>CM073740.1:12325684-15048184 GCA_037127355.1 Schoenoplectus tabernaemontani
TGTAGTAACATTACGGAAGCAGGAATTTTATAATTGTCCCATGACTTAGAAACTAATGAAAGATCACATTATTTCAATTTCTTGTCCAAATATCTGCACACAAAAAATCCATTTTGTACCATAAATGTCAGGCAGCGTATGTACAGAATGTGCTTACGCTCTAGGTATACAACTAATTACTAGTTGTTACTGGTTACATACACTGAGATATTGAAAATAAACTATACAACACATTTACTTGCCAAATGAATTCTGACAAAAAAGAAACACAAATCATGAGAACAACAGAACAAGAGAACAAAGAGAACAAAGAAACTCTAACAGCAGATATTCTACCAACGAAGATACAAGAGACTTTTCTATCTAATGAATTAATATGGAGGAAATTATAACCAACATACTGTTGGATGTGATGGCACACTAACTTTATCGATCGACGATCATATTATTATACCGGAGGTTCAGGCTGCTCTGATGGCAATTTCCCAGTTTTAACATCTGCACGCGGCACATTGAGGCATGTCGAGTGTGAGGGGAGCCATGTATCAATACAATTTGTATGAAATACATGCTTGCACATCAGCAGCTGCCTAACCATATCCCGACTATGCACCCGTTGCAATACAGACTGCACACCTCAAACCAGCATTATCACATCCGTTGTGATTGTTTAGATCATGACTGTTCTGTTGGTACGTGAATGCTGGAATCTCCTTTATGATTGATTGGTTTTAAACCTGTCTGAGTGGGACGGTGCTCAACACGCTGGGTCCCTGGCACATCCGTGCAGAAGTAGTACAGGCTGAAGGATATCATGAAAAGAAGGATGACAAATGTGATTAAAGAGGCCAATAAGTGAGTGGTAAATATGAACAAAATAGTTATGATGGCAACGACAGGGATCCATGCCAGAACAATCTTTCGAGCACCGGTTGGAACTGGTGTTGCTCTGTTGCTGTGGATAATTTCTACTTCGGACATGGTGATACATCCGTATGGCACACTGACATATGAAACTACTTAAACTCTGATTTAAGTGATTAATATGATGGCTCTTCAGGGAACTGAGGGGACATATTTGTGTTAGTTTGTACATTGGGAGGGTAAAGAGTCGTGATTAACAATTGGATTGTCATCTGAGTTATTTATATTTATCTGATGGACATCAGTTTTACATTAACATCCATTCTGTTTTTGAAAAGAATTTCTGAACTGAAGCAATTAACTAAATTATTGTACACCAGAACCGATGGACATAACAGTAATAGGTTCAATTTTTGGTGTTTGGATAAAATCTTTGATGATTGCTATTAAAAACTATATTATTATAATAATAAACAAATGTAATTAGAAACGCAATTTAATTAATATTTAGTTCCGTATGAGCGAAAGCAGTTTTGGAAGCCCCACCTAAAATTAAGGAAACAAGGGAACCACAGAGCTCTTAATTTCTTCAATTTAAACAATAAATAATAAATGTCACGAGGAAAAACTAATTGATTATTCAAGAGTAGAGATAAGACAGTAAAGGGAATATCCGGGGAGGCGGGGCCCAATCAGTTTTTAATTGAGCCAGAGAAAAATATCAACTATTGAATAATATTAGTCTTATCTCATGCATGTATCAAATGATTTAGTTAAATCAACGGGTGATCAACTATTGTTCAATTTGACTAAATTAAGCGGATTATTATTGTATTTCGGTTCGTCAAAACGGATATTGTTTCCCTTTAAAATAATACTAGAAATTGAAGCTGCCTTTTTCTTTTTACATATAGATAAAATGGTTATCAATATTTAAGTCGAAATTGAATATTTTTCGCCATGTATCAAATGATTTGATTAAATTAAATTTGAATAACGTAAAATACAGATACTATATAATGAAGTATAAAACATTTTTAAAAACATGTAAGTATGTTCGTGAAGTGCTGTTATCACACCATAAAAAAAAAGCGGCGTGTTTAATCAATAGTGGAGTAGTTCCTTACATAACCAAGCAAATAGAAAACGTGGATCATAAACAAGTTATCCGATACATCAAATTCCTAATTGCAATTTTAATTAATGATATTACGCGTGACAGCAGCCGTCAAGTTTGGAAAAAAAATCCTAATTACCATTATCATTATTAGAGATGTCAATAGTTAGGATTCGAATGGGATCATCATTATTTTTGCTTTTTTTATCTCGACCTAACCTAACCTGATCAGCTTGAAGATTGGATCAATTTTTCTTTGACCCGACCCGGACTAAATAATTATGTATTTGTATACTATTTTATATATTTTTAATTAATTTAATATATAAATTAATCTTAATTAGTGTACATATAAAATTTAATTAGCATTAAATTATAAAATAAATATAAAAAATATAATTAAATGGATTAGTTCAGGTCAACCCATATCCCATCCGATCCATGAAGAATCAAAAAAATCTTAACCTATATTTTATCCATATCATGTTGGGTTGACCCATTAGATCGTATTAACAGCTCTAATCGCACTTGGACTCCCATATGTCATAATTCTTAAAATTTTGAATTCTTTTTCTAAAATAAAGACTACAATTTTTTCTTTTGTCCAGTTCTTAAAATTGAGGTTTATCTTAATTATACTGTGTTATTTTTTGAGTGTGGCAGGCGATAGCCACTTATCTTATACTGTTAAAGAAATATAATCTTCAAACAAATACCGATGTGGTTTTTCCATCTCTGCTTAGTAAACACCCTACGAGATAGGGACACGGCTCAGAATAGAAGGGAAAGTACATTATTATATGTCATAATCCTGTTTTCCCTTCTATTCTGTCCACTTCTCTGACTAGCTTCGTAATAAAACTCTGAAAAGGGCTTCTCTCAAAATAATAATAATAATAATACTTGTTTGGCGATGTGGCATGCCTAAAGATAAGAGATATGGACTTCTTTAAATTAACACATTTTGACCATTGATTATAAGTGCTCGCCTCCTATATTTACGGAGATTTTTTTTTTTATAGCATCTTTGAAAAAATCTGAATATAGATATTTAATTTTAGATATTTATGAAACTTTTATCGGAATTTAAATCTACAACGTCACATAACGAGAGTATTGTATTTAGCATTAGATTTAGTGGGAACAAGTTTCGTAAAATTGGAATCGAATTCAGAATCGACAAGTTAACCTTGGAATCGGAATCGGAAGAATCGGCCCGACTGAATCGGTAAAACTCGTCTCGGCATCAGAGCCGATTCCGGCTCGACCGGCCGAGTAAGACTCAGTGAATCGCCCGATTTTGCTAACCATGGCTTATAAATTGATTTTCTCACACAGGAGAACTTTACATTCAATGCCGGTGTTTAAATTTTTTAAAAATTAAATATGAAATATATATTTTTTTCCAATTAAATCTAGACATTAATATAGTTTTGAACTATATTTTTGTTCGAAAGAAAAATTTACTATTTTTTCAAATTCAGATCCCGACCAAAACTTACTTATACATAGGTTATACATAGGTCTGCCTCTAATTACATTTTATCCAGTAGATCAGAAAGATAATTCTTGTGGGAAAAGAGAATAAAATTTGGTGCTCTTCGATTCGATGAGCAGGATGTTCTTCGAGATTCAATGACGATAGTTGGTTTTATCTTCTTCGTGATTCGTGTGGCTACTTTTTTGATATTTTAATTTCTACCACCTGATTTGAAAGCCAGAGTGTTCCTCGCATGTAAAGAATAGCAGCAGATTCTTCTTATATAGTGAGAGTTTTTAAAAATAACAATGGAAAGAAGCATTTAATTGAGGAGAAGTGAGAGACTTATTTTCAAAATAACAATGGAGAGAAGTCATAATTAATTGAGGAGAAGTGACTAAGGGCCACAAAGCGAATCGAACACGAACGAACTAATCAGCAATTGCTCGAGTTTGATTTGAAACCTATTTCAAACTAGCTTGATTCCGAAATAGATAGGCTTGAGTTTCAAACTCAAATCATAGTTCGAAATTTGATTCTGCTAAAAGTTCGAGCCCTATTTCGGTTCGATTCGTTGTGGATTCGAAATAAAATTATCAGTGTGAACCAATTCCACAATTCATATCAAAATAACAGAATCAAATATAAAAAATGTCAATTTAATACAAATTCATACAAAATTAAAAGTTCATTCAACAAAAATTAATAAATTTCATATAAATTCATACTACTCAAAGTCTCGAAACAATCAAATAATTAATACAAATTTAAACTATAATAGTTCACAAACACATTTAAAACGAACTCACTGTGGTTTGAGTTTGGATTCGATATAATTTAGAATTTAATCCCAGTTTGATTTGAAAATAATTTAGAACTAGAATCGAACGAACTTTTTTAAATTTTTTTCGAATCAGTGCACGAACAAACTACGAACTTCGAATATTTCTTGAAGCCCCTAAAGTGACACTTATCGATTTCTCAATTTGGCGACATCATCATATTTCTTCTTTTTTGTTTTTGGCAATTTATTTCTCTCGATACAAAAAAATGGATAATTATTTAAGAGAAGTGATCGTTCCAAATTTATTACATAGTACAGCTTAAAAACACACTCTTTAATTACCTCCGTAACATAAAATGTTATAACAGAAAGACCAGCTTAATTTAAAATGACAAATTATCAAATATTTCATTTAGTTTCCAGTTGAATACATTTATTTTTCCAATAAGACCCGTCGGTCAATTTGGTATACACATGCTTGAATTTGATAAACAAATACAATCATCGCTATATAAGCTGGTGGGTTATTTTGTTGACAATTAATAATGAGCTAATTTTTATTAACACCTCTTCACAACTCCCTTCAATATCTTACTTGCCCTTCAAGAATTCAGTAATTTGTTTAATTTGTCCTTTAACTCCTGTTATTCTTTCTTTTTTACCACAGGGGCCACAACTCATTAAGTGTTGAGTTCACTGTATTTAAATCGTGGGGAATTCTTTTGGTTAAAAAATGTTGGAGACAGAAATTACCAATAATATTTTCTTTCGTCTCTATCAACCCTCGTTTTCTGGCCTCCGCATCAATTTTACAATTTTCTTTTTTAGTCTCTGCCTATGGGTTTTTCGCTTTTTGAAAAAAAAATCTTCTGTTTTTTGGAGCATCTCCAAAACTCTGTAAAGAATGTTTACTGTTTCTGCCTCTCTTTTTTTGAATGAAGATGATCCTCTGTCTTCAAATCCAAATTCCGTCTTCTCTTCATCCTGGTCATTCTTTCATGACTTCAAGTTCCTCTTTCAAAATATAACGATTTTCTTTTGATGTTTTAGTTCTAAATAATTAGTTATTTAAAATTTAAAAATTGAATGTATGATGAAGAGCTAAAAGTGAAAATATGTGAACCTCATATTTAATAATAGACTAATTCTAGCTATTGTTCAGAATTTTTTAAAATTTATGTTAGAATAATCACTTTTAATAATATATTGATAAATTTTTTATATGAGTTGGATTATGGTGCTATGCATAGCATATATCTCCAACCATGTTATAGATTGATTTTTCTTATTCAAAATCTAAATGATCGATTCAAGACCATTTAAAATTATTTTCATATGAATATCTAATTATAGGTCAAGTTTTTATATATTTTTTTATTTTTTTTTTATAGTTAGAAAATCACTTGATTTAATTATTATGTGCCATCCAAAATAAATGATTTTCTAACAATCTAAAAAAATAGTAAAAAAAAATTAAAAAAATATAATTGATCTACAACTAGATATTCATATAAAAATCATTTTGAGTGATTCAGATCTCACGATTTAGACTTTCGAAATACGAAGAACCGATCACATAAGCATCATTCCAACGAAGTGGTAATTCGTGTATATGCATAACATCATTTTTGTTTTGACACTCAAAATTTTATATCCCGACGGCTCAAGCGGTACATTACATAAGTTGCTCAATATTTTTTATGTAAAAATATTATGGGATATTATATTTCATGATTTTTAGCTATTTTTAAATTATTTTTAAAAACATCCTTGATTAACATAAAGAAAATAGTCTATTTTAGGGATATTTTAAAAATATTTAGAAATTTTAAAAAATCATGAAATTTAATATCCCATAACATTTTAACATAAAGAAATGACTGAACAACTTAAATTTACCTAAGTTGAGCCATCAAGATATAAAATCTCATACTTAAAACAAAATTGACTTATTTTGCTTTGCAAGTTCTATAAACAGTCTCTCTCTGTTTCTCTCTCTCTATATATATATAGAGAGAGAAATCATTGTAAAAATGTACCGCATTTCACTGATACGTAAACGCATGATGGAAAAATTTAAAAATCTCAAAATTTTAATTTATGATTTTCATTAAATTCTTCATATGAAAACCTTATGGGATATAAAAATTTGGAGTGTTTTGAGTTTTTTGAGTCATGAATTTTTGAAAAATAAAACTCTAAAAATAATAATAAATATACAATGTTTGTGTTGTTTTTTCAAAAATTCAAAATAGTAGAACCCAACCTGATCCCCTTTCCACCTCTATCTGAATCCGTAATTTTTGAAGGACATCATACAAAAAAATACTGCTACTTATTTTCATTTTTTGTCTTATGTCTCTTTTGTTTTCTTTTCACTCCTATTTACACCAATTAATTGTTTTATTATGTAAAAAGAGCACCTTGAGTCTGGTCCTTGATCCATTTGTAGTCAAAGCAACACACACACAGAATAAGAAAAATATGAGAAATTATGTTTGCATCTTAAAGAGTGCATGCCCTGTTCTGAAGTTGAAAGTCAGAACAATTGACTGTGTTGTTAGTGCTTTTAATTGTGGACACTCGATCAGCACCAACCAGAGAACTTTATAAAGGTTAAAAATGCATTAGATCTGCCAAACTGCGTGCAGAATCCTGGATTTGAAGCGCAGAGAGATGCCCAGCAACATTCCATCCTGTGGTTGCTTTCAATATAAAACTCAATACTATCGTTGCATAACCAGGCCATCTCTATGACTCTATGGGCTAGCTCTATCTACAATTCTACATACACAAATTAGGAAAACAAAATGTGCAATCCTTCCATGTATTCTTCTGTCACTATACACCCCCTTTTTCCCTGGGATAAAAGCACAAGGCCGCCACCAGAATATATAAAGCTATAAACAAATAGCACTTGCTAATGCGTTGAAAAAATGCGATTAACACTTTTAAATACGCTGCAACATCTTTATAATTTCTAATCTGACAACTGCAATCATTACAAGTAGACTAATTAACCAACTTTATTTTCACTATATAACAAACCACTTCCAATAGCAGAAAGGAAATGAAAGTTTCTTCAAGGGAGAACAATGTGCAGAGTAATGTCGAAATGTTTATGTCACTTTGCTTAGGATAATCCTAACGGAATACACAATATTTATCGTGACGCTGCCTATATCATATATGTTTTTGAGCTCCGTCAGAGCATCATGCATTAGTGCTGGTGCACTTTCGTTTTTTTGTACGGCAATTGCAATGTGTTCTTGGTGTACCAGACAAAGACAAGAGTCCGAACAGTTGGATGGCGCTGCACCAAACCACGCCACTGTCCCAGAGCCATCAAATAAGCAACATTTGAATGGACTGCCTCCATCTATGATCAATTTACTTCCAATGTATGTATACAAAAAGGGAGGCAGGAGGCTTATAGCTTGAAGTGCGCTTGTTTGTCTTGGTGGTATACACCAGGATGAGATCAGTAAGGCTTACTTCCTTTCTGTTCTCACTTGTTCCATAGAGATTGCATTGATAAGTGGTTAGACTCTGCACTCGACGTGCCCTGTTTGTCGGATCACCGTGGAACTTATATTTGGAGACAGATATCACCTTGAATGTAAAAAAGTTAACTTCAGTTAATCAGTTATAGAAGCAGTAGCAATTACCATGAAAGCTGTAACTCATACTAGTTTCTGAAACGACATGATGTACTATAGATCGCTTCTACCATGTAGTGGATTGAGGGAATTAATTTCTTCAAATTGAATTGCATACGGTTAGTGCATATTTATTTGATTATTTCATACTATGCTTAAAATATTTATATACGTTTTTGACATTAATTGATGCTGGTATATACATATTAATCACATCAATTTAACCATAACATACAGAAATCTAAATTGAGTAGAATGGGTCTGGAACTTGTATAAACCACCTAATTTTGGTCTTTTTCTTGTTTCCAATTCTTCTATTAAGCCTCGTTTCATTGAAACAGTCTTTACTCAATTTCAGTCATTTCTTTAGTAATTCTCAGTTGCTTCTATTTCCATTAGACCTCGTCTATATTTCTTTTAACTTCTTCCAGTAATAGAAGCCCACTCACTAATAAATTTCACATGGCTCTTACAAGTTGATTGTTGGTTAATACTTGTGCATCAAAGTGCGCGTGCTCTGCATCTCTTCACATCTAACTACACATTCTTGATCCGGACCTCCGATTTGTCAGAGTACTTGTGGATGTGAATTAACTAGAAATTAGAGACATAATAAAAGAGAGAATGGAGAATAATGTTATAAAACCTATCTTTCATATCATAAACGTCAGAATATGTTTTACTAAAAAAGACAAGCTTATTTTGATACCGACAATAATCGTGCTAGGATAAGAGTATCGTGTTTATCAATTCCTCAAACATCTCTTGTGCACTCACCTAAAAAAAAACCCACTTAATATTTTCTTTTTCATACCAACCAACAAATTAGAGACAGCTTACCATACGGCATACATTGAAAACCTTGTACACCACAAGAAAAGAGAACAAAGATAGTAAGATAAATTGAATGGAAAGAATGCAGAAGAGACCAATAACATTAATTTTAAGTGATTCGCTTGAGAGATTTATGACTCTCCATGGTCCACGTAAAAGACTACATGTAATCGAGAAACTACACTATTATTAACGAGAAAATACAAGATTTAGTAGATTTGGCAATAGCTTGATCCAAGCTATTACAACCAAGTTTTCTCTCTCTTACTACAATGGTGTCTACCACAGAGACTCCAAACTCTCACTAGAAAATCCTAGATACAAAGGAGAGTGTCAACCATTCCATTGCTTCCGAAGTAGGAGAGGATTCAGCCACTCATGACTTGGGCTTGGTCCAATTTGGGCCGAGACCCCAACAATAATAATTAATTTAATGTTTTATTAAACTGAAGAAAAAAATAACTCATACTTTATTTTATTTTTTTTTGCATGTCACGTATCAACATATTTCAACATTGACAATTTTATCAGTATTTGATCATTCACTCGGGTTTTATGTCTTTATGGTCAACAACCCATTATGTATAAATGATTTATTTTATTAAATTTCAACGCCATGAGAAACAGAATTTTTTTAACTCCTTTTTCAGTAAAATGCCTTCTCATAATTGATGATCTCCACAGGACATAAATTCATGACATTTGAGAAATATCATAATAGTAAATTACTTAGGCATACAAACATAATATGGGCGCCTATGACAATGAATCTATACATACTACGATTCTTTATGTTGTTATGACATATTCTTTGTGTTGTTACGAGTTTATGACCAACCAGAAAATCAACTTGTAGTAACAACCAATAGAATGGCTACAAGCGTACATCTAAATCCTTCTTCTTTCCATTGGTAAATATTTATAAAAGAATTGCAGTTATAATTTTCTTAACAGAAAAATCTAAAGAGAATATGTACACATGAAGAATGGAGATCTTAAATCATGGCCGCATGCGCAACCATGTGTCCTACAAAAACAAGTAAAAGAACTGTACACCTACTCTCAAGACTCAAGACATGCAATTGCAAATAAAATGTGAAAACAACTAAACAAATGATACTGCCCGGCATAAATTATACAGGAGGGAGAGATACTTTCAAGTGCGCCGAGTTATGAAAGCTTCGCGACGGCAGAGATATACCTGGCGCAACTGGTAAATTGCTTGTGATTTAAGCAAATACCTTCTGAGCATGCTAGCTTGTCATGGAATTGAGTTGATACAATCAGTATCCACAATAATATCTCTCTTGCTTTTAAGGTTAATCAGAGTTCCTGTTAAACAATTAAGATCGAAGATGATGTAGTCTAGCAAACGGAGATGTATCCAATACTTTTATCAAGTTTTCTCTGAATCCTGATATGTAATGCCAATTCTTTCCCTGTTAAACAAAGGCAGCGCTTGGCTGCTGACACAGGGACCTGTTGAGTTTGAAGCTTGCCATATCAAGATGCATTCGGCAGACAGTTGCTTTCAGACGGCATTTCCTACACCATCTCCCTATCAGTACAGTACTGAGCAACCTTTGGATTCCTGAGCCTTGCTGCCACACAATAGTTGGAGGAATCGACTCCTTTGCCAGTGGCTCAGCTGACGAAGGTGCTAAGCTTGTTCTTCTGCTTTCTAACATCCTTTTTACATCTGCTACAAAAAACAGCGGCCCCGACACCGAGAAGAATAAGACATGCAATAATAAGAGAAGTTAACCCGATGGATGTATGGCTGTCCGGATTTACCGGCACCAAGATGCGGGCACGCATGATGTAGCGCAAGAATCAGAGAATCAGGTTTGCACTTTTCAGTTTTTGTTGTAGGTATTTGAGCAAATTAATTGAGGCTTGCAATTTGGAGATTACAATTTAAGAAGTCAACGATCTGATCTACAAGCGAATCTTCTAGTTATATCTTTTTATTGAATTTGATGATGAGGCATATGAGGTACACCACTTTGGTACGGCAGAACCATTACAAAATTTCTAAGCTAGAGTTGAATATTGTATTTATGGAGAAATTCGTGCCAGTATCGCTGTTTACCTGGGGCTAGGTTGTGGTATTGTGCGATGTGAGGGGGTTTAGACGTATAAGAAAAATATATATATATACTAGCTGTTGAACTGCATGAGAACTCTAAATATCTCATAATTATTTTTCTAAATATCGATGTAAACAAAAAAATATTGTTATCCATAGATTATTGGTTAATTGTTTGTATCGTCATTGAAGCTAATCATATAAAGCAATTTGATAATTAACTAAAAATATGGATAAAGTAGTTAGGGAATTAATTAATTAAGACTACTTGACAAATTTCATTAATTAAAATTTTCTGGATAAAACAGAGCAGGGAACGATTGACCAGGTGTTGTTTACTCTTTGGAAAAATTAAGCTTAATCCACAATTCAACACTTTGACAGGTCAGACTATAATTGTCTGTATTATCCCCTCTTTAGTCCTCCGAGAATTTATTAGGTTTACAGAAGTGCTTTGTTTGCTTCCTTCAATTTGGATAAGGCATTTGCCAAAGGTGCCTTGTTGAAGCAGCTAAATTCAATTTATGGATCGAGACAGACAAAACAGAGAAGATGCTGGTAATTGGAGTTCAACTGCCCGTGGAGAAAGTTGTGCGCTTGTAAGTTCAACAATGCGACACGTCAAAGGAGGATTGTGATAAAGAAATCTGGTTGGTTCCTAAACATTGAACCCTTTAATGATGTATGTCTTATTTAATTTAATTGCAATATTTTGTCAAAAAAATCAAATAAATAATCAACGGTCTCGTATATTTTTAGCCAAAGCTAAATCCCAAATCTCTTATTTAGAATTATGCTAATTTTTCACTCTGAATGATTTAATTTCCTAACGATTCGGCTTCATTGTTAATTTAGACGAGTAGTTCTCAAACTTATTAATTAGGTTCAGAAGCATACAGAAAATTTGTTTAATCTCAAGAGCCTAATACCCAAATTTATTTGGACGCGTGAACCGTAATCTCTCGTGTACTTCCGCGATAAAGAGAGGAATTTGGTACATTGTAATAATTAACAGAGTAATTTATTGAAGGGTAATATAGTTCAAACATTAAATAAATGAAATGAATTCTACCGGGAAATAAATTCTCTATGTGACACTGTCCACAGCTGCCAGCCAGTGATTGGGGTCGGATTTAGAGTAGAACAGGGGTTAGTTGAATTCTAGATTTTGAAAAATAGTATTTTAAATTAAATTTTTTTTAATTTGATTTCACTAGATCAAATTTTTAACTCTCCGAATTGTCTAATTATTTTTTATTGAGAAAAAAATATTTAATATTATGAATAATGAAAGAATTATGTAAAAATTTTAAAATATAAAATCTCATATCGAAAATTTTTTTTTTTTTTTTATCATTATGATTATTTATTATTTTATCTTTTTATTTTTTATTATTTTTAATATATAAAAAGTATTATTTTAATATTTTTATTTAATATCCGATTAATAAATGAGTTTTAAACCCGATAAGTTTATTGAATTCAATTACCGACCCCGACCAAAATCCTACATCCGCCTCTACTACGACCCATTCTAAAACTCTTTGTTTATGCATTTATTTAATTTAAACTTATCTCTATACACCATAATCTAATTAATATAAAGCAAGGAACCATTAATGGCGAATTGCGAGGGAGAGGGAGAGGGAGAGGGAGGGAAAGACGGAAAGTATTGGAAGCTTGTGGGTGGCTTGTTCAGCCAAAATTAGCGTGAAGCATAAAAAAAGGACATGTGGATCCGACCTGTTGACTTCCTTGCCTTTGTATTCGCGACCTTAATTATGCTCAATTATACGGAGATAACCCTTCACAATGGCTATTTTGATAACCAAATATTTAAATAAATTTTAAAAATATAAAAAATTTCTGAACTTGTATATATAATGTTTTAAATTTTATATTTGTATATTATCATTTGATAATTCATTAAAGATCATTAATTAGAACTATTGTAAATTATATAAGTTTTAATAGTTTTTGAACAAGTATGAAATAACAATATAATTGTATGAAATTTAAAACTCCATCAAAGTTCAAAAATATATCTATAAGCTTTTAATATTATTGTGATATTTTAAATATTGATGGAATGTTAGTTTGAACTACATGCTAGTACTTAAGAATGATTTTTTTTATATTTCGCATCGATATTGACATTTTTGAGTGATGAAGGGATCAATAAGTATGTTCTTCATAGAATAAGAGAATGATGTGTGAAACGATAATAGTTATCCGGGTATTTTTTGTGATAAAAAAGTTGCAAATAAATTAAAAAGTAAGTTTTACATGATGACAATTAGACTCCATGATGATATATAATGCGAATGTTAGACTATAAAAGAATAACACATCTAAAAGATAACTCAGAGTGTAAATATAAATGTTGCATTGAATTTGTGGACATACAATAAGAGATTGATTCAAATGATGATGTAGGGACAAACTTGAGACAACACACGAATTCAAGGGAAGTTGATCTAATATTATTTGCGAGGATTTGATCATATCCAACAAATATCTCCAAAACACCCGCATAAGTAGTAGTATTATAAGTAGTCTCGAAAACACAAGAAGAGATAGAAGTTGACCGAAACCGACATACGGGAGAAGCGATAAAAATGATTTGAAGGAATAAAATATATTTAAAGAGCTTGATTTCGATAAGAGCACACCGAAATATGATGATCCACATATAAGAACCATGATATTGGAGTTAGAGTCTAACATTAGTAATTATTATCCTCATCGTGTTGCATCGGGGAAGCACAATGGGGTGTCCTTTGTTTGCTTTGTGGATTTTAGAATTTAGGGGTGCTTTTATAGTATGGGTTTACCGTGATCGTTGTTATTAAGATTATTATTATTAGCATTATTATTATTATTTTGGATGTCCATATTATTATTATCACTATATATTATTATATTACTATCATAATAACAATTTTGTAATTCAAAAAATGTGTGATGAGGTAAAAAAATTACGATTCTAATTCGTAAATAGTTCATTCTATATAATATAAGTAAAAATTATATTAAAATGAAAAAAATCTTGAAAAAAATCATTTAAAAATATATAATACCATTTTAAATTTTATATAATATATTTTATTCATGAATAACTCATGAATAAAATATATTATATATTAAATAGATGTTTAATTTGTGAAACATTTTGCTAAGGGTAGAAAATAAATTATTGACAAATAATTCGTGAATAACTCAGAGATCATGTCATTATGATTATTATTACTATTATTCTTATGAATGTTCATACTATTATTAGTACCATTATTATTATCATCATTATCATTTTCATTATTCTCATCATCATTACTATCGGAATCATTATCATCATTATTGTCGTTGATTTTTTATATTTGAGATCTCTAATCTTTATGATTTCTGATTTGTTCAATCTCATTTCTAATTTATCTTAATTTTTGAGGATTAAAGACTTTATTTTTGTTCTTGTTGTTATATTTAAATAACTCAAGATAATCAAAATAGCTAATTTTAAGTGATCCCTTACATAACTTACATAGTAATATAAAGGTCGATGCCAATTTCTCCTCTTTAGTGATTGTTTATTCTTAGATATATTTATAATGATTATTTAAATTTTCTTTTGTTTGCTTGACGGTTGATTAATCATCCAACAAAATAGCATCTGTATTTCGTATAATTACTATTGGGCTAACTAATTAATCAATCAGCAGTCAAAAACAGCATTTACCAAACTGATGGTGACATAATTCAAAATCACATATTTAGAGAATGGGACGGGCTACTGACATCGAAAATGTTATTTGAGAATCAAAACAGAAATTCTTTTGGACTATTATATCAATTGTTGATTAAATCTGAAATGTTCACAATAATAACATTGCCACTAAATCTAAAGTGATAACTTTTTAAATTAAAAAGTTATAATAATTCAAAATATTTTTTGTTCGATGTGTGGAGTGAAATTTTTTGGGTGTATATAGCAATGATTTTCTTATTGCTTTCTGTGAATGATTGACTGTTTTATACTCCATAGAAGTTTTCCTTTATTACTGTTGAAAAACCAAATAGAAAAGTATATATATAAAAAAAAGAGTTCTTAAACCTTGCAGATAACGTTTTATCTTTCAATATGTAGTTCATATTTATAGGCGTACATCAATTACTCCGAAGGGAAAAAATAAATTATTTTTTGTTCGATTTTCATATAATAGAGGGAGGAAATACTCAAACTTCGGTTGAAATTTTCGTTAAATACCCATAAAAGAGTGATGTTTTGAAACTTAAAGCGAAAAGTCTAAATCATCACCAACCCCCACCTCAAAAAAAAAAAAAAATAATTAATTTAGAGGATGCCACGTCTCAATCAATAAAACAACAATAATAAAATGAAACGAAGTGCTTACGGATACAAATGTACGGAGCCGTAAGGATAGAACAACTGTTGCAATTGGCATGACCGTATGTTGTTGGTCAAAAAGATGGATACACGCACACACCCACACAATTAATGGCTTAATGCACCTATTTTATACGTCACAAATACAACATTACGTTTCGATGATAATAACACGATTGTTTACCAAACAAAAATTGTAAACAATATCGTAATTTAATAGTAAATCTAGTTTAAATTCGGCTCGAGCTCCAATGAGATTAATTAAAAAATATAACTATTTTTCTCCAAATTATAATTTATATTGTTCATTAATTATCTTTTATATCAAAATCTTATGATGGTTTCTTCATGATGGTTCTAAAATACAAATAAAATAATGAGTTTTGCGATTCGAAAATAGTACACTTTTAAAATCGGTAATAAATATCTAAAAACTTGAAAAATAAAATATTGTATCTTACATAATTTTGATATAAAAATTAATTAAGCAATATAAAATTAAAATTTAAAGATGATTAAATATATACTTTTAATTAAGTTTATGGAGGCTTGAGTGAGTTTATGGAGACAAAAATATATACCGTAGAGTTACTCTATAAATTAAATATTTTATGAAATATTTTTAAAAAATTATAAATATAAATTTAAACATTATTAATCACCCAAAAATTACTTTTACCTATATTAAAAATAAATTAAAATTAAAAAAATATAAAATTTCATCTGTCGCTTATAGATTTATGGTGATTCAAATTTTCATGTAATTTCATTATCATTTGATACTCCATTAAAAACCATTAAAATTTTATACAATTTGTAATTAGCTTATAATTTGACGATCTCTAATGGACTATTAAATCGATAATGAGATTGCATATAATTTAAATCATCATCAATCTATAAGTAGAAGAACATATTCATAAGGGTTTTTTTTCATTTTTAAGATTTTTTCATATTTATTTGAAAATTCATTGTCAAGATAATCATGTCAAGTGATGCGCAACCAAAGTTAAGTAAATTTCTCTTGTTTTCTGCAAAATTTGTGTGGCTGATCGTGTTATTATATTTGACATGGTTTCATCATTTTGAAGATATATCTATCTGTAATTTAATGATTTTATATATAATAATGTGTCATTTATATTCAACAATTTTTTCCTGTGAAATTTGAAATGTAAGTTGAATAGTTGAATTAAAAGAATAACTATTATAACTGGCTTAATTTGTCAGAATAAATGAAACCTTCAATAGACTGTGACAAAAATCAAATGAAAACGCGTTCGAACCCTGCTTGGTTATGAAGTGTTACCAATAATTAATATCAAATTTCAGATTAGCTGTGCTCCCGAACGTACTTGTACTATTCAAGTACCCTCTCTCTTTCATCTAATATATGATTAATTAAAAGGTTCCCATCGAAGATAACCCTTGATAGCTAGGTGGTTGACTTCAAATCCCAAATTGCAAAATTAGTTTCGTATTAGATTGCTTGCAATCCAGAATCAATAGTTCAATACAAAACCCAAAACCAAGGTCCCAGCCATCAGCCATGCCCGATCGACTCTTCAGACCGATAAATGTTGACAGCAGTACTGCTGTAAAGTGGACTTCTTTATAATCGGTTGTTTCATCCTGCTTGGTGTAGCAGCAGCGTTTCTTTGTAGCAACTGCAAAAGGATGATACAAAGAAGGAAGTCCAGAAACAGCATCGCCAAGCCTCACCGGCCGAGTTATCGGAGAATGATCGAGAACTTGTTTCTCCTTCTTTTTGTATAGCCTTGAAATGAGTTCTGGACAGATACAGTGCTCGGCATGCGGCAATACCATACTGGTAGGGGAGATGGTGCAGGAGCTCCCTATCTGCAAGCATTTGTTTCACTCCAATTGCATCTCGACATGGCTACATTCAAAGTCTACATGTCCTCTTTGCCAGAGTAGTATACATGAACCAGATCAAAAAATCAAAGCATCACCATCAGAGCCGGCTTGATTACAGGTATCAATTGCAATGACATGGATCGTAACCGACAGATTTTTTTCCTGACTAAACATGTATAAGACTTAATTATAATTTTTGTGTCCTGTAGGATAAATTGACTCTTTCTCCATCTCCATTGTTGGTCAGATAGGGTTTGCTTGGGAAAACAGAAAAGAAAACAAGGTGTTTGCTTAAATTAATAAACTCGGAGCAATTAATTAATCTATAGTGTTGCTTGTACGGTTGTACCCCACCCATTGCTGAGTTTTGTCAAGCCGCTACACATAAAAGTACGTGCAACTTGTGTACAACTTGTACCAAGCTCTCTATCTTGTTTAATTAATTTGTCTTGAAATTGTCTACTTTGTTTTGCTAAATAGTTTTGACTTTTGAACTTGGCACAGCCGCATATGTATGGGCAGGTGTAAGATTTGATTTTTTTTTTTCAATTTGTACCTGGTAGGGTTTCTGTTATTGTGAATAAAATTAATTTATGACTTTATTTCTTTTCTAATTAAATAAATATATTATTCAGCAATAGTTGCGAAAATTTTGAAATTAAGTCCTAACTCAGTTGTTCAATTTAATATTTCAGTAATATGAGAGAGAGAGAGAGAGAGTTCAAATTAAATGCCGTCCCTTTTGATGTTTTGGTCATTCCGCTTTAACTTGTATATTCAATTCACTCAATTTTAAATTTTCTGCGTGATTCAAGAAGGATGTTTCTGTATTCGTCCACAAATCATAACTTTTAAAAAGAAAACCTCCAATTAGCATACTAAACTGTTTTCAGTCACACTAGAGAGGCAGAGAGCAGAATGAGGGGGTGAGGACTATGAAATACAAAGAGCTAGACAGAATGAAGGGGGTGAGGACTATGAAATATAAAGGGCTAGATGTGCACGGGCACGTTGTGGTCATAATATGATTCCATCTGCCAAATGCGACATCATATATAATATGATTCGATCTCGACCGAAGTTAAATTTGTATGGACTTATGGATGGCATTATCTTCAAGGGCTGGTCGGGTTTCTCGAGGGTCGGATTTAACGGGCCTACGAGAGAATCGGATAAGAACTGAGTTTGATAAGGATTTTTTGACGGTCAGATTTCAATGATATGATTTTAAAGGTAAGTCCGGCCCATGAGAAAGCCGTTCTTATCTAGCTCTCCTCCGAAGCTCTAATGGTCGGGTAAGGACAAAGTAAGGACTGGATAAGGATTTGATATATATTATTTTGTTAATTAAATATTTTTTTAATTTTAATTTATATTTGTATAATAATATTAAATTATATTTTTTATTTTGATGTTTTATTTTAATTTTTTTCAGATTTTTTAAATGTAATATATAATATAAAATATTAAAAAAAAGTTTGAAAAAGACTATTTGATAAAAATCGGATGAGAGAACTTGCTTTTTCAATCACATTGGAGAGGCATATAGCAGATTGAAGGGGTGACGATTATGAAATACAAAGGTCTAGACAGAATAAAGGGGTTGAGGACTAAGAAATACAATGGGGTAGATGGAGTGCATTGTGGCTAGTAGAGGTGGTAATCGGGCGGGTCGGGTGGGTCGGGTTCGGGTTCGGGTCGGAGTGGGTCGGGTCAGTTTGATTTTTATAAGAAATCGGGTCGGGTCGGGGTCAATTTATATGTTGTGTTTTTTCGATCGTTGATAGATTTCGATTGGATTGAAGGCCATTTGATCTCTCGGGTCGGGTCGGGTCGGGTCGGGGTTCGGGTTTGACTTTCTTAAAAAAATCGGGTCGGATCGGGTTCGGATCCGAACGGATCGGCGGGTTTCTCGAGTCGTCGGATTCCGCCACCTCTAGTGACTAGGGAGGGAGGGGGATGTAGCGTTTTAAAAATCTGATTGGATCAAATTCGAACCGCCAAATTCGAGATCGTGATCCGATTCGAATCCAGACTCAGATTAAATTTGTATGGACTTATGAACCAGCCAATTTATAATCCTACACAGATTGCGATCGGCTTTCTCAAAAAATCCAACCAAATTAGATCTGCTCAATCCGTGAACCGATAAACCCATTGAACCGGACAGATATGGATCGACCCTCTTCATTTATATAGCACCAGAGGGATGCGAGTAGAGGCACGGTTGCAACTGTGAAAAAAGACAAAAAAAAAAACAAAACAAAAATGACTAGACAGATTATAGATATGATGGGATTAAATTTTATCGTAAATTATCTTAAATTCTTGATCTGAACAGTATGAATGTGAGGACTACTTCAGTCATTAAGAAAAAAAAATAATAATATGGTATAACTTATTATTATTATTATTTAGAGTTTTTGATAGTTTATTGTTCTCTGTGTATGTTTTATCTCATATAGCAAGTACTTTTGAACAAAAGAAAGGAATAATAATGTAGAACTTTAGATGTGGCAATCGATAAGTCGGGTTGTGTTTTGGGTTCGATGGATTAGGTAATTTGATTTTTGGAAGAAATCGGTTCAATCGGATTGAATCGGGTTAATTTATTTTTTATTTTTAATTTTTAATTAATTAATTTTAATTGAATTGAAAGTCATTTGATTTCAAATCAAGCCAAGACAGATTTGAATCAGATCACATCAGTTTGATTTTTCTAAAAAAATCAGATCGTATTTGAATCTGAACGAAATGGAAATGAACAAGTTTCTCAAATTAGATCAAAATTTGCCACGTCTAGAAATTCTCAAACTACAATCACTTTCTTTCGGAAAAAAATAAAATAATCGAACTCACACAACTCAGCTGCCCAACTAAAAGATTTGAATTTAGTTACAGGTCCAAAATATTATAATCTTCGTAAATCAAATTCAAGACGTAAGCAAAATCCGGCCAATTTTAGTTGCTTACACCCCTAGTATAGGCTAAACATTAATCTTAATTTGATAATTTCTATTGAAGTTGGGTCATTGTTTGAACTTCTTCTCTTTTATTTTTCCCCTTCTTTTTATAATAACTTATAACAGAAATTTGAAAGTTCATCATCATGTTTACTTTAATTATTAGGAAGCCAGGAAAACAATTATTGACAATGTTGGTTAACAGAAGAAAAGTGATTAATTTGTCTTGTAGAAAACCTATTTTTCTATTATGATATAATGAAGAGGTAATCTCTAAAGATCACTTTTATCAAAAAAAAAAGATCATTTTCAATGGAAAAAAGATCATTTTTATAAAAAAAAAGTTTGTCTTGTAATTTTATCAGAATTTGCCATATTATAATATATAAGAGCAGGATCGATGGAGATCAGATGTACGTTCTAAGCTGCAAAAGACGAACAGTCAGTAGGTTTTTATTATCTTAAGCTATATTTGAACTGTCTAAAAATTACTTATAAACAGATAACTACGTTGTACTGCTAAATATAAGCAACTATAGGTAGAATTTTCCGATATTTATCCATTTCATGTTTAGAAAGCACCAAACAACCCGAAATATTGGATAAAACTTCTTTCTTCCCGCAATTTTTTTTGCCATCCATTACTTCAGCTCCAATAAGAAATCAAGCTGTCATGGTTGCCTCCTTAACCGCAAAATCGTCTACTTCAACAAGAATAACTTAGATCAATTGTACAAGAAAGGGCTCAACAAAGAGCTCGCAAGTCGGATTCTGCAATGCCACTGAGGATCATCGATGACTATTTTAACCCGGCATTCTGGTGTGTTGCATCCTGTTGTGTTGGCTGGGTTGTTAGTACAATCAGCACTGCGGTGTTTGCGGTCTTAGGCATGTTTGTTTACATGTACATCTTCTTGATGGCTCCTGTAATATTTCCGGTGGCCACGATGGTTGCTCTCCTTTTCATAGCTCTAATTCTCGACTACAGAGATCACCTTCGCGAACAATCAACGATGATCAACCAAAATTTTTACTATCACACTGGATTTCGAAACCCACCAAATGGACAGATAAACCCACTGATGCGTGAGCCGCCCAGGATTGCAATGCATCCAACTGATATCGCTAGCCTCCCAACTTTTGGCTATGAGAAACAGGAAACCAGTGAATGCATGCAGTGCACAATCTGCCTTACTGCATTCGAGGAAGGCGAAGAAGTGAAGCAGCTTCCTAGATGCAATCATTTGTACCACCCGAGGTGCATCGACCAGTGGCTGCATCGGAGTTACACCTGTCCAATATGCCGGGATAGTGCTAGGAAAGATGAGACAGGCGAATTTGTAATAACTGTTGATTGACTATATTTTTGCTTCATAAAATTAATATTGTTTTTTTTCACTTCTTTTTCCTTGAGAAAAGGATATATTATTTTTCTGCCTGAGGTTGGAATTGGATGATTTATTTAAATAATTCGTTCAATTCTAAACCAAATTTCGCGGAGGTGCATCCGGCAAATTACAGGAAAGACATGAATTACAGAAGGACCCATAAAGAAAAAAATAGAACTGACAAATGCCAGTAGGATGAGCAATTAACAGACTAAACACTGCTCTGCTCTCCATATGTTCCCCCATAGGCGCTGTCTTTTTCAGATTTTATTTTCCAAGCATCGACATGACCAAATTTCGGAAATCGGAAAGTGTTTTGTGAAGTAAATTTAAAAATCCATCAGGCCGGGGTCCTGGCCCGGAAAGCTCCCACATCCAATCAGGCCGTCCATATGATTATATTTATATCAGTTTCCAATTCGTGAATATAATAAAGGTCGAAATGTACCATGGACCATGGTCATATGCGCCGGCGCATCAATTAAGGTTATGCGAATCACGAAGCCTAGTAATCTGTCGAGTCCATATAACATTTTTTTTAAATAGAAAAAGTAAGAAAAAAGTTGTATGTAATACCATAATTGGGCTGGTTTTCACATATAGCATGAACCGAATTTTTTTCAGACCAAGTAAGATGGTCCAGAAAAAAAATTCGGACAATATTTTTTTTTTACAACTACATGATTCAAATTTTTAATTCGGACTATGTTTTTTTTCTAAAAATACTTTAAAATATTAATTCAAAATAAATGCTGAATAAGACTTCAAATAAAAAGTAATAAATGATTTCATTCTTGGGACATTTAGAAGGAATGATTTTTTTTTACATTTTAGTTCTTTTGTTATTGAATTCCATGATCATCTATAATTCTTCTTTTTTAATTTCACTCTTTATAATATGAAAATCATTCCTTTTAATCCTCAAAAGTAATAAATTCTAAATAAATATCAAATAAAATCTTAAGTTAAAAATAATAAAATATGTATTTTGTTTATGAATCAGAAAGAACCGAGATAAAATTTCAGTTTTTTACATTTTTCATTTTTTACACCAAACTTTTTCATGTTTAATTTTTATATTTTTCATTTTGTACACCAAATAATTCCTGTAAACACTAAACTTTATTATTTTGTAATAATTTCAGCTTTTATATTTTTTATACAACCAAAATTTTTATATTTAATTCTCAATGATAATGATTCTCTTTGTTTAATTTTTATTTTTTAATTATATGATAAGGATAAATTTTCTACAAATAGATTATGATAAAAATATAAAGAATTTATTACTTTTCACTTTGAAATTTTGTTCAGCATTTATTTAGAAAAAACACCCAAGAACGAAATCATTTATTACATTTCACTCTAAATTTTGTTTAACATTTATTTAAATTTAATACTTTGGAGTATTTATTTTTAAAGAACACGGCCTGAATTAAAAATTCTGACCATGTAGTTATAAAAAAGAAAAGAAATATTGATAGCTCGAGTTTTTTTTTTAGGGCCATCACTCCTTAAAAGAAAAAAAATCGGACCATACTTATATATGTTAAAGACACTCTAATATGCGATTACATGCAAAAAAATATATATTTATTTTCTATTTTAAACAAAATTGTCCGTGCAATGTCCACAGAGCTATAAAAAACATTCACAAACTTCGTGATTGTCATACACTTTAATTATTTTTGAAATAAATAACTGCACCCGCGGAAGTTTGAATCCGCTTCTTTAGTAAATAATTCAAGCACTTGATTACTTAATTAACTGTATGTTTTTTATAAATTAAAATTTAAACACGATAAAATATATGCTTTAGTTAAAACCATAAATGAATT
Source organism: Schoenoplectus tabernaemontani (assembly GCA_037127355.1). Taxonomy (NCBI): domain Eukaryota; kingdom Viridiplantae; phylum Streptophyta; class Magnoliopsida; order Poales; family Cyperaceae; genus Schoenoplectus; species Schoenoplectus tabernaemontani. Next base: position 12,348,981 of record CM073740.1, read on the forward strand.
TGATGGTCTAGAAACATGTTAGATTTATTATATAAATATATATAAATATATATAGAGAGAGTTAGACTATTGTGAAAATATTTGCATTTCGAGTTCAAGTGCATACGGCTCAAATTTTATCGTAATACGTCCGAAATTCAAAATTATTATTCTCATTAAATTTTTCATATCAAAATATAAGGGGATATAAAAATTTGAGGTATTTTGAGTTTTCTAAGTATTTATTTTGGATTTTTGAAAATCAACAACAATAATTTAATATTTTATTATTATTTTAGTGCTGATTTTTAAAAAATCCAAAACAAATATTTAGAAAACTCAAAATACCCTAATTTTTTATATCAAAGGCCTCGTAGCTTTGCAAAGCACCATAGTCGGACTATATATATATATATATATATATATATATATATATAGAGAGAGAGAGAGAGAGAGAGACTATGGTGCTCAAAATTTGATCTCCAAGGATATTTCAATATGAAGATCATGATATTTTGATCATGTTTAAACTATTTTGATCGGTCATTTAAACTTTTAAATTCGAAATACGGACGAAGCATGAGAGGTTTTGTACTTCGCGAAGTACCATAGTCTCACTATATATATATATATATATATATATATAGACACACACAGTATCTTTTTTGTGTGTTGGAGTGGGTTGATTTTTAAAGAGTAATAATAATGTCAATTTAGTTTGACAGAGTGAAATACTTATGATAACATTATCAATTTAGTTTGACAGAGTAAATAAATTATGATAACAATTAAGTATGATGTGATAATTAATTTTTACGTTTTGACATACTATTTTTATTTATTTTTCGATATCATAAAATCTTTGTGTCATAGGAAACAACCAACCATAATTATCAGTGGGCCCACAATTAAAGTCAATAGCCTAGTTAAAGAAGGTATTTCAAAATTGTAGCTTGAATTTCTACAGTAATTCACGTAACAATCATGATTATCAGAAAAAAAAAACTTCAACACACTTTTGACAGTTGTAAAATAGTTTAATCAAATGACTAATATTTATTTCAAAAATATAAAAGTAAATCTGAATCCTTGGACACTTGAACGATTAATAAGAATGAGATAGCTTGAGGAGTAAGTTGACAGAGGAAGTAAATAAAAAGGGGGAAATTGGGTATGTATCCATGAAAATTTGGTTAATTGAAAATTTTCTCATAAATTCTTTAAATTTAGGTGTTTATCCATTAAAAACCCATTTAACTTGTTCTTTATACATAGGATGAATTATCTTCAATAAATCAATATTAAAATTTAATAAAAAAATTATATGGCCAAACTAACCTTTCACCTAATTCACTTCTCCTTCGTTATGTAATTTTTTGTTTTCTATTAAATTGTTAATCCATGAGACTCTCTACCTGAGAAATATAAAATTGATCACTCATGAAAATAGATAGAAATAAAAAAGAAGAAAAATAGGTGAGAAGATAGTTTTATCATATAATTTTTTTTTTTGAATTTTAATATTAATTTAATTAATATAATTCATCCTCTGAGTAAATAACAAGTCAAATGAGTTAAATTGATCTAGAAATTCTCAATTAATCAAGTTTTGAGTAAATAACATGAGTTGAATTGATCGAGAAATTCTCAACTAATCAAGTTTTTACGATTACATAACTAATTTTCCCATAAAATAAGCTAATAATTGAATCCCCGGGTTGACGAAGAAGTTTCCACGTCAGAACAAGAAGACAACCAATGATTTTCGAGGAGTACACAGAATATCAGTTAAAAAAATTTGGCGTACCTATCTTTGACTTTTCAATTGGAGAAAAGCCACCAATGGCACTTTCACTATACTTCAGCTGATCTGTCTCAGACGAAAATAACTTCACCAATTTCGTCTTCTCTGACTCGAAGTCTTCCTTGGATATTACCTAATAGCCTTTGACAATACCTATAGTCTTATCACATATTTGCTCATACTTTATCCCAAATTCTGCATTCAGATATGAAGAACTCTTGATTGAGATTTTGAATACGTAGCTCGTTAATTCTAGAATCAGCAAAATTATGGGCAATGGTTTTACGGAAATGAACAGGTTCTGGTTTTCAGCATGCATTGTTTGGCTCCTTTTCATATTTGGCACATATCAAGACTATTTGCACAGATCAGTATGGTCAGCTCTACTAATTTTGTCAGTTGGACTCTTGCCAATCATGTCTGTTCTTATCTCTGTTGCAAGAAGGAAGTATCGGGATAGTCTCCGGTACCAATCAAGTAATACCAATCCCCAACCAATTCCAATCCTCACACATAACATGATTGCAGCTGCACTACTTCCTCCTGAACCACGTGAGCCGCCACACAGAAACCTGCTGCGTAATCCGAGTATTGATTCCCTTGTAACATTTGTGTACCAGAATGATGGACAAGCACAGGCCAGTGATTGTGTTGTGTGCTTGGGCCAGTTCCAGCAAGGCCAGTGGGTGGCGAAGCTACAGTTTTGCTCCCATCTTTTCCATCATAAGTGCATCGATCCATGGTTGCGACAGCACAAGACATGTCCGATTTGTAGGTCTAAGGTGGATGGTAAGGTGGCTGAAGAATCCATGGTTTGACATATTGCTGCAGTTGTTCAATTTGAATATTTTCATAGTGTAAATTGTAAGAATTTCATTAAATTTAAATCTAGATGATAGGTAAATGTGCACAGTTTGGGCCTTTGGGGAGAGTTGTTAGTTGGCTACACTGGAACAAAATATACAATGCCCTGTCCTAGTTTTTTGTTTTATTTTATTTTTATTTTCCTTATGGATCTGATGAACTGCATTTTGTCACCTTCTATCATTTAAATTTAATGGATACATTTTAAATATATATATATATATATATATATATATATATATATATACATCCAAGAACTTGATTACCGTACCTCTTTGTTTATGCCTAATCAAATAAAATAGATCTGTTAACTTTCCAGTGGGGATACTCAGGTCAGGCTGGTTGATTCTGGTAAGCACATCTGTTGCCCTGGTAAGTGTGCACAACAAGTTAGCTGAAAACTTGAGTGTTATGCACAATAAATAACTATTTAATGCGTCTTCCTCCTAATCTCCAACTCTAGTTGCTAATTCGAGTGTTTCCCACAAGTAGCTGAAAATTTTCTGAAAGACTCCTAAATAGATTCAAGAACTTGAGGGTAGATTAGCCTGGTTGTGGGCTATTATCAGGAGGTAAGATGTTTCTATACTGGGGGCAAATCCTATTTTGTTTGTCCAATTTTTCTTAGGTGATGTTTTTTGCAATTTATTTGATGACCAAGAGTGGAGACAGCCATACAGCTAGAAATAGAAAAAGTAGCAGAGCAAGTAATTAAAAGTGCACGAACACTATATAAAGGGGAGAAGAAAAATTGAGACTGCAAAGAAATGGAGGAAAAACTAAGGATCCACAAACGGACAACTAAAAGGAAAATGAGAGAAAAATGATTAAAGTAGAGCACTCACACAAATGGATGTGAAGAAAAATAAGAAACACAGAAAAACATCTTTGCATGAAGAAAGGATAACAGGTGTATATTAAGATGCTAACTTAAAATAGGAAAATACTACAGGAAAGGTTTATAGAATGTTTAAAAAAAGAAAGATTTTTAGAGGCAAAGGAGATGGGCATGTGAAGGAAAGTTAGTGCAAATTAATATTTAGCACAGGATACAAAAAAAAAGGCAAACCAGATTTGGTGTTGTTATATGAATTTTATCAGGTGTTGTACAATTTATCGGGTTTAACTCGTTACATCATTCTCGTTTGAAAGACTGGAAGTGACTGCATGAAAATCAGAATCAACAGAAAAAACTTGTTTTAGCCAGCTTGTAGTGAAGATACCCCCAATGTATTATTGTACTGACACAGAACATATACCAATCGCTGATACTTAAAAATGATCTGAAAAGTGAAAAGTGAAAACATGCCAGCAAAAACATCAAATATAACAGAACTTTATACATACCACTTACCAGAATCTAGTTGATGGAGGCCATTTACACTCCGAAGAAGTTCTGAATATTCTTAACACTGTCTGTTCAACCTGAATAGCACAGAACAAGCTTGTAAAATGTAGGACAATATGGAAGAGAAAAAAAGATTATAAAAATTACTTCACTGTTAGTTAATTTGCTGAGTTCTTAGGACTGGATCACATTAAGTATTTACGAAGACAATTTTTGTTAGTTTCATTTACTGAATTGAGTAATTTCTTTTAGGAAAATAAGTGTAATCATTGATCAATATATTGACTATCAATGTGGTTTGGTTGAATTTGTACGATGGTAAACTATCAATGTAGCTTAGTTTGAGTTTGGTCTCAGAAAAATATGTCAGACAATTTAATCAGAAACAATTTCTGAGATTTCATACGCACATAAAATTTGTCAATTTTAGTCAATTCTATCTGAAAACAGTAGAGAATTTGTAATTATGAGAATGAATGAATTTAGTTCCACCACTGATGCTTATCCATCTTCGAGACAGTCCCCTAATTAAAGTTAACGTATACCTAATGAAGTGGGCCTATGCCTTCTCGATAAGCCGACTGATCTTATACGTTAAGTGGCGTCAAAATGTCCAAATATTTTGTTCCATCTATGTTGTAGCTACCACCATTTTCTAGTCCTAATGCTTGCCAAGAATACTATTTGACTGGTGCAAGCAAACGGATAACTGATGATAACAGGTACTGGTTTGTGCTACCTATTAAAAGATAAACTTAATTTTAGTATTAAAGTTAAATAAATTAGAAAATAAAGGGAGACTCTTTGACTTCAGCACTTTGGCAGAATTTTAAGGCTGATTAATGACAGTATTTAAAGGGGAAAATAAATGTAGAATTTAGTGTATGACCTATGAATGAAAAGCTATTGAAGTCTAGTTTCCAATGGTTCAAATTTTAAGTCGTTTGGAGTTCCCTACAGAAAGTTATGGTGATTTAAGTGGACAGAGGTCAGCTGAAAGAGTGCTGTTTAGAATTCTGTTTTTATTATATGTTTTTATTACGAATTTCTAGAGTCTTCTTAGATGTTTAGTCTATATAAAGAGTTGTATTCTGTTGTTTTGTATGCAAGAAAGTTATAAGAGTTAATAGAAAATATTTGCTTATTTTTATCCACATTTCTCTTATCTTTTCTCATTTATCTACCAACCTCTAATTCTATCAAATTGGTATCAGAGCAAGGTTCAAATGACCACAAAAACCTCAAATATTTCCTTCCAATATCCAGTTCTAACCAAAACCAATTATGATAAATGGTCGCTGCGAATGAAGACTATTATTGGCGCTCATGGCTTGTGGGACATTATCGAGAAGGGATACGAAACCTCCGAAGACGAGACCATTCTTACGGTGGCTCAAATAGCGGCGTTGCAAAAGAAGAGAAAAGACGATCAACGCTCTCTAAGTATCATTCATCAAGGTGTGAATGACGACATGTTCGAGAAAATTGTCAATGAGACGCGAGCAAAAGATGCATGGGAGATTCTAAGAAATTCGGTGGTTGGAGCTGAAAAAGTGAAGAAGGTGCGGCTTCAAACTTTAAGAGCTGAATTTGAGTCGATTGTGATAAAGGAGAGTGAGTCGATAGGAGACTACTTCACGCGAGTATTGGCGGTGGTCAATCAAATGAAGAGGCTTGGTGAAAAAATAGAAGATGTGAGAGTAGTAGAGAAGATTTTGCGATCTCTCAATCCAAAATTCAACCATATTGTGGTGGCAATTGAAGAATCGAAGGACCTTGAGTCCATGACTGTTGATGAGTTGAATGGGTCTTTGGTAGCATATGAGGAAAGAATGAAGAGAAGTCAACAAGAGCCGGTGGATCAAGCATTGCAAGCAAGATTTTCCTTTAATCAAAAGGGAAACGACAAAGGAGGCCGAGATCAAGGACGAGGAAGAGGCCGAGGTCGAGGCCGTGGGCACGGCCAAGGACGAGGAGAAGGTCGTGGACAAGGTAAAAATGATGAAAGAAGTAACAACAAGAATAACTATACGCGCGGTAGAGGACGCGGTCGTGGAAGAGGCGGCCGATCAAATAGGTACAATGTTGATTGTTATAATTGTGGTAAATATGGTCATTATGCAAGTGAATGTTATTCCGAGAAGAAGGTGGAGGAGAATGCTAATTTTGTAGCCAAGGAGGAAGTCGAGAATAATGATGTGGTGTTATTGGCTAACAAGGAGAACGGTCCCGAGAAGGAGATTGTTTGGTACCTTGACACGGGTGCAAGCAACCACATGTGCGCTACAAGCATATGTTCACCGAATTGAAGGAAATAGCAAATGGCCATGTTTCTTTTGGTGATGCCTCCAAAGTGCGTGTAGAAGGTGAAGGTAACATTTTGATTAAGTTGAAAGATGGGACACAAAAGTTTATCTCAAGTGTTTATTATGTCCCGAAATGAAGAGTAATATTTTAAGTTTGAGACAATTATTGGAACGTGGTTACACAAAGTGTTTATGAAAGATCGATCTCTTTATTTACGAGATAATAGTAATCGGCTAATAATCCAAGTTGAGATGACCAATAATAGAATGTTTAAATTGAATTTGATGAATATTGAGACAACATGTTTAAAGGCTTGTGTAGAAGATAAAAATTGGTTGTGGCATTTAAGATTTGGTCACAAGAATTTTGGAGGACTAAAAGAAATGGCTAGTAAGAAGATGGTTCTGGGATTGCCATCAATTGATTCTCATGATAAGTTTTGTGAAGGGTGTGTGATTGGCAAGCACTCAAGAAATAGTTTTCCAAAGATGACGAATGTCGAGCAAAGAAACCTCTCAAGTTGGTGCATACCGACATTTGTGGACCGATCAAGCCAAACTCAATTGGTGAAAACCGATATTTCATAACATTTATTGATGATGTGTCTCGTAAAACTTGGGTTTATTTCTTGAAAGAAAAATCGGAGGCTTTTTCAATTTTTAAAAAATTTAAAGTTTTTGTTGAGAAGCAAAGTGGTTTTTATATCAAGGTTTTGAGATCGGATCGAGGCGGTGAATTTATTTCGGTCGCATTTAACTCTTTTTGTGAAGAACATGGTATTTGACGTCACTTGACGGCGCCATACTCGCCACAACAAAATGGAGTCGCAGAGCGCAAGAATCAGACCATTCTCGACATGGTTCGAAGTATGCTTAAGAGTAAGAACATGCCAAAAGAGTTTTGGGCGGAGGCGGTAGATTGTGCCATTTATTTATTAAATCGGTGCAAGACATCAAGTTTGAAGAACATAACACCACAAGAGGCATGGAGTGGTTTTAAGCCTTCGAGATCACATTTGAAAGTATTCGGTAGCGTAGCATATGCGCACATACCGGGACCAAAAGCGTGTGAAATTGGATGATAAAAGTTTAAAGTTGATCTTTGTTGGGTATGATGAGAGGTCTAAAGCATATAAACTTTTTGATCTCACTAACAAAAAGATGCATATTAGTCGTGATGTACAATGTGAACGAAGAAGCGATGTTGGATTGGAGCACAATGATGGAGATTTGTCATGAGAAGACAAGAAATGAGATACACGCACCGATGAGCATTCCATGCAACAATGATGAAGATATGCCATCAATTACACCATATGAAGCATATTCATCGGATGATGAGATGAGAACTCCCAAAATAAGAAGCATCCATGACTTGTACGAGGCGACAAGTGAGTTACATTTGGTGTGTTTCTTGGCTCAAGGCGATAACATATCCTTTGAAGAGGCGATTAAAGATGATAAATGGCGAGCCGCCATGGATGATGAGATACGTGCAATCGAGAAGAACGACACTTGGGAGCTCACCTCTTCCTAGAGGTCATAAGGCAATCGGTGTCAAGTGGGTGTATAAGAAGAAGATGAGCCCTCAAGGTGAAGTTGAGAAGTACAAAGCAAGATTAGTGGCGAAGGGCTACAAGCAACAAGCCGGTGTCGACTATGAGGAGGTTTTTGCACCAGTGGCTTGAATGGAGACAATTCGACTTTTAATTGCTCTTGCGGCTCAATCAAAATGGCGTATTTATCAAATGGATGTGAAGTCAGCCTTTCTTAATGGTGTGTTGGAAGAAGAAGTATACATTGAGCAGCCTCTCGGGTATTTGAAAGAAGGCGGTGAAGGTAAAATTTTAAAGTTAAAGAAAGCTTTGTATGGTTTGAAGCAAGCTCCTAGAGCTTGGAATACCCGGATTGATCAATACTTTAAATCACACGGTTTTGTGTAATGTCCTTATGAACATGCGTTATATGTGAAGATTGAAAATGGAGATATGTTGATTGTATCTTTGTATGTTGATGACTTAATTTTTATGGGTAGTAGCGGTGCAATGATTGATGAGTTCAAAAGGGCCATGAAGAAAGAGTTTGAAATGACCGATTTGGGACTTATGTCCTATTTTCTTGGTCTTGAGATAAAGCAAGAAGATGAAGGAATTTTTGTTTCTCAAAAGGGTTATGCAAAAGAAATTTTGAAAAGATTCAAGATGGAGGATTGCAAGCCGGTTAGCACACCGATTGATTATGGTGTGAAGTTATCTCGGCATGACAAAGGGAAGGTAGTCGATGTGACTTTATACAAAAGTCTAGTTGGTAGCTTGAGGTACTTGACATGCACTAGACCGGATATTTTATATGTGGTCGGCTTAGTAAGCAGGTATATGGAGGAGCCGAGATCGACGCATTGGAAGACTATCAAACGAATTCTTCGTTACATCCGAGGTACTCTATCACTTGGTTTGTTTTATGGTTATTCCGCTAATAAGTTTGCAATTTTTAGCTATTCGGATAGTGATTGGGGCGGAGATACCGATGATAGAAAGAGCACCTCCGGTTTGCATTTTACATGGGAGATACAAAGATTCACTTGGCTATCAAAGAAGCAACCGATTGTGACACTTTCGACATGTGAGGCGAAATATGTTGCGCGGCGACATGCGTGTGCCATGCAATTTGGCTAAGAAGATTACTCAAGGAGATCAATCTCACTCAATATGTGGCTACACCAATCTATTTGGATAGCAAGTCGACATTCGAGTTGGTGAAAAATCCAGGTCCATCATGAAAGAAGCAAACATATCGATGTGAAATTTCATTTTATGCGAGAGGAAGTGAAGAAGAAGAATGTCGAGTTGATACATGTGACTAGTGAAGACCAAGTGGCGGATATTTTCACAAAACCATTGCCTACCATAAAGTTTGAAAAATTCAAGAAACTTCTAGGCATGAAGGATGAAAAAAAATTAAGTTTAAGAGGGGGTGTTAAAAGATAAACTTAATTTTAGTATTTAAGTTAAATAAATTAGAAAATAAAGACTACCTCCAACTATAAATTTTGGTAGTTCTGATGTGTCCATCATTTGGTGTTTCTGAAACAAAACTGGTCAGGCTTAACAGACTAGTGAATTGATTTTTCGCTTACATGCTTTCAGAAAATGGTTTATACATGGAGAGCATCGGACAGTTTATGTTATCCTTAAATTGTCAATTTCCTTTCAGTCCGCGTTAATGTACTCAAATGCACTAACTCGGGCAAGCCACAAATGATCGGATCAACATTTATAATTTTGCACTGCTCTAAGCAAAAAAAGGAGTTAAGTTGTTGTTTAACAGGTCTCGAAAACAATATAATTAAAAGGAGAGCTGGCTGTCAGTTTAGACCTTTTTTTTTCAACTAGTCATCTCCGTGTCGTATATTACAGGAAACCAGGATGATGTGTGCAGAGATACATTTCCATTTCAATTGGAGTAAGCTAGCTGATTTTTAAAGTTTCTATAATTCATGTTAAGATGTTTCTGTCTTCTCATTCAACTTATCAATTTTATTATTCAACTTATTGATATTGTTATTCAATGTATCAGCTTCGTTATACAAATTCTGTCATAATTTTTTTTTTATTTTTTTGTACTTAACGCATTAGAAATTATAGATAAAATAGTTCAATGATCTATCTACATTCTAAATCATAAAAAAATTCAATGCACCCGATCAGGGGCGGATTTAGCTTATATCAGGGGAGGGGCAGTTGACCTCATCTGGACTTTAAAAAAATAGTACTTTCAGGCTAAAGTTTGTTAATCTGACCTTTCCTGAATTGTCTGATTATTTTTTATTGAGAAAAAAATATTTAATATCGTGGATAATGAAAGAATTATGCATAAAATTTTAAATATGAAGTCTCGTAGAGGAAATTTTTCTTTATCGCTATGATTATTTATTATTTTGACTTTTGTTTTTTATTATTTTCAATATATAAAAGATATTATTTTAATATTTTTATTTAATATCCGATTAGTTAATGGGTTTAAACCTGATAAGCTACTAAATCCGATTATTGAGCCCCTGACCAAAATCCTACATCCGTCCTGCACCTGACGTCTGCAAGTAATTTTTTGCATTTTGATTATTCTGAACAAAAGAAAGAAATGCATTTAAAAATAACCTCATACATTAATAAAAATAAATAAATTTAGATGTCACTTATAACTTTCTACCAGGTCCTTAGATTGTTGATTCATATAAAAAAATTATTCATATTGGATCATTTATTACTCATGTTATTTATTTTATAATTCAACTTAACCATGTATTGTATGCAAAACACAACATTGTACCAAGTTATGATAAACTCTGATTCTGACGTTCTTTTTGTTCAAGTAATTATATTAAGGTTTTTATTATTTAAGTCATATTTTTAATTTCTTATTAAACTTATTACTGTTATTATTCAATTTATCAATACTATACAATTTCAGTAATACAAATATGTTTTTCCTTTCTCAATTTTTCATACATATTGCAATGTAAATAATCAATAAGATAGCTCTATAATCTATTTAGTCCTTGAATAATAAGAAAATTCAGTGCACTCGGCGCCTGCAAGTATCATTTTATATTTTGATTATTGTGAACAAATGGAAAATATCATAGATCAATAAAAAAATATTTTAATGTCGCAAATAATTGAAGAAGAGAGAGATGAAGTATTGTGTAAAGTGTTCATTATATTATTTTTTTTATATTTTTTTTTTGTTATTCAGCTTAAATGCTTATTAATTCAAAAAAACTTAAATGCATTATTGTTGATAACAAAAAGAAACTCGTGAAAAAAACCTGAAAGTATATAATATTGTTTTAATATCGATTTTGATATTGCTATATCCGCTTTGGGTTTCTTAATGAAATGAATTGAATCACAAATTGATAGTTAAATTTACAGTACACAACGAAGTAGCTGAATGTGCAACCGCCATTGACAGAAGCATATAAAACAAGAAAATTTTATAAGTATTTTTATTGGAAATATTTCTTTGGATACTAAACGTTATTTTTGTTAATCAAATTAATGGTCCATTACATGACATGATATATTGTGGATAGAAGATAGATTAATTGTTTGTTAGCGCTCTAAGGATCGTCCTGAAATGATAAAAGTAGTACATTTTGGTAAATATATTAATTAAGTAATAGTATGTATGGTATTGGTTAGAAGCAGCTCATGGTATGATCATAAGGTGGGTTAATTATTGTAATATACGAGCATACGAAAAATAATAGCGAAACAAAAAACCTCTGAGGGAAAAAGATTTAAGAGTTAATTTTAATAGTACTTGAGAGTTTATTCCAATTTTCAAACCGTTGGTAAAATAACCACATGCAGCCCATGCCCTTAAATTTTATAATTCCAACCAGCCCATAAATAATACATTCTTCTCTTGAATTTTTTTTTCTTATATAGTTCTCAACGACCTTTTTCTTATTTTATCTTTTAACCATTCCATGACAGGTCCCTTCAGACAATTTAACAAGGATGGAATATTTCCTGTTCAGCAAACTTGCCAATTCTTCCAATTTAGCATTTAGTCCATTTAACAAAAGAACCTACAGACCTCTTCCTGATTGCATCGCCTAATTTCGTTCCATTTTCTCCCCCTTACAACCTCAAACCCTGTGTTATAATCTTTTTCATTCTTTCCTTGAAAGACGACAACGAATTTCAGTTCGAGTTGATCTACAATTGATTGGGTACCAGAGTACCAGTCCCCCAGATATGGACTTCCTTCTATGGTTTCCTTTTGCTCTTGGTTGGGTTCTGAACGTCATCGGACTGAGTATATCCTCGCGTCATAAGATGCCGGTGCTGTTCTGGATATCTGCTTTTGCGCCTATAATCGTCCCGGCATGTTTCTTTGGTGTACTTCTTCTCCTAGCTTTTTTATCTGAAATATTAGAGAAGATTGAACATCATTGGCATAGGAACACAAATCAAGCCGCAGCTACCGTGGCTGCCATCGACGAGCACACTCTACAACCCGAGTCACGTGAACCACCAAATACCAATGGGGCACACTCGTTCAATATCGCCTCCCTTCCGATGCATCTTTATGACAAGGAAGCAGTAGAAGGCGGGCCCAGTTGTCCAATTTGCAAGGAATTGTTTGATAAAGAGGATGCCCTGGTTCAATTGCCATTATGCATTCACTCTTTCCACAAAGAGTGTATTGACGCATGGCTGCAAACAAAGCTCACATGTCCTGTTTGTAGATGCAAAGTAGACATGGAAATTCCAAGAGAAATAGCTCTGGCCATTAATGATTAATGAACCAGAACTTTTTTTTATTACATGCTTAATTGTAGATAAATATGAGTGCACAGTTATCATTCATTGATTTTTTTTTTTATCTCCGTCTCAGTTTGAGTTTAGAAATACTCAAATAAAGACGTGTAAATAGAAAATGGTGGGTGATTTTGTCCGGCAAAAAGATCCAAATTATAATTTTTAAATATTTTCTCTTTTATAATTTGGATTATTTTTTTCCCGGCATAAAATTCATCAACATAGTAAATGGAAATTTCAGAAGAGTTTTTTGCGCGTAATTTGCTTGCAGTTCTTTAAATATGCTTTTCGTGTTTTCAAATCAATTTACCAGCATGTAATTATTCTGATGGTGCTCCTGTTTTGTGAATGTTTTTTTCAAGAAATTCCTAAATAAATGTTGTTTGAGTTGACGAAGACTTTTTTTGTGATTATATCGAAGAAATCGCCAAATAATTTTATTCTGACTTGTACCGGAGTGGGAGGCCTTCTTTCTTGAACAATTAATATATATGCATAATGCATTGATTATTATAATTTGACTTTCATTTAAAAAAATTAAAAAGCTTCAACCTTCATTGGTAAATACAGTAAAACAACTTCGGAACTTTGCCTTTGCCATTGGAATGATATGTTCCGAGAGGAATGATACAGTACCCCTACTCTATTTCCTCTGTTCCAATTGACAGACGGGCCCACACATTTTAGATTTTTAAGGGGTCCCTTTGAGCAAAGGTGGGGGCCGTGGGTAGGGCTGTCAATAAATTCCGTTTCGACCGCGTTTCATTTCGTTTCGTAGTAACGAAACGGTTAACGAAATGAATTTCTGTTTCGTTTTATTAAACGAAACGGTTAACGAAACTGTTTTTTATTTCGCGAAACGGCCGAAACGGTTAACGAAACGGTATTTTTCATTTCGTTAAGAGTATTTCAGTGTAAAATTCCGTTTCAACCGCGTTTCGTGATAAACGAAATGGTTAACGAAACGATTTTCTGTTTCGTTTATTAAACGAAACGGTTAACGAAACTGTTTTCTGTTTCGTTTATTAAACGAAACGGTTAACGAAACGGCACTGTTTCGTCACCGTTTCGACCGTTTGACAGCCCTAGCCGTGGGGCACCATATATTTTTCCATGTTACAAAAATGACAAAAGTACCTGGCGCGAATATTATTCTCTTCTTGAATGAGGAGCAATGTAACGTAAAAGTATATATTTTATATTGTACTTATTTTGCTCAAAGGACGACCGGAAAGAAGAAAGTTAACTGAAACGAAAATTTACAACAAAAGGCGACAAATTCGGGATGATAATGTGGAGAAATATTACAATTTTAAAACACGGAGGATTATGATGCCAAAACGGCAACATTTTTCCTGCTGCTTTCCCACGCACGCAGAGCTGATAAGCAATCCGCACATTTAAATAAATAATAGTAGTAATTATAATATAATTATATTATTAATATTAATAATAATGAGTTGGACTACGGTGCTACATATAGTACGTATGACTCATGTGCTATGAATTATTTTTTCATTTTCAAAATTCAAATGGTCGATCTGATCATTCAAAATAATTTTCATATGAAAATCTAGTTATAAATTAAATTTTATATTTTATAAAAAGAAAATTTTATATAGTTTAATAATCTCTCCTTTTAAATGGCTCATAATTATTACATCAAGTAATTTTTTAACTATCTAAAAATAATAATAATAATATTTAGAAACATAAAATTTTATTTATACTAGATTTTTGTATGAAAATCATTTTGAACGGTCAGATCAATCATTTAAATTTTAAAAATAAAAATTGTGTGCTTTCCATAGTATTATAGTTCAATTCAATAATAACTATTATTATATTACTAATACTAATAATAATAATAGTAATAATAATATCATCATCACCATCATAAATTGTGGGGCCTATAAAAGAATAACTTGAGGAATAACTTATGGAGCTTCTATTAACGCGTTCTATGTGGTCATGAAAAAATTGCGACAAGATCTATGGGGTTAACAGCTTATGCCGTACGATAGTTTTTTGGGACAAAAAATCTCGTTTGAGGTCTCAAAAATGTATTTAAAGTTTTAAGATCGATATTTTTTTTTTGATAAATTGTGTAAAAATCATTGAACGAATAAGATGTATTGTTGAATAAATCTGATTTTTATTGAATGAATAATTATATTTTTTTCATATTAATTATTGAATGAACAATATATAACAATGTTTATTTTTATATAATAATGTCTCCCTTTTCGTTCTGTAATATTTGTTCTTTAAGAAATTAATATTTTTTTAAATTATCTAATTTAGAACGGGTTTTATCTAAGAACCGTTACTAAAGAACCCTTAATAATGATTTTTAGTTGAAAATATTGCTAAATATCTTTTAACAATGGTTCTTAGTTAAAAATTATTGTTAAAGACTCTTTAGTAATGATTCTTAGTTAAAAACCGTTATTAAAGTCATTCAAGAACGATTTTAACAACACGATTTAATAATGATTGTTCATATTTTTCTGACACATCCTTTAATAACAGTCGAATTAAGAAACGTTATTAAAAATATTTCAAACTCGTTATTGAATCTTTTTGTGTGTCAAAGATATTTTGGGCAAACAAATGCGTTTACTTCTTTTTCGAAACATGGATCTGAGTCGATATTTGTTAAATATGTCCGATATACAAAATATGATCAATAAAGAATCTTTTTGAGGATGTTGCTTGCATGTGCAAAGAAAATTCCCTTTTCTAATATGGCGTTGAATTGGTCAAGTTTTATTTTCATTTTTTTTTTCTGCGTTGATCAACTGGTGCCCTGATTCCTCAAAATAAATTAAAGTCAGATGTATAGCCTGAAACATATATATATAAATTTAGAACGTACCTTAGTCAACCCTGTGAAGTCTTACCATATGATATATTATATTTTATAACTTGATCTTATATAAACTCTTAACATGGACATGACATACCTTACAACTGACTTCGAAATACCACCTTCTCTTACTTGAATCTTTTGTTATCATGTCCGGAACCATTAATTGTCATCGCGCAGGACTGTCCCCTAGCACTCGCTCCAAGGAAATCCCGAACCTAAAATACCTGGATCCCACAACCACCGTGGAAACGTGAGTAATTTTTAAATTACTCAGTACGGATTTAGATCCAGCCTTAAGATTTGATCTTCTTTCCTAGACTGGACCCAAATACCGGTACCGAACTTTAAATGCAATGAAATAATTAAATATATATTAATGTATTATTATTTTATGCATGTTTGAGAAAGCACCTATATGAATGACATGAAATGATAAATAAACTCGAAATAGAGAATCTGAGGAAATAATAATATAACATAAAATATAAGGTACGAGAATCAAACACCCGACAATAAATATCCCGATTTATAAATCACCAGATCTATCCCAAGCGGGCGCCACCAGCGTCCCAACTTACGAACTTGGGCCTTGCCTAAGCGGGCGCCACCAGCGACCCAACTTACGAACTTAGGACTTTATGTTTATGCGGCGTCAATGCCGCATAAACGGCAATTCGGGCTCCCGAGGCGATAACACCCTAGGAGAGTGAGCGTGCATAAGGACGTACTCTGGTCTGCTAAATCTGGTAATTCACCTTACAAAATAAAGGCAAACGGATAAATATGTCTTCAGTTGCCATATCGCCAAAAAGAGATAACTACCCGTGAATTAACAAATCGAAATCAAATGGGAGCCTACACTGTACCAACCAAGGGTCAGAGGACCGCATCCCGTAAAAGTATCAAAACGAAATATAAATAAATGGGAGCCTACACTGTACCCACTAAGGCCAGCGGACCGCATCCCGACTTTCTCTGTACCAACCAGGGGCCAAAGAAGAAAGCCCTTCGGACAATATTAGGATCCTAAATAACCCGGACAAATATAATAATATATTATCACTAAGTAGATTACAGTCTCGAATATGGCCTCCCACACTAAACACTAAAGTACACGGTATCCTAATCGCTCAAATTTGGACTAAAAATTTAATCATATTAAGAATAATAATAAAATATAATCAAGATCAAAGAAAACACTCTGACACAGTCGAACCCGCCAAATGACGAGATCGGTGAATAATCTGACAGGCACGGATGCGCACGCATACATATACGCTGCACCAGGTGGGTCCCACGGGCCTATGGGTCACCGTACGTAACCACAACGGTCTGGTTATGCAAGGCAACTCTGACTGGGAATTACCCGGTCCGTCTCTCAACACTCTCATGCATTTAATGCATGATTAACTACCTAACTTAATTAATAATTCGTAATAGTAATAATATTTCCCTAATAAATATAATCAACAACTTGAATTATTTAATTCTATCTGATCCTATCTCGGGACTATTTCCCGAATCCTACTCCTATACTGTCTACGTGCAATATGACATGATATGACATGCGAATGCGGGTATGTCTCAAATATACTGATCAATTTACCGGATGCCAATGACAGGTCAGATTTGGTCTCTAATTAATTTTTGGTCAGAAAATACAGCAATTCAGATTTATTTTGAAAACAAATTTATTTTCGGTTTGGGTTCCTAATTCTGAAGAGAGAAAATCAAATCCCAGAAAACCGTACCTGGGAGTGCTGGTGAGGATCACGGAGTCGCTCTACTCCGGAGGTAAGAACACCGGCCTCGGGGTCGGTGTCCGCGTATGTCCGGTCGGGAGTGACCTCGTACTCCGCGAGTGGATCCGAGTCGACTATATCACCTATTTTAAATTTAAATTAGATGTTTATTAGTTTTAACTTGATTTACTTCACAATTAATAATTAAATTAGATTGATAATTAATTAAACGGTATTTCGGTTTTATCGTCTTTTCTTGAAAATTTCAAGAAAGATTCTTGCTACATCTATGCGAGGGTCGGAAATTTTAATCGTTCGCATATTGATCCGTTAAATTGTGTTTGATATTTATTTTATATTGATTGTCATATTAATCATCTTTATACATATTTTATTACTCTTATTTCGGGATTTGCTTAAGTTAATTAGTCATTTACGTCAAGTGCGTGTCGTTAATTCTTTATTAAATTCAAGTCCCAATTACCATTTTCGTATTTATATTCATTTATTATTTATTAGTGTGTTTCTCGTTAAGTGATAAATTTTAAGTTATTTAATGTTTCAAATTCGAAAATCAGCAATTACTCAGAAAATGACTCAAGCGTAAAAATTAAAAGCACTGATTCATTTTATTATTTCATTTCGATTACAACTATGGTTTACAATTACAACGAGAATCAAAATAAAGGAAAATAATAATAAAATTACAGATTTTAAAGAGATAGAGAAATAAAAAATATATATATAATATAAGCTAGAATTCAAATAAAAATAAAATGAAAGAAAAATAAAGAAATTAAACTTAAATTTAAATTAAATATTTTAAATTTATAAAATCGTGTTGGTGTTTTAATGTTCAGGATCATACGATGACTACCAAATTGTTGGTGACAATGCACCGATATCCCGAATCGGGGGCAGGCATGGAATATAATCATTTCCCGATCTTTAAGTTTATGTTATTAATAATGGGTACCGCCAAACCTTTCGGGGCGGCTTCCAATTAATTAGTCATATTTTTAAATTAGTCACATTTCAATACGTTGAGACATTTTATATTGGGCCTGATTTAAATTTTACTAACTAATTTTTATTTTACTTAATTAATTTATTACTTGTCGGCCCAATAAAATTTATCTTCAATCTCGATTAAAAATTTCAGACTTGATTTACTCCTATTATGTCCCAATGCAAAATTCTTAATTATCCAACATAGACCCTTTTGGTCCTAACCCAACCAGCCACCTTATTTGGCCCAATTAGTAATGGTTGGTAAGGAATCAGTCCGATCTAACAACAACAGGATTCGCCAAGCACATGGCCAAATCAGAGAACCAACCAACACATAAAAATAATTGACCCAGATGTAATTACAGAAAAGAAAGCCAGCCAACAGCAAGAGGTCAAGTATCAGAAAACCAAATTCAAGCAAGAGGGTCATATGGAATCAGGCAACAGATTAACACAGATCAAGTCAGAGTTCAACCAAACAATTCAAGCACGCAGCTTAATAGTCAAATACCGGGTCATTTAGCACAATGGGTATACCAAACCTCCCCCAACAATAGCACAGATCAGAATACCAGTAATAACCCAAAGAACTAAAGACACGGGGAACCGACAACAATCAACCAGAATCCACAGACCAAAGGAAACATCCAACAAGGTTATCAACAAGGGGTTTAGCATCCCTCACAGACGAGCCCAAGATCCGGAAAATACGGGCGCCAGTACCAGTATGGTCAGATAGAAATTAGTAGGGTTGTTCACAAGGTCAAGTCCAGGAAATGGCACAGCTATCCGACCCTAACTTCACTGGTACCAAATGGTACCAGTGTACCAAGGCGATAACCAAGCTTACATCAAGACACACACGACAACACGGACCCATCGAACTTACTAGTGTCAAACCAGGGCTCATCGATTTATCCCTCAAAAGAAACTCGATCAAAGAAAATTGTAGCAATAATCAACACCAACACACATGGAAAATCAACTGATCAGCCAACCCAAAGTAATATATCAGAGCTAACATATTTATCAGAAAGCAACAGTAAGCAAAAAGGGGTAGCCAAGAGGATTAGGACAGTAGGCACCGGACCTCCCTCCCATAAGAGTTCCGACCACCACCCTTCCTTTAAAACCGAATCCGACTTTCTTTTAAGATTTGTTCTTATAAATGGTGAAATTTCAACACATGTGAAGCAACTGACAAGCGAAAGAGAAAAAGGGGGGCCAAAAGGGCTCTTATAGGGGAGAGGCAGCACTCGCACAATAGGGGTCAGTGGGTGAGTCGGGCTGGTGGGGGTGAGACAGTGACAGGCGACATGAGAGGTGTGGGGGGTGTTGAGTGAGAGGGCGGCATCGGTCAATAGGATTGACCGACGATGAATACAGCAGGGGCGACAAGATGCCAGAGAGCAAGTGGGAGCAGTTGGCGGCGAGGGGAAAGGAGGACGGATCTCTCGTCCGAGAGAGAGAGCGAGAGAGAGAAAGACACAGAGGGTCGGCGAAAAAAAGGGCAAAAGAGAAAGAACGGGCGGAGAGGGGGCGAGATCGAGGGAGAAAGAGCGGGGTTTAAATGGGATGTGACCGAGCGGATGGGGGGAGAAACGAGAGAGAGAGTAGGAGAGAGAGTAAGAGGGGGTATTAAATGAGAGGGAGAGAGAGAAGTAGTGAGTTTTAAATGAGAGAGAGAATTTGACAGTACGGGATTCTCTGTGGCAGAGGACTGTGGCCATTGGTGTGGCAATTTGATTTAAACTTGGGAAATTTAAATTCTTTGTTATTGTACAACATATATTTCGAATTTAAATCAAAATATGGTCAAATTAAGAGGCCGTTTTCAATTTTTCGGTTATATTTATTTATTAAATTAAACTTTTTGATTTAATTAATTTTTAGCGGTTATTTTAATTGATCCTTAGATAAAGTCATAAATAAACTTATCTTTATTTATTTCTTATAATTCATAAATTAATTAAATTAGATCATTATCTTTGTTATTTACTGTGTGGCGTTATTTCTTAATAAACATCAAGATCTGTGATTACTACTTTACTGGTTATTACTATTTAAAAAAATTTCGTGGTTTAACAATTTACCCCCCCTTAAAAATTTCGTTTCGTCCCGAAACGAACGACTTTGATTGACTAGTTATCCTTATTCCCACTTTGTTATTGTTGATAAATCTTGAATACATATGTGCTTTATTCCTTGGCGCTTACATTAGGGTTTTATTATTAATTCCTACGCATCATTTTATTTTATTCATTGATTCTAAGCTCTTCCAGTTTTGACTAGTGTGTTTAAATTTGAAGGTTCTTGATAAGTCTTTTATATTACAATCACTTGAATTATTGATACATTATTAATATTCTATTTTATTTAGATTATCATTTTTAAATATTATGACAAAGATTAGTTTCTATATATATATATATCTATTATTATTTTGATTTAAATGTTACATATACATATCCATTTATTTTATTTATTTACTTATATTATTATTAGTAACAATTTCTCATGACTCATCCTTATTAATTGAATGAGAAAATTTAAACTATTTTCATGATTTCTTTTCCATGATATCGAATATTATTAAGTTATTATCAATATTCTTACTTTCTCTTTGAGATTGGGATGTCATCTTAGAAATTGAGTTTAGAGTTTCATTATCGTGGTTTCTTGCTTCACATTTGATTTTGAATTGTTGTTATGGTCAATAATATTTTGTCTTACTTATTTATAAGTTTTCATTTAGTGACATTTTTTTTTGTAAGATATCAATCACGATCTATTTTATTTACTAAAGATTTTCAAAGTCAGATTGGAATAAAATTCTATAGGAAGCATATGCCGAAGGAATATAACTCAACGGATCATACTAATACAATTGGATCAGCAGTCTGAATAAAGTCAAGTTGGACATGCAGAAGCGAATTGGATTAACCATAATTTTTCCCAAATTTGAATTGGTTTGGACCCATGATAGTCATAAATATTACCAAAGATAAAAATAATGGTCCGATGTACATCGAAAATCAAGGGTGGTTCAAATAAGGAGTCGAATATCACATAG
The DNA here is from genome assembly GCA_037127355.1 of Schoenoplectus tabernaemontani. Classification (NCBI taxonomy): domain Eukaryota; kingdom Viridiplantae; phylum Streptophyta; class Magnoliopsida; order Poales; family Cyperaceae; genus Schoenoplectus; species Schoenoplectus tabernaemontani. The sequence continues at coordinate 12,370,312 of CM073740.1, forward strand.
ATACAAATTCATCCGAATCCCGTGCAGGTGAATGGAAATTTGTGTGGATGATTTCGTATCGGGGTTAGAGTAGCTTGACTTAATCGAATGATTAGATAAAATTAGACGTGATAGTGAAATCTACGGTTGATGAGATGTTAACGGTTACTTGATCTGAGAAGAGAAATTATTTTTTTGCGTTCTAGAACCCACATAGTAAGGATATGAAAGTTCGGAGACAAGGGTTAACTTAAATAAAAACCATAATCGTTAATTATTATTACTATACATCAACTCAAATCTTTATACTTCAATTAGTTGTATCATTATTTCTGATTATAAATACTATTATATATATATATATTTATATACATTTAAATTAGGTTATTGTTATTATTATATATGTGTATTTATATTGTGCTATGTTTCTAATTTCCGACGTGAGGATTTTAGAGTTTACTATCCTTATCAGCAATTCGGGTCGAGGCGGTACAACAAAAATATGCACAAAATAAATGCAATTGAAGTTTTCAAATGCTAATTTGTTAAACTATTTATAAATTTGTTTACTAAAATTAAATTTTATCACGTTCGAGTGGTGGGATCCGTAGAGACAGCGAAACTACGCACGCTAGCGTGTAACGCTTGCCCGTCTTTTTCCTAGACTTACCCCTCACAAACCTATGTCAAGTACATATTATTATTTTGTTTATTTTATTCATATCTCGGGATTCCTTTTTTAGATGTTACCTAGCATGATTTATATGAAATCGGATTATAAATTTCATGCTCGATACAACCGAAGGATGTCACACCCCGAAATAATAAATCGAATTAGGGTGATTAATCCCGCCACGTACGCACGACGAGACGTGCGTACGAAAGACTAAATGAATAAAATAAGATAAATCTCACAATAAACAAAACAATAATAAATATAAATACATGACCATACAAATTCCGAATGAACAAAGAGTATACAACGCCTACATAAAGGGGCTAGCTCCATCGGAATGGGCAAAGAAATCTCTCAAACAAAAACCCAAAGAAAGAAATAAAACTCAAAACCCGATGGATCCTATCCAACTACCCTACTCACATGCAAATGTAGCGAAGCATCTCTCGTCATCGCGCAGACTGTCCCCTAGCACTCGCTCCATGGAAAATCCCGAACCAAAATACCCGGATCCCACAACCACCGTGGAAACGTGAGTAATTTTTAAATTACTCGACGGATTAGATCCACCTTAAGATTTGATCTTTTTTCCTAGACTGGACCCAAATACCGATACATCGAACTTTAAATATATGAAATAATTTAATATATATTAATGTATTATTATTTTATGCATGTTTGAGAAAACACCTATATGAATGACATGAAATGACAAATAAACCCGAAATAGAAAATCATGGAAAAAGTAATATAATATAAAATATAAGGTACGAGAATCAAACACCCGAAATAAATATCTCGATTTGCAAATCACCGGATCTATCCCAAGCGGGCGCCACCGGCGTCCCAACTTACGAACTTGGGCCTTGCTGCGGGCGCCACCGGCGACCCACTTACGAACTTAGGACTTTATGTTTATGCGGCGCCAATGCCGCATAAACGACAATTTGGGCTCCCGAGGCGATAACGCCCTAGGAGAGTGAGCGTGCATAAGCACGTGCTCTGGTCTGCTAAATCTGGTAATTCACCTTACAAAATAAAGGCAAGCGGATAAATATGTCTTCAGTTGCCATATCGCCAAAAGAAGATAACTACCCGTGAATTAACAAATCGAAATCAAATGGGAGCCTACACTGTACCAACCAAGGGTCAGAGGACCTCATCCCGTAAAAGTATCAAAACGAAATATAAACAAATGGGAGCCTACACTGTACCCACTAAGGCCAGCGGACCGCATCCCCACTTTCTCTGTACCAACCAGAGGCCAAAGGAGAAAGCCCCTCGGACAATATTAGGATCCTAAATAAGTCGAATAAATATAATAATATATTATCACTAAGTAGATTACAGTCTCGAATATGGCCGCCCACACTAAACACTGAAGTACACGGTATCCTAATCGCTCAAATTTGGACTAAAAATTTAATCATATTAAGAATAATAATAAAATATAATCAAGATCAAAGAAAACACTCTGACACAGCCGAACCCGCCAAATGACGAGATCGGTGAATAATCCGATAGGCACAGATGCGCAGTACATATACAGACCAAATGGGTCCCACGGACTATGGGTCACCGTACGTAACCACAACGATCAGTTATGCAAGGCAACTCGACTAGGAATTACCCGTCCGTCTCTCGGCACTCCTATGCATTTAATGCATGATTAACTACCTAACTTAATTAATAATTCATAATAGTAATAATATTTCCCTAATAAATATAATCTACAACTTGAATTATTTAATTCTATCTGATCCTATCTCGGGACTATTTCCCGAATCCTACTCCTATACTGTCTACGTGCAATATGACATGATATGACATGCGAATGCGGGTATGTCTCAAATATGCTGGTCAATTTACCGGATGCCAATGACAGGTCAGATTTGGTCTCTAATTAATTTTTGGTCAGAAAATACCGCAATTCAGATTTATTTTGAAAATAAATTTATTTTCGGTTTGGGTTCCTAATTCTGAAGAGAGAAAATCAAATCCCAAGAAACCGTACCTGGGAGTGCTGGTGAGGATCACGGAGTCGCTCTACTCCGGAGGTAGAACACCGGCATCGGGGTCGGTGTCCGCGTACGTCTGGTCGGGAGTGACCTCGTACTCCGCGAGTGGATCCGAGTCGACTATATCACCTATTTTAAATTTAAATTATATGTTTATTAGTTTTAACTTGATTTACTTCACAATTAATAATTAAATTAGATTGATAATTAATTAAACGGTCGTTCGGGTTTTATCGTCTTTTCTTGAAAATTTCGACAGCATTTTTTCTGCATCTATGCGGTGTCGGAAATTTTAATCGTTCGCATATTGATCCGTTAAATTGTGTTTGATATTTATTTTATATTGATTGTCATATTAATCATCTTTATACATATTTTATTACTCTTATTTCGGGATTTGCTTAAGTTAATTAGTCATTTACATCAAGTGCGTGTCGTTAATTCTTTATTAAATTCAAGTCCCAATTACCATTATCATATTTATATTCATTTATTATTTATTAGTGTGTTTCTCTTTAACTGATAAATTTTAAGTTATTTAATGTTTTAAATTCGAAAATCAGCAATTACTCAGAAAATGACTCAAGCGTAAAAATTAAAAGCACTGATTCATTTTATTATTTCATTTCGATTACAACTACGGTTTACAATTACAACGAGAATCAAAATAAAGGAAAATAATAATAAAATTATAGATTTTAAAGAGATAGAGAAATTGATTAATATATATTATATTATATATATATATTCTTTATTTCTAATACTCTTTTAGTTTAAAAATAAGAAAATTGCTTTATATATATATTTATATATTTATCTATATTATTTCGTTATTAGATAGATGAATTGATAAATAAGTATTTATATATATTAATTAATGTTATTTCATTATAAAAATAGAGACATCAATTAATACATATATACTTATATATATATACATTAATATTATTCAATTTTCTTAGATAGATAAATTGATTAATATATATTTTAAGATTATTATTATTATTCTCGTTATTTCATAACCCCTTAATTATTTATTTTATATTCTTTAATTATATTTCATTTATATACTAATATTATTATGTTAATTAGAAAATATATATAATATAAGCTAGAATTCAAATAAAAATAAAATGAAAGAAAAATAAAGGAATTAAACTTAAATTTAAATTAAATATTTTAAATTTATAAAATCGTGTTGGTGTTTTAATGTTCGGGATCATACGCTGACTACCAAATCGTTGGTGCCAATGCACCGATATCCCGAATCGGGGCCAGTCAGGAAATATAATCATTTCCCGATCTTTAAGTTTACGTTATTAATAATGGGTACCGCCAAACCTTTCGGGGCGACTTCCAATTAATTAGTCATATTTTTAAATTAGTCACATTTCAATACGTTGAGACATTTTATATTGGGCCTTATTTAAATTTTACTAACTAATTTTTATTTTACTTAATTAATTTACTACTTGTCGGCCCAATAAAATTTATCTTCAATCTCGATTAAAAATTTCAGGACTTGATTTACTCCTATTATGTCCCAATGCAAAATTCTTAATTATCCAACATAGACCCTTTTGGTCCTAACCCAACCAGCCACCTTATTTGGCCCAATTAGTAATGGTTGGCAAGGAATCAGTCCGATCTAACAACAACAGGGGTCGCCAAGCACATGACCAAATCAGAGAACCATCCAACACATAAAAATAATTGACCCAGATGTAATTACGTAAAAGACAACACCAACAAAGAAGAGGTCAAGATCGAAGTATCGAAAAATCAAATTCAAGCAAGAGGGTCATATGGAATCAGGCAACAGATTAACACAGATCAAGTAAGAGTTCAACCAAACAATTCAAGCACGCAGCTTAATAGTCAAATACCGGGTCATTTAGCACAATGGGTATACCAAACCTCCCCCAACAATAGCACAAATCAGAATACCAGTAATAACCCAGCAACTAGCACAATGGTGAACCAGACAACAATCAACCAGAATCCACAGACCAAAGGAAACATCCAACAAGGTTATCAACAAGGGGTTTAGCATCCCTCACAGACAGGCCCAGTACCAGAAAATACAGGCGCCTGGTACCAGTATGGTCAGATAGAAATTAGTAGGGTTGTTCACAAGGTCAAATCCAGGAAATGGCACAGCTATCCGACCCTAACTTCACTGGTACCAAATGGTACCAGTGTACCAAGGGGCAGTAACCAACCTTGCATCAGCACACACAGAACAACACAGACCCATCAGAACTTACTAGTGTCAAACCAGGCTCATCGATTTATCCCTCAGCAAGAAACTCGATCAGCAAAATTGGTAGCAACAATCAACACCAACACTAATGGAAAATCAACTGATCAGCCAACCCAAAGTAATATATCAGAGCTAAAATATTTATCAGAAATCAACAGTAAGCAAAAAGGGGTAGCCAAGAGGATTGGGACAGTAGGCACCGGACCTCCCTCCCATAAGAGTTCCGACCACCACCCTTCCCTTAAAACCGAATCCGACTTTCTTTTAAGATTCGTTCTTATAAATGGTGAAATTTCAACACATGTGAAGCAACTGACAAGCGGAAGAGAAAAAGGGGGGCCAAAAGGGCTCTTATAGGGGAGAGACAGCACTCGCACAATAGGGGTCAGTGGGTGAGTCGGGCAGGTGGGGGTGAGACAGTGACAGGCGACATGAGAGGTGTGGGGGGTGTTGAGTGAGAGAGGCAACATCGGTCATAGGATTGACCGACGACGAATACGACGGGGGCGACAAGACGCCGAGAGAAGCAGTGGGAGCGATTGGCGGCGAGGGAAAGGAGGACGGATCTCTCGTCCGAGAGAGAGCGAGAGAGAGAGAGACACGAGAGGGTCGGCGAAAAAAGGGCAAGAGAGAAAGAACGGGGCGGAGAGGGGGCGAGAATTAATTGGCATCATCAAGCATCAACTAGCACAATATCAATGACAACCCCTGAACATGCCCAACTGTGTCAATATTTGCATTTGCCTAGAAATTTTTGGACCGGGTTTGATTGTATTTCTCTTCGGTTTGAGCTTGTCGAGCCTGAAGCATTTGCCGGCTCTGGATTTTGCTCTTCGGTCCTATTCTTATTACCATTGTTTGGGTGGCGATCATACTAGCAACAAAATGGATGTCGAATTTTATCTCTAAAAATGATCTTTACTAGTCGTGTCTTGGTTACTGGTACCAACGACATAACACCTCCCACAAAAACCACAACAGGTGGAGCGCAAGGACAAAGCACAGGTACTTATATCCTTAGTATTAATTGTTAGAAGCATAGTCATAATCAGTGTAAGATAGACAACTCTATTTCTTCTTTTTGGTTTTGTAGTGATTAATTACCAACAAAATTGTCAACATGAATCCAGCAGTACTGTCATCATTTCTCCATTATTAGTTGCCTCATTCCCCACCTACATTTATCTACAAGATGCAAGCAAAGACGACCAGCATTGTTCGCTCTGCAAAGAGTTGTTGCGACAAGGGGAATTAGCGACTCGACTGCCTATATGCATTCATTCATTTCACAAAAGCTGCATCGATACATGGTTAAAATCGAACATAATTTGCCCTGATTGTGGACTCAAGTTGCACCCACTCCCTGGAGAAATCGCTATACTGATACAACGATGAATTCAATTGTATCTTGTTTTGTCCGTTTGCTGATATTTATTGATCAACTAAATTTATATTGAAACAGGTGTATCTAACGAAGAAGCCAATTAAGAAGGGTGTAAATATCGTTTCGCTCATGGAAACTTAATCAATATCAGCTCAAAAACAAGGTCTGGGTTTCCCCAAAACAAAAGAAAAAAAAAGTACAAGAAATTGGAAAAATATAGTGTGCCCCATCTATTTTCTTCACTTCTATATATATATTGAAAAAGGGGCCTCTGTATTTCCCCCACTTTTAAAGAATATTACGTGAAATCATGAATTTGGTATACATTTTAGATTAAATATTCTCTAGTTCCGATTTCTTTAAATTTTGATTAAATAATTTAATTTCACCATTAACTAATAAAGTATATTTCATTAACAAAATAATTATATATAATTTACATATTAAAGAAAATTTAAGAAATTTTCTATCTTTATAATTTCTAAAGAAAAAAAAACTAAACTAAAAACTTTAAATAAACATCAAATCCATTTTTAAGTTTCAAGACGAGCTTCAAATCCGTTTTTCTCTTTCCTTTTCTTTTTTTCTTCTTCAAGACGATATTTGCTCTTTCTCTTTCTTTCTCTTTCTCTATCTCCCAATTTTATTAATTAGAACCGATTTTTATAAAAAGCGGTTCTAATTCAATTTTATGAATTAGAACCGGTTTTAATTAATATGAATTAGATTAATATGAAGTACTCTAAAAATTAATTTTTAATCTAATTCTCTAACGTTAATTAATATGAATTAGATTTTTAATCAAAGAATTTTTATATTAATATGATGTCGAGAGATGTTTTTTAAAAAAACCGATTCTAATACATTTTTTCTGTTGAGTGAATTTTATGCGTAATATACTAAAGAAAGAAAAATAATATATGCACCCATGCCTTTTGGGCCTGGGCCAGAATATAAATGTCCGTAATAATATAGGAAGCCGGTCCAATTTGACATCAAACTTGGGTTTATTATAAATAATGTAGTACGTTAGATATTATTTCTGAGAGTCTCAGATTTTCAAAAAAAAAAATGCTGAAATATATTTTAGCAAGAAATACAACGTAGGGTATTGTATTGCAAAGTCCCCTGTCAGGGTTGAGTTTCTGATAATAAGGATGGAAATGTAGGACAAGATATAAAGGATATATTTTAAGAGTGTTCTTTTGGTGTTAGAGGAACAGTTTTGTTGTGCAACGGCCTCGGATCGAATTTGACATCGACCAATAATACTATTCACTTTTCAATGACATTAGTTTTTTTCTGAGGTTATTTTTTCATCTCTTTTCTCTAAGTTGATATTTCTATTGGGCCTGTTAATTAAAGCATAAAAACTAAAAAGAAAATAATTAGATGATTCATATATGGGATGAAATAAATAGAAAATTGTTTAAAAAAATAAAGTTTCATGAATAAGACTTTATCATATGGCCTTAGTTGGTTTACTTTATCCTAATTATTTTTCTCTTATATGTAATAAACTCGCCACACCTTTTCTATATGCTGAGCATCAACATATTATTAGTCTCAAATAATGATAATTTAAGTTCTTAATGAATTTGCAATTGGGCATGGTTGTGTTTAATTTCAAATCGTATCCTCTAGAAGCCTTACGTAACATTATCTTAATTGATCTGCAATCTTAATGAATTTGCAATATATACCACTCTCTCTTGATCTCATCCATCGTCCATAGGTGATAAGTCCCATGTAAAAGGAAATTCCTCCAGTTTTATGGATGCTTGTACTGTTGCCAAAATTGGTTGTTATTCGGTAATACTTTTTTTGTGTACTGGTATGACTAGAGATATATACCTTACCTTGAATTTATAATTTATTTCTTATAAATGATATATGAAAAACCACTCTTTGGTTTAATGGCAAAATATAACATCCTCTAAGTGGAAGATTGTGAATTCAAAACTTAAATAAAAGATTTTAGAGATAATTATGAAATTTGAGAGCTTGATTCTCATCTTTTTGATAAAAAAAAATAATAAATAATATATGGTAGTGATAAGAAGATGCTATTCGGACTTTAAAAGAGTACTCAGCTCAATAGTCATGGCAATAGAGTTACTTTGGATTTAATGTTCAGGCCTGTTTGGAGAAGGCCTATCAAGAGTATTTTGAGCAGCCCATTTCATATGAATTGTAAATTTGCTATTTTACCGAGTAATGTTGCGCTATTATAAAACAGGGGTTGAGCTGTTTAGACAATACTGGTGTCAAATAATTTCGTCGAAAATCCCTTATTTCATGAATAAATAAATGCATTTAGATTTTCTTCCTTTGCAAAATGTCCTGTTATAGTCTTATAGATGATTAATCGACATCACCACCACTGCTCATGTGAGAAGCTGCATGTCATGCGACTGTACTAATTTTTTAAATCGTGTTTCCAGAAATAAGTATTCATAGTCAATAATTAAAAAATAGTAATCCTCGTAAAATAACAAGGTGATTATTTTTCTGTTGACAAGGTTGCATAATATTTTATTGATATAGTGGCTAGATGAAGTACGGAACTGGATGACGAAAAAAATAAATGACCCCAAAAGGTATATAATTCCCTAAGAAGTAATCTTTGTGTTGCCTGAGTATACGGCAGAGATGATGATAATAATAATAACAATAATAATAATATATCAGAAAACGTTGGATTTCTGTTCCGAATCCGGATATCACACTACTGGAAATGCTTTTTTGATGACATAGAAAAATGTAAATCATACTCTTGTTATTATTTATTTCAACAATTAAATCCGCATGTTTCCAGAGAGGGTCATTGACTAAGTATGCACGTAACCTCTTCAACAGAAAATTATCTCCATAAATATCAAACGGAAATCCAATCCAATCTTTTATTTTAACAAAACAATTAACCTCATCTTCTTCCTCGATAAGAGAAAAAAAAACTACTCTTCATCATTTTCCATCTCAATTTCAAAGTGTTCCTAAAACCATGTATCTGCACAGTTGGGAGGATTGGTTTCATTTTTCCACTGGTTTTTTAGCTTTGATCACATTCTCTGCCGGATTGATTCTATCTTCCCCTTCCCACATACCGATTCTCTTTTGGTTTTCGGTTTTCGCCCCTCTCCTTGTTCCGCTTTGCATGTATGTTCTCTTATTTGCAGTAATTGGAGCACTGTACGTAATCGGGAAGGCGCTTCAATGGTGGGAAAATTCAAAGGTTCGACTTCACACCTTTCCAGCCGAGCTACGGGATGCCCATGATTTGTCGGATGGATTTCACTACAAGTCGATATTTTATTCTGTACTGACATATTTGTATGAGAAGAAACCAAAGGATGAAGACTGTGCTTGCCCCATTTGCAAGGAGGAGGTGCAACAAGGAGATGTCATGACGCTGCTACCGATATGTGTTCATTCATTTCACAAAGCATGCATTGTACCGTGGCTGATGACGAGCATGACTTGTCCGATTTGCAGATGCAGAGTTGAACAAGAAATACCGAGAGAAGTAGTTTTTTTCTCGGAATATTAGACTTTTTTTTCCTTCCTGGTAGAAAATAAATTGTGTTCTTATATGCGCATAGATTTCTTTCTAGAGATTACTTGTACATAACTTGAGATTTCCTTGTATTATATAAGCCATTTTTTAAAGAAGCATAAATTTGGATAGATAAAAGAATTACAGTAACTAAACTAACAATACTATCTATTTAGGATTAATGCTTTTTTGAATTAATAATGCACGAACCTTAGATAATAACAAACAAAAAGAAGGTAAAGAAGGAATCTCAAGAGAATACTGTAAACCTTCCTAGAACAGAAAAACGAAGGAATTGGCTCGATGCAAAATTCCATGTGCATCTAATAAACTATATTGGAAGATGTAAACAATGAAAACAGGTTCCTGGTTTTTATGGTGGATACAATGGACAATACTGCATTTGGTATATCAGATTTTTCATTTGTTCTAAGTTTCCCTGAGCATACCAGTTTCTAATAAATGTTTCCGACTCAGTAATGATTTCTTTAAAAAAAATATATCTGAAGTACACGCAAATGTTTTTTGTGCATCTTATGATTTATTCGATGTTACAAATAGGAAAAGAAAACTTGACCAAGGCAAGCAACATCACTGGATTAGCACTAAAATTATTAAATAAAGAAAATGATATCTGCAAGCTCAACTTGACCAAGGCAAGCAACATCACTGGATTAGCACTAAGGGTGTCAATGGGTCGGGTTGGGTCGGGTTCAGGTCGGGTCATATTATTTTATTATTATTTTTGATCCGACTCGAACCCGACCCGAACCCGAACCCGACCCGATTAAATTCGGGTCAAAAAATCTTGATCCATATCCGACCCGACCCGTATAAAATTAAATATTTATTAATTATTTTTATATAATTTTAAGTAATAAAATATTAATTTATAATTTATAATTTATCTTAATTAGTGTATAATTATTGTATATTTAAGGTTTAATTAGTACTAAATTACAAAATTACTTCAAAAAACATAATTAATCAGGTCGGGTCGGGTTGACCTGAACCCAACCCGACCCGATTCAGGTCAAAAAAATCAAACCCATACCCGACCCATTTATGTTCGGCTCATGTCGGGTCGGGTCGGGTCAAAAATTGACACCCCTATATGTCTTTAATTTGTCTCCTCATCTCCATGAGTACATTTTTGGGTTCTTGTATTTGTAGGGTATTAGCTAGGGGTGTTAATGGGTCGGGCGGGTCGGGTCATATTATTTTATTATTATTTTTTATCCGACCCGATTAAATTTGGGTCAAAAAATATTGATCCATACCCGACCCGACGGGTCACGGGTCGACCCAACCCGACCCGACCCGTGTAAAATAATTAAATATTTATTAATTATTTTTATATAATTTTAAGTAATAAAATATTAAGTAATTTATAATTAATCTTAATTAGTGTATAATTAGTGTATATTTAAGCTTTAATTAGTACTAAATCACAAAATTACTTTAAAAAACATAATTAATCGGGTCGGGTCGGGTCGGGTTGACTCGAACCCTATCTGACCCGATTTGAGTCAAAAAATCAAACTCATACCCGATCCATTTATTTTCGGATAATGTCGGATCGGATCGGGTCAAAATTTGTCACCCCTAATTAGCACGCAGCTGATCCAATCCCAACTGACATGTTAAAAGCATATCTCAATACAAGGAATAAATCAGCACCTCTCAAACTGCTGCTGTTGCAATGATAAAACAAATTGAGAGGCCAGCGACCATAGTAAACAACAAAATGACCTTGGAAAAATTATTGACCCAACAATAGTTAAATGGAAACTAAAATTGTTATGAATGACTAAATATGTTAATCTAGGAGTTTTTTTTTACATGGACATGATTCCTTAATGACTATTTATTCTGACAATCTTAACAACTAAATTTTATGTAAATTTATAAGAAATCTTAAAGATAAAAAATTTACAAAAATATTCTTCAACTATTATTTCAAATATCGTGTAATTTGAGTATTATTTTATATTTCATTAAAGGCAATAAAATTTAAATCATTCAAATTATCATATAATTTTGATGACTTTTGATGAAATATCAAATGATACTCAAATTGCATCAAATTTGAAACATGATCAATCTAAGTTGAAGAAGAAGCTGAAGAATATATTTATAAAAAATTTCTCATCTTTAAAATTTTCTATGAGTTTATGAAATTGATTGTTAAGATTGTTAAAATAAATAGTTGTCAAGCATCTTCACCCTTTTACTTAATCCAAAGTTCTTTCATATTTCATAGACAGTACAACCTGAAAAAGGACAGAACAAATTGGAACAGTGCCTCAAAACATCTTTCTTCTCTATGCTTTTCCGATAACAAGAAGTTGTGTTCAGCATAGAGAATTTGATGAATCAGGGATGTGCTTTTAACACCAGCTGCTCCTGACCTTGAGCTTACATCAGAAGCTAGCTGAAGCAGCAGGTCAACCTACTAGCTGAACTTTCAATCACATAAACAAAGCTTGAACCTGATAGATAACATTAACATTGCTGAAAGCTGGTGAACTGGAAACCAAGAAATTCTATTTGTAGATTTGCTAAAAGCTTAGAACATTGTCCCCTTCAATTGGTAGTCAGCACTTTTTTTTTTAAGTAAAGATGGAAATTATCTATAAGAACTCTCATCCCCTTCAATTGTGGCAATACTACATACTGAACATGGTACTAATAACATCTCATTTACCAATAGCGGAATCACGTCACTTTAACAAAGAGATCAAGGACCACAATGCTGTTCTTAGGAAGCAAAATGTGCTCTTTGCATTGAACTTTGCACTTATAATACTTTTTACCATTTCTAATAACATGGAAGATAGTCTAAATTCAATTTTTAAGCCAAAATGTTCTTATGGAGCAAACTTGGTCTTTAACTTGGTTTATATGAAAATAAACCCAAAACCGATTCCGCATAAAATCTGAAAATATGGTAAAGAATGGATATGTCAAAAAAAATACCAAGAAATGTTGCAGCTAAACATTGAACAAAAATTTTGTATAATCATGTTCTTCTTTTTCACAAGAACTACAAAAAAAGGGCGTGCCGTGCCAGAGAAGTCAACAAACCTGGATTCAACGAGGTTAGAGCGGCCGTGCCAGAGAAGTCACATGCTGACTGAAGCCCACCATTTTTAACAAAGTAATCGTTGAAATTCAGGTTAGAGCGGCCGTGCCAGAGTCACATGCTTCTTCTTCCACTTCTCATCCCATACTCGCAAGAACTGAAGTCACATGCTGACTGAAGCCCACCATTTTTAACAAAGTAATCGTTGAAAGCATAGGAAGCATGGGACTGAATATCTTCCGGTTCGAAGCACGCCCCACCTTGCTGTACCGGCCGGCAGTCTGCTCCACCAGTCCCACACGCCCAGTCAACTGCGGCCTGGAGCGCAGTATCCTCTGCATTATTCTTCGCCACACACCAGAGTTCTCCAGCAGCCACGCTTCCATCTCTCTCTGTCTGCTTTTCAGCTGCGAACGCCGAGGTGAGCATCAGAGAGAAGATTAGAAGAGTAGGATTTCTCATTTCTTTTTTTATATATATTTTCTGGGAGAGGAAGAGGGATTGTCGGAGACTCGGATTGAGTACAAACTGACTGATTTTTGAGAAAGTGGGAGAAAAGGGAAAGGCATGGTTTTGTAAAGGCAATTAAATGGAGGAATGCGAAATGTTACCGTTGGATTGTCTGGCCGTACAGGCAAAGAGGCGGTGAATCCGAGAGGTTTTGCTCCGTGATATATTCGCGAAAAAGTTCACTCAGGTTTGTTTTTCAAATTAAGGTACAAGTGTAATTTTGGAAGAGTTAATAGAATAGTATTTTTTTGGAAGAGTGATAGAAGAGTAATATTTTTTATTATTCAGAAGAGTGAAAATATTATTTGACAGTTGTTAATCAGAATAATTAAAATATGAAGAATTATGATACTAATAATGATGATGATAATAAAAATAATAGTAAAATAATAATAATAATAAAATAAAAATATAATCATAATATAATAAAAATATAATTATAATCATAATCATAAGAATAAATAATTTTAATTTGAATAATATAATCATAATATAATAATATAATATAATTAAATAATAATCATAATCATAGTTGTAATCAAAATAATATAATAATAATAAATTATAATCATAATAATAATAAATTATAATTATTATAATATAATAATAATATAATCATCACTATAATAATAATAATATAATGATATAATGATAATATAACCATAATCAAAATATAATAATATAATAATAAATAATCATAATTATAATAATATAATAATTAAATAATCATAATAATAATAATATAATTATAATAATAAATAATCATAATTATAATAATATAATAATAATAATAATAATAATAAATAATATAATATAATAATATAATAAATCATTACCATAATCATAATCATAATCATAATATAATAATATAATACAACATAATCAAACAATAATAATAATTCATAATAAGAAATAATCATAATTATAATATAACTTAATAAAATAATCATATTCTTCATACTTAATCTAAAATTCATTTAAAATTAATTTTATAATATAATGACAATTTTATTTTATTTTTTTGATATTTCATTGAGTGTCAAACATACCATAAGTATTATTAATATAATAAAAATGGTAAATATGTTTGTAATTGTAATATAATTATTCAATAGAAAATAACACATTACCATAATCATAATTATAATCATAATATAAATAATTTAATATAATATAATCAAACAATAATCGCTATTAGGGTGTCAATTATCGATCCAATCCAACGGATTAATCCGATCAAACTTGATATGATCTGAAAATAAATGGATTGGATATGAATTTAATTTTTTTTACTCAAATCGGGTCTTGTCGGGTCCGATTGATTAATTATATTATTAAGTAATTTTATGATTTAGTACTAATTAAATCTTAAATATACACTAATTATATACTATTTAAGATTAATTGAAAATTAATTTATATTTAATTTATTTAAAATTATATAAAAATAATTAATAAATATTTGATTATTTTACATGAGTCGGGTCGACCCATGACCCGATCGGGTCGGATATTGGTTAAGATTTTGTGACCCGAATTTAATCGAGTCGGATCAAAAAAATAATAAAATAATATGATCTTATCCGAACCCGATTCGACCCATTGACACCCCTAGTCAGGATTCTGCTGCTAGTATTGTTTTTCTAAATATCGAGAGGTCCACATTAGAGGTTTGTTTGACAAATTAAGGAATAGTTTTGGAAGAGTGGTAATTTTGGAAGAGTGATAGAATAGTATATTTTTGAAAGAGTGGTAGAAGATTAATATTTTTGACTATTCGTAAGAGCGAAAATATCGTTTGGTAGTTATTAATCAGAATAGTTAAAATATAAATAATTATGATACTAACAATGATGATTATGATAATAATAATAATAATAATAGTAAAATAATAATAATAATAATAATGATAATGATATGATATAATATAATAATAATAATATTCATAATTATAATCATAATAATATAATAGAAATATAAATATAATCATGATAAAATTATAATAAATTATAATTATAATCAAAATCATAATAATATAATAATAATAAATAATCATAATTCTAATAATATATAATATAATCATAATATAATAATACAATACAATACAATATAATGAAATAATAATAAAATAATAATCATAATCATGATAATAATAATCATAATCGTAATCATAATAATATAATAATATAATAAGAAAAATTATAATCATAATATAATAATCATTATTATAATCATAATATAATATAATAATAATAATAAATAATTATAATCATAATAATATAATAATAATAAATAATCATAATCATAATAATATAATAATAATATAATCATATTTATAATCATAATAATATATAATCATAATATATAATACTATAATAATAATTATTATTATTATAATATAATAGTACAATAATAATAATAAATAAACATCATAATATTAATATAATAAATCATAATCATAATAATAATAATAAATTATATTCATAATTATAATCATAATATAATAATATAATACAACATAATCAAACAATAATCGTTATTCTGACGAGAGCTAATCCGATATACCACCTATAACTTGATATACCGAATTAGCACTCTTCCACACTCTTCTACTTAGTTTAAAATTCGTTTGGCAAATTAATTCGTTGGAATAGCTATTCTATTCTTATTTTTTTGCTATTTTACCATGTGCCAAACAAACCCTAGGGTATGCAAATGAATAGGTTTAATTGATTTTGAATCTAAGTGTTAAATTTTAAATTATTTGGTTTGATTTTTTGATTTAAAAAATTTGATTCAGTTGAAAATTTTAGTTAATTCGATTTTATTCTTTGGTTCCTTTTATATTTTTTAAAATCGGATAAACTGAATAAACCGAATAGTTCAAAATTTATCAAACTAATTCATTTTGCTTTATATATATAATAATCATATCAAAAATAGTCCAAATATATTTATTTTTTGTATATTTATTTAGTTATTGTTTTATTTTCTAAGCTATTTATTTTTTCTATCAATTTTTTTAAAATCAATATTTTCATTCCTCTATAATTAATATAATTTCAGTTTAATCGAATAAACTTCGGTTTATTCGGGTTTCAGTTCATTTGGTTGATATTTTTAAAAGTTTAGTTCAGTTCTTAATTTGACAAATCGATCGATTGCACATCCATAGTAGACATATCTTATAAGGGCTTGGTTTTGAACTCAATCCAATCAGTTTTTTTTTAATTCAGTTCTTATCTAATTCTTATAAATCCGGCTCAATATTTTCTAATGGTATAGATCGGATTTCTTAAGAATCAGACTCAATATTTAAAAAGTGTGTCATTCTAATCCAGTTTTTTCTGACTTTTATCCAACCCTCTCAAACTTTTTTAATATTTTATATTATATATCAATTATATTTAAAAAAATTAAAATAAATTAAAATAAAATACCAAAATAGAAAAATATGATTTAATATTTTTATACAAATACAGATTAGCATTAATAAAAATATATAATCATCAAAAATATATATATCAAGATTTTAACCGTTGATCCTTATCTGATCTTTAAAATCTGAAAGACTTAACCTGACTTCTTAAAAATTAAATTTACCTCTTAAAAATTTCCCTCATTTTTTATATTCTTATCCGACCCTCTTACTGGGCTCACTAATCCGGAAATTGAGAGCGCAGAGTGTACGGAGAGAGAGCATCATTCCCGATTTAATATTTCAAACGTGGCTTTGACTTATTGGTGGGAATAACATACGTAAATGACTCCGGTTGGGTTAGAAATTGGCCGAGCATTTTTTTTTTTTTTTTTGTTATCATTTTTTATATATTTGGGACCCCGATGATAATTTGATAGCGTCATACATTTATACTGTCATTAAATTAAATTAATCTAAAGGAAAGATGAAGCAAACCGAACTGAGTTTTTATTTTTCTTTTCTTTTTTGGAACTCAAAGAGTCAAGAGTCTGCAAGCGAACCGAAAAGCGCTGGAATGGCTATTTTATTTTCGAGTCTCCGTCAATAACTCAATATGATGTGCAAACTAATTGATTTAATTGATTTTAAACTAAATTGATATTTCAATTTAAAATTTTAAGTTGGGTTGAAAATTTCAGTTAGTTAATTTTTATTTTTTAAATTAAATAAACCAAATAGTTTAAAGTTTATCAAGTAAATTTATTTTACTTTGTATAAATAAGAGTCATATTAGTCTCGGTATATTTGTTTTCTATCAATTTTATTTATTTAGTTATTTGTTTTATTTTTTAAACTATTTAATTCTTCTATAATTTTTTAAACTATCAATATTTCTCATTCTTTAACTAATATAATTTGGTTTAATCAAATAGCTCAAATAAAAATTTTATTTATTTAATTTTTAATTTATTCGGTTGATATTTTTATAAATTTGATTTGGTTCATAATTTAATAAATCAAATAAAATTTTGGGCGCATATATTTATTTTGTCGATTGCATACCCTTATTTGTCAAGCTTATTTTTTGTACTCCGTACTCTTTGGATTATCTCCGGTCTCAAGTGTCAAAGAAAATAATCATAATAAATAATAATAATATAATAGTAATATAATAAAAATATAAACATAATCATAATATAGTAATATAATAATAATAAATTATAATTACAATCATAATTATAATAATATAATAATAATAAGTAATCATAATTTTAATAATATAATCATCATATATTAATCATAATTTTAATAATATAATCATAATATAATAATCATAATCATAATCATGATAATAATAATTATAGTCATAATCATAATAATATAACCATAATCATAATAATAATATAATAATAAAAATATAATCATAAAAATAATTATAATTAATTATAATTATAATAATATAATAATAAATTAATCATCACTATAATCAATATATAATAATATAATAATAAATAATCTTGATCATAATAATATAATAATAAATTAATTATATTTATATTCATAATATAATAATATAATATTAAAATTATATTTATAATAATAAATAATATAATAATACTAATGATAACGAATGATATAAATATAATATAATAATACTAAATCTTAATCATAATCATAATATAATAATATAATATAATATAATCAAACAATAATCGCTTTTCCGAGAGGAGGAGGGATCTATTGATAAGAGCTATTTTGATAATTTTGACAATGAGCTTTTTAAATAAGGAGGAATTCATCAAAACATTGTTATTTAGAAATTCTCCATGAAAACTTCAAATTGAGAAATTTATCCATTAAAACTCTAATTATTAATTGTTTCTCCATAATGTATCTTTTGCTTAATAACTTCTTAAAAAAATTATAAATATACTATAAAACTAAATTGCCCCTCACATGTCTTTTATTCCTCGTTGATTTGTCCTCTTCAAAAGCATTACTGAGAGGTGCACGCAATGAAGGTAACTTGGGCACAATTTACTGAGAGGTGCCTACTCCTATAGGAGACAACGCAATGAAGTAATGCCAATACGTACAGAACATGATTTCGATTCGGTTACAACCCTTATCGGTAAAACACACAGAAATATATATTAACATCAAAAGAAAGATTGTTACGCAAAGACACATGAGACACTATTTTTCCTATTTTCAAGATTCCATGACTCTTGACTTTTTAGAAGAGCTCAAATAGGATGATTTTAGACGGGGCCATGAGTTATTCACAAGAACCTGCGAGTGTTTTTTTTTATAATTTACTTCATTATTTCATTTGTTTTTATTTTGATACGGAGAAACTCTAAATGATGATGAGTTTTATGTAACAGCTAATGATCTAAATTGTATAAAATTTCAATTATAAGTGTATGAACTTATCATGTAATAATTGAGGTGTCGAATCCATAAAGATAATGATGAAGTACCGTTTCTTACTAGTTCACTAATCTAGATAAATAAATGTTGGTTTTTTGCTAAATTTAAATTAAACTAGATAGCAAATAAAATTGTGTTTTAAACTAAATGATGAAATACTAGAGATTTTGACTTCTATTTTTCATTTCTTAATTAACATACTCGGTGTCTTCGCTTTTTAGACAATTCAATAGTATAGAATTAGCAATTCACGTTTAACATTGACTGGCGCTTTCTGATGGGTTTTAAACAACATCTAATAATTATCCTAATTTATACCTAATTTAGATCACAAGCTTATGACCTTATTGGATAGTAATTAGGGTGTCGAATCCACAAGGACAAGAGTAAAATACTGGTTCTTACTAGTTCACTAATCTAGACAAATAAAGATTAGTTTTTATTAAATTAAAATTAAAATAAATAGCAAATAAAATAATATTTAAACTATATGATAGAATACTAAATATTCCATTTTTTCTTTTCACTCCTTAATTAACATACTCGGTGTCTTCAATTTTTAGACAATTCAATAGTGTGAGATTAGTAATTCAAGTTTAGCATTGACGGATGCTTCACGTGTCAATGTCGTGTTCAAACTATTCAGACTTCACAATTACATACCTCACCATAGGAGTTCAAATCCTTTATGTTTTTTACTATTAAAACCTTATCAAAACTCGACGCTACGCAGTTATGAGTTGACAATTGATATTTAGTTCAGTTCTAAATATAATCACCTAAGTTGCAAACTTACTGCTAGGTCATGAGTGCAAATATGGGTTTTACCCTTCGTTATTGAGAATTTTATCAATATATTTTCATTATATACTATAATTTATATGATAAATCACACATCAAGCACTTGTTACAATTCAAATATGTAAACAATCAATTCAAATGATAAATCACATAAAAAGTTACTAAAAAGAACAAATATCGAGTAATTTAACTAAAAAGATTTAAGTACTACAAGTCATCACCCTTAGAAGGGTGATTAGCCACACATATTCAAGAGAAAATAAATAGAAATTCAAAATAATAACAGAGCACATAGCACTAGAAAAAAAAAATAAAACTTCAAAATTTCATTCTCATCAATTCAAAATGACGGTTAGGACATTCAGGATGATGGAGAAATACACCAAGAAGGGTGTTATATATGAGGGTAATCAATCAGTCAGTTGCTGCTAACTCTGTTCGAATTTCCGAATATGGAGCATACGGATCGTATAGATTTTCGAACGGCCCGTATGGAGTTGAATCTGTTGTGCAACAGTTCATATTTTAACCATAACTTTTTCATCCGAACTCCGATTTGGGTGATCTAAGATGCATTGGAAAGCTAAGAATAATCTCTACAAGATTAGAATATTAACTTAGTCATTTCATAATAGTTTTTGTTCAGAATTTAATGTATTTTGCTGTTGATGATCCATCTCGATGTCGTTCACGTTTGAGTGCTTCCTAATCATGTTCAATTGCTCAATTTTACTCCAATTATCATTCCAATTATATGATTCTTATAATTATAAATAAAACATAATAATATCACGATCTCAAAATAAAAATTTAAGTAAAATGACTAAATTAGCTTAAAAATTGGCAAATTCGTGAGATTAACCCTAGTAAAAAGTGTATAAAATTTAGGCCTATCACTTTCGCGTGTCAATGTCATGTTCAAACTATTCAGACTTCATAGTTAAATATTTCACCTATATTTCCAATTTTTGTGTTCTTTGTTGTTAAAAACTTCCCAATATTTAGTTCAGTTCTAAATATAATCATCTAAATTGCAAACTTACTATTAGGTCTTGTGTACAAACATAGATTTCACCCTTCGAGGTTAGAAATACTAGCAATGTATTTTAATAATATACTACATAAATCACACTACAAGTCAAACATGTAAATAATCAATTCAAAGGATAAATCACACAAAATATTGCTAAAAAGATCAAATATTGAGTAGATTAACTAAAAAGATTCAAGTATTACAAGACATCACCCCTCAGAAGGGTGATTAACCACTCATGTTCAAGAGCAAACTATAAGAATTAAAAGAAATAAAAGAGCACATAGCATCAGAAAAAAGAAAAAAAAAAGATTAAATTCAAACTCTCGCTCGAGTGCTTCAATTCATAGTGTAAATTTTCAAATTCAGCTCCCCGAGGTGTGAGATCTCTCTCAAACTTCAAAACACACTCCTATAATTTAAAATGACGGTTAGAGTATCCACAGGAAAAATCAATCAGTCAGCTGTTGTCAAATCTGTTTGAATTTCTGGATCTAGAGCATACGGGTCATATGGAAATGCATACGGCTCGTATGGAGTTTAATCTGCTGCGCAACGGTTCATATTTAGATCATAATTTTTTTATCTGAACTTTAATTTTGATGATCTAACATGCATTGAAAATCTATGAATAATCTCTACAAAATTAGCATATCATCTTAGTCAATTCATGATATTTTTTATCAGAATTTGACGTGATTTACTACTGATGATCCATCTTGATGTCGTTTATGTTTGAGTGCTTCTCAATTATGTTCAATTGCTCCATTTTTCTCCAATTATCATCTCAATTACATATTTTTTTATAATTGTTAAAACATAGTAGTACCTCGATCTCAAGATAAAAGTTTCAATAAAATGACTAAATTATCCTAAAAGTTGACAAATTCATGAGATTAATTCTAATAAAAAGTGTATGAAATTGAAGCCTATCAGATAGATAATTATGTAACCAAAAGTTTAGTCTTAATGGAGTAGACTTGGAGGTCAAAGAAGTATATTAAAATAATCGTACATCTGATTCCTACTTGAGCACAATGTAAAGCAAACGTAAAAGATTAATTTAGTCATATAAAAAAATTGATGGGTAAATATTCTAATTTGAAGTTTTGATGGAAAAATTTAAATAATCATTTTTTTGATGGGTACATATCCAATTTTCTTAAATACAAAAATTAAAATAAAAAAAGTTATAGATTTTTTTTACTTATAGATATAATGTTTTAAATTTCATGTAATTTCATTATTGTACGATAGTCCATCAAATACCATTGCAAATTATATTTGAAGGGCTAATAAATGATAATAAAATTATAAAAAATTTAAAACACTATCAATCTATTTGTAAATTAACATATCTATAAATATTTTTATTTTTAAGATTTTTTTTTTATTTATAAATTTATTATTAAGATTATCAAAATAACTCATTGTCAAGGAATCTCTCCCAAAACATAGTAACACAATTCACGTTTTATTCGTGAATAACTCTCTAATCAGATGTTTCATGAAAAATTCATCAGTTTAATATATAATATGTTTTTTGGTCAAAAAAATATTTTATTTGCGAATTATTTGGTAAAAACACATTATATGTTATTTTAAATGAAATTTTATATTTTAATATATTTTTAAACTTTAAATATTTTACTATATATTATATTTATATTATATAAAATAAAAAATTCTCATATTATATCCGAATAGTGAATTTTTGACCTCGCCGAATAATTTCTGAATCATGATTTATTACTATGCCTCAAAAGAGAACAAGTTCATATTTTATTTTGGGGTGAGATATCTTGAAAAGCTAATTTGATAATCTTAATAATATATTTTTAAATAAATTAAAAAATAGAAAAAATTATAGGTAAATTATTTTATTTATATATTGATAGTGTTTAAAATTTCACGCAATGTCATTATTATTTGCTACTCCATAAAAGAGTGTTGAACTAAAAACATTATAAATTATTAAAAAAAATTGATGGTCTATGAAAGACTATAAAATGATAATAAAATTAAAACACTATTTTTTATAAAAAAATCATATTTATTTAAAATTTTATTTTCAAGATTGTCAAAATAGCCCATTGTCAAGGAACCTATATTCCTTACCTCTTTTCTCCCTCTTTTCAAAATAAACTCTCAATCACTCCTTTAATCTATATTTTTTTCTCATTTTTAACACTCACCATGCTAATTATTAGTTTTACAAAACCCTATTTAGATTCACCTTATTATCAAAAAATTAAAAAAAACTCTCAAAAAAGAGCATTTAGTGGTATGTTAGGATAATACTTTCAATTATATGTGTTTATTATATCCATATAAATATAGAACACCTTAGCAATGACTGACAATCGTTACTATGGGATTCTATATTTATATGGATATAGAATATATACCATGTTGATGTGTTTACTATATCCATATAAATAAGGATGCATTATAGCAATGGCTGACAATTGTTGCTAAAAGGTATCCTTATTTATATGAATATAGAATATATATCATTTCTTATGTTATATATATCCATAAATATATATGGGTATCCTTGTTAATATGGATACCCATACATATTTATGGATATATAATATATATCATTTGTTATGTTATCTATACCCATATATATTTTCATATGAAGAATTTAATGAAAATCATAAATTAAATTTTTTATGATTTTAAAATATATTTTTTGATATATTTGCATATCGGCTGAAATACAAATGTTTTCAAATATTCTATCTCTTTAAGTCTCAAACATTTTAATTTATGATTTTTATTAAATATATCATATTAAAATCTTATGGGATACTAAAATTTGGAGTGTTTTGAGTTTTTTAAGTCACTCTTTTAAATTTTTGAAAAAAAAATAGCTCTAAAAATAATAATAAATATTCAATGTTTGTGTTGTTTTTTCAAAAAATTAAAACACTCTAGATTTTTGTATCTCATAAGGTTTTCAGATGAAAAATTTAATGAAAGTCATAAATTTAATTTTTTTAGATCTTAAAATATATTTTTTAATACGTTTACATATCGACTGAAATGCAAACGTTTCCACAATAGTCTCTCTCTCTCTCTCTCTCTCTATATATATATATATAATATTTTATTTTTATAACATTTTGTTTGCTATGTTTTATTTTTTTTATAGGAGTACCTCCGGAAAGAATTTGTAAAAAAATACCGTGACACTTCTTTTATTTATACATGAACAGCAACTCTTATGAGATAAGAAATTGTTAATTACTTAAGTTGATATTGAAAATTATGAAGTGCAATAATTGATAAATTATTTAAACAAAGGATAAATTTATCGAGGTTGCATTTTTCATTTAATAATTAAAAAACAAGTATAAAATAGTAAACTATTTATCTATTTAATTATTACTAGTTCCATAATTTGGATAGATGACTGTCAAAACTAGAACTTGTGGGTTCACAAGTATATATATATATATATATATATATATATATATATATATAGTTTGGCTACGGTGATTTTATAAACACTTCAGATAAGTGCTTATGGCTCGAATTTTAAAATCCCATAGTCGAAATAATTTAAATAATTCAAAAAAAAGTTTCATATAATCTTGTAAATTATCAATTTTCATCACGTTTGGAGTTAGTTTATTATGCTTAATAATTTTTGAAAGATAACAAAATTTGAACTATAAAAAATGGCATTTTTAATTATTTTTAGAGTCATTTTTCAAAAATTATTAACCATAGTAAACTAACTCTAAATTTGTTGAAAATTGATAATCTATAAGATTATGATATGAAGAATCTTTTAAGATATTTAAATTAAAATTTTGAAATTTGGGACATAAGCATTTCGGCTTGAAATTCTTATGGAATACCCGTAGCCAGTTTCTATATATATATATATATATATATATATATATATATATATAGTTTGATCATGGTACTGCGCGTAGCACGAAGCATGGATGGCTCATTTGCTACGGACCGTTTCTTCGTCTTCAAAGTTTAAATGGTTGATCCGACCGATAAAAATATTTTTCATATGAAAATCTAGTTGGAGACCAAATTTTATATTTTTAGGATTTTTTTTTACTAATTTTTAAGATAACTAGAAAATGACTCCTTTTGAATGGCTCATAATAATTAAATCAAGTGATTTTCTAGCTATCTTAAAAAATAGTAAAAAAATATTCTAAAAAATATAAAATTTAATCCCAACTAGATTTTTATGAGAAAATTATTTTGACCGGTCGATCGATTATTTAAAATTTAAAAATGAAGAAACAGTCTGTAACATGCAGGTCATCCGTGCTACGCGTAACACCCTAGCCAAACTCTATATATAGAGAGACCTCACTTGACATTAATTACCGGTTATTTTCGTTCAATAGGATAAATAGAGATATATTTCCCACCAGTTATGCATTTTGTATGAAATTTGATTCAATTAGAAAGTTATTGATAAAGTGATTCAAAAGTTGTTTCGAAATAGATTCCAATTCCGACACCCATTTTGTTTGAGATGACTACAGAAAAAAGTGATTCTCCGCCTCTTTGTATGTTCACAAAATCTATCATTACCATATATATCACGTATGCAATTCAAATGAAATTTGAATTATTAACATTCGATTATATTCTCTTAATCATGATATATAGATAAATTCTAGAATACATCAGTATATACCGTCTATAATGTAATATATATCACCTATAATTTTAGATTTCTCCTTCTATTTAATTTCAGCCTTACTCTCATTATTATTAACGAGGCTATTTAGAATGTTAGGAATAGTTAGCATGCTGTAAACTTATATTTTGTCTAAAAAAAATTGTCAGTTAATGATCTCCAGTTGACTAAAAGAACCCTGCAAAACTCTTGCTGCCCATCATATAATATGTCCAATAATTAACATTCATTACATTAATTATACAATAGTAAAAATCATTACTACAAAATATTCAAGAGATCACAACATATCAAGTACAAAAAAGTAGATATTAATTTTAACAGCCTTCAAAAGAAAAAAAAAACAAATAAAGATATTAATTATCTCAAATCTAGTAACATCATCATGCCAGATTCTATGACCAACCGAATTTATAATCTAGCACATAAACGAGCACTAGAGAAAACGGGTACAGGAGATATGCAACGAAACAGGTCCAAAGAGGGAAGTTTTTACGGAAACTCGTAAACAGACCCATGACTATGCACACGATTAGGATAATAAGCACTTCCGATGAAAAATCCCATGTCAGATGCCTCACGTAGACTAGTGCAAGGAACACAGCCAGGCACAGTGTGTTGTTCATAGTAACTCCTCCATAGATCTAAAATGAGACAATCCCAACACAATTTAAGCTGAGGGTTAATTTGCATTAGTTAAAAATCAGTCTACATGAGGTTCTACTGCTGTACCAGTCTGCCAGTCTGTAATTAAGGAATAAAGGTGCAGTTTGACAAAATTCATTCTAGCTCAATATTTAAATATGCTTTGCTTAATCAACTTTTAAGTCATTTATTCTTCAAATACTAGTGATTTTTTTTTATTATTTTTTTGTTGGATCAGTTTTTCCATATTTATGCAATGGTACAGTTTGGTTCTGCAATTTTCTGATGCCACTGGATACCACAACCACTCTTTTTTTTTGATACTTAAAATTTTTTAATGAAAAAGTAAAACACAAACTCTCTTTTTTTATTGAAACTTAGCAAGTGAACTTCAAAATTGGAGCCGAATGAGACAATTGACACTCTTTGACCATTAATAGGTTGATTGAGGCTTATTGGCATTGTGTTGTCATACCTCAGAGAAAGTCAAGGATGAAGTCTTCTGTTTCTTCCTGCTTGCAAAAATGATGGCCGAGACAGCCTCACTTGAATTTGTGGCGAATGGCATTGCAATGAAAGAAATAAAAAAGGAGGGTATTTTTGTGGCTTGTGAAAAATTATGAACAGTATCTACAAGTGGGTCTGCAAAAGCAGCTGCCATGACAGCGCCGAGAATTAAAAACAAGACAGCTTTGATGGTGGTCCATTTTTTGTTCATAACAATTTCCTCTTCTCCCTCTTCGTGGTCTATCAATGCATTGTGCTCCTCCCTAGTTCTCTGAAATTTGAAATTTTAATAAAGATAATTAAATATACTTAAACTGTTAAAAACATTATTAACCTAATCAACAGCACAGGAACAGCTAACCAACAAAATAATAATTGTACAAATAATGCAAATTGGCAAGGCATCTATTATTTTTTTTAACAAATGCCAGTAGGTGATTTCATTATTAAACTTCATCCGATTACAGAAATTTCCTACATATGACACTGCATCAATTAAATAACACCACAGTATTTATATATAAGACCCAATTTCTTGATATCATGATTAAGAAAGCTTATAAAGTTGGTAGGATCTAGCTTCGGGATAATAAGAAAGTTGCAGAAATTTCATAATAGAAAATTTCAGCAATTGTCATATGAACTAACCTGGTGAAAATCACTTAGAAAATTTGCAGAGTTACTGCCAGATATTGAGACAGTGCGCTTGGCTTCTTTAAGCCATTTTGATATGCCTGCAATGAACTCTTGTTCATCAATGCAGTTATTCTCTGAAGTGTCAAAATCCTCCATTACTTGGTCAACAGCACCTTTTTCTTCCAGACCCATCTCCTCAAACTGGACTCCAACCAGAAATGCACGCAACTCATCACGTGTTATATTTTTGTCCTGGTCAAAATCTATGGAGTGAAACAAACTGCGGGGAGAATATAACAAGTTAATATTCCCCATTAAAACAGCATGAATTATGTGGGCTACTAGAAAAGTTGAAATACATAGGTTATCACACACTTAAAACATTAGGACCAAGATATCAGTGCAATTGATATTAGTGCAAACTTGTTTTTGTTGGTGGTACATGCTATTACCAGGTATGTTCAATGTTTTTACCAAATACCATTCCAGAGAGCAAATTTGATTTGGAGAGAAATTAGTAACCAAACTTAATAGATGATAAAAAATGGCCCTAAAATCTTAAAGCAGAGGTGGGAAAGAAATATCCACCATTGTCCAGTTAGATACCAAAACACAAAATTAAATGTAAAAAACAGAAATTACAGCTGCATCGACATCAGAAGCTGGTATATTGTAACTTGATACTTGTTTATGTTGAGATATTGTATGTTTTACGGGTTTCTTAGGGTTTCTAGGAACCTAGAGATAAATAGATTAAAAGTCAGGGAGTTATTTGTAAGAAGACATGTAAGGCTTATATAAGCCCAAAGGACCATTATTCAATACACAGAAAATATTTTGCACTTTTCAGTTTTATTCAATATGGTATCAGAGCCAAAAACCCTAGGTTAACCCCCTCTTCCACTGCAGCCGCCGACACTGTAGCGCGTACTGTAGCCGCCGACACTGTAGCGCGCACTGTAGCCGCCGCCACTGTAGACCGCCGCCGTCAGGACCAGATCTGCTCTGATCTAATCAGACCCATCTGGTCAGATCCGACCGGTGCTAGTTGGCTGAAGAGGCCGGCGTGGGGGGCCGATACCTCACGATATCCGAGAAGCGGGATTGATCGGGCTTGCTGACTAGTCGGCTCGAATCTTGATGACATAAATTAAGATTGAGTCAAGAAGGAGATAGGGAGTGAGTTTAAGGCGGAGTTATGGCGGAGGAATGTAAGAATCCAATGGAGGGGGTGATGGCGAAGGCGAGCGCCGGCGAGCTCCGGATGCGATGCGAGCGTTCGGTGTGGGCTGCGAACGAGAGCATACCTGGACCGTGCGGAGGGATAGATCTTCTAGTGCTTGACGGGAAGCTTGATGGATCGGCTTTGTACTTGAGTGGTCGCGTCGGGTGAAGTACACTCGGAGGGGTAAGGATGCGGAGGAGTACTTGACCAGGGACAAAATTGAGCCGGTGAGGGATCTCGGCGAGGCGAGTGGAAGTCCACTCATATGACAATATATATGTGGCTTCGAGTTCATTGACTCCTCTATTGCTTCCACGGTGGATGGCATAGAGCGGGTCGAGGATGTCAGGAGAAACTAAAGAGAACTTATGATGGAGTGGGAAACAATCGAGGGTGTTCCAGATTGAGAGAGAGATAGAGCGATGAGTGCGGGGAGATAGATCGATTCGGGGTATGCCACGGATCGGAGCGATTGTGGGCGGATTATGATCATTTCTCGCCGGTAGCATGCTTTGTAGGGATCTGAGTGCCGAGAGAGGGGCACGTGATACTCGAGAGGAGGACTATGCATTTCATGAGGGGTTGAGCCGGCATTTGAGTGAGGTGCGCGGGGTTATTAGCACAGTAGAAGATTCCTCGGCTGGAGGAGACGATTTCGGCCATGATACGGGAGGAGAGCGGGATTGAGCTCCGGTGCAGTACGGTAGGACTTAGGGGTGAAGTCGGCGCTTGCGATCTCGAGTCGGGTAATACGGGTACGGGGCGAGACTCGGGAGTGTTATAAGCTGCGGTGAGGTGAGGCCGCTGAAGCGGTTTTGCACTAAGCCACCGAAGGAGAGGAACTTGGGAGGAAGAGGTCGGTCGGAGGTCGTGGCGAAGCGAGAGGTGGCGGAGGGTGGAAGAGGAGGCTACCGAGCACGTCGACGGTAGCGAGAGGAGGAGAGTGAGGAGGCGTGGTCTTTGCGAGGAGGATCGGGAGTTTCTAGAGATATTGAAGAAGAAGCGAAAACGGCGGGTGAAAGGAAGCGTGCGCTCGATGATGCATCCACCTCATCTTCCTTGCCCAGGGTAACATTGCTTCGCTTTGCTCGCTCGGCCTCGGGTATTGGTGATACGCTTGCTCTTGCATCCATATCTACCACCGAGCACCGGATTGGATAGTTGACTACGGTGCGTCTCGACATGTGTATTTGGTCTTTGCTAGGGGAGTTTTCTTCGTATACTCGCTTTAGCTTGATCCCGAAAAAAGCATCCAGACAGTAGCGATGGTGCGGCTCGGCCATTAATTGATAAAGTGCAGGTGCAATGTACAACACTTTGACCTTGTCTAATGTTTTGCATGCTCCTTCCTTTCACTGTGAATCTTTTGTCCATAAGTGTCATTATATCACAACTAAAATGTGTGGTTTTGTTTGATATTCCAAAGGTGATCTTTCGGGAGAAGGAGGCAGAGGCGTGACGACTTGGGACCGCACGTGGCATAGTGGCTTATGGTACCTGGATAGGGAGAGTATGGACTCGGCTCTTTCATCCATTGTAGAGGGTACGGGAGGAGTTGGAAAGAGTGTGGAGGACTTGCTTTTTCTCTCCATCATGGCGCTTAGGTCGCCCCTTTTTTCTGTTTTGGGTAGGTTGTATCACTTTGTTTGAAAAGGCTAATAAGGAAAAATTGTTTTGTGATGCGTGTGAGTTGGGGAAATACACGAGGAGTTCATATTCTAGTTACGGGAGTAGGAGTTCTTTTGTTTTTGACTTAGTGCGTTCGATGTATGGGGCCTTGTCCCATGGCTAACGTGAATGAATTTAAATACTTTGTTTCTTTCGTTGATTGTTTTTCTCGTGTGACTTGGCTTTATCGATGAAAAATAAGAGTGATGTGTTTGCTTGTTTCAAAGACTTCCACAAAGGATTCAAACCCATATGGTGCGATTGTGAAGGTATTAAGGTCGATAATGGGACGGAGTACACAACAAGGCGTTTGGGGAGTACTTGTCATCTCATGGGATACAACATCAAACCACTTTGTCCATACACACCCGGAGCGAGAATGGGGTAGGCCGAACGGAAGAACGGACATCTCCTTGAGATTACTCGGAGCTTGATGATGTCGATGAAGGTACCAAAAATACTTGTGGGGCGAAGCGATTCGACGACGGCTGCTTGATCGATAGGATGCTCTCGCGGGTATTGGATTGGAAATCGCCGATTGAGATGTTGAAAGGCAAGAATGGGGATGGTTTGCCTCTCGAAAACTTTGGTTGTGTGTGCTTTGTACAAGATAACGGACGAATGTGGGAAAACTAGATCGAGGCGGTGAAATGTGTGTTCGTTGGGTATTCGGCTACTCGGAAAGGGTATGTGTCTTTGAGTCGGTAGAGAGAAGATTGTTTGTTAGCATGGATGTCACATTTAGAGAGCTTGAACCATACTTACTCGATCCGGTCGCGTCGCCACTTTGGTGACTCGCTCGATACGGGAGGTATGAGGCGAGAGGGGAGGGTGATAGTAGTAGTGAGAGGAGGATGGTGAGTGTGGGGGATATTCCTTGTCCGCTTGTGGATTCGGTTATGGTGCGGTTGTGGAGGCCAGAGCCGAACCGGAAATGATGAAACTCGGACTCGGGGGAGTTAAGGGTGTATACGAGAAGAAGAAAGCGAGAATGAGGAAGCGGTGACTATAGTGCCACTTGTGCCCCGAATCCTCGTCCCTCCTCCTCCGACTCCCGAGACACTACTGCACCATCCACCTCGGTTCGAGTACACGGGTGATATGATTCCTCTTTCTCCTCCTCCCACTCTCACTATCGATAAGGAGGACTTCTCGCGACGATGCGGGAGTTCCCCCGAACGATATGGTTTTCCACGTGATATTGCTCGGTTGTCTCTTACTCTAACATATCACCCTTTGTACATGGAGCATTCATTGCATCATTGGACAATCTCTCTATCTCTAAGTGTTGGCGGGTTGCTAAGGAGGATCCAAAGTGGAAAGGCTGTCATGCTTGCAGAGGAACTTGAGGCCCTAGATAAGAACAAAACACAGGAGCTCGTGTCACTACCACCACGAAAGGCGGTTGGGCTGCAATGGTCTTCACGGTGAAGCAAAAACCGGAGGGTCGGGTTGAGCGCTTCTGGCTTGCCCGATTGGTGGCAAAGGGTACGATCGGACTTATGGCGTTGACTATGATGAGACATTTGCACCGTGGCAAAAATGAGCACGATGTCGGACACCGATTTCCTTGGGCGCAAATGGGGTTGGAAGCTACACCACTCGATGTGAAGAATGCTTTTCTCCATGGTGATTTCTTTGGAGGAGGTGTACATGGAGATACCATCGGGTTTTGGCACGAAACAAACGGATGGTAAGGTGTGCGGCTCGAAAGTCACTCTACGGTTTGAAAGCGGTCCTCGGGCCTGGTTTGACGATTTAGGAGAGCTATGGTAGACATGGGGTATCGACGGACCAACGGACCATACGGTGTTCTTCCGACGACATGGAGGCCATATTACGGTGCTTGCGGTATATGTGGATGACATGATTATCTCGGGAGATGATGAGGTGAAATTGCATTGCTAAAGAAGAAATTGGGAAAGGAGTTTGAGGTGAAGGATTTGGGACAATTGAGGTACTTCCTTGGGATTGAGATAGCTCGTGGTGCGAGAGGGAATTGTCTTATCTCGGAGGAAGTATGTCTTTGGATCCGCTTACGAGAAACAGTATCTTTGGGTTGTAGACCGCGAGTTTCTCCCATTGACCAAAAGTCCAAGCTTAGTCTTGAGGTGGAGAGCCGATTGATAGAGAGAGTACCAAAGGATGGTTGGTCGCCCGATCTATTCGAGCCACACTCGTCCCGACATATCCTTTGCTATGAGTGTGGTGAGTCGCTATATGCATGATCCCGAGAGAGGTCGCATGGATCTTGTGTACCGTTCGAGGTACTTGAAAAGTGCGCTGGAAAGGGGTTGATCTTCGGGAAGAATGGACATCCGAACATTGAGGGTTATTGTGATTCGATTTGGGCTAGTTGTTACGACGATAGAAAGTCCACGTCTGGATATTGCATGTTTGTAGAAGGGCGAACGGTCTCCCGGAAGAAGCGAAGCAAACAGATGGTTGCGAGGTCCACAGGTGAGCGAATACGGGGCCATGGCCCTAAGTGTGCGGCAGAGATGTTGTGGTTGAGAGCTCGTTGTTAGAGCTCAAGATGGACCAGGGACCCAAATGAAGTTGTGGTGTGATAACAAGTCGGCCATTAGCATCGCCAACAACCCGGTGCGACATGACGAACCAAGCATATCGAGATCGATAGGTTCTTCATCAAGGAGAAGTTGAACAGTGGACTCCTGGAGTTAGGTCATGTTTCAACTAAAGACCAGGCAGCTGATTGTTTGACTAAAGGACTCAATTCTTTGGATTTAGCGAGAGGATGTGACAAGATGGGCCTAGTGGATATCTTTTGCCTATCTTGAGGGGGAGTGTTGAGATATTGTATGTTTTACGGGTTTCTTAGGGTTTCTAGGGACCTAGAGATAAATAGATTAAAAGTCAGGGAGTTATTTGTAAGAAGACATGTAAGGCTTATATAAGCCCAAAGGACCATTATTCAATACACAGAAAATATTTTGCACTTTTCAGTTTTATTCAATAGTTTAAAAACATAAAATTAAAGTTAGGAAAGAATCTGAAGAGGCTAACGTTGATATTGCATGAACATCTGGTGTCCCATCATCTTTTGTCAGCTTGGTGAGAAATTTGCTCTCGAAGTGGCGCAGAATTCCAGAAATCACTAGCTTAAGTCTCACATATTCTAATCTTCTCTTCTGAACCCATGGCTGGAAAACCTGGCCCACGAAAAAATAAATAAATAGCATAAATAGATGAATTACACGTCGATTTGCACAACATGCTAGAGATGGGATCAGAGAATAGAGCATATGTTCTTCATGATTTTTCATGAATAAATAAGTATTAATTGAAACCTGAAACAACAACAGGAGGCCTCTCTACCTGATAGAAAGCGTAACTCAAGACTAGCAACACCGAGAGTATGAGACATATCAATACAAACACACGCTGATCTGAGTTAAACTTGAAAACTTTTGGCAGCTGTATAAGGATAAAGGGTAAAATAGAAACTGTCATAATCTTTGCTGCATCACTTGTCTGCTTATCAGTGGACACACCAGATTCTGTGAATATATGATCAATGCATAAATCGATCAGTCAGAAAAATGTAATTCCAAAGGAAAAAAAGACGATAATGAAAAATGTCACAGATATAAGAGCGAAATTGACATGGACAAGAGAACAGACTTACTGGTTAGGCTGAAACCTTTGGTATCTTGTAAATCAATGGAAGTAGAATTCTCTGAAAGGTCGGACTTGCCAACAACAATACAGGTTCCCCAAAGGAGAGTCAAAAGAAGGACAGTCGACCCAGCAAGGAGACCCATTCCAATCAAAACCTGACTTTGTGCAGTTTCTTTGCTCCCAGATAATCCAGAAACTGTAGACAAACACATCATTTCTTGTCTATCACATTAATTATTAAGAGTTGAATAATTACAAAAATCCAAGACCAAGATTCAATAGTGTATCTATTAACACAGATACTTATGGATGTGTACATGACCACTTGTCCAACTGTACTGGTTATTTGCAGCCAGCAATGTATATGCAATATGTTTGACTCAAAATTTTCTTGAGATTTTCTGTATTATGATGAGAATTTATCAACAATTATGGGTTCCATATTTTTTTCTCCATCTACTTAACTAACATGATCCAAATAGGAATAACAATATTTTTTTCTCAGAATGATAGCTGTATTACAGTAGCTCTTATTGCATTATTATAGGCAAATAGGAATAACAAATAATATATCTAGAAAAGAATTGACGGAAGTGCTAAGTAGGCACCCACGAGGACCACATGACACCTGAAATCTTCTATCCAAATCCAAGCTCCCACTAGTTTTGCAATAAGGCCAACATATTTAGTAATTAATTAAGTCACCATAAGTACAGTGCAGTCACAAAAACATGCAGATTTGCAACACCGCTTCTTATTAAGATTAAAAGATTCGGTGGTCTGAAGCATTTCGTGGTTGTTTACATAAAATATGTCCGATCTTTAATTATTCAAAAAAGAAGATATTTAGTGCATTCAAAAATAAATGCTTGCTTTTCTTGGAAAAAAAAAGTAGTATGCATGTGACGTGTCTCCAAGAAAGAAAAGCGGCTAAATAATTGTCAAAATTCATAATTAATCCAAAAAAGTTTAAACTTTATTCCCCGAAACAAGCTTTTAACTTCTTTTGGATTTTGGATTTTGGATTAAATAAGAACAATGCAAAAGGGATTTAAAAAGCGAAGGCGTGCATTTTCCAAGTCAAAAGAAAAGTGAAGTACGGTTTAAATCAACAAAAAAAATCTCTGGGACAGGCTGCAATATATTCCTTAACTTGGGGGCTGAAATAGAAAAGTTCCATTGCTTTGGAAGTTGGTAGTGTACACGTTAGATGGTGAAGCTAAACCGGATAAGAGCGAAAATCGAAACTCCCAATAAATGCGATTAATTACCACAAAAATGACCCAATTAGAAATAATTTGGTAGTTGCAGAACTAGAAAGTTAAACCATGAAAACATTCATAGCAACGAACTGAGAATGAACAATCAATTAGTGGTCCCACCAAGCTAGGGATTCAGAAAATTGGGGCAAAAACATACCAGCAACATCTGATCAGATGTAAAACTTTTGATCTTTGCGTTGTATAGAAGCAAAAGCAAGCTTTTCATGACCCCATTAACATGCAAAATTTTCAAATGCTCAACTGAAAAAGGAAGGTCCTAGTGTTATCAAAGAATTTTTTTTTCCTTTTTCGCTCGGTTTTACACTTTTACTCCCATCCATGAATTTACATGCTATATATTTCCAGGTCATGGCGGCGACACCCCAAATCCTCGAGAAAAGCACTGACAAAAAGGGTAATTATTGGGACTAAACAAAAAAAAAACCTTTAATTTCACAAACTTATAATAGAGGTGGATTGAAATTCCACCACCATGGCGAATAGTAAAGGTTAAATATTGGCGAGCTACTGAATTTAGTTCAACTGTGGCACTCCAATAAAAATTAGAAATGTTCCCAAAAGTTGATTCTCCTTTTTTTTTTGTTTGAGGAAGGAAGGTTAGAACTCTTTCATAATTGCTTCAAAGAACTTCAAAGTTTACACATACCAAGGATGAGCAGTGCATCAGGCAGCGCACCGAGGATGGGAAGAAACAACCCGCCGACAATCCCCGGGCCAAGAATTTCGAGCAGCAACTCACTGCCAGAAGAGAGAAAAGTGGCCGCTTTGAACATGAGAAAACCATAAACCATGATCAGGAAAAGGTTCCCTAGTACTGTCTCAGTACAGGGGAGGAAACCATATGTTTGTTCGCAATTTTCGGTTGAGTTGCCACCGGCTGATTTGAGTAGCTGGGCTACGTGGAGAGAGTGAGGCTGTTGGATAATTGGGTTGGGAGTAAGGCGGGAGTACACGGGAATGGCGAGCGCGCAAAGGAAGAGGAGAGTGAGGAGTTGGTGTTTTCTCCTGGCCATTGATGGGGCTGAGAGAGAGAGAGAGAGGAATTGGATTTACTTTTTTTTTTTTTAATCTAGGCCAAGTGGCCAACAGAGGGAGAGAATAAAAGCAGAAGAGAGAAGAGCAATGATCAGGGCCGAAATTTTTATATTTAATTAAAAAATAAATCATAATTAAATATTTAGAAATTAAAGCAGATCTACACTCTCATTCACCCCCCGCGAGGCCGCGATTGAATCCCGAGAATCAATCCACGCTGCTGGTTCAATGGCTAGATTTTAAAACTGGATTTATGTCCTTTTTTGTTTGCGATCGTGTGCACAGATCTGACTGGCGTAGACGACGGGTCTTTTGTCTCTTTCCTCTGTAACTTCGAATTGTGATTGGTCAATGGCGTTTTACCTTATTTAACAATACCTTTGTATATATATAAAAAAAATCTAATAATTAAGATATTGCCATATCACATGGGTTCCTCCTTGAGATGTTTTATATTGGCTATGTTCTAACGATAATTATTAATTAATTTGGGGTTGGTTTGATCTAAATAAACTTGAGAGTATAAAAATATTGTAAGTAATTAGCATTCTCTGGTTTTACATTTATGTTTTTTTTTTCTGGTATAAAAAAGAAACATTTACAATTTCTTCGAAGTTACCTTTTATGTGGCATTTCTTGAAAATACTTGTTAGAAATAAAAATTAAATAAACATAAACAAACACCCGCACACGGTTGTGCGACGACAACATTTAATGCTTGCCATGACAAAAACGAAAGAACTTTACCAGGTAGAGCTTGACTTTAAAGATAACAAATAAAAAGAGACTAAAATATTTGAATGATGCAAAACTCAACTCAAATCCCAACAAACGTCCATTTTTTTTAAATTACTTTCGAAGTCATGAAACAAAAGGGAATTCACATGAGCTGACAGGGCTTTGAAGTGATATATTAAAAAAAAGTAGATGAACCAATATCATGGAACGAGATCAGCAGCTCATAAAAAAAACGAGCAGGAAGTTGCTCGTCTGAATCGGACGGCATCAATTTATATTTATTTTTTCGGAATTTGTACATGCGTTTTTTAAGATATTTTTTATCGTCGAATTTACAAATAAAATCTAATTCATTTGTTTTACGAGCAACTGATTCTCATTCTGATATCATATAGTCGTCACAGATGTTATGTTATATCATGAATATTTTTTTCCTTAGTCCTACTGTTTTGAATGAATTATATTTATTAATTTTGACGTGACCTTTTCTGTTCTCTCGTCTTAGTTTTTAAACAGTTTTCTTCTTCTTTTGTTCTGATATTTTATTTCTCGAATATGAATAAGATCACTGTATATGGATTAATACACTGCACCTGCGCTAGTGCATTGACACTATGACAATATGACAATAAAAAAAAAACACACCAGCCAATGATTAACAAAATGCTTTGTTTATTTTTATTTAGTTTTCTTCATTTATACACTCAAATCTTCAATCCAAAATAATTAACAAAATGCTTTCATATGAACTTTTATTTATTTAGTTTGAATTGATATGATTAGTATGAACTTTTAGTTAATTTAAATTAATGTCGTATGAACTTTTATTTATTTTGGATTGATGTCGTATGAAGTTTTATTTAATTTGGATTGACGTCGTATGAAGTTTTATTTAATTTGATCAACTTGGACGTGAATGAAGAATAGATACTTTGACAATGCTAACTTGAATTTTTTTAATCTTTATTAAAAGCTCTTATAGATGGTTAGTGCGTGCTAATCCGAGAGAGTGGTGATTTTTTAATGATTTTTTTAATGAATTTCGGTACCATCCAAAAATGTGGTCATGCGCGAGTGGTACCATCCGAGAGAGTGGTGATTTTTTTAATTTTTTTTATTATTTCGGGTTTTGGGTGAGTTATAGAGTCGTTGCGTGAGTTACTTTTTTAATATTCATATCCGAGAGAGTGGCACACGCTCAAGTAATTTTTTTGAATTTCGATACCGTCAGTGCGTATCATCCCATGCATTGGGTAATGCGAGGGGTGAAGTACGCCTAGTGTATCGCGTCGGGTCGGGTCGGGTCGGATCGGGTCGGATTGGGTCGGCGGGTTTTGCCAGAACGGATCGGGACGGGTTAACGGATTTTTATGGGACAGGTTAGGACGGGTTCATTTTGGAGGGTTTGGCCGCGACCCGTCCTAGACTCGTCGGGTCGGGTCGGGTCCAAAGGTGAGGCGGGTCGGGTCGGGTCCAAGAGTTTTTCTTTTTTTTTTCAAAATTCAAAAATAAACCAAATAAATTCTCAAAAATTCTGAAAAATTTAAAAATAATTATTAAGAATATTAAAAATATATAACTATTTATATTTTTTACCAAAAAAATAATTTTTCCCGTATTTTTTTGAATTTTCCCGGGTTTGCACGGGTTCCCGGGACGGATCGGGGCGTGTTTGCACGGATTGGGTGGGTCGGGTTGGGTCTAGCACGGGTTTTTTTGAAATTTTTTTGCCCGCGCCCGTACTAGACCCGTCAATTCTAACGGGTCACGAGTTTGACAGGTTAGGTCACGGATCGGGACGGGTCAGATCGGATCACGGCCACGAGTTCGACGGGTCGAGTCTGACCCGTCCGGGTTTTTTTTACAACTCTAAGTACGCCACGAGCTTGGCTGTTGTGAGGAGTGGGATGACTCTACGTAACTGTCAATCACTTGAACTGAAATGATTTTACGAAGTTATCCAGTCCATGGAGTGATTTTACTTAAATATAAAAATTTCGGCCTTTATGGTGAGGTGAGAACGGCTTTTTAGTTTCAGAAAAAGGACACTCTCAACACTTTTCTGATTTTTATTTTTCTTTGCTGAAGTTCATTTCTTATTTGATTTTATTATGGAAATAATTCTGTTCGGAAGAAGCATTTTTTCGATATAAATTATGTAA
The DNA here is from genome assembly GCA_037127355.1 of Schoenoplectus tabernaemontani. Taxonomy (NCBI): domain Eukaryota; kingdom Viridiplantae; phylum Streptophyta; class Magnoliopsida; order Poales; family Cyperaceae; genus Schoenoplectus; species Schoenoplectus tabernaemontani. The sequence goes on from CM073740.1 coordinate 12,409,699, forward strand.
AACTTACCTGCACAAATAAAAATAATAGATAGAGTGAGGCTATAATGCATGGATGCTCATACATTATTTTAAAAAATCATATTTTAAGTAAAATATGACTGATTTGAACTGCTTCAATATGATTTTTATATCAAATTTTGTTAGTTAATTAAATTTTATATTTTTTTTTGAGATTTTTTTATTATTTTTCGGATGAAGAAAAAACTGTCATCATTGAAAGGTCCAAAATTTTTAAATCAAATAATTTTTTTTAATCTGAAAAAAATAGTAAAATAATTTAAAAAATATAAAATTTAACTAGACTAACAAAATTTGATATGAAGATTATATTGAATGGTTTTGATTTATTATATTTTACTTAAAATTTAACATTTTAAGATAATGCGCGGATGTAACTGTACATTGAATTTGGAATGCACCGCACCCTTATTCTAGTCGATGAAATAAAGTAAGATGCCTATTTCTTCTATAGTTAATTTTCTAAAATCGTACAATTCTCTATCTGACAGATTTAGCATCAAAATTATAAAACAAATTGTCACACGATGAAAACATACTTGCCACCTTACCTGATACAGATTTATAAAGAGAATTCTGCGGCCAATCTTTTTGTGTCACGAGTTATCATAATCTTTCATTTCATCATTATTTTTTATTTTAATATCTCTACTTCTTTATTAAATACGTAAGTATTCTGATTCTATAACGATTCAGATTTTTTATTGAATTTTTAGAATTAACATCAATCATCGAATTGTATTATTCATCAAATAAAATTATTATCTCTATGATAATTTGTGTTGAAGTTATAATATTCTCTCAACTTTGATTGTTACATGAAATGTTATATAATTTAGATGTATAATTGCTTTATTTTATTTTCTTTTTTTGATTGTCATCAATTATGAATTTTTAACTTTTATTAAATTCTGAATGTCAATTTTTCTCTCAATTTTGCATTTATTTTACATTAATTATGTATTACTGATTAAAATTTACATTAATTACTAAATTATCTTTATTTTTTTTTCTTTCTTTTCATATGAAGATATAAATTCTTATATTTTTTTAAAAACATCACCGTAATAACACATGCAAGATACTAGTATTATATTTGATTTCTTTATTAGACATACGTTTAAGTGAAAACATTGTTTTACAGCCTTTTAGTTTATTTCATTACAAGGAAAAAAAAACAAATAAAATAGATAGATTCAACTCGTTGTAGTACTGAATTTTTGTGTCTTGTTTGTTTACAAAGCAAACATCTTATAAATAATTAAGATCAACATTTAACATTTATGATCTGAAATTTATTGTAAGGATACCGTCCGATGTAAAAGCTTAAAAATTATAATAACTAAACTCTCGTTTGGCATTTGTTTCTAATTCATGCAAATAGTATATTTAGATATCGATTCTATCAAGAATTAAAGACATTTCCATCAAATCCAACTATCAAGATACAGAAAAGTGGAGAATATTCGGACTCTATTTTTATGGACAAATATTATCACAGACATGAAATTCCGTAAAACAATTGCAAGAATCTATGGACAAGAGAACGTTGTGGGAAAAAGACTAAATTCAATTTAACAAAAAAGAAGTACGAATTTACAAAAAAAAAAAAAAAAAAGAACACTGTTCTCTGGAGTCTGGGCGTGAAAACAAATTAATAAAAACTATTTTTTCTGAGATTTTACAATTATTTTTTTTTATGGGTGAGGATCATTTACAAATATACAATGATTAATTAACTTAACAACATTGAATCAATAGAAATATATATTATTAAATTTTAGATTGATTGTGTTTTAATTTTATTATTTTAAGCACTAGTTAATTCCATCTATAATCAAAATTACTGAAATTTTACAGTAATTCAAATTCAGCAACGTTTTTGATATATCAAATAATACTTAGTATATGAAATTTGAAGGATAATTGATTTATAAAGTGGAATAAATTTGTTTCTATTGTGAACAATTTTTAAATACTATTTCAAATTTATTTAAAAATCATTGTCAAAATTATCAAGTAAAGATTCCTGCGCCTGCACAACCCTAGGTTTTTTTTTATCAAAATCCTATTGTTTGTAAAGAAGAGATTAAGTAATGTTACAAACCGAGTTATCACAATGGGAAGGGATCCTTTACAATGAGTTAACAATTTTGATAATAAATTTCTAAATAAATTAAAAAAAACTTAAAAATAGAAAAAAATCTTATAGATATATTTTTCTACTTATAAATTGATGGTGGTTAAATTTTATGTAATTTCATTATTGTTTGCTAGTCCATTAAAGACCATCAAAATGTTATACGCTTTTGTAATGGTTCTAATTTAACGATCTTTTAATTTAGCAGTCTTTGATGGACTAGCAAACAATAATGAAAATGCATGAAATTTGAATCATCATTAATCTATAAGTAGAAGAATATGTTTATAAGATTTTTTTTATTTTTAAGATTTTTATTGTACTATCTGAAAATCTGTTGTCAAGATTGTCAAGATAGTCATTGTCAAGTGATCCATTCCCTATTACAATTACATTGCATTATTTGGGTAGGTTGACACTTGGCAGTACTTTGGGATTGAGAAACAAGCGATGTTTTTAGTTTCGGGTACAAGCAGAAAGCAAATACATCGTGTACATGTGTCTGTGCCGTGGATTTGTAAAGAGAGCGATGTGATGATAGTTGAGGGGGAAGTGAGGTGGTAATTGACTTGATGAACCTATAGTTGTGCAGTGTGAACATAAATCACTGTCAGTGCTAGGGATCAATGATACTCTTTTACTCATTTATTTGAATCATACCGTACTTGATATAAAATATATAAATAAATATTTTGATTAAAACTTATTAGATACCAATATAGATGAGAAATTTTTTTTCATTAAGGAAATGGATAAGGGTACAGATAAAGATCATTTTTAGCCGTTTGTTCTATATGATAAATTATTAGAAAAAATATTATATTTTTAATATCATTATCTCTTATAATATTTTTTTCTCTATGTGTATGTCTCTAGTTGTATGAGTTAATTACTATAGATTATGAATTATAATTACTATCTTTTTTAGATTTCACTATCAAATAAATTATAATGTTTGAATAATATTTAGTGAAGTATTTCTTAAAATTATTGAATGAGATAATGTAAGATTTTATTTTAGATAAGTTATTATTTTTATATTTAATATATTATGTTTTCTAGTAAAATTTTTGACAAGAGATGTTTGCATTTATTTTTAGTTTGTGTTGTTCTGAAATGATTCAAGTAAGAATTGATTGCATCGTTATATTTTTATTTCTCTAGTAAAGTAAAGATGCATTTATATGAAAGGGGAATGAGTTTGGATGCTTTTTTTTTTTATAAATTATGATAAATTAATTAATATGTTAGTATTATTCATTTGCATCCGTTATCGTTTCGTTATACGCATCTATGGTCAATCAATAGGCGTACTCTACGCGCCAGCTGAAGCCGTTCCAGCTTTTCTTTTACATCAAAAACCAATCTGTTTGTTTTAACGGATAAGGGTAAGATGTGTGTAATGCTAATTTTAATGGATAAGGATAGAGTATGGGTAAGAGTAATTTTAAATGAGTATGATAATGAAAATATCTCCATTCAACCCGTATCGTATCCATTAATACCCCTAATCACTGCTATGAATGAACATATATACATACATAGTCAGATCATTTAGTTCAATTTTACATGAATTATTTCAAGATATATGTGATTATTTTATTTTATCCCAATGTAGATATTGAATGAAAATGCACTAAATTTATTAGATGTGTTTATCATCAACATGTAAAATTTAAATCCATTATGACCAGGATAAATAATTAGTAAATGGATTGACTCATGGCAAGATGTGCATGTGTGATTGCAATTTCCTCTACTTAATGTAATAGTTTCTTGTATATTTAATTATATAATTATTAGGGTCTTTTTCTAGATTAGCTCCAAAAATAATAAAACCATTGAAAAATCTAAAATTTTCATCCTGTGAATAAATAACTATATATTCCCTTTAATGCTGAAATTTTTTATATTAGTAACAAGATGATTGGTCACACGATAACTATACGGGAAAGATCATTTGATAATGTCCATTTTGATGATAAATTTGATAATGAGATTTTAAAAAATTTCACAAAAATTGTAGCAATAGGAACAAGTTAGTGAGCTTAAACTCATAAAGGACTTTCGTGAGTTTAATTCAAAAAATATATTAAATTATCTCTAAATTTTGATTTTATGTAGCTCAATAAGTTCTTCATATCAAAAATTTATGGGATGTAAAAAATTATATTTTTTAAAACTTCGAAGTATTTATTTTAGATTTTTTAAAATGACTCTGAAATATTAATAAAATAATCATTATTTGTATATGAAAGTATCACCTTTAAGAAATTCAAAATAAATACTTAAAATCTAAAAAAATAGATTTTTTTCTGTATTCCATAAGATTTTCATAATATGAATTTATTGAGCAACATAATCAAAATTTGAAGATGATTTGATCTATTTTTTAGTTAACCTCACGAAAGATCTCTATGAATTTAAGTTCATACAATCTTTGTGATGGAATAAAACAATCTGCAAGATAGATTGTTTTAATTATCTGCGATCGAATATCAATTTTTTTTTGTTTAATTTGGCTATGGATACTCTAACTATAATTCTAAAGATATTTTATCTAATTCCTCAATTTTGTTTTTTCATTATCTGCACTATTTTTTATTTTCCAACCCGTAAAATTTTCTCTCGAAAACTGTGTTTTTTTTCACAACATTCTTCCAGATTTCTTCCTAAAAGAAAAGAATCCCACCAACTAATAAGTGATTATTATTTGAAATCTTCTTTTTTTTTTTTTTTCAAAGTTTTGGTTATTGTGGGTAATAGTTAACTTGTGAAACTTGTTGTCTGGTATACTGGTATTTTGTTTCTGCTTAGATTTACCGGGGTTGTGGTATTGGGTCAGCCAGGTTATATCTCTAAACTGTTGTGGTATAAGTGTTTGCTATGTAGAAGTAGGATTAAATAAAATATTGATACCAGACTTCTGTGATACCTATACTTTGCTTCCATTTAGAAACAGCCGAGGATGCCATTTTTCAAGAAAATAAATAAAGGAAATTAATTTTAAATTTTCAACAACCTAGAGGAGAAAATACAGCTTTTCTGCGTATTTTAACAAGTATTAAATGCAGGAAAAAAAGCATAGTGCGTTTAATTACTTTTATTATTTTAAGTTTGGAGGTAGCTTACAATAACAAATTAAGAATAATTCGTTGCTTGTAGTTGTTTTTTATTTACATTAAATAAGATAAAGAGGGAACGGTAACAAATTAACAAGTCAAATCACGAATCAGTAAAGAATCAGTAAAGGATCAGCTATCGACCTTCTATATATAGCATAAGCATTTCCTTCGTTAAAAGAAGGAAAGCATAATCTAACAAAGTAACAAGGGATATCTATCCAAAAGCGGTAACAATTTGGGATTCTCATACACGCCGGAGACTTTGATTGTCGTGTTTTCATTTAAATATCTGTTCATTTTAATTAGAGTGTGTAATCGATAAAAAATAGACCCTCCAATTCTTAGTCTTTATATAATAGTATAGATAACTCAAACCGAGATAAATATACATCTCTGAAATTTTATTTGGAATTATGAATTAAATTGAACTTATAAAAATATAATTCAAATACATCAACAAACGAATAAATTAAAATTTTATTTGATTTATTTTGTTAAAATAAAATTATATTAGTTGAAGAAGAATGAAAAATATTGATAGTTATAAACATTAATAGAAGAAATGAATAGTTTAAAAATAAAATCTATAGAAAATAAATATATTCATATTATCTTTGATATGATCCTTTTTTATAACATATAAAAGATGAATTTACTTGATAAATTTTGGACTATTGATTTATTCGGTTTATTCAATTTAAAAAAATATAAATTGAATCAAAGAACAAAAATTAAATTATTTAAATTTTTAACGGAACTGAAATTTATAAATCGCAAAATTGAACTATATAATTAAAATTTAACGGTTCAATTAGAAATCAATTAAATCAATCTATTTTCACACCCCTAATCCTAATGTCCGAAAAAAGAGTTGCTCAAAAGAAAAAACATCGTGAATGCGTGATCTCAACTTTATCAGTAAGTTAATTGCAATATGGAAAAGATCAATGAAAGGTTTTTAAAAGTAATTTAAGGAAGCGAGCATCATAGCAAGGATAAAATGAAGATAGATATTAGTCGGTGTCTGATCAGCCTTTTATCTCGCTGAATAATAAAACTTTTCATTCTTAATGCAGTAAAAAATAATAATTTAAGCCGACATCCTCTTTTTTTGGCCCAATTACCTCCGATCTATCTTTTTTGTTCTGCCCCTACAAGTACCCAAATGATTAAAGAAGGATGGCTTCTTTCAGCATATATTATATTATATATGATAATGTTTTTTTATACAATAATTGAAGTAATAAATATTCCCGATATTTTAATTGATGTTAAATTTTGATAATTATCACATCGTTGCTTCATTCTTTTGTTTCTAAGATGGAGTCGAGCAATAAAATAAATCAGCTCCTTTTTCGTATTCTTTAATTTGGTTCGCAAGCCGATTCAAAATCAAACTAAGATAAGAGATGCAAAGTAGGTTAATTTATTTCTTCACATTCGTGAAATAGAGAGGGTATAATCATCAACTGAATATTTAATACAAAGCAGATGATATGTTAAACAATTAAAGGGGATAGAAAGTAAGTTTTCAACTGGATTTTGAATATTATGTTGTTTTGATGGAGAAATAGGCAATTTTAGAAGTTTGAATGGATACAGAAATTAAATCCGGTGTGATTTAGGTTCGTACTTGTAGTATCTTAAGTAGTGCTTATATGTTTGAACGGTTTTACTTAACCATAATAAGTGTGAATCTTATACATATTTTTATAAACAATAATAACCGTAAAGTCTTTAATCTCAAATAAATTAGAGTAGAATAGAAATAAAATCTAACTCGAAAACATAGAGATCATAGATCTCAAATGTAAAATAAATAAATGGTGATGATAAGAATGACAGTAATACTGATAATATAATAATGAAAATGATGATGATGATGATGATGATACTAATATCTGTAATGATAATAATAGTAATGCTAATAATAATAATAATTTTTTATACTCTACTATTAGACTTTAACTCCTAGATTTAAAATCTAAAAACAGAAAATCTAAGAATTTAAAGTATATACTCTACTGTTTAGACTTTAACTTCTAAATTATGATTCTGCTATGTGGATTATTATCTTTCAGACACTTCTATCTAAATCAAACTCTTTTAGATATATTTTATTCCTTCAAATATTTTTTTATTACTTCCTCTCATGTCAGTTTTGGTCGACCTATGCATTTTCTTGTATTTTCGGGATGACTTAGAATACCACTATGTACCGGTATCTCAAAAGGCCTTGTTGGAAATGATCAAACCATTACAAACAGTGTTGGACCAGCTTTTCTTAAATTGGTGCTACTCAAAATTTGTCCCGTACATCATTATTTATATTTTGAACTCTACTTGTATGATCACATATCCAATACAACATATGTATTTAGGCTACACTCATTTTTGAATGTGTTATTCTTTTGCAGTCTAGCATTCTGTACCATACATCATCGTAAGTCTAATCATCGCCCTAGAGCTTTACTTTTTAGTTTATTTGAGATATTTTTATTACAAAGAATGTCAAATGTCCGTTGCTATTTCACACATCCTACTCTTATTTTATAGCTTACATCTTTATTGATTCCTCCATCACTCTGCAACATTGATCTTAAATATTGAAATGTGTCATTTATGGGTACTATTTGTCCGTCCAAACTAACATCTCCATCATATGAGCTGTCATTGCTGAACTGACACCTTCTATATTCGATTTCAGTCCTACTAAAATCTAAAACCTTTCGATTCTAAAATTCGTCTCCATAATTCTAATTTTTGATCGACTCCGATCCTACTCCCATCAATCAATACCACATCATCAACAAATAACATGCACTAAAAAAATATCACCTTATATGTCCTCGTGACCTCATTCATCACTAAGATGAAAATATATGGACTAAATACTTTTCTGACGCTAGTCACAATATTTATGTATATATCTTTAATAAGAGTAACATATATTAGTGATATTCTTATCTTTTCAAGCGCCCACCATATGATATTTCTCATTGTTTTATCATACGCTTTTTTCAGATCAATAAATATCATATATAAATTCTTCTTTTGTTTCATAGGTCTCTCAAAAAAATTGTCATATTATGAAAATTACCTCTATGGTAAAACCTCTCATGCATAGAATTAAACTAATTTTTAAAAATAATTGTCAATTATTTTAAACGATGCTCAATCACTCTCTCCCAAAAATTCATTGTATGATTTGTGAATTCTCTATAATAATTAGTATTTGTGAACACTTGAGTATGCATTAAAACAGGCTCTTAATGACACTTTAAATAAAAATAGCTGTATGTAAATAAAACTAAAATTAAAAATTCTAACATGTTTTTCAAAAAAAAAATATATAAAGAGAAATAATACTTTTATGGCAAGCAATGAATTCCAAAATTGATTCATCTTTTAAGAAAGGAAATATTTATAGGAAAAAATCTTTAAATTATATTTCTAATTTTAAACGTCAAAAGAAGATCCCAAAATCCCCAATCTGAAATTCCCTGCACGGAGAAGCAGAAGAAACAAAGATTAAAGCACTTCGAGGAGAAACCACATCTCCGCCTTGCGTCGAACCCTAACCCTACCTAGGCAAAACCTTCATCTTTCCTTCTTTCTTTTCTCGCGCTTGAGTAGAAAGCCAGGAGGAAGAAGACAGCAGCAACTGCTTTTCTCTGAAATCTAGCAAAACAACTCAGCCGCAATCCAATCCGACAATGTCTCAATCCCCAGATCCGCAACCTCCACCAGTACCCGAACCCGAAGCCGCATCTGAGGAACTAAATGCCATCCCGCAACCTGAACACGAGCCCGAGCCCGAATCCGATCTTGCGCCGATGGACATGGCCGTGCCGGAAAACCCGTCTGAGTCGGCTTTGCCGGGTCAGCCGACCCGTAAACCAACGAACAAGCGCAAGAAATCCAAGGCGTTTTCAAAGTACCTCGCCATGGGAGATCAGAAGCTTTCTTTTCTCAAAGAAAACCTAAAACTGGTGCCTTTTTCGCCTTTATCCTCTCTCCCTGACCTCTCCAAGCACGAGCCGCTGTTTCGTGCTCTAGGCCTCTGGGATTTTGCGCACCTTAACCTGGACCAAGATCTTCGTTCTGATCTAATTGCATCTCTAATTGCGTTTTATGATCAATCAGGTCGAAAGAGTCTGGTAAACGGGGTAAAAATATCTGTCAGTAAAGCTGATTTAGCACGAGCTCTTTCTCTACCTGTTAAGAAGAGGTCAAACGAGGAGCCGGACCATGATATTTTCAAGTCAGATGAGGCGGTGTCCATCTTATCGGAGTTCATATCATGTTACATGCTTTTTCACCTGCAAGAGGATGATGATGCATGCATTCTTCCACAGGAGGTGGCTGAGGCCAGTCAGCTAGTGAAAGAGGGTCAGCCTGACAAGGTCTATTGGGCTGGGTTAATTTGGGGTTTTGTGGAAAAAGAGCTGCAGGAGTTTCCCCAAACTGGCATGTGTTACTATGCATCACACCTTCAACAACTGATCAAATACCAGCAACCACGATTGCTTGAACAGTCACCTGCGGAGGACAAGGCTGCACCTGAACTGGTACCGGAGATAGAAGCTTCTGGTGATGTAACAATGGAAGAGGCTGAAGATGACGAAGAACAAGAGGACAATGATGGGGGTGAAGATGGTGTAGAGAAAACCAAATCCCTGGATGAGTTGGTTGATGTGGGTGCTGATGAAATGGTTGAGCGTGGACTTGGATCTGGACCCGGCTTAAGCTTGGGATTATCAGGTGAGGAAAATAGTGGCTTTGAAGCTGGCCAACTCAACTGGGGGGTTACACAGGAGAAAGGAGATGCAGCTTTTGGACACACTCTCCGGCCTTGTGGATCTAATGGGTTTGGGTTTGAGAGTTTGAGCAAACCTGATATGGATGGTATAACAGAGGTTGATGAGGAAGGGGAACAGTACATGCGCTCTTTTCAGAGGATGGACTCGTCCACTGATCTCCTACAAGCAATGGAGAATGTCAACAGTGTGAATCTGTATAATACTGAGTCAGATCTCAATAATCAGGAACTGAACTCAGGTGATTTCTTGTCTATGAATGGAGAGGCAGCTAACACCAGTTCATTCTTCTTTACGGACACTGGCAAGAGGCCGCTTACAGAGATAGATGAGGACAGGGAAGAAGATGAGGATGATGAGGAAGAGGAGGAAGGCAGGGTTGATGTGCAAGCTGTTAAGCGCATGCGAACTGAAACAGACAACTGGACCTATGAGCAGCCATCTGCTTTCGATGCGTGTATGGCAAGGGCCAAGGCGCTCTACAATGAGAGAAGCCAAGCTGCCATTAGTGTGCAAATGCAAGTGCAGTACCTCACCACTATGATTCAAGAGAAGGATCGGGTGATGCACCAACTGGAGAGGTCCAGGTTTGAGGACCAGCAGAAGTACAATGCTGAACTTTCCCGGTATGAACAAGAGATGAATATCATGGCACAGCTTGTATCAGGTTATAAGCGGGCACTGAAACAAACCCGACACAACTTTTCTGAGTATAGGAAGAAATATCCAGAAGGGGAGAAGAGGGAGAAGCCGGCGTATGGAGATGTGCCAAATGGTGGTGGATTAGTCATTTGCACCAAGGAGCTTGAGAGGCAAAATCTAGAGAGACAGATTGAGATGAAGCAGGTGGCACTTGGTTTAATTTCACAGTTTCAGAAGGAGTGGCTTCAGATGTTTGAAGCATTTGGGGACCGAGTGTCGGAGCTGGAGAGAAGAGCTGAGGGGCTTGGTGATGGGATCAAGGGCTGTAAGAAGAAAGAGGAGAGCAAAGAGAGTTTGCCCTCTGTTGAAGGCACATAAATGTAGGTTAGAACATGGATGTATATGACTTTATGATATTTCTGTGTTTTGCGTAATTATTGCTAGGGATGATTTGTATGAAGTAGCTATCTTTAAGCATTTTTTGTGTGGCTGTTTTAAAATGAGCATGACAGAGCCTAAATTGGGAGGAATCTACTACGCAATTAGTAATTCTGTGTTGCTTTCCTAGCATCATTACATTTTCTTGTGTAGGCTGATGAAAGCTGATCATAACTAGTGTTTAGTCTAGCTGTCTAGGTCATCACATGTTTCTCTTGCTGATTTATGTGGGTATTTGTTCTTTTGCACATCTTTCAAGGAAGATGTATGAACTAAATACCCTCAACAGGTTTAGTAATAGTTTGGTTGTAGAATTTCATTTCCTTGAATCATCTCTTGGTACATACATTTGATTGGATGCAGTGTGAAATGTGACTGACATATTATGCTTTTCAATGTGCTTTGTTGAATGATGTTTTCTTTTGTTAAGATTTATATAAAACTACCATGGCTGTTTGCGTGCTGGTTTGAGAAGCTAGTAAAAGTGTAAAACTATAAAATCATGTAATTCCAGTTGCATGGATGACTTTGTCAGAACGAATTTCATATCAGGTCAATTTCCAGTACCAACCTCATGAATTATAGATACTGGCTTTTATTGGTGTCAGCTTTTCTGTTGGGCCTTTGTGGGCTTGTTTTTATTGTGTAGTTCAGGGATTCAGGATTAATAAATCTTAACAGAGTTCTTGCATGGATACTGAAAGGAAGCTTATAGCTACTTGCTTACTAGATGAAGCAGTTCCGGTGAGGTTATGTTTTCTTGTATGAGGCCTAAGGAGACGACATTTGCCAGTTTTTGATGGTTTGAGACTAGGCAATTGGTCATGGTACCCCTGAGTTCAGATTTAAAATCTCAATTACAAAGTACCAATATATTTTGAATGCAGGAAGAATTTTCTAGAAGGAGAGAAGTAACCTCTGTTCCTATTTAGAACAGCAGAAGGAATTTTCAAGAATCGGAAAAGGTGTAGGTTTACAGGGATGTCAATTGAAATGTCTTGGTCATTTGCATTAGGGACCTTAAGAGGCACATATTAGAGACAGATGGAGATGCTCTTTGTTGACTGGGGATTTTGAGAGAGAATTGCTTGAAATGTTGAAGAGTAGGGGGCCCTGCATGTCAGAATTGGAGAGGAAGTCGAGGGGCTTAGTACATGGATTAAAGGCTTGAAGGAGAATGAGGAAATGACGAGTTTGGCCTCTGCTGAAGGTACCAACATCTAGGTTAAGAAATAAAAGTAGATGGTTGTTAGAATATTATGTGATTGGGAATAATTTGAAGCAAGAGAGTATATGTTATAGTTTGCTTGTTTTCTTGTTGCAGCTAGGAAAGAGCATAAGAAAGCCAAATTTATGAGTGATATACTATTCTAGTGCAAAAATATGATCCAATTGACAGCATTAAATTTTGATCGGTACTTCTTGTTTAGCCTATGCATATGCACTTATTTACTCGAGTGCAGAGTGTTACATCATTGCTTCAAGATGCTCTTTTAGTGAAGCATATTTTTTTCAATATGGTTTAACAACATCTATTCTAGTAATCCTGTGCTACTTCTGGCAAGCTACTTGATGTCGTTGAGGAACTATCAAGTTTATCAGCATGCCAATCATATATTCATATGCTGATCTCAGTGCCTGTGCAATATTTCTCTACCATATTATGTGCTTTTACTTAGTTTCAAATTAACTCTTGCACTTTGTTGAGCCTTTAGTTGCCCATAATCATTATATTCATCATGCCTAGGGACCTGAAAGGAGTCTATTGAATTTGACATCCCCACCTCTCAAACTATGCACACACAATAAAGAAAAGAAAACACAATGTGCATCCGGTTTTAAAAGGGGGACACTCTTTAAGAGCAGAATCTTGTGGTAACAAACAGGTGCAGAGCTGAGTGACTGGTATTTTGTAAGGTTCATATGTAATTTTTTTCCTTGCTGTGCAAAGTTTTCTTAAGTTGATACTCTTTGCACATCCATTTTACACTACTATGTATATTAGTTTGAGCCAGTGACACAATCACATGCCAATGATTATCTTCTGGTCTCACGCAAAAACTTATATTACCTTGTGGGCTCAAACAGAAGGTAATAAAATGGTTTCGGGACCAGCATTTATTTTGTTTTGTTTTTTCATAAGATCTTGAACAGCTGGAGGCCTGGAGCCTGTTGGATACAACGAATGTAATGGCAGTTTAAGACGCCTTCAGATCGGCATTCCAAAAGCTGTTCCAAACTGACGGATCAACCAAGGCAGAACTGATCTGGTTTTACTGACACCAACTATACTTCAGAACACTTGCTTGAACGCTCGATTCTCTCATAAACTTGTTTATTATTTGGATTTTTATATAAAATAGTGTATGAACGCCAATACTTTTACTCTTTTACAATACACCATAGTTATGGTGTCATTGTATTTTTGGTCCTTCCTTTTTTCCTTTTTTTTTTTTTTTTTTTTTTGCTAAAATGACCCTGTTGCAGTAAATTTAGGAGTTTGGATGATTTTGTGAACTGGCAAAGAAAAATAAATCTTCTAGTGTCGTTTTTTTAAATAGGGACAGTCTGTTCACTCTCTTCTCAATTTCTCCTTGTATTATTATCTCATTTTAAAGAAATGTGGAAGAAGGCACGAGTTCTCAGGAAAACGAATTCACAATTGACGATCATTATAAAAATAACCTGCCTAATAGTGTTAAGTCCTATATTATATCTGATGGGAATTCAAATCCTCTAGAGTCTATAAAGTGTCCATAAAAAATGAGTCTCGTGAATCTAAGGGAGAGATATGATTGCCTTTGTCCGTGGTCCAAGTCCGATGGGCGTCACGATTTCAGATAGTTACTCTATCATAGAGTAAAAGATGATACGGTCTGAGTCTGTTACATCAGGTAGCTGCCTACATATGTGTGTTTCCTTTGAAAAGTCACTTGTTTGTTTAATGCCCTTCAAGTTTTTTCGGCCATTTAATGAGTTTACGCCTTTTCAGAAATGAGAAAGAAAGGAGTAATATATCAATAGTAACTCATTAATTCTTGTCAAGTATGGCTTTTTGTGGGCCTAATGTTAGTGTCTAGTGTCATTGGGGTGGGGTTTAGAAAAGCCTATTAGAGAGTGACCTAATTGTATGTCAGTGTCAACTATGTCCATTGCCGTGCAATACAAAATCACACCGTACCAGAATTATATTATGAAATGGAAGACCCACTCAACATCATAGCAGAATTATCAGATTGCTATGTGAGGCATTTGTCTTTTCACATTGATTTACCCAACACATGCTACTTCATTCAAATTGGCGACCTGATTGTTTGCAGGGTACTTTCGATTCATTTCTCTCAGTTTTTTATTGGATCAGGTTGAATAGTATACTGGCTTTTCAAAATGCCTCCAGCTAAAACTTAAAAGTGTATTGTATATACATTTTCATGCGGCATTTGTACATTTTGAGTTAATTTTCTGTCAGGCTGTGTTTCTATTTATGCTCCATTGAGGATATATTGACTGTTCATGTCGGTATATTAGGATCACTTAAGAATAGAGGATAACAACTATTATGAGAACAAAAATAGATAGATGACCCAAATAAGAATTTACCGTTCTGAAATAGTAAAAATAACTATTATTATGCTATTCCAAATGAGAGATGAAATGACCGTTGTTTTCATTTTTTTCATTTGATATAGCTATTATTCTAAATATATAATTTAAATAATATTTTCAACATTCTGAATAGCATTATTTTTTCATTATACTCATGCTTAGCTAAAAATTAATATTTTTTCACTATTATCATTTGTTATTTTCCTCTCAGAATAGCAAAACAACATCTATTCTCAATTTTTTGGAACAATAAATTTACATTTAGTTGCACTATTGTTATTTTTTCCTCAAAAACAACAGTTATTCCAATATTCTCGTGCCATCCAAACGTACTTAACTATTCTTTACATGATCCAAACGTACCCGACGTCGATTTCAACTGAATATGGAATCAATGCAGTTCCAATCATCTTTTTCTCCCTTGCCTTTGCTTTTTGGCTTTGTGATGCCTAATTAAATTACCAACCTAACAAAACTCCAAGCATCATGGCAAAGCACTTCAAAAGAAGTTCTCTTTAATTGTAGCAGTCATGTCAACTTTGATTTGGGCTGAAGCGGATCAGGTCATTCCATCGTTTCCCAGTTTACTTCTTTTTTGCTCCCCGTTTTTTTTTTTTACTTTTATCCATCAAGGAATAATTGAGGTTAATTCTTAAGTTTTGACCTTTTGGCCCACAAAAATGCCCAAAAAATACTCTTTGTATGTTACTGTATCTATCAGGTCTGAACAACTAGGACATTTGTGTACAAAAAGAAAATAAAATGGAGGTTATTAAAGGAGAAACTGGCTGTAAAGCAGACTAGAAAAGGAGGCAGAAACATAAGGAATGAATGCATGAGATTGGATTTCCCACAACCCACATGGCCTCAAGCAGGGTGTGGGCTGCATGCTGTCTCCTCTTTCTCTCCTCTCTTTTATTCCTTTTTTTAACTTTTTTTTGTTGCTTTTTTTTTCTTTTCTTGTGCTACATTTTTTGCAAAATCTTCTCTATCATTCCTTCTTTCCTCCCAAACCCACATGCACTGGTGATTCGGTTTCACGCTACTCTATTATTGTTCCATATGTGCTATTAAAAAATAACACGTACAGCTTGCATGTAGTTGCAGTTTTCTTCTTATATTACACCACCACCACAAATTACCAAGTTTTGGAAAAAAAAAAACATTCCACTTTAAAAGATTTTGGAAAGTCCTCTTGTTCACCTAAAGTAAATTCGTGAGTTATTTGATTTAAGATGAGAACAGTCATGATTTTTATAGTAAGCATCTATTGGGTCACGGTCACTGATCTTCTACTGCATTGCACAGTGCAATCTAGTGCGTACATAATGTGGCTTTGTAGGGAATCTCTTTTTTTTTTTTTTTCAATCTCAACGAATGAGCACGAATTTTGACAGAATCAGATTCATTTGCTGCTGTGTTGGAAAGTGCATTGTAGTAGAGGATCTGAATCTGATGAGTGGGCCGCCTATGGGCTATGGCTAGCATAAGTATGATACTTTCTGCAGTCATTTCTCGTTAATTATTTGTCCAATCGTCAGACTTTCTTATATATTCATATTATTTTGTAATTACAAATGTTTAATATAATTAATTTGATGATAAAAATGAATTTAAGATTTAGTTTTGATGATAATAATGAATTTCTATCCTTTAAATAAATAGCAAACAAATTCTAAAAAAAATATAAAATTTGATCACTAAGGAGATTTTGATATGAAGATCATAATTAATGGTTTGGATCGTCCATTTAAATTTTAAAACATGAGAATAAGCATGAAGTATGAAGTATTTTGTGCTTTATAAAGCACATTATATATATATATGTAAAGATACCGTGAGCTTAACTCAAAAAATATATTAAATCATTTTTAAATTTTAATTTATCATGCTCATTAAATTCATTATATGAAAATCTTGTGGGATACAAAAAAATGGAGTGTTTTGAGCTTTTTAAGTCATGGTTTTTAATTTTTGAAAATTAGCTCTAAAAATAATAATAATAATATATTCAATACTTGAATATCATTTTAAAAAAAATTAAAAACGGTGATTTAAAAAGCTCAAAACACTCCATTTTTTTGCATCCCACGAGATTTTCATATAAAAAATTTAATGAGCATGATAAATTAAAATTTAAAAATGATTTAATATATTTTTTGAGTTAAGCTCACGGAAAGCCTCCGTGAGCTTAAGCTCACGGTATCTTTACTCTCTCTCTATATATATAGAATTAGGCTACAGCACGTAGCACAGATGACCCAAATGATTCATGAAGAAAATAGATGTTTGGCCTCCATTTCAAATCTCATATATTAAAAGCTCAAAAGATCAATCCAATTCGCTCAAAACAATATACATATTAAAATGTTGTTGACTATCAATTTTTATTTATTTTTAAACCTTAATTTTGTAACTATTTTTTTAATTTTTCAAAGTTTGACATTTTTTATGTGTAGCTATTATTATTTTTTATTATTTCTGAGACGTCTTTTAAAAATCTAAAAAAAATAAATAGTTAGAAAGCTTTAAAAATAATAAAATTTATATATTCATTTAGAATTTCAATACGTAAATTATGTTGGATTGTTTGCATACCATGTGCTATGGATGCAATTATAGTATAATTGAATGCATATGAATGCAATTGTTTGCATACCATGTGCACATGGATCGACTATTGTATTGGGTGGGTAGAAAAATTAAAATTTCGTACATTTAGTGTTAAATAAATAACTCGAAGTCGCGTCTAGGTTGTAACAATTGACCTTCTTCGCATGTGATTAGGAAAGATACCCTTAAATCATATGTAAGCTTTTATCCAACTTAATCTCTCGTAAAATATTTTGACATATCGCATACAATTCAGCAAAGTGAGTTCACTTTGCAATTTAGCCCCTGGAGTTTTGAAGCATTGTTTTCCTCTTGTTTTATAAGTTGTCTATTAATTAATTTGTCTCCAATCTACATAAATAAATAAATAAAATATCGTTGATTTATTTATAATTAGGACTTCTGCATTAGTCCACGTTCTTAAAGAGAGATGGTTTACGTAGTGAATTATCTAACGCAAGTAGTTTTTTTATTTTTATTTTTATGTCTACACAGTGTGACGGCTGGATGAAAATTAATTGGCGCGGAAGAACACACTCCCAACAAATACTTAAATTTGATCAACTCAATTACACTTGAGAAAAGAATCACAAAAATGTTAAACACATGAAAGGCAAAAAAAAAAAACTAAATTACACCCAAGAAAGCTTAATTAAGCCATCTAAAACCACCAATGGTACAAATGCAACCCTCTACTAATACAAGGATGTTGGATCAAACACACATAATCACAATTTAGTCCCCATAGGAAGTCACAATTAGTCGGCTTCTAGGCGGCGAGATTGACATGCTCCTTCTCAAATTGTATTTGCAAAGGGTCTGAATCGTTGTCGGTACCGGTCACTTTCTTGAGCTTATTTTGCTGTTGGTACACTTCACGCAGCCTTTCTATTTCCTTCTTTAGCGCCTCTTGATGAGCTGCAAATTTTACCTTGCATGCTTAGTACAACATAATAATAAATTTGCAATTTTTGGGATGATTTAAATCCTAAAGGATCATTCTATAATTCTATCTGTATATAGGACTAACAGTATTTTTAGTACTATTAATGTCATTATTATTATTATTATTATTATTATTATTATTATTATTATTATTATTATTATTTTTGTTGATAATATATATGTTATTCCGTACATATATGCATGCAGATTATAATTAAATTATACAATATAAGATCTAGAGAATTGATTGGTAGGCAACATATACTGAATTGTAAATATAGATATTAAATGAAAAAAGATAAATAAATTGTTATTAATTACCATCTTTAAAAATCTTGTCTTGTGCAAGAGCAGCGATCCTTTGCTTAAGATGGCTATTGCCTACACTTAGCAGTGACCGCTGGTGGTCCAGAAAAGCTACTCGTGGAGACAATGCGGACACTTCCATCTGTCCAGTAGTAACATAAAAATATGGCTTTAATTAATGTTATAGTTCGCTGATAAATAAAAAAGGAAATGAAATCAATAACCAAAATATCGTAGATCATGTTATATATATAGAGAGATTGTTGTGAAAATGTTTACATCTAAACCGATATATAAACATGTTAAAAAATATATTTTAAAGTCCCAAAAATTTAATTTATGATATTCATTAAATTTATCATATGAAAACCTTATGGGATACAAAAATTTGGAGTGTTTTGAGTTTTTTGAGTAACTATTTTGAAATTTTGAAAAAAATAGCTCTAAAAATAATAATAAATATTCAATGTTTGTATTTTTTTTTAAATTCAAAAGAATGACTTAAAAAATTTAAAATACTATAAATTTTTTTATCCCACAAAGTCATATGAATAATTTAATGAAAATTATAAATTAAAATTTTTAAAATTTTAAAATATATTTTTTGACGCGTTTGTATATTTTTACGAGAAAGTCGATTGCATTTTTATCTTTTTGAACGAGAATTATTTACCTGCAATGTAGTTACACTACGCTCTAGTTCAGATATGTACTGCAGCTTCCTCACTCGTGACCTCTGTGCAGATTGTCTGTTTGCCAAGATTCTGTAAATTGAAAATTGAAATTTAGGGACTCAATTCTATAGTATGGAATTAATTACTCGTTAAAGATCAACTTCTAATATTTTTCACAATTACTAATTTTTGTATTGAATCTTGTTGTAGCAATTTAATGTGATGTTGGGTGCAGTAATGAACGGGCTAAATTCTTGACTCGCAACAATCTAAATTATGGACTAAATTAACAAAATATATGCATCAGAAAAATAATTGGAAAAACTGTATCAAGTTTCATGCAAATTACTGTAACTAGATCCTTTTGACGCACACAACTCCTTGCAACAAAGGTAAAGGGACACCCAAGTTGACGAAACAATATATGCACCATCATATAGTGCATGTGACTGCTTGTGTATTGCCAGCTCTTTTGTCTACCAAATTCTCCATGCCAAGTTCAAATTTTAATTCACTGTCCTAGCTCTAACAAATTTAATTACCCATGAACGAATATATATTTATTTGTCTATATATTCCATATTTAAACTAATAATCTGAATTATCAAATTTCAACTACACTGTCTAAAATAAAAAATGACTGCTCACGCGATATAATGCATTTAGGAGTTCCAAACAACTTATAGTTTTGGATGCATTCATTTAGGTTCATTGTCCTTATTTTATACTTCCATTTTTTTAGTACTCAGTTGTGCATACATTGTATAAATTATAAAACTATAAATTTTATTAAAATGGGACATATTAGTGATATCCTAATAGCTAGACAATTAAAAATTCACTATGTAAGAATTGGCACAGGTGTAATTACGTACTAAGGCTTGAAAATTACGATGGCAGATACAAATAATACCTGGTAGTACGGTACCTGGCCAATGTACTACATATGTCTAAGGAGTATGTAGTATGTACTAGCCAGTCAACACACCTAGGTAACTGATCGGTACTGCACTATTATTTTTAATTTGATTACTTGTTACATTATGCAATTACTTAGTTAAGACAATTATATACCTCTTAACCCTTTTGGGATCCACAAACTGCGTTTCGGCAGCGTCGACACCCGTATTTTGTGGTTCAGACTTGACATTCTGGGGCTCTTCGGACCCACTTCTGCTATCAGTCTCCCGCTTTGTGTCCATGGCGGCAGCCGGTACCATTTCATCTTCAGCATCTGCAAACATGGACATGAGCTGCTCATCATCAAGACGCTCAAATTCCTGAGGTCCCTCGAGGAATGCCACCGAGTCACTAGCTGAGCGCCGGTGTGCCCCACGCCTGACAGTGGAGAACTCAAAGAACTCGTTGACCCATGGCGCCATTGTGGGGCTCTTTGGTGGCAGTTGCGCCATGCTGAAAGAGAAAACAACCTGATCTAAAAACTAACTAGAAGGGGACTGTGTACTAGCTAGGTACACTTTGCTGCTAGGTGTGTATATAGTGCGTGCGATAGCTTAATAGTCGATATGGAAAGGGATATCAAGTAGAGAGACGGGATATGTAGTTTGAGTAGGAGGTGGTGGGTAGTTTGGGAGGAGATCACATGCGAGCGGAAAAGAGACAGCTAGAAACAGCTGGGGGAGAGGGGCAGAGAGAGAGAAGGTGGTGGTGGGGAGATAGAAAGGAAGAGAGAAGGGGGAGGGAGGTGAAATTTTAACTGGAGGAATCGGCGACCACGTGCTGACCTGACCGTAGCTTTTGCACGAATTTCTCAGATTTTTTTATAATTAAAAATAGAGATTCGATAAGTTTTTTTTTTTGTAAATTAGATTAATTAGTCTGAATCGAGTTTGAAACTCAGTCTTAAGTCTTTGGATTGAGTTTTAAATACGGTCTGAATTTTTTTTTATAAATTTTATGTGTTTTGAATAATTATTTGTTTAGTTATTTTAGTATATTTAATTATTTATTGAATACTTTAGAAAATAATTAAAAATATAATATTATTATGTTTATAGTATATTAAATATAATACTATTATGCTTCAATAATAATATATATTTTAGAAAATTGTAAGAGAAATTATAAAAATAATAAAATAGAATAAATATATGTTTATACATATTTATTATGAATTAAAATAAATATACATATTTATAGTTTGTAATATTTTTAATTTATTTATTTAATATATTTAATTATTAATTCAATGATTTAATTTATTTTTAATTGATTGTTGAATTTTTATAATATTTAATTTATCTGTCATTTTCGATCGAATAAACAGAGATTAGATCGGAAGATGAGATCGAAATCTGAACACCTCAAAAAGTCATAACTTTTGATAGGAAAATCCGATCGAGGCATACTACACGGCTACGAAAAGTTCACAATGAGATCCACAAAGTTAACGGCTTCTGCCATTACGATCATTTTCAAGGTAAAAAAAACCTCATCTTCAATATCAAAAACACGTTTGAAGTTTTAAACATATACTTTTTCATCATTATTTTTTCGTAAATGTATGATATATATTTTAGTTCATAATAAAATATGCTTATTGTATACATAATAATCAAGCTTACTGAGTACATAATAAAAAAAATATAAACATGTTTAATATATTATATAAACATATTATTAAACACAATAATATCATATTTCTAATTATTTTCTAAACTATTCAATAAATAATTAAATATACTAAAATAAATAAATAGATAATTAATTAAAACATACCAAGAGTCTGAGACCGAGTTTCAAACTCGGTCACACTAGAGTACTTAAAAAAAACTTACCAAATCCTTATTTTAATTACTAAAAAAATCAGCGAATTTCTAGCAGGTCGGAAAAATAGTAACTAACAACCTCTAAAAAAGTAGCGTGGAAAAATAGTAACTAACAATCTCTAAAAAAGTAGCGTTTTTATTGTTGATGGGTAATAAAATAATAATAATAATAATAAGAACACCACTAATAATAATAATGCATGTTTTTCGGTGTTTAGTATCTCCAATTTTATTCTCAATTTTTATCTCCGTTTTTTTTCTGAAATTTACATGAGGGCCAAATGTCTTTATTTTTTGTCTATCTTATACTTCCACTTTTCAAATTTTTAATAATTTAAAATCTAAAACTATATATTAAAATAAAATCATTAGATATGATATATATAAAATTATAATATTAAATGCATTAATATAAATAATTTTTGAACGTTGATCTTTTAACTTATTGATTCATATAAAATAAAAAATGAAAAATGAATATTTTTATGTGTAAGAAGTGAATATAATATAGATCAAATCTAATGATTTTATTTTGATATTTAAATTTAAAATTTTAAGTTATTAGAAATTTAAAAATGGAGGCATGATGGAGGAAAAAAAATGAGGCATTTAACCCTTCTTTTATATTCATAGATTCATAACCAAAGTATTGGTAGCAAGGGTACTAAGAAAATCAATAAAATATCAAAAAAATATTTTCGTTCATATATTTGTTTGTAAATCTCATAATTTATATGGACAAAACTTTTTGTGGAATGTGTATATTAAAAATATATAAAATATAACCTTATATTTGATATCTACTAAATGATTTTATTTTGATATTTAAATTTTAAATTTTAAGTTATTAGAAATTTAAAAATGGAGGCATGATGGAGGAAAAAAATGAGGCATTTAACCCTTCTTTTATATTCATAGATTCATAACCAAAGTATTGGTAGCGAGGGTACTAAGCAAATCAATAAAATATCAAAAAAATATTTTCGTTCATATATTTGTTTGTAAATCTCATAATTTATATGGACAAAACTTTTTGTGGAATGTGTATATTAAAAATATATAAAATATAACCTTATATTTGGTATCTACTAATTTTTAAAATATATTTATCATGAATTACTTTTATCAGTGTTAGTTATACGTAAATTTGCACATGAAAATTACATAAACAAGTGCCACTATATATATTATTTGTTTTATAATTCTTCACATAAAGAACTTCTTCTTAGATCTGAAGTTGTTCAATCAATATTTATTAAAATTTACGAAGAAATATATATTTCAATTTCAAATTTCAAGCTTATATTTGAACAAGTTATTTATTTCCTCTTGAATTTATTAACACTATCTCTGTTAAAATGAAAATCGACCATAGCGAACCATTTTTATATTTTTTATTCATGATGTTATATTAAATATTGTTGAACTCACATTTTAGCTTTTTTTTAATACGAATTGTTTGGAGTTTGTTATATTTAATTTAGATTTTCTGAATTCAATTTTCATTGTAATCTATATGACCTCAAGTAGTATGGGGGGCATGTACGATGCATGAATATTGTACGAATGCACTTACCTTTTTTTCTTAAAAAAATATACTTATATTTTCCTCAAGTTTTAAAAGATAATAAAAATATGTTCATAACCTAAAAATAGTACAGTTAATTTTACTTTAACCTCTTTTAACCATATGATATTTTCGATTTTGGAGCTCTATCACGTCTCATATATGTAAATAATTTTAGTGGGTCTACTGGACAATTCGGAGGAGTGAATAGCCATCGTCTTTAAGAACCGGACCAGATTCTCAATGGCCGGGCCTAACAGGTCTACGAGAGCATCAGATAAATGTCGGGTTTGATAAGGATTTTTAGAGAGTCGGATTTAAAGAGCTTGATTTTTGAGGAATGAGTCTGATCCTTGAGAAATCTGATCATTACTAAGCCCTCCAGACTCTAAGGATCGTGTAAGGGTCGACGGATAAGAACTTGATTTTTTTTTATGATTATGTATTTTTTTAATGTTAATTTATATTCGTATAAAATATTAAATTATATTTTTCTGTTTTGATATTTTATTTTAATTTTTGTATTTTTAAAATTTTTAAGTGTAATTAATAAACAATATTAAATATCAAAGAAAATGTCTGGGAATGATCGGGTAAGAGCCGAAAAGAGCTAGATTTGATAAGGGCCGAGTTAGAAGGATCTGTTTTTTTTAAAAATTGGACCTGACTCTTGAGAAGCTCGACCCTTATCATTAGAAAGGATCGAGCTGGACTTGTAGGGGCTAAATAAGGACCGAATTTTTTTAAAGGACCGGCTGAGTCGAATTCAAAAACTGAATCCTTATAAACTACGCCTAGGAGTGAACCGTCATGAGTTATTTTTCCCTCCACTCTTCTTTTGCATACTTCAATGATTTTGATAAAAGATAGACAACCACAGTGGGGATTAAATGATGTCGCCCCATGTGCTTTGCTTGTATGACATTCTTTCCTTATCCCATAGAGGAGATGATTTCACATGCACGTCACATGCGCCTCTCTTCTCTCTCTACTTGTTGCTTTCATTTCCTCTACTAGTTTATTCCCTCTGTTTCTTATACGCGCTTTTATTCCCTCTGCTAGATCAAACCTAATGTAAAAGCTTCTTGGCAGCTTCTACTACACCTACACGGCTAGCGATAGTATCAATCGCTATTGTTGCATGCTATGGCGAGTAATATGTAATTTCTGCACTTGTAAAGTTGTAATTGAATGAAACGCAGTTACGCAGATAAAAAGTACGGAGTACCATAGGACAGATAGAGGACCAGAGGTACTTATATTTTCTTACCTAGGATGGTGAATTTTTAATAGTGAAAGCAATATCGCTCTTCCGCACCTCCCAAAATTGCTCTTTAATTACTTTTTATACCGCTTTTCACCAATTTTCAGTGTCCCAATTATCAAGGTAATACTTTCGATAATCTATTTTTCTGAATTTTTTTGCCCCTTCGAATTGTCTAATTATTTTTATTAAGAAAAAAATATTTAATATCGTACATAATGGAATAATTATGTAAATATGTCAAAATATAAAGTTCCGTAGAGGAAAATTTTATTCATCAACTTGATTATCTATTACTTTGAGCTTTATTTTGTTATTATTTTTAATATATAAAATGTTATTATTTTAATAGTTTTTTATTAGGTAAGAATATATATTAAATTATTATTATTTTATTTATTATCCGATTAGTTAATGAATTTGAACTTGATAAACTATTACAATCCGATAATTACCTCCCTGATCAAAATCCTGCATCTCTCCATGTATATCAAGTTTTAATACAAACTGATCGAAATATAATTCTGCTAGCTGGCCGTGCAAAAAATTTCCAGAGATATTGTTGGATTTTGAAAGGCTGATGATAGACATTATCACTTTATTAAAAAAAAAATTGTTAAATTTGTCATTTGTTAAGACTTTAGTACAATTGTTTACCACTTCATTAAAAATGAGTTGATTGTATTTATTTCATGCAATTGTTTACCATTTTATTAAAAATTAAAATTTTATTAAATCTGTCATTTGTTAACTCATATATTTGTTAAGAAACATAATCTTAACATGTCACGCCCCAATAAATAGAATAGGACAAGGTGATTGTCCCGCCACGCATACACGTCGAGATGTGCATACAGAAGGCTCAGTAAATAACATCACATTAAAGCTTTTAAAAAATATTTAACAGCTCTTAACGGTGAGGTGACCAGTTAATGGTTAACGATTTTACACAACCGTTACAAAATAATCAATTATTTTTTACCTATTAATTGATATTTAA
Organism: Schoenoplectus tabernaemontani; assembly: GCA_037127355.1. Classification (NCBI taxonomy): domain Eukaryota; kingdom Viridiplantae; phylum Streptophyta; class Magnoliopsida; order Poales; family Cyperaceae; genus Schoenoplectus; species Schoenoplectus tabernaemontani. The sequence goes on from CM073740.1 coordinate 12,435,646, forward strand.
AAAGGTTAAGAAATATATTATCATATCATTAGTTATTAATAATTAATAAAAATAAATAAAAATAATAATTACAACAATAATTAACTACTTAAAAGTTAAAAATCTTAAATTATATTAAATTATTACATGATATATTTACTTTCTTTTTTTATTAGGGCCTTAATTTACATCTAAAAAATAAAAAGGAAATAAAATTTTAGAGTCACAAACTATTAAGATTTAAAACAAAAAAAATTCAGTCGTTAAATATGTTTTTTATTTTTTTATGATTTTAACGATTTTAACGGGTTTAACGTGAGATAAAGCGGTTAAATCACAAAAAAAATGTTAAATCTGTTTTTTTTTCTCAAAAACTTAACGCCAGAGTCTATCAAAACTGTTAAAACAGTTAAAACTTTATGTTTTTTAAAAGCTTGATCACATCAAATCATAGAATAAACAAATTAGTAACAATCATAGAAAACAATAATAGCCCAGAATAAACAGTACAATACAACACCTAACATCAACTAGGGCTGACTCCATCGAAATGAGCAGGAAAATCTCTCAAACTAAATCCAAAGAAAAGAAAGAAGACCTGATATTCCCGAGGAATCCTAAACAAAAATGTTACCCATCTCACATGCAGATGCGGCGAAATACGTCTAGTATCACGCATGACTATTTCTAATACTCTCTCCATGAGAAATCCATATCTGAGAACCTGAATCTCACAACCACCGTGGAAACGTGAGTAATTTTAAATTCAGTTTTAAGATTTTTTTTCCTAGACTAAACCCAAGTACCAGCACTAGTTTTTTTAAAATAAATCTTTATAAAAATTCATATGTGAATAATTAGATAAAAGTATTTATTGTGAAATATATAGAGTTAGGCTATGGTGCTACGCGTAGTTAATAATCAAATTTGTTACGGACTCAAAAAAAATATAGTTAAATCATCTCCAAATTTTAATTTATGGATCTCAATAAGTTCTTTACATGATGATATATAAAAAAAAATTGAATTTTCTAAATATTAGTTTTGGACTTTTAAAATAACCTAAAAATATATATTATTTTATTATTATTATTGAATCATTTTAAAAATCCAAAACTAATACTTAGAAATTTCAAAAAATAGAAAAAAATTATATCTTATCATATTTTGATATAAATAATTTTTGAGATCCATAAATCAAGATTTGGAGATGATGTACCTATAGTTTTTAATCCATAGCAAATTTGATTCATTAACTACGCATAACACCATAGCCTAATTATCTCTCTCTCTCTCTCTCTCTCTCTATATATATATATATATATATATATATATATATATATATATATATAGAGAGAGAGAGAGAGACTATTGTGAAAATGTTTGCATTTCGAGCCCAGTGCATACGTCTCAAATTTTATCGTAACACGTCCGAAATTTAAAATATTGAGGGATACAAAAATTTGAGGTATTTCGAGTTTTCTAAGTATTTATTTTAAATTTTTAAAATCAGCACTAAAATAATAATAATAATATATTGAATTATTGTTGCTGATTTTTAAAAATCCAAAATAAATAATTAGAAAATTTAAAATACCCAATATTTTGATATGAAGAATATAATGAAAATGATAATTTTGAATTTCAGACGTGTTACGATAAAATTTGAGCCGTATGCACTTAGGCTCGAAATGTAAATGTTTTTCACAATAGTCTAACTAACTAACTATATATATATATAGTCCGACTATGATGTTTTGCAAAGAACAGAGGCGTTGTGTGTTTTGCACTCTATTTTTAATTTTAAGTCAGAAATAATCGATCCGAACCGTTCAATCTAATCTTCATATAAAAATCTATTAGTAAACCAAATTTTATATTTTTTAGAATTTGTTTGCTATTTTTTTCTATTTTTTTGCTATTTTAAAATCTACGGTTTGGATCGATCATTTCTGATTTAAAATTAAAAATAGAGCGCAAAACACACAACACTTTTGTGCTTTGCAAAGCATCATAGCCTAATTCTATATATATATATAGAGAGAGAGAGAGAGAGAGGGGTTGACTAAAATACAACTCGTTGCACGGATGCACTCGTGCAACGCGTTAAAAACTCAAGATTTAAGTTAAAAATGACCAGTCCAAACCATTCAATTTATTCTTTATATCAAATTTGTGTAGAATATAAAATTTTATATTTTTTTAAAATTTTTTGCTATTTTTTTGAGTAAGAAGAAAGTCATCACTATTGGATGATCCAAATTCCTTAAATCAAGCAACTTTCTTCCTACCCAAAAAAATTTCAAAAAATCTAAAACTTGATTTCCTACAATAATTTGATATGAAGAATAAATTAAACGTTTTGGATTGTTTATTTTTAACTGAAATTTTGAAAATTTGGATCATTCATTTTTAACTTATATTTAATTTTCTACAAGAGCATTGTGTGTTTTATGCTCTATTATTAATTTTAAGTCAGAAATGATCGATCCAAATTGCTCAATCTAATCTCCATATAAAATCTATTAGTAAACCAAATTTTATATTTTTTAGAATTTATTTGCTATTTTTTTGGATAGGGGGAAAACCGTCATTTTTGGATGAACCAGATTTCTCTGATCAAGTCATTTTCTCCTCATCAGAAAAAATAGCAAAAAAATTCTAAAAATATAAAATTTGATTTAGTAATAGATTTTTATATGAAGATTAGATTGAACGGTCCGGATCGATTATTTCTGACTTGAAATTGAAAATAGAGTGCAAAACACAACACCTCTGTGCTTTGCGCTCTATTTTCAATTTCAAGTTATAAATAATCGATCTGAACCGTTCAATCTAATCTTCATATCAAAATCTATTAGTAAACCATTTAGGTCACATCGCCTATGGGCCCATTTGTCTATATATACTTGTGTAACCCTACCCGACGACCATTCGTCGGGTTCATCACTCGATGAATTCGGCAGTGTCTTGAGAGTTTTCTAATTCAATCAATATTATAATATGTTATCTACTATATTATTTTCTCTAAATTGAATTAAGTGATTAGAATTTTGATCCTCAGTATTTAGAGTATGTGAGCCATATTAAGTTATGATTTCTATTTCGCTTTATTATATTATTTTTAGCTAGCTTATTAGAGATCTCAATATGTCCAAAGGGTTTTCTCCTTTGGCTCTTGATTGGTACAGAGAAAATCAGTTCTCCTTTGACCCCTTGTTGGTATAAAGAGTTTCCTATTTTATTATATATTCCCTTCTTCTATTTCGAATAGTATCTCGTTACTTTGATACGACAACTGAGGTCGTACAGTACTCCTTTTGATTTATTTGGTGAGGTAGATTATCAAGTTTAGGATATCAGAGTACGTGTTTATAGTTGTTCACTCTCCTAAGACGATATTGTCCCGGGAGGTCGAATTTCATTTATATTTGGACATTGGCACCTGCATATATAAAAAAACTTAAGTTTGTAAGTTGGGTCCTAATTAGTGTCATCTTGAGGATGAATCTGATAATTTATAAATAGGATTTTTATTATGAGTGCTTCCATCTCTTACTATATATACCTGTTATACTACTTCTATAGATTTTCTACTTTGGATTTTCTTATCATCTCATGCCATCACATGTAGATATTTTTAAAGTTGTACAAGTATATATATATATATATATATATATATAATTAGGCTATGGTACTTTACAAAGTACAAGTGTGTTTTGTGCTTTGCGCTCTATTATTAATTTTAAGTCAGAAATGATCGATCCAAACCGCTCAATCTAATCTCCATATCAAAATCTATTAGTAAATCAAATTTTATATTTTTTGGAATCCATTTGCTATCTTTTTTTATAGGAGGAAAACCATCATTTTTGGATGAATCAGAATTCTCAGATCAAGTCATTTTCTCCTCAGCAGAAAAAAATAGCAAAAAAAATTCTAAAAAATATAAAATTTGGTTTACTAATAGATTTTGATATGAAGATTAGATTGAACGGATCAGATCGATTATTTTTAACTTGAAATTAAAAATAGAGTGCTTCTGTACTTTGCAAAGCACCATAGCCGGACTATATATATATATATATATATATATATATATATATATATATATAGAGTGGAGATAGCGTGAGCTTAACTCAAAAAACATATTAAATCATTTTGAAATTTTAATTTATCATTCTCATTAAATTCTTTATATGAAAATCTCATGGGATGCAAAAATTTGGAGCGTTTTGAGCTTTTTAAGTCATCGTTTTTAATTTTTGAAAATCAGCTCTAAAAATAATAATAATATATTCAATACTTGAACATCATTTTAAAAAATTGAAAACGGTGACTTAAAAAGCTCAAAACGCTCCAAATTTTTGCATCCCATGAGATTTTCATATAAAGAATTTAATGAGAATGATAAATTAAAATTTCGAGATAATTTAATATATTTTTTGAGTTAAGCTCACGGAAGGCCTCCGTGAGCTTAAGCTCACGCTATCTCCACTCATATATATATATATAGAATTAGGTTATGGTACTTTGCAAAGTACAAATGTGTTGTGTGTTTTACACTCTATTATTAATTTTAAGTCAGAAATGATCGATCCAAACCGCTCAATCTAATCTCCATATTAAAATCTATTAGTAAACCAAATTTTATATTTTTTGGAATCTATTTGCTATTTTTTGGATAGGGGGAAAACCATCATTTTTGGATGAACCAGAATTCTCAGATAAAGTCATTTTCTCCTCAGCAGAAAAAAAATAGCAAAAAGTTCTAAAAAATATAAAATTTAACTCTAACTACATGCAAAATGACATGCAGATGCAGGTAGATCAAATATAATAGTCAGAGTACCGTATGCATATGGAAAATCAAGTACAAGATCTGTAATAAGATTGTTGGACTAAAAATATCGTAATTCAATTTCTTTGAAATAAAGTAGTCAGGTTTGGGTTCCTAATTATAAAAAAAAAATCTCAAGAATTCGTACCTCATAGCATTATGTAGTCGCACTTCTTCGAGGGTAGCACATAAGTCTTCCATGCAATCGTCTGCATCCTCGGGGGTCAAGCAGTCCTGAACGCATGTGATCTGAATCGCTATATCTCCTAGTTTGGGATTAATTAAATTCTCATAAATTTTAATGAATAATTTTGTGAGTTATGTTTTGAATAAGATAGAATCTACAAGGTGTTGAGTCAGATAAATCAAATCACTTTTCATTTAAACATATGTCATAATTTTCCTTAATTTTTTAAGGACATTTCTACTATTATTTATAATGCAGGAATACTAATTCTTTTCTTTTACTTTATTCATTTCCAATAACATTAGCTCATTTAATGTCCTCATTTATATTTGATTTGTGGTGTTCGAGTCGAAGCATTTGTCATCGATCGTACTGACAAAGTATGAATTAAAATGAAAGTACACCAACACACAACCATAAATAATTCAAGGAAATGAGATAACTTTAGTTATATGTTAAATTATAATTTACTTAAAAATAGATAAATTAATTAATATATACTACTTGTTAATTATATATATAATATTATTTATAATAAGAAAATAGAGAAATTAATTAATATATAATTTTATTTCATTCATAAATAATATTATAACATTAAAGAATTTATTTGACAATCTAAGTTAGTATTATTTTATATTGATGTATATATTCATTTTAGAGAATTGTGAATATGATTTCTAATATATATTAGTTCATGTCTATATTATTCATAATATTAATGTTATTTATTTTAAAAAATAAAAACTTATATTATTTCTATTTCTAAAATAGAGAAATCGGTTCATACTTATCTAAATTCTTTTCTTATTTATTTTGTTCCTAAGAGCATAGTTCCTCAAATAACTAGATTAATTGTTATTATTATAGATAAGTGCATGTTTAATTATTGTTATTATTATTATTTAAAATAGAGATATCACTGATTTTACAAACAAACTTATATTGAATATCTTACATATTCTTATTAATTTATAATTACATGATTTATAATGTAAATATTATTTAAAAGTAAGGAATATATCCATATCATAATATACTCATTATTATTGTCAATACAAAATTATAATTTGTACATATTACTATTAACATAATGAATTTTCTATCATATTATTCTATAACCATTTTTAATATTAAGAAACTATATAGTGCCAGTAAACCCATGCATATTGGCCAAAGTGAGAAATAAAAAAATGGTAGAGAGATTCGGCATGATGCTCACTAAACCTCCATAATATCTAACAAGTCGAGGCTTATGTCGGTCATATAGAATACCAACACAGAAAAGGCGCATGCCTCCACCATTAATTTATCTAGGGGAGATTAATTAAATACCTCGTACTCATTTTAGTCTAACTATTATAATTCCAAAAATAATTCTCTATTTACTATTTATAAATGAATATACTTATTAATTCTTGTTATTAATATTATCATTCAATTATCTTATTAATATATTTAACAATTAGAATTTATATATGGAGTTATTTATATTTATTATCAAGTGATAATCTATTTAGAATACATATACATACATACCACCAAAAAAACATAAAATAGTAAAAGCACTAAAAAATAATTCAAATGAATTCACAAGTTTAATTAATATTTTAAAATTATTAAATGTATTGATGTTTTAATGTATGAAATTATAAGTTGCCTCCAAAATCATTATATCTATTCAAATAACATTATGAGGCAGATCTTATAATCACTTCTCGATATTTAAGTTTACCTAGAAAGTTTACATCTGAACACGACCCGATTATATTCAGGTCAAAAAATCTTGACCCATACCCGACCCGACAGGTCACGGGTTGACTCGATCCAACCCCGTGTAAAATAATTAATTAATTATTAATTATTTTTATATAATTTTAAGTAATAAAATATTAATTAATTTATAATTAATCTTAATTAGTTTATAATTAGTGTATATTTAATCTTTAATTAGTACTAAATCACAAAATTACTTCAAAAAATATAATTAATCGGGTCGGATCGGGTTGATCCAAACCCGACCCGACCCAATTTGGGTCAAAAAAATTGAACCCATATCTAACTCATTTATCTTCGGATCGAGTCGGGTCGAGTCAAGAATTGACACCCCTATAATACTATACATTCATTTATACATGTATTGATGCATGTGCTTCCAAGGAATTATTTGTACTAATATTTAGTTTTGTGATGTTCTAAACTTGTTTAAAATTTGTTTACTTTTTTTTTGTAAAGTGATAGGTTAATTTGTGAAAATTAGTCTATGTTATTTTCATTTATACATATAGACGATCACACATACTTAATTACGAACTTATCGTAATTTGAATCTATTGGTTCCCTTATTTATTTTTGTGTGTTCGTATGGTTTCAATATTATAAGTTATTTCATTTCATTTTAGTAGTATTATTATTATTACTCTTATTATTATTATTTTCACTTATTTTCAATTAAAGCTAATTTTTTTTCATGATTTAACCTTCTGTTCTTGACTTAAAACTCATTGTTATAATTTTGAGAGTTTATTTTAGTCTTTGATGCACGTCGATAGTTTGCGAGTTTAACATAACATTTTGATTATCACAATATTTTTTGAATTTTAAAATGATTTGCTGGGCATAAGTATTTTTTTTATTGTTTAAGCTCAATTTATCTTAACCAATTCAATTCAATTTGAGTCTAACTAAATATAGGCCTAATGTAGTATTGATTAAGCTCTTGTATCCCATCATTAGTCTTGGTTCTTGTGCACTAATATATTTTATATTTTAATGCTTGCACAAAACTCAAACAAGATAAATTATAAAATTCAAGGTTATTTTTAAACTCAAACAAGGTGATTAATCCCGCAACGTACGCGCGATGAGACGTGCGTACGAAATGCTAAATGAATATAATAAACTAAATAATAAATAAATAAAACAATAATAAAAATATAAATTAATATACAGTCCAAAATATACCATAAAGTATAACGCCTGATACCGGCGAGGCTGACTCCATCAGAATGGGTAGCAAAAACCTCTCAAATAAAACCCAAAAGAAAGAACAAAAACCTGATAACCGATGGATCCTAAACAAAACTACCCTACTCACTGTGAGAATGCAGCGAAGCACCTCTGATATCTCGCAGGACTGCACCTAGACTCTCAGCAAAAAAAATCCCGCACTGATGTACCTGGATCCCAAAACCACTGTGGAAATGTGAGTAATTTAAAAATTACTCAGTATAGATTTAGATCCAGCCTTAAGATTTGATCTTCTTTCCTAGATTGGACCCAAATGTTGACATCGCGTTTTAATATAATATAATAATTATGTATGAATATAATAATATTTTATGCACGGTTTGAAAAAACATCTACATGTTATGATATAAAATAATAAGAAAACCCAAAATAAAAAATATGTGGAATAATAATATAATATAAAATATAAGGTACGAGAACCAAACACTCGTAATAAATACCCAGATTGTAAATCACCATATCTATCCCAAGCGGGCGCCTCTTGCTCTACTACATCCAAGTCCAAACCTGCCTCATCCTCTCAGTCTCCTTCTAAGGGGTTATTTCTTCTTATGAAGAATTATTGGATGATAAAAATGGGCCAGATGCCACTTGCTCTTTGGTCATTGCTACCCAAACCAATAAGGGTCCTACTTCTCATGAGGATAATTGGGATCCTTAGGAAGCCAATGTTGCTTCTCAACAGATGGTGGTATATGTTGCTCCAAAGGATAAAGGAAAATATAAGACAATTTAAGAACCCAAACACAACTCTCGATTACAACAAAAATATACAACTGACACTAGTTCTAACAAAGGTACAACATCTTCTAGGCCTATTTTAGGTACTGCTTCTCTCTTAGATAATTTTTCTTTTGTTAATTTTATTGATGCTGGAGTTATTTTGTTATTTGAAAATTTAAGATTCTCTTTAGGTAGTCAAGATGATATTAAAATTAATGTTGTTAATAAATTTAGGACTTTATTGAAATCACATTTTAAGAAGTTAAGGATATATAAGAAAAATATGTTATTGTGGCAGATGATCAACATAGGACTTTAGTAGATATTTGTGAAGAGATTTTAGAGCTTTCGGTATAGGTTTTTCTATTCTTCTTTCTAGTGCTTTTTTATTTCTTATGCATGTTCTTTATTGGAACTGTAGGGATTGGGCAAATCCCAAAGAAAAAGGCTTTTGAAAGATTATATATTGGATCATCATATTAATATATTAGACATTCAAGAAACTAAATTTGAATCTCTTCCTTCTAGTACTCTTAATTTTATTAGTACCTCCATCTCTAATTGGATTTTTAAACCTTGTGAAGGTAATTCAGGTGGTATTCTTGTTGGCATAAATGAATCCTTTTATAGTATTCTAGATACATTTATACTTGATTTTTCTGTCACGGTACATTTGAGAAATAAGAATGATTCTTTTGAATGATACTTTATTGTTGTTTATGGTCCTATTATTCTTGCTAAGAGAGAGTTATTTTTGCAAGAATTAGAATATCTTCATAGTTTAAATTTTACCTCTTGGTTGATTTGTGATGACTTTAATATGATTAGGAAAAGAATAGAAAAAATGTGAAAAAACTGTCGAATTCTCTACTAGTTTGAAATTTAATACTTTAATTTCTCATTTAGAATTATATGAATTTTCTTTGTCCAATAGAAGATTTACTTGGTCTAGATCAATTCATTCTAGTTCATTTGCATTGCTTGATAGATTTTTTTGGCTCAATAGAATGATGTAATCATTTTAATACTTATTTAGTAAAGGCTTTGTCTCTTATTCAATCTGATCAAACACCTTTTAGTGATGAGTACTATAATTAATATTTTTAATTCTCACTTTCATATTAAATTTGATAAAACCTAGTTATAACAGGAGGGTTTTCAAGAATTATTTACTATTTGGTGGAACTCATATATCATTCTTTTTAATTTTGATGAACAATGAAGATTAAAACTTTATTTTATAAGGAAAAAATTTAGAGGTTCGTCAATTAATTTAAGAGCTTTAAAAAGGAAGAACAAGATTATTTTTCAATCTGAACTTGTTAGATTACACTTGTTACATGAGGAAAGAGATTTGACTGATCATGAATTAATACCAATTCAAAACTCTAGAATTGATTTGGATAAATTATATTTAGAAGAATAACAGTATTGACAACAACACTCTACATTAAAGTGGTTTTTGAAGGGTGATTCAAATACTAAATTTATTCACACCGTGACTTCTAATAATAAAAAGGAAAAAAATATTTTCTCCTTAGAAATTAAGGGCTCTATAATTTTTTATCAACATTTTCTTAGGAAACATACTACATATTTCTTACATAATTTACTTGGTACTACTACAACTAGAACTATTTCTCTACAATAAAATTTTTCATATTCATGCACTCATCTTACAGCGGAATAGATTGAATTTTTAGAATCTCCTTTTACTGAACAACAAATTAAGCATGTAGTTTTTTCATGTGATCCTAACAAAGCACCAGATCCATATGGTTTTTCTTTTTAATTCTACCAATCTTTTTGGGATTTAGTTTCTAGAGACCTTTTTAAGCTTGTCAAAACTTAATTTAGCTTCTATCTGTTTAATTCCTAAAAAAGCTGAAGCAAATCTTATAACTAATTTTAGGCCTATTAGTCTTATCAATTGTAGTTTTAAAATCATCACCAAATTATTAGTTGATAGATTAGCTTCTATTATGAATAGTTTAATAGATAATTTACAAATAACATATATAAAAGGTCATTATATTATGGATAATATTGTTTGTGCTCATGAAGTGTTACACCAAGTTAGAAAAATAAAAGGTGTTTTATTTAAAATAGATTTTGAAAAAAACTTTTGATAGAGTTCATGGGAACTTTTTACTTGAAACTCTTATAGGTAGGGGTTTTGGTTCAAAATCGGTACATTAGATTACTAATATATTAAATAGTTGTTTACCCCTGAAAGGTCGAAGGAAGAAACACAAGAGAAAAGCCAAGATCAAATCCTGAAAGCTGAAACAGTACAATCCATGTACTACAAGAAATGTGTCAATGCCAAACCAGTATTTTGATACAGCCAATCACGAGAAATTTTATGATTTTGCTTTCAAGGCCGACCAGGTGTCAATGTTGCAAACACCTGATCAAGCAAAATTTTGTGTCAACTGTTGACAAGTAATCAATTGTTGGCCAAATCACTTTCATGAACATGAAATGAAAGCTAATTTCACAAGACTGATCAGATGCTAATGTTGCAAACATCTGATCAAGTCTAGATTTGTATCAATTATTGACATATAATTAACTATTGATCAAATTAAATCCTAATAAGTATCAATACAAGTCTAATTGGTGTTTAATTATGGTGGTTTCTGCAAGTGAATTTTATTTAGCAGAGACACTGAGCTACAACTGTGAGAAATTAGGATTTATTCAGAAGAATAACAGGGTTTTATTGATCAAATAATTTTTATCTCAAGAGGTCAAGGGTAAAAATGGAATTAAAAATTAAAGGGATGATCATCATGAATTTAGAGAATTTTGGTGAAAATTTTATGATATTTGAATGAAGGGATCTATTAAAAATAAATTGGAAAAGAGAATCAGATCAATCAGCGGGTTAGGATTTAAGCAAGGATCTTTAAGGGTGCAATTTGGAGCCACATGCCTTTCTGGGTGCAAGTTGGGGCTGCCAAATGAAGAGGTGTTCATTTAGGCGCTGGAGAGAACCTTTGAAAGAAAGGAAAGTTGCACGAACTCGCGCACTGTTTCTGTGTCTCATTAATCATGACATGTGGGGCTGGATTACTTGTGCCTGGTCCACCCAAATTACACTACCTCCCTCTCTTGTTTTTCTCTTGTTTCCCTCACTGCCGCTAGCCCCCACAAGAGTTCATCTCCCTGCTGCTGCGATTTCCTCTCCACCTGCCCGAGTTTTCAACAGAAAACCAATTGAAAATGGAAAAGAATCCAACCGGTAACGAAAATCGACAAATGATGTACCATTGGAAAGCTCTTGAGGAGGAGAGTACGCTAGAGTAATCACCATTTGATTTCATGCACTTTACATCACTCGCGCTCAAGGGGAAAGAAATCGGGTGTGAAGTTCAATTGAGTAATTTGGGGAGTAACTGAACAAATTGGCGGTTCAGAGAGATTCAAGTGGGTCCCACGATTCTGTTAAGGCAGTTACTAGTACAAGTTAACTCCCTTTTTCATAATTTTCACTGTGGAGTTGGTGTACCAGATTGAAAGTCAGTGAGAGAGGCCAATTCATGCGGTGTTTGAAGAGGTAAGAGAAGGGAATAACTGAGCAACATCTACAGTGCCATGTTGGCAATCCAAACCTTAGAGTTTGCTTACAACAAACACAAATTAAATCAATCCCAACCATCCACTTGAGTGATTAAGGGCTGATAATGTGTCATGTCAGCAATCTGTGGCATCTAGGAAACACAAACTGTGTTGAGAAGAAACACAATTGAGTAGTTGGCGCCTATATAAACCCTGGACAGTAAGAGCAAAGGGGATGGGGGGCATTATCATTCAAAAAAAATCACTCCATAACATCTACACACTCTCCACACTCTCCATCCAACCAATTGATCAGGAGTCAGTGAAGAGAAGAAGAGCACCTACATACATATACAGAGAGATATAAAAGAAAGGGAGAAGGAGAAGCATCATCTACACATTACCAATTACACCCCTATACTAATCAAGAGTCCTAGAGAGCAAGTGAGAAGCCAATTGGCCGATTGATCTCAACAAGTGTTGAGAACTCGGTATACAATCATCTCCCTCCACTACTAGTAATCAATCTAAGAGTCTAGAGCTTCACCAGAGAAGAAGAGGTGAGTATAATCAATAAAAGCCAAGAGCTTGAGATGTAATTGTACCTAATTTTGATCAATTTCAATAAAATCAGTACTGTTATTTGTTCTTTATAATTTACTCTTTTCAATTTTGTCAAATTTCTTGATTTCTTTGATTAAATCTCTTCAGTACATTGTCGCCTTACTGTCTAAATCATTTCTTTGATGTTTCTTTGTTTCTTTCTTGATTGAATTGAGTGAATGACTATCAAATCGTGATTGTCAGTAAAAGCTAGTCGAAGACAAAGTGATCTCCTAGCTCAAATCACAGTAATTGATTGATCGAAAGTCTCTGACCTCTCAATCTCTGTGTCTCCAAACAATTGCTTCAAGAATTCAAATTTTAATCGAGTAATTGATTCAAATTCTTGAAGTTCATCATTGAAACTCATGTCAGTGCCATGATTGTGCATCAAAACACCACAATCGATCAAGTTAATTGCTTTGATTGATGCACACTACATAGGCGATGAGTTATGTGCCATAAAGACCAAAGGAATCATGGCAATTGATTGGAAACACACATATCAATACCGAATTCACAATCGGTACCAATCACAGTCACTGTTCAAATTGTGATTCACTCAATAACAAAGGTGATTGTAGTAATTGAATCACTTCTAATGATAGTTAAGACCTAGAACTATACAGTTAAGCTAATAATTGCAAGAAATCATGATCAAAACAACTCAATTTGGAAGAAAAATGCAATCGGTACCAATCGGTACAGAACCAGTAATGGACAAAGCTAACGCCGGTGATCCACCGTACCAAAGCATGATCGGAGGACATAGACCGACTCCCCATACTCCGGCGATGCTAAGGGTGGTGGCTAATCTCCGATCAGGCCACCGGAGCATTGAAATCACTCCTCCAACGCATATCTCAAAGCATGAGAGAGACAAAAGAGAAGATCTCCGGCATCAATCTCAAAAGATCACACGAATCCTGAAGCAGATCCAAAGGATCTGGGCTACTGAACGTTTAGAAAATTAAAGCACAACTCAATCTGGGCCTTTAATCTGTTTAATGCATATTTCAATTAAATCTAGTGGCCCAAGTAAAATAAAAGATTGAATAGAAGATCTACACTAATCTTGGAACAATCTAGTGGTCCGGATTAAATGCAACATTCTTAGGAATCGTTATAACGATTCTTAAATCGTTATACGATTTATTTAAGCGTGGAATGCTTCGCAAAGCGTCAGCATCGCTCTGACCATGCTATGAAAAGTCAACACATTCTAAGGAATCGTTATAACGATTTCTTAAATCGTTGGACGATTCACCAAATCGTTGAATGTTTTACAAAGCGTTGGCAACGCTCTGACTATTCTCTGATAAGTCAATACATCATAAGGAATCGTTATAATGATTCCTTGAATCGTTACACTATTTACCAAAATGTTGAACGCTTTATAAAGCGTTAGTAACGTTTTAATTGTTTGACCAATTTTCTGACAAGTCTGTTATTCTCCAGAAATGTTATAATGACATGTTGAAGCGTTATAATGGTTAATAAGGGGGTGACATATTTTGTTGATTATTGATGAGTCATCACAATATGGAAGCCTCTGAACTGGCTTGTCTAGAAGCTCATTCTCTGGCAAACCTGTCTCAATATTAGACCACTCAAGAGCTCCGAGTCTAATTTTGTGAATAAGGTAACCCTGAATCCATGAATCAGCCAAGTGCTTAGAATTCATGATCTGGAATGTCAAGTAAGACAACTGTAGGGACTCTGTCCACTGTTAATTGACTCTGTCTTGAACAATTATTCATGACTTAACATACTAGCAAGACTAAACTGATCTTATTGAAAGTTTGTCTTCTAGTCTAAGGGATTGAATCGATTTGTAGTAGGTTCATCTTCTAAATAGTGAAATCGAACCAATCTGTTTGTAGGTTCATTCACTAACACACTTGCCTCAAGGTTGAACTGGCTTAGCGCTTCATGTCTGACTTTGTGTGCATAAGTGTTTCCTAGGTTTATGAATCCGCTTAGCGCTTAGAATTCATGATCTAGAAGATCAGCAAGATGAACAAGTGGGCCATATCCACCCATCTTCTGATTCACCAACCTCAAGATCAACCGGCTCAGTGCTTCGAGTTGTATTTTGTGTGATTGGTCATTGACTAGTTAAGATTGAACTGATCTGTTAGTAAGTTCATCTTCTAGATCAATTAAGATTGAGTCGATCTGTTAGTAAACTCATCTTCTATCTCTCCATGGAGATGGAACTGATCTGTTTGTAAGGTTGTCTCTCGGAGTTATAAAGATTAAACCGATCTGTAGTAGGTTCATCTTTCCCTGTCATAGAGTGAACTGATCTGATTAGTAAGTTCATCTATATCCTAGGTTTATGAATCCGCTCAGTACCTGAAATTCATGATCTAGAAGATCAGCAAGATGAACAAGTGGGCCATATCCACCCATCTTCTGATTCACCAACCTCAAGATCAACCGGCTCAGTGCTTCGAGTTGCATTTTGTGTGATTGGTCATTGACTAGTTAAGATTGAACTGATCTGTTAGTAAGTTCATCTTCTAGATCAATTAAGATTGAGTCGATCTGTTAGTAGACTCATCTTTCATCCCTCCGTAGAGATTGATCTGATCTGTTTGTTAAATCATCTCTCAGAGCTACAAAGATTGAACCGATCTGTAGTAGGTTTGTTTTTCTCTATCGCGGAATGAAGTGATCTGTTAGTAAGTTCATTTTACTGTCATCAATCAGCGAACTGATCTATAGTAAGTTTGTTTGTCCATATTTTACGTAGGTTGAGTCAATCTGTTAGTAGATTCAATTTACACTGTATCTGTATTTGTGAACCGATCTGTAGTAAGTTCACCTGTATTCTTTTACCCGCACTCATGAACTGATCTGTAGTAAGTTCATCTGTATCTCTATTATTTGTATTCATGAACTGATCCGTAGTAAGTTCATCTATACCTCTGTCTTCTATTTCAATGAACTGATTTGTAGTAGGTTCATCTGTATCTGTATATGTTATCTATTTTGAATTCGAACTGATCTATTTGTAAGTTCATTTTCACCCGTTTTTAAAAATCTCGAACTGATCTGTAGTAAGTGTGTCTGCTAAAACTCTACGTAAGTTGAATCGATCTGCTTGTAGATTCAATTTACACTGTACCCCGAAGATGAAACTAATATGTTAGTAAGTTCATCTTCTCTGCCATTCCTACCTCACTGGACTGATCTGTTAGTAAGTCCAGAGTGCTTTAGTGATCCTATCACCGAAGCACTTGACCACTCGACCACTTGATTATCGTTTAGCTATAGTATTTACTTCCCTCTTTTGAGATCTAGAGGTGCCTCGAGGTTAATAGCCTAGGGTAATTAACGGCGGGGGCTTGCGCCCACCAGAATCTAAAAGGATCTCCAATTAATAAAAAACCTCTGAATGTGCATCCCAATGGGTCTGAACGGTGAATTCAACCGGCACTAACAAATGCACGCTCGGGAGGGATCTTCGTGTCCTTCTTCCGCATCTCATCGCCCAGCGGCGGTGCGGAGCGCGCGAAAAAGGGTCACACAATAGTAGTAAGACTTGTATTAATTTTAATGGAGAAATGGGTGCTTATTTTCAATATAAAAGAGGAGTGAGACAGGGGGATTCCCTCTCTCCCTTCCTTTTTGATCTTGTTGCTGATGTTCTCAATATTCTTTTAGGTAATGCTAGAACAAAAGGTTATTTAAAAGGATTAGGTGTTGTAGGTAATTTTCCAGGATTGATTGATCTTCATTTTGCTGATGACACTCTTTTTTTTAGAGGCCAAACCTTATTATATTGAGGTTTTAAAATAGATTTTAGTTATATTTGAAGATCTCTCTGGTCTAAAATTAATTATGACAAATGTGAAATGGTTCCTTTGAATATTTCCTCTGAGGAAGGTGCAAATCTTGCTGATATTTTAGGATGTAAAATTTAATCTTTGTCAATTACTTACTTAAGGTGTTCCTTTACATTTTAAGAAGTTAAAAGCTGGAGATTGAAACTTTTTAATTGAAAAAAAGTTACAAGGTTGGAAAGGTAAGTTGCTCTTTATTGGGGGGTGGGGCAAAATCACTCTTTTGAATTCTGTTATTTCGGTTGTTCTCTTATATTGGATGTCTATATATCAATTACCAACTCATGTTAGGAATGAAATTGATAGAATTAGGAAAAGATTCTTGTGGTATGGGGGTAATTCTACAAGAAAAAAAATCACTTAGTTTCCTGAGATGTTGTGTGCAAGAGCAAATCCTAAGGTGGATTAGGGGTGCTTGATTTAAAAATAATGAATACTGCTTTACTGACAAAATGGATGGTGAGATTTCAAGACCCTAAGGTTCAAGATCAATGGAAAAATATTATTCAGGCCAAGTATTTTATCTCTATAGTCAATATTTCCTTTTTTGGAAAAAATATTCTTAAGGATAAAGATTTAGTTAATTTAGGTTTTAATAAAAAAAGACTCTGACGGTACAGTTTTATTTTGGATTGATAGGTGACATCAGGGCTGTGCTTTTAGTTGCATTTACCCTCTTCTGTATTCTGTAATGCTAAATCTTACAATTACTGTTGCTAATATTTTTTTTAATGGTACATTACAATTAGAGTTTAAAAGATAATTAGTAAGTGCTTTATTATAAGAGTGGAATTCTCTTTCCGCTGAATTAGCCAATATTACTTTATCCTCTTCTAATTTTGATATCAATATTTGGAGATGGCATATTTTTGGTATCTTCACAGTGCATTCATTATATGAGTGGTTAGATTTTGGTGGTATAATTAATCATGAGTTTGATATTGTTTGAAAATCTAAAATTCTATTGAAAATTAAAATATTCATGTGGTTGCTTAGGAAAAAAAATATTTACCAAAGAAAAATTATTTAGAAGACGATGGTAATGAGATACTTCTTGTGTCTTTTATGGTTATTTTGAAACTACTGATTATCTTTTTGTCTCTTGTTATTTTATAAAGATAATTTGGTGTTGGATAGCTCAATATAATTCTTTTACTTTTGAATGTTCAATATTGGATGATATCTAGTTGATTGACTGTTGTATTCCATTAAAGGATAAATTATTGGTTGAATTGATCTGTAGTGCTATTTGTTGGGTTATTTGGCTTGAAAGAAACAAAGTTCTCTTTCAAGGTTCTGCTATATCTTCCATAAGATCGTTATGTTTTTATCTACTTTTTGGTGTACAGCTCGACATGCTTCTTAATTGCTTAATCTCACTTTACTGTTGCCCCAGGGGTAGACGATCTTCCTTTTCAAGTAGAGGATTTGTGCACTGAGGAGGGAGATTTGGTCGAGGCCGAGGAGATTCAAGTGATCACCAGTCTAATGTCTGGATGAGAAATAATTGATTCTATGGTTAGGTTGTTTCAGTTGCTAAAAATCGCTTAGTAGGTTCTTTTGTATGTGTTAACTTGCTTAGAAAATTTATAGTTTGTGATCTGCTCATTTCGTATGTTCTTGTTTTCGAAGTGCATTTGCTGCCATGCTAGACTTAGTTTGTAATAATTAGGTGTTTGTTTGTCTGAACATTACTGGGACTTAAAAAACATCAGTTATTTGATATTTTTTTTGTCTCTGAACTACGCTTTTGGTTTCAATGAAAACCGGTAGCTTCTTGCCACTTTTCTCTAAAAAAATAGAAATTCTTGAGAAAATTGTACCTTAGTTGTAAATGAGTTCATCTTTATGTTCTTGGATATGGCAATGTCATGTAGAATTTTCAATGTTCATAAGTCGGTGATGTTGTTTCTTACTATAATCTCATCAACATCTATCACGGATGAGCTCTCCTCTACTTCCGTAATTATGGCAAGGTTGAGTGAATTTTTTTCGTCCTTCTTTCTCTCAACATGGTTGCTTGCGGCTAGTATAGCATCAATTCTCTCAAAGTTTTGATTCTTATGTGGGAAGTTCAAGAAACAATCGTGTGTTGTGTGACCTTCTCATCATTTCTCTAAAAATATTGCCTACAATCTTAGAATTAGACAAGGATACTCCAAATTCATCAAATTTATTTAGAATATGTATTAATTTTGAATACATATTCTCAATTGACTCTCCAAGAATATACAAAAAAAATTAAATTCGGACTCTAGACCCATTAGTTTTGTTTTTTTTTCATTTGAGAGTTGCCCTCAAATCTATTCAATAGGGTCTCTCATATTTCACTAGTAATTTTGGTAGTACCAAATAATATAGTAATTATTTCACTAAATGAATTTAAAATAACATTGACGGCTTGATCATTTTGAGATTTTAGTTCTTTGACATTTGGTGTCAATATAAGGTTGCTAGGATCATAATGTGGTATAAAACCATGTTGGACAACACCTCAAATATCTAGTATGTTGAGGTAGTTCACTATACATTTCTTTTAAAAATTGATTTTTTTACAATTAAGACCTAGAGTTGGGGGTTCTTTCACATGCATCAACGAAGTCATCTTGGATCAAAAATACCACAAATAAAATAATTCAAACTGAACTCCTACTCCAATACCACTTTGTTGGCCCTTGGAATGATGATATTTAAGGCTAGAATAATGCAATATTGTAAAGAATCTAAGGTAAAAATGTATAAACTAATTTGAGACTTAGTGTTCAAGTGTAATGGCAGCAGAAGATAATTTAATTCAATTCAATTCTGACAAGAATGTAGCAATCAAAGAAACGAGAAAGAAAAAAAAAGAAAATATCAAATAAGAATACAAGATATAACGGAGTTCGGGTTATAATGCCTACGTCTCCGGGACTTCCAAGATCTAACAATTGAGGTTGAGCCGAAACACTAAAAAATAATTTTACACTTGTAGAACTTGGTCTCTTACACAAAAATGGGCTGTCAAGCCTATCGATAATAAAAATGACAACACACTCAAAATAAAAAGTGAGTGACAACACACTCAAAAAAGGTAAATGACAACACGCTTAAGAAAGATGAATACTACAGCTCAAAACAGTTTACAAGGAGAGTAGATCACGAAGAATCAAGTTGGGAGAATGGAGAGAAACTATATTGAGCTTAAACAAGGATTTTGCTACTACTGTGTTTCTATCTCTTGAGTTTATCTCTCTCACTTTGTATATAGCTAGTAAGTTCTCAGGGAAAAATGATTTAGCTAGATATATCAGATCCTAATCAGTGAGAGAGTTATAACAGTTTAACAGATGAAATAGATGAACCGTTATAACAGTTTAGGAATTGTTATAACGGTTTAGAAAGGATAGCCATTGGACCTGATTGAGTTGAAACGTTATAACGATTTGATCAACCGTTAACGATTTGCTAAACCGTTGCAACGGTTACTTAACCGTTATACAACGATTCACTCTGGCTCTCTGAGAACTTTTATGACTTAGAATATTTTTGAGTATTGAGATAAACTGTTATAACGGTTACTGAACCGTTATAACGATTTGCTGGGCAAAAACATTTTTCTTTATTGTTTAAACTCAATTTATCTTAACAAATTCAATCAAGTTTGAGTCTAACTAAACATAGGCCTAATGCAGTCTTGATTAAGCTCTTGTATCTCATCATTAGTTTTAGTTCTTGTGCAATAATCTATTTTATATTTTAATCCCTGCACAAAACTAAATAAAATAAATTATAAAATTCAAATTTATTTTATAAATCAACAAATCAAAAAATTATTTAGTATAACAACATATCTAATCCTAAAATAATTTTATTCTCTCATAGAGCAGAGAAGAACCACAAAAATGCATCGTAAATAATCAAGATAAAGAATAAATATTACTTCCAATCAGATCTCTTCTTATGCCTTCTTTTCTCTCCTCTCTAGAAAACTATTTTATAAGTTTAGATGCCTTTTTTATAAGTTCTTTGGATCCTTATTTAAAGAAAACCCTAAAAAACTCAAAAAAAAAAACTGCTCAAAAACTATTTATGCGCATATGAATTCAGTCCAAAGGAGGGAACAATTCGGTCCGTATTGACTTGTTTGACGAATGCAGGCAGTGCTTAAATGATCATAACTTTTTTATCCGAACTTCAATTTAGATAATTCAAAATGCGTTAAAAAAATAAAATTGAATTAAATTTTCTTTAATGTTTGGTATTAAAATTTCATATAAAGTTTGAATTAAACTTTCTTTCTTCCTTGTCATTAGTGTTTCAACTTGATTTAGCTTGCGTCTTTTTCCTATTTTCTTCTTAGATTTTCTTATTTTTCTTAAATATCAACTAAACCTAATGCTTTAAACCCGTGTAATTTTTAATCTCAATTACCTAAAAAGCTTTATTTTTATTTTGAGACTAAATTTTGTTCAAAATGTAGTTCTTTCAACAGCTTATCAATTCATTATTTATTTTTACTATTATTGATTCTGCCCGGCTCCTAAACTTCTGTTATTACAACAATTTCAACTCCTTTGTTATCCTTTTTTTTCTCTTTTTTTCTTTTTACTAATTTCTTTCTATATATCGTTAAAGTTGGTTCGATCATCATCAAGCTTACACGAGTATAGCTGATAAATCAATTAGAATAAATTCGCCAAAATTTCTTGTATCACAGCAAGTCTGTATACATGCTATTTGAGAGAGATGCGTAGTGTAAATTCTGAGCCGTAAGAGTCCTATAAATTCTTGATGCGTAGCAGAGTTGGAGGACATCGAGACGAGAGTTGGAGGACATCAACTACCTGAAGATGCAATGGGAGCTTTACTGTTAGGAATTAGCTGATGTATGAGGGATCGTAACTGAATTAGGGAGTTTAATTAATTACCTATCATTAGAAATTGTTTACTAATTTTGTACTTTTATCTTTTCTCAACCTGTACTCTTCTTTTATTTTATTAATGAAAATTAAATAATAAGCTCTTCACCTGCTACTTCAAAAAAAAACATTATATCTCATTGACAGAACTTTTTTTCTATTCTCAGAAAACAATTCTAATACTAATACAAAAAATGTAGACATAACATTTCAAAATCTTGAAGGGCTCTTATGAAACACCAAAAAAGAAAATGCTAAAAGACTAACATAATCCTTATGGTTATCTACAATCAAATATATGCCAAAATAAATAATCACTCTTTACATCTACCTATATTTACTTTTACCAGCAAGAATGGGTTGAATCTGCAACTGCCGGTTGAAAGCCTGGTTAAAGAGAACCCGTGTTTGAATGGCAGAAACAACCGGCAACCACGCCAAGATGGCGATTGGAGCAAATAGTACAGAGCCCATGCCATAATCATATGCATGTGCAATTGCTTGGATTGGCTCCCATATGCTATAGTACTCTATTCTTGGTCTCAACACTTGAACTATCTGCAATAAATAATAGAATCATGGTATTGTTGAGCTTCAACTGAGCTTCGAATTTTCAATTATGGCAATAAACAATAAAATGGTTCAATGCCTTTGGATTAGTATTCTATAGCTTGGTCAATAAATTGGTACAGCTTATGGCAGGTACATTTCAGTATGATGGTAACAGTGTTATAACCATACCAATGGTCTAATTTTTCAGAGAACACTTATTTGTTCTATTCAAAATCTGTAAGTGGCTAATATTACTTGGGGTAATTAGGAGTTAATAAGTCCCTTATATGAATAATCTAGCCATACGTGCAAGTGCAATAGCCCAGTCTAGGCTGTCCTATTTGTACTGGTACCAGTTCAGTCTTGGTAAGGACAAAAAAAAAAAAAAAACATACTTCATCCAGTAATGTCAGCTTTGAAGAACTAAGATAAATAAAAGGATGCTTAACATACTAATAGTAACTACAAAAAAAAAACATACCAATAGTAAACCCCAACCAGTTGGAAGAAAGGCAAGGCAACATATAACCATGTCCATGACAGAAAGCTTGCACACAGTATAGAGAACAGCTAAACTTATTATAACCACTAAAAATATCAAAAGCTTAAAGAATCTGAATACGAGTTGATGCTCTGAGCTCAGCCTTCTTCTTGCCTCAGAAATAACCTAAAAGGAAACAACATAAATCATTTTTACTTCTTTAAAAGAACCAATTTTGATATCAGCAAACTGAATTAAACCACGATTTTATTTATCTTTCTTTTTCTTTTTCTTTTTTTATTTTTCTAATCAATCTGAGATAATTTTTATTGAACTATTTTACAAATCCACCTGTTACAGTGCTTATAGTCTTGATTTTCGTAAACCACATGAGTCTAAACCAATCCCACTGAAGTTACACATTAGTCACAATCTTTGACTTTTTAATCTCATATGTAAAAATTCAGTTAATTTGATCTTCTTTGGTTAGCTTGATTTTGGCTATAAGGATCCAGATCCAAATATGAGAAATACTGGTCATACTTGCAAGACAAATGGAAATTCATATGCATTGTAAATAAGAAATAAGAAAAGTTTGAACAACATACCTTAACCAAAGCAACGATGGCGATTATCACAAGCCACGAAAGTAAATAGACCACAAAAGTCTTATTATCCCCCGATATATCAAGGTGGTACACGAGTCCATACTGGTAAATAAAAAAACGGAGTGACAAAACCACTTCTAGAATTTTTGAACCAAGACCCGAGTATCGTAGATGAGCATTTTCAGCATTCCACCATGATTCCCAACTTTTATCAGGCTGCACTCCAACCCCACCTGGATTCTTTATCCAACCATTCCAGTCGGCCCAATCTTCTACAATTTTCTTCCATGCAAAACCCATTGGGTTGAACAAAAATGGTGTGAAAAGCCATGTAAGTGCCATGAACCAAATTGAATAAGTCGCCATCAAATAAGCAACCCCATTCTCATATGATTTTCTAAAAAGATTATATACAATCAGCAAAAATGTTAGCTCAAATCCTTTTACAAAGTGGCTTCGTGAGTAAAGCTGATAGTTCTCAGTGAAACTTGCATGGAAAACCACAAATTTACGTCCAGTAGGACAGTACTTGGCACCGCCATGGAGAATGGTACGTCCAAAATAGTGGGCTTTGGTGCCAAGGGAGAAGGTGAAGAAAACAGAGGCAAGTTGCATTTGCATGAGAATGAAATCAGAAAGAGCAGCACGAAAGCCCTTTTCGAGGCATAGCTCCATTACCATGGGGAGTCCAGTTAGGAGTCCCAATTGGAGAAAAGACTGGGAGGCAAGTGCAGTTTCTAAAGATTTCATGTTTTTAGTTTTGGCCTTGATTAGTAGGGCTCGCTCTAGTCCACTAAGAACGAGGTACAGTTGGCCATAGAGAAACACATACACCACAACTATTGAGATCTGCAAATTTGTAGTTGGTTTAGAATAAGAAATTAAAAGTACAAAACTAATAGGTCATGATTCATGGCAAAATAGTATTGATATATTAACGAAATTGAGAAATAATGTTGGTGCTCAATTGTACATTTTGTAATGTAAAATATTTTTCAATTCAATTTACCATTATGATTGTAATCACAATTTTTTGACATGTGCACACACACTCACATGCACGTGTTTGTGTGTGTGAGAGAGAGAGATGTACATACAAGGCTATTGAAGTAAAACCCAACAGTGCTGAAATAACATGAAAGCATGCGAAAGAAGTCAAAACAGCGGCCAAGCCGGTAGATATCACGACTTAGGGCTTGTTCACTATTGCCATTTGTGACCTTCGTTTCAAACTTTGAAATTTGATTTAAACCAACATCACGCCCCTTTCCCACTTGTATGTACTCCTTGTATGTTACATTCCCACGACGCAGTGTTGAATTATATCCTATAAAAGAGATTGACATGAGATGTAATTGAAAAAGAAAAAAAAAATACCCAACATCATGCCTGCAAATTCTTCTGCAGTAGGCAATAGGTGGAAAAGATCTCTTATTATTTTGAAAAAGTCAATTTGTACTGTATGAACAAATACTTTCTATAAATTTAAATGCACATTTTTCCAGAGCTAAGCTTTTGGGATCCCAGATGGAGGGCTCCTTATTTCTGGGAAATTTTCTGGTAACAGTAGATAAAGTAGAGAGTTTTCAAGAAACCACATCATTATTGACAATTCCAGAGTCTTTAAGAAATCCCTCATAACTGGGATATGTCACACAGTCTTTAACAATATCACATTGATGCATTTGCAAACTACTACAAGTGCTGTAAGATTTTCTGTTAATTATCAAGTGCAGGAGCTCAATCATTGTTTTTCAGATTATTCATTTCAAGAAAGTAGGGGGAGTGATTTCGCAATGCACATATGATATCCCTGAAAACACTGTCTGATCAAGGACAGAACATTACCAGCAAACACATCCTCGCTCAAATTAATTGTTTTAGAAGCTTTGCTAATACCACCTTGCGTCAGATGAAAAAGCCTATCGAAGATATCTGGATGCCCATAGTGAAACCGTACCCTTATATTGTGAAAAAGAAACTTCAGGTCAATCTATTCCTCAGAGAAGAAGATGTTGTCAGTTAAAACTCCTTTGGAAATATTTGTACCTGAGAGGGTTTGCAAGAAACCTCTGGCCAATAGTAACGAAGCTGGTCTCTTGGTATGACATGAAGCCAGCAAGAGATGAAACACTGAAATATATTACATAGCCTTTAAGAGATTTTGCTTAGTCGCTGTTTTTACAGAGAACACATGTAGCCAATGGAATTAGTAACTCTCACAAGTACCTGCCAGTAAATATGTGTTCTCTGAGCCCAATAATTGTTGGTGCATGGCCTCCGCTATGATGGACAAACTCTTGCAGTACATTTCTCATTTTATATGCTTCTTCCAAATAATTGTCCTTGGGAACAGAATGTCCACAAAATTTACAAATATAAAACAGGTATAAAATATTATTTCTGAACAAAGTAGAAAGCCTACTTGGTTCATATCTATTGTCTGAAGAGCCTCTCCACGAGAGAAAATAATTGCATGGTTTTGATTCTCTGGTTTGCCTTCTCCAATGATTGGCGGGCCTGGTAATTTGATTTTGTATATTTCCTGAAAATATACTTGACAAATTAGTTCCAAGTTATAATAAGATGCTATGGTACATCGATGCAAGGAAAAAATTACCTGGTCAAGATTGTTTTCTGCTTTGATTAAAACTGAAGAGTAGACCTTCTGAGGACGATGATCAACCACCACTTCTTTCTCTTCAATATAAGCAACCCGTAAAGCTGGATACCTTCCGTAGAAACAGTAAATAAAAAGTGATTAAGTTAGGTCAAGCTCGACATTTACTAACTCTCTAATAAAGATGGGTTAGCCTTGCAAATTTAAAGGGAAAGCTCTCAATGAATTGAATAAAACAAACCTAATTTATGTTTATTTTTCTTTAATTGATGAACAAGTTCTGGAAACCCTAGTTGCACAAGGGTCTATTATTTATTCACAAAGAATTCAGGAGTCAGGACCCTTTTGCAAAATTTCATTTTTCTCTTATTTATAATATAACATACCTTGTCATAAGATCAATAATATCTTGGGCATGAGGATCACCATTGGCCTTATGCTCACCGAATTTCTGACATGAAATTACATATGTGAATTTCATATCAGCCAAGGCATCCAGCTGAGCTGACAAGCTTGGCTGACCTTTTTTATGATTTTGTCCCTGCTGGTCAATTGCAGTGTGGCCCTTGTATATATCTGGCTAAGAAAGAAATTTGTATTCAGTTTGTAAGTGTAACCAGAAGGCTAAAATAATATGTCATCTCAGCAAAACTTCCGTAATTTGTTTCATTCTTTTAGGGAGAAATTTTCTAATTTCATATCTACAAAAATCAAGTTATTCTCAGAAAAAGTTATATTTGACTTGGGTAGGTACATGCAGCAATGGGCCTGATGTGATAATTACCAGGTAATCTATTTGACATGGCTAGTTACCCTCAACAATGCAACTAAGGACCAACCACAGTCGGGTGACAAAAAATGTGACACACAATTACACTTCATAACTTGCATCTTAAAAATTTGACATTACAATTTTTTCTCAAATAGGAAGTTAACTACCTTCTTCACACTGCTCACGCTTATCTAATAATGCTTGCAGTTTCAGTGCCTCCCTGTAGTACATCATTCCTCGTACTACAAATCATTAATTTAAAAGCGGAGAACTCTATCAGTATGATATGCGAGTTCTGTAAATTAGTCATTCAATTTAGTGTGCTCATACTAATAAATTACCTGTTCGACTGAGTGTTTGGCCACGGAAAGAAGCCCAGTACCTTACCTCTTCAGTTGTTGGGTTTTTTCCAAGCCTTTCCATAAAGTTCTTCCATTCATCTAAAAGTCAGAATGATTAAATAAATTATAAAACATCTCAGTTGCGAACCTACACTGAACTAAAGGCTAAAAAAAAAATGAAATGATAACAAACAATGAATGGCCTTACATAATTTAGCAAAAAGAAAATCTTTCTTTCCCCTAACAATGTTCCCCCAAAATAAACCCCATATACTTTCCGTTATTAAACTCATGTGTAGACTGTTAATTGAGCCATGTGATATTTTTTTTGTTCTGCTTCTGTCGCGTCAAATGCACTTCTGCGCATCTATGAGCTGCGTCTACACCACCCATCTTCATTCTTCAACCGTTATGCGCATCTGTGAGCTGCGTCTACACCACCCTCTTCATGATTTATTTTGTTTCATCCACCACGCAAATACCAAGTCTAAATGGATTTGTGCTTTAATTAATGGCACTAGTTGCACCGTTATTGTATCCATTGACTATTGTGATAGAGAAAATATTTTAATCTCATGAATCCATCTCTCAAATCTGTCACTCAACTATTTTCTCTTCAATTTTCCACAATATTTTTATTTTTGACAAGTTTTTATATTCAAGATCAGATATCAACACCCAATAACTACATATGAACACATTTATAAGTGAATACGAATACTTATATATATCATATATATAAGTATGAACAACATGGGTGTTTCGTCTTATGCTTCGATTAGTACTATATCTCCAAATTTGTCCCCCAATTATTTTTCTCTTCGAACTTTTCATTTTCAACAATATTTTTTTTTGCAAGGTTTTTGTATTCATGATCTGATATGAATATCCCAATAACTAGATATGAACACCCAATAACTACATAGTTCACATTTATAAGTGAATACGAATACTTATATATATCATATTTATAAGTATGAACAACATGTGTGTTTCGTCTTATGCTTCAATTAGTACTATATCTCCAAATTTGTCCCCCAATTATTTTTCTCTTCGAACTTTTCATTTTCAAAAATATTTTATTTTGCAAGGTTTTTGTATTCATGATCTGATATGAATATCCCAATAACTAGATATGAACACCTCTGTAAATGAATATGAATATGAATATGAATACTCATATGTATAAGTATGAACAACATGAGTGTTTCATCTTATGCTTCAGTCAGTGCTATATCACCCAAATTTGCCCCCCAACTGTTTTCTCTTTGAACTTTTCACTTTCAACAATATTTATATTTTTTGAAAGCTTTTTATATTCACGATCTGATATGAATATACTCCAATAACTAGGTATAAACACCTCTATAAGTGAATATGAATACTCATATATATAAGTATGAACAACATGGTGCTTCAATTTATAAATCGGTCTATATTCTATCCTCTAAATTTGTCCCTAATTGTTCTCTTTCAACTTTTCATTTTTGACAAGCTTTTATCCACTCATAAGACGTTCATCATTATTAAAAATGAATTTTAATCCACTCGAGGTATTCATATTTGTTATCATGTGTGTTCATACTAAAAATAAAACATAATCATATCGACTGTCTGCGTGTTAAAAAATTGAAATTTTTTACCGCGAGGCAGTTAGCACGCCCCTTAGCAATGATACAATGTAGCCCACAATATTATTTTAGGTGGTGAAATCTGACGAAAAATATTAAGAAACCTATAGCAACCCCAAAACCAAAAATCAGCATCAAAATGAACACTGTCATGAAAAACTAAAACCAATCGGACATTTGCCTGAGACCTGTGTAATAAGAAATTGAAGAAACTGAACAACCTGAGAATAAAATAACTCAAAACTGAACTTATCCCAAGTGATGCAATTTATGTGTAACTGACCTTGATACAATATTATGTTTAACTGATCAGACCTAGTACGTGCAATTTATGTTTGACCACAAAAAGTTTCACCATTGATTCTTGATGACAACAGTGTGCTCCAGAAAAATTTGGGGAGAGGGAAGGGAAGGGGAGGAGAAGAAATAGGAGAAAGAGAGGGAAGGTGAAATCTTACACCTGAATTAGAGGGTGACAAAATAGATAAGTTTCTAGAAAATATTTCCTCTCCTCTCCCCTCCAAATTTTGAAGTTCTGGAGCAAATGAAAGAGTTTGATCAGGTATGCTCACTCCCCCCCCCCCCCTCTTTCCTTTCTCCTCCTCCTCGATAGCACAGAGTAATGCAATGCAATGTCCCTCTGGTACAAGCCAACACGTACAACTTATGCTCTCCTACTCATTTTACTGACCTGGATATATCTTTTGCATGTAAGTTAGAATGGAGTCATTGGATGCGCCATCTTGGATAAAATGGAGCTCTTCTTCTGAGAACTTTACCTCCTCCATGAAATATGGGGTTATCACACTGGCTCAGGAAAGAAGTATGTTAAATTTGATTTTGCCAATGATTTGATTATTGGTCAATGCATTTCAAAATTCCATGGAAATAAGAATGAAGTCCTTTGAAACTAAGAAAAATTAGCACCTAAAAGAGAGCATATTGTGAACCCTAGGTGCCAAGGGCATGTCCATAAAAAGTGATGTGGCAAAAAATGATATTCGTCTCCGGGCTTCTAGGTTTGATGGCACATCCATGGCCTTCTCCTTAGTTGTAAGCAAGAGGTAAAGTCTTTTTACCTGATAACAATAACAATCAGCTTGCTGGTTTTTCGTCTTTTGAAATATCTAGATAATCATGGTCTTAGTAAAATATCACAACTAGATAATACTTAAACATTCAGGTCTAGCCCATAAAAGGATAAAGGAGAACCTCTGTACTGGACGTATACTTGTTTTAATAGTAATGCCAGAAGAACACTCTGTACCTGCTCTTTTAATGAATCATCTTGTGGTAAAGGAAAGCATATTGAAGTTGATGTGAAAAGTTCAGGTTGGTACTCTCCAAATAGACAAATGTAATCCCTCTCACACCCTGCCATGCATGATGAGTTTATGACTTCCACTATTCTGCATGACAAAAAGTAACTGAAATATTAAATATTGAGTAATTGCATCAAACAGGTTGACCATCAGTACTGTATAAGGTTTACTATTGTGTGTGTATGTTGGTATTGACATTCATGTCATATAGAGGTGTGTTTAATAGCTGTTATCCTTTTCAGTTTAATTGCTTTGCCACTTCTGAACATTATGCACCTCTTTTATCATTTTTATATTCACTTTTGCACTTTATTAATTATATTATTTTTGCAGTAAACATCTACGTAGTGGCTAAAGTAATTTTATGTTGAATGTTGAAATGTACCTTTGACTATCTAGCACCAGATCTTTGATCACAATTTCAACTATATCTTGGAGCAAAATTATAATATTGTACCTGTCTTTTTCATTATTTTCAAACTGGAATAGAAATAGATGACACAAAAGAACTGATTATGACACAGTAGATTAAAGGGAATAGAAAATGAAAGCGATAAAAAAAATCTTATAATGTGGTATCTACCAGAGTTTGAACGAGATGTACAAGCTTGTTGCATAGCACTGGTAGCTGACGAAAATTAAAATCCTTCAGAAGGTTTGTGTTTTCAATGCTTGTTTCCGTGTGTGCATATAGTGCATTTAGGATGCTGAATAAATATAAGCAGAATATCATGCAACATGCTAAGAAAAAATAAAATTTACCAAGAAAGTTGATAGGTAATTGACCAAGCCTTCATTTCTTTGTTATTTTCTCTTTACTTTTAAGGCTCGTGTCATGGCTTTAAAAATAAAGGAGATAACTTACTAGACCAGAAAAACACATTTAAAAATTAACAGACATCAGTTTAGAATTTATAATGATCGAGATTAGTAGAAGCATCTAAAGAGCATACTGCTAAAGTCAGAACATATAGTGCCAAATCTTGCACCACAATCCTAAAACAGAAGTAATAGGAAGGAGTCTGATGGCTATATTACCTCCTTTCTAGTTCACCAACTACGAGAAATTCTGAGATGTACTTCAACGATAGATAACACTCAGTAACAGAACAATACATGTAATCATCTTTCAAAATTTTTTGGTAGAGTCTCTCAGACTTCCCTTTAAATTCGGCAGCCATGTCAACTGCTGTTGAAAACTAAAACCATCAAGGAAAAAGTTAATTAGATTTCTTTATCCTGCTTGAAACTAGAAAGTTCAGGAAAAATTTTACATTGTGAAAAACACTTATAAGTAACCTTAGTTGCAAGTAAAAACAGAGGCCAGCGCACTGGGCCAGAAGACGAGTCAGTTGATAGTGGCATTGTCATCAAATCCATTTCACTACAGAAATAAAATAACAATTAATAGTAACTAAATAAACTTGAAAATAATTTCAGTAGGAATGTAGCAGAAAAAAATTATCAGAAAAATGATGACCTGTTACTTATAATGTCCTCTGACCGAAAGCTACTTATTATCTCGTTCCAAACCAAAGCAAACTTCGCTATATCATGCCTTTCCACCTTTGAATCCTGATCCAAAGAAGTTTTTTTTTTCATATAAGAAAAGCAAGGACAAGATAAAAATAAGACCATAGGGTCCATTTAAATATGTTAGGTCACTTTGGAAACAAAATAAGAGCTGGAACATTGAATGAATGGTCAACAATACAAAAGACTCAGACCAGTATGTGTACAGTTTCATCCTCTTTGTACAGTTTTTCTATGTGTGGGTGTGTGCTTGCTGGCTTTTTCCTTTTCCCATACTAAGATTGATGGTCAGTTTAGCCACAGATATGGAAGTTGACTCCCAACCAAAAGAAAACAAAAGAGAAAAATAAAGTCAGGCAATAAGAACTAAAAAAATGACCTTAAAAAAATTCTTTTCCAAGAAGGTTCTTAAGCTGGTTTTCTTTTCCTTAGGCGAAGAACGAGGCACAAGAGAAAAATTAAATACAGACGGTAGAGTGTGAAAGCGGCTTCTCACCATACCCATTGTACGTATCTACAAATTGATCATAGTACACATAATACATGAAGAATAATTAAATCTGACATGTCTACTTTTCTACAAAAGGAAACAACTGAAAGAAATCAAATAGACACTCACAAACTACATTTAACAATTTACAGACTAACATATCACAACCGACATCTATTATTTTGCAAAAAAAAAAGCAAACACAAGACTCTAGGGTTTATACACTTGTACAAATTGCCTTTTGGGCTTGGAAAAGATGAAAAATAATGAGGAAAATATGAAGGGCCATAACAATTTAATGTTAATTGCAAACCAATGTTACCAACCAGGAACAATAACTACCCTTTTTTAAATAATAGAAGACCCAAATAAGCATGTATAAAATTAAGAAAAAGTGCAAAAAGAAAATATTTTTGAACTTCCTGAACATGCAGAAGGTGCCATTACCTCACCAAGGTGATGAACAATTCCATACATGCCACCAAAGACTGTGCAGAATATGGAGTACCATATTTGTGTATCCATAAAATAGACCTGTTGATCCAATTTAGAAAAGAACAGAGAGAAAGAATAAACTGCTCTAGAAACCTTGCAGTTGTAAAATAAATTTTTGATAGCTATTACAATTAGAGATCGCTAACGACTCACAAGAATGATCGGCGCCCATGTTGCGAGAATTGCACCAAGATTGCTCTTCACTGAAGCAAGTTAAATGAGAACAAACTATCAGCAACAGGCTCAGTCCGCAAAATACCAAACAATTTGGTACAATTCCTACTAATGCTTTTATTTATACATTGCTTCTATTTTTTTTTATGTTATTTGACTTGAACATTTTAAGTTTTGAGTAAGTCAAACCCACACCATAAATCTCAAGCAGCAAAATAGCAGAGATAACCCAAAGAGAGTGTAAATGGAAACTTAAGACCTGTAACTGTAAGATACATCCTAATGTAGATGCTAAAATAAATAAATAAATAAAATTAAAGAAACATATGCATAAGAAAGAGGAAAACCATGGGGAAACAACTCATGCCAATCATACTGATTTACATTGGCCTTCATAATCAGCTTGGTGGGCCCGACAAGTGGTTTTATCTGCTTAGTATCATAAAGAAAGGAAAAAAAAGTTCAAAGAAATGTTAATAAAACAAACTGCAGTAAATGCATCTTTTGTTATTCAGTGTTGCTTTGTATTTAGTTTTGACATAGATGGATAATATTGAATATTAACCTCAAAATAGTAGCTGAATAAAAATTTGCTTGACAGAAGAATGATCCAGAAGATAGTATATCTGAGATAGATGCAAAAATAACATTAGCATTAAAAATATAGTCAAGGCATTTAGAATTTAGAATAGAGATTCTTGTTTCAAATTACTTCAACACAGCTACTTGGCCTTCTTGCATCCCTCGACCAACATATAAACTGGGCTGTTAGAGGATTTCACATCAGATCAGCATTATGATGTAGCTAATACAATCAATATTTATTATGGAGTAGGGATCCATTGACAATATTGACAGAAATTCTTCAAATAAATTTGAAGAAAATTGTTACATTTAGATATAGTTCAACGAGAGTATTAGAAAAAAAAAACGTCTTAATTCTGCCCGACAAGAGTATGAGAGATCTTTTTTCTTATTCTAATGGTTCAAATTAGTTATTTTAATACTCATTGATTTCCAGCTTTGTACAAGCAATGATTTTGCAGTTTGCAGTGTTCTTTTTCTGTTTTCTTTCCTTTTTAACTGTAAATGTTTTATTTAATTAACTAAATTGTCATTGGCAGTTGGCACAACATCAGCTTCATATGAAACTTGAATATTTTTTGCTAACAAGAAATTATATAGACTTAATTATAGAAGGAAAAAACAAAAGAATAAGACAAATCTTTTACCCGACGCCACCAAGACAAAATTTTGCAGATACACGAATTTGAGGTCTCAATATAGCTACCAACCGCTGGTACCAGAAATAACGCCATTCCCATTACATTGGTTGTGAGATAGATTGCAACAACCACCATGTACTGGGAGAAGCACAACCTTCCTATCACATTTTTGGCTGAGCAAACAGGGTACTTCTTTGAGATGTTATAAGAGGCAGGCAATGTAACTGTCCATATACAAGCAGCTAAGAGTTTAACACCATATCTTAATTTATGGCTGTAGCTCATGGTGCGCCTTGCTTTCCATGAAAAAATTATGTCCATAACCACTGAAAAAAAATAATAATAACAAACGGATTTCAGAACTATGTGAAATTTTGCAGAATATGAAATAAATCTTTTTCTTTACTAATAATTTGGGCATGGAGAAAAGGAGACAAAAATAATGTATTGTGTGTGTGAAAGAGAGAGAGAGAGACACACACTTGGCAGCCACTGCCAAGATTTCAAAAGAAGAGAGAGAGAGAGAGAGAGAGAGAAGAGTGAGGATGACAGCTAGTTCAGCTGTTATTAACATGTACCAAGATCCAAGATATATGAGATGAGGTATTTTTGGATCCCATAGTTGTGGGCACTGATAGAGGAATCTGAAGATGTTAGATTGCATCTATCAAAGATTATAGTAAGAAACATTTTTTAATAAGAAATGTCTCGGAGTTGGCAAAATGAAAGGGGCACCTTTGGAGCGAAAAAAGAGCGATTTCAGATGCGATCTCTAGCACCGCCAACGGCTCTCCCCCCCCCCCGCCTTAGCACCATCTCTCCCGGCCCCGACATCCACTCCACCGCCACCTTCTACCCTCGTTGCACCCACTAATCACCGCACAGACCTCACACCGTTAGGCGATGCTGCACTCTGGAACGCATGACCTCTCCTCCACCTCTAACCAATCCAACTACCCCCCTGAAACCCCTCACCTTACTCAACCTAGACTCACAGCTGTCACCCCAGCCATACCCCTACACCTGTCCACAAAAAAGACCCAAGGCTCACGGCCGTCGCCACCCCCTCAGATGGGCCGGCGACAACTCACGACGTCAGCTGACGACTAGTCGACCTTCATCAAATCCAAATATTTCAAAGTACAACACTATTCACCTTACATGACATCTCCACTGCACCGAGTGTATTCAACTCACGTCACACGCTCTCCCACACAACCACTATAAACATCCCCCAAAACCAATCTCTTCTCACTCCTGATGCAAATTGCATCACAAACTCACTACTACTCCTCTGATATCATGGCCGCAGATAACTCTCCCCAAACAAAGCGGAGGCTTTGGAATTATTAACTTAGAGCTTCACAACAGAGCCCTCCTCAAATGGATCTGGCTACAAGAGATCCGGAATGCCTATGGACCAAAACTCTTTACTCCTTAGACATAAGCATTGTCAGCGACTCAACACTGCACAGGACCATAACTCCTTTATCAGCAACCTAATAACATTAATGCCCGTTTACAACGCAGCAACAATGAAGCATACAGATGGAACAGTATTGCCGCGCTGGAGTGAAATATTTTCGGTACAATCCATTTATAAGATATGTAACAATCTGGGGGTTACCTCCAACCACTTTGCACACATCTGCATTCGGAGGGTACCCAACAAAATAAAGTATTTCTACAGCTACTAATACACAATAGACTAAATACAGCGCACAATTTGGGGAAAAAAAGGATGGTCGGCTAACTCGCACTATGCACTGTGCTCTTCACAAATGCCGAAGACCGAGCTCCACTTATTCAAAGTGTGCTACTTCACCAGAACACTGCTAAGTAGAATCACTATAAGTTCGCGTCAGCAGTAACCAACACTACAGGCAGCAT
This sequence comes from Schoenoplectus tabernaemontani, assembly GCA_037127355.1. Classification (NCBI taxonomy): domain Eukaryota; kingdom Viridiplantae; phylum Streptophyta; class Magnoliopsida; order Poales; family Cyperaceae; genus Schoenoplectus; species Schoenoplectus tabernaemontani. Next base: position 12,471,459 of record CM073740.1, read on the forward strand.
GGGAACACGCACATCGCACCAACCACCAATGACCTTGGGCATCTGCAATGTGGGAGATCTAAAAGGAAAGGAATGCAAGAATTTTCCAGGGTACTAATACATGACTGGATTCAAGATAACAACAAACTATGAGGCCTTGCATATGACAAAATTAGAGTGCTAAGTTAGGGTTAAAAAGCTGATGTACTAGGAAATTGTAGAATTGTGTCATGAGCTAAGCGTTGTTTACTACAAGATGTAATATTACTCTCTATCTTCCTCCATGTAAACATTCTTTTTACCTTCATTAATAAAATTAATAGTAGCCCCATCACTAGCTACTTCGAAAAAAAATAAGAAATGTCTCACTTTTTTCTAAAACCTAGAAAATGACTCCATATATTGTAATTTGACAGCATTACAAGATTGTTGACATATTCCCACTTCTATGTCATGAATGGAGAGAAAAATTTTGAAGGGAAGGAAAATTGAGTCCTTTATTGAGCAAATAGTTGATAAATGGATTAAAATGCTATAATTTGGATTATGTCAAGTCTCAAAACTTAGCTTTTTAGGTTAATTAGGTCTAATTTAGGGTCTAAATTGCTCAAGTTCAAAGTACCATTAGAGTTTTGTTGATATTTCAGGTTAGAAGATGACCGTAGAGATTTGAAGCAAAAAGATGCTAATCAGAGCTAAATCAGATGAAAAATGAACTCTCAACGATCAAAACAAATTCCGGCAGAAAGTACTGTAGTTATTACTAGTCGCACCGAATGAACAGTGTATTTGGACCGAAAGTTAGCTATTACTGTTCAGAACGAATAGAAGAGAAAAGCACAGTTGCACGGATTTTGTTTTTGTTGGTTATTTTTACTTCTTCTGAATTTATTTTTATTATTTTTCTATATAGAGGGGTCTAGAGGCTAGGGCTAAATTATCCTCGATATTTTTAGATAGTTTTTAGAGAGAGAAAATTCCTTTTTTAGAGATAGGAGAGAGAAGAAGGCAGAAGAAGAGATCGAATCAGGAGTAAAAAGATGCTAATCATAAGGTTTACAATAAACCCTAAACCCTAAACCCTAAAACCCTAAAACCCTTACTCATCCTTTTTTATTTCTTTCTTGATTATTTACAATATATTTCTATGATTTTATCTCCTCCATGAGAGAATAGATCTATCATAAGGTTTAGACATGTAATTTGAAACTTAATGCAATAATCATACTCGTTGTTTGTTTTGATTGCTTATTTTGTGATTTATCAAATTGTATATGAATTGAATTATTTTATATTTGTATTAGTAATCCGTTTAGGATTTAAATCCTAAATAGTGTAGATTCATAAACTGCAAATGATTATAGAACTGCGCATGTATCTTAGAAAACTGCTTAGATTTCTAACCAAAATCTGACGGTTCTTTAACCCCAAAAGTAGTATCTAACCCTAGATAAAGTAACTAAATATGAAGTCTAGATTAGTTAGGATATTTTCTGAACGTTTAGGCTATATTTAGCACTCAATGGAATAGCAAAAAGTTGGAATAGAATTGTTATTCCGACGAATTAATTTGCCAAACGAATTTTAGACTAAGTAGAAAAGTGCGGAAGAGTGCTAATCCGATATACCAAATTATTGGTGGTATACCGGATTAACTCTCGTCGGAATAGCGATTATTGTTTGATTATGTTGTATTATATTATTATATTATGATTATGATTATGATTATGATTATGGTTATGGTTATGATTTATTAATATTATATTATTATATTATATTATGATTTATTATTATATTAATAATATTATTTTTTTTTTATCATCACTATTAGTATTATAATATTATTTATTTTACTATTATTTATTATCATTATATTATAATAATATAATTTTAGTATTATATTATTAAATTATGAATATAAATATGATTACGTATTATTATATTATTATAATTATGATTATTTATTTATTATTATTATTTAATTATTATATTATTATAATTATGATTATTTATTATTATGATATTATTATTATTATATTATTATATTATAATTATGATTATATTATTATAATTATGAATATTTATTATTATATTATTATATTTCAATTATGGTTATATTATCATTATATTATTATATTATTATTATAGTTATGATTAAATTATTATTATATTATAATGATTATAAATATTTATTATTATTAATATGATTATGATTCTATTTTTTATTATTATATTATTTTAATTACGACTATGATTATGATTATTATTTTATTATGATTATATTATTTAAATTAAAATTATTTATTATTATGATTATGATTATAATTATATATTTTTATTATATTATTATATAATGATTATATTTTTATTTTTATTATATTATTATGATTACAACTATGAATATTATTATTTATTATGATTATGATTATGGATTATGATTTATTATTATTATTATTATTATTATTATTTTACTATTATTTTTATTATCATCATCATTGTTAGTATCATAATTATCCATATTTTAACTATTCTGATTAATAACTGTCAAACAATATTTTCTCTCTTCTGAATAGTCAAGAATATCACTCTTCCAAAAAGACACTATTCTATCACTCTTCAAAATTACCACTATTCTAAAGTTATTCCTTGATTTGCCAAACGAACCCTTAGAGTATTAGTTGGAAGTACTTTATCGTGAATAATTAGATTTTAGACTGTTTAGAATTATCGAAACTTAACAAGTTTAATTAACAAAAATAAAGTACTTAATCATAAAGTTTACCCTAATTATAGTACGATGATAAACCTTAACCAGAAAATTAGTACTAAAATGGATGATAACCCTCATAAATTAGCAGTAAAACATATCAATTAGTGTGATTAACGCTCAAGTGGATAGTGATGCTGAAACCTAGATCCTTTTTATCTTGATAAAAGCCCTAAATTTTGTCTAGATCAACTTTTGTTCAGAATTAATTTAGTTTTACACCTGAACCAAATTCTACTGTTTAGCTTAGAGAAATTATTTAATATTGGTATTTTAAATCAATCTTTGTGGGATCGATACTTATTTACTACACGGCAGGTCGTACGCTTGCAATTGTCTGTTGTTTTACTTAGGTTAGAATTATTAGTTTGAAAATATCAGAGTGACAGTGCAGAAGGAGAATAGATAAGTGTATTATTTCCTAACAAAGATTAATTTTGTATGTTGAGTTGTCGAGTGAAATCAGTTTCTAACCTTGAACAAGACTCAAAACAGAGCTTGTGATGAAAATGCTTAACAAATTCTCGAAAGTTTGCGGATCAAGTATATCAAGAGGTGAGTCTAATCCATTCCATGCCATAATTATCATCACCTGACAGAACAAAGAATAAAATATCATGAGAATCCATCTCAAAATAATCTCACTAAGTCCAAAAGTGACAGGAAAAAAAGAGTGAATTATAAATTGAATAACCTGAAGAGCCAACACAAAAAATGTCCACATCCGAAAGAAGCTCCTAAAAAGGTGCCAGAAAGATCGTATCTCCACAAAATTTGTTTTTCCAGGCCACTTTGGTTTATAAGGTTTTTCCTGCATAAACGATTAATCATAAAAAAAAAATCGAAACATCTATTGAAAATTATTTACAGGTACATCAAGGTATTAGGAGTTGCTACTTCCCAGATCATTATGAATAGGTACAAAAAACAGATTGATCCATCCATATCAGTTTATAATTTCACAGTCAATAGCTTCTTCTTTTTTTATTTTTGCAGGTTACTGGAAGTAATCAATACCAGACAGTGTATCCATCCTGGCTTTAGTCAGTCACACTTCGTAAGAATTCTTCAAAGCAGACATAAAACTTGTTCAATATTACAAAAAAAAAAAACTGCTATTGTTTCTCAGCATTCAAAAATATTGCTCAATTTTTCAACTAACACCAACATTTTTAAGATGTTATCTGCAGCCAGCATCAAACCAATTTTAGTTTGTGTATGTATATTTCTTTTAAATATTGACAAATTTTTCCCTACACCACTGATAGCTGCCCCTAACCACTGATAGATGTTGTCAAGGCATCAAACAAATAACAAAAATATTAGCAATACTATCACAATGTTAACCAGCTGCCCATTCATTGGTTGAGCCTCTTTTTCTTCCCTTAGTGCAAATGACCAAACGATTGCACTTTTAAGAAACAACAACCTGTAAGTATTAAGAAAAAAACTAATACCTGGGAGCTTGTACTTGGGTTAGGGGAAGATCCTGAATTGCTGGTGTTAGGTTTAAGGGAATCAATTTGTGTGTAAAAGAAGTCAGTGTTGGTGCGCATCGGCCAACCAAGCTTGAAACAATCAACTGACCTAGAGAGGAACAACAAACAGAAAGTCAATAGTAAAAGAACATGGATGTCACCAAAACAACCCTCTATTTAACTTCAATTTGTCTCACCAGAAATATTCATTAATGTCATCATAGTTTCTCCATTTGGAGTGGTCAGAGACTCCATTTCTGTTCTTTAAGGCTTCCTTCATTAAAAAAGAAAAAAACATAAGTCAGATTAAAGTTTTACTAATCAAAAGGTCTTCTGCACTGTTTAATCAACCTATAATGTGAAGTTGGGACTGTAGGCATTGAAGTCACCTACAGCTCATACCTATACAAAAGCAAATAGAACATGTACATATAAATCGATTAACATTATTATGTAGCAATGAGGATTATTGAAGTGGCATATTTAAGAACAATACTACAAGAAGATGTGCTGGGCTTAGGGAGTGTTTGGCACTCAATGGAATAACAAAAAGTTGGAATAGAATAGCTATTCTGACGAATTAATTTGCCAAACGAATTTTAGACTAAATAGAAGAGTACGGAATAGTGCTAATCCGGTATACCAACTTATAGGTGGAATACCGGATTAGCTCTCGTCGAATAGCGATTATTGTTTGATTATATTATATTATATTATTATATTATGATTATGATTAAGATTTAGTATTATTATATTATTATATTATATTTATGATTATAATTTATTATTATATTAATATTATGATTATTATTTATTATTATTATTATCATTATATTATTATTAAATTATTATTATCATTATTGTTATTATATTATCGTTACCATTAGTATTATTATATTATTTATTATTATTATAAATATAATTTTAATATTATATTATTATATTATGAATATAAATATAATTATTTTATTATTATATTATTATGATCAAGATTATTTATTATTATACTATTATATTATGATGATTATGATTATGATTATTAATACTTATTATTATTTTATTATGTTGTATTATATTATTATATGTTGATTATAGTGATGATTAATTTATTATTATATTATTATAATTATAATTATTTATAATTATTTTTATGATGATGATTATATTTTTATTATTATATTATTATGATTATGATTATGGTTATATTATTATGATTATGACTATAATTATTATTATCATGATTATGATTATGATTATTATATTATGATTATATTATTAAAATTATGATTACTTATTATTATTATATTATTATAATTCGATTGTAATTATAATTTTTTATTATTATATTACTATGTTATGATTATGTTTATATTTTTATTATATTTCTATTATAATATTATTATTTATTATGATTATTTTTTATTACTTTATTATTATTTTATTATGTTGTATTATATTATTATATATTGATTATATTTATGATTAATTTATTATTATATTATTATAATTATTATTATAATTATTTATAATTATTTTTATGATTATGATTATATTTTTATTATTATATTATTATGATTATGATTATGGTTAGATTATTATGATTATGACTATAATTATTATTATCATGATTATAATTATGATTATTTTATTATGATTATATTATTAAAATTATAATTACTTATTATTATTATATTATAATTTTAATTTTATTATTATATTACTATATTATGATTATGTTTATTGTTTTATTATATTACTATTATAATATTATTATTTATTATGATTATTTTTTATTACTTTATTATTATTATTATTATTATCTTACTATTATGATTATTATTTTACTATTATCATCATCATCATCATTATTAGTATCATAATTATTCATATTTTAACTATTCTGAGTAACAACTGCCAAACGATATTTTCGCTCTTCCGAATAGTCAAGAATACCACTCTTCTACCACTCTTCCAGAAAAAATACTATTCTATCACTCTTCCAAAATTACCACTCTTCTAGAGCTATTCCTTGATTTGCCAAACGGACCCTTAGTGAATACCTTCCAGGTTAACTTGTAACCATTTCCCAAGTCATGAGAAAAATTTAAGATTATTTCCATGTCCATAGAATTTAAAGATAAAGATTCCAGGGAATAAATCTCCTCTTTAGTCTTTTGCTGTTTACTGTAAATCTTGTTGATATAAATCTAGGTGCCAAGATTCATGCATTAACTCTTTTACTTGTTAACTTGGTATCGGTATTATATAAAAGTGATATTGAATAAAACCTCATGTATGACTTTGTATATAGGCGTGACTACTTTTGTAAGGAATGATTCTGGTTCCCCTCCATAAGCTGGTCGTACCTTCTCACCTGTATTTAAGCTAACCGCACCAGAGAGTACTCCGTAAAGTTCATATGCCATCTGGAATATCAGTGAGAACAAGCACCTAATTAACTAAAAATTTAAAGAATTGTGGGTTATCATGCATGTAAGATACCTAAAAGGGCCTATCACATCCAGCAATTTTAGAAGGAAATTTAAAGTTGCAGTGTATTTATCAAGAAAAAAAATGCAAGTATGAAACGTATCACATATTACATGGTGAAAAATGTAGCATAAGCATTCTGGCATCAGTCTAAGATTTGAAGCTTCACCCCAAATAAGGTAATAAAGAGCTATATATAATAATTTATGCTGTTGCACCTCTTGCTTCACAGAAGGTAGCCTGTCAGATTGAACCCATATAATCCATCAGTATATGGAAAAAGATGCTTGCATTTGTACACAAAATTATTTTAGACCAAATAGTCTACCATATATTGCTTTTACGGCTCAAGAACTTGCACCAACTCAAGTAATTTCCGAAAACTTTCATCAATAATTCATTCACTGCTCTGTCATCAAGCTGACCAACGAAAAATATAATGCTTAATTACAAAAAAAATTAACTACAAACCATAAAGAGAACAATTTACATTGTAGGATCGAGAAGTTCTACCTTTGTCATCATAGAAGGCTTTGGATTCAATCTAACTTGCATATTAGCCAGTAAGAGAATTAAATGCTCTCTTTGGTTAGCTACATTTCCTTTCTAAGGAATAAAAAGAGAGGAGCAACAACAAACTATCAAGAAAAAAAAAGTTGCATATTACCGGCATATATACAGTCCAATACAAAGATACCTTTTATTTAATCTAAGCTATCTCATTAAAAATTATACAAATTTTTACAAACTAGAAGAAATATGTGTTGTAATCATACATGTGGAATCATAAAATCTATCATGTATCATTGTATTTTGTATTATATCATATTGTAAGGATACGCAAAACTATTTTTGAAATAACAAAAGAAGTTATAGTAAGCTAGTAACTAACAAAAAAACATATTAAGCAACAAAAGAACTATCACCATATTGTAATAACTAACAAAAGAACCTATCATCATGTTCTAGTGACTAACAAAAGAAGCTATTATCATTTTTACTAAGTAATATCAACAATAAATGTAAGAGACTCATGGCAGCCATTGCTTTTGTTACCATTTTTACATGGCAGCCTGTGGGGTGCAGACTTCACTTCTATTTTCACAGGAATTCAACAAAGTGTCTTATGAACTTAGGTGCTAGACCAATGCAACAAGAACAATTAAGGATCCGAGCAATCAATTCACAGTAGCACCTAAGTTCATAAGATATTTTAATAATAAGTGTGTTCACTTAGTTAGATTTTTATAATAATAATAACTTAAAAAAATGTAAGAGACTCATCCTATACCAAGAATAAGTGTTGAGAGTTAACTGTATAGATATTTTATATTATAGAAAAGTACAAGGACTAGTATGTAAGATTGCAACTCATCTCTTTAAGGCTTTGATGGTATCGATCGAATGAATCAAGTTCTTTTCAATATTTCCCACAAATCGCAACTTTCCCACAATCACAACTGACCTAACCTCTGTTGCGTCGCTCCACTCCGGCCTATGCGCTGCTACGCCTCTCTCCGCGCTTTGTACCGATTCTCTCCGCGGGTAGCTTAGTCGCGCCGATGGCTTAGATTGCGACTCAGAAATACTTAGCGATCCGATACGATAGACGTATCGCTCGTCTGTATCACTACGATTCTCGCGATACACTGTTGTACCTCTGACTCGTACCGAATTATGCGATACATATCTCATATCTTACGATACTAACTTCTATGGTTGTAATAGGCTAATAGCTAAGTGTGACTAAAATGGTCTTTCAAGCACTACTAATAAGCTAAACATATTTCCTTTTGGATAAAAAAACTATGAAGAGAAACATTACCCCCATTATTATTTTTTGAACCAAACACTGCATAGAATTGGGGCACCACAAGTACTGATTAAAAAGCTATTCAAGTCAGGATGAGATACAACAGTCATTGTTATTAACTGTACTTTTTAATGTGACTTATTTGATGCAAGAGAAAAAAAAAAATGTAGTCTTCCATTGAAGACGTGATAAACTTTTCATGGCTTCCTAAACATTGCAAAAACCTGGGTTACAATTGAAGCATAGATCGCAAAAACAGAATAAAAGTTAGTAAGGTCCAATTGCCCAATACCATAGCACTACCTGTTGCTATAAGAAAGAATGATGATATTCACTTTGCTGTACCTGAAAGCCAAACCAAGTTTGAAGCCATTCAAGCAAGTCAGTTGCGCTAGTTGTTTCTTCTTCACTATCAACAGAAGGTAATCCTCTGACATTATACACAGCAAAAACTGCAGCTTTGATCTATACAAACAAAAAATATTTAAGATGAATAACTTATATGAGAACATGAATTTTACTATGTTGCTGTGACACAAGTATACCGCTGTAAGAAATGAAAAAGAAAAAACAAAAATAATGACCTCTAGCAAGTGCATTATAGGTTGTTGCCAGCTCCTATGAGGTGGTAGAATATTGTATCGGCCATATTTCTCTTCAAGGCTTTCACCAGATGCACTCTATAAAAACAAAACCACGATAAAAAAAACCATTGCTATTCATGTTACTTTTTTTAGCAGAGATCTATATTAAATGCACCTCTTGTGCTATTCCTGAAACGACTGCTTTGAGAACCTCCAAAAGAACCGTGGTGATTTCATGTTCATTTGATGCCTTCTTTCTGCAAATGAGAGGGGTATATCACATACATATTCTAAGTGCGGATGCTTTGTAGCAATTATCAGTTGTACCAGACATGACCGGCATGCTTATGACACAAGGCTAATAGCTGGTTCCGTAGCATTGCACAAAAATAATTGTTTTCAGCAATTAGCATAATTGTTCATCATAAAGTTGGAGAAAACTAGAAAAGGAAAAGAGGAAGTTACAACACCTCTCATAGAAATTTCTAAGTTCCCTAGCATCGCTCTTCTCCTTTCGCATTGGAGCTGTCACCTTCAAATCCTGTCACACATTTTGGGGAGTTTTCTTTAACACGTGTCTATCAACAATTCAACATAAATAAACACAACAAAGGTTCCTGCACCACTTTATAGTGATAAGAATTTCAGTGTCAAGAACCTGCTCAAGTCGTCGCAAAAGTCCAGTCTTAAACTGACGAACACCTCTGCCAGTAGATAGTGGATCCATTAAATGTGATTTTTCAAATGCATGAAACCGACCTAATGTTTGTACAAAAGAATTTGTGTTATATTATTTGATAACTTCTCAAATAAGCATTTACTCAAACACCTTCAAGGCGTGACAGGAAATAACCATACAATTACCAGAACGCCTCTCAGGAACATTTTCACAAACACTTCTTGAGTATGGTCGATTTAAATAAAACATATTACACTTACATAAGTACGCAACTCGAGGTGATTCGGCTTCAATTTGATTAGCCACACGAAGGAATGGTCTTATATCTGACACGAGGGTTGGAGGCAATTTCTCACTGTCAAAGGGCTTTACCACGTAACCACCCGTACCGCCAATCTGTGTTGTTCGATCGGAGAAGGACGACTGTCGCCATGGATGTGATGTAGAGGAGGTACGAGTTGGCCGGTGAGAAGGACCCACCGGTACGATCTCCGCCATTGCACTGAGCAGAGAGATGAGGGGAGGTAACGGATTGCAATGGCATTTGTAAAGACTTGTAAGTCGGGCAGGTTAAGTATTTAAATTTGTTTGCTTTCTCTTTCTAGCTTTACCCCTTTTTTGAGGGGTGAATGGGGTGTGGGGGTTTCTTTTGAATTATTTTCTACTTTTTCTGTTTTTGATTTGATTTTGCTTTAAAGTTGAGTTTGGATCGTGGCTTTTTGCGCGCTCTCTCCCTCTCTTTCTCCTTTTGAAACCTGACAGAGGCTGCCAGAGTATAAATCTCTCTCTCCCCCCGCTGTGTGTCTGAGAGAGTGCGGGAAAAAGGAAGGGATGGCTTTTTTGAATGGGGCGGGAGAGAAGAGATCAGATAAGTGTGTAATTATTAATTAATTATCACTTAAATAATATCGGTTCGTCTTTTAAGAAGGGGATTTGTTAGAGCGATGATTTGGGTTTGGCAATTTGATTTCTCCACTTTGATTTTTCTTTATTTTTATTATCTATGAAAGCTAAACTCGTAAGCAGATAACAATTTGGTTTAGCATTGCTGAGTGCTGGTCAAAATTTTAATAAAGTAAATGATCCCACTCCCATGTCTTTTTTTTTCTGACATACCAATATCAGAATTCTATTACTTTGAGAACTAGTTTTTGGTGTTGTGGACGGATTATATGTTTTTCGAAACTAGTTTTTGGCTCCTTGACTAAAATTGTACATTTTTTGTTTGTATGAAATTGCAGACTTAAATCTCAGATAAATATTTAAGGTTATAAGGTTTCATTGAACTCTTTTTAATAACTATTAGCATTTTTTATTTGATGTATTGTCTTTATCATAAATAAGTTTTGTACATAAAAAAATTTACTACGGGAGGAGCGAAAAAAATGAATTTTTTTTTAATTTTGGACAGTGACGTAAATAAATGAAATAATATAAGTAAAAAATTAGAGGTGTCAAATGTTGACGCGACCTGACGGGTTAATCCGACCCGACATGATTTGAAAATAAATGAGTTGGATATAGATTTAATTTTTTTGACCCGAATTGGGTCGGATCGGGTTTGGGTCAACCCGACCAGATTAATTATGTTTTTTGAAGTAATTTTATGATTTAGTACTAATTAAAGCTTAAATATATACTAATTATATACTAATTAAAATTAATTATAAATTAATTAATATTTAATTGCTTAAAATTATACGCATCGGATATGGATCAAGATTTTTTTATCCGAATTTAAACGGGTCGAGGTCAGGTCGGATCAAAAAAATAATAAAATAATATGACCTGATCCGAAACCCAACCTGACCCGACTTGATACTTCACATTAGATCACTTTGATTTTGCCCATTAAAATATATTTTAGTGCACTTGAATTATTTGTATTTCACCCACCAAACGAGGGTAAGCTAGATAAACTTTGACCATTTTTCTCCATTTTTCCTTCACTCTCTGTCATATCAAAGTGATCCTAAACATGAAAACTTTATATTTTCTAAAATTTCACGACCGAGAAAACTATATGAGCAAGGTTCATATTTAATACGACTTGTTAGTTCATTATTTTCATTAGAAATAATATAAAACATTATTATTTTGTGGGAGATTTCATTATCTAAATCTATTGCTAGACATGAGTCTAAAACTCTCATACAGAAAAAAATAAAATAAAAAGAATTTTGTACAGGTTACATAAAAGATGGCTGCCGACAAGACAGAGAAATTGAACTTTCACAAAAAAAAACAAAAAAAAGAAGAAGAAGCAAGTGATATCAGCAGAAAAGTTGGATTGACCCTTTTTTGAATTTATCAGGAGGTAATCGGTATTTAATCTTTAAAATGTACAAAAAAAAAGACGGGATCGTGACCTAACAGATATTTGATATCCATTGAATATAAAGTGGCTTTTTTTTTATCAGCGGTTAAATACATCAGTTGTTTTCTAGAGGATTAATATTAGAAAAATATTTAATGTGTGAATATTTTCTTTAATCGTAAGGTGTGTGAATTATGCTTAACCTTTGAAAATATTTTATTTTAAATAAGTTAAATATTTAACAATTTTAACTCGTCGGTAAGAAAGTTTCAAATCATACGTGACTACATAAAAATATGCATGTTCGTTGTTACTGTTAGTCGTCGTCCAACAAGAATTTATATTTGAGGCAATACTTATAATGTATCAATGGAATAATTAATGTAACTATATCGAAATCTGTGTCAAAATACTAACTTAATTTTATTCGAAATAATGCAAAAATATTTTATGATCAGTATTATATAATTTTCAATAATACCGAGTTGGTATTTTTAACGGTGGGATAATAATTTTGAGTTAAAACGGTTTAAACGAGAATTATTTAACTGCTTTTAACGATGTTAGCGGTTTAAATAAAATTTTTTACTTAATATTAAAGATTTTGATGAAATTAAAACGGAGTTTAAATGGTTAAAATGAAGTTTTTTAAAAGCTTGACGGAATCTTAATTTCAACATTCTAGAAACTTACTTTTCTTTTTCTTTGGAGGGTGTTTGAAATTTAAATAAAAAAGAAGGGGATATTTTTAACTTTTGAATTAAAACTCAATAAAAGAAGGCATTAAAACTATTTAAAAAAATGTATGCATTAAAATTATTAAAAAGTGTAAGGATATATTTAGTTAAAAAAATGTAACAAATAGAGAGGTAGGGTTTTTTTTTTTGTAAAATATTCATAGTGATTTACTGATTTGTAACAACTATTAAGTGACAACTGAATTCACGTCATTTGCGATACTTCACACGTGAAGTGTCCGTTATAAATCGCCCTGTGAATTCAACACTGTCACCGATGGTCATGAAATACACAGTTACTTCAGAAACGTTTACTCCAGAAGGTACAGGGTCGTGACAAAACTTGTATGCTAGAATAGAAACTTAAAAGCACAAGTGCACAAACAGATCACAGATCCAGAGGCAGGTATGCTCTCATCCCGCCCCTTTTGGATAGATGCTAGATCGCTTCCTGTTCGCTTTTGCCAAAGCTGCACTGGTAAATGTCAGCTTTAGTTCGTGATTAGTGCGCAGTAATTACCATCATCAGTCCCACCTTCTTAAAAAATTTATCAACTTTAGCATTAAGAAAACGTGGTCTCATATAAAGTAAAAGTTATCTTGTCGCACTGATTTTCGATTTTCTGACTAAGACAAGATATTATCCTAACATAAAACAGGGCTCAAGAAAAGCTGAAAACTATCACATGAAAAATTAAATCGATATACCAATAGATAAAAAAAAAACTTCACGTGTCATAAAAATTAATTACTTTATTGGTTGCACAAAAGGTAATATAAATCCAAAACAAACAGTAGGTCATAATTATGTTATGTACATTGGATGACAAAATGTATATAATATATGATATAAGCAAAAAGGCCCTATATAAAAAGTAATTATATGTGATAAAAAATGTTCTTTACTTTATAGCTTATGTGCAAGTAGTTTTTATTTTGTTTTGTTTAAGCCAAAATTGGCTAGGAGTTCGGCAACAATATATAGTAATATGTTGTATCCATTCTTTTTATTTGAAGTATGAAAAACCTTTTTAATTATTTCCAACGGTATATGTTAGATTTCAAGTTTGTGATTTTTTACAAGAAAAAGTAATATTTTAATTGACTATGCCAGATATGGTTTTCTTCTTATCTACATACCTAAAAGAACTTGCATATTTCTGACATTCCACCATCACTTTTTTTTGTAGAATTCTAAACCACAACATGCATTACTTAAAGGGATAATGACGCCACATTACATTTATTTCCTCAATGGCTGCTGAGTGCTGAAGAGGGTTGGTTTGTCTAAATTATCTTTCTCCACTGCTATTGTAATTATAAGATTTTATGCATATACTTAGCCACTAAGATATGATTCTAGTGGGGCACCGTGCCTTTTTAGGAATGCTCATACTGTAGTACAGTTGTACGCCCTCTTTTCATATCTTGACAGCTTACACGCTAACCTATATCATAGGCCCGCTTTTTAATAGACTTACAGATTGAAACTTGATCCAAAATTCACATATACTTAATTTATAAATTAATTTACAAGCTCGGGCCCGTAAGCCCATTGTTTCATTGCTGTCCGTCTTTATGAAGAGATTGGTTTTGTCATCAGTTCCTTGCGAGCAAGATGAGGTCTTGAGAGTTTACTCTTAAGTGTTACTGTTACTTATTTAAAAAAAGACTATTAACTAGGGGTGATAATTACTGATCCGATCCGATACAAATCCGATCCAACTCGACATGACCTGAAAATAAATGGATCGGGTATGGATTTAATTTTGTTTTACCCGAATCGGGTTGGGTCGTGTTCGGGTCAACCCGATCCGACCCAAGTAATTGTGTTTTTTGAAGTAATTTTATGATTTAGTACTAATTAAATTTTAAATATGCATTACACTAATTAAGATTATTTATTAATTAATTAATATTTAAATACTTTCAATAATATAAAAATATTTAATTATCTTATACGGGTCGGGTTGGGTCAGGTCGGGTCGACCCGTAACGCTGGGCCGGGTATGGGTCAAAAAAAATTTACCCGAATGTAATCGAGTCGAGTTCGGATAGAGTAAAAAAAATAATAAAATAATGATGACCCAATCCGAACACAACCCGACCCGACCCGATCCATTGACACCCCTACTATAACTGTTATTTTTTTTTGCTTTCTTTATTTTAAGTATTACTTGTTTGTTTGTCAAGCCATTTTACTTGTATTAATGTTAGCCCTCGTTCCCTCCCTATCATCTTTCTTTTAAATTTGTTTTGCCTTTATAAGGAAAAAGATTTTTTTAGCTATAGTTGACTAGTTTTAAAAAAAATATTCGCGGTCAAAATATAATTCTCAAGCTAAATTATTCAAATTAACATGCTTCAAGTTTCAGTGATATCGAGAAAAAAAATATTATTCTTTGTCAACCTTGCAAGATCAAGATGCAGGTGACGTACAAAAACAAAGATTGCCATGTGCTTTCCTTTTAAATGAACATCATATTTGTCTTAAATCTTAAATTGTTAATATGTTGATTTAATGTATGTTGTACGAGATTGGTATTATCTATTTGTTTCAAGTGAGAATTATTTTTATTCGGATGATTAAAACCAACTGCACAAATAATAATTAAAGAAGAATTAAATTAACACATTAAATCAACACACATTAAAATGAAAAAAAAAGGATATTCTTGAACAATAGGGCTCAATTGAACCGACCCCATAGTTATTAAAAATTAGGAACAATAGGGCTCTTAATAATCTAAATAAATGTACACTACATATTGAAGTATGTATAATATATATTTAGATTTATTTATAATAGTAAAAATTAGGACTAAACAATAAATTATATTTTGAATGATGCATTAAGATGTGTTATGGTAGATATTAAGACTTATTTATATTTAATAGTAAATCTATTTTTGCCATAATTATTTTAAAAATATTATTTTATGTTACATATCTATTATATATTGTTGATAATATTATGACTTAAGTATATGCAATATAAAGATAATTTTTATTATTTCTTGAGATTATTTTTTATAAATATAAATTATAAGGTATTAAAATATTTAAAAAATACTAAATATAAATTTATCAATTGTAAGGTCTTAGTTAAGATAATAAGAATATCTATATTAAGAAAATATTATGAAATTTTAAATCCTTAAGATAAAATATGACTTATTAATCAGTATTAAGAATTTAATTGTTAAGTCTTAAGACGAGAACAATTAGGTATAGAGATTTGACTCTAGGAGTGTTTGATAAATATTTTTTGAATTATATATTATTCAAATTTAAAAGTAAGATTTGTGTTAATATGTATTAATACATCAAATGAATGATTTTAAGACTTCTAATTTTAAATTTTAAGACTTTATTTATGAGATTTTATATCAAATATAAATTATTTAAAAATATTATTTTAGATAAAATTTATTAAGACTTCATTTCTTAGTTGCTACATTAAATATAAAAATTTAGTTTAAATAATGTTCAATAAATATTTGGGATTTTTACATATTTTAAAGATGAAATTGACTTATAGTATTATGTATTAAGGCATCAATAACAGCCCTTAAGATTTTAAATATTAGATATTAAGATTTTGAATATCATCCATAGAATGGTCTAGAGAATTTTAGAAGAGCTGTTATTGTTTAGTGAGCAATTTGACTCCATCAGGTGGTTGTTTCTAACTTTGTGTAATAACGAATATTATATTCTTATTGCTATCGGCTTATCCATGATAGAAATTCAATTGTATAACTCTCTTTGATATTCAAACAATAGAGTAAATAATTATTGTTGACTCAAGTTTAAGACATTATAGTTTAGGGATGCATATTTGTTCATATTTTGATGATCGTTCAAAAATAAATTTGAAATTCAAAATTATGACTTATAATATTAGATATTAAGACGTCATTTTTGTGTTAGAACTTGGAACATTCAATTTTAGTACATTAAAATTTAGGTATATAGACTTGTTCATGTCCTAATGGATGCTCAAATATTAATTTTAAGTTCAAAATATGATTTGCAATATTAAATATTAAAACATTATATTTCTCGTGTTAAGACTTAACAAATTCAGTTTGAAGATAATGAGATTCAAGTATAAATACTTATCAATATCCTGATTGTCGTCCAAATATAAATTTTAGTTCAAAATATAATTTATAATATTAGATATTAAGACGTTGTATTTCTCTTGTTTAAGCTTGAGACATTCAGTTTTAAGACATTGAAGTTCATATATAAATACTTGCCTATATCTTAATTGTCGTTTAAATATAAATTTTAAGTTTAAAATATAACTTGATATATTAGATATTATGACTTTGTTTCTCCAGTATTAAGACTTAGAACTTCTGATATTAAGACTTTGATAATCATCCGCAAACGAATGGTCTGTTGATGTTCGAGAATATGGTCAACATGGTCAATGACTTTTTCAGTTGGGGTACAGATCGGGGTACAAATCTGGGGTATGATAAGCCTCATTTATATATTATATTCAATTAGGGTTTTATCTCAAAAACTATGCATTTTATGTTAATTGTTAAGAATTTATTTAGTTTTTATGTCGAGTTCGAGATACTGCTGCATTTCTTATTATTTTGCAGGTCATTGAGTGTAAACAAAGATGTTAACATGAGAAATAATGCTTGGAACGAAATGGGTCGGATTTACACGAAGAAATCAAGTTAAAAGCATTCTCATACAAAAATTACGGACCGCAAATGCTCTATGGTTCGTTCTGGAAAAAAATGCAAAAATGTCGGACCGCAATTTTTGGGCTGGCAGCGCGAATTTGCAGTTTTAAAGCGGTTTTCTCATTGGAATTAATAAATTTTGACACCCCTTCGTCCCAGACATCTCTCAACTATCTGGAGAGGAGATCAAAAGCAAGAAAGAAGAGGAAGAACACCATTAGAGGGAGAATTTGAAGGAGAACTCAAGAACCGGACGAGAAATCGTAGATTTTCTTGGTTTATTCTTTTCTTTACTCTTTTCTCATGTTGTACTGTTGTTTAAACATGAATCTTGGTACAATCTTTGACATGATTTGTGGCTAGACACCCTTCTAGGAGTCTAGGTGTAAACTCGATAACTCGAATGGTTTAATTTACTCGTTTGATGATCTTTTAGTTCTTGTTATTTGTGATTGTTGTTTTGTCTAAATTGAATGCTTAGTTTTAATCAACTGCATATTATCATAGAAGTGAAAGCGGAAACCGAAAGGTGAAACTGAATCTTATGACCCAAAATAGTGATTTAGGTCGTAGGCCAAGTACTTAATCGTGAAACTTATTACCTAAGTGAAAACCGAGGTAACCTTAGAAATTGTGTGAGGTACCGAAAGACAAAGTACAAAATCTAGGTTATGCCAAAGTGACTCACTGATCTTAATGGGCTTAGACTTGTAAGGTGAAGTACTTAATCGTGAAACCCGAATTGTTTAGGTACGGTATCAAGCCACGAAAGTGTAAATTTGGTACTAAAATTTGAGATTAAATCCCTGACAAACACTAGAACAAATTAAAAGATCAAATAGAGTGAATTGACCAAACGAGTGAGAGTGAAGCCGAAAGCCCCTAGAATCCTCAATCTGATAAACTTTCCAGTCATTGTTGTTAGATTTACGCACTTTTAGTTTGATACAAAAACTCTTTTTCGATTATCTAGATTAGTGAAACTTGTTAGAACTGGTAATTCACCATTGTCCTTGTGATTCGACACCCCAATTACTACTTGACTAGGCCGTGCGCTTGCGGCTGAAATTGAGTATAAATTAGGGTATTTATTAGCTTAGCAAAATCCACATCAGGTTATAGTTAGTTAATGTCTAAAAATTAAACATGATTGGATTGATTTTGAACGTAATTTGAGGGGAAACAATTTGTACATATATATATAATTCGATGTCGATGTTTCATATCTAACATTTTCATTTTGACCCCATATTTATAAAATGTAGGATATATTAAATTATTTATGATGCAATTTTCAACTAACAAATCACTACCAGAAAAAAGATTTAGAAACGTCTATTTAGAATCGGTTTTTTAGAAAATAATTGCTAAAAGATCAGAGTGGTATTGTTGTAAATTTTAGTAAAAAATTTAGAACCGAGTTTACTAAAAAACGGATTCTAAATTTAGGTTGATTTTCGTTTCTAAATTTTAGAATTAGTTTTATAAAACAACCGGCTCTAATTAGCTTGATTAAAATCAGTTATTTAGAAGCTCAATAATCGATTTTAAATTAATCCTTTTAAAACCAGTTTTTAACAAAATTATTCCATTTAAAATTGGTTGCTCAAATAATCGGTTCTAAAATTAATCCATTTAAAATCGATTTCTCAAAAATCGTCTCTAAAATCAGAAACCCAACTTTTAAAATCGGTTTTTAAAAAAAACTCAAATCTACCTTTAAAACCAATTTTTAAAAAATTATTTCTATTTTTTTAAAATCGGTTGCTAATAAAAACCGATTCTAAATGTTAATTATTAGGATTTTTTTCTCTTTTCTCACTAGAACGCCTCCTTCATCTTCCTTTCACTCTTCACCATCAGCAGCTTGTTCTCTTCTTTTCCTTTTGTCACCAACACAGTACCCACCAGCAGCTACAGTAACTAATATTTTTATGATCCCCTAAAGGTAATACTTCTTCACATAATTTAAATTTAAGTTAATTTTTTTAGTTCTAGATTAATGTTCTTGTTGAAATTAATGACCATCAATTACATAATTATTATATAAATTGATTATATATATATAAATAAAATTATATATATGTAATTAATAGTATTGTCATATAAGATCCCTATTATTCCTACGGGTACGTACGTATTTGAATATTTGTGTTGGCATACTCGGGGAGCTTAGGGGAAAATACTGTCGATTTTTTCTCAAAGACCAAATTGGCTAGTGTATGTTCACTAATAAGACAAAATATTTAAAAAGTGAGTTAGGATGGTTAACTGACCCAAAGCTAAATCTTAAATCCAAAACCCTAAATTTCTTTAGAATCGGATATTAACAGAAAACCGGCTCTAAAGACCCATTCTAGCATCATATTTTAGCGCTGGTTATATAATATTTAGCACCGTTTTACTTTAGCACCGGTTAATTCTTTATAAAATTGATTCTAAAATATTTTTCTGGTATTGAATAGAGAATCCCATTATGTTTCTGTAACCCTGCCAGCTGTATAGAATTGACAGATTTTCTTAATATTGTTTCTAGTAGTTTACCAAATTCCTTATTTCCAAAACAAGCAAACAACCTAAACTGATCTTACTTAAAATACATAAATAAGCTGTCCAATATTTTTTTTTCTATTATCTTGAGCAACCTCTATTCACCTGCTCCCCTTGATTTGCAGTATGACCCACAAAAAGCTAGCTTTTCCGCCAATTTGATATAAGCTACTTGAAAAGTGAAAGAAAGAATTAGTAAAACCTCCCTTAGTTTTCCTTCAAAAGGAAGGGGAAAGGGAGGTGTTTCGTCTAACCACCTTAGATAAATTAAAAATTAAGGCAGTTAATTATTTAAATATGAGGTGATGTGCGTATTATTTAAATATATATGATGAATTTGTGAGGCATGTTTCGTAAAATTACTAAACGAATATTTTCTTAATTAAAATAAGATTGGAAGCATGTATATATATATACGTAGGATCAAACTTAATCCAAATTAAATCCCTTTGCACTTCGCAGCAATAGAAAGATAATGTGTCCAAACAAGAAATAATTAAATTCTGATAACAGAAAGACCAATTAATCGCTGTTACTGTATGATTAACTTTTTTGCTATTTAAAATTATCTTTCGTAAAATTTAATTTCCTTGCATTGATATGTACTTGTTGCTATCTTGAGGAGTTTAATTTGTATTAACTAAACATTCTTAGTGTCCTAATATCCTATGTGAATTTTAGGCAACCAGAAAGATGAATAAGAAATTTGGATCTATCAAAAGAAAACAAATAGTAAAAGTAATTAACATAATGCAAAGCATCTATATATTAATCTGAGCTAGCTTCGCATAAAATATATATCAGTAATAAAACATTTGTGATTAGGAAAATTATTACGAGTTTCTCAATTAATGATATAAAAAATAATAAATTAATCGATCGAATAACCAATTAAGGTTCATTCAAGAGATTAGTGGCAGGAACAAAATTGATCTGTTCTCCGACCTAATTAATATCTAAGCAAATCTAATTATATTCATTCATCGTCTCAAGGTATGATTATTGATATATATGGGAAATTTATTTCATTGCCACAACGGGCTAAATACTTGCTCAGCGGATGTATACTCTCCTACGTAGTTATAAGCACTACTAAAATTATAACACTCGATTTGCTTCTCAAATTCTAGCTCTTCATCTTCACTCGATACATAGAACTCACTGCCTGTGGGTCCCACGGTTGCCATATCCATTTCCTTCCATGCATACACGCCATCATCACCAACATCGTATATCATCAGCCTTGACTCATCATACTTGTCAAAATCAAAATTGATGCCGCCAAGTCCTCCGTCATCACTATCCATGTCATTTGGTCCCGTCATGGATTCACCATCCCCGACCACCATTATACCCGAATCAGATCCGATCTCTGCTTCAAGAGATCGGATAACAAAATCCAAGCGTTCATTTTCACATTCATCAGTCGATGGCGCGTCATCTAACAATTGCATTAGAAGAGCGTCGTCGATTTCCGGCAAGTGAATTATTTCCATGTGGTAATCTTCTTCTTGAATGGAGGTGGTGAGGTTGTCATACCCTTTGCTTGGAATTGAATCCATAAGTTTGAGCTATTAAACTGAAGAGGATGGAAAGACTTGAGGCGATTAAGGAGAAGGGTTGAGAAACTGAAGTGGTGATGTTTGCAGGAGCGCTGAGTAATGGGACACGTATATATAGTTCATTTAGGTCGTCGTACCATTTTATTTTCTTTCTTTTTTAGCTAAATGCAGTTGGATAAATGATTTATGTCTACTCTTACAGCATCTGTCCCCAAGGCGTGTACAAGAAGTTAGCATTTTTTTGTAGCACCGATGTTGTGCCCCCATGAAAAGGCAAATGACGTGGAAATAAGACCGAAAACATTGACTCCCAAGTCCTAACAGAAAAAATATTATGCTGTTTATAGTAAATGAATACAACACGGAAATATAAAGAAAATTATAGTTATGACCGTCAAAACCGTTAATTCTTTTGCATGCTCTGCTACGTATGAATCAATTTGCAATTTTTCTTTGACGATTCTAGAACATGAATAATATATATCCGATCATAAATTTTAGTTGTTTATTAAAAATGTTTTATATTTCTTTATAAAATTGGGCTCTGTCATAATTTATATTTCGAAATTATGTAGTTGTACGATATATCTCTTGCGAATGCGAGAGCTCCGATACATTATGTACTTAATAACAATGAGGAATATCTAGAAATAATGGAATATAAAAACAATTAGAAAAATAAATAAATAGCCAAGAATATTACGGAGCTTAGGCAAATATACATGGACATTACAAGTAGGGGTGGATTCAGATGACTATTTGAATGAGAACTAATACATGGACATTACAATATTCCAATTAAGCTTAGGCAAATTTTATATTTACATTATATTTTTATTGGACAAAAATAAAAATTATAATTGCTGAAGTTGTTTCTGGAAAATAAGCCCAGACATGTCTGGGCTTGGATTCATTTCGATCTGCCACTGTTTATGAGATTATATCCAGCGAGATATTGTTAGCTTAGAGATAAAATTAAATATTGATTGGATCATAGGAACATAATTGCTTGTAAATTTCGATCTGCCACTGTTTATGGTTTATCGTTTTCCTTTTGTAAATGACATTTTCATTATTGAAATTAGGTAGACTATTTGTTTGCTTATATCAAAATAAAGATAATTTAAATGATTAGAAGTAATATCTTCTGAAGTAAATAATTACAACAATTGGGTAATCACAATTGATCTCTAATTGCTTGATATGAAAAAAAAGTATCAAATTTATCTAAAAGCATTTAATAAATTTTAAAGAGTGGGGGGCTTGACTATTTTTAAAAACGTAACGGTTATCATAGTTGACAATGACAGAGTGTTGTCATTGTCTCTATCACTGAATAAAAAATAAAAAATATATCCTTATTAACTAAATCTGAACTATTTAAATAAAATTAAAACATTTAGACTGTATGACAGCACCTTGTCATACCCCGTTTATGGCAACATATAGGGATTGCTATTTTTTTAAGTCTAAATAAATAATACAAATTAGAGCAAAAATGGGTGGCACTTAACACAAGCCTTGGGTACCGTATAGTCTGGCCAGAAAAATATACGGGAAAAGGATAATTATTTATTTTATTTGGCAGTAAAAGTACAATTATTGGGCTTCATGAGTGAGTGGCATTGTGGCAATCGGCAAACTTTGGGAACCGCACTTTCCAGATAAGCAACGAAAAAGAAAAAGAAAAACAACAACAATAAACTAATAAATTCAATCGGCAGCCACTGTCAATTGTTCAAAAAAAATAAACTAATAAAAATATATCCAGCAAGAAGCAAGAAGAGGAAGAAAGCGATTTGCTTTTGGGCGGCCGAGTTGTGATTGATTAAATTTGAGAGATGGAAAAAGGGGACAAGTGGGAAAGGAAACAAGGGGGAGGCAGGAATCAAGCAGCAGTGGATCTTATCTTCTCCCTCTAATTATTTTAAGTGAGGTTAGAGAGTGATTGAAGGTTTAAGCAAGTGGGGCTGCCACCATAGCAGTCTCATCTAGGAATTTATTATGGTTGTATTTTGATGTACTTTTATATTGTAATTATAGAACAATTGGACTCAGTTTTTCCCCTCATTTTCTTTTTTTGGTTGGTTATATTCTCATAGTTTGATAATTGAATGCATGATGAGAGAGGTCGGGGTTTTCATGGAAAAAGAACTTTGAATATGGTGTGACCATAACTTTATTTTACCATTATTTAGTACAATAAAACTAACACCAGTTATTCTTTATAAAAAAATAAAAATCATAATTCATGAATCATGTAATCATGATATATTAGAATTTTCTTTTACCTTTAACTTTAAGTATCATCGATCGAGCTAGCAGTAGATAGACATCGTCATCAAGGGCGGACCGAGTTTCTCAAGAAACGGGTCTAATGAGTCTATGAGAGGGTCGATAAAAATCGGGTTTGATAAGAGTTTTTAGAAGGCTAGAGTTCAAAGTGCTTGATTTTTAAAGTTTGAGTCTGGCTCTTATCAAGCCTTCCGGACTCTAATGACCGGATAAAGATCAGATAAGAGTCAGCGGATAAGGACCTGAAATATTTTTTTGCTGATTATATATTTTTTAATGTTAATTTATATTTGTATAAAAATATTAAATTATATTTTTTATTTTGATATTTTATTTTAGTGTTTTCTCTTTTTTTTTAACTTTTAAGTGCAATTAATATACAATGCAAAATATTAAAAAATGATATGAAAAAGACCGGGTAAGTGCTAAAAAGGACCGAATTTGAGAAAGTCATGTCGAAGGGCATGCTTTTTAAAGATTGAGTTCGGCCCTTATTATTAGAAAGGGTCGGGGTGAACTTGTGAGGGTTGAGTTTTTTGAATAACCAATCGGGTTGGATTTTTTGAAAGATTGGTCGGGCCGAGTTCAAAGATAGTAGATATTTAGCCTAAAAATATTTTATTGATTTAAATAGCTCTTGAAATTGCTAGCAATAGATACTTAACCCTTATGTACTATGCCTAGCAGTAAATATTTAGGCCTAAAAATATTTTATTGATTTAAATAGCTCTTCGAATTCCTATATATGCGGATCAAGACACATGTTGTTAGGGGTGTCAATTATTGATCCGACCCAACCTGACATGATCCAAATATAAATGTGTCGGGTATCGGTGTAATTTTTGTTAACCCGAATCGGGTCGGGTTCGGGTCGGGTTCAATCCGACCCGATTAATTATATTTTTTAAATTAATTTTATGATTTAGTACTAATTAAATCTTAAATATCTCTACTCCTTATTAAACACATAACTGTCTTGATCTACAACGGTCCAGATTTTTTGTTGAACTTCTAGAGCTAATATCAATCATCGGATTGAGTTATTTGTCAAATATTATTATTATTTCCATGGCCATTTGTGTTGAAGTTATAATTTTCTCTCAATTTTGATTGTTACACGAAATAGGTATAATTTAGAAGTATAATTGATCTACTTTATTTCCTTTTTTCTTAGATTGTCATCAGTTATGAATTTTAACTTTCTTTAAATTTTGAAAGTCAACTTTCCTCTCAATTCTGCATTTATTTTACATTAATTATGTATTCATGATTGAAATTTATATTAATTACTAAATTATTTTCATTTTTATTTTCTTTCTTTTTGCATGAAGATATGATTTTTTATATTTTTAAAAGACATCATTGTAGTAACGCACGAGCAAGATGCTAGTATATACTAATTAAAATTAATTAATATTTAATTACTTAAAATATTATAAAAATAATTAATAACTATTTAATTATTTTTCACGGGTCTGATCGGATCAACCCGTAATCCGATCGGGTCTGATCGGATCGACCCGTAATCCGATCGGATCAGATATGGATAAGAAAATTTTGATCCCAATACAATCTGATCTAGTTCGGATCGGATAAAAAAATAAAATAATAATAATTCACCTTAGAACTTGAGTGAGCTCTGTCACTCGACCCTTGAACCGAAAACAAGAAAAGCAGGATTGGAATCTGAACCGACAACATCCGATCCGATCTAATCGATTGACACCCCTACACGTTGCTAATCCACAGACGATCCATATTTCTTATTGGTCAGCGTACTGTTGACATCATCCGAGATCTAATTCATTGAAAATTATATTTCATTAATTAAGTTAGTAAGTGATAATGACACTACGACCGGGACATTTGCATATATAACCCTGCAATTCTTTGCCATGGAATTTCAAACCTCCAAAGAAAAGTTTGTTAAGAGATGACTATAACTAATATGAACAATTTTCTTGTCAAATAATGATGGAATTAATTCACCTAATATTTAATGTTGGTGAAGAATCTTTTAATTGAATTTTGAATCTAGGACCTTACGCACGGAAAGCATATCATTAAACCACGATTGTTTTTTTTTTTTTTTTCATTTTTTAGTAACAAGAGCTTTAAAATTCAAATAAGAAGATACAGTTCCTAGGTGCATTTTTCAATACTTAATTATTGCATTTCTTTTACATTATTTTCATGGAATAATAAAGAATTTGAAAATTAACGCTTTAAAGACCTTTAAAAATTATCCACAATGATGTATCTTTTACCAGCAGATATCAATCCTTTTATGGATTTGCATGAAAATAGATCATATTCTGATGATTTATTTATATATTTAATTTTTTTATCTCAGCTTATTATAGTTCTAAAATTGAGGCCGTGAATGATATATGTTCATACTATTATTTTTTTTTTTGCCTGCCGAAACTAAAACTTATCTTTGACCTAGGTAGTAATTATCTTTTACGGATTGGTGTAGAAATTATCTTCACAAATCTAAGTTTTTTTCAAAGGTTAATTCCATCGCTATGAAGTTTACATGATTAGGTTCTCCAGCCTTAAATTTATTGATTGTTGTCTAATTTTCTAGACGAGAGCAACCTCTTAATTTACTCAATCATGCATAACCCGTAAGTGTCACCGACTCAACGTTGATCAAGCATTTCTGGTTATTTTATTTAGTTTAGTTATGCATTATATATTGCGCGCCTGGCTAGGTCAAAATTGTCTTGGTTGAATAAACATCCTAATAAATAATACTATTTGTTAACTTAAATTTTCCTTCAGTTGAAAAACTAACAAAACACATCATAAATAACTCTTGGATTGTGCTACCGAGTTGATCAGAGAAAGGTGAATGTAGAGAGAAGAAAAGGGGCAGAGAATTGAACTGTGAATTTACTTCCGAATTCAAATCATAAGAGATGGAGAGGAGTGAGAGCAAGTAAATGGGAGAGAATTTCCTGATCATTTTCTCACAATTCGTTCCTCTCAAATTTGGTAGGTGAGAAAATTAGTCCCTTCATTTGTCTCCTTCCTATCATTTATTTTTCCTTAAGGGCCTGTTAGACAGAACTCAAAAAATGAGTATGGATATTGGAATTGAACTGAAAATTACTATTTACGTAGGGAAAAAAATAATTCATTCTGAATAAATTATTTATTTCCCACAGTGAATAGTGAAGACCGAACAAGCTCTAACTCTGAAGCACGCTCTTAGAAAACACAAAGGCTAAATTATTTATAAGATCTTTGAAGACGGACGATACATAATTAAAAATATGACAAACATGATGTATTATTAAAAAAACATAGAATAATATTGACAAGTACTTACTACAGTAATAATATATAAGATAATTGCGAAAAATAGGAAAATAATTAAATAAATCTGTAAATACATTTTAAGCTCAAGTGTTAAAGTTCCATGTTATAACTCAAATTGAAAGAAAAAAAGATGATTCTATCAAATATAGTTCATTAGCAATTGAATTAAGAAAAAAAATTATTAGATGACAACAAACACGAAATAGAAGTTCCTTTATATTTGAAGATTTCACATGCTCCAGCGTTCATTGATTTTCTTTTTTCGAGGAAAGAAAGGTGCCAAATGATTTATTTTAACGCTCAGATCGATGTTGAAAACCACTTATTTTTTATAATTTTGATAACAAACATAAAATAAATTTATAAAAAAATCATAGAAGTAATTATTTTTTAAAAATATAGTATTAATTTATAGAATGATTGTGTTTTATATTTCATACAATTTGATTGTGCTATTTGATATTCCATCAAACACCATCAAAATTATAGAATAATTATAACGGGTTAAATATAATAAACTTTGATGTAATAATAAATAATGCTCAAATTATATGAAACATGAAACAGAATCATCTATAAGTATAAGTTTAAGAATATATTTGTCAAAGTTTTCTATTTTTATTTTTTTTAACGAATTTATTTGAAATATATTGTCAAAAGTTTTCAAATTAAGTAGTTGTCCACCATTCTTTTTAATATATTCCACTGTTCGCTAGACATCAAACCTAACAAATTACACGTATTGTTTTAAGCGTGATTACTAACATATTTAACTCTAAAACTTTGTTTTGTACATAACTCAGTTTTACGTTATATATGTATTTACATACTTACAGTGTCCTATGGTATTTATTAAAACTTTAACTTAGAATATATATCTCAACACAGAAAAAAAAATTATAAATTGTGCTAAATATTGCGCTTAGTCCTTATAACAGTACAATTTTGATTTTACTACCGATATCTCAAATATTGATGCCATCATTTCACCTTTATACTAAAGCTTTCAATATCGATTAATGCAGTGGCAAATCCAGAGACTCGCTCAAGTACGGGCATAAAATTAAAAATAAGCACATATTATTTCTTCTTAGATATTAAGTCTTGGACTTCTACACAAGTATATTGATTTTTTCAAAAAAAAAATATTATAATTTCTAGCAATTTAGAAATTGGGGGGAGACCTATCGTTAGTGCACAACTAACGGTAATGTCGATGTCAGCGGAAATATGGATCATAATTGTAAGTATGTGGAGCGATTGTAATGTTGAAGAGGGCACAAATATATATACTTCTGAACTTATATACAAACAACATTACATACATTGACAAACCCCTCTTAAATTTTCTAAATTAACCTCGATATCTATAAACATAAATAAACAAATATAAATAACTCGAAAGAATCTTAATCTTTTATTTCCATCAATAAATATTTGGTATAGAAATTAGAATATTCCTTTATTTTCTTGTTTTTCGATTCACGGTTATGCTATATATCAACGAGATGATACAAAAATAACAACAACAATTTATGTATCATTTTGCTTGTGACTATATGCCATAATTAAGTATATTTATCAAAATTACATTTTATGAGATGATTGTAACGATGACGGTAGTGATCCTTTAAATAGCAAAAATTAATAAAATTACATTTTACAACAATAAGAACGATAATAGTGGTGATACTGATGATGACGACGATTTTGTCAGCAATGGTCATGATAATGATAATTCTGAAAGCCATAACAAAATAACAGAAAACATGATTATTTACTAAACAATCATAGAAATTAACTATTCCAATAGAACTGTTAAATTTATTTAATGTGGTGGGACTTGGGTCACATAATGATGTTGAGCCATGGTTAGGAATCAGGATGAGTGGGGTAGGGTTAATTAGGTTGTCACATCTTT
Organism: Schoenoplectus tabernaemontani; assembly: GCA_037127355.1. Taxonomy (NCBI): domain Eukaryota; kingdom Viridiplantae; phylum Streptophyta; class Magnoliopsida; order Poales; family Cyperaceae; genus Schoenoplectus; species Schoenoplectus tabernaemontani. The sequence goes on from CM073740.1 coordinate 12,500,670, forward strand.
TAGAAGGTTTGATCCTTCTGTTATGTTGTATTAAATATTTTTTTAAATTATCGATTTATAAAATAGTAAACTTGAATTTTATTTTCTATTGTGTGGGACTTGTTATGGGTTGCTTAATTGAAAAACTTGTTATTTAAACACACAAGTAAAAAAAATAGATTGAAGCGCTTTAGGAATACTTAGGTTTATTTGAATTTTATTTTTATAAAATTGTAATAGTGAACTTGAGTTAATGTAATATCCGCAAAAATATAAGTAAGTTTATCATTTTTGGATCAGTTCTTAATTTAAATAATTTTAAGGTTGCATATGTAAATTAGTTAAATTTTATATAAAAAAAAAGGAGAAGAAAAGCACATAAGACACGTTGGCGTCTCTATTCGTTGCACCTGGCGATGGAGAAGAGGTGACTTCATCTGCATATAATACCCCACTCTCCCTCTCGATAAGATCAGAAATGAAAAGAAAAAAACACAAATTAATAGCTATAATTATCAAGCTGAGTAGAATACGGAGATGATCCAAATGAACGCCGTAGAAAGGGGACTTCACATAGCAGTGAATAGAGGTGGTAATCGACAGTGCGGGTCGTATTCGGATCGGATCAGTTCGATCTTTTGAAAAAAATTAGGTCGGATCGGGTCAATTTATATGTTGTTTTTTCAGATCTTTGATAGATTTAAAATTGATTGAAGGTTAGGTTAGGTTCGGATCGGATCGGATTAGTTTGACTTTTTAAAAAAAAATCATGTCGGATGAGATTTAGATTCGGACGGATCAGACGATTTCTCGAATTGAATCGGGCTTTGCCGCCTCTAACGGTGAACACTACTTATATACAAGAGTCACCATATATTGCGTTAGTAGCATTGCAGTTCAGATTCAAAATCTGAGATGTTGGACTTGAGTATAATCATTAAGGATGGAGTCATGAATCAAAATCATATTCATAAATTATAATCCGATTTCTCTATAATTTGTATTTAATTATTATTCATTATTTAAATTTTGATTTGACCTGAATTATGTTGTTAAGAATTTATTGCTCTTTGACTTGTAATACGGATCGAGGACCTGAATTATCCAAATTAATTAGATTTTCATAAATGAAATTGTGATGCATATTGATACTGTAATTTAAATGCATATATAGTTTGGTATAACATGAACTAAGCAACTTGATGCTTTCAAAGCACATAACAAGATAAATGAAACTAATTGAATTATGTATAATTATACATGTCGTAAGTGACCCTTTCGTTAATTCAAAAGGGGTGGTTCGCATAATTTGTAAAGGGTTGTGAGTGATACTAAGCTTTGCGGAGCTCTGCTTATCAGCAGATAAATGAGATATATATCTCTCGTATCACCGAGTCTGATTTGTAATCTTCATGTATATGCATAATTGCTTAAATTATATGTTTGATAAATAATCATAATTATTCTAATTTAAATATTTTGAATTGAGTTATTTTATAAATATATTATAGAGAAGATGCATCTTTAAATAATCAGTTATTGAGCTTTATAGCTGACTCTGTTTTGTTTTTCCTATCTCTTTTTTTTTATTTATTGACGACGTAGGTTGCTGATCGTCGATGGATGCAGAAGATATTGTCCCTATAGCGTCTCAATCGGGTTCATTATACTTAAAACAACAAAGTATTTTTTTTAATCAGCAACGAGAGCCGTTGCAACATTTAGTTCAATGTTAGCCAATATCAGAAAAAAAATTTCAAAGATTTTTGTTATGTAACAGCTTAGGTAAATACTTTAATATTTAGTCAAAATTCCGAGGAAGAAAAATTTTCAACAACTATGTTATTAGGCATCATTTTTAAGCATTAAGTCAGTTTTTTAAGGATCGAACTAACGAATTTATGAGAGAACTGGGTTTGATAAGGATCTTGAAAGGGTCAGATTTAAAGGACCTGACTTCTTAAGGGGAGAATCTGGCTCTTGAGAGACTCGGTTTGTACCAAGCCCTTTTCCATAAGGTTCCAGGTTTGAAAGGCGCTCTATCATTTTTTTATTTTATTTTTATTTTTCCTAATTTTTTAAATATAGTATAACACAAAAAAATAAAAAATAAAGCAAATTTATAGCTAAAAATGTAAAAAAAAATAGTATTTTTGTGTTTTATTATTTTTTAATATTTTCTATTTTTAAATTTTTTAAATATACTTAAAATATAAGGGTTTGATAAGGACCAAGTTTGAATGGATCGAATTGAGAATGACTAATTTTTTTGGAGTTGAGCCCGACCCTTATTAAGTTTGGCTCTTATAAGGGGAGAAGGGTTGGGCCAAATTTGAAAGGCAACAAGCTAGTTAGATCGAGTTTAAAGACTGAACCCTTATGAACTATCTCTATCTATTATGTAGCATCTTATAGCTTTTACTACGGCTCAAGACTTACATAGTCAAATTCTGAGAAGATAAATTTTTGAGGGATACATTATGTAACGCTTAGAGCAAGTACAATGGCTCACATTTAAAATATCTCATTATTCCCTAGAACCCAAAATTAATGACTAAGAGATTATATTACAATGGATAAATACTGATTGTCAGAAATAAGTTGTTGCAACAGCTCAAATCGGTACTCCAATTTCAAATTGAGAGACCTATTTAAAGGAGTTGGTCCTATACTTTCATTCTAATGTTTCATATAGAAAAATCTCTCATTTATAGAGCAATCATCTTTCAATAGTGTACATAAATATTTGACTCAAGTCTACTCATTCAAATATTTCAATATCTTGATTAAGTGAAATAATTTATTGCTGTATTTTGAGTTTTGAGTGCTTCTTTCTTTGTTCTATTCTTTGATCTATGTTAAGGGATGCTCTCATATTTTCATTCTTTCATTCTAATGTTCCAAAAAATAAAATTTCTCATTTCTAGAGCAACCATCTTTCAATAGTATGCAAAAATAGCAAAATCAAATACTTGAGTCAAATACTCAAGTGGAAGAATCTTTTATTGTTCTTATTTGAGCCTTGAATTCTTCTTCTCTGTTTTATTCTTTAATCTAGTCTCTTTCTTTATTTGGTATAAAAGAGTTAGATTCAATTTTGTATTGGTTTAGTCCATCAGCACAACCCGATTGATTGTGGGTACTGGAAGCGTAGTTGTTTGTATTGAATTTTATTACATTATCGAGCCTCTCTTTCTCTATTAACTCTATTTGAAATTGAATTGCAAATTAGCGCAAAAAAAAATTAGACTTTTTAAATTATCTATTCACCCTCTCTGGTTCTTAAGACTTCTAACTATTCACCATCTTGGCATCTCCACCCCTCTAGTTCCTAAGACTATCTCCTTCACCATTTTGGTATCTCCACTTCTCATCAATATTTTTCGGCTGTCAGATTGGGAGGTGCATGTTCATTTAATTGCTTCCATCCAATGTGCAATTTTTCTATTTACTAATGGAGATGATCCTAATGGAATTCTTAGGCACAGTTTACTTATTTCCAGCCAACCGTTGCTTGAAGTTGTGATTAGAAAAAGACTAGCAACAAGAATATTAGAATGTAGAAGAATATAAAACAAAGTATTAATTCAATCCAAGTTGCTCATATTCCTAAATAATTATTGGGCACCAAATCTTCCACACATGGCCCTCACAGTGACCATCATTTGCTTTTGGACCGCATGCATGTATGCTTTTGGAGCGCGAGTGAGCTACCCCTTTCTCTTCCTCCATTATTTATCTTTGGTTTAATTTTTAAGTGGAGAGTGCCTTAGTTAAAATATCACTTTCTGTGTAGAAAGAGTGTAAAAGTATGGATGCCTAAGTTTCAGAATTTCTAAAAGATAATGGAAGATAGTTGGAATGCCACCAAAATTTTATATTTGTAGTTTGAAAATTAAAATTTACTTGTCAATTTCAAACTTCTTTTATGTGGCAATTTCAAACTATTAATCACATTTTTTTAAGATGATGTGATTCCGTAAAAAAAATATTATCGTTGGAGTTTATTTTATACTACATCATATGTTAGAAAATAAATCCTGTAAAATCTTAATGTAGGGTATAATGATTTTTTTGATAAAAATGAGTCTAAATCATCCAACTTTAATTAAGTATTATAAATGACCTTCAATCCGGAGTTAGACCCGCGACTCTCACAGTCACAGGGAAATCGTTAAATTTACCACTAGATAAAAACTTACTATTATATATTGAATATTAAAATTGGAAGAATGAATACATGCATCGTAAAAGAGAAGAAGATAGACAAATTGAATTTGCATTAAAATTTTGAAATACAAATAAAATTGAGAGGTTATGTCATTTATGGCACAAATTAAAACATCCTCACATAAATTAATAAACAGCCACTGGCCCACTGTTTCATGGAATTACATTAATAAATTGCATCACTCGGGTTATGATAAATTTGCACCGCAAACTTAAGTTCTTATCGTAACTTCTTGGACATATTTCCTTCTTGATGACTAAATCTTACAGAATTTTTTAATGAGAATTATAATGTTTTTTTCTTTTATATTGTTATTGTCGTTCACTACAACAGAATTTATCTTTACTAACGATTTTTTAAAGTACTTTACTAACGATTTTGCAACCGTTAGTAATGAGTGGTTAGAAAAAGTATAAGCAACCGTTAGAAAAAGAGGAGCGTTGGAAGGACATTTGCTAACGGTTTTTAGCCAAGAATCGTTAGCAAAGGGTGCTGCAAATTTTTTTTTGAAGTTTTGCTAATGGTTTTTAGCAAAAACCGTTAGCAAATGGTGTTGCGATTTTTTATTTTATTTTTACTAATGGTTTTTACTAATAAATCATTAGCAAAGAGTTTTTGAATTTTTGCTAATGATTTTTGCTAATAAACCGTTAGCAAAGGGTTTTTATTTTTATTTATTTTTTTGCTAATGATTTTTACTAATAAACCGTTAACAAAGGATTTTTTGTAAATTTAACTTTATATACATATGACAAAGAAACTAAGAACAATTAATTATATAAGAACATATGACAAATGATAAGCATTATGACATACATCATATTATTCATTCAATAATTAATATAAAAGAAATATAATTATTGATACAATGAAAAAAATATTTACTGAACAATACATCTTGATTACTCAGTAATATGAAAACCTATACAATTTCTAAGAAAAAAAAAACAAAAACAAAAAACTGAACTAAAAACTTTAAATAAAATTCAAATGTGTTTTTGAGGGTCAAGACGATATTGTTTTGCCCCGAAAATGATGAAACAAAAATAGTCGTTAACCCTATAGATCTCGTCGTAAGTTTTTTGTGGCCGCATAGCACACCTCAATCAGAGTTTGCTATCAAAAGTTATGGCCGTTTAAAGTTGAGATGATCAGATTTTAGTTTTTATTTTTTCTGTCTCTATTCTTTGTTTCTTATTTCTTTCTTGTTTCTCTTCTCTGTCTCTCTCTCTCTCATCTCTCTTTTTATATATGAAAACAGATGAAAAGGGATTGATAATCCGTGGGATTTTTGTTTTGAAATTTTAATTTTTGGATCATTGGATTTGGATGAACGAACAGTGAGATGGACAATTTGTGAGAGTAAATGTTATTGGCGAGATGTGATATATTAAAAAAAAATTGCGCATGAATCTTTGCTAACGGTTTTTTCTAAATAATCGTTAGCAAAATCCAACGTAAAAAGTTTTCCTAACGGTTTTTTATAAGAAACCGTTAGCAAAAATTTTCCGACACAAAAAGCTTTCTTAACGGTTTTTTATAAGAAACCGTTAGCAAAAATTGTCCGACAATTTTTTTACACTTTCTGACATATTTTTATAACGTTTTGTTCTTTCAAACCGTTAGAAAATAGTTAAACTTATTTTCCAAAATGTCACCGCCTAATGTTACTAACGGTTTTCACTAAAAAACCGTTAGTAAATTGGTGTTACTAAAACTCAATTCTCTTGTAGTTGTTGTTGAATTTTTTTTAAAAAAAAATAACAGTAGTCTAGTTACTCGTTTTCATTTCTTCTCGAAAGCACGTTGTTGAATTAAAATAATCAATGTTTATTGACATGATCACAATTATATGCACATAAGACTAGTAAAACACAATTTTGCTTTTGGATCAAATCCTAAACTTAGAAATGTTTTGTATTTGAAATGATTTTAATCAAATCCGACCTGTTTGATTATTATGTTGTCTTTAGTAACGAAACCTAGAAAACTTGGCAATTTCAGAAGCAAACACGCAAATACTCGTTTACCGAGTGATTAAAGCAAACACGCAAGCACGTTGTTCCATTTTTCTGCTTCATCAGATTGCACCCTTAACAGGTTTAATGAACCAAAAAAATTTCAATATCTGTACAAAGAGAAGCATATTCTACAGTTTGATCTCTCTATAATTATAAGATTCCAGGTCCAGATGGCTATTTAAATTGGAGGCAAGCAAACATCTCCATTAAAAATGATACTGGTGATAATGCTACCTCTATCACTTCCGCACTAAATTATGAAAGATAATGTTTCTTTTTAAATTACCCGTGTTCCCCTCTTAGTTTATTCCCTGGCAATTATTTTTCCTGTTTGTCTTACTATCAAGTACATCTGAGAAACATTATGACATTATGACAGGATGTGCTTTTTTTATTCCTGATGCTCACAATATAGTCCATCTCGTTTCTAATTTGTCGAATTTGATCGAACCATTTAAATAATATTGATCGTCCATTAAGATTGAACTTAAACATATATATGATAAATTTTGGTGGCATGTACTCCGAGGCGGATGCAGTATACACACTACCATAAAAAAGCTTTATTAACGGTTAATTATTATAATTAATAACCGTTACACAATTGTGGTAGATGACGGGGTTACTAAAGATATTAAATAGATGTTATAAAGCTATAACGTTTACAAAAATACCTTACACAAGTTTGTTAATGGTTCCTTAAAAGAACCTTAGAAATGAGTGACAAACAGTAACGATTTATATTGTATAGATTCGTTCATTCCGATAACGGTTCTACGAACGAAACATTACAGATTGTAAACTATAATAACATTTCTTAAAAAACAGTAATTTTTTTTCATTATAAGTAACTTTTTTGTTTTATATTTATTTATTCTTTGGTAATGTTTGGATAGTAGAACCGTTATAGAATAGTGAATTTTTTTTTTATTGATTGTACTGTTTATTGTGACTAGCTCATATATTGCTAGTCATATATAATATATATCATCAATTATCATTAGTTACAATAAATATCAATAACAGATAAACACATATATTTATAATAAATATCATATTATATATATATAGAGAGAGAGAGAGAGTCTGACTATGGTACTTTACAAAGCACAGAGGCGTTATGTGTTTTGCGCTCTATTTTTAATTTTAAGTCTAAAATAATCGATCCAAATCGTTCAATCTAATCTTCATATTAAAATCTATTATTAAACCAAATTTTATATTTTTTAGAATTTATTTGTTATTTTTTCTGATGAAGAGAAAATGACTTGATCTGAGAATTCTGGTTCATCAAAAAATGACAGTTTCCCCTTATCCAAAAAATAGCAAATGAATTCCAAAAAATATATAATTTAGTTTACTACTAGATTTTGATATGGAGATTTGATTGAGCAGTTTGGATCGATCATTTCTGACTTAAAATAATAATAAAGCGCAAAGCACACAACGCTCTTGTACTTTGCAAAGCACCATAACCTAATTATCTCTCTCTTTTTTTTTTTCTCTCTCTAGTATATATGCACAAAGAAAATACTAAATAAATATATTCACAAAATATATTATAAAACACAAAAATGGACATATTGTATCAAAACATATTGTTAGGAATGTATTATACAATCAAAACCTTCATTTCTTGGATTGCATTTGCTAGATAAAGTTTAGGAGTCTTTTGAATAGTCTAGAAAAAAAAACACTTTATTTATAGCTTTTGAATTGGAATGAAATATTAAAATAAAAATACATTAAAAGTTATATATATTTCAGAATCGACTATTACATCTAGTATATATTTTCTAATTAATTTATTACATGTAATCAATTTATACAACATAAACTAATTAAATACTATAATTATAACTAATGATCATCACATATTACTATTTAATTCTATCAAACTAAATACAACAAAAGCGAAAAGTAGAAGAGAGCTGGATTAATAACCTTGAGAGATAGAGGAGAAGAGAAGAGTGTTGGATTACAGGAACAAACAGCAAGTCACCCACGATCTAGTAAAAAAAGAAAAAAAAAAAATCAAGATTCCAGAGAAGTTTATTACTGTTTATTAGCTTAATTTTGCATGAAATCAAAATCTTTTATTAGTTTAATCAGCAGTTTATTCTAGACATCAAGGCTCCAGAGAAGTAATAACAACCGCTGATTATCATTTATCAGTTCCATTGAAGTCTATAGAAGAATAAGATGAAACTAAAATTAAATAGGAGTATAAAATGGAATAGTATTGTACCACATATAGAACTCAACACGAAAAGAGAGCTGGATGTAAGAAATTGATCGAGCTAACGCAGCCGTAGTGAGAGATAGAGAGAATGGAAATAGAAAAAAATATGCCTATATATATGATAACCCTAAACTTTGTAACGATTCTAAGGGGAACCGTTTATATATTGAGAGTTTCAAAATTATAAAGGTTCCGGAAAAAAATATCATAAATTTTAATATTGAGCAACAATTTTTTTTTGAAGAACCGTTATAAAGTAATTTCATTAGTAACGATTTTGACAACCAACCATTACAAACTCCCTTCTGACATCTCAACTTTAACTTTTCATATTTAACAGTTTATATTATAAATAGTTGCTAAATCATTCATAGAAATTATAGAAATGTCACTGAATATCCTTTTTTTAAAATATTATTAAAGGGGAGTTGCTAAAGCTCTTTTTTATGGTAGTGATAGGCCAGGGATCAGCTGACCTATTTGAATTTTGAAAAATTATATTTTTTGTTTATTTTTTTTAATCTGACTCCTGCATTTCATTTTTTTATCACTTGAATTGTTTGATTACTATCATTGAGAAAATTTTATTGAATATTTTAGATAATGAAAAAATTATGAAAAAATTCTAAAATATCAAGTCTCAAAGATGAAAGTTTTCTTCATCAATTTCATTATTTATTATCTTGAGTTTTAATTTTGTTGTTGTTTTTAATATGTAAAAGAATATTATTTTGATAGTTTTTTATTAGATGAGAATGTATGTCGAATTGTTATTTTTATTTAGTATCCGATTAGTTAACGAATTTGAACCTGATAAGCTATTATAATTTGATTACTAACTTCCTATTCAAAATCATACATTCTCCCTTATATATATATATATATATATATATATATATTAAATTTTGATCCTACGACCTCCAATGTAAATGAAGTGATAAAGCTTGCAATTTTATTAAATCTTCATAGCACCGGAGACACCTTCAACCATAAATTCTTTTATACAAACAGCCAGACAAATCTCGGTCGTTCATTCATTCATCTTAAGATCACTACAAGCTCAGATCTCAATGAAAATCAATGGTGAAATTAGTTAGATTGCAAATCAACAGCGCATAGCAGTACAGGATTTTAGTCATTGAGAATTCTAACTGCATCACAGTCTTTGTTAGATTATTGATAAACGTATGTATTGTGCATGTCACGTACGAGCACATGACTTATTCGATATAGAATGTGTCATGTCAGCATGTGTTCATGTGTTTGGAATTACGTGTTTTAACGTGTTAAAAATTTAAAAATCTAAACACACACGTCTAAGACACGTGACACGTCTAGCACGTCGTGTTAAACATGTTCGTGTTTATACGTGTTTAGCACGTGTCAACACTTGTAGCAGGTACAAATTAAATAAATTTCAAATAAAATTGGGGAAATATATAAGAAAAATCAGAAAATAAAAATAGAGGGGTCCTGGTCACAAAAAATAAAATTAATATGTCATATTTAGAAATTTCATATATGTTAGAATGATTCTGATCTCTAACTTCAGTATCAAATCAATCTTTTAAGCACACAAGCATTTCAAAAGCCTGATATATTGAAGTATTTTATATATGTTATACGTGCATGTACACGTGTTAGACGTGCGTGTTCATGTTCAACTTGTTAGACGTGTTAAAATTATTCATATGTTGATCACTCACGTTTAACAATACGGTACATGTGACACGTGAGCACGTCACGTATAGACACATTCAGATACGAACACTTATTCATGTCTGTGTTTACACATATGTACACACGTGTCTGACACATTTATCATTACCCTAGCCTTTGTTTCGAGAAAATACATTTCATTATTTAGCTTTCTTATAGTCTTGTAGAGCAGTTGATTTTATGCGCTACAATCATTAAAAAAATACCACAAATTATGTAACAGAGAACTACGTATTCCTGTAAGTATGAAGTTCTTTCATGTTTCTAATCCAAAAAATATATTAAACCATTTTCATATTTGATCTATTATGCTCATTAAATTTTTCATATGAAAATATTTTGGGATACAAAAAATTTGAAGTGTTTTGAGTTTTGTAAATCAATATTTTTTATTTTTTAAAATCACGTACAAATATTAAATATTTATTATTATTTTTAGAGTTTATTTTTAAAAAATTAAAAATGATGACTTAAAAACTCGAAACACTCAAATCTTTGTATCCCACAAGATATGAAAATTTTAATGAATATGATAAATTAAAAATTAAAAATAATTTAATAGATTTTTTGAGTTAGAAGTACATAAAAGCTCCGTACTCTTAGAAGTACTTTTACTCATATATTTAAATTAAGGATTTTATTTTAATCCGTCCAATCAGATTGAACTGATCGATCCATAGCTGCATCGAATCCAACATTGGTTGTGCTGGTTTTGTCAAAACTACAGCAATTGATGTCTGAAATCTAGGTGCCTTGAATTAAAAATTGCATCCATATCTTCTTAGTATATTCTCCACATGGATAGCATCAGTTTGGTACTTCTGATCTATGACCAGTTGCAACAATGATAGGGCTGGTTCTACTCAGAAACAAGATTTTTTATTCAGAAAATAAAAGCAAGATTTGTTTTTCAGAAAATAAAAGCAAGATTTTAAATCAAAGCTTGAGCATTTGTTTGGTGACCTTGGTACAAATTATATAAGAAGCGTTGTGGAAGTTGCACCGAGGGATTCCAAGATTCCAGAACACCGCCACGTGTCAAAAAAAAATAAGCAAGCGAATAATATAGTATTATCATTAGTTTCGTAATGAATGCACGCAAAAAAAGAAGAAGAGATGAATCGCCAAAAGCTAAAAACAAACCCAAAAGCAAGTAGATATGATATGCTATATTAAATAAGGCGGGGGATCATTAACGATTAATTATTTTAAAAATCTTGATAAGTCTTTCACAAAACATGTAACACAATTTTAAATACAAAAAATATAATAACATTATTTTCATTAAATATAAGTTATTGAAAATTTCATATCAATTGATTAGAAACAGAACTTGCATAAACTTTCATTATTTTTCATGTATATGAACTTTATCAGATTTCAAATACACAAGTTACTTTTACAAATTGTTAAGATTCTTAAAATAATTAATTGTCACTTGTCGATGAATTCCCATAATAAATAAGAAAAAAAAATGTGTCCTCACATGTTAGATGAAGCCATCAGAAAGAATCAAATAATTAATAAGGGTATATGATTCATTCCCATCCAATTCCCATCCTAAAGCAGAGAGTACTAGCTGAGCTATGGTTTCATCAACAATGCACCAAACACATTTCCCCAATTAAAACCAGTGAAAAGGAGTAAACCTCACAAGCAAAGGGCGACAATCACATAAGGTTGACAATCGAAACCATGAATAAGGTACAACCATTTAGAAGTGATCTTCAAGAAAGGAAGAACATAAAAACAAAATATAGGGAACATGGAAATAACACACTGACAAAAAATTTCTATCCTTAATACATCTAGAAGTACCAATTTAACATTGTAATTTAGTTTCAAAAGACGGTCAAAAGGCATGGTTCAAATAATGGAACTAGGCTTTGGCCTTTCCTGCTTGTGCACTTTGTATCTTCTGTTGCAATTTCATTATCTACAAAAAAGTCACAATGAATGTCAGCTCAAGCCTTAGTGCGCTTCAGACATTTAAAAGTGGATTTGACCAAATTATCCAGTCATCTCAAATCATCTCTCTAAATCTTCATAAAATTTTATGCTATCAAAAGAAAAGAAATGATAGAGAATGGAAGCAAGCATACAGATTCCTTCTTGCTGTTCTGTTTGTTCTCAAAGTCTCTCAAGGTCCCGTCAAGTCGCTTTCTGTTCAAAACAGTAGTTTACAACTCATATCACAATAGTATTACTTAATAAATGCAAAATTTCATTGAGCCCCTTGTAATAATTGTTAAAACTTTTTTTTTCCAAATCAAACAAAATAAATAAATAAACAGATACAAATAACATACAGCTCAGCAGAGATGTACTCCATTCTCTTCTTAACATTTGCTTTCGCCTCTGCTAAATCCTGCTTGACAAGCACTGGCCCAATTAACTTGTAAACATTGGCATCCTCCTTCAACAAATCCAGTTCCTAAAAATTTTAATGCAAGATATCAACCATGAGGACCAAGTACAGTAAAGGCAAGACCTTTGTGCAAGTTGAATCATGAATTTCAGTTTGAATTCAAGTTTTATAGGAGTTAGCAGTGGGCTAAGTCAAGTCGGTCTAACTTAACCACTAATAGGCCAACAAATATTGATATGGACCAGAGCTCTTACCTATCAGGTAAAGTCGACATGAGGGATCAGCACTGCCAGATTTTAAGTTCAGTTCCTTAAATAATGATAATTTTATTGTTTCTGTTTATAATGGGTTATATAAAGGTTGTATTTTTTATATTATGAACCAGCACGTCAATATAAGTGCAAAACAAACTCGATATTTTTCCTTTCATGCATGATTCATTTATTTATTGTTAGTGAGTTAATTAGGGGATTGGCTATCTAACCCATGAACTATGCCTGGTGAAGAATAACCACATTAAAAAATTTAACTAACAAAGATCATAGACTACAGCATGATCAATAGGACTGAAGCTGATAGTGGAACTAAAATTAACACCAATTGGTAGGTGCTAATGGTCCAATTTGTAGTTGAAATAAGAAACTTATTGTGCTTTAGATATCAAAATCTAAGACGACACTAAATTTTGAAATTGTTAAAAATACTTATCATGCACAACAGTCTAGTTTGACAAACATTGTAAATAAAAAGTTAGGATATACCACAATGTAAAAACATCTTCAACAAAATTCAAATAAGCAATAAAGTGTTCCAACTAACAATAGATGGAGTTACTTTATTTGTGTATACTCCACAACTCTGTGATATTGATTATATTTTCTGTAAGCGAGTTGGGCATGTGCAACACAACTGGAATATATAGACATGACTGCATACTCAACGTTGATGTACAATTGCTTATTAGAAGCATCTTTCGATATGTACATATTGTATATGAACCAACACAAGATCAAATACAGTAACTCCAGACAGTACCCAAATCAGCTTACAGGCTACTTCAATAAGGATGAATGCTGTATGTATAACTCAAACTCTCAATACTTGGTCAAAAGACGTATTGCTTTCAGTTTTAAAACACAACAGAAGATATAATATGAGGAACTTACAATGCCATTGCATGCCCACAATCATTTATTGTTAGACATAGAATAAAAATGTCAATGACTTTTTCTCGTTTAGTGTAGTGAGTTCCACTAACTGCATTCTCTTAACAGACATGACAGTTACAGTACTTAGCTACTCACAATTGTCTGTCTTGCCAGTACAAGGGAAATTATGCAAAATAGAAAGTAAGATGTTAATAGAGCAGTAAAGGAAATAGGTAATCAATCATACCTTCAGTACAAGCTCATTCTCACCCAGCTGGATTGTATACTGTTTCCTCACCTGGTGATTCTTAGATATATCTGAAAACACATTATAACAAAATCATTGACATTAATCCCCTTCCACAGAGACAGACAGATACTTTAAATACTAGTTTAGCCATGAACAATAATTTGTATTATAGACAAAAAGGCCAGACTGAGAGCAAGGATCGTAATTAATTTAACTGGTACCACTTTCATACCAGCGAAGCTTTCACTCCCACCTGGTCTGGTTTAATTTGGATACTGGGACTGGTACGAATCAGAAAATAATTGCAGCTCTAGATCAAGTATAGGACGATTATGGTACCATAACAACAGGTACGCCCGTGCAGTAGCAGGTAATGGTAAGCTAGGGTTTAGGTCTCCCTCAGAAAAGAAAAGAAAAGGGGGATTGCTAAAGTGAAGAACAGGGAAGAAAAGCGGCTACCTTTTTGGATCTTACTAAGAGCGTTAGCTTCGTTTTCGAGATCTCTCTGTAACTCCCTGAGTGCTGGCGACAACGCCATGACTGGTCGAATCAACTTCCTTCTCCTCTGATTTTACAGTCTCGGTTTGATTTATGACTGAAAAAGCTAGGAAATGGTCGAATTTCAATCGACGGCTGTTTGATTGAAGAAATTCTGAGAAATCTTTTCCGAGGCATTTTGGGTTGGTGTTGATCTAAATGGGCTTCTCTAAAGTAACGCACAAGGCTAGAGCATGCAGCATGCTGGACTAGGGATGAAACGGATCGGGTTTATTTCAACCCAAATGGACCCGGATAGGGAACCCAGTTAGGATATACATGTTCAATGTGTTTGGTTTGGCCCAAATATTTTATCAATTACTTATGTCTTCTCCTAATCAGACGTCAAGGTGAAAGATAACATGGAACATTATCCGCAACTAATTTGCATCATCTGTGCAATTGTACGGTGCAGCATAACGTATGGTCCATGTAATTTGCATCAAGATCCGTGCAAATTTAATCTCAAAAACTTTCCCTAGGGCGGTAATCAGAACAAATTGGATAATGTTGAAATCATATTTGTATCTATTTTTTATTTGACGAATACAGATACGGTTACAAATATTAAACGGATGTCAAAATTCAAAATCGAATCTGCTTTAAATGAATATGGATACGAAGCGGATATTCAACGGATACGGATTTTGTGATAAATATGAAATAAAAATTTATATTATTATTAATATCTATGCATATATAATAAAAATAAGTACTTATATTAACAGTAAATATTTGCAATGTAAATATTTATTAATATTTATAATATAAATAAAAATTTTAATAAATAATATTACTTTATATTTTTATAATATATATTTTATTTCAGATACAGATAATAGAGTCTAAAATCAAATTTATATTTATATCTATATCATTTTTATGAATACGAATATGAATAATTAATATTATTATGGATGATATATTTACACCCCTACCTCTAGTTCAAAGGTGTGCGGACTACATGCCACATAACAGAGAACACGCACACATACACACCTGTTTGTTTCTTTACTCTTTTGTCAAGAATCTAGATCATACAATACGACGGTCATGTTCATTTTAAACAATTATATAATGGTTATTTAAGGTTAACTAAATAATAGCAATGAGTTAAAGTTAAGAAAAATTGAGCTAAATAGAAAAAGGAGATATAATAAATATCAATTCTTTTGAATGGACAGTAAAATATCATAATTCATAAAAATAATTAAATTTTTAAACTTTTCAAACATATCACATCATCATTATTTTTATCTCCTCATTCATAATATTTCTTAATACATAAAGAGGATTAAGGTTTCAAGATTTTCAAGCATGTCACGTCATTAATTTTCTCCACCACTGATTTTATTTAAATCTTTTCATATTCTTGAATTCAAGAGTTTATGTAAAATAGTTTATCTCTTCTCATTTAAAATAATATGTGTAATGTACTTAAGGTGAAATTTAATTCTTAAAATGATCTAATTTTTTATATGACCATTTATAGATTATTATGTATTTAATTATATTATTTATTATAATAATAATTATTATTATTATTATTATCATCATCATTATTACTTAGCATTTAAAAATATTATGTCTAAATTTTCTTTAACATAAACTTTTTATTTTTATTAGATATATTTAAAATTTTATATTATTAATTATTTATTTAAGAACTATATTGTCGGAACAAAACCCAAATTATGGCAAATGCGAAAACGGTAATAGATGTAAGCACAAAATATTACAGGAAATGATTAAGTGTCCATTTTTGGATTCCCGTGCTTCAAAATGAATCTTAAGTAACATACATTTGCTTTCCTATTTATTTATTTTTGTTTATTTTTTGCATAATGAATTACATCTTAACTCATTTTTTTCTTATATATTACCATATCTGCACTACCATGTTTGAATTTACTTGCATCCAACCTCTCAAATAAAGCACTAAAGTCGTTTAATAAAATAATCAAATCTATTTGTTTTTTGCTAGATTTGTAATAAAAATAAAATAAAATGCGAAGACACCGAATTAATCGTGGTGCTTTGTCGGCATTCTGCTAGAATAACATCTCGGTAGCACTCATCTCTATTTAATTAGATTGTAAAAAAAAAATACCCGCGTTTTCATTATGGAATACCAAACAAATTTTGTAGTAATTTTATTGATAATATGAGTTTTGATAATCTCATGATCCCTCACCGTTGTATTGACATAAACAGAGAGCTTATTCATGTATTAATTACCAGTTACTATAATGATTAATATTTGTTGTTATGAACAATTATTTGTATTGGTTGATGGCTCCAATGACACTTGTAATACATAAAGAAAGTTAATTTTTTAAGCTTTTTAAGTATGCCACATCATTACTTTTTTCTATCATTGATTTTGTTTTAATATTTTCATCTTCTTGAATCCAATGATTCATATAAAATAGTTTATCTCTCCTCATTTAAAATAATGTGTGTAATATACTTAAGTGAAACCTAATTCTTGTAATGATCCAACTTTTTATATAATTATTTATAAATTATTATATATTTAATTATATTATTTATTATTATTGTTATTATTATTATTATAATTATCATTATTACTTAGCGTTAAAAAATATTGTCTAAATTTTCTTAATGTGAAGTTTTATTAAATGTATTTAAAATTTTATATTATTAATAATTTATTTGAAGACTATATTGTCGGGGCGAAACCTGAGTTATAACTCTAGTTTAAAGTAATGTGTGTAACATATTTAAGATGAAATATAACTTTGAAAATGATTTATTTTTTTATATGATATTTATAGATTATTATGTATTTAGTTATGTTTATTATTATCATTATTATTTAGTATTTAAAAATATTATGTCTAAATTTTCTTTAATGTGAAATTTTATGAGATATATTAAAAATTTTATATTCAATTATTTATTTGAGGACTATATTATCGGAGTAAAATCCGAATAACAACCCTAGTACTAGTAATTAGTACAAGTACGTAGTCGAACATGCTGGGGAATAATTAAAAAAAAGACCTTTATGCAATTGTTGTACATAATTGCCAAGTATAAATGGCCCTATAACAATTATAAATATAAAGCTCAAGTCAACGTAATTTAAAATTGCATTATAGTAGATGTTAATAGTTAGTCGAACTTATAACACATGAGAATTAAGTTTCTAAGTTTTTTTAAATATCCCACATTATCGTTTTTCTTTTATTATATTAAATTTAAAAGTTTGTATAAAATAGTTTCTCTCTTCTTATTTAAAATAATGTGTGTAATATATTAAATGTGAAACTTAACTCTTAAAATGATTCAACTTTTTTATGAATTATCATTATTATTTAGCATTTAAAAATATTATGTCTAAATTTTTTTTAATGTGAAATTTTATTAAATATATTTAAAACTTTATATTATTAGTTATTTATTTGAGGATTATATTGTAAGGGTGAAACTCGAGCTATAGTATATCAAACGTTGGATGAAGAAATTGAATTATTTTTGTTGGGCGCGCCAGCATTTCTTAATCAAATCCACTTTTGTTTTTTTAAGATGAGGATAAGTCCTCGAGTTTTATATTTATAAAAAATCCACTTAAAACTGTTTTATTTTCTTCCTTTTTCTTCGGATGAAAGTGATATGATGATATATCCCTGACCCTGGCGAAGAAAGGATGATAGTGCGAGAGCAATCCCTTAGTTACAATCACACCAACATCGACTTGTGGGTCCATATATACTTTTGTTAAAAGGGATGTTTTTTTTTAATCTAACTAATAACTTAATGATATCTAAAAAAATTGAGTTCAAATTATCATAAGTATAAAATAAAATTTATGAGCAAAACTTTCATTTTTCTCTAAAAAAAACTACGATAACCTTTTCACTTTAATTTCTTATTTTAGTTTGGACTGTAGTTGTCTAAAAACTTATATAGTAGAATAATAGCTATGGAATCATCCATCTATATCTCAGTATTATGGATCGATTTTTTTAGTTTTTAAAGTTTAAACATTCTCTAAACTGTTCAAAATTATTTTGCATAAATATAGTTGTAGAATAAATTTTATATTTATAAATTTGTGTACTATTTTTTATAGTTAGAAAACTCATTTATTTTAATAATTCATTAATTAAATCAAATGATTTTAATTACTTAAAAAATATTTTTTAAAATAATATAAAATTTAATTTGTCGTTCATGCAGATCGAGAATTTAAAAAAAAATAATAATTCATGCCATCGAGTAACCCAATATCCGTGATGGCATGGATAGCACTATGGTCCTATTCTTCCAAAAAAAAAGTAAAAAGTAGTAAAAGTAGTGTTGTTGTATATTGATCATTAACCAACAAGGTTATCTATATGCAGTGAACAATATCATCGGAGATGAAAAAATTTCGCAGACGAGGTTCTTAATTTTTGAACCGTTAAATTAATAATTAATGATTTTAATTTAATAATAATAAATATTTATATTAAAATTAATCGAAACCGTCTAAATTATTCTACTGAGATGATATCTCAACGAAAAAATCTCTATAAAATACGCACCCAAAGACGCAGAGGAAAGTAATGGCTGCTCCGGCCTCCGGCCCTTCTGCCTCGTCAACTCCACACTACCCATCCAACGCATTAATTTGAGTCTGACTGGACGATTGCCGGCCCCGCAACTCCCGAGGAAAATGACAGATACCAAGATCCTACATCTCCATTCTTTCAAAGCTCCAGATCTCCATTAACTATATATATATACATACATACATATATATTAAAGATATCATGATCTTCCGTGAACTTAACTCAAAAAGTATATCAAATTATCTTCAAATTTTAATTTATCATTCTCATTAAATTTTTTATATAAAAATCTTATGGGATATAAAAATTTAGAGTGTTTTGAGTTTTTTAAGTCACCGTTTTTATTTTTTTAAAATGATGTTCAAGTATTGAATATATTTTTTTAGAGCTGATTTTTAAAAATTAAAAATCATGACTTAAAAAACTCAAAACACTCTAAATTTTTGCATCCCACAAGATTTTCATATAAAGAATTTAATGAGTATGATAAATTAAAATTTTGACACGATTTGATATACTTTTTGAGTTAACCTCACGGTATCTTTACTCTCTCTCTCTCTCTATATATATATATATAGAGAGATTTTGGCTACGGTGCTACGCGTAGCACGAATGACCCGTGTTTTACGGACCGTTTCTTCTTTTTTAAAGTTTAAATGGTCGATCCGATCGGTCAAAATAATTTTCATATGAAAATCTAGTTGGAGACCAAATTTTATATTTTTTTAAATTTTTTTACTATTTTTTAAGATGACTAGAAAATCACTTGATTTAATTATCATGAGCCATTCAAAATGAATTATTTTTAGCTATTTTAAAAAATAGTAAAAAAATTTAAAAAATATAAAAATTAGTCTCCAACTAGATCTTCATATGAAAAATATTGTGAATGGTCAGATCGACTATTTAAACTTTGAAGACGGAGAAACGGTCCGTCGCACACAAGTCATCCGTGTTACGCGTAGCACCATAGCCAAATTCTCTCTCTATCTCTCTTTATATATATATATATATATATATAGTCCAACTATAGTGCTTTCCAAATCATAGAGGTGTTGTGTGCTTTGCGCTCAATTTTTAATTTCAAGTCAGAAATAATCAATCTGAACCGTTCAATCTAATCTTCATATCAAAATATATTAGTAAACTAAATTTTATATTTTTTATAATTTTTTGCTATTTTTTTCTGATGAGGAGAAAATGACTTGATCTGAGAATTCTGATTCAACAAAAAATAACGATTTTTCCCTATCCAAAAAATAGCAAATGAATTCCGAAAAATATAAAATTTTATTTACTAATAGATTTTAATATGGAGATTAGATTGAACAGTTTGGATCGATCGTTTCTGACTTAAAATTAATAATAGAGCGCAAAACACGCAACACTCTTGTACTTAAGCTCATGGAGGCCTTCCGTGACCTTAACTCAAAAAGTATATCAAATCGCCTCCAAATTTTAATTTATCATACTCATTAAATTTTTTATATGAAAATCTCGTGGGATACAAAAATTTGCAGTGTTTTGAGCTTTTTAAGTCATGATTTTTAATTTTTAAAAATTAGCTCTAAAATTAATAATAATATATTCAATACTTGAACATCATTTTAAAAAAATAAAAAACGGTGATTTGAAAAACTCAAAACACTCCAAATTTTTACATTCCACAAATTTTCATTTAAAGAATTTAATGAGAATAATAAATTAAAATTTGAAGATGATTTGATATATTTTTTGAGTTAACTCACTAAAAGCATCTGTGAGCTTAAGCTCACAGTATCTTTACTCTTTTTCTATATACATAGAGAGAGAATAAAGCTAGCGTACTCCTAGGAGCACGAAATTGCTCCGTGATCCTAACTCAAAAAATATCAAGTGATCTCCAAATTTTGATTTATCACTCTCATTAAAATTTTCATATTAAAATCTTATGGGGTACAAAAATTTGAGGTATTTCAAGTTTTTTAAGACAATTTTAAAATTTTTGAAAATCAACTCTAAAAATAATAATAAAATATTTAATATTTATACATTATTTTCAAAAAATAAAAAAAAACTTAAAAAATTTGAAACACTCCAAATTTTTGTACCCCACAAGATTTCAATGTGAAGAATTTAATGAGAGTGATAAATCAAAATTTAGAGATCATTTGATATTTTTTTGAGCTAAGATCACGGAGGGGCTTTGTGCTCCTAGGAGTACGTTAGTTTTTCTCTCTCTCTATATATATATATAAAAATAAAGCTAGCATACTCCTGCTTCGTGCTCCTAACTCAAAAAATAAATCAAATGATCTCTAAATTTTGATTTATCACTCTCATTAAATTCTTTATATTGAAATTTTATGGCGTACAAAAATTTGGAATGTTTCAAATTTTTTAAGTCACTTTTTTCAATTTTTGAAAATCAACTCAAAAAATAAAAATAAAATATTCAATGTTTGTACATTATTTTCAAAAATTAGAAAGAGTGACTTAAGAAACTCGAAACACCCCAAATTTTTGTACTCGAAAAGATTTCAATATAAAAAATTTAATGAGAGTGATAAATTAAAATTTGAAGACCATTTGATATATTTTTTGAGTTAGAATCACAGAAAAACTCTGTGCTTCTAGGAGTACGCTTGCTTTATTCTCTCTCTATATATAATATAGTACATGAAAATTTCATATGTGTAGTCTTTAGAGAAAGGGTGAAATTCAATGTGAATGCAACTATTATATCCTCGAGATATAATCTTCTAGCCTTTATGAAACAAATGCAAAATGATCTTCAATTTCTAAATTATGAATATAATAAATTATATTTTATTTGACTTAGAATCTTAAAGTTAATTAATTAATCGAGTCTCTTATTTACAGTTTTTACAGTTTTTTTGTCAAATCATGTTAGAAATAATAAAAAAATAATGAAAATCATAGGTATGTTGTTAATTATGGATCCTTATAATTTTTGTGCTATTTGGCGAATGATAAAACTTACATCAAATTTTACTATTTTCATGTATATTATGCGAATAGATTAACTTTCATTTAGTTCATTTTAGAATTACAAACACTTTTATATGATTATCATAATTATCAAACAATTTAATGTGAATCCGGACAAATATTATTTTTCCCTTTGAACAATCATTGTATTATATCATATGACGAAGAGAAATATATGATCCGTAACATGTAAAATAAAAGCAATGGATAATATCTATAAAATCATATTTAGAGAGTCACTGCACTAATTTTTCATTAGTTTACAAAAAAAAAATGACAACTCCATGTGATAAAGATATTATATAAAATTCAGAAGTACAAAAAAAAATCAAGCATTTAACCGACTATGATATTTTCGTTGGTTGGGAGTTGGGTCTGGAGAAGTATTACAAACAGCCCAACGGTTTCATGTCGCCATTAATGCGAAGGCGTGGGAGACATTTTACGTGTCAAACCGGTGGCTTGACATTAATTGCAGTGAGGTATTAGATGCCAACCGGCCAAAATTTATAGCAAAAAACACGGATGGAATTAGACTCTGTAAACAGATGCTATGTTCTCCTTCCATTTTTGTTCCTTTTCTTTTGCTGCGAATCTAACTTCTAGTTCTAGTATCCTTCGTTCAAACTGTCAGAGTACCATAGTTGCACACAAAGCAGAGATATTGTGTTGAAAATATCCCTTTTTCATCACACATAATGTGATATGATTAGATATTTTGAAGTATTAACTCTCTTTATTTATTATATATAAGATTACAAAATAAAAAATAAAAAACAAAGTCGTACAACCGTTTATCAATTTTCAAATCTCCAATTAAACAGAATGAAAAACAGAGAGGCCACTCAAAGAATAAATGTAATGTAAAATGTTCCAGACAATTTTGGGTCAGAAAATAAGAAGATAGAACTGTAATTTCTCTAATGGTACCTATCACAGTTTCTGTTACAACTATACGTTTCTTTATTTATTTTTGCCCCCTGCAGCATAGACACGCAATTGGATCCAATATATATATACAGAGAGAGAATAAAATGGATTGTTTTCATTGTTATGATTGCAAATTTTAAAATTAAATTATTACTACAAAGATAGTTAAATCTTCTAGCCTCTCGTACATGCTACAACATCACCAAAAATTATTTATCATCGATTTTGTTTAAATATTTTCATCTACTTCAATCCAATAGTTCATTTATAGTTTTCCATCTCCTCCATTAAAGTAATGTATATGTCTATATGATGTACTTAAGGTGAAACATAATTTTTTAAATGATCAAACTTTTTAATAATCATGTATTTAATTATATTATTTATAATAATAATAATAATTATTAAATATATATTTTGTATTTAAATTTTTTATATGAAACTTTATTAAATATATCTACAAATTTATATTTCTAATTATTTATTTGAGAACTATATTTTCGGCATGAAATCTGAGTAACATTTCTAACCAATATAATAAATAAAAGTAATAAAATATTATTAGTATCAATGAAGTAACATAAGTGAAGTCTCCCCGTGTTGAGAATCAATTACTACAAAAAAAATTACTATCTTCGTAACTAAAGATTGTACTGCATCATTTAAAAAAATAAATAAATAAAGCATATGAAAGAATTAACTTTCTATTGCACTCCTACCTTCTTCTTCTTATTTATTTATTCTCTCAGTCTACGCCATTAGCGAATTGGTATCCAGCTGTTTGACGGAAATCAACTGTTAAACAAATGGTTGAATCTGAATAATTCTAGCTCGATAATTACGGGATATTTCTTTATATTAAAAAGAAGATGTAACTATTTCTTCCTTTCTATTTCTTAAGTATAATCAACTATTAAATTTTATATAAATAGTTAAGTCTTAGTAGTTGAACTGTTAAATTTGATTCAAATGCACCAATTTTAAATCATAAGGTTCCATAAGTATTAATGGTGGAATCCTTTGACACTATCTATTTTGACCATTTTGACAACCATCTTTATATAAATTTATAGAAAATCTAATGAATGGAAAAATATTACAAATATATTTTTAAACTTATAGATTAATTATGATTCAAATTTATTATGATTTGAGTGTCATTTGATATTTCATCAAAAATCATCAAAATTATATAATAATTATAATGATTTAAATTTAATGAACTTGGATGGAATAAAAAATGATGCTCAAATTGCACCAAATTTGAATCATGAACAATCCAAAAGTTTAACAATGTGTTTGTAATTTTTTGTTTAGATTATTTTTTTATGAATTTATATAAAGTTGATTGTTAAGGTTGTCAAAATAGATAGTTGTCAAGTGATCCTCACCCATGTATTAATATGTTCAGTCCAATTTTTCTTTGAGGAGAGTTTCAATGTCATAAGTTTTGTATACCACAAGACGTCACCAACTCATTTTTTAATTCATATTTTAAATTTTAAAATTCAAATTTTAAATCCAAATATTTGATCATATTAATGTTTATGGTATATGTATGCTCCTACAATTTCATGATTTTTAAAGTTCATTTGATACTAAATCAAATGAGAACAAAATGAATGCATAAAAAATAATCAATCATAATTAACTAGATTCATTCATTTGTTCTCATTTGATCTAGCATCAAATGAACTCCAAAAATCATAAATTTTAAAAGTATATATCTACAATAAAAATTAATAAGATCAATGATTTGGATTTGAAATTAAGTTTTTAATTTTAAAATATAAATTAAAAAATAAATTAATAGCAGCACACAAAACTTATGATATTAGAACCCTCCTCTTTCTTTATATATCAATGGTATTATTAGTATGATAGAGTTCTAAAAATAACACATAATGATTAATTATGTCACGGAATATCAAGTCACGTCATGGATACATCACAACATGTTTACATAGTGTGTGCCCTATCTCATTGTTATGTATCGTGTCCTTTCATGTGATGTTTCTTCTTGTAACTAATATTGAGTTGTCACATCACATCACATGATCACTTGAAACCACATTTTTATTTTTTCCAAATATTTCTTATCCTACACATAAATATATAATATATTATTTTTCATAAAAGTTTTCTAACATTTTTATTTACTTTACTGTAAAAAAATATATTATTTTTTATAAATCGAAATATTTTTAATTGAAAAGGTAAAATTAAAAAAAAATATAACTAGATACGATAACATATAATGTATTATACATATATCCTATCATGATATATATGATGTATTAGGGATTTTAATGGGTCGGGTCGGATCGGGTTCGGGTCGGGTTATTTTTTTATCCGATCCGATTAAATTTGGGTAAAAAAAATTTGATCAATATCCGACCCGTATAAATAATTAAATATTTATTAATTATTTTTAATATAATTTTAAGTAATTAAATATTAATTAATTTATAATTAATGTTAATTAGTGTACTAAAATATAAAATTACTTTAAAAAATATAATTAATCGGGTCGGGTCGGGTCAGGTCGGGTTGACCCGAATCCGAACCCGACCCGACCTGATTCGGGTCAAAAAAATCAAATTCATATCCGACTCATTTATTTTCGGATCATGTCAGGACAGATCAGGTCGGGTTCGATTGGGTTCAAGTCAATAATTAACACCCCTAAATGGGATCCAAATATGTTGCCATAGTTGCTATGACAGGGTCCTGCCATGAGACAAGAAAAATAGCTCGATTTAATTTTAACGGCCCAGATTTAGATGATAGGACGTGAAATTTTATTTTTTATTTTGTGGGTCTCACCTGCTATAGACCCAATGACAGAGTCCTACCATAACTAGTATGGCAGCGGAAGTAAATGCCCCTAAATATATATAACAGTGATGTATCTTCCTCTGTTATTTTTGTCATGTTATATCATATTACAGAATACGGCACAAAATATTACTGTTCTTATTCACTGGCGTGACACATGCTCAAGCACCTGGGTGGTTCTACGCTTCTACAATGCTTCAAGATTCGATTGAACGGAGGAAAAATGCACCAAGGACCTATATAATTAAACGAAGTTGAATGTTTCAGGGGCCACAAAATGTAATCTGTTTCATCTTTTTCTTAGAAAATAGCTACTATCGTGAAAATATACATGGTTACATTTTGAAATAAATGATACTGTGCTTAAATTTTGTAAACGTTTTGGGCAATCGCATATTGTCGAATTAAAAAAAAAAAAAAAAGAGGAGGGATCACTTGATAGTGATAATTCACAATCGAAATTCAAATAAATTAGAAAAAAATAATATAGATTTTTTTGAACTCATAGATTGATAGTATTTAAAATTTTATGTAATTCTATTATTGTTTAATGAAGCAAATTTTATGTAATTTTATTATCATTTAATTGTTCATCAAAGACGATTAATATATTTTGCAAAAATTTCAATTTAATTAATGGTCTTCGATGAATCACTAAATAATAATAAAATTGTATGAAATTGAAAACACTAACTATTTACAAGCTCAATAATACATCTATAATTTTTTCTATTTTTTAAATTTTAAAATTTATTTGAATTTTCATTGTCATGATTGTCAAAATATAGCCATTGTCAAGTGATCCCTCCCATTAAGAAAATTAGTCAACATCCCGTTGTTCTTAGAAAGAAAGTAACAAATTAAACAATTTAATTACCACGAAACAAAAGTCGTAAAACAAGGATTTATTAATTGTATTCAAGCTTGAAGATTAGTTAGTTGTTTTCAGCTTTAAATACTACGGATAAGTTGTCGTGGACTGCCTCACTGGAATATATTGAGAAAACAACGTTAGTGCCTAACAGCTTATAATTCACATTAATTAAAGTAGGAAATTTCTAATGTTTTATTTAACTTGTGTTCTAATGAAGTAATCAAAGCCCTTTCAGGAAAAAGAAACGTTAGTGACCAGAATTCTGAAAGAGTCTAGGCGTAAATAGCCTAATTGACTTAGTCTGGCATTTCATTCTTTTCTAAGGTTTGATTTGTTATTCATCTTAATAATGCATCTCTTGTAATAAAAATAAAACAAATATAAACATTCACGGTTTTGCACCAAGCCACTAACACTTCCAAGATACTATTTTTGAGTCTTTGGCACGTAAAATAAAATTATTGACGACCCGTTCTGATTTTATATTTTTCAACAAGGTTCTCCTAATATTCTGTTTTTCACGATTACCACACACAGCATCTGCTGTCATAAAAATATTTATAGCGCATTCATTATTATAGAATATAGACGGTCCAATTTAATTTATATATAACGGATTTGATAATATAGAGGATATTTTATTTGTGAAAAATATTTGAAAGATATTGTTGATAATGGCTTATTATTCTCAATGCCTGTACATATATATATATTTTTTATTTCGGAAATACTGAATTAGCAATGGCACAGTCTGCTAATATTAGTTATGTCCTTTTTTACTTTTATTATGAAAATAAAAGCTTAATTAAGTTTCTTCATTTTTATTTGCCTGATATGGATAATGTATAAAAAAAATATATACTTTTCTTATTTGTATGAATTATTTTAAAATTACTAATTGTTTATATATTTACCAAATTTAAGTATCAAAATAATTTGTTCTCCATGCATATCACCCATAAATAAACGCCCTCTTCTTGACCTCTTCTCCTCTTGGAGGTAATTCAGGCACTTGTTTATTAGAGAGGAAAGTTGTATTATACCGGCTTTAACAGCGACTGCTTCTGCTTGATAGTGTTGCCGGTGCTAAATTATTTATTTAATTTAATAATCGCTTCTCTCAGTAACCTTTCACCATCTGTCCCTATAAATTCAGGCCATCCCGTTCTCTCCGTTAAAATCCACTCAAATCTAGTCCTCCCCTCAAAAGAAACCCCAGCAAAACCAAGTTCCACTAAATTAAACTGAGCAGCCATGGCACACAAAATGATTGAGAACCACAGAGAAGGCGCCGAGGTGTACACCGGGCACGACCTGTGCATGAAGAAGTCGATCGAACTCCTCGATGAGCTCCACCTCCCGCGTGGCCTCCTCCCGTTGAATGACCTGGAGGAGTGCGGCTACAACCGGTCGACCGGCTTCGTGTGGCTCAAGCAAAAGAATGAAACCACTCACAATTTCAAGAAAATTAGCAGGAATGTCTGGTATGCGAAGGAAGTCACTGCCTTTGTCGAAGACAAGAAGATGAAGCGCCTGACAGGTGTCAAGGCCAAGGAGCTCCTGATCTGGATCACCCTCAACTCGATGGCCATAGAGGATCCCGAGGAGAAGAAGCTCACCTTCAACACCCCGACCGGGATCTCGAGAACCTTCCCGGTGTCGGCCTTCGAATTGGAGTAAGGATCATCCGCCGTCGGATTTCAATTGGGTTTTATTGGGAGATTTCACTGGGGTTGCTTTGTGTGGGAGATGCCCATCGTTGGGAAACTGATGGCTCATCCTTTCTTCTTAATTATATGATATATCAAAATAAATAACGGTAGTTTCTCATAAGTCATAAATTAATGTTTTTCTTTGTCATCGCTTGTATTAGAAAGTTGTGTGATGTTTAATGCACCGGATTTGTAAGCAAGATATTTACAATTACTGTTACATGTAACATCCGTGATTCTGTTTCGCATTTAATTGCTCCGTTATCTCGTCTCTTCTGGCATGGATATATGGATTATTGTTATTAAAATGGACCACCATGTCATATTGTCATGTCATTGTCATGTGAGCATGATGAACTACATAAAAATTTAAAAAGTTACCCGAAGAACTTAAACGACAATTCGTCACCGCCGCAATGATTCATGAATTCATGGCATCTTGCATTCATGCTACGCGCCCATCAATCGATAGCATCTATATAGAGTAATTGTATGTAAATCTGAACCGTCAGATTTTATATGATGGTTATTACTTTACGAGGCCGTTACTTTATCTCGTAAAATAATACACAGAATATGCAGATTTTTTTTATTTTAGTAAATAAAATAAATAAATATAGCAAATTGACCACCTCTCTCCTCACTTTTGCGTTTATAGTGGGGCACTGAGTTTGAAACTCGGTCCGATTTTTTGTAAAAAAAAAAAAAACACGCGGACTGAGTTTCAAACTCGGTCCAAACTATCCCATTTGCATTTCCAACGCCTCCCATATGGGATAGTTTGGACCGAGTTTGAAACTCGGGTGCGGGTAATTTTCTTTTTTTTTTACGTTTCTGTATAAAAAAAAAAGCCCGGACCCGAGTTTCAAATTCGAATCTGGCTATTTATGCAAAAGTAAGAAGAGAGATGTCGAGTTTGCTATATTTAT
Organism: Schoenoplectus tabernaemontani; assembly: GCA_037127355.1. Lineage (NCBI taxonomy): Eukaryota > Viridiplantae > Streptophyta > Magnoliopsida > Poales > Cyperaceae > Schoenoplectus > Schoenoplectus tabernaemontani. The sequence goes on from CM073740.1 coordinate 12,530,019, forward strand.
TTATTTTATTTACTAAAATAAAAAAATCTGCAGAATATGAATCCATCAAATACCATACGTCTCTGTGAAATTTATTGCCGACCCTATTCTTGTGTAAAAAGTGAAATTAAATTTCATCCGTGCGTTTGCATTTTTCCTTTTTCTTTTTAAAGATATTTGTATAAAAATTATACTATATTTTCAAATAAAATAATAGTGATTAAATATCTTAACGCGCTCGGATTAAATTGTTTTAATTGAAATGAAATTAAGATATCTCCATCTATGGAGTAAAAGTTAAATAACAAAAATTCCCTGATTTTGACATTTTTTTATTTACTATTTCACTTCTCATATAGACATATAGTGCGTGAGGGCAATTATATTTTATTTAATATTACTTCTTTTAGTTAATTTTTGAATACCAATATTCCGAAGTGATGCGGCATTTTTTTTGGGTTTTGCTTCAATTATCAAATACATTATGATTTTGTAAAGAAGACAGTCTCTAATAGACGTTTGTCAATTTCTACCTCGCAAAAAAACTAATTTGTGCGAAAAGAATGTGAACAAACATCAAAAAGTTTGACAAACTCAAACCAAATTAATACTACTTATAGAGATAAAAGAAATATCATGTGTAATCATTGATACCTTAGTGAAAATAATCCCTAATTATTTTTCAACTCTTCCAAATAAAATTTACGCATTGACACAAAAGTCAAATGTGCATTCGAATGCATGATACTCAATTATTATTATCATTATAATAATAATAATAATAATAATAATAATAATAATAATAATAATAATAAAGATGCATTATACTCAATTGCGTAGGTGGGAATTTAAACTTTTAAAGAGTAAAAAACCTTAATTTGAATACATTTATTGACAATTGTTAAACATATTAATTATCTATCCCCGGGCATTTAAGGAGTTCGAAAAGTGAATCTAAATACATTCATTTACAATTGTTAAAATATATTTTCCATTCACTTGTCTATCTCTTCTCCCTTTTGTCAAAAAAGATCTCTATTTTTATTTTACTTCTCCATTTTCACCTTCTTGCCTTCACCACCCTCCACCCTCCTTCACCTCTGTCCCACCACCTCCATCCAGGGGCGGACCCTGGTAAGGCCGGGGGGCAGCTGCCTCCTTGAATTTTGAAAAATAGCGCTTTTAAGTAGTGTTTTCGGTGATCTGCTTTTCTTGAAATTTTTTTTTGTCCTCCTAAATTGTCTGATTATTTTCATTGAGAAAAAAATATTTAATATCGTGCATAATGAAATAATTATGCAAAAATATAAAATTTAAAGTTTCGTAAAAAAAAATTATTCATCAACTTGATTATCTATTATTTTGAGCTTTATTTTATTGTTATTTTTAATATATAAAATTTATTATTTTAATATTTTTTATTAGGTAAAAATATATATTAAATTATTATTATTTGTAGTATCCGATTAGTTAATGAATTTGAACTCGGATAATCTATTATAATCTGATAATTGCCCCTTGATCAAAATTCTGCATTCGTTGCCTCCACCCTCCTCCACCTCCGCCCCTCTACTTTCTCTCCTCCAACTCCGCCCTGCTTCATTTCCGCCCCCTTCATCTTGTCTCCATCAACAAACCATCTTTATCCCTCTTTTACTTTTGTCTTATTTTTGCACCACCCACCTTTACCATCATTACTTTGACTTTATCTACATTGTTATTGTTATATCACTTTAGTGGATGATATAAATATTTTTTACATTTTACTGGAACGACTTTATATTATTTTGAAAATATGAATATTTTGAATTTACAGTATTTATTTTTAATTTATTAATCCTATGAATGATATAAACACTCATTACATTTTGTTGGAGCATTTTTTGAATAGGTATAAATATTTTTTTCAGAAAAATCAATACAACTAAAACTTAAACCATGGTGGTTTGCAAGGTGGTTTGCAAAGCACAGAGGCGTTGTGTGCTTTACGTTTTATTTTTAATTTCAAGTCAGAAATAATCGATCCGAACCGTTCAATATAATCTTCATATAAAAATCTATTAGTAAACCAAATTTTAGATTTTTTAGACTTTTTTTCTAATTTTTCTGATGAGGAGAAAAATGACTTGATCTGAGAATTCTGGTTCATCCAAAAATGATGGTTTCCGCCCTATCCAAAAAAATAGCAAATAAATTCTAAAAATTCTAAAAATTGGTTTACTAATAAATTTTGATATAGAGATTAGATTGAGCGGTTTGGATCGATCATTTTTTACTTAAAATTAAAAATAGAGCGCAAAACACACAACACTTTTGTACTTTGTAAAACACCATAGCCTAATTCTTCTACATGTATTACTAGATGTTTTGATGTGTAATTAATACATAAAATTTTTAACTAGGTACGAACACTTTTGTATATAAAAAATGAATAGTTGCAATCAAAGGTTGAATTAATTAATAATATAATTTGTTAAGAAGATGACTAACATTTTAAAAACTTTTTATACGCTATAATTATTTCATTACTTATAATAAACCCGTCTTAATTTTGATATAAACACTTTTGTCCGTCAAAATATTACATCAAAAGATGCGGGTTCGAGAATACATGTGCCATTTCAAATAAATAATTTCTAGTTGAGTATAATCATTACTAATATTTAGTATAAATATTTTTTAGTTGAATATAAACAACACTAAGTTACTAACATTTAGTACTTTTTTTTTTTTATTGTGCTTCCTATTGGAGCGTGCCAGCAACATAAAAAGCTCCGGACAACGTAGAAAGGAGACAGTTAAGGGGATTTTTAAGAGAGATAATTATCAGAACCTTCTTTATCTTGATCAGAACTGTATGACAGGTTTCATCCTCGATGTAATTGAAATAAGTATGTATGAGTATGACATGATAATTCTGCATTTTTGTGAAGATTGATTAGAACGTGAGTCCACGAAGAAATACTTTTAATGCATGAAAAATAATAGGTCCAAAAAAACTAGTTGCTCACGAGGATCTTTATAAGACGGTTCGCAAAAAACAATCATTATAAAGCTGGTATATCTAAAAGAAATCATTGAAACTGATTATAAGCATTTAATTGGGTTTACACTTTACACCGTAATAGTATAATTAATGGGACCTACCATATTGAGGAATGAGGCAACAACACTAAAATTTAGAATATGAAAAGAAAAAGATTGGATACATGGTGAATTACATGTTACTTTTGTTTTCAGTAATTTAACTTAACGATATTCCAGTAACCAAAAATACAATTGGGGCATCTTCAACATGTTCTATTTCACTAGCTATATATCCACGCGTTGGAACAGTCTTTTTTATTTAAACATTAAAATATTATAAGATAAAAAATTCACATTTATCTAATATTATATTATAAATTCACCAAATTATATAGAAAATCTATAATAAAGACTATATTTAATCTTGGATGAGATTTTTGCACAATATGAGTTAATGATTCATGATTTTATGGCAAGAATGTTGCTAAATAAAAAAATAATATTATGGAAATAATAGTATATAAGGGAAATAAATTGAGAGAAAGAGTGGATCAATGGACGCGATCACATACGTTCGGTCAATCAAAAATAAATATTATCCGTCTAATTGAGAGATAAAATGGGTATAATAAAAAATTAGCTCTCCAATTCTTAATTTTATATAATAGTATAGATTAGAAAAAAAAATTGTTTAATGTCACTTCAAAATATCACTCTAAAATTTGAACTTCTCTAAATGCCACTCCAATTTCAATTTATTTAGTCATTTACCACATATACTATATAAATGTTAAATTATTAAATAAAAATAAAAATATTATCTATTCTACCCAAAATACTATTATTTCTCCCCTCTGGCAATATTTCTCTTTCTTTCTCTGTCCCGCTTTTTCTTTTCCGTGGTCATTTGCTTTGCTTGTCATAAAATCACATTATAATACTCGACGCCTTCACTGATGTTGAGCTCTTTTCTCCTCCTTCCTCCAAAGATTCCAAAGTTCCCTTCCCTTCTCCCTTTCTTTACCTCAATTGTCTCCTCTCCAGACTCGGGACTTTTATTATTCAACTCTAATGCAAGCAATACATAGTAGGCATTGAGAATTTCAAAAGAACAAATACCAGAATTACTCTTATGTGGCTGAGGATGTGAATGTGAGGTGGACTTCCTTAGCCAAGTAGGATTATTTTTCTCTGGTGTCTCCTTATTCGAGTAGGAAGTTTTCAAAGAAGAGACTTGAATGTTGTAATTATTTTTTTTTATGATTGGAAAATGATGTTAAAATTGAGGATAATCTGCCCATCAAGCAAAGCGCTATATAAAATGGGAGGGAAAAAAAAAAGGTGAGATGTCAGACCAAATTGAACAACTGATGCAAGGAAGAAGTTTCATAGTCATACACTGCGGCTGGTGTGCTAAATAAAATCTCCCTAATATTTGGTCACAGTCTACAATCTCAGTATCACACGTGGATTTGGATCAGAGGCTTTTTTAGAATCTCAGCGTCTCAACTTGCTGGTACGAACATAGCTCATCAGATGAAGGAAGGGTACAAGAGAAATGGGTATTTTGGGAATTACAGAAATACATCTCAAAATATAGTAAATTTTTTTTTCAATTGGAGATGTATAAAAATTATCTAAATGTGACAAATAACTAATTAAATATGTTTTGAAGTGGCATTTAAAGAAGTTCAACTTTAGAGTGACATTTTGCTATTTTGAGATTTTAGGGTGGCATGAAACTAATTTCCCCATTTCATTAATTCTTTTATCATCTAAAATCTCTACTACTAAGTACTTAATAATCAATTTAAAAGTAAACAAGCACTCGATACAATCCAGCTGTTAACGGTCCCTTGTCATTATATAATCCGTTAGAATGACCCCATCTGTTGTGAAAATGGTGATCATTCGGACATTTGTTGTAATAATTTTGTTCATTTTGTGACTTTTAATTTGAACTTTGATTTTAAATGTTCATTAAAAAATATTGTAATAGTTTAGTCCAATTAATTAAAAAATTCATGTGTTAGAATATACATATTTAAGTTTCCTGGAGTTATACAAGAACTTTAATTTTTTTTTCGTTAAAAAAAAAGAGTGAATAAGGTATTGGGCAATAAACCAACGTCCTTCTAACCTCATTAAATGGTACAGGTCCTGCAAGGCTGCTGCAACCAGCCATTCCTGATGGAGGTGTGAATGTGATGTGACGAACTCTAAACCATGTTATAGGGTATTTATGACATGCAGGTTATAGTTTATAGTTAGGAAGTTGCCACCAAATGCAAAGAGACTAATATATATTTATAGAATATATATAACATAAGATACAACACTAACAATAAGGGCATTTGGTCTAGTGGTATGATTCTCGCTTTGGGTGCGAGAGGTCCCGAGTTCGATTCTCGGAATGCCCCATTTTTTAAGCATTTAAATCTTTTTGGTTGTAATGTAGTTTTTCTGTTCGGCATTTAACACTATTTACGTCTCAAATTCCTTTCTGGACACATTTGCTCTAAATTTTCGTCGGAAGTCGAACTATCATTTTGAGAGTTTGTCTCAAATGTCTTTACAAACTTATGTCTAGATTGACATCTTTTAATTACTCGAAGTCGAACTCTCATTTTGGCTATGCTATTATGTACATGAAGGCATTTTTTTTATATTTCAAGTTGACATTAATTTAAAGTCACCAACTTAACACTTGCACAACTAACTTCGGTGGATACGTTAGGTTGACATTAATTTCGATGATTACATTAAAGTTACATTCCACGTTACGTCGAGTTGGATGGTTTACAATAATTACTTAATTAGCATTTCAATTAGTTGGAGTAAATACTTGAACGTACCACTGCGAATACTTTTTTGTAAAGTGAAGATTCTTATTGTTCACGCAAATGATCTCCGACCTTACCAGACTGAATTGGAGTTTGGAGAGGGGATGATCATGAGAACAAAATTAAACGGCTGCTAGGGGTGTAAACGGATTGGATATTATTACCCATTTTATCCGGATGCAGATCCTGATTTTATCTGGAATATGGATACACATCCGGATTAAATTTTTGAATTTTGAATTATATTTTAAATATGTTTCAATTGAGTTTTCATGTAAATTATAAATCCAATTAAGTTAGATCTAATTTGATCTCATGTACCATATTTTTATAATTTATTCATATATTTGAACCGATAATAATAATAATATAAGGACGATTAGTGATTATTTTATTATTAAAAATTAACTTCTCCAAGCAATGAATTTATAAAAAAACATACAATAATTTTTCAGTGATATATATAATATTTTTATGTAATATTCAAATAATATCCGTATTTGTCTAATATCTAATATTCATTTTATATCCAATTCACATTTATATCCAAATCTGTATTAAAAAAAATTATAATAAAGATATAAGTAATGAAATCACACAATATGAATGCTGATGATATAAAGGGATAGAACATTGTACGGGGCTACGGGCGTAATATTCATGACAGATGACGTGACGTGTCATTTGAAATCTTCTCCAGGCACCAGACATTCATAAGGCGCAAAAAACAATTGCGCCTTCACACTTAGAATCCGGATATTCTGCCTCTGCCGCTGCCGCACAACACGTCCAGCACGTACATTCTCTTTATATTCACGATTCTTTTGAATTGAAGACTATTCACGCCGCACTAGGGCTGTACAAAAAAATTCAGGTTTGTAACTTAAATCAGGCTCATTCGAGTTAATTTGGTCGATAATTAAATGAGTTAAGTTTAAATTAGTGTTGACTCAGTTCGTAATTCAACTTGGCTCAAATAATAATAATTTATATTTTTTTATGTTAAATTCTAATATAATAATTCATCTCTCATTATCTCTCGTAATCTCACCATCTCAGCGATTTAATAACTCTTCGTGACTCAACTCATATTTTTGATACGATAATTTTTTGCTGGTACATTCATTCAAATTAGTGCAACAAAAATTTTATTAAAAATATAGATAGTTGATATATCAATTTTGTACTAATTTATGTATCAATTTTAATTTTGTACTACCTTATGCATATATCAATTTTGTACAACCCCCCCCCCCCCCCCCCCCCCGCCAACTCAGCCTACTACATCCCCTCGAGACTACAAAAGAAGAAACTAGAAAACAGTAATTTAGAAAGTACATATAATGGTAAACGAAAAAAAAATCAAACAAGGTCTGTTGCTATTATGATACACCGGTACAACATTTGAAAGCCTATAAATGTTTCATAAATCACAAGTATATACAACCAAGAGTGAAACCAGTAAGTGGAACAAGTGCAGCCCACTCCCTAACTAACACAATCAATATATGCAATTTTTTGGGGAAGCACAAATGAAATCAACAAAAAGGTTCCACAAGTAGGAACAACAAGCAAAAGCAAATGCAATGAGCTGTATGAATCCAATAAATTCTCTATAATAGTATGTCATCCAATGAAATATCTTGCGACAACATTTTGATTTTCTGTTCAAAGAAAACAGTTTTGATTAATTTTGTGGCAATATACATAAGTGATTTAATTTAGAATCAGTTCTATTTTGAATATGTTAAAAAGTTGGTCAATAAACAAGCCGTTGAGATGTGCTGTATCTATTGGCAGTTAAGTTTACAGATACTTCTTGGAAAAAGAGAGTAAAAATTGAAGTCTTACTGTGATAAACATCGGAGGGTCATCCAGACTAGATGAGCCAAGTATAATTTCTCTTTGTAGCTTTGACGACAGCTTATGGACCACACGAAGCTGCATGTGGCATTTTCAAACTATTTTATATTGAAGTCATCTTAGAATTGTAATCACAAAAAATAAGTTCATGGGAAATCAGAATCCGTACCTCTGAGCGAGTGGCCCCACCAATGACGAAGACAAATATTCTCTGACCCATCTTTTTGAAGTCGCTTGATGCATGTCTCAGGACCGAGTCACTGAAAGAAGAAAGATAAAAGAATCAAAAGCTTCAATTTGACTGCTTGCAGACTATTAAATAACAAAAGGAAAAAGTTAGTCATTTCTTTCATGGTCTCATTCAAGGAAAAAAAGAAAAAGCCAAACACCAAAATGGAACAAGTTGCAAGCCTGCATAGTATTTGGTAGTGTTTACAACAAAGAAAATAAGTGAAGGCTTTATTGTTTCAGTTTGACAAGTTTTCTCTCTTCCTCCGTTCCTCACAAAACAGCAAGTGAAAAAAATGAGTCTGCAGTCATAAGGCATATGAATAAAATTTCATGTGCATGATGCCAGAGAATACCAAAATCAGAGAAGCAACAGAAACAACTAACAGCCAAGTTTCCACAATGCAAAAAATGACCAACCAAAAAAGAAAATAAAATAAAGAAAGAACAACAAAACTTCTAAGGGAGATTCTGCAATGGATCGAAACAATTTTAGACCATTCAATTTTGATTTTTGAGTACTGGATAGTTGAGAAAAGCTCTTTTCAGTGTGAATAGAGGAGAGGTTAATGAGTGAAAAATCATTGTCATTGATTAGTAAATGAACGATACTTCTTTCCGATCCATAGCAGAATTTGTCAACTTATATATATGGAAGCAAAAGAAAATAATTATTGTGTAGAACTAGTACAAAATTTTCAAATTAGGGAATTGTTCCAAAGACTGCAAGAAACTGTGACATGAAATTTGTGCAAAATTCAATGAAGTAGCATATACAGTCTATGCCTGCTGTATGGATATTTTAGAAACATTAAAATATGTGGAGTATTACATTGTTTCTAATGGTGTGTTGCTCATTTCTGTGAATGGGGTGAGGTATACCTAGAATAGCCATCATCAGAATTGCGGGGTCGTGCCCATGTGCCAGTGCGCTTGGATCTCACAGAGACTGCAGCATGATGGACACTATTGGTATTTCTTTGAGGTGTACTAACCGGTGTTGAATGAAAACTAGGGCTTGGATCATTCATGCAAGGGTACTCCTCTCTTGGTAAGTCCCCTTTGCTTAATTTCTCCAACAAGTCCTACACAGACATTACAAGTAAGAAAAAGGTTCTCGTACAATTTCATACAAAAACATAAACAAAAAGAGTTGTTGTTTCAAATTACATAGACTTATGTAAAGTTACACCTCTATCATGGGATAAAACCGAAACTGTGTCCATTTCTTCTGTTCCTCGCCCTCTTTCTCTTCTCTTACAGTAGCTTTTTTCTGATGCATAAACAATAATTTAAAAGAAATAAAAGTTGCAGTACCAAATAAGGACATTTCATAGACTTTAAATATAATACCTTGTGCATATCAAATGTAAGTTTAAAGCCGCTTGATGACTTTTTGGTCTCTTGTGGTGCCATCAAGCGATGCATATTATTTATAGCAATCATGTCATCAGCTGATATCCCAGCTAACTGTTCGCACCAACCAAATTATTTTAGTATGTAATTTAACAAAACTAAGATGCGAAAATGAGCTGGCTGAAACCATATAACACTAGGACAGGAATTATAGCCCTACTGAAAGCACCCAATTAAGGTCAGGCCCTTGAGTTCATAGGTAAAGTTCAGGCAATTTCTTTCTAGCCACCAGTCTGATCTGGTTAGACTTAAACCTTTTCTAAAGGACTATACTTCCACTAGCCGTTTATTTCTCACTGAGAAAACATATACAAAAGAAACAAAATGGGCAACTGAAACAAACCAAAATTAACAATTTGATAGTTCTGATCTACCCAACCGAATTGCAATAGATCCATGGTTGGATCAAGATCTGAACTACTTGACCTACTGGTAGGATTCCTTTTAAATAAAAAAGTGTCCAATCCCTAATAAAAGCTAACAATGCCATATGATTAATACCTGCATCAGCCTATTCCCTTTGTCACTATCAAACTTCTCAGGATATATTGCAGCATAAATCATGAGAAGGCGCAGTTTATTCTCACGGCTAGTATTCTATATATATCCAGATGAACAAAATAGTTAAGAGAAAAAGTAGTTTCTGAATTTAAAAGAGAAAATTGTAGGTTCCTCCATGAGATACTTAGTCTTTCAAAAATTTCCTCGCTGTTGCTACATGCAATAAGAAAACTACAAATACAAATCTATAAAAAGCACAATAGGTTATACTCTATCTAAATTTAATATATATGAGCCTAACACAAACCTGCATTTCTATGAAATGTGGGGGGGGGGGACCTAATGTTCGGCTGAAATATTTTAAAATCATACTAAAGGCACAGAACCAAAAGAAGAGAAAAATAAAAAAACTACATTACATGTTTAGTCCTGAAGAAATTTATTAACTCAGTCGTCCCTGCTTTCCCAAAAACAAGATTTTGTTCTAGATCTCCAATATCTCGAAGTCCTTGCTCTCTTATTACATTGTTTATTTTTCCTGCAATCTGTACAAGTAAAGTTCATCAAAAAAAGAAGAAAAGGAATACATATTCAATAACCTATAATTTAGCAAACATAACTAACCTCTACGTGCAAGGAGAGCTTTTCAATTTGGTCGCTGTACTGTGGGAGAGCTTGTACTATCTTCTGCAAATCCCTTGTTGATAACTCACCACCACCTCTACATCAACAAGGTAGGGTTTTAAAACATACAAATTAAACAAACTATAAGAATACCAAGAGGAAAAGCAAGGTATGTCCACTATCATACTAGAAGCTCCCGGTATCTCACTACTCACTAGCATGTAATATCGAACAAAACTGAGCCTTTTTAAGTACTATATGGGCTTCTTTTTATAGCATTGTGTAGGTTTTTTGCTAAAGTAATCCAATTCAGTTTTAGATAGCTTACCTGCCATGTATTTGTGCTGCTTTATTCTTTGACATGAAGCTAGTCATTTTGTCGTGCAATTTCTCACTAGCCTACAATGTATATAAAAACAAGTAAATAGAACAACAATTAATGTTTTACAGAAAATGAAAACAACTAATTAAAAGAGGTACCTCTCCTATATGTGTGTGCCGAAGCTCAAGCCATACAGGATCATGCTCCTCTAAGAGGACCTCTTTTTTCTCAGTTGATGAACCATCTTTACTTGGAACCTTTGCATCAACAAAATAGAGTCCGATAAAAAAAGAAAATCCTAAAATTATTACGTATATTTGAAAATGGGGAAAAATTATGAGAGACCTACCTCCTGGACATACTTGTTACCATCCATAAGCAGCAAATCATGGCACATTGCATCATAAGTCCATTCATGAATTATTGGAGCAATCTACATAATTCAAAAAAACCATAAGAGCATGAGAAGAAAACAGCACAAGTACTTGAGTAACAATAACATTTATTGTGTCACTAATATGAAATACAAGCTATTTGCATGCATAGCACTAGAGATATCAGTGTCAGCAATCCACTAATCAGAGCTTGGATGAGGACTGACTGAGCCTGCCAATGAGAAGAGTAAAGAAATAGCGACTTCATCGAATCTTATCGCCCATCACAAGCAACAACAATAGTCTTTCTGAGTGTACTGATGAGTTGAGTGGTTAACCATGAGCATAACACAATATTAGATTGCGTTCAGTAAGAAAAAACAGGCTGATTCAAGTAATGTGTTGTACCATAAAATTTCCCGGATGGAGAAGTCAACAAAATTAAACGTTCCACCTGTTACACACTATGTAATACTTGCGGGAAAAAAATTGTGTGGTTGTGTTTCCACACCCAATATCATTAACTAACTCATCAATAAGAGAATATCACCAAGTTACCCTTAAATCACATTAAAAAAAGCTAACCAGTTCTCGTGATAATATATTTCAGGTACCATTGGTACCCAGAATTCTAATTTGTAATGCTTAAATTCAGTTAATTTAATGCTCACTATTTTTTTTTGAAGTAGCAAGCGAAGGGCCTACTATATGATTTTATTAATGAAAGTTAAAAAGAGTTACTTAATGCTCACTATTAATTAATATTTCCAGAAATTAGTTAAATCAATGAAAATTATTAAATAGTTAGGTACCAATTGCATATATTTCCATTCTCCAGAATATTTGGGTTTAGATACAAGTGCCACAAACACCTAATTTGCTTTTGCCAAAAAAAAATGTTGTTGATCTAATAAATTTGTAATGATCCCAAACATACATGATCAATTGAGCGGTCAACAATTAGAAGCTGACAGGTTTCAGTCTGGGGAAAATCGACTATGCCGGATTTATGCTTGGCGAGGCAGTTCCAAACAGCTGCTGCTAGCTTGGTAGGTATGAGGTCCCGGAGTGTTGTCAAAGTGGACGCATCAATTGTCTTTGCTGCACGGTACCTCACATAAGGGAATTCCTGAAAGGCAAAAGTGTAAAGGTATTTTGTTCTTTCATTCTACATAGTGATGATATAAAAATGTCCTTCAGAACATAACAATAATAAAATCATTGTGTAAAGGTTTAGGGTCTTTGTGATGGCTTTCTTTTTCCTTTTGTTTATTTTTTTTTCTGGTTGTTTTCTTAGTACCACTTGTTCACCTTTTGTATTGTCACATTCTTTTGATTTTGGTTGTTGCTATGCTTTAATTTGATATAATTCTTTTTATGCTTATGCTTTAACTTCATCAATTTATTTTTTCCAACAGCATGTTATCATTTCCTTTTTCTTGATTAGATTGTATAACAGTGGCTCCTCATCATTCTTCATAGTTGCTGTTTTTTTTTTACCTCTTTAGGTGATTGTTTCTATGTTCACTTCATTGATACATTGTCATTTCTGACTCATTACAGTTGTTTAATTCAACTTGCATTAATTTCACAGTTTTTTTTCTGTATACCTTGTTAATTTCTGGGTTATACTGGTTTAAAATCAAAGGGATGTATTTGCATTTGTGTTTAGCTGCATTCTAATAGTGCATCTTTCAGGCCTTTCAATTGGATTTAAGTTACAGTGAGCATGATGTTTGCATTCTTTTTTTAAAAAGATACACATGCAGAGAAAGAGAGGAAAAGATTACCCGCAAAGAAGCAAATACTGTTGCAATGCGAGTGGCCATGGTGTTAATGCAGGCATTGTGATTTTGAGACATCTCTGCATTTTCACCAAACAATTCTTCCAATGCTCTCTCATGATCTGTTACAAAACCCTGTCCCAAAATGCCAGTTGTTTGGATGAAATAGGTGAGTTTCTTCCAAAAAAAAATCTGGGAAACAACATTATTTTAGCAGCTCATATCATCCATTTTCAGTATTGTGGACTATCATAGCAGATGTCATGTCCTTATTGATAACAAGTGGTATGGTACCAGTAACTTTTTACCCACAATATGAGGGAATGCTTGATGAAAAAATGAGTGGAATTAAAGCCTTCAAATTAAAGGATAATTAAGGCTAGGATGGAGCAACCATTACTTCACTACCCATGTCTCAAAAAGATTGAAAATTTCGGATTCCAGTACCTGGCTGTCGATTGCAAAATATTCCAAATTCATCTGCAATGGATCAACTATGAGTATTACATACAACTCAAAATATAAAACAGAAATAGAAGCAAAGAATTCAATAAAAAAAAGCAAAACAATATATAAATAACCTCACTGAGTGCACATAATCGCCCCATAACACTTGCATCCCTCCTAATGGGAGCCACCAATTCCCTCGGTGCCGAGGAGCTAAAAAACACAAATGCCCTGAAAGAACATTGAAAAGCAAAAAGAAATGCAGATGGGTAAACCTCAATTTAAACATATATAATCCACACACATTTTACATATGAATTACTTACTTCTTATACAAGGGGCTTCTCCCTGACATATCTGACATAAACATGACAATACTGCATTTATTAAAACAACGGTGAGATCATAAACATGCATGTGATATGGACTGTAAATGAATAAATGTGGAATAAAAAAATTTATTAGGAGATTTTGGTAGTTACTTCTCCTTGGTTGGCTGGATAAAATATACAGCATCCATAGACGGTAAGGGTTGCCTTCTCTTGTATAAGTCTTCAACCACTGAACAAACACAAGATGTCCATTTAGATAAGAACCTTCTGTACTAAAATACTCTCAATAATAGTTCTTAATGTATTAATTAGAACTTACATGAAACTCCTTCTTCAGTGATATCAGCCATCTTGCAAGCATATGACATTACTTTGACAGTTACTTTGTCCATAATAAGCACCTTTCAAAAAAGGACCCCAAAATTATAAGGAATACTATTCTTTCTTTGCGATCAGTTAGGAGTAAAGCAGAGTTGCAAAAAAAGGTAAGTAAGCACTCATGAATCTCCGTTCAATAACTTCAGTATCAAGCAACCAAACAACTGTTTTAGATAAAAGCATAATGATCTATCAAAAATATGACTATGACTCATACATACCTTCCATGTAGATTTTGATTCCTTTGTTCTAGTTGAACGAAGCATTTCATACAACAGACCTGAATCAATCAAAGTAGTTTGCTAATTATCAAAATTGAAAAGGCTTATTATGATTCCTTTAATAGAAAGTAGTATGTTATTTTTTCTAGTTCTCTGATTATAGTGACTGTACTGAATCCAACAAAAATTACTACAGAAACAAGGATCACAGTGTTACTAAACCAGTAAAGAAAACATTGACGGAACCTCTACATTTATAAATATTGGACAGTGCTCTATGCCTCTATCCCAACAAAATAAATACCAAAGAACAAAATCATTACGCCACTTCGACGAATCTTTTCCCTTCAGTAGCGTTAATTGAAATATATACGAACACTTCAGATCTAATTCTTACCTCACAAATTACAATGGAAAACGGTAAAAGCGACCAACTGCAAATTAAAACATTCCCAAATTTGGAGGAGTGAAATGAAACTAAACTAAAGAGATAATAAGTGGCAACATACGTTCTCTGGTGATCTGGCGAAAAGTCTTGGCTTCTCCTACATGTGACGAATCCGAATCCGTTATCGACATGATTTCTCTCTAAAGTTCTGACTCGCTCGCTTGCCTGTTGATTTCCCAATAGGGATCTGTTAATTTCTCGCCCACTCTCCTGATTTTCAAATTGGTACTATACAGTTTAATAATCTTGCTTTCTCCTTTTACGCCTCTCTTCGTATACCTCTCTCTCCTTTCTCCTCCGAAATAAATGTTGAAGTGATGATTCTTCGAGATCGGGTCTGACTCGAGGAGGAGGAAAGAGATGAAAGGGAAGAATGTCGAGAATCGCGTCCGAAAAGAGAGAAGAATTCAGACCTGTATCTGTATATGGAGAAAAATGGAAATGGTAGGGCATCGTCGGGTGCGTATTATTTTTTCCGTGCGGACATAAAATCTAGACGGTTGGAGTTAAATCTGGATTGCTGTGAAGAAGTCAAAATACGAATTTTGATATACGGAAGAGCGTCTGCGTCTGTCAAATGACTATTATACCCTTGAAGACAATTATGAGCAAAATTACCTTTTCAAAGCTAATCCAGAATCAAAATAGACAGATAAATAAACAAAATAGGAAATTAGCAATTGGAGAATTGCTTTAACAAATAATCTCTTTATCTTTTTTGAAAATTTTGTCAGCAAAAAATAATCTCTTATCCCAGAGCATTCATGTCATTTCAGTCAGTTTGCTACAGACGTAACAGAGTACTGCTTCAGGGTCTGAAAAAGGAAAGAGTAAGTATGTATTAAAACGAAAACGACGAGTTACTCAGAACAATCATGAAAATACCAGAAAACAAAGTACCCGTGCCATTTTTAAATAAGTGAAAAAAATAGAATATTTTAATGTATTCCTAAGATAGCATAAAAAATAAATTAAAACTAACCTAGTACAAAAGCAGGGGCAAAAGAGGTTCTGAAACCGAGATTCTGATTTGAGAACCGAAAGCAAAACCACAAATTTTGGATAAGTAATAGTAAAAATTTGGAAAGCAAATTGTGGTAAAATTAAAGTCCCTCCGAAACAATACTTACATCATGTGTTTGTATCAATAATTAAATTAAATTTTATTTCCATGTATGTTATAAGTATGAAGTATCCAACGCACCTGCAGTTGGGGAGACATAATTACATAATGAGTGATATATTGAATGCAAATAATTTGGATATAACAAACATATGCTTCAATAGCCATCCCAACAGCACAAACAATCTATTCATAATATTTTTCATAGAAAATAAACCACTACCAAATCAACATCATAAGTTGATAACTAGTTAAAACTTAGAACACTTATATTGGATTGCACAACTAAAAGCATGACTACTTCTAACAAGATAATGATTTGAATTTTAAAATTTAAGTGTTATAATTTAAAGTATAAATTAAAAAAATAAATAATGACATTTAGTGATACATAAAATTAATTAAAATTAATGACGGTGGAACCTTTTCGTAAACCTATTGGACAACTAATAATGCCAAAACGGAGGAAAAGGATCCCGTTCTGGAAAAAGGTTTTGCTTTCAATAATTGCGCATGCTTCCATACATCGTGCACTAATAAAGTTCTTTTTAGAACTTTCAATGATTTCTTTTGGTACAATAATGTTATCCTCTGGTCCACATTCATACAGTTTTTTTATATAGGGGGATAATATTTATATTATTAATATAAGAATAATGAAATCTAAAAAAAATACGAATACGTTTCGTATGTGTCTTTATTTTTTTTTACTTTTCAATTTTTTAAAAAAAAAATGAAAAACATCAGTGAAAGTGACGTTTTTGCACTGACGTCAAACTCATATAAGAGGTCAAGGAGATGACTTAAAAAAAAATCTGAAAAGTACAAACGCGTCATTCCAGTTGCTCGCTGTCATTCATATTTTTAAAATTTTAATTCCATCACTCTTATTATTAATAATATAATTATTATGAATATTATATATAAAAAAAACTGATGTTCATATCTCTACGAGGGGTCGAGAGAATACTTTACGTTACATTGAATCTAACCCTGGATCATTGTCTTCATGTAGAAACACGCTCTTGGAACGAGTCGACAACGCTTTATTTGTGGCAAAATTGAAATTAAACCTGGCAATCGACTCCATTTAGTCATCGACTTATTCAAAACGAGGTTTATTTGAGCGGCTAATACTTTACGTTACGTTAATCATCATCCTCGAAAAGGATAATTCCAAATACGATTTACGTTAATTAAAAAAATAAATTGAAGTAAATGCATTTTAGATATATTATGTATCTTCACTCTTAATAAAGTGTGTAAGTGTTCTAACTCTATGATGGTTAAGATTGGTTCTGATCCTATTGATTAGAATTTATTGATTGATTTTTGAAGTGAATATGAATCATTAGATATTAATTTTTTTGTGTGATGTTATAGATCGTAACGAAAATATTAAAATATTTATTAAATTTATAATACATCCGCTACATTAAAGGTTATGCAATTGTCTCTTTTCCAAAAAATATTATTTTCTGAAGAATTTATCAAATTTAAAATTTAATTATACATTTTAAAAAAAATTATGATTACTATATATAAGAAATTGATTAGTTGTATTGCTTCTTATTTTGTTTGTTATAATCTTTTATATTAGAATAGAATGATATTTTTAGATTTTAATGTAAAAAATAATAATATACAAATTAATCATAGTAAAGTACGGACAATATATTAGCAATATAAATGAATCTATCGGATGATGTTTGCATCAATAAAAATATGCACTTGCAAAAGCACTGGTTTATTTGGTTTTTGTTTAGATAAATTAATATACTTGTAGAAAATATATGTTTGAGGTTATATATATATATATATATATATATATATATATATATATATATTGTTATTTTGAATCTTGTTTGGATGATAGTAGAGAAAGGAAGGAAAAGGGAAGGTGAAAATTTTTCATTATTATTTTTATTTAGTTGAAAATTTAATATGAATTTAAGATTAATGAAGACTATTTATTTAACTTCTTAAAGCTTATCTTCTATTAATCATTAAAATAGAATATAATAAGGGTTTACAATATAGACCAAACAAAAGAATGTAAAATATTATAACTTTCATTTCCATTCCATTATATCTCCTATCTTTTACTTCTCTTCCCCTCAACATTTTGTTATCCAAACGGGGTGTTAGAATCATATTAGTTAAAGTTAGCAGCAGATACACTCAACACACTATAAAATGCATTCTAAAAGAAGTTCGTACATAACATTTAATTCATCTGCTTGATCTAATTTTTGCGCAAATAAAATTCCTGTTGCCGCAAATTACATAATATGTTATCTATCAATAAAAGAGTTAGTTACTGAAAAATATAAGAAAAATTCATAATTCATAATTTGTTCAATGTTCAATTCGATTTTAGTTTGAGTTCGGTTCGTTTGATTAGACTTTTCTGTCAGTTCGATAACTTTTTAATGAGCTAGTTCGAGTTCGACTCATAATAGTTTAATGTAGTTTTTTGCAAATGTTTTTAACTATTTACTCAATAATATATGTAATAATATAATTATTTTATTATAAAATTAATAAAATATTATTGATTTATTTTTAAATTAACAAATAATAGTTATTTTAAAAAAAATTATTTATTTTAGCTCTAATTATTTATGATAATATAAAATTAAAATAATTAAGTTCATTTAGAGCTCAATTTTTAGTTCATGTTCAATTTAGTTCATGTTCGATTTAGTTCGAAATAATTTCAAATCAAATTCAAATACTAAATTCGATCGAATTCGATTCATTTACATATCTAGGTTAACTATAAAATCAACATTACTTGAGCAAGAAAGGTGAGCCTCTTACATGTCAGCCCATCAGTTGTACTATGATATGCTACTATATATTATCCTCGATCTCTGCCCACACGAGCCCAATTAAATCCTCAACTTGCGGAACAGGATCACCTCCCCACACGTGGTCTGGAAAATCCTACCAACTGATGACGTGAATCATCAAATATTCAACAAATGTTTACATTGAACTCAGCACTAATTCAGTATTTGTTAGTGCTTTAATGACGTTATACTTGAGAAAAAAAAATTCGCAAGTGTTCTTTACATTCCGGCTTCAAAAAAAATTCAGTGTTCATCGGATTTCACCCCAAAAAATATAGCAAATATAAATAAACAGATATTAATTTTTTTTTGCAAAATAACTTTTTTAGGAAATTATAAATATATATTTTTAAATTCTAAAAATAGATATAATGATAAATATTATAATTTGCTACATAATGATTCATTTAAAAGAATACAAACAGTTATTCTCTAAACTTTTGAGGAAAGAAAAGTATTTTTTTATTCAAATTAAATGTAGAGAATTTAATTAACATACTTTGATATAGTTATTCCTCGTAGTTTAGTTCAAAATTATTCTTGCTAAATATATTGCTGGCATGGAAAAATCAGATATGTTTTTGAAAGATATAATGATAAAAATAATGTACATATGAATTAACCATATCTTGTTATTTCCATTTTCGAATATACATACATTAATAATAATACTGGAACTAACATACATATATTGTCATTAGTTCTATCATCAATTCTAGATGAGTTCTGTTTCATCCTAACGATTTCACCATTCAACTAGTTTGCTAATATTATTTAATATTCAATTTAAACGAGTTGCTTTTAATACTAGTGATATTTAAGCTTAGTAATAAAAAATATATCATAAAAGTTTAAATAATCTGATAACAAAATTTATTTAGTTTCAATTATATGTGGACCAATATATGGTACTAATTAATTAAAGAAAATGTCACGGAGAATCATGTGTGAGGTTAGCTGGACCCACAAATTTACTCTTTTTTCATGCATGCATTCTTGAAAAGAAGATGTAAAAAAAAAAAAGCGGACGTCAAAATTAGGGTATGTAACAGAAGTTAAAGAACCCATTAACGGAGAGACTTTAGTTTGCATTAATACAAAGTTTTTATACAAGTAAATGAAAACATGTGGTTGTAATTGATTGATCCAATTCATTGTTAGCAGGATTTTTCTGCCCATAGGCAGGAGATTCGGTTCCCATTTTTCCCAATGCTCTCGTGACCAATAAGCACGCAAAATTTAAAGGTGACCCAATTTCCAGTTCTGTGTACTTCTGTTCTTAAGAGGTCTATCCAGATTTTTAAAGTTCTTGTATTGTGGGTCCATTTGCAGCCTAAGAAGCCTATTGTTGCTGTTGAAAAGATTGAGCTGTAGACCAATGAGCACGAAATTCACAGTTAAAATTTTTTTGCATCAAGATATAGTTTGAGGGCCAATTTTCAATTTATTACAGACCTTCAACGATAGTGATAAGTTCTTGATTCGGAAAACGTTCAGCGAGATCAAAAATTTGATGTTCAGGTATAATTCAGGAATAGTTTATTTTATATAATATAAATAAAATATATATTATAATGATAAAATATTAAAAATATATTAAAAACTATAAAATTCCATATAAAATAATATATAATGTATTTTTTTTTGCCGAATAATTCACGTTTTTTTACCCAAAAAACGTATTATATATTAAATTGACGAATTATTCGTGAAATATCCGGCTATGAATAAAAAACTAATTATTCGTGAATAATTCGCAA
Organism: Schoenoplectus tabernaemontani; assembly: GCA_037127355.1. NCBI lineage: Eukaryota > Viridiplantae > Streptophyta > Magnoliopsida > Poales > Cyperaceae > Schoenoplectus > Schoenoplectus tabernaemontani. Next base: position 12,550,544 of record CM073740.1, read on the forward strand.
ATCTTGTTACTATGCCTTCGACTACTACGAAGAATTGAGTTGCATGTATTGGCTATCTACTATATAAAATTTAGTGGCTGCATTGGCTTTTGGAATAAATAGTTGTATATAGAGTTGGGCTACAGTACTATGCATAGTACGAATTATTTTCGTATTATGAATCAGTTTTTTTTTCATCTTTGAAGTCTAAATGTCCATCCAAGCCGGTCAAAATGATTTTTATATGAGTATCTAGTTGTAAACCAAATTTAAATATTTTTAATTTTGAGTGGTTCAAATCGATCATTTTGATTTTAAAAATGAAGAACCGATTCATATCACGGAGAAAATTTATGTTATGCATAGTAAGGATCATTTTTATGCTATGTATCGTTCTTTCATTCTCAAAATATAAATGGTCGATCTAAATCGTTCAAAATAATTTACATATGAAAATCGAGACTGGGACTAAAATTTTATATATTTTTTAATTTTGATTTATCATGCTCATAAAATTCTTCATATGAAAATCTTATAGGATGCAAAAATTTGGGTGTTTTGAGGTTTCTAAGTTATCATTTTCAAAATTTTAAAATAATGTACAAATATTAAATATATTTTTTAGAGTGATTTTTAAAAATTAAAAATGAAGACTTAAAAAACTCAAAAACACCTCAAATTTATGTTAGTTTGTAATAATCTTGAAGTCAATAATACGATAAATTGGTTATATAAAGTTTTGTTCATAAATTGGATATTTAAATGATATTTTGTTTCCTTGAGTATTATTGAATTTATGAATCATTCCGAGTTCATGACTGGAATTGTGAAACTTCATAATATAGAATATACTCTTAAAAGTCACTAACCAAGGTAATTAGCGGGAACACTAATTAACCGTTATCGTGTTAGTATGTGGATTAAATGATGGTCAAGTTTTACAGACCATAGACAAAGAGTTGTCATTTTAATCACATAGATAGATGTTCTAGGAACATCGTATTTGATAGACCCCAAATGAAACATTAAATGAAATTGTGTTCGTGTCATTAATGTTTTCGTTCGATTAAATTCTAAAGTATGAGGTATTCATCTTTCCTACATAAGATATGTATGTGTGTGATTTCTACCAAACGTTATCCGTAAAAGGTGGCTATAAAAGTAGCTCTTCGATACATAACTTATTTGGAGGAAGAGATGGTTTGCCAAAAGTACTATTGTCCTCGTATTTCTATACGAGTTATAGCATCATCTGGGCCCCTTGATAGAGTAAGATTATCTCGCTAGCAAGATAATTACAAGAGTAATTATATTTGATAATTTACTCAGGGATAAAGAAAAGATTAAGTTTGCAAGGATGACACATACCTACCTTGAAACTGATCCGATAATGGCATATGAGACAAAAGAATTAAACACAAGTAAATAGTTTACTGGATCATGATATTGTACAAGTGCATCATCATCTCGTGTAATTGGATGGTCATAGTGCATTCTGCCAGATGCCTCCTATGATTATAGAAGTTAAAACAGTTTTAACTCTATTTACCAACATAACACGGATCCTGTCGGGTCACACCGTATAGGAGTTAATCGGAGAATCTTATTGATTAATTATAAATTGTTTATAATTAATAATAAGATGGTTATAATTAATTATATTTGTCATAGATATGACAAGAAGCAAAAATCAGATTGAATTTATAACGTGTTGGACACGTCGTATAAAATTCGCCGAAACAACAACCGAGAAAAATATAATTGTAGATGACAATTATATATATTTGATTTGGATTTTAAATATTAATTATGGATTTGAATTATGGGCCAAAGCCCATTTATAATTAAAGTCTTAATTAATAATTAAAAGCCCAAAATCAGAAAAGCCCAAAATCGAAAAAGCCCAAAAACCGAAAAGCCCAAAAAGGCCCATGAAAAGCCCATGATGACCTCCAAGGGTATTTTGATAATTTATCCAAAAGCCCAAGGGTATTTCGGTAATTTGGCCAAAAAGCCCAATGACATTTTGGTAAATTAGATGAACTTTAAGGGTATTTTGGTCTTTTCACATTGGAACCTCCCTACTATTCATGAGGGTATTTTGGTAATTTGCCAATCTCACATTTTCTATAAATAGAGGGGTAGGGTGAGAGAGAAACTTACACAAAATCAGTTCTACTTTCTCTCTCTCGGTATACGGTTGTTTCGAAATTCACTTCGGGATCGGTGAATAGTGTTTTTACGAAAGTTGCGGTATTTCGCATATTTGTGAAACGAATTATCATGCGAGTCGTGAATAGTACTAAATTTTTGGAAGCGAGGTACATCCCACAAGATGAATTTTCATATGAAGAATTTAATGATAGTTTCTTATTAGATAATAATACATATTGAATTGTTATTTTTTTATTTAGTATTCGATTAGCTAATGAATTTAAAGTTGATAAATTATTACAATTTGATGAATGGCGCCACTGTCAAAATCTCAAATTCGACCTGATTCCAACCAAGGAAGCTAGGAGAAGCCAGACTATGGGTGTCAATTTTTTATTTAGTATTCGACTAATGAATTTAACCGTTGATTGGGTACAATTTGATATGGATCAAAATTTTTTGACCCAAATATAATTGGGTTGGGTTCAGGTCAGAGTTAAAAAAAATAATAATTATCCAACCCAACAGATTGACACCCATAGTCTGGCTTCTCCTAGCTTCCTTGGTTGGAATCAGGACGAATGTGAGATTTTGACAGCGGCACCATTAATCAAATTGTAATAAATTTATCAATTTTAAATTCATTAGCTAATCGAATAAAAAATTAATAATTTAACATGTATTATTATCTAATAAGAAACTATCAATATAATATTTTTTTACATATTAAAAATAATAACAAAATAATAGATAGTCGATTAAGAACATTTTTCTTTACGAGACTTCGTATTTTGGAACATTTACATAATTCCTTCATTATTTATGATATTAAATATTTTTTCTCAATAAAAATAATCAAACATTCCAGAAAATCAAAAATTAAGTCTAAAAAATTCAAATTAACAAAAGCTTAAGAGGTAAGCTGACCCCCTCCCCCTCGGCCCGGCCTCACCTAGGTCCGCCCTGGTTGGAACTTGGAAGGTAATTGTTGCCAGCATATTGGTCTAAAACATTTAATTCAAGTTACGATGGACTATTGGAATGGGTAATTAATTGGAAAAAAACGACAGTAGGGATTAAGATTAAAGGTTTTAAAAAAAAAATTGGCATCTTTGATGCATCCAAACCTTCATCGAATTCAATTTGAGTGTATGCATGGATTGAAGTTTTTTTTTTGTGTGGTTGTGCGCTTGATTGATGTAGTTTTGTGATTTTTGGATTTAGTTGGGGACATAAAAGATGATGTACATGTGAATCTTTTATTTTTTCCCTCATGAGGAGAATGTTTGAAAGAACGGAGAAGACTAGAACACTTCGCTAGAGATGGTAATAGAGCTAGACGGTCAGATCACATTAATTTTATCTTTTTAAAATAAATTATATTAGATTAATTTATATGCTATTTTTTTTAGATTTTAGATTAATTTTGATTGAATTACAGATTATTTGATTTCAGATTGGATTGAGTTCAGATTGAATCAGATTAGTTTGACTTTTCTAAACAATCGAAACCGGTCAAATTCATATCTAAACAGATTTCTCGACTCAGGTCTGCTAGAAATAAAAAAAAGTGAGATAGATGATGCAATCTGAACCATTCGTTAATTGAACGGTAGAGATAAGGAAATAATTAATAGCAGAGATCCAGTCAGTACTAGTTTACTTTTTCATTGCTTTAACTGAATCGAAGCGATTCATGATAATTCATGCAAATTAAATAAATATGTATTTTATTTGCCCGAGTCCTTAATGTATTAAGTTTTTTTGGACCAAGTGAATTATATTTCACCACCTTGCTCCCATTTCTTTGTAGGAGGTTATTATCCATTATATTAATTCAGAAATTAATCAAAATCCCCTAGTTCTTAATTTTGAATTTTAATCCATTTGTCACTAATTTTTTTCAGTACAGCGTTACATAAAAACTATTCAAATTACATGAAATTAGGGGTACTAATTATTGACCCGACACGAAGGGTTTACTCGATCCGATATGATCCGAATAAAAATGAGTCGGGATGGTCTATTTTTTGTCCAAATCTGATCGAGTCAGGTTCAGTTAACTCGATCCAACCCGATTAATTATATTTTTTTAAAGTAATTTTATGATTTAGAACTAATTAAATTTTAAATATATATTAATTATATATTAACTAAGATTAATATAAATTAATTAATATTTAATTACTTAAAATATATAAAAATAATTACTAAATATTTAATTATTTTATACGGATCGGGTTGGGTTGACCCGTAGCCTGATCAGATCGGGTTATGAGTCAAAAAAATTGATCCGAATGTAATCAGATCAGATAAAAAAAAATAATAAAATGATGATGATTCGATCCAAACGTGACCCAACCCCCCCATTCATTACTAATTTCAATATATGCGTCATTCTTTCTTCGATAATAGGAAGCACTCTGATGCTGCCTTCGTTTATAGTTCTGATTTATTTTATAAATCCGCTGGTCATAGAAAATTTAATATTAAAGGCCCAGAAAAAATCAAGACGGTTTTAAGTGCCATAAGAAGATCGCCCCTGCATGAAACCTTGATTTATGTATCTAAATTCTACCTTTATTAAACTGAATTTTCAATAATTACTAAAATAGTTAATAACTAGTATCTTGTTCGTATGTTATTATGAAAGGTAATTTACAAAAAAAAACAGATTTTGATGAGAAAAAAGAAATGAAGAAATGATGATAATTTAGAAATTAATATATATTTCAATATGGATATGAAATTAGTGTAAAATAAATACAAAATTGAGAGAAAAATTATCATCAAAATTTAAGGAAAGCTGATATTCTGAATTAAGAGGAATTTAAGGGGAAAAATAAATTAGGACAATTATATTTCTTTATTATGTAGAATTTCGTGTAATAATTAATTAGAAATGAGAGAAAATTATAACTTTAATACAAACAAGAATACAAATAGTAATATTATTTGAAGAATAACTCAATCAGATGGTTCATATTAACACCCAAAATAACAAAAATTTTGAACTATTATATAATTAAAATATTTAAATGTTTAATAAGAAGCAGAGAAAGATAGAGATAAAGATGGAGAAAATATATAAGCTCCCGAATGAAAATTTTGGAAGTCAATTTACAGGTGATATCAAAGTGCACGCCAAGTTGCCAACACATGTAACGTGGTTAGGGATTGGATATCCTTCAATTTGTTTGGACGGATGCCAAAAACAAAAATATTTCATTAATTGTTCTTTAACAAAGTGCAGGCGTAACACATGTAAAATGCTTACGGATTGGATCCGTCAGTTTGTTTTGGATGGAAGTCAAAAAAAATATTGCATTTTAAAAGTCCTACAGTTTTATGCCTATCTTTGAAACACGTGTAATTAAGGTGTTACATGCTTTTAAGAAAGAAACTTAATTTTTTTCTTTAAGAAATCTACTTTTTTTTTCTTAAGAAAATTCATGAATATTAACTGTAGTAAATAATAAATTGGAGCAGAGAAAGCACCGGAATGAGATTCCAGCCCTTGAAGAAGCGTGTTTTGACTGATCAAGTGATTATCGTTGATTCATCCCAAACACGTGGCTTATATTTAATTAATTAATTCCTTGAACTAAACACATCAAATATTATAAGCTCGAATATCTTCTCTAGTAATCTTCTTCCTGGCATGCTGTCCCCCCCACGAAAAGGGAAGGAAATAGAACTTAACGCTCCAGCAGTACCCTTCTCTATAAATACCACGCAATTAATCCTATAAATACCAGTGCTGCTGTACATATACATACTCAATTCTACAAATAAACTCGCTCTACAAACCCCCCAGTGCTTGAACAATTAATAGAAATTAGTCAACCAAGAAACCAGCCAACAGAACAGCAATGGCGCAACAAATAATAGGACACAACAGACAAGGTGACGAGGTCTACACCGGCCACGATCTGTGCAAGAAGAAGACGGTAGAAATCCTCGAGGAGCTCCATCTGCCACGTGGCCTTCTCCCATTGGACGGCATGGAGGAGGTCTGCTACAACCGTTCGACCGGCTTTCTGTGGCTGAAGCAAAAGAAGGAGACAACTCATTACTTCAAGAAGATTGGCCGGAGCGTCTGGTACGGGAACGAAATCACCGCGTATGTAGAGGACAAGAAGATGTTACGCATTACCGGTGTCAAGGCCAAGGAGCTCTTGCTCTGGATCAGCATCTCACAGATGGCCATAGAAGATCCCCAGGGGAAGAAGCTTACCTTTAACACCCCAACCGGGATAGCGAAAACCTTCCCGGTGTCGGCCTTTGAGTTGGAGTAAGCATGACTCATTGGAGTTCAGTCAGAATCTTGGAGATTTTACTGATGTTGTCTTATGGGAGATCTGTTGTGTTGCGATAATATATAATTGATTGTGATACATAATTGTGTTTCTTTTATGCTTCTTCTCTTTTTCAGAAATTTGTAATCTTAGAATGTCATGTGATGAAACCATTTAATGATCCTATCTCAGCCTCCAAATTTTTTTTTTTTATTATTTCACGATTTGCAGAATATTTTTGCCAGACTCCAGTTTCACCACACCGAATATCAATACACACTTATGCTGCACATGTTATAAAAAATGTAATCATGTTAGTGACAGGGTATAAAAATTGATTTGTGAGCTATAAACCTGGAATTCTCCGTTTCGGATTTCTCAGAAAGCGGACTAAAAGATTATCTTTTATTGTAGGTCTTCTTCATATTATAAGTTAGATTGAACACTTCATTCATTCTTTTAAGGTGTCAATTAATATCCCCTTCCAACTCTCAATATTTATTGGGGTTAAAACCAGCAACCTTAATAATAACGACAGTATCACTGACATTCTTTACTAGACACCACATTCAAGAGTCTTATTATGTTGTACGAATAGTTATAGATGAATAATGAGGATTAATGGAGAAAAATTAAGAGAAGATCCAGAAGGCCTAAAAACCAATACTAGGCTAATTAAACTATTCGAGTGCATGTAAGCTGAATATCCAAATATATAGGCCCAAGTATTTCATCCTAATTGGGGGCATTTCAACTTTATTAAATTTAATAATTATTGCAAGTTCTTTCATGAAAGAAGGAAAGATAATTTTCTAGGTTTTGGGCAGTTTTACCAGCCCAAAACCTAGAAAATTTCATAAGATGATATAGAGTCACTTAGTGGGATATTCTCGATCTTATCGAGGTATTTCAATTAACGGACAAAATTAATAAAATAAATAAATTATTATTATGCTGCATTGCTGCGTCAAAACTGATATTAACGATAGATTAAAATAATCATAACGGACTAATGAGTAGTCACTACACGAGTTTTCATAGATAATCTTTTCTTATAACAAAAAGGATGGCATTTCAAGCTTGTTATTGTACCAGACTTGATCGAATGAAACGCACAGTCTCAGTGTGTTGCAACTCGCAAGTACAAAAATTGCATGCAGTGGAAGATGATTCTAAAACCAGTCAAAAATTCAAACCAAGTGAAATTGGGCCATTGATTTATAATAATTGGGACCCATAAATTAGGCTTATCAGCAGATTGATTAGGAGGAGGAATTTTTGTGGATCTAATCACAAAGCCTGCCTCGTCATTCTCTGCATCTATTATGTAATTTGCATGTTTCTTTTTCAGCTGGACTTATATGGAAACTTTTGTCGTTCAAGTTAAATATCCATAATGAAAAATAAAAGACTCAACGGAAAGATTATATGATTCACACAGAACAGAGCTAAGAAATGTAGCTGTGTGCTGATAATTTTTTATTATAAGTTAATATCGAAGTTCTTTATGGTAAATCAGTATCATCTCCGCTAACTATTTTTAAGTATTTTTCGTTATATTTGTTTTGTAATTGGAGGTAGGGCTGCAAACGAATCGAACACGAACGAACTGACTTGTGTTTGAGTTTGATTTGAAATCTATTTCGAACTAGTTTGATTTGAAATAGATAGGCAGTTTCGAACTCAAATCATTGTTTGAAATTTGATTCGTTAAATATTCGAACTGTTTGATTTGATTCGTAAATAGTTTGAAATAGAATTATTAGGTGAACAAATTCCACAATTCATATCAAAATAACAGAATCAAATATAAAAATATTAATTTAATATAAATTCATACAAAACTAAAAGTTCATTCAACAAAAATTAATAAATTTTATATAAATTCATACTACTCAAAGTCTCAAATAATTAAATAATTAATATAAATTCAAATAAAAATAGTTCGCGAACACATTTCGAACGAACTCACCATAGTTTGAGTTTGATTCGATATAATTTCGAATTGAATCAGTTTGATTTGAAATTAATTTCGAACTAGAATCGAACGAACTTTTTTCAAACTTTTTTCGAATCAAACACGAACGAACTACGAACTTCGAATATTTCTTGCAGCCCTAATTGGAGGAAACCAAGATAATAAAAATGATGCAATCATATAAAGATATCCATTTCTTCACCTAAATTTCGAAGATGAACGCGATTGTACTTGGAATGGGGATCTAGCCACCAAAATAAGCTCATTTACACTTTCCAATTTGTATTGATTTTCTTTAGAACAAGATTCAGAAGTACAGACATTTGCTGGTAAAGTGGTAGAGGTCCGAATGAGATTGAGTTTTATTTCTGCATCGTTGAACATTTTTAAACCTGCTTTGTAGTCCATAAATGACAATACTTTATGATGATTGGTATGTTGAACATTTTATAAACCTACTTTGTAGTCCATAAGTGATAAAGAATACTAGTTAAGCTGACTTCATCTGTGTATATGCTAGGATGTAATTAGTTTATTTTACAGAAGATAGAATAAAATAATATAAAAGCTATTTTTATTTCATAAATTATTTTGTTCTCTTGGATACCAAATTTAATTTTCTTTAATTTTCTTCGTCTTTTCTAAACCATTTCTACTGTCCTCTCTTTACTATTTTTACCCATCACCCAATAAGGAGAATTGTTCCATATCTAATTATTCCTAGCTATCTCCAAGTTATATTTTAAAGAGAAAATTATATATATAATCGTTAAAACTTTTGTTATTAGGTATTTATCAATCAAAAGTTTCAAATTTGTTATTTACCCATTGAACTTTGTTTCCCTTTTCATTTTCCCCATTACTACACACAAATCAGTGTGTCAAAGATGGTAACATAAAAACTCATTCTGGAAAGAAATGTTTTCCGTTATTGGGCAAATAAATAGGAAAGTCATCACTGGACAATGATTATTTTGACAATGGATCTTTAAATAAATACGAAAAAAAATTTAAAAATAGAAAAATCTTATAAATATGTTTTCTACTTATAGATTAATGGTGATTCAAATTTCATGTAATTTTGTTATCATTTAATGACCCATCAAAAATCGTTGTAAATTATATAATATTTTGATTTTTTTTATGAACTAATGAATAATAATGAAATTGTATGAATTTTGAATCAACATCAATCTCCCGTACTGGTGTACCCTTCGTCTGATTATATGGTCTATGAACTCAATACCTCTAGAAATATGTCTATTTCAATTTTAGAATTTTCTAATCTTAAACCAAATTTGTTCTCACAGCATTCAATCAAATCCTCTAGAATCTGGATGGAGCTTCTCTTGTGCCACGGATACCAATTAATATGTGAGACCAATAACAGATGTTATCTATTTTTGCACCTTACATGCACCACTGTCTGGTACAAACTTGGGCCATGCTGGGTTGTGACACCCTTCATCAATTTTCTCTCTCCAAATTGAATCCTATCTTCCATCCAAAAATCCAATATACTATAAAAAATATTTAGAAGCAAAGGACTTGGAATCCTACAATGACCATAAACTGGTACAGTTTTGGCCTCCTCAGGAGCAAAGCTGAAAAAGACTCGCAACCAGTAGGGGGGTCAGGCTTGGGTTCAATTTCATCTAAAACCTTTTTTTTTCTACTTGAATGAAGAATCTCTCTTAAGCCTTTTCTTTGCGGACCAATCTGGTTCTTCTCTATCTTTCTCTATTGAGCCAAGTCTAACAGACCTCTTCAGACCTGATTTGACCAGCCAAACCACACTTCGGTCTGATATTGCTTTCACCAAATAGCCAATTATGGTATTAGGTTCTAAATGAATCAAAACATTTGTGAGATCTGCTTTGGCAAACCTCGGATATCCAGCAAAGTTGGACCTAGTGGTACGTATCACCGTATGGGGCCCATGACCGGGCCGGTGGGCATGTAATTTTGATGAAAAATATGTCTCGAGTACTGGTTCAAGAATTAGCAATAGTAGTTCCTGTATCACCCGGTCCTGAAATGGTGGCGGAGCAGTTTCTAGAAGCAACTCAAATTTTCTTTTACCAACCCGTGTAGTGCTTGGTTTCTCAGCTGGTGACCTCAGTAAGAGGTCAGACGAAGCACCCCAAGGGAAAGTAGAAGGTGAAGAGAGAACAGTGTGATGAAGAGAAAGAAGGAACCAAAGGTGGGAATATTGTATAGCAGCACGGAATGGGGATGTACCCAGTATGGTGTGCACATGAATGCTGGTGTGCTAACACCCACAGGTCAAAAGATTTCAGGTACCCAGTAAGGTTAGGAAAGGGCACAAGGCGAGGGGTTGGCCAGGAGAAGGCACGAGTTCTAGACCAGAGAGGATCTCAATTGAGTCAGATTTTAGAAGATCATATGTGTTTTGATCAGTGTCCAGGGAAGTAGGCTGCAGCTTTGAGCAGAGAGAGGAAAAGGATCGGAGACGGGGGTGAGGGAGCAAACAGAAACACGGTTCGGGAAAGCTTTGTGACATAACACAAGGGAGTGTCGTTTCTCTCAGGCATATGAACAAACAGGTTCTGGTTGTGACAGTTAGGGAATGTTTGCTACACCTCTACCTCAGTTTTCGAGACAGTTTTGATGCGCTCCCAGCTGGGAGGTGCTCACCCTCCTGCCTGAGACGAACTCTGATGGAATTCAAAACCTCGTGAATGTCAAGTTTAGCTTAGCAAATTTCAGAGACGACTTTCGCCTACCAGTTGTACGGAAGCAGATGCGAGTTCACAGAAATGTTACTGCTATCAACTATAGGCTGTAAATGGGCTGGAGCAAACTTATAACTTATCAACCCAATAAACCGTTAATCGAGCTTTGTTTTATTAGTCTAATTACTTAATTAGAGATAAGAGAATAGTATTTTAACTGTGAAAAAGGAAAGATGGTTAAACCCAGCATTGGAATTAGAGTTCCAATGGCATAGCTTAAACGCTACGAAAAGGTAAATACATCCAAAAATTAACCCAAGCCAATATTTTTACTATTTGCACCGTCTCTCCTCCTCATACCATGCAATGCCCACATGTTAACATTTCTCTTGTATCTCACGCTAATTTCCCTTCACCCAAGCTCCAATGCAGATATTAAACATGCAGAGGCATATTTATTAATAAAAATATATGAAAATTTCACATATACAAACATGCAGAGGCATATTTAAGGGGGGTTGGGAGCCAGCTCTCCTCCAATCCCCCAGAAGTAATATGTTGGGAGCCAGTCCTCCAATCCCCAAAATTTTAGCATAAGAGGACTGAAATATGAATTTATATGTGAATTAAAATTAATAAATTAAAAAAAACTTGATACATATGAAAAATTTTATATAATGTATCAGTCTTTTTTAATTTATTAATTTTAATTCACATATAAATTCATATTTTAGTCCTCTTATGTTAAAATTCTTACTTCGCCCCTGCCTGTACTAAAAGTCGCTGTAGCTGAAAGTAGCTAAGAACAAAAACCGCACCTTATTGATAGTCTGATAGTCAATTTTTAAAGTCTAAAATCAAAATCTCTCATTTGACAACACAGTAGATGAACACAGATTTCACTCAAAAACCAAAAAAGAAAAATGAACACGCATATTTAGTTATTTACAGTTGCAAGTTGACCCATTGTCCATTGATGATTTCAAAGAACACAACCATGAGAGAAAATAAACATCTAATTTATTTATTCGGTCCAAAGTACATATCCTCTCTGCTCATCCAAAGTGGAAAAGCAAAATTGTGTTGTAGAAGGTAAATTTCATTTCTCAACATAAAACCAAAAAAATCCCCCAGTAAATCAAGGTTTCAAGATCATATATTCGTCACATACAATGCCAAGCGACTCCGGTGCATCATTTTGACAAGCAGATGGAGTAGACCGTGGGACGAAGCCACGTGGCAGCGTCTGAGAGAGAATGCTGCTTTTCTTTATATTCTTTTCCTTGGTAAAATTGTCAGAATCGTGTAGTAAAGGTCTTACTCTGTTGTGAGACTCCATAGAGATTGAAGGCATGATACCAGGTTTTTCCTTTTGTTGAGTTGAGAGAGATATGAGACAAGAAAGGATGAGGAGAGATGGTAAAAGAGAGAGGAAGCATGATATGCAACCCATGAGAGAATGAGATTTGTTGTCAAATGGAAACTTGTATGCTGTGACCAGTTTGGTTATAGAGAGAATGTGTGTTGATTTCCAGAAAAAGAGAGTGGTTTGATTGATTTAATAAATTAAGATATATAGGGCTCAAGGACCAAGATGTAAATCATAAAACTATAAGCACACAGCCACACACCACAAAATAATTAAGGTGCCAATCCACTCTCGTTGAGAATTTTGTAAACTAATAATTTTATTGATCTAATTCACATAAAAAATCATAAACATACGACTTATTATGCGGTATTTAGATGGCGAATTAAATGACCGTTTAAACTATTGATTTAGTTAATTACTAAAAGATAAACTATAAATAAAAAGGTTATTTCTAAACTGAGTAAATTCTAAATTATTTCTAAACTGAAAATCTTGAACTAAATTTATGTTTGCTTCAAGATTAAAAAAGTTTAAGATTTCAACATCATTGTCCACTTGAGACTTATTCATATTAAATCTGTATTTTATTGCTAATTTATAAACATTATCGTCTAATTTAGTATCAAATTCCTAATTAGAATTTAGCACAATACTCTAATTATGATAAACTTCATGATTAAGTTCATCATTTTTTCTAATTAAAGTCTGTTAAGTTCTATAAATTTTGAATAATTTAAAAACTAGTTATTCATGATTAAGTATATCTAATTAATACTCTAAATATTCAGAAAAGTCTCAATTAAAAATTTCACGATTAAGTCCATCATTTAGGATTAAATATTGCTTTTGAGTCACAAAACCATCAGATTTTGATTAAAAATTTAAATAATTCTCTAAAATATATGTTCAATTCTAATATTATATATAATTTATGAATCTACGCTTCTTAAAATTTTTTAATCCTAAGAGGATTACTAATACAAACATAAAATAAATTAATTCATATATAGTTAATTTAAATACAAATGTAATTTACAAATCAGACAATTAAAAAGTAACGAGTACAATAAAATTTTAAGTTTCAAATTTATATGTCTAATGTTTTATAATAAGATCTACTCTTTCATGAAGGAGAGAGAACAATAGATAAACATCATGAAAATACAAAAAAAAAAAATAAAAAATAAGACTTACATCCGATTTAATCTTCTCATTTGTCTTCTTTCTCTCTCCTCTGTAGAAAAATAAAATTTTGTATCTTCAAAACTGTCAAAATCCATTCAGGATTCTCTCAGTTTTCTGGATCCCTATTTAAAGAAAAACTCAAAAATAACTTCAGGGGACAAAAATAACTGTCAATCAATAAAATCTGTGTTAGAATTCTTTGACATGTTCAGTCCGAATAGACGTAAGGTTGGCTGGGCTGAGCACTCCTGAAATCGTCTAAGTACTGGACTCTTTGACCTAGTCGGTCCGAACAGATATAAAGGGCTGGACTGTGCATTGCTCTCTTTTCTTGTGTTCGGTCCGAACTGCACAGGACTCTGGTCAGAAAAGGTTCAAGTTGGATCTGATTTTCTGCATTTTGGTATATCTCCTTTCATTTGAGCTCGAACTCCGTTTTTTTTTCAAATTTCTTCTCAACTCTGAAATTAAACTAAATTAAAACTAAAATTTTGAGATTAAACCAATCATAAAATATAGCAATTTAATCATTTATATCAATAACTTTCAATGGCGTAGGCTGTCATTGGATTGTTGATATACAAACTACATGCAATTACTTGTAACAGAACCTTTCTCATTATAAACTAACGATTTCTACATTAAATTACCAGCCATACATGCTTCATTCACCCTTAAAAAAGACCATGAGGCCACAAACCAGCTAAACTACTCTTATATTAATGCTCAACTCTATCATCCAACTATCCACTAACTTTATGCTAATTAAATTACGAGAAATTAAAAAAAAAACAATTACATGTCACAATACCCTGATGTTTGCATATAGCAACCCTCAAAATCTATGTTTCTCTCTCTAATTACACATCCATCAGTACTGGCACTCTCCACATAATACCTTGTTTGAGGTCGACAAGAAACTTCATAGTACGGGGGCCCAAAAATCGAGGTAAAGGGATCCGAACTAGGGTTAGGGTTGGAATTAGAGTTTTCACTATAATCTACCATGCTAAAAGAATCTCTTGTGCTCTCGGTGGTAAATGACGACTCATCTGAGCTTGTGAAGAGAGACCACTCGCTTGAGGAGTTAGCATCGGAGAAATCTGCTGGATTCGAAAATGCTGATTCATCAATGTGATGCTGTCCATGTTCAGGACCAAAATCATACCTCCCATTTGTTGCATCATTGATGGATGCAATTTGTGCAGACTTGGGGGGTTTAGATATATATTCAGGCCTGGAGGAGACTGGAAAATGTGCAGGGGACTTCTCCATGTAAGTTCTTGGAGGATGTGGCGATGACCTAAAATTTGTGTGAAGTTAGTAATTTACAATATTATATCACTCAAATAAATAAACAAAGGATTTCAAAGAAAGTTTGTGCCAAGAGCAAAATCTGAGATTACCGACATCACATCTTTTTTTTTTTGGCTACTGTTAGTGAAAAATAATGTATAATAAAATTCTGACCAGCCAAAACATTAGCAAAAGTAGCAGCCAAAAGACCATGTTATGGGTCTGACACGGTATTGGTCTACTGAACACCTCATTTCACGTGAAGAATAGCAGAATATGGAGGTAGTTGGACAATTTTGGAGTTTTTGAGAGTGGATATGTGTGGGAAAGGATAAATAAAAGACAAAATAATCAAATAACGCAGATTGCATTGGGGCTATTGTAAATTTTCTGTTTCAGAGGGCAGAAATGCTGACGAAGCCTCAAGGCCAATAAGCACTCTACTTGTCTCTCTATACGTGGCCTGGTTAGCTTTAGACAAGATAGAGGGCTTTCTGGTACTTCAAGAGGACAGATACCGCGTAAGCTCCTTTAACAATTCAAACTACAAACCCTACCTCAAGGGGACAACAGGTTTGCTGTATTTATCGAGGGAATCTAGCATACAGTTAAGCTCACCAGGGTTGTTGGTAAAGCTTTAATAAAAGAAAATTGAATAGGCCTCAAATGATGATTCCAAACTGTTGAAATCAATCTGCATCAAAATTGAAGTATTTATATGCTATAGTTCAAAACCTTCAGGTTGTTGACCACTTGACTTTGAACTAAACAAATTTATAAATATAAAATAGAACTGAGTTGAGCTTACCAACCACCTTGGTAAGCAAAGTGTATACTGGCTTCACTTATACTGTTCAACGTTTTTTTTCTTTGCAAAAAAAAATTGCAGTTTGGTGTATGAAGGTGGTCCCCCTAAACATGTCCAGAGTTACTTTGCATATTAGTTGTATTTGGTTTGTTTCAAGAGATAGTAGACAGGAAACTGGTACTACAATAACGATACTAGTACGGAATTCAACATGTAGTGTAAGATGATGGCCCTACTTTCGCAGCTTATTTTGCTCTTTGTTTCATTCAATTTGAATGGGAGCAGGTTATAGATTTTACATCGGTAAAGAGATCCATAAATTTTTTCTTCATTATTAATGATTAATTAATAATTAGACTACATACTTCACTAGTTGATCAGGAGGAAATAGGACAAGACATCAAATAAATAAAATTGGAAACGCTGATGCTCGAGACATGTACCTTGAGTAAAATAGCATGTATGCACCTTCTGACATCACCTGACTCAATTGCACCATTTGCACCTAATTTAACAGAATAATAAAATGCATGTGGTAAGTAAAGTAGAGATTAGAAGGTAAACAAGTTATAGGAATTAATTTGTCTAATTACCTCAGAGTCGTCTATTCGCAACCAAGTGCCCTGCATATCTTTGACATAGGAGATGTAGTGCCCCGAAAATGAAGCATTTTGGTTGTCTAAGTGCACTATCACAGCATACAATAGGTACAGAGGCGGCTTGTCAGCTGAACCAGTCACAAATGGTATCATATCCAGCATTTCAGGGAATGTTACACATTTGTTTATTTTTCCATATTTTCCTGACTAAAGAGTATAAGCATCAAAATATAAGTTAGTGCAAATGCACATTTTAATGCAAATAAAAATTCACATGTAAATTGGACGCAGAATATCTATAATAAAAGTAAATTCTGACCTGGAATCTCTTGAGCACTATAGTTAAAATATTTGGCACCTCATGCACATTCAACTGTTTTCTTGCTCTCACATATGCCGAACACCTAATAAAGGTATTATCAGTGTTGAAATTAAGTAATAGAAGGAATCATGAGGAAAAAAAATGCTACTCAGTTTCAAATGAATGTTAAAATAATTCTGATTAATGGTATATTTGAGAACTATACCTTTCACATTTATACATGTTCTCTCCATCAAGGTCTTCTGGTGAGGTGAACTGAGTCAAAGCATCTTCTAATGACTCGACCCAACCATTTATTTCCAAAGTTAGGTCCATTATATTTTCGTATCTTTCAGACTCATGATGACATCTCATGCATACCACCTCATTAAGAAAAAAAAATCAGCAAGCATCAACCAAAAGCAGGCTGAGTGATGGCAGCCTCAAATTTTGAAACTGCACCAACCAGATCACCTTCTGTACTTGTACCAGCATCAGCATGGTACAGGAGTGTAGCAGCCCAGCACAAAGAAGGATATGCACCATATCTCCTCTTCATGCAGCCAGATGCGGATTTAAGGGGGGGCTCCCCCCCCCCCCAATTCCCCGGAAGTTACACGTCAGGGTTGAAATTTACCATGTATTTTTGTTTCGCGCGGTGCATCCCCCCCCCCAACTTATCAATTTTAATTCTCTAGTGGCGTAAACCCACATTTCGGCCCCCCATATACTAAAATCCTGGCTCTACCCCCGCATGCAGCGCCAGATTGCTGTGCTGAACTCATAAAAAATGGTACCTTAGATTTAAGCCGACCACCAAAGAGCTGCTGTATTAGAGTCGTCTCTTGCAACTTTGGATTGACCACCTTTTCACCTCCAAGTCTCTCCAAGCATGTAGATTGCATTGACATCACCAAAAGCCTATTTCCACAAACATTTGAAGGTAGTTAATAATTTTAGCGATTTCCGTATACAAAATCATGATTGTAATGAATCTCAGAAATTGCTAATTGCTAATAATTTATTAAAATAAAATTGTTCTTGATACTTCTCTGCAACAAGATCATTTTACAAGTTGACATGCATCTTTATAAAAGAAGAGGGTAACTGTTGCTTTCTCCGAAATAAACATTACCTTAGGAACTCATGTGCATCTTCTTGGCTGCCTCCACCTAAGCGGCACCCAATATTTCTCATATTAGAAAGGATTCCACTTAAGGATAAGGGAGCCCCGCTCTCACGGAGCATAGAGGCATGCTGTTCTAGCTCACACATAAGACACCAATTCTTTGAAGAACCTAACAGATATATAGAATGAAACAAATAAGCCATCTTAGAAAAAAGAGTCCCATAGAAGTTTATTTTGGTTTTAGACATTTGTTACATGTAAAAGATTTAAAATTACAGCTTAATTGGAAAAAGGACCCTAGAGACAAACACAACAGCGAAGTACATATAATGAAAGTTGAGGATTACAATTTTCAGAGTGCAATCTCTTGAGAAGGTACACCATGAGAGGCTTTGTGCAAGTGAGACATTGTAGAACTGCATTGGCATAGCAACTGACAAGAATAGAACAAGTCAGACCAACATTTTGCAAAAGCATTCAGATCCATGTTGTGAAAATGTATGTCTACCCAAAGGAAACCTACAAACTTTGTTAAAAATTATGACACAATGAAGACATGGCATAAGCAGAAAACATCAAAAATCTGCCTTGCTATTATGGGTTATTAGTTTCTTGGATCAATTAGGTGCTTATGTCATCTTCAAATCTTAAAGCCATGTTGAAATATATTTCACACTATTCAACAGGGACCATGATATTTAGAGTTCTGTACAGCATCACTCTTTTGTTCTTTTCCATGTTGAAATCTGAGTATACCTGTTTCCACAATTAATAAGGCCCCGTGGAGCAACACCTCGCACCTCATATTGAAAGAATTTAATGAGCTCCTCATATGGAAATAGCACCTGAGGCACCTACAATTTTGCATGCATAAAAAATTCAATGCATAAATAATAATTTGAATAGAAAGAGAATAAAAAAGTTATGGAAGTCCCCAAACCTTGTACTTCCTGCTATCATTTATCAAGCCCACAAGATTGTATTTGAGAAATTTTGAGGGCTTTTTTGCAACCTCATTCTTCAGTCCACTTGAGTGGTAGTTGTCACATGCATTAGTACACCCTATATATTTACACACATAAAATTAATATTCGTAACAATTGTAAGAAATAGATGTAAGCATAATACCCTTTCAAATTCAAACTTGTATTTCAAATTTCAAAAGAACCTGTCTTACAATTACCAGTTGCGATCTAATCTATCAATTAGGTAGTATTCAATTAAGTAGCTAACCAATTTCATGATACAAAACTACCTAGTTTCTTATGAGTTGATGTACTATTACATAGTAAAAGAACCTATATAGAAAAAGTAAGGTCACCCGTAAAACCATATTCAAAAGCAGCTTATAAGTTACATCCTAAATCCCTTAATTATTCCTGTTGCATGTTGCATGTGCTAGTGCAGACTGTATAAAAGTAATTACAAATTAATCAGCCTTATCAACTGTTTTGTACAAATGCCATTCTTTTAATCTTTTTTCCATAACATGCACTCTACAATTGCCACTTTTCAAGGTTATACTTCATTTTTCCGAAGGAAAGGAATAAACTCAAACTTACTAGATTCGTTTTTCTTGCACAGATTCCTTTCATCCCCTTCCACAAAATGCTCTTTCACAATTCTACTATCTTGTGGCTTTTGTACCACACTAATTGATTGACCCAAATTATATGGGGGTTTCCTGTACCCCACATTTCCTCTTGAGTTTTTTTCAGAAAATTGGCTCTCGCGTTGCTCAACTGTGCCTCTATTTAGATGCATACTGGCCTCAAAATCAACAGTCGTATTACAATCTGAATTTGAAGAGACTGATTTTGCAGAGGATTCGGTTGGCTTATTTCTCTTTCTTGATTCCTTGGTGCTTTTACTATGGTATTTGAGCATATTTTTTGAAACTGAAGGGCCATCCAGATTTTTCTGAACTTCTTCTGATGTTGACATATTACTAGCTGGTGCCTAATTAGAAATTCAAGGTCAGAAATCATATAATTGAAATAGAGCTCCACACACTACATATCAGTAACAGATTGTACCAGCACAAATCAGAATACATTTGTTGTATTCTTTCCATACTAATCTCTCATTTTCTTGGCCTATGATAAATTTGAACCTGGTAGTGATATTATTAAAAGGATCTATATTTTTAGGGCTAAGCAGAGCAGCTCTATTTAACTTCTCATTCCCCACAACATAAAATGGCACCATCAAGTAATGAAGAGAAAACAGTTCATGCAAGTACAAACCCACTTCGGACAGTACTAGAATAAAGAGAACAAATACATAAACAAACCTCTGGTGCAGCCTCAGAAAACAGCGGATCTGCATCTATCCACACTTCATTTCTGAATTTGGCTTGTTTCGGTTTACTCCTTTTCTCCGGATAATTGAAAGACCTACTATCAGTTTGGCTGCCAGACTGAACATCATAAGTACCATCTGATAACATGCTTTGTTCGCTTTCATTTCCATGAAGTGGCGAATTTAAGTTGACCAGATAAGGCATCTGCTGAGCTGAAATTCCAGAAGCAGAAGTAGAAGATGCATTCCATGGCTGACATCTGTCCTTGTGACCCTGCCTCCAGTGTATTATCTGGCACTTTCCAGAACTGCACATTCAAGAAGTTCAACTAAGCTATGAATATGTTGCACGCAAGCAACTGGTGTGTAATAGCTACAGATTGTAACAAACTATATAGGCATGGTAATAGGTACTGTCCAAATGCATATTAAATGGTACTGCATTGTTTTGCCAAATTACTCACTTTTGTCCTCCCAATTCCAACAGCAGATAAAATGATAATTGAGCTCAATACAAGGTAAATTTATTACTGTACTGTATAACAAAAGAACCACTACAACACAAAGTAGCAAAATGAAGTATAATCGCTCATTCATTATAAGGCAACACCTTCATGAACATTACAAGAATTTCTTTCTTAGACAAGGAGATCTGATATGTAAGGCAGTTTCACAGATAACAGAAATGACCCTCTTTAATGGACAAAATGGTCTTACCAATATCGAACAAACTTGCACCGGGAGCACCTAGTAGTAGCTGGAGCTAGACAGGTTGCACATTCGTAATAATATCCATGACCCCTCAGAGATGGTGCCACAGGAACTATTGGTATCCCCACGACTGCCGGTATCACTGGTACAGTCGGCATTAATATGTCAGCGCATGCCATGGGTGCCTCCACTCCAACCCGAGGGGACTCTTCAAAGGCGAGATGTGCCAACTCGGAGACACGGGCCCGCTTTCTGACAACCGCATTCCATTTCCCAAGAAGGATATATGTGACTATTGGGAGCACCACTAGAATTAGTATGAGAGTTGGTACATCAGCTTGGCGCAGCTCGAGCATGTCCGTACCACCCACTCATTCATATCCCGTCTTTTTTAATTTGTTTTTTTGTTATAGCCCTCTGCCTTTCCTTGATAGAGCTTGACGGTTGTTCACCTACCATATAGCAGTCCTGAGCAAGGAGGAAGAAATATGAACTCACTTATAAGACAATTATCTCCAGACAACAATAAAACTCTTTCTGCCCCAACAATTTCACAACAAGCTTAATCCCAGCATAGTTGATATTACAAGAAAAACAACTCAGATAAAAAAAAAAGCTCATTTTGAGTTTACTTAAAGCATGTGTGCAGAATTGGCAAACCAAAATATGAAAATACATTATTAAGGAAAGAGTTGTGTTATGGTGCTTCGCGAAGCACGATGGGGGCAGTGCCTTAGACCCAAATATCTAATTTCAAATGACCCAAACCATTCAATCTTATCTCCATATGAAAATGTATTCACAAACAAAATTTTACGTTTTTTGGAATTGGTTTGTTATTTTTTCAGATGGGAAGAAAATCGTTGTTTTTTGACAAACCATAATTGTCAGATCAAGTCATTTTTTCCCCATCCGGAAAAATATCAAACCAATTCCAAAAAATGTAAAGTTTGGTTTGCTAATGCATTTTCTTATGGAGATTAAACGGTTCGGATCGGTCATATCTAGTTTGAAATTAGAGATTTGAGTTTGAAGCACCACTCCCGCTGTATTTTGCGGAACACCATGACACCCCTCTTACGGAAAGACAAGAAGATAAATACCCTGAAGGATCAGACCATTTCATCATAATTAATTACGACGATGCCGCAAAACTTTCTTGCGGAAAGATCCTTTCTATTGAAATTTGCAAATATATGAAAAATACTATTTTCTATGCAACCAAAATTAGCTTAGCCCAACAAAAGAAAATTTGTTAAAAACCACGTGGCAAAAACAATACTACAGATTATTAGGTACTTGGATTTTGTTCTTAAAATGCAACCTATTGTTGATGCTAAATAAATTACACAATACTTTCTTAATCAGCCAGAGTGTCGCTAATAGTTGGTGCCTTGGTGGTTGAGATCTACATGTAATAGACAAACACCTAATAGTACAATCACTTTACCCAAACTCCTCATTTTCTTTCTCAAGTAAAGAGTTTTCAATACTCCCACGCTCGGGGAAAAAATATAAAACAAAAAGAAGCTGAGATACTGGACTATGCTACCCCAGGAATTACAAGCACCCAAACCTAAATCTTTCTCCGTGGAGATTTACAAGAAGAATTTCAATTTTTTTACTCTAGTATAATGGGAAAACTGAAAACTAAAAAGGAAAATATGCCTCCACTTAGTAAGCTTTGTGCCACTCAGATTAACCTAGTTCACAGCTTATCCAGAAACCTTTCCCAATACAAGAAGAAACCCAATTCAAAGTATATCCAGAAGTAGAAATTGAACCTAGAAGAGATTAGAAACAAAGGCGGTATAAATAAATAGAAGATTACGAGCAAACCTGGTAGATTTGAAAATTTACGACAAAATGCTATTAACTAAGCTTATTAAAACCCAAAATTTTCTGAAGTACAGATATCGCATCACCAATTTTGAGAAAAATTACCCCCAAATTCCCATTTCTCACAACAAGAAAACCTATTACCAAAAAAACGGGAAAATAAAATACCTAGGGACAAAATCTAAAACAATGTGGGCATTTCTTACCTGATTCAGACGCACAACTCAAAACCAATCTACAGGGCACAAATAGACACCACGGCACGAGATTTGCGAGTATACTTTTGCGGTTGCAGCTGAAAGGAGAGTAGGAACAGGCTAAAAAATGGGGAAAGCTCGAGTCTTTTCCCTCAAGCTGCGAAATTTTGGTTTGTACTCTCTTCACTCTACACTCTTCACTACAAACCACTCTCGCTTTGTCCCTCTCCTCTCTCTATCCCCCTCTTTCTCCCTCTCTATATCTCGCCTCCTCAAATCACAATTTCGCACCCAACTATGTTTTCTTCTCTCTCCTCGCTCTCTCACCCTGGTGTGTGTTTGTGTGTGATGTGGTGACTGATTCAGTACTGCCCACCAAAGCAAAACAGGAAATAATTAAAAAGGGTACGAGACCGTCAAATGAACTTAGACCCTCTGTGCTGGGGTAATTTTCTGATAACGACCCTGTAGAAATCCATTATAATATTTCAACTTTCATTTGCATTAGGTTAATGACGTGTTCAATCTCAAATAAACTCCCATTCGACGGCAAGGTAACAATTAATTGGATGCAAATCAAAAAAATTATTATTAAATACATAGAAAATTACGTGTGAACTTAAGTAAATAGATCATAACAGCGATTAAATGAGTTCTTTTAATAAAATAAAACTGATCATAAGCCTTTTTTTTTTAATATGCCTAATGTTGATGTTGATAGGAATGGTTTCTTTACGAACATACAGTCCTAATTCTTGCAAAAAAAATCGAAAAAATGGATGTTGTATTTAACAGTAGTTCTTGTTTCAGAAAAATTAAATTAATTTAAACTAATTATAGAGTTGCATTTAATGGAGTCATTTCCAATAAAAATTTAATAATTCTAATTAGTGAGGTGAGATGTAATGCACGTTTGATGATTGAATGTCTAACATTATAAAACTATATTATATCAGGATTCACAGGTTAGTCTCTCTCTTCACCCATGAGAAAGGAAGAAAGCAGAAAGAAAAAGGGTGCATAAGAGACACTTGAATGTATATAGATTGATCATATATGCTTGGCATTTAACCCCCTCCCCTCCTCTTCAAATGAATCAAACCTTCCATAATTATTTGAATCCAGACTCTATGTTTGGTGATTGAATCTAACATTATCACATTAATTCAAAACAAAACAAATTGAGTTAAAAGGAAAGAAGTGCAGCTAAGAGTGCTATCAGATTTTAAATATTATGATGTTTTAGTGTATTTTAGGGATATATTCGCTACACAAATATAGTATAACATGGTTAAGAATTATAATTTATTTGTTAAAATTCAGGTTTAACCTTGGTTGTCCATTTTTTTGTGCCGTACTTTGGACATCAATGACAGTGATGATATCTCTTCTCAATCGATTATTTATTATATTGCAAAACACAAGCTAAATAATGAATGTGAAAGATATCTAAACATCCCAAAACAAAATATTATTAATGTATTGGATCTTATAATTTCTTTAATACGTGTAGTCTTATAAGCATTCATTAACCCACTCATTATTTTTTTAATATGATACTACATTATACACAATTACACACACAAGCTTTACCGTTTTTGACCCAGGGACCAGAGTGTTTAATATGGTTTGAATAAAAACAGTAATCTTTTAATCATTGTTTTATTTTGATATATGTAGGGTCTAACATAATATGTTATTTGAAAAGTAGTTCAACATTGAGCAACTTTTGATTGACTTCTTCAAAAAATGTTGATGAATTCAAGTACCTCATAATTCACGTGCAAACAAAAAAATTATCTAATTGTGCGCAATACTAAACGTATTTCTAATATTGTGTGTGGATTTAATAATCTTCCTATAATGTTAGAATATTAACTTTTAATCCGTACATATTTTTTCCCAAAATTCAAAATATAATAAAGTTGTAGAATTTGCTCTAAATTAAAATAAGTAATAAGCGTTTCTTCAATGTATACATATTTATTATAATTATAATTAAGGTTAACATGCCAATACTTTCCGTGTACAATACAGAACGCATCATAAAACGATATTACCGCATCTTGTAAGGTTAAGTATTAAATATTCCTTTCTTCTGCATTGTTCCTCAGTGGAAATTTGCAAAAGCAACCCTGTCTTTTATTTTTCGAGTTCTGAGATGTAACCGTACGGCCGAGGCGCGTGAGCACTGAGCAGCCCTTTGGCTGCTTTATTGGGTAATAATAATAATAAAAGAGCCCTTGGTTATTTTACTTTTCTTATTTTTGGAAGCTACAGTTATTTAATTTTTTGACTTTATTTTACTAGGACGGAAGCGTCTCTCCTACCTCACAAGTCACTTTTGTCCATTATTTTAAAATGCGCCTGGGACCCCGGGTGATTACATATTATCCGATTATACTTATGCAGTGTGACGTCATATGTATAAATATATGTTTGTATATTTAATAATATGTGTTATTTTTTAAAATATTTATCATATTAAGTTTATAAATTAATTATATGATATTTTTTATGTAAAATATTTAAAATTATATTTTTCTTATTTTACATTAAAAAATTTAAAAATAAATGATCAATATAAATATTATAAGATTTTTTAGAATACATATCCGCATATGTAATCCACATATCGTATATACACTATGCAGTGATCAACAACACATATATTAAAATCCCTATTTTAAAATCTTGCTTTTGTAATGTTTGGAATTTAGGAGGGCTGGATTCCTCCGGTTACTTAAAAACGGAGAGGTCCAAAATAAAATAAAAATTATTTAATATATGAACAGACCTAGGGAATTACGGTGGCAGCTTTGGCGCTTTGAATCAAATCGTCCGGAACAGCGAATGATTGTGTCTTGGCCCTATTAATTTTCGACTTGAATGTAGTTAGTGTTCATTAACAAAATGGGCCGATAACTATATTTTACAAAGAGCGTTAGTTTCTCACAGGAGATTTCTTCACCGTTAATTTTTTTTTTCATTTACCTAAATTTAATGATTTATATATATTTTTTTCTCTTCTTATTTAAAATAATATATATAATATATTTAAAATAAAATTCAGTTCTTAAAATGATCTAACTTTTTTTTATAATATTTTGATAGATCATCATGTGTTTAATTATATTATTTATAATATTAATAATATAACTATTATTATATATATTTTTAGCATTTAATAAATTATGTTTCATTTTTTCTTCAATGTTAAATTTTTTAGATATATTTAAATTTTATATTTTTAAATATTTATTTGAGAACTATATAATTGGGCGAACCTGAGTTATAACACTAATTACGTAAAAAAGTTAATTGTTGATACTATATTATTAATTACGATCACAATTTTGCAAGCTCCGTGCTTGGAAGAAGTTTTTTTATAGTACAGGAATCTAAGCAGGGCATTTCAGAGTTGATTTTTTTTTTCTGTGATTCTTGCCAGCTTGTCATGTGAGCAATATTAAAATAAATAATCACATGGCTTAAAAATTCTACAAGATAATAATTGCAATCAATAACCAACAATATACACATAAAAGGATCAAATGGGTTGCATTTTCAAGAAGCACAATTTTAAACATGCAACAGCATTATGAAAGATACGCTGGTAATATCATTTTCTGGACCTATATATTTTTTTAGCTATAAACTTGTATGCATATACACTCCGCTCACATAGCCTCTCAAATTTGATTATTTGAAATTCCCACTCGGTCTCCGTTGGAATTTACTCACTAAATTTCCACTATCGAAGAATGTCATTATTATTCTGTTGTAGCCTCGGTAACCACGAAATCTCATTAATTAATAAAAAAATTCCATGGCCCAGGTAAATTATTAAATTAATTTACAGGAAAATATAGATGAATTCGAAAACATATAATTTATTAATTAAATCTACTACAAAATATGTTGTAATATTTTTTCTTTCAATTTGTGCGGCGTTGATATTATTAAAAAAATTAAAACAAGAGAACTAATGGTCATTAAATTAGCATATCAATTACAGTTGTTTAATTCCATTGACCAGGTAGCATCAACAAATCAAATTAGTCTAGACTATTCAATTCGTGGGAGGGATTTTTTTTTTTACATATTTAATTATCCATTCAAAGATTGCCAAATAAATGCACTAATTCATGGTATAATTTCTGATGTCATAATTTCCGGTTACTATATACTATATAGTGGGTGCATTTAATTGATGAAACGGGCATTGTGCTTCAAATTTTTTTGGCACGTTATGTCATTTTTTCTACTTTATGAAAAGCTATAAGAAACAGACGAGGGAGGCATGACATCATAAAATGAGAAAACACCTTTTACCTTTCTTGCGTTGCTAATTTGTTCTCTTTTGTAACAGTGCGTGGTGTTATAGAACCGACTGTTTCATAAGTTGGTGAGAACATCATAGACTGGACAAGAACTTTGGTGATTGTTCTCTTCTTGGTTTGACGCCATGTCAAATATAGACTAAGAACAACCAAAAGAGGTTTGAATGCTATCCTACACTGCTAGTCTGATACCCACGTCTCAATTGGTTTGTCTTTTTCCCTATGGCGTTAATAACTTAATATCAGTACGAGTGGCTCTTTATTAGTTAGTTGATCGTGTTTGATAAACAAACAATATAAAATTATAAACTATGACTTGTTATTATTCAAGATTTTAATACAATCATGTTGTTTCTAGAATCAAATTCTTAAAGAGAAAATTTTAACTAAAAATATTAAAGTGGTACAAATACATTAAATATATGCAGTAGTGATTGGGCTGTTAGACTTAGATAATAAATCTCGCCTTTTCATAGAGACAACACAGGTTCAAAGTGTTGATAGTAACATATGAAAAAAATATATCGAGATTATTGAGGGTCTCATTTGTCTTACAAAAATATAATAGTAGTAATAATACTAATAAAAGTAAAGAGAGTGTAAGTTTAAGATTACAGAAGTCTTCCATGAGTTTAACTCAAAAAGTATATATCATATCATCTTTAATTTTTTATATTTATCATACTCATTAAATTTTTCATATGAAAACCTTATGGATACAACAATTTAGAATATTTTGAGTTTCTAATGTTTTATTTTTTAAAAATGATATACAAATATTAAATATTTTATTATTATTCTTGGAGATGGAATTGAAAACATCGACTTAGAAAAATTGAAACATCCCAATTTTTTTATATCCATAGGATTTTTATATGAAGAATTTAATAAACATAATAAATCAAAATTAGAAGATAATTTAATGTATATTTTAAATTAAGCTTATGAAAGACCTCTCTGAGTTTAAACTCGCGTTATCTTTATTCATACTAATAATAATAATTGATTAAAAATTTATGACAAACCATTTATGTAAATAAAAAATATATTTACTTCATAAAAATTTAAAACCATTTATGTAAATAAAAATACATTAACATCATAAAACAAAGAAAAGTAATCTCTAGAAAAACCTTAAAACATTAAATTTAATATATCAGCATCATTTAACGGTTGCTCGTAATTATTTTGCCTCTTTTTTCCTTAACAATACGATCACATCAAATCATTAGGGGACCATTCCAGATGATAAAAATGTACGTTCTTGTTGACAGAAGTGTGTATTTCTACGAATTTAAAATAGTCACTAGAAAATATTATGTGTTTATTTCAATTTAACGGGGGGCGCGTCTTAATTGTAAATAAGTACGAATTTTCAGCGGTTCGAATAATTGAGTGTGAGAGTTCAAACCAGAATTAAACAATTGTCAAAGCGCGTGACATCACAATCTTTTGGGAATCTTTTTATCATGTTGGAAAAAATATAGAAGCTGGAAAAAAAAAATAGCATTTGTTTTGACGGAAGAATTGAGGAGTATTTTTGGGATATCAAAAAACCGTATGAAACCATGCAAAGGCATTTGGGATAGTTATTTCGACCTTTAAAGCTTTGTGGAGAATTGTTATGTCACGAATTATCATTATTTTTTGCGTCATTATTGCAAAATTTAAATGACGAATCGAGATCACTGTATTGACATTGTATAATTTATGAGTTACTAAAAAAATCAGGAGATAAAGAATTCATAATTTGAACCGATCAAGTTAACGCCTGAACATTAATTATAGAAATTTTCATTTTTTATCTTAATATTATATAAAATAAACGTGTAAGCTCGTAAATTTCATACAACAATCTATTGCACAAGAAGAATAAAACCAGTAGCTGAAGTCCGTTTTATAAATTTTAAGTTTTGAAAAATAAAAAAAAATGATAAGGGTTTTAATGTCATCACTTACATATGCCACAAGATGTCAATGACCAATTTTTTTAATTTATATTTGAAAATTTGACATTCAAATTTGAAATTCAAACTATTAATTTTGTCAATTTTAATAGTAAATGCATGTTCGTAAAATTTTATAATTTTCTGAGATGATCATTTTGTACTAGATCAAATTTTAATGGTATATGCACGCTCATAAATCCAGTTTATATGTTTGATTACATTTTATACATTCAATTTATTATCATTGATATAGTATATAATGATATTCGAATATCATAAAAATTTATGAGCATTTATTTACCACTAAAACTAACCATATCTACGATATAAATTTCAAATTTAATTATTAAATTTTAAAATATTAATTAAAAATTAAATTAGTAGCATAAACACGAAATTAATATAAGAACCTAAAAGATTTATGACGGTAAAAACCTTCTCAAATGATAAATATTAAAAAATATTCTGAAGCAACACGTGTTGGGTGTTGCTGTGGCAGATTTTCTTTTGTTTGTTTTGATTGATAAAGTAATCGTCGAAGCAGATTTACTGTCACTAATGTACAAATTTACTCAATATAAATTTCAATCCGAAATTATAAACTGCATTTTGTATTTAATATAATACAAAGCGAAGAAACTATGTGACTGTAGCATAAAAAAAATGGCGGTTTAATTACGTTTATGTGTTCTGAATTATGGACAGGAGGATAAGAAAAGTCGCTATTTCTTGGAAATGTTTTATTATTTTTTTAATCCAACGATGTATTGAGGTTTCAACCATAACAATTCATTTAAATGTAAATAAAATCTTCAATTGATTACCGTAACTTCAAATATAAAAACTATTCAAATTATGTTTGTCTTTTATGTGGTTCAATCTCGCAGGTTGTAAACTTTAATAGTAAGATTTAAACGTAAATAAGAACAACGAAAGTGGACGAATTGAATTTTATGTCGTCTAGTTTTTCAATGCAATTAACATAACGAGGTACGGATAAATTAAATGTCACTGATCATCATTATTTAAAACTTTTCAAACTATCTATAATTAAGTGGTTACGAAAGTAAATTTTAAGAAAACTAATAACATGGTTAATATAGTTCTCAAATAAATAATTAAAATATAAAAATTAATATATTTAATAAAATTTCATATTAAATTTTTTTGAACATAATTATTTAATTGCTAAAAATATATATAATAATAATAATCATAATAAGTATTATAAATATAATTAAAAACATGATAATTTATAAAGAATCATAAAAAATAGATGATCTTAAAAGTTAATTTTCATCTTAAGTATATCACATATATTATTTTATATGAGGAGAGAGAAAAATTATATATGAATCATTAGTTTGAAGTAAAAAAATTTAAACACAATCAATGATGGAGTCTTGATAATGTGGTATGTATGATAGGTTAGAAGATTTAACCTTCTTTATGGAGTACTAGGATTGTAACTTGAATTTCATTTTGTCAATATAGTACTAAAATAAATAATTAAAAATATAAAATTTTAAATATATTTAATAAATTTCAAATTGAAGACAATTTAAACTTAATTATTTTAAATGCTAAAAATATATATTAAAATACATCAATAAAATGAACATAATATCTATTATCATTGGTCGAAAGAACAGGGGAGGGTCCCAAACATCACTATGCACAAGTTATAAGGGTTTTTGAGCAGTAAAGGAAAGCAGTGATTTAAAGCACTAGCCCAATGGAACAAATAATGCCAGGGAAAGCACCACGCGATGCACAACGTAAAAGTTGAGTTTATTGACCACTCGTTCATGGACAAGTCTAAGTGTTGGTTCAAACAATGACTGATATCATCATCATTGTCATAAATAGTATAACTAAATTACATGATAATTTATAAAAAAATACAAAAAAAGTTTTATTATTTTAAGAGTTAAGTTTCAGTTTAAATATATTATACATATTATTTTAAATAAAAAGAAAGAATTTTTTTATGAATCGTTGGATTCAAATAAATGAAAAGATTTAAACAAAATCAATGATGGAGAAGGAGAAGTCTTTATGGTATGACATATATGAGAGACTAGAAAACTTAACACTCTTTATGGAGTATAATAATTTGTATTATACAAATATTTGTAGGAAATTATCATACAATTAACAATGTTATTTTCTTATTATACAATTTTGAGTCCTACAAAATAACATTTATCTATGATTAAATTTTATTTAATTATTGTATCAATTATCATTGTAATTTTTTAAATTATTTTTTTCAAGTGAAACCATACAACACTAATAATTTAAGAAACGCAAATAAAAGATAATATACAAATAAAGTACTTCATGAAAATAAAGAGAAGTAATTATTACAAATTCCATCCATGATTGTAATTATTTTCTTGGCTACGGCATCAGTGATATAACCTAAATAAATTCGAATATAAGTATTTGCCGGGTTTTAACCTATACGTTCTTCTTATTTCGTAGCCAATATTTTTTTTTGTTGGATTTGTCAATGTTCAATTCATGCCTAAATGCCTAATCAATACTCTCTCAACTTACGTCTTTTTGATAATTTGTTGCAGACATGCCAAATTTCCATTAAATATCACACAACAGAGGCCTTTCAGCATAATTTTCCTCTCTTAATTTTAAGTCTTTTTCATAATTTATCACAAGCACGGAAATATATGTCAATCAAACATCACACCATAAAATTACTTGCGGGGATGAATGAGCCACCCTCTTGTAGGATAAATCATGTGTCCTCTCCTAATTGAAAATATGCATCGGACTTCCAATTTGTTTTTGATGTAAGTTTATGTCAGCAATTCATAATTTATACTATTATAAAGTAACTAAAAATTAAACTGGTCCATTTTTTGTCATTTTCTTCAAATTTTTTATATCCCAAAATATCCCTCATCTAATGATTAATATTAATTTTAACTAATCAGACGAACACAATAGCGTCCATTATTTTGTATTCCTCTCTATTTCTTTGTCATATAAAAGTAAAGAAATTAAAGATTGAGAGAAATCATACGAGATTATATCTGATATAGCATCTGTAATTGATCTTTTTCATATTAGAATGACGTATATATTATCATATGATATTTTTCTATATCTAAATAAAAAAAATTCGCTGCAACGCACATGTACACAACTAGTAATTTTAAAAGTACATCACATCCTAACTTTTATCTGATTTTAAATTTTAAATTATTTCAGACGCCCGTCCTAATTTCAAGTCAAGAACTGAGAAGAAAGTTAAAGCAATTTCTTTTGGATAATCTCCAATAAATAAAATTAGCTCTATCCGATCAAATGTATATTAAACTAATCAAATTAATAAATGCTGATATGATAACCGCCGTCGTTAACACGTCTCTTGAATACTATGCCTTTGCTAATATACACTCCAAATTTTCCTCAATATATATATATATATATATATATATATATATACAATTGTCATCGTCTTTAATTATACAAAGCTTCATTGAACTTTATGATTTCTGGACACTAATTTTTTATGATCTCATTGAGTCAAATATAATAATTTCCAGGCAAAGACAACATTTTTTAACCTAATTGTGGAAGTTGAAATCGAGACAAATCAGTACATTTTGGAACGCGTTGAGTTGACCCGAGGAGGGCTTGTGTAGTACCGAGTATGGTGTCAGATGGCCCCATTTTTCTTTAATTAATTAAAACTAGCAATTCTTCATGGTTTTATGATGTTTTCATGCTTATTTTGTATAAAACAAAAACTCAAATTTGTCCTTCAGTTTATACATCTTTATTTTATTTATGATCTCCATACTTCAAAAATAATATATTTCAATGTTATAGCGTGTAATGTGTGGACAGCATTGGGAATAGTAATAGGAACATACTGACAAAAAAGGGGGAAAGAAGTTACAAAAGCCAAAAATCACTAAGCTTGACAGAATAAAATTAATTTTACAGTTGGAATATGATATCAAAAAATAGACAGCGGCTGCAATTTGGTGGTCTTTCTAAATCAAAGGTACGCCCTTTTTGCTACATAATCTACTTTTTAAACAACATAATAGAACGAAGAATAAAGAGAAGATTAAGAAAGCACACCAAATAAAAGATTCCAACTTCTATGGGTTTGAAATTTATACACTTAGTGCACCTTCTTGGTAAGTAACTTTCCATCCAGCAACTGTGTTCATTATGATTGATAACATTTCTGTTAAAATAATATATTCCATTTTGATTGGTACCTTTCTATAATAAAAAAATATTTTTGTTGCACTCTAAGAGGATTTTATATCAACCTTCAAGAAAAAGAAATGTTCATATCTTTCGGATAGTATGTATAAGTATTTCTACAAGTCGTAGTAGACGGTAACCAAGCTGTGAATTTTACAAAATATATATATATATATATATATATATATATATATATATATATATATATATATATATATGATATGATATGAGATTATGTAAATATTCAATATTTGCTTGAAAAATTTATATTTACATGAATATTTTTCTAATCAGGCATAGACACGTTAACAATTTTGTATAAATTATTACTAATTTAATTGCGTTCCAGAAAAAAAAACTTAATAGCTAGTTTAAAGTCTACTTGGAATTAGAAAAATAAATAAATTATACAGACTTAACATTAGAAAAATCGCAATGTATAAGATCATGGATTTTTTTTTTGAAATACATAAACAAACTATTTAAAGATACATTAGTTTCAGTTTAGATTGTATTTAATTAATAAATAAGAACAGGAACTCAACACTCTCAGGTTCAAAAATATTATCCAAGAATTATTTAACGTGGGCCCCACAATAAGCCTAAGTAGGATGGGCCTAAAAGTCCTATCTGCATAAAATTGAGGAAATCAGCCCGAGGAGCCCAAGGACCATTTCAGTTTGCTTCCTATACAGTCATCGAGAAAGGAATCTTGGTTGTAAATTGGGGGCATCTATCAGCCTCGGATGCTATTCCTCGCCCCACGTTACTCAGCATGTGAAAAATGAAACCGGACAAATCTTAGGAACATACCAGGGAATTTTATCGCTATTGTCAACAAAAAAAGTGTCCACTTTTTAGTTCACCTCAGCCCTCAGGGCTACTAGAAATATATTATATGGTTACCATATGATCGACGGGTCCATATGATATGCCATGGAATAATGAACTGTTTAATCTTTTTGCCACCTCTCAACTACGTGGCATCAACAGTGAGCTTATCTGCTCAGGAAAGGAATATACTGTCTGGCATGAATATACAATATTGAATAATTATGACAGACTGATGTTAATAAAATAATTATAGAAAATGAGAAAAACAAAGTTATAAATGGAGTTATTATAATTTGATAAGATGCATAACAATTTAGTACATTTATACGTTTACGTGCTACAAGCAACGGGAACTTAATTAAATAAATCATAAGTAACATACTTGCAACTTAATAAATCGCAAAAGAGCAATAATACATTTATATTCATCCAATGGCTACAATTCACAAATAAATTTTGTCACCTTAAACTTTGAATTTCAAATTTCATCACCGTTGAATAATTGTTTTTAAAGAGAGTTTTCATAAATCTCAATATTTATTATTTTAAATAGAGTTTTCATGATAGATGGCATGGTGATTGTGTCAAGTTGTCTCAATTTCATCATATGTTTTGATTGTGCCAACAGCCTCACATTTTAGTATATGAAGTAGTGATGTCTGATGAGCAAGCTATTTCCTTCTTTAGAGCTTTGACATGGTTTTTATTTATTGAATTTAATGTTTTGTGCAATCTCCTCTCAATCCTCTTTCTTTTGAGAGTGATCAGTTTAAATGGAGAATGTCCCAATCTAATACATTTTCAACTCGTGAAGTATATTAATGGTTAATGTTTAGAGAAATAACAAAACCCAAAGCTGATATATGATAGAAACTTTCTATTCCTCTTAAGATATAAAGGTGTTCATATGATTAGTAATGCATAATAAAATCTTAACTAGTGGCAACTTATTTAAAAGAGGGTGGAGAGGAGATTTACAATGTACTATGTGCACTGAGTCAAAATTAGTCTCTCATTTATTTCTCTCTTGCCATATTAACAAACAAATTCAGTTTTGGATGGGACAATGTTAGAATTATTTTATCAATTATCATAACATGAGGGATGTTCTAGAGTTTTTTTAATCTTTATCACCATTATTACAAAAAAGCTTCCTTATAATACTTTCTGTTGTGTGATGGTCTTTGTGGAAGCACATGAATAACATAGTGTTTGATTCTTCGAGCTATATGTCCATTAGAAATTTTATTTGTCTAATATTATCTCTTGTGAACTATTGGTTGGGAGGCTTCAATATTGCTTTGGCTCGTAATATGAATACTTGGCTTACTGAGAATTTGAAGTTGATCTCGTTGCAAGTGGTGGATCCAGTGCCTTAATTGACTATGAATGGAATGGAGAATGCTTAATTACTGGAATAGTATTGTTGGTATTTGCTTCAGTTCTATATGTAGTTTGTAATAAGTGACTTTCAATGTTAGTTTTTTGTACTGTTTCGTTGCTGGTATCTGCTATTTTGTTTCAGCTAGTTGTAGGAGATGTGGCTGCTCCAGAATTGTTGCTTGTATTAGGAGTTAGTGGTTGGTTGATTTTAAACAGGGTTTGGCAGTGATGAATTGGAGGTTGAGATGTTACTAAGTAGTCTCTTTAGAGGCTTAATGAAGCAATATTATATCTGAGTCAATTCCGTGGGGTTTCTTTATGGGGAGGAATTTAATTAGTTACTTTCTTTGTGTAAGTCGGTTTTGTCATATAACTTAATGTTTCAGTAAATAAAATGGACAATATTTTGCCTTTCTTTATTTTTTTTATATATATCTCTTAAATTTGAATATATGTCACTACACAGAGAGGAGATTTATTACCATCACTTCAAAATTGTACAATTACGAGCATATAGTATATAATTATTCTAATAATTTAATATAAATCTTTCGTATTCATAAATTTCATGAGACGTGCAATTTTGTCTCGCAATAGAGGCCAGGATGTTCATGTACTCCAATACTTGAATAAATGAATACTGGTCCACCGATAGAGCTGATGTAGGATTTTTACTACGGTTAAGTAGTCGATAATTTATTAGGTTTAAACTCATTTACTAATTAGATATTAAATAAAAAATTATCAATTCAACATATATTATTATCTAATAAAAAACTATCAAAATAATATCATTTTATATATTAAAAATAATAAAAAAATAAAATTCAAAATAATAGATAATTAAGTCAATGAAGAAAGTTTTTCTCTTTGAGACTTCTTATTTTGAAATATTTACATAAAATTTTCATTATCCACGGTTTAAATAAAATTTTCTCGATGAAAGTAATCAAACAATCTAAAGGGGTCAAAATTAAATTCAAAAGGGTCATATTAGCAAAATCTTGATGAAAAATACTATTTTTTTTAAATTAAGGGGTCAACTGATCCACACTAGCATACTTTGCATTTGCCTCTGTCCATAGACCATTTTAAGTGGGCCAAGGTAAATATACAATAACCAGTTGTAGATTTTCTATCAGAGTTTTTGGCTCAATCTACATCGGTATAGCCACACAATTCATTAGATTTATTATTTTTTTACAAGAACTCCCTTTCTGGACGTCCCTTTTAAGTATCTCAAAATTTTATTAATTGCTTCCAAATGATATGATCTAGAGGCATGCATAAATTGACTTATTTAACTAACAACAAATGATAAATCAGGTTGAATTACCGTAAGATATATTAATTTTCCAATAAATCTTTAATATTGGTTTATATTTTCTAATGGTGTTCCCTCCTTGGTGTTTAATTTTTTTTACTATCTATTGATGTTGATGATAACTTACAACTTAATTTTTAGGTCTCCATTAATAAATTAAGTATGTACTTTCTTTGGGAAAGAAATAAATTTCCATACGAGTAAGCTATTTTAATGTCTAAGAAATATCTCAAGTGACTAAAGTCCTTAATATCAAACTTGTCCTTCAATTATTTTTTTAATTTTTCATATGCTTTTCTCATTATTCTCGGTGATTATAACAGTGCTATGAATATGGTTGACCTTCACAAATAATGAATGGTCAGTATTATTTACTTTAAAATCATAAAAAAATAAATAAGAGTTAAAATTTTCATATCATACCTATAAAAATTATTTCAAGTCATAAATCAATTTTATTAACTTATACATCAAAATTGTACCTTGCTTCTTCTCCCGTCTGAATGATATTGTTGCTTAGTTTCTAATATAACCTACGATACCCACAATAATAATTCTATTAATTATAAGAGTGGGGATTCATTGACAATGGGTTATTTTGATAATCTTGACAATAAACCTCTAAATAAATAAATAAATTTTAAAAATGAAAAAAATTATAGATGTGTTCTTCTACCTTTAGATTGATGGTCATTCAAATTTCATGTAATTTCATTATCGTTTGATAGTCTATCAAAATCATTTATTTGGAACCGTTGCAAATTATATGAAAATTTGATGATTTTTGATGGACTATCAAACGATAATGAAATTGCATGAAATTTGAATGAACATCAATCTAAAGATAGAAGAACACATCTATAAACTATTTTATTTTTAAAATATTTTTTTATATTTATTTAGAGGTTCATTGTCAAGTTTGTCAAAATAACCCATTGTCAACCAATCCCTTCTCTAATTATAATTTATATTCTAACATTTTTACAGACTGTCCCTTTCTAGGTGCTACTGGAAGCAATCATCTCTCTCCACTAGTGGTTTGAAGACGGTCCGGTCCAAATCCGGACGGTCTACGGTCCCGCACGGTCCACACGGGGTAGTCCTAAGCGGAGTCCAAATTCAAAAAAACCGAACCCGTCCCACCGTTGGCCCCCGGGCGCCGGACCCCCACGGGACGGGACGGGACGGACGGTCCGAAATTATTATTTTTTTTATAAATTGGGAAAAATAATAATTTATCATATTTTTGTAATAATAATTTTTAACTAATTCGAATTATTATTTTTAATTGTTTAAAAATCTAATAGTACTAAAAAATTAATAAATTTGCAAAAAAATAAAATTGCAGAAAATTATAAAAAATAATAAAAGTTAAAAAATAAATTTATTAATTTTTAAATAATAATTTTCATCGAATTAATTATGTATTTTTTAATAATTTAAAAATTAAATAATACAAAAAAATCGGGGGTCCGGTCCGGGACAGTCCGGTTCATGGGTCCGCACGAGACGGGTCGGCACGGTCCATTTTCGGGTGAAAGGAGGACCGATCCACCGTTAAACCGGACCGTGGTAGGCACGAGACGGTCCACGGTCCGGTCCACGATCCAGTCCGGTCCGGTCTACGGTCACAGTTGGACCGTCCGGTCCATTTCAAACCACTACTCTCGCACACACTCGTATTAGTTTAACCATTCACATAACGACCATTAGAGCGAGAGGGAATTGCGAATTGATTGAAATTGCAGATTTTATTAAAAATAATAATTAATAAAATAATATTATTAATAATAAGACCGATAACGGTTAAATTCTAAATATACGAATCGTAACGCGCCACCGGCTCGCGCGGTGAAACGCGCGCACGCGCGGCGCGTTTCCTTATTATAAGGAAACGCGCCACCGGCGTGGCGCGTTTCACCCATATAAATATCAAACGCGCAGGTATGATGCGCGGTGTTGAGAGGAGAGAGAAAGAGAGAAAGGAAGAGAGAGAGAAAGAGAGAAAGAGAGAAAGAGAGAAGAGAGAAAGAGAGAGAGAGAGAGAAGAGAGAGAAGAGAGAGGAAAGAGAGAGAGAAGAGAAGAGAAGAAGAAGAGAAGAGAGAAGGAAAGAGAAGAGAAGAGAAAGAGGAGGAAAAAACGTACGCGAGCATTTTTGTGTTTGGATTTTGCAATTAAAGGTAATTTTATATAAATATAATTTAATTGTCTAGATTAATTATAATTTAATTTAATTATGTAGATTAATTATAATTTAATTTAATTGTGTAGATTAATTATGTAGATTAATTATAATTTAATTTAATTATGTAGATTAATTATAATTTAATTTAATTATGTAGATTAATTATAATTTAATTTAATTGTGTACATTAATTATGTATATTAATTATAATTTATATGTGAAATTATGTAGATTAATTATAATTTAATTATGTATATTATAATTTAATTTAATTGTGTAGATTAATTATAATTTAATTTAATTGTGTAGATTAATTATAATTTAATTTAATTGTGTACATTAATTATGTAGATTAATTATAATTTATATGTGAAATTATGTAGATTAATTATAATTTAATTATGTATATTATAATTTAATTTAATTGTGTAGATTAATTATAATTTAATTTAATTGTGTAGATTAATTATAATTTAATTTAATTGTGTAGATTAATTATGTAGATTAATTATAATTTAATTTAATTATGTAGATTAATTATAATTTAATTTAATTGTGTACATTAATTATGTAGATTAATTATAATTTATATGTGAAATTATGTAGATTAATTATAATTTAATTATGTATATTATAATTTAATTTAATTGTGTAGATTAATTATAATTTAATTTAATTGTGTAGATTAATTATAATTTAATTTAATTGTGTACATTAATTATAATTTAATTTAATTGTGTACATTAATTATGTAGATTAATTATAATTTAATTATGTATATTATAATTTAATTTAATTGTGTAGATTAATTATAATTTAATTTAATTGTGTAGATT
Organism: Schoenoplectus tabernaemontani; assembly: GCA_037127355.1. Lineage (NCBI taxonomy): Eukaryota > Viridiplantae > Streptophyta > Magnoliopsida > Poales > Cyperaceae > Schoenoplectus > Schoenoplectus tabernaemontani. Next base: position 12,590,490 of record CM073740.1, read on the forward strand.
AATTATAATTTAATTTAATTGTGTAGATTAATTATAATTTAATTTAATTGTGTACATTAATTATGTAGATTAATTATAATTTAAATGTGAAATTATGTAGATTAATTATAATTTAATTATGTAGATTAATTGTACGTTTAATTGAAGATTAATTGTACGTTTAAATGTGAAGATTAATTCTAGATTTATATATTATTTAATTATAGATTAATTAGGCTTTTAATTGTAGAATTTATTGATTATTTAATTATATGATAGATAGATTAAAAATGAAGTACAATAATTATAAATTAATTATGAAATGAATTTTTTTACTAGATAATGGCCGGCGAGCAACGAAATGACAATATCATAATTTATCTCCCTGAAGACAAACATCTAACACATTATAGTCGCGTAGGTACATTATATTCTTAAAAATAATAATAAAATACATATATATGAGAAGCTAATTATGAAATGAAAATTACGAGAGAGAGAACAATATCATTCGTTTCCGCACTCACCGTCCGACGATACCATACATCTCGCACATTCGAGTAGGTTGCGAGTTATGGGATTTCTTCATCTCGCCGATTGCGTATTCGAGGTGAGTCGTATTGTATCGCTCATCTATGAAACCGTACACATCAAAGTTTCTATGTTGGCATACAAAGAATTACGTGAGAGCGGGGGTATCCCATCGGTTGAGGTTTTTGACAATCACACGTGCGGTGCGGTTCCCGGCAATTGTGGGTCATCTCGAGTGCGTCGTTCACTCGAAATTGTAACAAATGTACTTGAACGGTCCATACCCTCCACTCTCGATCCTCTCACCAAGCACATGAACCTCATATTCTCCTCGAGCGCTTCCGAGTGGAATTACGTTCATACGAGCCGTAATTATTGAAACAAATACAAAAGGTATCACAATATGTTCAAAATTTTGTAAAATATAGTAAAATAATATCAACACGAACCCGCTTTGTCGTCACGTTTTGCCAAGATGTCATCAATTTTTTTGGCCATTGCTTGCATGCTCTATGCGGGTTCATTGCTTCAATTTCCTCTTATCGAACCATTTAGCACATTTATACCATGTTCCCTCCACAATTGTCGCAACCGTAAAGTTCGTTCAACTCAAGACGCTATTCGAGCTTCGAACCATTGCTGGTCATTATACCCCATCGATCCCTCCATCATACGTTTGTGCCCACGAAGCAAAATTAGGAGGTTCTTTATCATCATTTTCTAATCTTCTGCCGACTTTTTTTAAAAAATCATAAGCTTTTCTATTTGATTTCCTCAAAATTCGCCATCTTTCTACGAAATGACGCGGTTTCTTTTTGTTCGCTAGTCTTCTTCGGAAATCATCTCTGAGATTATCTTCTTTATTTCTAGTTTTTCCGGCTTCCTTATATAAATTCTCTGCGACGTGTTGCATGCAATACCGGTGTACCGCCTCTCTATGTTGTACAGATCATCCCAAATGCGGTCGCTCAAAAACTCCCTTTATTCCCCTATGACGGTCGGATATAACACATATTTTCATATTACATTGGATCACTTCATTACGGACCCATCGCATGAACCAACCCCAATTGTCCATATTTTCTGCATCCACGATTCCAAATGCTAGAGGAATGATTTTATTCTCTGCATCGTATCCACACGCCATCAATAATCTACCCTTATAACTACCGATAAGAATCCAAATAATCAATAGTTATAACGGGCCTTAAATGTTTAAACGCCGCAATGCACGGTCCATAAGCCCAAACTATGGATTTAAACATTTTTACATTATTATCCGAAGTATCACACGTCAATAATTTAAATTTTGTACCTGAGTAGTCCGAGCAATCGCCTCTAATATCTCGTGGAAGCAATGTATATGATCCTTCCCAAGTGCCAAATAATTGTTCAATTGCTCTTTCTCGCCACGCCAAAGTTTACCGTACGTCGGTGCCACACCGGATATTTTGTTTCTATAATCATACCGATTTGTTGAATCGTTAGAGAGAGATCCTTCTTTAAATGTTGTCGAACACATCCCGCAATCAAATTAGATGTGAGTTGTAAGTGTTTGCGGTCTCCGGGTGGTCTTCTACAATTGTGGGGGTTTTTATTTGTGATGATCCTCCATGTGGTCGAGCCCTCTTCAGTCTAGCGTATAATCTCCAAGGACAACTACCTTCTTTGCATTTCATAATAAGTCGAGTTTTACAACTTTCTTGTACCCAACATTGAACGTTTTTCCTAACACTCCAATCACAAATTACCCAATTTAAAGCCGATTTAGAAGCAAATATTCTATTTTCACTAACTCATCATCGAGTCCTAAAAGATATTCATTCGCGCCTAAACGGTCAAACATCTCAAAATTATTTAACGCTTCTACGGATGGTGTCTCTCGGTCCCTAACTAACAACGTGGTATCGCATATCCAATTTCCTCATCTTCGATTCATCGATCGACCGGTCGTGTAATCCTCTCCTGTTTCTTCTTCATTTGAATAATACGACCGCCATCATCTTGCTCATCCTGATCATCACTTAATTCCATTATCGTTGGATCAACACTACTTCGTCATCAATATTATCACTAAATTACACCATACGTAGTACTACTACTACCGCCAAAAAAATTATATAAAGTGGCACCGCCGGGTTTGTTGTTGATAAATTATATTGTTACTATCAATAATGGATACTGATATAAATTGGTTTGATCGTAGGTAGGATAGGAATTGGTTTGATCGTAGGTTTGATAGGAATTGGTTTGATCGTAGGTTTGATATGAATTATTTTGATCGTGGGTTTGATAGGAATTGGTTTGATCGAGGGTTGGATAGGAATTGGTTTGATCGTAGGTTTGATAGAATTGATTTGATCGTGGGTTGGATAGGAATTGGTTTGATCGTAGGTTTGATAGGAATTGATTTGATCGTGGGTTGGATAGGAATTGGTTTCATTCTCGTTTGAAAATATTCGATCAAAAATTTCTTGCTTCTCGGTTGTTCTAAAGATAATTTTCTTCATCGGATTATAATTTAAATCCGTAGCATTTTAAAGAAAAATGGATGTTTGTTGTTTTTGTGGTTGTGAGAAATGAACCGCGGGGGCTGGTATTTATAGCAAAGATAGGCGCCACTGGCACTGGCGTGGTCTGAGAGGAAACGCGCGATCGCCAGTGGCGCGTTTGGTGAAAGACGCCACGCCAAATGGCGCGTTTAGAAAGACGCCACGCGGCGGCGCTGCGTTTCCAAACGCGCCACCACCCATGGATGGCGCGCTGTTGGTTCGTAGATTTGGAATTTACCCGTTCTCACTCTTATTATTAATAATATTATTTTATTAATAATTATTTATAATAAAATCTGTTGAAATTGCTTGAATGAGATAATCACTGTGGAAAACAGAATAGGTAGAGAATGAATCTGCAGCTTCAACCGTCAACAGGTTTCGCTGCTTCGTGCTCTCTACGGCGGCTCCAGCGAGTGGTTCGATCCTCTGTCGGTGGATCATTGGATAAAAATTAATCACCGCCCGCATCAACCTTCTGCTAGTCAGATGCTTAGTTCCCTTGTCGACCGTCGGAAGCTCCCTACCGTTATGGACCCAGGTCTCTCCCTCTCTCTCTCTCAGAGTTGCAATACTGTCTGTAAAATCTAATTATTCGAAGGAGGGTTATTATCGAGCGATTCCAATCTGAGGCGCTCGTTGTTTTTTTCAACCTTTTCAGTTCTTTCTTGTTTAACTTTTATTTCAGCCATGATGTTCTCAACTTGTGCCTTGTTGATCAGATCACAAATATCAAATTACCAGCAAATATCAAACACACCACTGCCAAGTAGTTAGAATCACAAATATATTGCGGCAAGATGAGAAAGACGATATACTAACTTGTTTTGCAGTCAATTTTTCGATCAGGCTGTGTAACTGTTTCTCCAATTGCTTCTCTTTCTGAGCTCTAAATTAAAAGAGAAAAGATGGAAGGGTATTTTAGGCATTAAATTTTTTTATTATTTTTTAATATTAAAATTATATAATTATAATGGCAAAAAACTAAAGGAGTTTGTAGTGACATTAAACTAATTTTGAAGTTTGAAGTGATATTTTTCTAATTTATCTTTTTTTTTTGATCAAAAAAGGAGGAGCAAGATACAACACTCCTTAGGCATTGCCATCAAAGCATTGCTTCTTTCTCAAATTAATAAATTAACTATAGTTGAACAGATTACAACATCTAATTCCCATTACATCTTCACAATAGACTTTATTCAAAAAGTCGGGAATAAAAGGTAAAATTTTGAAACTAATGCCCATCTGAAAGGTTTTTCTAATTTATCTTTAGAGTGGCATTTAGTTAATTTTCCCAAAATTAATTTATTCCTTCTACAAAGCTTGTGTAACACTAACACTAGCTTTGGTCATAATGATTATGTTCCCTCTTTTAGCTTACTGGCCCTGCTGAGAGCTAGTTATCCAGCACAAGCAAATTAATTTTTGTAAGTAATTGATTAAATGCTTGATATTATTGAGTGGGGAAGGTTCCCTAAATGTTGTACAGCTGCTTTGAGCCTTTGAATATCTTTCAGAGATTATGCTACGGAAACTTGGAAAGAGAAACTCCCATTGTCTTTGCTATCTCATAATCATCCAAAAATTTCTATTGATGCAGGAAACACCTAAACTAGCTCCAGCTTCCTTTCTCTTCGCACCACGAGTCAGTGATTTGTACCAGTACACCCTCCTCATCTGCTTGTATGTACTGTGGTAGTGTCCATTGTCAGCATTGGTACTGGAAGCAGATTTTGAAGTAGTTATATCATGCCAGTAGCAGAATTAAGTGTTTCCACCAGTTTGTGTCTTTCTTCTCTGAAGATGAGTTGTAAGTTATAACAATATGCTGATTACATTTTTCCTTAGTTTTTACCCCTGAAACCATGGGGTTCAATTGCCAGACAAATTTCTCCATTCCCACTGATCATGCTTTTCTGCCTTGGATATGACTTCCTCAGCTAATTATGTGAACCTTATTTAGAAAAGACCTAACATTTGAAAAAGTGAAATTTGTTTCTCCACCTATCAAATAACTTGCCGTTTGTGAGACAGTTGACTCATAAGAAGATAGTTAACTGGTCCTCTTTTTTTTTTTTTTTTTTCCTGGAAGACTGAGTGACTGGCCTTTTCAACGCGAATTATAGGTCTTTGGGGTGACTGGTGAGAGGGGCTTATCCGATGGTTATGTTGATACGTAAATATTATTAATATTACAAAAATTGATCTTGATTTCCAAATTATTAGATTGGGCTCAATTAAAAACATCCTATTGAACTCATATTATTGTTGGCGATTCAATTTGACCCTCTTATTCTCACATGTACTAATCTAATATGATCCAGTTGGACACCTCATCAAATCTTACATTAAAACAAACGGAACGAAAGAATGATAATCTATATGACTAGATATCATAAAAATTGGTAGAATTCTTGTCAAGCGTCACCAATCTTATCCATGGATCAGGCGATGATGTTAAGATTCATGCATTCCTAGGATTGCGCAGTTATGCAGTTTGAGACGTCAATTAGACTCAATTTCTATTTATTTATTTTTATATTGTGTGGTTCATTGTGTGCAAACTGCAACGAGTGATACTTGAAGCTTTACGGATTAAAATTCAATTTAAAAGTATCTTTTTTTTTAACAAAATAAGTTTCTTTTTCCAAACAAAATATATTTCACCAAAAAAATTCAAGCAACGTAGATGTCTAATAAAGGAGAAAAAAAGAGGGAAAAGTGGGCCTGGATCCTCTGCAATTGTCCGCACTAAATTCGAGCTTCAATTTCAGATGACGGATTGAATGGTCATAACGGTGTTCTTTAGCTTCACAGACAAAAACTATTTCATGCGTAAAGTATTTCAGAGTTTGTGAATTCAGCCAATAATATAAGCGCACAGAACTTGAAATATGCCAAGTGCGGCATGCTTAATACCTTACATTTTTCTTTTTCTTAAAAGAAATTCCTTCTCCATGATGGGCCCTGGGAATACACGTGACCAGGTCTTTACACCCAGTCCCTGCCTTACCAGCAGAACACAAATTCTCTCTGCTAACTGTTTCAGACTACAGTCCTAACTAGACTGTTATAACTTATCATGTGATTGTTGAATTTATATGATATATATGTGGATCAAATAAACTTGGGCTGAAAAGATGCATTCACATCTATTCAGATGATATCATCTCTATTTATGTTCATATACTATGTATCTTTAGAAGATACGAAGAAATACAAAGAAAAAAAATAGTGTTTAAGACATTAAAAGAGAGAGAGACATATCCAAGAGGGAGACAATCCAATTCCTTCATGACGGGAGTGAGAACGAGCGGTCTCCGTGCGAGAATAAGAAGATATCATGACATCTAGGTTGTGGAACAGAGGGATAGGCTCGGTCTCGGCTGTGGTCTATCTCCAACAAAGCGATTCTCGAAGGCTTACGGTGCAGGAGATACAACACAAGGGCTTAGGTACGCCAGATGTGATTGGAGACGCATGATCAGAAAGGAAAACGCTTCCGCTGGTAATTCTGAATTCCCTTATCTCCGTTATTTCTAACAGTGGTATCAGAGCCATGAGTGCTCCTTTCATTTGGAATTGATAACTAAGCTTTGATTATGATTTTGATTGTTTTCATTTGATTTGTGGTCTCAATTTCATGATTTTTTTGAGAGAATTCGTGAAAATTCTGATCGGTGTTCAAAATAGATAGATTTCTAGACTATCTGATGTTGTGACGTGATTTTGATATCTTTATGTTATCCAAATGATTTGGCATTCTTCATAACTATTGTAGAACTCTCAATAAGATTTTCAGAAAGTCAATGAAATTATTGATTGGATAAGCAGAGTGAAAGTTATGATAGTCGCAAGTAGAAAGTATCATTATGTCAGAGTTCTGAAATCAGTGACCTTTCTGTAGTGCGGACCAATTTTCTCTCATTTGATAATTTAAAATTATGTGAAATTTTAATGGATTATAGTTCACTTTGAGATCTATCCAGAAAGTCTAAGAACATAAATTTTGGATTTACGACTAAAAATTTATGAGGGTCGTAAGAAAGGTGATTTTGACAGATTGTCAGAACAAGGTGATTGATTTTCTGATTTTATATAATATTTTTGATCTTTCTGATTCTTTATAAATTTTATGGTTCTCATGGTTAGAAAGATCTATAAGAGAGCTTTCCAAAGAGGGTTGAACCATATTATTTGGTTAAAAGATGAAGGAGATATGATTTTTCCAAATCAGATTGTCGGCTGATGGGTTGTCTGCTGTTAGTTCTGAAATTTTGACCAGAACTATGATAATCCCTTATTTCATGAAATTTTGAGACATAAATTAACCAAAAATTACATAATTAGTAAGCCAATATGGTGTAATACTTATCTAATTAATAAATTAAGAATTTTTTTACTGGTATCTTACCATAACTTGAACCAAATATAGATGATTGACAATATGTACGATATTGTCTCATGTAGTTCTATAACGTAATTTGATGATGCTATGATAGAACTTATAGCATAATTGTATGTGACTATTATTTTTGTATGATATATACTTATTGGGTGAATATGAATTGGTAGACTAATGAGTCTTATTCATATTATGATATTTTGCTCCAATTAAATTAATTAAGTGTAATATTATTCGGTTTGCAAGATTTGATTGGGGACATAGTCTTTCTTTTGGTTTTGTGACCGAAATGATATTATATTTAGATTAATTAGGATTGTATAGCAAAATTATTAAAAGTGCTAATTGTGCTTGTCTCTATATGAACTGATGGATTGACTTAATTTGAGTTAATCATTGATCTTATTTGAATATGAACTAATGGATATAAATGATGCGGGCATCATAATATTTCAATATCTTATAGAAGATCGCGATATGACGCATCAACTTCTAAAGAATTAGAAGTTAATAGATTTGTGTATATATACGCACATTCTAGCTTAAAACTCTAATGCAGATGTAATTAAGTGTCATTTTAACTATATTGAGATAATATGAGTTGGATAATTTATTTAAGCCAATCCTAAATATATTTTGTATATATTCTGAGTTTATAATATCTGAATGGTACAATAAGATATGTGTTACGTTATCAAGGTAAAAAAATTTTTTTGCTTGATAATAATATTATTTCTTGATTGAGAAAGAAATAAAATATTTACTCTTTTACTTTTGAAGATGGAGTAAATGAAATATTCTCTCATGTTGGAGATAGAGTATAACTTTTTTATTGGAGATAGAGTAAGTAACATGTTAAGATTGTACTAGCTCTCTCATTTGGAAGATTAAGCACGTGACATAATATGTGGTTATGTTATAGAAAGCTTGGTAAGATGATCCTTGTATACAATTGGAAGTCATTATGGCTTAGAGGAGTCGATAATAACTCATTATAATAGTTTGACTTGAGAAATATTCTGTGGAGATAATGGACTGAACCGAGTATATTCAGATATTAGAATAGTGACATGATAGCACATAGTGAGTTGATCTTTAATTAAGTATGTTCCTGTTAACGAACTGATAGATCTTGAGTGATTAGATGTGAAGAAGTCGCTTGATCTGTACTTGTACTTGATAATGATCCTCATAGATATATGTACTTGAATTTGATAATAAAATTTAATTTATTATTGTTCAAGTAAATGTTAGCACTTATGGTAGTATGTCAATAGACTGAGATTGGCTCGCTCACACGAGCAATCGCCTTTGACACTTTGGAAGTGAGCAGAGATGAGACTTAGTTAAACTAGCGACGCTTTGAAGTGTGCTGAGTTTAATATTTAATGTCGTCTCAGATTGAGCTGAGATGAGACCGTCATTGATGGTCGACATGAATTATATCCCATAATTCATGAAGTCTATAGAGAGCCGAGGTGGGAGTTATCTATGGCGCTTGGGAAGCGAGCATGTGAGGACACCCAGATTAGTTACATTAGAAGCGGCCAGCACCACGGGCGTTTAGTTTGTGACTAGATCTAAACTCGTACGGTGTTTATTTTATAGACATATGTCTGCTATAGAGCATATTATTCACCGTAGCATGCATTTCATACTGCATGTGCTTAGGCGACACAGAAAAATGAGTTGAGTGACCTGAAGGTCAGAGATCCCCATCTCCTCATTGTGTGAGTTCCTAATTACGTACCCTTATGGACCTTTGACTATGTCATGAGGAAAATGATCAATGTTGCTACTTTAGTGTGCTACCTATGGCCATGAATGATTCGGTCTACCGGGACATTACTAGGAAAGCAGTTGATTCTTATTCAAGTGACATGAGGACGAAAGGGAAGGTTGATTGATTTGCATCCTGACTTACTTGTATTCACGGATCCACCAATTATGTCATGTGGACATATATTGGGAATACATGTGATGTCGAGAGGGAGGAGGCATGTTTCTCGAGGGATCGAAAATGTCTGCAATATCATGAGCCTAGGGTATGAGATACATATATTATTATTATTTTATTTTAAAGGGAATGCCTCTAGACTGACTTTAAAAAGTTTGGTCTATGAGCTCCCGAATTGCAGGTGTATCGCTAGTCGCACGACCTATTTGTCGGTATGAAGACTCTTGATTCTCATCAATAGTCTCCAAGAGGGAGATGTTGAATTTATATGGTCTATATGTGGACCAAATGAACTTGGGCTGAAAAGTGCATTCACACCTATTCAGATGATCTCATCTCTATTTATGTTCATATACTGTGTATCTTTAGAAGATACAGAAGAGAACAAAAAATAGTGTTTAAGACATTAAAAGAGAGAGACACATATCCAAGAGGGAGACAATCCAATTCCTTCATGACGGGAGTGAGAACGAGCGGTCTCCGTGAGAGAATAAGAAGAGATCATGACATCTAGGTTGTGGAACAGAGGGATATGCTCAGTCTCGGTTGTGGTCTATCTCTAACAAAACGATTCTCGAAAGCTTACGGTGCAGGAGATACAACACAAGTGCTTAGATACGCGAGATGTAATTGGAGACACATGATCAGAAAGGAAAACGCTTCCGTTGGTAATTCTGAATCCCTTATCTCCGTTATTTCTAACATAAGAATATATATATTAAATTATTATTATTTTATTTAGTATCCGATTAATTAATGAATTTGAACCCAATAAAATATTACAATATAATAATTGCTCTCCAACCAAAATCCTGCATCCGCTCCTGATTTGAAGGAGATGTTAATAAATGAGTTTTGCTATGATGTTACTTGTATAAATTTGTTTGCGGTACTTCCGTTGTTGTTGTTTGGTGTTTCATATTTGAAATATGAAATATATAAATAAAACACAAAACAATTAATGTTGCACTATAATACTAATTTATTCTTATATTTTTAAAACAAAAAAATCGAGCAACTTAAATTATCTGTGTTTCAAATTTGATTTGAATCCTGAGATAGACGCAAGAAGTTGCTGAAATTGTTCATCTGGAAAAGGTCTTCATCAAGCAATGTTTCATAGTATCCGCAATTCCCAGATGAAATAACACCATCAAATATGCAGTCTCTGAGCCATGGGCACTCTGCACACAGCACAAAGGATGGAAGCCAAAGCACAAATGTGGGCCCCACTGCTCCTCTGAATCGTCCTATAACAAACCTTACCAGGTGACACATTAACAAAATCACCCTTCCAGTGCTCTTGATCTCATCCACCTTCTTATCCAGCACCAGTGCCTTCAGAATATCCCCGATTTGTTGCATGGTGTATATGAGGATCCGATTTCTTCACCTTCTTCCATATCAGGTCAGGACCTGTAGCTTTGAGCATTATGATCTGTTGCTTGCATCTTTTTTCACATCATTGATTACTTCTGTGTTGAGGGACCCACCAGAGAACCATGTTCCACCTGTTTGTTGAACAAAGAAAAGTAGGACCAGTGAAGGAGCTGGAGTTATGACTTAGATCAACACCCTGCAACCCTAAACTTGCATGTGTAATCAGTGAAGCATATCAATTATTTTTGTACCAAACATTATTGAGATCAGTAGATGTATCAAGTATCCAGTATCAAGATCAACAAACAAATATATTCATCACTCTGGTGGAGCACAATATACACGCATGCGCATGTGTTGTAATAGTGGGTATGAAGGTAGCAATCACCTAAATTATAAACTGATGTTGGTATAGAGGTAACAATCACCTAAATTATAAACTGTTGTTGGTATAGAGGTAACAATCACCTAAACTATAAACTGAAATTGGCAAAGAGGTAACAAACACCTAAACTATAAACTGAAATTTCTGTCACAATACTATGCCAGTCTCCTGATATTGCATCTTGAAATGAATCTGTACCATCTTAAAATTGTAACAACCAATGAATCTAAAGAAGCATTGAGCCAACCTTCAATTTAATCCAATTACGGATGTCATTCTAGCTTAAACAAGAAGCCATGACCCCAAAAAAAAAATCTAATTTTCTACCTATAATTTCTGCAGAAAGGCTCAAACTAGGCCGCCATGAAGAACTTTTTGTCCTTGAATTACTTTATTAAAAAAGAAAAAACAAAATGCCAAAGTTATAAAATACTAAAAATCAACAATTCCAGTGTTACAGAGAACTCTCGAGCCAAGAAGAATAATCAAGATTAATTACGGTGTTACAGAGAAATTCTTACCAAGTTATTGCTCAATTATAGAGAGACGATGCTCGTTTTCTTGAATCCTACTTTCCCTTTGTGAAACCTGAGAGAGGGACGACGCTCCGGAGCTGAAAAGGGACAGAGATAGAGAGAGGGATAGAGAAACGATGAGAGAACTCCATATACTTCATTGAAGCTTTTTGCTATGGGAGGGAAAAGCATGAAGAGTAAATATGAGCCTGAGTAACTGAATAATTTCTATATGGGCCTGAAAGGCTGAGTATTTGATCCCCTCATCTCCTCCTGTTTCTCTTCCCAATAAATCCGAACCCGTTCTCGAATGTTTCCATCTTATATGAAATGTCAAATGATGAAGATATCTACAATAGTATGAACTATGAAGATTGAATAATTTCTACTGTACATTAGTGAAACATTGTCATAAAAATTAGAATGAGTTTTATTAAAATCCATCCAATAGGGGCTCAGAACCCAAAATAATCAGAGATAGGAAACACAAAACCCAGAGACCTGGCTTCACAGTGACCTTTGGTAAAAACATTGAATTTATCCAATCCAACAAAAAGAATACAGTTATACAGTTCTTGTATAAGAGTGCAAGAACTTTTCTTTTCAGATCATGTAAGGTCCTTTATAATCAGTTCTATCTTAAACAACAAGTTTTTAACTTTCATCAGTACCATTTCAGGTTCTGTTCAGTTACAGATTTTTTTGTATATAATAATTATAATAATTATATTATTAATAATAAGAGTGATAAAAGTAAAATTTGAAATCTACAAATGGCAGTGGCTCACTTGTAGTGGCGTGGAGCAAACGTGTCACTGTCAGTGACGTCTTTGTGTAAAACAGTGTAAACGCGTCACTGACAGTGACGTCTTTGATGGCAGTAGTGATGTTGATCCAACGGTAATGAAATTGTGATCATATGAGCAAGAGCAAATGCATCACGGCCAGTGGCGCGTTTATACTATTTTACACAAAGACGTCACTGGCAGTGGCGCATTTCCTCCACGCCACTACTAGTGACGCACTATCATTCGTAAATTTCAAAATTTATTTTTATCACTCTTATTATTAATAATATAATTATTATATGCAAAAAAAAACTGGTTCAGTTATGTTTCTACATATATATGAAGATTCTAAACAAGTACCTGGTGGTAGTATATATTTCTCTCTCATCGCAGCATGGCAGAAAGGATTTTAACATTTCACAGTAATATGGTCTCGATATTCTGATGTCAGTGATGTGGTACTCGTACTACTCCCCACACAAGCAAAGATTATTTTTAATATTATTTATATGTTTTTAAGCTGCAAGAAAAATAAAATAAAGCTTCTTCACAACGTAAAATTAAAGCTTCTTCAGTATGCATAAAATTAAATAAAGCTTCTTCAGTATGCATAAAATTAAATATTAAATAATTATTATTTATATATTTTTTTAAATAGAATTCTCTTAAATCTCAACATATGTTATTTTTTATATATTATTCTTAGGATTTGAACATGCGTCATTTTGAGAGGTGAAATTCATTGCTATCCGTACTAGGCCCACAATTTTTATTGCTTAAATTAGATAATAAAACTAATTAAAGATATATTTGTATATATCATCCTATGCATATACACAAAAAATATATCAATTCAATATTATTTATATATACATTAGGTGTTAATAAAGTTAAGGGACCGAATTTTACAATTTAGTGTCCTTACTTGATGGCTATTGAATTGAAATTAAGATTTTATAATTTTTATATAGTATAATTAAAATGATGTAGAATACATCTAATGACATACATTTATAAATTTATACATGGATAGATAAATGGGTAAATTTTCCTGAAGGTCACTACACTATACCTCAATATATATTTGGTCACCAAACTTTTATTTTATTTATCTATTTTTAATCATTAAACTATGATGTTTGTTCAAATTTGATCACTCTATTAGTTTTTTCATCCAAACCTAACAAAAAATTGTAATATTATATAAACATGTATATTAATTAAGTCTTTTAAGTAAGATTGATAAATTATTGCTGTTCTATTATTCATAGCATATTTTTATGCAATTGAGCACATAACTTAATAAGCTAATTTATATCAACCATCTAATTTTATTTCTTTGAAGATTTTTTTAATTTTATATTTTATTTAGAGATATTAATGTCATACTATAATTGAAAATCAATATTTATTTTTAAAGATATTTCAATTTATATGATTTGATTACTATATAAATAACAACTAATATAAAAAATAATTAATTAATTTAAAATGCATATTCTAAATAATATAATTACTTCTAAAAAATAATACATATATGAAAACACGAAAATTTTCTTCTTTTTTAAAAGAAAAGAAAAAGAAATGATTAATTTGTGCTCTATAATATAATATTTTTAAAATTTATATAAAAATATATGTGTTTAAACTTTAATATAAGATCATGTTAAGTATTCTATTATGTTTGGATGAAAAAATAATGGAGTGACCAAATTTGAATAAACATCAAAGTTTAGTGATTAAAAATGAATAAATAAAAATTCGTTAACCAAATATGAGTTTGAGATATAATTTAATAACCTGTTAGAAAATTTACCCATAAATAAATAGACACAACAAACGCATGATCATTGGATGCTTTCTCATTATATAAATCAACTTTTTCGTATAATAATCACCCATAGACTTTTTTTTTTTGGAGTAACGCTTTCATGATGATGACAATTAGACAATATTATGATTGGTGACTGTTTGAAATAACATTGTTAAACCAATTTATGAATAAAAGTGTACAGCCAAATTAAAATAACAAAAAACGAAGGCCGTATTAATTAATTATCCATAATCTTCTCCGTAGTATTTTACAAAAGAAATATATCCAAGTTTTCAATTCCTTTAATTTAATACATTTTTTTTTAGAATGTAAAATAAATAGATCAGCAATATTTTTTCCAGAAATATATTTAAATAAACTAAATTGGCATTCTAGAAAGTAGGATTACTTCCGTGGATTGAAATAATAATTCGACTACAAAAGCCTAGTTGAACATTTGTGGTTTGATAGAAATTTGATTGGCTGAGCAATTTCCTAATAACAACGCGCATGATAATTCTTAATCTATAAGTGGGTTAAGTTTTCAAACACACTACATCATCATTCTTTTTTATCATTGATTTTCTTTAATTTTTTTCATCTATCTGAATCCAATGATTAATATGTAGTTTCTCTCTCCTCATTTAAGATAGATGGATTGTAATATACTTGATGTAAAATTTAGCTCTTAAAATTATTCAACTTTTTTTGATATTATTCTTTATAAATTATCATAGATTATCATGTGTAGTTATATTATTTATTATTATTTTATTATAGTACATCTTTAGTATTTAAAAATTATATTAAATTTTTTCTTAATGTGAAATTTTCGTTGAATATATTTAAAAGTTTTATTGGATATATTTTAAATTTTAAAATTTTAAATTATTTATTTGAGAACTATCTTATCGGCCAAAATCTGAATTATAACTCTAGTAAAGATAATTCTAGCATAATTGCATTTTTATGGAACACCTTCTGAATGTCGACATGAAAATTTATATTATTGATAATTAGATGTCATTTGAAGTATTGGTGGGGATCACTTCACAATGGGTTATTTTGACAATGGATTTTCAAATAAATACTAATTAAAAAAATATATAGAAAATACCTTATGGATATATTTTTCTACTTATAGATTGATGGTGATTCAAATTTTATGTAATTTCATTATCATTTGATATTCCATCAAGGATAATCAAAATTTCATATAATTTATAATGGTTATAATTTGTCGGTCTTTGATGGACTATCAAACGATAATGAAATTATATGAAATTTGAATCATCATCAATCTATAAATAGAAAAACATATCCAAAAGTTATTTTTATTTTTAAGATTTTTTTTCGTATTTATTTGAAAATTCATTGTCAAGATTATCATTGTGAAGTAGAAGAACATATCCCTTCCCTTGAAGTATTTACATTATTTTGATTCAATTTGAAATTGTTTGTACCATACATAAAAACATTTAAGTAAAATGTTTAAAATGTAAAAAAAATTCAGAAATGAAACAAATAATTTGAACAGTGCCGAATTTAATATATTCGTACATAATTCAAATTTAACAGATCGACTCACAATGGTCAGATTTTTTTTTTAATGTAATACATGATTAAATATTGAAGTTAGGATAGTTGTCCGCGTCATTTATTTTAAATTACTAAATAGCCATCATCTCTCTCTTCTAAAAAAACATCATTTCTCAATGACTATAATGCGCACAAATATCCGAAGGTCGTTATTGAAATTTTTAATGTGAAATGTCAATGGTACGAATTTTGTACACATTGCGAGTACGTTGATAGAAGACATGTATTGAGTGCGAACTTTGTAATTTTTTAATAGAATTAACATTTATTAAATTTAATCTAATATACTTTTTCCTTTTAAATGTAAACTACGTATAATTTATATACAATTTATAATTTCGGTCATCGTTATATAAAAAAAAACTGCATTAATTGTTAATTAGAAAAAAAAAACAAGTTGGTGTACTAGGAATTCGTACTCTAAAGACAATAGAATAGAGACACCGCCGATTATTAGCACGCCTCATAAATTACTCATGCATATATGTGATCGTAATAAATTCATCATAAATTTGGTATGCTGTTGATTTAATGTATATATGCAAAGTCCTTATTTTAGGTGCAGCAACTAACAAAAGTTAATTACATACGATCACTTCCTCGATCAGTCCTCACGTTTTGCATGACAGTTCATGTCAAATTGATTGAAACAAACAATGTGTATCACTCTCCGTCACGTGAATATTTTTAATACTTCTGAATCTGATTTTTTATATTTTATCACGCCAACTGTATATCCAGGTTTACACACACACACACACCTATAAAATATATAATGTGGATATAATTAACAAATATCTGACTTTATTTTTTTGGCAATGATAATAACTGAAGATTCATTAAATCTATTGTTTTTCAAAGAAGAAGAAGAATCAGCTAGTGCGTTTTTATGATATTTCCTTAATGCACGTGATACTTTTTTTTATTGGTGGATAAACTAATAGAAAAAGACATTTCCATGGTGAAGTATCTGGTATGGTTTATCTACAAACTTGGTGCATTGAATAGTACTGGTTTGCTTGTGGGAGCAGCTATTGTGAAATGTGACAACATGGAGATCTTTTGCTTCATGTATGGTCATGTTACCTTGACCCAAACAAGTGACAACTATTTCACTTTTGACCACTATAGTAATTTCTTCTTTCATGTATCTTCCTTCCACAGGGGAAACGGGCTTTTCCTTACATAGCCATGGTCCATTCTGTGTTTTTTTCCTTATTAAAAAATTGCATAATTTTTTTTAGCAAGTGACTTCGCATTTTATTTAAAAACATTAAATTTGACTGTAATGGCCGCTTTTTGCAAACTTGAAAGATTGACTATTAATTAGTCTATTACTCTTAGTTGAGTTTGAGAAGTAATTACTCTTTATGCAAATAATTTCATATCATAGAGCGTTTTATTGTTGCAGACATTTTAATTGATTTCATTTAAAAAAAAAACTATATTAAAATTTCCTGGATACGTAGACCGTAGTATTTAATTAGGTCGTTGTGTTTGTTACTGGACGTATTATTTTTTATAAAAAATAGATCTGTAGTTTAAATTTATTTTAAAATATGCTTGATTTTTAAGAAAATTGTTATAATATGTCATGCTCTGAATTTTTTTGTAAAAATATGTCTTTAAAACTATACTTCTATTATAAAAAATATAAATATACTTAATTTTCAAAATAATTACAATATTATACACATGTTCGAATTTTTTTTGCCCGCTATTGGCTCCACCTCTGGATGGGTGTGAATTTAATTACAATGCAACACCTTACACCAAGTGAGACTAATTAATAAGTATTTAAATCAGTCATGGGAGATTAAACTGGATTTATACTAGTACGAGTTTTCATCTTTCTTTGTCATTCTGACTGCGATCGTTTTATAAAATGTTTCCAAAGGAGGGGGGGGGGGCAAAAAGTAATTTTTGAACTTTATATTTTTGTTCTCACAAATAAATACTAGCAGTGGTGCACGAATATCCTCATTTACATCAAAAATGATGGAAGTTGATCAATTATTGATTTCAAATCACTTGTTGAACAATAGAAATTGCGTTAATTTCATAAATTTAATACGTATGGTATGAGATCGTAAACGTAAATATCAAAATTAAAGGGAGATTTTGCTATGAATCAGAATAATTTTATTCCATTCAATTTTGAGTATCGGATAGTTAAGATATATATATTTTTGGTGTGAGTAGAGAAGAGAGGTTGATCAACACAAATCATTATCGTTGATTATAAATTATAAATTAACGAAACTCTTTCTAATCCATAGCAAACTACCTCAAATTTGAAACATGCCTTTTTTTAACAAAAAAAAATAACGATTGCGCAGATTGTGAACATGATTTTTTTAAAAAGATTTTCAGAAGCAGAGGAAAAAAACATAAACACGTACGTTATTACCATTGTGATTGAGTGTATAAATTTTGATAATTTGAGTATATTTCATATTTTATCGGATACTGTCTAACATCGATTGTTGCTTTATTAGGTCTTTTATTGTTTGATAAAAGGTAAAATTTCCATTTGTTTTATTTTATTAAATACATGATATGTATGTACCATAGAACACATTTTAATTGTCAATCTTTAAAAAAGATCTTTAGTTATAATGGTCAAGATCATCTAATTAATTTATTATCAAGGTATATCGTCCTAAAAAATATGGTTATTTTCGGCCATACATAATATGTGTTTGTAATTTGGTCGACGTGACTAGAGGGTGCATTATGCAGTTGTTACTGATGAAAAGAAAGCTAATAATTGAGGAATCCATAACCAACAAGAAATATGATTAACACCGGTTTCAACTCTAATTCTAATACAGAAGAGAATGAGCTGTGGTTGATGTTTCAGTTTCTGTTGCTTGGTTCTCCTTCATTTAACTTCTTTGAGAGAAATCAAATTTGAGATAAAGACACTAATTTAATTAATCTCGATGAATTAGTGATCTCTTTGTCTAGATCACGTGCGGTTTTAACAAAATGGTAATTAATTCACGGAGCTAATTAATAACGGACACTTTACGCATGTATTACTAAAGACGATGCAAAGTTCATGATTACTGATTAGTGCATATTTATTATTTGGTGGATTGCACTTTCTTCCAAGCACCATCTAGAAACTAATTCAATAAATAATCTCTGCCAGTATGTATGCAAGTAAATGAGAAATAGAAAAAAAAAAACTTTTTTCTTTCGTAAAAATAACATGCACAATTTGTCAATGTATGTATGCCACTAAAGCACTAAACACCAATAGTTGGTGGCTTAAATGGTAGGAGCCTAGGAGGCGCATATTCATTTCATCATTTGCATGATTTAAAAGCTGCATGATGAGCAATGATGTAGGAACATAGGCTCTTCTTTTACAAACACATGGGCCAAAGAAAAGAACACAGAAACAAGCAACAGACACTTGACAAATGACAAGTGCACTGGAGATCCCTATACAAAGCAATCACCACAGGACAGGAGAACCAGGCTATGCCATCCAGCGTGTTACCAGGGGCAAAATAGGAAGCCTCCGTTGCGGATCCAACGAACAGGATTTAAGAGACAGGGGAACTGCGGGCCCCACTCTCAGCCACTGACTGTATAACAACTATTCTTGTTGCCTCGTTGGCTATTAAAGCAGGGACCTAGCTGTTGGCTGTTGGCTGTTGCTTAGGATTTCGATCCTCTCCAGTTTGACCAGAAAAAGAAAAAAGTGTCATGGATCAACATTCACGCCATGTCTCGTTAAAACCACAAAAGGTGAGGTGTATAACGACAGGTATTCAAATATTGTATGTATGTACAATGCTGGTATTTTGAATTTTTATTTTATTTTTCTCATAATTTTTTTTTTAGAAAAATAGTGAAATATATTTCATGGCATCTCATTTCTCAATCTGTTGGAAGTAAAAGTGCAAAATATTATAAATGATATCCTAGTTTCTAAATCAAACTACCCATTATTCTATTTATTACAGAGCAATATCATATTGCTACTTCCTACCATTCAATACCAATATCTTCACTCACATAATTATGTTAAATTAACTATATGAGCACCACAATGTTTATACTTCACTTCACTAATCATGAAATTTATCAACTTATCATTTATTTTAAAAAATATCATTATTTTGATAAATCATTTGTATTATAAAACAATAATTTCTTTAAATGTTTCGAATTATAAATTATAAACTTTATATAATTATTCGTGGACAAAAACTTGTTACTATGATTAAAACTAAATTATGAATTATTTAGTTGGTTCGCACTGAAGAGTTTTAAGTACTGGAGAGCATCAGAAACCAAACTATAATAGATATTGTTTAAATAATTTAATTTAATGAAAAAAATAGAACATAGCGGTACAATAACAGATCGTACTGGCATTTTCCTTTTTATAAGGTGTTGGTTCTAGACTTGTTTCTTAAGCTAAGTACAGACCTGTTAGTGCAACGTGTCTGTCTTTTTCTACTACTTTTTCAAAATAAAAATACTCCCAGGGGTCTATTGAGTAACTTTATTTATTGTGCTTAAAGCCTTAAAAACTAAAACCCGGATCAATAAGAGCGCTGCGTTTTCCACATCTTATCGGATTTTTATTTCTCCGATGAAATATATTTTGGTTATATCATGCGCTACTTTTGCAAAGTAATGAAATGAATATGTTTGTTAAATACATTTTCAGCAAGAATGATAAAGTGATAAGCCAGGTGTTAACAAAAAAAAAAACTGATATTTGTTATTTTTAGTCATGGGAGGGTTTAACTGAAAATATGCTCAGATAAATCCATGGTCTCGTCTCGTCTCATTTCTCAAAACAAAAACGACAGAGAAAGAAGGTTACTAGTTACTAGGTACAGTGGTAGTAGTTACAGAGAGAGGGAGAAACTTCTTCAAATCCCTCTCTCTTCAAGCTCGCCCTACCTTGCTCTCCCCAATCATTCTTTCCCAATCTTTCTCGTGCTTCCACCAATTTGTACTCCTTCGCTCTCTCTCACAAAGTTAAAGAAAGAGCTTCCGAAGTAGCCAGGTAATTGCTAGGGTTACTTAGTTTTCTTTTATTTCTGGTTCTTATTCGTATAATCTTGTTTTGCTTTTCTCTGTGATTTGCGATCTAGGGTTTCATGAACTGAGTTTTTTTATTTATCTTCGTTTCAGATTCAGAAAGCTCAACATTTGCGATTAGGATAAGCTAAATGGCTGATTGATCCCAATAACTTGCTTTTTCATTCCTTATCTTTGGTGATTTTGGTTTAATTGATTATTGAGGTAGACATTTTGGCTGAGAAAGGAGAGTGGAACGAGCCGTGTTTTTTTTGTGATGATTTTTTATCTGACTTTTGAAGTTTGAGGGTTTAAAGAAGAACATTTTGGTAATTTTTGTGATAAGCAGTATAATTTCCAATATTTTGCTATCAGCAAAGCAATCTAACTTTTGGTGTTTCCTTCTTTTCTCTCCGATCAAGAAGGGGAGAAAAAGGAAGGACTATTTCTTTGGTTGATGATTGAAGAGAATAGGGTTGCATTATATAATCATCTTAGAGGTGTCTGGAAAGAAAAAAAAAATCTGAGTTATATTGAATGGGGAATAAAATTGGAAGAAGAAGACAAGTGGTAGATGAAAAATACACCAGGCCACAAGGTTTGTATGAGCACAGAGATATTGACCATAAAAAATTGAGAAAGCTTATTCTAGAATCAAAGCTAGCCCCTTGTTATCCAGGAGGTGATGAATGTTCAGTTGATTTGGAGGAGTGCCCCATCTGCTTTTTGGTATGTCAATTTTCTCTCAGATCCCTTTTTTTATTTGGAAAAGGCTACAATGGCCTTTGAATTTCCAAATGTGGTTGTTGGTGTTCTTAGTTAGCATCTTTGTTGGAGAATAAATCAAGGACCTTAATCCAAAATCACAAGGAATTAGTCTGTGAGCAAACTGATAGATTAGAACCAGTTTAGAATGTTCAAGTTCAATTGAGTAGAGCTATCTTCAGTTTTTAATTGAAGTGTGAAATTTGGCTTTTGCTGAGACATTTTAACTGTCTTTTATATTTTATCTCACCCCTGTGTCCATTTAATGCCTATTAGTAGTCAGCATTTCTGTAAGTTACGGAAAATATTCATTATTATGATTTGTAAAAAGAATCTACATCAATGGTATTATAATTTTCTTACAGAAAACATTCTGTTTGAGCAAAATTTCAGAACAATTATGTTAATTGAACTTGTGTGGACCTGATAAAAACTATTAGAAATTTAGAATACATGGTATTGGCTTAAACCGTCTTTTATTTATGAATAGTGGTTCGTGATGACAAGATATGTTTTTCTTATTATGCAGTATTACCCAAGCCTTAACCGATCAAAGTGTTGTACAAAAGGCATATGCACAGGTACAATTACCTTTATCTTATCCAACAACAATGAAAGAAAAAGAAACAAAGCATTTGTCATTATTCGCCTTTATTTTATGCGGTCAAAATAAGTGGTGTTTTTTTTTTTGAAAAAAGTATATTTAATGACTTCTGTCTATGCTGCAGAGTGCTTTCTACAGATGAAACCACCTAACTCAACTCGACCTACACAGTATCCTTGCTTTCTGAATTTGTTTATTGTGGTTCTGTAGTGCAATACTCTTCTTTCTTTTCTTTTTATCTTATTGTTCTTTAACAAAAAAAGATGTCCATTTTGTAAAACTCCAAACTATGCTGTGGAATACCGTGGCGTGAAGTCAAAAGAAGAGAAAAGCATGGAACAAGTTGTAAGTATCCACATCATTATGTTGCATCCTAATGTGCTTTTTCATTATATTATAATGCAAATAGCTTGTTATGTAATATAACTTTTGTGTTATTAGGAAGAACAAAAGGTAATAGAAGCACAAATACGTGTTAGGCAACAAGAAATTCAGGAAGAAGAGGAGAGGATGAAGAAAAAACAAGAGAAATCACAGTCTATTAGGAAAATGCAACCTCCAACTGAAATTGAATACCGTGATCTCTGTAGCAATTCCCTTTCAGGTTTTTGTCGTGATTGTTTTTATAAAAACTCTTACATTCTTCTGTTAGTTATATAAAATAATAGGCATCAAAGGTTGGTAATTATTGGTCTCAGGTTATTTGTACTGGCTTATTTTGATTGTCCATTGAGATTTCAGGATATGGGCATTTGGTTAATTTGGAGTTAAATTCTTTTGTGGGTTCTCTGTCAATGTTCTATTTGTTATAAGTAAATAGATTTTATAATTAGCTTATATTATATTTTATTGTTTTTCCTTTTTTTTGGGGGGTCTGGTCTAATTATTTCATTGAGGTTTTGTCAAGTTCAGTGATTCTTCCATTGGTCCTCCATGGTTGCTGTAGTTTATGTCAGACATGAATCTCAGTTGTGTCAAAAGGTTTCATATGGATCATGACTAGGAATGATCTTGTCCCAGTTTCAAAAGAAATTCAGTCTTAAATTGGGTTCTGGTTTGGGGAATTTTCGATGTTTGGTTATATTTTGCCAGCCCGTAATGCTGAATGCAGTGTATGTAAAGGCTGTGTACATTTATTATGGAATAGAAGACACCCAAAAATTAAGTAGTTTCTGTATGTTAGCGCAGAGTTTTCAAAAGTTATTTAATGGTATTCCATTTTAAAGCTCTCTCTCTCTCTCTCATGTTTATTTTTATTTATTTTTTTCATTTTTCAGTGCCATCATTTAGATGTACATCACATGGTGATGATGTAGAGTCTTCACAACCTTCATGCTCAGCTTCAGTGACGACACACCCTTCTCGCTCTAGGCATGGCCGATCTGTTTCTTTTCTTTGTTTTTTTTTAAATATGCATAATTTGGAGTAATACCACCAAACCCTCCAAACTTGCTTGGTCATTTTCAAAACCAAATATTAATGGTGTCCAGTGTGCTTGATATCATGATTGAAGGTCTTGTTCTTTCCCTTTTGTGCAGGTGGGGCACTGATTGCCAACTAGAATATTTTTGTTTTTTTTTTGTGGGGGGTTGTGGTGGTGACATGCCAAACATTGTTTTGTATTTTTTTCCATGTCTTGTAGCAAGACATATTTAGTTGAGGGAACTACAATAACTCAGGAGTAAATACCATTAAACCCTCCAAACATGTTTTGTATTTTTAACCCTGTGTTGTTGAGTCTGGCAATCATTTCTGATCAAGTGCTTATCTGTTTATAGATGTTAATTATTTTGATTTGTTGTTAAATGCAGGGATGACAATGCCGACCTGGATTCAGAGGAGGTAATGATTATGGAAGCTATCTGGCTCTCTATTCAGGTGACATCACCATTTGATGTGTGTAGTTTTGGTTTACTCCAGCAGAGAGATCCCCTTCTAACTCTTTTAGGTCCTTTTAGCAAACTAAACTACATAGCAATTTAATTAGTTTGCTTGATTGTTATTATACAGTGTACATATAGCATACTCTTATTGTTGATCATGATTATAGCAAGTATAGTTGTGCCTTAAAACCAGAAAAAAGAAACAGGATGCTTTTCTGCTCTAATCTATTGATGCTGAACTTATAACTAAGCTTAATATATAATTGGCTAAATTTTTGTTCTTTTATCATGAATCAGGAACAAGGAAATACACCCTTGTACCCTGCGTGCATTGGGTCTATGTGGGTGGACCCATACTCCTATCCTGCACTGACACCTTTAGAAGTACACTCTGGCAGCTTCTCCTGTGCTGTTGCAGCCTTAACTGAACAACAGCACCTGCACCATCACCCTCTAACAAGTGTTCCCTACTCAAACTACCCCACATTCTCCTTTGATCAGATCCAACGGCCTGGATTCATCCCCTCTATGGACATGTGTTCTTCCATTGGTAACCCTTCCATTTGCAGTAGCTGGGTTGAGTCTCCCTCCAGCACACACAGAGTGGTTTCATCTGGGGAGGAAGGGGAGTGCTTGACCGACCAATGGTCTGATGCAGCTGAGGCAGGTACGAGCTATGCTGGGTCTGATATTGTTTTGGATACGGGTCCTGGACCTGTGTCAATGCCAATGATTATCCCTGATGCTTTTGGTATTGGCCCTGTTCATGTGGGATTTGAGGACCAAAGGATGCTGTCTATGGCAGTTTCTCTTGCAGAGTCACGTGGCAGGACAAATTCACCGGGGCTGACATGGCATTAGCTAGTTGATAGGTGGTATTTAGTATTCCATGGTTTTTGAGGAGGGGTTGTAGGCTTATGTAGGGTTTGTCAAATGTTTTGATCTTTTTCTTACGTTGCCGTTGCTATAGTTTCCTCTATAGTTTTGTGCTCGAGGAGATAGTTGTTCTTTCATTGTTGGATTTGTATACGCAATGTAAAATTGAAAGAAACGGAGAACAGTATAAGACAAAAGTGGCACAGATGATGACTCTTTTGGCTTCTGGGTGAAGGGAAATATAGTTGGATTTTGATCATAGTTCTGGGAAATTTGACCATCTAATTTAGGTTGCAATTCTTGACAATCCAATCCGTATAAATATGACTGGAGATGGATTGGTTACGGGTTGGAGCTGGTTGACTTGTTTAGTTCTGCTGCATCAGTGGGGTTCGATCCGTCTCCTTTTGTTATATTTTATTTGGATTTATAGGATGTCTAATATTTTACATGTTTAGCAATTAATATATAATTTTTTCCTTCCTGATTTTGCAAACTTCTTCTAGTGGATAATCAATTTCTGGTATGATCTGCAAGTGGATCAGGTACAAACATGTATTGGTCTGTAGCGTGTAATAACCTGGCCCCATCTGCATCTATTTTTTTTAGCTTATAAACAAAAAATTAAGAAATGTTTAATATAGTTTGAATTATCGTCTCTTTTTTATACATGGGACAATGAGAAAAACGAAAAAGCACAACGACGTGCTCTCCTAGCAATCAGTGTTTTTCTGGTGTGGAACCTTTTGCTTCTGTCGTAGTATGTTTTCTTTCTTTGGTTTGCAATGTTTAAGTATAATTATAAATATTTTTTGGCATGGGTGAGCATTACTTAGGCATGGCATATTTGTTTCATCTATATAGCATCTTATTACTGGGAGTTTAAGTTGACCTGTGACCCCTAAATAATTGTATGAATTTTTCCTTCGTTTAGTCCTTTACTATTTGCAGCCTCCCTTTTCGTGAACAAGAAGCACTCTTTCATGCATCTATGTTTAACTTCCATTGATATTTTCCTGCACAATCTTTTCTTATGCTCCTCCATTGATATGTGGGCAGCATGCACGAAAACCTTAAATTCATGGGGGTGCACTTTGAGATTGGTGAAATACGAATCTTCACGCGGATAGAATGATCCACCAACCGCCCTACAGGTGATAAAAATTTGGGCCTCATGCCCTCTCTGATTCTGAGAGTATAAATTTAGATTCAAGTGTTCTGAAAAATCAGGATATATTTTTGAAAATTTTTTGGACCATCTGCACATGCGAACTGATTTATTTAAGCGAAAAATTGAAATGGAAAGAAATATAACCGCGTATTATACACGAGTAAAAATGGTCGAACTGGAACATGTGCAAAAAGAGCTGGACATTTGGTTTACTTTTTACAAGAATGAATGAAAAGCCTAGTATTGACTCAATTTTTTTTTTAAAAAAGATGGCTAATTCCCAAAACGATCATCATCCTTCATGCCAAAATCCACCTAACTATTCAAGCGATAAAATGTTTTTTTCCTATATTCTTTTACCCAATTTTCTTGTTAATGAACAGAATTTAAAAAGTACTTCCTACAAAGAACATCCTGAGTTAGGTGGATGTTCTCCAGGCATCATTTTGTGAGAGAATAGCTCTTTGAATCTGCTTCTGCAACAGGTCTCTATAAGCACAAGCCGAGGTTAAACTCTTTTCTAATTTTTCCTTTTTGGCCAAGAGATCGGATTTCTTTGTCTCGGCCAAGGCTATTTCATTATTGTTCGAGTTTGTGCTATTCTTTGGAAGCTCCTTCAAGGTTGACTTCATCTATTGATGGATCAGGAATGTCACTTAACAAATGTTGAAAGAAATAACACATGCGGAGAAATCTATACAACCCTGGTAAAAATTTCAAGGTGGAAAAATAGGAAACTAAAAGGATAAACGTGAGGAATTTAGAATTATATTAGCAACTTTCTTCATAGGTTACTCTACAACCTAACAGCTTTAGCCGAAAAATAAGCATGTAATTATTATTTTTACTTCATATCCTTAATAATGCTTGCACACTGGAATCACTGGATAATATATGGAGATAAACAAGTAAACTTAAATTGACCACTTCTAACAATCATGGATAAAGATACCAATTCAGGTAAGAAAACGGCAGGATGCTTGGTTTAGTACTACCAAATGCATGAAAAGATGCTATATTTGCTAAGTAATGAGGAGATATTGGATCACATACATTGGATACCGAGTCTTCCATTCTCTGCAGTTCCTCCCTGGTGTCTGATTCAAATTTTCTATGTAATTCTTTGAACTCCTCCATTTCAGATCTCTTTGCATCGTATAAAGTGTCCCATTCCTTCTCTCTTTTCTCCAGCTCCTCTATCTCACACTTCACTGCACTAAATACAAAATAATTCAACTTTAGAAAACTCATGTCACAATTGCGGTACACCTACACAGAATCGATATCTGTCATAATTCAAACATGACCAGCCAAAAGCAAAATGGATGAACAGAAACAGTGATTTGGTTCGACTCTAATGGTGTTCAGTATAAAAGTGCATGGTTGACTGTTGTCAGTACATTCCAACAAAAACCACTGATACTGGGTGCTATAGATCTTCAACTCACCTAAACTCGCAGATAGCAGACTGGTATCTAGAGTCAATGGTGTCGAGCTCAGACTTCTTTGCTAGGATCTGAAATCCTAATTCAGCATGCCTCTTCTCCAGTAACAAGTGGCGCTGCTCGAGGTATCTTAGATTGGCCAATTTAAATGATAGTAGTTGTAACTTTGTGCCTTGCAATTCTTTCTCAGCCTACAGTTGAAAAGGGAAATAATGAAATTGATTGCCCATACTTATGGTTACACTTACTGCCCAATAAACCAACATCTCTATCACTGGTTTCACTATATCCCAATTCCTAATCCAATGAGTGATGATAAAAAACTGAAAACAAGAATCCGATATCTCTTCTTTGCATCTCATAGCACAACGAAGCAACTGTTTAAGCTAACACTTCACTGTCCCTTCTTCCCCCCCTTCTGATCCAACCAACTATTTGCACTAAAAAGCTTAAGCTGATTGTAGAAGATTCTGAAATAAATTTATCATTGAAAAGCAACTGCATTCATTGTCCCTGGCACCAAAATGACAATAAAGTAAAAAAAACAAACCTAAAAAAGCGCAATTCACGTCCGATGGAGCATTAATCAGTAAATTACCGTCGGACATGAATAAGAGCGAAGAGATCAGACCTGGAGGAGGGAAAGGCGATGGCGACGAGCTTCCTCCATCTGGCGGAGGCGATCATGGAAACCGGAGGGAAGCGCCATGGAAGGAGCAAAGTCGGCGCGAACTGGAGAGCTCAATCGGATTGTCAGTTTCAATCAATAGAATCTTTTAATTTGAAAATCGGACGGCTGAGAGAGACGCTTCTCTATAGCTAATGCATCTCTAATTTGGGCCTGGATCAGGTTCTGTATCTAGATTGGAAGACACTTCTGGGCTTGATTTGAAGGCTGTAAATTTGGGTTGCTGAAGAGGCCCAATTATAGCGTGGCGCTTCCTTTCGCTGTTATGATTTCATCAGCATACATTTGTCGCCTCCCTTCTTACGACATTGGAAAAGAAGAATAAAGATTATCATTTTGAGTCTCTCTACTTTGTCCATTGTATCAGTGCCCCACATGCGACAGCAGCATCCGAAATCTAGTTAACGAAAATAAAAAAAAAATGATTTTTTAATTAAGATAATGGAGGAAGTTGAAATGTTCAATTGTAATATATATTCATTAAATTAATTACTTTTTGAATTCCAAAATATTATTTTATTTAGAAGGTTGTACATTCCTGTTCAGCTACTTTGCAATTCGCATATTCTGTGTTTATTCTACAGATCCTGGTGTTATACATTATACTTTCTTATGCGTAAATATGTATGATCATGATTATTTGATATTGTTAGTTTTTAGTTTGTTTCATTATAAATGATATTTATTATTTTACATGAAAAACATGTAATGGTAATAGAGTTAAGAATGAAAAGTGTATTATGATACCATGAAAGTAAAAAGAGATTTCTTTTTCTTTTCTGGTAGAGAATTGAATGCAAATGCATGCTATGATTTTAAACCAAATTGCTTTATTAGTTTAATTATTCCATTTTTCTTATTTACAATGACTTTCCTGTTTCATTTTCCTTTTAGAAAACAATTTCAGAAAACAAGTTAATTAGATTATGTCAAAATTAAACAATTGTTACATCATAAAATTCTTTACAGAAATACTTGAAAGACATGGAATGTTTGTCAAACAGTTTGGGATGTTGTCCTATAAAGCTTCATTGTTAGTAATTCCTTCTTTCAAGTTTGTAAAATAGATTTTATAATTCTTTCTTAGTGGTGCATTTGTGAGATCTACTACAAAAGGCTCACTAAATGTTATTTAGTGATGAACCAAAATAGGAGTCGAACATGCACCTAACACGTTGGGTGGAGTGAAACAAAAGCTGAAATTAAATTAAATTAAATTAAATTAAATTATACAAGCAGGTCTTTGTCAATAATTTGTTAGCTCTAGTACTGATGTGTGGTCCATGTCCATATTTTCTTAACTACAGTGCTTTTTATGTGGTACACAAAATGTGACTGATATTAGATGTGGAATCAGAATTGAGATTAGACTAAGACAAAATTTGTAAAACATACAATTATAATTATTTTGTCAGTTAATATGTATTTATATTTTTTTAATATTAGAAATATAATTTGGGATGCATATTTTGCAAAATACTTCGTAAATTGAGATATATTTCTGTAATTAATTCAAATTGCATATTTTTGTAATTTCTTTTTTTTTAATGGATGATAGTTGTTGTTAACAAAAATAAACACACAATTCCAACCCTCACTAGATTAGTACAACCAGCATAAGAAAAAGCAACACACTCAAAACTCTGCAGCAACTCTTACTAACCAGCAGATGTCCCAATAATATTGTGGCCCAACCTCCTTTCCTTTGAAAATCTGATGATTTTGTTATCAAAGAGCCATCCATATCTTTTTCGAAATCATCTGAACTCGAACCACTGATGATACACTGTTCTAACTTCTAAACGTGCATTGCATGAAAAGGAGTCCAGTCTCTGTGCAAAACTGCAAGATGAAAAGTTGGAGTTGTGCAAAACTTCAAAATGAAAAGTTAAGAGTGCAGAGTGATACATAACACATCCTTATAAAAAAAATTGTGACAAAATAATATAATATAATTTTGTGGAGTGCAGTCAAGTGACTCGTTGATAAGTGGCCCCACCACTGACCACTATGTCTACATGATTATATTATAATAAATGTAATAACTTTATTTTTATTTTTACTTTTTGCAATAAATTGGATATATTTCGCCCATGTACTATCGTAAATTTGACAACTGTATTTCTGCATATTATAATAAAAGCATGCACCTTGCATGTGCTACTTTAATCATTATTTCATTAATAGTTGAATCTTTAAAGTATATTGTTTGATACCCTTGAGCTATCATTAAGTTTTTTTAATTATTTTTTATTTCTCGCTATATTTTCTTTTCTTTGTATTTAACAAGTAGTGGTCGATTAAAGCCTTAATTCACTCTCCTCCTGTCCAGATTTTTTAATATAATAATTATAATAAGAATATTATTAAAAATAAGAGTGATAAAATTATAATTTTAAATCTACGAATGACAACGCGCCACTGTCAGTGGCGTCTTTGACATACGCGTCACTGACGGTGACGTATTTGCTAGAAATACGCCACTGCTAGAGACGATTTCTCTATATTAATTATGTTATTATGTAATTTATTTTGTATAGTATTTTTATTATTCAATTTGAATATCATTATTATAAATAATAAATTATTTAAATTGAATAATATGGTACTATATAAATTTCAGACTAATTATCTTTTATCAAAATTAAATTTATTTTTTCTTTTATTTTTATTTTTTATAGGAGGTGACATATTATGAAAGTTTTGATGAAAATAAGACAAATAATTATTTACGATATATTGATGGAAAAAATGATTGATGTACTAAATAATTATTTATCAAATTAGAAAATTATTATTTATTGTATTAAAAATAGAGTACCAAATAAAGTCATAATAGAAAAGTAAATAATATCATAAAAAATATAACAATCAAGTCTCATACAAGAGATAATAAAATACTAAATAAGATACAACAATCAAGTCACAATTAAGTCATAATAAAGTACTAAATAAAATAACATAATAAAATCTTCATAATAGAGTTCTAATACAATAATAAAGATAAAAAATAAAACACTACTTCTGACGATGCCTGACAAGTCGATGGGGTCTCGATTGTCCTTGCAAAAGTAAACACATCACATCAGTGAGCTGATTAAAATTTTTTATCATTTGCATTGACTAAATTATAAAATAAGCAACTAACCACGCCAATTATATATCGACGTGGTGGAACAACGTCATGATGCTCCTGATCAAGAGCAAGTGCGATGAAATCCCCTGTCTGTGCGGACTCTGCAGGATCCTTCCGAATATGCGATGACTCTCCAGGTTCTGATGCAAAACCATACTGTCAAGGATCGTACTACTGCCCGTACTGTTGATCGTACTGCTGACCGTACTACTGAGGTGGCTGTACAGGATCCATCGGTATGTGCTGGGTCTGTGAGAAATGCTGAGTGCCGAATGGATTTGAGAACTGCGTACCCGACGGACTAGGAATATCAGCAGACAACCTAGCAATATCATTATTCCAATCGTAGTTCTCTGACAGTTGTTAAAAATATTTAAGTTGTTAGAATTACGTTGTTCATATTTTTAAAATTTTAAATTAAGTTATAATACTTACGCTGCCGAGGATAGTCGTGAAGTCGACATTTTCATAAGAAAAATATGGGGGATTTGGAATCGATGGAGCCTCCTAATCACCCATTGAATTCGAAATAACATCAATATCCGTGGGTAATCCTACCGTTTGTAGAACTCGTTCATCTTATGAGGCATCTCTGCATTCTCAAAATCCCCCTTGCACTCTGAGAGCATAATCTTATCAAATTGTCTTTATCCCCTAGTGACCGTTTTTAGTGCTCTCTTAGTAACCCGAGCGATCTATTTATTATACATTGATTACACATATATTACTTATTATCGATTAATGTATACAGATATGTAAACTTTATAAATTTTAGTGTACCGTGCGCCGTCTATGAGGTATGTGAGGAATATATCCCACGACAGGGATATTTGTTGTTGATGGTACAAGTGGTAATGTATCACCCGTGTGGTAAGGCTGAAGTGGTCTGCTAGCGGCTCCATAGACGTCGAACCACCTTCGATACCTCCCATAGTCCTCTGCATTCCACTCTTATTTATCTAGGTCTCGTGGAGGCAGCTCATCCCATTTGTCCACATAAGCCTGATGGTGTTGTCTAAAGTTGGTATTCTTTTTCTTGAACCCAAGCGCAGGTAATTTTTGATACTCCTCCAAAAAATGACTGTAAAAATAGTTAGTAATAAGAAATATTAAATAGGAAATTTATATTTTTTAGTGTATATGATAAAATACCTCGGGAAGCGGAGGAGGCACCGACTGAACTAAATCGAATTGTCACCTCACTCGCTCCGAATAGTATCACTTCACTACCGGAGAGTAAATAAGTGGAAACCGATAAGTGTACGAGTCCACACAATCATCTACCAACGTCGGCAATAAATGACGCACCGACTTGTACGGTCGCCAATTGACATGCGAATGACATTGCTATCTCTTTGTAATTTTATTTTCATAATTAGCTTATATATATATATATATATATATATATATATATATATATATATTTTTTTATTTATAAATTTTTTAAAATATAAGGTGTTTCGCCCGACTATAATGTGTTCAATGTTTGTCGTCGTAGAGAGATAAATGATGATATTTTCATCGCGTTGCTCGCCTACCATTATCTATTATAAAAATAATTTTATTTCAATTAATATTACGGACCTAATTATAAATGTACAATAATCTATAATTAATTTATAATTGATATCTAATTAATCTATAATTAATTTATAATTAATATCTAATTTATCTATAATTAATGTAATATTATGCTCTAAATAATATAATTTATAATTAAATTATAATTACTATCTAGATAATCTATAAAAATAATATACAAATAATATAATTAAATAATAAAATTAATCTATAATTATTATACATAAATAATTAATAATTAGTTTATAATTAATCTATAATTAAAACCTAATTAATCTATTCTATAATTAAATAATAAATTTAATCTATAATTATTCTACATAATTAATTAATAATTAATCTAAAATTAAAACCTAATTATTCTATTCTAAAATTAAACCTATAATTATTCTACATAATTAATCTATAATTAATACCTAATTAATCTATTCAATAATTAATCAATAAAAATAAATTATAATTAATTTATACAAGTAATTAACAGTTAATTTACAATTCATTCACAATTATTCTATAATTTATAATTAATCTACAATTTATTCACAAATTAATCTATAATTTATACTTATTCTATAATTCATTTTTAATTTGTTCATAATTAATCTATACATTTATATTTTAATTCTAATTATTTATATAAATAAAACTTATATTTGATAGCAAAATCTAATAATTTTCCAGCACTTGATCTCGTCCCACACGTTATCTCTTCTTTTTTTTTCTTCTCTTCATTCTCTTCCTTCTTTTTCCTTCTCTTTTCTCTTTTCTTCTCTTCTCTTTCTCTCTCTTCTCTTTCTCTTCTCTTTATTTTTTTTTCTGTTTTTTTCTCTCTCTTCAACACCAAATGCGCAGATTCTCTCTCCACCCCTGCGTGTTGTTATATATAATGAGATAACCGCACCACTCCCAGTGACGTGTTTCATAGAATACGCCACTGACAGTGACACGCTGCCATTCGTAATTATAAAATTAGTCGTTTCTCTGTTTTATTATTAATAATATTATTTTAATACTAGTTATATTTAAAAAAATCTGCCTCCTGTCAAACGGAATAAAAGTAGAGTGCAGTAAGGTGAGTTATAAAGGTTTTTACTTTAGAAAACTACTACATCATAAGAGATGAAGTAAAAGTTAATGAATGAAAAGTTCTATCTTGCCACTGTGATTCTATTATCTAATATCATAATTAATTTATATATTTTTTATTCAAAGTTACTTCACTTCACTTCGTCATATGCTACCAAACACTATCCAATGTAAAAAAATTGAGTTGAGTGAATTAAATTTTACTTCACTTGCCAAACATAAGGAACTAATACTAAATATAGCACTATTCAAATTAGATAAAATTGTTAATATAGGTCATGAATAATTAGAGGTGGCAATCGAACAGGTCAGGTCGGGTCAGATTTGGGTTCGGTCAGGTCGAGTTCGGTAAGTTTGACCAAAAAAAATGTCAAGTCACGGATCGGGTTCGGGTCGATTCGGTCCGGGTCGGATTTCAGACCAAACACTATCATTTTTTTCGGGTCTCAGGTCATTTCGGGTCGGGTTTCGGGTTCTTATGAGATTAGATCATTTCGGGCTTCAAGTCATTCGGGTCTCGGTCGGGTCAGGTTTCGGGTCATCTGATATTGGGTTATTTCGGGTCGGATTCTTATTATCATATTTTATTTCGGGTTGGGTTGGATTTCGAGTTGTTAGACTTTAAAACTTTTTCCAGTTAATTTAATTATAATACACAATAAAAATAATAAAATTAAAAAAATTATGAATGAAATAAATATACAATACATCAATTTTATTTAAATCTTTTAAAATTGGGTCAGGTCGGTTTTCGGGTCGACTGATTTCAGGTCATCTCGGGTTTTGGGTCATTCAGATTCAGGTCGGGTTTGATTTTGAGTCGTCTAATTTCGGGTTGTCTCGGATTTCAGGACGTTCGGGTAGTCTGATCTTGGATCATCTCGGGTTTCGGGTCGTCCGGGTTCGGATCAGCTCGGGTCTCAGATACTTTAATCTCGGATTATCTCAAGTTTCAGATCGTCTTAGATCGGATCGGGTAAGGTTCAGATCACTTTGATTTTTTTTAAAAATCAAGTCGGATCGGATCCGATTTTACCACCTCTATAAATAATATATTTGAGTTCCACATTTGTTTATATATGTTTTTTTTTCTCTACAAAATTATTATATATGAACTATTGATGAAAAATTTAGACTAATCATTAATATATAATTTCTTTTTGGTACCACGACTCTTATTACTTTAAACAATCCCCCCCCCCCAATGCAATTTCATAAGAAAATTGGATAAATCACCGTAGAATGTTTGCGGATTACCATTGAATTAAAAGCAGACTAGTGCGTAAAGTTGCCAAACAAAGAAATTCGCCGAAAATTATGTCATACAAAAAAAATGTGTTCGTGTTATTAATTATTTCGAAGTTTCGAACTATTGTATCGGTTAGTAATATAACGGTAATATCTATGATGTAATTTTCTTTTTCAGCGTGGTGCATTTCGCTAATAATTTCACCCTGTTATGATATTCAAACTATCCACTCTCAACAATTAATTCCCAGAAGACCCAATATTGATAAGTAAAATAAAACAAAATTATGAAATATGGGCAACCGGACTTGAATCCCGTTCCAGCCACGCAACAGTTCTCATTCTCAGATTTAATTAATTCCTTGCAGTTGCTGGTAATTTGTTTGGTTGTTGAGGAGAAAAATACATACGGAAGGAAATAAAGAATGATAAATAAGCTAGTCTTTGAAAAAGACACCACTATTGGGATATTTAATTAAAAAATTATACCCCAGTCAATACATCTGTTTGACACTAATTAAATTGGTAGTTGCAGAAATTTAAATAATTTTCATGACTATGGTCCGGGTAAAATATGGACCCTCACCAAATTAAAAGGCGACAATGGTTGACTATTACATTTTGCTTCATTGACGGAGCATTTAGGTTTACATTTTAACTATAGTTGTGAGGTCCTGGTCAAAATTGTCAGCCTTTTATGTTTTGGTGGCAAGTCTGATACAGAGATACCAGTGTGTTTCCATTCCGATGAGAGATTAATGAAGATGTACCAATTCAGTAAGGTATATATTATTTATAATCAATAAATAATAAATTACGGGTATACATCAATTTTATAAACAATAGATAATAAAGAACTGACAGTTATGTTAGTATACATATAAACTATTTAATACTAATTACTATGAACAACAAGTAACAATTGCACGTTTGCATCAATTTTAATTTTAAGATTGAATTTATAATGTTGTAAA
Source organism: Schoenoplectus tabernaemontani (assembly GCA_037127355.1). Taxonomy (NCBI): domain Eukaryota; kingdom Viridiplantae; phylum Streptophyta; class Magnoliopsida; order Poales; family Cyperaceae; genus Schoenoplectus; species Schoenoplectus tabernaemontani. The sequence goes on from CM073740.1 coordinate 12,626,903, forward strand.
ATTTAAGTTTATTATACTTGCATAATTTTAATTCATATTATTCGTTAATTATTTGTTTTTGTTCTATGTATCAAACTCCATACCTGTCAATAAGTATATGTATATGTATCCGTTCACTCGTTTAGTAAATATTCAATACGGATCTGGTTTTCTTATTTTTGTCGGCCTCGTATCTTTTCCATATCTAGTTGAATCTTAATTGTTAATATTTTTGAAGACGTTTGATGAGTAAAGAAACGAATTTTAAATTGAATCAAATTTTACCACGATTATTTCAGTAAAAGAATCTACAAAATTTAGTATTTTAATTTAAAATTATTGTTAAAATTATTAAATGAATGTATCATAGATGATTGACAGAAGACATATATAGAGTCATCCCAAAAAAGATTGTATGGAAGATATATTATTTTATGTTATCATGGATAATAACACAACTACTCAATTTTTTTGAGACACGAAAAGAGATGGGGTGACTTTGAAGTATGGGTGTCTATCCTGTATAACAGTCACATAACTGTTAATTTGTTAACTGTTGTGTTTAAGAAACGGTTAATTTTTTTGTGTTAACCATTTTTTGAAATTAACGAAAGTCTAATCTGTTACGTTGATCGTTTCGTCTAATGAAATGATTTAAATAAAATAAACTGTTAAAAACTTTGATCGTTTAACAATTTGTAACAATTTGTAACAATAAACAAACAATATTACAACAAGAAAATTTACAATAATTTATCAAATAATATAACAACTATAAAAAATATTATAACAAGCAACAATTAGATATTACAACAAGAAATATTACAACAAGCAACAAGTTGAATATTACAACAAGCTATATTATAATAACTAACAAGCCAGATACCATAAATATTACAACAAGCCAGATACCTAATCTGCCAAATACCTACTTTGCCAAATATTACAACAACCCAACAAAATATCAAGCTCAATTTGGATCTCAAGCTCATTTCTCATCAATTTGTATCATATCAATCTCATCTGGGGTTTCAAGATTCAACCATGATCCCTGTTACACTTAATATCTTCTTTGATTTATCGATTTGCAAAACAAAATCTTGAATTTTACAATTTGCCTTGTTTGAGTTTTGTGTAGGGATTAAAATACAAATGAACTAGTGCACAAGAACCAAGACTAGTACTGGAATACAAGAGCTTAATCAAGACTACATTAGGCTTATGTTTAGTTAGACTCAAACTGGGTTGAATTGGTCAAGATAAATTGAGCTTAAACAACAAGAAAAATGCTTCTACCCAGTGAATCGTTATAACGGTTTAGCAATCGTTATAATGATTCATCACAATACTAAAAAATATTCTAAGACAGAAACATTCTCAAAGAAACCAGAGTGTATCGTTATGTAACTATTCAGTAATGGTTATAACGATTTGTTAAATGTATAACGATTCTATAATCGTTACAACGATTCATGAAACGTATAACGATTTGATAAATCGTTATAACGTTTCAGCTCAGTTGATCCAATGGCTATTCTTTCTAAACCGTTATAACAATTCAGGCCGAAAAGTAGTTTCTTCAAGTTATTTCAGTAGATCTATTTAAAATGATCACATCTCTCACTTAGACACAATTGTATCTAATCTATATAGCAAAATTATTACTACATAGAGCTTACTAGCCATATACAAAGTGAGAGAGATAATTTAAAAGATTGATACACTCAATTAGCCAAATCTTTGTTCAAGCTCAATTTAGCTTCTCTTTATTCTCCCAACTTGATCCTTCGTGATCTTCTTGAAAATATTTTCTTGAGCTGTAGTGCTCACTTTCTTTTGAGTGTGTTGTCACTCACCTTTCTTGAGTGTGTTATCACTCACCTTTTGAGTATGTTGTCACTCACATTTTTGAGTGTGTTGTCACTCTTGTTACCGATAGGCTTGGCAACTCATTTTTATTAGGGACAAAGTTCTACAAGTGTAAAAACACTTTTTAAATATATCGGCTCAACCTCAATTGTTAGAGGTTGAGGGCCCCGAAGACGTAGACATTGTTAAAGCCGAACTCCGTTACATCTTGTATTCTTACTTTATCTTTACTTTCTTTTCTCACATTTCTTTGATTGCTATATTCTTGTGAGAATTGAATTGATTTAAATCGTATTCCACTGCCATTACATTTGAACATTAAGCCCCAAATTGGTTTATATATTTCTACCTTAGGTTCTTTACATTCTTACAATTTCTTGACCTTTCAATACCACCATCCTAAGGACGTTCAAAGTACTATCAATCCCATACTAAATATGCAAACAATTAAAGTCTCTAACATTATTGAAAGTCACTTCTTCGAGATTTAAGGAGCCAAAAAGTAAATGACAAGCCAGCAATACAACAAACCAATAAGACAACAACTAACAAGACAAAACAACTAACAAGCTAACAAGCCCGCAAGACAACAAACCAATAAGGTAACAACTAACATGCCAACACAGCATAGAAAGAGTTACAACTACAATAATAATAAAGACAGTAAGAGCAAAAATCAGTTAGAGTGAGAGTACACACTCATCAGAGGAAATATCAGGCTCAAATTCATTTACTAATGTCATATTCACACAATAAGAACAGTAAGGACAAAAACAACAATAGTCTCTCCAATTTGCAAACAAAGACAGTAATAACAATAAGAACATAAAGACATTAAGAACAATACAATAAGAATAACAAGACATTAAGATAGTAAGAACAACAAGACAGTAAGAGCGGTATTTACCTTAAATTCCCTCTCTCTTTAATTATTTCCTTCTCTCTCTTATAGCAAGAGAAAGACAGTAAAAATAATAATAATGATCAGACAGTAAGAGCAAATTTAGAACTTAAATAAAATAATATATAAGTAAGGATTTTATCACCTAGTACCTACTTGCAGGTGACGATGAGGCATTCATCAATTATCACTGTAACATGTTTCTCAGTTAGGTAGCTGTTATTATATATTTCTCTTAGGCCTTGGTTGTTGTACCGAAACAGAGACAAATCGCTGACGAGAGGTGCATGCGCACGCCATGAATAAGATTTACAGTCACGATGGATCATCATTTAGCAATTCTTACTTAAAACCCACTAACAAGTTATGAGCGAGACGGCAAGAGATTAGAGAGATTTACTGGAGAGAGTGGTTAAAAGTATGACAGTGCGAGAGAGATAAGAGAGGAGATCGCCAAATCGGCTGAGCGAGACAGTGGTAGTTAGGATTTAGGGTTATGATTTTCTCTCGGATAGGAGCGAAAAAAAGAAAGCGTCGCGCGAGGCGGATAAGACGAGAGAAAGATAGAGCGCCGAGTTATCTAGAAACTCTCGTCTAAGCGAGAAACCTCTCCTCTGAAACTGAATGTATAGCAGCTGTGTAGAATTTTATCACGAAACACGAAACTAGCAAAACAAAATAGATAAATTTCGTTAAATGTTTCGTTTCAATAACGAAATGAAATACAGTAGTGTTAACCGTTTCGTTACCGAAATGAAATGCAAACCTTTAACTATTTCGTTTCGTTTGTCATGAAACGGAACGGAGAAAAAGCTAATCATTGACAACCCTACTTTGAAGAATAAAATTTTCCAACGAGCGGTACATCTTGCGTATGATTTTTCCTAAAAAAAATGCTTGCGTACGGAGAATAATTAATTTCACAATGAATTAATCTTAGTCCATCGGAATACAACACACAGTCACGCCAGTGTCTCTTTTTTTTTTTCATAATCAATGAACCGTCCGTTTCATCTAAGCAGCCACAGTGTCAAGGTCAAGAAAAGATGCTTAATTTTTTATGTTTACTAAATTAATTGCGAGGTCACACAATCAACTGCACTGGACAGGTATTGTCGAGAAAAAAAAATGATTTTGCTTTAAATGTGTTGATTTTTATCCTCTGATATAAAGACACATGTACAGTCACTTAGACCAGTAGATGACAGTAAATACGGGTAGGGATCTTTGACAACGAGTTATTTACTTATTTTGATAATCTTGAGAATGATTTTTAAATAAATATGAAAAAAATATATTTTTTATAATTATGTTATTTTATTCGTAGATTAATATTATTTTAAATTTCGTATAATTTTATTACCATTTGTTAGTCCATCAAAATTTCATATAATTTATAATGATTTCAATTAAATGACCTTTGATGGACTATCAAATAATAATAAAATTATATAAAATTTAAGACACCATTAATCTATAAGTAAAATAATATATCTATAATTTTTTTCTATTCTTAAGAGTTTTTATATTTATTTAAAAGCTCATTGTCAAGATTACGTCAAAATAGTCATTGTCAAGTTACCTCAATAAATATAATCGCTTTATAGAATGACACATGTTAAAGTTTTAAGAAAGACATATGAAAAAGAAAGAAGTATATATTGGAATTACTGAAAGCCTTTTTAAAAAAATAATTCGCATGTTAACTGACAGGATGAATGTTGATAATGTATTAATATTAGAATATCATTAAATAATATGCTAACAACTAAATTAGTACATCTACTTTATTAATGTCTAAAAATCGTTCAACATATCAAATCATGCAAGGTTGAAATTTTATTTTTAGAATTTTTAATATGTCGTTTAAATATAACCAAAATAATTATTAAAAAATGAATATGATATTTGATAATTTACAAGGTTTTGAGATGTAAATTGCATTAAGCTGCTTCAATCAATGAAGAAACATGAAAAAGAAAAAATAATTGTAAAAATATCGTACAAAATGTTAATGTTAATATATAAACATAAATTGTATTTACACACAAGTCAATATTAAATTAACACATGAGTTGTACAATATGCTGGCAAAGTGGTAATTGGCATTTAATTTACCTAGGTTAAGTAACTTCCGTCTATTGTAGTATTGTTATTGGTTTGTGGAATCAACTATTCACTGAGATGTGATTGTGGTTAAAAAAAAAACACGCTCTGCATATTGCTAGGAAATTTGATTGATGGAGAGGAAATTCCAATAGGAACATGATATGTACTACCTAATAAAGCGGGTTGGTCTGATCTAATAAGGTTGGGGTGGAGATTTGAATATAACATCTGTCCGGTCAAGAATAAATGAGATGAGTTAGCAGGTAAGGCTCCATGGAAGCTTCTCGACCACCTGGCATGTCGTATCAGACTCGTCTTTTAATGATCTGATTCAGCTTGCTTTTTCAAGTATATCAAGAAAGTGCAAAGAGAGAGATTAAACTTCTATTTAGTTAGACTGTTACCCAAAATCCAAATATCAAATATGTGATTAAAACCGCAAGGGCTGATGGGTCATGGCCTCATGGGTTACGCTTGTGCTGTTGTGCATCTATCAGAGGTCACAGGTGTCATTCTCATCCTAATCCGACCCAACAGCTGGATCCAACAAAAGCTATAAGTACACGCTAGTAAAGCATGTACTATTTACAATTCAGTTCTAGTAAATAATGTAGAAGGTGATTTAATGTTCTCTTTTCGTTTAGTGGTAAAAAGAAGAAGAAAGAAGAAGATGATGATAGGGTTGGAGTTTTTTTCCATAATTTTGACAATCAATTTTATATAAATTTATATAAAATTTTAAAATTACAAAAAATAAAAATTTAGTAACATATTTTTAACTTATAGATTGATCATGTTTTCAATTTTTATGTAATTTGAGTGTCATTTGATACTCTATCAAGTAATACTCAAATTATATAAAAATTAAAACATAATTAATCTATAAGTTCAAGTATTTGTATGTAAAGTTTTTTTAATTTTTTTATAAATTTATATAAAATTAATTGTCAAAATTATTAAAATAAATGACGGTAAAGGATCTCCACCCATAATATTAATAATTTAATATAATACAATAATGATATTAAAATTATTATTATTAATAATAATAGTAGTAATAATGATGGGTGATGCTCAGATCCAACAATACAATTTATCCGTAGGTTGAGAAGACGAGCATGTGAAGTTAACAGTTTATTTACCGCTGAATGCTGAACATTGCAATAAATTGAAAAAGGGACCAACTCTCTCTTGAACCGTTGAACGTGAAAAGATTTCTTTTTCTTGTTTTCTTTTCCCCTTTTCTATTTGCCGATCGAAGTGAACGGAGATGTCAATCAAAGTACTTTACGTGGAAAAAAAAATTAAATTTGAGTGAATTTTTTTTCGTACATATAATAAAAATCAGTTCAGAGATTTTTCCACACGTAGAAAGAAAACGAACAGGCCTTCATGTCCTTAAAGTGTACACAAATGGCATTTTTTTTCTAGAAGAGTCTGATGGTCCTTCTAGGCATTCACAAAGGCATTTAAGAAAATTAAACCACCCCCAATAAATGAAATTAAGCTACTTTTAAAAGTTTTTTTTTCTATTATTCTCATTGACCTCCCATGTGGCCGTGCGTCCATCCCCCTCTGTCAAATTCCACAGTTTATATAGGAACAGGGGCGGATGGAGGAGTGGCTAGGGGGTGCTAAGCACACTCAAAATTATTAAAATTATTATGTAAAATTTAATTTGTCAAGATTATTTTGATATTTAGTTGTTGTAAGCCTCTCCAATGAATTTTTCAGCAAAATGTTTGTATTTATATTCCACAAAATAATTAATTAATCGCTTCAATTTTCTTTTAGTCAATAAAAATATTGGTAATGTATAAATATAGTTTATTATATATTCTTAACTGATCTCATATTTCACTATTGTAAAAAAAAATCTAAATTATTTGATTAAGCAAACAATATGTTAAAGTATATATTTGTTATGCAAGTTTCACTTCATTTGTGCTTTTGAAATACATATTTGAGAGAATTCAATTTAAAATATTATATATTTATGTTATTTGAATTAAAATTTGAATTTAATATGTTCTTCATAAATCATTTTTTATTTATTTTGACCAAAGATACATGAAAAGATCGAAGTTACAGTTTTTTTGGATAATTAAAATAATATACTCTCTTTGTTTAATCTTTTTAAATAAACGAGAAGAGATTTGACGTCAATTGTAGTCATTGTTGTCAAATAACAACTTTATTTTTTATTTTGCTTAAATTTATAAATTTGAACCATTGGATATGTTTATATTATTACAATTATATGGATATAAACAATCATATGAGAAGTGACACATTATAACTAGATTGAAGCTTTTTGACTGATTTTTTTAATCAAAATAAAAATACAAATTCACGGATGTAACATTATAAACTAACTTTTGACGAAACGAACAATATCAATCACTATTTTTCTATTCATTTGCAAATGTTTAAAAATTTCCTATTGACTCATTTATTCAATTTTGCTAGAATATATAGCAAGAGTCACTTGGTCTTAGAAGAATGCAAGCCATCCTTTTTCAAATCTTAAGAATTAGGGATATATGTCTAATTAGGGATATATGTGGCGGAGTAGAGCAGTCTGGTAGCTCACGAGGCTCATAACCTCGAAGTCACGGGTTCAAATCCCGTCTCCGCACCAATGTTTTTTTGAAACGAAACATTGGTAAGGCGATGATCATTGATCTATATTGTTTTTATTCTTGATTGAATTAAGAGGCTTATAGGGTATCCCTCATAGGTAGGGATGTCTATGCTATGATATATAAAAAAAGAAAAAACAGAGGAGAATAGAGAATGCGAAGAAAAGAAATTAAAAAACTCGAAAAAATCGAAAAAATTGCTGCACTGTCGTCAAAAACAAAAGAGGAAGTATTAGCGGAAATCAAAAAGTTTCTATTTGATTTAGAAAGTTATATTCATTTAGAGAACGTTTTGAAAAAAGTTCATAGGAGGAGGGCCTCTGACTATGAACCAAACACTATACCCTATCAAAATTTTAATAATATAATAATCATAATCATAATCATGATAATAATAATTATAGTCATAATCATAATAATAATAATATAATAATAATAATATATAATAATAAATCATAATCATAATCAAAAAATAATTATAAATAATTATAATTATAATTATAATAATAATAATAATAAATTAATCAAAACTATAATCAACATATAATAATATAATACAACATAATAAAATAATAATAAAGTAATAAAAAATAATCATAATAAATAATAATATTATAATAGTAATATAATAAAAATATAAACATAATCATAATATAGTAATATAATAATAAAAAATTATAATTACAATCATAATTATAATAATATAATAATAAGTAATTATAATTTTAATAATATAATTATAATATAATAATCATAATCATAATCATGATCATAATAATATAACGATAATCATAATCATAATCATTATAATATAATAATAAAAATCTAATCATAATCATAAAAATAATTATAAATAATTATAATTATAATAATATAATAATAAATTAATCATCACTATAATCATCATATAATAATATAATACAACATAATAAAATAATAAAAAATAATCATAATCATAATCATAATCATCATAATATAATAATATAATAATAAATAATCTTGATCATAATAATATAATAATAAAATAATTATATTTATATTCATGATATAATAATATAATATTAAAATTATATTTATAATAATAATAAATAATATAATAATACTAATGGTAACGATGATATAATAACAATAATGATAATAATAATTTAATAATAATAATATAATGATAATAATAATAATAATAAACAATAATCATAATATTAATATAATAATAAATTATAATCATAAATATAATATAATAATATAATAATAATAAATCTTAATCATAATCATAATATAATAATTTAATATAATATAATCAAACAATAATTGCTATTCCGACGAGCTAATCCAAACATTCCACCTATAAGTTGGTATACCTGGATTAACACTATTCTGCACTCTTCAATTTAGTCTAAAATTCGTTTGGCAAATTAATTCATCGGAATAGCTATTCTATTCCAACTTTTTGCTATTCCATTGGGTGCCAAACGGACCCATTGTGAATATGTATAGTTTTACGTTTGTATTTGTCCTTTGCAAGGATATAAAGGCTATGGTGCTTTGCAAAGCACAAGAGCGTTGTGTGCTTTGTGCTATATTATTAATTTTAAGTCAGAAATAATCGATCCAAATCGCTCAATCTAATCTCCATACCAAAATCTATTAGTAAACCAAATTTTGTATTTTTTTGGAATTCATTTGTTATTTTTTTGGATAGAGAAAAAACCATCATTTTTGGATGAATCAGAATTCTCAGATCAAGTTATTTTCTTCTCATCAGAAAAAAATAGCAAACAATTCTAAAAAAATATAATTTTTTGTTTACTAATAGATTTCGATATGAAAATTAGATTGAATGGTTCAGATCGATTATTTCTAACTTAAAATTAAAAATAGAGCGCAAAGTACACAACATCTCTATGCTTTGCAAAGTATCATAGTCAGACTCTCTCTATATATATAGTAAAGATATCGTGAGCTTAATAAAAAATTATATCAAATCATCTCTAAATTTTAATTTATCACACTCATTAAATTATTTATATGAAAATCTTATGGAATGCAAAAAAAATGGAGTGTTTTGAGATTTTTAAGTCATGATTTTTAATTTTTAAAAATCAGCTTCTAAAAATAATAATAAAATATTTAATACTTGAATATCATTTTAAAAAATTAAAAACGATGACTTAAAAAGCTCAAAACACTCTAAATTTTTGCATCCCACAAGATTTTCATATAAAGAATTTAATGAGGATGATAAATTAAAATTTGGAGATGATTTAATATACTTTTTGAGTTAAACTCACGGAAGGCCTCCGTGAGTTTAAGTTCATGGTATCTTTACTATATATATATATATATATATATATATATTGAATTAGACTATGGTGCTTTGCAAAGCACAAGAGCGTTGTGTGCTTTGCGCTCTATTATTAATTTTAAGTCAGAAATGATTGATCCAAATCGGTCAATCTAATCTCCATATCAAAATTCATTAGTTAACCAAATTATATATTTTTTGGAATTCATTTGTTATTTTTTTTTTTGGATAGGAGGAAAACCTTCATTTTTAGATGAACTAGAATTCTCAAATTAAGTCATTTTCTCCTTATCAGAAAAAATAACAAAAAAATTCTAAAAAATATATATTTTTTTGATATGAAGATTATATTGAATTGTTCTGATCAATTATTTCTGAATTGAAATTAAAAATAGAGCACAAAGTACACAATACCTATATACTTTATAAAACATCATAGTCAGACTCTCTCTATATATATATAGCATGTAAAATTCTTCATTTTTGTGCTCGTATGGCCTTACTTGTAAACACACTAATCACTATAAATGAATTTTTGTAACGTTCGGAAATACGGATATATAAAATCGTCACCATCAAATACACATTTAAAATCACCTCATAAATCAACTTCATGACATGATTTTTCTTCGTCATCCACAAATGCAAAAGGGCAACGAAAAAATCATGATTTTTTTTAATCCAAATAGTTGCAAGAAATAACACGCCTTTAAATTTGTCAACAAAGATTGTGATGCTGATGCCAAATTTGTCGGAAAAAGATAGTTAATTTGGTCTTTATCTATATCGAGCGTCCAATTGTGACTGCTTGACTGGATAAACTAATTAAAACATGATTGTAGTAGAAGGAAAATTAATTTGTTGTATTAGAACATGTGTATATATTTCTATCACCAACATACACGCACTAATTAATTAAAAGCATTAACACGTATAAATTGATTTCCAATTATAGTTCTAGTTTCACATGTAAGTAAGCAGTACCGACTTAGAAGGTAACTTAAATTGAAGTTATGTAACCAGTATGAGATGTAAAAAAAAAATACATATAAACTAAAATAAATCTGAAATACGTACAAATTAATTAATTTATTTCTATTTTTCCTACACAAACAAATTGTACTTATAGTAGGCCTTCGGAAATATAAATAAATAAATAATGCATTAAAGTGAAACCTGATAAAAAAAGTATGTCAAAACTAGAATAATTGCTACTACATTTCCTACAATTTTAATAATCTGTTAGCAACTCAGCACATAACAAATTCTTTATTAGTTAGTGAATTTCACGTTTGATAACCTCTTTTACCAAAGGTAAACAATCTATATGAACAAAGAAATTTCGTTTCATTGTTAAAAAAAACAATATGAAAATTTTAGTATATAATGACATATTAACCTTATACATTTGTTTTGAATGAATATGTTGGAGTCTAAAGCTACCCATTTTTTAATTATCAATAAAAGACCATGATCCGGATTTCAAATTTACGATCTTCCACACGGAGAATATTATTTTTATCACTAGACCAAAGACCTCATATATATTAGAATTAATTTGGAAAGTTAAATAATAATATTAGGATAGTGTCGTTTGAAATAGTAAATTAAAAAGAATAATAATGAAATAGTGATATTTAGAAGAGTAAATGAAGAGTAAAAAAAAAAATTATTAATTGATAAAAAAAAGTTGAAATGGTGTTGTTACTCTTCCCGTCTTTCTCCTATTGAAATCTCAAAGAGCTATTCTGCTCTTCTATTTTGGCATTTGACATTGATGAAAAATTAAAACTCAAAATAGCACGCAGAAGGGGTTGCCAACCAAAATCTTAATTAACAACAAATATTATTATGAAAATCAAAATATAACAAAACAATGTAGACAAGAAAACGTAAAAAAAAAAAATAGTACGGATGTTCTAATAGGCTCCGAATATATTATGATACAATGTAAAAAAAGAAAGTGATTGAAGGGCAAGAATTGACAGTTTGGAGAAGAATAGTGGGAAGGGAATGAAATTATGACTTCAATTCTATATCAAAGTCCTACTTTTCTTTTAGCTACAGCCAATTCCATTGACTTTTTTGAGTTAAAGTTAAAATAATATTTTTTTTGGTTAATGGTAGTTACAATGTGGATAAAACATCTTATTAATTTATTCTTTTTATTTAAGAATAAAATATTATCTGAAATTTAACTTCATTAACACTAATTAGATACTAAAATCATGGAAATTTGCATTACTTGCTCACCATTTCCATTTGTTGGTAAATTAAATACTAGTCGAGATCTAACCGATATGGACGCAAAAGTAACTGGTGGGGGACTATACGTGTGTTTGGATGATGTAGAATAGCACTGTTTTGGGAATAATAATATTGTTCTCGGGTTAGCAACCATTATAAAATTAAAATCGAGAATAGCAGCAGAACAATGCTAATCCGCTAACCTATAGAAAACGTTGGGTTAACGGATTAGCGTTTATGAGGGTAGCGAAAATAATAGAAAAATATTTTTTCTTTTATATTAGTATGGAGTAGTATTAAATAAATATTATTATTAAATAAAATACTAAAAATAATTAATCATTTTAACTATTCTCTCCACTGTTTTCACGTTTCTATTAAAATAACATTTTACTAACCCAAAACAGTAAAAATTAGCACTATTATCATATTTCCCGAGATATTATTAATCTCATACTGTTCTCCACTACTAACCCAAACAGTGTTATTCTTACACTAATCCTTTCACCGACCTAACACACTTTAACTCAGATGATTTACATTTCACATTTTTCCAAATTCAGTTTTAATATTTTTTTTCTAACATTTATCCAAACCCTACGGACCTCCTAGAAAAATAGTACTGTAAAAGTTTTCAAAGTTACTGCCCATGCCGGACGTCACATGTTACAAAACAAGTCGTTGTTTTCAAGTTCTTTATTCAGAGATTCATTGTATCTTTCATTCTATAAATTTATATCAACCAGTGCATTTCTCTTTCAAAGAATGGGAAGTTTGCTCTATTTCTTTTGCCTTCTATTTATTTAATTTATCTTTTGTCTGTGGTCTCACAACTCTATCTCTTCACCTTATCCTTTCTCATAACTAACTAAGTTCTTTTTTTGTTTCAACCTGCCATCTTTTTGCTCACGCTTTCTTCAGAAGAAAGAGGAGAGTTATAGGTGGATGGGAGACCATGCACAAAAAGAAATAAGAGAACAAATAAGAAAAATAATATTTGTTTAGTATTATGTGTTTTTTTAGAGAAAGATGAGAATTTAACTCTTAAATTTTATTTTATGTTATGAAGACTTGAATTCATTACTATTTTAGAAGTCATTTTAATTAGTTACTACTTGAACTGTTAAATCATTTACGTATTATGTATATTTTATTGGCCAAAAAAGCTATAACATTATATATAATCTCAATTGTAGAAAACTCATACATATTTAAGATAAAGGGAAGAAATCGGTTGACAATGGTTATCTTGACAATAAATTTTTAAATAAATATAATTTTTTTTAAAATATAAAAAAATATTATGGATATGTTATTCTACGTATAAATTGTCAGTGATTCAAATTTTATGTAATTTCATTATTGTTTGATAGTCCATCAAAGACCATCAAATTATAATCGTTGTAAATTGAGTAAAATTCTAATAGTCCTTGATGGAGTATCAAATGATAATGAAATTGCATAAAATTTAAATCACCATCAATCTATAAGTAGAAGAATATATTTATAAGATTTTTTCGTATTTATTTAAAAATTTCATTGTCAAATTTGTCAAAATATTCCATTGTCAAGTGATCCTCACCCTTAAGATAAACTATAATTACATAACTATTTCATAATAAAAGAATAGTGAGCGATTGTTGGTACGATATATCATTAGGCATAACTATTTCATCTGTTAAATCTTCTCTATTATATTTTGCATTAACTCCGTTTTATCCTCTATTAATGCGGAATAATTAGGCAACACACCTGGAGAAATAATTAAAAATTTATCAATCATTATTACTCCTGTCCCTTTTGTTGTGAAATGTGTGAACAGCCACAACATATAAGTACATAACTATAGAAGAGCTGATGCCACATAAAATCCTCCCGGATAAAGAGTCATGCATGCGTGCCAAGCCAACAAACAATCTTTTGCTGACGGAAGCTCCGACGCATTCACTCTCTCAATCTCAATCCTTCCAACAAGCAAACAAGCATCGTCTGATTAATTAATATTTAAATATAATATTTAATACTTATATAATCAAAATCAAAACCTCGTCCAATTGGACACCAGAAAAAAATCTCTATAAGCGCCTCATATTTTCTTTCCATTTGACGGAACGGTCCTCACTTGATAAAATAATCATTAATCATGGAATAAAATTTTCTATTATCATTTTATTGTGAACCTGGAAAATAACCTGCATTGGTTTTTGACATTCTGGGTGACCCTGTTTTCCTCTTTTTTTTTGTTATTTTTGCTGGACGATTTTGTGGATAAGTAAAATATTAGGTTTATGTATGTAAGTTTAATATTTTAATAAATTGAGAATATTCTAGATATATATTGCTAGCTAGTAGCTACAATGATGAAATTGGTTATTTTGAACTTTGAAGATAACTAATTTGCAAACTTATAACTTTTTTAGCTGAAATTGAAAACAAATTTATCTTTTATTGTTTATCCTTTTTTATACGACAAGTGCGCTATCTTAGTTTTCTTGTTAGATTACCGTATGAAATTAAAAAAAAAAAATTTTTTTTTATCTCTAAAGAAATATTTGTCAGTAATACATAGTAAGAAAAATAATTTTTTGTTCAAAAACATATAACCAATTTACTTCTTTTCTAACACCCTCTAGCTAACATTCCACCAAAACATGAACTTTTTTAGCCAACCATAACTTATGAAAGCCTGTATTAAAATCCACAACAAAACAAAGGCCATATATAGAAAAATCTTGACCTAACGGGTGCTTTAGCAGACACGGACATTTTCAAATATGAATAAAATACAAGGGGGATTATAAAATAAGCAATCAGACATAAAACCCTCTTTAGTTTCCTCTCTTAATCGAAATCCAAAACTGCCATTAGTACAGAGGAACAAAATCAAAACGGGATTCGCTTCCTCTTTATAACTGACGCCATTTCTTCTAGCGATCATTATCAAATTCCATCTCTTGATCTCCTTCCATTTCTCTATCGTGCTTCTCTCTCTCCTCGTACATTAAACTTCGATCTTTCTCAGAATCAGAAAATTGCTCAGGATTTGAGCAGTTTCTGGTGAAATTTGCTTTTTCCAACAGGAAAAATAATGGTGGCTGCTCAGAAGGAATCGGTGCAAAATTCTGAAGTGAACAAGCTCTCCGATTTGTTGTCGAAGCTGAATCCATCAGCCAAGGAGTTCGTCCCCTCTTCCTATGGCACTAACAAGCCGATCGGCAAGCTCTCAGCTGATGCGCCCAGTTTCGTTTTACCGAGGGAATTTGGATATCAGTTTGTGGTAAATGGATGGAATCAAGAGGTTGTTGGCGATGGATACATGGGTTTCTCTAAGCAGAATGCGAAGGTAATTGATCCGTTCCAGATTTTAGATATATTTTTCGCTTTTTTTTTTTTTTTTACCTTTAGTTTGATCTCTGATCCGGTGAAGGTTTTTGCCTTTGCTAATGTTAGCTTTTCATTTGATGATGCGTAAAGGTTTAGAGAATTTTGGTTGCTAAATTAAAAGCACTCTGATCGGAATTAAGTTTACTTATTAGGCATTTGCTACTTGAGGTAAATGTAAAAGTACAAGCTGGATCAATATCAATATCTCACTAGCTCGATCTGAAAGGGGGCATGTATTTGATAAGCACGGAATATAATTCTGTTTTGTTGATCTTAGTTATCCAAATGGGTATATTTCTTTTTTCTTGTTTGATGGTTTGGGTTTAAGCCGGAGAAACAAGTGAGATCAAATTTTTTTTTTTAGCATCCTGCTACTATGAAACCAGTATTATAGTTGGCTTTAGTTGCTTTACTGCCAATTGTTTCTCACAGTCTTTCATTCATCGAATGGGTGCTGTAACCTGTTGTGGTGTTCTTAGTTTTATGCATTACCACACTTAACTTTTAAGTTATTGGATTGGTTGAGACATGAGATGGTGCAAGTTGAGTCCTCTCTGCTGTGATATAAATGAAAATAAAAGAAAACTTAATATGAATTTCTTTTTGTGATATTTAATTTTCAGAGACGGAATAGGTCACCAAGAGCTGAGAGAGAGGATAGCATAAGGCGGACTATTTATGTTTCAGATGTAGATCACAATGTAATAATCCTTTTGATATTTTAATAGTTCAATCACTTTGTTTAGGGAGTATTGCCTTGAAATTGGGAGAGTTGCATAAAGTCTTGAACGCCATTCCTAGTTTCTTGTTCTTGTTTGTTGGAAAATGGAAGTTGGGAAGAACTGAATAAGTGATTGCTTCTTCACGTTTTCTCTCACTAGAACTGTGCCTGTTCAATTCAAAGTTTGACATTATAGTTTCAAATTATTTTTTGGAAAGGACATTCCAATTTCAAAGGTCTAGAAAGAGAGGTTGACTTGAGATCTGAATAGCAAAATCAAATCTTCTTTGACAAGAACAAGACTATTTACAGGCACTACTTCCTTACATATCTAAGTTATGAGCTGGTTTTCCAATTAAAGTCAAATAATTTGTTTGACTATCTGTTAAATTTATGAAACATTTTTGTTATCGGTAAAAATTAGGTGACTGAAGAGAAGCTTGCTGAAGTGTTCTCTACATGTGGTCAGGTGAATTTTACAACTTGATATCTTTTCCGCATATTAAGAAATTTATTTAATTTGTAGAATCCATGGAACTGAGACTACTAATGAACAGCCTTTTATGACATGACAAGAGTACAATTTCTGTTCATGGTTATTTGTCCTGAGTTTTTCATTCATGCTCCAAAATCTTATTTTTGATTGTAGTAATTAATTTTGTTTCTTCTAATTTTAATGAGAAGGTTGTGGATTGCCGGATTTGTGGGGACCCACGCTCAATTCTTCGTTTTGCTTTTATTGAGTTTTCTGACGAAGGTATCTAAAAGTTTCTTATCCAGCAATCCTATAAACATAAAAAAAATATAATGCATGTCAATGTGGAACCTCAACTTTCATGCGTAGACATTAAAGAATGACATTGCAAAATCTCATAATTGTTGTTTGATCTTAAATTACCTAATTTAGCATTCTTTTCTCCCGCATATCTCAAGAGAAATTGTGAAGGAAGGGAATATTTGGGTTATAAACTTATAATATCCTTTTGTCACATGTGAAAAGCTGTATTATATTAACTGGGTTATTAATTATCCTTTTGTACTTCTTACCTAGTTTTCTGAACCTAAGTATTTATTTGGGTTAACTAACATTTTATCTGGTTTGTTTTATTTTTATTTTTTGAAATCCAGCTGGTGCGAGAGCAGCACTTAATCTTGGCGGGACTGTGCTTGGTTACTATCCCGTCAGGGTTTTACCTTCCAAAACTGCAATTCTTCCTGTTAATCCTAAGTTCCTTCCAAGGGTCAGTTTTAAATGCTCTTTTCTTAATTCCACCATCATCATTATTATTATTCTTTTTTCTTTACTTTAATTTAATTCACACTGCTTTTGGTTTACAGTCTGAAGATGAGAAGGAAATGGTTGTTAGAACAGTATATTGTACTAACATAGATAAACAGGTATAAGTTTATCTGCTTTATATACTTGAATTTTTATTTTAGAAGATTCCAAGGGTGCTTGATTGCTGATAGATGTGTTTTTTGTAAGATTGTACTTGTTTAAAGAAAATATGATTATTTTAGTTGCTGGTACTGTATTTTGGACATATTAAGTATTCTGTTACTCCTGTATGGTAGTTTTAGTCATGTCCTAATTTTCATTTCTGTAGGCACATTGATGTTATTTGTTTTCTTCTGTTTGCTTTCAGGTGACAGAGGCTGATGTCAAGTATTTCTTCGAGCCGCTTTGTGGAGAGGTATCATGTGTTTTTTTATCAACATTTTGTATGAATCCAACTTTTGGCAGTTACATTACATTACTGGTCTTCGGTGGTGTCTGTTGATTTGGTAAGGAACTGCTCATTTGTCTTGTATGTAATAATGGAGCATGAGCTCACCCAAATATGCTTATAAAAAAAAATCATAATCGAAACATAAGGCTTTTACTATTACCTAATTCGCTAAGTACCAAAATTCTCAATGGTGGCCTCCTGTTAAATGCAAAATACTCAACTTTATTAACATGATATTACACACTGCTTATGTTTATTTTATTTGCTTTCTCAATTAAATGTCACTTTAACTTATTATCTTTTATCTTGTTTTAAAATAGGTGTCTCGGTTGAGGTTGCTTGGGGATAGTATGCACTCAACATGCATTGCCTTTGTAGAGTTTGTTCAGGTAAGCACTCATAAGTACTTGTTTTAATATATATATGTTTTTCTCTCCTGCAATTATGTACAATTACTGTGAAATTCAATGAAGCCTATTTATTGCTTAAAAAAAAAACTACCAACAGAGCTGACTCCACACTATCCTTTGTGGTTGGTTTGGTTTTAAGCATAACTAGAGAGACATTTGAGTCAGCTTCATTCCCCTTTTCTTCTGGTTAAGACCAACCACTTGCCATAACATCAGCATGGATAGAACAGGAGTTTAAAGAAGAGAAAGGGGAGAATCAAGAGTTTAAAGTTGCAGTTGATATGTAGTTGGAAAAACCAGCGTCAATGAACAATTATAAATGTTTATCAAGGAGATTATGCATGAATCCAGTTAAATTTCATCTTGCTCACCATAGAGATTGCTATAATGAATTGGAGATTTCCGTGGTGTTTCTATTACACTTTCGTCCTCCAGCTGTTCCTAGTTTTACCACCCAGATCCTGACAACATTAAAGAACATGCTGTTCCACTTAAAATTTTCTGATATTTATTAAATGTCTTCACCATAGTCAGGTCTGATTAAACAATTAAGCAACATTAAGTAAAGGAAGTTTGATTACAGGAGATATATTGGAAATGGTTCCTAGAATAACAGTTGTCCTTTTTAATTCCCTATGGCATAGAAGTTCCATTAGTGTTTATATGGAAGGTTTGTTTACAATTTGGTTGTTTTTCTCACTTTTTCACCCTGAAGTTATCAATTTGGGATATAATCAGTCTTTAGGTAAACCATGGTTGGTTCATATGGTTCTATGATGGCATGAATGCTTATTTCACCCCCCTTCATCAGAAATATCTAATGATGTGGGTGATATAGCATCAATTCCCGTGCCATTTATTAATGATTCAGGCAATAAATTTGACAGAGACAATTATATATCGAACTTTTCATCCACTTTAGGATCTGCATTTCCTGTTTAGGCACATGTCGATGGTAGGTCTAATTTAACCAAAACGCATCTTCGAAGGACCAAAATGGCAACTTCAATGCTATGAGGACTGGAGTGGGGTGGGGTGAATACTTCTGAGACCCTTTGTAATTTATTCTTTTTCAAGTCCTGATTACTTGCTGTTCTGCAGCACTCAGTCCTCTACTTGTTTAATCCAAGGCATCTTATCAAGAGTTAGTACAACCTACTTGTCCAAAATGAGGGCCATACTATTCCAACTCTGATCACCCGAATTGATAGAATGGACCAGATTTCTATAAAATAGAAGCCCTAAAATCTAAATCAGATTTATCTGGTCCATTTGTTTTAATTGCACAGCCTGAATTGCAATGGTAAATGGAATAAAAATGTTGCACAAGTTCATTAGAAAATTGGGCCATTAAAATACATGAACAAAATGAAAAATGCACAGAACCTTTTAGTTATCATTTCAATAAATATCAGCTACTTGGAAAATAGACTGGTAGGACAGCCTGCAACTTCCATTACGCAAGGAATATAAGAGTCGAATCCATTCAATTAGGGCCCAGAAACGGGAAAAAATGTGGTGAATCTGGTCAGCAGTGGCTGAGGAGCCACAAATAAAACACATTTATTGCTAGTTTCTTTTTAATTTTGTGTAACAATGTATACTTTCTGTATGCAGTCTACTATTTAATATCTCAAGTATCTGATAAATTATTGTTTGTTAGGCTGAAAGTGCAATTTTGGCTCTCAACTGCAGTGGCCACATACTTGGCACTCTTCCTATCAGGTACTTAACCAGTCGAGCAGGGGAAAAAAAAACTCATTTAGAGGGGTGACTGTAAATATCTAGCTGGAAATCAAAATGGAGGCCAATAAGTAGGGAGCTATACAGTCACCTCTCCTTAATAAAAACTTATCAAAGGCCACCGAAGTGTTAAATATGCACAATGAATAATAGTGAACCTCAAATTTACAAACATTAATGTATCATGGATAACCTCAAACAAAGCATTCAGGCACTCTTTTCCTTTTATGTTATGTTCAGATCCATCATATTTTCATATTTCGTAGTTTTGCTGTGTTACCAAATTTGATTCTAAACTCTTTTCCAGGGTGAGCCCATCAAAGACACCAGTACGCCCTCGCATGACTCGAGCATCCTCTCACTAAGCCAGCTTGTGGAATATGCCCCTCCCAATCCATGCAACCTTCCATCTCATCTGCCATTCCCTTTCACTTTTCTTTTCTTGCTTTTTCAAGATGACCGGCTCAATGTAGCCGTCAGTATCTGGTAATCCGGGATCATTTCCAACCTATGAGAAACAAACTGCTGTTTGTTTTGGATCGGACCAACTGTTAAAACTATGTAGCATTAGTTAAAATATAATCTCTCGCTTATCTCTTTTTTTTTTTCTTTTTCCTCCTGTGTAATCTGGCGGAGTTTTATGGATTTAATTTTGTGAATTATTATGAATCCAGTGTTGGATTTAAGCCGCGATAGTGTTATTTTGTATTATCATATTATTTTCTTCCCAATAGGGGAGGGGGATAGAGAGGGGAGTTCTCTGAAATATAGTAGTTTCTAAAAGCACCAAAAAGAAACAAAATGTTTTGCAAAACCAATTTAGCCATTTTCGTACCTAGAGATTCAATCTATTAGCAATCAAATCATAACGTAAATGATCTAGTACATGATCAATCTATTAGCTCAAATGGTAGCTAATTAGAATAACCTTCAAAAAAATCAATCATGGATTTAAGCTCTCATTGGCACAGAATAAAATTTATGATCAATACTCATCTCTCTCAAAAAAAAAAAAAAAAGTCAAATCATAACATGGAAAATTTGTATCAATTGAGAAAATGTTCAAGAGTCACGGGCCACATTTTAGAGTTGACATCTGCTACCGTAGCAGGGAATTGTGAAGCATTATAAGTTTATAACTGTGACATGCAAATTAAATTGCATTTGAACATGCCAGTTCCCTTCGAGTCAGAGGGGATCTGGCATGCAGGATTTGATTTAATCGAACTAGATAATCGATTAGATTGCGTGTCATAGTTTTTGACACCACAGGAATTGTGAATGGCATATAACATTTTAGTTTGCTCAGCCTTGTAATTTACTACTGCAACAACATATACTTTCTGCCTGTTCAAGAGTATATCAAAATTGCAAATTAGCAATTGTGTTGAAAATGATTTTGACGTGACAAAACCTGCAAAAAAGAATAAAAATCTACCCGCTACATGTTACTTGAGGGGATATGGTTCGACATTCAAGGCATCAGTAATTAATTATTTTACATTTTCAGAAACAATCTTTCTTGTGGGTTTCGCCATATAATACAAATCTCCCAAGATAAGATAAGCATAGAGATCCGTAATGAAGCCCATACCGTCAATTATTGTTTCTTATATGAGCCGAAATAGTACTGGCAAGTAGCAAGTGTGCCTATAGGTTACATTATTTGTACTCAATAAAAAAATTGAATTGTAAAAGAAAATATTATCAGTTGTCCAGTGTATAATTTAAATATCCATTATTTAAAAGTTTAACTTCTAAAATATCGCTTCAACCTAGATTTTTATCAATTGCAATATCACGCAAAACAAATACTCAATTATTATAACAAAAACATTGGCAAACAAATATCAATTGTAATGCAACACCTCTATATAAAAAACAAAACAAAACAATATATATTTCAAAGATGCAGACAATAAGACGAAAAAATTAACAACAGAAAAAATGATGGAAATGAATGATACATTTTTAATTTTTAACATGCTCATAAATGCAGTAAATTTGAGAAATAAATGAGATCGTATATTTTCCATAATAAAATTAGCCTTTTATATACCAGTCTATGACAATATTAATAATGACAATTAGCTATGCAAAAATACAAAGAAAGGGTCAATTAGAGAGCAAATAGGCCGGGCTCACAACAATTAGTGCACTAGACAATACATATAAGCCCTCTAATTGGTGGGACCCATATTTCAATTTACTTCCTCAACCAAGTATTTAAAGGAAGCAACAATTGTATCACAAAAAAGCAAACAATTAATGCATCGATTTAAGACCCCAACTTGTCACTCCATGGATATATAGCGTAGTCTAAACTTGTACGATGTAAATTTCCATATAACATATATAAACATAACTCATTTAATATTTCAACACAAATTATAAAAGCAATAATATAAGTAATCTTGCAATATATTTTTTATACTGTTTTGTTTTGTTGTGATTGTGAGGACCCATTTAATGTATGTTCATATTCGTTGCATTGATTTATAACAGTGTTATTGAAACATATGATTGAAAGTTCAAGACATGTAAAAATGATACAGAAATCTCAACGTAAATCTAGGGGATATATATTTGTGATAGAGAGTGATCACGAGTTGAAATTGATTTTTGAAAAAAAAGTTGATTTACTTTAATTTCATTTGTCAGCCCTTACAACTTATAAAGAGTACGTCTTACAAATAAGTCCCTAATTTATCTATAATTTTTAATTCAAAAACTTATCTTTTAGCACTCTCTCTTAAGATGAATAAAAAAATCAACTAAGACCATCTTGTCACATAACCTCAAAAAAATCTAAAGAATTGATATCCTTTGTGAGACAATTTGTCACTTAATTATAAAAGTTAAATATTAATTATTATAATATTAATAGTTTAAAATATATAGATTAATTATAAAAAAAATATGAGTACAAATTAGATATAAAACTAGTTATATTTATAGTCTAGCTAAAAATCTATCAAAAAATATAGAATGGAATTTTTTCAAATATGTATTCGGATAATATCGGATACAGATACCTTCAGATAATATCAGATAATGATGAATAATAGCTAAATGATCGGATACAAAAATGTAATAGCTAAACCGTATCATCATCCTTTATAACCTTTGGATACCAATGAAGATATCTTCGGATTTGGATATAGATCAAATAATTTAATTATTTTTCGAATCAAACTGCGGATAAAATCAAATAATTTACTAGCCATTTACATCCCTATTTGCACCTCACAAAATGCAATAAAATTATAGAGCTGTTCTATAAATATCGTTATTGATACTAAACTTTCTTATCTAATTTATCTAGTTCTTATATATGATAATGAATGTATTATGGAATTTATTTTATACATATTTTTATTATTATCCTTAACAAGTTTTTATTTATTCAGCGGCATATTTAAGTTGAACAAGAATAATATACAAAATAAGTTGCGTAATAACTCCTTTGATCTGTATAATAAATTTGATATTGATAATGGTATTAAATAAAATTAAGAGATTAGTTCAAATTGCAAAAAAGTGAAAACACAAAAAATATTGGTGATGATTTCTCCACGTTTAGTGAGCGTGAAATTATATATAGAAAGGTTTCTATGCGGCGAAAAAGATATTATCACGGCATATAATGATGGTATGATTGAGCTCTTCATCTACCGATCTGCGCGTATAATATTTGTAAAAAAGATCATGACCACTTTCAGTAAAATAATTTTAAATATGGCATAGCTGCATGATGGCATGATGCCATCCCTCGTTATCGACTTATCGTTGATGAGCAACGTTCTTCACGAGGCATGATGAATATATATGAATTCATAATCTATAATATACACGTTTTCCCTGACTGACTGGACCTATAAAAAAAAGGCGATGATTTAGTTGGATGTGCTATTTTTTTATATTTTTTTTTTTTTTTTTGAGAAAAGTTGGATGTGCTATAGAAGAACATGTCTGACAAAACAGTGCACCATGTCTGACAAGAACCTGAAAGACCTGGGATTAGGCTCCCCACTTTTAGATTGTGCTGTAAAATCATATATCCTCCAGAAATTTTGAACCCTTTTTGACATGTGCAATTTTGAAACTCTTCTTTAGGCTGAAATTAGTGCCTTGATCACGATCAAAGAACCACCCGTTATAATAATGCAGTTTACTTGATGCCAAAACTTAGGGCTCTTGTTTCGTTTCACACTGCTCGAGGAAGCAAATATGTAATGGTTTTAATTTAAATGCGTTGCATGAAAATATATAGTTTTTATGAATCCTAAACGGACTATGTACAATCGATAATTTTAGTTAAATAACAATTACAATCTCAAGTACGACTGTATGATATTACTTGGGAGAAAAATAAGACAAATTTAAGCGCATCGCTCTACTGCAAAAGTACATGTTATATTAGTTTAGTTCTACATATAATATATGTAATTGCAGTTTGTAAAAACTTGAAAATGGTAAAAGGTAACACTTTGGGCAACAACACGAGGAACAAACTATCAGATGCCCAACTAATGTAATGAGATGCTCAAGCTCAATCATTCAAAAATAGAATACTTATCAAATACCAACTCTTATTAAATCAACTTAACTATTCACAAACGACTAAAGAGGTTAGTTCTGCTGCCATGGCTGTGATGGCAGCAATATGCCATAGTTTCTCTGATTAGTTGAATGGTTATCTTGCTCCAAACTAAAACACCGCTGCAGCCCAAAGAAAGAATCGATTCTCTAATGATTCTATTTGCTTGTTTGTGCTCAGATTAGGTAGACGCACAATGTCATTTTGGTGAAATTTGCCATTAAGAATACATGGCGTAGCTAAGACAATGATACGATCAACAAGGTGCATATTTTGCAAAACCCATAAAAATTGAATACTGATCTACCTAACCTAGGGGTCAGATATTTAAATTAAATTTGAGAAAACAAAACCCACATTAATTTTAATATACTAAAACCGATTAGTTGATTTATTAGTTTTATAATTTTTTTGTCGTATTGCTCTCCTTTGATTTAATTACTTCTTTTTTTCTTTGAGAAAGGTTTTCTCACCTTACTTAAGAGGCCGGGGAATTATTCTAGTTCTAACTACTGCAATTTCGTTAGAGAATTTGGTTCCCATTTAAAGAAATATTACTAAATCTTAAGAGAGAAGGTGAGATGAGAGAACAAAAATGGAGTTTGTTAGGAGAGGGAAGGGGAGCAATTTTTGGGTTGCAGCATCCAACACGGGAGGTACAGTGATGTGGTTAGCTGCTCACGTGATGCAAATCCCACCTCGGACAAAAGAGCAGAGTTAGGGCCTGTTCGGTACTCATCTTACCCATGGGTATTGTTGGATAAATTGATCTGATGGAAAGTTTTTCCAATTCATCGTTCCGTGACTCCAACTCATTCCCAAAACATTTCCCATTTTCATTATTCTTTTCTTTTCCTAGCTCATTACCAAAGGGAAAAATAACATCACCTCTCACCTCCGTTTTTTTTCCCAACTGTTGAAACTCATATGAGGTCCTTTTCTCTCTCTTATTTTTCTCTGTCAAAAATTTGCGGGAGAGCAAAATAATTGACGCGAATGAAAAACTTCAAGAGGGAAAGGGCTATATAGGGAATTGATCTCCCGCCAGCCTCACATCTTTCTTTCTCATCCTTTTCTCTATTTGAATTTTTCACTTTCACTTCAACTATTGTGTTAGGCTTTTCTGTGTTGTAATGAAACTAATAGGGATGAATGGATCAAGGCGATGATCGAGCAACACAAGGTGAAAAAATAAATTATGAATTTGCTGTCCTTTTTTTGGAGGAAAACATAAGCCTATTTTTTGTTATTTTCATACTATATTATTAAAGCTGATATTTAGTTATAATTATGCAAAGGTGATTTGCTGGAGACCTAGTTTTTTATGGACAATTTGAAAGTTTTCTGTAAAGATTTTAAAAAATAACAAACACTATAAGTCCAAAGCATGGTTTTACCGTCAAATCATGATAGTGTGATTTCTTTGTAAAGTTGAAATAAAAAATAAAAATTTCTTGAAAAAATCCCACATATAATCGAACACTCACTTTATAAAATTTTCCAAAGTTTTTTTTTTACCATTGGGAACCTTTAATTTACAAATTGGGAACCCATTCCCATCCCCATCAATTCCCACAGGCAAGTCATTTACCGAACAAGCCCTTAAAGGGCAATGAGTAGCAGATGCAAATAATCCAGTTTTTTTTGGATATAATAATTATATTATTAATAATAAGAGTAATAAAAATAAAATTTAAAATCTACGAATGATAGCGTGCCACTGACAGTGAGGTCTTTGTAAACGCGTCATTACCCGTGGCTTCTTTGGTGGTTAGTAATGTTGATCCAACGGTAATGGATCGTGATCAGGATGAGGAGAGCAAATGCGCCACTGCCAGTGGCGTGCTTACATTGTTTTATACAAAGACGTCACTGACAGTGTAACGCACTACCATTCATAGATTTCAAAATTTACTTTTATCACTCTTATTATTAATA
This sequence comes from Schoenoplectus tabernaemontani, assembly GCA_037127355.1. Lineage (NCBI taxonomy): Eukaryota > Viridiplantae > Streptophyta > Magnoliopsida > Poales > Cyperaceae > Schoenoplectus > Schoenoplectus tabernaemontani. The sequence continues at coordinate 12,653,478 of CM073740.1, forward strand.
ATATAAATATTATAATTATTATATACAAAACAACTGCAAATAATCTCAGCTGTTCGATTCAATTAATGGTACATATTTGAACTATGATAAGTTGTTGTCATCACAATAATGGCAGCTGGTGTGAAACCGTTAGAGCATCTCTAATGAGAGTTTTTCTTGAGTTCTATTCCTATGTGTCATTGCTTATTTTTTATTTTAGCATTGGAGAGGTAGTTTCTAATTTAGAAACTTTAATCACAATTTCCAATTTAGCAACTCAATTCTAATTGCCACGTCAGATTAGCAACTCGTTTAATTTAGCATTAGAGATTATTTTCGCTAAATCTATTTATTTACTTTTTCTATTTTCACTAAATGATTTGGCATAAATAAAATCTAGAGATGATTTCTACATTGGAGAGTGTTAACCGCAATAAATAATTTATCTAATTAAATCTGACATGACAGTAATAAAAAATTTAGAACTGATTACTGCATTGGAAATGCTCTTAGACCCCACCTACTCTCACCATATAATAATGTTTGATGAGAAGGGATCGGTTGACAATGGGTTATTTTGACAACCTTGACAATAAACCTCTAAATAAATATAAAAAAAATCTTAAAAATAGAAAATAATTATAGATATGTTCTTCTACTTTTAGATTGATGGTCATTCAAATTTTATGCAATTTTATTATAGTTTGATAGTCCATCAAAGATTATCAAATTTTCATGCAATTTGTAATGGTTCCAAATTAACGGTTTTTGATGGACTATCAAACGATAATAAAATTACATGAAATTTGAATGACCATCAATCTAAACGTAGAAGAACACATCTATAAACTTTTTTTTTTTTAAATTTTTTTTATATATTTATTTAGAGGTCCATTGTCAAAGTTGTGAAAATAATCCATTGTCAATGGATCCCTGTTTGATTATGTTTCAATAATTTTCTATTCGGAAGAGCTCAAGATCCGATTTTATAATTAAAAAATTAAAAATTAAAAATCATGAGACTAACAAAAACTATAGTTTTTTGGAAATAATTATTATGAGAAATACAAACTACGTAATGTGGTTTTAATATATGGGTTAATTTGCAGACATGGTATACTCAAAACAGTCTAACCTTCTACGTACTGGATTTTTGACAATTGAATAAGATGATATTTTTGACATTATTATCAGATATGGATGTATTATGCAGGATCAAATATGGACCGAATAAGATGATATTTTTCTTAATTATGTGATAATCATGGTGTAGATAGATATATACGTGATATAAGAGTTGATTACCCTCTTTAATTCGAAATTGAATTAATATGTGTATGTCATTCTTTAATTAAAATTTTCAAAGGAAGTTAAAAAATGTAAGTTTTTTTTTTTGTAAAATTGATTATCATGACTTTAATTCTTCTAAAAGATAATTAATAATAATTTGAATGAAAAAAATATAAAATATCTGATTAATTAGCAAATATAATGATAGTAAAAAAAGATTCACAACATACCGGATTAGCTCTCGTCGGAATAGCGATTATTGTTTGATTATGTTGTATTATATTATGATTATGATTATGTTCTATTATGATTATACTATTATATTATGATTATGATTATGATTTATTATTATATTATTATTATATTATATTATGATTATAAATTATTATTATATAAATATTATGATTATGATTTATTATTATTATTATATTATAATAATAATATTATTATTATATTAAATTATGATTATGATTATCATTATTATATTATCATCACTATTAGTATTATCATATTATATTATTATAATGATTGTTATTATTATACATTATCATCATTGTTAATATTATAATATTATTATTTTATTATTATTATTATTATTATTATTATTATTATTATTGTAATAAATAAATATGATTTTATTATTATATTATTATGATTATGATTATAATTTTATTATTATTATTATGATTATATTATTATTATATTATTATGATTATGATTATGACTATGATTATTATTACTTATTATTATTATTATTATTTTATTATTTTATTATATTATAATATTTATGATTATAGTTATGATTTTTATTATTATTATATTATTTTAATTATTATTTATTATTATCATTATGATTATGTTTGATTTTTTCTTTTCTTTTCTCACATTTCTTTGATTGCTATATTCTTATGAGAATTGAATCGTATTGAATTATATTCCACTGTCATTACACTTGAACACTAAGCCCCAAATCGGTTTATATATTTATACCTTAGGTTCTTTATATTCTTGCACTATTTTGACCTTTAATACCACCATTCTAGGGCTATCATTTTTATTATCATCATCATTGTTAGTATCATAATTATCCATACTTTAACTATTCTGATTAAAAACTATCAAACGATATTTTCGTTTTTCCGAATAGTCAAGAATACCACTCTTCTACTACTCTTCCAAAAAGACACTATTTTATCACTCTTCCAAAATTACCATTCTTCCAAAGTTATTCCTTGATTTGCTAAACGAACCCTAAATGAATAGGGGTGGCAAAAAAATGTCATGGATCTGGTCATGACATGTTTGCTATTAGCTTGAATTTTGCTTGTTCGTTAGTAAACGGAGCGCTGAGCTAGTTTGTTTATTTCGTTAAGTTAACGAGCCGAACTCGAGTTTAGTCTAACTCAACTTATTAAATTCGTTTGACTCATTAAATTATTATTATTTTATTATTTATATTATTCTCCTGTGAATTATTATTATATTACATAAGCTATAATATAGTATAAATATAGATACAAATATATTATTATTTATTTTCATTAACTTTTACAAATTATGAAATATGTCTCTAAAATATAATTAATAGTAAATGAGTTGTCAACCAGATAATTTGACTCATTCATTACCTTAATGAGCCAACATATTTAGTTTGGAACTAAAATAATTAATAAACCAGGCTCGACATATGAAGCTAATAAATAAAGCGTGAGCTTGATCCAATCGGCCCCAGCTCCTTTACAACCCTACTATTAGCGAGTCGAGTTCGAGCGAGCCGGGTTTAGCTCAAGCTCGACTCATGAAAAATCGAGTCGAGTCGAGTCGAGTCGAGTCAGGCTTGTGAAACACTTCGAGCTTGAAAAGTCTAGCTCAAGCTCGGCTCATTACTATTTGAGCTAGCTCACGAGCTGGCTCATGAGTCAATGCATGTACATTGACTCAGTTTGACATTTACATTTAGTATATCTACAAATTATAAATTCGATATATCTATACAAATGGTAAATGAGTTAGTACAAAATTGATATATCAACAAACTATATTTTTAATAAAATCTTTGCTGCACTAATTTGAATGGATGAAGTAGTAAAAAAACTATCGAGTTAGATATATGAACCGAGTCACGAGCGAGTACCGGAAGCTGTTAAGCCGCTGAGATGGTGAGATGATAAGAGATAGATTATCAATTAGAATTTAACAGAAAAAAACATTTAAACTATTATTATTCGAGCCGAGTTTAGCCAACCCCAATTCAAACTCGGCTCATTTAACTATCGAAGTCAGATTAGCTTGAGCCAAATTAACTCGAGTCAGATTAGCTCGAACCCGAATCGAGCCCAAACTGATCCACGAACCCGAACTTTTTTATGCAGATCTAATCCTAGACACCTATTTGACTGATTTGAAGATGATCATGGTACAAATAGTCAACGACAATTACTACATTGCTTAACTAATAAAAAAGTTAATAAAATATTTGTTTGTCAGAAGAACTTGACAGTCACGTAGCTTTCCTCAAAAAACCTGTGAAATTGTTTAAGAAGGATACTTTAATTATTTCATTTGTAAGTCGTCAATTTTGATTTTAATCAAGCAGTAATTACTGTTTATGGTAATCAATTGTTCTCAAAAGGAAAAAAAATTCAAAAGGATTCATAAAAGTAACTTTTGAAACCGGGTGAGGATCCTGACTAGTAATCTTGATAATTTTGATAACCAACTCTATATAAATTAATAAAAATTTTAAAAATAGAATTTTTTTTATAAGCATATTCTTGAAGTTATAAATTGATTGTTGTGATTCAATTTTCATACATTTTAAGTGTTATGTGATATTCAATTAAAGACTATTAAAATTATATGACAATTTTAACGAATAAATTTTATAGCCTTGGATGGATGGAATATTAAATGATATTAACAAATTGCATAAAATTGAATTACAAGCAATCTTATATATGAGTTCACAAATATATTTATAAAGTTTTTTATTTTATTAATTTATATGAGATTGATTGTCAAATTATCAAAATTATTAGTCGTCAAAATCCGCACCCTTAAGTACCTCGGTAGAAAACTCTTGATATAAGTCTACCTCGGTAGAAAACTCTTATATGGGTTGTCTTTTAGTCTGAAGGAGGTATCAATTGAATGACAGTAAGAAAGATCTAATAGCGTAATAATACTTTTTTTTTTGAAAAAGTGGTTAATTACCACCTGTTTCATTTAGAAACCATATTTTGAAGTGAGTACCACACCCCAGTACTCTAGATATCAAAATAGCAGTTCAATTACAATAAAAGCATTTCAAAGCAAACTTGCTATCTACCATATATATAGTAATAATGTTTCTTAAGAGCAATTTTGCAGAGAAACCCGGTTTTGTTCGTTCTTTCTCTCTCTGGTGAATCTAATTAACTTGCTATCTTGGCCAAACTTCAGTGATTTCTTTGCAAAGGATGAGACCAGAAATGATATGTGAAAGCAAATAAGTGCATTTAGCTCTAGTTTCTGATCTATAAAAACATTGGAACAAATAGTAATATATAAATTGTCCATCTCTTACTTGAAGAGAATTTGGCTAAAACAACTTTTACTTTTCTAATTTATTTAATTACTAGTACATATACCCGCTCTTACGCGCTGACCTTTAAAATCAAGGACAACAATAACGTTATGACTTGTTATTAAAACAGTGATAAAAATTGAGTATGTTACAAAAATATACAATAATAACTGAAACATACATAAAATGAAGAACAATAAGGTAATGAGAAATAATAATTTGGAGCATCAAATATATATATATATATATATATATATATATATATAGTAAATCTACGGTGAGCTTAAGCTCACAGAAGATCTCCGTGAGCTTAGCTCAATAAATATATCAAATGATCTCCAAATTTTGATTTTTTAATCTCATTAAATTCTTCATATTGAAATTTTATGGGATACAAAAATTTGGGGTGTTTTAAGTTTTTTAAGTCACTCTTTTTAATTTTTGAAAAATGTACAAACATTGAATATTTTATTATTATTTTTGGAGCTGATTTTCAAAAATTAAAAAGAGTGACTTAGAAAACTCGAAACATCCCAAAATTTTGTACTCCATAAGATTTCAATATGAAGAATTTAATGAGAGTGAAAAATAAAAAATTGAAAATCATTTGATATATTTTTTGAGCTAAGCTCACGGATGTTTTCACGGTAGATTTACTATATATATATATATATATATATCAGTGGGACAAGTACGGTATAAAATATGCATTGACCCCTTCACAAGTCATACACAACGTCGTTGTTCATTTCCTTCGAATGATACTTAATTTGTTGCTAGCCAGCTGCCAACTCATTTATTTGCTTCCTATTACATCTTTTTGGAAGTTCATATTAATGAGGATCGTCATGGAAACTCAGTTGACCGGCCATTTCTGAAGGAGGTTGTGGAAACAGTATATGATCTTCAATTAGAGACGTCAAGAGTAACATATCAGACTGATTTCGAACCAGCTTTTCTTCACAAGAGCTGTGCTTACTATCTCTTCAAAATGAAAAAAGTTGGTTCTAAGTTTACCATGCAAAAAATATATGTTGGAGGTATATCTACTATTTTTTGGTAAATTCATATTTTCATTCTTGGAATATCTAAATTAATATGAAGTCGGGAAAATAAAAAATGGCAAAAAATGGAAGGATTAAAGTCTAGATTGTAAACAATAAATTATGCATGCCCTTTTAGGAACTATATCTGGTCCATCTCATGTTACAAGAGTATGCAGTGGCTGGTTCTTCTCATGTTAATATGCAGGATAATCTGACGCTTTTTCTTTGCAGTAATTGAGAAAATTTTCAGATTTTCTAATTGGATAGCATAAGAGAGCTAATGAGAATTCATGATGGAACTAATGAGGATTCATGATGGAAAATTACATGATATACACCAACATGCTTGCATACATGTTATTTTTATTACAAAATTTCAAAGGATGACTTACAGTTTTAAGCACTTTGACTTGTTGCAATTACAGCTCTTGATGCCATCTATAATTTTCTTCCTGGGACATGATCAAATTCAGAGTTGAGAAAAGCAAAACAAACAGGAGAGCTCTGTAAACAAAACAAATATTTCTAAACTTGTTCGACTTGATATTTATAAATCCATTCCGAGTACTTAAAATACACAAAAGAAAATGGAAGAGAAAAATAATACTTCTTATGACTGCAATCAGGGTCCTCTTTTAGTTTTGAGTCTTCCAACAGGTTAATATCTCAGGGCTAAAGGAAGTTATTGGCACCTCCAATAGCTCTATCAATAATGCACCTGCTCTGAAAGTAACCAATTGGGACCCAATCAAGAGTTATCTAAGATTTAATCAATCAATTAATTAGTATTTCTTTATTTTGGATAAGGTTCAAAGTTCCACATCTATATTTATGCAAAAGGTTAATGCCAAATTTAGTACTGGATGCTTTGGTTACACACCGATGTGTGTCCTAGAACGATACATTATCTTTCAATGAAACAGATGGGTTTCCCTCACTTATATCAAAAAAAAAATCTTGGAGCCTAAAAATGAGAATTGTATTCAAACTTTAGGAATTATCGTGCTTAATCCAACTCTTCTGTTAGCTCTATGTGAATTTGGATTATGAAGAAAATATTGCACTTTTCTTAGTGAATAAAACTTCATACCAGTATCAGGGTCTTTATATACCTACAAAAGGATAAGACTATCTAGTGAGAATGTTCAACATAAAAGAAACCTTAAGATAAATTTGCTTAAATTGTTAGTGCACCCAAACTGATGTGATAGATAAATAATGAGTAAAAATAGTGCTTCACTCAAGTAATCATCGCTAATATGAAAAACCTACCTGTTGAAGATAAAATCTTAATGGTATCCATAAATATGAAATATTAAAGAAATTATTTTACAAAAAGGTTAAAAAAGTTGATGCCCCTTTACCTTGTATGTTGAATCACTGCTCTTGATCCTCTTTTCGACGGTCCATCCAAGAGGCAACCAATTTATAAGTGTTTTTGTCTTTCATATATTCTGCATATATTTGCTAAATTCAATCTGAAATATCTTAAAAAAAAGTTATCTGATGATCTCAAAGTAAAAAGTCACAAAATAGGATCCGGAGAATTTAAGCTGCAAGATCAATTTTCTAGTATTACTTGTTTTGATATGATATGTTAGGGACATAGGCAATTATTTGAGTAAATATTTAGTCATCTATAGGATATCTGATCCCAATGCTTCTACTCAAACCCTACACATTATCAAGGTTTACATTTGGTGGTTTTTGAAACTCAGTTTTGACAATGCTTTTCAATGATCCATAACATTCACGCACAACACAAAACATATAATAATCATAATCCAGTCTCTTTTAAGCTCATATTCATTTTTATTGCCCTTTTCAGCCTTGTCAATAGCTATAGGAACCTGCCACAACAATGATTATCAGTTTACTTACAATTAGTTGGAAATATTAACAGCATTCTCTTAGAGCTACATGTACAAAAAGAATGTAGTTTTATCATCTTATATTATAAAGCAGCACCAAACATTTTGATGTGGGTGCAAATGAAATAATGAAAATAAAATTGTTTGTGTGAGAACATTATATGCCAAAAAACCATAGAAATTTTACCGATTATAAAATAGCAACAATCTCATATAGTTGTTTATGCACGGTCTTTTGCAGTTATAAATATTGAATAGTTTTGTAGAATTAATTTTCAGGACCTTGCACTGTTCCATCCTACAGAATTATGCTGCTTTGGAACCTCAACTAATAGACAAACTATTTTTTGAGGTTATAATGCTAATAGTGATGTGTTTAACCTTGCTTGCAAGTAGAAAAGGAGGTCATTGCATGAGCTTATGAGCTGAGTCTGCAACATATGGCACCAGGAACAATTCATTTTCCCTGATGCAAAGAAAAAGTTGATAACCATTCATTCCTTTTGTAAAAAATTGTAATGGTAATTATTTGCAATAAGAGAAATTAGAAAAAAAGTAACCTTCACTTATAAGATCTTCTTCTCGGAAGCTACTAATAATTTCATTCCACATCTGTGCCAACCTTTTTTCAATTATCTCCTTTTCTTCCTCAGATACCTAAACAATAGAGTACATATGTATAGAAGCAATGTCAAGATAGAAGAAGACAGAAACAAATGTTAATGTTAAAAATTTGAAAGCTTGCAGACCGCTTCAGGTTTCTTGTTGATTAAATATGTCCATATCCCTTTATTCTGATGGGCTCTTATTTTCTCCACTGGAACTAATTGATCACTAAATGCACCAAATATAGATTCAAATCTGGACTGTAGCATTTGTAAAGTTCGAATATGTTTGTGAATTAAAAAATGAATATAAATAGCGTTTGAGATATATTATATCATGACAGTGCACCTATAATATAAATGCAATGTAATAGATCAACTCTTCTTGAAAACTTCAAAGCATTTTTTTAATACCTCTTATTAAAAGCTATAACAAGTGTTTAACTTTCTTTAAAATGACACAAACTTACAAAATTATTGTCTTAGAGAACTATCTGATAACTTTCGTTTCTACCGTTTTTAGTTTTGCTGCAATGTGCAAACGAACTAACACTCAAAAAAAATTCTGCACAAGTATGTTTTGGTGCAATGCTAATTTCAACTTTGACAAACAATGTGTACATGGTTATTGTTAGTAAACCATGGTTACCTAAATAATTCCAAATGGCCTACTTAATGTGCTGAAAAAATCATGTAGAGTATACTTCACCAACCTCTCCAAGACGTCTAGAAGCACCATAAAGTCCTCCAACTATAGTGAAAAAAATTGCATACCAAATTTGTGCATTTATAAAATAAACCTGGAAATGGAGGATAACATTCATTTCCTTTGACAAAGGACAAAAGAGATAGAAAGAGAACATGTTTAGCTCCCTCAGAAAGGTAAGGATTTCGATCAGTGATTGGAAGAAGAACATGTTTCATGCTTCATTCACTTCTGCTCTCAATGGTTGGTTTAAGAGAAAATTAAACAAATCAATATGTTACATATTAATTAAAATTACAGTTACGGTCCTTAAGAAATCTCAAATTGGCCCTTTTAACACATAATTATGAGGATCACGATTGTAAAACCTCTCAGAGCAGCTGGTTGCAATAAAATTACATTGAACTTGGAACATTTTCTGTGATACTACAACAAATTTGGAATTAAAATAAAAACTTAAGTACTTCAGTCTAGAGGCATTTCACAAATAATTGCAAATAAGCACAACGATTTCATTAAATTGATGGGCTGAAGAAGAAGGAATAATGAAATACCCTTTAGCACATCTCCTCAAGACAAAAAGAGACTGCCTGGTCGTTTGAACTGTTAAGCAGACTGAGCACTGGTGGAGAGTGAGAGGCGATCCAAACGGAAAGCGACTTGCAGGGAATCAGTGCAGGCGGAAGTGGAGTTGTGGAAAGTGAGAGGCATAGGAACCGGCAAGCTGGCGAAAGAGGAGGCCATCAGGTCAACAACAAATTTTGTGAAAACTGGAGCGAATGAAGACCGACTGCTACAAGGTGCTCCAATCCAGAAGAAATTCGGTTATTAGAAAGGATTAAAATTATTGAGCAACTGAAATAAAATTTGAAGAAAACTTTAATAGTTCTATCATAATAACCTGTAATAAATTCATGACCTATAAAAGAGTAATCAACATTCATTCTGAACCATATTAATATTAACTTGGTTGTCATTTGCAAAACAAAGGAGAAATAAAGTCTTAAATTGATTCAAAAAGTCGCACGTCAGAGAAATAGCTTATTATGCATCACCTGGACTATGCAGGTTTCTTGCATCAAACGTGTTAAAAGTTACAATCTTCATTTATTTGTACAAGGTTAAAAATATAAGCACAATAAAAAAGATAAGGATTCATAGGAAAAACTAATAGGCTTAATAAAATAAATCAAAGAAAAGATGATAGATTAATAAAGTTATATTTTTAGTGAATTAAAGTAGATTTAAGGTCCTATAATAAATTTAAAATTGCTTGCATTGATTTGCTAGGTGTCATATAAATAAAATATTATATCTCATTTTATTTCAACTTCTTACTTTATGTCATGGTTTTCTTCAATTTCACCGACTATATGAGCAAGGTCATTTGTTGGATCCTCATCTCTGTAACCTTCCTTACCATTTGCAAAGCTGCAAAATAAATGAAATGTAAAATAACGAAATCAATTTTTTGGCAATTTCAATCTTGAAATTAAATAGAAATTCTAAGTTGCTAGTTTGAACTTTTACTTTACCGTATTATCAGTTTACAAGCAATTCCAGTAGGATCCATTCCACCAATTCCATCCATCATCTATATTAGAATGAAAAAAAATACAAGATGGGAGAAGACACTGGATTTACACTTTGGGGAGAAAACACTGGATTTGCATTTGGGGGAGAAAGCGAAGGAGAAGATGGAAGAAGGGAGTGAGTCTCCGGCCACTCCAATTTCTATGCCGTTGGCATCTCCGTCTTCATCTCCGATCTCCTCCTTGGTCCCTCCTCTTGCGTTCCGAGAGAGGCGCGAGCGAAAGATGAGCAAAAGATTGAATGAGAGCCCAATCCCTCCTCTTACGTTGTGAGAGAGGCGCCAGTGAAAGAGAGGAGCAAAAGATCAAAGAGCGAATGAGAGCAGAGGGTCGACAGGATGCCTTGTTTTGATCGAGAGAGTGAGGCGGTCTCGAAGAGAGCACGATTCCAGCGAAAAAAGAGTGACGCCTGGAGAGGAGGAGAGAGTCTATCGCGATTCATCAATCATCGTGGTTAGAAGTTTTCTCAAAAATCAGAGAGCTTCACAAAGTGAAAGGAGAGAGGTCTCGGAGGACACAAATGACAGAGAGCGGAGTGGAGAAAGAGGTCATGGGTGATGCGATTTAGAAGAGAGAGACGTAAGAGGTGCGACCAAGGTGAATCCAGCGAAAAAAAAATGTGGATTTGGACTGGAGAAGAAGAGAAATGAGAGAGTTACGGTCCGATTACATATTGTTCGTTGATTTTTTTTATTTTTAATCTGAACGGCTTGCTGAAGGGTATTTATGGAATTTCACGTCTTAAAAAAATCAAAACAAACTAAACAAAATAACTGGACTTTCCAGTCATTAGATGCTTTTTAAGATAGTAAGATAAGATTTTTGAAATGGAACTTCTAGTAATCCTGATGTATATTATTTATGTATTTTTATGGGACTTAAATATGTGTCTCATCGGTAGAAAGAGACGAGACCAATCATGTAACTATTTATGGGAGAATCTTAACATTAAATTTATGAACGAGACTAATTGTTCAATCTGCAACAGATTGAACATAGGGAAGGAATATAATTTCAACAACTTACATCAAAATGGTGTATTTGTCCATATGAATTAAGTTCTCCAACTCCTACTTTGTCCTAGAGGCAAAAAAATTCATAACTCTTGGCTCGCTCGTGATTCGTTCGGAATCGACTTGCTATTGGCTCACTCGTTAGTGGATCGAACCGTTAATGAGCCGGTTCGGCTCTTTAGGCTCGTTTGACTTGGTAAATTATTATATTTTATTATTTTTATTATGAAATTTTTAATATAGTAAGTAATTTATAGTATGACATGTACTTAAATTATTATATTAAATTTATATGAAATATATTATCATTAGTTATTTTATTAATTTTTGTATAAATTTTAATATAAAATATTATAAAAATATTATTAACTTTTAAATAAGTCATAAGAGTCAACTCGGTAAGCTCGTTAACTTAATGAATCAATTTCAAAATAAATCTTTTGACTCGAAAATAATTAACAAATCAATTCAGCTCGACTCGTTAAGCTAATAAGCCGAACATAAACTTGAGCCAACTCTCGTTTACTGCCCTACTTTGTCCCAAAAGAAAAAAATACATTTCATATGCACATGACGATATGACATGACCCATGGTGGCACTTCATCCGCACATTTCTTTCCCCTTTAAACAAAAACCGAGTTGGCCAACTTTATATAAACCTTCTAATTAATCTTAGCTTTGTAAAGCACCATACCTCACTTTATTTTTCACTTTTGGCAAGAAGAAAAAAAGTACAAGAGAGAAAGTACATCGCCAAGCCCCACACCTGACTTCCATTGACCTCTAAACGAGAAGAGCAAGAAACAAAAGTGAGAAGCTATCATGGCTTCTTCTTCCCTTCGGCTTGCTCAACCAACATTCCGAAATGGTATTCTCAAAACAAAAACCAACACATTTTTCACTAAAACCGCGTTCCCTTCTGCACCATTTACCAACAATACAGTAGCAAATAATGCTCATCCTATCACTAAGGTTACTTGTGTTAATGGACTGGCTGAGATTTTGCCATGTAACCGTATCATTGGTGACATGAAAACTGAGTCAACACCATTGAAGATTGGGATAATTGGTTTTGGTAATTTTGGGCAGTTCATTGCAGAAGGAATTAAAAGACAAGGCCACTATGTTCTCGTTACCTCTCGCACGGATTATTCAGAGTATTGCAAGCATAATGAGATGCGGTTTTTCAGGTACTGCATATTATGTGATCTGGTACATCTATGATCTACAATGCCACTGAAGATTACAAAGACAAGAATGCTTAATGTCAGTTTTTTCATTTTTCTGATGTGAATTAGTTCTGTTCCTAAAATTTGAAATTAATTGTAGTAACATGGAGACAATGTGCGAAGAACAGCCGGATGTGATATTGGTGTGCAGCTCAATTCTCTCAACTGAGAATATCATTCGTTCAATACCAATTCATAAGTTGAAACCAGACACAATTTTTGCTGATGTTTTGTCAGTCAAGCAATTCCCAAGAAATCTCTTCCTTGAGGTTAATATCTTTTAACTCTTTTACTTTCATTTTCTGCTTCTGAATTGTTGTTGTTGGGGGGGGGGGAATGGAAAACTTGGAGACTATTTGTTCTCGTTACAAGGAATATCACATTATGATGCAATTATGCATAAATAGCTACTTTATTCTTATGAATTTACTAGTGGTCAGACAGAAGAGAAAAACTATTAGGAATCATAATTAATGGGCAAAACCTTTTGTAATGTCAATGTGAAGATCTTTTTAACCAATGCCTGTAATATCACAGAAAAAAGATACACTTTTTACCATCTCTTGGCTTATATAATATGGCAAATTTTCTTTGACGTGTTTTATGTGTTGATGTGTGTTGCGGTTTGCTGACAACTTCTGTACTGGTTCTATGTACAGTCTGCAAAATTTCCTGCATAGTATTTTGGTAAATATTTGATTTTTCATTTGGTTAAATTATTTATCTTTATTTCATTTCTCATATTAGATTCTCCCACCTGGATTTGGAATCGTTTGTACGCATCCTATGTTCGGTCCAGAGAGCGGTAAGAATGGATGGAATGGACTTCCCTTTGTTTTCGAAAAGGTTCGGGTCACTGATGCCGGGAACCAGGCCGAAAAATGCACTCAATTCCTGAACATTTTTGGACAAGAGGTTCGGACATTATGCATAACAAAGGAATTATCCTGGGAAGTTTGTTAGTGCGTCAGAAATGAGAGAACAAAATCACAATTTAAGATTTTGAATTTGATTGATTTTTGACAGGGTTGCCGAATGGTGGAGATGTCATGTGAGGAGCATGATCGCCATGCAGCTGGCAGTCAATTTATTACACATACCATTGGAAGGTAATAAAATGCAAACTACAATACGATTTTATTTTTATATTCTTGTCCGGTACGTATAAAATACTCTTTGTATCGTTTTTCCATTTGACAGAATTTTATCTCATCTAAATTTGGAATCAACTCCAATCAATACCAAGGGTTATGAGACCCTTTTACAACTGGTAAGTACAATAGGGTATTTTAAATTCAAATTAATATTGGCTGAATTACTGGTTATTCTATGTTCAATGACAATTTGTCTAATCTGGTTCTTTTCTAATTTGACAGACTGAAAACACCGTTAGTGATAGTTTTGACCTTTATTATGGGCTCTTCATGTACAATGTCAATGCCAGTGAGCAGGTAGGTTTTTTTATTTATTTAATTGAAATTTGTATAAAAGAACTAATCAATTGTTGTAACAAAGGAAGACTAAACAACGTGATTCACATGCTTCCTGATATTTCTAGTCAACAACAATAGAACCTCACAAATTTGTTGGAATGGAACTTATAAACTATTTTTCTAACCATGATTTGACCTAATTTAAATGCAGATGGACAACCTGGACAGAGCATTTGAGACGGTGAAACAAAAGTTATATGGTAGATTGCATGATATATTAAGGAAACAAATAGTAGAGAGAGTGCCTGTGCAAGGAGCTTCAAGGACTAAATCAACCAGTTCAGGCTCTTATCTACCAGATAAGAAGAAAATGAAACAACTCAAAACGCTCACCACCCCACAAATCAACTGTTCTGAAGCAATTGCTGTACCTAGCCCCAGATAATCCTACAGAGCTTCGAGTTTTTTACTTCACAGATAAACAGGATTTACAGATAGTCAACTGTTAATTCTTTTCCTTCTTTTTCTTGGCTATCGGTCTTAAATTTGTGTATCTTTGAAGTATCAAAATATAATATTGAGAGCTAAGATAAATTTTATGGTGATTATTGAAATACAGTGGCGTGTTTAAATATTCCTTATTTGTAAACATCTTTGTTCTCCTGTAAAATATCAGTACTCCAGAAGAGAATCACGCATTGCATGATATGTAATTATACCACCAGATATCACAAATGAGTTGGTAATTCTTTTCTCTTTTCTCCCCTTCTTTTGTACATTACAGGGAAGTACATCAGAGTCTAGGAATCTATGAACTTCTAAACACAAGATTACATAAAACAAGAACAGAAATACACATTACAACTTTCTGGCAATATCGAACAAGGGAAGGAACATACCTAGAGGTTTCAACATATTTTATTATAAATAATTATTAATAAAATAATAATATTAATAATAAGAGTGAGAACTTAATATTTCCAAATCTACGAATCAAAAACGCGCCACTTGTGCGGCGCGTTTGAAACGCAACGCTTACCACTTGCCGTGGCGTCTTTCACAAACGCGCCACCGGCGCGTGGCGTCTTTCACCAAACGCGCCACTCGGCGTGCGCGTTTCCTCGAACACGCCGCGATGCAATGGCGCCTATCTTTGCTATAAATACCCGCCCCGTCGGTTCATTTATCACAACCACAAAAACAACCAACATCCAATTACAACAAACATCCATTTTTCTTCAAAATGCTACTGATTTAAATTATAATCCCGATGAAGAAAAATATACTTGCGAACAACCGAGCGGCGAAAATTTTTGACGGGAATATTTCCAAACCAGAATGAAACCAATTCCTATCCAACCCACGATCAAATCAATTCATATCAAACCCTCGATCAAACCAATTCCTATCAAACCTACGATCAAACCAATTCCTATCCAACCCTCGATCAAACCAATTCCTATCAAACCCACGATCAAACCAATTCCTATCCAACCCTCGATCAAACCAATTCCTATCAAACCTACGATCAAACCAATTCTTATCAAACCTACGATCAAACCAATTCCTATCCTACCTACGATCAAACCAATTTATATCCGTATCCAAACTTATTTACAAGAACAATATAATTTATCAACAACCAAACCAAATGGTGCCACTATATAATTTTTTTGGCGGTAGTAGTAGTACTACGTCTGTCAGTAATTTAGCTTTGATAATAATGATGCCGAAGTAGTGTTGATCCAACGATAATGGAATTAAGTGATGATCGGATGAGCAAGATGATGGCGGTCCGTATTATTCAAATGAAGAAGAAACAGAGAGAGATTACACCGACCACTCGGATTTTTCGATCGATGAATCAAGATGAGGAAATTCGTAGATGCGATACCACATTGTTAGTTACCGGACGAACTCGAGAGACACCATCCCGTAGAAGCGTTAAATAATTTTGAGATGTTTGACCGTTTAGGCGCGAATGAATATCTTTTAGGACTCGATGATGAGTTAGCTGAAAATAGAATATTTGCTTCTAAATCGGCTTTAAAGTGGGTAATTTGTGATTGGAGTGTTAGGAAAAACGTTCAATGTTGGGTACAAGAAAGTTGTAAAACACGACTTATTATGAAATGCAAAGAAGGTAGTTGTCCTTGGAGATTATACGCTAGACTGAAGAGGGCTCGACCACATGGAGGATCATCACAAATAAAAACCCCCACAACACGTAGAAGACCACCAGAGACCGCAAACACTTACAACTCACATCTAATTTGATTGCGGGATGTGTTCGACAACATTTAAAGAAGGATCTCTCTCTACGAGTTCAACAAATCGGTATGATTATAGAAACAAAATATCCCGGTGTGGCACCGACATACGGTAAACTTTGGCGTGGCCGAGAAAGAGCAATTGAACAATTATTTGGCACTTGGGAAGGATCATATACATTGCTTCCACGATATTGGAGGCGATTGCTCGACTACTCCAGTACAAAATTTAAATTATTGACGTGTGATACTTCGGATAATAATGTAAAAATGTTTAAATCCATAGTTTGGGCTTATGGACCGTGCATTGCGAAATATTTAAACATTTAAGACCCGTTATAACTATTGACGCCGGATTCTTATCGGGCCGTTATAAGGGTAGATTATTGATGGCGTGTGGATACGATGCGAGAGAATAAAATCATTCCTCTAGCATTTGGAATCGTGGATGCGAGAAAATGTGGACAATTGGGGTTGGTTCATGCGATGGGTCCGTAATGAAGTGATCCAATGTAATATGAAAATATGTGTTATATCCGACCGTCATAGGGGAATAAAGGGAGTTTTTGAGCGACCGCATTTGGGATGGTCTGTACAACATGGAGAGGCGGTACACCGGTATTGCATGCAACACGTCGCAGAGAATTTATATAAGGAAGCCGGAAAAACTGGAAAGAAAGAAGATAATCTCAGAGATGATTTCCGAAGAAGACTAGCGAACAAAAAGAAACCGCGTCGCTTCGTAGAAAGATGGCGAATTTTGAGGAAATCAAATAGAAAAGCTTATGATTTTTTAAAAAAAGTCGGCGAAGAAGATTAGAAAATGATGATAAAGAACCTCCTAATTTTGCTTCGTGGGCACAAACGTATGATGGAGGACATCGATGGGGTATAATGACCAAAGAATAGTTCAAGCTCGAATAGCGTCTTCGAGTTGAACGAACTTTACCGGTTGCGGCAATTGTGGAGGGAACATGGTATAAATGTGCTAAATGGTTCGATAAGAGGGAAATGGAAGCAATGAACTCCGCATAGAGCATGCAAGCAATGGCCAAAAAAATTGATGACATCTTGGCAAAACGTGACGACAAAGCGAGGTTCGTGTTGATATTATTTTACTATATTTTACAAAATTTTGAACATATCGTGATACCTTTTGTATTTGTTTCAATAATTACAACTCGTATGAACGTAATTCCACTCGGGCGCTCGAGGAGAATATGAGGTTCATGTGCTTGGTGAGAGGATCGAGAGTGGAGGGTATGGACCGTTCAAGTACATCACTGTTACAATTTCGAGTGAACGACGCGCTCGAGATGACCCACAATTGCGGAACCGCATGCTGCACGTGTGATTGTCAAAAACCTCAACCGACCGGGATACCACCGCTCTCACGTAATTCTTTGTATGCCAACATAGAAACTTTGATGTGTACGGTTTCATAGATGAGCGATACAATACGGCTCACCTTCTTGAATACTTGGTCCTGGACAATTTCATTGTTACGGTGAACGAAAAAAATTTGTCTTGAATACTTAATCACGGTTTGTGAACGAAAAAAAAATTTAAATTTTTGTACGTCGAATTAATAAATTACCTCCCATCTTTGCGAAATCGATATATCATCCCGCCCAATAAGCCGACGGATGTATCCCGAAAAATCTCTATCTCGGTATATCCAATCAATCGCTCACCAATGGTGGATAAACCCCACAGACATGCGACGTCCTAAAAAAAATTATATTACTATACCATCTTTTTAATTTTGTAATTAAATTAATAATATTTTATTATTTACCTCTAGAGTCACGGTCATCTCGCCAAAAGTGAAGTGAAATGTATGAGTTTCTGGCCTCCAAAACTCTATCAACGCGCTCAATAAACCCGTATCAATCTTTAAGTTACGGGCTTCCGCTTCTTGGACATAAATCTCACGCAATCGGCGAGAGATGAAGAAATCCCATAACTCGCAACCTACTCGAATGTGCGAGATGTATGGTATCGTCGGACGGTGAGTGCGGAAACGAATGATATTGTTCTCTCTCTGTAATTTTCATTTCATAATTAGCTTCTCATATATATGTATTTTATTATTATTTTTAAGAATATAATGTACCTACACTTTGACTATAATGTGTCCGATGTTTGTCTTCGGGGAGATAAATTATGATATTGTCATTTCGTTGCTACTTTGCCATTATCTAGTAAAAAAATTCATTTCATAATTAATTTATAATTATTGTACTTCATTTTTAATCTATCTATCATATAATTAAATAATCAATAAATTCTACAATTAAAAGCCTAATTAATCTATAATTAAATAATATATAAATCTAGAATTAATCTTCACATTTAAACGTACAATTAATATTCAATTAAACGTACAATTAATCTACATAATTAAATTATAATTAATCTACATAATTAAATTATAATTAATCTACATAATTTCACATTTAAATTATAATTAATCTACATAATTAATGTACACAATTAAATTAAATTATAATTAATCTACACAATTAAATTAAATTATAATTAATCTACATAATTAAATTAAATTATAATTAATCTACACAATTAAATTAAATTATAATATACATAATTAAATTATAATTAATCTACATAATTAAATTAAATTATAATTAATCTACATAATTAATCTACACAATTAAATTAAATTATAATTAATCTACACAATTAAATTAAATTATAATTAATCTACACAATTAAATTAAATTATAATATACATAATTAAATTATAATTAATCTACATAATTTCACATATAAATTATAATTAATCTACATAATTAATCTACACAATTAAATTAAATTATAATTAATCTACACAATTAAATTAAATTATAATTAATCTACATAATTAATCTACACAATTAAATTAAATTATAATTAATCTAGACAATTAAATTAAATTATAATTAATCTACACAATTAAATTAAATTATAATTAATCTAGACAATTAAATTATATTTATATAAAATTACCTTCAATTGCAAAATCCAAACACAAAAAAAATTTCGCGTACGTTTTTTTCCTCCTCTTCTCTTCTCTTTCCTTCTTCTCTTCTCTTCTCTTCTCTCTCTTCCTCTCTCTTTCTCTCTCTTCTTCTCTCTTTCTCTCTTTCTTTCTCTCTTTCTCTCTTTCTCTCTCTCTTCCTTTCTCTCTTTCTCTCTCCTCTCAACACCGCGCATCATACCGCGCGTTTGGTATTTATATGGGTGAAACGCGCATGCGCCGGTGGCGCGCGCGTTTCTTATAATAGAGGTTTCATCAATTATTAATAATATTATTTTATTAATTATTATTTTTAATAAAATCTGAGGTTTCAAAGACCATACTATTTGGTAAGAACACCAAGGCGTGAGAAACCCTCTTGATGCCACCATCTTTTACTGGGTAGTAAACAAATGGACCAGGCTCTTTCCTTCTTTGTTGGATAAGCAAGCATATTTAAAGGCCGACAAAACCTTCATAGTCCTTATTGAGCAAATAAACAAATTAAAGATCTTTTGAACCACTCCATTGGATAAGCAAAACAAATGAAATCGTGCCTGTGAAGCATGTCAATTAAGAAAATCCACTTTGTCTAGAAAATCAGTATGATATTATAGGGTTGTGAAAAAGCCAAGAAAAATCTGTTACTGTGACTTTTTTTTTTTTTTGCGAAAAAAATTATTAAGTTGGTATAGAAAAAAAAATCATGGTACAGAAATCTCAAAGAAACAAAAAAACAGACAATATCACTCCAGACTCCAGACTCCAGAATGCAGACATGTTATGCCTTGTAGGCTTACATTTTTTTTAATTCAGATATAATCAACTACATAAAGAGAGTTCTAAATCAAACACTTGAGAGAACGTAGATTAGTCAACAGTCTGAAATGATGAAGCATTTGTAAACCCAGTCACATGAACCACTCATCCAAAAATTAAAAGGAAAGCAACAAGACTAGTCCACATTCAAACCGCTGATAACTAAAAAGACAGGATATAATTGGAAATAAATTTATCAGGGCGCTCTTAGTAATATGCCAAACTCTTGACATACACAATTCAAAATAAGCTACAACAGTAGTACATGTTGAGTTGCATCATGAAAACCATAGAAAATAATGTTCATGAAACCCTAAAATAAAATGACACTCTAAACTCTTAAATAAATTAATTTAAAAACAAAAAGAAGAAAATGAAAAGCAGGTCTGCTTGATAGAAGACCCCACAACTTCATCAATCACTGCAAGAACATAGGAAATGCAGAATAACTTAAGGACAATCTTAAGTCTAAAACATCAAGATTTGATAATCTAAATCAGAACCTAATTCAACTCTAGACAACAAAAAAAAAGCATAAATTAAAAAAGAAACATCCTAACGAACAAAAATTAACTTGCTGATACACATGATATGGGTTTCATAAATAAACAAGAGGAAACATACCTCAGCATCATCAGCTCCACCAGCCTTAGCTGTGTCCCTAGTCTCCTCTACAATTGCAAAAAGAAACAATCAATTCCAACAAAACATTAGAAATAAGCGAACTTCAAAGTTTTATGGCATCAGTGACCATTCCAGACAAGCGCACATCACAATTTGTAGTAATATTATAGATATAATTTGTGCACTCATCATTGTAGGAAAATGTAGCATTGGGGCAAAAAAAAGAGAGAAGGCCAGCTCCACGTTATTATATAAATAGAATCAAATTTCATGTATCCCCAACAAAACACATGGTCACTTGCTGACTGATGTTTATCCTTATAAATTAAAGGAGCAAAGTTTTTAAAACCTAAAGACCTAACTTTGACAGAAAAATGAGATATCAAATCCACTATAATAACGAGTCATGGTCATCCATCCTCTTTTTAGTCAATAAGTACTCCCACCACTCCATCCCATCTCATGCACTCATAAACACCCTTTAAATTCAACAGTCTATGAGAACATGTTTCTTATATAATGTTTAATAGCCTCTTATGACTTATAAATCAAGTTTCATTGTGTTCCATTGCAAGTTATGTCGTCTATGAGAACATGTTTCTTATATAATGTTTAATGGCCTCCCTTATTATGTTTTATGATTTATAAATCAAATTTCATTGCATTCTATTGCAAGTTATGTCCTCCCACTATAACAGGGTTAGGCACACATACCTCCATCTTCTGGGATGTCAGAAGTCCACAAAGTAAGGTTGTCCCTGAGAAGTTGCATGATCAATGTACTATCCTTGTAAGACTCCTCACTCAGTGAATCCAATTCAGAGATAGCCTCATCAAATGCCTGCTTTGCCAGGTGACATGCCCTGATGAACCAATTAAACAAGTATTAAACCAGTAAGTTAGTCATGATAAAACCTCAATCTCCACCAAACTTCAGTCACAAAAATCCAGTAAACAAGAACAAAAGGATATACCATAAGAATAGCTATAAATCTAATAAATAACTATAATTCTTGCTTTTATGAATATACAAAAGGCCTGAAATAACCTAAGGAACTTGAGAACATTCAAAACTTCGTGCTCCACAAAGCCAAAAAAGCAATTGCACTTGGCATGCATACATAGTTACATGTACTGTGAAAAGATTTGAGACATTCCTTTTCAACAAAAGAATCATGATGACAGGTTTTCATATCAGTTTAAACAAAAAACAAGATTAATTATTTCTATACCTCTCAGGGGAGTTCATGATCTCATAATAGAACACAGAGAAGTTCAACGCCAGACCAAGCCGAATTGGGTGAGTTGGTGAGAGCTCAGCCTCAGCTGTGGTGGTTGCAGCCTACATTTTTCCAGAAACAAGGGTTAATTTTAAAATACTCAACAATTTAGCTTTCATCTGCCTACTAAAACACCAAGAAGTAGCAGACATATGACTTGTATATCAGCAATACTATTCTCACTGATGATACAGTAAGAGGGCTTCAAACTGTCTTTGCCTTCTTAGGATTTGTGAACTCTGTAATAAAGGAAATGACAAGTTGATAACTGAATAATTAAGACACTTTGACAAAAAAAAAGTATCAAATTACGTACCTCATAAGCTTTAAGAGATTGGTCAGCAGCTTCCTTTTTCTCATTTCCAGACTTGAACTCAGCAAGGTAACGGTAATAATCTCCCTTCCTGCATCACCAACACAAATTTATGAAAAACAGTCTCACAAGTACCACCAAATGTAAATGCAATGAGTTTCATGAGCCCTAATGTTCTGTCTTTTTTAAACAGTTCATCCAATCTCTCATGTTGATGCAATGAGTTTCATGAGCCCTAATGTTGTCTTTCTTGAACAGACTAATGCTTCAATTTGATCTAAAAAATTCTATATACATGAAGAACATGGAACCACATGATGATAGTTCATCCATCTCTTATGTGATATATGCATTTACTGATTGCAAAGCCAACAGGTGCCACTATTTGTCCTACAAGTGTCTTCAACATAACTTGAATTCCAGTTTATTTTGAATGTCTGACACATAAAAACATGTAAGAAGTTTAAGACACATAAACAAAAATCTTTGGAAGGAGTGAAATATGAGCATAGACACATTCCTTGTCGCAACTTATAATTAAATAAGTCCACTTAAGGTGCATATTGCATTTCTGCAAGCTAAGAACTGCATTATTGTTAATGCACACAAACAATGTCCTTTAAGTTTCTTGCATTACACTTCTACATTCTACATACATGTTACAAAAATCTAATCAGATTGCCTGTCCAAATATTTTGTGTGTGTTTTTTATTTATTACATAAGGTCTACAATTCCTTAGTGAGCATTACTACTAACTGACAACCAGTCAACCAATAAAAGAAGGCACTAATTTAAAAATATAAATGATAATAAAACAAACCCACATCTTATAGTAGAAGACTGACGACTCCCCAGCAGTGGCAGAAGGAATGAGGTGGCCATCAATCACAGCCATGATGTCATTACAGATGCCGGTGAGCTCAGTCTCAACCTTGCGGCGGTACTCATTGATGCGGTTGACATGGGCCTCATTGCCTTTGGCCTCCTCCTTCTGCTCAATTGATGAGAGGATACGCCAAGAGGCACGCCTTGAGCCAATCACATTTTTGTATCCCACTGATAAGAGGTTTCTCTCCTCCACTGTCAGTTCGACATCAAGTTTGGCTACATTCTTCATCGCTTCTACCATCTCTGAATGTGAGAACATTGGTGTCATAGTGCATCAATCAGATATTTGAATTTGGTTTTCATTCCCCTTTTTCATCCTTATATATATTTTTTCAGTGTTACTTGTTCATAAGGTTAATAATTTAATAAGTAAATAACAAAAACTAAAAGACATAAAGTGTTAAATAAATTCTGATGGAACACATTTCTAATAGTAATCATCTAACTACCACAGTACAGGAAAGCATTATTTAAAAAAAAAATCCATTAAAATGGAGTACTGAGGGTAGCAAAAGAATTCAATCAGGCTCCCAAATTGACTTCAAGCCAAAGCATACGAACTTACAAAGGGTCAAGGGATGTGGATCTTTCTCAGCCATCCGTGTAGGAGAAAGGTTATGTACGCAAGATTATTTAGTGGTGTATTTCTACTTTGATATTAATTTAATACCTTCACATCTAGCTGGGATAGTAGATAAGGGCAAAGTCCAATACCTAAATTAAAGCCTAGACAGACAGGTCAAAGAACTAAAAATAAACAAAATTCCATGAAACGTCTTAGAGAGGCAGTTGCCTCTCATTTCTACGTTTTAAAAATGTTTTCCCCCTCTAAAACTTGGGAAAACGTTTGTATGTCATTAAATATATCCACCTTGTCTAATTAGATTGTTAGGCTGTACATCAGTTTAAAACAGGGGCGGATTCAGGATTTTGATATCTTTGCATAATTATTTCATTATGCATGATATTAAATATTTTTTCTCAATAAAAATAATGGGAGCAAAAATTTCGGGGAATTACCGAAAGCAAAAGCACTATTTTTCAAAAAATCCAGCAGGCACGTGCCCCCATGGAAGCACTTGGGTCCGCCCCTGATTTCAAACTTCTCATTTTCAATTAAATATTACAGAAAAAAATTGTGGTTCTCAACTTCATGCCGTTGTGGTAAGCGAGTGGGTCCATTTGACGGGTTTAAAGTCAAAAGATCAGGGTTAAAGGTATAACCTTTAGAAATCTTCTCTAATTACGTGCATCTAAAGTTCTAACAGTTAAAGAGCGTCATTTATTGCTCAGTAGATTTTGTTCAATGGCAATGGTACAAAAAACAGCATCAGAAAGCTTGTTATCTGGAAATCCATATTTTCAAGGATATAATCGAAAAAATAACTCGAAAATCACAAAGAATTAATAGATCTTAGAGAGATAGAGAGAGAAGAGGGGAAAGCAATACCGTCATAGCGCTCGGCTTGCTCGGCGAGCTTGGCGATGTAAACGAAATTCTCTCTAGACGACATGTCGAGATCTTGATCTGATCTAAACGCTCACTGCCTCGTTTAAATTTCTTCTCTCTTTCTCTCTACCCTTTTCTCGTTTTTTTTTTCTCTTTCTGTGGAGACAGCACAACGAAAGGAGGCGAATTAAAAGGATAGAAAAGGCAGGAGAGAGGAAAAGGTGCTATTGGAACTGCCTGCACTTGGTGTACTTCAGAAAATGACATTAAAAAAAATCCTTCTTCTTTATTTCAAATTATCAGGTTGCGTTACAAATAAAGTGTTAATTGGAACTTATTTTTATATTATATAAAGATAATCTTTTTTTAGATTACCGCCACTTTGCATTAAGTATTTTCTTTATATTTACAAGTGCAGAACTAACTTTATGAAACCCTACGTGTGCTTCCATAATAGTAAACATTTTCTTGTGTGATAGATTTCCATATTAATAATAAAAAAATCATTATATTTTATAAAATATTAGAGGTAATTGTTTTTATTTCATTTTAGTGACATGACTGCAATATTATATATTTTTTGTATAAAATTTTAATAAATCTAATACTTCTATTAAAAAAAAATCTGTCTATTTTTGTATATGGCACTCGATGCAACAGGTGCACTGGCCTACAAAGGGAGGAGCGTATCTCTTGCCATGCCATTATTGATGTATATGGCCTCACATTTTTTTTTTTACCATGACGGAACCTGAAAATAGAAAATTGCAAGCGGTGACAAAATCATATTTGTTGATTTTTTTTTTTGGCAGACATCTTCGGTGAATTCGAAAATATGTTACTAAGTGATAAAAGGTTGTGTTGATTTCAGCTCTTGAAATAAGATCCAAAATTGGGCTTCTTTAAGAAGGAGATTTTTTTTTCAATAGCCTTTTAAGTAATTTCAAATTGAGAACAATTAACTCAATATACAATGAACAATAAAATATGCTATTCTTGATCTCCCAACACAAATAATTAAGAATCTCTTATTGAACTCTTAAGTCTATTTCAAGAATCTTCATTTATTGTTGTAATTTAAACAATTGGATCCTAATATTCTATCCAGAAAAATTAAAAAAGATAGAATATTTTATCGAGTTCACTTTTCAAAACATGAAAAATCATAACCTCAAAATTAGAATACTGTCTTCCTCTGCACCAGAAGATAATTTGTTTGAAGTGGAAAATATTATGATTTTTTATATAGAAAATGGGCATGATGAATTGATGGGTATACATTTTTCTCCAGTCGCTCTATAGTCCAATAATTTCTGAAATTTTGGATTTTTCTCATTGGACCAGAACTGATGGAAGTGTGTCGTCATGGAAAATTGTTTTCCGATCGATATTTTTTTTAAGGTGTGAGAACTGAGAAATATAGAATTCAGATGTGAATTTGCAAAGGGATTTAGAAAATATGTTTGCCCAAGTCTTTTGCCGCTTATCTTTTTTTTTTGTTTCCGACCATTATTACACATCAACAAAGATGCCGTTTACTTTGCTATCTACTTATCTAGTTGTGCTGGAGCTGACAAAGACTTGCTATCTATTTTATAATCTTTTTGTTCACTCTGTTCTCCATGTCGTAGGAAGAAGAAAATATAAAATGTTATAAAATTTTGGAATATCCTGGATTGTTTTTCTGATGAAATTATTTTTTTTGATGAACGAATATCCTGGATTGTTAATTATTTATCTAGGTATTGGAAGTATAATATATATATATATATATTTTAATTTAATTATATGTTTTATATTTAAGCAGGATGTTGGGGCGTCTGTAAACTTAAATTTATGCAAAAAAAAAGGTGGCTAACGAAGGGTTTAATAAAACAGATTGAGAAGGCACTTTATGGTCGAAATCAGAAGCAAATGATCAAAATCGAGATGAGGGGCAAAGATAAGGGAGGGATCCCTTGAAAATGAATGAATTATTTTGACAATTTTGATAATGAATTTTTAAATAAATATGAAATATATTTTAAAAATAGAAAAAAATTATAGATATTTTCTATTACTTATAGATTGATGGTGATTTAAATTTTATTATTATTTGATAGTCCATTAAAGATGAACAAAATTTTATGTAATTTGTAATAGTTCCAATTTAAGAGTCTTTGATGGACTATCAAATGTTAATGGAATTACATGAAATTTGAATCACTAACAATCTATAAGTAAAAGAACAAATTGATAAACGTTTTTTTTTTTATTATTTTTAAGAATATTTTTCAATTTATTTAAATATCCATTGACAAGATTCTCAAATGATCTCCCCAAGATAATTGTAAATGTCCATATGATAATTGTGTTATTTTGAACAGCAGATATGTGAAATAATGTACCGATTGTCATTTTATCAATTAAAAAAAAAGGTAATTGCCTAAAATTATAACATAATCTTACAAACAGTTTTGTCATCATAATTGCGGTGACGTTAAACTTGAAATGATAAATTATCAGCCGTGACTGGAATTTATAATTGTATGAAGATGATATGAAATTAGTTAAGAGAGAATTGCTAAATTACAGATGTACAAAAAAACATCATATATTTTATAATTTCAGATTAATATCTACTATATTTCTTATTATTTTCCCTTTTACTTTTAACTTTATTATATTCATAGAGCTAGAAACACTACGATTTACTTGGCAATTAACAATTATCTCATTTAGTTGTCACCGCCGCAAAACTTGAAGTTTCTGCAAATTATCCAAAATTTCAAAGCCAGAGATGGAGACAACTAGGCATGACCTGTGTGTGTGTGTGTGGATCCCTATGGGGCTTATCTGTACAAACTGGGCTTAAAATCCCCCAATAGGCCCAAAACCGAGGCCTTACCAACTTTTGTAAATAATTTGAAACTAAAAATCTCCTTTCCTATTTATTTACTGTTAAAGAGTCGTTTGGTACGCCTATAAATTAAAATATGTTACAAATCCAGATTTTCACAAATCTTTTGGTTGATTAGTCCTGGTCATTGCTGTGGTCCTGCTCTTAGAAAAATTAAACATCCTTTTAGAGTGGAAGGCACAAAAACTTGTACCAATTAGAATCACTTCCTTTACAATGTTTTAGGAAACTATTCAATCAGATAAAATTACAATATAGCAACCCAACAAAGCACATGTCACTGAGACAAGTTTCCCAACTAACAAAAGAAAAATTTGTACATAATTACATATTTTATTTGTACATGAAGGTTTACATAATAGAACAGCCCTTGGGGTTATCATCACTGAAAAGATAGTGAGTCTTATCACTGACTAACTGTGTCGGTGCCACACCGTGATAGTACCCGGGAAACTGATAGTTGTCATATCCATGCACATGATAATTGTATGAATCAACCTTGCCAGCAAACACCTTGCGGTGTGCTGTTCTGCCCTGGTACTGGTAATAGTACTCGGGATGGAATGTCTGGTTCACTGGGTTGTGGGGATACAGGCAAAGCTGTGCTGTCTTTCCAGTTTTCCTAACAGTCTTCAGGATTTTTTCCTGAGTGATCCATCCCATTACTCTCACCTTGTGATTCAATCTATCTACCTCCACCTCATGTACTCCTGCAATTAATGGGAAATTTAGTAACTTGCTGTTGACTGAAGCAAACAGTATATGTATGTGTAAGTGCAAAACCAAGTGTGCAGACTCAACGAATGAAGAATTGGGTAGTCTGCACTTGCATCGAACATAACTGTTAACATCTCTAATTTGATAATTTTTTAATTAGATTTTGGAAAATCCTCATTCTAAACCTTGAAAAAGTTGTTTAGTTTTGGTTACAAAACTTCAACATAAGCAAAATCAAAATACGATGTGCAAACTGTGAAGGAGTATAATTCCTTGCAACTACCAGTTCAAAGCACTATCTGGTACTAAAATCAAATGCTGGACCCTATGTTAACCTTGCACATACCTTTTAAACTTAGCAGCGATTTTCTTATTTTGTTTTCGCATTCTGCGCAATCGATACTCACCGAAACTTCGACAATCTGCATACCAACTGTAAAAGGTTAGGAGATTATAACAAGAGTTAGCTAAGGGAAGTATAAATTTTGTGAAACAATGAAATGTTAAATAGGGGATTACAGTCATGGGAAACCCTCCTCTCTCTCTATCTTTCCTTTCAGTCACTTGGTAAGTGAGTCACTCTTGGTTCTTGCTAGGAGAGATCATGGGAATTATATATGCACCAAGGAAGATACCGAATCTAGCAGTGCAAATTTAAAAGTCCGACAAGAAACTAATTAAATATTGGGGCCTAGGGCCCTAGGTCAATGCAGTCAATTTAAACAATTACAAGAAAACCTTTTGCAGTTATAACCTCAAAAAATGTTGTAATTACTAGCAAAGTACTTGTAAAAGAAGTACAGAGTGAATGTGTGTGTGTGTGTGTTCCAAAAATAACGTAACTTATGAATATAATATTTAATATATACTATGGTTGTCCTAATTGCCTCGTTTAATTTCAGCAAAAAATATACTATGGTTGTCCTAAATTTTTTGGCATCGACAAGTTAAAATCTACAAGTATACACATGCAAAGTATCATAAAAGTTATATTTTTATTCAACTTATTGAAAGGACCCCCCAACACTTCATTTGCAATAATTATATAAGACGCGTTGGCATCAAATGGTAGATCATATGAGCAAATTAAAATTTTATTAGCCCAAAATTTCATATTTTTGTTGCTTGCCAGTCAGCGGTCATGCAAACAAGAACAAACGCAATTAATAAATTTGCACTGCATCAACACAGGGATGTGCCACAAGTTGCTTATTTTCCTTCCTTTATAAAGGATAAGTAGCTAACAGAGATAGTAAAGAATTTTTGAGCCCTACAAATTAGATCCTTGAACTGGGAAAATAATTACCTTCATAGATGATCTAGAGCAACCTCTATAAATCATTAATCATACACATCTAATCCATTCATTTTAGATCGAAGGAACCAAACTATGATACCATACCAAGAACTTGTATATCGACATCTCAACTTAAAATTGGTGAGGCAATAACGCGTGCTTACCTCAAAATGAATGACGCATGGGGGCGACTATATGTGGGTCAACTGCAATACCACTTGTCAACTTCTATTATCCATATTTAAAATTTTTAAGGCCATAATAATTCAAATAAATAAATAAATATATAAATAAATAGTAAAATTAGGTATTAGAAAACAAGTCTTGTTTCAAATCCTTCTAGTAGTTTGTGAATTGTGAGTAGTATTTGAAGTTTTGCATCTATGATAGAAAATCGAAACGCCAAACAATTAATTAGACTATGATACAATTATCTTGTGCTAATTTTCTTTTAAGATACTTTCAAATTAAATTTATCTAATTTTTTGCTGAAATATCTCAACTGAAAACCTGAATTTGAATTTAATATTTGTAACAAGCATTTTTTCTTCTGAAGACTTTTTCGTGGCAATTAATTTTCATATTGGGTCTTCTGTCATCTACAATGACATGTATGCCAAATCTTATCTAGTGCTTATATAATTGATGTCTCGAAGCAAATTAAGGATCAATTAGTGATCATTGACCGTGTAGAAGAGTTTATCCTCCAGCAGCTTGTTATTCACTGCCAACTCACTAACTGTTAAATTAAATTAAACAAAATAAAAAATATTTAAGGAAAATAATAAAATAACTGTAATACAGATATCTTGCCGTCCTAGTGCCAACATCTCTCGCATTTTCCGAACTAAAATGCTTCTCTTTCTTTCTCGAAACAATTTCAAATATTTTTTCCAACTATTTTGTATTAAATAATTTAAAATTTTCAAAATTTTCATTGAAAAATTAATATATATTCATCTTTTATTTATTTTTTTAAAAGAGAAACAACCCTCTGACGTGACAAAAATTAGTGTTGCTTATATAAATTAGCATCTTTCCACTTGTACGTTGTACTTGTACCGCTTCTTTAGGTTTGAGATTTTACTTTTACGAGATTAAAAAAATTAATTGGTTGTGTAGCTCTGAATAATGAATTGGCTAGATATAAGTTAGAATTGTTGTGGCGAACCACAGAATACTTATATCATTATTCATAATGTAAGAATTAAATTTAACATTAATTCTTGCTAGTTAAAGATTGTAATACTGTATTTGAAGGTTGCATTCCGACAAAGAAGCATTATTGAATTTATGAAAAATGGTATTAAAGAATTTTTTATTTTTTAAATCAAAAATTGCACAAATGGGGTAATTAAACTTCAAATCAAATGTAGAAGATGTTTATACCTCGGTACAAATAAATGTCATGATATTTCTTTGATCTGAAAATATATAAGAAGAAATTTGAGACTGATATATGGAATCGCTTTATAGTGAAAAT
The DNA here is from genome assembly GCA_037127355.1 of Schoenoplectus tabernaemontani. Lineage (NCBI taxonomy): Eukaryota > Viridiplantae > Streptophyta > Magnoliopsida > Poales > Cyperaceae > Schoenoplectus > Schoenoplectus tabernaemontani. Next base: position 12,684,868 of record CM073740.1, read on the forward strand.
ATGAATAATTACGATGATTATGATAATAATAATAATAATAATAATAATAATAATAATCCTTTCCTTTCCTTTCTCTTTAATTTTATGTCTTTGCATATAGCGAATACAATGATTGGGAGACTCAACCATTTTTTTATTGTATTTCTTTGCACTACTTTATGTTCGAACATCTCCGAGTTATTATATATTTCCTCCCATGTTTACACATAATTTTATAGCATACCAAATAAATCTAAAAATCCATAATCATAATCATAATAAATAATAATATTCATAGTTATAATCATAATAATATAATAAAAATATAAACATAATAATAATATAGTAATATAATAAAAATTATAATCATAATCATAATCATAATCATAATCATAATAAAATAATAAATAATTATAATCATAATAATATAATAATAATATAATCATAACTATAATCATAATATAATAATATAATACAACATAATAAAATAATAATAATAATAATAAGTAATAATAATCATAGTCATAACCATAATAATATAATAATAATATAACCATAATCATAAATAATATAATAATAATAATAAGAATAATAATAAAATTATAATCATAAACATAATAATAATATAATAATAAATGATCATAATCATAATAATAAAATAATCATATTTATATTCATAATATAATACTAAAATCAAATTTATTATAATATAACAATAATAAATAATAATAATTAAATAATATTATAATACTAACAGTTATGATAATGTATAATAATAACAATCATTATAATAATATAATATAATAATATAATAATACTAATAGTGATGATAATATAATAATCATAATCATAATTTAATAATTTAATAATAATCATAATATATTAATATAATAATAAATTATAATTATAATATAATATAATATATAATATAATAATAATAAATCATAATCATAATATAATATAATAATATAAGAATAAATTATATTCGTAATCATAATATAATAATATAATACAACATAATTAAATAATAATCACTATTCCGACGAGAGCTAATCTAGTATACCACCTATAACTTGGTATACCGGATTAGCACTCTTCCGCACTCTTCTACTTAGTCAACAATTTGTTTGGCAAATCAATTCGTCAGAATAACAATTGTATTCTTTATTTTTGCTATTCCATGCATTGGCAAACAAACCCATAGATTACTGCTGGATTGGTCCAAAATTCCAAATCATCCAACAGATGAATATGATGTATTTAGAAAATAGAGACAGTAAAATTCATTAAGATAGTACATTGTTAGACTTGTCTAACGTGTGAAACGATCACGAAACAGTATTGTTTCGTTAATCGTTTTGTGAATAGAATGAAACAAAAAAACATTTTGTCAACTGTTTCGTTTAATAAACGAAATAGAAAATCATTTTGTTAACTGTTTCGTTTATCACAAAATAAAACAAAACACGAAATTTCATGTATTTTATACTGAAGTACTCTTAACGAAATGAAAAATATCATTTCATTAACTGTTTTGTTCTTTGCACGAAATAGAAAACAGTTTTGTTAACCATTTCGTTTAATAAATGAAACAGAAAATTATTTCGTTAACCGTTTCATTATCACGAAATAAAACGAAACATAGTCAAAACGGTATTCGTTGACAGTACATTGGAGCTGCTTCTTTAGCGCTAAATAAAGTAATTGGTTGGAAGAAATAATAGTAAATACCGTACGATGTGATGGATATATACTTTAATTTGCAGCTACAAAGATAACCTCGCCGCTAAGCAAGCAACCGTAGTTAATTATAGAGAGGTAGACCAAAAAAAAAAAATCAGATTTGACAAGTATCTTATTTTAATGAATCTTGCGTGAATAATTCACCAAATATAAATGCCGTTTATTAAGGAGACATTGTAGGAGTTGTTGGAAGGTTATATACATGGGAGATTCCTTCACAATGGGTTATTTTGATAATATATTTTTAAATAAATATGAAAAAATTTAAAAATAAAAAATAAATTTATAGATATGTTATTTTACTTATAAATTGATAGTTATTTAAATTTCATGTAATTTTATTATCATTTGATAGTTCATCAAAGACCATTAAAATTATATATAATTTGATGGTTCCAATTTAATGACCTTTGATGGACTACTAAATATTAATAAAATTGCATAAAATTTGCATGGATGTGAGTATATATACAAAAATTCCAAATTTATTTCAAAATTCATTGTCAAGATTATCAACATAGTCATTTTGGAGGTATCCCTCCCCTATATATATTCACATCCATGCAAGAGATCTAATAAAATAAATGCTTAATATTGCATGAATCTCTTTCAAAGTGAAATTATCAAATAAACGAGATTTTCTTTTAATTTGTTTAATTAATAATAACTGCTTATTACTGGACAATTTTTTTATACCTTCTTTAGCTGCGATATGAATTAATGTATTAAACAGTGGGTGTAAATGTTTTCTGACATCATTGGTAACATATCAAAATTATCTAAATCGCTACATATGTCATTTAACTTTTTCGTTGTTGTTATTATTATTTTGCAAATAAGAGGTCAGACACCACCTTGTTTTTTAAATTCAAAATAAACTTTTCTTAAAATGTACAAATTATCACTAAATAATCTCCTACCTGAATATTTTAATTTTGTAATTCTCTTTGTTCTCTCTGACTGGCGTTCCTACTCTTGGAGAATCCTCATCCGTTACGGCAGTACTTGATTTGTATTAGTTTAAATTCTAAAGTAATTTAATGGATCTCCTCTAATTCGTATTAGTTTAAATTCTAAACTAATTCAATATACTACGTGCCATAGTAACAAGATTCATGAATAATTTATTTTTCATCCATAGTCGGATGTTTCGTGAATAATTCGTCAGTTTAATATATAATGCGGTTTTTTGAACAAAAAATATTTTATTCACAAATTATTCAGCAAAAAAAAATACATTATATATTATTTTATATGAAATTTTATAGTTTTTAATATATTTTTAATACTTTATTATTATAATATATATTTTATTTATATTATATGAAACGAATTATACCAATATTATACTGAACGTCGAATTTTTAACCGATCAAACATTTCCCGAATCACGAATTACTATACTATACTACGTTGTGCTGCAAAACATAGGATCGGAATTCAGTCGATTCACCCTGTACTAAAACGAGCTAATGTAGATGACCAGATCCTATCTTTTACAAGGAAGTCCTTCATACTTTCACGAATCAACGCTTGCCCCTTTTTGCTTGATAATCAGTAGGGGTTGTACAATGGAAGGATTCGTAACTTTTTTTTTTATCAAAATTTAAATTCAATAAGGGGTTAAAAAATTTAACCCTATAACTTAATTTTACTATATAATTTTTTGCATACGAATTTTTATGAATTAAATGGATTGGCATTTTAATTGAATTTTATATTTTTCATTACTTTTTTTAATATTGAACATTAAATAACACCAAAGTTAAGGATAAAAATATGAACAAATAAAGATTATTAAATATCATATATGAATAGTGGATTAAAAAATTAAATATGTGTTACATTTCACAAAAGAAAAATATAAGCGGCAATTTATAATAAAGAAAATTGGCATATAGCATCCCTAATAAAATACATAACAACAAATACATGCAATAATTAAAGTGCAAAGTATTTAATTTATTATCCCATAAGTTGTATATAATGGATTATTAATGGATTGTTTAAAATCACAATCCATATCTAACCCAATGTAACGGATTATTCAAAATCACAATCCATACCCAACAAATAACATTTCAATCAAGTAAAAAAGACTGATTAGGTCGGATAGATTGAACGGATTAATCGAGTTAAGACGAATTTTTTGTACATCCCTAGCAATCAGTACCCTGTGTCAGCCTCTAAATTAAGTATCGTTTCTACATCTTCTATTTTTTATATTTCTCCTCATGGCAGTTCCAACAGCATGCAATTTCAAAATGCTCTAATATCAGAAACAACCAGACAAATAAACCGCAAACCTCTTCTAATTGATTGAAAAATTAAAAGTTACTAATACACGGGTACATATTTTCTCCATATAAAATATAGAGAGAAATCAACGGGAGCTTGAAAGGTACACACTTACACAGGTATATACAGCCCTTCTCCATCTCTTCTATTCCTTAATATCATCTCTTATCTAAAAGGGGAAAAAAAGGAAGAGAAGAACTGATGCTCTCTCAATAAGATGTTAGGCTAAGCCATAAACCATCCAGATCAACACTTCTCTTATAGGGCAAGAGCTTTAAATATATTTGAAATAATTTCCTTCAAATCTAGACATGTTAAGAGAAGGTCAAGTTGATGGGTTCAAATCTTACCTGCTTAAGAAAAAATAATAAAATGTTGGTGACCAAACCAGGACACAAACCACCAAGTATACATCTAGAGGTGACTGAAACATGATTCCTATTTGGGTTGTGATACAGTGTCCCCAATACTGCCCCAGTATCTCCAACTATCATTGAGCGCAGATCGCACACATTGCAGCTTTTTAGGGGATCCTTTATCAGTGGTGTCAGGGGAAGCGGGGCGCGATGTCCTGGGCATTCTATATTTTTCCTTCCTATATTATTTAGGGCAATTATACTTAGTAATTAGGCACAAAATGTAAAAAGGCTATCCGTTTTAAATGGTCATTGGCCATGTCTGGGTCTGATGTGATACAAATACAACAATATGTTAAATTATCATCTGACATACAACTTTTATTAAGAAAAAGAAAAGAAAACAGAAATAGCTTGGTACTGGTACCAACTCTGGTGCATGAAATGTTTGTTATCAAGGAATTTTATAGTTCTCCATTCTTAATTCTAGGTGTTGATAATAAATATATACTGATTGTGCACATTCTGTTAGCAATAGAAACTGACAAAGCCTCACTGAAGTTTGCCTCCTGGTAAGCTTTTTCAGGAGTTTTTCTTATCCACCCTCATGTGAAGACTTTCGAAATAACACTGCTGGTACTTGTCTTCAGCTTTCCCCTGTAGATCTGGTCTCCAATGAATCTGTTAATGTGTTCGCTTGTGGAGAAAAATACAGGCTAAAACAAGGTTTAAAAGGTTATAGAACGCAGAGTAATGGAGCATAGCTGTGCCAGTCAGCTTCTTAAAACAGGGGACGAGGTCGGAAGAGACGAGAAAGAAACAGCTAGAATCAGTGAAACACTACAAACTCCCTATTAAGAACATGTCAGTTCATACATGTATTGGAATAAACGTACACGAGGCACTCTAAATATGTTAGAATTTTTAAATTATATCTTATGTGATGAATATGTTAGTATATATATAAAGTAAAGATTCGTTTTTATATTCTAACAGTTTAAATGGTTAATTTAAGTTGCTTAATAATATTTTTATATTAAAATCTTATGAGATTTTAAATATCATGATTTTTTGAGCTTTCTATCTATTTTTAAATTATTTTTAAAAATAATCCTGAAATTGATAAATTTTTTATGTTAAACAAGACTATTTTTAAAAATAATTTAAAAAATGTTAGAAATCTAAAAAAATCACGAAATTTAATATCTAATAATTTTTAATATAAATAAATTATCGAGTAACTTAGATTGACCATTTGAGCCGTTGAGATATGAAATATCAATGCAAAAAAAACGGATTTTTACTTTGCAAAGCACCGTAACGTACCCCTATATATATATATATACATATATACAAAGTAAACAAAATTATATATTAATTTGGTTAACATTACAACCTTAAATGTGATTCAATTTCATAAAAAATGAATAAAAGAAAATAACGCATCATAAATAAATTCTAGGATGTTTTTGTAAACATATAACATTTGATGTTTTTGTTTAGTTTAATATAACTATATTGATTTGCATACAACTGATAAAGATTAGAGACTATACATAACTTTTGGTGATGTTAGAAGCTTTAATGTGGCTCAATTAATAAAAACATAAAAAAATTAAAATGAAGTGTCATTTCCTTCATTTTAATATATATATTTATATATATATATATATATATATATATATATATATATATATATATATGTTTGATTAAGTATAAATAAAAGACAAAAGTTAGTGATTTTGTGTCAATGATGGTAAATTTGTATGTTCTTACTGTAATACTCTGATGACGTTCCTTTTTTACAGTATTCTTCTCGCTTATCTTTTAGGACAAGTGAACTTAATGGAAATTCTTTTCACGGATTAACATAAATTAAACACAGTTTAGCCGATATGATTGGCGTTTTCTGAAAAATGGTGCATAACGTCGCTTCATAATACAGCTCATTAAGTTACTTTTTCTTTAATACGGCTGAAATTCTCACAAAAGAGACCAAAATTTCACAGTTTTAAGCGCAGTTCAACAATTTTAAACTTGTACTTTCAGTTTGATGCGCAATTCTTTGTGTGGTATAACATATATTTGATCCATTGAACATCCTGAACTTGAAAGTCTTTGTATTCTTAAATTTGACTCCCAGCATACAGGAACAAATATAAACAGCAAATAGAGCAACAAAACAACTAAATAAATCCATTGCTTTTGTGCACGGATTCATAAGATGCATTTCTGAAAAAAATTATCAAAATCCAGGCCCTTGTCCAAACAATCAAGTCTAAATATCTTAATTAGAGGAATTTATTTAACAACCAACAAGGAAGGGCAACTCAGCAAACCTACATAACTAACTGCAGGTAAGTCGAGTAAACAGCAGACAATTTTCTATGCATAAACCCAGTTGCTTAAGTATATTAATTTCCAAGGTAGAATACTATGACACCAAGAACCAATATCACTTCTAATTAACCAGTATTTTGCATGCCAGCAGCAATACCCTTCATGGTCAAGATCAGGGTATCCTCAAGACCAGGTGCATACTCACTGGTAGGGTTGAGTTTGACCAGCTCAGCTGGCTTGTCTGAAGCAGGACCTGAATCCGATGACGCCTGGGACAAAACAGACTTCTTCCTACTTGCAGACTGGGTTGCCATTTTATGGAATTTTGGGTCACGGATCCTTTTCAGAGTGTAAGCCTGGCAGACATTCAGTGCAGTTGTGTAGGAGTCGCGCAGTTTAAGCCTCTGCCTCAGTGTTGGGTCTCCCTCTAGTATTTCCTTGTGTCCTGCAATCTATACAATTTGTACAAGATATTTATATTAGATTATATATAGAATGTACTTTGTTAGATGCAGCTAATCTATTCCCATCTGTTTGATTGTTTGACTGCTTAATTAAGTCATCGAGTTACTAAAAATGTCACACAAGATCATAGTTTATATTTTAATTTTTAGGAGAATATTCAATGTGTATCCATCCTCATCCTTGAGTTATCCGTTGCTATATAATAGCCATTCCAATAAAAGCATATAATAGCTGTTCCATTGTTTTCTTATTTTGATTGGGGACAAACTACTTTCAAGTAGACATGGAAACCTAATAAACCAACTCAATTCACCTGGAGCAGAAGTTTCTTAGTCTCATTATAGTTAGCCCTCAGATGCTCACCAAACGGTCTCAGATCCTCGGAGACCAACAACCTATCATACAATGCTGCAATTCCGGGATCACCTTTTGCGAACACCATTTCAATCAAATCCAAAGTGACTCTGAAGAATGGCCACTCATTATACATATCCTTGAGCATTTGCTCATTTCTAGGGTCCTTATTAATCACGTGCTTGAATGCTGCACCGAAACCAAGCCATACAGGAAGATGAAAGCGTGTCTGGGTCCATGCAAATATCCATGGAATGGCACGGAGAGTCTCAATTCCACCACTTGGCTTTCTCTTTGAAGGTCGGCTCCCAATGTTCATTCTACCATACTCGGTCTCTGGAGTTGCCTAGAAAATTAAATACACAGAAATTTATATGATATTGGCACTTGAATGGTAACATGTACTGCAATTTATCACTGCAGTTAATATATCAGAGGCAAGAATTATATATGACCTACTTAACACGTGAATATGTGAGCTTCTAATGTTCTTTTGTGTTTATGTTGATGTGTTTGCATTCATGACAGGCATATTGTTGTTGCATCAGGTCACAATTTTACAATTCTTTTTGTTGATTGTCTCATGGACTTTTTATTTGCAGTTCTATTACAGAAACATTACTCAAGTAGTATTATATAAGATTATATTGACAAAAAAAAACTTATATGAACATTTGCATGCCTTGTGCTATACCTGAGCCATTTTAATAATAATGGTAAGCTAACCAATGCAAAAAAAAAAAAAATGTTTAGTGAACAGTAACACTAACCAGTCGGAAATACTCGACAAATCTCGGCTCCTGAAAAACAATCGACCTATACTCTTTGGTCGCCACTACCGCCATCTCATCCATCAATGCACGCCACTCAGGTTTTGGTGAAACTGGTGGGTGCATTCCATGTTCCAGTGTGGCAGCCGTGAAACGCTGCAGTGTTCTAAAGCAGAGGTGTTGTTCTCCAAATGAGTGTTCTATGACCTCCCCTTGTATGGTAACACGAAGTGACCCACGGATGGTGTCTGGAGGTTGAGAGAGAATGGCCAAGTGAGTAGGCCCACCTCCTCTGCCGACTGTACCACCGCGGCCATGGAACATGGTTAATTTCACCCCAAACTTCTGAGCGACCTGTATGAGATCCTCCTGAGTTTTGTACATTTGCCATGCAGCTGAAAGACGGCCAGCATCCTTGCCAGAGTCAGAGTACCTAAAATTTCCATTAGATATACAAGATAAGTCTGTGTAGCTGCCAACTAAAATGAAGTCCTGATTCTTCTGTTGGTGGGAAAGTTCAGAAGGAATATTGGATTTTTATGTGCCAATAAAATTTAAAGTTAATTATTCAGGTAATTCAGCTGCAGTAGTTAACCTATAGTTTCATGCAGTAGTGGTACATTCAGTTTCCATAATTCACTGTTTTTTATCTTCATCAGTAAAATCAAACATGGATGATGTTATATTACCCAATCATGACCTCCTGCTTTCCATTGATTCGGCTCATATATGATTCAATTGAGAAAAGCCTTTCCATGGCTGCAGGGGCGCCCTGTAGATCTGCAAGCTTCTCAAATAGTGGCACGACTCTAAGCGGCTTCTCTATGTGGCACTCTTTCTGTAACAACTCGACTGCTAGAACATCTGATGGTGCTGTTGCCATGGAGATGACATAAGCTCCAAAGGAATCATGAGGTAACTCTGCAATAACATTTAAAGTTTCCAAAACATCGATTATCTCATCAGTTTTAGGTAGGTCACAGCCAAAGAGGGGCCGACGGCTATGCATCTCAGATACGAGCCAATCCTGGCGTTTTTCCTCAGGCCACTCACGGTAGGAACCAAGGCCGATATGCTGTGTGATGGCATCAAGCACATCAGTGTGCCGGTCAGATTCTTGGCGTATGTCGAGTTTCACGAGGGAGAGACCAAAGGTTGAGACCTGGCGCATGAAGTCAAGGAGGCTCCCGTCGGCAATTTGCTTGTCACCACACTCGCAGAGGGAGCGGTAACACAGCTCTAGAGGTGCAAGGAACTACCATTTAAAGGAGGGAAAGTACAGTTATTATGTTTATCAAATGCATTGGTGTTATGAGAAATATTGCAATTGATAAAACTTGTTTGGACTATGTTTGCAAGTTGTTAATATTGAAATTCCAAATCATATAGAAATCACATTAAAAGTCATGCAAATGTATTCTAGCATATCCATGCAAAGTATTTTATTCATGACCCATTAAAAGAAGTGTTTGCAGGTTCAAATTACAGTCAAATTGCATATTAAAAGGATTTACTTGGAAATGTATATTTTAGGACTACAAAATATAATTTCTGATACATGTGGAAGAAATAAACTGTATAACCTATATTACAAATAAACAGAATATTGAAAAAATGATGAGTGTTAACTATTAAGGAGTTCAGAATAAAAACCAACCTCGTCAACACTAGTAAAGACCATTGAAACGTCTAGGTCAGAGCAGTATGAACCATCCAAAAGAAGGCGTGCATGCTCGCCAGTATAGTAAAGTTTATCTCTAACCTCACCAAGCACCACACGGTATGGTTCACTTTTAGGAATCTTTTTCCAAAATTCTGCAATACGAGCAGCACTTCAAAATTAGAAGAAAAACTTATATATAACTTTAAAGATGCAGAAGAAACTAGAAGTAGCTAAATCCATACCAATGTAGTGCCTTGCCATTTCCTTCCCAGATAAATGTATTTTTTCTGCCTCAACTGTGAGCTCGTCACTGCATCGCCACATAGAAAGCTACAGAACAGAGAATAAAGTATATACATATAGTTAAAGCAATAACACCATGGTCATGAAATATGGTCAGGTGGCGAACACAAAACACACCTCAAACATAAGGTCCTCAATCTGCGCAAAGTACAAATTTGCTGCCATTAGACGAGCCAACAAGCACACATCCCTTGTAACTTCTGGTGTAACTCTTGGGTTACCTTATACAAAAGTCAATTTACTGAAATTAGCATTTTAGACGCATGAAGATACAATAAGCATTTTTAGATGGAGAAAATACACAATAGTTTTTCTGAAGGTCAATGATTGAAATGACCATTGAATATATTTTTATATACAAAATCAGATTACACAGATTACAATAAACAATGAACACTGGTTGAAACAAAAATACACAAACATTAGGTAGAAAATACAACAACAACAACAAAGTCTTTATTCCCAAATAAATTGGGATAGGCTAGAAATGAAACCCAATCCAAAATCATAGAGATTAGAGATCTCAAATATCAAAAATCAATGATAGTAATAGTGATAACGATACTCATAGTAATGATGATGAGAATAATGACAGTGATAATGATGATGATAATTTAAATTTGTGTGCACAGCATAAATGTGAGGAAAGCTACCTTGAGAAATTATGACTGAATTAACCATTTCCATAGTCAAATACAAATATTATGCTGAAACAAGAACTTTTGAGTTATTCTAAGGTAGCAGTGCATGCCAGTAAAAGGTGCTGCTGATATGAAGTATCTTGTTAGAGATCCTTGCAACTACATTTTAACTCCCCCCAAATATCTTTCCTTTAGATAACATTAAAAGAGAAGAAACTGGAAAGGTCACAACCAGCATTGTCCTGACCTTATACACTAGATAATCTGATTTTTTTAAAGGAAATAAGAAAGTTATTTTGTCAATGCTCTTACTTTTCCATTTCTAAAGAAAAATGAAAAGTTCACAAACAACCATGACCAGAAAAAAATATGATAAGTTTCTAAATTAACTAAGACCGACTATTCACCCAAAACCCACACAAACTGACCAAAAATTGCCTCATTGCTGTTGTAAATATTATTAAAAAAGGATGGAGCAGCTTTCAAGTTGATGACAACAATTCAATTAAATCTGAAACAAGAATAAATATAAAAAGGAACTTGAGTGTATTCTCTAAGAAATACAACATACCATCACGATCACCACCCATCCAAGAAGAGAACTGAATGAGCGGTACATTGTGAGGTAGTCTTTCTTCAATCCCTATGTTCTTCAAGGCAGTGTCAACACGACGCAAGAACTTAGGCACACCCTTCCAGATTGTTTCATAGAAGTAGCTCATCCCAGCACGCATCTCATCTTGAGGGGTTGGTTGGGTTCTGCGGATTTCATCAGTTCTAAATGCTGCAAGGATCTGTAAAGAAAATACATGAGAAAATGGAGAATGAATATATTATGTGAATATATTGTGAGCTGCTAGTTTTTTATGTTATAGGAAAAATAGGCTAGATAGTTTTCAGTATTGCTTAGTTGTTATCATGGTTCTTAACCAAGTCTGATATGATGAATACAGATCACTTGCACAAAACATATTTTTGTCTCTCTGAAAACTAACCAAGTTGTGGTTTTTGAAACTCATTTAGAGAGTGGTGATCCAAGATTATCATTTTCACTTTTACGTGGAAGTAAGAAGCAGTTTCTATTGGCAATGGAAAACCTTAGTGGTCTTATCTTTTACCAATAACCTTAGTGTTGAAAGTCTTATGTTATCATTTATCAATAAATTTTTATATAAACCTTAATTTAATACTCAAAAATATTTAGATCCATTTTTATACTGTTTCCATAATACATGGAGGAAATTCTGATATGCTGACAAGGGACTCTAATGAGTCAGGCACACGTGAAAGATTCAAAGAGCATAAACAAGAGAAATAAAAAATCTCAACTCACCAGTCTCTGAAGAGTTTCATCAAGCTCCTGTTTATCATCATCAGTAATGTCTTTTGCACAAAATTGTCTTAAGCAAGTCCTTATCCTGAGGATTGATTGCAGAAAATAGCCGAAATATGTCTTAATGCAACAAATTCAGAACTAATGTTGCATGAATTGAATAGTTTTTAGGAGTGATCTTTTCCAACCTACCAGTCTTGAGGATTAGAAAACACCACAACATAATAGAACAAAAATCCGAAATCCAAAGCCTAACCATAACCAGCTAGCTACCCCCAAACACACCGCAAAAATTTCTCACCACAGCCAAGACATAGTGATAAACAGTAACACAAATGCAAGTCCAAGGCATCAAAAAGAATCATGCTTATGGTTTACCTGCCATGCTTCTGTAGAACAGATCGACGAATAGACTGAGTGGGGTGAGCTGTGAAAACAAGGTCAACAGTCTGATTCTTCAATGCTTTAAAGACCTCTTCCTTTGACTTCCCTACCTCGAGCACAAGCCTTTTAAGGGTTTCTTCTATGTCAGACTCAGTTGTTGCTGATGCCTCATCACAAAAATCGCCTCTCTTTATCAGCTTGTTCCTCCTGGCATTATATTAAAATAGCAGTCGTTCTTAAAATTTACACACGCTTAAATTTTCTATTTTTCAGAAGATGCTGATAATAATGGCCAGGGATATTAGGAAATGGTTCTTCTTCATAAGTGTCAAAACGAATTAGATAAAGAAGAGAAATTGCTGCTTGCATATAGTTTAGCAGGAAAAATGGAACATAACAACACCGATAGAATAGAGAATTTGAAGGCTTGCATGATTTTGCATGCAGTTCTCACACAATTTATAGCCTAAAAGACATTCTAAAGTTTAATTTACTGCAAGAATAAATTCATTTAAATCTGTTGAAAAAGGTGGCTAGTTGTGCTGCAGGTCAAAAGGGTTCAGTATCATATAGTCCACCTCAAATTTCTCAATTTTGGAATATGACCATCATTTAGAGAGGTACAAATTTCTATCACATGCATGTAAATATTTTCTTTAAGCAAGAAAAAATAACGCTAACAATTTAGCGATACATGAAGTCTATAACGCATAAGGAATATTTCAATTTTCTTTCTAGTATTAATACTAATAATTAATATCTGCTTACAAAAAGCTATAGGGGAACTTGCCAAATTGAATATTTCAGATGCGCACTATTGCATAATTTCACTGCGCATGTATGCAAACATGGGTTGTACATTTGTACTGTAGTACAGAATATTTCAGAAGGACATAATCTTGAATAGAAATGTTTACCTGCGATATGCAATCTGAACCTCTTCAGCCAGATTGGCAAGGTTGAGCATGTGAGAAAAGGAGCTTGCAACCACAATAGCATCACCAGGATTGAGGCTTGTCAGGAGTTTTCCTAGCTCATTTAGTTTTCCTGTGTCATGTTCCTTCTCATACTCAGCTGAAAGCTCGTAACTTTCTTGTACCTGATATTGACAATATAAGAAAAAAAATTAAGCAGCGCTTATTCTGAAATTAAACAAGCCTGGTCCAAGAAAAATATTTCTCAATTATCTGAAAGTTTTAATTTCCCTAGTGAAATAGTAATATGTTGATTTTGAATAGATTTCTTACCCAAATTAATTTATTTTTTCTTTAACCATCTATTTAACCACAGATTTATTATCCTTCCTCTTCTAATTTGATTTAATTATTATATGTTGTTTGTTATAATTCTCTTCCTATAAAAGACTAATTAAAATTGTAGATAATTTAACGGGCTCAGATTAATTAGTCAAATTTATAAAACTAATTTATGAAATTTACCAGAGAGGTAAGTTTCAATGGGCTCAGTAAAACTGTCCCCTTTCTCATTGCAAACGAGAATAGTTTTCAACATGAAATATCTACGAATTTCATCACTAAAACATACATAAATTCGAGAACTTTTTTAATTAACATGCATAAGACACCACAAAACCATAAAATTCAGCTAAAACTTCTGTTTTTTTTATGGCTCCTATGGAGAACGATAAAATAATTAATACCAATTCACGAAGCTTGTGACCATGCGAATCTTGCAAAATATCCAAGAATCGATCAACAAGCAGTGCATCGTACTCAATGAGCTTGTCATCGTCCGACACCTTCCCAGGAACAAGGAGCCTCAGCTGCGCATCAATCGACAGGTGCCTCTCAAGCGGAGCATTGCTCGGTGTGCCTCCTCCCCCACTTTTAGTAGCATGAACAGCTCTAGACATTTCTTCCTCTCTTAGGAAATCAAAACTATGCTTAAAGGTTGTGTTTATAGGAGGCAAGCACGAGATGCACAACGCTTGGTTAAAGATTTAAAGGACTTTTCTAGAAAGCGTTCGGGGGATGACAAAGGGAGTTGGAAACGAGGTTCGATTGAGAGCATAGAAAGAGAAACTGTATTTCACAAAAAAAAAAAAACTGTAGAAAGAGAGGGATAGAGAGAGAGGAAAAGTCTTTGCGTATTTGTTTGTTTCTAAGAAAAGAAAAGAAAAGAATAGGGATGGAAGATGTTATATCATACTCAGATGTCCTCTGCCTCTGGTTTTCGAAAGCTAACGAGCGAGAGAAGGGGGTTTTGTCATTTTATGGAAAAGGAAACGGAAGATGGCAAATGTTTCTCGTTTCCTCCGAGCTAAACAGGGGTATTACAAAATTGCCCTACTAAATAAAGCGCGGGTAAAAATAGGGTGGAGCACATGGGCTCCTCTCAAATTGCATCATTGACCTGCGGGACTATCTGAACCGTCTATTTTACATCAGACAGCTCAGATTAGATATAATTGTATACTATCTCATTCGCTAATAAGCTCTAATTTGTATCGTATTTGGGTCTGGAGTCTGTAAATAAATCCCCGTCCCATTTGTCTATTGTCAGTTGTCACGTAGATATTATGAAGCGATAAGATGAAAGTAGTGAATTGCTAACGAGTACGGTGGGGTAGGGCACAACTGTGGCGGGCGGCGGGTAGGGTGATCACATGCACGGCAAGTAGACGGATAGGGCGGGCACGGGTAGATGGTTTTTTTTTTTTAAAACCGTACCTTATTCGTTTCATATCGTTTCGGATACACGGTACTGCCGAGTCTCGGATACACGAATACGGACATACTGGAGTACGGGTACTTTTTTTTTGTTGTTTTTATTTTTTTTGTTTTTTTATTTTATAAATATATTTTTTATTTTATAATGTCGTAAATCTGAATAATATATTTTCGGCTAAGTACAAATCTAAACGTTCATTTTAAAAGAATAATATATTTTCTAAACGTTAATTTATTTTTAAGTGGTTAAATAAAATATAAATAAAAAATATTTTTAATAAATTAATTTAAAACAGTAAAATATAAATAAAAAATTTATTAAATCAATTAATTTAAAAATAATTTTGAATTATTTTAAAATAATATATTAAAAAATAAAAGTTACTCTCCTCCTTTATTCCGAGTTTGGGACCGACTATGTAAAATAACATAGACGAAGTTCTAACTTTTTTTGTTAGTAGTTTTCTTTAAAATAAATAATTTAAAAACTAATTGAAATGTTTAGAAATTTATAAATTAAAAAATAACCATAAAGATTAAAGGAGGTTAGAGATTAATATCGATACTACCTTCTACCTATCTAGTAGTTCGCATTCATGTACCATTGCTCGCTCTCTTTCGCTCCGTCTGAATCTGAATTATCATCCGGCCGCGGCTCGCTACCGCTTTCTTCAGTCTCGACTCCGGATGATTGTGGTTGATCTCGATATTGATTGTGTTCCTCAGCATCAATTCAATCTTTCAAGCACACAAGTCTCTCAAAAATATGTGCACCCAACTTACTACGTTTATCGGAGAGAATCTGTTCGCCGAACTAAAGCAACTTTCAGAAGGAACGGTTGACACGGGTACGACAAATACGTCGCGGGCCATCATCGTCAGCGTTGGATAGCCCCTTACATTTCTCTTCCACCACATCATGATGTCAACATAGCTCAATAACTCGTTCGTGGATGTGTGCGGTGTGCTTTCCGATTGGAAATCTGCTAACAATCCACCACTACTAGTGCTCTTGGAAGTAAAACTATTAAAGAAAATAATTAGTAGATAAATAATGTAGATATTATAAATAATGAAGATTAAAAATACATATAATTTATATTCTTACCTAGGGGCGCGGCGGGACGAAGACAGGTTTTGGTTGCCAATCATTCTTGAGTTGTATATGTTAAACATCTCATCGAACTTTGAATTCACGTATGCCTTCACCTCGGTGTTGGATAAATGTAGATTCTCTTTGTACGCTTGAACCATTCTGATCGTGTAATACTTCTTGTATGCCGGATTGAGACAGCTTGCGATGATGTCCAAGAGGGGTATATCTTCTCAATATTTTAAATTTTTTTGCTTCATGGCATCTACGATCGGCATGAGAGATTTATCATGGGTTTCGGCTTGTTCCAATTCACGATACACCTTGGAGATGCTATAGAGATGTTTCAGCAACTCAAATGAAGTCGGTGAGTACGAACAGGATAGTTGGACGGTTGCATTAAAAAAAAAATTTCAATGTCTTTCTAGTTGCTCCCATTCCTCGACATTATTTTTTCATAGTATTGCAACAGTTCTTAATAGGGAAAACCATTAAAACGTCATAAATAACCTATTAAAAATAAATGATCTAACAATTTGTACAAATTAAAACTAACATATTTAAATCTAACATACAATTTAAATTTTAAATTAAATCTAAAGTGAACTATATATCAAATAATGTAACGTTCAAATTTCACGGAATTGTACTTACGGGCGTTGCCGAATTTCATATTTCCATTTTTCAATACCTACGTAAAATAAAATAAATATGAATTACAAAATTTTAAAAATAACCTATTTTCTTAACCTATTAAACTTAAATCCAAATTTAAAATTTTAAATCTAACCTATTCAAAACAAATCTAATTACTTCACATATTCAAAAAAATAATTATAACCTATTTTTGTAACCTATTAAAAATAAATCCGAATTTAAAAATTAAAATCTAACCTATTCAAAACAAATATAATTAGTTCACATATTCAAAAAACAAAAAACAACCTATTTTCTTAACCTATTAAACTTAAATCCGAATTTAAAAATTAAAATCTAACCTATTCAAAACAAATATAATTACTTCACATATTCAAAAAACTAAAAATAACCTATTTTCTTAACCTATTAAACTTAAATTTGAATTTAAAAATTAAAATCTAACCTATTCAAAACAAATCTAATTACTTCACATATAACAAATCTAACATAAACTAAATAAATCTAACATATTCAATAACTCTAACAAATCTAACATAAAATAAATCTAACAAATCTAATTACTTAACATTCAATAAATCTACCATAAACTAAATTTACTCTACAAAAAAAATTAATATAACATGAAATAAATATATTTAAATCTCGCGGAAAAATCTTGTGGGAGACGCCGAACTTCGTAATTTCGATACCTTCATAATTCCGTTTGCGTATTTTTATAACTATATATTTTGGAACAATAAATTTAAAAATTGAGAATAATATTATATTGAGAGAATAAAAGATTGAGAGATTGAGAGAATGTGAAAATGTTGAGAGGAAGAGGGGTATATTTATAGAGTTTTGATTACGGGTTCGGCGGGTTCACGGGTCCGACAGTGATTTGATGTGAACCGGGGGGAATTTTTTTTGAATATTGAATTTAACGGGTTAACGGGTACGGATACGGGCGGTGGGTAGACGAGTACGGCGGCATATAGATGGGTACGGTCGCGCGGGTACACGGGCAGCGAGCGGCGGGTAAACGGGTACAACGAGTTTTTTCTAAAAAAATGGTGACCGGTCCTTCTCAAACCCGTACCCGTTTACCCGCCTATACCCGGGCACGGGTATGGGTACCCCGGGTAACGGGCACGAGTTCACGGGTACAGATTGTACCCGCCGGATTTTAGCAAACCACTAGATGGAAGTGGGACCTGACGTGGAGTCTTAGAAATAATGTTTTTAAATGCGGATTTTTTTATGAATGTGGAAGATCATTGTATATTGTATATGTGGTATGCGGGTGTATATATGAATTTTTCTTATTTTTAAATGAAAAATATAATAAAACACCTACTTATAATACAAGTCGGTCGTAGCTCGGTAATTGAGCGGTAAGAAATTTAACCATATGTCTATATGAGAGCAAATTTTATTTCCAATGATTTTTATCACTTAACAATTCATATTAATTATCTTTGATGTATTATATCATTGTTTATACTATCAAACCGTATGAAAATGACTGCATGAATATTTTTCATGTGGAAGCCCACTGCATAGGCATAAGCGGCCGCATATATGAGTCATGGGACCACATTGCTTGAAAAGAAAAACCAGCTAGACTGCTAGAGCGATATATCATATCATACATTGGCTTAATTACTCTGTTCCTATTGGTCTCTTCAATTTTCAGTCATCACTCCTAATTAACAAATACGAGACGAACCCTGTAGTCAGGGAATAGACATCTTGTAGGAATTCAAGTCACCAGAGATACTCACGGTGAAAGGGGCAGATTCCTCCCCCTTAAAATCTATTTGTGTAAAATCTCAACACTACCTGCTACAATATCATCTACAATATTCAAAACTGTCCATTCTCATTACTCCACAACTTGCCCATTGTAAAGGATTTCCCGAATTGAAAAGTTCACGATACTGTCCGAATTGAAAAATCAAAGAGATCTCGTAAACTAAAGACTGTCCATTTTCTTTTTCATTCAATTCGGAAATCAACATTTTTTTCTTCGATATTGTATAGAGGATACGCTTTTTGTGCTAATGGATATCTAAAATCTGAAAATCCGATCCAAAACTGTATGAATTTATGAATCTAAAAAATATATTTAATAGTTTATTGAATCCGCGGATTTTGGAAAAGGATATGCTTTACTTTTCGAATTTAGTCTTGAATTTTACATGATGTAAATCTAAATTTATTATAAATTCCATAAAATAATTACGTTCTAATTTTTTTATATCAAGATGTATAGATAATAATTATTTTTTTTATAAAAATTAATAATTATAATTATAATATTTACATTAGTCTTAATAATAATTATGTCGAATTATTTTTAAAAAATATGTCGAATTAGTATTTTAATATTATATTATGTTTTATTACCCATTTATACATATTATATTCATGTTAAATATTAAAATTATTATTATAAATATTTAAATATAAATTCAATAATGATCCGAATCCAATTCGATATCCGTTATATAAATGAATATGAATTTGCATTTGAATTTTCAAACTTTAAATGAAAATGAATCCACATTTAAATTATATAAGATCTAATTCAAATCGGATCTATTGACAGTCCTAACCATAGTCTTATTTGTAGAAGTGTCAGTTCATACATGAGTGTGACCCATATCAGTCTGGTTCAGTTGACGATGTCACTGAGTTAATTTTTCTTTTTTGAAAATTTTTTTGAACTGATTCGGCCCGTAGACAATTTATTGATGACAAGTA
The DNA here is from genome assembly GCA_037127355.1 of Schoenoplectus tabernaemontani. Lineage (NCBI taxonomy): Eukaryota > Viridiplantae > Streptophyta > Magnoliopsida > Poales > Cyperaceae > Schoenoplectus > Schoenoplectus tabernaemontani. The sequence goes on from CM073740.1 coordinate 12,704,685, forward strand.
GCCTTTACAGCTTTATTTTCTACTACAGTCTACTCATTTCTACTACATTTAACTACTCTTTATTAAGCTCAGTGGAAACTATAAAAGCGCATACTTCCACAGAAATGCTTTAGAATTCAAACAAGCCTTAATTTCTGCCGCAACTGCTCCTTCTTCCTCAAAACAAAACTAGATCTGCCAAGTTAGAACTTGCTTCAAACTAAACTTTCTTTTCTAACTACACCCACACACTCACCACCTGTTACAGCCACACTCAATGGTAACTCACGGTGGCAGAAAATTCACCGACCGCCACCTATCTAGGCTCACTCCCCACGTAGTTAGTTCGTGTATTGTGGGAAGACCAATGTGTTAGTATGTAATAATTTAAAAGTCAATAATATAATAATTTTATCATATATACCTTATTCATGAATTGGATGATTAATCATTTTGTTACTTTGAGTATTATTACATTTATGAATCATTTCGAGTTAATGACTGAAATTGTGAAACTTCATAATATATATGATATATACTCTTAAAAGTCTCTGTCTGAGGTAATTAGCAGTAACATTAATTAACCGCTGTAAGATTAGTATGTGGATTAAAAGATGATCAAGTTTCACAGATCATAAATAAGAGATGTCATTTTAATTACATAAATATATGTTCCAGGAACATGATATTTGGCAAACTTCGAATGAAACATTAAATGAAATTGTGTTCATTTCATTAATACTTTAATTCAGTGTTAACTTCTAAAGTATGAGGTATTCATATTTTCTACATAAGAAATATATATGTGTGAGTGTTATCTAACACTGTCCGTAAAAGATAGCTCTAATAGTAGCACTTTGGTTTATATAACTTATGATGAAGAAGATATGATTTATCAAAAGTATTATTATCTCTCGTATTTCTATATGGGTAATAGCATTACCGGTCCCCTGATAAAGTAAGATTATCTGCATTCGATATGATTATAAGAGTAATCATATTTGATAAATCTGTTCAAGATCAAGAAAAAAAATTAAGTTTACAAGGATGACACACATCTATCTTGAAACTGATTTAATAGCTATGAGACAAAAAAATTAACACAAGTAAATAATTTATTGGATCATGATATCACTTTAACTCTTCGCTTAAGTTAGAAGTAAAATAATATTTTACGATCTTTTATAAAGGATTAAAATATATGTAACTCTAGATAATTCATCATAAACTTTGATCTCTAACTTAAGTAAAAGTAAAATTTTATTTTACGATCTTTTCCGCAGCTTAAACTTTAATGGTATTTGGTTGGACCAAAACCCAACACGATGAAGCTAGTCCCAATTCTACGAGCAGTATTTGCAAGCTCGTAAGCAGACCAGGTGTAGTTCCGAGGAGCGTAGCACACCTCCTTAGCTTCCCCATTGTCTCTGCTCATTATGACGCGCTACCAGCACAGATCCGCCATCGGAGCGCCACGCCAGAAAGGTATTTTTGTTATGTCACCTATTTTTAGATATTTCAAAAGACTTTGACAATCTGTGTAAATAATCTCTAATTTTTGAAGGAACGACAAGCCCCAATCACGCAAAGCAAGGTACACCGCTTCAGCTCTGAAGGAACGACAAGCCCCAATCTCAGCTTGGAATGTTGTTTCTATCACAGAAGGTACGAAATGTACTAGTTGGAGGTGTTTATCAGTGTTAAACAGTACTAGCCCAACCCCTGCATGCCCGGCTTGATCAATCGAGGCATCCACCACTGCAAAAGCATAAGTAACCTCCCTCTGTCTCCCTCTGTCTCCATGTGAGTACATTAGTCATTGCATGAGAGTGGGTTTGTTGGGGTGTGGGTTTGTTGGATTTGTGCTCGAGATGTGCTCTGGCCAGAGACATAGCTTGTTGATTTATAAGCAAAGGTTGGGGGCTTTTACTTTCAAAAATGAACTTGTTTCGCGCTTTTCAAATTTCTCAGACAATGTAACATGATAGAGACTTATTTTTGATAATAAATGAGAATCTAAAGAACACAAGACTCCCAAAATCTCCCTCCCACCCTTGTTTTTATTTATTTCGAATTTTTTCAATTACATGCATACAGCCAAGTTCAGCTTTTATAAGAATCTACAGCCAATCATCTCAAATCTCTTTTCCTCAAATACAAGATTCATCAAATATTATGTTTAAAGACTAGCTAAGAATATCTGTAGAGCACTGCCAGCAAATATGCCTTCTATGGCGCATCCTTTCTTCCATATTTGAACTCGTCAGATCTTCTATGGCTCACGCTAACACTCCCCCTCAAGTTGGCATGTAGATATCTTTCATGCCCAACTTGACTAGTGAGTCATGAAAGGTTGTGCTTGACACTCCTTTGGTTAAGATATCAGCGAGTTGATCACCAGTTCGTACAAATGGAAGTGAGATCACATTCTCTTCGAGATGATGTCTGATGAAATGTCTGCTAACCTCAATGTGTTTAGTGCGGTCATGTTGTATTGGGTTTTGAGATATAGCGATTGCTGCTTTGTTATCACACATGAGTCTCATTCCTTCACTTGGACCAAACCCGAGTTCCAACATTATTTTCCTTAACCATATTAGTTCTTGCACTCCTTTTGCAATTCCGATGAATTCTGCCTCAGCACTAGAGAGAGCTACTACCTTTTGCTTTTTGCTTCTCCAGGTTACTAAATTACCGCCAACAAATATAAAGTAACCAGATGTGGATTTACGATCAGTGATATTTCCTGCCCAGTCTGAGTCTGTGTATCCTTCTATTCTTAAATGCCCATTCTTTTTGAAGAATATGCCTCTACCAGGTGCTCCTTTCAGGTACCTAAGAATTCGAAACACAACTTCCATGTGTTGCTCACTAGGAGCATGCATGAATTGACTTACGACACTCACATCATAAGAAATATCTGGCCTTGTATGGGACAGGTAAATAAGCTTACCAACTAATCTTTGGTATTTCTCCTTATTAGTTGGAACCTGATCTTGTAACTCTCCTAGCTTAAGGTTTTGCACCACCGGTGTATCTACTGGTTTACAGTCTAACATTCCGGTTTCGGATAATAGATCTAACACATACTTTCTTTGAGATAGAGATATACCTTCCTTTGATCTCGCAACTTCAATGCCAAGAAAATATTTTAATCGCCCTAGATTCTTCATTTCAAATTCCTTGCACAGTCGTCCTTGTAATTTCTTAATCTCATCTTGGTCATCGCCTGTAATTATTATGTCATCTACATAAATAATTAGTATAGTTATTTTTCCACATCTCTTCCTGTAAAATAAAGTATGGTCAGATTCACTTTGAGAATATTCATATTTTTTCATTGCACTGCAAAATCTCTCAAACCATGCTCTAGGAGACTGTTTCAAACCATATAATGCCTTTTTTAGTTTACACACTTGCGGTGATGAACCTGAGCAACTGTATCCAGGTGGGATCTCCATGTATATCTCTTCCTCCAAATCGCCATGAAGGAAAGCATTCTTTACATCAAACTGATGCAATGACCAGGCAAGGTTAGCTGCAAGAGACAATAAAATTCTAACAGTGTTTAATTTAGCAACTGGAGAGAAAGTCTCTTGGAAATCAATGCCATATGTTTGTGTGAATCCTTTGGCAATTAGTCTAGCCTTATACCGGTCTATCAAACCAGTTGGACCATATTTAATGGTGAAGACCCATTTGCACACCTACAGTCTTTCGTCCCTCTGGCAGACTTACCAACTGCCAAGTATTATTCTTTTCCAACGCCTCCATTTCTACCTTCATTGCTTCAAGCCATTTCGGATCACTCATGGCTTCGTCCAGTTTCTGTGGAATCCTAACAGATGCGAGAACGTTGTCAAAGTTTTTCATTTTATCTGGTAAATGTTTTGTAGAGGTGAAGTTGCAGATAGCATAGTTCCCTTCACCATCTTCATCTGGTCTGTATCTCTTAGGAGGTACACCCCGATTGTACCTGTAAGGTAGTCTAAAGTTGTTGTTAATTTCAAAGTTTTGAACTTGTACCTCGTTTTCGGAAGATTGGTCTTCTTGTGGTTGAGGGGACTGTATCATTTGCTCTTGATCATTTTCTGCACTGTCTTCTGAAGTTGGATGAACCACACTTTGAACAGGGTTCTGACCAGCTATTGGGCTTGAGTCGGCTGTTGGGCTTGAGTCGAACTCATCATCGTTAGATTGTGTGTTAGATGGGCTTTGCAAAGGTTACAACGATATGGTGCTCGGCCGAGCTATTGGAACAGAGAAATACTTATCACCAGTAGCTATTGGGTTCAAGTTAGTGGTTGCACTATTAAACCAAGATTCTTCCTCCCTTACATTCTCCCCCTGAGGAGGAATCTTCTTCTTTTTAAAAAAAACTTTCACTTTCAAGAAATGTTACATCCATTGTAACATAAACTTTCTTAGAATTAGGATTAATAAATTTTATACCCCTTTTGATTTTGACCATACCCTACAAAAACACATTTCTCAGCACAGGGTTCCAATTTGGACCGTTGATGTTTTTGTATATGGACATAGACAACACATCCGAATATTTTTGGTGGAAGGTTCAGAATAGACGGGATTTGAAAATATGAGGAGAGGACCTGAAGTGGTGTTTGAAAATTTAATACCACAGAAGGCATAATATTAATTAAATAAACTACCGTTGCGATAGCATGATCCCAAAACATTTGTGGTACATCGTACTCGAGTAACATTGATCTAGCCGTTTCTAAGACATGCCTATTTTTACGTTCTGCCACCCCATTTTGTTGTGGAGTGCTTATGCAACTTGTTTCATGAATAATCCCTTGACTGTCAAAAAATTCTCGAAGTACTTTGTTTACAAACTCTCCCCCATTGTCACTCCTCAAATATTTAATCATTCTACCAAATTGAGTTTTCACCATCTCAAAAAGGTTTTGAAAATATGTGGTACTTCATCCTTTGTTTTAAGTACGTATAACCAAGTCATTCTAGTACAATTATCAATAAACAAAACAAACCATCTATTTCCAGAGGAAGAATTTACCGGGGAAGGGCCCCACACATCTGAATGAATTAAGTCAAAAGGATTTGTTTGTTTATTTAAACTACTAGAAAAATGAGCACGATGACTCTTTGCTTTAATACATGTTTCACAACTGAATGTTTCATTCTCATAACCAGAAAATAGACTTGGGTATAGTTTTCTTAAATAACTAAAAGACGGATGCCCTAACCGCTTATGCCACATCCAAATATGAGATTTCCGATTCAACGATGATCCTGTAGATAGATGTGCTCCTCCAGTAGTCATGTCATCCAAATGATACAGTCTCCCCCTTCTAGAACCACGACCAATAACTTCCTTCGTCAAAAGATCCTGAAAGATACAAAACTGAGGATACATGAGAACCGCACAATTTAACTCTTCACAAATTTGACCAACAGATAACAATCTAGTGGATAAAGAAGGGACTAGTAGGGTGTTTGATAGAGTAAGAGAGGGTGAAATTTCAACATCTCCTGCGCCGGTCACAGGATGGGGCTCTTCATTAGCATTCACAATCCCATTTCTTCTTGGTTTTGAAGTCCTCACGAGATCCTTTGCTAAATAGGTCATATGATCCGTTGCCCCTGAATCAATTATCCAGTCAAGTTTATTAGTATTAGAAATAAAGTCAGTGTTACCTTCTTTGTTCTCAACTGGTGGCAGAACAGAAAACTTGTTCTTGGATATTATGGTTGCGGCTTGTGCTGCATTCTGATCATCTGTTGAGTTGTTCATCTTGATCATGGACGCATCAGGTCCATTTGAAGCCATCTCCTTCTGATCCGAAGCAGCCATGTGTGCTTCTCCTCTCTGTTGCCGCTTTTTCTTATGATCTTTCCACCCTTCTGGATAGCCAACCAATTTATAACACCTGTCTCGTGTATGATTTGTATAACCGCAGTGGGTGCACCCTTCTATTGAACCAGTTCTAGACTTAGAGTTGAAGTTTGATTTGTTCATGGCCAGGTTTGAACTTTTTGCAAGCATTACCATAGAGTTCTCTGTTCTATTTTCTCGGTTCAACATTACACCTTGACGATTTTCTTCTCTATTGACCAAAGCAAATGCTTGTTCTAAGGTGGGAAATGGTCTCAGTTGCAAGATAGTTGCCCGTACATTATCCAAACAATCATCAAGACCGTCCAAGAAGGTTACAACTCGGTCTTCTCTAACAAGCTTATTGTATTTTTCAATATCTACCGGACATGTCATGGGATTTGGTCTACGAGCATCTAACTCTTTCCACAGACCTTGTAAATGACTATAATATGTTTCAACGGTATTACCTGCTTGTTTAACCCGGTTAACCTTTCTTACCAAGTCTAGGTATTGAGTTAAGTCATCTCCATCAAAGTAGGTTGCGCTAATCGAGTCCTACACTTCTTTAGCAGTCGAGAAAGGAAGATAGTTACCTATTAACGATGGATGCATGGAATTGATCATGTAGTCCTTAATCATAGAGTCCTCCATCCTCCATTTACGGTATGCTTCATCTCTTTCGTCGGGCTTTGGTTTAGAGCCGTTGATGTAGCCAAGTTTGTCTCTGCTAGACAGCTTCATCTCCAACATTTGGGACCAGAGATTGAAATTCTTCTATTTTCAGGGTTCATTGATGATCATAGCCATAACAACGCAACCTTTGTGTCCAAGGGGAGCTTAGGGGACCTGATCTGAAGGGGGGAGATCATCCAAGTCGCTTTAGCAAACGGACAATCAAACAACAAATGCCTCGTGCTTTCATCCTCTAACCCACACACTTGGCAGCGAGGTGAAATTCTCTGTACTATTTTATGTATAGCCCTCATTACCGATAGTGCCTCATGTTTGAGTCTCCATAAGTATGTCTTGACTCTAGGGATAATCTCTCACTCCCATATCTGTGTCTAGAAAGGAGCAGCCAGAGCCGCTGGAACCGCTTGGTTCAGTTGTGTAAGGTTCAACAATGCTCTGTATCTTGACTTGACACCATATCTATCGTCCTTTGTAGCTGTCCAAATTAATCTGTTTGGAATGTTGGAATTACTTTTTGGAGCCCTTGCCAACTGTTTAATAATTTGCACCTCATGTTCATTAAAAACTGAACTCAACCTCTGTTCATTCCAGGACTGTGCTTGATTGTGCCAGAGATCCGAGAGGGTTAAGGTTTGAAAATAAGACATATCAGCATGGCTGCTCCAACCAGGATATTATAGTTCTCCCACTGCTTGAACCCTTTCTCCAGATTTTATTTGTATTATAAAAAGATATAATATTTTTTTCACGGGCTTGTATACACTACTAGAATTGTTGTTATTACTGTGGAATGAAAAACACTTGTTCCGTGGAGTCAAGCACGGAAAAGACGTCATTTCTGTGAATTACCCACGGAAAGACTTCCACGGTATTGTCATCGCCAGAACAAATACTATTTCCGTAGAATACCACGGAGATAATCCTTTTCCGAGGAATTAAGCACGAAAATGATTCTACGGAAATAGGTTCCCATCTGAGTGCTCCGGTTCTTAATTCCGTAGTAAACATTTGGCAGTTCCGAAAAATTGAGCAACGGAATAACTCATATTATTTCCATGGTTTTTACTTCCACGGAAATAACTTTAACAAGTCACGGAATAACTCTACTCATCCATATTATTATTCTTCCATTATTTCTGTTAGTAAAAGCATATTTCCGACAGTAGTATGTTTGTCAAGAAATCTATTATTTATGGGAGTAACACCACTTATTCTGGCAGTAAAACCCATTCCTACATAAAATAGCATCCCTAATTTTTGTTTTATTTTCCAATTGTCAACTGATGATAAATTAAAACAATCAAGTATTAAAAATAACTTCAGAAAAATAATATAGCATATAAAAACACCAATTGAAAGTACATCAAATCAAAAAATACAGGTATTGAACTGCCAAAATATAAACCCGTATATCAACTGCTATATTGCTATAATTGAAAAGCTGTTTGTCTGCTATATTGCTATAATTGGACATTCTATTACCAAAAAATTAAAAACCGTAAACCATACCAAACCTAACTACTGTATTTGTTGATTGTCCGAGTTCGATCCCTCGTACCATCGGTTCATGGCTACCTCGCTTATTGCAGCTTGCGTTACAAGTGCTTGTATCCCTCCCATCACATTTGATTGCGACATTGAAGATAATCTCTAGTATAGAACAAAAAAAATACTTAGGATCTTTTACTTTGAAGCATCAGTACAATTAAACAACCTACATTTATAAAATTGGGTCCTTTGTATCTCTCTATTTTGAAACATGTACAATACAGTTTTTTCTTCTTGCCCTCAAGCATGACTAATATAAATTTGTAATATTTACTACTAAACGCATGCTTAAACCCAATATTGAAAGTTGATCAAACATTAGACATAACAACAAAGTTGAATCTATCCATGTCAATGTGATACAGTAGCAATTTTCAAACCCACTTCGAATTTTGAATAATTAATATGACGCCATAATAAATGTAGTTGAATATTATTTATAAGAATAAAAATTATCAACTACCAACATGCTCAATAATTGAATCAGAGTCTATGCTTGGAAGAAAAACATGATGAAAATGACTTTTTCGTTTGTGGATATATTTTAATTGCAATAATTGCATGTAGATGATGAATCTTAATTGTTGAGAACTAGAGATGACTAACAAAATAGTTGACTATTTATAGAAGGAAAAAAAACGTTTTTTAGTTTTGGATTTTTTAATTGTGATGTTTTTTTTATGAAAAGGAACATATTTTGAAGTAATATTAGTGCGTAATCCGCAAAGCCCTTTTTTATAAAATGAAATGGTTAATGGTGTATCATGAACTTCTATTAAAAAAATCTTAATTCAAAATAACTGTCATTATTATGATCGAACTGATGATAAAACAAATCCGATAACTGTAGAGTAATAGTAAATGTTTTGTTCTTACTTGGTGCAGAGGTATTTGCATTCCAATAAGTGCACTGTAAGAAAGGGCCATGTGACCCTAAGTAAATAATATGAAAATATTAATATTACGATGATATTCTTTTATGACTGCATAAGAGCCCTGAAATTTGCCATAATTCCTTTTTAGAAAATATATATAATTTTTAGTGAAACATGATAATTATCAATATTCATACCTATCTGTTATATCAATTTCAGCAAAGTCTTAAAACACAAACTAAATCTACAGACTTTGACATGCATGAATCTCACAATACTAGTCCACTCCAATGTTAAAAACTATGAAAACCTTACACAACTCCCGTCAAACACCATCACCCATTCAAAATTGTTAGAAATTATACTTACCTGAAATAAAGGCATATGTTGTCCTTGAGTTGGCTGAGAAATGAGACCATGAGCCTACAAGCACAACATACAGTGAACAACAAAAATTAGTATTGTGAAACATCAAAACCTGACTTGTTTGCACTCAATTCCCACTATAGAAAGCTGAAAATTCACCTGAGATAAAACTCGCCGTGACATTTCTGCTCGATATTTAAACTGTTCCTTCATTAATAAAACAACACAATAGCAATTTGGTGAATACATTAATTAATCAATTACCGAGTTAATAAAATCTACTGGTCTCCATTTATATATAAATTATAAATTAACAATAATTTTTATTTACCAAAAATTAGATCTCCAAAGTATCTCTTGGAGAGAGGTACAACAAAGTGGTACATGTGCTAGCATCAGTACTTAGCCTTCAAAAAATTCTATTTATCATTCTTTGAACATATTATCAATGAAAATAAACCAAACACGAAAAACAAATCTAATCAAAATGAATTATGGTGACAAAATAAGGAACAACGATAAAAAAACAAATAAAATTAGTCTTGGCGAAGTACTTCAAACTCACATTCATGGACATCGGCTCGAATGTAATGCCTTACAGTGTCGTGGAAGCATTAAATGCCCTTCGCAACGAATTTGAATAAATCACTCGCGAGAACAATATGTCTATTTCTTTCTCGGAATTCAAAGTTGAATTCAGAACCTTTTTTGTAACACTGAGCTCTCCTTTTCCATTCTTGCTACCTTCCTTTGGTACCACCTTTGGTGACACAACACCAAACTCAAGGTTACCAAACCCTATATTTAATGCCGTTTCAGGATGGATGAAGACACAGCTAGTAAGAGATACTCCAAGTTCAAGGCCTCTTTAATTAAATTGATAGACATGTTTGTTATCCCCAGCTTGTACACGGAGAAGAGCTTTCAACTTGGTTTGTTCAATCTGAGGATTAGGTTTTGGTGGGGACTTGAAGCGTGTTTTTGGTGCAACCACTAATTCTGTACCTGGCACAAGTTGCACTAAAAAAGAAATTCAAGTTAAGGCCTATTAACAATGAAGAGCCAAAAAGTCATACTACACGTTTCCAGATAGAAAAACTCCAGGTATTGAAGAAACAAGCTGTAATAACCCTAATCTTATGGTACATTTGGTATTGTTAGCATGTACCATAGTAGATAGCATTACATGCTATTAGAAAAGAAAAATTCAAACAGAAAGAGAAAAAGAAAGTTGTATAATGGTAACGAGATTAATTTTGGTGTAAAGAAATGATTAATTTAGTACACTATTTTGTCTTACCCAAAGACTTGTTAGGAGAACAGGAGATGACGAGAAATTCAACAATGACATGCTCATACAACCACAAGGGGAATTTCATTCCCTCATAAATAACGCCAACCTATTGAAAGCCAAACATGTATGTCAATTGAACTAATTGTTCAATAAGATGCAAACATCATATTTGTTTGAATATCCACGAGTAACATAACATCAGCTTTATCCCTATCAACTAGAAGTCCATGCAAGCCAAACTCAGTCAATGTTTATAGTTGGGTTAAAGAAGCAAGCATTAATGTTTATAGTTGGATTAAGGCACAATCGTAATTAGAGCTTTACAGAGGCAACACTGCTTTATAAATTGAGACTGGATAATTTTAGATGGATTAAATGATTTCATTAATGCGGGCTCCATTGTAGAAACCAAGTACGAACAAAATCTTTATAAGGAATAAATGGAATTTAGCATTAAATCTTTAATATCAATGTGCTTACTTGAAGCGCAAGGAAATAAATGTTCCGCTTATTTTAAATTTTCTCTGTCAGCAAGGAAATAAATCTAAATAAAATATTGAAAAAAATAACATGAACTATTGGATATTAACTCCATGCAGGAAAGATAATGAACCAGTTATACAATGTGGTGTTGTCTCTATCAGTTACATTTGCAAGGAGTTATTGATGATTTGAAATTTATTAAGCATGATAAATCTTATTGTGGCGAAGTGCTATCATGATTTACTGTCACCAAACAACAAATGATGCCCCCAAGACCCCAACCCCACCCATACACACACATTAAAAGCTGCATGACACTTCTCAAATTATGAAAAACCTGAGATACTAAAAATCATTTAAACTAATAAAAGACTAACCTGGGTCAACATGACCTCTTCGGCAGATTCGGGCCGGCTCTCCAAAATCTCCCAATCTTCTTCAGTTGCTGGTTTTATATTAACAGTAAGGGCTTTTGACAGTTCTGGAATTGCTTTCATTCTTGCTTTTATTTTATCTGGCAAAGAGATGCACTCTGCCAGCTTTTGGGGTACCTGCAGAGCAACTTCCTATTATCATATGCCCTAATTTTTGCACTTTAAAAAATTTTAACTACATGAAATACCACGCGGGACTTAATAAACTGGTTATGTAGTTAAAAACTCCTACTCTGAAAATAACGAAAAAGGAATGTCTAAACATCTCTCTGAGGTCTTGCAAAAAGGATAATGCTGGATTATGGCATACTGGTACTAGTTATATTCCTTTTTTCTTTCCCAATTTGCTTGCTCTATGCTAAATTTCCCAAATAGGGCGGGATAGAGTCGTTAAATTGAGCAATTAGGGAGAAACATAAGCCTTCTTTTAGGTAGAATTGTTCGTAATAGGAACAATTGAGGCACTTTTAAATTTAATCGCTGCATCAGGATCAGCAAGGCTTAACAGTTAGGAATCACCTATCCGGGGAAATGAACAAGCAGTCAGATTCCTTTTAGAAGTACACAATGCTCCATACTAATATTTGTTCTTCTGTTAGAAAAGCAAATATGACACCAACTGTAAAAATAAAATTAGAGTCATTAATTCTGTGAGTAATGTCAATATTCCTGTGAGTAATAATGAAAATGAAGTCAAACTGCTCAAATTCTAGAAAACAAGGTTTTCTAACAGAAGAAAAGGGGCACGGGGCTCAGTCCTTGGCATTGCGACATGGCACACTAGGCTAGGAAAATAAAAGAAAGGGAGTACCAGAATGTCAAGGCGATGACAGGGAGCAAGGTACAAGAAGGGGGGCTTGGCCAAGATCAGCCCGAGATTGTGTCGACCGTGTCGAGGCGACCACAAGTGGGGAGGCGAATTGTGGTCAGCAAAGTGGGTAAGCCGAGGAAAAAAGGTGCTGGGATGAGCGCTCGACGACCACTAATGGCTGAGTGGCGAGGGTTTCACAGCGGAACACTAACTTGGAGATGAGAATGGTGGGGAAATGAAGACGGAGAGCTAGCTTGGAGGATATATGTGTACTCTTTTTTCAAAAGATGTCTCATCTTTCCTAATTTTAGGATAATTTTATTGAATGTTATACTATTTGTTTGAGAGGGTTCGACAGTCCATAAGGTACACCTCTTTTCATATTTTACTCTACATATTTGGCTCCAAATGTTGTTCGTTTTTAATACCATGACCCAGAAATATTTTAGGATCATAGCGTCATTTAGTGTGTCTAACCTCCTCAAATTCAAACCTCCCACCTCTTTTGACATGCATATGTGATCCCATGCTACGTAAGTCATGTAGTGTTTTTTGTTGAGGTTCTCACCAAAGCTTCCATTATGTGACTCAACCCAACAATCTCATCTTCATCAGCCCGACCAAACAAGACCAAATCATGCATACATGTTGTGTGTGAGTGGGGGTACAGTTGGAGTGAGGGAGACTCCTCTGATTATGCCAGTGCTCTGAGCCACCTGAAGCATCCGTGATAGTGCCTCAATGGATAGGATAAATAGGTATGGAAAAAATTGACATCCTTGCCTTAGGCCTCATGTTGGTGTGATGAACTCACTGCCATCTGCTCTATTTAGTTTGATTATGAATTTAGAACGTGAAACACATGACATAATTAGGTTAGTTTTTCTACGGAAAGCCAAGCTTTCACAGTGTCATTCTTAAGTACACCCATCTAATAGTATCAAAGGCCTTAAATAAATCAGCTTTCAGGGCAAAAGCACTTTCCATGTATTCTGTGCTTTGAAAAGAGTGCAAAATCTCCTTCATTAGCAAAATATTATCGTGAATATTCCTCCATTTCAGAAAAGCGGATTGAGTATTAGAGATAAGCGCTGGAAGCAACGACTTTACCCTATTCATAATATTTTTTTTGTGAGCAATCTATAGAACACTTAGCATATACTAAGCGGCCTGAAGTAGGTCGGTTTTGAGGACTGCTTAATTTTTGGTATTAACACTAGGTGGTTGTGCATCCACATTTGTCACTCCAGTAATGTCCAACGACTGCTAACCTTTTCGGAGAAGTTTTATCACATAAATTTTAAATTTTACAGGTTGCTTAATTCTACTTTAAAATTTATTTATTTATTTTTAATCACTAAACTTTAATGTTTGTTTAAATTTAATCACTTCGATATTTTTTATTCAAATTTAATAAAAATGTATATTAATATATATATTTATTATTTTTAAACAAGATTGATAAATAATTATTATTTCATTGTTCATAACATATATTATTATTTTTTTCCATCCGTTACGAAACTTCAACATATTTGATTTCATATTTGATTTAGAAAAATAACATTATCATATAATTGAAAGCCGATAATGTATGACTAGAGATATTTCAATTAGAACGATTTAATTATTATACAATAACACTTAATATAGTTGTTTGATCAATAAACTTAAAAATTATGCAAAGAATGTACATTCTAAATAACACGATTACTTGTAAGAAATAGCATGTATATAAAATATAATAAATTTCTAACTTTTTAAAAAGAAATAGAAATAGAAATAGAAATAGAAATAGTTAGTTTGCGCTTTAGTATCATATTCTTAAGTTTTACATGAAAATATATATGTCCAAACTTTAATATAAAAGTCATGTTAAGTTTGGATGAAAAAGCTAATAGAGTGAACAAGTGTTGTCAAATCAAAGTTTAATAATTAAAAATAAACAAATAAAATTCAATGATTAAATATAAATTAGAGGTATAATTCAATGACATCTTTTACGAATTACCTTACAATTCTACAAAATCATATAGATTATATCAAATTCTCATACACTTCAGTATCGTGTTAATTAATTAATGCAACATAACAGTTTACATTTTTATATTTCAAGCACTCAAATAATAAACGAATTGAAGACGCATTTTTATTGATGTCTTACATTAATAATTCAGAAAACAAGGATCTAGTTTTTTTCCAAAATTTCTGAACTATGGATTTATTGCTACACTTTAATTAAGTACGCAATATTCAAAAGTCCGGAAAAAGAAATAGTTGTTATTATTTATTAAGGTAATTCCGGCTTCATCCAATAATATAGTCTTCAAATAAATAGTTAACCATAAAAATTTTAAATATATTTAATAAAAATTCACATTAAAAAAATTTAGACATAATAATTTTAAATGCTAAGTAATAATGATAATAATAATAATTATTATTATAATAATAAATAATATAACTAAACACATAATAATTTATAAATGATCATATAAAAATTGAATCATTTTAAGAATTAAGTTTCACCTTAAATATATTACATATATTATTTTTAATGAGAAGAGAGAAATTATTTTATATGAACTCTTGGATTGAAGAAGATGAAAAAGTTAAAATAAAATCAATGGTGGAGAAAAGTGATGATATGTCATGGTTGAAAATTTTGAAAGGTTAATTCTCTTTATAAGTTATGAATTATGTTTATGTGTTTTGTGTTTGTTGGGTGTACGGGGAGAAATGTTAAGAGGCATTTTCAGGTTCTTTGGACACCGGAGGGCGGAGAGGCTATTTTTTATCTAGTGTTTTGTATTTCGTTTTTTTTTTTAATTCTTTTTTATTTTATTTTGGACATGCACTCCAATTCTCCAAGGGCATTGAAACATCATTATCAGCATGGTGCTATTTCTAATACCGAGAATTCTGAGAGAGAGTTTGGATGGATTTTCTGAGTGATAATATGTATAGAAAATCTTTTTCTCTCGGACCTTTCATTTCCAAATAATTCTCACATTATCAATGCTTATATCCTTTAATTAAGCACGTGATAATTGAGTCCGATATCATATATATATAGTTTTTTAATATTTTCCTCATTTAGATCTGACGTATAACGTTTTCTTTTTGAATTTTCTCTTCCTTACAACTTATGATATTGAAATGTGTTTTATGTATTATAACTTTGATGTTGAATATAAATTAGATATGTTGTGATCTTGAATATATTATTATGCTGATAAAATTATATAAAGATATATATTTAAAGTATACTTGTTGCTTTATGAGAAAATATTATTTTGTGAAGTTTATTTTTTTATGTTATTTAGTAAATAATTGAAAGAAATCACATACTCCAGATAATCACATATAAATGATATTTAAATACCCAGAATACATATCTAAATACCCAAATAAGAAATCTAAATATCTAGATATTATACTTAAATACTCAGAACACATATCTAAATACCCATAATAAATATCTAAATACCCATAACACATCTATAAATACCTAAATAATTAATCTAAATACTTAGATATTATACTTAAATACTTATAACACATATCTAAATACCCAGAACAAATATCTAAATACCCAGAACACATCTATAAATATCTAAATAAGAAATCTAAATACCTAAATACATAAGAACAAATATCTAAATACCCAAGTAAGAAATCTAAATAGCTAGATATTATATATAAATACAAAAAATTCATATCTAAATACATAAGTAAGAAATCTAAATACCTAGATAATATATGTAACTACCCATGACACATATCTAAATATCCAAAATATATATCTAAATACATAAGGAATAAATCTAAATACCTAGAATATATATCTAAATACCCAGGATAAATATCTAAACACTCAGAATACATATCTAAATACCCAGAACATATATCTAAATACCTAAATGCGGAATCTAAACACCTAAATATTATATCTAATTACATATAATATATTATTATGCATGCATGACACATATCTTTGATGTTCAACATAAATTAGAATGTTGTGATATTGAATATATTATTAGACTAATAAAATTATATAAAAATATATTTAAAGTATATTTACTGCTTTATGAGAAAATATTATTTTATAAAGTTTAATTATTTTGTGTGTTATTCAGTAAATAATTGAAAGAAATCGCGTGCGTGCTTAAAAGGAAAATTTGTTAAGTGCAGTTGAGCGAAACTTTCTGAAAATGAAAAATCATTTGTGAGGGGATTTTTTGGGGATTATCGCTACGGTATTGTTAGTCACTTCCTAATATGTATAAAATATAGATTTGTGCTGATTTGATTAGATATGTTTATGCTGCATATATTGGATCTGTGATGTTTTTTTTTCTCAATTTCCACAAAACTATCTAGGTGGTATTCCATTATTTTTGCCTTTTTGTTATTTGGTAGAAAAATGTCATGTACTATTTCTGAAAAGAAATAAAATGTTTTGTGGCTATTTGAACAATAGGTAAGATTCGTCGTAGAAAATTCACTCAGTACTTAATGTATTAACTCGCTTAATTTTTTTATATCTTTTACAAAATTTGAAGCAGAAAAAACATTACAGATGCTAAGTTCCTCTTTCATATGCTATGGTATCAAAGATAAAAGAAAAACTGAACGATTATAGCGTGTATGTTTGCATTCCACTACATTAAAAATGATGAGTTTTTTTTAGTCTAATTGGATTTTTTTGTTCATAACATGTTTGGTGTGATATAGGGGTGTCAATGGGTCGGTCAGGTCAGATCGGATTCGGGTCGGATCATTATTATTTTATTATTTTTTTACCAGATTAGAATTCGATCCGATTACATTTGGGTCAAAAAATCTTAAATTGTATCCGACCCGTATAAAATAATTAAATATTTATTAAATATTTTAATATTATTTTAAATAATTAAATATTAATTAATTTATAATTAATCTTAATTAGTATATAATTAATGTATATTTAAAATTTAATTAGTACTAAATCATAAAATTACTTTAAAAAATATAATTAATCGGGTCGGATCGGGTTGATCCAAACCCGACCCAACCCGATTCGGATAAAAAAAATTTGATACACACCTGATCCATTTATTTTCATATCATATCGAATCAGATCAACCCGACATGACATATCAATAATTGGTACCCGTAGTGTAACACGAGTGGGAAACAGATGAACAATTAATCCCATCCAACAACAATCTTCTTCACAAATTGGAGGGGAAAATATTTGATCAACTTAAAATTTTCCAATAAATGAATAGCGACCTCTAATGATAGCTATTAAGAGCAAGATACTCATTATTTTCATTATTTGATGGAGCTTATTCTTCATAAAACTTTTGACCATTATTTTTTATGAAATTTTAAAACGTTTTCATTAATTCTTAAGTATTTATTATATTTTCACAAAATTTAAAAAAATATTTTTATATAAAATAATTTTAATTTTGATTTTAGTTATATCAATAGTTTTTATTTTCTGTAGTTTCTATAATGTAACATCTTGACAGTTTTTTTTGAACTAAAAATAATCTTTCACTCAGTGGCGGGTGGGCCTACTCCTTGTCGGGTGTCCTATCCCGTAAGGGCCCGCCGCCTCTTCGGGGGTTTTGAGGGCGTCTATTGTCATAGGGCTTAGCACGTCCAGGTGTCATCTTTCGGACATAGTTTGTGATGAACTTCTGGATGAAAGCCCATATATTCTTATCCCGAGCTAATTTCTCCAGCTCATCTTTCAAAGCAATGTAGTCCCGGGTGTCATGGCCCTTACTATGATGGAACTCACATTATCTTGCCAGGTCCTTTATTTCGAAGACTTCCAACCGGGGCTTCTCTGAAAGATACTAAGTTTGAGCTACGACAAACGCGGTCGGTCAACGTCCCCCACGCTCGCGGAGTTCACTCCTCGGAGGAAAACGGTTGGGCGGTGATGGTCGAAACCGGTAGAGCTGGATGAACTATGGCTGGGTGCCTGAAGGGGTTGTATGAGGGTGAGATGTAGATGATAATAGGTTTCGGCACATCGTCCCGAGGAGGATGTCGCCGACGAGAAGGTGAGTGAGGTGACATATGGGTATTGGGGGATAAAAGGTTGTTATAGATACATTGCTGGATGATGGTATGGATAATAAGGTGGGAAGAAAGATATATTGTAAGGCGGTGAAAATGATGGTATGAATGTAGCTGTTGCTAAGGTTGTGGCTTGGTTCTGAGGAGGTACCTGGTTGCTTTGAGGTTCCCAGATTGGGGCATCCCAAGATTGGGATCCAACCTAGGCCCTGATGGTGTCGGGATGTTGTTAGCTTGTGGTCGGTGGGGGAGGTGTGTATCTAGGTGGAGTTGGGGAGGGATTTCTGTCGGGACCGAGAGTGGGTTCCCAAGCTGAGTTGTTAGCAGTCATTCCGATCTTATAGTTTTATAAACACCGAAATAAAAGCTACTCTCAACGAAAGCACCAAATGATAAGAGTATTTGGTATAGATATAGTATACCAAACCTTAACTATCTCTGGAGAGTGTGTGTTTATATAGCTAAGTTGTGATCCCTCTCTCAGTAAGCATGTGTCTTCTATTTATAAGCCTCTTTCGAGACTAGTAACAAACCTATCGGGACAGAGCTCCGACCAAGTGGTTAGGTTCTGTACTTGCTGTTCGACAGGAGTTCGAGATAGAGCTAGGCCGCGGTGAGACCCAATCGCGTTGGGCCATATCACTATAATTAATCTTGAACTTTTATGAAAATCTAAATTTATATTAATTACTACATTATCTTCATTTTTTATGAAATTTTTTTTTTCTAGTATCTTATAATTAATCTTGAGTTTGAATTATTTATCGTTTTCAAACTAATTAATTAATGTAGAATTATCTTAAAATTAATCATCTTTATTTAAAATTGATATTTTATTTTATTTATGAAGATAAAGAATTAATTTAAGAAATAATGTCAAAATTTATGAGAATATTTATATAAGTTCTTGAAATAATAATATTTGAAATATCATTGTTTGGTTAGAAAAAATTATAAAATTTTAACCCACGAATAAAAGGGCTCAGGAAGTATTTTTTGACCCAAAAACATAGGTCATGTGCTTTTCCTATGACAAGTATAGATCATATTATATAATTTATGAAAAGTGGTTGTTTGTTTTTCTTATTATGTTTATATTAAAAGTTATGACTGTTTAAAATCTTGAATTTAATTTTTAATTTTTCTCCGATTTCTTCATAATTTTGACTTTTGTGTTCGTCCGAATGACTCAAAAATCTTTAAATGATGCACTCATCACCTCTATAAATTATTAAAATGATCAATTCTTTCTTTGATTAATCCGAACAATGATATCATAAATCTTATTATTTGAACCTATATAATTATTCACAAAAAAATGATCAAATTCTTTAATAAATTCTTTACCTTTAAGAAATAAAAAAAGAAGTTGGTTAATTCAATGTCAATTTAAAATAAAGTTGATTAATTTTACATAATCCTTAAAGAAATTAATTAATTTCGAAAAAATAAACAAAGGTGAAGGAAGAAAAATGGTGAAGGAAGAATATTAATTTGGACCAGCCTATTTTCTTGCAGCAACACAATCCGGCTACATGAAAAATGGTGAAGGAAGAAAAGAGGTCCTATACACCATAGCTTCATTCTTGAATCAGATTTGAGATCATCAGTCTTCATCCGTTCAAAACTGAGGCACCATAGCTTTGTTCTTGAATCTGATTTGAGATCATCAGTCCTCATCCATTCAAAACTGAGGCACCATAGCTTCATTCTTGAATGTGATTTGAGATCTTTATTATCCATTCAAAACTGACAGTTACTATTTCCAAACACCAGGCAAAAGCCGTATTGTATATTCCTCATACATACGATTAATGTATAACCAACAAGCATATTGATAATTTCATCAAACACATTATGTAATTAACCAGCACCACAAACTTCAATGCCAAAAATGAACTTCACTCCCTCGAATGAAAACTAATGTCACCGTAAAAAAAGTTGGCTTCCCCAGAAATGAACTTTATTCCCTCCTTAAGAGAAGACTAATGTCCCCGTAAAAAGTTGAACAGAAAACAGCTCTTGTACATTAATTGAAGATCGGTCATCAATATAACCCACTTATATATAGTAATAAGAGAGCTTAATGATAAATAACTTCACCAACGCGTACCCCCTCAACCACAAATTACGACATCCGACACAGTACTCTCTTAGTTTAAAATCCTTACCCATCCCAACACGTGGGTAGAAAACGAACAGGACCTAAAAGTACAATGAAGACCACTGACTTCGGCCATGCGCCTTCTTGATCGCACATCGACCCTGTCCAGGCAAGTACCTTCCTCTGTCGTACTCGAAGGCCTTTTATAACCTCTCTAGCCTTCCCGCGCGTATTGTTCCGCTATTGTGGGACTAAGTGTGCGACGCATACAAACCGGATAGCGCGCCTATGTTTTGTGTGAAGCGGTCTGTTATTTTTTGGGCTGTTGTTGTAGGGTTCAGCGGTGATATTATTTTGACGCGCTAGCGGTCCATTATATCCTCCCTCATTGATATAAAAGTTGATAGCCCATACATTATTTTATTTGAAATAAAAAATTGTGTTTTCTATAATACTTTCTAACAAAGAAGTTGACCCAACTAAAAGAGCTTACTAAAACAGAATAAAAGAACATAAAAATTGCAGTCCCGCGTTGAATAAAGTGGGGAACTTTCATTTTATGAAGCTGTACACATAACAGATAATGTAGTCTGGTGACACAATGCACCATAGCGTAGTCTGGTGAGTGGTGACACAATACGACACATGCATAGGATGGGGATCAAGTTTTACAGGAAACCATTTCAAAACTGGTTCCAGTCTTCCAGATCAAAAGTCCACTTCAGTCCTGAAATTTTCATTAGTAATTGAGATTTTTCTTGTGCTATTTGATTCAAGTTCTTAAGTTTCTAATTCAAAATCACTTTATACAGATACCTGTAATAAATGTGAAATGAAATAAACACATTTCAAATATGTAATAGTTATTGATATAGTCAGTGCATTGTTAGTTTGAAATAGAAACTACTATGAAAGATAGAACATGAATTAGCAATACATGAATTAGCTAACAAGTTGTGATGACCTCATTGACCTGGAGGATAGATGATCTAAGAAAATATAAACAATACCATCTACCTAGCTGTTACAAAATTATCAACTGTTACTCGCAGTAACATTAAAAACATAATCAGCGTCTTTGTTGTCATGTCATACAAGCTTGTTGCTGCATACGAATCCTACCAGAAACAGCAATATCAGGCAATAGTACGAGATAAATCTAAGTATTTTGTACGAAAGGTTGAATGTCACATATTTAAGTGCATCTTTCAGATTTCTTTGAATTTGAGATCAATTCCACCTTTCAATAATCCACCAAGAACCATAATTGAAAATAATTGGTTGGCTTTATGTATTTAATTACCACAACAGACCAGAGGAGTTACTAGAAGAGTATCCCAGAAGCCAGTAAGTTGGTAGAAACCCATTTTTGCTTGTAATTTAAGTCGCATCCCATCAATTCATGCCTCTTGAGAAAGCTTACCAGTGAATGAACCGTGAGCAACTACACTGGTAATCTCTCATATGCTGTCAATTGGAATTTTTTTTTTTTCAAGTTATATAAGTACAAAATGCCCCTTTCCAACTTCTCTGAAATGTCTGCCTCAAGGGCCCAATGATAGATAGTGGCATCAGCTAACAAATACCAGGACGTCTATGAAATGACAACAAAGACGTATGCAGCAACAAGCTTGTATGACATGACAACAAAGACGCTGATAGATAAATATGTTTTTAATGCTACCGCGAGTAACAGTTGATAATTTTGTAACAGCTAGGTAGATGGTATTGTTTATATTTTCTTATAAGATCTATCCTCCAGGTCAATGAGGTCATCATAACTAGATAGCGGCATCAGCTTTCCAACTCCCTGAGGAGGCTCCATAGACTCTTTCCCAGTTCACAGACAGAAAAGCAACTGACAATAAAAGAAAAGTATGTGATCCTTACATAAATTTATTATATTTATTAAATTATTAATTACCAAAAAAAATTATATAAGGAAAAAATTACAAGATTATGAAGAAGAGACAAATTTTTTTATCAGGGGACGCCAGCACGAGGGTCAGAACCATGCTGCCAGACGTACACAAATGCATCCCAACCAGCACTGGCGAGGAGACCCTCGACCAAAACACTCTCATCAACACCAGCAGCAAACTCAGTGTGGTGCGGGTACCGTCCAAGCTCTGCATCCTCCTTTCTGAAGTCCCACAGGCGCACAGTCATGTCATATGAGCAAGTCAAAATCACACTCTCCCTGTGTGGTGAGAAACGAACCTTCCTAACTGCATACCTGTTGTTAGTGAACGATAAATGATTAATATTTCAGTTTCAGGACCATACTTGTCACATGACTAAAAGGATTTCAATTTGATCTGTGAACAATAAAATCACAAACTTATATACATTAGATGATCTTGAGATGGCCTGCAAAAGTTATCCATCTTCTTTCTGTTGCTCCACTTATGTTTTTCAACTGTTCAATAAAATCACTTACGTTTTCCAACTGTTCAAGAGTGCATCTTATAAGTGCATGTCAAAAAGGATTAGATTGGTATTTATAATCCACCTGAACGGATAATAGCTTATATTACCCTACTAAAATGCAACGGTTTGTTACAGTTATCATACCCATGCCCTGCCAGTTCAGCCATCGGAGCTCGTGGTGCTCTCACATCCCAGACCCTCACAGTCTTATCCACCGATCCAGTAGCAAGAATAGAAGCATCATACTTATTCCAATCACATGACAGTATCTCATGATCATGAGCAGGTAACGTCAGACTAGACCCAGGGTCCCGGACATCCCACACCTTGACTGTGCGGTCTCCTGAGCACGACGCAAATATGTCAGCATGTCTAGGACACCAAATTGCAGCATATACACAGTATGAGTGCTCTAGAAAAGTGCGTACAGAGGTGGGCCGGTCTAAGGTCCATAGCTTGACTGAGTCATCCCATGAAGCTGATAGGAAGGAATCACGTCTCACGGGATTCCAGTCCACTGATTGTGCCTTTATAAAAGAATATAGTTAATCAAGCATTGTTCCAAATCCACCTTTAAAAAAAGGAAAACAATCTAGGGCATACCAATGTACAAGTATGGAAATTGGAAGTTTGGAGAGTAAGTTGAGTATAATCAGAACTGCACCGCTTATAATTCAACCAGGCTAGCAATCGGTGTAACTTTGCTATCAGCTGATTTGCATTTATATCTCTCCAGGTGACGCAATCAAATTAGATAATACCGAACCATGCCTCTCACAGATCAACGGTACGCAATTAACAAGAGCAGACGGAGCAAAGGAGGAGGCGTACCTCGCGGGAGTGCTCCTTGAAGGAACGAACGGGATTGGAAGTGGGGGGGAGGGAGTGATCGAAGAGCTTGAGGGATCCATCGGCGACAGCAGCGACGGCGAGGGAGTCGTGGGACTCCGACCAGCAGCAGTCGTAGATAGCGTCGGCGGTCTCGAAGAAGGCGAGCTCGGTGATGACAGGGGAGGAAGGGAGCAGTTCAAGCACGTGTAAGCGGCCGTTGCCGAGGATGCCGTAGTTCTGCGCCGTCGCGGCCAGAAGTCGCCCCTCGAAGAACGGGCTGAATCGCACCGAGTAACCCGGGAACGGCGTCTTGAATGCCGGCATCGCTTGATTGACTGATTGATCTGATTGTTTGGGATTATTTTTTTTCTTGGGAGGTGCGAACTGCGAACTAGCACTGGGAATCGGAAAAGGGTGAGGAAAATTCTGATTTAGAGTAGTGTTTTATTTTTTTTCTTGCGGAACTAGCACTGCGAACCAGTTTTTTCCAGTTCTTGCTTGAATTGTTTGACAGATTTTTTTTATTTAATAATTGTAAAAATTATATTATTAAAAATAAGAGTGATAAAATTATAATTTCAAATTTATAAATGGTAGCGCACCATTGGTAGTGGCGTAGAGAAACACGCCACTGGTAGTGACGTTTTTGCTATAGACGCGCCACTACCAATGACGTCTTCTCTATATTAATGATTTTATTATATAATTTATTTTGTGTAGTATTTTTATTATTCAATTTGAGAATAATAAATTATTTAAATTGAATAATATGGTAATATACAAATTTGAGACTAATTCTCCCTTATCAAAATTAGATTTATTTTTTCTTTCGTTTTCATTTTTTATAGGAGGTGACATATTATGGAAGCTTCGATGAAAATAAGATAAATAATTATTTACGATATATTGATGAAAAAATGATTGATATATTAAATAATTATTTATCGAATTATAAAATTATTATTTATCGTATTAAAAATAGAGTAACAAATAAAGTCATAATAGAGAAATAAATAATGTCATAAAAAAATATAACAATCAAGTCTCATACAAGAAATAATAAAGTACTAAATAAGATACAACAATCAAGTCATAATAAAATACTAAATAAAATAACACAATAAAATCTCCATAATAGAGTCATAATACAATAATAAAGATAAAAAATAAAACACTACTCCTGACGATGCCTGACAAGTCGACGGGGTCTCGATCGTCCCTGCAAAAGTAAACACATTACATCAGTGAGTTGATTAAATTTTTTATCATTTGCATTTACTAAGTTATAAAATAAACAACTAACCACGTCAAGTGTATATCGACGTGGTGGAACAACATCACGATGTTCCCGACCAAGAGCAAGTGGGGTGAATTCCCCTGTCTGTGCAGGCTCTGCAGCATCCTTCCGAATATGCGATGACTCTCCAGGTCCTGATGGAAAGCCATACTATCGAGGATCGTACTGCTGCCCATACTACTGAGGTGGCTGTACAGGATCCATCGGTATGTGCTGGGTCTGTGAGAAATGCTGAGTGTTGAATGGATCTAAGAACTGTGTACCCGACGGATCAGGAATATCAGTAGACAACCTAGTAATAACGTCATTCCAATCGTAGTTCTCTGACAACTGTTAAAAAGTTCAAGTTGTTAGAATTATATTGTTCATATTTTAAAATTTTAAATTAAGTTATAATACTTACGCTACCGAGAATAGTCGTGAAGTCAACATTTTCATAGGGAAAGTATGGGGGATGTGGAGTTGGTGCAGCCTCCGAATCACCCGTCGAATCCAGAATAGCATCAATATCTGTGGGTAATCCTGCCGCCTGTAGAAGCTTGTCCATCTTATGAGGCATCACTACATCCTCAAAATCCCCTTGCACTCTGAAAGCATAACCTTGTCAAACCGTCTCCATCCCCTAGTGACCGCCCATCGGACCGCATTTAGTGCTCTCTTGGTAACCCTAGCGATCTATTTATTATACATTGATTACACATATTACTTATTACCGATTAATGTATATAGATATATAAACTTTATAAATTTCAGTGTACCGTGCGCTGTTTGTGAGGTACGTGAGGAATATATCCCACGTCAGAGATCTCTACTGCCGATGGTACAAGAGGTAACATATCACCCGTATGGTATGACTCAAGTAGTCTGCTAGCGGCTCCATAGACGTCGAACCACTGTCGATACCTCCCATAGTCCTCCACATTCCACTCTTCTTCATCCGGGTCTCGTGAAGGCAGCTCATCACATCTATCCACATACGTCTGATGGTATTGTCTCCAGTTGTATTCTTTTTCTTGAACCCAAGCGCGGACAATTTTTGATGCTCCTCCACAAATGGCTGTAAAAATAGTTAGTAATAAGAAATAATAAGCAGAAAATTTATATATTTTTAGTGTATATGATAGAATATATCGGAAAGCGGAGGAGGTATCGACTGAACTAAGTCGAATTGTCGCCTCACTCGTTCCAGATAGTACCACTCTACTATTGAAAAGTAAATAAATGGAAGCCGACAAGTGTACGAGTCCACACAGTCATCTACCAACGTCGGCAATAAATGATGTACCGACTCGTACGACCGCCAATTGACATGCGTGTGAGGCAACATCAACAACGATCCCTTCACGTACAATTAATCTATAATTTACATGTATTCTACAATTAATTTTTAATTTATTCACAATTAATCTATACAATTTATATTTCAATTATAATTATTTATATAAATAAAACTTACCTTCGATAGCAAAATCCAATAGTTTTTCTACACTCGATCTCGTCCCGCATGTTTTCTCTTCTTTTTCTTTCTTCTCTCCTTCCTTCCTTCTCTTTCCTTCTCTTTCCTTCTCTTTCCTTCTCTCTCTTCTCTTTCTCTCTCTTCTCTCCTCTTCTTTCTTTTTTTTTGATTCTTCTCTCTTCAACCGCGCGGGAGAGCATTTGCGCGTTGCCTTTTTATAAAAGAGTAACCGCGCCACTCCCAGCGGCACGTTTCATAGAAGACGCCACTGGCAGTGGCGCGTTTGCTCTGCGTCAGTGCCAGTGGCGCGCTGCCATTCGTAGTTATAAAATTAGCCGTTTCTCTGTCTTATTATTAATAATATTAATTTAATATTAATTATATAAAAAAAACTGATTGTTAGAAAACTATACAGGGACTTCAATTCCAGAACTTTTAGAATTATTCTGCTCTATGGGAGTGGGTAGAGGTAATTACTTGATGTCCTCTCGGTATAACTTTATGGAATTATTTTTGTCAAAATCTAGAGTTATTAAAGAAACATATAAATTTATCTGCCAACGACATAAATAGTTGTCTTTTCGTAATCTCAAAAGTGTAGGTGTAATACTAAATAAATCCACACCAGACTTATTTTAGTACTTCATCAGAATGTAGCAAATCCACACCGTTCTTTAGTTGAATTTGCATCGTCTACAGTAATACACGTGTAAAGTGTCCGTTATTAATCCGTTCTGAAACTCATTGAATGAGCAATAGCTATCAGATTCATTATTTATCGTCCTCTATTTTGCAAATGTCAAGCATTATCCATTCGAGCTCCTTTCAAACACCTTTCTAAGCATGAAATGTTTTATATAAAATATTTTTTGATTAGAACAAACTCCTTAACCCTTATAGAGCTCTGAAAATCAAGATTTATGACTTCATTTATATTAGCTAGATTCAGAGTTTCCCGTATTATTTTTATTTATAACCTGATTCCCCAGGCAAGTGCGTAATTTCCTAACTAATATCATCTCCTATGCCAATTTGTCCCCTAAATTTGTCAATTTTTTGTTAAGCCCAATCCAACACTGACGACCGGGCCTAATTCAGTGAATAAGCAGACCTACTACATAAATAAGTGGTTAATAACTTCAATACACAGTGTTAGGCATATTGGCGTATGTTGCAACTTTTTAAACCGATTTATGCTGTTTTTTTGTCTTAAACCCAAATTATCCAAGAAATTGAACAAATAATAAAAAAAAGAAATATTCCAGATGGGAGCATTTGGCAGCAGGAAAATTGGATTATACTCGGATAGAAAAAAGAAAGAGAAGGGCTTCAAAATTTGAAATGCTATGACAGCACGTACTTTATCCTGGGTTAAATTAAAGCTTTACAGCTCATAATGATGGCCTTCCAATTATGAAAAAAATGGCGGCAATTGAAAATAAACAAAGAAAAAAAGAAAATATAATTTTGGATAATACAAGTTCAATCAACAGAGGGTGTACTCGCAGTCGAGCAAGCGTGTCAGTATCTCCTGGCAGTTGGGTCGCTTTTCTGGTTCAGCAAAGCAATCTGTACAAAAATTACACTCGGTGAGCAATACAACTAATGCATGAAGCAGAGTATTGAATTTAGTTATGTTCTCAGGAGTACCTTGGATGAGGCTGCCGAGTGGACCTTCTGGAATTTCCAATCTGGCTCCTTCATTGGCTACGGAGTAAACGACCTGCACATAAATTAAAGCAATGTATAAATTGTAGCTTAATTTGCAACAAATTAGTTCACAGGACATCTGTTGGCATAGTCAATGTATAAATTGTAAATGTGGCATGCGATGTGTGCCATCAGATTCACATCCTATAATCATGCAACCCCAATTCACACAAACCCCAGCCCCAGAAAAGGTACAATAGATCTAAGCATGTACACAGCATAAAAAAAATACGAACTTCTTTGACCTGTAATCTGAACTGGAGCAGAATAGCAAAACCAAGAGTAGGATCTGCTGTAATCCAAAATAGTCAAACCCCATTATTCTCCACTATATCACAATATAACCAGACTACAATAAAATCTGAAGTTGCAAACCAAAACGAGGAGACCTGACAAATCTAGCGAAATGGCATAATGAACACAAAACTGACCCTAATCAGAAAACAAATAGCAGACCTCAAAACAACCGTAATCCAAAGAGGTCTGATCAGCCCAAAAAATTTATCTGTTAACTTGTCTGGTATCAGTATGCTAATGGGAGCATGTGATTACCTGTGCAGGACGTTGGTCATCCCAGGGACGTTTGAGCGTGCAGAGTTCCCATATGATGACACCCATGCTGAAGATGTCACACTTCTCATTGTAGGGCTCATTGCGGATCAGCTCAGGAGCCATCCACTCAGGGGTTCCTGCAGAAGAATTGTCCTGCATTGGGGCACCCGTCATGGCACGTGACAACCCGAAGTCACAGATCTTCACCGTCCAGTGCTTGTTCACCAGGCAATTCGCACTCTTCAGGTCCCTATGCACAATCCTCATCCGGTGCATGCACATCAGTCCCCTATCAAAACAGATATAGGATCCAGAGGTTAGGATCAAGGAACACTATACTGGTGTGTACCAGAGACTCAGAGAGCTGAGTACGATTTTCTTTTCTTTGTTTTTTCCTATTAAATTTGCTGGTATATAGGTTGTTTAATCTAGTACTGAGCTACAGAGCTGCTAAATTTTACTTGGCTCATTTTTTTATCTGATAGTTAATTCAACATTATAAATGAACTAGTTTTGAAAGAGAGATGAGGAGGCCAGGGAAAAGAGAAAATTAGAGATTTAATCCTAACCTGCAGATATCACGAAGCATTTTCAGCCTACGGCGCCAGCTGAGCTTGGTCTTCTGGCTACCCATGTGGATTAAATAGTACAACGAACCCATCTCCATGTACTCCGTCACCAGGGACAAGTGAGGTGGTTTCATGCATGCACCCAGAAATAATATCACTGACATTATAATAAAAAATAAAAATGACATAAATAAACTTGTTCGCAGAAATATTTTCTCCTACAAATACTTATTTTAGGATCATATGGAGAGCGCACCATTTGGGTGTCGAAGCCGGCTGCACAATAAGAAAAAAAGAAAGAAATTTTAAATATTTCTGATAAAGTACATCAAAGAAATTAGGGAAACAGATTTAGCAATACTGTAGACCATTTAAACTGCACCTCAGGGACATGACCTTTAATAGTTTATTACTTTTTAAGAATAAACTGAAAGGTTATTATTGAAAAAGTAATTACTATTAAGTACCAGAGTATGGAGACTTCATTGCAAAAATCTTCCATGTTCTCAACCGTCAGATCTTGCTCTAGAAAAACTTTTATTGCAACATCTGTCCCGTTCCAAATACCCCTGAACACCTCCCCAAAAAACCCTAAACAAAAAGAAAAAAAGAGAAAAGAAAAGAAAAGAGTTAAAAATTTATTTCGAACTTGAACATTCATTAGTATATCAAAAGAATTCACAGAAAAACATGCTACCTATGCCCACACGGGTTCCCACAGTAAGCTCAGAGAAGTCAATATTCCACTCCTCAAATGGCATTAGAGGTTTTTTCATAAAAGAAGAGGATTGAAGCACTTTATTCCAAGTAGATATTAGTTGTCGATTCGAGAGAAACTCAGGAGGCCCACTAATTCCTGAGCTGCTGGCACCAAATTGGTGGGGTGAAGATGACAGAGAAACTGCCTTGTGAGAGGATACCTGCCTCCTTGGAACCAGGTTAGGACTCTCATTTGATTCATCCTCCAAATCCTAAAAATCCCATGAAAATGTTTTTTAATAAAATATAGGCTTAAATTCAAACAAGGTACCAAAATAGAAAAACAAACTTGAGATAAACATACAAGGGCTTTGGGTGATTCACTAACATTTCCTTCTTTCCTTTCTTCTGATTGATCCCTCTGGATGCGACTTTGCCTCGTACTTTCATTCATTGCTCTGACAGCCCTGAGCAAGAAAAAGAGAGTTGTAAAAGTTAGGAACTAAAATGTCAGAAGTATATTCACCAAAACCAGACAACTGATCTGAGGAACTAGTAAAATAAGATGACTGAAATTTAACAAGAGTACGTTCATTCTTTTTTCCTTTTTTTTTTGTTGGAAAAGGAGAGTACAAGCAGGAATGCAGGACTGTAAAACCTTAATTAAAACTTGATACTTTCTTTTGGAAATAACAACCTCACAATATCATCCCCAATTTCTGGTGTGATGCTTATGCTTCTCCTCCTAGCCCGTCGAGTGTCAGAGGCTGATGCACCGTCAGATCTGCAAGAAGAAGGAAACTTATTAATCCTACAAGACAAAATGAACATGATTCACATTTGGGAGACTAGAGTTCTTTCTAATTTGTCCATCTAGTTGCTTTCATCTCCATGGTTGTATCTTTTATCTCAAGAGTTATATGTGGAAAGGAAAGATGATTCTGCTTTCTTGGTGTCTCATCTCTCTCACCAACCACTAGGGCATATTGAACGAGTGGAGTATTTCTTATGCCTTAATTGCAATTTAATCCTGTAAGTCAATTGGCATTAGAAGCGTGATCTTGGTGTTCATTAATTTCATATTAAAAAAAAACTGCCAAGTTTCCTTTTGAAAGATTTCTCAAATTAATGCTAAATCTCCATCTCTTGGGAAATAGAAACTTTGGACCCGCAATTCAGAGGCTTTAACTTAATTCATGGTCTATATTTTGTCAGTGCACGTAACAATGTTCCATTGTTTCATGAACAATAAAGTACACAAGACAATTCCTAATTCCATATATTCTACTTTGATAGATATGCCCTCATCATTTTGTGGCCTAATAGCCCTACTACAGTGGCTATACCTAATTCTCCTTGCATTAATTCCTCCTCTCGGGGATGATACTAGCAATAAATGGCTTTATCCATCATACGTTTTAGCGGACATCACCATCAAGGTATGAACCAAAACGATGTAGAAAATGCAGTGGGCAATAAATAAAAGAAGAAATAAAAATAAACCTATGGGATGCACTACTCAAGCATGTGGCTTAATTGAGCTAAGGTGCAACAGCCAGTAAAAATCTATAATCAGCGACTTACTATGTACCTTGATGTGCCGACGCCATCAGCGTAATCTTGAAAGGAATTTCTATCACGGCTCAGCATGGACCGACCACGTGCTCTGCTTAGGGGGTGCTCTGGGCTGTAACAAAAGACAAATTACATACAGCAGGAAGATTTTTATTTTATTTTATTTATGTGGTCTCTTGTTTGATGATAAAGAAAAGCACAAAAAACAAAATATTTTTGGAATATAAACCTTGAGCTACCCGTCCTTTGGTGTTGTTCTGTTACAATTCTTGTTCGACTTTGACCCCAAAAGTTCGCAATATTTGGTTCGCTGTGTGATACACTGGAAACACAGAATTCATTCAAGTTAGACATCATCCCTTAGATTTTAAAACTGAAGCATGAACAAAAGAGATGCATGTGTTGCATAATACCTTATTTTACTCTCAGAGAGATGTGATGGCCTAAGCATAATGCTCCTAAGGGAAGGACTAGCACCATCAGATCCCTCCCTTTGAAAATGTGGATGTCTAGAACTTTCCTCTTGCTCTTGGCTGCACAGAGCATAAGAAGTTCATATGTCTAAGTATTGTTCCAAGTTGAGGACTTATTTCAGTAAGATTCTATCCAAGAAATCAACAAAGCTGCAATCAATAACACCTCAAAATGTCTGGTGTGATATGGCCGGTAAATTGTGGAGTCAAAATACAATTCCACAACCAGTCAACTTTGTTTGAGTAGAAACCAGGTGCAAAATAAAAAATTGAAAGAGAAGTGATTGCACACATCAAACACGATCTACAGAACCAAGCTACAGTAGTCAGTATATATACACAGATCGATCCACCATCTGAACCTGAGAGTCAATGAAGAAACACACAATGGTGGTGAAGTGTTAATGTAATTGCTGAGGCTAGCATCACACCATGCAGAACTGGCTTTAAAGGGGGCCGGCATCAGACGAGTTGTAGTTGGCTGAACCCATTTTGGCAGTGGGGATGGGGGTGCTGAGCATGGTCTCAGCGGTGAAAGGTGAAGGCTGAAGCCAGCGATTTTGATATGCGCAATAGTTAGTGGTTAGTAATTAGTACCATTTCAAGTCAGGAGTTTTGTGTCTGTGTAAGGGAGAGCAAGTTTTCAAATGAAACAAAGAAACAAAAATGTACTTCTCAATCAATGGAACCTCACCGTCAAAACATGAATAATTAGTGCCGCAAATTCATAATGTTGGAAGACTATAAACTAGTTTAAAATTGATAAGAAAACTCAGGAAGAAAGAATTTGATAATGACAAATATTCAGCTTATTTTTATATCCAGGATTCCAGGATTTCACTCAATTTTTGTATAATCACTAACCTCAATTATGACAGCTCTATGGGGTCAATCCCGTTCCAATAATGTTAGTAGTAAGAGTCCAAATTCGGTGTTAGTAAGGCTTTTGCACAAGAGATTAACCAAAACTCCACTGAAGAAAAGGCAAAATGCATCCCCTGCCCTGATAGTTCACAAATATTGGTAGATGCTAACTGACAATGCTGGACAGACTTTTAGTCAAGAAAGCAAGACACATACCAGGAACTGTCAATGCGGTCACTGAGGCCAGAACCGCACAGAGGACTGTTGGGTTCAAGAGGGGAGTCACAGGAGTCATAGTCGGCTGAGTCGCTTTCACCGGCAGCTGAGATGTGGGTTGTGAACACTGCACGGGAAGAGAAGGGCACTAGATGTCCAGGATATCGCATCAGGTCTACAATGAAGTCTGTCAAGTTCACACTCACCACTACTGACATGTGCTTGTATGAGTCTGCATGCTCCACTGTTTCTTCACTCGGCAACCCCTGTAACCATCAAAAAATAAAGAGCTTTTATTTTAGAAGTACAATATAGGAAAAACCAGTGAGGACAGGATCACCTGCGAGAGGCCAATTTTTTGAGCATTTGGACCAAAAACAAAATCGACAACAAATACAGGAAAATAAACAAGGAAACGTTCAAGTATTCTGCATTCTGGCTTGTTGATAGGATTAGGGATAATGAGAGAATGATAACAATCTTTATTATATTTAAGATTATTGATTACAATGGTTAAGTCTCTATTTATAGACTATGTAGATTTTCTTACTGATTAACTTGAGATCTTTCATTAATTAATAGATTGAGTACATATACACTAACTTATTATAGTTTAGTCCCTACAACTATTCTAATCATACTTTTACCTAATTACCCTTACAAGAATAACACAATATTCAACACCCCTCAAGATGATGCATATATATTTATCATGCTCATCTTGTCTGTTACATTGAAGAAGTCGGTGATACTCAACCCCTTTGTGAAGACATCCGCAATTTGCTCTTTGGTCTCAATAAAAGGCATACACACAGTGCCCTTGTCGAGTTTATCCTTAATGAAATTTCGATCAATTTTCACATGTTTAGTTCTATCATGTTGTATTAGATTGTTTGCTATATTTATAACCGCCTTGTTGTCACGATACAACATGATGGATTTATCTTTAAATAACCCTAGCTCCAGTAGCAATCTTCGTAGCCACAACCCTTCACTCACACCATGGGTCATGGCTCTATACTCGGCCTCGGTCGTAGACCTTGCTACCACATTTTGTTTCTTACTTCTCCAAGAAACAAAATTACCTCCCACAAACGCACAATACCCATAAGTGGACTTTCTATCATCGAGACACCCAGCTCAATCGGCATCGGTATAGACTTCGATCCTCCTATGCCCTTTTTTACTGAAGAGCACACCTTTTTCCGGGACAACTCTTGAGATATCTTAAGATTTGATACACAAACTCCTGATGTGATACTCTAGGATCATGCATATACCTGCTCACCACACTCACTGCATAGGAGATGTCGAGTCTAGTGTAAGTCAGGTAAATTAGCTTGCCTACCAAGTGTTGATATTGCCCTTTCTCTACTTGATTGCCAATTTCTCCACTCAACTTGTGGTTGGTATCTATGGGTGTGTTGACGGATCTACACCCCAACATCCCCGTATCATGTAGTAAATCTAGAACATACTTATGTTGTGATAGAACTACTCCTTTCTTTGGATGAACATGGTGTGATCTGCATTACTTTGCTGATAGCCAAGTTTTTTCATTGCCGTAGAGAACCTATCAAACCATGTTCGTGGTGACTGTTTCAATCCATACAAAGAACGCTTCAGACGACACACTTTGCCCTTCAGCTGTTCATTTCCAAAACCAGATGGGATCTCCATAAACACCTCTTTCTTTAGGTCACCATGGAGAAATGCATTTTTTACATCTAATTGGAACAAATCCCACCCGAGGTTCACCACACACGAGATGAGTGTTCTAACAGTATTCATCTTGGCTATTGGAGCAAATGTCTCCTCGTAATCCACACCATACGTCTATGTGTAGCCCTTGGCCACCAATCGGGCTTTGAATGTGTCTATTTTTCCTTCAGGGGTATGCTTTGTTGAGTATATCCACTTACATCCCACCGTGTTCTTATTAGACGGTCTAGGAATCATGTCCCAGGTATCATTCTTAACTAGTGCCCCCATCTCCTCAAACATCGCCTTCTTCCATTTTGGATCCTGCATTGCACTTCTCCAATCATATGAAACAAAATTAGATTGTAAAGAGGTTGCAAATGCTTTGTACGCATGTGGTAGTGTCTCAAATGAGATATAGTAAGAGATAAGGTGAGATGTTGAGGCATCTTCTTTTTGTTCCAACACATTTGATCGAACCCCTTTGCGCACAACAATAGGAAGATCAAGATCGGAAGGAAACTGAGTACCTGAGGGTAACTCTAGGTTACCTGGAATCTGTGTTGTGGGAGAATCATCGACAGGCACGAGCAATTGATGTTGATCTTGGACAGACAGTTGCTCAACATTCTTATGATGAGGTTTTCTAGTGTAAACTTTATGGATCTGTCTGGTTGAAGGCGGGAGGTTCTGATCCATATTTTGAATTCAAACGAGAATTTAAACTTGTACTTGGACTCACATCCATAGTATCACTTAAGTCCATAGTATCTTCTATATCATCCTTCGATGCCACCACCACATTCCCCCCCTCCCGGCCAATCCGGCCTGAGGGAAGAGTGACAACCACCTCAAGAGTGTCCTGAAATGTCACAAGAGATGTATTGGACCATACATTCGAGAGTACAAAGTATGATTTTGTCTCTCTAAAAGTCATATCCAAACTCTCAAACATTCTTTTCTTCACTGGGTCATAACACTTATACCCCTTTTTTCCACTAGAATACCCAACAAATACACATTTGTGGGACTTTGCATCAAATTTACTAAGCCCCAGACTTGTATTATGCACAAAACACACACATCCAAACTTCTTGGAAGGCACCTTAAATGAGGTAGTACCCGTGAGCATCTCAAACGGTGTACTGAAGTCCACAGTTCTCAACGACATTCTATTGATTAAATATATAGTTGTCTGTGCTGCTTCTCCCCAAAGATATTTCGGGACATTCATGGCAAATAGGAGACACCTTGTCACCTCCAGAATGTGTCTATTTTTCCTTTCTACGACACCATTCTGTTCGGGTGTACTCACACACGTAGTTTGATGTACAATGTCATTATCTCGTAAAAAGTCTTGCATTGCCCTCTTGGTGTACTCTATGCCATTGTCTGAGCATAACACCTTCACTTTTTTCTCAAATTGTGTTTCCACCATCTTATGAAAAATCTTGAAGCACTCTAGAACTTCATCCTTACTCCTTAACAAGTACAACCAAGTCATCCGACTGTGACAATTAATAAAAGTGACGAACCACCTCGAACCAGATGGAGAAGTAATCCTAGAGGGCCCCCATACATTCGAATGAACAATATCAAAACACGAAGAACTCCTATTACCAACGGAGGAATATGTTGTTCTTGTGTGCTTAGCGAACTCACAAGCATCACATACTAGTTTAGCCTTACTACACCTCGAGTACAACTTGGGGTACAACTTTCCAAATATAATAAACGGTAGATGGCCTAAACGACAATGCAATAAGAGCAACTCCAATTCTGGTGTTTCTGCCACAGGCTCTTTGATTCAGACTTTCTCTTTTTTGCTTGAGTCGGTACAAGCCTTCACTTCTCTTACCAACACCAATTACCCTTCCCGTGTTAAGCTCCTGCAACACAACATGAGTAGGAGACAACGAAACCACACAATTAAGGTCATCTACCAATTGGCTGACTGATAGGAGATTATTGGTGAAATTAGGAACATGCGAAACTGATGATAATTGGAGTTTTGGAGTACATGTTATATCCCCAACCCCGGCTATTAGACATAGCGAGTCATCAGCTGTTTGTACCTTGTCTTTACCAGACATAGGTTTATAGGTTTTGAACATTGTGGGGTGAGGAGTCATGTGCTTGGATGCCCCAAAATCTACAATCCAGGACATATCAACACTCGGCTCGGCAACTAGAGCTTTCATAACTGGTTCTACAATCCAAGATCCAAGTAGCTTGTTCTGAAGGAAAATTGCAGTCGCTTCCTCTTGTACTGGTTGTGTTGTGCGCACATGAAGGCGGCAAGGCTGATTTTTGTCTCCAGTCATAAATCCCGTTGGTCGGATCTTCTGGCACTAATGACGCATGAGAAAGATGAGCGAGGCAATAAAAGGAGTTGAGAAAAGGCGATTGGTTTGGCGGATCGGCAGAGGGAGCATCAGTCACGCTTTTGTTTGTGGTATGAGACAGCGGAGGTGGATCCACTAGGATTCCGACGAAGTAGGTGTGCCATGCACCGACGGGGATTTGAAGCAGAAATGGCGAGGTCGATCTCCTTGACTATTCAGAAAGAAACCACCTCTTTCTTGTAGAACTCTCGAATGGGGGGTATTTGATTGGAAACAGGCCAAAGAACTCCAGATTCGACACCAACAGTGGCTCATCAAGGTACGCATCTGGAATCATTGATGGTACAGCCGGCATTTTCTTGAATAAGAGATGCTACAGGGGATATTGATTCAGACTCTAGAGAGTGGGTATGCGATTCTGATTGCTCTTTGCTTCGGGTAGAGAGAGAACAAGAGAGAGAGGAGGTTTCACTGTCCTGCCTTGTGAGGACCACCCAATCTATGCCTTGTCAGAGAAGAGACAGTAGCAGGTTTCTTGAATCGATTTCTTGTTTGGCTGAATCTATAACTCTCGCATTTCCAACTTGTTCAAACTCTGATAGCAGTTTTAATCCTGCAGAAAGATCAGCATTTTGTGCGGTGGCTCCAGTGTGCTGGTGTGACTGGGCCGAGTAGAAGAAGGTATAATGGCACCAACATGTTTAGGTACAGTAGGCGCTAGTGTAGTAGGTTAGGTACAGGAGGATTGAGAGAGGGAGAGATTTATTCTGGTTAGTAATTGGACTTGGGTAAGACTAGAGGTGTGCAAACGGATCAGTTTAATTGGTTTTGAATCGAACCGTTAAATTTTGGACTATTTGGTTCGGTTTTTTGGTTTAAAAATTTCAGTTCGGTTGAAAATTTAAGCTAATTCGATTTTTGTTCTTTGGTTTGTTTTTTATTTTTCTAAATCGGATAAACCCAATAAACCGAATAATCCAAAATTTATCAAATAATTTTATTTTACTTGATATAAATAAGGATTATATCAAAGATAATCCAAATATATTTATTTTCTATAGATTTTATTTAGTTATTTATTTTATTTCTTAAACTATTTATTTCTTCTATCAATTTTTATAACTTTAATATTTTTATTCCTCTTTAAATAATATAATTTCGGTTTAACCAAATAAACCAAATAAAATTTTAGTTTATTCGGTTGATATTTTTAAAAATTTAGTTCAGTTCGTAATTTGACAAACCGAAAAAACTTCGGATGCATATAATTATTTTGGTTTGAACCGAACCGACCATTTGCACACCCCTAGGTAAGACTAGACTAGAATAATAGTTTATTTACTAGAAATAGGTGGAAAAAATGGTATAATTTCTGGAATAGGCGCAAGCCTAATTCCAGTGGTATTCTAGATTTGATACCATGATAGGATTAGTGATGAGAGCGGAAGGAAGAGAATGATAATAATCTTCATTATATTTGAGATCATTGATTATAATGGTTAAGCCTCTATTTATAGACTAATGATCTAACTAACCAATTATCTTAACTAACTAATCCTATTGCTAAACATCTCCCACATCATACATCACACAATATCTCCTACCTATTCTATACAATTCTATTCCTATACCTCTAACACTTGTATTCAGAGTTGACAGTTTGCTGAAACATTCATAAAGCAAATGACCAAAAGAACTAACAACAGTAACTAAAATGGGGGAGAATAATCAATCCACTGCTTTATGCTAACACTGATACATAACTCAGCAAATTCGATCTACTGTAAAAATTTAGCAGTTTTGAAGGAAAAGAAACAATGACCATGAGCCAAAATATGCTTACCAGTTACCACGAGGCATTCTACATGCCTAACGGATATCCCTAGAAAACTTGACCTACTTTTTCAAACAAAAAGATCAATTAAAAATTTACCACGACAAGCTTGCACTTGATCCCAACTGCATCAGCTAGGACCTTAAATAGGATGGCACGGGGCCGACAAGTCCCATGTCTGATCTGACCCAAGAAGCTGGATCCCTCGGTTCTCAATCAGTTGGCTTATTTCATCAGCTGTTGCTTTTGCAGGGCTCATCTGCGGGTTTGACCTCTTATAGAAGTCGGAGACCTATGCTTATAATAGACAAAAAAAATTGCATTAGATATTGGACTAGTTGGATAAGCTGTTAATGGCAAAAACTGGCTCATGCAGGAACCATACTAGTTCGCTCCTTGGTTATAAGTTTGCTTTGGTACAGTAATATGAATGCAGGCAAAATATTATACTGGTTAATTCCAGAATACTATGGGCCTAATCGCAATAAGAACTAATCCAGAGAGTAATTTCTCCTTTGAGAGAGCTATGTACAGGGGTCCACAATGCCCTTGAATTATAGTAAAATAATCTTAAGTTTTAAACTCAGAATTCAGGAAGACCTCCATGTTTAGAAGTAAAAATGGAAACTAGAAAATCAAAAGCAATGATCCACCAACCTTCCTATTCAATGCAGTTATATTAATTGTTCTACAAAAATATTCCTAATATGTAGACAGCAGTCGCTACACCATTTTGCGAACCTTGAGCATATTAATCCAATAAAGCATGTTTTAATAAACTAAAGCAGCTCTCAAAATGTAAGGACAGAACATTATCAGGGATACATTAAATTCTTGCAGATTGGGCCAACAAATCTGTTTAATATTTAATTAAGCAACATGGAAACATTATGGCAGCAACCTGATTCAGAATTGAGAAAAAAAATGAATAACTTTTTTTATTTGGCAAAATTATCTTCTTGCTTGTGTTTTTTTTTAAGTTGGTAGTTATAACTATTACTTGGTTGAGACTTGAGACTAAATGAAACTATAACTAGGTACCACTGTATAAGACAGGGATATCTATCCATTTACCCAAAACAAAGGAAATTAAAGACTT
The DNA here is from genome assembly GCA_037127355.1 of Schoenoplectus tabernaemontani. Lineage (NCBI taxonomy): Eukaryota > Viridiplantae > Streptophyta > Magnoliopsida > Poales > Cyperaceae > Schoenoplectus > Schoenoplectus tabernaemontani. Next base: position 12,744,867 of record CM073740.1, read on the forward strand.
ACCAAAACAGCGAGCTTCTTTATCAGGGAGGCGGCATTGGAGCTCAAGCCTTTGACAAGTGCTAAGCTCAATTGCTTAAGCATAGAGAGCCTCTTGTCTTTCTCCATATCTACAAGTATTAGCTCCCCTTTGAACCCCTCTGTTCCAAGTGACTGGAGGTCATCGGCTGTGGGAATTGTTTGGAAAAGCTCCTTGAGCTTCTTTTCCTAAAAAATAAAAAAGTGTAATAAAAAATGACATCACAATAATTGCAAAATTGCATAATGGGCATTGTGTTAAGACAAATAGTGCAGGACCAACAGCTAAAGAACATTATTGACCTCGATTGGTATCAATTAAGGTCCATTTGGATTGTCAGTGGAACAATTCTGAATAGTGCTAATTGATTAGTGGGTGAAATTAGTGCGAGAAGAGTGTCAGCATGAATAATGTGGAACCACAACAGAGCACCACTAAACACTATCCGAGGAAAATTGAAATTGTTTGGATTGCATTCATATGAGAATAGCAACACTGTTACCGCATAACATTTTTCTCATGCATCCAAAGTGAACAACAAAAATGAAAATAACGTCATGGATTGAAAGGTATAATCTCATGCCACATTTTTTTTATCACTTGGCCTTTTAACTAACTTAAGAAAAAAATATTAAGAAAAATGCAAAAGTGTCGGTTTGTCACAAAGGGTTTCCTCGCCATATAATAAGATATGTCAGAATTTTTGTTCTATTCAATTCCCATTGCCTACTTAGTGTAGGGAAATAAAAACAAAAATTTAATTCCCAACAACACCCCTGATGAATGTCTCAACAAAAGAAATGCAACACTAGCATCATTTAACTTTCCAAAGTTTTACACTTACAACGTTGATGAAATAAAACCATTACTATGGCCTATGGGCATGCGCATACTCCAGTATACCAAATTACATGGCATCCGACGTTTCGATGCAAGTTTTGTACATTACATCATTTCACCAAAAGTTTGTAGTTTTACGCGATTCCCAAAAATGAAAAAAAGGACATAAATGTCAGCTTTACATACTTACAGGAATGACTGAATAAAATCCATCAGGAATCGAAGCGTACAAAACCCCAGTCGACCAGAGAAGTTGAGAAGCATCCTGAGGAGAGAGATCAATCCTCGACTCGTCCGACTCCGCAACCTGCTGAGACAGAGGAGTGGATCGGATCTTGTCGTTCAGATCCGCACCCAACTCGGATTTCCCGGCGGCGTCTCCTCCCTTGACTCCCTCCATCACAGTCGTAGCTTAATACCATTGCCTCCTCAAACCTTGCTCCATTACATAACTTGCTTGTCGTATGTTGTTTATTTTGCTCAAACTTTTTTGTTTGTGGAGTGGAGCCTGGAGGGGAGAAAAGGGAGCTTTGGAGCCTTGGAGGAAGAGAAGAGGAATGACTCCGAGGCGTGATTCTGTCCCGCGCTGGAATCGGATCCTCTCCAGTACCTGACTCAGCACTTCTATTCTCTCAAGTGTCAGAGAATGGAGTCATCCCGTCCAGAAGTCAAATCTCGTGACTGATGTAAGGCCCATGGGCTTAGTAGAATATTAATTGTCTGGACCGAGAACTTACGAGCCCATGTTACAAACATTTTGACGGAGAAAGGACCAGCTTTCACCTTTCAGTATATGAGCTGTAGAGAATAAAATTAATAAGCCCATGTTCGGCGATTGGTGGCGAGTTTGATTAAAAAATTATTGGGTCGATTTTGAATGACGAATTAAATCATTGAAACTATCACTTAATTCTATTATTTCAGAAAAAGATGAGAGCCAAGTCATCAAATTTTATTAACATGATCACTATATTGTGATCTGGAGGAAATATATAGAATGAACAAGGAATCAATGATATTAACCAATTTAGTTGCTATGTACGGGGGTAAAATACAATAGGCATAATGCCAGGAAGAATACCTATGTCCTATTATTCTGCTGCATGCTATCTCTCTTACTAGTAGACTGCTCGCTCTTTCACTGAACTCCTGTTTATGCTGTTTCAAGCTTTCTTCTTGTCTGCGGGTTTCTCCGATTGGCTTTGAACCATTCCCTTCTCTCACTGAATAATTCTTGGCCAGTTCTCTTACGTCCTGACTTTTATCAGTGAACACTCATCGACATCTTTCTCTCCAAAGAACGAATGATGTGATAATCTCAAATTGTCTCCAATGGATGTCTTGATCCTCTCTCTGAATTAATTGGTCGAATTTTGCTGATGTGTATAGTTGGCAAGTTTTTTCTATCTGAGGTAAGGCATTCATAATATATTATCGGAGCTGGATACTGGTTTGACATTCTCTAAATAGATGTTGAACTATTTCTTGATCAGACTGACACATATAGCAGATGTTTACCGTAGTTCAACATCGCCTGACAAGATTGTCGATGGTGAGAATTTTGTTTTGAATCATCAACCATGTGAAGATTGTTACTCTGGGAGGGGCCTTGATCTTCCAAATTTGACAAATGCTGGTTCTGATATGTGGTGTTGTAATTATGAAATTATAAACAGACTTGGTGGAGAAATTCCCAGTTGATGATCTTATCCAAACAGTCTTATCTTGCGTGTCAGCATGCAATTGTATCTGCTACAATCTATGTTGGAGCAGCTGTAGTCCTTATCATTGCTGTTGAGTTTATCATGAACTTGAATATTCCAATTCCCGTCTTGATAACATTGTGCCATTGATGCTTCTTTATCGCTCGTTGTTTCAAACAATGCTTGAAATTCTTCTTTGAGCGACCTCTGCAACCAACAGTCATGCCAGAATTTTATGTTTAAACCGCTACCTGGCTCAAATTTAATTGAAGCATTGAATATGTGTATACACTGGTCCATGTCTCTCCAGAAGATCTACACATTTATCCGCTCCCGTGAATAAATTTAAATTTCCATAAATTCGTGACAGCACAGTGGATAGATTTTGAGGCAGTTTTAAATGAGTAGTTTAAAAGACAAACGTTAGTTAAATTGCGTGTATGACCTATGCATTTAAAGGTCTTGAAGTCTAGTTTCTGATGGTCCAGGTATCAAGTCATTTGGAGTTCCCAATAAAAAGTTATAGCAGTTTTAGTAACGAAGGGTCAGAATTTACTGTGTTGTTTAGTATTGTGTTTTGAGTTGTTTTGAATTCTGTTTTGTTTTAATTACTGTATGAATATTAAGAGTCATATCTAAGACTATAAATAGACTTGTATTCTGTTGTAAGCAAGCAAGAGAGAAAAGAAAAGTGTAAGAGAAATAGAAGATATAGTTTGAATAGAAAGAAATTTCAGAATTGTTCTCTCTTCCCTCCACCGAGATATATCATATTATAACAAATTGGTATCAGAGCCGATGGCAAATTCCGAGAGAATGTCGGTGGGAGGTATGCCACTGCCATGATTGACGAAAGCCAACTACAACAACTGGAGCATCCAAATGCGAACACTACTCGGGGCCCAAGATGCATGAGAAGTAGTCGAAGTCGGTTTTGAAGATCCAGCTGCAGACACAGTTCAGACGGCGAATCAGGTAAAGGCGTTGAAAGAAACACGAATGAAGGACAAGACAGTGTTATACATGTTGTTCCAAGCGGTTGACGAGTTGGATTTTGAAAAGATAGCAAGCACGACAACTGCCAAGGAAGCATGGGATACGTTGTAAAAAGTCTTCAAGGGGGCCGACCGAGTAAAGCAAGTAAGACTCCAAACTCTACGCGGTGAATTGGAGGGTATGAAGATGAAGGAGTCGGAAGGTGTATCCGACTACATCACGCGTGTGCAAACCGTGGTAAATCAGCTCAAGTGCAACGGTGAAACTCTAAAGGACTTGAGTGTCGTGGAGAAAATTCTACGGTCGCTAACCGAAAATTTCGAGAATGTTGTGTGCGCCATCGAAGAGTCGAAGGACTTGGAGGAGCTAACTATCGACGATCTCGCTAGGTCGCTAGAGGCACATGAGCAACGCAAGAAGAAGAATAACGAGTTGCTCGAGGAAGCGCTGCAAACCAAGGTGTCTATCAAAGATAAAAAGATACTCTATATTCAAAACGTTCATGGTAGAGGGTGCGGCCGTGGAGGTCGTAGTTTTGGTCACGGTGAAGGCCGTGGACGTGGAAACAATTATGAAGAAAAGGATGAGTCGAACCAACAAAATTGGCATGGTCGAGGACGTGGTCGTGGGAGAGGCGGCATGTCAAGTCATTCAAATGTTGAGTGCTACAACTGTGGCAAGCATGGGCACTACGCAAAACAGTACAAATCAAATGTCGAGTGCTATAATTACGGTAAGTATGGACACTATGCAAAGGAGTGCTATTCCGAGAAAAAGGTAGAAGAAAACGCGAATCTAGTCGCAGAAGAGGAGACAAAAGAAGATGATGTTCTCATGATGGCCCATAAAAATATCATTCCCGACAGCGACACAGTGTGGTATCTCGATACAGACGCTAGTAATCACATGTGCGGACACAAACATTTATTTGCAGAGATGCAAGAGGTAGAAGATGGGCATGTGTCATTTGGAGACGCATCGAAGGTTCGAGTGAAGGGCCGAGGTAAAATTTGTTTTTCTCAAAAGGATGGTAAAGAAGGATCGATTGAGAATGTTTATCATGTTCCTGATTTGAAGAGTAATATACTTAGCATGGGGCAACTATTGGAGAAGGGATATTCGGTTTTTATGAAAGACCGGATGTTGCATTTGAAGGATAAAAAAAGATCGATTTGTTGCACGTGTAGAGATGACCAAGAATCGAATGTTCAAACTGAACTTAAGAAATGTGCGAGAAAGGTGTTTGCATGTCAACATGGAGAAAATTGAGCAGTTTTCCAGTTTGGTGGATGAATGGAGGGGAAAAGCAGAGGAACAAGAGATCCAACTTGAGTAGGTGCATGAATCAGAGAAGTGCAAGACAGAATCTCTTGCCTCAGCCATTCAACAACTGGAGGAGAAGGAGCAGCTGTTGGAGAAGTTGCATCAAGCAGAGTTGCAAGTAAAAGCGGCAAGTAAGGCAATGGAAGAGGCAAGAACAGAGAGCTTGCAATTGAAGGAGAGGTTGTTGGACAAGGAAAACGAGTTGCAGAGTATAACACAAAAGAATGATGAGCTACGGGCTTGTCAGTCAAAGGCTGAAGAAAAGATAGTTGAGTTGAGTTGAGTTCTCAGCTCAATGAGGTGGTGACTGTAGAGAAAGTCTGAGAAATACCTGAAAAAGCAAATCCCGTTTTAGATGTAGAAATTGAGAAGCCAAAAGTGGAGGAAGAAAAATCTCTTCATAGGTGCAAAGAGAAAGAATCAAATAATAATGTCAAACAAGAAGGGGAGAATGGAGATGCAAAGGAAGAAGTGGTGGAGAGTAAAATGGCAGAGAATGAGTCTCAACATGAGAAAAATGGTGCAAAAGATGTGAAGGTGAATTTGAAATCTGGTAATGATAATCAGATTGACAATGGATCAGGTTTGAGTGACACGGGTAAAAAGAAAAACTTGATGAGTAAGAAAAAATCATCTTTGAAGAAGAACAAGATGAAAGTGTAATTCAGTAGCAATACCGATGGAACTCGGTACAAAATTCTCTAAGTTTGAAGGAGGAGATCGTACGGATGCAAGAAAGAAAAGAATTAAGTTTAAGGAGGGGTGTTGATGAATAAACTTAAATTTCCATAAATTCGTGACAACACAGTGGATATATTTTGAGGCAGTTTTAAATGAGTAGTTGAAAGGGCAAACGTTGGTCAAATTGTGTGTATGACCTATGGATTTAAAGGTCTTGAAGTCTAGTTTCTGATGGTCCAGGTTTCAAGTCATTTGGAGTTCCCAATAAAAAGTTATAGCAGTTTTAGTAACGAAGAGTCAGAATTTACTGTGTTGTTTAGTATTGTGTTTTGAGTTGTTTTGAATTCTGTTTTGTTTTAATTACTGTACGAATTTTAAGAGTCATGTCTAAGGCTATAAATAGACTTGTATTCTGTTGTAAGCAAGTAAGAGAGAAAAAAAAAGTGTAAGAGAAATAGAAGATATAGTTTGAATAGAAAGAAATTTCAGAATTGTTCTTTCTTCCCTCCACCGAGATATATCATATTATAACATCACTGTCTGATATATATATTTCTAAAAATATAGGTACGTAATTTTTTAACTGTGACTTATTTATGTACTTGATTTTCGGTTTATTTTTTTTTAAACGTTTCAATGTCTCTAACATGATCCCCCATTTTTTTAACCATCTTTGACAGAAAAGATCTCCTAAAAAACAAAATCGTGCGGTTCAGTCTAAGTAATTAATGGTGGATGAAATATAAGGCATAACAAGAGACATTGTTTCAGTGCCTTCATGTTTTTACCTTAATTTTTACCCACTTTGTTATTTCAACTATCTAGGAATGGCTTTCCTTGATTTGCCTTATTTTTCAAGTAATCTCCTTTGTCTTGTTACATTTTCGTTCAGCGCAACTCCTACTCAAATGAAGACAAAATGTCAATGCCACTTGGATCAAAAAGAATTATTAGGAAAACTAAACGGCGGATATAAATTAAACATAAAAAAAATAATATCGCCAAAAGGAATCAAACGTCCATTTTTTTTTTTGTAGTTTGTTTATTCTAGCCTCGGTTCCACGGTGAGGTCGAAGAATTAATCCCATAAGGAAAAATTTCAATTGTGAAAGATCTTTAGATGAAACCCTCATATGAAGTAAGTACTACAGTTTTTTTATATATAATATTTATAATAATTATATTATTAATAATAAGAGTGATGAAATCGAAATTTTAAAAATACGAATGGCAGAGCGCCATTGGCAGTGGCGCGTTGCAAAGACGCCACTGCCAGTGACGTCTTTCATTTATTTATTTTTTTACTTTTCAGTTTTTTTTAGAAAAAAAAAACTGAAAGACGCCAGTGGGAGTGGCGTTTTTCCACTGGCGCCCTCTCTCACGAAAACTCAGGAAATGGCCAAGAGCCAAAGAGAGAACTAAAAAAAAAATGAAAGGTGCAAACGCACCACTCTCAGTGGCGTGTTTACACCGCGCCACTGCCAGTGGCGTGATGCCATTCATATTTTTTAAATTTTAATTTTATCACTCTTATTATTAATAATATAATTATTATGAATATTATATATAACAAAAACTGTAAGTACTAACATAAAACTCTGGCGAGTGTAGGCTAGCCTAACACAGATAACGATCTTTTTCTATTTTATTTTCATGTCACAACAAAATATAATGCCGATCAGCACTACATGCATGCCCATATATTGCAGATGAATAAAATATATAGTAATTAATTATGATTGTGATCGCCTTGACAATTAATACTTTGATAATCTTGTTAATAGAATTTATCAAATAAATTAAAAAAAATCATGTGTTTTAAATTTTATATAATTTGAGTGTTATTTGATACTTCATTAAAAGCCGGCCGAAAATTACATGATTTTTGTGATGGTTTAACTTTAGTGAGCTTTGTTGGAGTACTAATTAATACTCAAATCACATAAAATTTTAAACACGAATTGGTTTATACATGTTTTTTTATATTCTTTAAGATTTTTTAAATTTATTTGATAATCCCATTAATTAGTCTCGCTACTCTATGTATTAATTGAAAATATTAAAAAAGAAATATAATTAACAAGGTCTTTATTTAAGAAAAGTTCTTTAAGAATAAAGAATCTTAAAACTTTAGTACATTGTACGCTAAAAGAATATTATTTTGATTTCATCTAAATTCTTAATTTTACACGATGAAAACTTGTTTAAAATATATATGATGTTTAATCAAGATTATATATCAGCTTTCTCTAAAATTTGATTCAAACTCTGCTAGCTATCGGCCTATTGCTGGTAAAGTATAATTAATTAAGGAAGCTTTTTTATTCTGCAAATATTATTTAATTAAGGATTGCAGCATGTACAGTACGACATATATGTGACGTCGCAGCAAATCAGGGGACCTAGCTATACAATGGCTGAAGTCCCTAAGCTAGCTTGAATAAATCCAAAGAAGCATTCGGCCATGAATTACTCATAAAAATTCTGAGCAACACAGGAGAATTGGTCTTGTTTTTTGTGGCCCCCTCGAGCAAGACGGTTACTATTTAATTACTTTGAGTTTCAATAATTTCAGACTAACTGTATATATTTTCTGATATTGTATACAATTATCTCTATAGATAATAAATCTATTATGATAATAAGTTTGTGTGCGCGCTTCTTCTGCACATTCCGGAAGTACCAATAATGTTTTGAATTGAATGCATGACATATTTATACGAAACATGAAGTGAGTACTAGTGAAACGCTACTAACTAGATGAGGGAGTACACTGGCAATTATTCCACAAAACTATATTAACACATATATAACACCAGACATGCTTCCGCATGTGGTGGATCTCTCACTTGTTGTTTTCGATCCGTTTATATTAAAGTTGGAGAGGCAGAGATCTAGAGAGAAATGGCGAGAGTGAGACTGAGAGATATGGAACTTTCAACCAGAACAAAATGATCGATGAAAAACGAACTAAATAAGATAAATAAAAGGCTCGTTGCAACTTCCAACATCACATACTGCTAGATTTCCATTATATATCTAATCCGGCTTTCTTCTCCTCAATCTATAAATTTATAAACGACAAGACAACCACATGTGACTACATGCCAGATTGCCAGTTGCCTAGAGCCACCATACACACCTGATATCTCACTTAAAAAGGAAATATATGGCCTTATCCAAATAATAACAAAAACTATCTTTTTTTGTTAAAAGCACTTTTCGTGTTTGGTTTTGAACTTTTGATGGAGATCTTGGGGATGCTAGCTAGGAGTAAAACCACCAGCAAGCAAAAATAGAAAGGACTACACCAGAAATTGTCTTTGATGTCAGGCTTTACGCCAAACCAGAAGACAATTAAGTGCCAATTATTTAGAACTTCAATTAATTCAGGTCGATGCTCTAATTTTTTTTTTCAACGTGTAGACGACAAGAGAGCAACCTCCTCTGACAATACATATGTTACATATCTCACTCAGAAGAGAATTAATTAAGATGGCATATATATATCAAAATAGTCCAAAATAAAACAATTAGGAAAAAAACATTATGTTATTGAATTTGAAGCCTTGAGACAAGCAAGTACTTGAAAGATCTCACTCCAATGCCTTGATAGACATGGTCAGATCCAAAGTACTCGGCCCCGCTGCGGCTTCATTCGTGCTTTCTCTCTCTAAAGAACTTTTATTAGTTTGTGAATTTGATGATGTGTTCAATAGTCTTTGCATGCAAGAAGGTGGGGAAAGCGACAAAGAGAGCTTGCTATCCGCCCCTTCCTCCGTTGCCAATTTCGGTTTGAAGGATGCGGCATTGCATTTCAAGTTCGGGCTTAAACTTAGTTGCAAATCAGGAGATGAATCATTACCTATAGACAATTTTAGCCTCTTTGGATCAACCTTGAGTTCCTCGGTTTCATTGAGTATTTCATCAGATTTTGCCATGCGTTTGTGCAGAAGGTTTTTCTGAAAATTCACCAACTAAAAAGTGAGATTAAATTTGTCAGAACTTCAGTATATATAGCTGTAAAAATAAATGTAATTATATGAACAATTTTCTATATCGACAGTTACATGGCATCATGTTGTAGGAATGATAAGAATTACCATTCTGTAGGAGCAGGTCGATCTGGTAGGAATTACCAACATCATTTCCATTTGCTCGGAACAAGAGAATTAATTGGGTTTTTGCAATATACATTACGTACGTATACATGCAGTACAGATGGCATAGATGTTTTGTTTAGACAAAAATATTTCAGTTGTTTAAAGAAAAGGAAAATAATGGAAGCATTTAAAATACAGATTGCTCTTAATTTTATCATGCTAATTTTTAGTATAAGTGATAGCATATAATTAAAGATAGATATATAGATAGTATAGTGGTTGTAGGAGAAGCATGGAATCACTTCATGCGGAACGAACAGCCCATAGAGCCAAAAATAATGTAACGTAATGAAGAATGCACTAACTGTCCGGTTGATACATTCCTGTCTAATTCAGTATGTATTTGTTTAATTTGGTGATAATTAATGGAAAAGGGCAAAATGCTTTCAAACAGAATATAGTTTTAAGGTGGAACTAGGTCTTTGATTAGCTTCAGTCTATATGTATAGATTAATTATATTATACTTTTTTTTATCAAAAATTATATTCTACTTTTGATCTTGTTTGAGACTAGATGTACGTGCAGCTCCAAAACTTTGTAAGATTGAGTTGCGTGTAAGATAAATTTTAATTGGACAGATTTCTTATTTAATTTTGTTTGTTCTGTGTTGTGATGGAAGTGACTAAATAAATTATTTCCACGTAAGAAGTAAGAACAAAAGTTTGCTTATACATATGAAGTTGGAGTTTTAATCGTGTCCGATGTTCATTTAACCTATACACGTACTCTTTACAACAAGAAAAGGATAAATGGCAAAGCCCCAAAATTGTTGGGTTAGCTAGAGATGTGCATTATAGAAAATGTTCAACTTAAAATGTACCTCAATCTGTAGTACTGGATTCTTGAGCTTATAATCGACCCCTCCGTTGGCAGAATCTGGAAAGCTTAAATTGGTCTTGTTCTCATTGAACAAGTTATAATTTGTTCCTCCTCTCCATCCAAAAGGCACTTCACTTGATAATTGGTTTATCAAATTAGCCCTAGAAATGGAAGCAACATTGCTAGTGCTTGCACTCCAGTCAAAATTTCCAGTTCTTCTCCCCTCCGTTCTCTCCTCTAGAAACCGTGGTTTCCAATCACTATTTGTTGTTCCATTCGTTGCATTTCTAATGTCGAAGAAGTGTGACGTTGACGGTTTTCCTTCTTTCCTAAATATCATGTCATGTACCAAGCCCTTTGCAGGGCCTTGATCCTTGATTGAGCTAGCCCGTGCAACTGCTTTTGGCTGAAAGCCCATTCTTGATGCCTGGTTAAAAGTTAAAACCAAGGGTTACTTTTTAATATGTAAACAAGATTATAATTTTAGCATAACACCCACTTTAATTATGACGTTATACTTTTCATATATATATGCATTCTACTTGGAAGTGGGAAATTGGGGAGAGCAAATTTAGAATAAGAAATTAGAAGTGGCATTAAATATATAAAAACTTCTAATAGGCCGGCAAATGTTATAATTCTCATAGTGTTATATTCTTCGTTTCTTTCATATCACGAGGTAATTGCCTCATTCTTTGTTCGTAACTTCATATATCAATTGACATACGTATGTAAAATATTTTAAATATATTCCCAGTTTTATATGATTATCTTTCTTAAATGTTAATTATATATCCTCAGTGTATACCTGAAGGGAGGGCTCTTGATGTCAAAAGCATGTGTCTGTTGTGGCCGGTGAAGTAGACTGTAAAACCTATTGGTATCAGTAAAACTTCTTGATGAAAAGAAACCGCCATTCTCCATCCTTGGAGAGATTATCATTCCGTTTCTCTGATAAAGCATCTCATGAAAGTGATCTCCTCTTCTCAGGTGCATCTCCATTGGTGACATAACTGCTTAAATTAATTCAATATATGTAAAAGGATATACATAAAATTGTCTTCATTTGTATAGAAAATAAGTGTATCTTCATTTGATAGTTTCAGTATTTGGTTTCATAAATCCAACCTCTAATGTATGCATAGATATTTGTATAGAATTAATATATTTTTTTGTTACAATAATTTATCTTGGCCAAAATTTAGATGGTGGTATAAATTAATTTGAAGTTCACGTTTACGATTTGGCTGTTTAGTTCTCGTTCTTAGTCCTTTTAGAGAGTTATTCTGTTTGATTCAAGTATCAACGCAATTGCCAGTTGATGTGGGAGGAGGGAGAGGGATGGAGAGGAATCCATATTTTCTGATGTGCAGCATCGTGTATCATCATATGAACCATTGGATTAACAAGATTTGCAGATCTCAAGGACATCACATAGTCCATGTGCGCTGGTACACTGTGTCACGCGTCAGAGAATATGAATTCTTGGGAGAGAAAGAATAGTTCATGAGCAGGTAGGTATTTCAAGGAAAAAAAATAGAGGAAGCGAGAGAGAAGGGGGAGGGAGAGAGAGAGACCTGATTTTTCATGAGCAGAATCATCAACCTTTTTGCTCCTATACATCTGAATTTATGGCAAAAGAATGAAGTTAGATATAATATATCTGGAGCCACATATTTTTCTTAAAAATGGGAGGCTGCATGCATGTGTAACCCTAGAAATGAAAAAGACTCATGCTCCTATACCCAGAAAGCACACCCTTTTAGTCTTTTACCCATCCACTCTTACCTGTAAGTGGCTCTTTACATGAGCTATGCTAAGCCCCCTCACATTCATCATCTGAAGCACCAATTTTGGGGTTGCTCCTGAAATTAATTAGAAATTGAAATGAGTTGATACTTTCAAACGTTTGATTTCACTTAGGATAAATGATCAACTTTAAGAAAAAAAAACTGTCACACATTAAAGAAATTAGTAAGGAATAAATTTTAATCAGAAGTTATGTGCAGCAAAAAAAAATTAACATATACTTGTGAACACAAAATGAAATATATATTTGACTATTAGAAATATTGAAAAAAAAAATTGTTTTCCCTAAAACATGAGAGATAATAATTAACATTTCTAACGAATGACTACATAACATGAGTGATACTCTTTTAATTTGAGCCACTCCTCATCAAAAGCATGAACAGATTATATCAAACAAAATGTCAAAGAAAACAGTTATACTGTTATCTATAATTATTTTAATTAAATAATCATCTTTTACTAATATGCAATTTGCAATATGTGTTGTTGCATATGAAAATTCTTGAGCCCTTTTCTTCACAGATCGAAGGCCAGGAATGCAGAATCAAATTTATATTAACCATTAATAGCAAGAGCTTACTCTCTTGTCCCCCAAGCCTTTCTACAGCATGAACAAATGCCATGTGGAGATCAGGAGTCCAACGAAGTCTAGGAAATTTTGATCTGTTGTACTGCCTGACAGACGCGACCCGCTCACTGCTACCCTCTGACTTGCCTCCACTCCTCTCATCCATATTACTATCGTTGTTGTTTCCTCCACTGTTGTTATTGCCGTCATTTTTGTTATTGTTATAGGAATTGTTGGAGCTGCTGTTTTCCCCGGAGCAGTAATCTTCACCGGCTCCATCACTGGTGCTGTCGGTGATTCCTTCTGCTGTTCCCTCGTTCAGGTCAAGTGCCTGAGGATTCTGATCGTTCTCACTACTAGCATCATCTTCATGAATTTCCACAATTTCTTTCTCCTTCTCTCCACCCATACTCCTCTTTCTTAGAACTTTATATGTGCCTCTGCCCTGTTCATGGATGTGCTTATGGAAGATTATTTGGCTTGACCTTTCCTACTGTAACATGACCGGCTTCAATTGATTGAGGAATTACAAGGGAAAGATGTAGAAATGAGGAGAGGAGAAGGAACGAAAGAGAGAGAAGAATATTATTGGTATACTATATAAAATTTGGGAGGAAGAGGTCGGATGGTTAAGTGATGATGAATGGCAGCACAAAATGATAAAATATACGAGAGAGGTGAGAAGCAGACAAGTATTCTCTACATTGACTAGTTAGGAATGGTTATTCTCTTGGTTATTCTTTTCTTCTTTTGTAATGCGAAGGAATTATATAAGAATTATGGGGGTATTTGAAGGGTCTACTAGTTGTGGAGGAGAGCGGATAACTAGACAGAGAGAGGATTGAAGGTAATCTACTCTAGAATATTTCAGAAAAGCAGAGTAAAATTTAAGTCCCTTCAAATAAACGGGAGCCATGAACAAGAAAAACAAATAATGAATGTGAATTATAATTAAGTCATGCAAATTAAAGTCCATAAGATGAATTATATTTACTTATACAGAGAGACTTAACTGAAAGCAAAATGATTCTTGGAAAGTTAAAATTTGTTATTATATACATGTGTATTTAAGTACTTAAATTTTTTTAGGATACATCGATCTTTATATATACTAGCTAGGTTGTTTCTTGGGTTTCACCTTGAAAAGGCAGTTAAAAATAAATAATTTAAAAATATATATTAATGTTAAAGATCTGTATAATAATAATAATAGATAATATAATATAGTTAAATACATAATAATTTATAAAGTACAACTCAAAAAATTGAATAATTTCAAAATTTAAATTTTATCTGAGACATATAATAACATCTATTTTAAATGAGGAGAGAAAAAATTTATGCATGATCCATTAGATCAAAGTATGTTAGATTAAGAGATTTAAATAAAATCAATGATAGAGGGTGTGGATTATCTGACACAGAAAATTACCTAAAGATATAACTTCCTTTTTATGTTATTATAAATAATATCAGCAACTAACACAAATATTAGTTGTGTACTACAATTAAAGTTGCACCAAAAAGCAAAACTCATAGTTCATAGCTCGTGGGACGCTGAAGATTCATTGAAATTAATTATTATAATTTTGGTTGGGCTCTTGATTGTTTGAACCCTATTAATTAGAGAATACATTTGTCGTTCACTTCTATTTAGTTTATTTTATTTTAAAATATTTAATTATTAATAGTATACAATGTTTCTGACTATATTCGATACTTAGTGAGTGAGTATATATATGATAGTGAGTGTGTTACACTTAAGATGTTCTGGAAGAAAGATTAAAAAAAAAAACATATGTACACCAATTAATGAATTGTAGAGATATTTTACAAAATAGACCCTATAGGGGGTTGGAACAAGAGGAAAATAAAAAGGAAAGCTAGGAGGGGTTGGAGGACATATATATAAAGGAGATTAAAAAAGGGCAATGGGTGGGAAAAGAAGCACAGGAGTTGACACTTGCTTGCTTGGATGAAAGCAACATCGCTCCAGGTTTGGCATTCTCCATCGGCCATCGCGGCATTCACGGGTTTGGATGGAATATAGATGTAGCTGCATACTTTCTATGTCCTTCGTTCTATGTACATTTATATGGTGCAAAAAAAATGATAGATATTTATATTATTTTATGTGTGTGAGGCGTTGGGATGCTAGTTCGTGACTAATTAATTTGGGATAGAAAATATCATGCCGTAAATATGCCAGTTCACTCGAATCAACACTAATTGATTTGTACATATATAGTAACTTAGCTAGTATATCTCTTCACATAAAAAATAATGCATCATATTTTGTTAGTGAAAATAATAAAAATAATTGCCTGCAAAACTTGATAAACACGTTCTCATGATGCATCAAATTCAAATTTGGTAGAAAACTAAAGTGTACAGAATTTTACAATTGGCTAGAGATTTTGTTATATATAATAATTATAAAAATCATATTATTAATAATAAGAGTGATAAAAGCAAAATTTTAAATCTACGAACGCAGGCACTACACTTCGCTTGCATGGCGCGTGTGAACAAACACGCCACTTGCCGATGGCGTCTTTGTGTAAACGCGCCACTGTCGGTGACGTTTTTATTGAAACACGCCACTGCCAGTGGCGTCTTTACTGAAATGCGCCACTGCCAGTGGCGTGTTTGCCTAAAAACGGATTTTATAAATACACACACAGATAGATACCTGCGCGATTGGTATTTGTAGGAGACAAATGCGTCACTGCTAGTGGCACGTTTCAGTAAAGACGCCATGACAAAGATGCGCATTTGCTTTCTAGCCATCATTAATCGTATGTGCGCGCCATTCGTAGATTTAAAATTTTGCTTTTATCACTTTTATTATTAATAATATAATTTTTATAATTATTATATTTAAAAAAATCTTGAGCTTGGTATAACAATATTGAGAAATAAATGGAAGCTAAAAAGAGTTAGACATTTGTGTTCTCACCATTTTTTAACTATAGGGTTTATATATAAAAGTAAGGGGAGGGAGCCCTTGACAACGGTTATTTTGACAATTTTGACAATGGATTTTTAAATAAATATAAAAAATAGATATATTTTTTACTTATAGATTCATAATGATCCAAATTAATTTTATACAATTTCGCTATCGTTTGATAGTTCATCAAAGACTATCAAAATTTTATGTAATTTACAATAGTTCTAATTTAACGGTCTTTGATGGACTATCAAATATTAATAAAACTTGAGTTATAATTTGGGCTCCATCCTAATAATATAATCCTTAAAAATTAATTAAAAAGATAAAATTTTAAATATATTTAATAAAATTTCAAATTAAAAAATTTGAACTTAATTTTAAAATGCTAAATATGTATATAATAATAATCATTAATAATATTTCATGATAATTTATAAATAATCATAAAAAGATTGGATCATTTTAAGAGTTAAATTTCACCTTAAATATACACATTACTTTAAATGAGGAGAGAGAAAATTTACATATGAACCATTGGATTAAAGTTAAAGAAAATATTTAAATAAAATCAATAATGGAGAAGTCTTGATTATATGACATGTGTGATAGGCTAGAAGATTAACCTTATTCATGAATATATAATTGCATGAAATTTGAATCACTATCAATTTATAAGTAAAAGAATTCATCTATATTTTTTTTCTATTTTTAAGATTTATTTCAAATTTATTTTAAAATTGTCAACATAGCCATTGTCAAGTGATCCCTCCCCTATAAGTAATTAACGTGAACTAAATTAATGCCAATAATATATAATTTTTCAACATAATTCAAGGTAATATTACAACGCCTCTGTGCTTTGCAAAGCACCATAGTCGGACTATATATATATATATATATATATATATATATATATATACACACACACATATATATATATATATATAGAGAGAGAGAGAGAGAGAGAAAAAAAAATTAGGCTATGGTGTTTTACAAAGCACAAGAGCGTTGTGTGCTTTGCGCTATATTATTAATTTTAAGTCAGAAATGATTAATTCAAACTGCTCAATCTAATCTCCATATCCAAATCTATTAGTAAACCAAATTTTATATTTTTTGAAATTCATTTGCTATTTTTTGGATAAGGGGAAAATCATCATTTTTGGATGAACCAAAATTCTCAGATCAAATCATTTTTCTCCTCATCAGAAAAAATAGCAAAAATATTTAAAAAATATAAATTTTGGTTTACTAATAGATTTTGATATGAAGATTAGATTGAACGGTTCAGATCGGTCATTTCTGACTTAAAATTAAGAATAGAGCGCAAAGCACACAACGCCTCTGTGTTTTGCAAAGCACCATATTTGGACTATATATATATATATATATATATATAGTAAAGATAACGTGAGTTTAACTAAAAAAGTAAATCAAATTATCTTAAAATTTTAATTTATCATCTTCATTAAATTCTTTATATGAAAATATTATGGGTTGCAAAAATTTGGAGTGTTTTGAACTTTTTAAGTCACCGTTTTTAATTTTTAAAAATGATATTTAAATATTAAATATTTTATTATTATTTTTAGAGCTAATTTTCAAAAATTAAAAATGGTGAATTAAAAAGCTCAAAACACTCCAAATTTTTGCATCCCAACAGATTTTCATATAAAGAATTTAATGAGGATGATAAATTAAAATTTCGAGATGATTTGGTATATATTTTTTGAGTTAAGCTCACGGTATCTTTACTCTATATATATATTAGTATATTGCCCATGCGTACCAATTTATGTATAAATAATTCACTTACGTATAGAAAACTAAGCAGTGAAACAATAACGAATTTGGCTACCAAGATTATATTACTATATATCAATTTTTATACTTGGTTCAACGTGAGTCAGATAATTATATATTTAGGTCAGTTTTATTCTTATTAGTTTAATATAGCAACATCATGGTGCCTACAGCATTGGTCGTATAGAAATGAATTTAAGCAATTCTTGTGTCGCGTGAAGCTAATATTTCTTTCGGCTTAGGCTGAGTTGGCTCCATCATCAACTATACATATCTCTGATATCACACATACAAATTGAAAAGGAAAGCTTTTATTGATCTTACGTAAGTTCCCCAAATTCACTACACTAGTCAACATATACTAGTTTCAATATATACCTTTGTAAATGTAATTTTAAGACCTTTATAGCTATATAAATCATATAATATACCGTTCAAGAATGGGACAGTTCAATGGCCTTTTCTCTTCTTCAGTTTTCTCCAATAATTTTTATTTTACTATGATGTTTCTTTGCAGGTCAAGCTCCTACAGGTGCATTAATGATACCAAATCAATACATACAACTCGATAATTTTGTGCGAATTACCATATACTTACCGTTTTTCTAATTAATTAATTTATCTCTATTCATAAATTAAATCAGGGAAAGTGATAATAAACTCAAATATCAACTACTCTAAGGTGCTCAAGGGACAATAAGGTCATAGATCAGTCTGAAAGGAAGTTGGAAATTTTGAAAAGCACATAGTTTTACTAGAGGTCCAATCAGTTGACAAATTGGAAATTAGATAACGTTAAGTGTTACTTCAATAGATGAATAGTTAATGTTGAATTAATGCCTCAATGATATAAGAAAATTCATGTTTTATTTATGCGTCTGTTTCAATAACTAAACTTGTTATTTGATGTGATACTTCACGGGTTATTATCTACCATGTAATTATTTCATGTATTCATCATAAAGTATGCAATATAACACAAGCTAGTAAAATTTTGAATGGTATTAATATAATTAATTTATTCGCGTATGATCGATCTCTGAACTAACATTGAAATTAATCAAAAGATCTAATTAATAATTAACTTTCCAACCGTTTTATACGAAGAGCTGATTTGATACATATTCTCCTAATCGTACTATTTTCTAAGTTTTCTTTAGAAATCATATACGTAGATCCTTAACAAAAGTTATCTTGAAAATGCTATCTTAATAGGATGATGATATGACGCCCCTGTTGGCCCCATGCTTTGCCCGTCAGAGTTATAGATGAGTTAGATTTTGGTAGAGAAGTGTATTATATTTTATATAATTATTATATTAAAAAGTTTGGAATGGTAAAGACTTATTGTGGATAGTTCGGTCAAAAAATATTATTGTTGGTAACAATTTACACAATTAATTTATTGAAAAAAATTACATGTAAGTAGTTCAGTAGTGAATATTGTTGCTGATAAAAATTTGCATAATTAAGTTATTGCTAAAAATTTACATACAAGCAGTTCGGTCAGAAAATATTATTGCTGGTAAAAATTTGCACAATCAAATTACTGATAAAAATTTGCACGGTCGGCTATTTAGCAAAACTTCAGTCGGTACATTTATCTACTGCTAACGCATCAATATATTGAGGGGCAAAAACGGGGCATATTATATTTATTCATCTTAATATTATGGTTAGGTTAACCACTTTGAATTTCTTTTCATTTTAGCTATTCAATTTTAAATAATTAACAACATGCATGCATGCGTGCGTACGTATACGATGCATTTAATTGGTAAGGGAAGAAATATTCCGATTTTAAGTTTCTATATTCAACAATCACCTACTACATAACAAGAGTAGTTTTTGCGCGTATAGCATTAATTCTTGGATGGTGCTTCAACAGTTCGTCAAAAAACAACATGCACATGACTCAACAGTTTATAGTTTGCACACAAAAATCAGCGCTGTGTACAGTGGTGGATCAAAAAAAAATTGACAAAGGGAAAAATAACAAAAAAGAAAACTGAAAAAATAATTTATTTTTTTATATTTTGCTCAACTAAGTTAAGAATTACGGCTCCACATAATACTATATGCTAATTAATATATATAGTCCAGTATCAGAAAATTCAAAGAAAAAATACATTTAAAAAATCAAATCCGAACACCAATCGTGGCTTACCCACTGCAAAACAACCCTTGGCTATGTATATACATAGTATATAGTAAATCCCCTAATATATTAATTGTACACGATATTAATTGTACATTCGTGTAGTACAAATGATAATTCAAACTAAATAGTTATCACCATTTGCTAAGCATTATTAATCATTATTAATATAATGAGATATGTTAGGTGCTACACGTAATTAGTGATTAAATTTACTACAGACTAAAAAATATAGATAAATTATCATCAAATTTTAATTTATAGATCTCAATAAATTTTTAATTTTATCAAAATCTTGTTGGCTATAAATTTTTTCTATGATCAGAATTTTCTAAGTATTAATTTGGATTTTTAAAAATGACCTAAAAAATATATATTATTTTATTATTAATATTGAGTCATTTTTAAAAAATAAAAAATAAATACTTAGAAAATTTCAAATGTACAAATTTTTTTATATCTTATCAGATTTTGATATAAAAAAATTTATTGAGACCCATAAATCAAAATTTAAAGATATTTTAGTTATATTTTTTAGTCTATAGTAAATTCAGTCACTAATTATGCATGGAACCCAACCTATATATTTCTAATATAATATTAAAGACATCGTGGTCGTCATCATCATCATCATCATCATCATCATCATTATCATTATTATTATTATTATTATTATTATTATTATTATTATTATTATTATTATTATTATTATTATTATTATTATTATTATTATTATTATTATTATTATGTGGGGGTAAAGCGAGGAAGGAGGCATGCATGTGATATCTCCTTTTCTCACCCGCATGGATGCAATAAATAGCCAATCTATTTTAGCTTAACTTTGGACATCCCAGGTTGGCGTTGATAACTAGAAAAAAAAGCCAAATCCGTGATTAAGGTAGCTTTACTAGTTGACCTTGGTTTGTCGTCATTTTAAATAAATCATCACATACCTTTTCTCATGGGTGCATATTTGCTTTCTCAACTATTTTCTAAAATTGATGCCTCCGTTTCCATACTTCGACTCGTTGATATATGCTGCATTTTAGATTATGTTTGACGAGTATACCGCTGCACTTCGAGATACTTAATTCTAACTTCCTTTTTATTTTTGCATATCATATTCAGCAGATTCCTTTAGATTTATTAAAATTAAGATATAGACGACTCTGACGTACATTTAAATTTTTAGTATAATTTTCCCCAAGTAAACATATAACTAATAGATAAATTTGAACCTGAGCAATTATATAATTTCTTTTAGTCAGAAAAGTAATTTTCGTCAGTTAAAAAATAATAGAACTTCTTTTTCAACAATTAATCTAATTATAGAAAATGGATAAATGGACTATCAAACCATTGTATTACCTTTCTATTATAAGACAGTTCAAATTCTAAAAATACACTAGGATACCGAAAAATAAATATATATCACTACCGCAAAAAAAGTATCAATAATGGTTCATGAGCCGTTATTGAATGGGGTTACTAAAACTATATAACAATCGTTATTAAATTGTGTGCCACCCCTCGTCGCTTCGGGACAATTAATAACGGTTCTTTGCTAAGAACTGTTACTGAATCTATTGGATTCAGTAACAGTTGTTAACAAAAAATCATTACTGATTTAGCCAACGAAAATACGGTTTTTTCCTTTGGTAATGGTTTTTTTGGTAATAACCGTTACTAAATAATGAATTATTTTTTTATGCTCTCTGTTTATGTGGCCAACCCAATTTTAATGTTAGCCATATATATTACACAAACAGAACATATATTAATAGACGTATATATTCAATACACAAGCATCCAATGCACAAAAAAAATATCAGAACAAAAAAAATCAGAAAAAAATCACAAATTAATTCACAAAAAATTGTTTATATTATCCAATTCATTCATCATCCTTACAACACAAAAATATAATACAAATTGTATCATGCATTTGTCATAATGAATTGAACAATCATTTATTTTATCTCCTCAATTAAATTTTGCTCATATCGCGCTTGTCCCAGCTCGATAATCTATTGAAAGAGAATACAAAATTCATTAAATTTAATTTGAAATGAAAACTAAAATTAATAATTACTATTAATAAGTTTATTTTTTTATCGAAATAAGTTAATTTGTTAAACCTTAGGCAACTCCTTCGCATCATTGTAATTGATTATTATGTCATTCATTAATCTCATGACATAATAATCGTATTTTTTATTGTCGGGTTATGTTGGACTCTAAAATAAAAAAATAGCCATATTATTTTAACTTAATCCCTTAATATTTGATATTTTTTTATTTTAAATAGGTGTAAATTTTGTACCGTGAGTCTCTCATAAGTGAATCGTGTATTTTTCTTGTTCTTGTTATTTACTGTCATCAAATAATATCGTAATGCCCTATAATATATTTATAATATTAGTACAAATAAGTTTTATATATAATTTATATATTAGGGTTCAAATGGGAAAACTCACATATTGAGTAGATTATGGATTTTTAATCCGCTTACGTCATGATTAATAGAATTCAAGACATAAACCAAAATATTCTGGGAGGTTGACAATGAGAAGCATCCAATGGGTCATATGATTCATATTTCAGATATATTAGTTTATTATAAATAAAAACTTTAAAGTCTTAAAAATATAAATAATTCTTACCCCTCAACGTACTGTAGAAACATGAACCTTTCCGAATTCTGCAAACTGTCATTCAAATATCTTGTTGCTGCGGTGAAGTCGCTTTTAATTGCGGCGGCAGAACATTTATATGGATCAATGAAACCGCAACCGGTGATCCCAAATGTCTTGCACCACTCTGCTGAAACCCTGTATGTATTTCATCATAAATTATTATATATCTTAAATTAAATAAGTATTAGGTTGAAAGAACCTTACGGGCAAAAAATCTGAATAATCAAGACGTTTTCATTATTGAAAAGCTCCATTACGTCTTCAACAACCAATATCACTCTCCCTGGATATCCGAACGCCTCAGCACCAAACTCGATCGGGATAGTGTCATTCTCGGGTTGATTCATTATCATATCATACATATATTTTGAATCTTTGTCAAGGTTATACACTACCACATCGTCGATCAACTGCCGACGTTGCGCTCGACACATTGTTTTGTTTTTTCTTTTAATCTTGGTCGGGAGCTTTTGGGGTGTGATATTCTGCATTAAAAATATTAGTCAATAGAAAATAATTTAATACAGACTTAGCAAATAACTGAATATCTGCTCGGCCATCTGCACTAGAGTTGCAGGCCACTTGATCGGAATCCCGATCAAGTCTGCTAGGCAAGTAGCATCGTCTGTGCTATAAAGGAGCTAATAATTACGACAGTTGTCCATAACACAATCAATCGAAACTCTATGGTGATCGGGCGGCAAAGGTGTGCCATGAATCATGTTATCCCCTCTCGGAAGAACTCTCCCCTCAGCCACAACAACGTAGTCGTTTAGCATGTTGAAGTAGAGTTTATAAGGGACGGGTGTCTGAAATAGAAATTATAAACTGTTATTACACTTACGTAATCCTAATTAATATCATATAAATACAAACTAAGAAAAATAAGGACAACGATAACCTCAAAGTCTGGACACACTAAGATGAGCTCCCCTAAGCTGGAGAATGGTGTTCTTGGGCTGGAGGTGCCATGTGCCATGTGCCGAGTGCTATATTGATTGAACATGGTTTGAAACTGAGTCATGAACTGGGCTGTGACCTGAGTTATGATGTCCTTCTTCTGCCTAGTCATTTCCTCATTGAACTACAATCAAGATATAATTAGTTACCTAAACCTAAACTATATATACTACTAATTGAAATTATAAAATTTACCTTTTCTTTGGTCATGCACTCGGAGTGACTCATCCTACTCCTTAACTTCATGTTGTATACTTTGGATGTAGAGGTAAAATTGGCGTATCCTCTGAGCCTCCCAGGATGCTCGGGCATCCCAAGCGAAGCAGTCAAAAGATCATCACAGCCCTTCGGATGAAACAAATCTTCTTGGATTCTTTTTTTATTCGCCTCCTGTCATGAGATAAAAATTAAGATAACAGTTATAAAATAGGGTTAGGCTTTAAAAAATAAGGTTTAGGGTTTAATTACGTACGATCCGAAAGATGACCTCTCTAGTTGCATCCGGCGGGATAACAATTTGGCCCTCTTCATTTACAATTGTCCTTGCTCTGACCTATTTATAAGTCCTCAGATCGGATATCGAGCTGATCGAGGACAATAATGATGAAGAAATATGAATTACTTCATCGTCCTTCCACTTCTTTATCATGATTTTATATCTGTCTGATCTGAGTCTATATGGGTAAAGGTGCTTCTCTCTCGTTTCTTTCCCTTTCGTACTTTATTCCTATCGAGAAGTTCATAGACATTGTTATTGTTAGATCAAAACTACTGAATATAGAAACTAATTAAAAAGTTCATGGACATAATACCTTAAATTCATCGGTGGCCTTCTGCAAGCATAATTCTTACCATTGCGCCGGAGTGATGTTGTATGTATCACAAGAATTTACATGTTTCAAAGGATTTGTCTCGACTATCTATTTCTTCACCAATCGAGATTTCCATTGCTTTCAACGCTCACCCATACATTTGAGCACGACTTTCTTGTGCACTTCGTCCTTAATGTTCCAGAACTCCTGAAAATCATAAATTATGATTAAGAAAGACATGAAAGAATAAATTATCAATATGCATATTCAGAGATTAAATTATTATCTTAATTTCTGTCCACATCTTATCCTTATGGTCTGGGTCATATACTTTTATATCCCTCCATTCTTTTAAGGTACACGACACTCGATCTCTCGCAATCATCAAAATATAGCTCATGAACTTGATAGCATTGTCATCGCATGGTGTGTCATTTCTCTCAAACTCGATATGCCTTTGGTCGGCCTCGACATTGCGTATCCTATCGCATGTTGTTTTTTATCTCTTTCCTTTCGATTATGACATATCTATTCATTCATTACACAAGCAATTAGCAACAATATCTTAACAAAAATTTAATTCATTCTAACCCAAATTACCAAATTCAATTCAAATGCAAATCATAAACCCTAAACCAATGCAAACCATAAACCCTAAACAAGCAAACCATAAACCCTAATCAATTTCAATAATATAATCAATGTAAATCATAAACCCTAAACCCTAACCCTAAACCCTCATTAATTTGAATAATTTACCAATGCAAACCATAAACCTTATATCCAATTCAACTAAGTACAAGAAATTACAAGGTAAAATACATTCTGCCAAGACTCTTAGTGAGACCCTTGGTAGTAACTCAAAAACTTTGGTACTTAGAATTTTTTTAACTCCCCAAACCATAAACCATAAACCTTAACCCTAACCCTAAACCCTAAGCAATTTGAATAATTTATCAATACAAACCAAAAACCCTAACTTTAACCCTAATGATATTAGGACAATTGACACCATAATCCCTAAACTCTAATCAATTTCAATAATTTACCAATGCAAATTAAACCCTAAACCCTAACACTAACATTAAACCTAACCCTAAACATTAACCTTAACCCTAAACAGTAACCTGAACCCTAACGCTAACCCTAATCAAAGGATAGCAAGGAGAGCAAGGAAAGTACACAGTGAAATTTGACGAGTCATGGATCAAGGAGAGTACCTGGTGCGACCCTTTTTCGCGCGCTCCACACCGCCGCTGGGCGATGGGATGCGGAAGAAGGACACGGAGATCCTTCCCGAGCGTGCATCTGTTTAGTGCCGGTTGAACTCACCACTCAGACCCATTGGGATGCACATTCGGGGGTTTTTGTTAATTGGGGATCTTTTTAAATTTCGATGGGCGCAAGCCCCCACCGTTAATTACCCTGGGCTACTAACCTCGAGGCACCTCTGGATCTCGAAAGAGGGAAGTAAATACTATAGCTAAATGATAATTAAGTGGTCAAGTGCTTCAGTGATGGGACCACTAAAGCACTTTGGACTTACTAACAGATCAGTCCAGTGAGGCAGGAATGGCAAAGAAGATGAACGTACTAACAGATCAGTTCTATCTTCGGGGTACAATGTAAATTGAATCTACAAACAGATCGATTCAACTTACGTAGAGTTTTACAGACGAACTTACCATAGATCAGTTCGGGGTTTTAAAAACAGGTGAAAATGAACTTACAAACAGATCAGTTCAAATTTAATACAGATAACAGATGTAGATACAGATACATATGAACTTACTACAAATCAACTCATTGAAACGGATGGCAGAAGTATAGATGAATTTACTACATATCAGTTCGTGAATGCGGGTAAAAAGGATACAGGTGAACTTACTACAGATCAGTTCGTGGATATGGGTAAAAAGAATACAGGTGAACATACTACATATCAGTTCACAAATACAGATAAAGCGTAAATTGAATCTACTAACAGATCGATTCAACCTACATGGAATGTGGGCAGACAAACTTACTACAAATCAGTTCGTTGATTGATGGCAGACACAGATGAAATTACTAACAGAATAGTTCATTTTGCGATAGAGAAAGATGAACCTACTACAGATCGGTTCAAATCATTATAGCTCCGAGAGATGATCTTACAAATATATCAGATCAATCTCTACGGAGGGATAGAAGATGAGTCTACTAACAGATCGACTCAATCTTAATTGATCTAGAAGATGAACTTACTAACAAATCAGTTCAATCTTAACTAGTCAATGATCAATCACACAAAATGCAACTCAAAGCACTGAGCCGGTTGATCTTGAGGTTGGTGAATCAGAAGATGGGTGGATGTGTCCTACTTATTCATCTTTCTTATCTTCTAGATCATGAATTCCAGACACTGAGCGGATTTATAAACCTAGGAAACACTTATGCACAAAAAGTCAAACATGAAGCGCTAAGCCAGTTCAACTTTGAGGCATGTGTGTTAGTGAATGGACCTACAAACAGATCAGTTCAATTTCACTATTTAGAAGACGAACCTACTACAGATCGGTTCAATCTTATGGCTTGAGAGATGAACTTACAAATAGATTAGTTCGATCACATAGACTAGAAGATAAACTTACAAACAAATCAGTTTAGTCTTGTTATCATGTGAAGTCATGAACAGTTGTTCAAGACATAGAGTCAATTGACAGTGGACAGAGTCCCTATAGTTGTCTTACTTGACCTCCTAGATCATGAATTCTGAGCACTTGGCTGATTCATGGATTCAGGGTTATCTTGTACACAAAATTAGACTCAGAGCTCTTAGCTGGTCTAATATTGAGACAGGTTCATTAGGGAGTGGGCTTCTAGACAAACCAGTTCAGAAACTGCCATATTGTGATGACTCATCAGTAGCCAACAAAGTGTATCACCACCTTAGTAATCGTATAACGATCCAAAAAATCGTTATAACGCTTCAACAAGTCATTATAACGTTTCTAGAGGATAACAGACTTATCAGAAAATTGGTCAAACAGTCAAAACGTTGCTAACGTTCTGTAAAGCGTTTAACGTTTTAATGAATCGTTATAATGATTCAAGGAATCGTTATAATGATTCCTTAGAACATATTGACTTATCAGAGAATGGTCAGAGCGTTGATAACGTTTTGCAAAGCGTTCAACGTTTTGGTGAATCGTATAATGATTCAAGGAATCGTAATAACGATTCCTTAGAACATATTGACTTGTCAGAGAATAGTCAAAGCGTTGCTAACGTTTTGCAAAGCATTCAACGCTTTGGTGAATCGTATAACGATTCAAGAATCGTTATAACGATTCCTAAGAATGTTGTATTTAATTTGGACCACTAGATTGTTTTGAAATTAGTGTAAATCTTCTGTTTAACTCTTTATTTTTTTGGGCCGCTGGATTTAATTGAGATTGTATGTTGAATAGATCTAAGGCTCAGATTTCTTCCGTTTTAATTTTCTAAACTCTTGACATATTTCAATCGTTGATGGATCTTCAAGATTAGGGTACACTTCAATAGTTGTGTTGAGTGATCTCCAGCTCCTCTGACTTATCTCTACGTCAGGATTCGTGTTGGGTGGTGGTTTCCCGTGGTCGGAGCTCCTCTTCTCTTATCAGACTTGTGCTCTAGCATCGCATAACCTTGGTGAGCCCCCTATGATGCCTGATCGGAGATCCATACGGTAGTAGGGGTTGTATTAGGGTACCAGCTGAGATATGCCATTCGGAATTGGTACCGAGCTGAATTCTTTGTCAAATTCAACAGATTCAGTCAATATCATTGATAGTTGCAAGATCAATAAGCATCGCCTTGACATGTAGATGTGATCTGAGGTGAATGTGAGTGTTCTTGATCACTAACAATCACACTGAAGCACTAATAGTTTGGAAGTGCACGGTACCGATCGATACCGACCTCAATTCCTTTCTATTCGAGATGCTTATTGAACTTGCATACTCTATTGACACCCTTCAGGCCTAAAGGCTCACCCAGCTTTAGCTGGGGCCAGTGGCTCACTGAGTTTTAAGGTGTTTCAGCACGATACCAGCTGGTCGTGCACGAGACTGATCGACGTCGGTTTTGAATTCATCAAAATCCCTGACATTCACTGAATTATTGCACTTAATCGATGCCTCTCAGGCCTAAGGACTCACCTAGACATTGCTAGGGCCAGTGGCTCACTGAGATTACAACAATAAGGATTGATTCACTTCTAAAATCTTGGCGATATACTAATTTGTGTCTGAATCAGTACATTCATTCAAAATCGCAAAGAATTAACTAATCTAATCAATCAAAATCATGCAGTTAAGATGATTAGAAAGTATAAAGATCTTATCTTTCATCTACTGTGTAGGTAGAGGCAAAGAATCGATTAAGAACCCAAAGTCACAAAAGAAATCGATAAAACAGTAATTGAATCACAGATTCTTAATATTTGTGACTGATCCAGGCCTAAAGGCTCACCAATCACCTTGTGATTGGGCCAGTGGCTCACTGGATTCAATCAATTAATGTCAATTGATATCATATAGAGAAGAAAACAATAGAGAGATAGAATTAAGAAGCAAACTCTTGAAAGAAAGCAACAAGAATGAGAAAGAAATTAAATTGATTATCTAATAAGCACAAATTGAATGTCTAGAGCTCAGTTCCAGGGAAAGAAATGTAAACAAACACCAATCGAATCAATTTGCATGGTTGATTACCTCAAATTCTCAACAGAAAACACCAATTGATCTAATTCTTCTTCTTAACTCTTATAATCTCTCTCTCTCTCGCACTAGGTGATCACTAGTGAATGTGTGTGAGTGTGTATGTGCTCTCAATTGCTCAATTTATAGATTATCCTTGCTTAAAGCTCTCCTCCTCTATGTAATTGTGTTTAACTGATCACTCTCTTGATTGTGATTAGTTGAATGCTTCTCACCTGGATTGTCAGCTTGGATACATCCTAGGCCTTTACTTCACTTCAATCAATGGTCGAGATGTGTTTGTGTTTGTTGCCGAAATTGCCTAACTGTTTTCTGTTGTTAATTTGACTGTGACGTGATTTTATTGACTCCGACTCTCAATTGCTTGTGTGTTTCGACTGGCAAATGAGTCCAGGGTTGCCGACCTCTATTTAAACGCTCTATGGTCATTTTGAATGCCATTTCATTCATTTGCTAATTTCAATTTCACTGAATTCATTTTTATCTCGTTTTCAACTCCTGGTCAATTAGTATCTCCTACATCTAATTGACTTACCAATTCATCTCCATTGGTGTCGTCTTGCCTCAAAGAAGCTTCTTTCCAGCTCAATTTAATCTCTAGAGCACTAATTGGACTTCTCTCCTTAGCTCAATTTCGGGTACTAGCTCGATTTCTCCTCAATTGATCTCATAACATATCTTATCATATTGCCTAATTGTTATTACTCCTTTAGATCACTTTTAGTTATGGTGAGGCGCCAAGGGAAGAGAAGGATGCAAGTCACGCTTGAATCGGGCAATGGCGAGAAGAAGAAGGAAGGGAGAGAGTTCATTCTCACGCGTGGATGCGCCTGGCACACGTGAGCCGAAATGTAAAAGAGAAAATGAGCAGAGATTCAACGCATCTAGACCAGGTTTGCCCTCCCTTTCATCTCTTGTTTAAATCTAGTTGCATTGAATTGAATAGGTAGGTTGAATAGACTTGGTCTATAGTTTTAATTCATGCTCTCACTCTCATTGATCTGACTGTTAGGTCCCGCTTGTAAGTCCTCTTGTACTTAGGCTCACATATGTGATTATCAACTGATTAGTGCACAGATTATGGCTAATTGAGCTGACTTGGCAAGATCTGATTGGTTGCTAAGTTAAGTACTCCTCATTTAGCACTAATGATCTGGTTAACAACCACTGAGGTGGCTCTTTGGTGTGATGCCATGTGGCATAAGCTGAGTGAGGTGGCACTGTCATGGCTGTGCCATGTGACATAGACTTGGTGAGGTGGCCCACTGGTTGGCTGCCACGTGGCACTCTAGTGGGGCCCACCTGTCAGGTTTGTAGGGGTGTGGGTCCCACCTAGTTGAGGTGGACCAATAGGAGGCTGTCACGTGGCACAATTGTGCTAAGATGGCTCAATCAGGGGCTGCCACATGACATAGGCTGGGTGAGATGGTTACTGTGCTAGGAGCTTCCTTGGATCCCTAAGTTGTACCCAGAGTATGTTATGTTCCCAAGTTGTACCCACAGAAGCCTTGATCAAATCTCAACCCTTTGATATGTTTATTTAATCTATTTTATCTTCTCTGAATTTATTTTAATATCTCCACTTATCTAAAAATTATGAAATTTTCATCAAAAATCCCTAAATTCATGATGATCACTCCTATAATTTTTTTTTAATTTCACTTTTGCCCCTGCCTCCTTGCATTAAAAATTCATTTGCCAAGAAAACCTTATTTCCTCTCTGAATAAATCCCAAATTCAATCGTAGCTCGGTGTCTCTGCCCAATAGAATTCTCTTGCAAAAATTCCCCCTAATTAAATATCAATTAGACTTGTATTGATGCCTCATTAGGGTTTGATTTGACAAACAGTTGATTATATGTCAACAATTTATACAAATCTAGACTTGATCAGATGTTTGCAACATTGGCATCTGATCAGTCTTGTGAAATTGGCTTTCAATCCATATTCATGAAAGTGATTTGGTCAACAGTTGATTACTTGTCAACAGTTGACACAAATCTTGGCTTGATCAGGTGTTTGCAACATTGGCACCTGGTTAGCCTTGAAAGCAAAATCACATTGAAATTTCTTGTGATTGGCTGTATCAAAATACTGGCTTGGCATTGACACGGTTCTTGTTTGTATAGGGATTATACTGCTTTAGCACTTAGGGTTTGATCTGAGTGTTGATTTCTTAGGGTTTGATCTTGATTTTCCTTGATGTCTATCACTGAGGTGTGGGACCCACCTGTTAGTGAAGAATAATCAGATGGATGACCCCTCAGGAGATATTTCTCCTGAATCTCCTGAGGGTCATCCACCTTGAATGAACAGGAGGTGACGGGGCTTTTATACCTCTAGCCCCTTGCCTAGAATTTTCTTGTGGGATTAATGCTTAATTCTTGCTCCGGCTTGATTAGATTTAGTGGATAGGCTAGGTTTAGGCTGTTGAAGCTGCTTGTATGGGACTGTCAGATAGATCCCACTTGTCAGAGAAAAATAATCACATGGATAATACCCAAGAGATCTCCCTTCTCTCTTGAGTCTCTTGGCTGTCACCCACATCAAGTGGACAGGGGTAGTAGAGTATCTATATCCTGGCTCCATATTTAGGATTTTCCTTGTGGGACAAATAGGATTGCTCCGAGGTTTGGCAATGACTTCTCCTGACTGGTGGTCCCTCTTTTTCATGATTTACCATAGATAATTGATATTTATCTTTCATTGTTCAGCTGCTTCATCCTTGAGATTTTTCAACGGTAAATAATTATTTTAAAATTCTGATAAATTAGCCCTATATGACAATACTATTAATTAATTATATATATATATATTCATAATATATATATAATTAATAATTATATATGCAATAAATTAAAGAGAGAGATATACCTGAAATTATTGAGGAAGATGAAGAAGAGAGCAACATAAAAAGCTAAAAGGGGCAGAGCAAAGATGATCAGCAAGGAAGAAGCACGGTTGATCAGCAAGCTAGAAGAGCAACAACAAACAACAAAGGCAGAGGGTAGAGGCAAGAGCTTCAAGCTCGAAGAGAGAGGCGGCCAGAGAGGTAATTAATTTACTGAGCGAGCTTGCTAGGGCAACAGAGTATAAAAAGAGCTTTTATAATGGTTAATATTAAAAAACCATTATTAAAACTATCAATAACGGTTGTTATAGAGTAATCATTATTAATTATGTACTTTTAATAACGATTTTTATAAAAAAATTATTATTAAATCTTTTTCAAAAAAATCCCACACGTGCAACACAGATATCAGTAGCGATTTTTTTATTAACCATTACAAAATTATTAGCAAATATTACTAAAATGCCACTGACCTTCTCTACTAACAGTTTTCTTAATAAACCGTTAGTAATTAGGTGTTAATAAAGCCCGAATCTGCAGTAGTGTGTATAATAAAATGGTTGCGTTACATTAATTCTAAAATTGCTCAATGTAGTTAAATTCGTAAAAAAATATATATATCTCGCATTGAGTTAAAATATGATTTTTTTGAACAAGTTATTGTTAACCATGATATCTATTTATTTGTGGGTATCTATTTTTTTAGGTAAATTGGCAAGTGCAAACTTTTTTTTTTTGAAGGGTAAGCCAAGCTTACCATTTTTTCCATTGAAGCGAGTGCAAACTTTGATCTTTTTGAAATTAACAAAGACAATTGCTTTCACTAACAAAAGGTGTTCATACTATGTTATCAAGAGGTGTTCAT
Organism: Schoenoplectus tabernaemontani; assembly: GCA_037127355.1. Lineage (NCBI taxonomy): Eukaryota > Viridiplantae > Streptophyta > Magnoliopsida > Poales > Cyperaceae > Schoenoplectus > Schoenoplectus tabernaemontani. Next base: position 12,777,634 of record CM073740.1, read on the forward strand.
ATATTCTTTACATGTGTTCATTTTCTGAGCGATTTTTATAGGGATACAGTTAGCACGCCACTAATTAGAAATATAAATTTTCAAAACATCTTTAATAAAAAATCTATATAGAAAATTTGAATACACATTCTTCGAAAGTGTTAAAGATGTGTAATAATATATTAAATAATATAATTAAATACAAGATAATTTATACAAAATGAGAACAAAAAGTTGTATCATTTACATACTAATTAAATTGTACATTAGATATATTATATTCATCCATTATAAATGATAAAAGAGAATAACTATACATTCGTTATTGGATTACATAAATAAATAAATTTAAACAAAATTAACGGTAGAAAATATCAATTATGTGACATAGCTACAATGCTTGGAGACTTAACCTTTTTATGTATTGTTAATTTCAGGCTTGTAACTTTCATAAATACAACAAATGATCTGGACTTGTGGACCAATGTATTTTCTTAAATTAAAAAAAGAAATGCATACACAGAATAATCTAGAAAGCAAGAAAAATAAACGTGCAAAAATCACAAATTGTTAACATTATTAATTGAGACTGTGAAAGTACAAAGAAAAGAAAAATGATATTAGGCTAACTATAGCTCATAGCTTGTCAAAAATGAAAAAGTATATAGTTGTTCTTATTGCCAGTATTTAATTCCCAACAGTGTTTTAGCTCGCGGGCAAAGTCATTTTCCATCTTTTTTAATTGAAAATATGCCAACTAATATTTGTTAAGTATTAAAATACCTGCGCGACTGACACAATTAACAAGTAACAAGATCCATAAACTACGTTCGGGAATAATATTCCAATTTGAAACAGCTCAGTTCATCTCAGCTTCTCACATGCATTGGATCATTCAATATGCATGCATGACTATGCGTCCACAGGATTTTGAATTACATCATGTACATGCTAAAATATATTTGTTAGATGAAACAATAATAAATAAACTGGATTAGGATTTAGGAATATTTTAGGATATGTTTATATATATATATATAGTAAATCTACGGTGAGCTTCCGTGAGCTTAGCTCAAAAAATATATCAAATGATCTTCAAATTTTAATTTTTTTTAATCTCATTAAATTCTTCATATTGAAATATTATGGGATACAAAAAATTGGAATATTTTGAGTTTTTTAAGTCGCTCTTTTCAATTTTTGAAAATCAGCTACAAAAATAATAATAAAATATTTAATGTTTGTACATTATTTTAAAAAATTAAAAAGAGCGACTTAGAAAACTCAAAACATTCCAAATTTTTGTACCCCATAAGATTTCAATATGAAGAATTTAATGAGATTGAAAAATTAAAATTTAGAGATCATTTGATATATTTTTTGAGCTAAGCTCACGGAGGTATTCCGTGTGCTTAAGCTCATCGTAGATTTACTATATATATAGTAAAGATATCATGTGTATATATATATAGTAAAGATATCGTGAGCTTAGCTCAAAAAATATATTAAATCATCTCCAAATTTTAATTTATCGTTCTTATTAAATTTTTTATATGAAAATCTCATGGGATGCAAAAATTTGGAGCGTTTTGAGCTTTTTAAGTCGTGGTTTTTAATTTTTGAAAATTAATTCTAAAAATAATAATAAAATATTTAATATTTGAACATCATTTTAGAAAATTAATAATAATATATAGTTAGTTAGTTAGTTAGTTACTATTGTGAAAATATTTGCATTTCGAGTTCAAGTGCATACAACTCAACTTTTATCGTAACACGTCCGAAATTCAAAATTACCAGTCTCATTAAATTCTTCGTATCAAAATATTGGGGGATACAAAAATTTAGGGTATTTTGAGTTTTCTAAATTTTTTTTTTGGATTTTTAAAAATCATCACTAAAATAATAATTTTTGTTGTTGATTTTTGTACTCTCCAATACTTTAATATGAAGAATTTAATGAGAATGATAATTTTAAAGTTCGAACGTGTTATGATAAAATTTAAGCCGTATGCACTTAAAAATTTGTAACTTTTGCAATGGCAACTGCTGCCTAACAAGTTTTATAACTTTTGCAAACTAGTTGTTGAGGAAATGACTAAATGAGGAATTTCTTTTTCTTTCGAATTTAAAAAAGACGGAGATAAATGCATGCATAATTGCATATATATGATTCATTCGTGTCAGATACTTTTCTTTTTTTCGCTATAGATGAGAGGCAAACAGAATTGTAGATGGTGCATGGTGCTTTGTGTCGAGGCCTGAAGGGATCGAATCCTCTGTCAGTTCCATTATTTTAATCCTTTTCTTATTGGGATATTTTAATCTGAAAACTGAAAAGAGATTGTAGAAGATCAGCCTATCAAGCATAACTCCCAGATTTTCTGTGGCAGATCAGTACTCAGAAGACAAAACGATACAATAAATAGATCATATGTATGTACGGAGTACCAGACCAGAGTATCATACATACTAGTTGGTACTATAGTAATAAGATTCGTGAATAATTTATTTTTCACTTATAATCGGATGTTTTACGAATAATTCATCAGTTTAATATTCAATACATTTTTTATTAAAAAAATATTTTATTCACAAATTATTCAACAAAAAATATATTATATATTATTTTATATAAAATTTTATAGTTTTTAATATATTTTCAATATTATATGAAACAAACTATTCTCGAATTATATCCGTATTATATTTGAACGTCGAATTTTTGATCTCGCCGAACGTTTCAGAATTACGAATTTGTTATTATGATTGGTACTAGATAGTTATTCACCACACAATGTGGCACCTTCGCTTGTCAGAAAGGATAAACATATAACGAAATGAATACAAAAAAGAAGAGAAAACCTCGGGAGAATAAAGTGTCAACGATTAAGGGAGAATCATTCAGAGCATTAGGTGATCATAGGCTTCAAACGCGATACATCCCGTGAGCACATTCAAAATTCAAGCATTGTTTTCTAGAAAAATTGATTTGTTCCAAAGTTACATGTCATACGCGCATATATAACTTTGTCAGACTGTTGAATTGAATGCCTCTTTTCTTCGTTGGGAAAAGGTTGAAACCGTTAATTATCATATGATATTCTTGCTCGGTATCAATCATGCAAGACGTTTTTGTCAGGTCACGAAAATATAGTTAAGAGTAATTTGTTACAGGACAGATAACAAATTCTGAAGAAATGGTCTAGAATGTTTAAAGTTGCCCAATACCTAACGAATGAATAAAATATATAATATTTTTGTTTCAAAAAATATTTCATTTTAAATATATATTTATGACTTTTAAATTATACAACAACAAAACTTTTAGTCCCAAATAAATTGGATAGGTTGAAAATAAAACCTAAACAGAAATGATAGAGATTAGAGATCTCAAATATAAAAAATAAAAATAATATTAATGATAGTGGCACTACTAATAATAATGATGAGAATAATGATGACAATGATATGATTATAATGTACTACTACTAATAATAATAACAGTAATAATAACAGTAATAATAATACTAGCAAATCAGAGCATGGAACAATCGATCACAAATTAAACGTAAAATAATAATTATAGTACTTATAATAATAAAGACATCATAGTAATAATAGTAAGGCTAACAACAACAATAATAATAAGTGATGCATATAATGATTGACCGATGGAGTATATTGGAGTATGCATCATAATGATTAAAATTTTGTTCCTATTATATATCCAATCAAAGTTAATTATCACATAGACGTACATTTCCGATTATATATCATTAATCATTGTCTATACACATGACTCGTATTGAGAATCAGCATTTGTCTTAGTTAATAAGACAATTTTTCGTGTGGAAAAATTACGGATTCGAAATTTAAATAAATATTTTTTATAAATAATATTTAAAATTGCTGGCTTGGAGCCATCTTTATATAAAGAAGTAAAAAGAAAATGCAGAACACGTATCTATCAGTATATTTATTCTGGGTGCTGAGAAAATTAAATTGAGTTACACATGACGTACTGTTCTCTCCTCTGTTCCTTAGGTAAGGTTAGGTTTGCTAGGTGATTGGAAGGTAGCATCAACGAACTATTAAGAAATTCATTGCCGACTAAACAAAGGGGAGGTTAGAGGCCAAACATCCGTTAAAAATAAAATAAATGACTCGGGACTAACTAAAGAATTGAGCTACATTCTATTACTTAAACGCTAGTGATCAGAGATCTGAGTGTCCCTCTCTCTCTCTCTCTAAATTAGTAAAATAGTAAATTAAAATATGTGTTCTATGTTATGATTTAATGATTATAAAAACAAGTGTGGTAGTTTCCATATGGACCATTGTCTGTCCTTCTGCTATGGCAAAAGACCCGCCGCAGAACGAGGGGAATTTATTCTGCCAAACTCTACATGCTCTCACATGCACCATTTTTGTTTTTATCTGCTTAATTTCTCCAACACTCTTTCACTGTTTAATTTCTTGACGTAGTTAATTTCAATTAATAATTAATATGCGGTATACGCCTGAAAAAAATTCACACTTTAATTTTGTATACGTACCTGTACAGGAAGACTTTTAATTAAGATAACAGAGTGGGGGACAGCAAGTTAAAAATAGCATGCATAATTAATTGATTTTTCAATTTTCATCTACTCAAGCTAGCTACATGTTTCCCAATTTTTTTATTATAAAAACATTTTAGTCTGTAATTATTTTTTGGAAACTAGTTAAATAGAATATTTTAGTTATCTGGAAGAACTTATTAGAATTTTTCCGTTCTTAGGTGGATTTTTCGGACACAAATAAATGGAGGATATGGAAATGTCAAAGTTGATAATGGAAATAATGTCAGTCTGCTACATGAAGGCACTTAAAAAGATATTTTTGTGCTCTTTTTTAGTTAATTAGCAGTACATAATTATATGAAAATAAACACGAATATGAGTATGGTATAATTAATTTTCGATCAATTATTTCTTATTAAAAAAATTCAGTAAGCACAATTAAGTGTTCTAATATAAAACTAATCCATTTTATGAAGTTCATTAATTATAAAAACAATTATAAAAATGCTTAAGTATGCACACATGATTTCTTGATATATAGACCAAGTACAGCAGAGCTACGTACGTACTGCATCATCTCTGATCCTAAAAGTCTAAAAGTTCTAATAATAATTCTCTCATGCATATATTAGTCAGTCATTACCAACTAATAACTACAAACGAAGATTCTCCTTGTAGCTATGCATGTTTGTTTTCTTGTCATTTTTGTTTCCTTCCAAGTAGCTATCATAGATCTCAAAAAGTTCCCTGATTCAGGACTGATCCTGTTAACGTTACCAAGAAGCTTCTCCCTTGTTGTTGGTGCTGCACTATAGCGAACGATTTCTTTCACAATTGAACCGAACTCCAAACGCTTTCAAACTTATTTCTTTAGTTTCTAAGTAATTGTAGTTGGGACTTAATTGATCAAATGTAGGGCATAAAGAATTAGAACAAACGCTGAGGAGCTGATCGATAGAGAATATCTTCTTCATTTTTCATATGAGAATATGGTTTTTAACCGTCTTTGGAAAAAAATCTCTATCAACTATTTTATATTTTATTTGGAGACATTAAAATTGTACTATAATTGAAAGTTCATATTTTGTGTTCAAAGATATATCAATTTGTATTATTTAAATATTCTGGAAATATTTATTTATTCAATTAATTTAAAAATTATGCTAAGAATACATATTCTAAATAACATTTTTCTATAGGAAATAACACATTTTAAAATATGTTTTTTTATTTTTTTTTAAGAAAAGAACTAGAAGTAATTAATTTGTACATTGTCTTGTCATATTTTTAATTTTATATGAATAAATTATGTATCTAAAGATTAATATGGGGACAATGTTAAGAATTCCATTAAATTTAGATGGAAATAACTAACAGAGTGAACAAATATGGACAATTATTAAAGTTCAATGAGTAAAAATGGAAGAATAAAATTTCAATAAACAAATATGAATTTGAAGTATAGTTCATGATCTCCTAAGAATCTAATAGAAAATTAACTAATTGTCTGTTATGTAAAAAAAATAACACCTATGGTGTTTTAATAAATATTTGAGGACTAAATCCTCATCTGTTCATAAAAAAACTAACTGCCAGTTAATTTCACTATTTTCCATACTAGGGCTGTTCTTAATTATCAAAAAACACTTTCTACAACTTAGCTGTAGCACTAATTCTACATTTTTAACTCAATTACTGAAGTATGAGAGTTTGAACTTTAGACTTTCATAAGAAGATCACAAAAATGAAAGATCATTCCTTAAAAAAAAAAAAAAAACCGGCACTTTCTTTTCAATCTGTCAGACCTAGCTTTCACTTAGTACATCCAAAAATTGACTTTCTTTCAAGCAATTTTAGAAAGATCTTCAGTTCACGTCCAAAGATCCAATTAAATAAAAAAGAAACCATACGGCTGATCTGATTAATTAATATCATTATAATATGACAAATGTAACCTTCTGATTTACAATAAGGTAGATCCAGCTTATCCACAATGCAAGAACCTTCACTCCAATCTCTTGATTTGTGCAAATTGGGACCCCTTTTTCCTTTCGACGGAGACTCGAGTACTTCTTGATCAATTCTCTCTTTTTAAGACCTCCCTAGAACCAAAATTTTGCTTACCAGTTATCTCAATCCTCCTTTCGAGATGTAGTTAATTGCTTTGCACAATCTTCTCCCCAAGCCCAAATATACAAGCCTACAATAGGAAGCAATGTATTTCCCATCTGAAGTCTACAATCTGAATGAAATTACCAAGCCTACTTGATTATGGGCCGGATTCAAATATCAAAATAGGCTTGTTTGGATCAACATGGGTATTTGAAGCCTGTGAACCATTGAAAGTCTGTGAACTAAATTTAAGCATTACATACAACTGAGAGGAAATTGGATCCCTATGAACCATTGAAAGTCCAACCCATGCAGCTTTCTAAATTCTCTTTTATGCAAAATTGGACAGACGGACGTCTAGTTTCTCCAGGCTTGAGTTTCACAAATATATATTATCGCGTTGTTGGTTGGATTTGGGAGGTTATATACCCTGATAATTAATGCTTTTATTTATATTTCCCTCCACAAATAATGCGTCTTTTCAAAAGTAAGTTGAAAGGAAAAAGCGTATAGAAATACATATACAGAGGTTGAGTTATGTTGTTATCAAGTTTTTAAAAAATATTTAACGGCTCTAAACGGTAAGGTAACTAGTTAACGATTTTAACGGTATAACACGGCCATTAAATTAAAAAATAGTCAATCACTTTTTACCTACTAATTGATATTTAAAAAGGCTAAGAAATACATTCTCATATTATTAGTACTTAATAATTAACTAAATTAAGTAAAAATAATAATTATAACATTAATTAAATACTTAAAAGTTAAAAAAATTTAAATTATAATAAACTATTATATGATGCATTTACTTCATGTTTTTATAAGGGGATTAATTTACATTCAAAAAATAAAAATAAAATAAAAATTTATAGTCACTAACTATTATGATTTAAAACAAAAAAAATTAAGTCGTTAAATGTGTTTTTTTTTAAAAAAAATTAACGATTTTAACGGATTTAACGTGAGATAAAACGGTTAAATCACAAAAATCCGTTAAATCTATTTTTTCTCAAAAACTTAACGTCAGAGTCTGTCAAAACCATTAAAACGGTTAAAACTTTCCATTTTTTAAAAGCTTGCTTGTTATATATTTGTATTTCATGTAATATTTTTTATTTTTGAATTCAAAAAATTAGATTGAACCGTGCAACATGATTTCTATATTAAAATATATTTTGAGATTAAATTTTATATTTTTTGAAGATAAAAAATTATTATTATTGAAAATCATTAGATTAATGTATTTTTTTACCCTAAAATAGAAAAAAATCTAAAAAATATATAACATTTAATATTTAAGTATATTTTAATATAGAGATCACATTGAATTACTGGATAAATATTTTAAATTTAAAAATAAAAATATAATATAAAGTACAAAAATATTTTATAGTTCACAACATGTATAACAATCAGTTTAGAGCAAGTTATCAGACTTCCAATATATTCATGGATTTTTTTTTTCTACCTCTAGCTGAAAAAATGAAGTTTACTGAAAAACTTGTCATGCCAAAATATTTATATTACCTAATATTTATTGAATATCCATGTTCACAATATATGCTGCGAGTCAATAATGTTAATATAGAAGCCTGCCAAAGGGGAAAGAAAATGGAAGCAGGTCCTGCTTTTTTTTTCAAAATTCTCATGCAAAGAAATTGAAGCTTCTACTCACAATTCTTGTTAACAAATAAGTTGGATCTATCATTCTTCAATAAATGATGAGTTGGAGCAATTATTGTAAAATATAAAAGACAAAAGAATATTTATTAGTTTAAATACTGAGTTTCGATTAAATATTTATTGAAAAATGACCGGTCCAACTCATTATGTGTTGAATAATGATTGGTTCAACTTATCTGTTGGTAGGAGTTGTGGGCAGTATATTCGGTTCCTTCATAAAAATGGTTTAAATTCTTAGATTTTTTTTTTTGGTTGTTAGAGAACCCTTTATCTCTCTATTTATCATTTGTTTTTTTTTGTTTCTAGGGGTACCAATGAGCTGAGTTCTAGTGAGTTGGGCTAAGCTCAAACTCGATTTATGAAAATATGAGCCAAATCGAACTAGCTTATGAGATGTTTACGAGCTAAAAGTCAAAATTTGAACTCAGCTCTCTAATAATTGTAGGTTTGCTTAAGAGCAAGAATTTCAAAAATTTTAGCTACTGTTGAGCAATTCATAACCTAAATTTTATTCTAATTACTCTATTTAGATGGTTGAGAATTTCATACATCGTCTAGTGTAGTAACAAGAAGTGAAACTCTTCTTATCTAGATGGTCATGAGTTCTCCTTCTTCTTCTTCTTCTTCAAATAATCAAATTAGGATGTCCCTCCAATGATAATACATTAGATTGATCAAAACCTAATAAAAAATATTAGTTGCTTAAAGAGGATGAGACTAATCAAGTTATGTCAATTTTCAATCAATAAATTAATTATGTCAGCCAAGAGAAGAAGAGAATGAGATAATAGAAACAAGGGTTTTTTTTATTCTCTCTCATCTAAATGTGCTTCATATATAGACAATAGTCTAGAACAACTCTAGACATACAATTATAAGTATACCTTCACAATATCTCCCTCAAAAAAAATACTCTCCTTAGCAGATTTTTTAGCCCATAAAATGAGCTTTTGACTCACTTAATTTATACAAACAAATTGTATATTATTTTAACATAATTCTATAATTATATTAACATTTTGAGATCAAATAATTTTCATGACAAAATTATTTCTTGATTAGTCATAGAATTAGTTTTAGTTTTATATGATCATTTAAAAATAATTAATTATTTAAATTTTATATTTATATTTTGAATATAATTAACTAAAATCTATTATATTATTGATTAAGAGATTGTTTAGTAAGACCTTGGATGATTTATGTCATATTGATCATAGAAATAAAATAATATATTTAATTCTAATAATCACAAATGAAATCTAACAACACATTATGATTCTCAATTAAAATAAATAAATACTATACAAATATAATATTTTAATCCTACAAAAGAAAATATAATTTTTTTCATTGTTTAATTCTTATATATCATGATATCATGAAATATTCCAAGATAGAAAAACATATCATCCTTGCAGATTATTCATTTCTTGATCTAGAATTAATTATATATATTTTGTGTGCAAACAATTCAACTTCATCAAGGGCCCAATAGATATCAGCATTCATCAATATTTATATAATGAGGGACATACAGTTTTCTTGATAAACATACAAAGATCTATAATTTAAGTTCTCAACTCAAATGATATATCAATAATAAATTCAAAAAACAAATGATATAAAATATCATCAGTAATATAAACTAAATAAATCATCAAAATGATTGGTGAGTAAGATATAACTCTAACACTCTCCCACTTGGACTAGAATCAATTAAAATAGTAATCTCTATCTAGTGTATAACAAAAATATAATGTATTATCATATGCTCAAAAATCTCAAAATAAAATACACTCAAAATAATATATTTAATTGTATGTCTAGAGTTGTGTTTGTGACACCATCCACTTTGTTGACCCTTACATCACCACTATTGTTGAAAATAATGCTTAATTTTGTATTTATCGATTTACAAAATAATTAAAATGAATTTATTTTTTTCTTTCAGTATGTTAAATGCTTTAAGAGAAGAATAATATATGAAGTAATATCTATTTATCCTCTGTTCTCACTTTTCCTTGCGAGTGAAAAAATAAATAAATTCACTTTTACAAAAAAAATTGCAATCACACAATAACAAGGATCCGAACAAAAACTTAATGGACATTCCCTCTTCTTGCTCCCTCCCCACCCAATGCTCCACACAACGGGGCCAACGTATCACCAACCGACCCCAGAAAATCTTTGTCAGGTCAAGTGGGGCCCAGGGATGATGCGGGGAGGTCCTGGAGGTGCTGATCTGATGTGTAAAAAATAACCAGTTCAAGAAATAATTTAATAACGCCGTTAAGGCAGTTGGAGAATTTGGAGGCCCTTTCCTTTTCTTCATCCTACACGAGCGGCTGAGAGGAACTCCAAGTTGTAGGGTTTTGAAATAGACGGAAGCGGCATCAACATCAAATATTGAGAGGGGCGGCGTCAACGGTGAAGATTGAGAGAGGCGGCATGAGCAACGGGGATGAAAAGCGAAGATGAGACTTGATACGAAACAAGAGCGGAGAAGATCGAGAGAGCGGGCGGGAGATAAGGTAGATGTTAGGTTTAACGAAGAAAAGGCACTAAGAAGAGGTGAAGAGAGGGATTGGGAGGGTAGAGGTTTCCTCTCAATAAAAAGGGAGAGGCGAGATTATCAGAAAAGAACACGTTGAAATGGAGACGATGAATAGCGGAAAAAATAGGTAAAAAGTAGCAGAGAAATTACAAAATAGCAACAACAAAAAGGTAAAAATTAGCAGAGAATTTGCAAAATAGCGGAAAAAATAAGGACTGGAGAGCAAAAATACAACACATTACCGAAATCCAAATCATTAATCTGTAAATCAACTTAACCTGCTTCGTTGATTCACAAAGGATATTTTAAGCATTATGCATTATTTGATAACATCATTTGACAACACTAATATATACGTTTTTTTATAATATAATATAGATAAATTTGATTTTTTTTCTAACAGCGGTGGTTCCGCTCCAGATTTTTTTATATAATTATTACTAAAATAGTATTATTAATAATAAGATAGAGAATTTGTTAATTTTAAATCTATGAATTGCAGCGCACCACTGGTACTGGCGAGGAGCAAACGCGCCACTATCAGTGACGTCTTTCATAAAACACGCCATTAGGAGTGGCGTGGTTATATAATTTAATTAATGAATTATAGATTCATTTAATTAATTAATTATATTAATTATAGATTAATTATGTAGATTAATTATGTAGATTAATTATGTAATTAATTATGTAATTAATATAAATTAAATATAGATAAATTAGATATTAATTATAAATTAATTATAGATTAATTAGATATGAATTATAAATTAATTGTAGATTATTGTACATTTATAATTCGGTACTAATATTAATTGAAATAAAATTATTTTTATAATAGATAATGGCAGGAGAGAAACGCAATGAAAATATCATCATTTATCTTCCTGACGACAAATATCGGACACATTATAGTTAGGTAAAGGTGCATTATATTTAAAAATAATTATGAATAAAATACATAGATATATATATCAGAAGCTAATTATGAAATTAAAATTACAGAGAGATAGGAATATCATTGGTACATCAATATATCGTAAATCTTTTCTTTTCTACGTGCTAAAAAATTTAAGATTCTACATCAAGCTATTTCATTTTTTATCCCTAGTTGAAGCATTTTCAGTTTGTCTTTCTTGCTCCTGGTGACTTTCGATGCTTCTGTTATTATCTCTTGGATCATAACTAGTTGAGAATCTCGTTGATTGTAAAAATCTTGAGAAGTTTGGGCTCTTCTGTTATTATCTCTTTGATCATAACTAGTTGAAAATCTCATAAATTGCAAAGCATCTCGAGAAATTTGGGTTATTTTGTTATTATCTCTTGGATCATAACTAGTTGATAATCTCACTAATTGCAAAGTATCTCAAGAAGTTTGGGTTCTTCTGTTTGTTGCGAGACTTGAAGACCTGCTCATATGGCGTCATGATTGTAATATATCCATTGGAAGGGGGGCATGACTAATTTCATATTTTCAAGAAGGCTCACATTGAGAAGACTATATGTTTCTTGATCTGTCATGACCCCGAATCTTTCCCTCCATCTCGTCCATTACCATTCGACGTCTAACCTTCGAACGTCGGTTAATTTTTATTAATTTTTTATTTGGTATTATAGTTCCTCCAAACTTATTGATCTCCTTAATAATGAAATTGACCGTACCAAAAATTCAATAAGGTGGGCTGTATTGTATCGCTTATCTATGAAACCGTACACATTAAAGTTTCTATATTGACACACAGCAATCACATGAAAGCAAGTATCCCAGTCAGTTGAGGTTTCTAACAATTACACATGTAGTGCGGTTTTGGCAATTATGGGTTATCTTAAGTGCATTGTTCAATCGGAATTGTAACAATATACTTAAACGGTCCATATCCTCCACTCTCGATCCTCTTATCAAGCACGTGAACCTCGTATTCTCCTCGAGCAATTCCAAGCGGAATTACGTTCATGTGGGTTATAATTTTTTTTTTAAAAGTATCACGTTATGTCAAAAAAATAGTAAAATATAAAAAAAATTATGAAGACAAATCGCTTTGTCATCACGTTTTGATAAAATATAATCATTTTTTGGTCATTACTTGCATGCTCTATGCAGGTTCAATGCTTCAATTTCCCTCTTATTGAACTATTTAGCACATTTATATCATGTTCCCTCCATAATTACCGTAAACTGTAAAATCCACTTAACTCTGAACAAACTATTTAGAGCTTCTGAACCATTGCTGGTCATTATACCCCATCGATGTCCTCGATCATAAGTTTGTGCTCACGAAGCAAAATTAGGATACTATTTATCGTCATTTTCTAATCTTCTTCCAACTTTTTTTAAAAAATCATAAGTCTTTTTGTTTGAATTCCTCAATATTCATCATTTCTCTATGAAACGATATGGTTTTTTCTTATTCACTATTCTCCTTCTGAAATCATCCCTGAGATTATCTTCTTTCTTTCTAGATTTTTCGGTTTCCTTATATAAATTTTCTACGATGTGTTACATGCATTACGGTGTATCGCCTCTCTACGTTCTACAGACCATTCCAAATGCAGCTACTGAAAAACTCCCTTTATTCCCTATGATGGTCGGATATAACACATATTTTCATGTTAGATTAGATTACTTCATTACGGACTTATCGCACGAACCAACCTCAATTATTCATATTTTCTTTATCTACGATTTCAAATGCTAGAGGAAGAAGTTTATTCTCTGCATCGTATCTGCACGCCATCAATAATCAACATTTATAACGGCCCGATAAGAATCCAACGTCAATGGTTATAACAGGCCTTAAATATTTGAACGTTGTAATACATGGTCCATTAACTCAAGTTATGGATTTAAATATTTTTACATTGTCATCCGAAATATCACACACCAATATTATATATTTTGTACCTGAAGTAGTCCGAGCAATCGCCCCTAATATTTGTGGGAGCAATGTATATAACTCTTCACAAGTGTCAAATAATTGTTTGATTGCTCTTTCTTGACCACGCAAAAATTTATTGTGCGTTGGTGCCACACCGGATATTTTATTTCTATAATCATATTGATTTATTGCACTATTAGAAAGAGATTTTTTTTAAATGTTATCGAACACAACCTGCAATCAAATTAAATGTGAGTTGTAAGTGTTTGCGGTCTCCTGGTGGTCTTCTACAATTGTGGGGGATTTTATTTGTGATGATCCTCCATGTGATTGAGTCTTCTTCAGGTCTAGCGTATAATTTCCAAGGACAACTCCTTCTTTGTATTTCATAATAAGTCATATTTTATAACTTTTTTGTATCCAACATTGAACGTTTTTTTCTAACACTCCAATCACAAATTATCCAATTTAAAGCTAATTTAAAAACAAATATTTTATTTTCGGCTAACTCATCATTGGGTCATAATCGGGATTCATTTGCACCTAAACGGTCGAACATCTCTCTCAAAATTGTTCAACGCTTTTATAGGATGTTGTCTCTCGATTCATCCGGTAACTAACAATGTTGTATCGAATCTCTAAATTTTCTCATTTTCATATTCATCATTCGAAAAATCCAATCGCTCAATGTAATCATCTCCTGTTTCTACTTCACTCCAATCATACGGACTAACATCATCTTGTTTATCATGATCATCGCTTAATTTTATTACCTTTGGATCAAAATTATTACTGTCACCAATATTACTTTGCTTTTTGACCCTACTAAGACTCAAATTAACATCAAAAACTTTTAAGTTACGATCATCAACTAAATTACCATAGTTATCTTAAAAATTTGATTGATCATAAGTACTACTACTACTTCCAAAAAAATTATAGGTATGACATGGTGACACTGCTGGGTTCGGTTGTTGGTAAATAGATGGATACGGATAATGACAGTTCGTATAATATCCGTCTTGATTAAAATTAGATATTGTATTTTGAACCTGATTTGGATAGAAATTATTTTGATCATAGTTTGAAAATATTCCCGCAAAAAAATTACTACCGCTCGGTTTTTCCATAGTGTAATTTCATTCATCAAAAAACCTACTACCACTCAGTTCTTCTGCAGTGTAATTTTCTTCATCAGAAGGTCAAAATTTAAATTTGATATCATTTGAAAGAATGAAAATTTTGGATATTTGATTTGTTTGTAAGAGAGATATTTGTGTTTGTGAGATGATGAGAGCGACGGGTGAGGCAAATTTATAGTGATCGAAGACGCCAGTTAAATTGACGTCTTTGAGCAAAGCGCCACTGCCATTGGCACGCTCTGGGCAAAGGCGCCACTGACAGTTGCGTGTTTCCAGTAAAGACGTCACCGTCAGTGGCGCGTTTGCTTCACGCCATTATCATTGACGCGCTGTCATTCGTAATTTAAAATTATAATTTTTTCACTCTTATTTTTCATAATACTATTTTAATAATTATTATATTAAAACAATCTGGTTCCGCTCTATAATTTGTAATGATGTTTGGTGGGCTCGTTAAAATATCAGTCCAATAATTAACATCATACTTCATAAGATTCACGATGACAACATACAAATCATAATCATGCAAAATTCAATGAGAAATACCTAGAACAAACATCATTTGTCTGTTAGTTTTGGCAATGGAGATGTTGTCTCACCTGTTCCTCTTGCACTATTCATTTATTATAGATCAACTACTATTCTCTGGTTCCCCACCTCATGACGATGACGCCGTTAACAATTATAATGCTTTTTTGTCCTACAAGTGTCGTGTACTGTGTAGTGCAGGTCCCAAAATAGTAAAACCCCTGTGGCATTAAACCATGCGCCGTTAGTTGACGGCTCAACTTGCCCCATATGCCATCACCTTGACGGCTCTGTACTTTTCCAAGTTTCAACACATAAAAATAAAACCTACTCTTCATCATGCTCAATACCTCTCTTCTTTCATTCGTTCCCTCCCTTCTTCTCCCTTCTTTAATGCCTCCCTCCAAACCTTCGAACTCAATCTAAAACCCACAAAATCGTAATCGATTAGAAGATGAAAAACATCTTGCCTCTGTTTTCCCTCCTCTGCTTCTCCCTCTTCCCCATCTCTCTCTCTAAATGCAACAACACCAACCATAATATAACCCTTTCTGCCTTTATAACAGTCTCAGGTTTCAATAGAATTCTGGGCGGTGGATGTCAACCAATCTATAACATAACCTATCCTTCCAGAAACCTGACAGGTTCTGTTTCATGGGCGCAGCTTGGTAACCTCTCTTCTCTTCGCTCTGTCGATTTGTGGAACAACTCCTTAGAAGGCTCCATACAGACTCAATTATGGTCTATACCGTCTCTTCAGCATATCAACCTTGCAGGTAATAAACTAGGTGCAGCGCTTCGGTTTGGGCCAGTACGAGGAGGTCGATCGCATCTTAAATACTTGAATGTCTCTCAAAACAGGTTCACCAGTGCTGTCAGCATCTCCTATCTCGATGC
Organism: Schoenoplectus tabernaemontani; assembly: GCA_037127355.1. Lineage (NCBI taxonomy): Eukaryota > Viridiplantae > Streptophyta > Magnoliopsida > Poales > Cyperaceae > Schoenoplectus > Schoenoplectus tabernaemontani. The sequence continues at coordinate 12,793,976 of CM073740.1, forward strand.
TCTGGAGGTGCTCGATGTATCTTACAACAAAATTAGTTCGGTGCCTGTTGGATTAAGGAATCTGACTAAAGTAAAACATTTGGATTTGTCTCACAACTCTATGCATGGCCGTTTACCACACGATTTACCTCCTCTTACAGGGCTCATTTTTTTGAATCTCTCATACAACAACTTCTCGGGTGAGTTAAATGCGTCAATTATGAAGAAATTCGGAAAATCTGCTTTTATACAATCTGGAAACTTCAGAATTATCTACAATTCCTCCACGAATGGTACCAGTCAACACCCAAGAAGCACCACCATGGAACACACAAAAGAACACATCTAATGGCAATTCTTATACCCATATCAGCAATTCTCATTTTATCCCTATTGTTTTGCACACTATACATTCTCACTAAAAGAGGGATTAAGAAAAAACAGATTAAAACAACCGAGAAAGCAGCCAAAGATGCCATTGCATTAGCAATAGAAGACTCGGAAACAGGCTGGGTCACTGAGGCAAAATGGACTGCTCCAGTTGTGATGATAGAGAAACCACTTATGCAGCTGACATTTGCTGAGCTGGCAGTGGCATCATCGGGTTTTGGTCGGGAGTCTCAGTTGGCGGAAAGAGGGGGCCGCAGTGGGGCAGCATACCGGGCAGTTTTGCCTGGCGATTTGCATGTTGTGATACGCGTGGTAGAGAGTGTGCGTAGCGTGTCGGACCAGGAGGCGGTTATGGCTTTTCGCAACCTCGGCCAGTTGAGGCATCCAAACATATTGCCTCTTCTTGGCTATTGCATCTCAGGTATATGATTTTTGCCTGTTGTTTATCAGAAATAAATTATTTCTAACATTTTGTTGCCTGTCATGCGCGAGAATTTGAAATAGGAAACCGAAGTGATTAGAAAACACGCCGAATGGATAATTTGTTAGTTGATTTAAGAAAAGTAAAAAAAAGCTTGGTTTATGCTTAAGAACTGTTGATATTTTATTTTTGAGCAACTATTAATTTCTCATAATTTCGACTCTAAACTGTAAATGCATTTGATGATGGTTAGAACGGTCTGATAGGCTATGAAACTACTAAAAGTAGGAACTTATTATTATAATGCTATTAGTAGCTTTGTTTATTGGATAAATACTGGTAGTGCTAAGGCACGTGCGCATATATATGAATATATGATGGCATGTATGAACATGTGAAGTAAGGGGTTTGCTTTTAAGAAAAGCAACTTTGGGTTTAGATAAATCATAATTGCTGGGTCTTTTTATAAAGTTAATTTTGTTCTGTTCCGTATGGGCAATTTAAATGCAAAGTTCCTCTGCTTGCTTTACTGGCTGATATATTTCAAATCTGCCTCGTTAACATAAAAAGAGAAACTACAGAGGTGAAATAAATGATGCGCTCTTGCGTCTGTCCAAGTGTGCAATCGTGGAAGGCTAATTTCTTCTCTGCAGAGACCTTGTTCCCACCAGAAAGGAATTTGAATTTAGAGGAGACGAGAGAATACTTAAATGTGTCAAAGTAGATACGAACAACTTCTGCTGCAACACAGTATTAAATGGCCAGAATTTAATGCCTTGTTTTATGACATGTCATCACTTATCAACACCCACACTAAATGGGAACGATAATAAAAATTGCAAGAAAACTATTAGTTATTTTGTTCTTTTGTTCCTTTTCCGTTTGCACATTTGGATCATATATTATGTAAGCAAGAGAGAAGCCCAGAAAATCACATTAAACAAATTTTATTTCATTATAGGCAGGGAGAAACTACTGATATATGAGTACATGGAGAGAGGAGATCTTCACCGATGGTTACATGAGCTTCCGGCTGGCACACCCAACACCGAGGAGTGGGATGATGACACATTGGAGGTCTCCGGGAACTGGCCCATACGACATCACATTGCGCTAGGCATTGCACGTGGATTGGCATTTCTTCACCAGGGCTGGGCCGGATCAGGCCGGCCAGTTACTCACGGCCACTTAGTCCTTGCTAACATCCTCCTCGGGGATGATTTGGAGCCACGTATTGCTGACATTTCTATTGACAATGCCAGTGCACCCGAGGGTGATGTGTACCAATTTGGGGTAATTCTGTTCGAGCTAATGACGTGTTGGACTGGGTGGAATGATGCATTGGTGAATCGGGTCCGTGGATTGGTCAAGGAAGGGAAAGAATTGGATTTGTTAGATGAGAGGCTCTTGATCGAGGGCGTCGAGCCTGATTGGCAGCGACAAATGGCCGGCTGTCTACATGTTGGGTACCTGTGCACGGCACAATCGCCGGAGAAGAGGCCCACAATGCAGCAAGTTGTGGGTCTTGTTAAGGATGCCCGACCTGCTCCGATAGCCATATCATCAGCAGTATCATGACAGATATATCATTTGTACTAATATATGCTCAGATTGATGAAACTATGATAGTACATTTTTGCAATTGCAACTATGGTCTGGTAAAAGTTGTTATTGCGGTATGGTGACTGTGGGTCACAGAGATTTTTAGTGATGAGAGAAGTAGCAATTGTTAATTTTGAATTGAATGTACATTATTCCGCCTTTGCAGCATGCAAAAGCATTGATGTCAATTCCAACTTTCAGTACAGAAACCTTTTTTTTTTTTTTTTAAGTAATCCTTGTTCGAAACATTTGCTACAAAGGAAGGTGGCAAAACATAATGGTGCAGAAAGCAGGTTTGATCATGCATTTGGAGAATGAAGTAGGTCAGAGAATCTCAGTCTCTAATCTATAATCCCCTTTTACAATTGAACAAGGTGTGAAATTTGAGTAGTTTAGTAGTCAAAAAAGTGTTTTCAGGTTTTTTTAACAGTAAGAAGTTAGTGGGAGAGGTTGAGACTCGAGAGATGGATGCCAAGGAATGTCACAGATTTTGTATTTTGTTAGAAACGGCTTGGTGATTGACAGCATCTCACCCATCTGCTCCACCTTTGTTTTTTCCGCTCTTTGCTTTGTTTAGTTTCATTTCTATATTTCATTCTGATTTTGGTTGTTTGATTTGTTTTATCCAAGTCGTCGTGTTACCTTCGGCTCGTCGAAGTTTGAACTGGCTGTATTCAGACCGGACCCACATGCATCCTCCATTTTGGACCTATATGGGAAGACAGGGAATACAATGGAAAAACAAAAGAAACGAGATAAAAGAACCACACAGAAACAAAATATTGATGGTGAAAGACTACCATAATATCAAGACAATTCATAAAATAATGCGTAATAGTATGTTTCTCGGTCTGTCCATTTTAAAATTCATAATAATACAATATACAAATAAATTATTAAATGTGATCTATTATCCATTCCACAAAAAAAAAAAAGGAAATGTGATGTAATGTCGCTTTCACGTGCATCTAAGAGATGGCAATATTTATTTTTGCCACAGGAACCCATTTAAAGTAGCATTGATTTTACTGGAGAATTGTTTTGAAAAGCTATTGTGTACAAGGGCGGTTCCAATAAAGACGGGGGAGGACAGCTTTGTTATGTGGATTTTGAAAAATAGTATTTTTAAATAATATTTTCGGTACTAATTTTTGATTTAATAAATTGTCTGATTATTTTTAATTTAGAAAAAATGTTTAATATCATAAATAATAAAAGAATTATATAAAAAATTTAAAATATGAAGTTCTATAAATGAAAGTTTGCTTCATCGACTTAATTATCTATTATTTTATATTTTATTTTTATTACTTTTAATATGTAAAATGATATTAATTTAATAGTTTTTTTATTAGATAAGAATGTGATAAGGCCTCCTACTCATCACCGTCTAATGGGCTCGAGTAGGCTCACAGGCCGAATTCGGGAGCTTCTACAAGCTCAGAATTTTTCTTATTCGTCACGATGACCCAATCTCAAAATAGCGCGCCATAAATGACCATGCACGACATAACGCGTCATGAATGCCCATGCACGACATAACGTGCCAGGAATGTACATGCACGACATAAAGTGTCATAATGTCTCGTCTCAAATATAGCGACTGAAAGCGCCCAATGGTCAAGTGACGCGAAAAGAAACCTATATAAGGACAGACCCCGACATACCGGAGACATATTTTCATACCCATACACAGACAGTCTATAGGAAAGAGTAAAAGTTTGTCGCACCATTCTCTCGGTGATGGGTTAGTTCTGCCTCACCGGAAACGACCCGTATCAGAATGTATTGTCGAGTTATTAAATTTTTTATTTAGTACTCAATTAATTAATAAATTTAAATTTAATAATATTATAATCTGATAAATTAGCCATAAATTAGCCTCCCATTAAAATACTGCATCCACCTTTGTATTTGTCGTATTCAAATGGTCAGAAACAGTATTTCTTGGTGTTAAGTTCGAGGCCACCATCAAGAATATTGGCGCAGAGCTCCAGCCTTCAGATTATAAGTTCTCTCCGGTTTTAGGATGAATAAATCATTTCATTGAAGTATTTGATATACCAGGTTAAATAGAAAATTATTACTAAAAACTACGATCAAATATGAAAAGCCATGATGAAAAATATGTACAGCAGTAATGAGGGTGATTGGTTATTAGCTATTATTTAGAAGCACGGAAAAAGTAAAAACCGTGAAAGAAGATGCTCAATATTTAAGAAATATATGGTATATTATTGTATATGGATGGGTCGGGATCAAACTGATTTTTGAAAATAAATTCATAATTCAACCCATAGTGTAACGGGTTGATCAAATTTTAAACTCGATCCGGTAAAATTCAGGTTGGATCAGATGGGTTATTACTTATTTTGTACAACCTACTTGTCATGTACTCTGGGACGGATGTAAAATTTTAATCAGAGGTAATTATCGGATTATAATAGCTCATCGGGTTGAAATTCATTAATTAATTGGATACTAAATAAAAAATTAATAATTTAATATATATGCTTATCTAATAAAAAAAATTATTAAAATAATAATATTTTATATATTAAAATAACAATAAAATAAAGGTCAAAGTAATAAATAATCAAGTTGATGAAAAAAAATTTAGTCAACGGAACTTTATATTTTGATATCCTTGCATAATTATTTTATTATGCTTGATATTAAATTTTTTTCTTAATAAAAATAATTAAATAATTCAGAGGAGTAAAAAAAAATTCTGAAAAGAAAATAAATTATTAAAAAATACTATTTTTTAAAATTAAAAGAGATACAGAACCACATAGTTCCGCCGCTGCATGTACTTGCGTACAGTTATACTGACTGTAGTTATGGGGAAAATTGTCGATTGATCCTCTTGAGTCTTGAACAATAAGAAAAAGTAACAAAACAAAAATTATCTGGACGACATATCGAAAGATATCATGAACCTCAAAAAAGCAAAACAGCGAGATTGGGTCTATGATGACGTGGCATTAGCACCTCAGCCCGTTGACGCCTCCAGTCTTCCGAAGTAGGTCATATATTATTTTTAAATATGATGACGTGGCTTTTCATATTTTCCCTTTAAACATTTATGCACAGCGCATTTATATTTCTCGACGCTTCTTCACTTTTGAGTGTTTCAGTGTTTGAGTCTTGCCAAGCGTTGGGAGGCATTTTTATACTTTTGTCTTTCAAGTTTTAACTATTTTTTTTTTATGTTCCGTAGACAATAGTAGCAGAAACGGAGTCTATACTGACCGGGACAGCTGACCACCTCAGCAGAATGCTCTTTTAAAGTGTTTTTATAATTATATATTTTAAAAATTATAAATATATATTTTTAGTATTATTGTCACTATTATTATTATTATTGATTATTTTTATATTTGAGATCTAGATTGAGTTCATTTCTAGACCACCCTAATTTATTTGAGATTAAAAATTTTATTATTGTTGTATAAAAATATATTTATATTAAAGATTTTTTTAAATTTTGTTCCCCTAAATAATTTAATTTTTACCTCCTCTACCCAAAACTCTGGCTCGCCTCTGAATATTAGTCACTTGTTTGCCCGTACGAGGCCAAACTAAAGAAAATCGCTTAGTACCACTACTAACATGAATTTGTTAATGTAATATTAGAAAATGTTTATAAAAGTTGAGCATTTTGGGTCTTCAAAATCTGAAGAAAATAGAAAGTACGTATCCACATAATTTTTTAGCGCTATCCTAATTAGCCGGCACAATTTTCTTTTGAAATACGAGAAAAATAAATAAAAGCTTGTGTAGGTATTCTTTTTAAGATTACTTAAATAATGCACATAGGTCAAATAAATTCGTACAAGTAAAATTATCCTATCTAAAAGATCCGTGTTAGGCTATCTCCCTTGTTTTGATTTTAGAATGCAGAAAAAAAAATAGAAAGCACTATCATCATTATTATGGTCATCATCATCATCATTATATCATTATCATGGTCGTCATCATCATCATCATCATAGTAAATCTTAATAATTTCATTTTTTGCATAGTAAAAATGCATTGCTGTTTTTAGTAGAAAGCAAGATCAAAGTACATTGGCTACACTGGAGTGGTGAAAGCTTGATCCTGAAATAATTGTTTATTTTGATAAAAATCCTAAAATAATATGATGCTCAATAATAAGTAAACAAATAAATAACTAACTTCTCCCAAAGCAAAAGACAGCTCATGTGTACTGTTAACAAAGGACCAGGACTTTGTTGAATCGTTGTGCTATCACAAGTCAAATTTGCCAGATCACTGAGCATTCAAACAGTGTGCACTTCCCAGTTATCTGTCTACAAATGTATTGAATAATTTTCCCAACTGTCAGGAAATATATAAATTGTTTCCTCTCAATCTCAAAAAGAGTAAATGCTTCTTATGTTATACTTGTACTTATTATAAACAAATACCAAGTAGTTTTGGGTGCCACTTTGGGTATGATATTTTGCTGATACTCTTCCAAAAGAAGGTGGGGAATGGGGATATCAATATTTTTTTGTCTTGGGGGATAATTAGGAGCAAGCTAACAGATTGTTCTGGCACCTTACCTGGCACTTATGGCATTATTTCGAAGCAACTTACTAATTAAATGTTACATCAACTTCGATTACAGTACCACCAGGTCTCACCTGAATTCATTATTATTGAAATAATACACACGGTAATTGGAAATTTCAGCCCCCTTGTCAAGACTTATCCTTTCCCCTTCTACTAATGATCATAAATCATAATTTTCTATCTCAAATGATGAGAGTAAAATAGCCATTGATTGGTAGCCTGCTGTTTTAAATTCTGGGCAGTGGGGCCAGAACCAGACTGTACCAGGTCAAGCACGTAAGAGAGAAGAAAAATGGCAGGATAGGAAGCGGCCAAGCCATATGATACTCTGCACATCTCGCTCTCAATTCTGAGACTAAACTGATGATCATGCACTGAGTAAACGAATTTATCTGTGCATCTAAGCACTCAATTCAATTCCGTATTTGTCTTGAGCTGGTACTGGTTTGTGTAATTTTGTGATTTGTTCATAGGAATCTTCCAGCAGGTCCCTCTCAATTGAGCTCACACTTTGCAACTTCTGTGCTTCTGTTGCTGTTTCATTTAATTTCTTTTTGGCTCCCTACCCTTTTTCGGTACTTTTCCTCTGGTTGTTAGTTGGCTACTACTAATCCAGTCCAGAGAACATGGGTTTATTGATTTTTTTTTCCTTTTCACTCATGTAATATTTTACGCATATAGTTTTTTTTTATAAATAATAATGTCAAGAATTACGCATACTTATTCAATAGTGTATATAATCTTTATTTAATCTTTTGCTAAGACGTTATCGACGGCCAGTAGTAATCACTTCAATATGTTTTGGATGTTTGGGATATGGCCTTATGATTTGGGCCGCAAACTAGTTGAAAGATCCAGTTTCAACTCAACTCGTCACATCTAACTCTCATGAACTAGTTTAGGAGTTAATATATGTGCGTTGACTCAAATTAATATTTATATTTGATACATCTAAAAATTATAAGACTAGTACATCTACAAGGTTGATATAAAAATTGGTATTAAATTGGTATATTAACAAATTATGATTTCAATGATATTTTATATTGTACTAATTTGAATGAGTTGACCGACAAAAAACTATCGATTAAAAATGTATGAGTCAAGTCACAAGTGAACCAACACCAATTCAAACTCAACTCATTTAATTATCGAATCATATTAGTTTGAGTCAAAGTCAATCCTTAGCTCAATCACAAGCCTAAACTTTTTCATGCAGATCTACTCATGAGGATTTGATAATTGAGTTATGTCAAATTGATTTCTGGACTTTTAATTTGAACAAACACCTTTCGAACTATGTAACTTATGATAAATAATTGTTAATGTATTATCTAATTATCAACTATAAAGGATGACATGATCAAATACTCTTATATATAGTATAATATTTAAAATATTATAGGTTCTTAATTAAATAACTACAATAAATTTGAGTTTCTTTTTTATTTTTATTTTATATGTTTTACTTTATCTTTATATTTTTTGTTATTACACAAATAATACAAGTTGATAAAAAATGTTCTCTTTTTATAGTACTTTGTAATTATCCACATCAAGTTAAAACTAATGAATGCTTTGTTACCTTAATATTTGATACCTTTCATTTTTATATGACCAAAACTTCATTAATTTTAGTTATTTATATAACATTTTTTCTTGTAAATATAAAATAAAGTATGTAAATTCAAAATAAAAATGAATGCAAAAATATTTTGTATTATCAATGTATAATTCAGTGCCTATAATTTTTCTAATATTGTTAATTATTTCTGAAAATTAAATCTTCATGATCCATTAATATTTTGAATATTATATTATAAGTATATAAGGATATTTTGATCCTTTCATGCTTTATAGTTGAGTGTAATATAATAAAATAAATAGTCGGAAATCATTTGTCACGGTTCGGAGGTGTTCACTCAAATTAAAAGTTAAAGTTAAGATGTCAATTTATCATAAATCAATAGTTTAGATGGCTCATAAGACATTATTCCAAAATAATTATGTCTTGGATTTGTCACATAAGTTCGGAGCAAAAAAATGACCTGGATTAGATGTGACAATTATCCTTTTAATATTTCACCGTTGTAATATCATCAGTAAATCCAATCAGCTCAATCATTATCTTTGCATGACTTTTCTTTTTTAATAAGGTTACCATTTTGTGAAGCTACCCTTCATACATGTTTTTTTTGTCAATTATTTAAGCAAGGAGTGATCAGTGGGGAGCCACATTTGGGCAGGGTAAGGTCATTGAATTTCTGGAAATCTTTTAAAAAGATAAGCTTGTGACTCAATTTTTTTTCAAAAATTTACTTGATTCTTACAAAAAATTATGAAAATATGCCCTACTCTAGAAATATTTAAAAAATATATATACCTCTAAAATTATACTTTCATTATAAAAATTATAAAAAATATACTTAACTTTTAATTTGTTGGCTAGCTCCGCCCCTGCTTGGATCGAGTGATTGTTTTCTCTTGCTAATAAAAGGAAAATGTATTGATTCTCAATCTCAAGTTTATCACCGGTTCATATCAGGATCAGACCCAATCCAAATACTACATAAATTTATCCCAAACCGAAGTTATTTTTTCTTTGTATATAAAATATGAGAGTTAAATCCTTAAATTTTATAAATATATATAAAAAAATTCATTTGGATTTTGAACTTACGACATCACATACTAAGAACATTATCTTTTGTCACTAAATTAAAGACTTGTTATCCCAAATCGAAGCCGTTGACGGTGGTTATTGACTCATTCCATGGGGTAGTTCACTAGCTAGTTCGTGATGACATGCCAGTTTTGGTAGTTTGTGTTAGTCATGCTCTTGTCTAAGAATCCATATTTATTTCCACAAGTTCCATGCCGTTTCTAATTCTCTATCCTTCAAGTCTTCAACAATACTTTATTTATTATTATTCTTTCCAAACACCAAAGTTGTTCCGACTTCCGAGTGAGCGTACAACTGTAGATCACTATACTATTGATATTTACATCATACAAATAAATGTATACAAACAGGGGCGGATTTAAGGTAGGCTAGAGAAAAAATAAAAATGGGTAAAAAATAAAATTTTTTTTATCTAAATATTTTATTTATTTGAACCGGGCACCCTTGATCATTTTTGGCTCCGCCCCTGTATACAAAGCTAGAGAATATGGGTCTCTGACATGACTGTGGATGTCTATGAAATGGGGTATGAGAGATGATTAAACAAATAAAATGGACAATGCTTTTAGCTGAAAAATATGCTGCGAAGCGTTTGTCCCACGGGCTCCATGCCCCAGCTTACTCAGACCAAAGCAATGGGAAAGAAAGAAAAAAAAAACAAATGTAGCAATAAAGCTGCCCCCTGCACCCTGAGTCTCTGATTTTTGTAAAGTGAAATATCAACTGATTATTTTGTACAAAGCAATAGCATCAAACATCTTACTGACAACCAGGACGGACCACTGATTTCTTTTGTCAAAAAAAAAAAGACCACTGATTTCTCAGATCTCCCAGCAAAGTCAAATATAATACATTTACTAAAATAAAAAGGAAATAGTTTCAGTTTCAAAGAAATTTATAGAGATGCTAGAAAAAGGGGGAACAGCCGAACAGGGATACATGGGCATTGTTTTAACTTTTAAGAGATTTGTGTTCTCGTTGGGCCTTTGCTATGATTTCTATTTATTTCCGGGCTCGAATGAATTTGCTATGATTTCTATTTATTTTGGGGTTGTAATGAATACTCCATTATCTTTGGTCCAGATGACAAGTCTGGGCGGCCTTCCTGTAATATTAAAAAGACGCTCTTTAATCTAACAAACGTTGTAAGCCTGCCATAGAAGCTTTCGGTTTAGTAATCTACGTCAAATTTGCTCTAGTAGAAAGGGAGATGTCATAGTTCTTTATCAAGGGTACAATTGGCACTTGATGAAGAGTTATTTTAATGAATTAATTTATCAAATGAATTTTAGACTAAGTAGAAGAGTGTTAATCCGGTATACCAAGTTATAGGTGCTATACCGGATTAGCTCTCGTCGGAATGTGATTATTGTTTTATTATGTTATATTATATTATTATATTATGATTATAATTATAATTATGATTTATTATTATATTATGATTATGATTTAATATTATATTAATATTATCATGATTATTTATTTATTTATTTATTTATTATTATTATTATTATTATATTATTATAATAATTATGATTTTAGTATTGTATTATTATATTATGATTATAAATATGATTATATTATTATGATTATGATTATTTATTATTATTATTATTATTATTATATTATTATGGTTATGATTATATTATTATTTTATTATTATTTTTTATTATTATATTATATTATAATTATATTATTATGATTGTAATTATTTATTATTATTATTATTATTATATTATGATTATGATTAAGATTATTTATTAATATTATATTATTATAATTATTATTATTTATTATTATTATATTATATTATTATGATTATAATTATAATTTTATTATTATATTATTATTATTATTATGACTATGATTATTATTATCATGATTATGATTATGATTATTATTTTATTATTATTTGATTATGTTGTATTGTATTATTATATTATGATTATATTATTATGATTATGATTATGATTATAATTTTATTATTATATTATTATTATTATTATCATTATTATTATATTATTATTATTATTATTTTACTATTATCATCATCATCATCATCATTGTTAGTATTATAATTATTCATATTTTAACTATTCTAATTAACAACTACCAAATGATATTTTCGTTCTTCCAAACTGTCAAAAATATCACTCTTCCACCACTCTTCCAAAATACACTATTCTATCATTCTAAAATTTTTCCTTATTTACCAAACGAACCCTAAGGTTTTTCTACAGAGGATTTCATTTCCTAGCACTTCCGGTGACTGATTCACTGATCGTCTCAAATTTGATTTGACATCAAAAATTTGTTAGATTCAAATCTATTTGTTTTGGCAACAGAGACGTCATGGTTGGTACGGTCGACATCATGGTTGGTACAGTTTCAAGCTGTCGCTTGATCTTTAAACCCCCGGAAAATATATAGTCACATCATCATTCGCATTCAAAAGCGAATAAACTGTAATATAACTATATAAGGCTTAGGCATTCTTTAAAAAGAAAGGAAAAAGAAAAAGGCTTCAAGCAAAAATAAGGAAAAAAAACTAGTTCATAACAAATGCAACAGCAACAAGCACGCTAAAAAAGAATCATCATGACAAATCCATTGGGTAAGTTCTCAAGAAACATTGAAAGACAATAAAATCACAGTTGCATATTTTATCCAAAAAAAAATTCAGTCGCATATTTCGCATCCACAAAAAAAATTGCATAGGAATTGCTCCCACAGAATGAAAAAAAAAAGGTGAGAATTCTTAATTATTATCACGGCACAATAATTTCAAATGCCCTATACTTGTGCACTGTAATAATCTAAACGACCCCTACTAGTTTTGGAACGCTGAATAGCCAAAATCATCTCAGTTTTTAGTTCTTGATAGAATACTCTTACAAACCAACTTTCTTCTCCAACTTCTGAATTTGGTTCAAAAATATCCATGTCATCTGCACAGAAAATAAACAAATTAGTGCCTTAAGTGAAGGGGAATACCAATTCACGGACAACTTCATGGATGCATCAAATTGCCAACTGATCCTTATGACATAGATACTTTGAACTACAAGCATAATTTAACAAATTTTTCACAAAACCATAGTAAATAAGGACTGCATTTATTTTTTAGGGGCGAAGGCAAGTACCTTGTGCTTAATTTAGTCCTATGCATTAATCATATACAACCAACCCAAAACTATCCTTGCATTGGAACTATATTTTAGAAATATAAATTGAACATGAGTGAAATTACCATGACATGAGGAGCAATCCTGACACAGTACACGGGGAATCCAGTGTAGAATTTAAATGGACCACCACTTTTGAAGGTCTTCATGGCACAGTCTAGAGACCCGGTGTATGGATATTTACCATTAGCATCAGGCTGCATCTTCTGGATCTGGGTCTTGACATAGTCGAATGGCAAACTGCATGCTGATGCGAAGAAACCTGATACAGCACTAGCACCTACAAGTACAAAATAATTTCGAAGTTACATATTTGTTAACATGAGCCATCCTCTTAAATGGTTCCCACATCCCGTAAACTTCTTATATTCTTTTTGGTTCAACAATCTGAAAATGAGATCATGGTCAAACATTAGTACATAAGAGAATCATTCGCTAGCTTTTAATCAGTCATATGATGAACAGTTGTTCTGCTGCACTACATCATACTTAGCAAATTTTAAGCAGTTTTGTATTAAGCATGTGGACTACATTGTGTGACCAAAGTTACTTCATTTATATTAAAAAATACTGTATCAATGGCTTCACAAGAACAGATGTTTCTGTATAGTTTCCCAAAGTACGAATGCTGGAACTCCGGTGTTTATTTTTCATAACATAACATTGACTTGTATAAACTACTTATGAGACAGATATGCTTACCAACAACAGTGCTGACTTCTCCAAATCCAAGAGAATCTCTGAAGAGTTCAACACTCTGATCATATGATGCAAGCATACCCATGTTAAGTGACATGGCCCTGACAACAGTGGGGCCTGCACCCTTCCAAAGAGCTAAGACACCCTCGTCAGAAACAATACGATATAGAGCATGGAAGGCGTTTTTGTAATGACGCCGCTGAGCAGCAGGAAGAGTTGCATCAGCTTGCATCCTAATCAGTGCTAGATCTGCTGGGCTGCCTACACATGCACCAATTGCACCAGCTGTTAGCCCAATTGCAGCCTTTTGGAGTAGGGGAAGTGGCTTGCCCTCATTCGCCTCCACTGCCTTGTTTGTCAAAACCCTAAGATAAAAATGCATGTCATTAATCAGCTTTAACTGAACAATTATCCTTGTCTAAAGAGCAGTGAGCATCTTCTTTACTTTGAATGTACTGTGCTATACTTCATTTGTTCTGATTAGAAGATCTGGAACTAACAATCATTAATAGAAACAGGCAGCTATGCTGCTTATTTCAAAGGGAGAGAGAGAGAGAGAGAGAGAGAGAAAGAGGTTTGACCAATCAACACTAAAAAAGATAAGCTAAGAGGGTCTATTTTTCTTGCTTTCTAGCTTAAAAACACTACATGCAATGGTTATTCTATTCATAGAATCATCCTCTCATAACACCTTGACCAACTCTTTACGGTTCACAAGAAGAACATCCACTCAATCCCTAAACACTCATTGCAAAAAAATGTGTATTTGAACTTTAGGGGAAGAAGAAAAGAAGTCCCTTAACTCTCATCAGCACCAATTGGTCCTTGGACCGGTTCGCTGTAAATACAAGATTAAAACCTATTGTTCTGTTTCTTTACAACAATGGGACAATCACATTTTTTTTTCAATTTTTTAGGACCAACTTAATGCAATAAAAAAAAACACAAAGGCTAGTTAGTACAAATTAAAGTTCACGGAACAATTTATAAGCAAACTCACAAAACAAATAAATCCTAAAGTCACTATACTCCCCCAACTCCAAAAAAAAAGCAAATAGAAGAGAGGTAAAAGAAACTCAAATCAGGCTAAACATAAATGATATTGCATTAAACGACAACATTGAATTCAAGTACAATTCCCAATCATTCATTGCTATTTGTGTCTGCTCCTTATAAGACAAAAAGAGGAGGCTTGTCCAGTAAGGTAATCTCGATTGTCACTTTTCTGGGATTTGATCACGGAATCTTTTTCATACAGATGATCTAGAGAACTCACAAAGAAGAAGGAAAAATAAGTACCTAAAAGAGCCCAGTCTAGCAGTTGTGTATGTGGCTTGCCTTAGCAAACCAGCTGATAGACCCTGAAACACATTTTAACATATGAGACATGGTAAGAAAGAGAAGAGAAACCATGTAATTAGAGTGCCAACATGAAAGTTAATTAAAGACCATCTATGCAAAATGTTGAACAATTCAGTTGGCATATTAATTATCTACAATGTTGACTTTTATGAAGAAATACAGAAGAACTTGGCTATTTCAAACTCAGGCAGTTTGATTAAAGAAATTATAAAAAGACAGAGAGAGAAGGTCAACTTGAAACTTCACTTTCTTTTATCAAATAAAGAAAACGGGCTCAATAACGGAAAACCTCATGTTCTAAGTTGCATGGTCTAATACACATAATGAATTGCTTCCATTTTGCATGCATACACAGAACAAATTACTCCCATTTTGCACACAATTGTTGTACAAAAAGTTTCCAAGGTGTTTACCGCCCATCCAAATCATTGAAAATTTAAATGCCATTTTGTACCAAAAGATTTAAGTTCGAAGAGAATTTTAGCATGTAAGTACGCGATACCTTGTAGAAAGATCCGATACCGTCATTAGCAAGCATGTTCTTCGTGACCTGAGCAGCAGATCCCTGACCTAATTGGATCCTCACCTACCAAACCAAAAACAAGATAAGTTTCAAACAAATCAGCCTACGATCCAACAGATCCGATCGATCAACACGACCAAACGACAAAAGATCTTTGATTAGAGAGACAAAAGATCTTTGATTAGAGAGAAAAAACAGTAGCTACCTTGACCATATCGATCGGCTGAATGACGCAGGTAGCGAGCATGCCAGAGGCACCGCCATTGACGAAGGGCTTGACAGTAGACCACACGCCAACTGGGCTTTTCAGCTGTTGTTGCTTCGCATCTGCCATTTCTCCACTCCCTTTTTTCTCTTTTCTGATTTGGCTCTCGGTTTAGGTTTTCAGAGAGAAAAACGAAGGCGAGCGAGAGCGAGACAGCAAGAGGATCTCCTGGATGGATGTATCTATGTGTGGCAGTAATATAGCCTTGAAAGGTTTGGTTCGCACAGCCACGCTGGTCGCATCGCGGCCCAAATCAACTGCCAGTGCTCTTTTTGAAGTGGAGATTCATTGTGCCAATCATTCTATGACGATTGTGTGGCACTCTAGCGAGCTATCAGCTTTTAATATTGCAATGCCCTTGATGGGCTTCAACAAATAAGGTTAAATTAAATGGGCTTGATCAATGTCAAAAGTAGGAGATTAAAATAGTTAAAAAAATAGATGAGTGAAACTAATACTGAAATTCCGAATTAAATTATTTCTGGGAGAGGTTCGTTGAAGTAAATTCTTACATTGACAAGAAAAAAATTTGAAGTCATCTTACCAAAAACACTCACTGGTTGTTGTTATACCAAAAGCTACAAATGAAGCATCACTTACATCAAAATCTACAACCACAAGGGTTAGGCTGTTTGGTGTTTGGTCGTCCCGAGAAATCTGAGAAAATCGTTAGGTATGCACTTGTACGCCACTTATTACTGACAAGTAGGTGAGATACTGCTCAAGTCTCACATGTAACATGTTACAACGACGGTGTCATAACTAATTCCGAAATAATGCCAGCCCAGCCGATCCGATCTTACATTACACCTAATGCAGTACTTGTATTGTATACACCGTGGTTGCTTCATTGCTTGTTGCACGGATTTCTCGTTTAACATGCAAACGAAGTTTTAGTCAACTGGTCTAGGTGGCAAAAGTAATTAGTTTAAGAGTGGTCTCTCAACTTTGGTCAACACAGAGAGAGAGAGAGAGAGAGAGAGAGAGAGCAATCGTTTTGTAATTTTGTTGGTCACTCCATCTTAATTGTGGATGAAACATAACGCCCATAAAAAAGAATATAGAATATTTGGATAACAGAAAATTATAAATGTATCTAGCGTGAAAAGCTGCTGGGCCGTGGGAGAACCACACAAGCAATCGGATGCCAACCAAGGAACTTGATCCTCTACTGCACAGAATTGTACAGTATAGCACGTAAACCGTTAGATTATTTTGAGATCCGTGTCGAATCGAATTATGAAGAAATCCTACGGTCTACGTGCTACACTGTATAGAGGATATGGATTTTGCAAACCAATCCTAGCTTTTGGGAAAATGCTCCAGGCTCCAGTCCTAAAGAAAAAAATACTGGACCAAGAAATGTAACGGTCAGGGGTTTTCCTCGGATTATCCTTGAATTTTGGTTTTGGCTCCACAATTTCACCATCGCAGAAAACGGTTTAGAGTTCCAATCACAGTCTGATTTTGTCTTTAATTCAAGATTAATTTGTTGTTATTCAAATATTGATCTTTCAGATACACGTCAACACTGGGGCTCTTGAATTTGATCACAGCCTCCTCCGACAAAACCAAAGAAATAAATCTATTAATTTATCATTATAATTTTTAATAGATGCTTACTAAGTGTCTGATAGTGTTAGCGAGCCAGAGTACAAATGGTAACAATAAAAGGTTAGTTAATAATTTGATAATTTCATCATTTGTTCGTTCCATGAGTATTTGTTATATATTATAGATTATTCAGGTTAAAAACCCGAAATTACAGAATTTTGTGCTTGACGTAATAAATAATAAATACTCTGAAAGGTCTCTAATTAGTTATAATTAAAAGAAATAATAATTATTATGAGAGATTAGTATGTGAGTTAACGTGATGATCCAGTTTTGTAGATCATGAGATAAATATTGTCAATTTGATCAATTGGTATAATTGATATTGATTGAGAGAAGGGATTCAATTACCAATATTTTAGTGTCCATGGTGCCTATTTATTTTTTTATGTATAAAATTAAAAATATGAACGTTAGATGTATTTTATATCATCTCAATTATATGTATATGAAAAATCATAAAATTTTATCTTCATTTGAATAGCCATCAAGTAACGTGTCTAAATTGTAAAATTTGGTCCGTTGATTTTATTAACGCTTGATGTCTATATAAATAATATCAAAATGGTATAATTTTTATATACATATATAAGATGATATTTACAAAATATTTCTTCAGTTAGTTTTGTTATTTAAGAATTTAAATAATAATTATTTATTATTTAATTTTAATGGTACCGATGTGGCATCAAAATGGTGGTAATTGAATCCCTTCTCATTGATCAATAGAACATGATCTCAAATATAATATCATATGGATTACGTTTAGTGTTATTGATATTAATATTTGTCTAGAATTCTATGATATAAGGTATTTATTATTTCTATATGAGAAGTATGCATAACTGATACTGTCCAACACTTATTATAACTAGCAATTTCCAAGTGTATATTTATGTAAATGACTTGTCACGAGAAAATATTTACAGAAAATATCAATGCCTAGCACATGAGTGATTGTTGAGTGATTATTGGGTTTTAGGCTCATTCTTTTTATTTTTTAGACTCTATTTATTCTCTCGCTTAACTTCTTATGAGAGCTGCTAAAAATTTATGCTTGCTATAATATTTTGTGGCAGGTGGCTGCACTTTTTTGTATGCCTTGAACAAAAAAGAGAGAGAGGAGAGAATAGAAAAAAAAAAGAGTGAAGAAGATAGAGATAAAATGATTGCTTATTCTAGTAATTAAAATACTTTAATAATCAAGGAGTTGGTCATTTGCCTTCCGATGGAGTAAGCTCGACCGAAACACTTTAAACTCTTGTGTCTCATCTTGTGTGCTTGTTTGACTCGATCTATCCCCTGGTAATATTTTTTACTCTATTTTGGTTGATTGGTTATATACATTGGTCGGTTTTATTTCTAATTTCTTGGATTTTCCTTGGTGTGCGGGTTCTTGGCTGATTTATGATTATTTTGGGTAGTTGGTACTTATTGTACCAGTATTGTACTCAATGAACTGATTTGTACCAATCCTGATTTTGCATAACAAGTGATATCAGAGTACGATTTTCGGTGATATGATTATTTTGGTTTGGTTCTAACTTGAACAAGAATATGACAAACTCTATTACAGCATTCGTATTTGGAATTAAGAAGTTTGATGGAAATAAAATTTTACATTATGGCAAGGCTCGGTCCGTGATGCCCTTGTGCTTCAGGGTTTGAATGATGCCTTGAGTAGTATCAAACTAACGAAAATGGAGGATGACAAGTGAAAATTATTGTGTGGTAAAACGCTTAGTACGATTTGATTTTATTTGTCTAATGAAATCAAGGCTTCTTTCATGACCGAAACTTGCCCAAATGAGTTATGGATGAAATTAAAAGGTATGTATTTGTTCAAATCCTTGGCAAGTCGGATGGCTTTGAAAAGACGACTATATCGACTTAGGATGGAGGAGGGTATGGACTTGAGGGTTCACCTTGGTGCGTTTAATATTTTAGGTGTGAGATATATTTAATGCGGGTGAAAAGATTGAGGAAGAGGATCAACCTTGTTTGTTCATGACTTATGATGTCTTTGCTAAGGAAGAAGAGTGACTTAACTATGTCGGAGGTGGCTGTCGTACTTTTAGATTTCAGAGTCGTTGACACGGCGTGAGGAGGTGTCAGGATCCTCTAACGCTTTTGTGACTACATTGATGAAGAATATCATGCCGCGGTACATGCCATAAGTGCAGCAAACCAAATCACTTTCAACAGAATTATCCCGAGAGACAGCTAGACCGTCCACCTATATTTGGAACCCGTCACACACGGTTGTGATTGGTGATGACAATGATGTCATTGTATGTATTAGTGAAGAGGATGTGTATGAGTCTGCTGGTGATGAGACGGGCATCGATAATGGTGGCACCAGTAGTAGCTGGGTGTTAGACTCTATAAGTACATTCCATATTTATCTTTGGAGAGATTGGTTTGATTCATTTCGAGAGGTGTCCGGTGAGGCTGTGATTTTGGTTGAAGGATTGACCTTGTCAATTATCAGAGTTGGTACAATTAGATTCCGGATGTGGGATGATATGCAATTTCTAGTGTTGTCCCTCTATGGACTTTTGCAAAATTCATTTCATTTATTAAACGGTAAATTGTTTATCAAATTTTGTTATTTTTATATAAATGATGTGTATTTATTTCTTAGATTTTGATAGTATAAGTTTTATATAACGATCATTGTCAAAACATTTTTTATTTAATAATCATACAATTGTCAGATTTCAATGGTATTATGACTTTGACACTACAACACATATCAGTATTTAATAGAGGTTTTTTGGGGCCATTAGCAACTGTTCTACAACCGCTGTTATTAGTCATGCTTCTAATTTATATAAATAACTGCCATAGAAAAGGGTGCTTTGAGTTAAATTTGTGTATAAATCAACAATGATTATTGGCAGAAAACCGCTGCTAATATATATTCAACAGCGGTTATTTATAAAAAACCACTGTTGAGTGAGAGAATAGCAGCGGTTGTTTGTAAATAATCATTGCTAAATAAATATTAGTAGCGGTTTTTTATGAATAATCGTTGCTAAGATGAATATAACAGCGGTTTGATGTTTAAAACCGTTGTTGATTATATTGGATTTTGCAGTGATTTTTTCTTAACAACCGTTGTTTATCTTTTAAAAAAAATTTAGATTTATTTTGTTTTATGTGACTAGCCCACATGCTATCCGTATAGAATTTCATTCATCGAATTCACACACATACAATCGATACAACAATCAATTCTATTCAATAAACAATTCACACAGATATAAGACACACATACATAAATATAAATTAAAACATAGCATAAATAATCACAACAAATGTATACATCACACCACAAAAAATATTGCATATATCAACATTAAAGTATCTCGTACAATCTCAGAATATAGACTTCAAAAATTCTATCAATCATATTTTTATCTGTTGGAGATCCTCAGACAGTAACGGGGCAAATGATATGAGAGATTGTAAAAAGTAAAAATATATATGGTTAGTAATTTTATAATCCTAAGTAAATGAACGAAACTAATTAAGTAATTATCTTAAAAATTATACCTTTGAAAGATTCGTCTCTGGGTTTGCATGCTTTAGGATTATGTCAATCATATTTCACATGACATAATATCCACACTCACCAGTGTCTTGAGTTGGACTCTAATATAGGAAACAATTAATTTGAATAACCCTAAAAGCCAAGTAGTGATTAATTAATAAGTTTAGCAAATCTTTAAAGGAATTTATTTATCATACCGTAATCTATCAAAACTGCAATATACGCAATTGTCGTGCATATCTACTATTGCCCTTGAGTTGCCAATAATGTTGTGTTAAACTGAAATAAAATTAGATCAAGTGATTAGTAAATTAATAAATAAGTATGCATATAATTTATAATTAATTACAAAAAAATATACGTTTCCAAATGATGTATGAGAGCTAAATCAGATGGATTCAATAGATAGTTCAAAGAGTCCACATAATGAATATTTTTTTCTCAAACGACATTATCAGAAGAATCTAATGCGATCTGCAATTAAATTTATCATCGGCAATATATAAAGAAAGTTTAGACAAATAAAAACACGATTGTATAAGTAGATTACTAATTATGGATACTTAAGTTCATTGTTACCTAGTGCAATAAGGCACTAAGATGTACTGATGAGGCTTTACTATCCCGGCATAAGATGAGGTACTTGGTCGCCCCCTCCGGGTACAAATCGAGATTCGTTGTGCAGATAACTTCTGGATCCACAAATAAAAACTTATCGCTTACCAAGAATTTATCCAAATTATCCTTGTAATACCTGCATACATTTGTATAACACAGCTATGATATCGCTAACTATATTTGACTAAGTTATTAGATTTTTAGAAGTATGTACATGCACCATATCTGCATGATCTGAATGCCGAGCCACTCATTCTGTAGACCTCCATGATGTTCGTCAACCTAAGAGCAATGAGCTTCTAATCGTCCTCATGGTTGAAAAGCCCCTTTTTTCATAATTTATCTCCCAAAAAGTGCGGGGCTGCCCCATAAGCATCCGATGGAGGTCGTGGTAGGGCTTAGATAATCCGAACATGACTTCATCTAAGAATCAGCGGTGGCCTCTCGACATTTGACCCCGCACTTGGCGCCTTTGCCGCATCCTTCCTATTCATCGCACGTACCGGCTTCTCAGGGGCGTTCTCCTACGCATAACAATATATTGATTAGCTAGTGCGGGTTTGAAGTAAAAAATTAATTAGTATAACTATTGTATGATATCTGACCGGGAAATAACACTAGGACTTTAGGCCACTTGAGAAAGGCCCCTCAGTGCCTCCCAACTTCTGGTTGGTCCTCCTTCGCAGGGTACAAAACATTATACTCGGCACATTCATCAAAGAATAACTCGAGACACACCATGTAACAGTCAACGGGTACAAGCTCATTATGAATTCGATCTCCCTCGCTAGTCGGGTAAGCCCTCCCCTCCGCTACAGGGATCCGTACTCCGTTCTTCTCAATCAAAAGCGTGCACAGAGTGAGAGCCTGAAACAATAACTTATACAATCAGATTGACATTTTATTTTCAATTGAAGATTGGTAATACCGATTGTGTGACATATAATTACCTCCAGATCAATCAACAACCCAGGTAAGTGATTGGAGATAACCTGGGCGATCGGGGTGATCAGGGCATCATCAACATTTCCCCTTTGCTCCAATATGATCTTCATGAGATGATTTATCTGTGTCTGTAGCTGCAAATGACATGAAAACATAAAAAGGTTAGAGAAAAACTATAGATATCTTTATGAATGTTTTCGATCACTTAATTTTATAAATTTTCTCACGTTGTTTATTCCCTCATCACAGGTAGCGTGAGACGTAACTTTTCTTTTGCCCTTCCCAAAAATAGTCTTCATACCAATATATCCCTAGGAGTGGCCTCTCAACCTCCCAGGGTGCTCGGGCGTTCCAAGTAACGCACTCAACGCGTCATTAGAACGTTGTGGCAAGAACGTCCCACTCTTGGCTTCGTCCACCTTATTCTCCTATAACATAGAAGGATTAGTAAAATTTACAAAAAAAAATTGTATGAAATAAATATAGAGGAAATGAATTACCACTAGTCGGAGGAGCTCTTGATCAACGTCAGAATAAGGAAACAGTTTTCCTTCCTCATTATGTTTGGATCTCTCAGCTAAGAACCTGAATGCCCTCGGGCAATCCTCCCGACTTATACCGGATGAGTCTGGGGATGAGTACACCCTCATGTCCTTGCTCCATTTCTTCTCGGCGGACTTGTAGCCGCCGGACCCGAGCCTGTGAGGATGCTTGTTCTTACTAGCCGCCGCCATCCCTCGCGCGCTCGCCGCCTACGAAGCCAATCATCAATATACTTTATGAGTTTTAGATTATTTGGAAAGTATAAAAAAAAAGTTTTTGTTCTTACTTAAAACTCGAGAGTTTCTTTCTCCTTCTTGAAAGCCTCCCAATCATCACTTGATATATTGAAATCATCACAGGGACTCTTGACTTCCTGAGATAGTCCCGCACCAACGAGCCTCTCCAATTTCGATAAAGCCCAACCATACTCACCAAGCACCGGTGCATGTGCGTGTCATCCTCTATGTTGAAAATATCCTGAAAATAATATTTTGTAACTCATTTTTAAATGCATCACACAGTTAATACGACGGAAGATAACATTTTATAACTCAATTTGTACTTTAACATCTTTCCACATGGTCTCCTTTACAGTTTGAGGTACCTTCTACCATGAATCGACGACACACCCCAAAATCTCTCTCGCCACATACGAGAGTACGGCCTGAAAAACATTCATGTTTGACCCCGTCGGCACGCCCAAGGGATCAAACTCTATCGTCCTTTCTTCTTTAGGTTTTTTATGAAGTTCCTTACAATGATTCTTGCCTTTTTATTGTGGACAGACTCACGAGCTGCCATGCCTGCATGTTAAAATCCAATGTTAAATGCTAAGCTTAATAACAAGAGATTAATAAACATGGTTTAAAAATCAAGCTACAAAAAAAAAAGACAACAACCAGGGTTTCCTTATCCTTTTCATTATTTGGTCTTGAAACAAGAGTTTCCTCTGCTCTCTCGTTAGAGTGATTTTTAGCAATTGTATCAAACAAAAGACAACAACCATGATATTTTTTTTGACCAAATTCACCTCTTTCATTAATTCGAAATCGAACAAACTGAACTTATTTCCAAACCAAGTAAATGCTTCATTTGAAATACATCACACATTTTATTCACTTTGGTCATTCAACTATTATGATTTTCTCTGACCTCACTCGAAAGGATACAATAAGTTTACAGCCAAAATTTACGAACAATAAACCTATAGCATATATAGTGCAAATAAAATATCACCACATATCAACACATATCAACACATATCTTGAAAAGCAATATCAGCACATACAACGGCTGTTACAAACATACCTTGAAGTGGCGGTGGGGCGTGCTCGGGCGACAGGAGAGGAGACGACGAGGGGGGGGCTCAGGTGCGACAGGAGAGGAGAATGACGAGGAGGGAGGTGTGTCACCAAATTGCTAAGCGTACACCAACTAATCATAATTGAGACAAAGTATTCAAAGAGCAGTCCCAAAATGGGACTATTCGAGATTGATCCCTATCAGATTAATCTCGAACGGGTACCGACCTAAAATAGTTCAAGTAACGTATAATGTTCGGTTTTTACATGACAATACTCTAATCATGCAATTGTACTAATTAATACATAATATAATATAAAGTAAAAATATTAAATTAATTATTCCTTTTCATTAGTTAAAGTTCAAGTGTCGACCTTAAATCAGATTGCCACTTTGAACCGTTGTCGTTGCTGCTCCAAACTGCTGTCACTACCGTTTCGTACCGCTGTCCTTGCCGCTCCGACCCGCTATCTCTCTCGCTACTTCTTGCTTTTGATCCCGCTCTCGAAGATGGATATAAATAGATGGAACAAGATAAATAAGAAAGAAAGACCATTTTTTTTAGTTTGGGATGTTGTTGGACGAGCTGAATAAATTGAGCTCATTAATGGTGTTAGTGCTGACGGATGTAGGGTTCTAGAACGAGTGGGAGAGAGACTTATATATATATAGGTTTAACAACGGTTATTACAAACAAACCGCTGTAAAATAACATTTTACAGCGGTTGTAGGAAAATCATTGTAGAACGCAAAGATTTAATAGCGGTTATTACTAAATAACCGCTGCTAAGTTTTTAATAGCGATTATTTAGTAATAACCGCCATTGAAGCAATAGCATTTACAGCGGTTTTGATTTTAAAACGCTATAAAGTTAATTTAGCAACATTTCTCTCAAAAAAACCGCTGTAAACGTGCGTTGTTAAATCCCCTTATTCTTGTAGTGGAGGAAAGGAAAAGAAGCAAAATATCAAAGATTTTCACATGTCATTTTCCTATAAATTAATTGTTGTAGAATGCGGGTCTCTTTTGTGTTGAACATATTCTTGAAAAGTATATATATATATATATATTTTGTCTACGGTGCTTGCGTAGCACAGATGACCCGTGTGCTACGGACCGTTTTTCCGTCTTCAAAGTTTCAATGGTCGATCCAATCGGTCAAAATATTTTTCATATGAAAATTTAGTTGAAAACCAAATTTTATATTTTTTTAAGATTTTTTATTATTTTTTAAGATAGCTAGAAAATGACTCCTTTTGAATGACTCATAATAATTAAATCAAGTGATTTTCTAGCTATCTTAAAAAATAATAAAAAATATTTAAAAAATATAAAATTTAATTCCAAATATATTTTCATATGAAAAATATTTTGACCGGTCGGATCAACTATTTAAATTTAAAGACGAAAAAATGATCCATAGCACACGGGTCATCTCATACTTACTGCAAGCACCGTAGATAAACTATATATATATATATATATATATATATACTTTTCAAGAATATGTTCAACACAAAAGAGACCTGCATTCTACAACAATTAATTTATAGGAAAATGACATGTGAAAATCTTTGATATTTTGCTTCTTTTCCTTTCCTCCACTTTGAAGAAAGAAAGGTTCAGACATCACACTTTAAACTTTCAGATGGTGACAGCTCTCAATCTTGGCAGCTAGCTGATATTATTTCTCTACTTTCTTAAAGTTAATTACTTTCTTGGCTTTTCTTCTTTTATTTAATGGAGAGGCATATGATGATATGAACCACCATGATTTGTACAATTAGTTAACATAAAAACTTAGTTGATTCTTTGGTTTCATTAAAGAAAAATACATATAGAAATGATCATGTGCTTTTGTCGACCATCTCTTCAAGATGATACATCAGTACTATTATATATAGTATTAGCAGATCTAGATATAAAACTTGTATAGACAATTTTTTTTTGGATTAGAGATGTCGAGCCCACTATCTTTATGGTATATAATAGAAACAACAATCTTTATGTCATTGGTTGACCATGAAGAACGTAAAAAGCAGCTGAAAGGTCTCGAGAGACGAGCCCATATCTTTATGTATAGAAGAAACAATTAATTTCTCCAGATGGTCGGAGTTATTGAAGACGATGCTGTCCGGCGTCCAGTTCAAACTCGGACGGCCCACGATTCCACCAGCACGGCCCATTGGTCACGGCCCCAGATCCCACACGGCCGGTCTTAGCGGTCCAAATTCGAAAAAGCCGAATCCGTCCCACCGTTGGCCCCGGGGCCGACCCCACGGACGGGATGGGACGGTCCCACGGTCCGGTCCCGGTCCGGTCCGTCCGGACAGGTTTTTTTTATTTTTTATTTTTTATTTTTGGAAAAAATAATAATTTATCATATATATTTTTAATAATAATTTTTAACTAATTCGAATTATTATTTTTAATTGTTTAAAAATGTAATAGTACTAAAAATTTTAAAAAATTACAAAACAATAAAATTTCAGAAAATTATAAAAGTTGAAAAATAAATTTATTAATTTTTAAATAATAATTTTCATTGAATTAATTATATATTTTTTAATAATTTAAAAATCAAATAATACAAAAAATTATAAAATAAAATTTGGATAATATTTTAAGTTACCCTCTTCCTTTAACCCGGGCTTGGGACCGGCTATGTAAAAAGAACATAGGCGGAGTTATAACTTTTTTTTGTTAGTAATGTTCTTTAAAAAAATATTTTAAAAAATAATTGAAATATTTAAAAATAGATAAAAAGATTGATATGGTAAGAAATATCAAACTCTTAGAAGTCGTTGTGCATATACCATAAGTCGTTGTCTTGAATGTCGTATGGGTCGTCGGAATCATCTTCTAGAGAGATATCGGGGATATTGGTACCGCTTTCTTGAGTTTCTATGGCGGATGTTGCTGCCTCAAATGTGGTATCATGTTGCATGTGACTTTCAGCGTCAATCCAATCTTTATTGCACACAAGTTGCTCGAAAAGTTTTGAACCCAATTTGGTACGCTTATCTGTTAGAATCTGTTTTTGAAACTAAAACATGATTCGGAAGGGACGGTTGACACGAACCTTTGCAAATACATCACGCGTCATCATCGCCAATGTTGGATAGGCGGTTGCATTCCTCTTCCGGTACTCCAGGATATCAATTTGATCATCTTCCATGCTTCCCAAACAATAACTCGATAATTCGTTATTGTTTATTTGTTGATCTTCAAAACAATCATCATCTCGCAACTCATTTAGCAATCCAGATGAACTATTACTTTTATACGATTAAAAATGAACATAATATAAGTGAATAAATTATGTAATAGAAAGAATGATGATTAAAATTCATACCTAATGTTGCGACCGGTAGTAGAAGGATTATTAGTATTTCGTCGGGAGTTATAAATGTTGAACATCTCCTCCAATAAGCTATTTACGCGGTTATCTTCCTCATTAGTGCGTAGATGTAGATTTTGTTTATACCTTTGAAGAAGCCTTACGGTGTATTTTTCTTGAAAGATGGATGAAGACAATTTGCGATAATTGTCACGGCGGTACTTCCTCCCAATATTTGAGAAATTTTTCTTTCATTGCTTCTACGATTGGAGAAAAGAGGAGTCGAGACTTTCTATATTTTCCATCTCACGATAAACCTTTTGAGAAAAAAAATATAAGAAAAAAATATAGAAAAAAATGAGATAGAAAAAATAATATAGAAAAAAGATGAGATAGAAAAAAAGATGAAGTTTAAAATGAATCAAATAAAAAAAAAGATAATTCACCTTGGATATGCGATAAAGATGATGAAGTAACTCATGTGTAAATGGTGTATACGAGCACGATAGTTTGACAGTTGCCGTGAAGAAGACACCGAGGAAGGATTTTAACATCTCAAGTTGGTCCCATTCTCCCTCGGAGATAAGCAAATGAATCCCCTCGGTTGAGTTATTTAAGGTTTCGGTTTATAGCATGCTTGTAAGGAAAACAACGATGAAACATTCTATAGGTCGAGTTCCAACGGGTATCTACATCCCATGGTACTCTTAACTTGCTCAAACCCAACCGGGCACATAAGGCATGAAATTCTTGTTTTCTTATATTATTTGAAAAAATATGGTGAAGACTATTTTTAAATTTCACAATTAATGCATTAACACCTTGTGTTTTAATACCCGCCTTAACGGTAAGGTGAAGAATATGACAAGCACATTTTTGATGAAACATCTTGCCATTCATGATAGGGTTTAATGACCGAGTAAAATAATCAATTGACTTTATATTATTACTAGCATTATCGAATGAAATCGAAAAAATTTTATTTTCTAAATCTCTTTTTAAATTAAATTCTTGTAAAACACTAATAATAGATTGATAAATAATTTGTGCAGTATGCGGAAATTACATGATACGAAAACTTAAAATTCTTTTTTGTAAAATCCAATTTTCATCAATATAATGGGCAATAACACAAGAGTAACCAAGGCGTGTTTACCTACGTAGTCAAATATCGGAGGTAATTGAAACCTTATAGTTGGCATATCCAAACGTTGCTAATAAATCATTTTTACGTTCGTTATATTGTCTTTTAATCTCGGCTACCATTTTTCTATGGTGAAATCTCTTATACAATGGTTGGCCACAACCCCGGATAACCAACCGGGCAAAACTTAAGCAATTACCCATACTTATTGGTTGTTCTTTTTGGGCAATATACCGAGCAAATTCACTCAACATTCTTTTTTCATCGTATCTTTGGTGAGTTCTACTACCATCCGTGTTTATAACGCTTTGGAGTTGTGGAGACAAACTTTAGAATCAAAAGGTTTTAGACTTAGTACACAAAAACTGAATATATGAGGTGTCAGTTCAGCGGGGAAAACTCAGATGACAGAGATATTAGTTTGGATGGACGAGTAGTACCCATGAATGACATATTTCGGTATTTGGGATCGATGTTGCAGAGTGAAGGAGAGATCAATGAAAATGTTAGTCATAGAATAAGAGCTGAATGAGTAAAATGGAGACAAACATCTGGTGTTCCTTGTGACAAGAAGGTCCCAAACAAACTAAAAGACAAGTTCTACATGACGACGATTAGACCCACGATGATGTATAGCGCAGAATGTTGGGCTACAAAAGGACAACACGTCAAGAAGATGAGTGTAGCTGAAATGCGAATGTTGCGT
Source organism: Schoenoplectus tabernaemontani (assembly GCA_037127355.1). Lineage (NCBI taxonomy): Eukaryota > Viridiplantae > Streptophyta > Magnoliopsida > Poales > Cyperaceae > Schoenoplectus > Schoenoplectus tabernaemontani. Next base: position 12,823,435 of record CM073740.1, read on the forward strand.
TAGATATGTGGCCACACAAGGAAAGATCGAATCAGAAATGATGATATTAGAGACAAACTTAGGGTAGCGAAGAGGTGCGAATGTTCGCGACCCGCCGGGACCCGAACCCGACCCAGGCCCGATTTTTTAAGAAAGTCAAACCGCCACACCCGAACCCGAACCCGACCCGACCCGAGATCAAATGGCCTTGATCCAATCGAAATCTATCAACGATGAAAAAACACAACATGTAAATATTACGACCCGATTTCTTCCGGAAACCGACCCGACAAACTTAGGTAGCACCAATTCAAAAGAAGCTAGTCCAACATCGTTTGTGATGGTTTGGTCATATCCAACGAATGTCTCCTGAAGCACCAGTACGCAGCGGTATTTTAAGTCGTCTTGAAAATACAAGAAGAGGAAGAGGTCGACCGAGACTGACATGAGAGGAAACAATAAAAAGAGATTTGAAAGAATGAAATATACTCAAAGAGCTTGCTTTGGATAAGAGTGTTTGGAAGATGACGATTCATGTATCTGAACCATGATTTAGGAGTTAGAGTCTAATAGTAGAATTATATAATTTATATTCTTAGATTTTTAGGATTTTAGGATTTAGAATTTAGAAATAGATTTTAGAAATAGAGGTTTAGAAATGAAATTTTAGGATTTAGAATTTAGAATTAGGTTTTAAAATAGAATTTTATAATTTAGAAATAGGTTTTATAAAGAAATTTATTGTAATATTATTATTATTGTTATTATTGCTATTACTATTAGCATATTATCATCATCATTATCATTATCATCTTTATTTATATATTATTATTATTATTATTTTATTTATTTTCTTTTTCTTTCATCATATTCATTATTATTACTGATATTTGAGATCTTTGATCTTATGCTTTCCGATTAGATTTTATTTCTAGCCTATCTAATTTTGTATTGTTCATTTTGTCAAACGGAATGTTTCTGCCAAATGGTTCATATTCTAAGAAGCATATCATTTTTAGGCGTTGATAATCTCACCCGTTCAATTGAATCGACTCGCCCGTCTGATTAAGACTCAACGCTCCAAAATACCTTGAATTGATGCTATTCCAGTAAAAACATTAAAATACCTGTTCCTTCTCCAGTAGTCTGTGCAGTTGCGCTTAAAGCCTTAAACCCTTTCCGAACCGCCGTGACCACCGCCGCGTCTCCTTCTTCAATGGCGCATCTTCGGTTACTTCGTCACCATTCCCCCCATTGCAATCACAAGCTCTCTTTTCTCCGTTTGATTTCACCCTTCTCGTCTTCTTCGGCTCCGATCAAGCCTGTCGCCTACCCCGTAAAACCCAAAGACCCTACCGATGAAGAGACATCCCAAAATCAAGAGCAAACACAAGAGAAAACCCAAGAGCAGTCTCCTTCTAGATCTGATCCAGCAGAAAGTGGTGATGCTTCACGTGTCCAGGAAACGCTGAGATCCTTGCTGACATGGACGAGGGAGGAAGCACGATTCCTCAAAGATGGGCCTTCTATAACGCCTGTAAGAATTATATTTGCTAATTACTTGTCCTGATCAGCTATTTACCTCATAAAAAGCTTACAAAACTGTGACACATAACACATGTTAGGCAATTCCTTGAACAGAGTGCATACTCAGTTACTTTCAGGTTATTGATGTAATTGTTGTTAAATATCAATGCCAGGTTAACTCTATACCTTCCTTTACTTTTAATGTATCAGCGATAGAGTGTCACTATGTACCATCCTTACTTATAGTGTACCAATAAGTAGTGCCGCTATGTACCAGAAATAAATGCTTACCTTTATGTCCCAATTGGCTGAAATGGGTAATGACTAATGACAGGTGGCTTACCCAACCAAGGTGGCACCATTGCCAGAGGATAAGAGTGAAGAGAAAGAAGAGGAGAGTGAAGTAGAGGAGAGGGAGGCTGCAAAGGAACAGCTGATCAGAGAAGCCAGGAGAATAGAATCTGATGTACGAGGGAGAAGACATATTTTTGGGCTACAAGAGGAAGAGAAAATACCATACCCCACATTGATTAGGGCTGAGAAAATGCCACAAAAAGTTGCAGTGGATCTCATGGAGGCAGTAAAACAAGTCAAGGTTTGTCTTTGTCTTTTTATTCCAAGGTCCAGTGCAGCTTAGGTTTTGATCACTTACGTTTGATTGTTATGCATCTCCTTTGATGGTTACTGTACCAAGTACCAACTTAAACCTTTGTCGTTTCATGTTTTGTTTTTGGATTTATTTGCGCTGGATAAATGGTTCAAGGATGACGTTTGAGGATTCAGAAGGTTTTTGTTGTCCAATATAATGTTGGTGAGCTTAGTTGGGCTTGAATTTGTGCTCCATGCCAATCTTGCCAGATACATCAATGCTCAAATTATTGGCAAAAACTGCAAGAACTGTTTTCTTTTGTTTTATTTTATTGATCTATGTGCATTGCTTATAAATGTAATGCCATCTGGTTTCACATTATGGTGTTTTATGATACATTTGTAATCAATTTTATTTTTGTTGAGTTCACCAAGAGAAATAAACATAATTGTTTACTGTTTTTTATGAAAAGCTTTACCAAATTGACAGTTTTTTTACAATACCTTTGCTTTTGTTAGGCAATTTCAAAGCGTAATTTCATTGAGACGGTTGAGGCTCACGTTAATTTGGGTGTTGATCCAAGGCGTGGCGATCAGGTTGGTACTCTTTAATTTACCATATTGAATAGAACCCTCAGAATTTTTTTCATTCCTGCCACTATAAGTTTCTTTGTTGCGAACATCGAAGTTTTCTTGGTTCCAAATAGAATAGCCATTTTCCCATGCAGAATATCACTTTTTTGTTAAGAATTTTCCCATTTACCCATTTTAATGCAAAGTGTTTTGGTTTAGATGGTACGAGGAGCACTAACACTTCCACATGGCACTGGCAAGGTACATCAATACACTTACTGTTTTCCTATAGGTTTATGACTGAATTCTGAGGCAAATTGCTCATAGCTTTGAATTCATCAAAGACTGTTAGAGTTGCGGTATTTGCTGAAGGTGTATCTGCTGAAGAAGCTAAAGCTGCAGGAGCTGATGTTGTTGGAGGTGACGAACTCATAGAGGAGATACGAACTGGTACGTACGCTGTAACATAATGGAAAACATCTCAATGGAATTACCTCTCTTTGTGTGAAATATAGGGGAGCGGAGATCAAACTGAAAGTGATATATATGTATCTGTGTAGAGAACTTGTATAGGGTCGAGATGACCTTTTTTTGGGTATAATTGTAGTAATAGACCTACAAATGTATGTAAATATGAGGATGCAAATTCTCTAACCTTACTGAGCTTGTTGAATTTTGAAAATTTATAGGGGGTGGCAAACTAAACTTCGATAAATGCATAGCAACACCAATGTATATGCCTCGTCTCTCTAAGGTTTGTACCAAAAAACCTATCTTTTGAATGAACACAAGCTAGATACTATCAGTGTATCAGTACTAGCTGGTTTCAGTATTCGTACAGAACTACTAAGAACCAGCCTAGCTGGCTCCAGTATTTGGTTTGTTATGAGTTCCAGTCCCATCCATTCTATTTATTTCCTTTGACTTGCTGTTTTCAACTTGCAGAACTGCAATAAACTAATTCATGTTTGCATTGAGCAATGGTTTCTAATTTCAAATATTTCTGTTGTTCTTTTTTATTTTTTATTTTTGCAGATTGCTAGAATCCTCGGCCCACGTGGTCTCATGCCAAACCCGAAAGTAAGCTTTTGAATTCAGTGTTTCCATCGCATTGTATAAGTGGTCCTTTATTGTTTACATGAATGAAGTAGTTTTCTTATGATAATTAATGAAGTTTTTTGGTTCCTTTCTAATATATATTAGTTAGGATCTGTGACTAGTGATGTTTCAAATGCTGTTAAAGCTGCAAAGTGTGGACGAATTGACTTTAAGGTTGATAAGACTGCGATTGTTCATGTTGGTCTTGGCAAGGTAAACATTTCTTTGAAACCCTTCATTTTTGCTGATAAGAAAGAAAAAAAAAAGAAACAAAAAGTTCAGCAGTTGATGGTAGTTGGGTTAATTTTCAAACAATTTATGACAGGATGAGATAAATATACTTTTGTAAGTCTTTTTAATTGGTATTTTTGTAAGTTACATTTTATGCATCCATGATTGCATACATTCTTGTTTTTCTATGGAAGGTGAATTTCTCTGAGGAGGTTTTGCGTGAAAATATCGGAGCCTTTGTTCATGCCCTCTTGCTTGCAAAGCCTGCTGGATTAAAGAAGAGTAAGTGCCCTTACATTGTCTATTACTTCTTTTGTGGCTTTACTTTTCTTTTATTGCTTACTAGGGACTAACTTCACTCGTTTTGCTTTGCTTGTAGCTTCTAAATATGCAGGTTATGTGAAGAATTTTACACTGAGCAGCACGGTGAGTAAAATGTTTTCACTAAACTAATTCTTGTTCTATTTTACCGTCACATTTTTTGGCAGAAAAATCATCCAGCCAGTTTTAAAATCATCCTGTTTATGTACCTCAACAATTTTATTTCACTGTCAGATGGGGCCTGGATTTCCTGTTACAATACAGTCTCTCTCTGCAGCTGCTGACCATTACAACAAGCTTCAAGTCAAATAATTTTTTTAAGAATGCAACATGTTGCAATAACCTTAAGCTAATTGTTACCTGCCATAAAAGGTGCTGAAGTAAAGTAACAATGTTGCTTTCAGTTTTGAATATCCTTCTGGGTAGGATCAGTTTATATTCTCGTTTACTCTTCTTTTTTAGTACTTCAAACAAAGTTGCATTTGTGAACTTTCGAGCTTTAAACTAGTTTCTTTTTATAGTGTATTGTAACTATTTGTTTTCAGTTAGGAATGAGAGCTTCAGTGTAATTGATGCGATGGTATGCAAGTCTATGATTGCAATGCAGTTGGCATGCAAAAAAAAAATGTGACGATATGCTATTCTTTCGTTTGTTTTGATATTATTATTTGAGTTATGTAATTATGGTCGTAAGCTATGATGATTAGGACTCGTTGCATTTCCACGGCATTCACAGTCAATAGTATGTGTACATTTCGGTATCGCTGAAGTAGCTGCTTTTCAGCTCAAAGAATTGTTCTTTGGTATTTTAACTTTGCGAAATAATGGGCTAAATATGGACCCAATTTTATTAAATCACTATGTTGTCCAAGTTTATAAGTGCAATCCTAAAATGAGCAGGCTCTCCTCCCCTACAATTTATAAGTGCAAGCCTAAAATGAGCAGGCTCTCCTCCCCTACAATTTTAGCCATGATGCTTACTGTAGGTGGTTTCTGTTTCAGTTTTGTACTTCTTCTAATATCTTCACCGACAAACTCGACAAAGAAAATATGGATACACAAAGACAAAGGCCTCTCATGCAGCACGGTGATGTCAGAAAAATCAGATGACCTGCAAATGTTCTCCTAAGGTTGTGCAGTTCCTGAACCTGAAGGTCATTGTAGATGCGGTTCTGATGGTCATTGTATCTGGCGCAATGAGGCAAATCTGGGATCAATATCTGTCATTGTAGATGCGGTTTCTGAAACAGTAGTCATGTCTCGAGCATTGAGTCCTCTGTTTGTGAATTTTGAAATTGCGGTTGCAAGGTAGGAGTTGGGTCCGGGAAGGTCGGAGTTGAATCCCTTCGGCCAAGCAGAACATCCCAAGATGGTCCAGCAAGATGCATGTCTGAGTTATATTTAACAATTTAGCAAGATATAACATTAAATGTACTATTGTAAAATAAGGGTTAAACCTTCCGAGTTGACAAGGAGTTCAATTTAATTCGTTGATTTTTTTTTTTATTTTTAAAATCAGCGGTCTCAGTGTCAAAATCAAAACAAGCTCTTGTGTGAAATTAATGTCTTCACCACACAATTGTTCAATTTTACCAAAAGACCCTCGGAAGTCGTAACAAGTACTGAATTAACTATCAGAGTATCAATTAAACATCATGATTTTAAAGATTCAGATGGATATCAGAATTTTGTGAAAAAGAATACCAAGAAAACTCCATCCCCAGCAGCAAGAGCAAGGATATCAGCACATGGAACAGTAGCGCTGCAAGCAGCTTCCACATTGGATTTGATTGTTTCAATTACTTCCATGCCACAAATCAAGTTTCTATTAGGGAATGCAGTCTTCTCACCAGGCATCACAAACCTACACATTGATGGCACAAAATAAACTTATTTGACTCATCAACCTAAATTATGAGCCTAGAACTTAAGATTTGTTAGTTTGAGAATAACTTAAGAACTAATTTGATCAATGCAGGATATTTTCCGACTTTTTTTGGGATATACTTCTTTATTTTTGTCTTTTGTTGTATATTTTTTATCTCATCCCTTTAACACATTATGCTAGCAATTAATGTCCTTGATCAGATAATATCCCTGCTTATCACTATAAAATATATAAAAATATGACCGAATTTTCCAATGTTAAAACTATTGAATTATAATCCAAACCGGATAAGATTTGTTTCTCTATCAAACTAAATTACAAAAAAGCTCTTGTCAAATATTGATTGCCCATCTCGTGGCGCAATAGTGCTTAGTTGCTATGCCTCAAATGCAAGTTGTGGACACATTTGTCAAAGCAAACAGCCATTGGATCGGAATTCAAATCATCTGAGTACTTCACGGTGAAAGGGGCGGAATCATCCCCTCAAAATCTATTTGTGCGAATCTCAACACTACCGGCTACAGTAACATCTACAGTGTTTATATTCAAAGCTGTCAATTTTCATTACTCCACACTCTACCCACTGTAGAGGATATGTTTCCGATCGGATCGAGGCATGCCGATTATTTATAGTCGATTTCACATCAGGTTGGAACCATGCAATTTAATTAAATCGGCAGTTGTTGACTTCGATATTAGCCTACTACTCGTTTTATTCCTGCATTGTATAGCGCTATAACTACAAAGGTCATAGCAATTGCCCATTACGCCGAGCAAAATTCTAATTTGAGGATTTCATTTATTCAATCATTGCATATTATTTTTCAGCTAAAATTCCTTTAATAGCAACTAACAAAGTTTTGACCAGTTCAATCCAATTTTTGGTCCATTCAGAGAGCACCATGTGCAATAGGCTTGACCTGCTCTTGATTTTCCCAATTTGGATATGAAGTAACAAGCATCAGCAATATTTTGGGCCTTCATTTTGGGTTCATCTCCACTCCAACAATAATGCTGTCTCGGAATCTCTCAAATGATAATTTTTACCTTTGGGAGACCTCATAAAACTAAAATTATAAATTATAAATTATAAATACATAAATATAATTAAATTTAAACATTTTTGTCATATCATATTATTGATGTTCTTATATTGCTCAATGTTATTTCTCTCTTCTTTAATTTTGAATAGACAACGATGTATTTAAGGGAATGTATTCGAAGTATCTAAGATGAGATCTAAAGAAAAACTTTTTAATGATATAGTTTTTTTTTTAATTTCACTTTTTTTTTACCTCGGGATATTCTTTTTGACAGAACAAACTAATTAAAAATTTATGACGTTTTATATTGAACTTCATACATAGATGGAATATTACTCCCCACCTTGTGAAAATGAATTAAAAAGAGGGTAATTAATTACATCCTTGTGTATGACCATCCTGTCTATTCTATATTGTCGCAAATTATCATGTAATAAAACTTTAAGTTCCAAATATAAGTGATGCAACCGAACTATTGAATTTGTCTCTTTAAATATTTTTCTGTTATGTCAAAAGTGCCAAAAACTAGAAAACGTTTAAGAAAGTTCATTTCTGGACTAAAAAATCATGCAATTTTTTATTTTTCGATCCAAGTACTAAATAAATTAAATATATAAAATCTTACATAGATGTGTCGGTCCAAAAATATGGCACAAATCAATAATTTATTTTAATTTACAATCTTAAATTTTAAGTAAAACACTAATCTTGCTCCTCATGACACTAAAAAGTAAAAACTATGGCAGCTCAACACACCTTCATTGAAATTATATTATTTGTTTTGACAATGTTTATCATTTTAAATATGCTGACAAGATCATGTTGATAACAAGAAAATTGGCATAGAATTACAAGATAATGCGTGTTAAATTATTATTATTACAATTGCCATTCTTATTGGATCCCAAGAAGTACAGAGCTTGTTTGGAAATGAAATAAATTTGACAAGGACGGTGATTAGTTGTGAATTCTGATAGCATCCAACTACATGCTACGTCTACGTGGTTCGCTTTCTGGCTACGATTGAAGCGTCAACTCTATCAATCAGAAATGAAACTAAAATAAAGCTGGATTTATCCTAAGGTGACGAAATTCCATCTGATCCGATAAACTCATAATAATTTATCTGAATTTAAATTCAGACCCAATTTAAATTTTAAAAAATAAATTGATTTGATTCAACTTGAATTTGTCCTAACCCAATTAGTTCTGAGATGAAATAACATACAATTTAATTAAAATTAATTTAAAATTTAAAAAGTCAAACTCATCCAAATTGATTCAATTGTATCTCGACCTGATCCAAACTACTTCTTTTAAAAAGTCAAACTCATCCGATTTGATCCGCTCTATCAGCTATTCTGAACTCAAAACCAACACCGATCCATATGAATATGATTCTCACATCTAGATTTGTCCCTTTCCCTCTTAAAGGATGTGATTTGTCTCTTTCCCTCTTAAACGATATGAATTAGCATTTCAACCGAAAAACAATGTGCAAGGCCGATGGAGTCTAACTCAATCACGATTCTTAACAATACATGTATATTTTTACTCTGTACGTTATGCATGTGTACATGTATACGAAGACTCCCGTCTTAAATCTTAATTGTCGTTTAGTTAATTTATGAAGCGGTTAGGTTAGGAAACTTAGACTTCGTGTTCTAAACTCCAAATAATATCAAATTTTATTTTTTATTCGTTACAAAAATGATTTTATTAAGGTAATACCCTCAACATATTTCAACTTAAATATTTATACCTTTAAATTTAAAAATTAGATATTTATCCTAAAAATATCAAAACTTTAAATATTTACCCATAACTATATTATTCTCGTAAAAAAATCAAATTAGCAATAAATTAAAATTATAATAGGACAAAATACCCCTCTATATTTTTCCGTAATCCATATAACTTGCACTGCAACAAAATCAACGATGGTGCATTAAATTATTTTATTTTGTTATGCACATTGTATTGTTGCTATATTGCTACTTATCCTTGCTCTCTCTCCTTGATCTTCAACTATGTATAAATACGATCTCAAATAAAGTACTAAATTTTTACGAACTAGAACTAGCATTAACAATTAATTAAAATTATAATAAACTAAAAATACCCCTTCTGAAGATTCAAGATAATTTTCATTTATACGTAAATCTTCTTGCTAATTTTATTCCTTCAGCGATGCACAAAATTATCATAAATCATAATTATGGAACTATTTTTATCGCTATAAATACCAATCTCATTGGGTAGGCACTAGTTACGGTCAGGCATGATTCGTACTAGTTTATGATCCGAATCGGGTCGGGTTAGGGTCAACCCGACCCGACTTGATTAATTATGTTTTTGAAGTAATTTTGTGATTTAGTACTAATTAAAACTTAAATATAAACTAATTAAGATTAATTATAAATTCATTAATATTTATTGCTTAAAATTATATGAAAATAATTAATAATTAATTAATTATTTTATATGTATCGGATCGGGTCGATCTGTGACCCGTCGGATCGGGTATGGATCAAAATTTTTTGATCGGAATTTAATTGAGTCGGGTTTGGGATAGGTCAATAAAATAAAATAAAATAAAATAACGTGACCCGATCCGAACCCGACCCATTGACTTCCCTACCCTAAAACAATAAGCCTCGAAGCTTAACGAAGAATTGTTGAGACCGCACTACCAAGCATTGTGATAAAATTCGTGAATAATTTATTTTTTATCCATTGTCGGATGTTTCACGAATAATTCGTCAGTTTAATATACAATCCATTTTTTTGGTCAAAAAAATATTTTTTTCATGAATTATTCGGCAAAAAATACATTATATATTATTTTAAATAAAATTATATATTTTTAATATATTTTTAATACTTTATCATTATAATATATATTTTATTAATATTATATAAAATAAATTATTTCTGAATTATACTTATATTATGTCCGAATTTAACCTCATCAAATATTTTTAGAATCAAAAACTTATCACTACGCTACATGCACCAGACAAACAGGTCCCGAGGTCCGTGCTTCGGAGTTGGCGTGGGCCCTAAATTCCTAGTAGCAAGCATAATAACAATAAGCAAATTAAAAACATTGTTCATTATTTCTATCAATTATTGGCTAACAATTCACACATAAGTCAAACATCTCTGTCTTTGTACGAACGTTTTGTAAGTTTTAATATGGAAAACTATACTGTGGCTCCACAGTCATGGATGGTGGGTGGGGCGCTTTGACGGATAAAATGGGAGCACTGTATCAAAGAAAAATATAAAACTTCATCTTTAGGGAAAATATTAAAGAATATGTTAAAATTTGAAATTGCAGCGCAAATATTTTTTCTGTCATAGAGTTAGAAAGAAAAGATGAAGTTATAGTTAAGTCATTAATTGCAATGAACTAGTTGTAGTAGCTCAAGTGATAATTAATTAGTTACGAAATTAAATTTTTATATGCAAAATAAAATATTTGAAAACTAGACTCCTATTTTTCTCTAAAAAAATCATTATCTGATTATCCAACCTAATAAAAAGTTGAATTGTTTTGAGGTAATAGATTCATTCATACTTTAATCTTTCATTAAATAGAGGGAAAAAAGTTTACAGATAGACAAAAAAAAAATGACGTCACGGCCAATGTGGATCCGGTTATAGTGACCATAAAATTTCCCCCTTTTTTTTCTCTAACTAAAATATATATCATTTGTACAATTTTTTAACATAATTTTTTTATACTAAATTATAATTTTATAAAAAAAAATTTTGATTGAGAAAATAAAAAATAAAAGAATATAATAGTAAAAGTAATTTTATTTTTATTTTTATTATTGTTATTATTATTACTATTATCATTATTATATTACAATAAAAATAAAATATAATAAAATATTTTCATAATTTAATTATTAATTTTATCATTATTATTAATAAATTTTAATATTATCTATACAATGCTAGTTAAAATGAATAACAATATAAAAATACTTTTATAAATGAAAACAATTCTTCCGCAACCGCAACCGCATCCGCATCCGCATGCCAGGCATGTTGCCAATTCTTCCGCAACCGCATCTTCAATGAAAACAACATCAATGTCAGCTTTCCGGCATTACGGCAGCAGACCTGCCCCCAGTCCGGTGGTGACAACAACCTTGCACCCATTGATGTTCAGACCCCGGCTGCTTTTGACAATGCATACTATGTTGATTTGGTGAACAAACAGGGATTGTTTCACTCAGACCAAGAGTTGTTCAATGGCGGTTCTCTTCTCAGGATAAGTTGGTCATGCAATACAGCACAAATGCTGCTCTGTTTGCTTCCGATTTCGCGAAGGCGACGGTGAAGCTCGGCAACATTAGCCCCTTGACGGGGAAACAATGGGGAGATCAGGTTGAACTGTCGGAAGATTAATTCAACAAGATCTATTCAAGTACTGCTTGGTTAATTTAGTTTGTCATATTATATTTTCTATTTTGAGAAATTGTGTAATAGAAATTTTAATATGCTAAAGATATTGTTGACCGCTTAAGATATCTGCAGTTCATAATATATTTGATCTACTTGATATGCCGGAAAAACATTACGCTCCTACTTCAATGTGCTAGTAGTTAATGGGTCTGTTACTGGAGAAAAGTAAAGATAGTGTAACCTAAAATTTATGAAAGCCTTCTAATCTTAACTCAAAAATATATTAAATTATTTCTGATTTTTTTATTTATGTTTCTTAATTAATCGATTTAATAAATGGATACAAAAAAATTCTATTTTTTTTGAAATTTCTAAATATTTGTTCTAATTTTTTTACAGATGGCATAATTTCATATATAAACATTGATTATTTTATTAATATTTTTGAGTCATTTAAAAAATCTAAAATAATACTTAGAGGTTTCAAGATATGAAAACTTTTGCATCCCATAAAATTTTGGTATAATAAATTTGTTGAACTACATGAATCAAAATTTAAAGATAATTTAATATATTTTTTAAGTTAAACTCACAAAACATCTTCGTAAATTTTATCTCACGCTATATTCATTCATGATACTGTTGTGCTGCAGAAGACTTACAAAAATTAGCTGCAGTTGTGCCTAATTTATCATAGGTGCCGAGACTTATTGTGAATGGCAAACAAACAAAAGATACCATATTGCAATTCTTCATGACTTGTTTATTTTACAAATAACTGCACATAAATATAAGTTTCCAGAACGCTAAAACAAATACACTGTAAAAAAAACAAGTATGGTCGTACAAATAACAAATTATGGAGACTCTTCCCTTGTCTTTAAAAGGAAACAAATGGAAGATCTTCCCTTATCTGTTTAAAAGCAAAAAAAAAAATACAAAATTATAATTTGTTTTTACTATGTGCTCAATTATACTTGTAGACATCATGACAGAACTTGACAAAAAAAATTAATCTGGTAAGAGAATAATTGTGAAATATATTTAAAAGTCAGGCCCATAATAAAGCCATCTGGCAAAGTCATGAGTCTTGAGAATAGGTGTTCCTAGAGCTGGTAGAACCCAGAGTACCCAGTAACGAAATATAGAGACGCCTAATCTGAAAAAAAAATGATATTAAGTTTCAGATATGATATCTATGTTCTTATAAGAATATTATATATGTCATTCAGAATGAAATTGTCAAATATAAATAATCAATAAGCTTATTCTTATCAAATTTTGATAGGCAGGAAAATTCCAGTTAGTTGGGGTCAAACAGGCTAGGGGATCGAATATGCTACAAATATATCATTCCTTTGATTAAATATCTCACAAGTTCAATTTGTTTGTCTGTAGTTATGTCTATAAGGATCAGGAATTTTGATATTGATCAATTAGTGAGCACAAAAAAGTCAAATAAAAATCGTGCAAACCTTCTGTTTTCAGAATTTATGAGAAAATCAATTATTAACTTCGCTTACAAAAACATTGTTTTCTTTATTTGCTAGATACATTGGAATAGAATTTACGGGATTCTACTGATAATATTCAGTGTTATCCTCATGGGGAACTATTTTGTTGTTTAGTTCATTTTATATTGTTGAGAATAAGAACATAATTCTTTGTTCTTTTCTTCTGGTAAAGGCTTATCGCGTGCAGTAGAATGACTCAATTGTTTCTCTAGGGGCGGCAATAATCTCTCTAAAGATATTAAAAATTTATGGAACTGGAGCATGGAATAATAAATTCTTTCTTTTGTGCAACTTTTCAGTACCAACCATATCAGTTCAGCTCCCACCAAAAATACCATACTGGTTTTTAATTCTCCTCCAATTCTATGGATTTCGAAAAGTTCCAGGCAGATCCATACCGTCGTACTTCGTTTCAAATTAAAAGAGAGTAGTGATGACTGTTACAAATATTATTTCTTTCCTCTAGCTGTTTGGTCCGATTTTGTTAAATTTAAATTTAAAATCGATCTAAAATATTTAATTTTATATCAGTCTATGCCCTCAAAGAATTCCATGCAATTGCAGAGGAAGCTGAACCTTCACGAAAGGCGATTAAATTGACAATTAGTTAAATGCAGAAATGAAAACGAACTTATTCTTAAATTATATATTTTGTATTGATTTCCTTGGAATTTAAATAGCATTTGATATTAATCAAAGAATATTCTGGAAATTTGCATTATAACATGTTATTGGACACTATTAGTCTTTTGCAATATAAAAACTAATAGCACATGATTAGCAAATGGGCCCACTTTTTATTTTAAAATGTATATGGTATTAAATAACATAATAGTTATAATTTTTTTTCATAAATAGTTGCAATTTTTATAACTGCATCCTCTCTTCCGGTCAAAAATAGTTATAATTTTTTTCATAACATGTAGGAATCATGTGGGCAGTAAATAACATAATTAATGGATCAATCATTATCCAGCAAATATTTACTCTAAATTTAAATGTTGAACCAATTTGTAGATGTGTTGGATCAATTTCTAAAATGCAGAACATTAAAAAATATTTAAGTGGAGTTACTCATTTGAATGTTGAACAATGATTAGTCCATGAATTGTGTTGGCAAGAATTTGTTGTCCATGAACATTAGATTCGGTTCCATGCATATAAAAAAATAAAAAAATAACTGATATAATTATTAATGACGAATATATATTTATTAAATAAAACATATATTTATTGAAAAGAATAATACATTTCAGTTTTTCATTTCTTTTAGTAAAAATAACCCAAAAATGCATGGCCTCTCGCATTATGAGTACTTCAAACCTCAAACTGACAACCCATTTTCATTTTCTTTTTCACTAGATTTCCGATAATATTCCAGCAACTCAGCTTTATCCTGATTTGCAGACTTGCATCATCTTCACATTAAGAAACTTTTTGTATTACTTCAAATAACAAACTATGTTTTCGGCCATATTTACTACCCGTCGCATATAAAAAGTTGGGTGAAACAAAACCATCCAATATAAACCAGACGAAAAACCCTCCTCAATTGAGCCCATAAATGGATATTTATTTATGAGAAACTACCACACTATTTTTTTTGAAAGAAATTATTTTTTTTTAATTTTTTAAAGATTATTGATCCGTATATAATAAATTGAGATCTGATTAACCATCCAAAAGAATGTCGTGAATTCCATGATTAAATTAAGTAATGTAGCCCGAATTCTATAAATATATTATGAACACATCTTCCAAATTTAATTAACTTAATAGCTAACTCTTGCGATAAAGCCAATCAAATATTGACCAAGAACAACCGAAATGCGTTGACCCTGAACAAGCGAGCAACAGAGATCGTAAAAACTGCAAAAGTTCAAACAGTATATACCCTACACAGCCAGGCTACAGAAAATCAAACTGTGGTGAACCACAGACCTTTTTTTTTTTTTTTTGACATGCAACCGTACACAAACCTTCAAGGAGTCAAAGGACCCAAGTCGAGTAGTGTTCTAAATCTATCTCTACAGTGGTTGAGTATGACACATAATAACACGGTTTGAGAGCGGCATGATACGGTTATCGGACATGATACAATACGGTACGGTATAATTTTGGATCTATGCTTTAATTATATTGTACCTATTTTTTTTTAAATCGGCACGATACGATACGCAACGATACAAAATTTAGACACGCTACGAAACAAAAAACCGCATGTCACGATACAAGTTCAGCATTTTATAATTTTGGCATCAAGTCAAGAGTATGTTCCTAACTTTAGCTTCCATTTCTATGCGATATTTTTATCGTTTTTGTGCCCATAGTATATTTTTAATCATATTTTAGCGCAGCTAATAAGTTTCCAACTGACAAAAGAACGATGTTGGATGAAAAAATATTTAAGACTTTGATTTTGTTACAGAATTAGAATAATGCATAAAATATGTTTCAAGGTAAGTCGTGAATGTACTCAGTTGATTGAGAAAAAGTTATCATTGTGCATCAAGTTATGACTCAAATGAAAGGATGCTAGAGATGAATTAGTACTGTGAGGAAAATGTTCATTTGTGAAATACTCAAATCCATATATGTACAATGAAGAATATAATTATACATTATTAAGACACATTCATCATGATTAAGATGTATTTAGTATGATTAAGACATATTTATTATGATTAAGTCACATTATAATGCATAAACATGATACAATTATACATGATATAATTAGACACAGAGACAACGTATCTTATTCGTATCGTGTCATAACCTTGCTATGTGGCCTCTCTATTAATCTTAGACACACGATATAATACAAAAAAAATAAAAATAAAAATACACCACCATACAGAACATGACACGACTGTTTTAACACGACGCCAAACGAATTTAAACGCTCAACGCACTTGTGTTCTGTACTAAGATATTTCTACTAGGGATTCGTTCCCATATACGATACATATTGGATACGGATCAACTGATCCGGATACTGATGGACATAGAGCGATTTGTGTCCTTCATGTGGGACTAACAACTGTCAACTGATCCGGATACTGAGACTATACATCAAGGGAGGAAGGTCGGTGCTCATGAATGCACTATTTAATTGTCCACCAACAATTAATTTTAATCATTAGATTAATTGATTGCTTTGAGATTCTCATCTATGGATTGACGGAGTCTATATTTTCTTAACTGCTTCATTTCGTTTTTTTACTCGAAAATAATCAATACATTTATTTCACATGGACCCAGAAACTTAAAAAAAGAACCTCAGACCACATTTAGTCTACTTTCGAGTAAACTTTTAATTGCTTCATTAAATTTATATTTCATTGTCTCATATATTTGATACTCTTTTCATTTTATTCATATTGAAAAATATTATGGTAACTATTTAATATTAAATAAAAAAATGATTGCAATAAAAAATGTGAAGTAATAATTCAATAAAATTGTGATATTTGTATCGAAGACGTTGTGATGAAATACATCTAATTGGCATTATTTATGATATTTATAAATATAAATTAACTTAACTTATCAAATTTAAATTATAATTATTCATCAAGTGAATCATCTGACAAAAACACATAACATTAACAATATAATATAACTTCCAAATGAAATTAGATCAATTATTTGATCTAGACAAAATGCTGCCAAATAAAAAAAAGAACGATTTAAAGTAAGCATCTTTGAATCATTACCATATAGACAACAAATAATTAAGAAAATAAAAACAAAAAAATGGAATGCATCATATATTAATGGGACTATCATATTCATATATGTATTGTTAACATTCTTCTTCTGATCCACTAGTATATTCACATATAGAAAATACATAAAGTACAATATACTGATCATTAATTATATTTTGTTAAAAATTAAGAAAATATGTCCTGAACTAAATTAGATAAATATTAAAATAATTTCATTGAAAGAGGAGAAAAAAGAGAATATAAGACCAAGGAAGAAATAAAGATAACTTTGTAATCAATTTAATAGAAATAATAATATCCTTTTTGGAAAAAAAAATCATAACAGCGAAGGACGTAAAAAAAAAAAATCCAATTTTTAAATTTTTTTTAAATGGTGAATAAAAATGAAAATATTATTTAGAAAAATAGAATTACAATTAGCCTCACATTTTTAGCTGTCAACCAATGCAATATTTAAAATAAAACATGGCCAAAAAAAAAAAATATATATATATATAGAGAGAGAGTAAAATTATCGTACTCCTAGGAGCACAGAGCACCTCCATGATCTTAGCTCAAAAAATATAACAAATAATTTTTAAAAATTAATTTATCACTCTAATTAAATTCTTCATATTGAAATTTTATGGGATACAAAAATTTGGGGTGTTTTGAGTTTTTAAGTCGCTTTTTTTAATTTTTGAAAATAATGTACAAACATTGAATATATTATTATTATTTTTAGAGTTGATTTTCAAAAATTAAAAAGAGTTATTTAAAAAACTTAAAATATCTTAATTTTTTGTACCCCATAAGATTTCAATATGAGAATTTAATGAGATTAATAAATTAAAATTTGAAAATCATTTGATAAATTTTTTGAGTT
This sequence comes from Schoenoplectus tabernaemontani, assembly GCA_037127355.1. NCBI lineage: Eukaryota > Viridiplantae > Streptophyta > Magnoliopsida > Poales > Cyperaceae > Schoenoplectus > Schoenoplectus tabernaemontani. The sequence goes on from CM073740.1 coordinate 12,841,215, forward strand.
AGAATTATGGAGGGCTCCGTGCTCCTAGGAGCACGTTAGATTTACTCTCTTTATATATATATGAAACTAACCCTTCCAGTATTAATCTCGAGTCAAATTCTTTGATCACTGAGTAATAAAATATGAATAATGAGCTCAATAATTAGTATATAACTTCATAATTGTCGAATTAGAAAATGAAAAAACTGAACGTGTAAGAGATGTATAAGTAAACAAAACTTACATGAAGTGTGTCGATGTAAAAATTTGCTATCTTCGCTTAGTGGAAGAAAATCTCCAGCAATGAATATGAATATTATTATAAAAATTAAAGTAATATATAATGAAAATATCATATTCAAGGGCAGAAGAAATGGCTTCAGTAGGTACATGACATTGGGACTTACTATTATTTTATTGTTCTTATTAAAAGCGTACATTTAAATCATTAATTGTTCTCCATTGGAAAAAAAAGAAGAAATGAAACAACTAAGAAAATATAGACTCCGTGAATCTATATATGAGAATCTCAAAACAATTAATTAATCCAATGATTAAAACCGTTGGTGGACAATCAAATAGTGCACTCATGGTGCACCCACCTGCTCCCATTCATCAATAATTCAATATTGAGCAGCAGTCTAGTTCAAATCAAATGCCAGGCGGAACTCCGATCCACTAGTCCGAAATGTTGACAATGGAATTTTCCAAAATTTTATTATTTCCAATCAGCAACTATTATTATTTTTTATTCTTAAAACTTTTGAAAAAGTTTGATTCTTTTATATTTTTGTTTGTAATCAAATCTGATTTGACCTGTGTTATTATGAATTTTACGTGCATTCACATAATCACATTGCTACTTACTATGTTACGCATAACCAGTGACTGTGTTGAAATTGAATCGCATCAAAAGAAAAGATGTTTTTCAAACATTTTAATATAATATATCTTTAAACTAAAGGAAGAATTATTTATTATTTTATCTATACATAATCGTTCGGTATTCTAAGATTTTGAATATTTTTTTATCGAATCACCGCACCTGCAGAAATCGGATACAATATCTGAATCAGTATTCATGCAACATGTAGCTCGTGTTTAAATTCTGCAAAAAAATAAAAAAAAATAAGTTGCACGCAATTAGACTACCAAATTTTCATTAAATAATGAATGGTCCAAACAGAATGTAAACTACAGGAAATATTTACATGCCCTTAATTAAATTGTACAATTGCTAATTTGCTAAAACAACAATAAATAAAAAAAGAGGAGTGGATGAGTTAAATGCAGTGCATACATTGTTCTTCAAAATATTATATTGTTAGTCCACAAGTCATTATCAAACCACATTTGAGTTTGTCTGAGCTTCTTTTGGTTTTGCATGGATTAAGTATAAAGCTTCAATTATGAGAATAGTTTGGCTGAGCTTCTTGGCTTTGCATGGATTAATTATAACGTGCAAATGTCAATTATCAACTATATATAGACCTCCATACCAATTCTTCTCTCGCACAGCTAAAAACTAAAGCATTTTTCAAATTAATACACAAAAATCCATTAATTGCTTAATTAATTTCTATGGCCACCTTATCTTACAAGTTTCTTACAGTTCTACTTCTCTCTTTTCTTGTTTGCTCTGTTCACGGGCAACTGTCGACTGGTTTCTACCAGAAGTCATGTCCAAAACTGCAAACAATTGTTCGAACGGTCATGTCTAAAGCAATCGCCAAGGAGGCACGCATGGGCGCTTCCATACTTCGTCTCTTCTTCCATGATTGCTTCGTGAATGTATGCATTGTGTCACCTCTAACAAATCCATAGAATTCCTTTGAAATTTTAATCTGAAAGAGCAACTAATTTAGAGTGAATGTTGTTTGTTTTGCAGGGATGCGACGGAGGCATCCTCTTGGATGACACGGCAAGATTCACTGGCGAAAAGGGTGCCGGAGCAAATGCAAACTCGGCGCGGGGATTTGAGGTCATTGATGCCATCAAAACTCAGGTGGAGGCATCCTGCAAAGCTACTGTCTCTTGTGCTGACATTCTTGCTCTGGCAGCTCGTGATGGAGTCAACTTGGTGTGTATTTATTGCAACTATATATAATACCAACTAAATTGTCTAAAGATTTTAATTAAAAGTACATTAATCGATCTTAATTAATTGAAACTTTAAATAAGTGTAGCTAGGAGGGCCCACATGGAATGTACCACTCGGCAGGAGGGACGCACGAACAGCCAGCTTGAGTCGTGCCAACTCGAACCTGCCCGGTCCGAGCTCGAGCCTCTCCACTCTAATTTCAATGTTCTCCGCGCAAGGTCTCACGGCTCGTGAAATGACTACTCTCTCTGGAGCCCACACAATTGGCCAGGCACGCTGTCTATTCTTCCGTAACCGCATCTTCAATGAAAACAACATCAATGCCAGCTTCGCCTCCTCACGGCAGAAGATCTGCCCCCAGTCCGGTGGTGACAACAACCTTGCACCGATCGATGTGCAGAGCCCGAACAAATTTGACAATGTGTACTATGTCGCTTTGGTGAACCAACAGGGATTGTTTCATTCTGATCAAGAACTATTCAATGGCGCTTCTCAGGATAATTTGGTCAGGCAATACAGTACAAATGCTGCCTTGTTTGCCTCTGATTTTGCAAAGGCGATGGTAAAGCTCGGCAACATTAACCCGTTGACAGGGAAAAAAGGGGAGATCAGGTTGAACTGTCGTAAGATTAATTAATTAAGTAATTATATCGATTCAAGTGTTTGGTTAACTTAATACTTTGTTTGGAATTTATTTTGATCACTTTCAATTGTGAAAAATTGTGTAATAGAGAATGTAATAATCGAGATGGCTTCTTAATTAGGATATCTGCACCGTTATATTTAGTCATTGGTCTACTTGAGATGTCAATAAAAAATATTTATTCCGCTTAAGCGTGCTAATAAGTAATAATTATTCTGATTTATATAGTTCGGCACTTCTTGTTCCTTAATTAATCAATAAATTACTGATATGACGACTGTAATTAAATTTAAACGTCATGGCCAAAGGCATTCAACAAAAACTAAAACAATGTCTAAGTTGTCAACGCAGTATGCTTGTAACTAGGGGTGTCAATTGATCAGGCCGGGTCGGATTCAGGTTGGATCACATTATTTTATTATTTTTCTTGATTCGATCTGAACTAATCCGATTAAATTCGGATAAAAAAATCTTAACTCATATCCAATCCGATAGGTCACGGGTTGACCCGACCCGACCCATATAAAATAATTAAATATTTATTAATTATTTTATATAATTTTAAGTAATAAAATATTAATTAATTTATAATTAATCTTAATTAGTGTATATTTAAGATTTAATTAGTACTAAATCACAAAATTATTTTAAAAAACATAATTAATCATGTCAGGTTGACCCGAACCCGATCCGACCCGATTCGGATCAAAAAAATTAAACTCATACCCGACCCATTTATCTTCGGATCATGTCGGATCGGATTAACTCGTTGGATCGGGACAATAATTGACACCCCTACTTGTACCTGATGAGAACTGAGAAGTAACAAACTATTCACTCTGAAAGAAATACTAGATTATATATATATATATATATATAGTTAGACTATTGTGAAAATATTTGCATTTCAATGTTAAGTGTATATAGCTCATTTTTATTAAATTTTTAATATCAAAATATTAAGGGATACAAAAATTTGGGGTATTTCTAATTTTCTAAGTATTTGTTTTGGATTTTTAAAAATCAGCACTAAAATAATAATAAAATATTAAATTATTGTTGCTGATTTTCAAAAATCCAAAACAAATACATAGAAAACTCGAAATATCTCAAATTTTTGTATCCCTCAATATTTTGATATGAAGAATTTAATGAGAATGATAATTTTAAATTTCGGACGTGTTACGATAAAATTTGAACCGTATCACTTGGGCTCGAAATGCAAACGTTTTCACAATAGTCTAACTATATATATATATATAATACTAACCTGAGAAACAAAGTTAGTAGCGGAGTTATTAAAGAATTTTACTCCAATAATCTTACTATATATAATTATTTTAAATTAAATTTATCAGATGAACGACGCGATTAAATTTAGTACTATTATGGGATCACGAGAGCACCCATCTTAAAAAATAGTACCCTGTCGTAATTTGTTTTTTAGTCTGTGCTCATTTTAGACTTATGATTACTGATTATATATTGCATAACTCGAAGAAAAAAAAATTAATCATTGGTAAGACCATAAGACCTTAAAAGTAAGACCCATAATGGTAGCTGACCTTTCAAAGTTCGAATCGTCATCATTCAAATTATTAATTTAAATTTACAATAGTAATCATTTTTGTTCCCTCTCAAAATTCATAGCATATATCTAAGATTGTCACGGATGAATAGTGTTGTGACATGTGAATTGGTACGCTAAAACTGTACTAAGTACTGATATATCCAGACTTCTAATCTTAAAAATGTTCTTTTTCAGATTTAACTTCTACGAGTGATGAGTCCAACATGAATGAATTATGTATACATATAAATATAATTGTGAATTATTTTAAAACGGGAAGATCTTTATCACAAAAAGAATTGTCAAAATTTCCAATTAGTTGGAATCAAATAGGGAATATGCCATAAATCGGTCCTTCGGTTAAATATTATTTTACAAGCTCTGTTTGATTGTTTGTCTGTAGTTCCGATTTCTTGCGTTTGATAGTGGTCAATTAAATAAGATCCGGAAAGTCAAATAAAAAATTGTCTAAAAAAGCTATTATTTTAGAATTATGAGAAAACGTTTTACTTATGAAAACGACTTTATTTATTTCTATGTGTATATTGGAAAAATAAGTTATGAATTCTCCTAATTACTACTGCGTTTTAAAAAAAAAAATCTCACTACTCACCGTGTATATTATTTTTTATATGCTTTTTTAGACTTGAACATGGAAGAAACGGAATTCATTAACATGTGTACTGTACTAAATCTGTAATTAAATATTCTGTGTTATTATCATGAGACAATATATTATTTGTTGTCTAGTTCATTAAATAAAATATTCTCTAATCGGTAAATTAAAAAATTAAGACATTAATTGAAGATATGACGGTCCTTGTATATAATGCTCATTGTATATAACATGAAAACAATTAGCGTTAGATGAAAAAATTAAAAAAATAAATCAATACTTTATTCATTCTTTCTAAATAGTTACTATTAAAATAGCATTTCTACTTTAAAAAATAGTACAAATTTAACTCTATTGTCATGTTTTTTTAAAATACCATTAACCCCATATTATTCTTAATCATTAACCAAAAAATATTATTTTTATACTAATCCTTCCACCATCCAAACACAATTATTGATATAACCCGACAAGTTAACCCGACCGATCCGACCCGACATGATCTGAAGATAAATGAATTGAATATGAGTTTAATTGTTTTGATCCAAATAGAGTCGGATCGAGTTCGAACCCGACCCGTTCTGACCCATTGGCTACAATAAGTTATCTAAAGATATTTTAAAAGAAACATGTAGACTAGATAATATTTAAAAACAAGACCTACAGGCGTAATTAGTTAAGCTCCCGTCCAAAAATCATAATTGTAGATTTATAGCGTCAATTTAACATTAATCAGTATAGATTGACGTTGAATCTATAAGAACTACAGGTCTGGATGAATATCATAGAATACATTGATTAGCAAGACGGATATGAACTGTCTGATTTGTAGTTCCATCTAGCCCGATAAGACTTGACACAATGATGTCTATTTAGATTTATTGGGGCCGAACAACAATGAGTGTACAATGCTATATAAAGGATGTGCATTCCATTTAGTACATATAATAATGAGTCTCACTTCTCTAGTCTAGAAAAAAAAAAGTATTTATATCCTCTTAAATATTTGAGGGTGAAATATAGATTTTTTTTATTTTGATAAATGAAAAAAATAGAAAACTAATAAAAGTATCTCGATTTTATTTCTATCTAGGCTAGACCGATTTTGAAACTTAATCTCAGGTGTCTGGATCGGTTGACAATGAGTTATTTTGATAATTTTGACAATGAACCTCTAAATAAATACAAAAAAATCTTAAAAATGATTTTTTTTATAAATGTGTGTTTCTACCTTTAGATTGATGATCATTCAAATTTCATGCAATTTCATTATCGTTTGATAGTTGTGCGACCCTTTTTCGCGCCCCTCTCCGCTTGTGCGGCGGGTTACGGAAGAAGAACACGGTCAGATCCCTCTAAGCATGCATTTATGGGTTTTATTATGATTATGGATGCATATTTAGGGGTTTTTAAGAGATTTTGTGAACTTTAAGATTCTGATGGGCGCAAGCCCCCACCGTTAATTACCCCGATTTATCACCCTCCAGGCACCTCTTGGATTTCTAAAAGGGAAAAAACAAATGTCATAAATAAGCAAACATAAGTGGTCGATTAACTATGACGCGCTCTGGTATAGGTGTGGTCTAATGAATGAGTCAGGTTAAGGACTTATGGGTTAAACGGTCCAAAATCTGTGGCGTGGGCTTTTATAGGATAGCTAACACCCAACCAATTATGCAAAATCAGACTACTCGCGCTAGTCGATTTTGGAATTGGTCTATCAGTAGACTGGCGAACTTAACTCGCTTGCATGTCTCACCGATCTTCTAGATTATGAATGAAAAGCACTGAGCCAATTCATGAACCTAGGCATGTCTTTTTGATACAGGGCGACATTCACTCATCCAATCACACAAAACCAAGCTTGAAGCGGGACGCCAACTGGTGTTGAGGTTGGTGAATCAGAAGATTAGCGATCTTAACTCGTATGCATATCTTGCCGATCTTCTAGATTATGAATCTGAAGCACTAAGCTAATTCATGAACCTAGGTGTATCCTTTTGTTATAGGGCGACAGAACCCATCCAATCACACAAAGCTAAGCTTGAAGCGCTATGCCAACTAACTTTGAGGTTGGTGAATCAGAAGACTAGCGATCTTAACTCGCATGCACGTCTTAACTAATATTCTAGATTATGAATTTGAAGCGCTAAGCCAATTCATGAACCTAGATGTGTCCTTTTGATACAGGGTGATAGAACTCATCCAATCACACAAAACCAAGCTTGAAACACTGAGCCAGCTGGTATTTAGGGTTGGTGAATAAGGAGATTTAACGAACTTAACTCGTATTTATATCCCACTAATCTTCTAGATTATGAATCTGAAGCACTGAGCCAATTCATGAAGCGCTTGGCTGATTTAACGTTGAGGTAGGCATGCTAAAATGAATCATGTGACTTTAACATACTCGAGGTCAAAGTTACACGTTTTACGAGTCGATTGATGTTTGATGGTCGTGCGGCTGTCATCCTTGTCATCCTGCTTTTTCTCTTCCTTATCTTCTCCACATGGTAATCTTCATCATCATCATAATCATCATGTGATCACCATCACTGCATGATTATTCTCTCTACATGATCAATATCCCCGTGTGATCATGATCATGATTATCAACTAATCATATTACCTGAATGATTATCAGCTCTGCATGATTATAATTTCAGTGTTATCATGATTATCATTTCTGCATGATCATTATCTTAGTATGATTATTATCATCATCTCTATATGATCGATATCCCCGTGTGATCATGTTCATCATCATCAACTGATCATCTTACCTGAATGATTATCATCTCTGCATGATTATCATTTCAGTGTGATAATGATTATCATCATATCTGAATGATTATCATCTCTGTATAATTATCATCATCATCTCTACATGATCAATATACTCGTACGATCATGATCATCATTATCAATTGTTCATCTTACCTGAATGATTATCATCTATGCATGATTATTATTTCAGTGTGATCATGATTATCATCATATGTACATGATCAGCATCCTCATGTGATCATGATTAACATCAAGTGATCATCACATCTGAATGATCATCATCCCTACATGATTACCATTTTAACATGATCATCATCACTGCCTGATTATGAAATCATCACCTCCTGATCATGATTACCTCATAATCATGATCATGATCATCATCACTTATCATAATATTTTATTATATTATTTTCCTTATTATTTTCACTTTTCTTTTTATTTTATTTATAATATTATTTTATTATTTTATTTACTAATTTTATTTTATTTTTCTCTTTATTTTATTATATTATTATTTATTAAACCATTATCACATATAAAAGTGCCTTTTATTATTATTTATTTATCTATTATTATTATGCCCAATATTCACAAAATATTTTTAATACTGAAAAATCATATATTATTCTCTGGTATTTTATATGAATTTTATAAATTTTATATTTATATTTATTTATATTTAAAACTCCAAGTCAAACTTGGTCAAAATGGAAATCCATATTACTGTGATTTCAATTTTGAATTATTAAAATATTATAACCATTATTAAAATGAAGTATTTTTTATCCTGAAAAATATATTAAAAAATAATGAATTTTTAGAAATAAATTTGAGTCAATTTGAAGTTTGGAAATATTTTCAAATGATTTATTTACTAATTAAATTTAATTTTCTGTTTTGACAATTGCTCGCCCAATTCGTGTCTCCTATGTGTGCTAGTGTGAATTAACATGATTAATGCTATCCAAATTGATTCGTAACCTCACTGTATCGGATGCTAATCGAGATACAACGGTACCATTCGATACCGAAGGAACAATTATGTATTACAACCAATTTCAACGATGTTTTTTGACAATTCTAAATTGATAATCATCAAACTCACATGCCTACATGAATCAAGTCAACATTAGGTGTCTAATTTGACTGATAATCGCATTATAATATGATAGGAACTGATACAGTGCGGTATCGTTCGATACCGATCGCAATTCACTCAAAATTCTAGTTGTTAACTCATTTTTAATGCTAATTATGCATCTAAAAAGCTTTATAATAATAATTGTAGTTAAGATGTGCTCAATTATGCATTCAATTTCCTCTTAATTTCAGTTTAAACCTTAATTGAGCTAATGTGACGCGATAACAACACTGACACACCAAATCAGTCGAGTTCTCAAGCTTCCAGTTGAGATTAATCGGCTCTAAACGATGCTAAGACCTCAATATACATGATATGAGCTAGTACTGATGTAATTTGCGCACTTAAATAGAAGAATAATCAAATGAAATCGACTGGTATCGAGTTCTCAAGTGAAACACTGAAATTGATCGATTACCAACGTCAATTATCGATCTTTAAACAAGATTAATCAAAGAAAATGAAAAATTCACACTCTCTGAGCTTGCAACTCACGAAAGAAAGAAAAAGAATGAAAAAAAATCAAAGAAAATCGATAAAATCCAAAACGATAATACTAATATACTGTTATTCACAAAATTCGATTACAATTACACCTTTAAAGCTCCAATTTCTCAAGAATTAAACTTGCAAACTCCGAATTGACACAGGATAGAACTTAGAACTCACCTCTAATCAAACAATTAAGATAAATGAATCGAGTTCTCAAGTGAATCACTGAGATCAATCGATTATATCAGCTTCTTCTGTTTTTGCTCTCTCTCCTTCTGAACTCAATATCTAAGCTCTCTATCTCTCACTGTTGATGAAAAATGAATCTCTCTTCTTGCTATCTCCCTCTCTTTTTTGTTCAATTGTGCTGGTTGGGCTTATATAAGCAATCAAAAGGGGTGCACATAAGGGATTATGACATACACCAGCTATACACCAATAATTGAACTGTCTTGGTCTATAAACATGGTCTTTCACTTCAGTTAGAGTCTTGTTATGGTGTGGGTTCCATTTAAAATGAATCTACGACTCAATCTTTGACTATTGACTGGGTTTGACCTTCTCTTCACTTCTCTTCGACTAACAGAAGCTTCTAGACCCTCTTACATGCTATATATACTCACCTCATAGTACCAAGGCCACTCATTTGCTCTCTGCCATTGCAGCTCACCTCCTAAGCCTAGAACTTAATCACCTGATTCCAATCCTTGACTCAAACCACATCTCTCGTGTTCAATTGCCAACCTTAATCACCTAAGCAACATCGTTTGAGTGTGTAGAAGCTAAATTCATTGTCAATTCGAGTTTATAGTGCAAGGTCTAAGCTTTCCTTCATTTGCCCGATTTCAACACCTCAACTCAATTGCTCATGTTCAACTCATAATTGCTGCTCTTTCCTTCACATATAGCATCGCCTAGATGATAGAGACTGTATGCATCATCAATTTTGAGTTTGAGCACAAGGATTAAGACCCTTCATTAGCTACCCGAGGTAATCACATTATTATACACTTGTTCTCTCTCAATTCTAAGCATTCACCATTTTTCTCCTATGTATAGGCTAGCCCTAGCTAAAAAGAATTAAAGTTTCAAGCTCCAGAGAGCTTAATCAGCGTTAATAGCGTCTTCTACCTCGTCGAGAAGAAGAAGAAAGAGAGGGAGGGGAGAAGGAGAAAGCTCCAGGAAGGCTGAGCTTGGCGCACAAGGTCTACAACAAGGTGGGGCCCACTATCAAAGACACAATGCACATGAGCCAGGTTTATACCTTCTTTTCCTTATGATTTAAACTTCTGCTTAGTTCTGCATAGGCTTGGTGCATGAATTAATGAATGAACTCTCTGTTGAATTGCTAATATGTGGGCCCCACATGTAAGATCTATGAGTCTGTGCTCACAAGTCCAGTCATCAATTACTTAGTCTACTGTTTAGTGTTAATTAGGTTGAGGTGACATATTGTGATAGGTCAATTGGCTTAATAAACATTCCCTTAATCCTAATAGTCTGTTAACAGTTGCTGATGTGGCCCAATGAGGTGCTGCCATATGGGTGAGGTGGACCAATGGGGTGTTGTCATGTGGCACTGACATGTTGAGGTGGCCCAATAAGGTGCTTCCACGTGACACCCTCTCTCTCTTCTCTGATTCTGTATATGCATGCTTGAGATCCCCTGTTTGCACCCAGCAGTGTCTCTATCCCCAAGTTACACCCAGACAAGTCTCTGATTGAATCTCAGCCCTTAATTAATCTTTTTTTCTTGTCTAATTTTATTCTGATAACTCCACTTGTCCAAAAATTATAAAATTTTCACAAAAAATCCCTAAATTCTTGATAATCACCCATATAATTTTTAATTCTCATTTTTCCCTTGTCTCTCTGAATTAAAAATTCTCTCAAGATAAACCCTATTGTTAATCACACAAAATCCCAAATATGAATGTTGGAGCTTGATGCATGTGCCAATAATATTATTTTATATTGTTCTTAGTCAAATATTTGTTTGTGATGTAATTGTTAAGTCCAACTCTATTTGATCAAAAGTTGATCATGTGTCAATAATTGAAACAAATATCAGTTCAATCAGATGCAACTCACATGGACATCTGATGATCTCTGTGAAATTGACCTTCAAATTTTTGTGCATGAAGTCAAATCACATTAAATTTCATTTATCTGACTGTATTAAAATACTGGTTTTGAACACAACATCCTCATAATTGCCTGAGAATCTCTCTATTCCTACAATTAGGATTTATCTTAGACACTTCTCTTGAATTTCTGGGCATTTCTCTTTAATTTCTCCCTTTATCTCTGGCAATGGATGTGGGACCCACTTGTCAAGCAAAATAATCACGAGGATGACAACTCAAGAGACATCTCCCTCTCTTGGGTCTCTTGAGAGTCATCTACTCAAATGATGGGGTGATAATAGGGTATTTATATCATGTGACCCTTGCTCAACTTCCCTTGTGGGATTAATGGATTGGTTCCGGAGCTTGGCAGCGACATCTCCCGACTGATGGCCCTTCTCTCTCCTTCTCTGCCTCCTTCTTATGTTTATATGATTTATGATTATCTCATCAATATTATTTACTTGAATCTGCTCACTCTCCTCTTGAAACATTTCAAGGGTAAACAATAGTCCATCAAATTTTCAAATAATTTACAACGATTCCAAATTAATGGTCTTTGATTGACTATCAAACGATAATGAAATTTGAATGAACATCAATCTAAAGGTAGAGTAACACATCTATAAACTTTTTTTATTTTTTAGATTTTGTTTGTATTTATTTAGAGATCCATAGTCAAGATTGTCAAAATAACTCATTGTCAATGGATCCACACTCGAACAACAATGAGTGTACAATGTTATATAAAGGATGTGCATTCCATTTAGTACATATAATAATGAGTCTCACTTCTCTAGAAAAAAAGTATTTATATCCTCTTATGTATTTGAGGGTGTGAAATATATATTTTTTTATTTTGGTAAATGAAAAAAAAGAAACTGATAAAAGTATCTCAAATTTATTTTCATCTAGGGTGGACCGACTTTGAAACTCAGTCCCAGATGTTTGGACTAAGTTTCAAACTCAGTCCTAGTTTTTTTTACGTTTGTGTGAATTTGAAAGTTATAGAAAGCTGAGACCGAGTTTAAAACTCGGTCCTAGGTATCCGGGACCGAGTTTTAAACTCAGTCCTAGTTTTCTGCTATTATATAGTACACTTAGCATATTTCTCCTTCATCTTCCTTCAACTAGTCATTTCTTTAAAATCATCATTGTTATTGTTGCAAGAGATTCCAACTGAAAGTGTATTTTTCGACAGATCTAGAGCTGATCCGTATTAAAATACACTAACATTAGGGTTTATCATTCCTACTATAGAGACAAAAATATTGATGATCAATGTGTATCATGGAGGTCAAATCCTGAAAACTTCCACCGGCATGGGTTACGACATTCGTGTCGCGTGCACATTTTTTACCGACGAGACAATCAATCTTCGTGACATGAAGAGGCAGATTCATGCTGGTTTGGAGTTGCTCCCTAGCCAATTCGATATTAGCATTAGTGCACGGATCAACACTGCCTCAGAAAGTTCGAGTGGTTTTTTTATTAGTTATTTGGGATTATTTTTGATGAAATTTGGGGAATGATTAAAACAACAGCTCCATACCAATTACCCGGGTATAAAACACTGGAGCTAGTAATTGAATCTGAACCAATATCCTGTTCTGATTATTATGATCTGACTAGTATTTTTGAGAATAGTAACCCAGTCATGGTTGAGGAAAGAACCCATTCCCGAGCTCGGGAGCAGCGACCATCTCGTGTTTCGGTACAAGATATGGATGTGAATGTGGATGAGGATGAGGATGAGGAAGACGAAGTGTGGCACCTGGATGTCGAGGAGCATGACATCCAAGATGTAACAGATATAAATATGGATGAAATTGAGAATGTGATGGATGTCGAAGAAAAATAGTTAGAGTGACAAATGTCTGTTCCTTTCATCAATCGGGGAATGCACTCATGTGCATAATTTCTTGATAATATGTCAATGCCATATGCAGACAATTCTTATTTTCGCAAACTATCTAGAATTGATGAAAAATTTGGAGTCGATCAGTAGTTCAGTACAAAATCAGAGTTGAAATTAAAAAGCGCTGATTTTCATGTTCAACGGAATATAGAATTAGAGGTAACAAATAATACCAAATCAAAATTAGTGATGAAATATATAGATTTTAACTGTCCATGGAGGATGTATGTTACACCCAATATAACGGGTATTTGGGAGATCAGAACAAATCCGCTCGAGCACTCTTATTTTGGCAGTGCTATTAGGGCGGACCACAGTCAGATGACTTCTAAAATAATAGCAGATATTATTGAGAATCGGTTGAGAGAGAACTTAGAAATGACAGTTAAAGAAGCAATGAGTTTGGTTAAATAAAAGTTCCCCACAGTACAACCGAGTTATAATAAATTATAGAGAGGAAGGGAACTGACAATTACATATATTTTTTATAGTTGGGAGAGGTCATTTGAGATGCTCTGTCTCTGCTAGCAGCCATATAAAATTCAACATGTGGCACGAAATACAACATAAAGATGACGCCCTCAATAAAGTTTGGTGTTGAAATTTTCGATCGTGTTGCATAAACATTCGGTCTGTGCATTGCAGCATGGCCTTCTTTATGGCCAGTCTTAACTATCGATGCTGAATTTTTATTGGGTCGGTATGCCGGTAAACTATTTATGACATATAGTTATTATGCGGAGCAACTACTACTATCACTTATATTTGTTGTTGCAGCAGGCGAGGAAAGTGTGGCAAACTAGGGTTGGTTCATGCAGTGGTTGCGTAAAGAGATTGTTGGTTCTGGTAAAATTACTGTTATCTCAGATCAACATCTAGGTACAACGGCGGTATTTAAGAGATCAGATTTTGGATGATAGATATTAGCAGACGAGATTGTTCACCGTTATTGTACTCAACACAGTGCACAAAAATTATATAAGGACTGCCATATAAAAAAATAAATGCTTTTTTCAAATAAACTGTAAGACATAAGAAGCCATGGAGGTGTGAGAAATATATGAAAAAAATTAACACATTAGACCGACATCCTATAAGTTTGTCAGAAAAGCAGGAATCATGCAAGGAAATCTCCTAACAGAATAAGTGTCCAACAGAAGGACATGAAATAACAGAAACCGTAATAACCAACCCGCTACAGCTGAGAAAGTGTCAGCCGAGGAATTCCATTATGAGGAGTTAATTCCAGATCAACTGGCTACATCGCATCAAGAAAGATGGGCATAATATTTAGATGGAGGTCTCAATCGGTGGAAAATAATGAAAAGCAACAGTTCAGAAATATTGAACAACGTATTCAGAATCGTCAGAAAACTTTTGGTATGTGCTATTATCGAGAACACGTGGCACAAATGTGTTGAGCGGTTCTATAATCGTCAAGAAGTTACAGCGGCTTGGGAGGCCTAAGGTCTGGTGTTCTCCCAAAAGGTTAAGGAACTGATAAAATATCACGGTGATAAGGGGATAACTTACGATATTATACCACTTGATTGGGATATCAACAACTATGATGTTTACAACAGAAACAGACTTATCGAGATGGTAATATTCTATACTTTTATATTTTTTTATTTAAATTCAAAGTTTAAGCAATAATTTATACTTTCTATTTGAAATAATAGAGACAAATGGGTGAAATGAAATATGAAGTTGAATTAGTGAAGATGGGAATTGATAATTGTTGGTGTCAGAAATCATAATTGACCGACATCTCATGCGACCACATACTTACCGTTTGTTCATTCAGAAGGCTGAATTACTCAGTATATTTGTCCATATTATACCATCTAGTACTATATTATTACTACAATAACCTTGATTTTATTATGAACTACATCAATCCTCTGATTAAATATCTTATTGATTTTGCTTGTTCTGTACTCCGTATTTCAAACCACTAATTGCGTGTGGAATTGTGGAACAGATCAATGGAATAACACGAAAAAAATCAAATGAAAAACTTTGATTTTTTCCACAAAACTTATGTATAAAATCTGATCTCGAATAGATGAAATTTTAATTTACCTAATATATATAGAAATATTAGCAAAAAATCATAATATTTGACAGACATAATATATGAATGAGATGAATCATATATATATTGATAGATTACAATTTTTATGTACTTTTTGTTATTGTCAGCATTATCAAAATAAATAATTATCGAGTAATTAAGTAATATTCTCTCGGTATAAAAGATAATATACATATCTTATGATTTTCCTTGTTAAGGACAACATCAACACCAAAAATATAATATACAATTTAAATCCCAAGAGAATAATTTTGTTGTATATTATTATTATTATTATTGATATTATTATTATTATTACTTATTTGCCTCATCTAATTCATCTCTGTCAAAGCTAGCTAGAAAACACAATTCACAATTAGATATGTATGACAAGTAGGGCTGTCAATGAAAGATTTTTGGCCGTTTACACGATCCGTATTGTATCTGATAAGATGAATATGGATATGGATAAGAAAATGTTTCATTAACTTATCGAATAAGGGCACGTATAAGAGCTATTCTATACCGTTATTTATAGGGTAAATTATATAAATATAATAATATATTTTATATTTTAATAATAATCAAATTAAATTAAAATTAGTATATATTTTAATGACAATAGAGATGAAAAAATTATATGATTTTTATTATATCGAAAACATTGCTCATTATTACACTTTATTAGTATATTTAGTTGATGTTATTTTTTGCCCAAATCATATATTATTTATATTGAATTATTATTATTATTATTATTATTATTATTTAATATCTATAATTATTCATCAGTTATCTGAAATTTTTAATGGATAAAGTTAGAGTATGAGTAAGATTATTTTTTAACAAATAAAAATAAAATATTAATAAGATTAACTTATATCACAATTATTAAATTAGGTTGGTGTAAAAATGTTTTTCCCAAGAAATTAGTGATCCAATCATTATTTGTTTTTTCCCTACGATCCCAGTAGCTTTGTTTAACTTATTTTTATTTTGACAAGGGGTGTGAATGGATATAGTTGGTTACGGTATGAATCAGATGGAGATTTTTTTTATTCTACTTTTTTTTTAAATTACTATTACTTATATTCTATTCTTATCTATTAAAATTAAAATTAGACTTATTTATTTTTTATTCTTATTTGTTAAAATAAGCAGGTAACGAAACGGTAATGAATGCTAATAAATAATATTAAATATCAATTAGTTTTATCACCGTTCATTAAAAATATTTAAATTCATTCCTTTCATATAAATATATCTCTATTTTACTAATATAAAATTAAAATAAATTATAATAAAATAGCTTCAATCTTCTATATAAAAAAGTAGTGGGTTTAATTTTAATGAAAAAAAGTTAATTATTAAATAATATTAAAATAATAAAAATTAACTTTTTAATAATTAATCGGTAATGAATATGAAATGATATTTATTCATACTCATATTCATTTCTTTAACGAAAAAAATATTCACATTAATTAAGTTAACAAAAAAATTTACCCGTTCCAAGATAAAATAATATCTTCGACAGCTCTTATCCTGCCCGTGGGCTAACATTGCTCTAATCTCAAGGGCAGAAGGTAAGACTGTAAAAGTGAAACCAATCAAACCATTGTTACTCACCCCAGATTCGGCAATACCTCTTTGTATTTGTTTGCTCTTATTATATGCTGCAGTATTTAGGGACAGACAAACCGATGAGTTTAATTGATTTTGCTTTTAAGTGTTAAATTTTATGCTATTTTTTGGTTCGAAAATTTTGATTCGACTAAATTTTTTAACTAATTTGGTTTTTGTTCTTTGTTCGCTTTATTTTTTCTAAATCAAATATGTTTATTTTCTATCTATTTTATTTAGTTATTTATTTTATTTTTTAAACTATTTACTTCTTCTATTAATTTTTATAACTCAGATTTCGTCCTGATAATATAGTTCTCAAATAAATAATTTATATTTATAAAGTCTTAAATATATTTATCACATTAAAAAATTTAGACATAATATTTTTAAATTCTAAGTAATAATGATAATTATAATAATAATTAATATAATAATAATTAATATAATTTAATACTTAATGATATATAAATAATCATACAAAAAAGTCATATCATTTTAAGAGTTAAAATTCACCTTAAGTATATTATACATATTATTTTAAATAAGGAGAGAGAAACTATTTTAAATTAAGAAGATGAAAATATTTAAATAAAATCAATGGTAGGAAAAAGTGATGTCATGATATGTTTGAAAAGTTTAAAAGTTTAACTCTTTTATGTATTAAAAATTATTTATTTTTTCAATTTTTTTATTCAATATAATTTTAATTTAACTGAATAAAATTTTAATTTATTTAATTTTTAGTTTACTTGATTATTTTTATAAATTTAATTTAATTTATAATTTGACAATTTAAATAAAGCTTTTTGCACTCATATATTTATTTTTCAAACCGACGGATTTCACACCTTTCGTAAGTGAAAAGAGCCCAACAACAGCGACAAGAAGCCATAGTCAAGGAATCACGCGTTGGAAAAATGATTGTCCAGCCATGTGCCAATGCAAGCTTACGCGCATTATCTTCTTGCCTCTCCTATAAAAACGCCTCCAATTAGGCGAAACTATCTCCATCACTGAATCTCTCGAGAAAGAAGCATTACTTTTCCAGTAAATTTAAAATCCAGAAGCCCCTCCTAAAACCCAATACTCTCCCTCTCTCGAAAAAAGAAAGAAAGAAAATCTTTCCATATCAAATTTAAACTACAAAGCACTCACCTGAAACCCAACCAAACACTCTGTTCTTATAATAAATTACAATTGAAGCAGGCATGGCAGCATTCTCCAATAGATTTCCCCTACTTACTTTTCTTTCTCTGCTTCTCTGCTCTGTTCATGGGCAGCTGTCAAATAATTTTTACAAGAAGACATGCCCGAATTTACAAACTATTGTACGATCAGTCATGACTCAGGCGGTTGCTAAGGAGCCGCGAATGGGTGCCTCCATTCTTCGTCTTTCCTTCCATGATTGCTTTGTGCAAGTAAGAACCGGCCGGAATCTACCCATTTCCTTTTCTTTCTTTTCGCATAACTGTAAATCGTAGGCAGAACCCTCTTATATTTGTTAGTTGTTACTAAATCGAACTATTTCCATTTTGTTTGCTATAGGGATGTGATGCATCAATATTGTTGGATGATACAGCAACATTTACCGGTGAGAAAAATGCCGGGCCCAATGCGAACTCGGCTCGTGGATACGAGGTCATTGATGCCATAAAAACTCAGGTGGAAGCATCTTGCAATGCCACTGTCTCATGCGCTGACATTCTTGCTCTCGCGGCTCGTGACGGTGTTAATTTGGTAAGTACAACTTGAACAACTGTAAATTCTGTCGTGTGCTTAATTTGTATCAGAAAGATTATAAAGCACCATTTTACTTGAACAGGAAAGCTTAATCATATATTTCCTGTGCAGCTTGGAGGTCCCACGTGGAATGTACCACTTGGCCGGAGGGATTCGCGAACAGCCAGCCAAAGCGCGGCCAATTCAAACCTACCCGGCCCCAGTTCCAGCCTAGCCACACTAATCTCCATGTTCGGTTCAAAGGGATTCAGCGCACGTGAAATGACGGCACTGTCCGGTGCCCACACAATCGGTCAGTCGCGCTGCCAACTCTTCCGCAGCCGCATCTTCAACGAAGGCAACATCAACTCCAGTTTCGCAGCAATGCGGCAGCAAACATGTCCCCAGACCGGCGGCGATGATAACCTTGCACCGATAGACGCGACAAGCCCAACAACTTTCGACAATGCATATTATGTGAATCTGATGAATCAAAACGGATTGTTCCATTCCGATCAGGAGCTGTTCAACGGCGGATCGCAAGACAAGCTGGTGAACCAGTACAGCAGCAATGAGGCGATTTTCATAAAGGATTTCGCAAAGGCCATGGTGAAGATGGGGAACCTCAGCCCCTTGACAGGAAACAATGGAGAGATCAGATTGAACTGTAGGGTAGTTAACTAGGAGATTGTTACAGTGTGGTATTGATTATATTTATACATGAACTATATATACCTTGGTTATTGTGTTAGATTTTTGAGAACAATCAGCTGTTTTATATGATGAAAGTATTACAGTCACTTATTTACTATTTTGATATAGAGTCTATTTATAGACAACTTTATATGAGAAACAAAAAAACGGTAATAAAGTGTTACCGTTGGAATACTTAACACTGTTACTTAACTGTTGCCTATACAAAGGAAATTTGTAACCCCTCTTCTAATTAATTAATTAGAAAGGTTGGATGTATTTTTCCTAATTAGCCAATGATGAAAATAACCTCACGGGCCTGAGACTAATTAATTAAACCCTAATCCATTTTTATTTCTTAACACTCTCTCTCAAGTTAGGATGGTAGATGTCGTATAATCCTAGCTTTCACGAAATATTCTCGAATGCTTTGACACTTAAACCCTTAGTGAAAATATCGGCCAATTGATTTTCACTCTTGACAAATGGAGTTTCTATCTCTTTTGATTGTATTTTTTCTCTAATAAAATGACAATCCACTTCGATGTGTTTGGTGCGCTCATGGAAGACGAGATTTGTTGCAATATGTCTTGCCGATTGATTATCACAAAATATTTTCATTGGCTCCTCGATCTTTATATTCAAGTCAGCTAGCACTTGTTTAATCCACGTCAATTCACTTGCGGTGAATGCCATTACTCGATACTCCGCTTCCGCGCTAGATCGAGCAACAACATTTTGCTTCTTGCTCTTTCATGTGACTAAATTTCCGCCCACAAATGTGCAAAAGCCGGTAGTTGATTTCCTATCAAAGTTTCCCGCCTAATCTGCGTCAAAATAGCCACATAGAGTATTAGTCTTATTTTTTTTTCATCCAAATTCCTTTTTCAGGGGTACCTTTTAATATTCTATTAATGGCATCGATATGTGGCGTTCTTGGTGAGTGCAAAAAACTATTTATTTGACTTACGACAAATGAAACATCCGGTCTAGTAACGGTCAAATGGATTAATTTTTCAACAAGCCTTTGAAAGTGATTTATATCTTTCAATGGCTCACCATCCTCGGTATTGAGTTTTATATTTGAATCAGTTGAGGTTGATGCTTTGGCTTACACTCTAATTTTCCGATTTCTTTAAGCAAATCAAGCGTGTATTTTCTTTGAGATATAAATAGCCCTTTAGGAGAGTGAACAATTTCTATCCCAAGAAAATATTTTAATTTGCCTAAATCTTTTATATCAAACTTATTCTTTAGGTCTCTCTTAACACAATTAATTTCTAATTGATTATTACCGGTTATGATTAAGTCATCCACATATACTAACATTATGTTTGTTCCATTGGAATTGTTCTTAGTAAACATGGATGAATCAGTACCACTAACTTTGAAATTAGATGAAATTAGAAAATTACTAAGCTTGCCATACCATACTCTTGAAGATTGGTTTAGTCCATAAATTGATTTTTTTAACCTACAAACAAGATTAGAAATATTCTCCTCTCTATGGTCCGGTGGAAGGTTCATATACACCTCTTCTTCAAGTGTTTCTTGAAAAAAATATTTTTTACGTCCATTTGATGAAGGTTCCAACCATGGTTTACCGTAATGGACAAAAGAATCCTCATAGTGTTCATTTTTGCAACCGGTGTAAAGGTCTCATGGTTGTATATACCATAGGTTTGGCTATATCCTTTGATAACTAATTTTGCCTTATACCGTTCTATGGTTCCATCACTATGATATTTGATCTTATACACCCATTTACATCCAACCAGTTTTTTATGTTTTGGTAGAAAATATATTTCCCATGTTTGATTTTTTTTCTAAGGCATGGAGCTATTCGTCCATCGCCTTACACTAATTTGGGTTATGTTTTGCTATCTTAAAGGTTTGTGGTTCATCGGCTTGTGATATGGAGTTTAAGAAAGCATAATGTTCATTAGTGATATTTTCATATGAAATATAATTTTGGATTGTATATTGTACCGAATATATGATAAAATCCTTCAATCTTGTTGATGGTTGTGTTTGACGGCTTGATGTCCTTACCGATACTTCTTCTTCTTGGGTTTCCTGTACATCTTCATTTTCTTCGGTCTCTCCTTGTGAAGATTCATGATCCTCTCTTTCTTGATCACCTATTTGAACATGATTTTCTACAAAACCTCTCTTCTTTCTTGATTAGTAACACAAGGAAGAATAAAATCATTTGAAATATGATGATCATGATACTTTTCTTCAATTGTTTTAAAGAAAGGTTCATGTTCAAGAAAGAATATATTTTGTGAGATGTGAAGTCTTTTATTTTGTGGGTCATAGCATTTATATCCTTTTTTTAGAGGAATATCCTAAAAAATAGCTTTTATTGAGGTAAAATCTAATTTATGTAATTTATTTTTGTAAACGAAATATGTGCACCCGAAAAATTTTAAGTGATCTAAGCTAGTTTTTCTTCCATGAAGTACTTCAAAGGGGCTTTTAAAATTTAAGATTGCACTAGGTAATATATTTATTAAATACATTGAGGTGAGAACGGCTTCCGACCAAAATATTTTAGAAACATTATTTTGAAATAAAAGAGTTCTTGTCATTTCAAGCAAGTGATGATTTTTCCGTTCGGACACCCCATTTTGTTGTGGTGTGTAAACACACTTTGTTTGATGTATTGTACCTTTTGATTTTATAAATTTTAAAATTTTTTTGATTAATAAATTTCGTTCCATTATCCGTCCTAAGAGTTTTATTTTTTTATTATATTGCGTTTCTACCAAATTTGTAAATATTTGAAAATGAGAAAATACCTCATTTTTATTTTTCATAAAATTAACCATGTATTTTTAGAAAAAATCATCAATGAAAATAATAAAATATCTAAAATCATTGTAAGAGGTTACAAGGGCGGACCCCACACATCGGAATGAATAAGTTCAAAACTCTCATTACTATTGGAATTAGAATTATAAAAGGGATGTTTTGTAAGCTTAGAAAGTTTACAAACTTCACAGTTACTACAATAATTTTTAGAAAAATTAAACATAGAATTTAAATTTTTATCGAAAGGATGTCCCACACGCTTATGCCAAAGTTCGCTTAAATTATCATCTTTCTTATGATTGAAAAATGACTTGTTGCTATCCAAAATGTATAAGCCATTTTCTAAGTGTCCTTCACCAATCAACTCCTTGGTGACTAGGTCCTGAAAAATCATAATTTTGCCTTTGAAAATTATTTCACAATTTAATTCTTTAGAAAGTTTGCTAATGGACAAAAAAATTTACCGAGCAATTTTCAACATAGAAAACATCTTGAAGAAACTTTTTTTGAAAGATACTAATTATATCCCAACCCTTAATTTTAATTTGTTCGTCATTTACAACCATTAAGTATTGATCACTTATGATAATACGATATTTTTTTAGTAACATTTGATTACCCATCATGTGATCCGTAGCTCCTGAGTCAAGTACCCAGTTAGTATTGATTGGTGAATTAATTTTAGTGCTAAGTCTATGGTTAAGTAATTGTTCTTATATATTGGATCTGAACCAGAACCTTTAACACTGGGGCAATTTATTTTTCCGCAGTTTGGGCCTTTTCTGCCCTTTTTTGGACTGCCTAAATCAGTTGGGCTGACTAAATATGAGTTAACAAAAGAGTTAATTGAATCTGAGCCCGAATTATGATTTAATAGGGCTGACAACATTGTCTCCAAGCGGTCAAGTCTATCCCCTTCATTTCGACTCGATTTATTTCCTTCTGACTCGTTCTTCGCTGACATCAAGCTTGTCCCCTTCATTTTCTCCCCCTCTCCGCCATCTAGGGTTTTTTTTTGCGGAAATCGCCGCCTCACTGCCTCATATGTATTCCTCTTTGGTCGGAGATGGGGATGAAGTATCCAACATTTCTCATGAGAGTGGTCATCTCATTTGCAGTGAGAGCATCTCTCGATCTCCCCCATTCCCTTGCCTTTGCCTATGCTTGAGTACTGGGCTGAGAAGGCATGTGCCTCAGGCTTAGGGTTCGAGTCAGAGGATCCCATTGCCACTCGTCTGGTTTCCTCTTATCTGACTAGGGTTGTTATTCCATCAAAAGTAAGCTTGTTGGTTTAAAGAAGAATTTGTGCTCTTATCGCTTCATAGCTTGAGTCAAGGGCCGCGAGAAAGGTATAGACTCAATCCGTCTCCTCCCTCTCTGGAAGCACACTAAGGTCAGTAGTTGGAGATCTATATAACTTTAATTCTTCGAATTTGGTTCTCACATGGCCGATTAATTGGGGTACATCTCTAGTTTCTTGTGAAATTTGGGCTATTTATCTCTTGAGCTGATAAATCTGTGAATGATTGTTCTTGTTGCTAAACTGGTTTTCGATTTCTTGCCATAGCTCTAATGAGGTTTTGCAGTAAATGGTTTCAGATAGTTGAGGGTCAAGAGAACTTGAGATTAAAATCATTACTTGACTATCAATCATATCCCACTCATCTTGTACTTCTGCCCCTTTTGTGGGTCTCACTCTATTTTCATTCACATATCCTAGCAAGCCCTTACCCTTGAGAGTCACCCTTGCTGCCTTAGCCTATGGAATATAGTTTTTTCCATTGAGAGGAACATTGGTCTTGTGAACGGTTGAAATCAGCATTTGGTCTTATGATTGTGGATATTTGAGTTGATTGGTTTGGAGTTGGAAAAGTAAACATTGGTTTTGTCATTTTGGTTATTTCTCAGTATTGCTGGCTTTGGCTTTTTGGCTTTTGTGAACAGAAACTGAATTTTGTATTGTTGTTGGTACATGACTCCTCACTGTTATTTGGGTTGAAGTTCGTACCAGTCACTGGTACAGCTTTGGTTGACTGTTGTTGTTTTATGTTGATACTGGTACAGTTACCAGTAGATGTTGCCTTAGATTTTCTTGCGGAAATCAGGATTTAACACGCTTTGATACCATGTTAGATTTTGAGAACAGTTAGCTGTTTTATATGATGAAAGTATTATATTCACTTATTTACTGTTTTGATATAGAGCTTATTTATAGGCAGCTTTATATGAGAAACAAAAAAGATATTAAAGTGTTACCGTTGGAATACTTAACACTGTTGCCTAATTGTTGTCTAATACACTGTTGTCTATACAAATGAAATTTGTAACCCCTCTTCTAATTAATTAATTAGAAAGGTTGGATGTATTTTTCCTAATTAGCCAATGACGAAAATACCCTCACGTGACTGAGGCTAATTAATTAAACCCTAATCCATTTTTATTTCTTAACATACAGTTTGCAAAGTTTGAGCTACATTATTATTTTAGACCTCAATTGTTGCATTCTTTATATGTAAGATTATATAGAGGGCTGCATCCAGCTCGTATTTTGTTCAATAAAACAATTAATACTGGTGTAATGATTGTGATTTTTTTGGAGTGAAATGTAATTATGGTTTATTAATTGAAAATTGCTACATTACGGTTTGTTTTTTTGGTAATTGTAGTATTAAACGCTATGATGGAATTAAGTTATTAAATTGAAAAGATATTTTTGACTTCGGGTATATTAGTACTTCTGATAGCTAATGAATGGCCGCCACACCCCTTATCGTTGTTGGTTTTTATTTTTATTTTATTTTATTTTTTTATTTTGTCGGTGACATGTTTGTTTTCATTTAAATTGGCTCTTATTTGAAAGGATGTGTGAATTTAATAATGGAGAAAGGTAGATAAGGTTGGGAAGTACACTGAACAGGGTGACAACTGGCAACCAAGGAGACATGAACAAATTAACAATAGAACAAGGAACTCGCACAGTTTCCCGGTTTAACATTTGAAAAAAGGTGCTCCATTTGCTCATATTCAGCTACTTCTTTGTAGCAGATCTAAGCACAGCTCATTATTGACTAACTACGTAATTGACAACAAAGTATATGTTACAGACAAAAGAAATATAATCATGGTCACAGCTGGATTCATATAAAACGTACGAGCAGCGGTCAGATTACGCTGGTCCACAATTCACAACACATCATGTCTAATTTCGGGAATGTTTTTAGTCCATTTCTATTTTTGAATCTTGGTATAGAATTAACTCTGTTTTGAAACTTTTGAAAATAATGCAAAAATGTAGAATGACCCCAGCAGGTACAGATGTATTTCACCCTTATTTATTTAACTGATCAAGGATATATTTGTCTGTATGATAAACATAGTAAAATTTTTTAAAAAAGTAAAATTAAATCATTGACTGTTTGACAAATATAGTGATGAAGTAAAAAGATAAAGTAATCGGTAAAAAAAGTGTAAAATTTTTTTATGCTTTAATTTTAAAGCATACATGAAGGTGTTTTAACTTTATTTCATCTCAAATCACTTTCATTTAATATTTTAAAGCGTTTTAAAATATTTATTATATTTTTACCACACCTATCAAACAAAAGGATAATAGCAGAAGGTTGAAAAATATTGTGACTACACTATAACTCACCACTAGGTAGTAGAACATTTCTACTTTTCTATTTCAAACTAACGTGATTCATCATCAATCTTTATAGGTTGTGTGGCGCGTAATTAATGATAGTGGTGTACAATGGACGAGTCAATATTTTTTTATCAAAATTTGATAGCTCGTCTGTAATGCAACTCCATCCATTTTTTTTTACATTCGAACTTTACAGATTAAATATGTTGGTATTTTATTAAATAATCTATTATGTAATTGTTTGTTAATATTAAATAATAAATATTTTTATTAATGACATCACAACTGAAAGTGATATATAACATAAAAATTAAAAATATATAACAAAATCTATATAGCAATAGTTACAAAAGCAACGTAGAATTTTAACTTTTAAATAATCATTTAATTAATTACAATAAATTGTATATATAATCTTTCAAAAATATATATAATATATGATTATATAACCAGATCCGAGTTAAACGGATTTTGAAAAAAAAAACTCATAACCCAATCCAATATAATAGATAAGTCAAAATCACAACGCGTACTAAATCTGATTACTTCTTTGAAAAATCTCAATTCAATTGAGGTACATAAAGAAATATGTTACATGAATGCTGAATACATGCCCCCGTTTGTTAGGTCTATACAATCAGAATGGTTCAAGCGTACAAAAATAATCTACATTTATCCAACATCGAGGTAGAGACATACGTGAATTCAAAATTTAATGAGATGTTTAACATATACAACTTAAGAATGGTTAACAACTAAAATCCGTATTCGTCCGCCGCGCCCCTATGTAAGAATATAAATTACATGTGTTTTTAATCTTCATTATTTGTCTACTAATTATTTTCTTTAATAGTTTCACTTCCAGGAGCACTAGCAGTGATGGATTGTTAGCACATTTCCAATCGGAAAGCACACCGCACATATCCACAAATGAGTTATGAGCTATATGTCGATGCTCAACGAAAATGAAGATGTTGACATCATGACATGGTGGAAGAGAAATGCAAGGGGTTATCCAACGCTGGTGATAATGGTCCGCAACGTATTTTCCGTACCCGTGTCAACCGTCCCTTCTAAAAGTTGCTTTAGTTCGGCGAACATAATTCTCTCCGATAAACGTAGTAAGTTGGGTGCACATATTTTTTAGAGACTTGTGTGCTTGAAAGATTGGATTGATGCTGAGGAGCGCAATCAATATCGAGATCAACCACAATCATTCGGAGTCGAGACTGAAGAAAGCGATACCGAGCCGCGGCCGGATTATAATTCGGATTCAGACGGTGCGGAAGAGAGCAAGCAATGATACATGAATGCGAACTATTAGATAGGTAGAAGGCAGTGTCGGTATTAATTTCTAACCTTCTTTAATCTTTATGGTTATTTTTTAAATTATAAATTTCTAAATATTTCAATTAGTTTTTAAATTATTCATTTTAAAGAAAACTACTAACAAAAAAAGTTAGAATTGCGCCTATGTTATTTTATATAGTCGGTCCCAAATGCGAAATAAAAGAGGAGGATAACTTTTATTTTTTAATCTATTATTTTTAAATAATTCAAAATTATTTTTAAAGTAATTGATTTAATAAATTTTTTATTTATATTTTACTGTTTTAAATTAATTGATTTAAGATATTTTTATTTATTTTTTAAACGTTCATTTTAAATTAATTGATTTTTAAACATTCATTTTAAAATTTTGATCTATTTTTTTATTTAATCTATTATTTTAAAATAATTCAAAAAAAATGAACGTTTAGATTTGTACTTAGCCGAAATGATATTATTCAGATTTTACGACATTGCAAAATAAAAAATATATTTGTAAAACAAAAACAGCAAAAAAATCCGTACCCGTACCCATGCCCGAGTACCCCGTACTCGTACCCATGTACCCGCGACAGGCACAAGTATGAAACGGATATGATACGGTTTTGAAAAAAAAACGTCTACATGTGCCCGCCATACCCGCCGCCCGCCGCAAATGTACCCGGCCCATACCCGCCAGCAAAACACTAGATAGCACTATCAAATCACAAGCTTTTTGTTTTTTTGATAATTACCCGTAGGAATCACAAGCTCAAATAATAGTGACCGAAATAAAACACCTGAAGATAAATAAATAATTTCAATCAAATTTTTACGGGCGGCCTGAATTTACATGCTAGACCTAAAAGTATTTTTTTCCTTCATTTTGAACGCTGATACAATGTCATCCTTCATTTTGAACGCTGATACAATGTCATTAACATTGTCCTCTATTTCTCCACTATCATTACACGTGAACCCTACACGCTATAACTTTTAGGGGTCCATATTTCATGATAAATTTATCATGGGGGAAGTGATGGGGAATTTGTGGAAGCATTTTATATTATTTTTATTCATTTTTTTCTCCCCCTAAGCTACATAAGTAATGCACTTTCCAGCGAATCTTAAGATCAAGGCAGGGAATCTTTCCAGCGAATCTTAAGATCAGGGGAATCAAAATACTAACTCGAATTTCGGTGATCAACGGGGCTTTGTATCAGAATTCTTTAAAAATGATACCTTATTTTTTTTAATAATTATGAAGTAAATTCTAATTTTAATAATAAATATTAATTAAATTTTAATAATAAATATGATAGTGTGCAGATGGGATATACATTTAAAATGCACCGGTCTCATTGACGCTTTAATCACCGGTAGGATATTGATTTAGAGAAGGGATCCAATTACTATTTTTTTGGTGTCCATGGTGTCTATTTATTTATTTATGTATAAATTTTAAAATGTGAACCGTTAGATGTATTCTATATCATCTCAATTATATGTATATGAAAAATCATAAAATTTTAACTTCATTTGAATAGCCATCAAGTAACATGTCTAAATTGTAAAATTTGGTCCGTTGATTTTATTAACGCTTGATGCCTATATAAATAATATCGAAATAATATAATTTTTTGTATACATATATAAGATGATATTTACAAAATATTTCTTCAATTAGTTTTATTATTTAAGAATTTAAATAATAGTTATTTGATATTTAATTTTAATGGCACCGATGTGGCACCAAAATGGTGGTAATTGAATCCCTTCTCATTGATTTATATCTGGTGGTATCAATTTTGTGAAGGGAGTCAGTCAAATTGACGTGTTTTAAACGTGCAACTCCCACTACCGTAAAAATGTTTATAATAACCTAGGTTCTATTTTATATTATTAAAATCAGTTGTAAGAAAACCGGTTCTAAAATTTTTGTTTTAGAACCGGTTTTAAAACAATAATTTTAGAACCGGTTTTATAAAAACTGGTTCTATAATTTTTATTTTAAAACCGATTTTAATTGAAAAAAAAATTATTCCCGTTTCAAAAAACCGGTTCTAAATTAATATTTGGGTTATTTATCACACTTCCTCTCACAGCGCAGCTCTTTCATCTTCATTTTCACTATTCACCATTAGAAGCTCTCTGTTCCATCTGTTCCCAGCTGCAACAACATCCACTTAGTGATTAATATTTTTAGATCTCTTAAAGGTAATTCTTCTCTACATAATTTAAATTTAAGTTCATTTTCTTATTTTCTTATTTAAGTATATCCTTGTTAATTTTAACACCCATTAATTTGCATAATTATTGCATAAATTAATTACATATATATAAATAAAATTATATATGTGTAATTGATAGTATTGTCATATAAGACCAAACTATCAGAATTTTTATTAATTTAGGTCCATACTCGTTCGGGATTAATCCCGAATAGTCCCCGATTTGGGACTACTTTTTGAATATTTTGTCTCATTTAGGATAGTGAACATATACTAGCTATAATTTGGTGTTCGAAAAAAATTTGATTAGTATTTTCCCTAATGTTCCTACGTGTACGTACGTATATGAAAAATTACGTTGATGTACTCGGGGAACATAGGGGAAATGCTGCCGAATTTTTTTTAAACATCAAATTAGCTTGTATATGTTTACTAATGAGACAAAGTATTTAAAAAGTGAGTTAAGATGGTTGACCGGCCCAGAATTAGACCTTAAATCTGAAACCCTAAATTCTAAACCCTAATTGTGAGATTGATGTTTTTTTACAGATGGATCGCAATACTTGGATGTATAAAATCAAAAGGAATACAATTGAATATTTGAGGGGAATTGATGAATTTTTGGAATGTGCCTCAGAAGATATGAGAAATAGGGGTGCACGGACACTTGTTTGTCCTTGTGAAGATTGTCAAAATTTATGAAGATTTGGAAATATCAAACAAGTGAGAGATCATTTAATTCGTCGTGGGTTTATGGATCGATACACCCGATGGGTACGGCATGGAGAAAATATTGAAACTGTTGATAATACTGAAAATAGTAGAAATATTGAAAATATTGTACGAGATGAATCTGAAGGTGATGACTTAAATTTAGACAATGATGAATGTGATGTATTGGAGAATGAAAATGTGGAAAATACGTAAAATATAGACGAATGTAGAAAGTGAACAATTGGATGAAATTATGAATGATATTGCAATGATTTTGTCGATATTCCTGAAATTTTTAAAAATTTGGGTAATGATTCCAATATGCCATTATTTCCTAGGTTGTACAAAATTTATGAAAATATCTCAGCAGAGTTTTTAAATTGTATAACTTTGAAAGCTAAAAACGGATGGAGTGATAAAAATTTTACCTCTTTATTAGAACTTCTAGGAGAAATACTTCCAGAAAATAATTTAATACCGGACTCCACATATAGAGCGAAGAAATTATTATGTCCCTTGAGTATGGAAGTGGAGAGAATTTATGCATGTCTGAATGATTGCATATTATATCGAAATGAGTACAATGATTTGGATAAGTGTCCGAAATAGAAGTTCGAAAATGACCAGCAGCAAAAGTGTTATGGTATTTACCAGTTATTCCAAGATTTCAGCGTCTATTTGCAAACTCAAAAGACGCTCACTTATTACGATGGCATGTGGATGGCAGAAAAGATGATGGAATGCTCCGTCACCCTGGGGACTCTCCTGAATGGAGAAACAATAACAGAATATTTAATGATTTTGGCGATGAACCAAGAAATTTACGATTAGGGTTATGTACAGACGGGATGAACCCTTATGACCTTATGAGTAGTGGTAACACAACATGGCATGTTTTATTGTGTATTTATAATCTTCCCCCCTGGTTATGCATGAAAAGAAAATACATAATGTTGTCGTTGTTGATTTCAGGTCCAAAACAAACTGGTAATGATATAGATGTTTACTTGGCTCCATTATTGGAGGATCTGAATAAATTATGGAAAGATGGTGTGAGGATATTTGATGCCTATTTAAAAGAATATTTCATCCTTCGTGCTATTATTTTTTGCACGATTAATGATTTTCCCGCCTATGGTAACTTATCGGGTCATAGAACAAAAGGAGCAAAAGCGTGTCCAATTTGTGGAGAAGAGACTCATACGATACGATTGAAAAACTGTGGAAAAAATATTTATTTGGGACACCGTAGATTTCTTAATCAGAATCACCCCTACCGACGGAAGAAGAAAACTTTTGATGGTACGGTTGAGCTGGAGAAAGCGCCAATATCATTATCCGGAAAACAAATATATTCTATTGTGAAAGATATAAATGTCCAATTAGGTAAGAAGTTTCAAAAGAATATCCCTAACGGTGTTTGGAAAAAGAAATCTGTATTTTGGGAGCTTCCTTATTGGCCGTATTTGGATGTTAGACATTGTTTGAATGGAATGCATATTATTAAGAATATTTGTGAAAGTTTGGTTGGGACGCTATTGAATATTCAAGGAAAAACGAAAGACGGGGTGAATGCAAGAAAATACATGGTTGCTATGGGAATTCGGTCAGAGCTAGCACCACAAAAATATGAAAAATGAAATTACTTATCCCCAGCGTGTTATACATTATCGAAGAAAGAGAAAATTAGTTTGTTGGAGTGTCTAAAGTCGATTAAGGTTCCATCCGGTTATTCCTCGAATATCTCCAAAAAAGTTTCGATGAATGATCTAAAGTTGATTGGTATGAAGTCACATGATTGTCACGTTTTGTTGACACATCTACTTCCGGTTACAATCCGAGGAATTCTCCCCCAAAATGTCAGACATTCTATCAATAAATTGTGTTTTTTCTATAACTCGATCTGCTCGAAAGTGCTTGATCCCGTCACGCTTGGTGAACTACAGTCAGATATCGTGGTTACCTTATGCGAGTTAGAAATATATTTTTCGGTGTCATTTTTTGTCATAATGATTCATTTAACTGTTCATCTCGTGAGAGAGATACGATTATGCGGTCCTATGTTTTTACGGTATATGTATCCATTTGAGAGAGCGATGAGTCAATTAAAAGGATTAGTCCGAAGCCGATCTAGACCCGAAGGAAGCATAGTTGAAGGATATATTACAGAAGAGGTTATTGAGTTTTATACCAGTTATCTAGAAGGAGTTGAACCGATTGGTCTCCCTAAGTCTCGACATGAGGGTAGACTCCAAGGTGTTGGAACAATCGGATATAAATTGATAACGATTGGTCTTGAATTACGACAAATACCGGCTGATTCGGTATACATACCACCTTTCATGCCACCTTCCATGGATGAAGTTATCCTCCCGACTCAAGGTAACTCCAATACCATACATCCGCTTCGGACTATCAAGGTCAATTTATTTATATATTTATTCTCAATTAATCTAAGTTTTGAATGATTACTGAAGTATAATTCATATACTTAACAATTAATTATTTTTTATTTCAGGAATCTACATCCTGCAATATCCTTGTTGAGATAGATGATAAACGATATGAGGCGGCAATCGGGAGGATTATTCCGACTGGACTCGCCGAGTATATGCACGGCTCTCCAGTCTTACTCGATGAGGTCCGTGTTACTCCCGATGAGGTTAAAGATGGATTTCACCACATTTGTGTTCCGTTTCCGCCGCCAAATGGACCGGAGTGGCTCGGTGAGCTTGTTGGATTCTTTATCAAATGGCCTATACACCTTATCGAGCTTTGTGAGGTATTTTTTATTTATCTCTATAATTTTAAAATTCATAAATTATTTGTTCACTAATATGTTTAAATGCAGGATAATACATCAAAAAAATCTATGTCCAATAAGAAAAAAACATTCGAGCCAGACCCAATTTTAAAATCTCATAGAGGGCTCGCTTCTTGATGATGACACCTTACAACGTCTTTCTAGACGTTCATTATTTCTATATAAGGTGATCATGATGCGATCCGTCAAGACGACTTATTTTCCTATCGCATTCTCGAGCTATTCTTCTACGATGGTGATGCTTATGTATACGTGATGTATATCATCTAGCTTTTTAAGGATGAATGGCTCAATGTCTCGATTCTGCTGATTTTCTACGCATGTAAGAATAGAATCATAATATTTCTTTTAGCATTTTAATAATTATTTTAAGCCTAATTATTGTATATATTGTAGGGTTTCCCACGATACGTGCAAGAGTTTCTTAATTGACAATTGTAAATTTATCGATCCATATTTTTGCACGGAAACACAAATTCAAAGTGATATCGAGCGCACAGTTAATTATTTGGGGCAATACTTTGTTAAATGCGAGAATCCAAACTCCTACATGTTTCTTCCGTACATTGAAAAGTTAGAACTTCAAAACTTAATTCATTTGCTTATTTATCTATTGCTTAATTGCTTAATCTCCATATTAATACGTATAAATTGTAGGGGGCATTGGATTCTTTTGATTGTGCGGCTCAAACCCTCTGTTGTTTACGTCGTGGACTCATTGAATCGTAAAGATGAAACATATATTATCCAACCAGTATTAAATACGTAAGTTTTTTCTATTATCTTCGACAATTTAGTATGTACTTGTAATTGATAACTCATATCATTGTTATATAAGGGCCTTACGCTATTATTGGATTGAAAAACAATTCGCTCAAGAAAAAACTCAAGTTCACTTGGAAAACGATTCGTGTGTGTAATTCCAAACTTTAAATGATTTTTTTTTCAGTGTGTGTAATTCCAAACTTTAGATGATTGTTATATAAGGCCTTACGCTATTATTTCATTTTTTTCTTGCAACATTTTAGAGTCCAAACCACCAAGCGGTAAAGAGTGCGGTTATTATGTTATGAAATCGATGCATAATATAATAACTACATATTCTAGCAACAAAAATTTACCACGTATAAAAAATAAACTTCATATTAATCTTAAATTCTTTTACATATTTGTTTGCTTAATCAAACTAATGAAATTTTATTTTTTTAATAGGCTATCAACCCAGCTCCTCAATCTTATTCACTGGAAGATATCGAAGAAATTAAGGAGATGGTTGTAAATTATATTGCATCTAATATTTGATAATTTATTTTATATTTTTTTTCTGTTATTTGTAATATTTAGTTACTTATATGATATTGATCAGTTATTTAGTGAGTTATACCAATTTATTTATGTTATATTTTTATATGTGTTTGATTATATATATGGCTGGTATATGGACCAGTCACAGAAAATAGAAAATTTATTAAAAAAAATAATATATTTAGAGCCAGTTATTTAAAGAAACCGGTTGTATTGTTTTATTTTATTAGAACCGGTTATATCCATAACCGGTTTTAATTCTAAAATAAATTATAACCGATTTTAATTGAAATAAAATAGAACCAGTTATTCAATAACCGGTTTTAATTGTTCCACCTAAAATAGCACCGGTTTTATTAAACCGGTTATAAACATTTAGCACCGCTTACTTTTAAAATCGGTTTATAACCGGTGCTAAATTGTTTATAAAACCGGTTTTAATTCTTTTTTTTCTGGTAGTGTCCACCTGCACACAGCCATATCTATTATTAAAATTATAATTGATTAATATTTATTATTAAAATTATAATTTATTTTATAATTATTAAAAAATCGTGAAAAATATACTCTACTTTTATCTCGACGCCGCGTAACCTCTCACTTTTGGCCCGCCACTTTGGAAACTACTAGTAAAAAATACTCGCTCTTACGTACAGAGCAAACAATAATATGTTCCTGTTCATTGTATGCATTATTACAACATCATAAAAAATAATTGAATACCTGAGAAATTAATTAACATTGTTCTTCTAACACCTGTCAGATTGTTATTTGCTATATTAAAAAAAAAACATTGTTGAAAATTTAATGATTTTGAATTGGATTTCATCTCTAACCTATTTTAATTTATTTGAAATTAAAAACTTTGTTGTTGTTGTTGAAACATTGATGAAAAAGAACTCAGGAACCAAAGAGGCACAAATAAGTAGCCAAATAAGAGGAGCATCAGTTACACGATATCACCGTTAGTGACACGGCATTGCTTCCTCGTCTACACCAGATTCACTTATACTTCCATTTCGTCACTGGCCATGCTAACTGTAACTGAAGCGGATGCCTTCATCTGATTTCGATTCTACTGGAGCCAAAGGGAGGCGGTGAAGAGAAGTAACCTAAGCAGAGAGGGCCTCCATCCATAATAGTTCACATCACAAGGCAGTACTTGGAATTCCTTACCTAGTAAGCTCAACAAATGCCATCAAATCTGAAGAACAATAGAAACAGAACCAAATTGGAGAAGAAAAAAACAATCAGCATAAGGACTAACATTCTAATTAAAATCCTAGTCGGCCAAAAAAGCACAAGAAACCATGATAAAATTTACAAAATGCATTTATTTTTTATCATATATAGCCAGCAAAGAACAAAAAAACTAAGCATCCTATGAAGTATCCAATATCAGCTGAAATAAATATAACAACTTCTAACCAAACAACAACTGATAATTAGGCAGAACAATATCCATGACATATATTACCAAAAAAAAGTACAAAATACAAATCACAGAAAGTTCTGAAAATAAAAAAATAATGACATAACGCAGACCATACTGAGCAAAATCGTTTTGGAATATGGGACGGACTCAGTAAGAGCCAGGGTTAACTGATCATTTGGATTTTAAAAAATAGTATTTTTAGACTAATATTTTATTAATCTGATCCCCTGAATTATCTGATT
This sequence comes from Schoenoplectus tabernaemontani, assembly GCA_037127355.1. Lineage (NCBI taxonomy): Eukaryota > Viridiplantae > Streptophyta > Magnoliopsida > Poales > Cyperaceae > Schoenoplectus > Schoenoplectus tabernaemontani. The sequence goes on from CM073740.1 coordinate 12,877,228, forward strand.
ATTTTTCATTGAGAAAAAATATTTAGTACTGTAGATAATAAAATAATTATGTAAATATTTTAAAGTCCCGCAGAGGAAAATTTTCTTCATCGACATGCTTATACATTATTTTGAGTTTTATTTTTATTATTTTTAATATATAAAAGATATTATTTTTATAGTTTTTTATTAGATAAGAATGTAGATTAAATTATTGAATTATTTATTTAGTACTTAATTAGTTAACGAATTTGAATTTGATAAGATACTGCACTCTAACTACTGACCGTTCTGATTTACTCAGAATGAAGACCTTCTAGATTTACTGGTGAACCTATCTACAAAATGTCATTCAAACAATTAAATTGTAAGAGTTTAGCAATAGCATGGTTATATGTGACCTAATAAAAATGTGGACTTGCAGGGAGAAAAATAACTTGTAAGAAATTTGATGACCTGTTTAACAATTTAGGATCTAGATAGATCATCAGCAAGGACTTGAGTGATCTCCTGGTGACTCTGACTTGTGAATTTCTGCTGCTAGAAATGCGGGTGGTGCTTCATGCTTTACACCTAATAAATCAATTCACCTGTTCACATCAGTTGTAGAATGAGGGCATGAAATTGATCATTAATCCTATAGAACCGCCAAAAACCAAACAAAAAACACGGAATTTTAAACCTATTTGTTCCATAAGTTCTCGACGAACATGTTATAATTGAAAAAATTGCATAATGGTTCCTGTTATTTATTAGATTTTACTTAGTATATTATTATACCAAAAAATAAAATAGAGAACTCATTTTTTATATTGTAATGCCTAGGCCCATTGAGATCGGTAGGTATAGTCCATAAAGGCTCGGTCCTAGAACTTGGTCCAATCGGTCTTTCAAAAAATTTGATCCTTATTCGGTCCTCATAAGTACGATTAGACTCTTTCTAATGATAAGGACGAGACTTCTCAAGGACTGAACTCAATCTTTAAATAATAAGTCCTTTTGATCTGGCCTTCATCAAACCCGACCCATTCGAGCCCTTATCCGGCACTTCTCAAACTCTTTTTTTAATATTTTATATTATAAATTAAATATACTTAAAAAATCAGAAATAAAATAAAATAAAATGCTCAAAAAAAACATAATTTAATATTTTTATACAAATACAAATTAATATTAAAAAATACTTAATCGATAAAAATATATATATCAGGCCTTTGTCCGTCGACCCTTATCCGGCCCTTACCCTACCCTCATCCGGCCCTTAGGACTTGGAGGGCTTGATAAGGGCCGAGTTTATTTCTTAAAAATTAATTCTTTTGAACTCGGCCCTCTAAAAACTCTTATCAAATCCGGTCCTTACCCGTTCCTCTCTTAGACCCGCTAGGTCCGACCCTTGAGAAGCTCAGCCCAGTCCTTGAGGACAATGCCTAGAGATCGGGAAAGGAAGTGATTTTAGCGAATTGTGTGAACTGAAAAGGAGAAAATAAGGAGATTCCTCTTATTATTAATCCCAAGCGTGATTTTCAATCACAACGGTTAAAAATAGACATCTAAAAGGATATTTTTGGGAATTCTAATCTGAAGAAAAATTCAAAACAATTTTGGGGAATTCGCATTAAGGAGATCCTCTTATTAAGATTAATCCCAACCGTGATTTTCAATCACGGCGGTTAAAAATAGACATCTAAGAGGATATCTTCAGAAATTCATATTTAAAAAAAATTAAAACAACTAGAACGTTCAATCCTTAGCTCATTTTTAATACTAATATAGAACCCGCCTGTTGTGTGAATTTTCTTAATTTTAATAATATTTGTATCTAGTACTAATTTTATTATAAATAAATAATATATTTTACTTACATATAATTTATTTCTAAATCAAGTAAACAAACTTAAATTATAAATAAAATTAATTTATTATTTAATAAAATATAATTTATAAAACATAATAATTTTCTTTTTAAATAAAGTTGTATAGTAGAGAGTTTCCTTTTTAAAAATTAAAAATAGTTGATTATTGATTTATTTGATGGATAAATGGATAAATTTTTTTAGACATTCCATTAATGTATTGTAAAAAAATAGAAAAATGAAATGGAGATAGAAAATGGCATTGATCTTGAATCATTAATTTTTAAAAGTATTGATCTGCACCATTCGATTAGAAATGTTTTGGTCATTAAGAAAAGACTAAAAAACTTGAACATTAATAAATAAATATAGTATATACGCTCTGTATAATATAATATAGATAGTAATATTTTTGGTGCCGCTGACGACTAATTAGGCGCACTGGATTTCTCTCTAAGGAGATCTCCGTAAGAAAATGTAAATAGTATGATTTAATCTGAACGATTGTGGAGAATCGCAAATATAATTATTAATATATAAAGGGTTTATTTTTATTAAATTATTAGCGTTGATAATTGATCAGAAATTCAGAACAAAAGAACGGCACTCAGCTCTGACGTAGATTCCGGCTCAGGCAGGCTGCGTTCACAGACTTCAGAGTCTAATTTTAGTTTTATCTCAACGCCGTTATCACTTTATTTGGTTCTCCAACTGTACACCTCTTCATTTGTTCTCTCCGTCCCTGACTCCCTTCCTTGTCTCGCACCGCTTCTAACCTACTCAGCTCCACTCAGTCGGACTCAGTCGGACTCAGTCGGTTGCTCTGCCTGCTCGGCTCCTCTCAGTTCGTTGCTTCACCTCCTCAGCCCGTTCGCTCCTCACCTGCTTCGCCTAGCCTCCAACAAGGTCCGCTTCTTCTCCTCTTTTTCGAAATCATTTGACACTTTCGATCAACACGTGAAATTGGGTCACTATCTATTCTCTAAATTGTTCTAAATTATTCTTCATTTGTTTCATATCGATTTTGATAAACATATACGGGCCCTATCATTATATTTATAATTCTGAGTTTGTGATTTATATATGTATGAACCATGGTCTTTTTGCTTAAACCGTAAATTTATTTAATTGTACAAGCAATTGGCGTATGAATTTTTAATTACATTTAATAATACAACATGCTTTGTAATAATTAACCTTTGATTTATAATTTCTTACATATATATTTATTATTGTATATTGATTTAGTTCTTGTACATGTTAAATTTTTAGGTTACATCAAAGCACGTACTAGGGGTGCCAATCGCGGCTGAAGCCGTGGCAGGGGACGAGGCAATCAAAGGGGTCGTGGTCGAAACAGCAATGGAGGAAGTGGCACACAAGAATCTTGCCAGACATCGACACAGAGGGTCGAGATAACACTTACTGTACCTACACTTCTAACATTACAAAAATACCATAAACTGCAAGCTTTAATGGACAGTGAACCCATTCCACAAATGGTTGTACTTGTATGCCACTCTCCCAAGTTAATTAAATGGGATAAAATATATGAACCATACATATGCCAATCTAATTTTTATGTGTGGTACAAATTGAGTATCAAATTCAGTGATCATTTATTATGTGCTCTTGTTGAGCGTTGGAGGCAGGAAACACATACTTTTCATTTATCCGTTAGTGAGATGACCATAACCTTAGATGATGTTGCCATCTTATTAGGATTACCCACACATTGTTTACCCGTTTGTAGTCCACTGACATAGAATGGGAGAATAAGGTTGAAGAATACTTGGGTATGTACCTGGAAGGGAAAGCAAGTGCTGATAAGTCTGCCTTGTCCCTCAGTTGATTGTGTAGAACCTTTAATAACCTACCAGAAGGTGCAGATAAAATGAAATTGAACAATTCTTTCGGGCTTACCTCCTTTGTTTATTAGGATCTGTTTTGCTTGTAACCTCACTGGTATTTTTGTCCTATGCATTTATCTACCTCTACTTGTTGACCTTTGCAATGTTAATGCCTATGCATGGGGTGTGATGGTACTTGCCAAATTGTACCGCCAAGGCATCAACTATGATGGTTGTACTAAATCTAGAAAATGGATAGGAGGTTGTCTTATGTTACTATAATTGTGGGTTTGAGAGCAGTTTAGTGTGTTCTGTCAATTGGAGGTACAAAGATTAGTTTTGTGTGACCTTTCTCCTGAATTTTTTCCTCCCCAACTGTTTTATTGGTCTTCAAGACATAAGTGGTTGGAAAATGAGAACACACTGGACAAAGTGAGTGATTATTGAGACTTGATTGATGCAATTCTCGACGAATATGTGTCATGGACCTCTTACTCTGGCCCCTTAATTGTTGGATATCAGCCCCCTTCATTCATTTTGCATCAGGTTTATAGGATGAGTACCCCTTATTGATTTTGCAATTGTCGAGACCTATCATCCATTTCATATCATGCGACAATATGGAAAATATCAAAGGGTGCCACTGCCTGAGGCGTCCACTCCAGAGAGTAAAGTGGACAGATTTCATTCATAAGCTACAATAGCCGGTAACATTTCGTGTCAAATGATTTGTAAGTTGAAATTTAAATTCGGACATTATTTTACATGGTAAAGTACTACAAAATATGTGAATTCCTGCGTAAGTCGGTAGTAAATTGATCTAATACATCTTGGATATTTGACGCTTCTATAATACCCATGTCAGCCAACTTTCTGGTTTCGTGTTGAGACTTGAAAAGTGGACTGAACTCGTGTAGAGCAGGTGTTATGTTGTAATTAGATTGCCATGGACAATATTATAGAAGCTTCAATTATCCAGATGTATTACATCATGTACTACCAACTTACGCAGTTGCTCTCTTAAATTTTGAATTCTGATTTTGTTTGTGGAAAGTACTATACTTCATTGAGCAATAAAAACGCAAGAAATGTACATGACCGAAAAAGTAAAAATACAAAAACTAATAATATAAGTTAAATAAATTAAGAAGATCAAAAAACATAATCAAAGCAATAACAATGCTGTCACATTTTGCACATTGACAAATCCAATTTCATAAGAAATATCAACCATTTTGCAGTGATTTTATTACAACGTCGTATTACGCAATTGAGGAATCTACATAAAATTGCAGCAATGACCAGCATGGCTTGTACCCCTCTAATTCTTCTTCAATCTTCCATATGTTTTATAATTTTATGTAATTGAATATGACACAACGCATAAAGAAAATTGAAAATTAATTGATACCTTAAAATTGAAATGGTAAATGCAAATGATCTGTAGTTCAAGTAGTAGTTCAAGATTGAAAATTAATTGAGAGCTTAGCTTTCGTCTCTCTAAAAAAATGAAATGGTAAGGGCCATGTAAGCATGTAAGCATTTTTCACATGTATTTTCACATGTAAGCATTTTTTATATTACATGCATTTTCACATGTAAACATTTTTTTTCCTGCGGACCTGTCTCAATCAAATTGAATTCCATAGAAAATATAGTGTATATTCCATCCAAATCAGATGGTCGTATATCGTGGGATTCAACAGCTATCAGATAAATTTTCTGCATATCGAGACGACAAAATTCCAAAAACTTAATGACTTATTTTCAACTAATTTAATCCCTTCACTGTTTTCTTAACAATCATTAATAACAACACTTAATAACAAGCAAACGCAATCATGTTTTTCAAAGCTGGCATGGACCATACTGGCACGAACTTCAGAGAAGAATTTCATTTTCATACAACCCTCTATCAATTCGTGCATGCAATTTTGCACATATGCCAAAGCGATTTGTATATTTTTGGAAAAAGAAATCATTGATCTCCAATCAAATTCTTCCGCCAGTTGTACTAAAATTAAAAGAAAAAATAAATCAGAAAATGACTTCACACTTCCATTTGGCGTAGTGAAACTCCCCACCTGAAACTTTTGTTTTTGCTCTATCAAGACATGATAACTAATATGAACAAATCGAATAAGGACACATTTTATTATTCACCATTTAAGCAAATAAATAATAATTAACTTACAGATTAAAGTTATGCAACAAAATTAACAATTTCTCTTTCAGTTTGTCTTCCTGCAATTTACTCTAATCTCTCCATTATTTCCTGTCAAGGGGCTTATATTTCCCATATTAATCATGGCCCTTACAAAATCTGCGGCGAAAATAGCAGAATTTCTGCTATATGCGCGCACAAATATATCCGCAGGGGTATTATTGAACAACTCCTGATCCGAATGCAATAATCCGGCCCTGTTCATAAGGTTTTGGTAGTATCCGTTATCAAACCGGTTCGGGCTCTGAAAGTCGAGTGGTGCCAGGTTGCCGTCCCCGCCTGACTGGGGGCAGGTCTGCCGGCGAGTAGCAGCAAAACTGGGGTTGACATTGGGATCATTATAGATGTGCGATCGGAAATTGGTGCAGCGTGCCTGACCGATAGTGTGGGCCCCAGATAGAGCGGTCAAATCGCGCATGCTAAGACCTTTGGACGCAAATGAAGAGACAAGAGAGCTGAAACTGAATGATGGAGGTGGGAGGTTGCTGTTAGCGGCACTGAGGCTGGCTGTGCGAGAGTCCCTGCGGCCCAAGAGGACTGTCCAGCTGGGACCACCGAGCTGCATTTAATCAATGTCAGATACTGGGAATGATGAGTGTTAAGCATTAAAACAACGAGATAACTATTGCTTGTCAGCTTGTGGGAATTTTCATAGTAAACAAAGAGATATATGTTTCCTCTAGGAAAAGGAGGGCCAGTAAGTAGCGGAATCAAAATTATCTCAGTGAGGTCATCACATATATTAACACATTTTTTTCAAGCAGAATTAGATTTATAATCTTGAAATGAGCTGAAATTAGACTACAATTGGAATTAGAGAGCTGAAATTAGGCTATAGTGAGGTCATTATTTTTTAATTACATAAAAATATCTTTAAATATTTAGTGTATAATCACTGAGTATGAAATTTGAGTGAAGTCCAATGATCCCACTGACTTAACTGTGGCTGCGCCAATGAGTGCCAAGTGTACTTAGATAACTTTTTTTCTATTATTAATTTATTATAGAAATTTAATTCCACTATTTATGTGTTCTAAGCTACTATCATGCCATAACAGTATACAGACAATGATGTCTTACAGTATAATGAGAACGAGGAAGCAAACAATTTGACTTTTTTCTATAATCTAATTTGCTTTGTTTTTGAAAATGGGAATTTTATATATCTAGTTAATTCTGAGAAAAATATCATATTATTAATAAATTAATAGATTAAGTTTAAAAAGTGCATTGAAAAACAGAGCAGGCTATGAAAATACGTCAAGGGCAATTGAGGTATTGCCAAGGTTTGTATTAGTAATAAATAATATCCAAAATATTGTGGTTTTACAATAATAAGCATGAAATTTTAGAAGGACACCAATGAAATTTCACCATCTCAGAATCTAGTTGGCTAAAATCAGGATAAAGAAAGGACTCCTAACATACAGGCTTTCAAGAGAGCGACGTGTACTATCTCACTCATTGGATTACTGAAATCCCTTCTTTGACATCAGAAACTGCACTTTTTGTTAGTTCACATAACTACCATCACTAAGTCTAAGTGCATGCTTTCTTAGTCGGCATGGCATGATATGATGCGTAGATAGCTAGGTTCACTTTCAAGGCATGCGAGAATTTCCTCTCAAGGAAATTTAGCTTGTCAGTCTTCTTTAATACGAAACCAAAACCCATAATGTCGGCTGATTTAAAGAATATTATTTTTTTCTTTAGAAAGCACGTGAAAAATGAGGATACCGCAAATGGAGAAGGAAGAAATTGTAGTAACAGAGAGGACAAGATGAGAGAATCACTAAAGGGGGGGGGGGATTAAAAATCATTTATATACTTGCAGAAACCAAAAAAAAAAATTGGGGACATCAATTGGTTTTCAGTAGTTTTGACTGAAATTACTGTTACATGCTAAAGCTTCTAATTAAGCATTAAATTAATTCAACATGATACTTACCAGGTTGACACCATCCTTGGCAGCAAGAGCAAGAATATCTGCACACGAGACGACACCTCTGCAGGATGCTTCAACTTGTGATTTTATAGCATCAATGACTTCAAATCCACGAATAGAGCCGGCATTCGGGGCGGCATTTTTCTCGCCTTGGAATGTGGCCGTGTCATCCAAAAGTACTGAGGCATCACAACCCTGATAAATTGAATTGATTTCATTAATATTACAATTAAAGTTTAACTTAGATGATATTACTGCATGTATGTTGGCTCCCTTATAAGTATGTAAATTGTATTCTCTTAAAATTAACGGAATTAATTAGTAATAATCAAGAACGCACAATATAGTACTATAGTACTATTAGTAGAGACAATGCAAAATGATAACGATGACGTGCTAGAAATCTTAACGATTACTGTAATTGTGTATAACAACGACCATAAAAAGTTGTCAATAAGATTCATTCTCTTTTGTTTTTATTCTATCATCTAACTTGTACTACACTTCATTATTCCCATCTGTCACTCTGTCATCATCATACAAGATGCCTACATTATTAACAGCATGCATAAAGCGTAATTGTTGAACTAATTAAGAAAAATTAATTAAACTAAAGTTGTGGAGGAAAAGAGGGGAAAAAAAGGAAAACAGATATATATAAAGATAAAGAAATATATGTACATTCACGAAGCAGTCATGAAAGAAGAGACGCAAAATGGAGGCGCCCATGCGCGGTTCCCGGGCAACAGCCTGAGACATGACTGATCGGACGATCGACTGCAAATTCGGGCAGCGACCGGCATAGAAAGATGGAGAGAGTTGTGCATTGGAGGTGTGAGCCAAGAGAGAAACAAGAGCTAGCAAAACAATTGCTCTGGCAAAGGCCATTGCTACCACCTGTAGTTTGGTTTGCTTTGGGTCTTGGAGATTGGTTAGGGACTTATAGAGGAATTGTGTATATATATATATTGGGATATGTCATATATAGTTTATTAACGAATCATGGAAAGTGCTGGAAATGAATCAGTTGAATGTATTGGAAATCAGGCCTGGATTAGGTGGTTAAGAAAAAGTTGTTCTAGGGGAGAATAGACTGGACCATGCCTCTTTAATTACGCGTGTTCTCTAGCGGCCGCCGGCCGGTTGCTTAATTGATTTTGATTCTACTTCAAGTGTAACAATTCAAATAAAAAAAATGTTGATTCTACTTCAAGTGTATCGTTTCAAATAAAAAAAATGTGACCTCTATACATTTCATAGCTATAGCTATAGGGTTTGATTTGTGATTTTTTTATTAATTATTATGTACCCGGTTTAAACTAGCGTTGAGAATTTTTAGTGAGATTAACTCAAAAATTATATTAAATTTTTCATATAAAAATCTTATAGGATGCAAAAAATTAAGGTTTTTCGAGGTTTCTAAATTATCGTTTTTAATTTTTGAAAATTATATACAAATATTAAATATTTTATTATTATTATTAGCACTGATTTTTAAAAATTAAAAACACTTAGAAAACTCAAAACACCTCAATTTTTTACATCCCACAAGATTTTTCATATAAAAAATTTAATGAGTATGATAAATCAAAATTTGTAGATGATTTGATATATTTTTTTATTTAAGCTCATGTAAGGTCTCCATGAGTTTAAGAGCGCGTTAGATTTATATATATATAGAGAGAGAGAGTAAGACTAGCGCGCTCCTAGGAGCACGGAGGCCCTCTGTGATCCTAACTCAAAAAATATATCAAATGATATTCAAACTTTGATTTATCACTCTCATTAAATTTTTTATATTGAAATCTTATAGTGTTCAAAAATTTGAGGTGTTTCGAATTTTCTAAGTCGCTCTTTTTAATTTTTGAAAATAATATACAAATATTAAATATTTTATTATTATTTTAGTGTTGATTTTCAAAAAATTAAAAAAAAAGTGACTTAGAAACTCGAAACACCTCAATTTTTTGTACCCTATAAGATTTCAATATGAAGAATTTAATGAGAATAATAAATCAAAATTTAAAAATCATTTGATATATTTTTTGAGCTCGAATCACGGAGGGGCTCCGTGCTCATAGGAGCATATTAGTTTTACTATATATATATAGTGAGACTATGATGTTTCGCAAAGCACAAAACCTCTCATGTTTCGCGTTCGTATCTCGAATTTAAAAGTTGAAACTGCCGATCCAAACCATTGAATATCATCTTCATATTGAAATATCCTCGAGATCAAATTTTATATGTTTTTGAATTTTTTTTTCTATTTTTTAAATGGATATAAAATTTGCTGATCTAACGATTTCTACACCATTCAAAACTAGCGATTTTGTACTTCGTGAAGCACCATAGCCTCACTACTATATATATATATATATATATATATATATATATATGATTCTATATAAATTAAGGAATAGGTACCGACTCACATTAGTGGTATTTTTATGATTACTTTGGGAGTTATGACGACTCCTCTTTAAGTAAATCCGTTACTAACAAAGTCATTTAGTTTGAAATAGACATTAATATTTGTCCTTAAGAGTTGCCTGACATGGCAAACCCTTGAGATATTGGCATCCCAACTTACATAAAACTTCCAAAAATAATTTTTAAATCCAAGCTTATCAAATACATAGCTGGACAATGTATACGAATTGTTCATTTTCATCGTGTAGTTAAATTAATTAATTTATTTGTTTGTTTATTTATTTATCTATTTATTTATTTGTTTATTTGTTTATTTATTTACTTATTAATTTATTTATATATTTATTTATTAATTTATTTGTTTATTTATTTATTTATTTGTTTGTTTGTTTGTTTGTTTGTTTGTTTGTTTGTTTGTTTATTTGTTTGTTTATTTGTTTATTTGTTTATTTATTTATTGTTTATTTATTTGTTTATTTGTTTGTTTATTTGTTTGTTTGCTTATTTATTTATTTATTTATTTATTTATTTATTTATTTGTTTGTTTGTTTGTTTGTTTGTTTGTTTGTTTGTTTGTTTGTTTGTTTGTTTGTTTATTTATTTATTTATTTATTTATTTATTTATTTATTTATTTATTTATTTATTTATTTATTTATTTATTTATTTATTTATTTATTTATTTATTTATTTATTTATTTATTTATTTATTTATTTATTTATTGTTGTCACGAATTTAAAACCCATGATCTACAGTAAAAGGTTCCGGTTTTCTGGAACATGACTCCACCCACATTGAGGTAAATAAACACAAAATCACAATTGTGCTAGTGCTTTCATAAAAATCTTCACTATTGTTTGATTGGGTTTGTATTTGGTTATTGTTTTTTCATCAGCCATTCAATTACGTCAATTGCGCAAGATCGCCTGGCCTGGTTAAGTCAAATGAAGTCGGCAATTTAATCCCTGCACTTGCGTTATTTGGACCTTTTTCTCATGTAATGGGTTGTAAGTTGTAACACACAATTTACATCCCAACAGAAAATTAACTGCTAATTTGACGTATATATATGTAATACTAATTGTGGAAATGTTGGAAATTTTTTAATTTAATAAATTTGCTAGTTTAGTAATTGGACTAAGAGTGTCACATCACATCAGCCATCATAATGGTTGATTGTCAATTAAACGGATGTAAGACTATTATACATTAGACCATTGAATGAGCCCCGCAAATTAATTGAAAATAAAAATGAATTTCAACAATTAATGGAGATGACGTAATATTCTATGATGAATAATTATCGAAGTTACTGATTTGAACAAAGAAACATCTAAAAGAATTAGATTAATGTAAATGATCAAGCAACGTATAAATATAGTTGGAATGAGAACCAAACTATCTTTTATGATTGAGTGTCAACCTAAAATTAATTTAGGAATAATATAGTACTATAGAAGTGTCTATATCACAGTGTATGTATTAATTAAGAGCTCGCTGATCCATTAATTTGAAATAACTATTTATTCATCCAAACATAAAAATAATAATTCATTAATTTGTAATAGATACTAATACAAATTTACCCTTGCTCTATTCCACAGGTTCTGGTCCGAACTTTGTGATTTTTCTCTATTTTTACACGAGCACCAATTTTCAGTTTTTCCGGATTCTCTATTACCGATTTTACTCTATTACTTGTGAGGCATCAGGTACTGATATAGGGTCTGTTTGTTAAATCAAGGAATAGTTTTGGAAGAGTGGTAATTTTGAAAGAGTGATAGAATAGTATTTTTTTTTTGAAGAGTGATATTCTTGATTATTCGGAAGAGCGAAAATATCGTTTGGCAGTTCTTACTCAGAATAGTTAATATATGAATAATTATGATAATCATAATAGTAAGATAATAATAATAATAGTAAAATAATAATTATAATAGTAAGATAATAATAATAATAAAGTAATAAAAAATAATCATAATAAATAATAATATTATAATAGTAATATAATAAAAATATAAACATAATCATAATATAGTAATATAATAATAATAAATTATAATTACAATCATAATTATAATAATATAATAATAATAAGTAATCATAATTTTAATAATATAATCATAATATAATAATCATAATCATAATCATCATAATAATAATTATAATCATAATCATAATAATATAACCATAATCATAATCATAATAATATAATAATAAAAATATAATCATAATCATAAAAATAATTATAAATAATTATAATTATAATAATATAATAATAAATTAATCATAACTATAATCAACATATAATAATATAATAAAGGATTATGAAATAATAATAAGTAGTAATAATAATAATCATAATCATCATAATATAATAATATAATAATTAATCATCTTTATCATAATAATATAATAATAAAATAATTATATTTATATTCATAATATAATAATTTAATATTAAAATTATATTTATAATAATAATAATAAATAATATAATAATACTAATGGTAACGATAATATAATAACAATAATGATAATAATAATTTAATAATAATAATAATATAATGATAATAATAATCATAATATTAATATAATAATAAATTATAATCATAAATATAATATAATAATATAATAATGCTAAATCTTAATCATAATATAATATAATATAATCAAACAATAATCGCTATTCCGACGAGAGCTAATCCGGTATTCCACCTATAATTTGGTATACCCGATTAGCACTATTCCGCACTCTTCTACTTAGTCTAAAATTCGTTTGGTAAATTAATTCATTGAAATAGCTATTCTATTCTAATTTTTTGCTATTTCATTGAGTGCCAAACACTCCCGTAGTGAATAGTCACATAAGATGTTGTAGATTTTCTATTAACATGTAGCTCGTTAACATCACTGTTATTGATTTCTGACCGGATCGGATCAGATCGGACCGAACCGAACGATTCATCCGGAATAAACAAGGATTCGAGAATCTATGCGGTTTGATTCCGATAAAAGACCACACTAGTCATTGAAAAACCGGTTATTGTCCAAACAAAACTCGGTTAAAAAATAAAAAATCATGGTGGAACGTCCTGGAACATTCTTCTTTGATTCTTTTTTTTTTTAAACACAACAGCATAGATCCACGGAAATTTCCGACTTTCCTCTCTAAGGAGGGAAATAAATACATTAGCATCAATCCATGCGCTGAGTCACATATCTTATAGTATATCTTTACATGTCTAATCCAGCTAAAGTACTCATCACTCACATGTTGAGATGCATATACGGCCCCGTCTCGCCTACCAAATTTTGGTTCTTTTAACAACCGATGTTCTTTATTTATTTATTTATTAGAAAAAATACTAGATGTTTTAACAACCGACGTTTTTAGCACAAAGACGGAAATAATGTCGGAGAACTATATATATCAATATGCCCTGATTGAGAGAACAAACGTATTTGCGTTTACAACTCTACATGCATGCTTATCCATATTATTATCAAATATCAATCCGAGCAGAATCCTGATTCATTATTGGGTGTGCATGTACTTACCCATAAGTTTGGTGTTCGATGCCATCGTGAAACAGTACACGACACAATTCAATACCATCAAAAATTGCCCCTTGAATTACAAAGAAAATTATTATTTTTCTTTTTTCTTCCGGACCCGGAAGCAAACAAATAAAAGGAAAGAATAATGTAACATAATTGCAAAACCAACACCGACTTCTCACTAACTGCGTTTCACAGAAATGTTGATATATGAATACTCTTTTTTTCTACCTCTTTTGATATTGTATTTTCATGTAGCATTTTTTTATGTCTCTTTATTGCTGTAAAATACACTTTTAAAAAGAGTAACCACTCTTCAATTTAGTTTTTGATGTGGTCCACTAAAAGCTCTCAAAATTGTGGGTCTATGATGTCAGTTACCGCACATTTTAATTAGGGTTGGGCAATGACTCATGGCTTGTGAGTCGCTCGTAACTCGTTAGGATTTTAGTTCATCATAACTCGAATTGAATTTGACTCAAACTAAATTTGTCTTGAACTGATTGATTTGTATACTTTCTATCTCGAGTTAGGATTAGCTCGCTCAGCAACTCATCAACTAGTTTGTATACTTTAGCTTATTATATTTCATATTTCTATTTAAATGTCATTTACATTATTTAAGATTATTTGATTATAATATATATAGAGTAAAGATACCGTTAGTTTAAGCTCACGGAGGCCTTCCGTGAGCTTAACTCAAAAAGTATATTAAATTGCCTCTAAATTTTAATTTATCGTGCTCATTAAATTATTTATATGAAAATCTCGTGAGATGCAAAAATTTAAAGTGTTTTGAGATTTTTAAGTCATCATTTTTAATTTTTTAAAATGATGTTCAAGTATTGATTATATTATTATTATTATTATTAGAGTTGATTTTCAAAAATTAAAAACCATAACTTAAAAATCTCAAAACACTTCAATTTTTTGCATCCCATAAAACTTTCATATAAAGAATTTAATGAGTATGATAAATTAAAATTTGAAGATTATTTGATGTATTTTTTGAGTTAAACTCATGAAAAATCTCTGTGAGTTTAAGCTCACGATATCTTTACTCTCTCTATACAAACTGAGTATGAATTAAGCTGACAGTTTAAATTAGATTTGCTAGCTCGAACCAGCTCAGCTCGTATAACTACTAACTCAAGCTAGCTCAGCTCCTCATATAACTACTAGCTCGAGTTTGAGTTGCATCTAAATCGGCTCGTCGCTCTAATTTCAACGTCCTTGTGGGCCACAAATGATGATCCTTCAAATCGTTCAAATTTAACAGCTAGTGCACGCCTAAGCAAGCCGACTTCTATTGTTTGCGTAACATACAAATCATTGTTTGTTGTAACTATCTAAATTACGAGCTAGCTACGAAGTTTTCGTGAGAAGTAGCTGTCAACCGCACGCAGCTGGAGCTGGAGCTGGAAAGGAACATTTGTGGCGAATAAAGTGCTCATCTCAACACCATTTGTGACAAAATACAAATCACGGGCTCATGGGTTGATTGATTTGGCGCTATCACCATCTCATGCACATGAGCTGTTCGGACTACGAAGCAAACCAAAGCATTTTTTTTCTTCTGAAACAATTGAATAATTGAAAATGATTTATTTTTTTATTTTACAGAAGCACAAGCAACCCTATATATAGGCAACTGTATAAAAATTTACATAGTAATCTATCTAAAATTAGAGTGCTAAATATGGAAAACAATCAAGGCAAATTATATAGTAATTACATACCTAAATATGGGAATATTTCTAACGGTGTAGAGAGAATTTTGTCTAACTCCTTATTTGTGCAAATATTGCAGATTGGCAGGGAGCCAGGGATGCATAGAAATGATTTTATTCTTTTACACTCCCTCTCAAGTTGAGTTCATAGATATTAAAAGAACTCAAATTGAACAAAATATTTTGGAACTAAAATTTGGTTAATGATTTGGTAAATATATCAGATATTTGGTTTTGACTGGGAATGTATGGAGTTTTAATTTCCTTTGATTGTATTTTCTCACGTATATAGTGGCAATCGATCTCAATGTGTTTGGTTCTTTCATAAAAAACTGGATTGTTGGCAATGTGTCTTGCAGCTTAATTATCATAAAATATGGGAACGGGATAATTGCATTCTATGCCGAGATCTTTCATTCGTTGCTTCAACCAGATCACTTCACTTGTAGTGGCTGCCATAGCTTAGTATTCGGCTTCAGCGCTGGATCGTGCTACAACTGATTGTTTTTTGCTTCTCCAAATTACTAGATTTCCTCCAACGAGAGTGCAGTAACCAGAGGTGGATTTTCGATCATTGTTGCATGCCCAATCAGTATCGGAATATGCCATGATATTTACATGTTTGCTCTTTTGCATCCACACTCCCCTTCCTGGACATCCCTTGAAATATCTCAAAATTCGCACTACTGCATCCATATGAGTCGTCCTTGGTGCATGCATAAATTGACTCACTACATTAACTACAAAAGTTATGCCAGGACGAGTAACAGTTAAATAAATTAATTTTCCTACTAACCTTTAAAATTGGCTTATATCCATTAAAGCTTCACCATCATTAGGTCCTAGCTTGATATTTGGTTCAATTGGGGTATCTATAGGTTTTCATCCTAGTTTCCCTATTTCTTGTAATAAGTCCAACACATATTTTCTTTGGAATAAAAATAACCCCTTTTTTAAGTATGCAATCTCTATGCCTAAAAAATATTTTAGTCTCCCAAGGTCTTTAATATCAATTTTTTTGTAGATATTGTTTGACATCATGAATTACAGTAATATCATTTCCTATAATAATAATATCATCAATATAAATTAAGATAACAATGATATAGTTCATGATGTGTTTGACGAACATTTAGTGATCACTATTACTTACCTTGAAGCCGAAATGTATCAATACAGAACTCAGTTTTGCATACCAAACTCTTGGAGACTGTTTTAAGCCATATATTGATTTATTTAGTTTGCATACTAAAGTTTTATCATGCTCATGAGGATGACCTGGTGGTAAATTCATATAAACTTCTTCTTCAAGAGTCCCTTGAAGAAATGTATTTCTGACATCCATTTGATATAAATCCCAATAAAAGTTAACAGCAATAGATAGTAAGACTCTGATTATGTTCATTTTAGCAACTGGTGTAAAGGTCTCTTTATAATCAATATCATATGTTTGGGTGTAATATTTGACAACTAACCGAGCTTTATATCTTTCTATTGAGCCATCACTATTATATTTGATCTTATACATCCATCTACACCCTACTGGTTTCTTATTTTGAGGCAATTTCGTAATATTCCAAGTGTCATTTTTCTTTAATGCTTCAAGTTCTTCCTGCATGGCCTTTTTCCATATTGAGTTTTTTATGGCTTGTGAAAAATTTTGTGGTTCTACCTCTTTGGATACCATACTAACAAAAGTTTTATATTTTGGAGCAATATTATCATACATCAAATAATTTTATATTGGATATTTAGAACTACAATATGTAATAAAATCTTATAATTTAACAGAAGGTCTGGATTGTCTTACTAACCTGCGCGGTAGGATTGATTCATTACTTACAATTTGATTTGTGTCATCTGTATCTTCGACTAATGAATGTATGAGATGTGTTGTCTTTATTTTCTGATCTGACTCTAGTATAAGTCATATGTCTTCAATGTTATGAGGGTTTTGACTTCGGTTCATGTCTTCTCCTTCTTTTGGGTTTCTACATATTCATATGGCATTGTGGAGAGGGGTTTTCGGCTAATTGAAAATTATTCAATGATGTCTTCAGCATTTAAGTGTTGACTCCGGTGTGAAGTTTCTTGCCCCCCCTCGAAAAGAATTCTCAAAGAAATATTGAGTTTCTACAAATTTGACATTCCGAGAGATATATATTCTGTTAGAATTTGGATCAAGACATTTGTAACCTTTTTTCTAGTGAAATAGCCAATAAATACACATTTTATAGCTCTCGAATCTAGCTTATCACTATGAATATCTTGATTGTAGACAAAATAAGTACATCCAAAAATTTGAAGATCATTTAAACTAATTTTTTGATTGTTTCGGATTTCTAAGGGAGATTTATAATCTAAAATAATACTAGATAGTCTATTTATCAAGTAGGTTGCAGTAAGAATTGCATCGGACCAAAAACACTTTGGAATTTTTGATTGAAACATTAAGGAACGAGTTACTTCTAAAATATGTCGATTTTTTTGTTCGGCGATACCATTTTGTTCTAGTGTTCCGACACAGGTTGTCTGATGAATAATTCCCATTTCATTTAAAAAATCATGAAATTTATTGTTAACATACTCGGTGCCATTATCAGTTCTAAGAATACGAATTTGAGTGTTGTATTGAGTTGAAACAAGCTTCGCAAAATGTTTAAATATAGGAAAAACTTCTGTTTTTGAGTTTAAAAGATAAAACCACGTGGCTCTAGAAAAATCATCAATAAAAGTTACAAAATACTTAAAATTATCATAAGATTCTATTAGAGCTGGACCCCACACATCATAATGTATAAGTTGAAAAGGTTTATCGGATTTATTATTCGACAAAGAGAAAGGTAATTTAGTTTGTTTTGCAAAATTACAAACCTCACAACAACTAGAGTTCAAATTAGATAAATATAAAATTTTATTTAAAACTCTATCAGACGGGTGGTCCATGCGACAGTGCCATAAATTATTCAAACTTTCTTTTGTAGAGTTAAAAGCACACTTTTTTTGTTTAACAACATAAAGACCCCTTTTGAGAGAACTTCACCAGTCGCCCTCTTAGTCACTCTGTCCTGAAAAGTCACAGATGAAGGTGAAAAAATGACATTGCAATTTAATTCACTAGTTATTTTTCCAACCGAAAGTAAATTAGATGGAAAATTAGGTACGTAAAGGACATTCTTTATGAGTTGACCAAACAAATTAATTTGGCCTGTTTTTGATATTGGAGTAGTCGAACCATCAGCTAAATACACATTATGAGTATTTTTGAGTTTATTCAAATGGTCTAAATTTATATTACAATTGATCATATGATCAGTAGCTCCCAAGTCCACGATCCACTCATTGTTTAAATCAGTTTTATTGCAATGAGCTACTAAACTTTTATGGCCAATGGTGTTATTAGAAAAATACTTAATTTTTAGGGGGCTATTGATGAATTTTTGATCACCTCTTTCTCTCCCGATGGTTTCAACTTTTCCCAAATCAGAACCATCTCTCTGATGGACATTTCATGAACTTAATGACTCAAACTTTTCCAAATTCAAAAATTTACGTGCCCCTTTACCTATTTTTGGAGTGGCAGCCCGTCCCTCTCCCGCTTGGGCAAATTGGTTGCCGACGGCGCTCAATTGTTGCAACATATGGCTTAGCTGCTCGAGAGTGAACTTAGGCGGATCTGAAGTGGAGTTGGTCGTTGTTGTGTGCGCGCTCGGCTATTTCCCACCACCACTGCCTGCCTTGTCTCGACGTGGCTTCAGATGGGGGTATAGCACCCAACACCTATCTCGACCATGACCTTCTCTGGCACAATGATCGCAATATGTTGCTGGTTTGTTGCCTCGTCCTCTACCACGGTTGCTGGTATGATGTCTCCCACCTTGATTTTTTTCTACTATTAACACAGATTTCTTAACTGAAATGTCAGTGGCTGGAATGCTGAGATTATAACAGCTTTCCTTGTTTCCTCTCTTTGAAGTAAGGAAATAACATTAGAGATTGTGGGAAGCTCAGTAGAATAAAGGATTTGACTGCGAACTTGTTCATAGTCAGAGTTCAGTGCATTTAGAAGAAGGTACACACGGTCATGTTCTTACCGTTGTTGGAGAGTCTTAAGGCCTACATTAATTGGCTCGTACATGTTCAATTTGTCTGGTTTACTCTTGATTGAACCATATAACTGAGTGATAGTCTGGGAACCTTGTTTAGTTTGGTATAATTCTCGTTTGAGTTAGAAAATACGGTCAAAATTATTTTGTTGTCCAAACATATCCTTGATTGTTTGCCATAAGTCAAAGCCAGATTTGCTACTGAAAAATAACCTAGAGATTGATGGTTCCATAGAATTTAAAACCCAAAGTCTAACAAGTTTATCAGTGGCAATCCATTGGTTATAGTATGGATCTGTATCGAGTGGACTATTTTGAGGGTCAGTTATATGGTTCAACAAGGATATAGCACCTAGAGCCAATAATATTGATTCAGACAAAGACAAATAATTGTTACTATTGAGCAATTCCGTTGTTAGCTTTAATGTCGGGTTGGCATCATAGTATGCAGGTGGCGCTGTTGTCTGACTTTGTGATAGGTGATGCTCATCATTATTTCGCCTCAGATCTTCCTAGCCAGTTGACATTGCTTGCGGATGCTTGCTTGATGCAGGAAGTGTTGTAAGAGGGTTAGGGTTACATGTATTTTTCCTGCTCTAATACCATGAAACAATTGAATAATTGAAAATGATTTATTTCTTTTATTTTACAGAAGCACAAGGAGCCCTATATATATAGGCAACTAACAAAGATTTACATAGTAATCTATCTAAAATTAGAGTGCGAAATATGAAAAACAATCAAGACAAATTATACAGTAATTACACACCTAAATATTGGAATATTTCTAACGGTCTAGAGAGAATTTTGTCTAACTCCTCATTTGTACAAATATTGCAGATTGGCAAGGAGTCAGGGATGTATAGAATGGTTTTATTCTTTTACATCTTCTTCTTCGCAATTTAACAACCGTAATATACGGAAAGAAATCACCCCATGAATGAATCAAGTTAGTGGTATCTGATTCTGGACTCAAGCAACTGGTACATTAATTTAGAGAAATAATCTTTCTTGTTACGTTCCCATACCTTATCCATATATACGACCATAGATAATACGAATTTCGACAAGTAGGTGCAGGTTTTGATGTGTAAAATTGTCATAGCGAGGAACAAAGAGAGCCAGAACAATTAGTATTTCTTTTGATACGCGTAAATTTCACAAGTTTTTAACTCAAAAGCCCAAAATATAAGCATACATAAACCGGTTGGATTCAACAGATGTCTTAGTTGGTTCAATTAAATTAAGGTACAAGAAACATTACCCAATTGATTTCACAAATAGACTTATGCACATGATTTTAGATGGGTTTTTCTGGTCACTTTCCCATGATTGGAAAATTATGGTTTCGAGATGAACGGTTAGGAACATGAGAATTGCACACAAAAAAGGAAAAATGTGCAATATGCCTTAATCATATGAAAATAAGCATTAGCAAGAGGCAATTATTTATTGCTTTCTCTTATCAACATCAAGGAGAGTTTTCAATCCAGCATTTAGACAGGGAATGAAATAAATATACCTCACATGTAGTGTACTCTAAGAACAGGAATAGGTTGATCGAGTCAAGAATAGTCCTGTCTACTCTTAGCTAGTACTCAAGAAGGTGACATTGAACCACTTGCATGCAGAGACTAAGCAATAGACCATATAACATAATTCATATTGTAAGCATAAGGTCTTATCTATGAAATGTACTTGTATTACTGTTGGTTGATGTTAAATAAGATTTTTAGCTAACAAAATAATATAACTATTTGAAGGAAAATTGTATAAGCTTAGACGGTAAGATTTAAGAAAAATATTAGCATTTTGTGCTAAATTTTTTTAACAATAAACATGACAAACCAAAATGATAAAACTTACTAAAAGTTCAATTTGAAAGGATTTTAGTGGTACAAGATGTTAGTGGACATACCTGCAGCAAGCACGGCAAACTTACACCCAAAATACTATGCTGTAATCCAAGAAAAAGACATCTCAAGCAAGAGCAGTACTTGATGTACATTTAATTAAAACTAATGTATTTGTGTTCACTTTTACAGCATTGAAAAAGAAAAAAAAATCATACAACAATCCCAACTTGTGTTCTAATTCTTAATCAAACAAGTACAAGTTAACGATCAAGTTGGGATGTCCAAACAAAACTAATTCAAACAATGTGTACAAACAGTGCACCCCATAGTATATTTTGGACATATTGCAGACTCCCTGCATTAATTTTAAAATAAAACTCTTCAGCTCTAAACAATATGTGTTCTTTTTGCAATTTGGACTAATTATTGGGCTTTTTAGCAGCTGGATGATAATTCATCTGGGTACTGAAAGCTGTATTGGTTCCATAATAAAAAAAAAGAATTATTTGCATCACCATGCCTCCAAGAACTCCAAGACCTTGTAAGATTCATATCATGCCTATCTAGCTCATCAGCATGTGGCTTTGGCAGTTTGATCACAATTTCTAGAGTTTTCACTACCTCGAACATCATGGGTCTAAGACTATGGTTAGACTTAATGCAAAGTAGAACCACGCTAATTGTTCACTCCAACTTGGTTGGATTGAAGGAATCTTTAAGTCTCTATCAACTAGTATTTCAAGGTGTTTTTACCTGATGAAGCTGTCTCACCTGCATTGTACTTTGAAATGAGAGTTGTTTGAGATGAAATTGTACAATTTATTAATAATTTGGTTTTAGTGAATGTTAGAAATTCAAAAAAATACGGTTGATTGGAGCAAAAACCAAAGAGAGTTTGCAATGCCAGCAAGTTGGCATAAATACATAACAATGGCATTTAGGTATCATCACATTGCCTCAGTCATTTAAATCTATATAAAAATTGAATACCTCAAGAAATATTGTAAAACTTTTAGCATGCAACTTCAGAAAGTTGGGTACTCTGATAGCATTCTTCATGCATTATGCATCATTGAAAATCTCTGAGACTTTAGAGCATAATATAGGCTTAATAGGATCAGTTGCACAAATAAACAGCACATATATCATTTATGCAATCAAGAAGCATCCCTCTCTTAACTTGCCAATTTCCATTGCTCATGGTATTTGGGCCCATAATGAGCTCCAACACAAGGATCCAAAACCATGCACATCAGTCTTCTCAGATGACTGGCTGGTTGCAAGGTACTCAGGTGCTATATGACCAATAGTACTACGTACTGCTGTGGTAACATGTGATTCTTGATGGTCTAACAATTTTGCAAGACCGAAATCTCCAACCACAGCCTCAAAACATTCATCAAGTAGTATGTTAGCAATTTCGAGAATTATTTTGCCTTTGCTCGTATATAGCAATCCTTATGCAGATTCCTGTGCAAGCATCCGCTTGGGCCAATCAAGCGAGGGCCTACCACTGGGATAATCTGATTAAATTATTTATTAGTCAAGGAAGAAAATTGTACCTACCACTAAAAACTTCAAAATACCACATTTTTTAATACACAATAAATGAAAAATAAGCAGCAAGTCCAAGATAAAAATCACTCAATACAAGATGGTTCTATTGAAACTTTTCTGGTACTGGACCTGAACCTAATTGGTTTAGATATAAACAATATTTTCTCATGCTTTTCTTTAGAAAAAGAATAAAGAAAAGGTTCAAAATATCTTATATAGCAGCAACCCTTAATGCATCCTCCAAAACAAAGACAATTCAGATAACCAAGCTATTATGGATCACATACCAGAAGTTATATGCTAGTATTTTGGCATGTCAACTGGTACGTGCTACTACAATACTGACACAACAATGTATTAGTTGACACAATCTAGAACAGTACTACTAATTGTTAAGATTTTTGTTGAAATATAGCAAGTATTTATAGGTATATGTTAGATATAAAAAAATATTTATGAGTATCAATTGGTATTAATTACTTGCATATTGTGTTGGTTGTATGTCTATATAAAGACCTCTTAGTGATTTAATAAAGATATGATTTCTCAAAAACTATTTTCGCTTTTTTACCGGATATCAGAACCAGGCTCTAACATTAGATAGTCTGCTACAGTGTCGTCGCCACTATAGTACTCCACGGCTGATACAATATCGTTGCTACGGTAATTTGTGCTAGCTACAGTGCAACTGTTAGCCCGAGTGGGGGCCGATACCTATCAATTCTGAGAAAGGGTTTGAGATGAGTTAGATCTAGATGGAAAAAATATGTGTGTTTTGAGTTAGCGGTGTTACAAATTGTTAATGTGTTGAGAAATCGAGTCAAAAGAAGGAAAGAAGTCGTGTGTGAGCTGTGTGATTTAAACTTAGATCCTTGAGATTGATCAATGGAGAAGATTGTCTAGAGGAGTTTGTCTCGGAAGTGAAAGAAACATGTGTGAGATTGATTGAGGAGGAGCTCATACTTTTAGAGTTATTGAAGAAGAAGCAGAGAATAATAAGTTATCAAAGCAAAAAAAGTGTAATTATGGAGATGAAAGACACATGTGCAAGGTTGACTGAGGAACTCATACTTTTGGAGTTGTTGGAGAAAAAACAGAGAATAATATGTTATTGAGGAAAGAAGAGTGTGACTGAGTATGGATCCACCTTATCCCCTAAGCGTAACACTGCTACTTATGCTGACTCAACTAGAGGTACTCATGATAAACTTGCTCTTACTTCCATACCTACCATTAGATTGAGAACATGGATAGTAGATTATGGAGCATCCCAACATGTGATGAGTGTTGTTGGGGAGTTTTTATCTTATACTCGTCTACCAGTTTCAAAACATATTTAGACAACCGATGGTACGGTCTGACCAGTGATTGATAAAGGTACTATGAAGTGTGCCAATTCAGTGACTCTGATCAAAGTGTTGTATACTCCTTCATTTCCTATAAACTTGTTATCTATTTGCATTATTTATGAGAAGAAATGTATTGTGACTTTTGATATCCCGAAGATGGTCTTTTAGGAAAAGAGAACAGGTCGGATACTCGAGATTAGAACATGGAATGATGGATTATGGTACCTAAATAGAGAAAATATGGACACGGTGTTGGCAATTATGGTAGATAGAGTGAGAGTAGTAGGATCTGGGGTGAGTGTAGAGGATGAGTTATTTTTTATTCATCGACAGTTAGGACACTCTTCCTTTAACCTACTGGAACATTTATATCCTTTAAAGGATGAAAAAGCTGACAAAAAGAAACTTGTGTGTGATGGATGTGAGTTTAGAAAACATACAAGGAGTTCGTATGTAAGCTCAAGAAGTAGGAGTTCTCACGATTTTGATCTGATACATTTGGATGTATGGGAATCTTGCTCAACAATGAAGATTGATGGGCATAGTTTTTTTGTGACTTTCGTCAATAGTTATACTCGTACCACATGATTGTACTTGATGAAGAATATGAGCGATGTACTTAGTTTTTTTTTTTGAAGTAGCACACCAAAAGCGTACTATGATATTTCATTAAATCAAACTAAAAAGAGTATAAGCATGAGAAGAAAAGATAGAATAGAAGAAATTAAAATACAAGCAGACCCTAAAAAAGTAAAAATAAATAAAAATGAAAACATAGCTTGATCCATCCACCACTTAGCCTGTTGTAGCACCACATGCTTGGAGAGGGAGAGTTGAGATCGAAGCAGACGGGAGAGATAAAGGTACCTAACTGAGATAGTGGGAGATGAATGCTACGGCATGTAATGCGAAGAGCGATGTATTTAGTTATTTCAAGCATTTTTATAAGGCAATTTAGACTCAATATGGTACACTGATGAAGGAACTGAGATCTGATAATGGGACTGAATATATAAATAAGGCATTCGATGAGTATTTATTAGCTCACGGGATATATCATTAGACCATGTGTCATTATACACCAGCACAAAATGAGATGATAGAGAGAAAGAATAGACATCTATTAGTGGCAACCCGGTGCATAATGATCTCCATAAATATTCTAAAATATTTATAGGGACGAGCGGTTATGACGACCGCATAATTGATCAACAGAATGTCATCTAGAGTGTTAATGTTAAACCGTGAAATTTAATTAAGAAATAATGACAATTAAGGTAATAATTATAATGATTTAACGTAATTTAAATAATAACTTAACTCAATGTTTAATAGAATATATATATAAATAATTAAATAAATAATAAATTAAGCTAGTTTGAAAATATAAGTAGTCGAATGAGATTGAGAATTTAATATCAAAACTCAAAGATCAAATTTAAAATCCACTATTAAAATTTAATAACTTAAAAATGAAAAATAAAAATATTAATAAAGATCACAAATTCTTAATTTCAATCAAGAAATAATGTAACGCAATAATTTATAAAACTAAAATATAAAATCTAATTTAATTATTTTATGTTATGAATTATAAAAAATAAATAAATGAAGATTAAACTTATTTATGAAATTATCCAAGATTCAAATGAATAATCGCTTAAAATAAATTAAATTAAGTCAAAGAATTTAAATTTGTTAAATAAATATAATCGGAACATTAATAATGATTTCTGATTTAACCCTATTAGAATTAACAAATGAATAAAAAGGATTACAATAACAAAGTATTGAAATACCCAAATTTAATCACCAAAAATTAACAGAAATACGATTACCACACCAAAGACCACAAAAATACTGCCACTAAGAATCCCAACGCCCATTACCTCTCTCACTTCTCTCTCTCTCTCTTCATTAACTCTCCATTTAATACTCGTCCCTCTCTCTTCCTCTCTCTCCCCGCATTTAAATCCCACTGAGGGCTCTCTCTCTCTCTCGCTCCGTCCCTTGTCTCTCTCTCTCTGTCCCTTCCGAGTCGCTTTCTCCTTTTTCTCTCCGCTCTCATTTATTGCTTGTCACTTGCTCTCTCTCGCGGTTCACTCTGTTGACGCCGCCCCTCTTACTCTCCCTGCTCTCTCTCTCTCGCTCTTCGGCGAAAGGCCTTACCGGCCCCATGTCCCTCCCCTTTTGGGTCAAAACCTAACCCGATCACCTCTCTCTTGCCCTCTCTGGCTGTCCCGTCAAGACGGGCGCTGTCCCATCCCTGTGACCGTTGTGCCGCCCCTTATCTATAAAAGGGCTTCCCTGGCCCCCTGCCCTCGTTTTGCTTGGTTTTTACTCATGTGTTGAGGCTTAGATTCAAAAAAAAAAAACAGATTTCTGCCTTGGTTGGTTTAGTTGATCGGTGCAAAAGAGGGAAAGGTGTGGCCGGGAACCCTAGCTTTACCCCTGTTGCTCTGTTGCTGATTTTTCCTCTCTGACTCGCTTACTAGTAAAAACCCTAACTGATTTTCTGTTGTCTGTTCCTATTGTGGTTTCTAGTGTTTGATTCTTGCTGTGGTTTGTGACACTGACCCTGGTACACTTGTACCGACTGGTACCAGTGAGGCAGGCGTTGTCTTAGTCATTTTGCTTATGTTGGTTAATGGTTGAACTACTGGGTGTCTTTTGTTTTCCTTACTGGTATTTGGCTGGCTCTAGTATCTGATTTTGCTCTCTGGTCATTCTGTGCTGGTTGGTTTGTTGCTCTGATCTGTTTGACTGGGTTATTTTGTTTACTTGTGAATGGATTCTGGAAAGGGGGTGGTTGTTGTTGCCCCATTTGTGACCCTTGAATTGTTTCTGGTCAGTTACTGAGAGGCTGGCTCTGTACTGATTTGTGTGAATTGATTGTCCCTTTACTGGTTGGTTCTTGATTTTGGTATTCTCCTTACTGTTTGCTGGTTTGCCTGACCCCTGGCATAGTACCGCCCCTGTACTGGTACCGCTCTGACCTATAGGTCTATTTAATCGATTTTGTTGGTTTATTTGGATTTGTCTGTGCTATTCTAGACTTGTTAGTATGGTCTCTGCCTTGTGGGTTATCTTCTTGGTATACTGTTGGCCAGATGGTTTTTCTGGTAAAAATGTTTGTACCATTTCGGGTACTTTGTTGATTTTAATGCTCTATGCTGGTTTATTTCTAGTATATCCCCTTGTTCCGGCACTGTCTCTATTTTTGGTCCTTGGTACACTGGTACCAAATGGTACCAGTGAGGCGAGGGTTGTCAATCTTTCCCTTGTTGTTTTTTTTTCCGATACTGGTATGCTAAATTCTCTGGTCTGTTGACTGAGACTCTAATCTGTGTTGTTATCATGCTTGATTTATTTTCCCTTGTGACTTGGGGCTGAACCTATTCTGTGGGTACTGGTACTGACTGATGTCCTGTGGGTTGGTTGTGCTTGCTTGATTCATGGAATATAATTTGTTTTTTGTGTAGGTGGCTGAATTGTTTGGATGAATATGTGGTTGGGCTAGAAATTTAGAATATAGGATTTACTGAAATGGGCCTTAAATTAAATTGAGAAATTGATAAGGGATTATTAGAAGATATTAGGCCCATTATAATTAATTTAAAATTTAATTAGGATTAGTATTAAAAATAATAAAGTGCCCAATGAATTAAAAGTCTCAAAATAAATAAGTGATAAAATAAAATGTGACAAATAAATTGGAAGCCGCCCCGAAAGGTTTGGCGGTATCCATGGATGTAAGACGTAAACTTAAATACCGGGAAATGATTAAATTCCCCGACTGCCCCCGAATACGGGATATCAGAGCATAGGCTCTAATGATTTGGTAGTCAGCGTATGATCCCGAACATTAAAACACCAACACATTAATAATATAATAACTTTTTCTTTACTTTTGTTTTATGTTAGTTTTCGTTTATTTTATTTTATTTATTTCTTTTCTTTTATTTTATTTCTTTTTATTTTACTTTTATTTTTAAAACTATTTTCTCTAACTTATAAAAACCTAATAATAATACTTATATATAATAAAGTAAACTACCTAATTTAAAAACATAGTAACAATAATAATTAGAATGTAATTAATATATATTAGAATATATATTAATCAATTTCTCTATTTTTAAAATAAATAAAAGAATGATAAAATAAAATATTATATGTATAATATATATTAATCAATTTCTCTATTTAATAATAAATAATATTAATAAATATATAAATATATAAATATATTAATATATGTTAATCAATCTCTCTAATTTAAAAATAAATAAATAAGAGAATATTAGAATATAATATTAGATATATTATATATTATATATTAATCAATTTCTCTATTTTTATTAATTGATTTAATAATTAAACCCATAACCTCGAAATGTAAAATAAAGGATGAACGTATAAAAGCGATCAAGAACGATAAACACAACTTAACGGATCGATATGCGAGCAACTAAAATTTCCGACACCGCATATATGCAGCAGAAATGTTGCCGAATTTTTTTAAGAAAAGACGATAAAACCCGAACAAACGTTTAATTAAATTATCAATCTAATTTAATTATTAATTAGTAAATCAAGTTAAAACTAATAAACATCTAATTTAAATTAAATAGGTGATATAGTCGACTCGGATCCACTCGCGGAGTACGAGGTCACTCCCGACCAGACGTACGCGGACACCGACCCCGAGGCCGGTGTTCTACCTCCGGAGTAAAGCGACTCCGTGATCCTCACCAGCTCTCAGGTACGGTTTCCTGGGATTTGAATTTCTTTTTTCAGAATTAGGAACCCAAACCGAAAAATAAAATGTTTTTAAAATAAATCTGAATTGCGGTGTTTTCTGACCAAAAATGATTAGAGACTAAATCTGACATGTCATATGCATCCGGTAAATTGACCAACATATTCGAGACATACCCGCATTCGCATGTCATATCATGTCATATTGCACGTAGACATGATAGGGGTAGGATTCGGGAAATAGTCCCGAGATAGGATCAGATAGAATTAAATAATTCAAGTTGTAGATTATATTTATTAGAAAAATATTATTACTATTACTAATTATTAATTAAGTTAGGTAGTTAATCATGCATTAAATGCATGGGAGTGCTGAGAGACGGACCGGGTAATTCTCAGTCGAGTTGCCTTGCATAACTAGACCGTTGTGGTTACGTACGGTGACCCATAGGCCCGTGGGACCCACCGGTCTGTATATGTACTGCGCATCTTTGTCTGTCGGGTTATCCACCGATCCCGTCATTTGGCGGGTTCGGCTGTGTCAGAGTGTTTTATTTTGATCAATACTATATTCTTATCATTATTCTTAATATGATTTCATTTTTAAATCCAAATTTGAGCGATTAGGATACCATGTCCTTCAGTGTTTAGTGTGGGCGGTCATATCCGAAACTAGAATCTATTTCGTGATACTACATTATTATATTTATCCGGCTTATTTAGGATCCTAGTATTGTCCGAAGGGCTTTCTCCTTTGGCCCTTAGTTGGTACAGAGAAAGTCGGGATGCGGTCCGCTGACCTTAGTGGGTACAGTGTAGGCTCCCATTTGTTTATATTTCATTTTGATACTTTTACGGGATGCGGTCCTCTGACCCTTGGTTGGTACAGTGTAGGCTCCCATTTGTTTCCGATTTGTTAATTCACGGGTAGTTATCTCCTTTTTACGATATGGCAACTGAAGACATATTATATCCATTTGTTTATATTTTGTAAGGTAAATTACCGGATTCAGCAGACTAGAGTACGTGCTTTATAGCCGTTCACTCTCCTAGGGCGTTATCGCCTCGGGAGCCGAATTGTCGTTTGTGCGGCGTTGTCGCTTGCGCAAACATAAAGTCCTAAGTTAGTAAGTTGGGCCCTGGTAGTGCCCGCTTAGGCAAGGCCCGAGTTAGTAAGTTGGGCCCTGGTAGTGCCCGCTTAGGCAAGGCCCGAGTTAGTAAGTTGGGCCCTGGTAGTGCCCGCTCGGGATGAGTCTGATAAATTTACAATCTGGGTGTTTATTTCGGGTGTTTGAATTTTCGTACTTCATACCTTATATTATATTATTATTTTCCACAAACTTTTTATTTCGGGTTTATTTGTCATTCATGTCATTCATGTAGGTGTTTTCTCAAATGTGCATAAAATATTATTATTATTTATACATATTTAATATAACGCATTTAAAACACAATATCGGTATTTGGGTCCAGTCTAGGGAAGAAGATCAAATCTTAAGGCTGGATCTAAATCCGTACTGAGTAATTTATAAAATTACTCACGTTTCCACGGTGGTTGTGGGATCCAGGTATTTCAGGTTCGGGATTTTTGTGGAGCGAGTGCTAGGGACAGTCCTGCGCGATGACAGGGATGTTTCGCTGCATTTGCATGTGAGTCGGGTAGTCGGATAGGATCCATCGGGTTTTTGAGTCTTATTTCTTTCTTTTGGGGTTTTTATTTGAGAGATTTGCTGCCCATTCCGATGGAGCTAGCCCCGCCTATGCAGGCGTTGTATTCTCTTTGTTCATTCTGGACTGTACGGTCATGTATATTTTCATTTATTATTGTTTTGTTTATTCTGTGATTGCTTGATTTTATTCATTTAGCCTTCCGTACGCACGTCTTGTCGTGCGTACGTGGCGATTAAGATATTACCTAGAAAGAATAGGATATTCCTCTTCAATTTATTACTTCTTGAACGGTTCACGCTTGATCCTATGGAAGACGAACCTACTACGGATCGGTTCGGTCTATACCGCCTCGAGAGATAACCTTACTACGGATCGATTAATCTCTTCAAAGGGGTTTGAGGTGAGTCTACTACAGAACGACTCAACCTCAGTTGATCTAGAAGATAAACCTACTACAGAACGGTTCAATCTTAACTAGTCAACAACCAATCACATAAAATACAACTCGAAGCACTGAGCCGGTTGATCTTGAGGTTGGTGAATCAGGAGAAGGGTGGATTTGGCCCACGTGTTTCTTCTCACTGATCTTCTAGATCATGAATTCGAAGCACTAAGCCGATTCATAAACCTAGGAACACAACTGCACACAATGTCAAACCTAAATCACTGAACCAGCTTAACATTGAAGCATGTGTTAGTGAAGGAACCTACTACAGAACGGTTCACATTCACTGTTTTGTGGATGAATCTATTACAGAACGATTCAATCTCACAATCTCGGAAAATGAACCAGAAGACAAACTTATCGACGGACGAGTTCACTTCTCTCGGCATCTTGTTCATACTAGTTCTCTTCAAATAGTCATGAATTACTTGTTCATGACACCGAGTCATTAAGATGTCACTTCTCTCGGACATCGTAATGTTCTTCTTCCTCAAAGTCGACATATCTCTTCATGTTGATGTCGCAGCCTTTTGGTCATTCTTCAACAAGCGTCGAGATGTTCTTGTCTCGACATATCTCCTCATGTTGCTACTGAAACCTTAGTTATTCTTCGTCAAGATGTTCTTGTCCCGACTAATCGCTCTAAGTGTTACATTATGTATGCAAAATCACTGTGTTGCTCTACACCCCTTGTGTGAGCATATTTGTTCATCTCTAAAATGTAAAAAGATTATTACATAATATCTTTCATTATTATCTCTATTATAAAGGTGAATTTATTTTTATTTTTAAACTCTATTTATTTTTGTAGAAAATTATTTACAAAAATAATAGGAAATGGGTTAGCTATTAACTAGAATTTGTTTATATTTTTGGGATTTTATAATAGCTAAAGTAGTAGAATTTTATTTTTATTATTTCTAAACTCTATTTATTTTGTAGAAAATCACTTACAAAATAATAGAAAATGAATTGGCTATGATTTTATTTGTATTTTTAGGATATTTATAATAGCCAAAGTAATTATATTTTCATTATGTTGAAACATTATTCATTATGTAGAAATTATTTACAAATCAAAAAGATGAATTAGCTATATTATTTTATTTTTTTATTTTTTAGGATTTATAATAGCTAAAGAAATCATTATTATTATTATTCTATTTATATAGTTTTATTATTATATTTTTATTATTTCTATTTATTATCTATAGAAAAATATAAGATTTTTTTATTTTATTATTATTATTATTATTTGAAAATAGCTACAAAGGATGAAATTCATTATATTCTTTACAACTATTATTTTTATTGTATTTTATTCATCAAAAATATATTTCATTATTAATATTTATTTAGAAATAACAAAATTTTTTTTATTATTAATTCATTTCATTATATAACTTTATTATCATTCTTTATTATATGAATCTTAAATATGCATTTATTATCTATCATATGATTATTTATTATTTATCATTATGTATATTTATTTATTATTTTTTATTTTTTACAGAAAATATTAACATAATATTCATTTGATATTATTATTTATTTTATTTATTAAAGAATAGAGCTAATCTCATTATTTATTATTGCATATTATTATTGTCATTATTATTTTATGGAAAATCACCAGGAAAAAAAATCATTAAAACATGTCTAATTATTATTTATGATTTTATTTGAATTTTTGGAATTTTTATAGTATTTAAAATGACAAGTCAAAGCTAAGTCAAATATATCAATATATGTAATATCTTTTGCTTTTAAATTGTTTTAACATGATTATATTTTTAAAACTGAAATATTATTATATAGAAAAATATTATGAAAAATAAGGAAATTTTAGAAACAAATTTGAGTTAATTTGGAGTTTAGGAACATTTTCAAATGATTTATTTACTCTATATCATTAATATTCTGTTATTAATCAATTATTGGGCTTAATCTGGGCCTTTAGATCCATATCAAGATTAGTGTACATCTTTTATTCAACTCTGTTTTCATTTGGGCCGCCGGATTCACTTTAAGATTAAGTTGTATAAGATGTAGGGCCCAGATCCTATCCATCAATGGGTCTCAAGATGGGTGAAACGCTTCAATAATCGTGCGGATAGACTCTCTCAGTCTTCCGTCCCGCTGATGCCTCAAGATTCGCGTTAGGTGGCGTTCTCGGCCGCCGGAGCTCTTCTTCTCCGATCAGATTAGAGTAGTAGCATCGTCTATGTGGGAGGAGTCCAACTGTGACTTCTGATTAGAAATCCACACAATAGATGAAGAGGGAGAGCTGTACCGATTTCGGTACAGTGACACGACTTGGTACCGAGTTGGATTAAATGGATTTATCGATCAAATTGAGCGTTAATTCTTGCAATTCTTACATTATACCTCATCGCCATGATGTAATCGAGGTATTCATTCATTGCTTTTAAGTAATTAACTCCAATTACAACAAGTATCTCCAAGCAATTCATACGGTTTCGTACCAGTTGGAAAGTTGATTGCAATCTTGATTGCCCGAGCCTTGAATATGAACTACACATACTCATCACCCCTCTGTACAACTTCACTTGATTTGTCTGGTAGTTATAATCATGAATTCGTGGTGAATTTCATGTCATTGTACAGAAGGAGATGCGCGAGTGGATGTATACACTGAATTATCACTGGTTTAATTATTAATTACACTCAATTGAGACCCAATTGACCAATCAATCTTGCAATAGTGTCAGGAGGGTTACACAAACCCTTCAACTGATCTCAAGTATAATCATTGTTGAATTATTTGGAATAAAACCCGAGAGGGTTACAAAAACCCTTCAACCGAGCTTCACACCATCTTACACATTGTGATTATCACCAAGAAATAACAAATGGACAGAAAGAAGAGAGAAAAGATCAAGCAATTGAGAAATAACAAAAAAATTCAGAAAAAGGAAAAAAAGGCAGAATTATCCAATGCTCATATTGATCTTTTCACAAAATTACACTCAATTAACAATAGTTACCTTGTTCTTGATACTTTCTGAGATGAGCAAGTAACTAATCAAGATTCAAACTTGATTCAATTAAATGGATCTTTGTTGGAAAACCGATCAATCTTTCTTCTTTTCTCTCTATTATGTCTTGGGATTATTTCTTCTCTCTTCAGCTTTCTCTCTCTACTGCGCCTCTTTTCTTATGGCCAGAATGAGGTTTATATAGATTAGAAGCTTAATTGTGATTGGTGGATTGATTAGTGGCCGGATTGCAATCTTTCAATTAATCTCACCCCTTGATTGCTTCTTATTCAATGGTTAGGATTAAATTGTGTTTCTTTTCGGTTAATCCATTGACTTGAGTCAACCCTTGACAGTTCTAGGTTGTTAGAGTCGGTTAAATTTTCTTTCTATTTACTCCTTTGCCACTTCCTTGCACCAATTGGTTCTTCCACATTTCCAGAGCTTTCTAGAACATTCTAAGCACTTGAACACTCCCAGTATACTCCCTATATAATCTCCGAGTGCTTTTTAATCTCACTTGATCAATTAAAAATCCATTTCTTCATTTGAGCTTCACACTCGGCTTCTACACTCAAACAATACCTTTCCTTGTCTATTCTTTCAATTGGCAAGCTTGTACAATCTCTTTTATCTTCTAGAATCGATCTAGCATCTTCTGGACAATTGAGCACCATATCACCAAGTTCAAGCATCCATGCCATGGCCGGGTTTGTGAATCGATGAAACATCAAACTAGAGGCTTCCAATAGTCACCCCGACACTTTTGCCTTAGCATCGTGTGTGTAAAAGAAGTGAGCTTACATGATCAATTGAACTTACAAGCATTCATAAAGGTAATTTCCATTTTCAAGCCGATTAATTACTTCATCAAAATGCTCTCTCTTCTCTTGCTAATTCTTTCAATTGATTGCTTGAATAGGATCTTAGTAGTGCCTGAGAGGTCTCTCGTGAAGAGGATTGGAGCAAGACATCGTGTAGATTCACTTCCCATTGATGGCGCCTTCGCAGTCGGGCGGAAGGAAGAGGAAGAGAGGAAGAAGAGAATGGGACGAGGGAGGATCAACGTCGGCTGTGCGCGGTGTACATGAGCCGACATTCCCAGCGATGCAAAGTCAGAGAGAGGAGACGCATGGACCAGGTACACACCTTGTTCTTTGTTTGATTTAAATTTCTGACTGTGAATGTGTATAGACATGGTGCATGTTTGCTAGTGTGTGCTATACTCTCATAGACCTGACATATGGGCTCCATCTGTAAGTAGTTAAGTCTAGGCCCATAGGATTAAATTGCGAATTGATTAATAGCCTGCTTAAGCATAATGGATCTGATCTGTCATGATCTGATAGGGCCACACAATTAATCACCTTGTTAATTATCCAATTCAGTGTTTAACTCGTGCTGAGGTGGCATCAGCTAGTAGGTGCCATGTGTGCTATTATGCTTGCTTGTACCAATCAGAATAAGCCATCTGTCACATATGTGTATGTTGTGTGATGACATGGCACCAATCTGTGCCTGCCACGTGGCATCCAGTGGGGCCCACTTGTCAGTCATCTTGTGGTATGGTGGGGCCCACATGGCTGAGGTGGACCAATAGGGAAGTGCCATGTGGCACTCAAGTGTTGAGGTGGATCACTCTGCTGTTGCCATTTGTCATGTCCCTTGTTGGTGTGGACCACCACGAGATAGCCATGTGGCATGTGGCTCAAGTGGTGATGTGGCTTGTGACGTGGTCCGATCGATCTTGTGCCATTTGTATCTGCTGGTGATGTGGCTGCCGGGGAGGGGCCATTGGTTAATTGCACGTGGCATGAGTGGGACCACTTGTCAGATATGTGGGACCCACATGGGTGAGGTGGACCAATGGGGTGATGACACGTGGCACTGATATGCTGAGGTGGCCCAATGAGGTGCTGACACGTGTCACACCCTCTCTCTTCTCTGATTCTGTGTATGTGTGTTTAGGATCCCCAGTTTGCACCCAGATGTGTCTCTGTCCCCAAGTTGCACCCAGATGAACCCTTGATTGAATCTCAGCCCTTGATCTTTCCTTTTAATCTGTTTTATCTTCCCTGAATTTATTCTGATAGCTCCACTTATCCAAAAATCATGAAATTTTCACCAAAAATCCCTAAATTCATGATGATCATCCCTGTAATTTTTAATTCCATTTTTACCCCTGCCTCTTTGAATTAAAAATTCTTTTATCTATAAAACCTTGTTTCTTCCTTCGAATTAATCCCAGATTTCATTTGTAGCTCAGTGTCTCTGCCAATTCTCTCTCTCTTGCAGAAACCACCCTAACTAAATACCAATTAGACTTATATTGATATTCATTAGGGTTTGATCTGATCAACAGTTGATTACTTATCAACAATTGATACAAATCTAGACTTGATCGATGGTTGCTCCCGACTTTGCACTTGATCGGTCTTGTGAAATTGACTTTCAATCCCTTAACATGAGGGTGACTTGGTCAAAGAACTGACTACTTATCGAATTGACACAAATCAAAGCATGGTTAGGTGGTTGCTCACGACTTTGGCACCAGTGTCGACCTTGAAAGCAAAATCACATTTGAAATTTCTCATGATTAGTTGTATCAGAATACTAGCTTGGCATTGACATCATTCCTTGTTGCATAGGGATTATACTGCTTCAGTTCTTAGGGTTTGCTTTGATGATAGATTCTTAGGGTTCAATTCGACTCCTTGATAGGTCACTGAGGTGTGGGGCCCACCCGTCAGTGAAAAATGATTACATGGATGACCTATCAAGAGATCTCTTCCTCTCTCCTGAATCTCTTGAGCGTCATCCACATCAAATGAATAGGAGATGACAGGGTATTTATATCCTTGCTCTGCATTTAGGATTTCCTTGTGGGATTAGTGCTTAACCCCTGTTCCGGGTTGATTAAACTCATTAGATAAGCTAGGTTTATGCTGTTGAGGCTATTTATAAAGGGGCTTGCAGGTGGGGTCCCACTTGTCGAAAAAGATATAATCAAATGGTGACCCATCGAGAGATTTTCTCTCTCGAAATCTCCCGAGGGTCACCACCTCGAATGATAGAGAGGTGGTGGAGTATTTATATCCTTGTCTCTCACCCCGATATTTCCTTGTGGGACTAATGGATTTGTTCCGGTTAGTCGCGACTTCTTCCGATCGTGGGCCCTCTCTTCCTTGTTTCTCTTCTTTCCCCTTCTTATGATTTATTATTAATCATTGATTTTATTTTCATTTATTCGGCTATTTATCCTTGTGATTTTTCAAGGGTAAACAAAGAGCCACCCACCAAGACGAGCCTTGAACACTCGAAAGGCTTGTCTTGGTGCATTATTCCTTATCATATGTCTCTTCATTTTCATGACATTTTCTCTTCTTCGGGTATTGTAGTTCCTTCTCATGACGCCATTCCGCGTCGCCCCTTGAGTCACTATCATTCTTTTTACGAGGATCCTAGTGATTGGACTCCTCTCGTCTCAGCCATCCGAGCGACTCCTGTCTACCCGCGAGGCGGCGGTTTATTCTTTAGAGATGATCAGCCTCATGACATCATGCCCCTTCAGCCCTTAGGCGTCGCTTCTACAGCTCCTTTGACACATCTCCTGGGCAAGGAGATTATTGACGGGGAGGCTCACAGATGGACCACTGCTCCCTTCATCACTCCCTTAGAGTGTCATGGCTATCAGTTAGAGTGGACCCGATACGTGCTCATGCGGGAGGGGACTCGCTCAGGCGAGCCGGGATATATGACTCGGTTTTCTTGTCGATGTTTCATTATCACATTGACACCCCCGGCTACGGGCCTTTTGTGAGAGGTGGAACTATTCCACCAATACTTTGTTCATCGATGACCGGAGCCGACTCCGACCCTCCCGGAGATACGACGGCTGACGGGCCGCCGATCTTTGGCCATTTCTATGACGAGTTCATGGTCTCACCCGCTGACTCGGGAGACTTCACTCGATTTCCGTCTTCTTTGCAGAGGACTTATGAGATTTATTACCATCTACGGAGGGGGCATCCCGGAGTCCCATTCAGGCATTGGATCGCCTATTTCACCGACCGGGTCCATACTCGCCCTACGGGCTTAGCTTCCACTAGAGATCCATTTGGTACAGGTCGGCTCGAGATTCATCATGACGGCCCTATCCCTTCTCAGGATACCCTGTGTTCACATGACGTGGATCGGGAGACTTATCTGACTGCTTTCATCTCTTGGTGGATCTGCTATTTCTTATTGCCTAGCTCCCCCGCATACACCATTCGGCCTTCGGTGTTCGTCATGGCGAGCCTGATCGCACGTGGCGACAGGATTTCTTTGGCCGTGCCTGTACTGGCCAACATTTATAGATGTCTCCGTGGTCTGACTTCATCCCGTAGTCCTTCACAGTGCCAGGAGTTGATTCCATGGCATCTGATTAGTGGATGGCTCCATTTGCACTGGTCTGGCTCGTATGATCCCAGTATGGCGGTTACGCTGCGGGACCGCCTACCTTTATTGAGTGACTTGGTTGGGGTGCAGCTAGCTTCATTGACTCCGGAGGCTGCTCGGTATAGATTCTTCAGGAGCCGAGACCATTTGCGCTTCTCTCGAGATAGATCGGTGGCCGTGTGGACGGCGCCAGGGTTGCCGACAGGATGGTGACTGACAGTAGGGTCCCTTCTTCTGACCCCTCTAGCATCCGAGCCAGGCCTATTGACTTGGAGTACCTTATCAGTATCCGTCAGGGCTTCCTTCCCCTCAGATTGGGCGATTATATGTTCATTGAGCCTTATTCGCCGCATCGATGCGCACATCAGTTTGGCTTGGATCAGGATATTCCAGCGCCTCTTCTCCGCCCTATATCATTGGCAGCCGATTTGGAGGGTATCGGATGGTGCTATACTCACCTTTTCCGACTAGGCACGGGCACTCGCTACCAGATGGTATCTACTTCTAGGGCTTTTACCTTCTCGAGGCGTTATCAGCAGTGGTATTATGAGGCTATCCGCTCTTATCAGTCGTATACTCCTCCGGTGGTCGTCCGGAGTACATGTCCACGAGATGGTCAGCCTCTATTGGACGGTACTGTCTCACGTGATCGCAGCCCTTTCCCGGCCATTGCCGTAGAGCTGTCGA
This sequence comes from Schoenoplectus tabernaemontani, assembly GCA_037127355.1. Taxonomy (NCBI): domain Eukaryota; kingdom Viridiplantae; phylum Streptophyta; class Magnoliopsida; order Poales; family Cyperaceae; genus Schoenoplectus; species Schoenoplectus tabernaemontani. The sequence goes on from CM073740.1 coordinate 12,916,676, forward strand.
TTTTCGTGGTTTAGACAAATGGTTTTCTCTGCTCTTCGCTAGACTATTCTCACAGGTACACTTCATCATCATTTTAGGTTATTTCCCTTTGATAAGCCTCGTCTCATCTCAATCAATTCTCTTTTGATTCAGAGCTGGCCTATGAGTATGATCATGCAGAGCCCGGATTCTCGGTCCCTCGCTCACGAGTTGTTGACATTCATTCTCAGTCGCCTGTCGAGCCACCGGCTTCAGCCGCTGTGGGAAGAGATCGAGACAGCACTTCTCGGCCGTCTTCCCCATCTTCTTTTCCTTCTCCCACTCCGGGTGATTTTCTTTACTGACTTGCCTAACCTTATTCGGGCACACTTTATTTACGGCTACGATTAGGGTTTATTTTTCAGCTCGCGAGACATCTCCTTTAGAGCGGCCGAGATGACATTATAGCATTCACCGGCGCGGCGAGCACTTGTTCTCTCAGATTTTGCACCGACCTTGCCGTCGCGGTTCGTGTGCATCATTTAATACTTAGTTGCCAATATGCACCGGTATTTTCATCCTTACATGTAGATTTTACAGGCCTCGAGATCGATGATATGGCATCTCCACATCGTTCGAGTCTTTCTTTTATGACGGTCCTGCCTCACCGTCGATTTTGCTAGTACCCACTGGGGATGGTGACTCATTCGATGTGGTTTTGGGGCCGGTGCTCACTCTTGCGAGATCAGAGGAGGCTTCTTTCGAGCAGGGGAGTCCATTGGCTGTCGAGCCCGTAGGCGACGAGCCATTATTGATCGAGGGAGGGCCATCCCATGTCCCTTCATCTCCTGACAGGCAGCCTCTCGTGGCTATAGATGGCGGAGTCTCATCAGATAGTCGGGTGGAGGACTCGACTGAGCGGGCTACAGTCGATTATGACTCTGAGCTGGATGAGAGTTGGCTAGTGGAGCAGCTATTCAACAGTCCAGAGACGGAGGTCCCGGCTAGTGAGGGTCTCACCGAGCCTCATGCCTCTCCCGGTACTTTATACTTTCCTTTGTCATTTGCTCATATTTACTTTTCTATGTATTTATGCTTTTCATTTTATTTTGTAGCCGGGTCTGGTGCACCTGCGGGTCCTCCTGAGGCGACCGACATCCCTATCCCTGATTCAGTCCCGCCGGTCTCAGGCGACGAGGCGATAGTTCGGATCTTCTCTTCTTTTATTTCTTCTTTGATTATGATAAGGTGTCTGACCCATTTATTTTGTTGCAGATGTTACACTGAGGGATGTGAGGCTTGCCCTGGCTGAGCTGGCGGATGCACTCCGAGACACTTTCTTCGGAGACTATCCGCTAGATTTTGAGATCCTGGATTCTCTGCCCGATGACTTCTCCTTCGACTGGTATAGGCTGATGCGGGATACCATCGCGCCAGCTCTACTCGTCGCGCCTCATCTTGAGAGTACCTTCATTTCTAGGAGGTGTGAGGAGCTGCTCAGGGCTTACCAGGATGCGAGCTCTCTCGTATACCAGCACGAGTTAGAGATCCATGAGCTGCGCAGGCACTTGGAGGCCGCTCGACTCCGCTATCTTCAGCGGCTCTCTTCTTGTGCCACTCTCCGCTCCATGGGAGTCAGTGGTGGGCCCGCTCGACTGCTCGTGCAGGAGCTAGAGGACCATAGATTATCGGTGGAGGGCTTCTCTCGACATCTGGCGGGACGTCTCCCGAGTTGCAGATTCATTCGAGCGCCCGGGATAGTGCTTTCTCTCGGTTCCTGGACTTCGAGGCAGCCTCGGAGGAGGATAGGCACTCCCTCCATACTTATTTGGAGACCATTAGTACTTGTATTGTTGAGCCGGAGTCCCGCTTTTTGGGCCCGTAGATTGTACTCTTCATTTCTTCTTTTTTTTTTTTCTTTTTGCTTGTTATTGTATACATGGTACTTTGACACTTGTTATTTTTGGGTCCCTTTGTTGTTGATGATACTTGCTTTTATTATTATCTTCTTCGTTACTTCCTCTCAGCAGTGCGCGAGGAAGTATTTCATTGATTTCATGCATTTTACACTCTCAATCTTAATTGTAAAAGCGCCTAATTACAACCGCTTTATTTTCGTATAACATCTCGGTACAAAAATAGAAAAAAAGGAAAACTTTACAGCACCCTATTGCACTTATCCTATACATTGCTTCTCTTTATTTATTACAATACAGAACATAAGTAACCGTGGTATTTTACGGATACCGAACTCCGTTGTATTGACCTCTAGGCCGGTACGAGAATAAACCCGTTTATCCCTTTATTACTGATGGATAAACTTACCAGTATCAATTGGATTGTGGATGCAATTGATAACACCATTTTGTGGATGTTCCTTGTATACTTGATTGGTATTTATTCGTGGAAGCTCACCCACTCTCCCCTCATTTGTGCACCATTGCGTGCTGAAGTGGAAACTCACATTCGCTCTTCTCCACTCAATTTGTTTTGTGGGGATCCTACCCTCAAACATCCATCACGCATCCCTGTGAGACAGGCTTTCATCGGGTAGGTCCGCTCTCCATGACCTGAGTCACTTCTTTAAGCGAATTACTTTATTTGACACTGAATGTCGGGCAAAGCGTAAACCCTTAATCTGACCCCTCCATAACCTATTTTGGGATTTGAAATAGATCACCTCCTTGGGCGTGTGGTACTTTTACGGATGAACGTACCCAACCTAGTTTTATATATTTTGGCTACCCTCAAACATCCATCACGCATCCCTGCGAGACAGGCTTTCATCGGGTAGGTCCGCTCTCCATGACTAGAGTCACTTCTTTAAGCGAGCCGCTTTGTTTAACATAAAATGTCGGGTACAAGCATAAACCCTTGATCTGACCCCTCCATGATGCGCCGTGGGATTATGACACGTCATTTCTTCGGGCGTGTGGTGCTTTTACGGATGAATGCACCCAACCTGGCTTTGTATAACACTCGTGGTGTCGGGGACAAAGGTGGCAACCCCTTATTAAAAAGATTTTATTATTTTTTATTATTTTTTTTATTATTTTTTTTTTAATTGATGAGTAAGGAAAATAGGTTTTTATTGTTTTACTTAGATATCATTTTATTTTATTAGAAGAGAGCAGATTTTTTTTTTTGGTTATTAGTGATACATGTTACTAATAGTACGAGAGTTATTTATTTACATGCCCTCGGAAGCGACTATTTACTAGCCACCAATTTGCTCGACCTATCCCTTGGCTTGCGCCGCGGGCGACCAATATGAGCAACTTTCGTCATTGGGCGACGTATAGTTTGAGGGACAACCGCAAACCCCGCCCATTTTTGTGTTTATTCTGTATCAAATGGACAAACCCAGTGGTATTTGTATTGTGAGCCCAAACACCAAAGCTCTCGCCTTACATTCTCGCGTGATTTTGGCATTGAATTCTCTTATTCTATTTTTATTTTGTTGTAGGGCTAAATGTGTTTGTGTGGTTTTGGATTTTTGGATGCATTCTATCTACAAATGCACAAGTAAAGTTTTTTGGGATTTTTTATGCAAAAGTGGAAGTTAGACATGGGTTTGTGTTTCGTGCACGTGTGTGTAAACGAACACTTATTCCCTCCTTATTTATTTACAATAGATACTACTCAGTTGGCCCCGCTTTGGGCTATGTGTAGTACTTCTTCAAATATCGCCCGTTAATTGGTGGCATGGGCCTTTCACCTTCGTGGTCTATGAGTTGGTATGCGCCGCCCCCGTATACCTTCTCAATTACGTATGGCCCTTCCCAATTTGGAGAAAATTTTGGGCCGATGTGCCGGCCAATGATCGGCCTCTTAAGGACAAGAACAAGCTCCCCTTGTTGAAATGCCCTGACTCGCGCCATTTTGTCATATGCCCTTGCCATTTTTGCTTGATATATCTCAAGATTCTGCTGGGCTATTAATCTCTTCTCGTTCATGGCATCCAATTCGTCCAATCTAAGTTGTTGGCATTCATCCATGGTCATATCATTTTGCATAGTCACCCGCAATGATGTAATTCCACCTCGAGAGGAGAACGGCTTCAACCCCAAAAGCCAGAGAATATGGGGTAGCTTGCGTAGGTGTTCGGTACGTGGTCCATAAGCCCATAATGCCTCCTGTAGACGATTATCCCAGTCTCGTTGGTTGCCGTCCACGGTCTTTTTCATGATATTGATTAGGGTTTTGTTAAAGGCTTCGGCTAGGCCGTTGGCTCTTGGGTTGTAAATGGACGAGAATCTCCAATCAATATTGAATTGCTCCGCCAGGGCATAAACTTTAGAGCTTTTGAAGGTCGTCCCGTTATCGGATATTATCCGTTGTGGGGTGCCGAATCGGTAAAGAATGTGCGTTTTGAAGAACTTGACCACATCGGATGCTTTAACTTCTTTGAGTGGGACGGCTTCGGCCCATTTCGTAAAGTAATCCGTTGCCGCCAAGATGAACCGGTGACCTCTCGACGTAGGAGGGTCTATGGGTCCCACTATGTCTGTGCCCCACATATTAAATGGCCAGGATGCTATTGTGGGATGCAACGGGCTCGGCGCTTGGTGTATAAAAGGGCCGTGTATCTGGCACATGCGGCACTTCTTTGCGTGAGCTTCACAATCAGCCACCATTGTGGGCCAATAATACCCCATTCGCTTGATTTTTAACTTCATTTTTGGCCCGGACTGATGCGCTCCACATAGCCCAGAATGAATTTCTTTCATAACCTTTCTCGCTTCGTGCCCGATACACATCTTAGCCCATAATCGATCATAAGACCTACGGTATAGCGTATTGCCCACATACGCATACCGTAGTACCCGTTTTCTTAGTTGATCAGCCATCCTTTTATCTTTGGGAAGGGTACCATGCCGGAAATATTCAATGAACGGCTGTCTCCAATCATCGTCTTCTCCAGTTATCATTGTTTCTTGGCATTCTACCTTTTCTGGTCCAATATTTTTATTGTTTGCATTGTCGTCTGTTGTTTGACACAATGATAATGGCCTCTATTACGGACGGTGATGTGGATTTCCGCTCGTTGGTTCACCCACTCTCTTGGCGAGTTTGGCCAACGTATCCTTCGCCATTCACGGCCCTCGTGACCTTCTCAATGGACACATACGGGATTTTCTTCATCGGTTCCATGGCCTTCGGTGATATTGTATTAGTTCCGCTTCGGGACCTTGTATTCGCCAATTATTTGATTTATTATCACCGTGAGTCCCCAAAGATGCGCACGGCCTTGATCTCTAGCTCCGGTGATGCGATGCTCTAGTCGGCGATAAGCGCTTCATACTCGCTTCATTATTCGTGCATGGTTCGGTTAAAGCCGAGAGAATGTCGTATTATCCCGCCTTCCGGGTTACGAAGACTAGTCCCGCGCCAGCTCGCACAGTTGGGACTCCCGGGCCCGCGATCGGCTTGATCGACGAGGCACCATCAAAGTATAACTCCCATATAGGGTTTCCTTCTTCAACATGTAGAGTTTCCTCATCGGGAAAGTCACATTTTAATGGAGAGTCGTCTTGAATTGGGTGTGCAGCCAAGAAGTCCGCCAGCGCCTGCCCCCTTGATCGCCTTTTGCGGTGTGTAGGTGATGTCGAACTCGGTAAGAATGATCGCCCATTTGGCCGGCCTACCCGTCAACATTGGCCGGGTCATCAGATATTTGAGGGGGTCCACCTTGGATATTAAAATGATTTTGTGGGCTAGCATGTAGTGTCTCAATTTCTTCACCGCGAAGATTAGGGCTAAACAATGCTTTTCAATTGGCGAATACCCGTGTTCTGCTCCCACCATCATGCGGCTTAAATAATATAGCGCATTTTGATTACCATCCTGGTTTTCTTGTGCCAATAGGGCTCCCAAGGATCCGTCCAGGGCGGTCGTATATAGAATGAGTTCCTTCCCGGGTATGGGCGCCGCCAATACTGGAGGGTTGAGTAGATAGGCCTTGATCTCTTCAAAGGCTCGCTGGCACTCGCCATCCCATTTAAACGGGATATTCTTCTTAGTCAACCGGGTGAAGGGTTGGATTTTGCCCGATAGGTTGGCTATGAACCGCCTGATGTACGCCAATTGCCCTTGCAAGGATCGCAATTGTTTTAAATTCTTCGGCGGGGATAGTTCAGTTATTGCTTTGATCTTGCCCGGGTCTATTTCAATTCCCCTGTGGCGTACCACAAACCCCAGAAATTTACCGGATGATACCATGAATGCGCATTTCAACGGATTTAATTTGAGTGCATGTTCTCTTAGGCGGTTGAAAACGACCTCAAGATATTGGAGGTGTTCTTCATACGACATGGCCTTGATGACTAGATCATCCACATAGCATTCTACTATCTTGTGGATCAGATCGTCGAATATCTTCATCATCGCCCGTTGATAGGTGGCACCCGCATTTTTCAGCCCAAACGGCATGACTTTGTAACAATAGATGCCAATCGGCGTGCGGAATGCTGTGTGCCTTTCATCTTCTGGCGCCATTTTGATTTGATTATAGCCCGCATAACCGTCCATGAAGGAGAAGACTTCATAGGAGGATGTATGGTCAATTATGATTTTGGTTACTGGGAGCGGGAAATCATCTTTAGGGCACGCCTTGTTTAAGTCCCGAAAATCTACGCAAATGCGAATCTGCCCATTTTTCTTTTTAACCGGGACAATGCTAGCCACCCATTATGGCGTCTCTTCTTCCCGTATAAAGCCTGCGTCGATGAGTTTCTTCGTCTCCTCCACGACCTTTTCTTCCAGTTCTATTCTCATCCGCCTCGGCGCTTGTTTAATCGGCTTGAAGGTTGGATCAATTTTTAAATAATGAACCGCTACGTTGGGATCTAATCCAGGCATTTCTTTATAACTCCAAGCGAAGCAGTCCATGTAGTTTTTAAGGAATGTCTTCAACCTGTCAGCCACCTCTTCTGGTAATGATGCACTTATGAAAGTTGGTCGTGGGTCTTCTTCCGTCCCCAGATTGATTTCAGTTAACTCATCGACCGTATTAGGCTCTTTTTCTAGTTGTTTTAAGGCATTTTTCAGAACCGGGGTACTGTCCTCTTCTGTTTCATTGTCTAACATTTCAACAGAAGTCATGCAACAGCTTTCTTCTGTATGGTGTTCGTTGAGGGACCCCTCGAAACATGCTGCGTCGTCGCAGCTATACCCTAACCCCCGGGTGTATTTTATTTTACCATCCAGGCCCAAAACCTTATTCTGGCCGCCATTCCAGAGTTCATCGAAGCGCTTGGCCTCGGCCTTGGATATGTCTCTCAGACATTTTGCCCTTTTTGCTAGTTTATACAGCTCCTTTCCAAAGGGATGAGATGCAGTGTCACCGCTCGTTGCATTCTCCGACTCTTGTTCTATCACCCACTTCTTCCAAGTGTTGTGGTCAGGGTTCTTCAGGGATTGATTCGAGTCACTCTGATAGAAAATTATAGCCTTGTGAATGATAGTTCTCCCTTTGATACGCTCTAACTTTATCGGCACAATAAAGGTCTTTAGGGTTTGAATGTGGTTCACTTCCCTTGGCATAAGGTCTTTGAAATGCCTTTCGGGGACCGCAGTGATCTCTAGCGCTGCCATCTCCTCTTCTATTTCAATATTCATGACTGAGTTGGAGCGGTAGATTTCCTTGATTGGCTTTCGTCTCGCAACTTTGGGTTTGCTAGGTACGGGAGTGTGCGAGATCATATAGGCAACCCCTTTGCCTTTGTTATTTGAGCTATGCGGAGCTAGGTCTTGTTGAAAGCTTTTCGGGAGTTGGATTGTTCCATTTCTGTGCCCTTCTTCTATGAAGTCCTTGAATACCCAACATTCTTCAATTGTGTGACCCAGTATGCGATGATAAGGGCAGAATTCACCTTCACCGGCTCTCTCTATGTCTGCGGGTCTTTTACAGGCGGGAAGTGTCAATCCGCTCTTTAGGGCCTGCTCAAATATCCGAGCTGTTTTATTTTTCAGAAAAGAGTATGGTTTACTCTTCTTGGCCTTGAGGGTTTGCATGACGGCCGATTGTTTAGCTTTCGTTTCTTCCCCCTTTGATTCATCTACTATAACAATTACCCGTTTGCCGCTATCGGGTGCTTGCCTTTCGGGGGTCCCGGAACGGGGTTCGCTCGCCATTTCTTTGAGTAGCTCGGAATTATAGATTGCGGTTTGCAGGTTTTCAATCATTATCATGATTTCATTGTGTTGCGTCTTGATATCCTGCATTACTTCCCATTGTTCAGACACCTCCCTTCTATTATTCTCAACCTGGTGCCTCATTTCATCGACCACATTCCAAACGCGAGCTTCAAAATTCTCCCGCCATGAGCGTTCTTCGCTTTATAGGCTCGGCCTAACCGGGTTATCCCTTCCGCTACGGATCCCGTATTGATCATAAATGACTCCTCGCTTTCATTATCTCGTTTCGGGCCCTTTATATGGCTTCTTGAGGATGTGATAGATGATCTCTTCGTCAGATTCTTCTTCCCAGGGCTGCCGACCATGGCTAGATTCTTCCCCCGAGGTAATATCGCCCGAGTTGTTGGAATCTTCGGAGTCTTCTCTTGAAGTTGCCTCTGAGATCTGGATTTGAGGGGTGTTGGTAGGTTTAAAATTGAAAATGACTTCCTCCTCAGAATCACTTGAATTGATTTCGCTCGGCTTTGTTTGGGCTTTATATGTAGCCACCTGTTTGAAACGGAAGGTTGCTTCCTCACCCGACTTTCTTCCGGGTCTTTGGGCTCGAGCACCTCGGGGTTTAATATTAAATTTGACATCTTCTTCTTCTTCGGATGAGGTATCAAATTTAGGGCCTTTATTGAAAGGTTTCTGACCTGCTTTTGTTATTGGTCGGCTTGGCGCCGTAGCGGATTTAGGCAGAAAATATTGGGCGTCATTGAATTTAATCTCATGCACCCCGAATGGTTTGACATCTCCGTCAATTCTCTTTTGTTTACCATTCTCAATATATTTTAGGCATTGGTGCAGAGTAGAGGGTATGACCCGATTCTTTGTGGAGCCACGGCGACCCAAAGAACGCCCGATAAGAAGTTTCGACGTAATGACATAGAATTTGGTAGGCGCTTTTAGGCTTCCGCATTGCAGGTTCAGAGTTATAGCTCCCAGGGCCTTTTGGGAGTTTTGATTGAAGCCATGAATGATCACCTTTTCGTCAGATAGGTTCTTCACATCTAAGGTGATGGTCTTCAGAGTTTTAAGCGGCATGATATTGATCGAAGACCCCGCGTCGACCAGGATGCGGCCAATCTTTTGCCCTCCGCAGTTTCCGATAATGTACAACGGGCGGTTGTGGTCGACGGTGCCTATTAGGAGGTCATCGTCCGTGAAATTTATACAGGCGGCCCGCTTAGCGGTGAATAGGGCTTCCTGCATATTTTGCTCTATGAAGTATGACTTGTACTTCTCGGGATCTTGCAAGGCCTGGATTAGTACCTCCCTTAGGTCTTGTGACATCATCAATGCGTCGAATATGCTTAATAACGCCGGGATCTTACGCGCGATGTGCCAACACATTATATTCTTCGCCCGTCGACCGGTCTTTTCGGGTTCTTGCTTGGGTTCTCAACCTCTTTGCCTTTATTCGGGCTTTGTCTTTTCCTTATCGGACTCTTTGGGAGCTTGTCTCTCGGGTACGTAGTCCCGGACCGGAGCACGGCTTTGCATTCTTCATTTTTGTCCCGCAGGTGCTTGCTTCCCCTTCGTCATTTAGGAAGAACATCTCTTCTAAAGTTGGCATATCTTCGTCGTGAGAAGAATATACCATGTTGCACGAAGCACCCGCATCTCTTCGCTTTCTTCTTTATTCACTTCTTCATCTACATCTTCTTTCTTTTGACCTAGGGTTAGCTTTTCCCGATCTTCTTTGGAGATGAAGTGTTGAAGGGTAATCGCCTCGGGACTGCCCCCTCTCGTATTCTTCAATTTTATTCTTTCTAGGACTTGTTGTTTCTATGCTTCTTTCTTTCTTAAGAACTCCGGTCTCTTGGCTCGGTCCACCTTATAATATACCCCGGGTTTTGGTGGGACCACCGGCGTGATGTCGTCTTTCCATCTCATGCCGGGTTCTTTCTTAAGAGCTTTAAGCATTTTAATCGACTTCTTCGATAAGTGTGTAGTCCATTGTTCTTCTTGGTTTCCGCTTAACGGCCCGGATCTTCTCTTCTTCGTGAGAGATCATATTGGCTTTGTTCATGGGCCGATGGGCTTTGCAAGAACCCTTTAGGTAAAGTAATTTCACCATTTTTGTACGCCTTTCTCGACCCAATCTTTGAAGACCCAAAGAATCTTCAATTGAGTGCCCTAGTACTCGTGATATGGGCGTGAAGTTGGGTTCGTCTGACTTATCGGCATCTTCTGGGCGTTTACTGGCCGGTAGGGCTAGACCGTTCTTTAGTGCCCCTCTGAAGATTTGGGCAACTTTATCTTTCCTGAAGGAGTACGGTTTAGTCTTCTTTTGTCTAAGGGTTTCAAAACTCCGTGAACTCCCTCCTGGATTGGGTCTGGGTCCCTTATTGTAATTGTTGTCATTTGTGCCACTGCTGCCGCTTTGAGTATCTGTGTTGGCAACCATTTTATCTTTTAACGAGGTGAATGCCACCTTGGTCTCGGCTCGGGCTCCTCGTTGCGGCCTACTGTTCATAAAGTTCGGCACGGTGTGTGGTGACATTCTTTCCATATTGGATACCGATCTGAGCAAGTCTTTGAATGTGTTGACCTTTGTCACACCAAGAAGCATGCCCATCCACCCGTCAATATTTTTCATGATTAGGTTGACGGCCTCATCTTCGGTTAATGTGCGGTCGCATTTGATGCTGAGGTTCCGCCATCTATTGATAAAATCTGTCATTGACTCCCCTTTCTTGGGTTTAGTGCTTGCTAGATCGGCTATGTTTATTTTGTCAGACACCATGACGAACCGTGCCCTGAACGAGTCCGCCATCTCGTCCCAGGTCCTGATGCTGTTGTTTTCTAATGAATAGTACCATTGAAAGGCGGTTCCCACTAGGCTTTGAGGGAATTGTCTCAACAACAGTGCATCATTGCCGCCCGTGTTGCCGCACGAGGCTACAAAGTGGGCCAGGTGTTGTTCGGGGTTTAGATCTTTATTGCCTTCCCCGGAGAAGGTCCTGAAGCGAGGGATCACATACCCTTTAGGATATTCTTCTAAATCGTATATGGCGGGGTATGGATGTCCACAGTTTTTAACGGGAGGGATAGCGTATCCACCTCCAGCTATTTGCATTTGCTGGGCAATCATGGCTTGAATCTCTTTCCGGGATATTCCCGTTGGTTCAGCCTCCACTTCTATTGTTCTATGTGGATGAGGTTTAGAATTGACGGGTTGTTTTCCCTTATGATTGCTTTTGGTACTGTGGACCCCTTCTTGACGGGAGCTACCAGCTTTGAAATTGGCGTCTTGTGATTCTTGCAAGGATTTGACCGCCTTAATCAATTCTTCATTCTGTTTCAGCATGGTAGCAATTAACTCCCGTTGCCTAATCAGCTCTTCGTCCCGTGCCTCGATGTGGCCTTTCAATATTTCAATTTCATCGACGGGCACTTCGGGACGTGTTTCAACGTCATCTTCATTATCGAAGAAGTCAGGGTTTTCGTTGTGATCTTCCCTTCCCCGCTTGTTGCCTCGGGGTTGACTCTCTTGGGAGGTCTCCTTTCCTACCATTATTTTTGTTGGTATTGGTGACGTGAGCTTGATTAGGCGGGGACCGGTCGTCTTGGGCCATATTCACCTCAAAGATCGGTGTCCGGATCGCATCGTAGCTTATGCGATGGTGTTGACCGAGAAGTGCTCTTCATAGCGAGCGGTTCTTTTCTTCTTCTTCGTTTGGTCGAGGCGTTATTTTCAAGTTGTTGAGTGGTATTCTCGAGCCTAATCGGTGAATACACTCTTCGACCTAGGCGGCTAAATACGCTCTCGGGCGAGTGTTCGAGTTGCCGCCTTGTCGGGGCCGGGGCTTGAGACCGGGGTTTTGTTGGTTGGGAACCCTTCGGGACCCACATCCGCCGGGTGCTTTGGTGTTGCCTTTGATGTAAATCTCCTCGGGTGCGGAGTGGAGACAATGGCTTGCGGCCGAGCCATGTCTTGAGATTGACCGGAGCGGGAGACGTATTGTCTCGACCTAGCGTTTCTAACGCTCTTCCTCTGTTTGAGGGCCCTGTGAGCCTTGTAAATGGCTTCTGCAGGGGCTTGAGACTTGTCCTGGCGGCGCTGAGGCTTTGAGTTGGGCGAGGTGTGGGCTTAGGCACCTCCCATGCCAGGCGGAGCTGGCCGGTGGCCGAGTTCTTAGCCACTATACGAAGAGCTGTGAATTTGTTGGAGACTGGGATAGCTGGCCTAGCCACCAGCTGGTTTTGGTATGCATCCAGGGCCCTTTTCCTGGACGCTTGAGAGTTGCGGGTAGTTTGGGCTGCGGCCGTTGGGGCCGTCCTCTTGGACGGTCGCCTTCTCCTCTTTGGGGAGGTAGTAGGAGAGGCCATGACATGTTGTTAGAATACCCTTAGGAGTCGGGGTAATTGAGTCCTCCTCCTCGTCCGGGATGGAGATCCGGACGGTTGCGGGAGTGATCGTGGCCACCGGAGCCGGGCCATAGAAAGTGAGTTCTTGTGGGATGGTCCCAAGAACATGAATAGCTTGCCCTCCGGGCTCGTGCGGGTGACGACAGTGTAAGGAGCGAGGTTGAAGTTTCCGAAGTATGCCATTTCCTGCAAAAACAAAAATACTTGAAAATCATTAGTCATTTTTAGCGCATAGAAGACCACTTGTATCTTTTAACTATTCTATTTGCTTCTCTCTTCCAAAGATAAGAGGAGAATCTAGGTCCCACCGGGCGTGCCAGATCCTGTGCGACCCTTTTTCGCGCGCTCCGCACCGCCGCTGGGCGATGGGATGCGGAAGAAGGACACGGAGATCCCTCCCAAGCGTGCATCTGTTTAGTGCGGCTGATTCTGCCGTTTAGAAAGATTTGGATGCACATTTAGGGGGGTTTTTAGTGATTGTGAGTTCTTGTAGATTCCGGGGCGCAAGCCCCCACCGTTAATTACCCCGGCTACTAACCTCGAGGCACCTCTGGATCTTTAAAAGGAGAAGCAAATAGTATAGTTAAATGATGGTCAAGTGGTCGTCCGGGTTCAATAAAAGGTCGATCCCATGGAAGACGAACCTACTACGGATCGGTCGGTTTTACTCGCCTCGAGAGATAACCTTACTACGGATCGATTAATCTCTTTGAAGGGGTTCGAGGTGAGTCTACTACGTAACGACTCAACCTCGGTTCATCTAGAAAATGAACCTACTTCGAATGGTTCACGCTGATCCTATGGAAGACGAACCTACTACGATCGGTTCGGTCTATACCACCTCGAGAGATAACCTTACTACGGATCGATTAATCTCTTCGTAGGGGTTTGAGGTGAGTCTACTACGAACGACTCAACCTCGTTGATCTAGAAGATAAACCTACTACGAACGGTTCAATCTTAACTAGTCAACAACCAATCACACAAAATACAACTCGAAGCACCGAGCCTATTGATCTTGAGGTTGGTGAATCGGGAGAAGGGTGGATTTGGCCCACGTGTTTCTTCTCACCGATCTTCTAGATCATGAATTCGAAGCACTAAGCCGATTCATAAACCTAGGAACACAACCGCACACAATGTCAAACCTAAGCACTAAGCCGCCTAACATTGAGGCATGTGTTAGTGAAGGAACCTACTACGAACGGTTCACATTCACTGTTTTGTGGATGAATCTACTACGAACGATTCAATCTCACGATCTCGGAAATGAACCGAAAGACAAACTTATCGACGGATAAGTTCAAATTTACTAGCTCAAATGGTCATGAATTACTTGTTCATGACACCGAGTCATTAAGATGTCACTTCTCTCGACATCGTAATGTTCTTATCTCTTGGAGTCGACATATCTCTTCATGTTGACGTCGCAGCCTTGATTATTCTTCAACGAGCGTCAAGATGTTCTTGTCTCGACTATCTCCTCATGTTGCTGTCCAAGCCTTAGTTATTCTACGTCAAGATGTTCTTGTCCCAACTAATCGCTCTAAATGTTACATTATGTATGCAAAATCACTGTGTTGCTCTACACCCCTTGTGTGAGCATATTTGTTCATCTCTAAAATGTAAAAAGATTATTACATAATATCTTTCATTATTATCTCTATTATAAAGGTGAATTTATTTTTATTTTTATTTTTAAACTCTATTTATTTTTGTAGAAAATTATTTACAAAAATAATAGGAAATGGGTTAGCTATTAACTAGAATTTTATTTATATTTTTGGATTTTATAATAGCTAAAGTAGTAGAATTTTATTTTTTATTATTTCTAAACTCTATTTATTTTGTAGAAAATCACTTACAAAATAATAGAAAATGAATTGGCTATGATTTTATTTGTATTTTTAGGATATTTATAATAGCCAAAGTAATAGAATTTCATTATTATATTTTTTTATATTGAAACATTATTCATTTTGTAGAAATTATTTACAAAACAAAAAGATGAATTAGCTATATTATTTTTTATTTTTATTTTTAGGATTTATAATAGCTAAAGAAATCATTATTATTATTCTATTCTATTTATGATAGTTTTATTATTATATTTTTATTATTTCTATTTATTATCTATAGAAAAATATAAGATTTTTGTTTTATTATTATTATTATTATTTGAAAATAGCTACAAAGGATGAAATTCATTATATTCTTTATTACAACTATTATTTTTATTGTATTTTATTCATCAAAAATATTTTTATTGTATATTTATTTAGAAATAACAAAAAGAGTACAATTCATTTCATTATATAACTTTATTATCATTCTTTATTATAGAATAAAATGCATTTATTATCTATCACTATGATTATGCATATTTCTTGTATATTTATATTTTTGTATTATTTTATTTTTTACAGAAAATATTAACATAATATTCATTTGATATTATTATTTATTTTATTTATTAAAGAATAGAGCTAATCTCATTATTTATTATTGCATATTATTATTGTCATTATTATTTTATGGATAATCATCAGAAAAAAAAATCATTAAAACATGTCCAATTATTATTTATGATTTTATTTGAATTTTTGGAATTTTTATAGTATTTAAAATGACAAGTCAAAGCTAAGTCAAATATATCAATATATGTAATATCTTTTGCTTTTAAATTGTTTCAACATGATTATATTTTTAAAACTGAAATATTATTATATAGAAAAATAGTATGAAAAATAAGGAAATTTTAGAAACAAATTTGAATTAATTTGGAGTTTAGGAGCATTTTTAAATGATTTATTTACTCTATATCATTAATATTCTGTTATTAATCAATTATTGGGCTTAATCTGGGCCTTTAGATCCATATCAAGATTAGTGTACATCTTTTATTCAACTCTGTTTTCATTTGGGCAGCCGGATTCACTTTAAGATTAAGTTGTATAAGATGTAGGGCCCAGATTCAATTGATCTTTAATTTTCTTAAACTTCGGCAGATCCTATCCATCAATGGGTCTCAAGATGGGTGAAACGCTTCAATAATCGTGCGGATAGACTCTCTCAGTCTTCCGTCCCGCTGATGCCTCAAGATTCGCGTTAGATGGCGTTCTCGACCGCCGAGCTTTTCTTCTCCGATCAGATTAGAGTAGTAGCATCGTCTATGTGGGAGGAGTCCAACTGTGACTTCCGATTAGAAATCCACACATAGATGAAGAGGAGAGTCATGTACCGATTTCTGGTACAATGACACGACTTGGACCGAGTTGGATTAAATGGATTTGTTGATCGAATTGAACGTTAATTCTTGCAATTCTTACATTATAACTCATCGCCATGATGTAATCGAGATATTCATTCACTGTTTTTAAGTAATTAACTCCAATTATAACAAGTATCTCCAAGCAATTCATACGGTTTCGTACCAGTTGAAGAGTTGATTGCAATTTTGATTGCCTGAGCCTTGAATATGAACTACACATGCTTATCACCCCTCTGTACAACTTTACTTGATTTGTCCGGTAGTTAGAATCATGAATTCGTGGTGAATTTCATGTTACTGTACAGAAGAGATGCGCGAATGGATGTATTCACTGAATTATCACTGATTTAATTATCAATTACACTCAATTGAGACCCAATTGGTCAATCAATCTTGCAATAGTGTCAGGAGGGTTACACAAACCCTTCAACTGATCTCAAGTATAATCATTGTTGAATTATTTGGAATAAAACCCGAGAGGGTTACAAAAACCCTTCAACCGAGCTTCACACCATCTACACATCGTGATTATCATCAAGAAATAACAAATGGACAGAAGGAGGAGGAAAAAGATCAAGCAATTGAGAAATAACAAAAAAATTCAGAAAAAAGGAAAAAAGGCAGAATTATCCAATGCTCACATTGATCTTTTCACAAAATTACACTCAATTAACAATAGTTACCTTGTTCTTGATGCTTTCTGAGATGAGCAAGTAACTAATCAAGATTCAAACTTGATTCAATTAAATGGATCTTTGTTGAAAACCGATCAATCTTTCTTCTTTTCTCTCTATTATGTCTTGGGACTATTTCTTCTCTCTTCAGCTTTCTCTCTCCAGTGCCCTCCTTCTCTTATGGCCAGAATGAGGTTTATATATATTAGAAGCTTAATTGTGATTGGTGGATTGATTAGTGGCCGGATTGCAATCTTTCAATTAATCTCACCCCTTGATTGCTTCTTATTCAACTGTTAGGATTAAATTGTGTTTCTTTTCACTTAATCCATTGACTTTTAGTCAACCCTTGACGCTTCTAGTTGTTAGAGTTAGTTAAATTTTCTTTCTATTTACTCCTTTGCCACTTCCTTGCACCAATTGGTTCTTCCACGTTTCCGAGCTTTCTAGAACATTCTAAGCGCTTGAACACTCCCAAGATACTCCCTATATAGTCTCCAAGTGCTTTTTAATATCAATTGATCAATTAAAAATCCATTTCTTCATTTGAGCTTCACACTCGCCTACACTCAATCAATACCTTTCCTTCATCTATTCTTTCAATTGGCAGCTTGTACAATCTCTCTTTATCTTCTAGAATCGATCTAGCACTCCTGCCTGGACAATTGAGCACCATATCACCAAGTTCAAGCATCCATGCTCATGGCCGGTTTGTGAATCGATGAAACACTGAACTAGAGGCTTCCACCAGTCACCCTGACACTTACCTTAGCATCGTTTGTGTAAAAGAAGTGAGCTTACATGATCAATTGAACTTACAAGCATTCACAAAGGTAATTTCCATTTTCAAGCCGATTAATTACTTCACAAATGCTCTCTCTCTCTTGCTAATTCTTTCAATTGATCGCTTGAATAGATATCTTAGTAGCGCCTAGAGGTCTCGTGAAGAGAATTGAGTAAGACATCGTGTAGATTCACTTCCCATTGATGGCGCCTTCATTGCATCTCGGGCGGAAGGAAGAGGAAGAGAGGAAGAAGAGAATGGGACGAGGGAGGATCAACGTCGGATGCGCGCGCGTGTACGTGAGCCAACATTCCCGCAATGCAAAGTCGAGAGAGGAGACGCATGGACCGGTACACACCTTGTTCTTTGTTTGATTTAAATTTCTGATTGTGAATGTGTATAGACATGGTGCATACTTGCTAGTGTGTGCTATACTCTCATGGACCTGACATATGGGCTCCATCTGTAAGCAGTTGAGTCTAGGCCCATGGGATTAAATTGCGAATTGATTAATAGCCTGCTTAAGCATAATGGATCTGACTTGTCATGATCTGATAGGGCCACACAATTAATCACCTTGTTAATTATCCAGTTCAGTGTTTAACTCGTGCTGAGGTGGCATCGCCATGTAGTCAATGCCATGTGTGTTTTATGCTTGCTTGTACCAATCGAGGTATGCCATCCGTCACACATGTGTATGTTGTGTGATGACATGGCACCAATCCGTGCTATGCCACGTGGCATCCAGCGGGGTGCCCACTTGTCGGCTCATCTTGTGGTATGGCCATTTGTCATGTCCCACATGGCCGAGGTGGACCAATAGGGAAGTGCCATGTGGCACCAAGTGGTGAGATGGCTCACTCGATGCTGCCATTTGTCATGCTTGCTCTTGTGGACCAGAGAGATGCCATGTGGCACAAAGCGAGGTGGCTTGATGTAGGCTTGTGATGTGGACTTACCAGGATGGCCTCCCATGTTGTCTTCGAGAAAGCGAGCCGAGGGAGTGTTGGCCATGGTGGCAAAGCCATGGGCAGGATGGGATGAAATATTGACACGTGTGTGTTGTGGGACCCACTTGTCGATATGTGGGACCCACATGGGTGAGGTGGACCAATGGGTCGACACGTGGCACCGATACGCCGAGGTGGCCCAACGAGGCGCCGACACGTGTCACACCCTCTCTCTCTCTCGATTCTCGTGTATGTGTGTTTAGGATCCCCGCTTGCACCCGCATGTGTCTCTCGTCCCCAAGTTGCACCCGCATGAACCCTTGATTGAATCTCGCCCTTGATCTTTCCTTTTAATCTGCTTTTATCTTCCCCGAATTTATTCTCGATAGCTCCACTTATCCAAAAATTATGAAATTTTCACCAAAAATCCCTAAATTCATGATGATCATCCCTGTAATTTTTAATTCCATTTTTACCCCTGCCTCTTTGAATTAAAAATTCTTTTATCTATAAAACCCTGTTTCTTCCTCCGAATTAATCCCATATTTCAATTATAGCTCAGTGTCTCTGCCAATTATCTCTCTCTTGCAGAAACCACCCTAACTAAATACCAATTAGACTCATATTGATATTCATTAGGGTTTGATCTCGATCAACAGATTGATTATGTCAACAATCTACAAATCTAGACTTGATCGATGGTTGCTCCCACTTTTTGCACTGATCGCCTTGTGAAATTGACTTTCAATCCCTTAACATGAGGGTGACTTGGTCAAAGAACTTACTACTTATCAAGAATTGACACAAATCAAAGCATGGTTAGGTGGTTGCTCACGCTTTGGCACCAGTGTCACCTTGAAAGCAAAATCACATTTGAAATTTCTCATGATTAGTTGTATCGTATACTAGCTTGGCATTGACATCATCCTTGTTGCATAGGGATTATGCTACTTCAGCTTCTTAGGATTTGCTCCGATGATAGATTCTTAGGGTTCAATTCGACTCCTTGATAGGTCACCGAGGTGCGGGGCCCACCCGTCGCTGAAAAATGATTACATGGATGACCCATCAAGAGATCTCTTCCTCTCTCCCCGAATCTCTTGAGCGTCATCCACATCAAATGAATAGGAGATGACAGTGGTATTTATATCCTTGCTCGCATTTAGGATTTCCTTGTGGGATTAGTGCTTAACCCCCGTTCCGGTTGATTAAACTCATTAGATAAGCTAGGTTTATGCTTTGTTGAGGCTATTTATAAAGCGGGCGCACAGTGGGTCCCACTTGTCGAAAAAGATATAATCACATGGTGACACCCGAGAGATCTCTCTCTCTCCCTCGATCCTCTCTCTGTCACTCATGCTTTGAGTGGATAGAGAATAGTGGGGTATTTATACTCTTCACTTCATGCCCGTGATTCCGTTGTGGGACAAATAAAGTTGCTCCGGAGTTCCGTCGGCGACTTCTTCCGATCAGTGGGCCCTCTCTTCCTTGTTTCTCTTCTTTCCCCTTCTTATGATTTATTATTAATAATTGATTTTATTTCCATTTATTCGGCTATTTATCCTTGTGATTTTTCAAGGGTAAACAGTATATATGTGATATTTTGAAAAAAATGAGCCATAATTAGAAGTTGAATCGCATTTTATATCGTGAATCATAGTATTTTATACTGTATCATGTATCATGTATCGTATCGTATCGTTAAGATACGCTAAACTGATCTTAAAATGAATTAATATTAATTAAATTTAATATATAGTGATTTTTTCACTTGAAAACATTATTATTTATCGCATTTATATAGTATGCTAGTATAATTCATACTATGTGATATATATATATATATATATGCACTGAGTTTTATTATAGCTTATATGATAATTCGATGAATTAATATCTAAGGAAAATAAAATAAAATAATTCTATTTTAACTAATGAAATCACTATAAAGTAAATTACAATAAGCACGTGTGGAAGAAGTATCTAAGAAAAATAAAATTAATTAAATAATCTAGTGTCCTTGACTACATTATTTGAATCTTTAAAAATTAATATAATTACCTATAGTTTTAGATGTTTCATAGAAACACTACACGCGTTTGTGTGTGTGAGAGAGAGACATGGGAGTAGGGACGGATACAAGATTTTAGTTAGAGGGGGTCAGTAATCGGATTGTAATAACTTATTAGGTCCAAATTCATTAACTAATTGGATAATAACTTAACCAAAAGCACTATTTTTTAAAATCCAGGGGGTCAACTGACCCCCCTTAGACCTTACTACATTTGTCCCTACATGGAAGAATAAAATAAATAAGAGTTACCCACTTGCACTATCTCGTGCTTGGAGTTTTTTACTTTTCTCTCTCAATAGCTGGCATATTTTTTCTTTTCTTTGTTTCTTTTTTATCTCTTTTTGCTTCTTTTTTTCTCGCACACTAAGGTTTTATGGTCGCCGAATAGGATGCGTGAAGTCAAGCGGAAGAGGTAAAGTCGAAAAAGTATATATATATATCTTAAAATTATTGTATTACTGGGATACGTATCGTATCGAGATATAGAAAGATACAGACACGATTCTTAATATTCTTCTCTCTAGAGATACAAAGTATAGATTCGTATCGTGAATCGTAAGATACTAACTTCTATGAGCCATACTACCCCTTAAGAGTGACATCGCCCTTTGATAACTCGCCTGATACTGACAGCATGAGGCGAGAGGGGGAGAGTAGTTCTGATGAGAGGTTAGTACATGTGGGGATGGTGTCTTGTCCTATTTTGATAGATCAAATGATACTGGGACGATCGGCTGAGGTGCCAGAATCATCGGTTGAGGTACTTGAAAATAAGACGGTTGTGGTTGAAGATGGTGGCGCTTCGACTCAAGACAAGCTAAGAGTGTATGCGAGGAGAAGAAAACAGAATGAGGAAATAGGGCCGACAGTGACACTTGTGTCAGTGAGTTCCTTATCTTAACCTACCTCGACTTGTGAGACATCTAACTCAAATTCAGAGTACCCAGGTGATATGATTCCTCTTGATTCACCTCCCGCTTCTATGCAATTGAGACCGATCTCTTGAGTCAATGTAGGATGTCCGCCTGATCACTATGATTTTCCATATGATATTACCTAGTTTGTCTCATTCTCTAGTATATCACCGGCTCATACATCATTGGACAATATTTCTATACCCAAGTGTTGGCAGGTAGCAAAGGAGGACCCAAAATGGAAAACGGTCATGCATGAGAAACTAAGGGTTCTCGACAAAAATAACACATGAGAGCTTATGTCACTACCACCTGGAAAGAAAGTCGTTGGATGCAAATGAGTCTTCACAATGAAGCATACTCCAGAAGGAAAGGTCGAGCGATACAAGACACGATTGGTGGCCAAAGGGTATAGCCAGATGTATGGCGTCAGCTATGATGAAAACTTTGCACCATTGACGAAGATGAGTATTGTGAGGACATTAGTTTCTTTGACAGTGAATGGTGGGTGGAAGGTACACCAACTTGATGTAAAGAATATGTTTCTTCATGAAAACTTATTGGAGGAGGTGTACATAGAAATACCACAAGGTTTCAACACAAATCAAACCATAGATAAGGTGTGCAGGCTTCAAAAGTCATTTTACGGGTTAAAGTAGTCTCCTCGAGCCTGGTTTGATAGGTTCAGAAAAGCAATGGTAGGTATGGGATATCAGCAGATCAATGCCGACCACACAATGTTTTATCGACAACACGGGGGGGTCATACTATGATGCTTGTAGTGTATATAGATGATATGATTATCACCGGTAATGATGAAGATGAAATTGAGTAAGGAGTTTGAGGTAAAGAACCTCAGACAATTTAAATATTTTTTTGGGATTGAAGCTTCTCGTGGAGCAGAAGAGATTGTCCTATCTTAGAGGAAGTATATGCTAGTCTTGTTGAAGGAGACAGATATGCTAGGGTGTAAGCCTGCAATTACTCTTATTGACCGGAAGACCAAATTAGGTGCAGAGGCATGAAAACCAGTAGAAGACCAAATTAGGTGCAGAGACATGAGAACCAGTAGATCGAGAGAGGTACCAAAGATTGGTAGGTCATCTGATCTATCTGAGTCATACTCGTACCGACATCTCATTTGCGGTTAGCATGGTGAGGCGCTATATGCATGATCCGAGAGAAGGTCATATTGATGCAAATACCAAATTCTGAGGTATTTAAAGAGTGCACCGGTGAAGGGGTTGATCTTCTGAAAGAATTGTCATCTAAATATTGAGAGCTATTGTTATTCTGACTGGGCTAGTTGTGCTGATGACAAGAGATCCACATCTGTATATTGCACGCTCGTAGAGGCAATTTGGTCTCTTAGAAGAGTAAGAAGCAATCGGTAGTAACAAGGTTGACATAGAGGCAAAGTACAGGGTCATGGCATTAGGAGTTGCCGAGATGTTATGGTTGAAAGATTTATTGACATATCTAAAATTGAATCAAGAGACTCAGATGAAGCTGTGGTGTGACAATCAATCAGCAATTAGCATTGCCAACAACTCTATGTAGTATGATAGAACCAAACACATGGAAATTGATCGATTATTCATCACAGAGAATTTGAACAATGGACTACTGGTGCTAAGTCATGTTACTACTAGAGAGCAAGTGGCGGACTGCCTCACTAAGGTACTTAGATCATTAGACCTACCTAGATTGTGTGACAAGATGAGCTTTAACAAATATTTTTTGTCCATTTTGAGAGAGATTGTTGAAATATAGCAAGTATTGATGAGTATATATTAGATATGAAAAGTATTTATAAATATCAATTAAAAATTTAATGTTAATTACTTACTTATTGTATCAGTTGTATGACTATATAAAGACTTCTTAATGAATAAAGTTAAAATTTTCAAAAGATATTTTCACTTTTCTACTGCTTTCACTTCTGAAACCTCTTAGACGATCAGCAACACTGTCATTCAGGATAAATGGGTACACCAACAATCTCTCATTTGTGGTCATGCGAAAACCATAAAGATACAACAAATTTTTGTGCACGGCTAAGCCAGTCATCTCTACTTCAGTCTAAAATTGGGCTTCGCCAGTGATATCAGGGTCCTTGAGCCGCTTAACTACACAACCACACTACCATTTCTGAGGCATCCCTTGTAGACCACACCAAAGCCTCCTTGCCCCAAAATATTCTTCGAGATTCAAAATTATCAGTAGCCAGTTAAGAGTTCCCGCAAGGTGAAATGAGTCAGGTGACCCATCCGAAATTCATAGTATTGATCTGAAATATGAAGTATCAATGCTATGAGTTGATATTAACACCTAACACCTCATCAAAATTTGGTTATTTGTTGGCAAGACTTGTTAAGGCTATAAAGAGAGGAAGAGTTCACCACTCTCAATTCGCACACACAAAGTGACTTTCAGGATACATAGCTACATATTATTGAAGAAATATTAAACATACACATAAAAAAGTAAGAAGGCAAAATTTTTGTATGTTGCATGGTACAAATTGTGTACATTTTGCAGGGTTGTGCCTGATTTCTTTTCAGTTGTCAGGTCATGCAAGAAGTCTAATTTTGCACACAACATGAACTTACTACTTTCTGGTGTATAAGCTAATTTAACCTTCATATAAACCTACCAACTGAAGCAAAAGGCAAACGCCTCTACAATAATATAGCCAATACATGAGTGACAACACAGCAGCAACTGCCAAGGAACAGCCTATGCTTGCTGAAAGGCCAAATTCCAGCTGTTTGTGATGACTTGATTTTGCCATCAAGTTGTATTTCTGTTTGTGATTGTATCTGAAAGAAGATAAATAATGAACATGAGTAAAGAATAATGGTTTTATGTTGTTAAATATTGAACAATATAGTATTTTTACAAAAAAATCCACAAAATATGAAAGATCATTAATTACTGATGCATGGACATCCTTACAACCACTAAAGTAGAAGAGTTGCAGAGAAACATATTTCCTGCTGCACTGATAGATTTTTCAACTATTTTAACAACAAACATTCGGAAATAACTTTCAATTACAATAAATTTCATCCTGGTTTTTAAAGGGATATACCAGCCTTTTTGGGCAAAAAAATTTAGACCCTTGATGAAAAAATTCAACAAGAGTATCATCTACCATAAGGTAAAATAAATGAGGAAAAATTAACAGCTAGAGAAAGCACGTCTGATGTGACCATCATTTGACTGCTATCAGACAACCAGACTTGTACAGTGGTACCAATTAAGTACTACTGTTGTAACACACAAAAAGAAAATTATCATTCCATTACATTGGACTGCACAATTTAGTACCCTCACCAAAGACATTGCAAACACAATAAAAGGGCCCAGAAACAAAAAGAACAGGAATAAAGAGACTAAGATCATCACAAGATGTCTGATATAACCATACATAATGATTCCAGTGTTATGCCTGTAATCAATAGCAAGAATTTTTGGAACATGCCCGCTTAGATTATTGTATGATAAATCTCTGAAAAATAAATGCATACCAGTAAGCATAAAAAATGTAAAAAACAATTAAATTAATACAAAAGACCATAAAAAAAAAAGGTTTACATACAAGAATGAAAGACCAGAGAGACTAGCAACTGATTCAGGAATATGACCTGATAAGTTGTTCCTGTTTAGCCGCCTAACAATCAATTGGGTAACCTGTCAGAATTAAATTGAATCATAATATTCTAATTTAACTGCATTGGTATAAAGTATTTTTAAAATTAACTTACAAATAACCAAGCTGAGTCAATTGCCCCAAAGAATCAGGGATTTCTCCGGTGAATTGATTAGTTGAGATATCAAGAGTTAGGGCCCGTTCATTCTTATAATTTTGGATAGCGTAGTTGAAGTTTTGACCATGGCATGCTACGTTCTGAATGGAGGAAGCTAGCGAGTGAAAAATCCAGTCCGAGTAGATTTTCTCAAAGCAAAGTTTTGTCTCTTTTTACATACTTTTTATCGATTTTCGTGCCAAACCAAGTTTTGTGTGGCTTTCATATTTGTGCACCGAACAGATAGTGGTTAGAAAAAATTAAGACCAGGGCTTCCTACCTCAAAACTTGTTCATCGAACGGACCCTAAAGTCCTGAAAGTTGGCCAATTTCAGAAGTAATAGGTCCCGATATTTTGTTGTTATGTACCAACATGGAAAAAGAGAGAAGCACATATAAGGGTAAAAACTCATGAATCATGACCTCTAGCAACTGCACTGGAAAAAAATATATGGTATTATACCAAGATTATAAAATCCTCGTCATTTTTTCTTTTTTGAAGATGGTGGTACTTATACCGCCAATTCCATTTGTCTTAGCTGTCAACTTTTCTTATTTCAAACTTCTGCTTCATTTGATTTCATTTTTTTGTTACATGAGTTGAAGGGTTTTCGGAGGGAAAAATGGAAACAAATAGGAAAAATAAGAATTAGCAAAACTGAAAATGTCTGTAATTGGCTGAGATTGCCAATACTTGGTGTAAAAGAGTTCCTAAAATGCTCTTGTTTGCCATGTCCTTTCAAACAAAAGCACAATCAGTTTCGAGTCTTGCACATCTTTATTGGACGACTGTTTTGATTAATTATTTGTCTTTTGCTTATTTTTTTTATTTGCATAGTTTACTGCAGATACTATTTACTTGTTAATATTAAGAACTGAGCATGGAAAACACTGTGCGGTCCTAACATTTCTTTCATCCAGTAGACCTGCTTTTCAACTAGTAGACCCTTCATGACAGCACGGAACCAAAGGTAAGCAAAAGGCGCGCAGGCCCCTCTATAGATTGGAAATTTACAATTTTCCCCTTTAGATTTTATATATTTTCCAAATACAATATTCGTCCGCCTCCCTTATAAAATTGGAATTATATTAATAATACTAGTTATTTGCTCCTAAGTCCTAACCCCAACCCTCCCGATTTTCTGATTCTGCGCCTGTTGATACACCTGTTATCCTGTACTTAGCAAGCCTACTTTTAGGGGGTATTATTTATCACTAAGCCAGTACTGAGTTATATCATTTCTTATTTAGTTTGGTGCCACATTGCATAACCTATTTCATTCAGTTTTATTAAAACAAAACAACAAAACCCCGGATGAATGCCCCAGGATAAGAAGCACTACATGTCACCAAGCGAAATAAAGCACATTAATCTCACCTAGAAACAAATCAACAGTGCCGGCATACCTTAGCTAGATACTGAATTAGATAATAAAAATAGATAAAATGATGAAAAGAAAAGGAGACGGTACAAGGATTTTATGAAGCCGTCAGAGGAGCAGCTCACCATGGACCAGGTGCATGGGTCCACAGAAAATATATCCCAAGCATCCATGATTCTCTCTTCATCTATCATCTTGCTTTTCACTGACATGAGCACAGCCACCGCTCAAAACACGCTACAATATTCACATATACTTCACAGAACTTCTAAATTTATTTGATTTGTCCACAGCGGCAATGCCCTTCTAAATACATCTGTGGGATCCCATGCCTTGAATAACCTTCTTTTATTTCACATGGGGCTATCAATTATCGACCTGATCCGACGGGTTAATCCGATCCGATCCGATCCGATATGATCCGAAAATAAATGAGTCGGATATGAGAACATAATTAATTGTAAAATTTATTGGGCTTGGGCTAAGCGAACATAATATTTGAAGAAATATAGTTTTTGTGAATTGTTAGGTACTTCAATTTTTTAGAGACCGGATACATATATATTTGCTTGATTATTCTAAAAAAAATAGCCATAGGCAGGCTAAAATTAACAAGTAGGCACAGAGATCTACTAATTATTGAAAGGTAAATTTCTTTAATGATCACTACATTTGTCCTGTGGAGCAATCGATAATGACTTCTGATTAAACACAATTCAAACTACTAAACGTCCAGTATATTTCTAAGTATTCAATATAGATGCAACATTTCTAAGAATTCAGTACAGATACAGTATTTCTGAAGTATGAGAATTTTTTTTCGAAGGCTGATGATAGTTTCAGCGTTTCGTCCCCAAAAATTCTCAAGTTGACTGCAATACTCTAATATAAAAGTCAACAACTCACTGAAATGCTTGCTTTTTTCTTTGATGCTATTTATATTATATTTTCTGACTATTTATATCTTATAAACTAACTATTTATATTAAATATATAAACACATTACTATTACTGTAATATCTGTTTTTTTCTTTGATACTATTTATATTATATTTTCTGACTATTTATATATTATAAACTAATTATTTATATTAAGTATATAAACACATTATTATTACTATAATATGACAATATAAAAATCAGAAGTCCACTAAAATGCTTACTATTTTTCTCTTCTTTTTGAGGATTGTCAAGCGCCTACAGCGGCATCAATTCTAACAAGGCAAATTGACATGTGTACATCTAATGTATACTCCATAACTAATAGCAGTCGATACTTGCACTCGCTGAAAGCCTAAATCACGATGGAGCTATTAATGAAGGGTTTCAAATAGTGTAAGACTACCAAAGGATCTGAGCAAAAAGGAAAAAGAAACAATAGAATTAAATATGATGTGCATCAGACTTTAAAGTTTCAACCACAGCTTTTACATGTTAGAACCATTAGTACAAAATGCAAAGCACCGACCCAAAACCCCCTTTGGAATTCTTACAGCTAAGGGACCACCGGTAGCAATTTAATTTACAAATTACAACTAATAGACAAGAAACTACAAAACAGATTGTCAATCTTCCTCCCTCTACAAATTTGAACAGTCCAAAACCCTCCTTCCAACACTAGTCAAGTA
Source organism: Schoenoplectus tabernaemontani (assembly GCA_037127355.1). Lineage (NCBI taxonomy): Eukaryota > Viridiplantae > Streptophyta > Magnoliopsida > Poales > Cyperaceae > Schoenoplectus > Schoenoplectus tabernaemontani. The sequence goes on from CM073740.1 coordinate 12,944,678, forward strand.
GGTGGTGGTCAGATCCTAGATGCTTACAATAATGACGAATTTCTTAATTTCATTTATAACCCAGTAGTTTGCATAGGGGGATTGAGTTGCCGTCTTGCATGCTCTGGTATCAGTCTGTTGATTAGCTCTGGAGACACACCTGTTATCTGAAAAAGAATGCCAAATAATGAGACTTCATGACTACAGCTTGAGTGACCACATGGGAGGAGAGCTATGGGATGTTACTCTAATTTTACAACCATACCAATTGGTTGACACAGGTATGGCCACCAAATAGGATATAACAGAATAGCATGGTTTGTCATAAAAATGACAATATTCAAAGCATTGAGAAATTCCTACATATTTGAGCAAAAAAATTGATGGCAAAATCAACTTTTCTCCAAAAATTCAAAGCATATTTGACTGATGGGGTGTGGGAGTAGGTGCAACTTTCACTTGGTAACAGATGGTCTAGCTGTTGCAAATAATAGGTCTGCAGTCTTGTTTGAAACACAAGATACTTGAGGGGTTTCAAAGCATACATATACTAATATAAGTAGTGCTGTCAGGAAATGAGATGGAAAAGAAAATTTAAGTAATATATGAGAAATTAATGTACCTCATGTTTGAAATTGAATAGCGGAGGGAAGGGACGACCATTTGGTAGACGGGCATTTGGTTCTCGTAGCTCGTCAAAGAAAGGATGCACACATGCTTCTAACTGCATATTAATACCGTCATTAAAATAAGAAAGGGACCAGGGTTAGCTATCATCATCTAATTAGAGGTGAACTAGAACTCACAGCTGTGCATCGCAAACTTGGAGAATATTGAAGAAGGCGGGAGGCAAGATCAATTGCTTCTGGTGGCATTCTCTTGTGAAAGATCTGATTTGGGTAATAACAAAAGGTTGCAGATAATTAATATAATTATACCAGGATTTTCATAAATAGATTATAGCAGAAAATTTAGAACTATCCGTTATGCCCACTATCATCAAGAGCAAGAACAGATAATTACAGGTCAATAAAGTACATCCTGAAATTAACTATTTTATGAACTGTTAGAAAAGAATTTGTGGTTGTCACTGGCATGAACTTTATATGAGCACAAAGATGGGTTTGTCAAGCATACAATTTTTATGGAGCGCAGGGTAGGATTTGTCACTTATAGAAAGTATAATAGGAGTACAGTAAAAATACACACAGGAAACCATTAAGCATGAAATTGGTAGGGAGTTTCCAGTGCCTAAAATTCACCACCAAGTTTGACATTCTGATCCTGAAGTTCTAATTTACAAACCAATTATTCATCATTGGACTTCTTTACTAAAGGCTTTCTTGTTGTTCTTCTTCTTCTTCTTTACTAATCATTTACTTGAAAACATGGTTAATAAAAATACCTTGTGCCATGGATGAGCCTTTATCTGGGGAAACCTGAACTCAGTATAGTTGGGGTTCATGCACCGTATCTCCTCTCTTGTTGGCGTGCCAAGAACCTGATTATGTTCAACAAACTGTCAATACAAACTTTCTCAAAAGAAATAAATATCTTTTTTTCTTCAAAAAAGAAGTACTTTGTCAATAGTAGTTTTAGATGTACTACCTTGATGATCTCTACTAGCTGATCAACAGCACTTTCCCCAGGAAAGAGTGGCTGAAATGTCAATGGAAGTAAAACAGGAGATTAGAAGTAGTTTTTTTCATTGTATCATTCTCTTTTTCTAACAAATTTGAAATTTGCAAAGACGTCTAACCTGGCCAAGAAGTAATTCGGCCAGAACACAACCAGCTGACCAAATATCTATAGATGTTGTGTATTCTGTTGCGCCAAAAATGAGCTCTGGTGCACGGTAGTATCTTGAACAGATGTATGATATGTTTGCTTCGCCTGCTACCTAATTTTCACATGAAATTTAGTATTTTGCAACAAACAAGCAAATTTGATTGTTTTCTATATTGCATTCTGTTTCCACATACCAGGACTTTCGCACTTCCAAAATCACAAAGCTTGACTTGGTGGGTGAGTGGGTCAACCTATATTTTTAGCATATAAATTAGTCCATTTCTTTTAAACAAAATTTATTAATTAATTAAACATGATATGAGAAGGAAAACAATACCAGAAGATTTTGAGGCTTCACATCTCTATGGCACACTTTAGGTACGGTATGGATATAAGCTAACCCTCTAAATATCTGCATTTGAAACACAAACAAGAAAATGTCTACATTATTATGATGTTGTTACTCAATTACAGCAGTAAAATGCATGACAGAAAATATGAGAGAAATGCAATACAAATTTTTTTTGTTCTTAATAGAACCCAATTAAAGCTACTTTCTTCATTTTCCTAATTGGGAATTCTTATTCATCAATTATTCATGTGCATTGCTATTCATGTTCCTAGGAAGATCATGTTTATAAGAAATGAAAGGGAGTAAGGTGACAATCATCATGATATACTTTGAATATGGCATAAGATCAGAATTTTGAAATTAATCCATAAAGATATGCAATTTAAGCCCTTAAATCACATAGTTGATTGGAAAGGACCACAGATAACAGCATATGTGATACATTTTCAATTAGGTTAAATAGTAGAAACAAATGAAAATTTTTCAGCTGATTGAAGAACAGTACGAACCTGATACATATAAAGTTTTACATAAATCAGCGGCATCCTTTGATTGGCATTGCTGTAGTGTTTCAACACCCGATAAAGGGTCTCTGGTACAAACTCCATCACCAGATTCAGAAATAACTCATCTCGGCTTGTGGTAGAGAAGAAACAATGCTTTAAGGAGATGACATTCGGGTGATCCATAGCACGCATTATTTGGAGCTCTCTATTTTTGTACCTTTTGTCTTGTAAGACCTTCTTTATAGCTACAGTGTCCCCCATCTCCAAGCATTTAGCCTAGAAACAATAGAGAAATGAAATTTACTGAAGCAACAGAATAGAGTGTGTGTTGTGTGTATCATTTATAAAATTCAAAAGCTTGAAATCAGTGGCACAATTGGAATATGTTTATTCAAAATGGAAATGAGATTAGCACCAAAATAGAAGTTAATTTACAGACAGGATCAGATAAGCAAAAAGAATTCAATACTTTTATCTATGATTGTTTCAATTGTTGACAAACATGTCTTTTATTTTCGAAATTTCAGGTTTTATTTTAATAATACTCTAGATAGCAAAAAGAAAAAGTTGTGATATGACCCGAAATAACCATTTTCTCATCCCATTTGAATTGAAACTTAAACAATACATAAAGAAGATCTGACATGATTGGGTAACAATGAACTTATTTCCACACCTGAAAGACAATGCCAAATGAGCCTGTACCAACCACACGTTCTGCCATGTAACTAATTGTCTGCAATAACATAAAATGAAATTTTCGTTAGGATATAAATTGATATATATACAATTGAAAATTCCAAAATAAAGTCAAAGCAATTCCTAGAAAAACAGAAATTCTTATTTTGAAAAAATATACCCTTTTGGGTTCGCCATTCTTGCCACCAATGGTTGTTGAGATTATATGGCCGGTGACTGGATCATTACCTTCTATAAGTTTCTTTTCCTGCAAAATAACAAACCAAGGGAAGAAATTTTAGCAAAATCACATTTCTTTAGTGAGGAAAATGTAAAGAAATGAATGAAAAATAGGAAGTTTCGATTTGGTCCTCAGAACTCCTAAATTACCCAATTGTGTCCTCGAGTAAGTTGAGCAACTCGGTTGCAAATTTAAAGTAACTACTGGATCAAAACAGAACTTACTAAAATGCCAAATATACTACAAATTCCATCTAGAGATCCCAATTCACAAAGATGAAGCTAAAAAGGACGCAAAAACTTTTGCTTCTTCAAAAAGGAAAATACAGTAACCGAAACACTCACAAGGAAAGAAAGGGATCGGACAGCTACTTATATAAGAAAAGAAAATTTGTTTTCTTTAAACAAGCAACCGAGGTGACTAAATCTAACAAACAAAAAAAAACAATTTACTCTAACATGCATCGAAATTAAAGAACCAACACGCAAAATGCTATACTTCAACTTGGATCGAAAGAAGAGAACTGCGCTTACACTCTCGATCCAACTTAAGATAAGAATCTAACAAAAAATAAAACTAGGGATCCAAACTCCAAAACGAGAACGAACCCAAAAAAGAGAGAGATTAGTTTCCGAGAAATACCTTTTCCGCCGAACGAGGATCAATGCTCATAGGTTCCGCCTCCGCCATTTGGAACTAGGTCAGCAGCTCAGCCTCTCTCTCTCTCTCCCCGCCCTCCCTCTCAGATTTGAGACTCGCACAGTTTTTTCTCTCACTCTTGTGCTTTTGTTCTGCTTGATTCCCAAAATGCCACTGGGTTAAGACATTAATAAAGCAATTTACGAGAAAAAGCGATTAATTAATGGAAAAGGTTGGTTAGTAAAGGATAGGTCTTGTAGCTTTATTAAAAGTACGCAGCTGAGACTTGAGAGAGCATCAGTTTTGAAGACCAACCGAGGGATCGTTTTTAGGTACTCCTGGTGTACCATAGATTTACACCAAACAACGTTGGAGTATCAAAATAAAGGGGAGGGATACTTCATGCTTGACAACATGTTATTTTAATAATTTTGATAATTAATTTTAAATTAATATCAAAAATTAAAAAAAAATTATGATACTTTTATTTATAGATTAATGGTATTTTCAATTTCATGTAATTTTATTATAATTTGATAGTTTATCAATGTCCATTAAAGTTTTATATAATTTGCGATATTTCTAATTTAACGGTGTTTGATGGACTAACAAAATATATAAGAAAGATTATATCAAATATGAAACACAATTAATCTATAAGTAAAATAATATATCTATAAATATTTTTCTATTTTTTAAAATTTTTTAATATTTATTTAGAAATTTATTATCAAGATTGTCAAAATAACTCACCGTCAAGGATCCCTCCCAAAATAAATTATTAAATTATATCATTCCATTTATTTTGATGAATTTTGAATCACAAAATTTTGTAAGTATCAAAGTTATTTTTTTCTCATGACATCCAATAATAGCAAATTCTTATGTTTCTCTCTTAAGACATCTAGAAAGGAGTAGAGTATTGAAATGGACCTACGGCCTAATCCGTCCTGCATGATCCTATCCGTGACCGTGACCGGACCGAACCGGACCGTGATCGAATCTGTGTTCGTCCCATGTCTTATCTTAGTCCGGTTCAACGATGGGTCGGTTCTCCCTTCACTTGAAATCGGACCATGCAAATCTGTCCCGTATGAACTCGTGGACCGGACCGACCGTCCCCACCCCCCCACCCGTCCTTGACCAAACCCCCGCACCCCCCCCCCGACCGGACCCCGCACTCGACCCGGACCGGCCCATCCCAGACCCGGATCGCTCCCCCTATCCCATCCAATGTTTCCTTATTCAAATAAAAGGTGCTAGACCCTCCCCCCAACTGCCAAAATTTCAAAAAAAAAATTCAAACTTTGCAAAAAAATCGAAAAAGAATCCAAAATTTTGAAAAAATCCGAAAAATTCCCTCCCAAAAATATCTATAAATACCACCCCATTTTCATTTCAAAACACATCAAAATCTCATTCTCCCTCTCTTCTCAAACTATCTCAGTCTCAAATTTTCATTTAATCTCAAGTTCTCAAATTTAATTTTCTTATTCCAAAAAATAAAAAAATAGTTTAGAATTATTAATTTATTATTAGTTCGTTGAAAAAATTAACTAATCGAAGAAAGTAGAAGGATAATATTCGCTATTTTCCAATTACGTCATTGCGATAATATTTTTCCTTCGAGATTAGTTTTTAATGTTAATTAGTTATAATTTTTATTTATAGTAATTAGTTTATGTTGTTAGATTTTATTCATAATTTTTTTATCTGAAATTTATAGAACTTAGTTTATTTATAAAAATTTAATTTTTTATTCGTAATTTTTTTATTTATAGAAATTTATTTTTTCTTAGAATATTATATTTTAGTTTTATGTTGTGAGATTTAGAATATTAGATTTAATGTTTAATTTATTTTTTGTTAGAATTTATTTTAGAATGTTAAATTTATTTTTTAAGTAGAAATTTATTTAGATTGTTGAATTTTTTTATAAATTTATTTATTATGTTAAATTCATTTTTTTGTTAGAATTTTTTTTAGAATGTTAAATTTATTTTTAAGTAGAGAATTATTAGAATGTTGAATTTTTTTGTAAATTTATTTATTATGTGAAATTTGATTTTTTTGTTTGAATTTTATTTAGAATGTTAATTTATTTTTTAAGTAGATATTTTTTCATCAAATTTGATTCTTTATTTTATTTTTTTATAGAAATGACAAATTCTCCTAATTCCATCGCAAGTTCCGACCGCACCCTCTTCTGCCGCAGAAACTCCAATTTCAAGTGTACCCCCATCACCAATGGAAGCGGGACCATCAGAAAAGAAGATGAAGACAGCTGACCCTCCTACGATGTACCTTGGTGGCGCTTTTATGAACAAACAAAGGATGCGAGCGGAATGTGCAAAGTAAAAAATTATAAATTTTTTTAAGAGTACCATGGGATGTAGATACCCGTTGAAAATCGGCATATAAGTTATTTCATCGTTGTTTTCCTTACAAGCACGCTATAACTGAAAGCTTGAATAACTCAACCAAGTGAATTCATTTGCTTATCTCCGAGGGAGAATGGGACCAACTTGAGATGTTAAAATCCTTACATGGTGTCTTCTTCACGGTAACTGTCAAACTATTATGCTCGTATACATCGTCTACATATGAGTTACTTCATCATCTTTATCACATATCCAAGATGAATTATCTCTTTTTTAATTTGATTCATTTAGCATTTATCTTTTTTTCTATCTCATCTTTTCTATATTATTTTTTCTATCTCATCTTTTTTATATTTTTTTTCTTCTCTCTCCCTTTTAGATATCTCACTTATCTCTCTCTAGCTCTCTCCCTACAAGACCAAAAACCCCTTCAAATTCACTCTCGTTGATCCCTCATCCCCCAGTGACAACTGAACTCATCTCCCATCTCTTAGAACTCTCGTTTGCTCTCATCTGGCGATTCATAAACCCCTCTTCACTCTTCTTATCCCCTTTGCCAGGATCTCTCTGTCCCTCCCACCAGTTTCCTCATACAAATCATGCTGTCACTTCTCCAGCTAGTGCCTGATAGTCAGCAGTCTGCCTCCACCACCGAGCACGCCTCACCCGCTTTCACTCTCTGCTCACCCCAACATTGACATCTCTCACCACTACACAAGCCCCTCCCCACGCCTTTTCTCACCGAGGCCAGCACACCCGACTTAAGTGATCTCGTGACTCAACCTCATTTATATTGGCGAGCCCACCAATCCCCTGCTGACACATGGCGATATGGCACAGCTCGAAACAGCCACATCTGATCAGAACGATAAATTCCTAATGAACCGGTCCCACCAACCTGATCCATGTTGTCTCGTAATCACTCGGTAACCTTCCTTCTTTTCTCTGCTGACTGTGTAGGCCATCTGTCTGTTGACTGAGTTGTGCCTCTCAATGTGTGCTATTTGTTATCCTTATTGTTGTTGATTTCGATTAGGTTGTGTTACCATGCAATGTGACCATCTTGTGCGCTTGTGGTTCCTCGTTATCAGAATCTGTATTCGATACCTAACTAAATATTTCTCTTTTGAATCCTTGAATAAGATATAAGACATACTAACGCCTTTGTGTGTGTTATCTGGATCAATAAACTTATATTATGAATTTAAAATATTTGATACACTTGAAACCGAATACTAGACGTGGTGTGGGATATAATCTGTGGGGCAACTAATATTAATTACATATGTTGAATTAATAAGATGGAGGTGCTGTTGAAGATTGGTATACAAAAATAAAATGATAACGTGCTTAATTAATAATACATAATCATGGACATACTATATGGAGGTAATAATAATCATATGGATATAACTTAATATCACGGTTACATCAAAAGTAATAAACAATTCAACACTACTTAACAAACAACATCTTAAGATTCATTTGAAATGATATTTAATTAGAACACATTAAAACGCCAACACATTTAATTAAATAAAAACATTAATTTAATTTAAGTGTAATTGAATTTCTTTTCTTTTAATTTGATTTTTATTTTTAATTCTAGTTTTATATAATATATTTTCTAATTAATGAAAATAATACTAAAAATATAAAATGAGATATAATTAAAGAACATAATATAAATAATTAGGGATTATGAAATGATAAATAGAGTATAATAATAATTTATAATATAACATATATATAAATCAATGTCTCTATTTTAATAATTGAATAACATTAATTAATATATATAAATATATATTAATCAATTTCTCTATTTAATAATGGAATAATGTTACTAAATATATAAATATATATATTAATCAATTTCTCTATTTTTAATAAGAATAATATTAATTATATAATATTATATATTAATCAATTTCTCTATTTTTAAATAATTAATTATTCTAATGATAATTAAATTAATTAAGGGATAACACTACGCTAACTTAATTAATTTAAATAAATTAAATTAGTTACATTAATCGAGACAAATATAATCTCGAAACACCAACACTTAATAAAATAATAATATTTAATTTGATTAAATTAAGTTAATCGAGTTTCGTTAATTTCTGTCACACCTATTTTATTTTCATATAACAAACCTATAAATTATAAAAATAATATTAGTATGTAAAATAAAATATAATTTAAATAATTAAGATTTACAAAATAATAATTAGAATATGATAAAAATTTATATTATAAAATATATATATTAATCAATTTCTTTATTATTAATAATACAAATAGAAACAATAATGATAATAATAAATACTATAAACATATATTAATTAATTTTCCTATTTCTAGATAATTCAATTTTCTAATTTTAATCAAAATAATTAAGTGATAACACTAAGTTCAATTTAATAAATCTAAATAAAAATAAAGTTAATCACACTAATCAAAATGGATATAAATCTAAATTTTTAAAACTATAAATAAAAATACTCTCGCCTTCGAGTCCGGTATACCTTGACCAAACCAGACCCAATGTGTATAGGATACTGGGCAATTTAATTTACTTTGACTTCCTAGGTTATCGAGTCTTATCTTGACGAGCCGACCAACGACTACACTCAGGATGCGACGGCTAACGAGACCGTGAGGGTCACCGGAGACTAAGCATTTTGACGCTACCGACCTGATCGAATATTCCCAGGTACGGTTTCCTGGGATTCATCTTCTTTCTTCAGAATTAGGAACCCAAACCGAAAATAAAATGTTTTTAAAATAAATCTGAATTGCGGTGTTTTTGTCCAAATTAACTAGAGACTAAATCTGACCTGTCATTGCATCCGGTAAATTGACCAGCATATTTGAGACATACCCGCATTTACATGTCATATCATGTCATACTGCACGTAGACGGGATAGGAGTAGGATCTCGGAAATAGTCCCGAGATAGGAACAGATAGATTTAAATAATTTAAGTTGTAGATTATAATTATTAGGAAAATATTATTACTATCACTAATTATTAATTAAGTCGTAGTTAATCATGCATTAAATGCATGGGAGTCTTTGAGAGGCGGACCGGTAATTCTCGGTCGGAGTTGCCTTGCATAACCAGGCACCGTTGTGGTTACGTACGGTGACCCATAGGCCCGTGGGACCCACCGGTCTGTATATGCACTGCGCATCCTCGCCTTGTCGGGTTATCCACCGATCCCGTCATTTGGCGGGTTCGGCTGTGTCGGAGTGTTTTCTTTTGATCTTTATCTTATTATTATTCTTTATATGATTAAATTTTCAATCCAAATTTGAGCGATTTAGGATACCGTGTACTTCAGTATTTAGTGTGGGCGGCCATATCCGAGACTGGAATCTATTTCGTGATACTATATTATTATATTTATCCGGCGTATTTAGGATCCTAATATTGTCCGAAGGGCTTTCTCCTTTGGCCCGTAGTTGGTACAGAGAAAGTCGGGATGCGGTCCACTGGCCTTAGTGGGTACAGTGTAGGCTCCCCTTTGTTATATTTCGTTTTGACACTTTTACGGGATGCGGTCCTCGACCCTTGGTTGGTACAAACAGTAGGCTCCCATTTGTTTCCGATTTGTTAATTCACGGGTAGTTATCTCTTTTTTACGATATGGCAACTGAAGACATATTATATCCTTTTGTTTATATTTTGGAAGGTGAATTACCAGATTCAGCAGACCAGAGTACGTGCTTATAGCCGTTCACTCTCCTAGGGCGTTATCGCCTCGGGAGTTATCGCCTCGGGAGCCCGAATTGTCGTTTGTGCGGCGTTGTCGCCGCACAAACATAAAGTCCTAAGTTAGTAAGTTGGGCCCCGGTAGTGCCGCTTAGTGCAAGGCCCGAGTTAGTAAGTTGGGCCCTGGTAGTGCCGCTCGGGATGAGTCCGGTAAATTTACAAACCGGGTAATTATTACGGGTGTTTGACTCTCGTATCTTATACTTTGTATTATATTATTATTTCCACGAATTTTTCTATTTCGGGTTTCTTTACCATATCATATCATAACATGTAGGTTAAATGTGCATAATAACATTTATTATATTTATTCATCAATATTATATTGCATTTCGGACATCGATTTATCGGTTTTTGGGTCCAAATCTAGGAAAGAAGATCAAATCTTAAGGTCGGATCTAAATCCGTCTTGAGTAATTTATAAAATTACTCACGTTTCCACGGTGGTTGTGGGATCCGGGTATTTTCGTGTTCGGGATTTTTGGCTAGAGCGAGTGCTTAGGGACGGTCCGCGCGATGACGAGGATGCTTATTTGCATTGGCATGTGAGTGGGTAGTCGGTTAGGATCCATCGGGTATTCGAGTTTTCGGATTGTTAAATGAGTTGCGAGATGATGAATGTTTTGAAGATCAACAAATAAACAATAACGAATTCTTCAAAGAGTTATTATTTGGGAAGCATGGAAGATGATCAAATTGATATCCTCGGAGTACTTGGAAGAGGAATGCAATATAATATCCAACATTGATAATGATGGCGCGGACGTATTTGCAGTGCCTGTGTCAACCGTCCATTCCAAATCATATTTTAGTTTGGCAAATAGGATTCTAACAGATAAGCGAACCAAATTGGGTTCAAAACTTTTTAAGCAACTTGTGTGCAATAAAGATTTGATTGATGCTGAAATTCGCATGCAACATGATACCAAATTTGAGACAACAACATCATCCATAGAAACTCAAGAAAGCGGTACCGATATCCCCGATATCCCTCTAGAAGATGATTCCGATGGCGCATGCGATATTCAAGAAAACGACTTCTAAGAGTTTGATATTTCTTACTATTTCAATCTTTTTATCTATTTTTTAAATATTTCAATTATTTTTTAAACTTCTTTTTTCTTTTAAAGAACATTACTAACAAAAAAAATATAACTCCGTCTATGTTCTTTTTACATAGCCGGTTCCAAGCTCGGGTTAAATGAGAGGGTAACTCAAAATATTATACAAATTTTATTTTATAACTTTTTATAATTTTTGGTATTTTTATAATTTTTTTAGTATTATTCAATTTTTAAACTATTAAAAATATATAATTAATTCAATGAAAATTATTATTTAAAAATTGATAAATTTATTTTTAATTTTTATTATTTTTTACAATTTTCTGAAATTTAATTTTTTGATTTTTTTTAATTTTTAGTATTATTAGATTTTTTAATAATTAAAAATAAAAATTCGAATTAGTTAAAAATTATGATAAATTATTATTTTTTTTAATTTGTAAAAAAAAAAATCCGGACCGTCCCATGGGGGTCCAGCACCCGAAGGCCAACGGTGGGACATATTTTATTTTTCTGAATTTAGACCGTCTAAAATCGTCCCGTACACCTTGAACCGTTCCGACCCATAGACCGCCCGCCATTTGCAAAACACCAAAAAGGAGTATATATCAAAAATTGAAACTTGATGTACCTGCCATTCTGCTTGTATGATAACACGAATCTATCCTAATACAATAAATTTGAAAACGTCTGGAGCAAAACACCGAGCCTTAATTGTCTTCTGTTAGTGGGTCCCAGGAAGTCATTCAAATATGCCACTCATAGTTGAGAAAATTACGTGCATACCAGGGATCTGTTGCAGACATAGCAGGCTGGCATCTGACCGTCACAATTCCAAAAATGCCCTTGATCCCAAGTTTTAGGTTCCCGACAGGGAGACCAGAAGATTAAAAATAATCCGGGTTTGTCACATGATTCCAACCTGTATCACTGACCGTTATTTTGGGCCGAATCATAGGGGCATTTTAGAAAATTAAGATCAGATTTGGAAATTTTATTTACACTAAAGTCGTCCAAACCAGTACATAAAATTATTTATTATTTATTACGAAGTACCAATTGATAAGGATTGTTTTTGTTCCTATTTAAACATTTTTTTCCCTGTGAGCTGTGATAAACAACATTTGGATTTCTTGTTATGAAAATAAAATACGTTAAGGAAATGGTTGCATTGGTGAATTAGTTAATGTTGTAGGTGACTAGCAGGTTAGTGGTTTAGCTTGAGGCTAAATTATTTATACTCGAACACCATTCTATTCATTCATAGGTTTGGATAATTTTGGGATTTCCGATAAAGGGAAGGGTGGTTTTAATTAAAGCAGAGAGTAAGGCAGTAGGCGCTAGCAGTAATACGCTTCTGAGTTTTTACCTACCCATTAAAAACATTCTTTAATGTACCGAGTCTTTTCTCTCCCATTTAATAACGAAAGTGACCCGTTACGTTGAAATCACACAGAGATAGAGGACGCAAGAGAGGAAAAGTAGATGAGAGAAGGTGGGTAAAAGTAAGGCAGTCAAACACGCAGACCAAAGTGACGAAAGGATTGGAGCTGTAGACTGTAGAGGTACTTTTTATAATTAAATGATTAAAATATTGATTCCAGAATGCAAAAGGTTTGCGGGTTTTACGGCTGAGATAATGCTGGGGACCAATCATGTGTTCTTGTTTTTGCGGGTCCCAGTCAAATGCGAGCCGCACTTTGACTCCTCAATCCAGGCGATTCCAGCTCGGATGGACGGCTGAGATGGAATCAAGGGATGACCCAATAATTGAGATTTGAGCAGGAACGCAAAGTGCAAACTGGTAGTGGCAGGCTGGTAGCAATAGATAGCGCCTTTGAACTTTGAAGTTCATGACTTCATGACCTTTTTTTCTTACTGGAGTCGGGTCGCTGTAGTTGAATTTGAGTTTGGTTTTTCTCGGCGAGTACCGGATTTATGGATCGTTGATGAGAGATCTGGACCGTCTATTTAGTACCAGACAGTTCAGATCGAGCTGATTTTGTGATGTTATTGTGGAGCAATCAGACAAGCAGGTATAAACAGCGAGCTATTTCAATCATTGTATCATGTAATGCCATCTATTTAATTTAAAATAGATAATTCAAATCAAAGATGATGGAGATGGAGTCATGTGGAAACAGGGCGGAACTGGACCCCAAAGAAAGCCTAAAAAAATGTATATCTTATTATATTTATGTGAGAAAATATTATAAACTTGTCCGTTTTAATTCAGAAAAAAATATAAAAATATCTTAATATTGATTTTTTTTGCCCCATTTCTGCAGCCACACCTTAATACCTAGTTCGAATTCGAACAAATTTTTATCTGATCACCAAGCCCCCACTGTGAGGATTCGTGTAAAAATTAATTGATACATTTTTTTCTCATTAATTCTGAAGTCATCCCAATCATTTATCTCTTTTCTCAGATCTCCGGCATGCTACCTAAAATTAATTTTCTTCCTTCTATTCTTTCATGATCCACACGACAATTTAATTCGAGAAATAATAACTAAGAGCAATTATCATGTGTATATTATTACTCTTGTCGTCTTTATGTAGAACTTAATTTTTTTTTATTCAACAGGCCCGTATGCACTTTATTCAAACTTTAACATAACTGTTGCATTACTCCTATTACACGGCCCATTAGAACTTAATTCGAATTACTTGTGTTAAAAAATAGGAAAGTGGCCAACAATACGCCTAATTTCTAATCTAGAGGAGACAAACTGATACGGATCTTGATAATCAATACTATAACATTGCCTCGCTATCTTGCTCCAAAAATCATATTACGAATTTTTTATAATTAGAACCTTTTGGGAAAAAAAAGGTCATTAGAGGAGAGGGCATTAATTCTATCTTGAAGAACATCAAACATCCGAAAACATTTTTTCTCACAAAAAAACATCATATTACGAATTTTTTAGGCTTTCTTTGGAGTCCAGTTCCGCCCTGTTTCCACATGACTCCATCTCCATCATCTTTGATTTGAATTATCTATTTTGACAAGTGATTATTATATAGCAGGGAAGTCATTATTATGTAGATATCAAATGATTATTATCTTCCAAGGATTGATAATAAGCAAAGTTCTAAATAACAATTATCACGTTATCGCGGTGGTGTTCTGAAAAAGTTATAGTGTACTATGGCACTATAGCATGCTAGGCGGAAACTATCATATATTGTATTTTCTCTAATTTAAAAACTATAATCTATATTTATATTAATTTTCATAGAAACTAGGGTTTCAAAAGATAACTAAGTAATAACAAATTGATTGAGGAATTATTAACTTATAATTAATTAATACAAACTCAAAGTTACTATTTAGAATATCATAAATATCATAAAAACTAAATAATTTTTCATTTGAAATAAACTAAATAATCGTAAATAATATCATTTTCTTCATTAAAATGAACACAATATTATAACTACATAAGTTTGAGTCTCTGAAGTTGTAAAAATTAATTTTGAATAAAAATAATAGATTATGTCAAATATTGTATTATTTTATTATTGCGTGCTATGCGCTATTGCGGACCATTATTATCGCTATAACAGTTATACCTTGACATAGCACAATGTTTGACCACAATATAGTTTTTGAGGTTAAAAAATGCTATAGCAACACTATATCATGCTATTTAGAACATTGATAATAAGATATGCATTAAGTAGTCATCAAAGACAGTGCAAATTGATTATTGTGATTAACTGATTATTATATCAATGAGGATGTCAGTTGCCTTTGGGACTTACCGATTCAGGATAATTTTTTATTTAATTTAGAAATAAATTAAATTTTATTTAATATATAAATAAATTTAAAGTTATAAAATTTTATTTAATTTATTGCACTGAGATTCCTCCTTGACGACAGACCAGAGCGTCTGACTTGTATAATCCACACTCATCAATAGAATGTTTGGTAGACGATGTACCTTGGTTGTTTTATACTTTTGAATTAATTAGTGTAGTATCTTTTTTAAATGTCAATTTATTAATTAGTATAGTTTTTCCTTAATTCTTATAATTAGAAAAAAAAATCAACAGAAAATGAAATATAAAAATAAAACTATTCTATATCAATTATCAATTTCAATCTATTCAAAACTCAAAACTCAATTTCAAATTATAATAAAACTATCAATTTCTTTAAAAGAAATCAAAAAAATTTAGGGACGGAGTAAACAACTCCGTTCCATCGATTTTTTTTTTTGAGGGACTGTAAAAAGAACTGGACCCTAGAAAAAAAAAATTGGTTTAGGGATCGAGTAAACAACTCTGGTCCTTCTATTCCACTTAAAAAAATATCATCATGTTAGTCTCAACGAAAAAATTAAACATTTTCTAAAAATAAAAAAAATTGGGTACATATGAGACTAAATTTGTCATTCGAAATATCTATCATCTTGCTAATTGGAAAGTTCGATATATTACTTTCGGTAAAAGTCATTCACATGCTGCACAAAAGTGTTGAAAACATACAACAGTAGTGGATGTACCAAATCTGTTGTTGTTTGACAATGATTCGGTGAGCAGAATCCGATTTTTCAGAATCTAACGGTGAGAATTGATTTTATTTCTTCGAGATTACTCAGTTACTCTTCGGTGTTTTTCGACCGTCCGATAAAATCATGCTCGCGTGTAAGAAGAGCAGCAGCTTCTCTTCTGGTAGCCGAAGGCTATGTCAACTTTCTGACCCCATGTTTTGTATGATCCTTGCCATCGGTGGCGGAGCTTGAACTCAAAGTCCGGGGCTAAAATAATTTGTATACTCTTTAGATACTGTATTTTAAATTTTAAAGAGGACTAAAATAATAAAATTATTATAAATATACTATAAAATATCATACTTTTTTTTATATGTATACTATTTTTCAAAAAATTAGGGGCCCCCAAATCCCTTCTAAGATCCGCCACTAGCCACAATTATTATGTGGTAGAGCCAGACCTGCAAAAGTATTTAAAAAACAATATATTATGAAGGAAAGTGAACTTATTACCTTGGCAAATCTACTGTAATCAGGATTTAGCTGTACATAAAAAAAATAGTTTTAAGTAGTTTGGAAGCCGAGCAATTGTAAAACATTTTAATTTTAATTTTAATTTTAATTTTAATTAATTTTTAGCAGTCTACGACTACTACCTCAAAAAATGTAGTTTGTGAATCAGCAATACACTGGCACTATTTTCTCTGGAAAATAAAATATATTGCAAGACCCATCCAATCATTGCAAGTTCTACCATAATCCAAATACACGTCCCAGCATTTAGGAAATAAAAATAAATAAATTTTGTGTGTTGTGCAACCAAAATAGATTCAAAAATTCTAAGTTTGATTTTAACTGAGGCTTGATTTCCACTAAAACTATAATAGATTTAACTAATATTCGATTTCAGAAGTTGGTACAGACGAGTTTTTTTTTTTAAAAAAAAAAAGAAGAATATACCATATCAGAAGGAAAAATGGGCACTTAGGTCTCGCCAGCATCAGAGGTGTAGAACAAACTTGCTGCTTTGCCAACAATCTGATCTTCCTTCAAAATGAACGGTAGTTAAAATCTCCACTCTTCAAAATTCGCGTAAAATCAGAGAAAATTCGGAAGGAGGGAAGCGGTGTTGTGGAAATAGTGTGCCGGGGGGGGGGGGGGGGGGGATATTATAATCTGTCAAATTGTTTTCATGATTGAAATCTTCCGAATTTTTTTATTAGAACTTTCTGTTGAATGATTTGATTTCTGTTAGGGAACATTTTCAACGGGCGTTCAATAACACTATTTTCATTAGATAGGTTTGGGTTATGTTTCCATTCCAATTACCATTTCTTTGTAAATTTATGGGAAAATTAAAATTTGTCCAGGTGAAATTATTCTTTTCCCCAGCTGTCTTTTCTTTGTTATATTTTCAAATCCAATTACCACTTCTTAGTTTTATTAGAACCACATCCTTTTTTTTTTTGAAAAGCAGGGTCCTCCGTTCTGCCCCGGTCAGCTTGTGAAAGACCAAGACTCTCCTCTCTCTCATGAATTTGTGTCATCTGATGTTTGTCACAATGTAGCGCGGTGTGAGCAATGTTAGAATTATAACGGAATAAATTACGAACAATGTTAGAATTGATTAGAATTATGAAACTGTGAAATTATAGAATTGCATCAAAAATTTACAATCAAATCCCTCATCTTTTTATTATAGAATTGCATCAAAAAAAATTTTTTAGGATCCGTTCATTTATTTATTGTTTTCGTGAGAAATTAAAAATTAACTAATATTAAATTATTTTTTCACACTACTAGTTTAGATCAAATCTTATTCAAATTTCCTTTCCCAATTCCCACAGAGCAAACCAACACGCCCCCTGTTCGTTTACCATCCATGTCGTGGAATGGGAAGAGATTTTTGAACTAAAAATCACTGTGCGTGATGGGAAAAATTTTTTCAGTTGAACTGAATTTTTTATTTCCCACAGCCACGGTACAAAGGCCGAACGGGGCTAATGAATTATATTTTTTCCACGCATATGGTAAACTTTCGCGCTTGATGAACCGAACGTGCCTCCATGAGCAGTCTCAATCACCCCACGTTGTCACGTTCTTGATCGTAATTGAACGTGTTTGAGCGAGAATTAGGCGAGAGTTTGAAGAATTTTGAGAGTTAATTGGATGAAAAAAATAAGATCAACTGATAACTGGTACAGAATTGAAAATGTGTTGGTTGATACCAATTTCCATTACGTTATTCCATAATCAGATACGGTAGATGAATTACATATTTATAGGCGATGCTGAGGCCTAAATCCAGCTAAATCCATGGAATAACTAATCCTATTCACTACTGAGCTGCCACGTCAGACTGTTCATATGTCGCAAAATCATATCCGTTTAGAAAAAAAAGCCAGTCTGGATAATTAAATCTGACCAACTGGGCTCTTTTGTCAGTGACTCTAAATCAATTAAATCTTACCCGTCGTTCTCTGACTGCTTGCCCGTTAATTGAATTATACGCGCGCTCCCTTCCTTTACTTCATCTCTGACAATGACTGTGTCGTCGGTACCTGACACTCCCCGTCCTTGAAATGATTCTTGTCCTCAAGAATAAAATTGAGGAAATCACATAGCAATAGAGTCGTAGTCCTCCCACGAAGCATCTTCAGGCGGTAGGTTAGTCCAGGACACAAAAATTTGAGGAACTGCTACATTATCGTGCTTAACAGCTCGGCAACTCATGATGGATTTTGGGTAAATGCGTAAAAATCCATCAGGAGAAGTAATTGGCAGATGAGGTGAGACAATTTGGCCCCGAGGAATGTGTATCTTCAATTGAGAAACATGAAGGATTGGATGGATTGTAGAACCAGCCGGAAGACGCAACTGGTACCCACACGTTCCTCGATTTCAAAAGGGCCATAGAAACGAGGATTGAGTTTGTGATTCCTGGAATTAGATATGGACACTTGACGATAGGGTTGAAGGCGAATGTAGACCCAATCACCCACAACAAAAGATCGCTCGGTACGGTTGGTATCGGCAAATTTCTTCATCCGATCTTGGGCACGAAGGAGGCGTACTTTGAGTTGAATCAATACGCGATGACGGTCTCAGAGAATTGTATTAACAGCCTCAATGTTGCTGCGTGGAGGAGATCCCAATGTGATGGAAGGAGGAGGGTAACCATACAGCGCTGAAACAGAGATATGTTGAGTGAACTGTGGTACGTAGAATTGTACCATCATTGGGCGAGGGGTAACCACTTGGTCTATTTTTTGGATTGATCCAACTGATAGAATTTAATGTTACGGTCATGATCCTCTAGTGAACTCTAAACATAAATTAAGTTATATTGATTTATGCTGTTAGTCTTTCAGAAAGACACAACCCTTTTGATCATCAGACTTCTTTAGCCTTTCAGGGATCTTCCTCTAATTCGATGGAGTGATTGAGAGGACCGGCGTCGACAGTTCTGGAATAGTGTTAAGAGAGAGATCTGGATCTGTTGGAAATGAAAGAGTAGCAGAAAGTGAGGAAATGAGTGTTGTCCAAAACCAACTGTATCCCTGTATATATATGGATGTCCATATAACAGAGTGCAGTTATACCTTAACGTGTCCATATCGGATCCAGATTTTCTCTTAACGGGTCGTCGCTTTAATCGAGAAAGTTGTCTATGATTGTGTTCTCCAGGGACCAATAGCATAATTATATTATTATCGACTTTATATAATTCGACCATCACTAAATCATAAAGTCATTAATACGCATTCTACACATTAAAGGGCCCACTTCTCATGACATATAATAAACCCGATACAGAATTTGATCACTTCATTATGGGTATAATTTGACAGTCCATTATATAATATATATTCATTACATATAAGCTCATACATACATGTTGTAATTAATAATAATTAATTCCAACAATCTCCCACTTGGGCTATATGTATCTGAAATATATATATATATATATATTGAATTGAGTACTCTTAATCAAGTCTTTGTCATAACCTTTTATGTCATCATCCAATTCCGTCCATCAATCATATTTATAAGAACTTATGCAGTATTCATCTCATAAAGCGAAACTAAACTAATATAAATCACGATATAAACATAACTGAATGACATGAATTATGAAGGGGATGTGTAGTTTGAAAATTACATGCAATGTGATCCACATGTCTATTTTCAATTTGGTCACCTTAATCAAATTGAATTTGAGGTCGATTATAAGCTCAGAGTGTATATAAAACTGAATAACTGAATAACTGAATAACTGCATGATACATACGAAATCACAGAATATCATATAAGAACTACCGCATGATATCTAAAAAAGTATATCATATAAAACATAAAAAAAAAAATTTAAGTACAAACTCCCACTCAACCTAATAATCATCTGTAATATATATACCCATATGAGCGACATGCTCATGAAACTGTTTGGGTATTAATCCCTTAGTCAGTGGATCTGCTAGCATGGAAGCTGTACCAATATGCTCAATACTTATAAGTCCACTCTGAACTCTCTCCTTCACAGCAAGGAACTTAATGTCGATATGTTTGGATTTCGACGAGCTCCTGTTGTTGTTAGAATACAGCACTGCTGAACTATTGTCACAATATAACTTAAGTGGTAACTTAATAGTATCCACAATGCGCAGCCCTGTGACAAAGTTCCTTAGCCATATTCCATGGTTCGATGCCTCGAAACACGCAATGAATTCGTCTGCAATGGTGGAGGAGGCAATCATGGATTGTTTTGCACTCTTCCAAGAAATAGCTCATCCAACCAACATAAAAATATAACCGGATGTTGACTTTAAGCTATCCACATAACCCACAAAGTCGGAATCAGTATACCCAATGACCTCAAGCTTGTCTGATCACCGATATGTTAACATGTGATTTTTCGTTCTTTGCAAGTATCTTAGTACCCTTTTGGCTGCTTTCCAGTGATTCATACCAGGATTACTGAGATAGCGACCAAGCATTCCTGTGATATACGCAATATCTGGACGCGTACACACTTGAGCATACATAAGACTTCTTATCAAGGAAGCATATGGAATCTGATGCATTTCTGATTTCTCGAGTTCTGTTTTTGGGCACTTATCAAGACTATACTTGTCTCCTTTAGCAACAGGGGTATTTCCTGATTTACAATTTTCCATACCATATCGCTTGAGAACTTTATCGATATATGCTTGTTGTGAAAGTCCTAAAATATCCTTATTTTGATCTGTGTGTATTTTAAGGCCTAACACATACGATGCTTCGCCAAAATCTTTCATGTCAAAATGTTTGAAAAGAAATTTCTTGGTTTCATGCATCATATTTTTATCGTTATTGGCAAGCAATATATCATCGACATATAAAACCAGAAATATAAACTTATTCCCACTGAACTTGTGATATATACATTCATCCACCAAGTTAGGCTCAAATCTGAATGAGATAATTACTTGATGAAATTTGAAATACCACTGACGAGACGCTTGTTTGAATCCATAGATAGACTTCTTTAATTTGCAAACCATCTGTTTCGAATCATCAGACTCGTAATTCGGTGGTTGCGACATATAAATGCATTCATCAATGTCGCCATTGAGAAATGCGATCTTAACGTCCATCCGATGTAACTCAAGGTCAAAGTGTGCCACTAAAGCCATGATAATTCTAAAAAAATCTTTCGTTGACACAAAGAGAAAGTTTCCGTAAAGTCAATGCCTTCTTTCTCTGTAAATCCCTTAGCAACTAGTCGTGCTTTATATCTTTCCACATTACCTTCTGAATCTTTTTTGGTCTTAAATATCCATTTGCAACCAATAGGTTTCACACATTCAGGTAAAGGGACGATATCCCAGACTTTGTTGTCATACATTGACTTTATTTCTTCATCCATGGCTTTGGTCCATTTGTGAGAATTCATACTTTCTAAAGCCTGACGGAGAGTGACAGGATCATCCTCCATCATGCCAATGTTGAATTCATTTTCTTGAAGGAACACAATATAATCATTAGATATTGCACTTCTTCTCTCTCTGATGGACCGTCTTAAATGCACAGCTTCTTGAGGTTCTTGAGGTGGTATAGGTTCCTCATCAACATCACATTGTCTTGTTCCGGATTCTCTTCTATTTCTGGAGGTTCATTGACTATAGGTTAATTCACCACAGATGTGGGTTCAGGAACCAATGAGTCTCCAGATATCCTTATTACAATTGGTACCGATGTGGGTGCCTCTCATATGAATCCTGTGATTCTTCAAAGACAATTTAATTTGTATTTCCCCTCTGAACCATAACATCCTCAAAGAACTTAACTGTTTTTGTCTCAAAAATTGTTCTATTAGTGGGATCATAAAATTTGTACCCACGGGACCTTTCTACATATCCGATAAAATAGCAGCTAATAGTCCTTTCATCCAACTTCTTATCTTGTGGCCTATAAAGTCGAGCTTCAGCTGGACAACCCTAAATTCTAAAATGTTGGAGACTAGGTTTTCGTCCAGTCCACAACTCATATGGAGTTTTATTTGCTGCCTTCGTCGGTTATATCTCCGATTCAAAATGTATGCTGCTGTCTTAAGTGCTTCTCCCCAGAGGTTCAATGGAAGCGAGGTATGAGAAATCATGCTTCGCACCATCTCCATTAATGTTCGATTGCGCCTTTCAGCCACATCGTTCATTGCCGGTGAATCCGGCATTGTATACTGTGGCACAATCCCATTATCCTCTAAGAATTTAGTGAAAGGCCCTGGACGTTGCTCTCCTGAGCCGTCAGAGCGACCGTAATATTCACCATCACGATCTGATCTAACGTCTTTAATCCTTTTGTTGAGTTGTAACTCAACTTCAGACTTGAAGAATTTAAATGTGTCCAAAGCTTGAGCCTTTTCTTTAATTAAATATATATAGCCATATCTAGAATAGTCGTCAATGAAATTGATAAAATATACATGATCATTCCTAGTTCCTGTAGGGAATGGTCCGCATATATCCGTATGTATCAGTTCAAGAACATCCGTCATACGATTGGCTGTATATTTACGCATGCTTGTTTGTTTTCCCTTAGCACATTCAATGCACGGACCAAGGTCCGACATGTTCAAGGGCCGTAGGATTTCACTTTGAACAAGACGTGTAATTCTCTGTTGAGAAATATGACCTAAATGCTTGTGCCAAAGTGCAGCTGAATCATGATGTGTTAATTTTTGTCTAACATTTCGAGTTCCATTATTCAAGGTCTCATTATAGGAAGCAATAGTATCTAAAGCATAAAGATTATCCATAACGGACAGAAAACCAGAAGCAACCATATTGGAGTGTCGATACAAACCAAATTTTCCATCTCCGAATGAACAAGAAAAACCTAATTTGTCCAATGCAGAAATAGAAATTAAGTTTCGTCTAAAAGACGGCACAACAAAAGTATCATACAAATCCAAATATAAACCAGTTTTCATAAGTAATCTAAAATGCCCTATGACTTCAACTTCTGCCTTATTACCATCACCTACATAGATGTATCTTTCACCATCTCTTGGCTTACGATAATTTCGGCAACCCTGCATAGACACAGATATGTGAGTTGTTGCACCCGAATCTATCCACCATGTGTCTATTGAAACTGAAACTGAATTAACTTCTTCACAAACAAGAGAAAAATTATCTTTCTTTGCACGCCATGCGTAATAATTGGTATAATTTTTCTTCATGTGCCATTCAGATCCACAAAAGAAACACCCTTTATTTTCCTTATCCGGCTCTATCTTGATAACCGGTTTCTTGTCCTTAGTGGGTTTCTTCTACGAACTTGTAGTCGCAGCATCTGAATTGATTTTACATTTCTGTTTCCCTTTTCCTTTAGATGTGGAAGCAATGTTTGCACTCTCGCTCTTGTCCGTCTTCAAACGCTCTTCCTCCCGAACACATGCGAGATGAGCTCATTGATCGTCCATGATTCCTTCGACAGCTTGTAGCTCACCTTGAACTCCCCAAAAGAAGTGGGAAGAGAGTTGAGAGACAAATAGACCAACATATCTTCCGATATGTCCAGGTTTATGAGCCTTCAATTTTGAAGCGGTATTCATCATTTCAAGAATGTGCTCCCGACATTACTTCGTCATTTGTACTTCATTGTGCGAGTTTGTTTAACAGAATGCCTATTTCAGCTTTCTCATTCGAACAAACCTCTGCTCAAGTTCCTTAAGATAGTTCAAGGTTAGAGTGGAATCAGAAACAGGTCCCCTAAAACTTTCAGGAATGGTCCTTTGCATGACCTTAAGACACAAGCGATTTGACTTCTTCCACTGTGCATGTGCGTTCTGAACATTGTCAACACTTTCTGGAGCAGGTACATGTGGTTTAGCCTGCTGTAACGCTATGTCTAGATCAAGACACCCAAGAATAATCTCTAAGGTATCTTTCCATTCCTTGTAATTAGAACCCGTCAGCATCGGAATGCTATTGATGCCGGCAGTAAGATCAGTAATCTTTGCTGAAAAATATATGCAATATAACGAATCAAATGTCTGAATTATAATAGTAAATTAAAATAAGGCATATTCCATCAACTAAGTATCCTCAAATAATAAGTGTTCTTTGGAATCAATTATTATTCTAAGATAATTATGCGTAATAATGATATATAACGATCCATTTGATGTCAATTAGTCAACCTTCCTTTGGGTCAATCAACTAATTACACCTAAAACTTATTGACCATTACCTATATATTACTACAATCTGTTTACATATAATAAGTGATTGTTATCTTTCCTTTGGGATAGTCCAAAAATCAAATATTATATGTATATCCTCCGTATACAAGTCTTGAAAAATAATTAACGCCAATATAAGAGCTTACTTTGGTAAGATAATAATTTTGTTAATTATTTCAAAAAATATATTTTATCTGAAGCCTTCATAATGATTTAACATTATCCAAATAAATTTCTCAAATATGTTGGCTTAACCTAAATATCAATTCATGGGTTCATGCAATCAATACCGAATAAACAACAACCAACATAATCAATTCATAAGCGAGATAGTATGACCCAAGGCATGATGATCTCCTTCGTAAGAATCCTCTTCACAAGCCATCATCATATTCTTAATGTAAATCTCTCATTCTTACCAAATTACTAGCCTAATAATAAATAAAAATTATACAAATTAGCACCTTAGGCCGCTTACACACATCATTCATTCATGCATTACAAGTTTCACACAAGGCAACATGGTCATACTATCTCATAATCCTTCTGCAAAAAAGAGTTAGGCATGAAAATATTGAACGGGCTTCCTAACTGCGGCGGTCCCGCTCACATAACCAATATAATTTGATCTTGACATGATTCAAAAATAATCGCAGCGGAATACATATCAGAAATTCGTATTTTCTTAACATAATCATGTAATAGAACAGTAAATATTATACAATTCGGAAACTACTGTGTTGACCAAACAGTTTCTAAAATATTTCTGAATTCTGATAAATTTGATTTTCGAAACTGATTGTCAATCTTGATTTAAATTTATGAAAATTTCATATCTAACAAACAGATCTATAAAATTTCGAACTATTTATAAACTATTTGATTAAAATAACAGATTCAATTATAAAAATATGAATTTCTGAGAAATTTTTGAATCTGTCAGTCTTCCAGAGAGACACAACCCCGTTGATCACTAGACTCCTTTAGTCTTCCAGCGATCTTCCTCTAAATCGATGGAGTGATTGAGAGGACCAGCGTCGACAGTTTCTTCTCTTCTGGAACAGTGTTAAGAGAGAGAGATTTGGATCTGTTGGAAATGAAAGAGTGGCAGAAAGTGGGGAAATGAGTGTTGTCCAAAACCAACTGTATCCCTGCATATATTTGGATGTCCATATAACAGAGTGCAGTTATACCTTAACGGGTCCATATCGGATCCAAATTCTCTCTTAACGGGTTCGCGGCTTAATCGAAAGTCATCATGATTGTGTTCTCCAGGGGACCAATAGCATAATTGTATTATTATCAGACTTTATATAATTCAGACCATCACTAAATCATAAAGTCATTAATACATATTCTACACATTAAAGGGCCCACTTCTCATGATATATAATAAACCCGATACATAATTTGTTCACTTCATTATGGGTATAATTTGACAGTCCATTATATAATATATATTCATTACATATAAGCCCATACATGTTGTAATTAATAATAATTAATTCCAACACCAATATCATGCTGAGATATGTTTCTAAACATTGATTAACATGCTCAGTTTGGCCTTCAGTTTGCGGATGGTAAGCTGTGCTGAGATTGAGCCAAATACCAATAATTTAAATGAGCTCTTTCCAAAATTTATTGGTAAATACTTGATCCCTGTCAGAAACTATGCAAGAGGGTAAACCATGGAGACAAGAAATATGATCAATAAAAAATTGAGCAACTGTTGTAGCTGAATAAGGGTGAGAAAGAGCTATAAAATGAGCAAATTTCATCAAACGGTCAACTACCACCATAATTACTTCTTTCCTATCAGATTTTGGCAATCCAGTAATGAAATAAATTCCTATACTAGACCATGCTTCAACTGGTATTGGGAGTGGTTGTAACAGCCCAGGTGTATGTACATGTTCTGGCTTAGACATTTGGCAAATTGAACAAGACTTGACATATGATAGAACATCTTCTTTGAGATGGGGCCAATAGAAGAGTTGTTTTAAATGATGATAGGTTGCAGTTGCTCCTGAATGGCCCCCAGCAGATGAAACATGGACTTCTTTTAGCAGTTGCTGGCGCCAATTCCTAGTTTAGCCCCTACACAAATGCGTCCCTTGTAGCGTACCAAACCCTGGTGAGTGGAGAATTTTGATCTGGAAGAGGCTGAGCAACCATCTTCTGTTGTAGGTCCAATATCCAAGGGTCTCCATCATAGCTGAGCTTGAGATCAGACATCCATTGTGAAATTAACTCAAAGAGAAAAGTCAATTCAGCAGTCAACAAAGTAGTATTCCCATTATACCCTTCTCGTCTAGAGAGAGCATATTACCTTATTATCAATGCCTTTCTTGTATTTAATATTGTAATCAAATTCTAATAGTTTGTTAAGACCTCTATGTTGTAAGGATATATGATTTTTTTGTTTAAGGAGATGTTTTAAACTTAT
This sequence comes from Schoenoplectus tabernaemontani, assembly GCA_037127355.1. Lineage (NCBI taxonomy): Eukaryota > Viridiplantae > Streptophyta > Magnoliopsida > Poales > Cyperaceae > Schoenoplectus > Schoenoplectus tabernaemontani. The sequence goes on from CM073740.1 coordinate 12,971,775, forward strand.
TTGATCTGTTTTTATAGTAAATGGACCTCCAAGAAGATAATGTTTTCATTTGATAACTGCTGTAATAAGAGCTAATAGTTCTTTTTCATATGTAGATAAATCCTGGTTCTTTAATCCTAACTTCTGACTAATAAAAGCAATGAGTCATTTTCCTTGCATTAAAACTGCCCCTATACCCCATTGTGATGCATCAATTTCAATAACAAAGGGTTGAGAAAAATCTGGATGAGCCAGCATAGGTGCTGATACCATTGCTGATTTGAGTGCCTCAAAAGCATTTTGAGCCTCACTGGACCACATTAAAGCATCTTTTTTCAATAAGTCAGAGAGGGTTTTGCTGATCAAGCCATAGTTTTTTATGAATTTTCGGTAATAACCCATTAATCCAAGGAATCCTCTGAGTTGTTTGACAATATGGGGTATAGGCCAAGTTACCATAGCTTGAATTTTGTGTGGGTCGATTGAAACACCCTCAGAATTGATAATATGACCTAAATACTCAATAATGTCAGTGGCAAACTCACACTTGGACCTTTTTGAAAATAATTGATTCTCTCTCAACAATTGCAAAGCCTTGGTTAAATATTCTAAGTGTTGCAAAAATCATTGCTGTAAATAAGTATATCATAAAAAAAACAAGTATGAATTTGCGTAGATAAGGCTTAAAAATCGAATTCATTAAAGATTGGAAAGTGGCCGGTGCGTTTGTGAGACCAAATAGCATCATTATGAACTCATAAAACCCTTCATGTGTGCGAAAAGCATTGAGGGGAATTGAATCAGGGTGCATACGTATTTGATGGTATCCTGAACGTAAGTCTATTTTTGAGAATATCTTAGCATGTTTGAGCTCATCCAGAAGGTCATCAATAATTAGAATAGGAAATTTGTTCTTAGCAGTGTTTTCATTGAGCTTACGGTAATCAATACATAATCTTCATGTTCCATCTTTTTTTTAACCAGCAAAACAGGTGAAGCAAATGAACTAGTTGATGGTTGGATGAAATTGTTTTTCAAAAGATCAGCTATGATTTTCTCAATTTCTAATTTCTGAAAATATGAAAAACGATAAGGGCGTAAGAAATTGATTTGCAGCCTGGCTTGAGGGTAATTTGGTGATCAATTGGACAATAGGGAGGTAGTGTAGTAGGATCAACAAACACATCCTGGAAAGAAGTTAGATTTTGTTGAACCTGTGGAGCCAATTCTTTAGAAGGAACAAGAAGAACATGCTTGAGACAATTCAATTGAGCTAGAAATACTTGGTTCCCTTGATGCAATTCCTTAGAGATACTAAACACTTGATCACTGAGTTGGATATCATTAGAAAATGTGTAAGTGTTTAACTGGATTCTTCTGCCAGTATTAGTGACAGTGAGATGACCCAGTTTACAATCCATCTCAATTGGGCTATAATTATGCAGCCAATCCATTTCCAATAGAAGATCGTGCCCTGTAACCTGTAATACTCTAAGATCACAAAAAAAATTATGATTAAAGAGAAGAAATTCTTGGTTGGCACACATGATATTAGTAGACAATTTGGTACCACTCGCAGTAATAACAGTGAGCAGCTCAGCAACGACAGTAGGTAAGCTGAGGGCATTTACAATTGTGGGGCTAATAAAAGAATGGGTAATGCCACTGTCTACCATGACAATTATGGTAAGAGTGCCAATTTGTCCTTGAACCTTGAAGGTTCTATGTTTAGTAAAAGAATCTGCAGCACACATAGTTATAACAGCAGGTTCCATTAAATTTGAATTTGAAGAATCTGGAGGTAAGGAATCAGCAGTGGGAGAGTTATCAAGATCACTAAGTTCTTCTTCCTCAAGAACAATAATTCCTTTTGATTTATATTTATGTCCAGAGAAGAATTTATCCCCACAACGGAAACAAAGACCCAAAGTTCTCTTTTATTCTAATGTTAAATTAGTAGTTGAGGATGAGTCAGAAACTTTAGGTCCTTCAATGTTGTTTGGTGCAGTTTTATCTTCCTTGGATTTGAATGTTTTAAATTGAGGAGTGGAAGATGCATGAGAAAAAAATTTGGTGGTGGGTTTGATAACTTAATCTGGCTATCAAGAGATTTTTCAATTTGACGAGCCAATTTAAAAGCTTGTTTAAGTATCTGAGGGTTGTACAATAATACTGCATAAGCTATCTCATCACGAAGGCCACTTAAAAACCCAAATGATAAAATTCCTCATCAATATATTGTTTAGCACTAACTCTGGCTTTAATGCATTCAAAGGAGTTAATATAATCATCAACTCTTCCCGTTTTCTGCACTTTTTTGAATTCATCTACTGGATTTTTTGAATCAGGATTAAAACGATCTCGTATGTCATTGATAAACTGAGGCCAAGAGGGGTCTGATGTGTTTATTTTGTAATACCGGTGCCATTCTCTGGCCTCACCCACCAAATAAGAAATAACAATTTGCACTTTATAGAATTCAGGCGTATGAGAGATGGTGAAGTAATACTCACAGTCCTCAAGCCAATCGACTAACATATTACCATCGAATTTAGTCAATTCGGCTCGAGGTGGGACCCAACGGAAGGTTTGATCATGCTGGCGCCAGTCCTCATCTTTTCTTAGAGGATCTTGACAATGGTTACTGAGAGAAGGAGGCTGATTACCATCATGAGAGCGAGCATTGGGATGTTGGTACAGTGTAGACATTGAAACTGGAACGGTACGCTTGGTACGTGGCGGCGAGGACGGCTGAGAGAGCAATTTCTCTTGATTCACTTGAATCTTGTGAAGCTCACCCATGAAGCGGTCAAGCAATGCATTGGTGTTCTGTTGAGCTGTCTGAACCTCCTTGAATTGAGCTTTTTACGTCTCCAAGCAGGAATCTTGAGAATTAATACGAGAGTCGTGGCTGGCATTATAAGAATCTTGATGGGCCAACCGCGTATGTATATCATTCATTATTGTAGAAAGATTAGTTAATTGCTGATCAATCATGAGTGCCGGAGAAGAATTATCGTCAGAGTTGGCGCTATTGCGTGTTGAACGAGTCATGGTGATAATCCAGCTACGATCTTCAATGTTCTGATGCCACTTGTCATGTTCTTGATCGTAATTGAACGTGTTTGAGCAAGAATTAGGCGAGAGTTTGAAGAATTTTGAGAGTTAATTGGATGAAAAAAAGAAGATCAACTGATAACTGGTACAAAATTGAAAATGTGTTGGTTGATACCAATTTCCATTATGTTATTCCATAATCAGAAACGGTAGATGAATTACATATTTATAGGCGATGCTGAGGCCTAAATCCCAGCTAAATCCATGGAATAACTAATCCTATTCACTACTGAGCTGCCACGTCAGACTGTTCATATGTCGCAAAATCATATCCGTTTAGAAAAAAAGGCCGGTCTGGATAATTAAATCTGATGAACTGGGCTCTTTTGTCAGCGACTCTAAATCAATTAAATCCTACCCGTCGTTCTCTGACCGCTTGTCCGTTAATTGAATTATACGCGCGCTCCCTTCCTCTACTTCATCTCTGACAATGACTGTCGTCGTCGGTACCTGACACACGTCTTCAATTTTTATTTAATTTTAGTTCTTGCTCCCTCCGTACTCCGTAGATCACCTTGCTTAAACCTGATGAACCTTCTGCTCTATGTAACAGCACATTTTCTAAGTATGACATAATTGATAGCCCAAAACTGCTTTTCTTTTATTTTATTTTCCAATTTTAATTATTACAATTACTTGCAACCAGCAATAGCAACAGAGAAATTAAAATTTGCGTCCCAGATGGTTTTGTCAGTCTTGTTATTCCCTTGTCCAAAGGCAAAAATTATTGTTGAAACAAAATCTAACTTTTTCTATCTAAAACAAAAAGCTTGTTTCTCATCCCAAAAAACGTTGGTAAGAAAAGGCAAATCCCATCGGTTCACTTCGGAAAAATATTTGTAGGACCAACCGTCAATCTTATTTGGTCACTTCATGGATGGCATTAGCCAAATATCCTACATTTCCCGTAGTGACACCTGCCATACTATAAGAGAGGGAAAAAAAAAGAATCAGCACCACAGAGCATACTATACGATACCATAAAGAATAAAATGTACTATATTATGCAAGTCAGGTCAAATATCAGTATCATATTAGCTAGAAGAAAAGTAACACTTGTTAAATTGGAACAAGGTATGAAAAATGGTAAATGAAGCAGACATTATGCTTACCTTATCCTGCCATTGCGAGTCATGTAAATATGGTACTCATTTGTCAATCTATCGACTTGTTCAGGGGTCAAACCACTGTAGCAGAACATCCCAATCTGCCCAGAAGAATTAAGGAATATCTATAAATAAACTAACTAAAGGCGGTAATTATCCACAGACTTAACATAATTAATTTGCTTAACTGACCTGATTGGTGACATGCTCCCAAGACAGGGGTGAGCCCAACTTCTCAAGGCTCTCTCTTAGTGCTGTTCTCATTCCAATGATACGATCAGCCATGCCCTAAAAACAAGAGTGTGAAATAAAAAGGTCAAGAACTTTAAAGTAAAAGCAAATAAATTAACATAAAATAAATCAAAGAGGGACAACCGAACAAGACAACAGCAGGTACAGGAAAGGTGGATAGTTATCATCATTAATGATCACACTATCCTAATTACTAATCTATTTTTCTTGCAATTATTAGAATGGGATAAATGAGCAAGACTGTTTTTAAATGAACTTTGGAACCCTGTGACAAAATCCAGGATCCCAGATTATGCAAGGATTAAGAAAAAAGAAAAAGAGAAAAAATCACACACCTTGACCTCTTGCAGCCACAATTTTTTCAATTCAGGGTCTCCAAGAATAGTTGAAACAATCAATGCACCATGAACAGGAGGATTGCTGTACATTGGGCGGCCTATCTGTTGCAACTGGCTCTTCACAGCTACTGCCTCAATTTCATTGTCACACAAAATGCTTCATCAAGATACATATAGCCATCATTAGTTCAGAAATTATTATCAAGATAAATGAACTTAAAGATATTAAAACAATCAGTATCTCTGTCAAATGACCTTTACAAAACCAAAAAACGAATATTGTTGTTCCTTTTCTACAAGATCAAGAGGCCAAACATTATGCTTCATGACAATCAATTTGGCATCAATTCATTCTTTTGGTATTTTTTTATCTTTTACAAAGTGAACAAAAAAATTAACAAATTTTGTATATGTACGCATCAAATACAACAAATTCTGAGCAACGGGTTATGATTCAAGTTTCAAAGTAGTGGCAGCTAAAGGGACCAAAAACCTGTGGAAGCACAACCTTGAGTGACTATGTAGGTGTATTTGATATTTCTCATCTTTGTCTAAACCTGAGATTTCCTCTCAGCAGAGGCTGATTTCTTTTATCAATAATATTTGGCACATGAGAAAGAATATATTTACTATTAGTTCAAACAAAAAATTGAAAAGTGGTCTTCAGTTTCTGCCACAAAAAAAATGTCATGTTTGATGGGAAGTTATCCTAGATTATCCAAATGTACAATATGGAAAAATGAAACTGATATCATCTTGCTGCCACCTTATTGAACTCATTTAGGATTTTTGCATGATAAAGTGAAACTAGTGATTACCTAAGGCAGCCAGCTCTCTGGCCATAGAGACCCATATTTTTTGCGAATGACTGGGCACAACCAATTAAATGGCCATCTTCGAGGAATATTCTGATTGCCTTTGCATCTCTCTCTGGATTACCGCTAGCAAAACCTTGGTATGCCATATCAAAAAATGGGAAATGGTTCTTTGACTACATGCAAACAAAAGACCATTTAGGTTGCAAAAATGAAGAGAGTAAAATAAAATATTCAAGAGTCAGGTCTCAATCATGTGGAGTGAACACCTTGAAAAGGTGGGATATTTCTCTCCACTGCTCCTCAGTAGGATCCACTCCAGTTGGATTGTGTGCACACGCATGAAGCAAGAAAAATGATCCATTTGGAGCATTCTAGAAATGAAAATGGATATCAGGTAAGTTAAAGCATAAGCAAAAAAAAAACATAATTCATATTAGCAACTGAATGCAGAAATCATGATTCATCAATAACAAGAAAATTAGCATTTATGCAATTTCCCTCTTCTGGCGTGGAGCAGTGGTGGAGAGTAGCATGGTCTGTAAAACTTTAGGCAACGAGGAAATTCTCCTATTTTATGTTAGAACAAAAAGATATCAATAAACAAAAGAATATCAATTCTTTGTTAACTGCTGTTTTTACCTTAATATCCTCCATCAAAGAAGAAAAGTTAAGCCCCTTTGTTTCAGCATGGTAGTAGCGGAAGGTGTTCTGTGGGACCCGAGCATCCCTCCAAATATTATGATGGCTGTTTACCAAAATAGCAAGTGTTCATAATTAATACAATTAGTATCTCTAAAATGGTTCAATAAAATGAAGTCCTCATTTTACATGCTGGAGCAGTAATTTGTTTAGATCACACCATGTTGCTATCTTGTCGTGTTGTGGAAATATGAAAGCAAATAACACACTTTTGTGGTAGATATTATATGATACACCATCAGTTTTAGAGAATGAGAGGCATCATCTTGATTTTAACCCTAAATTTAACCACACAAGCTCCATCAGTGCCAGATATGCTAAATGATAGGAGGTTATGAGCGTACTTAGCCCAAGTTGGAACTGGAATGTATATCTGGGAATTAGGCAGGAACCGCTTCTGAAAGTCAGCAAAAAGCCGGCAAGCACCAGTTCCGGAAAGCGCTTGAACAGCTGCAATTCTCTTATCTTTTATTAAATCTGAATCCTCGCCATATGCCAGCTTTAATGATTCTTGTATCATCTGAGAACTACCTCCCATTGGTAGATACTCCCTAAAGTAAAAAGAAGAAGAAGAAGAAGACTAGGAAACCACGTGGGAAAGAATAGTGGACTTTTTGATATAGGAATTAATTAAAATATAAAATGAAAAAAAAAACTCAAATACAGTTAAAGAACTACTATATCATTCAGTTGTAACCCAGTCAAATATAGCATTCAGATGCAATTGAAGAATTTAGCCTGATGATATCATAAGGATGCACAGGGTCTTTGCCATAATATAAATTACAAAATGCCAACATGTAAGAATCTAGCCTCTAAGGGAACAACAACAGTTTTGCAATCAAACTTTCGCACAAGTTTCTAAAAAGCTCAGCTTTAATGTAGCCAAAGGACCTTTCTAAAGATAATTGCCAATAAAAATCATACGCATTGTGCCCCAGAATTTTGTTCTACAACAGAAAGCACAAGTATTTTAAGTCATTCCATGGACAAAGCCCCATCTGAATTGATCATTACTTGTCATATCTAATAAATAATAACAAAATAATTATATGCTTCTGTAAAGCAAAGAACTTAGAAAATAAAGCACTAAACATCTATCACTTGGCATATTATGCTTTTAGGTTTAGTAGGAAGCTTTGTTTAAATAAAGTTGACCAACAAGTTGTGCCACAGGCTCAAGCTGAAGAAAGAAGAAGGAAAAAAAGATTGATCCCACTGGACCATATTGTGCTTTCTTGCCTATGAGAAAGGGAGAGAGAGAGAGAGAGAATTTTACATATGGAGATTGCCTGCAATTCGCCTTTCAGCTTCTCTGACACATTCGAGGACCACTGGCTTGCCATTATCATCACGATATGCTCCCTTAAAAGTAAAAAAATAAATAATTAGATATAGACATATTTGTGTCCTTGTAGTTATTTTCCAATTACCATGCTAACCTTTAGACAACAACAATTTCATACATTTTGGACCAACAATTGTCTGTTTTACCATTGCTGGAGATACAGACCTCCAGATGCAAAACTGTCTTGATTATTATTAAATTGCGAGTAAAAAGCTACTCTTACATGTTTATCCTTCTACAAGTTAACATAAATACTCCAAATTTATATTTTCAAAATCCCGAATCAACCAAAAAATCCACATAATCAAATTTGCAAGCAATGCAGGGTACAAAAAGTTGTAAATATTTTAAACCGTATTTCACCAGATCACAAGGTCAAGAAGAGAACACAGAATATTAGTAAATGCAATCAAATTCATCAATTAAGTTCTTTGGACTCTTCATATTGTACAAAAATCTCAACGATTTACGAATTTATATGTGCATGCATCACTCAGGTCGCAAGCCATTCATTTATTTTCTTTTTCTTTTCCTTTTTAATATTAGTGGGAAATAAATCAACAAAAAAATACTTAAGTAAGATCATGATCAATGAAAATCTTGGTATATGGAAAAATATTTAAATCAGAAGTAAATTAAAAAAAACCAATAAATTTTTGAGCTGATCATAATAAATAAAACAAAATCTGCACTGATCCCCCTTCTTGTAGCAATCAAACTTGTAGTGACAAATTCAAATGAGACGAACCGGTTATAAACATCGCCCGACCAAACAGTAATCACCCTATTTCGTCGATAAAACGATCACACACTTACCACACCGACATTAACTTTATCCGGGCTGGGATCGGCGAGGAAAGCCTCAGTGACGCCGAGGATTGGATCTTTCGCGGCGGGCTCTATGTGACCAAACCAAGAGGACATCTGTCTCGCAAGCCCTGCGGAGAGGACCCACTTGCTCTTACAGGTCGCACGAGAGGAGATCACAGCTCTGAATGTCATTTTTCAATCCTATCGTTCTCCCCTTCGCTCACTGTTTTTATTTGCTTGTATACTGTAAAGCTGGAGCGATCGGAGAAGAAAGCGAGGTTCTCTACGAGACTAGCAATAAAAAAAACGACGGGACGCGTGGGTGGGAATTAGATTAGATCCAATCCTGCTTGCTCCTGGTGCAACTTTTACTGGGCTAAACCGACCGTGTGTCCATGGGAAAGGAAGGATTACCTAGTGCTACCTAAAATTAACTTCAAAATATTCAAATACTGCGATAGCTAACAAAAATCATATAAAACAATTATTTAAAAATTTCTGGACGTGCCCATTTTGTATATCTATGAACATAATTAGTTATGACATTTAAGAAAATAACTCTCTAGGTTTGAAAAACAAAATTTCTTGAAACATTTATTTTGGATTAATTACTTTGTTTCTGTTGGCACAGTGACTTTACATGTATAAGCTATTGGAATGTGAAATTATTTACGAAAATCCACACTAGTAGAAACGTGCTTAATATAGCTAAAAAATATATATATATATATATTTGTGTTGGTATTTGAGGTTGAAAAATCTTTTATTTACCTCTACCTATTTGTCAAAATTTAATCATATAAAAGTTCGGACTAAATAACAAAATGAAATCACTAATTGTTAATCTATTGGTAGACGAATCATTTCAAATTTTGTATGCTCAAGTAAATATAAAGCAATTTCATTTCAATTTAAAAAAGTTAAAAGGATTTAAAAAGATTAGTGAGAATCAGAGGATTAATTTTGACATTATTAAAATTAATTTATAATTTTTAAATCACAAATAAAATATAATTTAATATTTGATAGTTACTACATAAATTGATTAAAGTTTATAGGATTTTCATTATTTAACAAATGTCCTTAAAATTGCAATTGTCCGTACATATTGATATTTTAAATTGCATGAAAATTTAAATACAAACCAATCTTTGTTGGAAACAACATATCTATCATCTTATTATTTTTAAATTCTTAGCATAATTCAAGAAAGCACTGATAAGATTATTAAGCTAAGCCGAATTATTGTTGAAGAATTATGGCCATTGAATTATAATGCATATGAAATTATCCATTTTCACAACAATATGAGGCCGTTTGATACATAAGAAAATAAAAAAATTAGGAACATATCAGAACTTCATATATCAGAATTTTTCATACTTGTATTGTTTATATTCTACCTTCTATTTGATTTGTTAGAAAGCCACGATGACCTGTTAAGAGTAGATATTAGAATTTATTTTCCCGGGTATTGTATTACAGAAAATAAGTAAAAGGAAAAGTGGAAGACAATGATCAGACAAATCTCTGACATTTTAGGAAAATTTTCACATCAAATCACATGAATATGAGAAAGTTTGTTGCTTGCTTTCATTTCCTTTGAATTCCAATAGATCAAATGGACCCTAGATATATAGAACTATGAAAAATATCATGGTTCACACATATTTCATCTAAAATTGTGTAGATTTTATGTATAATCAGTAACGAAGCTTAGTGTTAAAAAATGGACTGTGACCCCTCTTACAATCTAAAAATACAAAGTTCTTTATTTTAGAGATAAAAAATGTTCTAAAACCAATTATTTATAGTGGTTGCCTCCCTAAAATTCAAAATAACCTTGTCAAGCTCCGCTATTGTGGATAATATAATTGACCTATTTAAACTAAAACATAAAAGTACAATGGAGACGTGTAGGAAGATTAGGACAGTTTGACCAAGAGATTTTTCCTAATAGTTGTTTTATTATACAGGTTTATCTGTAGGAAATAAAAATACAAAATTACGAAGTAAAGGAATCTTTATCGTGCCAGCAATTCACTTGCACTTTGTGGTACATCAGCTAAGTACGCCCTGACCAGCCAAAAACTGTGTTATTAATCAGTGCGCAAACACAAAGGAAAAGCCAAGTGCGCAACAATCACTGATCCTCGGGCTTTGGCTGTTGTGTTCAGGCAACCAACCAGAAATCTATTTTTATTTCTAAACAAGGTTGGTTTTCTGTTGAGTGGGGTTTCGATCCACAGACTAGTTCTGAAACTATGGATTACCGGATGGTTTGCAGCTTGCTACATTTTAAATGGGTTATTTTTATATAAAAAATAAAAATTACAATTATAAAAGAAAAAATATTTAAAAATTATAAAAAAATAATGTTTTTATACATTTTAGAAAGCTAATGAAATGTTTTATAACAACTAAAATTTTATGAACTTGAAGCAACTAATAGAGAAAATCGCTCCGAAATACATAAGGTCATTAATTTTAGAATTATGACATATTGATATCTGCTACTTATAAATGCAATATTTTTTCGTACGTTTATTTAATTGATGAGTTCTTATACTTTATGAAAAAATTATTGAAAATTTATAACTCATGAAGAACATTAAGTCATTTGAACAAAAAAAGTATAAAATAACAACACAATGTTAGGAAGTCTGAAAATCAATTAATGTGGCCACAAAAATTATCGAGACCTATTTAACATGATACTTAGTATTTATCTGAATCATTTTTATTGATATTGTCAAATATAATATAATCTAATATTCATATTTTTTGTCTATTCTTAAAGATCCATGGAATAACACCTTGTTTCTTATATGAACGAATACTTACGTTGAAAATTATGCTACATACTTTCATCTTTTTTTTTTATTATATAACTAAACTATTTTATTTTTCATTAGATGAAATATATAATAATATTTTTCTATCATTTTGAAGAGTGAAACTAGCAAGTTCTTAAGCTCATATTTAGAATACGTTTGATTTTACCTTTAACTCTTTCATTATTTCATACTTATTGAATATGACGAATATAGAGTAAAATTAGCCAATTTCACTCTTTTTTATTAATTTTTATTTTCATAAAAAGTGCAATTTTTTTAGAACCAACATATATAGTTTTCAGTATTGAACTTTGTTAATTCTGACACATATGCCGATACTAATTAGTAATTAGTGATTATGTAGTAGTGACTGTAGTGTCATGTTGGTTGGATTTTGTCTGATCATCAATTCAATTTAAAATAGTCATATGTTTTAAAATCGACTTCTTGTTAATTACTTACATTTAATTTACTAGATTGATTAATTGTTAATTACTTGTACTTAATTTGTAGCATGACAATACCTTGGATAAAAACTAACTTGCTTTAATATGTGGCACTATAAATTAACTTCTTAGAGCGTTTCTTCTCTATGTTTCTCATTTTCGTTCTTTTTTATCTTGTACTTAATTATTTGAGATTTTGTAATATTTGTTTTTATTATGTTTTGGTTAGAATTTTTTGTTTCAAACTTGTCATGATAAAATTATAAGATATTACACATGGAATGTAGGTTGTGCTTGACTTAATGATTTTTTTTTCATTCATAATATAATAAAAGTAAAGTTGTATGTAGAGAATTGAAGACGGGTTGGTCCGGTTCAAATCCTCTCGGGTCACAGATTACCGCGGTTCACAGTCTATTTCGGGTCACGAGTCACACGGTATGAATTTGAGCGGTTCAAAATTCAAAAATTCTAACCCTGCCCATCATTGACCCTCCGGATCGGACCCCCTCACAGATTGAAACGGGTTAAATCCGGACCAATCTCGTCCACAAAAAGTCACCGGAAAACTTTATGGAAACAAGTCTACTGCTTGCCAATTAACCAGTATTATTTTCACATTCAAGTTCTGTGCAGAATTAGATTGGTCAGATTTTTAAAATGTGAAGTCTGAAGTAAGAGGCGTGCAGTGAATGCTTTTTATATTTTGTATGGTCATTTGTTAGTTTCCATTTTTTCACTGCGCTAACACACAATGAGATATAAGCTTGAATGGTAAAGTTGACAATATGTTTTATAAGCTTGCAGGTGTTTCTGTTAAAGCTTATTTTTGAATTGTTTTTGGTTGTGCATGCAGTATATAAACTTAAAAATAATATTTCGGTGACAAGTCAATGATGACAGTATTCAGAGGCTAGACTCAATGCACAAATCTTTTAGTATGTGCGGTTAGACCAGATATGTATGATGAGAGTTCATTTTGATAATTCATTATTAAATGCGAGAGAGCAGATCCACCATTATATTATTTATATCCTACCATATTTTCTGATATTTGGATAAAAATGCCCCCTTCGCTCTGCTCTTGAAAGAAGACAAAAGAAAGGAAATGAGTTTGCTGGTGTTGGATGAAGTGGTTCTTTGGCTCAAGCTATTCGTCACGTGCGTGTTAATTATCATTTAATTAAAAGCAACCGCTGTGAATCAAATCTCAAAATTAGCAGGGGTTAGACACGGTTGGCATGTGTTATCACGAGTTATCACGGTCCGAAACAGATTATTACGGTCCAGCTTAAACTTGAGTCACGGATTATGGTGGACCGGGTTAGAATGGTCCAAAATGAAAAATCACAATCCAGCTCACAGTAGGATTGTGCTAAATCACGGTTTAGATCGATCCGGATTTGGGACATGGTCCAGGATGGTTCAGGCAACGATTACAAATTATCCCAGACCGAATTGGCCCCCGAAGTTTTTTTTAAACCTCTAATTATACATAATTATAAACATACAATCTAAATAATATTTCACAATTGAGAATAACACTATATTTTGTTATTCTCACACTAATAAAAAATCACTATTATTTTCACTATTTTCAATTCCTCTGTTTATATTATTCCTTGCATAATATAAATGTATCCTTAGTATATTAACCATTAAAGTAAAAAGAATGTACAAGTATTTAAAAGTACCATTTTAAAAAGACGATATTAATATAGTAAAATTACGTTCTGCACACACCCTCGGCCCCAATTAATCCCATTTCAATTTAGATTGAGATATCAAAAATAAAAGCAAGGCAAAACAATTGCTACATCATAGTTAAAAAATGACATATCAAATATAATATAATCTAATTATATTGTAGTATATTTGACAACATTAATTGATTTTCAAACTTATCGATATTACGTTATTAATTTTATATTTTTTTTCTTGTTCAGATGACTTAATGTTTATAGATATTTCAATAAGCTTTTCATAAAGTATAACAACTCATTAATTGAATAAACATACAAAAAAATTATTACATTCGTAAGTAGCAGATGTATGTTAGAGTTTTAAAATCAACGACCTTTCAATATTTCAGGGTGATTTTCTCTGAATTGGTTATTTCAAAATTAATGAAATTTTATTATGTTATAAAATACTTTATTATTTTTTCAAAAGTATAAAAATATTAATTCCAACAAACAACAAAAAAGTTATGAGCCGCAGACTAGGTATGTAACCATTCTTTTTTTATATATTTTTTAAATTAGTTTTTCTTTTCGTAATTTTAATTTTTCCATTTTTCCATATAAAAATAAGCTTTTTAAATGAGAACCAAAAAGCATCCACTTCAAACATTAATTATTGTCACGGACAAAACAAAGACCTTAGAGACTTTCAGCAAAAGCGCTGTAGAGATGTTGGGATCTTAAGTTCTTAACTACGCTCTTGCGTAAGCTCCAGAAAATTTTAATTAAATTCAAAAGGCGACATATCCCACGCTGCATCCTCGCCAGCAAAAATACAACATTCAGAATCTGGACAAGGCAAAATTGACTAAAACAAAAAAGTATCCAATAAAAGGATCTCATTCTTAAAAAACAGAAATAGCCAGCTAACAACATTGCTAAAAAGTTCAATATTACTACTAAGTAGCACAGAAAAACAGAACGAGTGATGTTGTTTAAGAGGTGTTTGCCTGAGACTTGTTAAGGATGACACCTTCATACTTGACCTGGAACCATTTCATGGCATCGTCCTTGGTAACTCTGTGCTGGATACCAACACGTGACTTGCACCTACGTCTACGTGCCACACGGTAGCCTGCACGTTCCAATACCACATAGAAATCCATACCATAGATACCAGTTGATGGATCATATCTGAAACATACAAATTACAATATGGTCAGGTTATTATTTCAGAACAGCAACCTTGATGCAGCAGGCAATGACAGACATAGATGGGAATATTTACACAATTATTATAAGAAATCTGCATAATATCCACAAGGAATGGATTGAAGGAGTATGAAATGAAAGTTTACTTGATGCCAAGGTCAATGTGCTCTTGGATACCAAACCCAAAACATCCGGTTTCACTGAAATTCCGCCTGAGCAACTCGTACTCCTTCACCTTCAACCCACTCTCCAACAGTTGCATGGCCTTCTCACCCCTCACTGTAACATAACAAGCGATCTTCTCATTACGCCTGATACCAAAAGACCGCACAGTGTACCTAGCTGCGATATTAAAGTCATTGCATTTTAGCTTCTCGTACTTGGGTGTATTGGAAAGCTGTGATGCCACATGTAAACAAGAACAATGGATTGGAATATATTGAAGGTGAATTTACCTTTCGAGAAGACAGGGGTTTGTCCACTCAATTGCTCCAAGACCTGGATAGGTAACAATTGGATGTGTTAGGCAATAACAAGCTCATTTCAAATATAATCAATGGAGAAAATGTCCAAGTTGTCATGTGAGATTAGTTCTGAAATGCAGTACAACTGAACCATAGAGATTTTCTATAATGTAAACAAAGATCAGCTATGATAGTTTTCACTTCTGATACGAGACTCTATCCAAACCAACTCTTCCAAATTTGCACATGTTCAACACAGAATTTTGGAATGAAAGTTCGTTCAATTTGACTCTAAATGACAAAGACCTTCATAAGTTTAACCAATGATATTTAAGCATATAGCTCTACTAGTCTGAGACCCTTCAAGTAGCAAACATATTTGAAATGACACAACAAGACAGAAGAACACATAGGCTATATGCTGACAATGATGTTAAATTAATTATCAAGAATACCAAATTCTCGGTTGCTTATACAAACAGCTGGTCCAGAACCAATAAAACCCTTGCAGGAATACCAATGCAGATGCATTGACAAGATTCTATGAGGTAAACCAAAACCAATGCAGCTATGTCCAATCAAATAAAACAAGATCTTGCTCTTCAGCGCAAATAAGAACAAGTTTACAAACAATGGAAATAATAATGTTTCATACTAATCAGAATTTGCTACAAATATGATCTAACAATTTACCCCGACCCGTCTAAGATCGAAACTCTTTAGACATTGTAACAAAAAAAGTAAAGAAGGCTTGGTTACCTTGGCGGCCCTGGTAAGACGATCACCACTCTCTCCGACGGAGATGTTGAGCACGAGCTTTTGTACCTTTATCTCCCTCATGGGGTTCGACAGCTTCTTCTCGGACGCCTACAAACCCAGAGAAAAAAACAATAAGAACACGTGGAAAAGCGTAATAACAGACATAGAGAGAGCAATAGAAGTACCATGGTAGAGATCTTCGGAAGAGTAGCTCCGCAGCGGCGATTCTGAGAAGAGGCGGCGGTGGAGTGGAGGTGAAATATAAATATGGAAAAACCCTAGCTCGAACTATGCTTTATATATGTTGGTATATGCGATTTTGTGGAATTAACTCTGTGAGCTATCGTATGGCCCGTTGGCCTATAGTGTAATTGGACTTCATCTGTAATTACTTTGTTCAGGCCCGGTATCGATCTGTTGTTATAAGTACCCACGGAGGTCGGATGCTAGAACGTATTGTGCCTAGGGGTAATGGGTATTATGGTTTTGCAAACAAATTCGTTTTTAATCAAACCGTTAAATTTTAAATTTTTAACTGATTTTTTTAATTCAATTTTTTTAATTCAATTAATTTTTTTAATTAATTCGATTTTCATTCTTTGATTTGGTTTATATTTTTCTAAATTAAATAAACAAAAATAAACTGAATAGTTCAAAATTTATCAAGTAAATTCACTTTACTTGGTATAAATAAGGTTCATAACAAAGATAATTTGAATATATTTATATTTATAGAGTTTATTTAGTTATTTATTTTATTTTTAAGCTATTTATATCTTCTGTTAATTTTTTAACTAGTGATATTTTTATTCCTCTTTAATTAATATAATTTTGATTTAATTGAATAAATCAAATAAAACTTTAGTTTATTTGGGTGGTGTTTTTTTTTGTTGAAAAGCCCATAACAGAATATATGATTTTGCTTTTGCTCATATTAGTCCACAATGCGGGGTTCTCTAAAATTTATTGACTGAAATATATATTTTTTCAATAAGGGCCTGTTCGGCGGACAAGTTGGGATGAGAAAGAAATTGGGATTTGAACTAAAAAACTACTCTGTGTGTGGGAGAAAAAAACATCACTCTCAATGAATTTATTTTTTCCCACAATGATGGGATACGCTGAAGAGAGCCTAAATGTTGTAGGTAAAACAACCTTTTGCGGATAGTTTGGGGTTTCTATCACAAGTATTTATTAATGATGGTCTTTTGGACTAAATATTAAATGATATTTAATTTGCATTAAATTTAAATTACAATCGATTCATAAATTTAAGATATATTTATAAAGTTTTTTTATGAATGTGTATGAAATTAGTTTTCAAAATTATCAAAACAGACCGTTGTCCCTCGTAAGTAACCGATGTATTTTTGTCTTGTTTTCAAACAAAAGTATAATTTTGAGTTTACACGAAAAACGACATGAATTAAAATCCTCCTCAGAGCAAGAAATTATAAAGCTATTGCCGTTGGAAATTAATCCAAAGCTAGACAATTCGAGCCTGATCCAGCTAGCTAGATCGTTGTCACCTTTATGTCAGACTCATAGAGAATTATAAATAAGGATATGACACATTTATACCCATCATAATTCAATACAGATAAGCAAAACTGCAATTGACAAAAGGTTTTACTAAAGATGGATGCATGTTTCATCGACATATTTTTTTTTAGTTCCAATCTGCATTAATATAATTGATTAGATCTAGTTTTATCATTAGAAAGGGACGTGGAGTTCATGTACCAGTCGCCGATTTGCGAATAAACAACTCGCACTGCATATATATAGTGCTAATCCTTGTCATTCACCTTCACCAAAATCTAAATAATTAAGAAAAGCAAAAGCAAAAGAAAACAATGATGCCGCGATACAAATGGCTCAATAGAATTGGAGGAAAGTGTTTCGACGAGAAGTTCAAGAAAAAAATTGTTCCTTAATTTGATTTCTCAGTAAGGTTTTCCGAAATATAATTATACAGTTATAGTGGAATTTCAAACTGGAATCCAGCAAGTACATATCCGTTGACCATTGCTCAAGGTATTCATTTTAATATATATATTGTTTATTATGATTTGGGTAGCATTTAGGCCGAAATATTATCAATTTAAATTTAAATTTTTTATATTCAAAATTTAAATTTAAGTAGTTTAATAATTTTTTTATATCATAATCTTATAGAATATAAATTTTTATTGTGTTTAGAGTTAGTTTACTATGATTAATGATTTTTAAAAAATAAATTTAAAATAATAAAAAAATAATAAAATTTATATGTTAAAAAGGCTTACTTTCTAAAAATCATTAAGTATAACAAACTAACTTTAAATATGATAAAAAAATAGTATTTTACAAGATTATGATATAAATATTTTATTGAGCTACTTAAAACAACGTACAATTTTTGAAAAATATACATATTATTAATTAGTAGTTTTTTTTCTTCAATCGTGAATTCAATTGGATCCAGATTTCCTTAAATAATACTGATATAGAACCTTCTGATTGTAATAATTATATAATGCATTATTTACATGTTTGCATATATCAGCTACCATCATATATTAAAGCAGCTCCATTAATAGTAATTAAAATATAATTCTAACGAGAAAGTCAGCTCGAAGTCGAACCTCTTTGAACTCTTGTATAGTAACATAAAGTATAAATAAATAATAAACAAAATTCCCATCTTGTTTTAGTATTTTACAATTCATAAAAGTAATATCAACACCCTTTTAATTTCTGGTCCACCTCAGCAAGTATCTATCCTTCACCGAACGTTTGATGCGACGACATGGGCCCACCGCCGGAGCTGCTCCTTGACATCGCTTTCATCTCCGTTTGCCAAGACGCTCCAGTCTCTCAGCACCCTGCTCCTCTCCTCTTCATCTCTGAAACGCCACGCCTCTGACAAGTAGGGCTGCCTCGCCACCTTCACCTCCCCCTCGCTAATTCTCCTCTTCCTGAGCCCCGGCACGATATCTGCGATTCTCGGATCCTCCTCCACTTCAGTGTCAGAGAAGTCGAACCCCAGGTCCATCAGCCCCCTCAACTCTTCCAGCTCCAGTTCTGACATGCTCCTTCTCGCCAGTCGGTTCTTAGACGATCTCTTTCTCATGATGGCGTCCATGTCAACAACAGGAAACTCGCTTGACTGCATTAGATTTAACGGTACCTTTCCTGAGGGGATTGTCTGGAGGCGCGGTTTGACAGGAGGGGGCGTGGATCTGGAGATTGATTCGTCACTACGGGTGCGACGATGGTGGATTGGTCGGGGCAACAGGGATGGTGGTTGAGTGCGTGGCTCTGGCAAAGCAGTTGGCGGCGGCGGCGGAGGAGGAGGAGGAGGAGGTGGAGTCCTTATCACCGGAGGAGGAGGAGGAGGAGGAGGAAACCAGAGGATTAGATGCTGAAACCAGTAGAGATCAAAAAGGGACATAATTTCGTTAAATTTGTTACGTGTTGTATGCGGTGTCTCTTCTTCTTCCATGGGAACAGAAAACGCTACAGAGAGGGAATTGGTAAGATTAATTGGTGGTACCGTCGGCTTATATATACATATATACACACAGAGGTGACACGGCAGAGGGTTTAATTTGGGAAGGGGGGAAGAAGAGGTTACTTCACTTGAGGGTAAGTACCAGATTCGCCAGGAGGCTTCCCAACCAATCAGCGCCTAGTCAGCACAAACATCTTTGATTGCCCAGGTTAAAATTGCTCTGTTACAAATGTAACAAATCCAAGCTGTTGACCTACGCTGACAATAATCCGTGTAAGCACGACTCTTGATGTGAAAAAGATGGTTCGGATTCGGAAGGTTGCCTCAGGTGATCAGGTGATATGGACTGGTGCTGGGTGGCAGAAGGGAAGGGATAAAGGGGGAATATTAATATGAGTTGAATTCTGCTGCTCAGTGCAGACCAGATAGATGTTTTATTTCAGATTCTCTGGTACAAGTAATGATTAGTTCCGTTGTGTAGTGATTTGTCAAGAACATGAACTAAACAGGATTCATAGTTACAGAAGCATGGGCATCATTTTCAGTGTTGAATTATAAACATTATGGTCATCATTTTCTTTATTAAATAGAGAACACTATTAAAGTAAATAATGAGCGTGATGTTTATAATTGAACTTATGGCCAAATTAGGCCGCACAAAAAGCTCGGGCTCATGATTCAGTTCGGGCTCGATTTGGATTCGGTTCGGTTTCGAGTTAATTTGGGTTGAGCTAATATGACTCGAGCCTATTGAATTGGGGTTGAGTTGGCTTGGCTCGTGGCTCAACTCAACTCGAATAAAAAATAGTTTATATATTTTTTTTGCTGAACTCTAATCCGATAACTCCTCTCTCATTATCTCTCACCATCTTACTATGTCAGCAATTCAATGATATTTCTTACTCGCTCGTGACTAGATTCACATATCTGACTCAATAGTTTTTTATTGGTTCATCCATTCAAATTAACGCAGTGAAAATATTATTGAAAATATAATTTATTGATATATTAATTTTATACCAACTCTTATACCAGTTTTCTAGATATACCAACTTTATAGTTTGTAGATATACTAAATCTAAATGTCAAATCGAGTCAACGCACATGTATTGATTCATGAGTTAGCTCGAATATTAATGAGTCGAGTTTGAGCTAGATTTTTTAGCTCGAAGCATTTCACGAGCTCGTCTCGACTCGACTCGAATTTTCATAAGCCAAGTTTGAATTTAGCCCAGTTCACTCGAACTCGACTCGTTTGTAACCGTAGACCAAACAACATTCGTTCATCCCTTTTTAGCCAGTTGTTTGTCTATGTCTATGTATCTATTTACTTAATACTTTTTTAATTAACTTATAAATTTATATAGGTCTTTTAATATAAAAATCAATTGGTTAATGCAGCACTATTTCTTATATAACAGTTTTAAGAAGTATTTCTTAGATGGTAATTTTTTATTATTCCAAAAGGCAAACAAGTAATTTAATTAAAAAAAGAAGAAGAAATTGGGAAGAGATGAATCTTATCCTTTGTAGATGTTTTGTTTCCCTCTTGCTGTATACCTCGCATAATCCAACTACGTATTTTGTGTAGTTTCGTATATTCTGTGGGTCCGATTGGAGATAGGAAGTACAAGGTATCAACCGCTGTCCTTATACGGCGTGCCTCGTCGCGTACTTGGTTGCATTTATCCTATTAATCAATCACATAACACCAATCCTATATCAAATAATTACAGATTGAATTAATTGTCAATTTTCAACAAAATGGAACAAATAGTTCAACTTCTGTTTTCATCGTTTCTTTCGAGAAGGTGCCATTCCGAATGGTGCTAGGACCATTTTAAAAGTACAACAAGTTAATTTAATTGCTATCATAATCGATATGATAATAAATGTGGTTTCCGGATAAAAAGAAATGTATTTGACCAATCTACGGCATAGCATTACGTGCACCCTAGACGTGTATTGTAGGAGATTTGTTAAACTTTATATTTATGATATGATAATGATAGTCTTATCCATTGAATTCAATTAGATAGTTCTATTTTTATCAATAAGTCATGTATTTAAAATGATATGTTAGAAAGTGATAAATCAGTATGATAATTACTTAAATTATTTATATACAGGATCTCCCTATTTTTTATTAAATTTTAATTTTACTATTTTGCACTAACAATGTGATCCTTGTTTTGATTCATGCTTTATTGCTTTATCCATTGTAAATAACATACATGTCGAAATAATGATATGTTTAAAATGTAAATAAAAATTGTTCATATTTCGTAACTGGAGGTTTTTAACTTATTATTTGTAAAATCCATGAACCATATGGATACTGGTCCACGGAAAATAATATTTATGTTTGTTTCTTTTATTAATTTTTTTTTTTTTTGGGGGGGGGGGTTTACAAAAAAAAAGATAATATTGATATTTTAAAAAGTTGTCAATGTTGCTCAAGAACTTTCTATTTCATTGTTTTAAGACGTACGTCAAGGACAAATGAGTATGATCACACTTTGATCATCTTGAAAGATAATTTCTGATCTAAACCATCCTATTTTAATCAGAAGGTCTGAGTGTAAAGTATGACAAGAATGAACAGACGGAGCAACGACAAATCAAGAAAAGTGATTTAAAAATCTAAAAGAAGGAAACAACAAGCATTTAGACAATTCACCGTATAATAGAAGTTACTAATATTTTGTCCAAATAAGGGAAATATAAATTCTAATCATGAATATAGAATTAATATAAAATAAATATAAAATAGAGAGAAAAGTTGACATTCATAATTTAATTATGAAGAAAAGTTGATATTCATAATTAAGAAAAATTTAAGGAAATAAATAAATAAATTATGCAATTGTACTCCTTTATTATGTAACGTTTCATCTAACAATCAGATGAGAGAAAATTATAACTTCGATACGAACGAGCACAAAGATAGTAACAATATTTGAAGAATAGCTCAATATGATATTTAATATTAGCTTTAAAAATTCAACAGAAAATCTAAACCATTACAAAATTAGAACACTTAGATGTTCAATAAGAAGTAGAGGTTGACATTAATATTCTCTTTTTTCGCCATTTTAATTAGTTTTATGTTCACCAATGCTGCTTAAATGTCTTAATCTTATTTTAAATTGATTTTTAAATTAGATAGATTTATTTTTATAGGCTCTCAATTTTAGTCCAAGTTGAAGATTTTTACCTCATGAAATAAAAAAAAAAACATT
The DNA here is from genome assembly GCA_037127355.1 of Schoenoplectus tabernaemontani. NCBI lineage: Eukaryota > Viridiplantae > Streptophyta > Magnoliopsida > Poales > Cyperaceae > Schoenoplectus > Schoenoplectus tabernaemontani. The sequence continues at coordinate 12,994,380 of CM073740.1, forward strand.
TGAGGCGTGATTTTTCGCTGCTTCTTTTATTCCGACAACGATAGTAGAATCATTTAATCAAGCTGTTGAAGCTTTTTTATTCACCCAGATAAAAATGGTTCTTATTATATTATTGCGTACATTCGGTTATTCAGATTTAGATTTAGCGTACATGTCATACGGTGTATATGATCAGCTGCCTCTCGGATTTTGAAAAGTATTATTTTTGGGCAGTGGTAATGTCAGAAATTTTTTGAATGGAGTTCAACAATAATTTAATATTAATTTATATTGAATTTGTCTATTGTTTTTTCGATAGTATTTCGACCGAAACATTACCGATCTAAATTTTAATTTTTATGCTCAAAATTTTAATTTAAGTAGCTCAATAAAATCTTTATATCATAATATTATAGAATATTAATTTTTATCATATTTTAAATTATTTTAATATGCTTAATAATTTTTGAAAGATAGCTCTAAAATAATATAAAAATATAAAAATTTGTATGTCAAAATGATCATTTTATGAAAATCATTAATCATAGTAAAATAATTTCAAACATGGTAAAAAAATTAGTATTCTATATAAATATTTTATTAAGTTACTTAAATTAAAATTTTGAGCATGAAAAATTTAAATTTGGATCGGTAGCGTTTTGCCCGAAGTGGTATTGAAAGCACAATAGACAAATTCATTTCTATTATATTAAATTTAAAAAATATATTCATTTATTTACATAATATTATACTTTTATGGTTCAAATTAGTTCAAAAATTGAAATTTCTAAAAAATCAATTTACTAAATTATCTAAATAATATATTTTTATTAAATTATCTAAAAAATGAAACTCAATAAGTATTAATCATCTAGCCTACGCCAAAATTATTGCACCATAATATTAATTTTTTTCCTAGGACAAAATTTTGAAAGCAAAATCAAGTTGAATATGAATGTAAAGTAATAATAAATTTTCCTTCTTAAGAAGAAATTTTGACAGAGAAATAATTTTATAAAATATTTCTCCTAAAAAGAAATTACAAGAATCGAATTTCCTATTTGTTATTTTTATAATACTTAAAAGGATAAAAATTCAGTTCACATTTGTTCTCTAAGAAATTTAAGAAATTACTAAGTTTAAACAATAAAATATTTCACAAGAGAATAGGGTTTACTAATAAAATATTATATACATTTTATGTGGTTCAAATATATATAGTTATTGAAAATTGAATAATGTTAATATAAATTTTATCAAAGTAGTAGATATAATTAAAAAAATAAATGGGGAACACTAAACCCCATTAAATAAACTTAAATCCGCTACTATTTTTAGGTAAGACTTTCGTTAATTTGTCCCCCTTAGAAATTTTTTTGCCTCATTGTTTGATTACGTTTATAGAGAAAAATAATATTAAATATCGTGCAAAATAAAATAATTATATAAAAATTTCAAAATATAAAGTTTCATAAAATTTTTTTCATCAACTTTATACCTTTCTATTTTTTTATTACTTTATATGGCCTAATTATTTTCCACCATGAGGCTCATGAGTATGAGGGCCCAAACCTAAGTAAGCTCTCTATTATTAAAAAAAACAAAGAATTGAAAATATAAATACATGACGCACCTAGTTCGGAAATGATGAAGCCAGAATATGCCAGTTGCTATCTTTGATGAAAACCAACTTCATTAGTTGAAATACAATCGCAACTTCACTAGGGTGTACTGTGGAGGTGAATTGCAGGGCAAATCTCCTTTGGCAGCGAGTCACTACAACTATGGATGCCACTCCAAAATATCAGAATGAATGCCTGCCAAATAAGTAATTGCCCAGCAATGCCTCTCCACATTGCTTCTATATTTGATTCTTCTCTCATATCTAGTTCACATTTTCTTGGATTAGCCAATGCTGATTATCTATCTTTTTTTGTGGAAATCATTTTCTGCTTGAAGTTACTAAAGATGAACCAGCTATTTATCAGTACAGGGATCAGTTAAGAAATGGTATATCCAAAGCACATCCTCCTTCAAGCCGGCATATTCCATGGATATGTATGGAATTACCAAACGTGCATTATTCCTGTTATTCCTTTGTATTGTGGACCATTCAAAAGAGGAGCCCAAGTAGCTTGATTTTTTTCTTTTTCTTTTTTCATGGTTCATGCAATCCCCTTCTCATTACTAGTTAATGCTAGAGAACGATGTTTACTGCTTATTTGTGCCTTTTCAGATGGAATAATAAAAGCGCTTCACAAAAGTAGATTTATATCTATATGCGGCCACTCGTATGATCGAGGGGTCTCCAGTGTTGTCAACTTGTTTATCTTTTGAGAAAAGTAAAAGCTGCAAGAACTTATTAAAAATAGACTTTGTAATTTTAAAATAACTGATTTTTTCTCATTTTAATTGTCTAAAAGTATTTACTGCTCTAAGTCAAATAAGCAATAGTAATAAATAAATAAAATATATATTTTTTAAAGCAGTTATTGAGGAAAGGTAATAATTTCACTGGCTGATGCTGCCAAATATGTGTTTAGAATTTCAACTTATTTCTTACTACCGTATTGTGTTTAGAATTTCAAAAACAGTTTACTTTCCAGCACATTATGAGTTGCTAGGCTTGCTGTTGTATTTAGATATTCAAATCAGTTTATTTTTCCAGTACATGAAGAGTTGCTGTACTAATGCCAAGCCTACAGGAACAGGGAAGAGAACCGAAGCCGGAGAAGAGAAACGGAACAGGGAAGACGACATGAACGAATTCGGGAAAAATGAAAATGGTCGGTGGTTCCTTGAAGCTGGCCGAGAGCCCGCGAGGCCGCAATATCGGATTAGGGTCCTCTCTATATAGGATTGGTTCCAGAGTTCAGACACATCTGCAATGTCGATTCTCTATATCAATAGATCCAGATTGATTCTGGATTCCTGATTCTCGACCAATCAATAGGTTTTCGACTGGACGATCCTCAATCGACTTTCTGAGAAATTCTAGCATGGTTCAATATCCATGTAATTTCATATGTAGATATTATCAAGAGTTTCCTTTGGAAAATCATCGAGAATTATTTTCTTTAATCATCTCGTCTCTTTTTTCAGTTGCGTTTCTAATTTATCAGAGCATCTCCAATAAAAATTTCTATAAAAATTTCTATTGCAACCTACATCTCATATGACAACTGCTATTTTAATTTTTAGATTTGAAAAGATTTTTAATTTAGAAATTATAAAGAAGAGTTGCTAAATTAAAAACTTCTATTCGAAAAGCAATATCAGAATGGCAATTCAGTAATTTCAGCATTGAAGATTATTTTTACTAAATCTATTTCATTCATTGTTGATTGATTAGAGCATTTTCAATACAGTAACCGATTCTAAATTTTTTATTATTACCATGTCAGATTTAATTAGAGAAATTTCTAATTACAATTAACACTCTCAAATGTAGAAACCATTTCTAAATTTTATTCATGCCAAGTCAGTGAAAATAGAAAAGAAAAATAAATAGATTTAGCGAAAATGATCTCCAATGTTAAATAAAACGAGTTGCTAATCTGACGTGGCAATTAGAATTGAGTTGCTAAATTAGAGCATCCACATTGGTGTCGATTGTCAAAATTAAATTTTCATGTCACATCATCAAATTGACAATTCATTTTGATAGTGACATCCGTGAATAGAATGAAATTATCAAAATGACACTTTCATAATTAATTTTCTACTCCTTCGCTGATGTGGCTTGTCAAATGGACTGTTAAATTTAGATAATTATCTATTTTTATCTAGTCTCTGCATTCTTTAAATTCAAATGATAATTGTCAAATGAGATTTGACAATCAATTTGACAATGGATGCGAATGCTATTAAAAATTGTGATTAAAGTTTTTAAATTAAAAACTGTTTCTTCAATGCTAAAATAAAAAATAAACAATAACACATAGAAATAGAAACTCCCACCGAGATGCTAAAAAATAGTTTTGAATTGGAGTGCAATTAAAATTATTCAACAAAATTTTATTAACAACTGACGTGGCAGTAAATAAAATTATATGAGAGCGTTGGAGATGCTCTTATTTTTTTACTAGATTGAAAACCACTTAACATCGCAAATAATGTCAAATAATATTCATATCCATTTTGTTTACGGTTTTAATTTGGAGGTTTCATTTCACATTACAATAATGTTTACATCCCAGCGATTAGCACTTGCAATCAATTGCTAATATCCACTTTCAGTCAGTTAGACAAAGTAGCAAAAAAAACAACTAATAATAATAATAATAGCTGCTTTAGTTCCAAAAGTGATGTTGTCATTACTGCATTAACTTTTATAAATTATTGTAATTTGAATAAACATGTTCTGGATAAATAGCCTCTTTATATGATTCCGAATATCGTGGAAACAAAATCCCAAAGAATGAAATCTGTTGTCCAAAATCTTTGTTATTCTCTCTCTCTAATAATGGTCCCACTTAATTCTGATTTGTCATGAGACTTATTATAGAGAGGATAATAAAGGTAACTAAGATTTTGAATAATAGCGGATTTGGATCCAAATCCTAAAAGGAGATAGTTCATTCATATATTTTAAATATATAAATTATTGTTACATATCATATTTGCACATAGTATGAAGTATAAACACTTTTTAGAAGTAATATTTCACAATTTAAGTCAGAGACTATTTTTGAAAAGTACTTCACAATGTGCAAATACGATCGGTGTGAACAAATACGAGGTACAGATAAGTGTGCAATTATAAATCCTATTTTAAATAATTTCACGAAGATTGAAAAACCAGTGGTATAATATCATAGATGGATCGCTTGCATAATCTGAATACCATATGAAATTACATGGCTCATTCATTAACTATTAATGTACTAAATTTTTAATTGTTACCCCAGTTCTGGCCACCCAAGGCATGCTTCATCCAAAGTTAAAATAAAAACTAACAAATAACAACCAAAAAAGAAAGAAATGAAAGAACAATAGGAACAAAATTATTAATCATCCAAGGTTTATCCACAACCTCCGTACAAGACATCCCAGAATTTCAACTTTTAGATGGCACAATAGAAAATTTACCTTGCATAAACTCTCAACTCCTAAACAAACTAATTAGAGCAGCACCCAACTCTCCTAAGAACCGATGCATCCTCCTTGACATTGATTTGCTCTCCCCGACCAGGCACAGTTGCAGCCGCATCATCCCCTGTCTCAACTGCCCTCTTGCTGACAATCTTGTATATATTTGTCAGCACCTCTGCAAAAGCACTTTCCACATTGGTCGATTCTAAGGCTGATGTCTCCATGAAATAGAGGCCCTCCTGCTCTGCAAAGGATTTGCCATCGTCAGTTGAGACTGCAACCAAGTGGCGCAAGTCAGACTTGTTGCCTACCAACATGACAACTATGTTAGGGTCAGTGTGGTCACGCAGCTCCCGCAGCCACCGCTCAGCATTTTCAAAGGTTGAGCGGCGTGTTACATCGTAGATGAGTAGTGCACCGACAGCACCACGGTAGTAGGCACTTGTGATTGCACGGTATCTGTAGAGATGTTGAGCAAAGACAATGAAAAAGGTATCATCAGAGTGAAAGGAAAATGGCAACTAACTATCGACTGTACTGCATGGACACAAGGAAAATTATGTTAAAAAGCCAATTTCTAAATCAAGCGGAGGGTGGTCGGGGTTATTTACTGGCTCCCACTCTGCCACCCTGTACCTTTTTGCCCCTGACCAAATGAAAGGCAAGGACTGCAACTACACATCCATACACCAAAAAAGCACAATTAACTCAAAATTTTGGAAAAACAAAACCTATTTCTAACGTAAACCATTTCTTGGGGAATAACCACCAAACTAAGCTTCAGATCAACATATATTAGTAGATTAATTCATTCTTTGTAATAAGAAATAAGAAGTGAAATGAAGATGAAATTACTTATACATGTAAACACACTCTACTAGTCTAAAAGGGTACAGATGCAGGTATGGTTTGATTCAAATCCCAAGTGGGGATACGAGTCATATGACACAAGCATGTCTAATAATCCCAATCAGAGGCTCCTTTGGTAAAGAATGCCATCAATTTGTAATTTGCTTTACTGATCAAATAGGATACAATGAAAGGGTTATTTAGTTATTACTATATTGCAGGAATTATAAAAGAGCAAAAGCTAATAGAATAAGCGAACAATAATAATTGTTGCTCTAAATCCTTGTTATTACAGTTAATCAGGCACAAGCACATCTTCATGAGTGGAGCAGACTGCATGCCCTACCTGTTTAGTGATAATTAAGACAGCATGGTACAGACTGCTGTCAGCAATAATTGAAGTATTGAACCAAGGAAACTTTTTTTTTTTGGTTTCATTTTAATATTCTTCAAAACTATACTAAGGGCATATGATATTTCATTTTAATATTCCTCAAATAATACCATCACTATACTTGCTTTTTGCAAAGAATGAGATGCTTTGATTACTAATTTCCAATTCAAATCCTTACAAAATCCTCCAAACCAGAAAGAGCTGAGACTTCAACAGTTCAACTAATCATACAACTAAAGTAACTACTACTCGCTAACTCAGGACTACTAGTAAATCAATTATCCGTAAAAAAATGTAAAATAACCATCACAGTTCAAACTAACTACACTTCATGTATTTTTTTTTTTTTTTTTTTTTTTTCTGAATAATCAACAGTTAATACCTCTCTTGCCCAGCTGTATCCCAAATCTGAGCCTTGAGCACCTTTCCTTGCACCGTGAGGCTTCGTGTGGCGAACTCCACACCAATAGTCGACTTCGATTCCAAGTTGAACTCGTTCCTAGTGAACCGAGAGAGCAAATTCGACTTCCCTACGCCGGAATCGCCAATCAGCACCACCTTGAACAGATAATCGTAGTCGTCTTCACCTCTATAACCCGACATGGCAACAAATTTAAGTGTTTTCTGAACCAATTTTTTTTGGAGTAGCAAGAGGGTTTTTGAAATAGAGTGCAGCAGCAAAAAAAAGGAAAAGGCAGTGTCTTTGCCTCTTCCGAGGGAAAGGCACACACACCTTTCTTGATTTCCAATTTTAATTCTTTTAATTAATAATTTAATTCAGATAGATATTCCTTTCTCAACGGATGCGATGCGAGTGCGACAACAACATATAGAATTATAGACGCGGCTTCATTTCACGGAGGGGAGAGAAAATGACCAAATCACCCAGCATTTAATAATTTGAACTGTTGAAGGCTTGCAGCTGGGAGCGTTTGTTGTTCATCAGCTTTTAAAGCCAAGTCAGGAGAGGTACTATTACTGGCTGAAGCAAAAATTTTAAAATTTCTCCTGCTCGGAAACAATTAAATCGCATGACATCTCGTAGCAATTAAATCGCATGACATCTCGTAAATTTCAGGATCTACTGTTAGGATTTGGAATGATCATGTAATATATTCGCTGTGTTATGACGGTGTAAAAGAAAGATTTTTGTAATTTGTAAATGATTATGATAAAGCAATCAATTCTGGAACAATGGACGCATCCAGTAGCTGCTCTAACAGAGAGCATTCAGACACAGACGCTGAAAATGAAATGAAAATTTCCCAATCATCTTCTCTCTAAATTCTATTAGATTAGAAACGCCCTCATCGTTGCATCGTCAAAATCTTACATAAACTTAATACCATTTTATTTCTGCATCGGCCGGGTGAAAGTATACAATTGGTTCAGAATGTTATATTAAAGGTGAAAACTGTCTTATATGATACATAAATGATATATAATATTTTTTTCAATATTAAGTAGGAAAACTAAATATATTTTGAATGGATATTTTATTCTTAAATATGAGATATCCTTAGGAATATATTATGACAATATACTATTTATTCAAGTAGTCTTTGGATAGGATATCGAGTAGAGCAACAATGTAATATCTTAATCTTATTACTTATTATTGTATGCCACAAATATTTAATATTATCTACAACGATATTTCACAGAGTTGAATTTCAATGGTTTTTATCCTCCACTTTTGTCAAGAGTATTTTAAGAATAAAAATTTATATACTAGTATCTTTCACATGCGTTGCTACGATAATATCTTTTAAAAATATAAAAATTCGAGAACCAGCCTTTGGTCTAGTGGCAAAAGGCAACATCCTCTGTGTGGGAGGTCATGGGTTCGAAATCCGGATGGGGAGTCCTTATGGACAATTATGAAATTTAAGAGCTTTGACGCTTATCTTTCCGATCAAAAATAAAAATAAAAATTCATATCTTCATGTGAAAATAAATGAAATAAAAATGAAGATAATTGGGTAATTAATGTAAATTTTAATTATGGATACATAATCAATGTAAAATAAATGCAGAATTGAGAGGAAAGTTGACATTCGAATTTAAGAAAAGTTAAATATATAATTGATGGCAATCTAAGAAAAAGGAAATAAAGTAGAGCAATTGTACTTCTAAATTATGTAGCATTTCGTGTATCAATCAAAATTGAGAGAAGATTATAACTTCAACACAAATGACCATAGAGATAGTAACATTATTTGATGAATAACTCAATCCGATGAATGATATTAACTCTAAAAATTTAATAAAAAATCTAGACCGTTGCAGAATCAGGACACTTACGTACTTAATAAATAGTAGACATATTTTTTAAAATTTATAATATAATCAATATTATAATTTTTTTTCAAATATATTGAGTGTTATGACTAATAATAGAGCCTCAGTCACAATTTTGTAACTATACTTGCCTGAATGATCCATGAGAACGCACAAAGTCTCTTGCCATAGAGAAACGTGAATAGTTAGAATTTAGAAAAGAGCAGCCGGCTTAGATGAGATCGATGGCAAATTGGGTTCAACGGTCCACAATTTCATAGAAAGAAATATCTCGGGATAATATAGACCGGGCCTACACAACATGAAGTGGGCAACCCATAAGCGGTACAGCATTATCCAGTCCGCCTCAGGGGCAAATCAAATTAAATATTTTTTCGGAAAAGAAAAAAATATTTTTTTAATATAAATATATTTTTTTTTTTTCTGAAAATATACATAATTATAAAAAATATTTGTAAAAAAAATCCGGAGGGGCGGGCAGAGGCTGCACATGGATGATACATAATTAGTTGTTAATCCGGGGAATTCCCTTTTGTTTCCTAACCTGGGACTGGGAGAAAATGGTTCATTGCTCCCATTTTTTCCTTAAAAAAATAATGTTGGATTTTGATGGATCATAAAATTTCGGGTTGAATTATATGAAACTTATAATAAGTTGGAGAAGAAAACAAACAAGTGAACAATTAGTTAGACATATAAGAGTGAGGATAGAGTTAGTGCTTTTGTGTTCACTAGAGTTAACTTGGATTCGCTTAATATAGTGACATAATATTTTTAAATGTTAAATAATAATGATGATAATAATTATTATAATAATAAATAATATAATTAAATACATAATAATCTATAAATGATCATAAAAAAAGTTTGATTATTTTAAGAATTAAATTTCATCTTAATTTTAAATGAGGAGAGAGAAACTATTGTATATAAATTTTTGAATTCAAGAAGATGAAAAGATTTAATTAAAATTAATGATGAAGAAAAGTGATGATGTGGCATGCTTAAAAAGTTTAAAAACTTAATCCTCTTTATATATTAAGAATTCAATGCTGTCACGGAGACATGAACCTCAGCAGTCAGCACCTCACCTCACCTCATGGTCATGGTGGATTGATACTTACCGATACCTTGCTTCGTCTGAACTGTTAGATCAAGCTTTATATTTGGGTAAAGCCGATTGAAAGTTTGAGACGCATCTGACATCTGACTTGATCACTTGATTAACAATCTTCAAGCGGCCTATGCATTGGTGTTAATTTGGGCTGAATTGAACATAAAACATCTAGTGAGAGGCCTGTCAGACTAGGACATTCCAGCCCATTGGAAAAAAGAAAAGAAAAGAAAAAGAAACACACACAAACACACACACTCTCTCTCTCTCTCTCTCTCTCTCTCTCTCATAGAATGAGAAGAAAGGCCCATTACTTGTACAAGTATGTGAACTGACCTGTCTGAAGATTTTAGATGGATACTGGTTATCTTTTCTTTAGTCATATCTGTTATCTGTATCTGTGCCTATCTACCCAATTAGCTTATTAATTGCTTAATTTCAAAGTTTATGATTAAACTTTAAACAAGGGGAATAAAGTCAGTAAGCTCTCAACATAGTGAGAGGGACTGGAGTCAGTGAGTTGTCAACCATTCTGATATTATTGTAACAATATATTAAAGAATTTTAATACATGGACAGATGAAACGTAGTTCTTCTTCTTCATCAAGTGGGCAATGATAACATGAATAAAAAACTTTTCAAGCTTGATGGTGATATTTGTGCAACTAAGCGAAGGATCATTATCCAATGTATATCTTTTTGGGTTCTCAATACGTTTATATTGTTCGTCTACACCTTAGAGTAATTTTTCTCCATTTTCCTTCTAATTTTTATTTACTACAATACTTTCGTCTCCAAATTGTACACCGTCCGTAAAAGAATAACTCACTAATTTTTCCGAGCTTGGTGATTTAACATTTTGTTATGTTACTTGTTGTTGAGTCGCCATGTGAAGTTAATCTACTATTAATGAAATCTTATTTTGGTCTAAATGGGCCAAATGACACATTTAATTTCAAAATACGAAGAATTACTTATTGATCAACCTGCAATATAATTAAGATTAAATATATTACTTCACTAACCCAGCCAAAAAGTTTTGTATTGACATTATTATTATGGTAAAAGAGAGAGAGATCATTTCAGGTATTAGACAGGGCTTCAAAATTTTGAAAGCTCTACTTTTTTCTCAATGAAAACAACTTTGCAAAATTTAGAAATTAACGAGTTTGAATTCGTTTCATGTGGAATATTGATGCGACACATGTATTGTAAAATTAATGAGCTGACATTTTAATGCATCTAAAGAATTTGACATTATATTAAAGAGAACAATAAATTTAAATGCGTTACATCATGTGGGATATTGATGTAACATGTGTTGGGAGATTAATAATTAGCTAACAGAATAAAATTTATATCAATAAATTGAATTCTGAATTAAAAAGGTGGAATAATAAGCCTAGTTATGGGAATTCTGATAAAAGGAAATACACACAATGCATGCATCCATACCTTCCGAAAATATTTGTTTATGTGATAATAAATGACTTAATGTGTTGATATTTGTATTCTTACAAATATTTTTCATAACTTTAAACTTCATATATTTCAGTATAAATTATTTATCAGTAATAAATACTTGTTCAGCTATTTTTTTTTATTTAGTGAAAATAAAACTTAGACTCTTATTGTTTTTTGGTCTGTGAAGCTCTTTCATGATCATCCTAATTAGCTGAGCTAATAAATCATTTCTATTCAGCTAATTTTGTGTTTCTATTTACAAAAAACATAAATTGTCAGATGTCATTTCATTATTACGCAAAAATTTAAAAATATATAACATGGCAAAACAGTGGTAACATGCGTGTGGACAAAATTCACAAAATAATTCTCTGTTAGCTATTCGTCGTTTGCCTTGTGAAGTCGTGTAGGGCACAGGTAGGGGTGTATTGATCCGATCCAACGGGTTAATTCGATCCTATCTGAATTCGATCCGACCTGATATGATTTGAAAATAAATGGGTCGGATATGAATTTGATTTTTTTAATTCAAATTGGGTCGGGTTGGGTTAATTATGTTTTTTGAAGTAATTTTATGATTTAGAAAACTTAAATATATACTAATTAAGATTAATTATAAATTAATTAATATTTTATTTCTTAAAATTATATAAAAATAATTAATAAATAATTAATTATTTTACACGGGTCAGATCGGTTCGACCCATGACCCGTCGGATAGGATATGGGTCAAGATTTTTTGGCCCGAATTTAATCGGGTCGGATTCAGATCATGACAATAATAATAATAAAATAATATGACCCGACACGACCCGACCCGACCCATTGACACCCAGACACATGGGATAGACGACAATATTATTTTCCCCTCCAAAAAGGAGAATATCTCAATTTTATGCCTTCACTTTCTATATATTTTAAAAATTCATTGTGATAGAATTTCCAAAATTCAAATAATAAATAAAATTATTAGATTTTATCTATGTCACTTTCTCTCTCTATATAGGTGTATAAAAATACGATGTAATTAAATGAAAAACTTGGAAAACCAACGACCAAAATTTTATCCATATCACTAGATTTTTTTTATTAAGCTCTTGATAAAGAAAAGTTCGAATTCTTTTTTAGGTTTGCAACTAATAGTAGATTCATTAAAAAAATTAGATTATTATGACTTGTAAAACATCTACATTTTCGCTGAATTAAAGTTCAATCCGAGTTACTCATTAAATTCGACATATAAAATGTATATAGAATGTTGTAGTATATAATTTTTTTTTCCATTTTAGAGATTTTAACTACTTGTTCTTTTTTTAAAACATCCTATTTTCATATTTTCATATCCAAATATTCATTATAATATTAATTTTTAGAACCATTTTAAAGACAACGGAGAAACCAAAATTATAGAAATAATCTTCTCATCGATAATAAGTGACAATTGTATATCTAATTGTCTTAAATTAAATTAGATTCCTGGAGACAGGACTGCATTGGCAGTTCTGAGACTCAGAGCTATTTGTCCTGAACGAACAGGATGCCAACTGTGACAGGAATGCTTTAACGAAACACAAAACAGAGTAGGGCCTTCGAAGAAGAAGACTACGTTGGAAGGACACAAAACCAGATCAGATTACAGTACCAGATAAACATTCAATTTTGAAAAAAAATTGTATTTATTAACATTCAGTTGTATGTGGCAAAGGGAGGAATATTGCAGGATAAGACCACCAAGCGCAAGATCCAAGAATCTGGGACAAAAGCTGTCGAGGCAAACGGAGCTCAAGCCAGACTTGACACGGCAAAATCCTATTTATTTTTTAGCGGACGGATTATTGTCAAGTGGGTTAATGAGTTGTTTTGATAATTTTGATAATGAATTTTTAAATAAATATTAAAAATTTAAAAATTATAGATATATATTTTTTTATTTATAAATTAAAAGCGTTTTAAATTTTATATAATTTTATTACTCTTTGAGAGTTCATCGAGGACTATCTATATCTGAGAAGAATAGTTTTTCTTTCACCTCAGTTATGTACATACAAAATCTCTTTTTAATATATTTAAAAAAAAAGGTTATAACTGTATCATTTAGGATTGTGTGCATTTATGTCTGTTTCTACCTCTTCAACTCTCCTCAAGTTAATAGTTATTGCTGTCTTTTCTATGATTAATTGATGTCTTTCCTGTGATTATTTAATTGCTGCCGAGAATATGGAACACTGTACTTTCTATTTTAACATTCTTATTGTTTGATTTTTTTTTTTTGCACCAGAGCACTCTGTTTACCACAATCTTTCTACTACAATCATTTCATTCCTTTTTTTCAAGCTTTTCAAAAACGTTTCATGGTTTTTAACAGTTAGACAATAATTTTGAGTTAAAATAATTTAAATGGTATTACTTAATGATTTTTAACAGTTTAAATAAAGTTTTTTTATTTAATATTAAATATTTTGATGAAGTTAAAACATAGTTTAAATGGTTAAAACGATTTATTCGCCTGTATTGGACAGACGAGTCAGGACTGCACATATGTAGCGTGTAACCCAGCTAACAAATTAAGGTGGGGATAACTTCAATAGTCTTGAAATTCAATTTGTACACAATAATGTATATTCACATGCACCATTCTCATTTGTTTGATTCCTGGTACAATTAATCCCTCATAGGCTCACAACACCTCGCACTCTGCTTTAATTTCTAGGGAGAAAGTGTGCACTGATTGTTCGAATTTATTTTTGTGACTATAACAACATTCCAAGTCAGGCCAATATTGATCCACGGCTTACCGGTACAAGTTTTCTTTTTAATTGCGGCTTGCGTTAATAAAAATGATTTTTTTTGTCTTTAAACAATTATATATATAATAAATCTACTACGTGCTTAAGCTCATAAAAATCTCCATAAATTTAACTCAAAAAATACATCAAATCATCTCTAAATTTTAATTTATCATGCTCATTAAAATTTTCATATGAAAATCTTAAAGGATGGAGAAATTTGAGGTGTTTTGAGTTTTTTAAATCATCATTTTTAATTTTTGAAAATAATGCATAAATATTAAATATTCTATGATTTTCAAAAATTAAAAACAGTGACTTAAAAACTCGAAACACTCCAATTTTTTATCTACCATAAGGTTTTCATATGAAAAATTTAATGAATATGATAAATCAAAATTTAGAGATAATTTGATGTATTTTTTAGTTAAGTTTACAGAGCCTTTCCGTGAAGTTAATCTCACAGTAGATTTACTATAAAGAAGAAATAAATAAATCTATAGTTGTAGTCACTATAATCAGTGCACTGGAACAAAGATCACTCCTTGACCGGGATCATCTTTAAAAAAGATACATCAGCCGACCTTCAGAACCGAGGTAATCTCTGACTATAGAATAATTTGCATCACCCATTTATAATTTTTCAAAATATTAGTAGTTCAGCGAAAGAGTATATATTTGCATTATTATAAACAAATATAGAGCATGAAGAATAAAATCATCAAAATTTAATTAAAAGATCAAGATTCACTTTTTAATCAGGATCTATTTTTCATATTGTATATACGCACAAATATAGAGTAACTGATGAACCAAATCATTAACTATGTATATTAACTTACTTCCATATCTTTAATATTTAAATAAAAATATTTGCTCTACACTTTCAAAATTAATCATGAGAGACATAATTTTAAAAGTTATAATTTAAATTTTCATAATCGTTATTTTCAATGAATGAAGTCCGAGATCGCACCAATGTCAAAATGCCCTCTTCTTAGACCTAAAGAACTTCCATATTTTACTGTCTATTATTTTTCCTTTTATATAGAGTTGACGAACTTTCCATTAATGCTTATAAATAATTATTTTTATTTTTGAGATGAAATCAAAATTACAGCTCTAGTTAATGTAAATGTACAAAATTTTAATGATTTTTAATGGACTATCAAACTAAAATGAAATTATATGAAATTTAAAACATCACCAATCTATAAGTAAAAAATTATATCTATAAATTTTTTTTCTTATTTTTTTATATTTATTAAAAGTCTTTTGTCAAAATTGACAAAATAACTCAAGATCCCTCCCCTTTTTAGTGCAAACTGCAAAGAAAATGAAAGGATATTGGATTTATACCACATACCATGTGAGAATTATATTTTTCCCCCCTTTTTCTTTTGCAGTAAGCAAGCCAGAAGAAAGATACCGAAATCGCCTGTACAAATTGTTGGCTTGAATTCAGCCGTCCCTCTCCCACGTCTGACGTCTCTACCTCCAAATCAAATGTTGACATTTGCGTCACTTTCCATACCTTAATCCGTGTGGCGTATTGTGTTTCTGTATCAATGGATGTTAAATGACAAAGCTAGAAATTTGATAAGAAATATGTACTCATCATTCATCAAAATTTGATGGTGGAGATTCATTGACAAATGTTAATTTGACGATCCTGACAAAAATATTTTCAAATAATTCAACACAAATTTGAAAAATAGAAAAAATATAGACATTTTGTTGAACTAAATAGATTTATCTAGTATTTAATTTTATGTAATTTTAGTATTATTTGATATATCGTCAGGTATTAACCAACTGACATTTGAATGCGGTAGTTCGTAGTATAAGAACTATTACAGAAAATATAACATAATACTTAAAAAATAAATTAAGAGTCAAAAGTACAATCCATCTGATATATCAATTGTTAAATTAACGTAATTACGTTTAAGCAATCTTGCCTTATTTTAATGTAATGATATAACAATTATTCCCTCTTATTTTTTTTTCATCTGCTCAATCAAACAAGCATATTTTATCGAGTCATGACTTGACATAAGAAGTTATATCTCCTTAATTTTTTTTTTTCTCAAACCGAACATAGACGTAAGCTTTAATAAACAATATGTAAGAGATTTGTCACAGATTTCTTCAACACTACAAAAATTTAATAATCATGTTTTCACGTTAACAGATTAGGAGGTTTGGAACTCTGGATTCATTCAACGCTCTTGGATTGCTTGTTTAGTGAAAATTGTAATTCAGTTCATTTTTAACAGGCTGATTTCCAAGCCTAAGGACATTCCATGGAAAAAAGACCTCCCTGCAGAAATCAAACCTTTAACTATTCTCACCATATACACAGTTATCATAAAATAGTGTACCACATAAGATCAGTAAGTGTACCACATAAGATCAGTATAGTTAAGCTGACTAAACTTCCATGCTATTTCAACATTTGATCAAAACTCACTGAACCATTTTGAAGTTCTTCTTCAACAGAATGACATCTTTCTCAAATTCCCACATAATACATGGAGAACCAGCTACTCAGTTTCTTTCTAAAGAGATGTCAGAAAGTCTTCTTATGAAATTCGCGGATTGGAGCGAATTCGATTTCGAGTACGAGAAAAGTGGCTTGTGGTCGCCTCCTGTCCCGCGGTCGGTGTTCCTGAGCTCATCAGGGGCAATATTGACCAATGATGATATGCTAGAAGAGCTGAGGATGGCCATGGATTGCCACCGGTACAACAAAAATAGAAAGGTACATCTGTCAGAGTTAATAAATTCTCAACACAAACACAGTGTATACAATTTTTTGGCTTTTGCATTTTATTCCTTTAATCCATCTGATTGAATGTGTATGATTTTGAAATTTGCAATTGATGCCCACCGGTTTTGTAGGTATTTTGTTGCTGGTTCCTGAGACCATGGCGATGTTGCATATGAATAGGCTTATTCAAGATTGTCTTTTTCATTTTTTTCTTTTTCTTTTCCGGCAAATCGTATATCCAGAAGTTAAGCAATTTAGGTGTAGACAAAAGGAAAATTGTTATGTTATGCGAGAAAAGCGTGCCACGATAATAGTTAACAATGAAATTAACGTGTACTATATAAGCTACCATGAAAGTAAAAAGGAATTTTTTTTTTTGAATTTTCTGCAAGAGAACTAAATGTAAAAAGTATAACATGAAGGTATTTATTGAACAAAATAGCTTCATTAGTTTATAACTATCTTGTTCCTCTTATTTACAGTAACTACCCTGTTTCATTTTTCTTCCAGAAAGCCATTTCAGGAAATAAGCTAACTAGATTATGTCAAAATTTAACAACTATACATCATAAAATCCTTTACAAAATACTTGAAAGACATGAAATGTTTGTCAGACTGGTGCTGAGATGCCCTCCTGCAAAGCTTCCTTGCCAGTAATTCCTTCTTTCAAGTTTTTAAAATAGATCTCATAATCTTTCTCTGATGGTGGATTTGCAGGGTCCACTACAAAAGGCTCACTAAATGGCACGGTACTTTTAACCTACATTAATCACCAAAATAATTAGCGCGCATGACTGAAAATTCTATAAAGGTGACAATCCAATGTTACCAATTTTGTTGTCTCAAGTAATTTTTTTTTGCCTAAATCAAGTCAGTGCTAATATCAAGTTCCGGTCTTATCAAGTACAGCCCTCTGGGACACACACCCCCCTTGTAAAATCATACTCAAATCTCATAAATTTTATTTTTAACAGTATCTATTACCTCAAAAGTCTTGTCACAAGCATATGGGCTATCTAGAGCTGCTATGCATATTCGTGCAATCTCCTCTCTCCCAACTTTTCCCTGAGATTCACAGATACTAAAATCTTAAGGTTATATTTGAATGGGTGCCTTACGAATATACAATAACCATCTGTAGAACAAAGGCGGACCTAGGCATAGGCAAGCCTAGGCCTGTGCCAGGCTTGTTTCTTGGATAGTTTCTCTTTTTCTTTTTGTGAAAAATTATGACATAAAAGGTGGCTTGGTGCCTAGGCTTGAGTGCTTGACTAGAGTATCAGACCACTTAAAATAGTAAAAGTTTAATGTGTCTTCCATTTAAAGCATCCTCCATTAAAAACTCCATTTAATTGTATATTCTTTTCTTGAAAATAGCCTGTGATCTGTGATTGTCACCCCAGATCTGCCCCTGCTGTAGAACCCTCTACCGATCCTTCTACTTCAGAAAATGCTCAAAATCATTCCTCCAATTTTGTACTTTTATGGTTTTATTATGTGTGTGTGTGTTTGTTTGTTTGTTTGTTTGTTAGGGTTTGTTTTGTGTGTGTGTGTTGGGGGGGAGGGGGGTGTTAAGGCACTTTTTAACTTTTTCCCTTTAGAATGGTCATAATATATGGTATGCTAAAGATACCGTTATGTTGTCTCCTTGGTCAAATATAAGGTCAGCTCCAGCTGGTTCTTCAGTCAATGCACAAGGTCGAACAATTGTATAAGGAATGCCGATTTCTCTTATAACATCTTCTCCCTATACCCAAATATTTAAATAAGAATCATGGATCATCAAAGAATGGCGAGAACATAAGTTCAAACTGTATACTCAAGTAGGCATAATCAAAAGATCATATCATAATGACAGCCAAATAATTACTACCATTCAAATAAATTTTTAATTTATTTTTCGACCTGTCTTCCTAATGTTAAATCTTACACAATTAAATCCATTTGATTTTTGAACTAGACAAGAAATAGTGACCCAGCTACTGATCAAAATAATATAAAATTATATAAAAAGGATGGAAATAAATATAGAGGTTAAACATATAATATGCCCCTAAAAACCACAAAATATATTGCATACAGGTGGAAAAAACAAGAAATATCTCGCAAGCACCCATGGAAAGATGGAAATGGTCCATGTAGAGGGAAATGACAAGAGAGAGGGGACATTGGGCATTGGTCAAGTAAACGAGAAATAAGATGAATGGATGATATTTTTGTGGTCTTCATGGCTACATGATATTCTGGATTTTTGAAGAGGCTACACATGAAATTGGCCATAAATGTTCATTGCCATCTATAGAATACCATTAAAAGACATATATAATGCAAAGAGAAAGTTTGAACTTTTAAAGTAATGCAGAGACCTTCAATTTGTTTGTTAGAATAAACCCGAGCTCTTTGTTCAGTCGAACAGCAGGTGGCTGTTTGCTCAAATCAAGTCCCGGCCTGTCTGGTCTTGTTACTCCAGCGGAACTAACATGCACAAACCTACAATACAAAACTGTAAGATTTGACATCTGCAAACTACCTCAGAATTAGAGAATTGACGCTTATCAAAGTGCAAACTATTAAAATGAGGGTAAACTGGGTTGCACTGAGGACTACTCCTGCAGTTAAGGTTCTATAAAAATATCTTTGTACCTTGTGGTTAATTTTCAGATTTATCACTACTGAGATAAATTAGACCTTGTATGCAACTATCACACAGTACTGAACTACAACCCTACATTTCTTCAATAAAAAGAAAGAACACAGGGAAGAATAACCTCGGTGTGATCGGTTCATTCATATATGCCCTTATAGTTGAGAAAGGAAGCTCAAATGGGCCTTCTACAAAAGTTGGATTCAGCTTTCCATCATATTCAAACTTGCTAAACATAAGCTAAGAAGCAAAAGATGAACAACCACAGTCAGTCTGTTATTTGATGTTAAGATTTCTCACGAACAATAAGACAAACCCATAGCAACTTTTATAACTATACTCCTGCGAACTCCAAAAAATTGGATACACAGAGGATGCGGTGGCACATTCTAAACTTTGATGTTTTACTATCCAAATAATCACACAACTCACTACTACAAGAATATCACACAGCATACATACCTTATTTCCTAATTTCTGAAGAATATGCTGAGCTACCCTTTTCCCTTCCCAACAAACTTAGGGATTAGTTATTTAAAAAGGCACAATGAAATTGCTAACTTCTGAAGTTGCATGGGTGTATATCCAAAAGGTACAAAAATAATTTGGGAATAAGTCTACCTGCAGTGAGACAATTCTGCTTGGATCAAATTCAGGAGCATCAGGCAAAGTTCGAGCACGAAAAATTGCCTTAAGTGAAGAAAACGACACGTTTACCTAGTCAAAAGATGCAGGAAGCAATAAGAAAGTAAAGAAGTCAAAACAAAATCAAGCATTAGAAAGATGTATCTATGTGCAAAACAGGCTGGCAACAAAAGAAATCACCAAAAAGCAACCAACAGTATAATTTTTTTTTTTTGCGTGCCAACTGAAGTTATAATCGGATGCAAGAAATTAGTTATTTTTATTACAAAAAAATCCTATATAAGATCAAAATGCATACTAATATGAAAATAATGTCAATCACCAAGAACGGTGTAATCTGTTTCAAAGGGGAGAGGTATCAGTAGCCTGCAAAAGCATTTTTGTGGCAAAAACAATGGTGTCAGTTATAAAATTTCCCAATTTTGTAACATACCGTCTGCCACTGGCCTTTGACAGTGTCAAAGCCAGCAGTGTAGCCAACTGTGTCCCAATCAGAGCTTGTACGTAAGATAAGCTTGTAACGCCGGCCATCCCCCTTGACCCTTAGTTCGATCCCATCATATGCAGAAAGATCCTCTGGAACTGATAAGTTCTGCATCATGTGATAATCATAGTCATATAATTACTCCAAGTGCGCTTCTGGAAAGATGGCATGCTAACAGCTGGGATGGCATTTTAATTAAAAAAAAGTTTGACAACATTTGCAATCAATATTATCCTCCACATTATCGGGAAGTTGCAATAAGGAAGGCATTTATTACAATCTAATGGTAGAGACCTCCTATGACCCTCATCAGATAAAAGACTTCTTTTCGCATATAGAACAAGGACCCTCATCAGATAAAAGACTTTCCTTTCAGCTACCACTAGAAAGGGCAAGGACCATTTGCAATTTGATGCCAATTGTAGCATGCTAGCAGCTACCTCATTAATAAATTTCTCAAAACAAGAGGAAAAAAAGGCACATATGGAACCATCCATAAAATAAAGAAAAAATAAGGCAAAATGTCCAAACATTCACTTGCGGTTTCAACAACAGGCATGTGATATTGCCACTGCGATCCCCCAAGTTTCATACATACTGGAATCTGGTAAGACATGTTCCATGTGGCCAAACATTGCTAACACCTTCAGCTGAGTTGCTTGTAATCATAACAATCGATGTGAATGGCATGCAGAGGTATGATCAAACTGTCTACAATTTGCCTTAGAAGATTTTTAACCATTGTTTTAACTATTACCTTTGTTCTGATACTTGTAAAGCCACCATTATTTGCAGTGGAAACAACACCTGCAGAATAATTTTATTTATGTATTTTCATATCAAAGTTACCTGCAACTAGGGGTGTCAATAGGTCAGGTAGGGGTTAAATTTACTTTATTATTTTCTTAAACAGATCAGACCTGATGCGACACAGGTCAAGGGCCAAGCCAACCTGACATTGGGTGTTAACCCAATACTACCTGATTAAGTTTTGATATAATAATAAATGTTCCTGAATATAATGTTTGAAGCCACAAGCTCAAGACCCAAAACCCGATGATCACAAAAATTAGTTAAAATGGACATATCACAAGAGCTTGTGCCCGCATTCACTGGTGTCAGGTCAAAAATCTTGGACCCATACCCAACCCATGTACTAACGGGTCATTCACGGAACCTGTACAGGTTGACCCATTGGGTAAGGTTAGGAATTACACCCAACCTGCTAAGTTAGGCGTATCCTTAAAAGCAACAACAGAACAAACCTTTAAACAAGCCGGTGGGTCCACCAGTCTCAGACCCAGTTGGGTCAATTTGAAATGAGCTTTCACTAACACCCCCCATTACAACATCATCTAATGCTCCCCATATAAGCTTCCCAGATAAGTTGCCTAGTTTACAGAATTTAAAATAAAATTATCATTAGAAAGAGCCAAAGAGGATAAAAAAAACTGTTTAAAAGTCTCAAAAGAACATTTCAGTTACCCTTGAGTCCAAATAACAATTTCCCATCCCTAAGGCCAAGACTGTTTTTAGCAGCATTAATCAAATTTTGCATGCCCATGTACTCTACTCTTTCTGGTGGGTCTCCTTTAATCTGTGTACAAATCATAAAGCAGAGAAAAATAATTTATAGTGATACTGTAAATTTAGAAGGAGAGATTTTTTGTTTTTATTTTTTTTTCTTTTACTGAGAAATATACTAGCAAATAGCAAAAGGAGTTTAGATTACCTCAGGTTCAAAGAATTTGATTCCCTGTAAAATTAGACAGTTACAAGGACAAATCAGTCCAATCTTTTAACATCATATATATTATACATATCCAAGGACAGATTAAGTATATTACTTGGCTATACTTTTGACGATCAGGAGTATCGCCTTCTTTTGGGCCCACTATAACAGACACTGCATTTATGACTTTCTTCACCCCCTTAAAATACTCTGGGTTAAGGGTCTCTGCTTTTGTGATGTCTCCTATACTCTGCAAATATGATCAATCATACCTTCAGGAAAACTAGTAAATATTTTAGAACTTCCTTGTTAATGTTTTTGAAAAGCACTGCTTGTCTTATTTATCAATACAATTATTCAGTAGGGTAAATTTCCTTCAGTTTCAATAAAACCGGTGGTGTATTCCACTTTTATCAAAAAGAAAAAAAAACAGTTGGAAGAAATAGCAAAGTAGGCCAAATGAAATTGATTGCCATTCATCTTGAGAATGTGTTCAGAAAAAAATATTGAAAAAGCTTAATTAGTATCACACAAGATCTGTCCTTCTCAATTTTCATTAGGGCTTACTTTCCAATTCCTAAACATATATGTCATTTCTAAAAGGTGGGTAAAGGATGAGTTTCCTACAATTTCATGATAATGTAGGCTTATTTTTCAAGTTTACCAAAATATTTAACTACTATAAGAACAAAAGCAAAAAAAAATTTCAGCTCATGGCAAACCAAGTCAATCTCAGGTCCAAACATGCCTCTTGCCTTCTCTTCATTCCTAACCTAGATAAAAGTAAATAATCTAGAAATCACAAATTGTTATCCCAAATAAGAAACTATAATCTAAGATTACTCAAACCAAAAGTTCATTTAAATATAAAAGGTGTTTTTTAAACAAGTTACAGTACCAGAATTCGAACAGGGATCCCTTTATTGTGCAAGATGTCAACTACTCTCCGACCAACCCCACCAGTTGCTCCAGTGACCAATACTATTCCAGAAGTTCTCATTTGCTTTGGAATTTCGCTAGGTTCTGGACTTGTCGCCTTACCAATTACAGACTCTACAAACTTCAAAAACAAAAAAAAAGGTTCTCTTTTTAGTGTGAAATGATGAAAAAAAATTAAGTTGAATTTAATTACATTATACTAAAACAAAATTCACAACTTAACAACGAAGAATTGCACAGCAATATGAAATCTCCAAAAGAGAAAACATGTATATTTTGTATATTTTTTAAAATATGCATGGTAATAAGCATGTATTACATTGAAAAAGTAATACCGGCAGAAGTTTTGAGATTCTTTCTTGCAGCATAAAAGATCAGCTTCCGATAATAATACCTACCATAGAAGTTGAATCGCATTTTGTATCATATCGGTGTATCGTGTATCGTATCGTATCGTTAAGATACGCTAAACTTGTCTTAAAATGAATCAATATTAACTAAATTTAATATGTAGTAAATTTTTTCACTTGAAAACATTATTATTTAGCGTTATTTAGCGTTTTATCACATTTATATAGTATACTAGCATAATTTATATTATGTGAGTTATATATATATGTACATATATATGAGCACATAATTTTATTATAGTTCATGTGGTAATTTAATGATAATATTAATTAATATCTAAGGAGAATAAACAAAATAATTTTATTTCAGCTAATAAAATCACTACAAAATAAATTACAATAAGCATATGTGGAAGAAATATATAAGGAGAATAAAATAAATAAAATCAATTAATATAATCTAGTGGCCACGACTATGTTATTTAAGTCTTCAAAAATTAATATAATTGCCTACAGTTTTGGATGCTTCATAGAAACACTACTCGTGTTTGTGAGACAGAGACATGGGAGTAGGGGTAGATGCAAAATTTTAGTTAAAGGGGGTCAGTAGTTGGATTGCAATAACTTATCGAGTCCAAACTCATTAACTAATTGGGTGTCTTTTTTTCCTCACACTATGGTTTTCTACAAGTGACCGATAATAATACCTTCCGATAATAAAAGATCACCTTCAAGTTTCACCTACTACTTTATAATAATAATACCTACTACAAGCGACTGATTATACAAATTAATAAACTACTGCCTTTTGAATTAATGGACCTTTAAATATATCTCCTACAGTTTCAGACATTGAAGTCAGTCCCTAAAGATTACCAGTATTATATACAGTTAAGCTAAAAGCTAACTGTATATTTTACTGAATACTTTTGGAGGCCCATTTTGGAATACTACCTCAAAAGAAAAGGTCATTTTGGAATTACTATGACCGTATTTGCAAAGAATGTAGAGGATCGTGTAACTAATTCCAGATGCCAGGGGATAATATGAAATATATATGACAAGCAGCGCATACCTTGAGTGGATTTGGAGGCCCGTTGAAGAAAAATAGCGTGCTTAAAAATCTACCAAGGTCCCATGATTCACGTGTACTTGACGCAAATACTTTTCCCCTTTTTGATTTAAAATGTGGTCCCTGGCTTCTTCTATGAGAAAAATTGGATATTTGATTGTGACCAACAACAAATGCCTTCTGAAGTGATCTTACAGAACAACTAGTGGATGAGATCCCCTGGCCATCAAAACAATGAGATTAAGTGTGTGCCAGAAAAAAATGTTGCAAGTCTAAACTCCTAGCGATAAACTTCATTGACTTGCAGCCATTGCTCTTTTTGCAATCGCATTGCATCAATAAAGAAAGAGCAGAAACTGATACCCTCCTTATATCAACTCAGAGGATTGACTACATACACAACTTGTTTGTATATAGTTCAAAATCCAAATTCAACTAACTTTAGTGTCTTAAAAATAGAAATTATGATGGTTCTATATTGCCTTAAGAAATAGTACCTAAGAATTTATTGTACTTGTCTAGACCCCCAAAGTTTTTGTCTTTTTGATACATGGAAGGCCATGGATTGTGCATAGCAAAATCCAATCACTAAATGGCTAATTTATTTTTTAAATTAAATAAACCATGATCTGCTTTACAACCGGTTCATACTAATTAGGAACCAAACACATGAAATTTCATGGTTTGGTCCTTTTTTTTATTGAATTCACACAAAATCTCCCCCTAGACTAAATGAGATGGTAAATTGGGCATCATTGCAAATATATAAACAGGATGTGTGCCAGTTGCAAAATAAGAGCAACGTTGCTTGCTACTTGCTATTGTAGTAAAGCATCAGGTGTAATGTAGTACGGCGAGGTAGTACTTGAGTATCTACTCTGGGAGACTGGGATCGAATTGCTCCCACCTCGAAAGAATTCGTATTTACCTGGGAACGAAGTGGAACAGAAACGGAGCAGGAAGAGACGATTCCAGTGTAATAACGGCAGCAATCCATGTTTCTTCACTGGGCAAGCGCAACGCTAAAGAGATTCGTACGGATAGTGTAGATATTTCCAGACCAGAAAGAACAAGTGACGAAGAGAGTGATTGGAGACCATATGAACGGACGGCAATGGATTGTGACACGTAGACCATATGATTGTTGATCCGACGGACCAGAGGATGAGTCGTGGCAAGTTACTACATGCCGAATAGAGGTAATAAAATCGGACTCAACCAACAAATCCGTCCGACTTAGTTGAACCGAATTGATCCGATTTTTTAAGAAGTTAAACTGCTGATTCTATTGATTCGAGATCAAATAATATATAATTTAATTGAAATTAAATTTTTTAATTTAAAATCTAAAAAAAAATAATATATAAATTAATTTAGTCTGAATTTAAAATCTATCCGATCTGATTTCTTTAGAAAATTAAGTTAATCCGACTAGATTCATCCGAATCTAAATCCGACTAGATTCATTCGAATCTAAATCTGACTTGACCCATCCGATCACGATCTTTAATCCGACTAGATTCATTCGAATCTAAATCCGACTTGACTCATCCGATCACGATCTTTACATAGAGATTTTGCCATGTAACGATATATGTCTCGGTGCTAACTTATATAGTGATAAATAACTTGACGTGGCTTGACCGATCGGTCTGATTGTCACCTTTATATTGGGTTTCTTTGAGTCAGATCCTATTTTACCACTTCATGCCGGAGGCACGAAACTGAAATTAGTTGACAAGTATCGTTACATGGCTTTGTGTTAGTAATATATTATAATAAATTTTTAAAACTTTATTAATTACTAGTATAGTCCCCATGCAACGGGATGATAATATTATAAAAATAATAATTATAATGATAAAAAATAAAACATGTTTATATATGGTTTGTGCGCAAAAAGCACAGGGTTTGAAAATTCTATAGGCATGTGTTCCTGTCCATGCACACATTATTGCAAAACAAATGGTAAATCTATATGTATCTCCAACAAGACATATATAGAAAATTACGCAACCAAAACAGGAAAAAATTATACAACCAAAACAAAATATTAATATACTTCCTACAAAACATGCAAATATCATCTACAGGTATGCACCCTTCAAACTTAGTTAACACTAAATATACCTATATCCATCGTTATTCTTGTTTTTCGCTCCCGGACTCATTTTCGGCTGTACGGACGGCGTCGGGTTCCGTTATCATGGTTTGCGCTCCCGGACTCCTTTTCAGCGGTACCGTGGGCGTCGGGTCCCGTTTTCATGTTTTGCGCTCCCAGATCCGTTTTCAACGGTACCGAGGGCGTTTGTTCCCGTTTTCAAGTTTTGCGCTCCTGAGCCCGTTTTCGGCGGTACCGAGGGCGTCGGGACCCGTTTTCATATTTTGCGCTCTCAGACTCTTTTTCGACGGCATTAAGGTCATCGGGTCCCGTTTTCATATTTTGCGCTCCCGGACTCATTTTCAGCGGTACCGAGGGCGTCGGGTCCCGATTTCATGTTTTGCGCTCCCGGACCCTTTTTCAACGGTACCGAGGGCGTCTGGTCCTGTTTTCAAGTTTTGCGCTCCCGAGCCCGATTTCGGCGGTACCGAGGGCGTCGGATCCCGTTTTCATGGTTTGTGCTCTCGAACTCATTTTCGGCGGTACCGAGGGCGTCAAGTCCCGTTTTCATGTTTTGCACTCCCGGACTCATTTTCGGCGGGACCGAGGGCGTCTGGTCTATTTTTCATGTTTTGCGCTCCCGAACCCGTTTTCGGCCGTACCGACGGCGTCGGGTCCCGATTTCATGTATTGCGCTCCTGGACACATTTTCGGCGGTACCGAGGGCGCCGTGTCCCGTTTTCATGTTTTGCGCTCCAGGACCCGTTTTCGGCGGTACCGACGACGTCAGATCCTGTTTTCATGTTTTGCGCTCCCAGACTCATTTTCGGCGGGACCGAGGGCGTCGGGTCCCGTTTTCATGTTTTGCGCTCTCGAACCGGTTTTCGAAGGTACCGACGGCATCGGGTCCCGTTTTCATGTATTGCACTCCCGGACTCATTTTCGGCGGTACCGAGGGCGTCGTGTCCCTTTTTCATTTTTTGCGCTCCCGGACCCGTTTTCGGCGGTACCGACGGCGTCGGGTCCAGTTTTTATGTTTTACGCTCCTGAACCCGTTTTTTTCGACGGTACCGACGGCGTCGGATCCCGTTTTCATGTATTACGATCACGGACTTATTTTCGGCGGTACCGAGTGCGTCGTGTCTCGTTTTCATGTTTTGCGACTATTCGGCGAGGTACCGTTATCATGTTTTGCGCTCCGGACTCATATTCGGCGGTATCGAGGGCGTCGGGTCTCGTTTTCATGTTTTGCGCTTTTGCGCCCGGACTCATTTTCGGCGGTACCGATGGCGTCGGGTACCGTTATCATGTTTTGCGCTCCCGGACACATATTAAGCGGTATCGAGGGCGTCAGGTCCCGTTTTCATGTTTTGCGCGCCCGAACCCATTTTCGGCGGTAATGAGGGCGTCGGGTCTCGTTTTCATGTTTTGTACTCCCGGACTCATTTTCGACGGTACCGAGGGCGTCGTGTTCGGTTTTCATGTTTTGCGCTCCAGGACCCGTTTTCGGCGGTATCGACGGTATCGAGGGCGTCAGGTCTAGTTTTCATGTTTTGCGCTCCCGAACATGTTTTCGGCGGTACCGACGGCGTCAGGTCCCGTTTTCGGCGGAACAGAGGGCGTCAGGTCTCGCTTTCATGTTTTGCGCTTCCGGACTCACTTTCTGCGGTACCGAGGGCATCAGGTCCCGTTTTCATGTATTACTCTCCCGGTCTCATTTCGTTGTCGGTACCGTTTTCATGTTTTGGGCTCCATGACCCGTTTTCGGCATACTGAGGGCGTCGGGTCCCATTTTCATGTTTTGCGCTCCCAGACCCATTTTCGGCGGAACGGAGGGCGTCAGGTCCCGTTTTCATGTTTTGCGCTCCCGGACTCATTTTCTGCGGTACCGAGGGCGTCGAGTCTCGTTTTCAAGTTTTGAGCTCCATGACCCATTTTTGACGGTACCGACAGCGTCTGGTCTAGTTTTCATGTTTTGCGCGACCAAACCCGTTTTCGGCAGTACCGAGGGCGTCGGGTCTCGATTTCATGTATTGCGCTCTCGAACTCATTTTCGATGGTACCGAGGGCGTCGTGTCCCGTTTTCATGTTTTGCGCTCCAGGACCCGTTTTCGGCGGTACCGATGGCGTCGGGTCCAGTTTTCATGTTATGCGCTCCCGGACACTTTTTCAGCGGGACCGAGGGCGTTGGGTCCCGTTTTCCTGTTTTGCGCTTCCTGACTCATTTTCGGCGGTACCGAAGGCGTCGTGTCCCGTTTTCATGTTTTGCGCTCTAGGAACGCTTTTTCGGCGGTACCGACGGCGTCGGGTCCCGTTTTTATTTTTTGCGCACCCGGACCCATTTTCGGCGGTACCGAGGGCGTCGGGTCTCGATTTCATGTATTGCGCTCTCGGACTCATTTTCGGTGGTACCGAGGGCGTCAGATCCCATTTTCATGTATTGCGCTCTCGGACTCATTTTCGGCTGGACCAAGGGGGTCGGGTCCAGTTTACATGTTTTGCGCTCCTGAACCCGTTTTCGGCAGTACCAACGGCATCGGGTCCCGTTTTCATGTATTGCGCTCCCGGACTCATTTTCGGCGGTACCGAGGGCGATGTGTCCCGTTTTCATGTTTTGCGCTCCAGAACCCGTTTTCGGCGGTATGAACAACGTCGGGTCCCGTTTTCATGTTTTGCGCTCCCGGACGCATTTTCGGCGGGCCCGGGGGCGTCGGGTCTAGTTTACATGTTTTGCGCTCCCGAACCCCTTTTCGGTAGTACCGACGACGTCGGGTCCCGTTTTCATGTATTGCGCTCCCGGACTCATTTTCGGCGGTTCCGAGGGCGACGTGTCCCACTTTCATGTTTTGCGCTCCAGAACCCGTTTCGGCGGTACAGAGGGCGTCGTGTCCCGTTTTCATGTTATGCGCTCCTGAACTCATTTTGCTGTCGGTACCGTTTTCATGTTTTGCGCTCCCGGACTCATTTTCGACGATATAGAGGGCGTCGTGTCCCGTTTTCATGTTTTGCGCTTTAGGACCCGTTTTCGGCATTCTGAGGGTGTCGGCTCCCATTTTCATGTTTTGCGCTCCCGGAAACAATTTCGGCGGAACGGAGGGCGTCGGGTCCCGTTTTCATGTTTTGCGCTCCCGAACTCATTTTCTCCGGTACCGAGGGTGTCAGGTCCCGTTTTCATGTATTGCGCTCCCAGACTCATATTCGGCGAGACCGAGGGCGTCGGGTCCAGTTTACATGTTTTGTGCTTCTGAACCCGTTTTCGGCAATACCGACGGCTTTGAGTCCCATTTTCATGTATTGCGCTCCCGGACTCATTTTCGGCAGTACCGACGGCGTCGGGTCCCGTTTTCATTTTCTGCGCTCCTGGACTCATTTTCGGCTGTACCGACGGCGTCGCGTATCGTTATCATGTTTTGCGCTCCCAGACTCATATTCGGTGGTATCAAGGGTGTTAGGTCCCGTTTTCATGTTTTACGCGCCCGAATCCATTTTCGGCGGTACCGAGGGCGTCGGGTCCCGTTTTCATGTTTTGCGCTCCCGGATCCATTTTAGGCGGTACTTAGGGTGTCAGGTCCGTTTTCTTTTTTTGCACTCCACACTCATTTTCGACGGTACCGAGGGCGTCGGGTCCCATTTTCAAGTTTTGCGCTCCCGGACTCATTTTTCGCGGTATAGAAAGCGTCGGGTCTCGTTATCATGTTATCATGTTTTGCGCTCCCGGACTCATTTTCGACGGTACGGACGGAGTCGGGTCCCGTTATCATGTTTTGCAATCCCGGACTCATTTTCGGCAGTACGGACGGCGTCGGGCCCCGTTATCATGTTTTGCGCTCCCGGACTCATTTTCAGCGGTACCGAGGGCGTCGGGTCCCGGACCCGTTTTCAACGGTATCGAGGGCGTCTGGTCCCGTTTTAAAGTTTTTCCCTCCCAAGCCGTTTTCGTCGGTACCGAGGGCGTCGGGTCCCGTTTTACCATTTTGCGTTGTCGGACCGGTTTTCGGAGGTACCGACGGCATCGGGTCCTCTATACATGTTTTGCGCTCCCGAACCCGTTTTAATAGATACCTACGACGTCAGGTCCCGTTTTCATATTTTGCGCTCCCGGACTCATTTCGGCGGTACCGATGGCGTCGGGTCCCGTTTTCATGTTTTGCCCTTCCGGACCGTTTCGACGATGCAGACGCGCGTCCAAGTCCGATTTTCATGTTTTGCGCTCCTGAACCCATTTTCGGCGGGCGGTACCGAGGGCGTTGGGTCCCGTTTACATGTATTGCGCTCCCAGACTCATATTCGGCGGGACCAAGGGCGTCGGGTCCAGTTTATATGTTTTGTGCTCCTGAACCCGTTTTCGGCAGTATCGACGGCTTCGGGTCCCGTTTTCATGTATTGCGCTCCCGGACTCATTTTCGGCGGTACCGACGGTGTCGGGTCCCGTTTTCATCTTCTGTGTTCCCGGACTCATTTTCAGCGGTAACGACGGCGTCGCGTACCGTAATCTTGTATTGAGCTTGCGGACTCATATTCGGTGGTATCGAGGGAGTCAGGTCACGTTTTCATGTTTTACGCGCCCGAACCCATTTTCGACGGTACCGAGGGCGTCGGGTCTCGTTTTCATGTTTTGCGCTCCCGGACTCATTTTGACAGTACCGTGGGCGTCGTTTCCCATTTTCATGTTTTGCGCTCCATGATCCGTTTTCGGCGGTACCGACGGCGTCGGGTCCAACTTTCATGTTATGCGCTCCCGGACACTTTTTCAGCGGGACTTAGGGCGTTGGGTCCCGTTTTCTTATTTTGCGCTCCCGGACTCATTTTCGGCGGTACTGAAGGTATCGTGTCCCGTTTTCATGTTTTGCGCTCTAGGACCGGTTTTCGGCGGTAACGACGGCGTCGGGTCCCGTTTTTATTATTTGCGCACCTGGACCCATTTTCGACGGTACCGAGGGCGTTGGGTCCCGTTTTCATGTTTTGCGCACCCGGACTCATTTTCGACGGTACCGACGGCGTCGGGTTTCGTTTTCATGTTTTGCGCTCCCGGACCCATTTTCGGCGGTACCATGGGTGTAAGGTCTCGTTTTCATGTTTTGCGCTCCATGACCCGTTTTCGGCGGTATGACGGCGTCAGGTCCCGTTTTCATGTATTGCGCTCCCGTACTCATTTCGCTGTCGGTACCGTTTTCATGTTTTGCGCTCCAAGACCCGTTTTCGGCATACTGAGGGCGTCGGGAACCATTTTCATGTTTTGCGCTCCCAGACCCATTTTTGGCGGAACGGAGGGTGCGGGTCCCGTTTTCATGTTTTGCTCTCTCGGACTCATTTTGTGGCCACTGGAGCTGGGCCATAGAAGGTTAGTTCTTGCGGGATGGTCCCGAAGAACATGAATAGTTTGCCCTCTGGGCTCTGTGCAGGAGTGATAGTGTAAGGAGCAAGGTTGAAGTTTCCGAAGTATGCCATTTCCTGCAAAAACAAAAATACTTGAAAATCATTAGTCATTTTTAGCGCATAGAAGACCACTTGTATCTTTCAACTATTCTATTTGCTTCTCTCTTTCAAAAATAAGAGGAGAATCTAGGTCCCACCGGGCGTGCCAGATCCTGTGCGACCATTTTTCGCGCTCTCCTCACCGCCGCTTGGCGACGGGATGCGGAAGAAGGACACGGAGATCCCTCCCAAGCGTGCATCTGTTTAATGCCGGCTGATTCTACCGTTTAGACCAATTTGGATGCACATTTAGGGGTTTTTTTAGTGATTGTGAGTTCTTGTAGATTCCGGTGGGCGCAAGCCCCCACCGTTAATTACCCTGGGCTGTTAACCTCGAGGCACCTCTGGATCTTAAAAAGGGAGAAGCAAATAGTATAGTTAAATGATGGTCAAGTGGTCGTCTGGATTCACTCAAAGGTTGATCCTGTGAAAGACGAACCTACTACAGATCGATTCAGTCCTTACCGCCTCGAGAGATAACCTTACTACAGATCAGATTAATCTCTTCGGGGGGGGGTTCGAGGTGAGTCTACTACAGAACGATTCAACCTCAGTTGATCTAGAAGATAAACCTACTTCAGAACGATTCAAAAGTTGATTCCATGAAAGACGAACCTACTACAGATCGGTTCAGTCCTTACCGCCTCGAGAGATAACCTTACTACAGATCAGATTAATCTCTTCAGAGGGGTTTGAGGTGAGTCTACTACAGAACGATTCATCCTCAGTTGATCTAGAAGATAAACCTACTTCAGGACGGTTCAATCTTAACTAGTCAACAACCAATCACACAAAATACAACTCGAAGCACTAAGCCGGTTGATCTTGAGGTTGGTGAATCAGGAGAAGGGTGGATTTGGCCCACGTGTTTCTTCTCACTGATCTTCTAGATCATGAATTCCAAGCACTAAGCCGATTCATAAACCTAGGAACACGACTGCGCACAAAGTCAAACCTGAAGCACTAAGCCAGCTTGACATTGAGGCATGTGTTAGTGAAGGAACCTACTACAGAACGGTTCACATTCACTATTTTGTGGATGAATCTACTACAGAACGATTCAATCTCACAATCTCGGGAGATGAACCAGAAGACAAACTTATCGACGGATGAGTTCAGTCTTACTAGCTCAACTAGTCATGAATTACTTGTTCATGACACCGAGTCATTAAGATGTCACTACTCTCGGACATCGTAATGTTCTTCCTTCTTAGAGTCGACATATATCTTCATGTTGATGTCGCAGCCTTGGTTATTCTTCAACGAGCGTCAAGATGTTCTTGTCCCGACTAATTGTTCTAAATGTTGCATTACTTGTGCAAGATCACTGTGTTACTCTACACCCCTTGTGTGAGCGTATTCATTCACCTCTAAAATGTAAAATGATTATTACATTTTTATTGCCTTTCATTATTATCTCTATTACAAAGGTGAATATATATATATTTTTATTTTTAAACTCTATTTATTTCTGTAGAAGATTATTTACAAAAATAATAGGAAATGGGTTAGCTATTAACTAGAATTTTATTTATATTTTTGGGATTTTATAATAGCTAAAGTAATAGAATTTTTTATTTTTATTATTATTATTTTTTTTACTCTATTCATTTTTGTAGAAAGTCTCTTACAAAAATAATAGGAAATAAATTGGCTATGATTTCATTTGAATTTTTAGGATTTTTATAATAGCCAAAGTAATAGGATTTTATTATTATAGTTGTTATTATTTTTAAATCCTATTTATTTTGTAGAAAACTATTTACAAAATAAAAGATGAATTAGCTATTTTTATTTTGATGTTTAGAAGTTATAATAGCTAAAAGAATTATTACTATTTTTATTCTATTTATGATTTTATTTTAGGCTTTTATTATTTTTATTACTTTTATTTATTTATTTATATGTGAGAAAAGTAATGAATAAGACTATTATTTTTATTATCATTATTATCATTAAAAGCTAAAAGAATAGAATTATTATATTCTTTATTATTATTATTTTTTCTTATTTTATTCACAAAAATATTAGGAATGATTTAACTTTTATTATATTATTATTAGTATTTTTAAACTGAAAATAATAATATTTATTCTATTATTATTATATTTTATTTAAATTTTAGAAATAACCAAAGGAATATAATTTAATTTATTATATGATTTTATTTTTTTTAAATTCTAGGATAAGATGTATTTATTATTTATTATTATGATTATTTATTTATTTTCTTATTTTTATAGAAAAGATTAAAATAATACTTATTCAATATTATTATTTATTCTCTTTTTAATTAAAGAATAGAGTTGATCTCATTATTTCTTATTGAATATTATTATTGTCATTATTATTTTATGAAAATCACTTGGAAAATCATTAAAATATATTTTATTATAATTTAGGATTTTATTTGAATTTTTGGAATTTTTATAATATATAAAATGACAAGTCAAACCTAAGTCAAATAGAGAAATACAATATAGTGTCTTTTGCTTTTAAATTATTTTTATATAATAATATTTTTATAATGGAAATATTTTTATACAGAAATATACTATGAAAGATAAAGAATTTTTAGAAATAAATTTGAATTAATTTGGAGTTTGGGAACAATTTTAAATGATTTATTTACTCTATATTTTTAGTATTCTGTTATTAATTGATTATTGGGCTTTAACTTGGGCCTTTGGATCTGCATCGAGATTAACATATAACTTTATTCAACTTTATTTTTGTTTGGGCCGTTGGATCTGCTCCCGAGATTAAACCAGATGAGATGAGAGGCCCAGATTTATTTATCATTTCTATTTAAACTATATCTTATTGTAATCGTCTGATCTGTTCCGAGATTCGTATGGCGCTTCAACATTCGTGCTCGTGCGTCAATACTCGTGCTGATGCGCTTCTTTGAATTCCCGATCAATGGCGCCTTCAAGATTCGTGCCGGTGGCTTTCCCGGCGACTGAGGCCGTCTCCCTCCGATCAGGCAGCTCCTCCAAAGCATCGTCTTTCCTCGGGAAGTTGTTCCACGATGTCTGATTAGTGATCTATACGGCGAATCATACTGTGCACCGATACCAAATGAGTCGATTTGGTACCAATCGGTACCGAATCTCAACTCTTACAAATTCAACGAAATTAACCGATGTTTTGTACAATTGAATGCCCAATTCGCATCGTTTATGTATGCTTAGCATGAATTGGTATGATTATTGCAACTTAAATTGACCCAATGAATCACATTGCCACATACCATTCGGAGTATAATGGTGCAGTTCGGTACCGAAGGTATGATTACGCATTACAGCTAATTTTAACAATGTTTTTTGACAATTCAGAGTTGATAATGCATTGTCTAACGTGCCTATAGGAATCAAGTCAATATTATACATCTAATTTGAATGATAATCATATTATAATCTGATAAGAGTTGGCACAGTGCAGTATCGCTCACCATTGATCACAATTCATTCAAAATTCCAACTATTCATTCACTTCCAATGCCAATTATGCGTTTAACAGACTTTATAATGGCAATTATAACTGAAATACATCCAATCATGTATGCGATTTTCTCTAATCTCAAGTCTGGAACCGGATTTAACTGGTACGACGCGATATCTGTATTGTTTTCACAAATTCATCGAGTTCTCAAGCTTTAAGCTGAGATCAATCGACTTCAAGCACTGCTAGGATATCAATGTATATAGTATGAACTGAAATCAATATAATTCATGCATTTAAATGAGAAAACAGTTGAAAGAAATTGGCTGGTATCGAGTTCTCAAGTATATACTGAGATCAATCGATATAACAGTCTCAATTCTCGATATTTAAATGAAATTCGACAAAGAGGTCAATAGGTTTATGCAATTTGAGCTTCTAAATCTCAAAATAAAGGAGAAGAAATAAAAAGAACCGAAGAAAATCAATGAAATTCAAAGCAACCATGCTGATACAGTGTTATTCAGGGAATTCATTCACAATAACATCTCCAATCGCCATTATCTCAAGAATTGAACTTGTAAACTTGAATAGATATAAACTAAAGCTTAGAACTCACCTCTAATCGGATAATTGGAATGAAAATGAATCGAGTTCTCAAGTTAAAACTGAGATCAATCGATTATATCAATTTTCTCTTCCAAGTTCTTGCTTCTCTTCTTGCTCTTTCTCTCTCTGAGTTCTATATGCAATCTCTAAAGTATTTCTTCTCTATTTCTTGTCTTCTGTATTGTGTGTGTATCTCTTGCTTGTCTCCCCTTCTCGCACCCATGGATTAGATGTTTATATAGGCAATTAAAGGGTGTATTAAGGGATTAAGACTATACACCAGCTATACACCACCAATTGAATTGCTCTGGTCCATGAACATGGTCTCTCATTGTTGTTATCCATTCTGTTATGGCATGGGTCCCATTCAAACGAATCCAAAGTTAGTTATTCGATTGTTGACTGAGTTTGACCTTCTTCTTGCTTCTTACCCGCTGATGGAACCTTCTAGGCCTCTCTAAGTGCTATTTATACTCATGTTAATGCATTAAAACTACCCTTTTACTCTCTGCCATTGTAGTTCATCCCCAAAGTTCAAAGCTTTATCACCCGATTCCACCTCTTGGTTCAAGTCATATCTCCTTCACTCAATTGCTAATCTTCATCACTCTAGCAACATCGTGTGAGTGTGTAGAGCCTACACGCATTGTCAATTCAAGTTTGCCATCTAAGGTTTAAGCTTTTCCTCTATTGCCCGATTTCATTATTTTGATTCAATTGCTCCAATTTGATTCGCAATTGTTGCTCTATCCTTTATACACGGCATCGCCTAGATGAGTAAAAGATATTTACATTATCAATTTAAGGTTTAGAAGCAAGGATTGAGATCCCTTATTAATTGCCCGAGTTATGCACCTCTCTCAACTGCCCTATTCACTTGTTATCTCTTAATTTTGATCGTTCACCCTTTCTCTCCTATGTACAAGCTATCTTTAGCTATAAAGACTTGAAGTTTCAAGCCTCAGGGAGCTCAATTGACACCAATGGCGCCATCGGCTTCGGCGAGAAGAAGAAGGAAGAGAGGGAGGGGAGAAGGAGAGGAAAGAGAAGGAGCTGCGCTTGGCGCACAGAGTCCACAACAAGGTGGGGCCCACAGTCAGAGGCGCAACACAAGTGAGCCAGGTACACATCTCTTTTTCTCCTTGGTTTAAATTTCTGTTTAGATCTGTGCATGGGCTTGGTGCATGATTGCCTGTGTGAGCTATACATTCATGAACCTGACAAATGGGCCCCATATGTAAGTATATGAATCTCGGCCCATTAGTCCAGCTGTGGATTGGTTAACTTCCTGCTTAAGTTTAATTGATCTGACTTGGCACACTCTGATAGGTCCACTTGTTTAATTATCCCATTAATCATCTGCCATAGTATTAATCCATGCTGAGGTGGCTTCTGTTAATAAGTGCCATGTGTCACTTTGTGGGGCTATCTTTGCCGGACCATTGGACCGAGCATATAGCCATGTGGCGATGTAAAGTGTGATAGGGTCTGAGAGAGATGTGTTGTTGTTATCGCCATGTGGCATGTGGAGGGTGAGGTGGACTGTCGAGTTTGCCACGTGGCATGTTGGTGGGGCCCACATGTCGGGTCGGTATGGTGGTGGGGCCCACTTTGGTGAGGTGGACGAATGGGGTCTTGACACGTGGCGGCGAAGTGGCCCAATGAAATGCTGACACGTGTCATACTCTCTCTCTTCTCTGATTCTGTGTGTATATGTTTGGGATCCCCAGTTTGCACCCAGTGAGTCTCTATCCCCAAGTTGCACCCAGAGTTGCTTTGATTAAATCTCAGCCCTTGATTAATCCATTTAATCTGTTTTATCTTCCCTGAATTTATTTTAATAGCTCCACTTATCCAAAAATTATGAAATTTTCACCAAAAATCCCTAAATTCATGATGATCATCTCTGTAATTTTTAATTCCATTTTTACCCTTGCCTCTTTGAATTAAAAATTCTTTTGTCTAGAAAACCCTGTTTCTTCCTCCGAATTAATCCCAGATTTCAATTGTAGCTCAGTGTCTCTGCCAAATATCTCTCTCTTGCAGAAACCACCCTAACTAAATACCAATTAGACTTGTATTGATATTCATTAGGGTTTGATCTGATCAACAGTTGATTACTTGTCAACAATTGATACAAATCTAGACTTGATCGATGGTTGCTCCCGACTTTGGCACTGATCGTCTTGTGAAATTGACTTTCAATCCCTTAACATGAGGGTGACTTGGTCAAAGAGCTGACTACTTATCGATAATTGACACAAATCAAAGCATGGTTAGGTGGTTGCTCACGACTTTGGCACCGTGTCGACCTTGAAAGCAAAATCACAATTAAAATTTCCCATGATTAGTTGTATCAGAATACTAGCTTGGCATTGACACAATTCTAGTTGTATAGAGATTATACTGCTTCAGTCTTCAGGGTTTGCTCTGAAGGTAGATTCTTAGGGTTTAATTCTGACTCCTTTGATGTTTGGTCACTGAGGTGTGGGGCCCACCTGTCAGTGAAAAATGATTACATGGATGACCCATCAGGAGATCTGTTCCTCTCTCCTGGATCTCCTGAGCGTCATCCACATCAAATGAATAGGAGATGACGGGTATTTATATCCTTGCTCTGCACTTAGGATTTCCTTGTGGGATTAATGCTTAACCCTTGTTCCGGATTGATTAGACTCATTAGATAGGCTAGGTTCATGCTGCTTATAAGGGGCTGCCAGGTGGGTCCCACTTGTCAGAAAAAATGTGATCATATGGCTGACCCATCAGGAGATTTTCTCTCTCTGGAATCTCCTGAGGGTCAGCCACCTCGAATGAACAGGAGGTGGTGGAGTATTTATATCTCTGTCTCTCACCCTGACATTTCCTTGTGGGATTAATTGATTTGTTCCGGGGTTAGGCAGCGACCTCTTCTGATCAGTGGGCCCTTTCTCTCGCCCTTTCTCTTTCCCTTTCTTATGTTTTATTATCAGCAATTTGATATTCATTTTCAGCTATTTATCTTTGAGATTTTCCAAGGGTAAACACTAGTTTTCATGTTTTGCGCTCGGGACCGTATTCAGCGGTACCGACAACTTCGGGTCCCGTTTTCTTGTTTTGCGCTCCTGGACCCATATTAGGCGGTATCGAGGGCGTCAGGTCCCGTTTTCATGTTATGCGCTCCCGGACTCGTTTTCGACGATACTGACGACGTCGGGTTCCGTTTTCATATTTTGCGCTCCCGGACTCATTTTCAGCGGTACCGAAGGCGTCGTGTCCCGTTTTCATGTTTTGCGCTCCAGCACCCGTTTTCGGCATACTGAGGTTGTCGGGTCCCGTTTTCATGTATTGCGCTCCCAGACTCATTTCGCTGTCGGTACGTTTTCATGTTTTGCGCTCCAGGACCCGTTTTCGGCATACTGAGGGCGTCGGGTCCCATTTTCATGTTTTGCGTTCCCAGACCCATTTTCGGCGGAACGGAGGGCGTCGGATCCCGTTTTCATGTTTTGCGCTCCCGGACTCATTTTCTGCGGTACCGAGGGCGTCAAGTCCTGTTTTCATGTTTTGCGCTCCATGACCCGTTTTCGGCGGTACGAACGACGTCTGGTCCCGTTTTCATGTTTTGCGCTTCCAGGCTCATTTTCGGCGGGCCCGAGGGCGTCGGGTCCAGTTTACATGTTTTGCGTTCCCGAACCCCTTTTCGGGCCCGAGGGCGTCAGGTCCCGTTTTCAAGTATTGCGCTCCCGGGATCATTTCGCTGTCGGTACCGTTTTCATGTTTTGCGCTCCAGGACCCGTTTACGACATACTAAGGGCGTCGGGTCCCATTTTCATGTTTTGCGTTCCCAGACCCATTTTCGACGGAACGGAGGGCGTCGGGTCCCGTTTTTATGTTTTGCGCTCCCGGACTCATTTTCTACGGTACTGAGGGCGTCGAGTTCCGTTTTCATGTTTTGCGCTCCAGGACCCGTTTTCGACGGTACCGACAGCGTCTGGCCCAGTTTTCATGTTGTGCGCTCCCGAACCCGTTTTCGACAGTACCGACGGCGTCGAGTTCCGTTTTCATGTATTGCGCTCCCAGACTCATTTTCGGCGGGACCGAGGGCGTCGGGTCCAGTTTTCATTTTCTACGCTCCCATACTCATTTTCGGCGGTACCGACGGCGTCGCGTACCGTTATCATGTTTTGCGCTCCCGGAATCATATTCGGTGGTATCGAGGGTGTCAGGTCCCGTTTTCATGTTTTACGCGCCCGAACCCATTTTTAGCGGTACCGAGGGCATCGGGTCCCGTTTTCATGTTTTGCGCTCCCGGACCATTTTAGGCGGTACTTAGGGCGTCGGGGCCGTTTTCTTTTTTTGCGCTCCGGACACATTTTCGACGGTACCGAGGGCGTCGGGTCCCATTTTCATGTTTTGCGCTCCCGGACTCATTTTCGGCGGTACGGAAAGCGTCGGGTCCCGTTATCATGTTATCATGTTTTGCTCTTCCAGACTCATTTTCGATGGTACGGACGGCGTCGGGTCCCGTTATCATGTTTTGCGCTCCCGACTCATTTTCGGCGGTATGGACGACATCAGGTCCCATTATCATGTTGTGCGCTCCCGGACTCATTATCAGCGATACCGAGGGCGTCGGGTCGCGGACCCGTTTTCAACGGTACCGAGGGCATCTGGTCCCGTTTTAAAGTTTTGCCCTCCCGAGCCCGTTTTCGGCG
Organism: Schoenoplectus tabernaemontani; assembly: GCA_037127355.1. Lineage (NCBI taxonomy): Eukaryota > Viridiplantae > Streptophyta > Magnoliopsida > Poales > Cyperaceae > Schoenoplectus > Schoenoplectus tabernaemontani. Next base: position 13,035,323 of record CM073740.1, read on the forward strand.
GTACCAAGGGCGTCGGGTCGCATTTTCGTGGGTTGTGCTCTAGGACTCATTTTCGGCGGTACCGACGGCGTCGGGTCCTATATACATGTTTTGCGCTCTCGGACCCGTTTTCATCGATACCTTCGACATCAAGTCCCATTTTCATGTTTAGCGCTCCCGGACTCATTTTCGGCGGTACCGATGGCGTCGGGTCCCGTTTTCACGTTTTGCGCTCCCGAACCCGTTTACGTCGGTCCCGACGGCGTCGGGTCCCGTTTTCATGTATTGCGCTCCCGGACTCATATTCGGCGGGACCGAGGGCGTCGGGTCCAGTTTACATGTTTTGTGCTCCTGAACCCGTTTTCGGCAGTATCGACGGCTTCAGGTCCCGTTTTCATGTATTACGCTCCCGGACTCATTTTCGGCGGTACCGACGGCGTCGGTTCCCGTTTTCATTATCTGTGTTCCCGGACTCATTTTCGGTGGTAACGACGGCGTCGCGTACCGTTATCATGTTTTGCGCTCCCGGACTCATATTCGGTGGTATCGAGGGAGTCAGGTCACGTTTTCATGTTTTACGCGCCCGAACCCATTTTCGGCGGTACCGAGGGCGTCGGGTCTCGTTTTCATGTTTTGCGCTCCCGGACTCATTTTGACAGTACCGAGGGCGTCGTTTCCCGTTTTTATGTTTTGCGCTCGAGGACCCCTTTTCGGCGGTACGACGGCGTCGGGTCCAGTTTTCATGTTATGCGCTCCTTGACACTTTTTCAACGGGACCGAGGGCGTTGGGTCCCGTATTCCTGTTTTGCGCTCCCGAACTCATTTTCGGCGGTACCGAAGGCGTCGTGTCCCGTTTTCATGTTTTGCGCTCCAGGACCCATTTTCGGCGGTACTGACGGCGTCGGGTCCCGTTTTTATTTTTTGCGCACCCGGACTCATTTTCGGCGGTACCGAGGGCGTCGGGTCCCGTTTTACTATTTTGCGCTGTCGGACCCTTTTCGGCGGTACTGACGGCGTCGGGTCCTATATTCTTGTTTTGCGCTCCCGGACCCGTTTTCATCGATACCTACGTCGTCAGGTCTCGTTTTCATGTTTTGCGCTCCCGGACTCATTCTTGACGGTACCGACGGCGTCGGGTCCAGTTTTCATGTTTTGCGCTCCCGAACCCGTTTCGGCGGTGCGAGGCGTCGGGTCCAATTTTCATGTTTTGCGCTCTCGGACCGGTTTTCGGCGGTACCGACGGCGTCGGGTCCTATTTTCATGTTTTGCGCTCCTTGACTCGTTTTCGGCGGGACCGAGGGCGTCGGCTCGCGTTTTCATGTATTGCGCTCCCATACTCATTTTCGGCGGTATCGACGGCGTCGAGTCCCGTTTTCATGTTTTGCGCTCTAGGACCCATTTTCGGCGGTACCATGGGTGTAAGGTGTCGTTTTCATGTTTTGCGCTCCATGACCCGTTTTCGGCGGTACTGACGGCGTCGGGTCTCGTTTTCATGTTTTGCGCTCTCGGACCCTGTTTGCCCTTGAAAAATCTCAAGGATTAAATAGCTGAATAATTAAGAATGAATATCAATTATCAGTAATAAATCATAAGAAGAGGAAAGAAGAGGGCAAGAAGGAGAGGGGCCACCGGCCAGAAGAGTCGCTAATGAACCCCGGAACAAATTCATTTGTCCCACAAGGAGATATTAAGATGAAAGACAAAGGTATAAATACCTCACCATATACGATCCACTCGGCGTGGGTGACAACCAAGAGACTCAATAGAGAGAAAGGAGATCTCTTGGGTGTCACCCATGTGATCACATTTTCTCTGACAAGTGGGACCCACCTGACAGTCCCTCGCAAGCAACTCTAACAGTCTAAACCTAGCCTATTCACTAAACCTAATCAAGGGTTAAGCATTAATCCCACAAGGAAATTCTAAGTACAAAGCAAAGGTATAAATACCCCGCCATCTACTGTTCATTCGATATGGATGACACTCAAGAGATTCGGGAGAGAGAAAGAGATCTCTTGATGTGTCATCCATGTAGTTATCATTCACTGATAAGTGGGCCCCACACCTCAGTGACAGACATCAAGGAAGTCAAGGTCAAACCCAGAGCAGCAACCTAGGAGTGGAATCAATACAATCCCTACAAGAACTGTGCCAATGCCAGGCTAGTATTTTGATACAGCTAATCACGAGAAATTTCAATGTGATTTTGTTTCCAAGGCTGACCAGGTGCCAAAGCTGTGAGCAACCACCTGACCATGCCATGATTTGTGCCAATTGTTGACAAGTAATCAGCTTTTGACCAAGTCACCCTCATGAACATGAATTGGAAGTTAATTTCACAAGACTGATCGGATGCCAATATTGCAAACATCCGGTCAAGTCTAGATTTGTATCAATTGTTGACATGTAATCAACCGTTGATCAAGTCAAACCCTAATAAGGCATCAATGTAAGTCTAATTGGTGTTTAATTAGGAAGGATTCTACAAGAGAATTTTATTTGGCAGAAACACTGAGTTACAATTGAAAATTGGGATTTATTCACAGAGGAAAATAGGGTTTTCTTGGCAAATAAATTTTTAATTCAAAAAGGCAGAGGAAAAAATGGAATTAAAAATTACAGGGGTGATCATCATGAATTTAGGGATTTTTGGTGAAAATTTCATGATTTTCGGATAAGTGGAGCTATCAAAATAAATTCAGAGAAGATAAAACAGATTAAATAAGCAGATTAAGTGCTGAGATTCAATCAAGGACTTATCTGGGTGCAACTTAGGGATAGATACACTGTTGGGTGCAAATTGGGGATCTCAAACATACACATACCGAATCAGAGAAGAGAGAGAGGGTGCCACGTGTCAGCACCCCGTTGGACCACCTTAGCATGTCAGTGCCACGTGTCAGCACCTCATTGATCCACGTCAGCAAGTGGACCCCACCCAGGCACAAGTCACCTGACAGGTGGGCCCCACCTCAGTGCCACGTGGCAATCAACTAGTGGTCCACCTCACTAAGCTGATGCCACATGGCATGGCACGGCTACGACGACCCACATCAGCAGTGAGTCAAACCCCAGCTGACACATGGCACCACAGCATGAAGCCACCTCAGCCCCCAACTTGCCACATGTCAGCCCCCTATTGGACCACATCACCCATGTGGGCCCCACCCTGACACAAGTCACCTGACAGGTGGGCCCCACCATAGTGCCACGTGGCAGATAACCAGTGGTCTACTTCACCCAGCTTATGCCACATGGCACAACCACAACAAGCCACCTCAGCCTAGCTGTGCCACATGGCAGCATTCTACTCAGCCATCTCAGCAACTATTAACAGGTTATTAGGGTTAAGGAGAGGGTACTTAAGCTAACAGCCAATTAGATCATGCCGACTCAGCTCAATTAACCCCAATCTGTGAACTAATCAACTGATGATCACACTTATGAGCCTAAGTACAGAGAGCTTACAAGTGGGACCCACTAGTAAGGTCTATGAGCCTATGGTGCACAAGCGAATGGCAAGCCAAGTCTACACTAATACACTAGCTGGAATTTAAATGAGAAAGAGAAGAGTGCATGCACCTGGCGCCTGTGGACTCTCTCTCTGCATTCTTCTTTTCCTCTGCTTTGGTGCATGAACATCGGACGCAGGCATGCACACCTCATCCTTCTTCCCTCTCCTTCTCTTCTTCTTCCCGATCATCTCCACAACTGTTGGCGCTATCAATGAAGATCAAGTAAAGGGCTGCACTTCGTGTTAATTGCTTCTAGCCTTGGCTGCATTATATAAAGGAGAGAAGGTGTATGAAATTGAATTTTGAAATAATGCAGTGTAGAGAAGGATATGACAGAAAGAAATACCTCGAGTCAAAACTTTGAACTTACAAATTAAGGCTTGAAACTTACAATTAATGGCTGAGATAGCTTGCTAGACCCAAGGTGATGATGTTAGAGCAAGAGTTGAGAAGAGTTGAATGCTGGAGATAGGAGATGTACCAAGTCACCCTTCGGCTTGAGAACTAGCTGATCAAACACTGTGCTAGAGCTAACAAATCAACAAAGAGAGTGTATAAGGAGTTGCCTGACACTGAGATGATGATGTTGAAGCTCTGAGATACAAGTAACAAGCAAGGAATCGAGGTGAAAGATTAAGACTTGATAATAGGCTTGCAAAGAGTAATAAATGCAAATCTGATCGACTGCTGTAAAATTGATCTAGAGGAGTATTCAAGCAGTTTATAAAGGGGTGGATGGAAGTCTAGAAAGGTCTACAAGAGGCTAGAAGAGCCTGAAGAGGTGTGGAGGCCGATCAATGGCATATTAGTAAATAAATAAAAAGTATAACTGCCTCTAGACAGTTACACATGACCTTAGCAACTAGAGACTTGGTTCAGTGAACCATAAAGCGCAGAAGAAGCAGCTTGAATGAGTGATAGAATAAACCAAGTGCAAGTGGATTGTGAAGTCAAATTCGGTCAAACCAACCCAACCCCTATATAAATCTCAATTGGCAGGAGAGAAAAAAAAAGGCAGCATTAGCATAGTACTCACAACATCTTTGTATTACTCAAGAATCATAGAGAGCAAGAAAGGAGCTTATACAACTAAGTGATCTCGGCAAGTGCTTGAGAACTTAGTATACATTCAACCTCCTCCACCATTAGTAGTCAATTGAAGAGCTTGAGACTACAAGAGAAGAAGATAGGTGAGTAATTCAAGAAAAGTTGTAAGCTTGAGATATAATTGTACTCAATTTTGAACAATTCAAGAATTCTTGGTACTGTTACTTGCATTTCCGCAATTTCCTTTTCAATTCAGTTGAATTTCTCAATTTTCTTGATTGAATCTCTTCTTTGAACTGTCGCCTTGCTATCTAGGTTTATTTCTATTCTATTTTCTTGCTTCTTTCTTGATTAATCAAGTGATTAAGGGACTGAATCGATCTGTCAGAAAAGCTAGTCGAAGACCGAGTGATCTCCTAGCTCTAAATCACAATAATTGGCTAATCGAAGGTCACTGACATCTTAGTCTTTGTGTTTCTAAGCAATTGCTTCAAGAATTCGACTTTGAATCAAGTAATTAATCGAAATTCTAAAGTTAATCGCTGGAACTCGAAACCAGTAATGCAATTATGCTTGCAAACATTCTAATTGATCAAGCTACATGTTTTGATTGAAGTACATTGCATAGGCGACGAGTTCTGCATCAACAAGATCAAGTAAATGTTGACAATTGATTAGAAACACCGAGTACAGTACCAATCGCAATTGCTCTCTCGTTGCAATTCAAGCAAAAATAGAGATAATTATAATAAGTGAATCATTGATTGTGTCGACTGAGACTTAGAATCGTGTAAATAAATCAAAAAATTGTAAGAAATCGCTATCGAATTGATTCAATTTGACTGAAGAACTTATTCGGTACAGAAACAGTACAAGTCAGTTAATTGAACACGGTGGCGCCGGTGATCCACCGCCTTGATGCACAATTAGAAGGTATAGTCAGGTTTTTCATATTAAGGCGACGCTAGCCATGGTGGCTGATCTCCGATCAGGCCATTGGAGCTCCGGGAACGCCTACGCAGCACGTATCTTGACGCAAGAGAGAAAGAGAGAGACGGAGGAGAAAAGTCTCCAACACTAATCTCAGAGAATCACACGAATCCTGGGGCAGATCCAAACGATCTTGGCTATTAAGTGTTTAGAAAATTAAAGCAAGATTCAATCTGGGCCTTTGATCCATTCAGTGCAAATCTCAATTGAATCTGGCGGCCCAAGTGAAATACAAAGTTAAATAAAAGATTTGTGTGAATCTTGATACAGATCTAATAGCCCAGGTTAATCCAGAGATTAATTTCGGCCCAGTTCAAAGCCGACCCGGTAAGGAAAATAAAAAGGAAAATAAATCCCGGCCCAATTCAACAAACCCAACTGACAATTAATAACATAAAATTAAAAATAAAGAATAAATAAATCATTTGGAGGCTCTCCCAAACTCTAAATTGACTCAAATTTATTTCTAAAAATTCTTTGTTTTTCATAGTATTTTTTTATGTAAAAACATTTTTGTTTCAAGAATATTACTATACTGAAACAATTTAAAAGCAAAATGATATTATTTGCTTTTTTCTGTTGACCAAGGTTTGACCTATTATTTTGGCTATTATAAAAATCCCAAAAATTCAAATAAAATCATGAATAATAACTAATTCATTTTGTATTATTTTTGTGAGTAATTTTCTACAAAAATAAATAGAGTTTAAAAATAATAAAAATAAAATCCTATTACTTTAGCTATTATAAAATTTCAAAAATCTAAATAAAAACTCTGAATAATAGCTAACTCAAAAATAGCTACAAAAATAAATAGAATTCAAAAATAAGGATAAATTCACCTTTGTAATTGAGATAATAATGAAAGGAATTATCTTAATAATAAAAATAAAAATAAAATAAAAAATGTAATAATCTTTTTACATTTTAGAGGTGATTAAAATTGCTCACACAAAGAGGTGTGGAGTAACACAGTGATTTTGCATAGGTAATGCAACATTTAGAATAGTCAGTCGAGACAAGAACATCTCGACGCCCGCCAAGAGGATGACTAAGACTACAACATCAGTACAAGTGAGTGTGATGATTTCAAGAGAGAAGAACATCACGATGTCCACAGAAGTGATATCATAATGACTCCGTGTCATGAACAAGTAATTCATGACCAGTTATACTAGTAAGATCAAACTAATCCGTCGATGAGTTTATCTTCTAGTTCAGGGGGGTGAACTGATCTGTAGTAAGTTCACTTCTCGAGATTGTAGGATCAAATCGATCTGTAGTAGATTCATCCTCAAAAATAGTGAATCTGAACCGACCTGTAGTAGGTTCTTTCACTAACACACGCCTCAATGTCAAACTGGCTCAGTGCTTCAAGTTTGACTTTGTGTGCAGTTGTGTCCCTAGGTTTATGAATCTGCTCCATGCTTGGAATTCATGATCTAGAAGATCAGTGAGAAGAAATAAGTGGGCCAACTCCACCCTTCTCCGGATTCACCAACCTCAAGATCAACCGGTTAAGTGCTTTGAGTTGTATTTTGTGTGATTGGTCGTTGACTAGTAAAGATTGAACCGTTCTGTAGTAGGCTCATCTTCTAGGTTAACTAAGGTCGAGTCGATCTATAGTAGACTTACCTTCCATCCCTTCACAAAGGTCGATCTGATCTGTTAGTAAGATTACCTCTCGGAGCAGTAAAGATTGAACTTATCTGTAGTAAGTTCATCTTTTCATCACCCTATCTCAATGGACTGACCTGTTAGTAAGTCCAGGGTGTTTTAGTGACCCCGATCACAGAAGCATGTGACCACTTGACCATCATTTAACTATAATATTTGCTTCCCCCTTTTTAAGATCCAGAGGTGCCTCGAGTTTAATAGCCTAGGGTAATTAACGGTGGGGGCTTGCGCCCACCGGAATCTACAAGAACTCACAATCACTAAAAACCGCATAAATGTGCATTCAAATTATTCTAAACGGTAGAATTAACCGGTATTAAACAAATGCAAGCTTAGGAGGGATCTCCATGTCCTTCTTCCGCATCCCATCGCCACCAGCAAGGCGGAGCGGAGCGCGAAAAAGGGTCGCACAGACCCGTTTTCGGCGGTACCGAGGGCGTCAGGTCCCGTTTTCATGTTTTTTTACTCCTGGACCCGTTTTCAGCGGTACCGAGGGCGTCGGGTCCCGTTTTCATGTTTTGTTTTCCCGGACCCATTTTAGGCGGTACCTAGGGCGTCGGGTTCATTTTCTATTTTTTCGCTCCGGACTCATTTTCGACGGTACCGAGGGCGTCGGGCCCCATTTTCATGTTTTGCGCTCCCGGATTCATTTTAGACGGTACGAAAAGCGTCGGGTCCCGTTATCATGTTATCATGTTTTGCGCTTCCGGACTCATTTTCGACGGTACGGACGGCGTCGGGTCCTGTTTTCATGTATTGCGCTCCCGGACTCATTTTCGGCAGAACCGACGGCGTCGGGTCCAGTTTTCATTTTCTGCGCTCCGGACTCATTTTCGGCGGTACCGACGGCGTCGCGTACCGTTATCATTTTGCGCTCTCGGACTCATATTCGGTGGTATCGAGGGTGTCAGGTCCCGTTTTCATGTTTTACGCGCCCGAACCCATTTTCAGCGGTATCGAGGGCGTCGGGTCCCGTTTTCATGTTTTGCGCTCCCGGACCCATTTTAGGAGGTACCTAGGGCGTCGGGTCCGTTTTTTTTTTGCGCTCCGGATTCATTTTCGACGGTACCGAGGGCGTCGGGTCACATTTTCATGTTTTGCGCTCCCTGACACATTTTCGGCGGTACGGAAAGCGTCGGGTCCCGTTATCATGTTATCATGTTTTGCGCTCCCGGACTCATTTTCGACAGTACGGACGGCGTCGGGTCCCGTTATCATGTTTTGCGCTCCCGGACTCAGTTTCGGCGGTACGGACGGCGTCGAGTCCCGTTATCATGTTTTGCGCTCTCGGACTCATTTTCAGCGGTACCGAGGACGTCGGGTCCCGGACCCGTTTTCAACGGTACCGAGGGCGTCGGTCCCGTTTTAATGTTTTGCCCTCCCGAGACCTTTTCGGCGGTACCGAGGGCGTCGGGTCCCATTTTCATGGATTGTGCTCCTGGACTCATTTTCGGCAGTACCGAGGGCGTCGGGTCCCGTTTTACAATTTTGCGATGTCGGAATTATTTTCGGCGGTACCGACGGCGTCGGGTCCTGTATACATGTTTTGCGCTCCCGGACCCGTTTTCATCGATACCTACGACGTCAGGTCCCGTTTTCATGTTTAGCGCTCTCGGACTCATTTTCGGCGGTACCGATGGCGTCGGGTCCCGTTTTCATGCTTTGCCCTTCCGGACCCGTTTTCGACGGTACCGAAGGCGTCGGGTCCAGTTTTCATGTTTTGCGCTCCCGAACTTGTTTTCAGCGGTACCGAGGGCGTCGGGTCTCGTTTTCATGTATTGCGCTCCCGAACTCATTTTCGACGGGACCGAGGGCGTCGGTTCCAGTTTACATGTTTGGTGCTCCTGAACCCGTTTTCGGCATAATCGATGGCTTCGGATCCCGTTTTCATGTATTGCGCTCACGGACTCATTTTCGGCGATACCGACGGCCTCGGGTCCCGTTTTCATTTTCTGTGTTCCCGGACTCATTTTCGGCGGTAACGACGGCGTCGCGTACCGTTATCATGTTTTGCGCTCCCGGACTCATATTCGGTGGTATCGAGGGAGTTAGGTCACGTTTTCATGTTTTACGCGCCCGAAACCATTTTCGGCGTACCGAGGGCGTCGGGTCTCGTTTTCATGTTTTGCGCTCCCGGACTCATTTTGACAGTACCGAGGGCGTCGTGTCCCGTTTTCATGTTTTGCACTCCAGGACACGTTTTCTGCGGACGGCGTCGGGTCCCGTTTTAATGTTTTGCGCTCCCGGACTCATTTTCGACGGTACGGACGGCGTCGGGTCCTGTTTTCATGAATTGCGCACCCGGACTCATTTTCGGCAGTACCGACGGCGTCGGGTCCCGTTTTCATTTTCTGCGCTCCGGACTCATTTTCGGCGGTACCTACGTCGTCGGGTCTCGTTTTCTTGTTTTGCGCTCCCGGACCCGTTTTCGGCGATATCGACAGCGTTGGGTCCCGTTTTCATGTTTTGAGCTCCCAGACCCATTGTCGGCGGTACCATGGGTGTAAGGTCTCGTTTTCATGTTTTGCGCTCCCGGACCCATTTTAGGCGGTACTTAGGGCGTCGGGTCCCATTTTCATGTTTTGCGCTCCCGGACTCATTTTTGGCGGTATGGAAATCGTCGGGTCCCGTTATCATGTTATCATGTTTTGCGCTCCCGGACTCATTTTCGACGGTACATACGGCGTAGGGTCCCATTATCATGTTTTGCGATCCCGGACTCATTTTCGATGGTACGGACGACGTCGGGTCCCGTTATCATGTTTTGCGCTCCCGGACTCATTTTCGGCGGTACGAATGGCGTCGGGTCCCGTTATCATGTTTTGCGCTCCCGGACTCATTTTCAGCGGTACCGAGGGCATCGGGTCACGGTCCCATATTCATGGATTGTGCTCCCGGACTCATTTTCGGCGGTACCGAGGGCGTAGGGTCCCGTTTTACTATTTTGCGCTGTCGGACCCGTTTTCGGCGGTACTACGTAGTCGAGTGTCGGGTCCTATATTCATGTTTTGCGCTCCCGGAATCATTTTCATCGATACCTACGTAGTCAAGTGCCGTAGTCAAGTTTTGCGCTCCCGGACCCATTTTCGGCGGTACCGACGACGTCGGATCCAGTTGTCATGTTTTGCGCTCCCGAACCGGTTTTCGGCGGTACCGAGGGCGTTGGGTCCCGTTTTCATGTTTTGCGCTCTCGGACCCGTTTTCGGCGGGACCGAGGGCGTCGACTCTCGTTTTCATGTATTGCGCTCCCGGACTCATTTTCGGCGGTACCGACGGCGTCGGGTCTCGTTTTCATGTTTTGCTTTCCCGGACCCATTTTAGGCGGTACCTAGGGCGTCGGGTCCGTTTTTTTTTTTTGCGCTCCGGACTCATTTTCGACGGTACCGAGGGCGTCGGGTCCCATTTTAATGTTTTGCGCTCCCGGATTCATTTTCAGCGGTACGGAAAGCGTCGGGTCCCGTTATCATGTTATCATTTTTTGCGCTCCCGGACTCATTTTTAGCGGTACCGAGGGCGTCGGGTACCGGACTCATTTTCAACGGTACCGAGGGCGTCTGGTACCGTTTTCAAGTTTGTTTTGCGCTCCTGGACCCATTTTCGGTGGTACCGACGGCGTCGGGTTCCGTTCTCATGTTTTGCGCTCCAAGACGCGTTTGCGACGGTACCGAGGGCGTCAGGTCCCGTTTTCTTGTTTCGACCTCCTAGAACCATTTTCGGCGGTGCCGAGGGCGTCTGGTCCCATTTTCATGTTTTGCGCATCCGGACCCGTTTTCGGTCGTACCGACGGCGTCGCGTCCCGTTTTCTTGTTTTGTGCTGCCGGACACATTTTCGGCGGTACCGAGGGCGTCAGATCACTTTTTCAAGCTTCAGCGGTACCGACGGCTGTACCGAGGGCGTCGGGTTCCCGTTTTCAAGTTTTGCGCTCCCCGACTCATGTTCGGCAATCTGGAGGGCGTTGGGTCCAGTTTTCATGTATTTCGCTCCTGGACCCGTTTTTGGCGGTATCGACGGCGTCATTTTCATGTTTTGCGCTCTCGGACACATTTTCGGCCGTATCGAGGGCGTCGGGTCCCACTTTCCATGTTTTGCGTTCTCGAACTCATTTTCGACGGTATCGACGGCGTCGGGTCCCGTTTCCATGTTTTGCGCTCCGGGACCCGTTTTCGACGGTATCGAGGGCGTGGGGGTCCCATTTTCATGTATTGCGCTCCCGGACTCATTTTCGGCAGTACCGACGGCGTCGGGTCTCGTTTTCATGTTTTGCTTTCCGGTTTTTTAGGCATGTTCGGGTCCGTTTTCTTTTTTTGCGCTCCGGACTCATTTTCGACGGTACCGAGGGCGTCGGGTCCCATTTTAATGTTTTGCGATCCCGGATTCATTTTCAGCGGTACGGAAAGCGTCGGGTCCCGTTATCATGTTATCATTTTTTGCGCTCCCGGACTCATTTTTAGCGGTACCGAGGGCGTCAGGTACCGGACTCATTTTCAACGGTACCGAGGGCGTCTGGTACCGTTTTCAAGTTTGTTTTGCGCTCCTGGACCCATTTTCGGTGGTGCAACGGCGTCGGTTCCGTTCTCATGTTTTGCGCTCCAAGACGCGTTTGCGACGCATGCGGGGCGTCGGTCCCGTTTTCTTGTTTTGACCTCCTAGAACCATTTTCGGCGGTGCGGGGGCGTCTCGGTCCCATTTTCATGTTTTGCGCATCCGGACCGTTTCGGTCGTGCGACGGCGTCGCGTCCCGTTTTCTTGTTTTGTGCTGCGGGACACATTTTCGGCGGTACCGAGGGCGTCAGATCACTTTTTCAAGCTTCAGCGGTACCGACGGCTGTACCGAGGGCGTCGGGTTCCCGTTTTCAAGTTTTGCGCTCCCCGACTCATGTTCGGCAATCTGGAGGGCGTTGGGTCCAGTTTTCATGTATTTCGCTCCTGGACCCGTTTTTTGCGGTACCGACGGCGTCATTTTCATGTTTTGCGCTCTCGGACACATTTTCGGCCATATCGAGGGCGTCGGTACCACTTTCCATGTTTTGCGTTCTCGAACTCATTTTCGACGGTATCGACGACGTCGAGTCCCGTTTCCATGTTTTGCGCTCCGGGACCCGTTTTCGGCGGTATCGAGGGCGTTCGGTCCCGTTTTCATGTTTGCGCACTCGGACCGGTTTTCGGCGGTACCGACGGCGTCAGGATCCATTTTTAGGTTTTGCGCTCTCGGACTCATTTTCGGCAGTACCGAGGGCGTCGTGTCCAGTTTCATGTTTTGCGCTTACGGACACATTTTCATCGGTACCGAGGGCATCGTGTCCCGTTTTCAACTTTTGCGCTCCCGGACCGGTTTTCGGCGGTACCAAGGGCGTCGGGTCCAGTTTTCATGTTTTGCGCTCCCGGACTCATTTTCAGCGGTACCGAGGGCGACATGTCTCGTTTTTCATGTTTTGCACTCCCGGACATAGTTTCGGCTGTACCGAGGGCGTCAGGTCCCGTTTTCATGTTTTGCGCTCCCGGACTCATTTTCGGCGGAATCGACGACGTCGGTTCCAATTTTCATGTTTTTCGCCCCATGATCCGTTTTCGGCGGTACCGACGGCGTCGAGTCCCGTTTTCATGATTTGCGCTCCCGAACCCGTTTTCATCGATACCGACGACGTCAGGTCTCGTGTTCGGCGGTACCGATGGCGTCGGGTCCCATTTTCATGTTTTTCCCTTCTAGACCCATTTTCGACGGTACCGACGGCATCGGGTCCAGTTTTCATGTTTTGCGCTCTCGAACCCGTTTCCGGCGGTACCGAGGGTGTCGGGTCCCGTTTTCATGTATTGCGCTCCCGGACTCATATTCGGCGGGACCGAGGGCGTCGGGTCCAGTTTACATGTCTTGTGCTCCTGACCCCGTTTTCGACAGTATCGACGGCTTCGGGTCCCGTTTTCATGTATTGCGCTACCGGACTCATTTTCGACGTTACCGACGGCCTCGGGTCCCGTCTTCATTTTCTGTGTTCCCGGACTCATTTTCGGCGGTAACGACGGCGTCGCGTACCGTTATCATGTTTTACGCTCCCGGACTCATATTCGGTGGTATCGAGGGAATCAGGTCACGTTTTCATATTTTACGCGCCCGAACCCATTTTCGGCGGTACCGAGGGCGTCGGGTCTCGTTTTCATGTTTTGCGCTCCCGGACTCATTTTGACAGTACAGAGGGCGTCGTGTCCAGTTTTCATGTTTTGCACTCCAGGACCCGTTTTCGGCGGTATCGACGGCGTCGGGTCCAGTTTTCATGTTATGCGCTCCCGGACACTTTTTCAGCGGGTCCGAGGGCGTGGGGTCCCGTTTTCTTGTTTTGCGCTCCCGGACTCATTTTCGGCGGTACCGAAGGCGTCGTGTCCCATTTTTGTGTTTTGCGCTCCAGAACCCGTTTTCGGCGGTACCGACGGCGTCGGGTCCCGTTTTTATTTTTTGCGAACCTGGACCCATTTTCAGCGGTACCGAGGGCGTCGGGTCCCGTTTTCATGTTTTGCGCTATCGGACTCATTTTCAGCGGTACCGAGGGCGTCGGGTCCCGTTTTCTTATTTTGCGCTCCCGGACCCATTTTCGGCTGTACCATGGGTGTAAGGTCTCGTTTTCGGCGGTATGACGGCGTCGGGTCCTGTTTTCATGTTTTGCGCTCCCGGACCCATTTTCGGTGGTACCATGGGTGTAAGGTCTTGTTTTCATATTTTGCGCTCCCGGACCCATTTTAGGCGGTACTTAGGGCGTCGGGTTCATTTTCTTTTTTTGCGCTCCGGACTCATTTTCAACGGTACCGAGGGCGTCGGGTCCCATTTTCATGTTTTGCGCTCCCGGACACATTTTCAGCGGTACGGACGGCGTCGGGTCCTGTTATCATGTTTTGCGCTCCCGGACTCATTTTCAGCGATACCGAGGGCATCAGGTCTCGGTCCCATTTTCATGGATTGTGCTCCCGGACTCATTTTCAGCGGTACCGAGGGCGTCGGGTCCCGTTTTACTATTTTCGCTGTCGGACCCGTTTTCGGCGGTACCGACGACGTCGGGTCCTGTATTCATGTTTTGCGCTCCCGGGCCCATTTTCATCGATACCTACATCGTGAGGTCCCGTTTTCAAGTTTTGCGCTCCGGACCCATTTTCGGCGGTACCGATGGCGTTGGGTCCCGTTTTCATGTTTTGCCCTTCCGGACCCGTTTTTGACGGTACCGACGGCGTCGGGTCCAGTTGTCATGTTTTGCGCTCCCGAACCGGTTTTCGACGGTACCGAGGGCGTCGGGTCCCATTTTCATGTTTTGCGCTCCCGGACCGGTTTTCGGCGCTACAGACAGCGTCGGGTCCCGTTTTCATGTTTTGCGCTCACGGACTCATTTTTGGCGGGACCGAGGGCGTCGACTCCCGTTTTCATGTATTGCGCTCCCGGACTCATTTTCGGCGGTACCGACGGCGTCGGGTCCCGTTTACATGTTTTGCGCTCCCGGACCCATTTTCGGCGGTACCATGGGTGTAAGGTCTCGTTTTCATGTTTTGCGCTCCATGACCCATTTTCGGCGGTACTGACGACGTCGGGTCCCGTTTTCATGTCTTGCGCTCTCGGACCGGTTTTCGGCGGTACCGAGGGCGTCGGGTCCCGTTTTCATGTTTTTTTTACTCCTGGACCCGTTTTCAGCGGTACCGAGGGCGTCGGGACCCGTTTTCATGTTTTTCTTTCCTGGACCCATTTTAGGCAGTACCTAGGGTGTCGGATCCGTTTTCTTTTTTTGCGCTCCGGACTCATTTTCGACGGTACCGAGGGCGTCGGGTCCCATTTTCATGTTTTGCGCTCCCGGATTCATTTTCGGGGGTACGGAAAGCGTCGGGTCCCATTATCATGTTATCATTTTTTGCGCTCCCGAACTCATTTTCGATGGTACGGACGGCGTCGGGTCCCGTTATCATGTTTTGTGCTCCTAGACTCATTTTCTTGCGGTACCGAGGGCGTCCGGTCCCAGACCCGTTTTCAACGGTACCGAGGGCGTCTGGTCCCTTTTTCAAGTTTTGCCCACCCGAGCACGTTTTCGGCGTTACCGAGGGCGTCGGGTCCCGTTTTACTATTTTGCGCTGTCGGACCGGTTTTCGGCGGTACGAACGACGTCGGGTCCTGTATTCGTGTTTTGCGCTCCCGGACTCATTTTCTACGGTACCGAGGGTGTCGGGTCCCTCACTCGTTTTCAACGGTACCGAGGGCGTCTAGTATCGTTTTTAAGTTTGTTTTGCGCTCCCGGACCCATTTTCGGCGGTACCGACGGCGTCGGGTTCCGTTCTCATGTTTTGCGCTCCAAGACGCGTTTTCTACGGTACCGACGGCGTCGGGTCCCGTTTTCATATTTTGACCTCCTAGAACCATTTTCGGCGGTGCCGAGGGCGTCGGGTCCCATTTTCATGTTTTGCGCACCCAACCCCGTTTTCGGCCGTACCGACGGCGTCGCGTCCCGTTTTCTTGTTTTTAGCTGCCGGACACATTTTCGGCGGTACCGAGGGCGTCGGGTCACTTTTTCAAGCTTCAGCGGTATCGACGGCTGTACCGAGGGCGTCGGGTTCCCTTTTTCAAGTTTTGCGTTCCCATTTTCAGCGGTCCTGACGGAGTCGGGTCCCGTTTTCATGTTTTGAGCTCAAGGACTCATATTTGGTGGAATCGGCAACTTCGAGTCCCGCTTTCATGTTTTGCGCTCCCGGACACAGTTTCGGCTATACCGAGGGCGTCGGGTCCTGTTTTCATGTTTTGTGCTCCCGGACTCATTTTCGGCGGAATCGACGACGTCGGGTCCAGTCTTCGTGTTTTTCGCTCCAGGACCGGTTTTCGGTGGTACCGACGGCATCGGGTCCCGTTTTCATGTTTTGCGCTCCCGGACATATTTTTGGCCGTACCGAGGGCGTCGGGTCCCATTTTTATGTTTTTCGCTCTCGGTCTCACTTTCGGCAGTACCGAGGGCGTCTACTCAGTTTCGACGGTTCC
Organism: Schoenoplectus tabernaemontani; assembly: GCA_037127355.1. Classification (NCBI taxonomy): domain Eukaryota; kingdom Viridiplantae; phylum Streptophyta; class Magnoliopsida; order Poales; family Cyperaceae; genus Schoenoplectus; species Schoenoplectus tabernaemontani. The sequence goes on from CM073740.1 coordinate 13,051,524, forward strand.
GAGGGCGTCGGGTCCCGTTTTCATGTTTTGACCTCCCGGACCCATTTTCATGTCTTGCGCACGTTGACCCGTTTTCGGCCGTACCGACTGCGTCGATTTCCGTTTTCATGTTTTGCGCTCCCGGACACATTTTCGGCGGTATTAAGGGCGTAGGGTCCTGTTTTCAACTTTAGCGCTCCCGGACCGGTTTTCAGCGAGACTGACGGAGTCGGGTCCCGTTTTCATGTTTTGCTTTCCCAGACTCATTTTTGGCGGATTCGACGGCGTCGAGTTCCGTTTTCATATTTGCGCTCCCGGACACAGTTTCGGCAGTACCGAGGGCGTCGGGTCCAGTTTTCATGTTTTTCGCTCCATGACTCGTTTTCGGCGGTACCGACGGCGTCGGGTCCCGTTTTCAAGTTTTGCGCTCTCGGACACATTTTCGGCCGTACCGAGGGCATCGTGTCCCACTTTCATGTTTTGTGCTCCAGGACTCGTTTTCGGCGGTACTGACGGCGTCCGGTCCCATTTGCATGTTTTTCGTTCCCAGACTCATTTTCGACGGTATCGACGGCGTCAGTCCCGTTTTCATGTGTTACGCTCCGGGACCCGTTTTCGGCTATACTTAGGGCATGGGGTCCCATTTTAATGTTTTGCGCTCACGGACCCGTTTTCGGCGGTATCGAGGGTGTCGGGTCTCGTTTTCTTGTCTTGCGCACCCGGACCCGTTTTTGGCGGTGCCGACGACGTTGGGTTCCGTTTTCAGGTTTTGCGCTCCCGGACTCATTTTCGACGGTACCGAGGGCGTCGTGTCCAGTTTTCATGTTTTGCGCTCTATGACGCGTTTTCGACGTTACCGACAGCGTCGGGTCCAGTTTTTATGTTTTGCGCTCCCGGACTCATTTTCGGCGGTGCCGAGGGCGTCGTATCTCGTTTTCATGTTTTGCGCTCCAGAACCCGTTTTCGGCGGTACCGACGGCGTTAGGTCCAGTTTTCATGTTTTGCACTCTCGGACTCATTTTCGGCGGTACCGATGGCGTCCGGTCCCGTTTTCATGTTTTGCGCTCCCTGAATTATTTTCGGCGGTATCGACGGCGTTAGGTCCCGTTTTCATGTATTACGCTCCGGGACCCGTTTTCGGCTATACCGAGGGCATGGGATCCCATTTTAATGTTTTGCGCTCACGGACCGGTTTTCGGCGGTATCGAGGGCGTCAGATCTAGTTTTCATGTTTTGCGCTCCCGGACACATTTTCGGCCGTACCGAGGGTGTCGGGTCCCACTTTCATGTTTTGCGCTCCGGACCGGTTTTCGGCGGTACCGAGGGTGTCGGGTCCCGTTTTCATGTTTTACGTTCCCGGACTCATTTTCATCGGTATCGACGGCGTCGGGTCCCGTTTTCATATTTTGCGCTCCGGGACCCATTTTTGGCGGTACCGAGGGCGTGGGGTCCCGTTTTCATATTTTGCGCTCACGGACCCGTTTTTGGCGATGCTGAGTGCGTCAGGTCCCGTTTTCATGTTTTGCATACCCGGACCCATTTTCGGCGGTACCGATGGCGTCGGTTTCCATTTTTAGGTTTTGCGCTCTCGGATTCATTTTCGGCGGTACCGAGGTCGTCGACTCATTTTCGACGGTTCCGAGGGCGTTGGGTCCTGTTTTCATGTTTTGTCCTCCCGAACCCATTTTCGACGGTACCGAGGGCGTCGGGTGCCGTTTTCATGTCTTGCACACCCTGACCCGTTTTCGGCCGTACCGACGGCGTCGGATCCCGTTTTCATGTTTTGCTCTCCCGGACCCGTGTTTCATCGGTGCTGACGGAGCCGGGTCCCGTTTTCATGTTTTGCGCTCTCGGACTCCTTTTCGGTGGAATCAACGACGTCGAGTCCCGTTTTCATGTTTTACGCTCCCGGACACAGTTTCGGCAGTACCGAGGGCGTCGGGTCCCATTTTCATGTTTTGCGCTCCCGAACCAGTTTTCGGCGGTACCGACGGCGTCGGATCCCGTTTTCTTATTTTACGCTCCCGTACTCATTTTCGGCGGTACCGAGGGCGTCGGGTCCTGTTATCAAGTTTTGCGCTCCCGGACCCATTTTCGGCGGTACCGACGGTGTCGGGTCTAGTTTTCATGTTTTGCGCTCCCGGACTCATTTTCGGCGGTACCGAGGGCGTCGGTCCCTTGCCCTCGAGCTAGTGATGCACATGCTCAGCCACCTGTCGAGCCATCTGCTTCAGACACCATGGAGGGAGGTCAGAATGACACTTCTCAACTGCTTCTTCATTTTTCTTTCCTTCTCCCATTCCAGGTGGTCCTTTTTCACATATTTATCTTCTTTTGTTTTAGGCGTGCTTTAGTTACGGCTCTAATTATGGATTGTCTTTGTTTTCCAGATCACGAGGCGCCCTCTCTTGAGACCACTCGAGATGATATCTTAACGGGTTCGCCAGCACTGATGGATATCACTATTTCAGGGTTCTGCACCGACCTTGTCGTCGCAGGTTCGTGTGCGTCTTTAGTGTTTGGTTGTTAGCCTGTATTTTTATTCTTATCTTGACACGTAGATTTCACAAGCTCTAAGGCTGACGGTGATAACATGGCATCGCCTCATCGATCAGAGTCCTTTCAGGATGATCCTTCTTCTCCTTCGATTTTGCTAGTCCCCACTGGAGATGGTGACTCCTTTGAGGTGGTTCTGAGACCAGTTATCACACTTATGAGATCAGAGGAGGCTTCTTCTGAGCAGGAGGGTTTACTAGCTGTCGAGCCCACAGGCGACGGGTCAATATTGGTTGCGGGAGAGCCGTCTCACATTCCTTTGTCTCTTGATGAGCAGCCTCTCATGTTAGCAGATGGTACAGTCTCACCCGAGTCTAGCTCTAGTTGGGTAGAGGGCTTGACTGAGCAGGCCACAGCCGATCATGACTACGAGTTGGATGAGGGTTGGCTGGAGGAGCAGCTACTCGACAACCCAGATGTAGAGGCTCAGGCCAGTGAGGGTCCCGTGGAGGCTCACGTCTCTCCTGGTACCTCCCATCTCCTTTATTACTTTCTTATGATTTCCACTTTAGTGTACTTATGCCTTTTATTTTGTTCTGCAGCTGAGCCTAGCATGCCTTCAGGTCCTCCTGAGGCGACCGATATGCCTACTTCCATCCTAGTTCCGCCAGTCTCAGGTGACGAGGTGATAGGTCAGATCTTCTCTTCCTTTATTTCTTCTTTGATTGTGATAGATTGTCTGACATGCTTGTTTTGTTGTAGATGTCACACTAGGGGATGTGAGACTCGCTCAGGGCACCTTTTTCAGGGATTACACACTGGATCTTGAGATCTTAGAATTCCTGCCCGAGGACATCCCTTTTGACTGGTATGGGCTGATGCGGGATGCCATCGCGCCTGCTCTACTCACTGCTCCTCACCTCGAGAGTAGCTTCATCTCTAGGAGGTGTGAGGAGCTGCTCAGGGCTTATCAGGATGCGAGCTCCCTCGTATACCAGCACGAATTGGAGGTCCATGAGCTGCGCAGTCATTTGGAGGCTGCTCGACTCCGCTATCTTCAGCAGCTTTCTTCTTGTGCCACTCTCCGCTCCATGGGAGTCAATGGCGGGCCCGCTCGACTGCTTGTGCAGGAGTTAGAGGACCGCATATTATCGATTGAGGGTTTCTCTAGGTATCTGGCGGGACGTCTCCCGAACTTACAGATTTACCTGAGTGCCCGAGACAGAGCCTTTTCCCAGTTTCTGGACTTTGAGACGACTTTAGAGGAGGACAGGTGCACTCTTCATGTCTACTTGGATGCGATTAGTGCCGCATTGTTTGAGCTGGAGTTCCGCTTCTCGGGCTCATAGATTGCACTCTGTATCTTTCTTGTTCTTCTTTTCTTTTCTTTACCACACTTATGATTATGTACAGGATACTTGCGTGGATGTTTGCTTATTGATTGACACTTATTGATCTCTTTGTTGTGGATCACGCTTGCTTTTGTTATTACCCCTTCGTCACTCCCTCTGCAGCGCGGGGAAATATTCCACTGATTTTACACTACACACTCCCAATCTTAATTGTAAAAGTGCCTAATACAACTGCTTTTATTTTTATATAGCATCTAAGTACAACAATAGAAAAGGGAAAACTTCACAACACCCTATTGCACTTTATTTTCCATACATCTTCTTTTTCTTTATTATAATATAAAATTTAAGTAACCGTAGTATTTTACGGATACCGAACCTGTCTGTATTGACCTCTAGACCGGGTACAGAATAAACCCGTTTATCCCTTTATTACTGATGGATAAACTTACCAGTGTCAATTGGATTATAGATGCAATTGACAATACCATTTTGTGGATGCTCCTTGTATACTTGATTGATATTTATTCTGGAAGCTCACCCACTCTCCCCTCATTTGTGCACCGTTGCGTGCTAAAGTGGAAACTCACCTTCACTCATCTCCACTCAATTTGTTTTGTGGGGATCCTACCCTCAAACATCCATCACGCATCCCTGCGAGACAGACTTTCATCAGGTAGGTTCGCTCTCCATGACCAGGGTCACTTCTTTAAGCGAGTCGCTTTGTTTGACATAAAATGTCGGGTACAAGCGTAAACCCTTGATCTGACCCCTCCATGATATGTGTGGGATTGTAACAGACCATCTCCTTGGGCGTGTGGTGCTTTTGCGGATAAATGCACCCAACCTGTTTTTTTTACTACCCTCAAACATCCATCACACATCCCTGCGAGACAGGCTTTCATCGGGTAGGTTCGCTCTCCATGACCATAGCCACTTCTTTAAGCGAGTCACTTTGTTTGACACTGAGTGTCGGGTAAAAGTGTAAACCCTTAATCTGACCCCTCCATGATCTGTCGTGGGATTGTGACAAACCATCTCTTTGGGCGTGTGATGCTTTTGCGGATGAATGCACCCAACCTAGCTTTGTATAACACACGTGGTGTCGGGGACAAAGGTGACAACCCCTTATTGAAAAGATTTTATTTTTACTTTAATTGAGGGATAAGAAAAATAGACTTTTATTGTTTTATTTAGATATCCATTTTATTTTGCCTGAGGAGAGTAGATTTTTTATTTATTTATTGTTACCTACTACTACTAGTACGAGAGTTATTTATTTATATGCCTCGAAAGCGACTACTTACTAGCAACAAATTTGCTCGATCTATCCCTTGGTTTGGACCGCGGGCGACCAATATGAGCAACTTTCGTCATTGGTCGACAGATAGTTTGAGGGACAAACTACAAACCCTGCCCATTTTTGTGTTTATTCTGTATCAAATGGACAAACCCAGTGGTATTTGTATTGTGAGCCCAAACACCAAAGCTCTCGCCTTACACTCTCGCGTGGTCTTGGCATTGAAGTCTTTATTCTTCTCTCTTTTATTTTATTTTAGGGCTAGATGTGTTTGTGTGGTTTTAGATTTTTTGATGTATTTTATTTATAAATGCATGAGTAAGGTTTTTGGGATTTTTATGCAGAAGTGGAGGTTAGACTTGGGTTTTGTGTTTCGTGCACGTGCGTGTGAGCGAACACTTATTTCCCTCTTTATTTATTTACAGTAGATACTACTCGATCGGCCCCGATCTGGGCTATGTTTAGTACTTCTTCAGATATCGCCCATTGATTGGTGGCATAAGCCTTTCACCTTCATGGTCAATGAGTTGGTATGCGCCACCTCCGTATACCTTCTCAATTGTTGTCGCGCAGCAGCTGTCTTCTGCTTGATACGAGTGGTATTCGCCAAGGGACCCCTCCAAACATGCTGCGTCATTGTAACCCAGCCCCCGGGTGTATTTTATTTTGCCATCTAGACCCAGGATTTTATTCTGGCTACCGCTTCAGAGGCCGTCAAAGCTCTTGGCCTCTGCCTTGGACATGTCTCTTAGACATTTTACCTTTTCAGCCAATTTGTACAGGTCCTTTCCAAAGGGATGGGATGCAGCGTCACCGCTCGTTGTATTCCCTGACTCTTGTTCCATCACCCACTTTTTCCAAGTGTCGTGATCAGGGTTCTTCAGAGACTGGGTTGAGTCACTCTGATAGAAAATTATAGCCTTGTGGATGATAGTTCTCCCCTTGATGCGCTCTACCTTCGCCGGCACAACGAAGGTCTTTAGAGTCTGGATGTGGTTCACTTCCTTTGGCATGAGGTCTTTGAAATGCCTTTCGGGAACCATGGTGATTTCCAGCGCCGCCATTTCTTCCTCTATTTCAATGTTCATGACTGAGTTGGAGCGGTAGATTTCCTTGACTGATTTTTGTCTTGCAACTTTTGGTTTGCTGGGTACAGGGGTATGCGAGATTGTGTAGGCGACCCCTTTTCCTTTGCTACTTGGGTTGTGCGGAGCCGGGTCCTGTTGGAAGCTTTTCGGAAGCTAGATTGTCCCGTCGTTGCACCCTCTTTCTACAAGATCTTTGAATACCCAACATTCTTCAATTGTGTGGCCCAACACACGATGATAGGGGCAGAATTCGCCTTCGTCCGCCTTGTTTATGTCTGCAGGTCACTTGCAGATGGGGAGTGTCAATCCGCTTTTCATGGTCTGCTCGAATATTCGAGCTGTTTTGCGCTTTAGAAAAGAATATGGCTTATTCTTTCTGGCCTTGAGGGTTATCACAATGGCTAACTGCTTGAATGTCGCCTCTTCTTTATCTGCCTCATCGACTATGACGATTACCTGTTTGCCGCTAACAGGTGTTTGCCTTTCTGGGGTCCCGGAACGGGGCTCGCTCGTCGCTTTCTTGAGCAGTCCAGAATTGTAGATAGTGATTTGTAGGATCTCGATCATTATCATGATCTCATTGTGTCGCTTTCCTTCTGTTATTTTCAATTTGGTGCCTCATTTCATTGACTGCGTTCCAGACGCGGGCTTCAAAATTTTCCCGCCATAGGCGTTCTTCGCTTACAAACCTTGGCCTGAATGGGTTATCCCTTTCGCTGTCGGACCCCATGTTGATCATAAATGACTCCTCACTTTCATTATCTGTTTTGGGTCCCTTGTAGGGTTTCTTGAGGATGTGATAGATGATCTCCTCGTCGGATTCTTCTTCCCAGAGTTGACGACCACGATCAGCCTCTTCTTCGAGGTGGTGTTGCCTGGGTCGTCGGATTCTTCAGAGTTTTCTCCTGAAGTTACCTCTGTAATTTGGATACGAGGTGAGTTAGCGGACTTGAAGTTGAAAATGACTTCTTCCTCAGAATCACTTGAGTTTATTTCACTTGGCTTTGCTTGGGCTTTAGACGTAGCCACCTATTTGAAATGGAAGGTGTTTACCCTTGAAAAATCTCAAAGATAAACAACTGAGTAAATAAAAATAAATATCAATTATTGATAATAAAACATAAGAAATGAGGAAAGAGAAGGGGCAAGAGAAAGGGCCCACTGGCCAGAAAAGTCGCTAATGAACCCCGGAACAAGTTTATTTGTCCCACAAGGAAATATTGGGGTGAGAGACAAAGGTATAAATACCTCACCATTCACCATCCACTCGGCGTGGGTGACAGCCAAGAGACTCAAGAGAGAGAAGGGAGATCTCTTGGGTGTCACCCATGTGATCACATTTTCTCTGACAAGTGGGACCCAACTGTCAGTCCCTTGCAAACAGCTCTAACAGCATAAACCTAGCCTATTCACTAAACCTAATCAAGCCGGAACAAGGGTTAAGCATTAATCCCACAAGGAAATTCTAAGTGCAAGGCAAGGGTATAAATACCTCACCATCTGTTGTTCATTCGACATGGATGACACTCAAGAGATTCAGGAGGGAGAAAGAGATATCCTGAGGTGTCATTCATGTAATCATTCTTCACTGACATGTGGGCCCCACACCTCAGTGACAGACATCAAGGAAGTCAAGGTTAAACCCTAAGCAGCAAACTTTAGAGCAAACCCTAAGAATTGGAGCAATGTAATTTCTATACAGCAAGGACTGTGTCAATGCCAAGCCAGTATTTTGATACAGCCAATCATAAGAAATCTCAAATGTGATTTTACTTCCAAGGCTGACCAGGTGTCAAAGCTGTGAGCAACCACCTGACTATGCCATGATTTGTGCCAATTGTTGACAAGTAATTAACTTTTGACCAAGTCACCTTCATGAACATGAATTGGAAGTTAATTTCACAAGACTGATCAGATGCCAATGTTGCAAACATCTGGTCAAGTCTAGATTTGTATCAATTGTTGACATGTAATCAATTGTTGATCAAGTCAAACCCTAATAAGTATCAATACAAGTCTAAATTGATGTTTAATTAGGATGGTTTCTGCAAGAGAGTTTTATTTGGCAGAGACACTGAGCTATAATTGAAATTTGAGATTAATTTAGAGAGGAAAAATAGGGTTTTTTTGGCAAATGAATTTTTAATGTAAGGAGGCAGGGGAAAAAGTGGAATTAAAAATTACAGAAGTGATCATCATGACTTTAGAGATTTTTGGTGAAAATTTCATGATTTTTGGATGAGTGGAACTATTAAAATAAATTCAGAGAAGATAAAACAGATTAAATAAGCAGATCAAGGGCTGAGATTCAATCAAGGGGTTATCTGGGTGCAACTTGGGGATAGATACACTACTGGGTGCAAATTGGGGATCTCAAACATACACACACAGAATCAGAGAAGAGAGAGAGGGGTGCCACGTGTCAGCACCTCATTGGGCCACCTCGGCGTGTGTCGCGTGCACATGTCACCTCGTTGGTCCACCTCGTTGCTATGCCCCACTACTACACTGACCTGACATGTGGGTCCCACCAACATGCCACGTGGCAAGCCATGACAGAGTCACCTCAGCACCTCAGTGCCACATGGCAGCTGGTCATTGGTGCCACATCACAGTGGACTAAGACACATGACATTCACTGCCTCATGTCACCTCAGCATGCATTAACACTAACACGGGTGATTAATGGAATGATTAACTAGGTGGCCCTATAAGATCATGTCAAGTCAGATATGTTAGGCCTAAGCAGGCCATTAATCAATTCATAGTTAAGTCTTATGGGCATAGACTCAATTACTTACAGATGGGGCCCATTTGTAAGGTTTATGAGTGTACACTTCACACAAGCAATCATGCACCAAGCTCATGCGCAAATCTAAACAGAAATTTAAATCAAAGAGAAAGGGCGATGTGTACCTAGCTCACAGAGCTTACGCCTCTGACAGTGGGCCCCAGTGTAATGTGGACTCTGTGCGCCGAGTTCAGCCTCCCTGGAACTCTCTCCTTCTCCCTTCCCTCTCTTCTTCCTTCTTCTCGACGAAGCAGATGGCGCCATTAACGCCGATTGAACTCTCCAAGACTCGAAACTTCAATCCCTTTTAATTAAAATTAGCCTACACATCAGTGAAGATGTGTGAGTGATCAGAATTGGAAAGTAACAAGTGAATAAAGTGATTAAGGGAGATGAACACCTCGAGTGATCAATGAAGCACTTCAATTCTTGCTTTAAACTTCAAAATTAATAGTGCAAATCTCTTCCACTCAGTTAGGCGATATTGTAAATGAAGAAATGAGCAACAATGGTGAGATGAATTGAAGTAATTGAATCAAGGCGATGAAATCGGGCAAATGAAGAAAAGTTAAAACCTTGTGTCATAGATTCGAATTGACATTGCTTGTAGCTTCTATATACTCACACGACACTGGTTAGGTGGTTAAGGTGGACAATTGAACACAAGAGATATGGTTTGAGTCAAGGATTGAAATCGAGTGATTAAGTTCTAAGCTTTGAAGAAGAGCAACAATAGCAGAGAGCAAGGAGACGCCTTAGATGCATTGAGATGAGTATATATAGTATGCTGAGCGGTCTAGAAGGTTCTATCAGTGAATGAGAAGTGAGAGGAAGGTCAAGCTTGGTCAACAGTCAAAGATTGTACTTTGGATTCGTTTAAATGGGGCCCACACTATAACATAATGAATAACAGAAATGGAAAGCCATGTCCATAAGCCAGAGCAACTTAATTGTTGGTGTATGGATGGTGTATGGTCTTAGCTCCCTTGTGCACCTTTTCCAATTGCTTATATAATCTCAATCAAAAGACAAAGAAGGGGACAAAGATAAAGAGAGAGAGAAGAGAGTATTTGAGAGATATACACAACAAAAAAAAGGCAATTGAAAGAAGGGAATTGATTGCAAGAAGAGAAAAGGATCAAGAAACCGATTGATCTCAGTTTTAACTTGAAAACTCGGTTGTTATATCTCCAATTATTCATTAGAGGTTAGTCCCGAGCTTAACTTTGATTGAATTTGAAGTTCCAGTGTTTAATTTTCAATGTAATTAGTGTAATTGTATTTGAATCTTAGAATAACAGTATAATCGCAATCGAATTTTCAATTTTTTTCTTTTAATTTTGCAAATTCACATCTTCTTTCTTTTAATACTTGATCTGAATTTCATTTCTTGCTTTATTTCTTGATTGAATTTCAAGTGAAAACTAGTAATTGAGTTGAAGAAATCGATTGATCTCGGTTAAAACCTGAGAACTCGATACTAGTAAAAGTCTTTGCTTTGATTCCTTGTTTAAACATCGAATTCATCTCGGTTTGTATTTGTATTACATATATTCAAAGTCATAGTATCATCCAGAGTCGATTGATCTCAGTTTTAACTTGAGAACTCGACGGAATTAGAAGTTTCAGTGTGTTATCGCGTCGTACCAACCAAACTGAGCTTCAAATCGGGATTAGAAAGAAATTGCATACATAATCAAGCATACTCCGTTTGTAATTGTTGTTATGAAACTTGTCAAGTGAGTAATTAGTGTTGTAAATAAGTTAACAACAAGAATTTAGAGTAAATTGTAATCGGTACCGAACGGTACTATCGCATTTCAATTAATACTCAATACAGTGGAGTTATAAGTCAATTTGGATATTGCTAATCATACTAATATACATTAGCATATATAAACGATGCGAATTGAGCAATTAATTATCGGAAACATCGATTAATTTCATTGAATTTGAAAGAATTGAGTTTCGATACCGAATGGTACCAATCAGTTGCATTTGGCACTAGCACGCAGCATTGTTCATCGTATGGATCGTCGATCAGACACCGTAGAATAACTCCCCGAGGAGAGACGATCTGGAGGAGCTGTCTGATCGGAAAGAGGCAGCCTCAGTCGCCGGAACGCCACCAGCACGAATCTTAGAGGCGTCATTGACTGGAGAGTCAAAGAAACGCAGTAGCACGAGTATTGACGCGCAAGCACGAACATTGAAGCATGCGTGTGAATCTTGGAATAGATCGGACGTCTACAATAAGTTATAGTTTAAATAAGAATGATAAGTGAATCTGGGCCTCTCATCTTATATAACTCAATCTCAAAACGGATCCAGCGACCCAAATAAGAATAAAATTAAATGAAAGATATGTGTTAATCTCAGTGCAGATCCAAAGGCCCAGATTAAGCCCAATATATTCAATTAATAACAGAAAATTAAAAATAAAGAGTAAATAAATCATTTGAAAATGTTCCTAAACTCCAAATTAACTCAAATTTATTTCTAAAAATTCTTTGTTTTCCATAGTATTTTTCTGTATAAGAATATTTTAATTTTGAAAATATTATTATATAAAAATAATTTAAAAGCAAAAGACATTATATTATACTTGTTTATTTAACTTAGTTTTGATTTATCATCTTAGATATTATAAAAATTTCAAAAATTCAAATAAAATTTTAAATCATAATTAGACATATTTTACTGTCCTTTCAAGTGATTTTTTATAAAAATAATAATAATAATAAAATTCAATAAGCAACAATGAAATAAATTCTATTCTTTAATTATTATAAAAAGAGAATAAATAAAAATAAAATTCATTAATAATAATTAAATATTATTTTAATCTTTTTCATAAAAACAAAATAAATAATAATAATAAATAATGAATATACCTTATTTTATTTTAGAGTCTAAAATAAAATTATATAATAAAGCAAATTATATTCTTTTGATTATTATATAAAAATCTAAAACTCAAATAAAAAAATATAATAATAATAGAATAAATCTTATTATTTTCAGTTTAAAAATCCAAATAAAAATATAATAAGAATTAAATCATTCCCTAATATTTTTGTGAATAAAATTTAACAAGGAGAATAATAATTATAATAAAGAATATAATAAATCTCATTCTTTTAGCAATTATAAAAATCCTAAAATTCAAATAAAATCTTGAATAATAGCTAATTCATATATATATAATAATAATAATAATAATAATAATAATAATAATAATAAAATAAAATCCTATTAGCTATTATAAAATAATCTCAAAATCCAAATAAAATCATAAGGTCCAGTTTTCATGTTTTGCGCTCCCGAACCCGTTTTCGGCGGTACCGACGGCGTCGGCTCCCGTTTTCATGTTTTGCCCTCCCGGACACATTTTCGATAGTACCGTGTGCGTCGGGTCCCATTTTCATGTTTTGCGCTCCTGGACCCGTTTTCCACGGTACCTACGACGTCAGATCCCATGTTTTGTGCTCTCGGACCATTTTCGGCGGTACCGACGGTGTCGGGTCCCGATATATTATTTTGCGCTCCCAGACGCATTTTCGGCGATATCGAGGGCGTCAGTCCCATTTTTATGTTTTGCGCTTTCGGACTCATTTTCGTCGGTATCGAGGGCGTCTGGTCCTTTTTCATGTTTTGCGCTCCTAGACCCATTTTCGGCGGTACCGATGGCGTCAAGTCCTGTTATATTATTTTGCGCTCCCGGACTCATTTTTGGCGGTACCGACGGCATCGGATCACGTTTTCATGTTTTGCGCTCCCTAACACATTTTCGACGGTACCGAGGCGTCGGGACCCGTTTTCATGTTTGGCTCTCCCGGATATATTTTCAGCGGTACCAAGGGCGTCGGGTCATGTTTTCATGTTTCGAGCTCCCGGACCCGTTTTCCTTGGTACCGAGGGAGTCGGGTCCCATTATATTTTTTGCACTCCCGAACTCATTTTCAGTGGTACCGACGGCGTTGGGTCCCATTTTCATCTTTTATGCTTCCAGACTCATTTTCTGCAGTACCGACGCCGTCGGGTCCCATTTTCATGTTTTGCACTCTAGGACCCATTTTGGCAGTACCGAGAGCGTCGGGTCACGTTTTCATGTTTTGAGCTCCCGGACCCGTTTTCCTTAGTACCGAGGGCGTGGATCCTGTTTTCATGTTTTGCGCTTCCGGATTTATTTTCGGCAGTACCGAGGTCGTAGGGTCCAGTTTTCATGTTTTACGCTACCGGACTCACTTTCGACGGTACCGAGGTCGTAGGGTCCAGTTTTCATGTTTTGCGCTCATGGACCCGTTTTGGCGATACTGAGGGCGTCGGGCCCCGTTTTCATGTTTTGCGCTCCAGGACCGGTTTTCGGCAGTACCGACGGCGTCAGGTCCCGTTATATTATTTTGTGCTCCCGGACACATTTTCGGCGGTAGCGAGGGCGTCGGGTCCCGTTTGCATGTTTTGCGCTCCCGGATTTATTTTCACCGGTACCGAGGGCGTCGGGTCCCGTTTTCATGTTTTGCGCTCCCAGACCGGTTTTCGTTGGTACCGACGGAGTCGGGTCCCGTTTTCATGTTTTGTGCTCCCGAACTCATTTTCGGCGGTACCAGGGGCGTCGGGTCCCATTTTCATGTTTTGCGCTCCCAGATTTATTTTCGGCGGTACCGAGGGCGTCAGGTCCCGTTTTCATGTTTTTCGCACCCGGACTCATTGTTGGCGGTATCGATAGCGTCGTGTCCCGTTTTCATGTTCTACGCTCCCGGACTAATTTTCGGCGGTACCGAGGGCGTCGGGTCCCGTTTTCATGTTTTGCGCTCCCGGACACATTTTCAGCGGTACCGACGGCGTCCGGTCCCGTTTTCATGTTTTGCGCTCCCGGATTTATTTTCGGCGGTACTGAGGGCGTCAGGTCACGTTTTCATGTGTTGCGCTCTCGGACCCGTTTTCGTTGGTACCGACGGAGTTGGGTCCCGTTTTCATGTTTTGTGCTCCCAGACTCATTTTCGACGGTACCGGAGGCGTCGGGTCCCATTTTCATGTTTTGCGCTCCCGGATTTATTTTCGGCGGTACCTAGGGCGTCGGGTCCTATTTTCATGTTTTTCGCACCCGGACTCATTATTGGCGGTATTGATAGCGTCGTGTCCCGTTTTCATGTTCTACGCTCCTGGACTAATTTTCGGCGGTACTAGGGGCGTCGGGTCCCGTTTTCTTATTTTGCGCTCCCGAACCCGTTTTTGGCGGTACCGAGGGCGTCAGGTCCCGTTTTCATGTTTTTCGCTCACGGACCGGTTTTCGGCGGTACCGACGGCGTTGTGTCCGGTTTTCATATCTTGCGCTCCCGGACTCATTTATGGCGGTATCGAGGGAGTCGGGTTCCTTTTCATGTTTTGCGCTCCCGGACCCGTTCTCGGCGGTACCGACGACGTCGTGTCCAGTTTTCATGTTTTACGCTCCCAGACCCGGTTTCTGCGGTAACAACGGCGTCGGGTCCCGTTTTCATGTTTTGCGCTCCCGGACACATTTTCGGCAGTACCGAGGGCGTCGGGTCCCGTTTTCATGTTGTGCGCTCCCGAACCCGTTTCCCACGGTACCTACGCGTCGGGTCCCATTTTCATGTTTTGCGCTCCCGGACCAGTTTTCGGCGGTACCAACGGCGTCAGGTTCCGTTTTCATGTTTTGCACTCCCGGACTTATTTTTGCGGTACTGAGTGCGTCGTGTAATGTTTTCATGTTTTGCGCTCTTGAACTCATTTTCGACGGTAATGATGGCGTTGGGTCTCCTTTTCCTGTTTTGAGCTCCTAGACCCATTTTCGGCGGTACTGAAGGCGTCCGGTCCCGTTTTCATGTTTTGCGCTCCCGGACTCATTTTCGGCGGTACCGAGGTCGTCTGATCCCGTTTTCATGTTTTGCGCTCCCAGACTCATTTTCGGCTGTATCGACGGCGTCGTTGTCCCGTTTTCATGTTTTGCGCTCCCGGATTCATTTTCGGCGGTACCGAGGGTGTCGGTTCCCGTTTTCATGTTTTGCTCTCTCTGACTCATTCTCAGCGGTACCGAGGGCGTCGGGTCCCGTTTTAATGTTTTGCGCTCCTGGACTAATTTTCGACGGTATCAGGGGCATCGTGTCCCGTTTTCATGTTTTGCGCTCCATAACGCGTTTTCGGCGGTACCGAGGGATTCGGGTCCGTTTTCATGTTTTGCACTCCCGGACTCATTTTCGGTAGTACCGAGGGTGTCGTGTCCTGTTTTCATGTTTTGCGCTCACCAGACACATTTTCGACGGTACCGAGGGCGTCGGGTCCCGTTTTCATGTTTTGCGCTCCTAGACCCGTTTTCAGCGGTACCGATTGCGTCGGGCCCCGTTGTCATGTTTTGCGATCTCGGACCCATTTTCGGCGGTACCGAGGGCGTCAGGACCCGTTATCTTGTTTTGCGCTCCCGGACTCCTTTTCGGCGGTACCGATGTCATCGGGTCCTGTTTTCATGTTTTGCGCTCCCGGACTCATTTTTGGCCGTATCGACGACGTCGGGTCCCGTTTTCAAGTTTTCTGCTCCGTGACTCATTTTCGACGGTACCGAGGGCGTCGAGCCACGTTTTCATGATTTGCGCTCTCGGACCGGTTTTCAGCGGTACCGACGGCGTAAGGTCCCGATTTAACGTTTTGCTCTCCTGGAACCGTTTTCGGCGGTACCGACGCCGTCGGTTTTCGTTCTCAGGTTTTGCGCTCCATGACTCATTTTCGGCGGCATGCGAGGGCGTCGTGTCCGCTTTTCATGTTTTGTGCTCCACGACGCATTTTTACGATGCACCGACGGCATCAGGTCCCGTTTTCATGTTTTGCGCTCCCGGACTCATTTTTGGCAGTACTGAGTGCGTCGTGTCCCGTTTTCATGTTTTGCGCTCCCGGACTCATTTTCGACGGTACGGATGGCGTTGGCTCTCCTTTTCCTGTTTTACGATCCCAGACCCATTTTCGACGGTACCGAGGGCGTCTGATCCCGTTTTCATGTTTTGCTTTCTCGGACTCATTTTCGGCGGTACCGACGGCGTTGTGTCCGGTTTTCATGTTTTGCGCTCCCGGACCCATTCTCGGCGGT
Source organism: Schoenoplectus tabernaemontani (assembly GCA_037127355.1). Classification (NCBI taxonomy): domain Eukaryota; kingdom Viridiplantae; phylum Streptophyta; class Magnoliopsida; order Poales; family Cyperaceae; genus Schoenoplectus; species Schoenoplectus tabernaemontani. Next base: position 13,067,629 of record CM073740.1, read on the forward strand.
ACCGACGGCGTCGTGTCCAGTTTTCATGTTTTACGCTCCTGGACCAGGTTTCTGCGGTACCAACGACGTTAGGTCCCGTTTTCATGTTTTTCGCTCACGGACCCGTTTTCGGCGGTATCGATGGCGTCGGGGTCCGTTTTCAGGTTTTGCGCTCCGTGACTCATTTTCGGCGGTACCGAGGGCGTCGTGTCCCGTTTTCATGTTTTGCGCTCCCGGACTCATTTTTGGCGGTACTGAGTGCGTCGTGTCTCGTTTTCATGTTTTGCGCTCCCGGACTCATTTTCGACGGTATCGACGGTGTCGGGACCTGTTTTCATGTTTTGCTCTCCCAGACCCGTTTTCGACGGTACCGAGGGTGTCCGTTCCTGTTTTCACGTTTTGCGCTCCCGAACTCATTTTCCACGGTACCGAGGGCATCTTGTCTCGTTTCATGTTTTGCACTCCAGGACTCATTTTCGGCGGTACCGAGGGCGTCAAGTCCCGTTTTCATATTTTGCGCTCCCGGACTCATTTTCGGCGATATCGACGGCGTCGGGTCCCGTTTTCAAATTTTGCACTCCGTTACTCATTTTCGACGGTACCGAGGGCGTCGAGTCTCATTTTCATGTTTTGCGCTCCCGGACCCGTTTTCGACGGTACTGACGGCGTAGTGTCCCGATTTAACGTTTCGCACTCCCGAACCTATTTTCGCCGTTACCGACGGCGTCAGGTTCCGTGTTCAGGTTTTGCGCTCCTTGACTCATTTTCGAAAGTACCGACGGCATCAGGACCCGTTGTCATGTTTTGCGCTCCCGGACTCATTTTCGGCGGTATCGAGGGCCTCTTGTCTCGTTTTCATGTTTTACTCCCCGAGACCCATTTTCGGCAATACCGACGGCTTAGGGTCCTGATTTCATGTTTTGCGCTCCCGGACCCATTTTCGGCGGAACCAACGACGTTGTGTTCCGTTTTCATGTTTTGCGCTCCCGGACTCATTTTCGGCGGTACCGAGGGAGTTGTGTCCCGTTTTCATGTCTTGCTCTCCAGGACGCGTTTTCGGTGGTACTGACGGCGTCGGGTCCCGTTTTCATGTTTTACGCTCCCGGACTCATTTCCGCCAGTGCCGAGGGCGTCTTGTCCTCTTTTCATGTTTTGCGCTTCATGACCCGTTTTCGGCGGTACCGAGGGCGTCGGGTCTCGTTTTAATGTTTAGCGCTACCACACTCATTTTCGGCGGAACCGACGGCGTCAGGTCCCGTTTTAATGTTTTGCGCTCCCAGACTCATTTTCAGAGGTACCGGGGGCGTCGGGTCCCGTTTTAATATTTTGCTCTCCCGGACTCATTTTCGGCGGTACCGAGGGCGTCAGATCTCGTTTTCATGTTTTGCGCTCCCGGAGCCGTTTTCGACAGTACCGAGGGCTTCACGTCCAGTTTTCAAGTTTTGCTCTCCCGGGCCCGTTTTCGGCGGTACCGACGGCATCGGGTCCCGTTATAATGTCTTGCGCTCCTAAACACATTTTCGGCGGTACCGGGGGCATCGTGTCACGTTTTCATGTTTTGCGCTCCTTGACTCACTTTTGGCGGTACCGACGGCATCGGTTCCCATTTTCTTGTTTTGCTCTTCCGGACTCATTTTCGGCGGTATCGACTGCGTTGGGTCCCATTTTCATGTTTTGCGCTCCCGAACTCATTTTCGGCGGTACCGGGGGCGTCGGGTCCCATTTTCATGTTTTGCGCTCTTGGACCCGTTTTCGACGGTCCTGAGGGCGTCGTGTCCCGTTTTCATGTTTTGCGCTCCCGAACTCATATTCGGCGGTATGGTCGGCGTCGGGTCCTTTTTTATGTTTTGCGCACCCGAACCCGTTTTCGACGGTACCAACGACGTCGGGTCCCGTTTTCATGTTTTGCTCTCGTAGACCCGTTTCGGCGGTACCGAAGGCGTCGGGTCCGGTTTTCATGTTTTGCTCTCCCGAACCCGTTTTCGTCGGTACCGACGGCGTCGGCTCCCGTTTTCATGTTTTGCGCTCCCGAACACATTTTCGGTAGTACCGTGTGTGTCGTGTCCCATTTTCATGTTTTGCGCTCCTGGACCCGTTTTCCACGGATCCTACGGCGTCGGATCCCATTATCTTATTTTGCGCTCCCAGACGCATTTTCGACGGTGCCGAGGGCGTCGGTCCCGTTTTCATGTTTTGCGCTCCCGGACTCATTTTCGGCGGTACCGAAGATGTCGGGTCTCGTTTTAATGTTTTGCGCTCCCGGACTCATTTTCGGCGGTACCGAGGGCGTCGGGTCCCGTGTTAGTGTTTTGCGCTCCCGGACTTATTTTCGGTGGTATAGAGGGCATCGGGTCCCGTTTTCATGTTTTGCTATCTCGGACACATTTTTGGCGGTACCGAGGGAGTCGTCTCCCGTTTTTATGTTTAGCGCTCCAGAACGCGTTTTCGGCGGTACCGACGGCGTCGGGTCCCGTTTTCATGTTTTGCGCTCCCGAACACATTTTTTGCGTTACCGAGGGCGTCAATTCCCGTTTTAATGTTTTGCGCTCCCAGACTCATTTTCGGCGGTACTGACGGCGTCGGATCCAGTTTTCATGTTTTGCGCCCCAGAACCCGTTTTCAGCGTTATCGATGGCGTTAGGTCCCGTTTTCATGTTTTGCGCTGCCTAACTCATTTTCGACGGTACCGAGGGCGTCGAGTCCCGTTTTCATGTTTTGCGCTCCCGAACACGTTTTCGACAGTACCGACGGCGTTCGGTTTCCGTTTTCAGGTTTTGCGCTCCCGGACTCATTTTCGACTAATTGGCTGTTTTTCAACATGCTTTCAAGTCTTAATTATCTTATATATATAAATATAATGAGCTGAGGTTATGGTGCTTCGTGAAGCACAAAACTTCTTATTTTTCGCATTCATATCTCGAATTTAAAAGTTTAAATGGTCGATCTAAACCGTTGAATATGATTTTCATATTGAACTATCTTTAGAGATCAAATTTTATATATTTTTTAGATGGGTATAAAATTATTAGTTTTGGATGGTGCAGAAATCGTTAGATCAGTTAACTTTGTACTCATTTAAAAAATAACAAAAAATTTCAAAAAAATATATAATTTGATCTCGAAGGATATTTCAAAATGAAGATAATGTTTAACTGTTTGAATCGACCGTTTAGATTTTTAAATCCGAAATATGAACGCAAAACACAAAAAAATTAAATTATGTTTGACGAAGCAGCATAATCTCACTCTGTGTATAATTGCAAAGTTACAATGCATTCTCCGAGCTTTGCCTGAATTCACACTCTCAGTCTCTTCAATCCGACAAAATGGAGATTTTCTCTTTAGCCTTTCTATTCCTTTGCGCAACCCATGTCTGTTATGCAAAGAATATCCTCTATCCAGGTGAGTCACTTTCTCCATACGAGATTTTGATTTCAGAGAGTGGGGAGTTTACATTGGTTTCTTCACCAATGGAAGCCTCTCCAATTCACCTGAGAAGAGTACCTCATATTACTATATTGGCGTTTGGTTGACTAGCACCGTGTCTCAAGTTCAACCCCCAACTCTTGATTTTACAGCAAGAATTGCTTGGGTAGGGAATAGAGAGAAACCTGTCTTCGATTCTGAACAATCCGTGATAACCCTATCTCAAACTGGAGATTTGATCTTGACCCAGTCCCAAAAATTGGTTTGGTCATGAAATGCATCAAGTGCTGAATCGGTATCTAGTACCATTCTGCATCTCCTTGATACTGGAAACCTTGTTTTACACACCCGTACGAATCCAGAAACATTTATATGGCAGTACTTGGGTTCCTGGAGCAGTACTTGGGTTCACCAACATAAATGGAGAGAACAGTAACCTGTCTCTTGTTTCTTGGAAAGACTGGACTGACCCCTCCCCTGGCATGTATTCCCTTGAAATTTATCCTCCTCGAACGCAGGAATTCATCATCAAAGAAATACCAAAGAGCGTTCTAATTTTCATCACTTTTCCTGCATGGATAGTTATACAGGATTTTCACGATGGATTAATTACATTTAATTATACAAATCGCACGACAGGCGTGCGTGACTCCTTATTTTCAATTGTTGAGCACAGGTATTTTACAGTTAATCCATAACTATGGTTCAATATGGAATAGTCCTGGAGTCAACTATCCTCATATCTTCTGTGGACCATATGCCTTGTGCGTCGACAGCGGCATCTCCACTTCATGCCAATGCATTAGTAGTCTTCATAATTTGCTTGATAATTTTATGGGCATTTAGAGGGACACTCCTATTTTTAAGAACAGACAATGATAATGACCAACTTAAGAGTTTTTTCTTATGCACAGATAAAATATGCAACAAAGCAATTTTCTGTTAAACTAGGTGAAGGTGGCTTTGGAAGTGTTTTCAAGGGGCAATTGTTCAATAATACAGAAGTCGCCGTGAAGAAACTCAAAATTTTAGGCCAAGAAGAAAAGCAGTTTCGAAGCGAAGTACAAACAATCGGCATGATTCGACACACCAATCTTGTCCGACTTCTTGGATTTTGTTATGAAGGCACTAAAAAGGTTTTAGTCTATGAATATATATGAAACGGTCCATTGCTCTCATCTCTTCAAACAAAACTCTGGCATTTTAAGCTGGCAACAACGATACAAAATTGAAGTCGGGTAGCAAGGGGATTAACCTACTTGCCTGATGAGTGTAGGGATTGTATCATTCACTGTGACATTAAACCAGAAAATGTGCTTCTAAATGAAAATTTTACCCCCAAAATTGCTAATTTTGGCATGGCGAAGCTTCTATCGGGACCTCAGTCGAGTATTGACCACGATTAGGGGAACAACGGGATATCTAGCTCTTGAGATTTATAAGAACAAATAATGTTTTTTATTATCTCTTTCTTATTTTTACAGGGATATCTAGCTCTTGAGATTTATAAGAACAATAGATGTTTTTTATTATCTCTTTCTTATTTTTACAATATGAATTAAAGGGTCATTTATAGGTGCCTTCAGGCTTTATGACCGTTTGAACTTTTATATATTTACAAGATATACAAATCCTTATAATTACATTCTATCTTTGTAATTAACGGCTAGTTGGTAATTGCTGATTATGCTGAGCTTAATTAGACTGACTTTTTTTGTTTGGATCAATGATGAATTATTCTCAGATCCTTGTTATATCTTCAACACTCTCTCTCAAGTTTGGATCGTAAATGTTGATTGATCCTAACTTGCCAATAATTTGATTGAACTGCCCTTTGTCGAGTGTCATGGTGAACACATCAGCTAGTTGTTCCTTGCCACTAACATATGAGGTTTTAATTTCCTTAGCTTGAATTTTTTTTCTCGTATAAAATGGCAATCCACTTCTATATGCTTGACTGGATTGGAGGCAATATGTCTTGCAACTTGATTATCACAGTACATGATCATGGGTTTGTTGTAGTTGAAACCCATATCATGAAGCAATTACTTGATTATCACAGTATTGATGGCATAGGGTCCGGATTACATGTTTTCCGCTCCCGGACCCGTTTTCGGCGGTACCGACGTCGTTCGGTTTCCGTTTTCAGGTTTTGTGCTCCCGGACTCATTTTCGGAGGTACCGAGGGCGTCAGGTCCCGTTTTAATATTTTGCTCTCGCGGACTCATTTTCGGCGGTACCGAGGGCGTCGGGTCCCGTTTTATTCTTTTGCGCTCCCGAACCCGTTTTCGATAGTACCGAGGGCGTCAAGTCTTGTTTTCATGTTTTACGCTCCGGGGCCCGTTTTCGGCGGTACCGACGGCGTCGGGTCCTGTTATAATGTCTTGCGCTCCTAGACTCATTTTCGACGGTACCGGGGGCGTCGTGTCACGTTTTCATGTTTTGCGCTCCATAACGCGTTTTCGACGATACCGAGGGCGTCAGGTCTCGTTTTCATGTTTTGCGCTCCCGAACCCGTTTTTGACGGTACAGAGGGCGTCAGGTCCTGTTTTCCAGCTTTGCGCTCCCGGACTCATTTTCGGCGGTATCGACGGCGTCGGGTTCCGTTTTAATGTTTTGCGCTCCCGGACTCATTTTCGGCGGTACCAGGGGCATCGGGTCCCGTTTTCATGTTTTGCGCTTCAGGACCCGTTTTCAGGTTTTGCACTCCCGGACTCATTTTTGGCTGTACCGAGGGTGTCGGGTCCCGTTTTTATGTTTTGCTCTCCCTGACTCATTTTTGACGGAATCGACGGCGTCGGGTCCCGTTTTCATGTTTTGCGCTCTCTGACTCATTTTCGGTGGTATCTGGGGCATCGGATCCCGTTTTCATGTTTTCGCTTCCGAACCCGTTTTCGACGGTACCGAGGGCGTCAGGTCCTATTTGCAAGTTTTACTCTCCCGAGCCTGTTTTCGGCGCTACCGACGGCGTAGGGTCCTGATTTCATGTTTTGCGCTCCCTGACCCGTTTTCAACGGTACCGACGGCGTCGGGTTCCATTTGCAGGTTTTGCGCTCCCAGACTCATTATCGGCGGTACCGAGGGCGTCGTGTCCCGTTTTCAAGTTTTGTACTCCAAGACTCATTTTCGGCAGTACCGAGGGCGTCTTGTTCCGTTTTCATGTTTTGCGCTTTAGGACACGTTTTCGGCGGTATCGAGGGCGTCGGGTCTCGTTTTCATGTTTTGCGCTACCGGACTCATTTCCGACGGTACCGACGCCATCGGGTCCCGTTTTAGAGTTTTGCGCTCCCGGACTCATTTTCGGCGCTATCGAGGGCTTCGGTACCCGTTTTCATGTTTTGCGCTGCAAGACGCATTTTCGGAGGTACCGAGGGCGTCGGGTCCCGTTTTAATATTTTGCTCTCGCGGACTCATTTTCGGCGGTACCGAGGGCGTCGGGTCATGTTTTCATGTTTTGCGCTCCCGGACCCGTTTTCGACGGTACCGAGGGCGTCAGGTCATGTTTTCAAGTTTTTCGCTCCCGGACTCGTTTTCGGCGGTACTGACGGCGTCGGGTTTCGTTATAATGTCTTGCGCCCCTAGACTCATTTTCGGCGGTACCGGGGGCGTCGTGTCACGTTTTCATGTTTTGCGCTCCATAACGCGTTTCGACGGTACCGTGGGCGTCGGGTCCCGTTTTCATGTTTTGCGCTCCTTGACTCATTTTGCGGCGGTACCGAGGGCGTCGGGACTCGTTTTCATGTTTTGCGCTCTCGGACTCATTTTCGGCGGTCCTGGGGGCGTCGGGTCCCGTTTTCATGTTTTGCGCTCCCGAACCCATTTTCGACGATACCGAAGGCTTCAGGTCCTGTTTTGAAGTTTAGCCCTCCCGTACTCGTTTTCGGCGGTACCGACGGCGTGGGGTCCCAATTTAATGTTTATCACTCATAGACTCATTTTCGGTAGTACCGAGGCCGTGGGGTCCCGTTTTCATGTTTTGCTCACCTAACCTCATTTTCGGCGGTACCGAGGGCGTCGGGTCCCGTTTTCATGTTTTGCGCTTCCGAACCCGTTTCTGACGGTACGGAGGGCGTCCGGTCCTCTTTTCCAACTTTGTGCTCCCGGACTCATTTTTTGCGGTATCGACGGCGTCGGGTCCCGTTTTCATGTTTTAAGCTTCAGGACTTTTCATGTTTGCGCTCCCGAACTCATTTTTGGCTGTACCGAGGGCGTCGGGTCCCGTTTTCATGTTTTGCTCTCCTTGACTCATTTTCGGCGGAATCAACGGCGTCGGGTCCCGTTTTCATTTTTTGCGCTCACAGACTCATTTTCGGCGGTATCTGGGGCATCGGGTCCCGTTTTCATGTTTTCGCTCCCGGACCCGTTTTCGACGGTACCGAGGGCGTCGGTTCCCGTTTTCATGTTTTGCTCTTCCAGACTCATTTTCGGCGGTATCGACGGCGTTGGGTCTCGTTTTCATGTTTTGCGCTCCCGGACTCATTTTCGGCTGTACCGGGGGCGACAGGTCCCATTTTCATGTTTTGCGCTCTTGGACCTGTTTTTCGACGGTACCGAGGGCGTCGGGTCTTGTTTTCATGTTTTGCGCTCCCAAACTCATATTCGGCGGTACCGAGGGAGTCGGGTCCATTTTTTATGTTTTGCTCTCGCGGACCCGTTTTCGGCGATACCGAAGGCGTCGGGTCCAGTTTTCATATTTTGCACTCCCGAACCCGTTTTCGGCGGTACCGACGTTGTCGGTTCCCATTTTCATGTTTTGCGCTCCCGTACACATTTTCGGTAGTACCGTGTGCGTCGGGTCCCATTTTCATGTTTTGCGCTCCCGGACCGTTTTCGGCGGTACTGACGGCGTCGGGTCCCGTTATATTGTTTTGCGCTCCCGAACGCATTTTCGGCGGTACCGAGGGCGTCGGTCCCGTTTTCATGTTTTGCGCTCCCGGACTCATTTTCGTCGGTACCAAGGGCGTCTGGTCCCTTTTTCATGTTTTGCGCTCCCGGACTCATTTTCGACGGTACCGAGTGCGTCGCGTCCCGTGTTAGTGTTTTGCGCTCCCGGACTTATTTTCGATGGTATAGAGGGCATCGGGTCCCGTTTTCGGCTATACCGAGGGCGTCGTGTCCCGTTTTTATGTTTGGCGCTCCATAACGCATTTTCGGCGGTACCGACGGCGTCGAATCCCGTTTTCATATTTCGCGCACCCGACCAATTTTCGACGGTGCCGATGGCGTCAGGTCCCGTTTTAATGTTTTGCGCTCCCTGAACCGTTTTCGGTGAGTGGCAGTCGTGTCCAATTTTCATGTTTTACGCTCCCGAACCAATTTTAATCCGTGCCGAGGGCGCCGGGTCCCGTTTTCATGTTTTACGCTCCCGGACTCATTTTCGGCGGTATCAGGGGCGTTGGGTCCCGTTATCATGTTTTGCGCTCGCAGACCTATTTTCGACGGTACTGAGGGCGTCGGGTCCTATTTTCATGTTTTGCGCTCCCGGACCCGTTTTCGACGATATCGAGGTCGTCGAGTCATGTTTCTTGTTTTGCGCTCCTCGACCCATTTTCGGCGGTACGGACGGCGTCGGGTCCAATTTTCATGTTTTGCGCTCCCGGACTCATTTTCGGCAGTACCGACGGCGTCGAGTCCCATTTTCATGTTTTGCACTCCCTGATTGATTTTCGGCGGTACCGAGGGCGTGGGATCCCGTTTACATGTTTTGCGCTTCCGAACCCGCTATCAGCGGTACCGACGACGTCGGCTGCCGTTTTTATCTTTTGCGCTCCCGGACACATTTTCGGTAGTACAGAGGGCGTCGGGTCATATTTTCATGTTTTGAGCTCCCGGACCAGTTTTCCACGGTACCTACGGCGTCGGGTCCCGTTTTCAAGTTTTGTGCTCTCAGACCCATTTTCGACGGTACCGACGGCGTCGGATCCCGTTTTCAAGTTTTGCGCTCCGGGACTCATTTTTGTCGGTACCGAGGGCGTCGGTCCCGTTTTCATGTTTGCGCTCTCGGACCCGTTTTTGGCGGTACCGACGGCTTCGGGTCCCGTTTTCATGTTTTGCTCTCCTTGACTCATTTTCGGCGGAATCAACGGCGTCGGGTCCCGTTTTTATGTTTTGCGCTCACGGGCTCATTTTTGGCGGTATCTGGGGCATCGGGTCCCGTTTTCATGTTTTCGCTCCCGAACCCGTTTTCGACGGTACCGAGGGCGTCGGTTCCCGTTTTCATGTTTTGCGCTCCCGAACTCATATTCGGCGGTACCGAGGGCGTCGTGTCCCTTTTTATGTTTTCCTCTCCCTAACCCGTTTTCGACGGTACTGTCGGCGTCGGGTCCCGTTTTTATGTTTTGCTCTCGCGGACCCGTTTTCGGCGATACCGAAGGCGTCGGGTTCAATTTTCATATTTTGCACTCCCGAACCCGTTTTCGGCGGTACCGACGGCGTCGGCTCCCGTTTTCATGTTTTGCGTTCCCGTACACATTTTCGGTAGTACCGTGTGCGTCGAGTCCCATTTTCATGTTTTGCGCTCCTGGACCGTTTTGGGCGGTACTGACGGCGTCGGGTCCCGTTATATTATTTTGCGCTCCCGAACTCATTTTCGACGGTACCGAGGGCGTCGGTCCCGTTTTCATGTTTTGCGCTCCCGGACTCATTTCGTCGCTACCGAGGGTGTCTGGTCCTTTTTTCATGTTTTGCGCTCCCGGACTCATTTTCGGCGGTACCGAGGGCGTCGGGTCCCGTGTTAGTGTTTTGCGCTCCCGGACTTATTTTCGGTGGTATAGACGGCATCGGGTCCCATTTTCGGCTGTACCGAGGGCGTCGTGTCCCGTTTTTATGTTTGGCGCTCCATAACGCGTTTTCGGCGGTACCGACGGCGTCGGATCCCATTTTCATATTTCGTGCACCCGACCAATTTTCGATGGTGCCGAGGGCGTCAGGTCCCGTTTTAATGTTTTGCGCTCCCGGAACCGTTTTCGGTGGGTGGCCATCGGGTCCAGTTTTCATGTTTTACGCTCCCGGACCCATTTTAATCGGTGTCGAGGGTTTCGGGTCCCGTTTTCATGTTTTGCGCTCTCGGACTCATTTTCGGCCGTATCGGGGGCGTTGGGTCCCGTTTTCATGTTTTGCGCTCGCAGATCTGTTTTCGACGGTACTGAGGACGTCGGGTCTTGTTTTCATGTTTTGCGCTCCCGGACCCGTTTTCGACGATATCGAGGCCGTCGAGTCATGTTTCAAGTTTTGAGCTCCTCGACCTATTTTCGGCGGTACGGACGGCGTCGGGTCCAATTTTCATGTTTAGCGCTCCCGGACTCATTTTCAGCAGTACCGACGGCGTCGAGTCCCATTTTCATGTTTTGCACTCCCTGACTCATTTTCGGCGGTACCGAGGGCGTGGGATCCCGTTTACATGTTTTGCGCTCCCGAACCCGCTTTCGACGGTACCGACGACGTCGGGTCCCGTTTTCATCTTTTGCGCTCCCGGACACATTTTCGGTAGTACAGAGGGCGTCGGGTCACATTTTCATGTTTTGATCTCCCGGACCAGTTTTTCACGGTACCTACGGCGTCGGGTCCCGTTTTCATGTTTTGTGCTCTCAGACCCATTTTCGGCGGTACCGACGGCGTCGGGTTCCGTTTTCAAGTTTTGCGCTCCGGGACTCATCTTTGTCGGTACCGAGGGCGTCGGTCCCGTTTTCATATTTGCGCTCTAGGACCCGTTTTTGGCGGTACCGACGGCTTCGAGTCTCGTTTTCATGTTTTGTGCTCCCAGACTCATTTTCAGCGGTACCAAGGGCGTCGTGTCCCGTTTTTATGTTTTGCGCTCCATAACGTGTTTTCAACGGTACCGACTGCGTTGGGTCCCGTTTTCATATTTTGGGGTTCCCGAACACATTTTTGGCGATACCGAGGGCGTCGGCTTCCGTTTTCATGTTTTGCGCTCCCGGACCCATTTTCGGCGGTACCGATGGTGTCGGGTTTCGTTGTCATGTTTTGCGCTCCCTGACTAATTTTCGACGGTACCGAGTGCGTCGGGTCCCGTTTTCTTGTTTTGCGCTCCTGGACCCGTTTTCGGCCGTACCAACGGCGTTGGGTTCCGATTTTATGTTTTGCGCTCCCGAACCGTTTTCGTTGGGACCGACGGCGTCAGCTTCCATTTTCAGTTTTTGCGCTCCCGTACCCGTCTTCCACGGTACATACACAATCGGGTCCCGTTTTCATGTTTTGCGCTCCCGGACTCATTTTCGGCGGTACCGTGGGCGTCGGGTCCCGTTTTCATGTTTTGCTCTCTCGGACTCATTTTCGGCGGTACCGAGGGCGTCGGTCCCGTTTTCATATTTTGCGCTCCCGGACTCATTTTCGGCGGTACCGAGGGCGTCTAGTCCCGTTTTCATGTTATGCTCTCCCGGACTCATTTTTGGCGGTACCGAAGGCGTCGGGTCCCGTTTTCGTGTTTTCGCTCCTCGACTCATTTTTAACGGTACTATGGGCGTCGGGTTCCGTTTTCATGTTTTGCTATCCCATACCCATTTTCGACGGTACCGTGGGCGTCGAGTCCCGTTTTCATGTTTTGCGCTCCCGGACCCGTTTTCTGCGGTACCGACGGCTTCGGGTCCCGTTTTCACGTTTTGCGCTCCCAGACTCATTTTCGGCGGTACCGAGGGCGTCGGTCCCGTTTTCATATTTTGCGCTCCCGGACTCATTTTTGGCGTACCGAGGGCATATGGTCCCGTTTTCATCTTATGCTTTCCCTGACACATTTTCGGCAATACCGAAGACGTCGGGTCCCGTTTCCATGTTTTGCTCACCCTGACACATTTTCGGCGGTACCAAGGGCGTCATCTCCCGTTTTCATGTTTTGCGCTACCGGATTCATTTTCGGCGGTACCGAGGGCGTCGGGTCACGTTTTCATGTTTTGCGCTCCCGGACCCATTTTCGTCGGTACCGATGGCGTCGGGTCCCGTTTTCGTCGGTACCGTTGTCATGTTTTGCGCTCCCTGACTATTTTTCGGCGGTACCGAGTGCGTCGGGTCCCGTTTTCAAGGTTTGCGCTCCCAGACCCGTTTTCGGCGGTGCCGACGGCGTTGGGTCCCGATTTCATGTTTTACGCTCCCGAACCCGTTTTCGGCGGTACCAACAACGTCGGGTTGCGTTTTTAGGTTTTGCGCTCGCGGACCCGTTTTCCACGGTACCTACGGCATCGGGTCCCGTTTTCATATTTTGCGCTCGCGGAATCATTTTCGGCGGTACCGAGGGCGTCGAGTCCCGTTTTCATGTTTTGCGCTCCCGGACTCATTTTCGGCGGTACCGAGGGTGTCGGGTCCCGTTTTCGTGTTTTGCGCTCCGGACTCATTTTCGGTGATATAAAGGGCGTTGGGTCCCGTTTTCATGTTTTGCTCTCCCGAACTCGTTTTCAACGGTACTAGGGGCGTCAGGTCCCGTTTTCATGTTTTGCGATCCCGGACCCGTTTTCGACGGTACCGAGGGCGTCAGGTCCCGTATTCATGTTTTGCGCTCCCAGGCCTGTTTTCTGCGATAACGAGGGCGTTAGGTCCTGTTTTCATGTTTTGCGCTCCCGAACACATTTTCGGCGGTACTTGGGGCGTCGGGTCCAGTTTTCATGTTTTACGTTCCCGGACCTTTTTTCGGCGGTACCAACGGCGTCGGGTCCCGTTTTTATGTTTTGCGTTCCCGGACACATTTTCAGTAGTAGGGCGTCGAGTCTAATTTTCTTGTTTTGCGCTCCCAGACCCTTTTTCGACGGTACCTATAGCGTCATGTCCCGTTTTCGGCGGTACCGACGGCGTCAGGTCCTGTTTTCAAAATTAGCATCATGGAATATTCATATCGAAGTTTTAATAGGACAATTTTATAATAGGCGTAACCATGTGTAATTATTTTAATTTGCACGAATTTTGTGCAGTTGCGCGGCCAAAAATTTTCATAAAGCCAAACAACTTGTTTAAACAATAGTTTTTAACGCATCTTACTTATGTTTTCTGCAAAATTAGCTTTATCAAATATTCATATCGAAGTTTTAAATAGACGGCTTTATAATAAGAGTAATTAGGAGTAGTTATATTAATTTTTATGAAATTATGAAAATCAAACAAGTTTTTGAAATAGCACTTTCTAGTGCGTCTTACTTATATTTTATGAGAAATTAGTATCGTAAAATATTCATATCAAAGTGTTAAGTGAAAAATCTTATAACAGACATAATTAGTAATAATTATATTAATTTATAAGAAATTATGTGAAGTTATGCGGCCAAAAAATTTGGGAAGATCAAACAACTTGTTTAAACAGTTATTTTTAATGCATCTTACTTATGCTTTGTGCAAAATTAGTGTTGTAGAATATTCATATCGAAGTTTTAATTAAAGAATATTACAATAAGATTATTTAGGAGTAATTGTATTAATTTATAAGAAATTATGTGTAGCTATGCTGCCAATTTTTTTGAAAAACTCAAATAACTTGTCTAAACAGTTGTTTTTAATGCATCTTACTTATGTTTTGTACAAAATTAGTGTTGTAGAATATTCATATCGAAGTTTTAATTAAAGAATCTTATAATAAGCATATTTAGAAGTAATTATATTAATTTATAAGAAATTATGTGCAGATATGCTGCCAAAGTTTTTGAAAAACTCAAATAACTTGTTTGAACAGCTGTTTTTAATGCATCTTACTTATGTTTTGTACAAAATTAGTGTTGTAGAAGATTCATATCGAAGTTTTAATTAAAGAATCTTATAATAGACATATTTAGGAGTAATTATATTAATTTATAAGAAATTATGTGTAGCTATGCTGCCAATTGTTTTGAAAAACTCAAATAACTTGTTTATTCAGCTGTTTTTAATGCAGCTTACTTGTGTTTTGTGCAAAATTAGTGTCGTAGAATATTCATATCGATGTTTTAATTAGAAGGTCATATAATAGACATGCTTAGAAGTAATAATGTTAATTTATAAGAAATTATGTGTAATTATGCGGCCCAAAATTTTGAAACACTCAAACAACTTATTTAAACGGCTGTTTTTAAAGTCTCCTACTTATGTTTTGTGCAAAACTAGTGTTATAGAATGTTCATATTGAAGTGTTAATCAGATAATATTTTAATTGGCATAATTAGAACTGATTATTTTAATTCTCACTAAATTATGTTTAGTAGTTATGGGGCCAAAATTTTTAAAACACTCAAATAACTTTTTCAAATAGCTGTTTCTAATGCATCTTACTTATGTTTTGGGAGAAAATAGTATCGTAGAATATTCATACCTAATGTTAATTGAACAATCTTATAACAGGCCTAATTAGATGTAATTATATTAATTTGCACGGAACTATGCGTATTTATGGGGCCAAAAATAAAAAAAAAATCAAAGAACTTGTTTAAACAGCAGTTTTTAATGCATCTTACTTTTGTTTTATGCCAAATTAGCATCATAGAATATTCATATAGAAGTTTTAATTAGATAATCTTATAATAGGCATAATTAGGAGTAATTATATTAATTTGCATGAAATTATATGCAGTTATGCGGCAAAAAGTTTGACAAACTCAATCAACTAATTTAAACTGTTGTTTTTTAATGCATCTTACTTATTTTTTGTGCAAACTTAGTGTCGTAGAATATTCATATCAGAGTATTAAATAGATAATCTTCTAATAGGCACAATCAGGAGTAATTATATTAATTTTCATGAAATGATAAGTAATGAGACAATAAATTTTGAAAATATTAAACAACTAGTTTAAATGGCAGTTTCAAATGTATTTTATTTAAGTTTTATGAAAAAAATATTGTTATAGGATATTAAGTGGATAATTATATAATAGGCATAATTAGGAGTAATTATATTAATTTGCGCGATGTTATGTGTTGTTATGCTGTAAAAAAATTTAAAAAACTCAAACAACTTTTTTATACAACTGTTTTTAACACGTTTTCATTATTTCTTATGCAAAATTCGTATTGTAGAATGTTCATATCGAAGTGTTAATTGGATAATGTTCTAATAGGCATAATTAGGAGTAATTATATTAATTTTTATGAAATTTTGTGTCGTTATGAGGTAATAAATGTTAAAAATCTTAAACAACTTGTTTAAACGATAATTTCTAATGTATCTTACTTATGTCTTATGAAAAATTAGCGTCCTCTGATATTCATATCGAAGTGTTAATTTAACAATCTTATAATAGACATAGTTAGGCGCAATTATATTAATTCGCTCGAAATTATGCGCAGTTTTGATTCAAAAATGTTGAATACCTTAAACTACTTGTTTAAAAAATAGTTTTGAATGCTTCTTACTTATATTTGTGCAAAATTAGCGTTACAGAATATTCATATAATAGGCATAATTTGGAGTAATTATATCAATTTTCATGAAATTATATGTAGTTATGCAGCCAACAAATTTTAAAAACTCAAACAACTTGTTTAAACAACCGTTTTTAATGCATCTTATTTATGTTTTGTGCAAAATTTATGTCGTCCAATGTTCATATCGAAGTGTCGATTGGATAATCTACTAATAGGTATAATTAGGAGTAATTATATTAATTTTTACGAAATTATGTATAGTTATGAGTCAAAAAATATAAAAAAACTTAAACAACTTGTTTAAACAGCAGTCTCTAATATATCTTACTTAAGTTTTATGAAAAGTTAGTGTCGTGGGATATTCATGTCGCAGTGCTAATTGAACAATCTTATAATAGACATAATTAGGAGTAATTATATCAATTTGCATGAAATTATGTATACTTATGCGGCCAAAATTTTTGAAAAACACAAACAACTTGTTTAAACATCCGTTTTTAATGAATCATTCTTATGTCTCGTGAAACATTAGTGTCGTAGAATGTTCATATCGACATGTTAATTGGCTAATACTTTAATGGGCGTAATTAGGAGGAATTATATTAATTTTTACGAAATTATGTGCAGTTATGAGGGCAAAAATGTTGAAAAACTTAACTTTTTTAAATAACAGTTTCTAATACATCTTACTTATGTTTTGGGTAAAAATAGTGCTCTAAAATTTTCGTTTTGAAGTGTTAATTGAACAATCTTATATTAAGAATAATTACGAATAATTATATTAATTTACACCAAATTATGTGTAGTTATGCGGCCAAATTTTTTTATAAAGTAAAAAAACTTGTTTAAACAGCAACTTTTAACGCATCTTACGTATGTTTTGTGCAATATTAAGCTTATAGAATATTCATATCAAAGTTTTTGTTGGACAATTTTATAATTAGCATAATTAGGAGTAATTATATTAATTTGCACGAAATTATATGCACTTATGCGGCCAAAAATTTTGAAAACCTCAAACAACTCATTTAAACTGCATTTTTTTAATGCATCTTACTTATGTTTTGCGCAAAATTAGCGTCATGGAATATTCATATCGAAGTTTTAATAGGACAATCTTATAATAGGCGTAACCAGGAGTAATTACTTTAATTTGCATGAATTTTGTGTAGTTGCGCGGCCAACAATTTTCATAAATCCAAACAACTTGTTTAAACAACAGTTTTTAACGCATCTTACTTATGTTTTGTGCAAAATTAGCATTATCAAATATTCATATAGAAGTTTTAAATAGACGGCTTTATAATAGGAGTAATTAGGAGTAATTAGGAGTAGTTATATTAATTTTCACGAAATTGTGTGTAGATAAATGAGGGCGAAATTGTTGAAAACTCAAACAAGTTTTTTAAATAGCACTTTCTAATGCATCTTACTTATGTTTTATGAGAAATTAGTATCGTAGAATATTCATATCAAAGTGTTAAGTAAAATATCTTATAACAGACATAATTAGGAGTAATTATATTAATTTATACGAAATTATATGCAGTTATGCGGCCAAAAAATTTGGGAAGATCAAACAAATTGTTTAAACAGCTGTTTTTAATGCATCTTACTTATGTTTTGAGCAAAATTAGTGTGGTAGAATATTCATATCGAAGTTTTAATTAAAGAATCTTACAATAGGCATATTTAGGAGTAATTATATTAATTTATAAGAAATTATTTGTTGCTATGCTGCCAAAGTTTTTGAAAAACTCAAATAACTCGTCTAAACAGCTGTTTTTAATGCATCTTACTTATGTTTTGTGCAAAATTAGTGTTGTAGAATATTCATATCTAATTTTAATTAAGGAATATTACAATAAGCATATTTAGGAGTAATTATATTAATTTATAAGAAATTATGTGTAGCTATGCTGCCAAAGTTTTTGAAAAACTCAAATAACTTGTTTAAACAGCTGTTTTTAATACATCTTACTTATGTTTTGTGCAAAAAATAGTGTTGTAGAATATTCATATCGAAGTTTTAATTAAAGAATCTTATAATAGGCATATTTAGGAGTAATTATATTAATTTATAAGAAATTATGTGTAGCTATGCTTCCAATTGTTTTGAAAAACTCAAATAACTTGTTTAAACAGCTGTTTTTAATGCATCTTACTTGTGTTTTGTGCAAAATTAGTGTCGTAGAATATTCATATTGATGTTTTAATTTAAAGATCATATAATAGGCATGCTTAGGAGTAATAATGTTAATTTATAAGAAATTATATGTAATTATGCGGCCCAAAATTTTGAAACACTCAAACAACTTGTTTAAACGGCTGTTTTTAAAGCCTCCTACTTATGTTTTGTGCAAAACTAGTGTTATAGAATGTTTATCTTGAAGTGTTAATCAGATAATATTTTAATAGGCATAATTAGGACTGATTATTTTAATTCTCACTAAATTATGTGTAGTTATGGGGCCAAAATTTTTGAAACACTCAAATAACTTTTTCAAATAGTTGTTTCTAATGCATCTTACTTATATTTTGGGAGAAAATAGTATCGTAGAATATTCATATCGAAATGTTGATTGAGAAATCTCATAATAGGCCTAACTAGGAGTAATTATATTAATTTGCACGAAACTATGCGTATTTTTGGGGCCAAAAAAAAACAAACAACTTATTTAAACAACAGTTTTTAATGCATCTTACTTTTGTTTTGTACCAAATTAGCGTTATAGAATATTCATATAGAAGTTTTAATTAGATAATCTTATAATAGGCATAATTAGGAGTTATTATATTAATTTGCATGAAATTATATGCAGTTATGCGGCAAAAAGTTTGAAAAACTCAATTAACTAATTTAAACTGCTGTTTTTTTAATGCATCTTACTTATTTTTTGTGCAAACTTAGTGTCGTAGAATATATTCATATCGGACTATTAATTGGATAATCTTCTAATAGGCACAATCAGGAATAATTATATTAATTTTCATGAAATTATTAGCAATGAGACAATAAATTTTGAAAATCTTAAACAACTTGTTTAAACGGCAGTTTCAGATGTATCTTATTTATGTTTTATGAAAAAATACTATTATAGGATATTCATATTGGAGTGTAAAGTGGATAATTATATAATAGGCATAATTAGGAGTAATTATATTAATTTTCATGATGTTATGTGTAGTTATGCTGCAAAAAAAAAATTAAAAACTCAAACAACTTATTTAAACAACTGCTTTTAATGCGTCTTACTTATTTCTTATGCAAAATTCGTGTTGTAGAATGTTCATATCGAAGTGTTAATTGGATAATATTATAATAGGCATAATTAGGAGTAATTATTTTAATTTTTATAAAATTTTGTGTAGTTATGAGGTAATAAATGTTAAAAATCTTAAACAACTTGTTTAAACGGCAATTTCTAATGTATCTTACTTATGTCTTATGAAAAATTAGTGTCCTCTGATATTCATATCGAAATGTTAATTTGACAATCTAATAATAGACATAGTTAGGTGCAATTATATTAATTCACTCGAAATTATGCGCAGTTTTGATTCAAAAAATGTTGAAAACCTTAAACTACTTGTTTAAAAAACAGTTTCGAATGCATCTTACTTATATTTGTGCAAAATTAGCATTACAGAATATTCATATCTACGTTTTATTTGGACAATCATATAATAGGCATAATTAGGAGTAATTATATCAATTTTTATGAAATTATATGTAGTGCATAGCCAACAAATTTTAAAAACTCAAACAATTTGTTTAAACAACTGTTTTTAATGCATCTTATTTCTGTTTTGTGCAAATTTTGTGTTGTACAATGTTCATATCGAAGTATCAATTGGATAATCTACTAATAGATATAATTATGAGTAATTATATTATTTTTCACGAAATTATGTATAGTTATGAGTCAAAAAATGTTAAAAAACTTAAACAACTTGTTTAAACAGCAGTCTCTAATATATATTACTTATGTTTGATGAAAAGTTAGTGTCGTAGGATATTCATGTCGCAGTGCTAATTGAACAATCTTATAATAGGCATAATAGGAGTAATTATATCAATTTGCATGAAATTATGTATACTTATGCGGCCAAAATTTTTGAAAAACACAAACAACTTGTTTAAACAGCCGTTTTTAATGCATCCTTCTTATGTCTCGTGCAAAATTAGTGTTGTAGAATGTTCATATCGACCTGTTAATTGGGAATGCTTTAACGGGCGTAATTAGGAGTAATTATATTAATTTATAAGAAATTATGTGTAGCTATGCTTCCAATTTTTTTGAAAAACTCAAATAACTTGTTTAAACATCTGTTTTTAATGCATCTTACTTGTGTTTTGTGAAAATTAGTGTCGTAGAATATTCAAATCGATGTTTTAATTAGAAGATCATATAATAGGCATGCTTAGGAATAATAATGTTAATTTATAAGAAATTATGTGTAATTATGCGGCCCAAAATTTTGAAACACTCAAACAACTTGTTTAAACGGCTGTTTTTAAAGCCTCCTACTTATGTTTTGTGCAAAACCAGTGTTATAGAATGTTCATATTGAAATATTAATTAGATAATATTTTAATAGGCATAATTAGGACTGATTATTTTAATTCTTACTAAATTATGTGTAGTTATGGAGCCAAAATTTTTGAAACACTCAAATAATTTTTTCAAATAGTTGTTTCTAATGCATCTTACTTATGTTTTGGGAGAAAATAGTATCGTAGAATATTCATATCTAAATGTTAATTGAACAATCTTATAACAGGCCTAATTAGATGTAATTATATTAATTTGCACGAAACTATGCGTATTTATGGGGCCAAAAAAAAAATCAAAGAACTTGTTTAAACATCAGTTTTTAATGCATCTTACTTTTGTTTTGTGCCAAATTAGCATCATAGAATATTCATATAGAAGTTTTAATTAGATAATCTTATAATAGGCATAATTAGGAGTAATTATATTAATTTTGCATGAAATTATATGCAGTTATGCGGCAAAAAGTTTGAAAAACTCAATTAACTAATTTATACTGTTATTTTTGGATGCATCTTACTTATTTCTAAATAGGCACAATCAGGAGTAATTATATTAATTTTCACGAAATTATAAGCAATGAGACAATAAAATTTGAAAATCTTAAATAGCTTGTTTAAACGGCAGTTTCAGATGTATCTTATTTATGTTTTATGAAAAAAATACTATTATCGGATATTCATATTGGAGTGTAAAGTGGATAATTATATAATAGGCATAATTAGGAGTAATTATATTAATTTTCACGATGTTATGTGTAGTAATGCTGCAAAAAAATTAAAAAAACTCAAACAATTTGTTTAAACAGTTGTTTTTAATGCGTCTTACTTATTTCTTATGCAAAATTCGTGTTGTAGAATGTTCATATCAAACTGTTAATTGGATAATGAGAATAGGCATAATTAGGAGTAATTATATTAATTTTCATGAAATTTTGTGTCGTTATGAGGTAATAAATGTTAAAAATCTTAAACAACTTGTTTAAACGGCAATTTCTAATATATCTTACTTATGTCTTATGAAAAATTAGTGTCCTCTGATATTTTAATTTGACAATCTTATAATAGACATATTTAGGCGCTATTATATTAATTCGCTCGAAAATTTTGATTCAAAAAATGTTGAAAACCTTAAACAACTTATTTAAAAAACAGTTTCGAATGCATCTTACTTATATTTGTTTAAAATTAGCATTACAGAATATTCATATCTATGTTATAATTGGACAATCATATAATAGGCATAATTAGGAGTAATTATATCATTTTTTATGGAATTATATGTAGTTATGCAGCCAACAAATTTTAAAAACTCAAACAATTTGTTTAAACAACCGTTTTTAATGCATCTTATTTATGTTTTGTGAAAAATTTGTGTCGTACAATGTTCATATCGAAGTGTCGATTGGATAATCTACTAATAGGTATAATTAGGAGTAATTATATTAATTTTCACGAAATTATGTATAGTTATGAGTCAAAAAATGTTAAAAAACTTAAACAACTTGTTTAAACAGCAGTCTCTAATATATCTTACTTATGTTTTATTAAAAGTTAGTGTCGTAGGATATTCATGTCGCGGTGCAAATTGAACAATCTTATAATAGGCATAATTAGGAGTAATTATATCAATTTGCATGAAATTATGTATACTTATGCGGCCAAAATTTTTGAAAAACACGAACAACTTGTTTAAACATCCGTTTTTAATGAATCGTTCTTATGTCTCGTGAAAATTGGTGCCGTAGAATGTTCATATCGACCTGTTAATTGGCTAATACTTTAATGGGCGTCATTAGGAGTGATTATATTAATTTTTACGAAATTATGTGCAGTTATGAGGCCAAAAATGTTGAAAAACTTAACTTTTTTAAATAGCAGTTTCTAATACATCTTACTTATGTTTTGGGTAAAAATAGAGCCCTAAAATATTCGTTTTGAAGTGTTAATTGAACAATCTTATAATATGAACAATTACGAATAATTATATTCATTGACACCAAATTATGTGTAGTTATGCAGCCAAATTGTTTTATAAAGTAAAACAACTTGTTTAAACAGCAGCTTTTAACGCATCTTACTTATGTTTTGTGCAATATTAGGCTTATAGAATATTCATATCGAAGTTTTTGTTGGACAATTTTATAATTGGGGTAATTAGGAGTAATTATATTAATTTGCACGAAATCATATGTAGTTACGCGGCCAAAAATTTTGAAAACCTCAAACAACTCGTTTAAACTGCATTTTATTAATGCATCTTACTTATGTTTTGCGCAAAATTAGCGTCATGGAATATTCATATCGAAGTTTTAATAGGACAATCTTATAATAGGCGTAACCAGGAGTAATTATTTTAATTTTCACGCATTTTGTGCAGTTGCGCGGCCAAAAATTTTCAAAAAGCCAAACAACAGTTTTTAACGCATCTCTACTTATGTTTTGTGCAAAATTAGCATTATCAAATATTTATATCGAAGTTTTAAATGGACGGCTTTATAATAGGAGTAATTAGGAGTAGATATATTAATTTTCACGAAATTTTGTGTAGTTATGAGGGCGAAATTGTTGAAAACTCAAACAAGTTTTTTTAAATAGCACTTTCTAATGCATCTTACTTATGTTTTATGAGAAATTAGTATCATAGAATATTCATATCAAAGTGTTAAGTGAAAAATCTTATAACAGACGTAATTAGGAGTAATTATATTAATTTATACGAAATTATGTGCAGTTATGCGGCCACAAAATTTGGGAAGATCAAACAACTTGTTTAAACAGTTGTTTTAATGCATCTTACTTATGTTTTGTGCAAAATTAGTGTTGTAGAATATTCATATCGATGTTTTAATTAAAGAATCTTATAATAGGCATATTTAGGAGTAATTATATTAATTTATAAGAAACTATGTGTAGCTATGATGCCAAAGTTTTTGAAAAACTCAAATAACTTTTCTAAACAGCTGTTTTTAATGCATCTTACTTGTGTTTTGTGCAAAATTAGTGTCGTAGAATATTCATATCGATGTTTTAATTAGAAGATCATATAATAGGCATGCTTAGGAGTAATAATGTTAATTTATAAGAAATTATGTGTAATTATGCGGCCCAAAATTTTGAAAACTCAAACAACTTGTTTAAACGGCTGTTTTTAAAGTCTCCTACTTATGTTTTGTGCAAAACTAGTGTTATAGAATGTTCATATTGAAGTGTTAATCAGATAATATTTTAATAGGCATAATTAGGATTGATTATTTTAATTCTCACTAAATTATGTGTAGTTATGTGGCCAAAATTTTTGAAACACTCAAATAACTTTTTCAAATAGCTGTTTCTAATGCATCTTACTTATAAATGGGAGAAAATAGTATCGTAGAATATTCATATCGAAATGTTAATTGAACAAACTTATAATAGGCCTAACTAGGAGTAATTATATTAATTTTCACGAAACTATGCGTATTTTTGGGGCCAAAAATAAAAAAAATCAAATAACTTGTTTAAACAGCAGTTTTTAATGCGTCTTACTTTTGTTTTGTGCCAAATTAGCGTCATAGAATATTCATATAGAAGTTTTAATTAGATAATCTTATAATAGGCATAATTAGGATTAATTATATTAATTTGCATGAAATTATATGCAGTTATGCGGAAAAAAGTTTGAAAAACTCATTTAACTAATTTAAACTGCTGTTTTTTAATGCATCATACTTATTTTTTGTGCAAACTTAGTGTCGTAGAATATTCATATCGGAGTATTAATTGGATAATCTTCTAATAGGCACAATTAGGAGTAATTATATTAATTTTCACGAAATTATAAGCAATGAAACAATAAATTTTGAAAATTTTAAACAACTTGTTTAAACGGCAGTTTCAGATTTATCTTATTTATGTTTTATGAAAAAAATACTATTATAGGATATTCATATTGGAGTGTAAAGTGGATAATTATATAATAGGCATAATTAGGAGTAATTATATTAATTTTCGCGATGTTATGTGTAGTTAGCAAACAAATTTAAAAAACTCAAACAACTTGTTTAAACAGTTGTTTTTAATGCGTCTTACTTATTTCTTATGCAAAATTCATGTTGTAGAATGAACTGTTAATTGGATAATGAGAATAGGCATAATTAGGAGTAATTATATTAATTTTCATGAAATTTTGTGTCGTTATGAGGTAATAAATGTTAAAAATCTTAAACAACTTGTTTAAATGGCAATTTCTATTGTATCTTACTTATGTCTTATGAAAAATTAGCGTCCTCTGATATTTTAATTTGACAATCTTATAATAAACAAAGTTAGGTACAATTATATTAATTCGCTCGAAATTATGCACAGTTTTGATTCAAAAAATGTTGAAAACCTTAAACTACTTGTTTAAAAAACAGTTTCAAATGCATCTTACTTATATTTGTTTAAACAGCAGTTTCGGATGTATCTTATTTATGTTTTATGAAAAAAATACTATTATAGGATATTCATATTGGAGTGTAAAGTGGATAATTATATAATAGGCATAATTAGGAGTAATTATAATAATTTTCGCGATGTTATGTGTTAATGCTGCAAAAAAAATTTAAAAACTCAAACAACTTGTTTAAACAACTGCTTTTAATGTGTCTTACTTATTTCTTATGCAAAATTCGTGTTGTAGAATGTTCATATCGAAGTGTTAATTGGATAATGTTCTA
This sequence comes from Schoenoplectus tabernaemontani, assembly GCA_037127355.1. Classification (NCBI taxonomy): domain Eukaryota; kingdom Viridiplantae; phylum Streptophyta; class Magnoliopsida; order Poales; family Cyperaceae; genus Schoenoplectus; species Schoenoplectus tabernaemontani. The sequence goes on from CM073740.1 coordinate 13,092,619, forward strand.
ATAGGTATAATTAGGAGTAATTATTTTAATTTCATGAAATTTTGTGTCGTTATAAGGTAATAAATGTTGAAAATCTTAAACAACTTGTTTAAACGGCAATTTCTAATGTATCTTACTTATGTCTTATGAAAAATTAGTGTCCTCTGATATTCATATCGAAGTGTTAATTTGACAATCTTATAATAGACATAGTTAGGCGCAATTATATTAATTCACTCAAAATTATGCACAGTTTTGATTCAAAAAATGTTGAAAACCTTAAACTACTTGTTTAAAAAACAGTTTCGAATGCATCCTACCTATATTTGTGCAAAATTAGCAATACAGAATATTGATATCTAAGTTTTAATTGGACAATCATATAATAGGCATAATTAGGAGTAATTATATCACTTTTCATGAAATTATATGTCTTTATGCAGCCAACAAAATTTAAAAACTCAAACAACTTGTTTAAACAACCATTTTTAATGCATCTTATTTATGTTTTGTGCAAATTTTGTGTCGTACAATGTTCATATCGAAGTGTCGATTGGATAATCTATTAATAGGTATAATTAGGAGAAATTATATTAATTTTCAAGAAATTATGTATAGTTATGCGGCCAAAATTTTTGAGAAACACAAACAACTTGTTTAATCAACCGTTTTTAATACATCCTTCTTATGTCTCGTGCAAAAATAGTGCCGTAGAATGTTCATATCGACCTGTTAATTGGCTAATACTTTAATGGGCGTAATTAGGAGTAATTATATTAATTTTTAAGAAATTATGTGCTGTTATGAGGCAAAAAATGTTGAAAAACTTATCTTTTTTAAATAGTAGTTTCTAATACATCTTACTTATGTTTTCGGGAAATATAGTGCCCTAAAATATTCGTTTTGAAGTGTTAATTGAACAATCTTATAATAGGAACAATTAAGAATAATTATATTAATTTACACCAAATTATGTGTAGTTATGCGGCCAAATTTTTTTATAAAGGAAAACAACTTGTTGAAACAACAGTTTTTAACGCATTTTACTTATGTTTTGTATATTAGGCTTATAGAATATTCATATCGAAGTTATTGTTGGACAATTTGATAATTGGCGTAATTAGGAGTAATTATATTAATTTACACGAAATTATATGTACTTATGCGGCCAAAAATTTTGAAAACTTCAAACAACTCGTTTAAAGTGCATTTTTTTATTGCATGTTACTTATGTTTTGCGCAAAATTAGCGTCATGGAATATTCATATCGAATTTTTAATAGGACAATCTTATAATAGGCGTAACCAGGAGTAATTATTTTAATTTGCAAGAATTTTGTGCAGTTGCGCGGCCAAAAATTTTCATAAAGCCAAACAACTTATTCAAACAACAGTTTTTAACGCATCGTACTTATGTTTTGTGCAAAATTAGCATTATTAAATATTCATATCGAAGTTTTAAATGGACGGCTTTATAATAGGAGTAATTAGGAGTAGTTATATTAATTTTCACGAAATTATGTGTAGTTATGAGGGCGAAATTGTTGAAAACTCAAACAAGTTTTTTTAAATAGCACTTTCTAATGCATCTTACTTATGTTTTATGAGAAATTAGTATCGTAGAATATTCATATCAAAGTGTTAAGTGAAAAATCTTATAACAGACGTAATTAGGAGTAATTATATTAATTTATACGAAATTATGTACAGTTATGCGGCCAAAAAATTTGGGAAGATCAAACAACTTGTTTAAACAGCTGTTTTAATGCATCTTACTTATGTTTTGTGCAAAATTAGTGTTGTAGAATATTCATATCGAAGTTTTAATTAAAGAATCTTATAATAGGCATATTTAGGAGTAATTATATTAATTTATAAGAAACTATGTGTAGCTATGATGCCAAAGTTTTTGAAAAACTCAAATAACTTTTCTATACAGCTGTTTTTAATGCATCTTACTTATGTTTTGTGCAAAATTAGTGTTGTAGAATATTCATATCGATGTTTTAATTAAATAATATTACAATAAGCATATTTAGGAGTAATTATATTAATTTATAAGAAATTATGTGTAGCTATGCTGCCAAAGCTTTTGTAAAATTCAAATAACTTGTTTAAACAGCTGTTTTTAATGCATCTTACTCATGTTTTGTGCAAAATTAGTGTTGTAGAATATTCATATCGACGTTTTAATTAAAGAATCTTACAATAGGCATATTTAGGAGTAATTATATTAATTTATAAGAAATTATGTGTAGCTATGCTGCCAATGTTTTTGAAAAACTCAAATAACTTGTTTAAACAGCTGTTTTTAATGCATCTTACTTGTGTTTTGTGCAAAATTAGTGTCGTAGAATATTCATATCGACGTTTTAATTAGAATCTCATATAATAGGCATGCTTAGGAGTAATAATGTTAATTTATAAGAAATTATATGTAATTATGAGGCCCAAAATTTTGAAAAACTCAAACATCTTGTTTAAACTGCAGTTTTTAAAGCCTCCTACTTATGTTTTGTGCAAAACTAGTGTTATAGAATGTTCATATTGAAGTGTTAATCAGATAATATTTTAATAGGCATAATTAGGACTGATTATTTTAATTCTCACTAAATTATGTGTATTTATGGGGCCAAAAATTTTGAAACGCTCAAATAACATTTTCAAATATCTGTTTCTAATGCATCTTACTTATGTTTTGGGAGAAAATAGTATCCTAGAATATTCATATCGAAATGTTCATTGAACAATCTTATAATAGACCTAACTAGGAGTAATTATATTAATTTGCACGAAATATGCGTATTTATGGGGCCAAAAATAAAAAAAATCAAAGAACTTGTTTAAACGATAGTTTTTAATGCATCTTACTTTTGTTTTGTGCCAAATTTGCGTCATAGAATATTCATATAGAAGTTTTAATTAGATAATCTTATAATAGGCATAATTAGGAGTAATTATATTAATTTGCATGAAATTATATGCATTTATGCGGCAAAAAGTTTGAAAAACTCAATTAACTAATTTAAACTGCTGTTTTTTTAATGCATCTTACTTATTTTTTGTGCAAACCTAGTGTCACAGAATATTCATATCGAAGTATTAATTGGATAATCTTCTAATAGGCACAATCAGCAGTAATTATATTAATTTTCACGAAATTATAAGCAATGAGACAATAAATTTTGAAAATCATAAACAACTTGTTTAAACGGAAGTTTCAGATGTATCTTATTTATGTTTTATGAAAAAAAATACTTTTATAGGATATTCATATTGGAGTATAAAGTGGATAATTATATAATAGGCATAATTAGGAGTAATCATAATAATGTTCGCGATGTTATGTGTAGTTATGCTGCAAAAAAAAATTAAAAACTCAAACAACTTGTTTAAACAGCGGCTTTTAATGTGTCTTACTTATTTCTTATGCAAAATTCGTGTTGTAGAATGTTCATATCGAAGTGTTAATTGGATAATGTTCTAATAGGCATAATTAGGAGTAATTATTTTAATTTTCATGAAATTTTGTGTCGTTATAAAGTAATAAATGTTGAAAATCTTAAACAACTTGTTTAAACGGCAATTTCTAATGTATCTTACTTATGTCTTATGAAAAATTAGTGTCCTCTGATATTCATATCGAAATATTAATTTGACAAAGTTATAATAGACATAGTTAGGCGCAATTATATTAATTCACTCAAAATTATGCACAGTTTTGATTCAAAAAATGTTGAAAACCTTAAACTACTTGTTTCAAAAACAGTTTCGAATGCATCTTACTTATATTTGTGCAAAATTGGCATTACAGAATATTGATATCTAAGTTTTAATTGGACAATCATATAATAGGCATAATTAGGAGTAATTATATCAATTTTCATGAAATTATAAGGATTTATGCAGACAACAAATTTTAAAAACTCAAACAACTTGTTTAAACAACCGTTTTTAATGCATCTTATTTATGTTTTGTGCAAAATTTGTGTCGTACAATGTTCATATCGAATTGTCGATTGGATAATCTACTAATAGGTATAATTAGGAGTAATTATATTAATTTTCACGAAATTATGTATAGTTATGAGTCAAAAAATATTAAAAAAACTTAAACAACTTGTTTAAACAGCAGTCTCTAATATATCTTACTTATGTTTTATGAAAAGTTAGTGTCGTAGGATATTCATGTCGTAGTGCTAATTGAACAATCTTATAATAGGCATAATTAGGAGTAATTATATCAATTTGCAAGAAATTATGTATACTTATGCGGCCAAAATTTTTGAAAAACACAAACAACTTGTTTAAACATCCGTTTTTAATGAATCATTCTTATGTCTCGTGAAAAATTAGTGCCGTAGAATGTTCATATCGACCTGTTAATTGGCTAATACTTTAATGGGCGTAATTAGGAGTAATTATATTAATTTTTATGAAATTATGTGCAGTTATGAGGGCAAAAATGTTGAAAAACTTAACTTTTTTAAATAGCACTTTCTAATACATCTTACTTATGTTTTGGGTAAAAATAGTGCCCTAAAATATTTGTTTTGAAGTGTTCATTGAACAATCTTATAATAGAAACAATTACGAATAATTATATTAATTTACACCAAATTATGTATAGTTATGCGACCAAATTTTTTTATAAAGTAAAACAACTTGTTTAAACAGCAGCTTTTAACGCATCTTACTTATGTTTTGTGCAATATTAGGCTTATAGAATATTCATATCGATGTTTTTGTTGGACAATTTTATAATTGGCATAATTAGGAGTAAATATATTACTTTTCACGAAATTATATGTAGTTATGCAGCCAAAAATTTTGAAAACCTCAAACAACTCGTTTAAATTGCATTTTTAATGCATCTTACTTATGTTTTGCGCAAAATTAGCGTCATAGAATATTCATATCGAAGTTTTAATAGGACAATAATATAATAGGCGTAACCAGGAGTAATTATTTTAATTTGCACGAATTTTATGCAGTTGCGTGGCCAACATTTTTCATAAAGCTAAACAACTTGTTCAAACAATAGTTTTTAACGCATCTTACTTATGTTTTGTGCAAAATTAGCATTATCAAATATTCATATCGAAGTTTTAAATGGACGGCTTAATAATAGGAGTAATTATGAGTAGTTATATTAATTTTCATGAAATTATGTGTAGTTATGAGGGCGAAATTGTTGAAAACTCAAACAAGTTTTTAAAATAGCACTTTCTAATGCATCTTACTTATGTTTTATGAGGAATTAGTATCATAGAATATTCATATCAAAGTGTTCAGTGAAAAATCTTACAACAGACGTAATTAGGTGTAATTATATTAATTTATACGAAATTATGTGCAGTTATGCGGCCAAAAAATTTGGGAAGATCAAACAACTTGTTTAAATAGCTGTTTTTAATGCATCTTACTTATGTTTTGTGCAAAATTAGTGTTGTAGAATATTCATATCAATGTTTTAATTAAAGAATCTTACAATAGGCATATTTAGGAGTAATTATATTAATTTATAAGAAATTATTTGTAGATATGCTGCCAATGTTTTTGAAAAACTCAAATAACTTGTCTAAACAGTTGTTTTTAATGCATCTTACTTATGTTTTGTGCAAAATTAGTGTTGTAGAATATTCATATCAAAGTTTTAATTAAAGAATCTTATAATAGGAATATTTAGGAGTAATTATATTAATTTATAAGAAATTATGTGTAGCTATGCTGCCAATATTTTTGAAAAACTCAAATAACTTGTTTAAACAGTTGTTTTTAATGCATCTTACTTATGTTTTGTGCAAAATTAGTGTCGTAGAATATTCATATCGATATTTTAATTAGAAGATCATATAATAGGCATGCTTAGGAGTCATAATGTTAATTTATAAGAAATTATATGTAATTGTGCGGCCCAAAATTTTGAAAAACTCAAACAACTTGTTTAAACAGCAGTTTTTAAAGCCTCCTACTTATGTTTTGTGCAAAACTAGTGTTATAGAATGTTCATATTGAAGTGTTAATCAGATAATATTTTAATAGGCATAATTAGGACTGATTATTTTAATTCTCACTAAATTATGTGTATTTATGGGGCCAAAAATTTTGAAACGCTCAAATAACTTTTTCAAATATCTGTTTCTAATGCATCTTACTTATGTTTTGGGAGAAAATAGTATCGTAGAATATTCATATCGAAATGTTAATTGAACAATCTTATAATAGGCCTAACTAGGAGTAATTATATTAATTTGCACGAAACTATGCGTATTTATGGGGCCAAAAATAAAATAAATCAATGAACTTGTTTAAACAGCAGTTTTTAATGCATATTACTTTTGTTTTGTGCCAAATTAGCATCATAGAATATTCATATAGATGTTTTAATTAGATAATCTTATAATAGGCATAATTAGAAGTAATTATATTAATTTGCATGAAATTATATGCATTTATGCGGCAAAAAGTTTGAAAAACTCAATTAACTAATTTAAACTGCTGTTTTTTTAATGCATCTTACTTATTTTTTGTGCAAACCTAGTGTCACAGAATATTCATATCGAAGTATTAATTGGATAATCTTCTAATAGGCACAATCAGGAGTAATTATATTAATATTCACGAAATTATAAGCAACGAGACAATAAATTTTGAAAATCATAAACAACTTGTTTAAACGGCAGTTTTAGATGTATCTTATTTATGTTTTATGAAAAAAATACTATTATAGGATATTCATATTGGAGTGTAAAGTGGATAATTATATAATAGGCATAATTATGAGTAATTATATTAATTTTCGTGATATTATGTGTAGTTATGCTGAAATTTTTTTTTAAAAACTCAAACAACTTGTTTTAACAACTGCTTTTAATGCGTCTTACTTATTTCTTATGCAAAATTCGTGTTGTAGAATGTTCATATCGAAGTGTTGATTGGATAATGTTCTAATAGGTATAATTAGGAGTAATTATTTTAATTTTCATGAAATTTTGTGTCGTTATGAGGTAATAAATGTTAATTGGACAATCATATATTTGTGCAAAATTAGCGTTACAGAATATTTATATCTATGTTTTAATTGGACAATCATATAATAGGCATAATTAGGAGTAATTATATCATTTTTTATGAAATTATATGTAGTTATGCAGCCAACAAATTTTAAAAACTCAAACAATTTGTTTAAACAACCGTTTTTAATGCATCTTATTTATGTTTTGTGCAAAATTTGTGTCGTACAATGTTCATATCGAAGTGTCGATTGGATAATCTACTAATAGGTATAATTAGGAGTAATTATATTAATTTTCACGAAATTATGTATAGTTATGAGTCAAGAAATATTAAAAAACTTAAACAACTTGTTTAAACAGCAGTCTCTAATATATCTTACTTATGAATTATGAAAAGTTAGTGTCGTAGGATATTCATGTCGTAGTGCTAATTGAACAATCTTATAATAGGCATAATTAGGAGTAATTATATCAATTTGCAAGAAATTATGTATACTTATGCGGCCAAATTTTTTTAAAAACATAAACAACTTGTTTAAACATCCATTTTTAATGAATCTTTCTTATGTCTCGTGTAAAATTTGTGTCGTAGAATGTTCATATCGACCTGTTAATTGGCTAATACTTTAATGGGCGTAATTAGGAGTAATTATATTAATTTTTACGAAATTATGTGCAGTTATGATGGCAAAAATGTTGAAAAACTTAACTTCTTTAAATAGCAGTTTCTAATACATCTTACTTATGTTTTGGGTAAAAATAGTGCCCTAAAATTTTCGTTTTGAAGTGTTAATTGAACAATCTTATAATAGGAACAATTACAAATAATTATATTAATTTACACCAAATTATGTGTAGTTATGCGGCAAAATTTTTTTATAAAGTAAAATAACTTGTTTAAACAACAGCTTTTAACGCATCTTACTTATGTTTTGTGTAATATTAGGCTTATAGAATATTCATATCGAAGTTTTTGTTGGACAATTTTACAATTGGCGTAATTAGGAGTAATTATATTAATTTGCATGAAATTATATATAGTTATGCGGCCAAAAATTTTGAAAACCTCAAACAACTCGTTTGAACTGCAATTTTTAATGCATCTTACTTATGTTTTGCGTAAAATTAGTGTCATGGAATATTCATATGGAAGTTTTAATAGGACAATCTTATAATAGGCATAACCAGGAGTAATTATTTTAATTTGCACGAATTTTGTGCAGTTGCGCGGCCAAAAATTTTCATAAAGCCAAACAACTTATTCAAACAACAGTTTTTAACGCATCTTACTTATGTTTTGTGCAAAATTAGCATTATCAAATATTCATATCGAAGTTTTAAATGGACGGCTTTATAATAGAAGTAATTAGGAGTAATTATATTAATTTTCACGAAATTATGTGTAGTTATGAGGGCGAAATTGTTGAAAACTCAAACAAGTTTTTTAAATAGCACTTTCTAATGCATCTTACTTATGTTTTATGAGAAATTAGTATCGTAGAATATTCATATCAAAGTGTTAAGTGAAAAATCTTATAACATACGTAATTAGGAGTAATTATATTAATTTATACGAAATTATGTGCAGTTATGCCGCCAAAAAATTTGGGAAGATCAAACAACTTGTTTAAACAGCTATTTTTAATGCATCTTACTTATGTTTTGTGCAAAATTAGTGTTGTAGAATATTCATATCGAAGTTTTAATTAAAGAATCTTACTTTTACACTAAATATCTTCTTTGATTTGTCGATTTGCATAACAATCTTGAATTTTGTAATTTGCCTTGTTTGAGTTTTGTGCAGGGATTAACATGTAAATGGATTAGTGCACAAGAACCAAGACTAATGGGATACAAGAGCTTGATCAAGACTGCATTAGGCTTAGATTTAGTTAGACTCAATCTGGGTTGAATTGGTCAAGATTAATTGAGCTTAAACAACAAAGAAAAATGCTTATGCCCAGTAAATTGTTATAACGGTTCAGTAATAGTTCTAACGATTCATCTCAATACTCAAAAATATTCTAAGGCAAAAAATTCTCAAAGAAACCAGAGTGTATCGTTATGTAACGATTCGGTAATTGTTATAACGATTCAGTGAATCGTTATAACATTTCAGCTCAATTGATCCAATGACTATTCTTTCTAAACCGTTATAACGATTCCCAAACCGTTATAACAGTTCAGGCCGAAAATAGTTTCTTCAGCTGTTTCAGAAGATCAATTTTAAAATGTTCACCTCTCTCACTGATAGCAGGTAGATCCAACTAGCTAAATCATTACTCCAGAGAGCTTACTAGCCATATACAAAGTGAGAGAGATAATTCAAGAGATTGAAACACTCAATTAGAAAAATTCTTGTTTAAGCTCAATCTTGCTTCTCTCTATTCTCCCAACTTGATCCTTTGTGATCTTCTTGTAAATATTTTTTTGAGCTGTAGTTCTCACCTTTTTGAGCGTGTTGTCACTCACTTCTTATTTTTGAGTGTGTTGTCACTCTTGTTACCGATAGGTTTGGCGCCTATTTTTGTGTAAGGGACCAAGTTCTACAAGTGTAAAACTCTGATCGGCTCAACCTAAATTGTTGGAGGTTGAGAGTCCCGGAGACGTAAGCATTTTTTAAGCCAAACTCTGTTACATCTTGTGTTCTTGTTTGATCTTTTATTTTATTTTCTCACATTTCTTTAATTACTATATTCTTGTGAGAATTGAATCGAATTAAATTGTATTCCGCTGCCATTACATTTGAAAATTAAGCCTCAAATCGGTTTATATATTTCTACCTTAGGTTCTTTACATTCTTCCACTATTTTGACCGCTAATACCATCATCCTAGGGCTATCACTTACAATAGGCATATTTAGGAGTAATTATATTAATTTATAAGAAATTATGTGTAGCTATGCTGCCAATTTTTTTGAAAAACTCAAATAACTTGTTTAAATAGTTATTTTTAATGCATCTTACTTATATTTTGTGCAAAATTAGTGCCGTAAAATATTCATATCAACATTTTAATTATAAGATCATATAATAGGCATGCTTAGGAGTAATAATGTTAATTTATAAGAAATTATGTGTAATTATGCGGCCCAAAATTTTGAAAAACTCAAATAACTTGTTTAAACAGCAGTTTTTAAAGCCTTTTACTTATGTTTTGTGCAAAACTAGTGTTATAGAATGTTCATATTGAAGTGTTAATCAGATAATATTTTAATAAACATAATTAGGACTGATTATTTTAATTCTCACTAAATTATGTGTATTTATGGGGCCAAAAATTTTGAAACGCTCAAATAACTTTTTCAAATAGCTGTTTCTAATGCATCTTACTTATGTTTTGGGAGAAAATAGTATCGTAGAATATTCATATCGAAATATTAATTGAACAATCTTATAATAGGCCTAACTATGAGTAATTATATTAATTTGTACGAAACTATGCGTATTTATGGGGCCAAAAATAAAAAAAAATCAAACAACTTGTTTAAACAACAGTTTTTAATGCATCTTACTTTTGTTTTGTTTCAAATTAGCGTCATAGAATATTCATATCGAATTTTTAATTAGATAATCTTATAATAGGTATAATTATGAGTAATTATATTAATTTGTATGAAAATATATGCAGTTATGCAGCAAAAAATTTGAAAAACTCAATCAACTAGTTTAAACTGTTGTTTTTTAATGCATCTTACTTATATTTTGTGAAACTTAGTGTCGTAGAATATTCATATCGGAGTATTAATTGGATAATATTCTAATAGGCACAATCAGGAGTAATTATATTAATTTTCATGAAATTATAAGTAATGACACAATAAATTTTGAAAATCTTAAACAACTTGTTTAAACAGCAATTTCAGACGTATCTTAATTTTGTTTTATGAAAAAAATACTGTTATAGTATATTCATATTAATTTGCGCGATGTTAAGTGTAGTTATGCAGAAAAAAAATTAAAAAACTCAAACAACTTGTTTAAACAGCCGTTTTTAATGCGTCTTACTTATTTCTTATGCAAAATTCGTGTTGTAGAATGTTCATATCGAAGTGTTAATTTGATAATGTTCTAATAGGCATAATTAGGAGTAATTATATTAATTTTCATGAAATTTTGTGTCGTTATGAGGTAATAAATGTTAAAAATTTTAAACAACTTGTTTAAACAGCAATTTCTAATGTATCTTACTTATGTCTTATGAAAAATTAGTGTCCTCTGATATTCATATCGAAGTGTTAATTTGATAATTTTATAATAGACATAGTTAGGCACAATTATATTAATTCGCTCAAAATTATGCGCAATATTGATTCAAAAAATGTTGAAAATCTTACACTACTTGTTTAAAAAACAGTTTTGAATGCATCTTACTTATATTTGTGCAAAATTAGCGTTACAGAATATTCATATCTAAGTTTTAATTGGACAATCATATAATAGTCATAATTCGGAGTAATTATATCAATTTTCATGAAATTATATATAGTTATGCGGCCAACAAATTTTAAAAACTCAAACAACTTGTTTGAACAACCGTTTTTAATGCATCTTATTTATGTTTTGTGCAAATTTTGTGTCGTACAATATTCATATCGAAGTGTCGATTGGATAATCTACTAATAGGTGCAATTAAGAGTAATTATATTAATTTTCATGAAATTATGTATAGTTATGAGTCAAAAAATGTTAAAAAGTTAGTGTCATAGGATATTCATATCGCAGTGCTAATTAAACAATCTTTTAATAGTCATAATTAGAAGTAATTATATCAATTTGCAAGAAATTATGTATACTTATACGGCCAAAAATTTTGAAAAACACAAACAACTTGTTTAACACAGCCATTTTTAATGCATCCTTCTTATGTCTCGTGCAAAATTAGTGTCGTAAAATATTCATATCGACCTGTTAATTGGCTAATATTTTAATGGACGTAATTAGGAGTAATTATATTAATTTTTACGAAATTATGTGCAGTTATGAGGCAAAAAATATTGAAAAACTTAACTTTTTTAAATAACAGTTTCTAATACATCTTACTTATGTTTTGGGGGAAAAATAGTGGCCTAAAATATTCGTTTTGAAGTGTTAATTGAATAATCTTATAATAGGCACAATTATGAATAATTATACTAATTTACACCAAATTATGTGTAGTTATGCGGCCAAATTTTTTTATAAAGGCAAACAACTTGTTTAAACAGCAGCTTTTAACGCATTTTACTTATGTTTTGTGCAATATTAGGCTTATAAAATATTCATATCGAAGGTTTTGTTGGACAATTTTATAATTGGCATAATTAGAAGTAATTATATTAATTTGCATGAAATTATATGTAGTTATGCGGCCAAAAATTTTAAAAACCTCAAACAACTCGTTTAAACAACATTTTATTAATGCATCTTACTTATGTTTTGCGCAAAATTAGCGTCATGGAATATTCATATCGAAGTTTTAATAGGACAATCTTATAAAAGGCGTAACCAGGAGTAATTATTTTAATTTGCACAAATTTTGTGCAGTTGCGCGGCCAAAATTTTTCATAAAGCCAAACAACTTGTTTAAACAACAGTTTTTATATTGGAGTGTGAAGTGGATAATTATATTAGACATAATTAGGAGTAATTATATTAATTTGCGCGATGTTATGTGTAGTTATGCTGCAAAAAAATTTAAAAAACTCAAACAACTTGTTTAAACAATTGTTTTTAATGCGTCTTATTTATTTCTTATGCAAAATTCGTGTTGTAGAATGTTCATATCGAAGTGTTAATTGGATAATATTCTAATAGGCATAATTAGATGTAATTAAATTAATTTTCATGAAATTTTGTGTCGTTATGAGGTAATAAATGTTAAAAATCTTAAACAACTTGTTTAAACGATAATTTCTAATGTGTCTTACTTATGTCACATGAAAAATTAGTGTCCTCTGATATTCATATCGAAGTGTTAATTATATTAATTTTTAGGAGTAATTATATTAATTTTTACGAAATTATGTGCAGTTATGAGGCACAAAATGTTGAAAAACATAACTTTTTAAATAACAGTTTCTAATGCATCTTACTTATGTTTTGGAGAAAAATAGTGCCCTAAAATATTTGTTTTGAAGTATTAATTGAACAATCTTATAATTGGTTGTTTACCCTTGAAAAGATCTCAAGGGTAGAGCAGCTAAACATTTTAAAATAATAATAAATGATCAGCAATAAATCATAAGAAAAAGGAGAGAAGGGCAAGATAGGGGAAAACCAGTCAGAAGAAGTTGCCGCTGAACACCGGAGCAAGTCTATTTGTCCCACAAGTCATTCGAGGTGGATGACACTCAAGAGATTCAAGAGAAAGAGAGACATCTCTTGAGGAGTCATCCATGTGATCATTTTTTCTCTGACAAGTGGGACCCACCTGACAGTCCCACACAAACAACCCTAACAGCCTGAACCTAGCCTACCCACTAAATCTAATCAAGCCGGAACAAGGATTAAGCATTGATCCCACAAGGAAATCCTAAACAAGAGTCAGAGGTATAAAACCCCTGCCACCCCCAATTCATTCGAGGTGAATAACCCTCAGGAGATTCAAGAGAGAGATCTCCTGATGTGTCATCCATCTGATTATTCTTCACTTACAGGTGGGTCCCACACCTCAGTGATAGAAATCAAGGAAAGTCAAGATTAAACCCTGAGAACCAACCCTCAGATCAAACACTCAAAGCAAACCCTAAGAACTGAAGCAGTACAATCCCTGTACAACAAAAACTGTGTCAATGCCAAGCCATCATTTTGATACAGCCAATCACAAAAAATTACAGGTGGGTTTGGACCCGTTTTGGCGCTTCTGGACCCGTTTTCGGCGGTACCGACGAGGTCGGGTCCAGTTTTAATGTTTCGCGCTCCCGGACTCGTTTTCGGCGGTACCGAGGGCGTCAAATCCCGTTTTCAAGTTTTGCGCTCCCGAACCCGTTTTCGGCGGTACCGAGGGCGTCGCGTCCCATTTTCATGTTTTGCGTTCCCAGACCCGTTTTCGGCGATACCTACGACGTCGGGTCCTATTTTATGGTTTGGACTCCCGGACTCATTTTCGGCGGTACCGAGGGCTTCGGGTCCCATTTACATGTTTTTGCGCTCCCGGACTCATTTTCGGCGGTACAGAGGGAGTCGGGTCCCGTTTTCATGATTTGAGCACCCGAATCAATTTTTGGCGGTACCGACGGCGTCAGGTCCAGTTTTCATGTTTTGCACTCATGGACCCCTTTTCGGCTGAAGCGACAGCGTCGGGTCCAATTTTCTTGTTTTGCGCTCCCGGACCCGTTTTCGGCGTTACCGACGGCATGGGGGTACCGTTTCCATGTTTTGTGCTCTCGGACACATTTTCGGCGGTACCTAGGGTGTTGTGTCCCGTTTTATTGTTTTCCGTTCTGGGACCCGTTTTTGACGGTACCGAAGGCGTCGGGTCTCGTTTTCATGTTTTGCGCTCCCAGACTCATTTTCAGCGGGACCGAGGGCGTCGGGTCCCGTTTTCATGTTTTGCGTGCCCGTACTTATTTTCGGAGGTACCGACGGCGTCGGGTCCCGTTTTCATGTTTTAAGCCCCAAAACCCATTTTCGGCGGGACCGAGGGCGTCGGGTCCCGTTTTCTTATTTTGCGTTGCAGGACCCGTTTTCGACGGTACCGACGGCGTCGGGTTTCGTTTTCATGTTTTGCGCTCACGGACCCATTTTCGGTGATACCGAGGTCGTAGGGTCCTGTTTTCATGTTTTGCGCTTCCGAACTCATTTTCGGCGGTACCGAGGGCGTCGCGTCCCGTTTTCATATTATGCGCTCCTAGACCCGTTTTCGGCGGTACAGATGGCGTCGGGTCCCGTTTTCATTTGTTGCGTTCCCGAAATTATTTTCGGCGGTACTGAAGGCGACGGGTCCCATTTTCATGTTTTGCGCTCACGGACCCGTTTTCGGCGGCACCGAGGGCGTCGGGTCCCGTTTTCATGTTTTGCGCTCACGGACCGTTTTCGGCGGTACCGACGGCGTCGGGTCCAATTTTCATGTTTTGCGCTCCGGGACTCATTTTCGGCGATACCGACGGCGTCGGGACCCATTTTCATGTTTTGCGCTCCCGGACCTGTTTTCAGCGGTATCGACGGCGTCAGTTCTCGTTTTTATGTTTTGCGCTCTCGGACTCATTTTCGGCAGTACCGAGGGCGTCGTGTCCAGTTTTCATGCTTTGCGCTCCAGAACCCGTTTTAGACGGTACCGAGGGCGTCTGGTCCCGTTTTCATGTTTTGCACTTCCGGACCCATTTTCGGCGGTACCTACGGCGTCCGGTCCCGTTTTAATGTTTTGCGCTTCCAGACCCGTTTTCAGCGGTACGTACGGCGTCGTGTATATTTTTCATGTTTTGCGCTCCCGAACTCTTTTTCGGCGGTACCGACAGCGTCGGGTCCAGTGTTCATGTTTTGTTCTCCCGGACTTATTTTCGGCGGTATCGTGGGCGTCGGGTCCCGTTTTCATGTTTTGCTCTCCCGAACTCATTTTCAGCGGTACAGAGGGCGTCAGGTCCCGTTTTCATTCTTTGCGCAACCGGACCCATTGTCGGCGTTACTGAAGGCGTCAGGTCCCTTTTTCATGTTTTATGCTCCCGGTCCCGTTTTCGAAGATATCGAGGGCGCGTTTTTGGAGATACCGATGGCGTCAGGTCCCTTTTTCGGAGAAACCAAGGGCGTCGGGTCTTGTTTTCATGTTTTGCGCTTGCGGAATCATTTTCGGCGGTACTGAAGGCGACGGGTACCGTTTTCACGTTTTGCGCTCCCAGACACGTTTTCGGCAGTACCGAGGGCGTCGAGTCCCGTTTCATGTTTTGCGCTCCCGAACCCATTTTTGACGGTACTGAGGGCGTCGTGTCCCATTTTCATGTTTTGCGCTCCCGGACCCGTTTTCGGCGGTACCGACGGTGTCGGGTCCAGTTTTCATGTTTTGCGCTCCCGGACTCATTTTCAGCGGCACCGAGGGCGTCGGGTCCCGTTTTCATGTTTCGCGCTCCCGGACCCATTTTCGGCGGTACCGACGACTTCAGGTCCAGTTTTCTTGTTTCCCGCTCCCGGACCCTTTTTCAGCGGTACCGACGGCGTCGGGGCCGATTTTCATGTTTTGTGCTCCCAGACTCATTTTCATAGGTGCCGAGGGCGTCGTGTCCCGTTTTCATGTTTTGCGCTCTAGGACCCGTTTTCGGCGTCGTGTCCCGTTTTCATGTTTTGAGCTCCATGACTCATTTTCGGCGGTACCGACGGCGTCGGGACCCGCTTTGATGTTTTGCGCCCTCGGACTCATTTTGGGCGGTACCGACGGCGTCGGGTGCAGTTTTCATGTTTTGCGCCCCCGGATCCATTTTCGGCTGTACCGACGCCGTCGGCTCCCGTTTCATGTTTTTCGCTCCTAGATTTATTTTTGGCGGTACCGAGGGTGTCTGTCCCATTTTCATGTTTTGCGTTTTAGGACTCCTTTTCGGCGGTACCGAGGGCGTCGTGTCCCGTTTTCATGTTTGCGCTCCCGGACCCGTTTTCGACGGTACCGAGGGCGTCGGGTCCCGTTTTGATGATTTGCGCTCCCCGACTCATTTTCGGCGGTACCGAGGGCGTTGTGTCTCGTTTTCATGTTTTGCGATCCTGGACCCGTTTTCATCTTTTGCGCTCCCGGACCCTTTTTCAGCGGTACCGACGTCGTCAGCTCCCGTTTTCATGTTTTGCGTTCTGGGACTCATTTTCGGCGGTACCGAGGGCGCCGTGTCCCGTTTCATGTTTTGCGCTGCAGGATCCGTTTTCGGCGATACCGAGGGCGTTGGGTCCTGTTTTCATGTTTTGCGCTGGAGGACCGGTTTTCGGCGGTACCGAGGGTGTCGGGTCCCGTTTTCATGTTTTACGCTATCGGACCCATTTTCGGCGGTACCGACGGCGTCGGGCCCTGCTTTCATGTTATGCGTTCTCGGAATTATTTTCGGTGGTACCGAGGGCGTCGGGTCCCGTTTTCTTGTTCTCCGCTCCCAGACCCGTTTTCGACGGTACCGACGACGTCAGATCCCTTTTTCATGTTTTGCGCTCTCGGACCGGTTTTCGGCGATACCGACGCCGTCGGGTCCCGTTTTCATGTTTTTCGGTTCTGGACTCATTTTTGGCGGTACCGAGGGCATCATGTCCCATTTTCGTGTTTTGCGCTCTAGACCCCTTTTTGGCAGTACCGACGGCATCGGGAGCCGTTTTCATGTTTTGCGCTCCCAGTCCCATTTTCGGCGGTACCGAGGATGTTGGGTCCCGTTTTCATATTTTGCACTCCCGGATTCATTTTCGACGGTACCGAGGGAGTCGGGTCCCGTTTTCATGTTTTGCGCTCCCGGACCCATTTTTGGCGGTACCGACGTCGGAGAGTTTCGTTTTCATGTTTTGCGCTCCAAGACCAGTTTTCGGCGGGATCGAGGGCGTCGGGTCTCGCTCTCATGTTTTGCGCTCCCGGACCCATTTTCGGCGGTACCGAGGGCGTTGGGTCCCGTTTTCATGTTTTGCGCTCCCGGATTCATTTTAGGCGGGGCGTCGGGTCCCGTTTCCATGTTTTGCGCCCCCGGACCCGTTTTTGGTGTTACCTACAGCGTCGGGTCCCGTTTTCTTATTTTTCGCTCCCGAAATCATTTTCGACGGTACTAAAGGCGACGGGTTCCGTTTTCATGTTTTGCGCTCCCGGACCCGTTTTCGGCGGTACCGATGGCGTCGTGTCAAGTTTTCATGTTTTGCGCTCTTGGACCCGTTTTTAGCGGTACCGACGGCGTCGGTTCCCGTTTTCATGTTTTGCGCTCTTGGACTCATTTTCGGCTATACCGAGGGCATCGTGTCCAGTTTTAATGCTTCGCGCTCCAGGACCCGTTTTCGGCGGTATCGAGGGCGTCAGGTTCCGTTTTCAAGTTTTGCGCACCAGGACCCATTATCGGCTGTACCGACGGCGTCCGGTCCCGTTTTCATGTTTTGCGCTCCCGGGCCCGTTTTCGGCGGTACCAACGACGTCGGGTACATTTTTCATGTTTTGCGCTCCCAGACTCTTTTTCGGCGGTACCGACGGCGTCAGGTCCAGTTTTCAAGTTTTGCGCTCCTGTACTCATTTTAGGCGGGACCGAGGGCGTCGGTCCCGATTTCATTGTTTGCTCTCCCGTACTCATTTTCGGCGGGACCGAGGGCGTCGTGTGCAGTTTTCATGTTTTGCGCTCTTGGATTAGTTTTCGGCGTTGTTTCCCGTTTTAATGTTTTACGCTCCAAGACTCATTGTCTGCGGTACCGACGGCATTGTTTCCTGTTTTCATGTTTTGAGCTCATAGACTCATTTTTAGTGGTATAGAGGGTTTCGGGTCCCGTTTTTATTTTTTGCGTAACCGGTCCCATTGTCGCCGTTACCTAGGGCGTTAGGTCCCGTTTTCATATTTTGCGCTTTCGGACACATTTTCGACAGTACCGAGGGCGTCGGGTCTCGTTTTCATGTTTTATGCTATCGGGCCCATTTTCGGAGATACCGAGGGTGTCGGGTCCCATTTTGATGTTTTGCGTTAGCAGAATCATTTTCGACGGTACTGAAGGCGACGGGTCCCGTTTTCATGTTTTGCGCTCCCAGACTCGTTTTCGGCGGTACCGAGGGTGTCGAGTCCCGTTTCATGATTTGCGCTCCCGAACCCGTTTTCGACTATACTGAGGGCGTCGTGTCCCGTTTTCATGTTTTGCGCTCCCGGACCCGTTTTCGGCGGTACCGACGGCGTCGGGTCAAGTTTTCATGTTTTGCGCCCCGGACTCATTTTTGGCGGTACCGCGGGTGTCGGGTCCCGTTTTCATGTTTGGCGCTTCCGGACCCATTTTCGGCGGTACCGAGTTGTGGGGTCCAGTTTTCATGTTTCCTGCTCCCGGACCCGTTTTCGGCGGTACCGACGGCGTCGGGTCCTATTTTCATGTTTTGTGCTCCTAGACTCATTTTCGGCGGTACCGAGGGCATCGTGTCCTGTTTTTATCTTTTACGCTCAAGGACCCGTTTTCGGCGGTACAGACGAGTCGCGTCCCGTTTCATGTTTTGGGCTCGAGGAGCTGTTTTCGGCGGTACCGATGACGTCGGGTCCTGTTTTAATGTTTTGCGCTCCGAGACCCATTTTCGGCGGTACCGATGGCGTCGGGTCCCGCTTTCATGTTCTGCGCTCCCGAACTCATTTTCGGTGGTACCGAGGGCGTGAGGTGCAGTTTTCATATTCTGCGCTCCCGGACCCGTTTTTAGCGGTACCGACTCCGTCTGGTCCCGTTTGCATTTTTTCGATACAGGATTCATTTTTGGCGGTACCGAGGGCGTCGTGTCCAATTTTCATGTTTTGCGCTCCAGGACCCCTTTTCGGCAGTACTGATAGCGTCAGGTCCCGTTTTCATGTTTTGCGCTCCCGGACTCATTTTCGGCGGGACCGAGGGCGTCGGGTCCCGTTTTCGTTGGCACGGAGGGCGTCGGGTCCCGTTTTCATGTTTTGCGCTCCCCGACTCATTTTCGGTGGTACCGAGGGCGTCGTGTCCCATTTTAATGTTTTACGCTCCAGGACCCGTTTTCGGCGGTACCGACGCGTCACGTCCCGTTTTCATCTTTTGCGCTCCCGGACCCTTTTTCGGCGGTATCGACCGCGTCGGGTCCCGTTTCATGTTTTGCGTTCATGGACTCATTTTCGGCGGTACCTGTGGGCATCGTGTCCCGTTTCATGTTTTGCACTCTAGGACCTGTTTTCGGCGGTACCAACGGCGTAGAGTCCCGATTTAATGTTTTGTGTTCCTGGACCCGTTTTCGGCGGAACCGACGGCGTCGGGTCCCGCTTTGATGTTTTTTGCTCCCGGAATCATTTTCGGTGGTAAAGAGGGTGTCGGGTCTCGTTTTCAAATTTAGCGCTCCCGGACCCATTTTCGGCGGTACCGACGGCGTAGATTTTCGTGTTCATGTTTTGCGCTCCTGGACACGTTTTCGGCGGTACCGACGGCGTCGGATCCCGTTTTCATGTTTTGCGCTCTCGGAACCGTTTACGACAGTACCAACGTCGTCGGGTCTCGTTTTCATGTTTTTCTCTTTTGGACTCATTTTTGGCGGTACCGAGGGCGTCGTGTACCATTTTCATGTTTTGCGCTCGAGGACCCCTTTTCGGCGGTACCGACGGCGTCGGGACCCATTTTCATGTTTTGCGCTCCTGGACTCATTTTGCGGCAGGACCGAGGGCGTCGTGTCCCGTTTTCATGTTTTGCGCTCCAGACCGTTTTCGGTGATGCCGACGGCATAGGGTCCCGTTTTCATGTTTTGCGCAATCGGACCCATTGTCGGCGGTACCGAGGGTGTCGGGTCTAGTTTTCTTGTTTTATGCTCCCGGACCGTTTCGGCGTTACCGTGGGCGTCGGATCCCGTTTCCATGTTTTGCGCTCTTAAACTCATTTTCGGCGGTACCGAGGGCGTCGGGTCCTGTTTTGCTCTCCCGCACCCATTTTCTGCGGTACCGAGGGCATTGGGTCCAGTTTTCATGTTTTGCCCTCCATGACTCATTTTCTGCGGTACCGAGGTCGTCGTGTCCTATTTTCATGTTTTGCGTTGAAGGACCTAATTTTGATGGTATCGAGACCGTCGTGTCCCGTTTTCTTGTTTTGCGATCACGGACCCGTTTTCGGCGGTACCGACGGCGTCGGGTCCTATTTTCATGTTTCGCGCTCAAGGACCCATTTTCGGCAGTACCGACTACGTCGGGTCCTGTTTTCATGTTTCGCGCTCAAGGAACCGTTTTCGGCTGTACCGACGGCGGCGGCTCCCGTTTTCATGTTTTGCGCTCCCGGACCCGTTTTCGACGGTACCGAGGGCGTCACGTCACGTTTTTATGTTTTGCGTTCCTGGACCAGTTTTCAACGGTACCGACGGCGTCGAGTCCAGTTTTTATGTTTTGCGCTCTCGGACCGGTTTTCGGCGGTATCGACGTCGTCGGGTCTCGCTTTCATATTTGGCGCTCCTGGACCCATTTCTGGCGGTACCGAGGGTGTCGGGTCCCATTTTTATGTTTTGCGCTCACGGACTCATTGTCGGCGGTATCGAGGGCGTTGGGACCCATTTCCATGTTTTGCGCTCCCGGACCCGTTTTCGGCCGTCCGACGGCGATGGGTCCAGTTTTGATGGTTCGCATTCAAGGACCCGTTTTCGGCTGTACCGACGGCGTCGGGTCCCGTTTTAATGTTTTGCGCTCTCGGACCCGTGTTCGGCGGTACCGAGGGCGTCGCGTCACGTTTGCATGTTTTGCGCTCCCGGACCCATTTTCGGCGGTACCGACGGCGTCGGGTCGAGTTTTTATGTTTTGCCCTCTCAGACCAGATTTCGGCGGTACCGACGGCGTCGGGTCTCGCTTTCATGTTTTGCTCATCCAGACTCATTTTCGGCGGTACCGAGGGCGTCGGGTCCCGTTTTCATGTTTTGCGTTCCCGGACCCATTTTCGGCGGTACCGAGGGCGTCGGGTCCCGTTTTCATGTTTTGCGCTCCCGGACCCATTTTCGGCGGTACTTTGCGCTCCCGGACTCATTTTCAGCGGTATTGACGGCGTAGAGTTCCGTTTTCATGTTTTGCGCTCCCGGACTCTTTTTCGGCGGTATCGAAGGCGTCGGGTCCAGTTTTCATGTTTCGCGCTCAAGAACTCGTTTTTGGCTTTACCGACGGCGTCGGGTCCCGTTTTCATGTTTTGCCCTCCCGGACACATTTTCGACGGTACCGAGGGCGTCGTGTCACGTTTCATGTTTTGCGTTCCCGGACCCATTTTCGGCGGTACCGACGACGTCGGGTCCAGTTTTCATGTTTTGCTCTCCCGGACCTGTCTTCGACGAAACCGATGGCGTTAGGTCTCGCTTTCATGTTTTGCGCTCCCGGACTCATTTTTGGCGGTACCGACGGCGTCGGGTCCCGTTTTCATGTTTTGCGCTCCCAGACTCATTTTCGGTGGGACCGAGGGTGTCGGGTCCCGTTTTCATGTTTTGCACTCCCGGACTCATTTTTGTCGGTACCGAGGGCATCGGGTCCCGTTTTCATATTTTGCGCTCCCGCAACCATTTTCGGCGGTACGAGGGCATTGGGACCCGTTTCATGTTTTGCGCTACCAGAATTATTGTCGGCGGTATTGAGGGCGTCGTGTCCTGTTTTCAAGTTTTGCGCTCCCAGACCCGTTTTTGGCGGTACTGAGGGCGTCGTGTCCTGTTTTCATGTTTTGCGCTCCCGGACTCATTTTCGGCGGTAGCGAGAGCGTCGTGTCCCATTTTCGTGTTTTGCGCTCTGGGACCCGTTTTCATGTTTTGTGCTCCCTGACTCATTTTCTGCGGGACCGAGGGCGTCGGGTCCCGTTTTCATGTTTTGCGCTCCAGAACCCGTTTTCGGCGGTACCGACGGCGTTGGGTCCAGTTTTCATGTTTTGTGCTCCCGGACTCGTTTTCAACGGTACCGAGGGTGTCAGATCCCGTTTTCATGTTTTGCGCTCCCGGACCCATTTCCGGCGGTACCGACGGCGTAGATTTCCGTTTTCACGTTTTGCGCTCCTACACCCGTTTTCGGCGGTACCGACGGCGTCCGGTTCCGCTTTCATGTTTTGCGCTCCCGTACTCATTTTCGGCGCTCGAGTGTTTTCATTTTGCTCTCCCGCAGCCATTTTCTGCGTTACCGAGGGCGTTGGGTCCAGTTTACATGTTTTGCGCTCCAAGAGGCATTTTCTGCGGTACCGAGGGCGTCATGTCCTGTTATCATGTTTTGCACTCGAGGACCGAATTTCGAAGGTATCGAGGCCGTCGTGTCCCGTTTTCATGTTTTGCGCTCACGGACCTGTTTTCGATGGTACAGACGGCGTCGGGTCTTGTTTTCATGTTTCGCGCTCGAGACCGTTTTTGGGTTTGCGAAACGGCGTCGGTCCCATTTTCATGTTTTGCGTTCTGGACCGGTTTCGTCGATCGTGTCGGAGTCCGATTTTATGTTTTGCGCTCTCGGACCCGTTTCCCGCGGTAACGACGGCGTCGGGCTCTCTTTCATTTTCGGCGGTACCAAGGGCGTCGGGTCTCGTTTTCATGTTTCGCGCTCCCGGACCCATTTTCGGCGGTACCGAGGGCGTTGGGTCCCGTTTTCATGTTTTGCGCTCCTGGACTTATGTTCGGCAGTATTGAGGGCGTCGGAACCCATTTTCATGTTTTGCGCTCCCGGACCCATTTTCGGCGGTACCGACGGCGTCTGATCCAGTTTTCATGTTTCGCGCCCAAGGACCCGTTTTCGGCTGTACCGACGGCGTCGGGTCCTATTTTCATGTTTTACGCCCCCGGACACGTTTTCGGCGGTACAGAGGGCGTCTCGTCACGTTTTCATGTTTTGCGTTCCCGGATACGTTTTCGGCGGAATCGACGGCGTCGGGTCCAGTTTTCATGTTTTGCTTTCCCGGACTCATATTCGGCGGTACCGAGGGCGTCATGTCCCGTTTTCATGTTTAGCGCTCCAGAACCCGCTTTCGGCGGTGCCGACGCGTCGCGTCCAGTTTTCATGTTTTGCGCTTCCGGACGCATTTTCGACGGTACTAAGGGCATCGGGTCCTGTTTTCATATTTTGCGCTCCTGCACCCATTTTCGGCGGTACCGAGGGCGTCGGGTCATGTTTTCAAGTTTTGCGCTCTCGAACTCATTTTCGGCGGTACCGAGGGCGTCATGTCCCGTTTTGTTGTTTTGTGCTCGAGGACCCATTTTGGAAGGCATCGAGGCCGTCGTGTCTCGTTTTCGGCAGTACTGACGGCGTTGGGACCCGATTTCATGTTTTGCATTCCCGGACCCGTTTTCGACGATACCGACGGCGTCGTATCCAATTTTAATATTTCGCGCTCAAGGACCCGTTTTCGGCTGTACCGACGGATCGTGTCCCGTTTTTATGTTTTGCGCTCCTGGACCTGTTTTCGGCGGTACGAAAGGCGTCGCATCACGTTTTCATGTTTTGCGTTCCTGGACCCGTTTTCGGCGGCACCGACGGTGTCGGATCCAGTTTTCATGTTTTTCGCTCCCGGACCCGTTTTCGGCAGTACCGACGGCGTCGTGTCCCGTTTTCATGTTTTGCGCTCCCGGATCCGTTTTCGGCAATACCGATGGCGTCAGGTCCAATTTTCATGTTTTGCGCTCCTAGGCTCATTTAAGGCGGTACAGAGGGCGTCGGGCCGAATTTTCGGCGATATCGACGGCGTCGGGTCCAGTTTTCATGTTTCGCGCTCTCGGACCCGTATTCGCCAGGACCGACGGCGTAGGGTCGTAATTTTATATTTTGCACTCCCGGACTCATTTTCGGCGGTACCGAGGGTGTCATGTCCCGTTTTCATGTTTTGCGCTCCCGGACTCATTTTCGGTTGGACCGACGGAGTCAGGTCCCGTTTTCTGTTTTGCTCTCCCGGACACATTTTCGTCGGTACCGAGGGCGTTGGGTCCCGTTTTCTTGTTTTGCCCTTTCCGATTCATTTTCGACAGTTCTGAGGGCGTCGTGTCCCTTTTTCATGTTTTGCGCTCGAGGACCCGTTTTTGGCGGTACCAACGACGTCGAGTCCCGTTTTCATGTTTTGCGCTCAAGGACCCGTTTTCCTGCATGTGTACCGACGGCGTCGGGTCCTGTTTTCATGTTTTGCGCTCCAGGACCAGTTTTCGGCGGTACCGACGACGTCGGGTCCAGCTTTCATGTTTCGTGCTCAAGGACCCGTTTTCGGCTGTACCGATGGCGTCGGGTCCTTTTTTCATGTTGTGCGCTCCCAGACCGGTTTTCAGCGGTACCGACGGCGTCGGGTCTCACTTTCATGTTTTGCGCTCCCGGACTAATTTTTTGCGGTACCGACGGCGTCGGGTCCTATTTTCATGTTTTGCGCTCCCGGACTCATTTTCGACGGGACCGAGGGCGTCGTGTCCCGTATTCATGTTTTGCGCTCCCGAACCCATTTTCAGCGGTACCGAGGGCGTTGGGTCCCGTTTTCATGTTTTGCGCTCCCGGATTCATTTTCGATGGTACCGAGGGCGTCGTGTCCCGTTTTCATGTTTTGCGCTTGAGGACCCGTTTTCGGCGGTACCAACGCGTCGCGTCCCGTTTTCATGTTTTGTGCTCCCGGACCAATTTTCGACGGTATCAACGGCGTCGGGTCCCGTTTTCAAGTTTTGCGCTCTTCGAATAATTTTCGACGGTACCGAGGGCATCGTGCCCCGTTTTCATGTTTTGCGCTCCCGGACCTGTTTTCGGCGGTACCGACGACGTCGTGTCCAATTTTCACGTTTCGTGCTCAAGGACTCGTTTTCGGCTGTACCGACGGCGTCGGTTCCCGTTTTCATGTTTTGCGCTCCCGAACCCGTTTTCGGCGCTACCGAGGGCGTCGCGTCACGTTTTCATGTTTTGCATTTCCGGACCTGTTTTCGACGGTATCGTGGGCGTAAGGTCCCGTTTTCATGTTTTGCTCTCCTGGACTCATTTTTTACGGTACTGAGGGCGTAAGGTTCCGTTTTCATATTTTGCGCTCCCGCAACCATTTTTGGCGGGACCGAGGGTGTTGGGCCACGTTTTCATGTTTTGCGCTCCCGGACTCATTGTCGATGGTAATGAGGGCGTCGTGTCCGGTTTTCATGTTTTGCGCTCCAAGAACCGTTTTCGACGATACTGACAGTGTAGGGTCCCGTTTTCATGTTTTGCGCAACCGGACCCGTTGTCGGCAGTAACGAGGGCGTCTGGTCCAGTTTTCTTGTTTTGCGCTTCCTAACCCGTTTCCGGAGGTACCGAGGACGTCGGGTCCCGTTTTCATGTTTTGCGCTCCCGGACCCATTTACGACTGTACAGAGGGCGTCGTGTCCCGTTTTCAATTTTTGCGCTCCCGGACTCATTTTCGGCGGTACCGAGGGCGTCGGCTACCGTTTTCTTTTTCTGCGCTCCCGAACCCGTTTTTGGCGGTACCGACGATGTCGGGAGCAATTTTCATGTTTTGCGCTCCCGAACCCGTTTTCGGCGGTATCGACGCCGTCGGGTCCCGTTTTCATATTTTGCGCTATTGGATTCATTTTTTGCAGTACCGAGGGCGTTGTGTGCTATTTTCATGTTTTGCGCTCCCAAACTCATTTTCGGTTGGACCGACGGAGTCGGGTCCCGTTTTCATGTTTTGCGCTCCCGGACACATTTTCATCGGTTCCGAGGGCGTTGGGTCCCGTTTTCATGTTTTGCGCTCCCGGATTCATTTTCAGCGGTACCGAGGGCGTCGAGTCCCGTTTTCATGTGTTGCGCTCCAGGACCCATTTTCGGCGAAACCGACGGCGAAGGGTCTCATTTTAATGTTTTGCGAAACCAGACCCATTGTCGACGGTACCGAGGGCGTCGTGTCCAGTTTAATGTTTTGCACTGCCGGTCCGTTTTCGGCGGTACTGAGGGCCTCGGGTCCCGTTTTCATGTTTTGCGCTCCCGAACTCGTTTTCGGCGGTATCGAGGGCGTCGTGTCCCGTTTTCATGTTTTGCGCTCCCGGACTCATTTTCGGCGGTAACGGGGGCATCGGGTACCATTTTTATGTTTTGCGCTCCCGTACTCATTTTCGGCTGTACAAAGGGCGTCGTGTCCCGCTTTCATATTTTGCGCTCCCCGGCTCATTATCGGCGGGACCGAGGGCGTCGGGTCCCGTTTTCATATTTTGCGCTCCCGCACCCATTTTCGGCGGTACCGAGGGCGTTGGGTCCCGTTTTCATGTTTTGCGCTCCCAGACTCATTTTCGGCGGTATCGATGGCGTCGGGACCCGTTTTCATGTTTTGCATTTCCGAACCCGTTTTCGACGGTAACGACGGCGTCGGGTCTAGTTTTCATATTTCGCGCTCAAGGACCCGTTTTCAACAGAACCGACGGCGTCGGGACCCGTTTTCATGTTTTGCTCTCCCGGACCGGTTTTCGGCGCTACCAAGGGCGTCGGGTCTTGTTTTCATGTTTTGCGTTCCCGAACCCGTTTTCGACGGTACCGTGGGCGTAAGGTCCCGTTTTCATGTTTTGCGCTCCCGCAACCATTTTCATGTTTTGCGCTCCTGGACTCATTTTTGACGGTACCGAGGGTGTTGGGTCCCGTTTTCATGTTTTGCGCTCCCGGACTCATTGTCGGCGGTACTGAGGGCGTCGTGTACCGTTTTCATGTTTTGCGCTCCAAGACCCATTTTGGACGATACCGAGGGCGTCGAGTCCCATTTTCATGTTTTGCGCTCCCGAACCGGTTTTCGGCGGTACCGACGCCGTCGGGTCCCGTTTTCATGTTTTGCGCTATTGGACTCATTTTTTGCGGTACCGAGGGCGTCGTGTCCTATTTTCATGTTTTGCGCTCCCAGACTCATTTTCGGTTGGATCGACGGCGTTGGGTCCCGTTTTCATGTTTTGCGCTCCGCACATTTTCATCGGATTCATTTTGGGTCCCGTTTTAATGTCCTGCGCTCCCGGTTTCATTTTCGGCGTTACCGAGGGCGTCGAGTCCCGTTTTCATGTTTTGCGCTCCATGACCCGTTTTCGGCGAATCCGACGACGTAGGTTCTCGTTTTCATGTTTTACGCAACCGGACGCATTGTCGGCGGTACCGAGGGTGTCGTGTCCAGTTTAATGTTTTGCTATCCCGGACCGGTTTTCGGCGGTACCGAGGGCATCGGGTCCCATTTTCATGTTTTGCGCTCCCGAACTCATTTTCGGCGGAACCGAGGGCGTCGTGTCCCGTTTTCATGTTTTGCGCTCCCGGACTCATTTTCGGCAGTAACGGGGGCATCGGGTCCCATTTTCATGTTTTGCGCTCCCGGACTCATTTTCGGCGGTACAAAGGGCGCCGAAAATGCTTTTATATTTTGCGCTCCCAGACTCATTTTCGACGGGACCGAGGGCGTCGGGTCCCGTTTTCATATTTTGCGCTCCCACACGCATTTTCCGCGGTACCGAGGGCGTTGGGTCCCGTTTTCATGTTTTGCGATCCCGGACTCATTTTCGGCAGTACCGCGGGCGTCATGTCCCGTTATCATGTTTTGCGCTCCCAGACTCATTTTCGGCGGTAACGAGGGAATCGGGTCCCATTTTCATGTTTTGCGCTCCCAAACTCATTTTCGGCGGTATAGAGGGCGTCGTGTCCCGCTTTCATATTTTGTTCTCCCGACTCATTTTCGGCGGGACCTTGGGCGTTGGGTCCGTTTTCATATTTTGCGCTCTAGCACCCATTTTCGGTGAACCGACGGCGCGTCGGGTCCGGTTTCATGTTTTGCGCTCCCGGACTCATTTTCGGCGGTATCGAGGGCGTCGATTCCCGTTTTAATGTTTTGCGCTCCCGAACCCATTTCGGCGATGCAGAGGGTGTTGGGTCCCGTTTTCATGTTTTGCGCTCCCGGACTCATTTTCGACGGGACCGAGGGCGTCGGGTCCCGTTTTCATATTTTGCGCTCCCATACCCATTTTCCGCGGTACCGAGGGCGTTGGCTCCCGTTTTCATGTTTTGCGATCCCGGACTCATTTTCGGCGGTACCGCGGGCGTCATGTCCCGTTATCATGTTTTGCGCTCCCAGACTCATTTTCGGCGGTAACGAGGGCATCGGGTCCCATTTTCATGTTTTGCGCTCCCAAACTCATTTTCGGCGGTATAGAGGGCGTCGTGTCCCGCTTTCATATTTTGTTCTCCCGGACTCATTTTCGGCGGGACCTTGGGCGTTGGGTCCCGTTTTCATATTTTGCGCTCTAGCACCCATTTTCGGTGGTACCGACGCATCGGGTCCAGTTTCATGTTTTGCGCTCCCGGACTCATTTTCGACGGTAGCGAGGGCGTCGATTCCCGTTTTAATGTTTTGCGCTCCCGAACCCATTTCGGCGGTACCGAGGGTGTTGGGTCCCGTTTTCATGTTTTGCGCTCCCGGACTCATTTTCGGCGGTACCGAGGGCGTCGTGTCCTGTTTTCATGTTTTGCGCTCCCGGACTCATTTTTGGCGGTAACGAGGGCATCTGGTCCCATTTTCATGTTTTGCGCTCCTTGACTCATTTTCGGCAGTATAGAGGTCGTCGTGTCCCGCTTTCATATTTTGCGCTCCCGGACTCATTTTCGGCGGGACTTAGGGCGTCGGGTCCCATTTTCATATTTTGCGCTCCCGCACCCATTTTCGGCGGTACCGACGGCGTCGGGTCCAGTTTTCATGTTTTGCGCTCCCAGACTCATTTTCGGCGGTACCGACGGCGTCGCGTCACATTTTCTTGCTTTGTGTTCCTGGACCCGTATTCGGCGCTACCGACATCATAGGGTCCAGTTTTCATGTTTTGAGCTCTAGGACCCGTTTTCGGCGGAACCGACGACGTCGGGTCTCGTTTTCATATTTTGTGCTTTCGGACTCTTTTTCGGCGGTACCGAGGGCGTCGGGTCCCGTTTTCATGTTCTGCGCTCCCGAGCCCTTTTTCGGCGGTACCAAAGACGTCGGGAGCAATTTTCTTGTTTTGCGCTCCCGAACCTGTTTTCGGCGGTACCGAGGGCGTCGGGTCCTGTTTTCATCTTTTGCGCAACCGAACGCATTATCGCGGTACCGATGGCGACGAGTCCCGCTTTCATGTTTTGCGCTCCCGGACTCATTTTCGGCGGTACAGAGGGCGTCGGGTCCCGTTTTCATATTTTGCGCTCTCCGACCCGTTTTTGACGGTACGGAGGGCGTCGTGAACTGTTTTCATGTTTTGCGCTCCCGAACCCGGTTTCGGCGGTACCTTGTGCTCCTTGACTCATTTTCGGCGTTATCGAGGGCGTCGGGTCCCGTGTTCATGTTCTGCGCTCCGGACCGGTTTTCGCCGGTACCGACGGCGTCGGGAGCAGTTTTCACGTTTTGCGCTCCCGGACTCATTTTTGGCGGGACCGAGGGCGACGAGACCCGTTTTCATATTTTGCCCTACCGGACTCGCTTTTCGGCGGAACTGAGAGCGTCAGGTCCCGTTTTCATATTTTGCGCTCTCGGACCCGTTTTCGACGGTAATGAGGGCGTTGTGTCCCGTTTTCATGTTTTGCGCTCTCAGACCAGTTTTCGACAGTACCGACGGCATTGGGTCCAGTTTTAACGTTTTGCGCTCCCGGACTCATTTAAGGCGGTACGGAGGGCGTTGGGTCCAATTTTTGGCGGTACCGACGGCGTCGGGTCCTATTTTCATGTTTTGCGCTTCCGGGCTCATTTTCGGCGGTACCGAGGGAATCGTGTCAAACCACGAAAAAATTAAATAAGCAATTAATAATAATTATGATAATAAATAAAAAAAAGAGGGAAATGAATGTAACAATAACCCGCAGTATAAAAGAGATAAACATATATGTAACAATAATAATAATAATACCATTTAATTTAAAATACACAAGAAAGTGAAATGAATGAAAAGGGGTAAACATAAATAAACACGTACTTGAAGAAATTTAGTTAATTCTTCTGGTAAATAGATAAATGAATTATTATCAAATCAAATTAATAAAGAAAATTTAAGCATGAAAATAAGTATGAGAATAATTAAAACGATTTAACGAAAATTGACTAGTGATATTCCTAAATGAAAAATAGTAGAATATGATATGTTTAAGTAAATTAAATAAAAATTTGTTTGACTAATTAAAAATCCAAACGAGACCATATGTATATAAGTCTAGCCAGATCAAAAAAAATTAATCCTTAACCGACTCTAATTAAATTATAACCCTTAAACCCTCCACTAACACGAAATGCCACACGTTTGGCTATTCCAACTGGCCACAGAAGATCCCCAGCCTCTCTCTCTCTTCATTAACTCTCACATTTAATACCCATCTCTCTCACTCTCTATTCTCTCTCCCGTTCACTGCCCCATCAAACCCCTATCTCTCTCTCTCCTCGGTCTCGCTCTCTCTCATCTATCTCTCTCACTCCTATCTGTCTCTCTCTCTCTCATTATCACCCGACCCCAATCCCTTTCCCCTCCACAGAAACCCCTCTCTCTTCCCTAGTTTCCCCTCTCTGTCAACCCCGAGCCCCTCACTTACGATAGCACTCGAAGTCCCTCATGTTCACCTGTCGCATCTCGGATTTTGCCTCGATTGTCGCATGACGAGGCCGACTCTCGCCAACTTCCCATCTCCCTTGTCGTTTCACCCCTCTCTAGGCCCTAGCCTGTCACCTCTCTATGGCCGTTGTTTTTCCATTCGATCTTGTACCCCGCCCTTCTATATAGCCGCCTCGGCCTCTTAGTTTTTCCCCCCTCTTTGGTGAGTGTTTTCTCATGTGTTGAGATCTAGCTAGTTAAACTGATAAGAACAACGTCTTAAATTTTGAGCTGAGAGGCGATTCGAGGTTGAGAAGAGGTGGCCGACCCTTTTCTTTGCTTGATTTCTCAACTCGGTTGACTCCCTCTTAAGGATTTGTCACATCTGTTGTCGTGCTCTTTTACTTCTGGTAATCCCTAGATCTAGATTGTGTGTGTGTTGTTTTCTACTATTGTGACATTCTCGGTCTAAATTCGGTTTGTTGGGTGGTACCTTTGGCCTTTGGACCCACCAAACGTTTGATGTGGTTCGAGACTGATTCTTGTATACCCTTGTGGCTTGCTGTCTGTTTTCTGTTCTCTTGGCCTGATTTATTGCTGGGTTGCTTAGCACCGGTATGGTTCCTGGTACGCTGGTATCGATGGGTACCAGTGACGCGGGAGCTGAACTGGTCCCTGTTTGGCTATTCTGGTAGCTACTGGGCTGTGTCCCATTTTACTGGTTGTTTTCTTGACCTTGTTGTTTTCTTTTGCATGGCCCCTATACAAGTTGTCCCCTATATAATTTGTGCATGGGTCCATATGGTGCTGGTACTTAGTTAATTATAGTTGGGATTTCTATTTCTGAGTTGGTTGGTTGCCTGAAACGGTTTGTTGGATTTTTCTGTGTCGATTGGGACTGGTACCAGTTAGACACTGGGACTAAATTGATTATTCATGCTGGTTGTGTGATTCTTGTTGCTGACCTGAGTGTTGGAATTCTATTTTTGTGAGGAACCTGTTGGTGGTGAACATAATTAGTTGAATGTGGCCTTGGACCCTTGCTGGTATCGCCTGTGCTGGTTAATATGTGTTGTTGTTTCTAGTACACTGACACATGTCAGTTGGTTTTCTAGTATTCTGTTGCCCTTCTTGTTGCCTTTGTCGATTTCGTGCTACTGGATTTTTGCTGTTGAGCTATGGATAAATGGATTAGGGAATTTGGGCCCAATTTAGTTAATAAGGACTTATAAGATGATTAAAAATCATAATGGGCCAATAAATGAATTGTAATTAGTTAAAACTTAATTAGGACTTAGTATTATATTAATATGGCCCAATACTTAAAAGTCTCAAGATAATTAAAGGAGAATAAATTAAAAGGGTGATTAATTAATTGGAGGCCGCCCCGAAAGGTTAGGCGGTATCCATGGACTAATACGTAAACTTTAAGAAATCGGGAAATGATTATATTCCCTGACTGCCCCCGATTCGGGATATCGGTGCATTGACACCAACGATTTGGTAGTCAGCGTATGATTCCGAACATTAAAACACCAACACGTTAATAAAACAATAATAATTTCCTTAAATTAGTTTACTTTCTTTTTATTTTTAATTTTCCTTTTAAGTTTTCCCTTTTTCATTTATTTTAAACTATTTTTCTAATTTATGAAATATAATGTTAAATATATATATACATAATAATAAAAGCAATTGATAAGAATAATAATTAGGATATAATGATTATATATTAGTATATATATATATTAATCAATTTCTCTATTTTTAGATTTAAAAGAATATTAGAAATAAAGAATATATATAATAAAGAATATATATTAATTAAATCCTTTATTTTTGAATAAACAAAAGAATATTATAATTTAGTATTATATATAAGATATAATATATATTAATCGATTTCTCTACCTTTTAAGATAAATAAAAGGATATTAAAATATAATATTATCTATGTATAATATATATAAATTAACTCCTCTATTTTTAATATAAATAAAATAATATTCAAATATAATATTATATATAAAATATATATTAATCAATTTTTCTATTTTAATAATTGAATAATATTAATTAATATATATAAATACCTATTAATCAATTTCTCTATTTAATAATAGAATAATATTAATAAATATATAAATATATAAATATATATTAATCAATCTCTATTTTTAATAAGAATATTATTAATTGTATAATATTATGTATTAATCAATTTCTCTATTTCTAATAATTAATTATCCTAATTATAATTAAATTAATTGAGTGATAACATTAAGCTAACTTAATTAATCTAAATAAATTAAGTTAACTACATTAATCAAAATAAATATAATCTTAAAATATGAACTTAAATAATAATAATTTCAGTTGAGGGTCCTATATACCCTGACCTAACCAGACCAAGCGTAAATAGGACACTCGCGAATTTAATTATTTTTGGACTACGTAGGCTCTCCGAAGTGTCCCGACGAGTCGACAATTGAGTGCGCTCAAGATGAGACGGTTGACGAGATCATGAACGTCACCGGGGACTAAGCAATTCGACGCTACCGACCTGATCAAATTATTCTCATGTACGGTTTCCTGGGATTTAATCTTCTTTCTTCAGAATTAGGAACCCAAACCGAAAATGAAATATTTTTAAAATAAATCTGATATGCGGTACTTTTGACCAAACTTTGATTAGAGACCAAAATCTGACCTGTCATCTGCATCCGGTAAATTGACCAACATATTCGAGACATACCCGCATTCGCATGTCATATCATATCATAGTTCATGTAGTTAGGGTAGGAGTAGGATTCGGGAAATAGTCCCGAGATAGGATTAGATAGAATTAAATAATTCAAGTTGTAGATTATAATTATTAGGGAAATATTATTACTATCACTAATTATTAATTAAGTCAGGTAGTTAATCATGCATTAAATGCATGGGAGTGCTGAGAGGCGGGCCGGTAATTCTCGGTCCGAGGTTGCCTTGCATAACCGCATCGTTGTGGTTACGTACGGTGACCCATGTGGGACCCACCGGCCTCGTATATGCACTCGCGCATCTTTGCTCTCGGGTTATCCACCGACCCCGTCATTTGGCGGGTTCGGGCCGTGTCGAGTGTTTAATTTTTGATCAATATTATATTATTATTATTCTTAATATAATTAAGAATGTTAATCCAAATTTGAGCGATCAGGATACCGTGTCTTTCAGTATTTAGTATGGGCGGCCATATTCAAGATTGGAATCTACTCCGAGATATTATATTATTTTATTTATCCGGCTTATTTAGGATCCTGGTATTGTCCGAAGGGCTTTCTCCTTTGGCCCTTAGTTGGTATAGAGAAAGTCGGGATGCGGTCCTCTGGCCCTAGTGGGTACAGTGTAGGCTCCCATTTGTATATACTCCATTTTGATATTTTACGGGATGCGGTCCTCTGGCCCTTGGTTGGTACAGTGTAAGCTCCCATTTGTTTCCGATTTGTCAATTCACGGGTAGTTATATCCTTTGGCGATATGGCAACTGAAAGCATAAATATTAAATCCCCTTGTTCATATTATTATTATTATTATAATGTGAGGTGGATCATCAGATTCAGAATACCGAGTACGTGCTTTTAGCCGTCACTCTCCTAGGGCGTTATCGCTCCGGGAGGCCGAATTTTCCTAGGGTATTCAGGGCATTGGCGCCCGCTTACTCGAAAATCCTAAGTTTGTAAGTTGGGCCCGAATACGTGCCCGCTTAGGTAAGTCACATGTCCAGGGCCCGATCACGTGCCCGCTTGTGGATGGACTGATGATCTGCAACTGGGTTATATATATTCGGGTGTTTGAATATTTCATACTTTATATTTTATATTATATTAGTATTTCCACAGAATTTCTATTTCGGGTTTATTTGTCATTTCATGTCATTCATATAGGAGTTTTCTCAAACGTGCATAAAATATTATTATATTTATATATATTTAATATAATGCATCTAAAATACGGTATCGGTATTTGGGTCCAGTCTAGGAAAGAAGATAAAATCTTAAGGCTGGATCTAAATCCGTACTGAGTAATTTTTAAATTACTCACGTTTCCACGGTGGTTGTGGGATCCAGGTATTACAGGTACGGGATTGAGTTTGATGAGAGTGCTAGGTGCAGTCCTGCGTGGTGACAGAGATGCTTCGCCGCTTCCGCATGTGAGCAGGGTAGTGGATTAGGATCTATCGGGTTTCGAGTTTTATTTATTCTTTTGGGTTTTTCTTTGAGAGATTTTGCTGCCCATTCCGATGGAGCTAGCCCCGCCGATGTCGGCGTTGTATTCTCTTTGTTCATTCTGGACCGTATGGTCATGTATATTATATTATTATTGTTTTGTTTATTCTGTGATTTTCTTATTTTATTCATTTAGCCTTTCGTACGCACGTCTCGTCGTGCGTACGTGGCGGGATTTATCACCCCTAATCCGATTCATTTATTTCTGGAGTGTGACAAATCGTGTTCCGTTTTCATGTTTTGCGCTCCAGGGCCCGTTTTCATGTTTTGTGCTCCCGAACCCGTTTTCGATGGAACCGACGACGTCGGGTCCCGTTTTCATGTTTTGCGCCCTTGGACTCATTGTCGGCGATACCGAGGGTGTCGTTTCCCGTTTTCATGTTTTGCACTCTAGGACCCGTTTTCTATGGTACCGACGGCGTCGGGTCCCGTTTTCATGTTTTGCGCTCCCGGACCCGTTTTCTGTGGTACCGACGGCGTCGCGTCATGTTTTCAACTTTTGCGTTCCCAGACTCGTATTCGGCGGTACCGACGACATCGGGTCCAGTTTTCATGTTTTGCGCTCCTGGACCCGTTTTCGGTGGTACCGACGGCGTCGGGTCTCGCTTTCATGTTTTGCGCTGCCGGACTAATTTTGGCAGTACCGACGCGTCGAGTCCCATTTTAATGGTTTGCGCTCCCGAACCCACTTTCGGCGGTACCGAGGGCGTTGGGTCCTGTTTTCATGTTTTGCGCTCCCGGATTCATTTTCGGCGGTACCGAGGGCGTCGTGTCCCGTTTTCAAGTTACGCACTCCATGACCCATTTTCGACGATACCGACGGCGTAGGGTCCCGTTTTCATGTTTTGCGCAACCGGACCCATTGTCGGCGGTGCCGAGGGCGTCAGGTCCAGTTTACATGTTTTACGCTCCCGGACCCGTTTTTGACGGTACCGAGGGTGTCGGGTCCCTTTTCATGTTCAGCGCTCCCGGACTCGTTTTCGGCGGTACCGACGGCGTCGGGATCAGTTTTCATGTTTTGCGCTCTCGAACCCGTTTTCGGCGGTACCGACGTCGTCGAGTCCCGTTTCCATGTTTTGCGCTCTTGGACTTATTTTTGGCGGTTCTGAGGGCGTCGTGTCCCATTTTCATTTTTTGCGCTCTAGGACCCCTTTTTGGCGGTACTTACGGCGTCAGGAGCAGTTTTCATGTTTTGCGCTCCCGAACCAGTTTTCGGCGGTATCGACGTCGTCGGGTCCCGTTTTCATGTTTTGCGCTCTTAGACTCATTTTTGGCGGTTCCGAGGGCGTCGGGTCCCATTTTCATGTTTTACGCTCGAGGACCCCCTTTTGACGGTACCGACGGCGTCGGGTCCCATTTTCATGTTTTGCGCTCCCGGACTCATTTTCGACGGTACCGAGGGCATCAGGTCCCGTTTTCATGTTTTGCGCTCCCGGACTCGTTTTTGATAGTATTGAGGGCGTCGGGTCCCGTTTTCATGTTTTGCGCTCCCGGACCTGTTTTCGGCAGTACCGACGGCGTCGGGTCCAGTTTTCATGTTTTGCGCTTCCTGACTCATTTAAGGCGGTACCGAGGGCGTTGGGTCCAATTTTAGGCGGTACCAACGGCGTCAGGTCTAGTTTTCATGTTTCGCGCTCCCGAGCCTATTTTCGGCCGTACCGACGGCGTCGGGCCCTATTTTCATGTTTTGCTCTCCAGGACTCATTTTCGGCGGTCCTGAAGGCGTCGTGTCCCGTTTTCATGTTTTGCGCTCCAAGACCCGTTTTCGACGGTACCAACGCGTCGCGTCCCGTTTAAACGTTTTGTGATCTCGGACCCGTTTTCGACGGTACCGACGGCGTCGGGTCCCGTTTTCATGTTTTGCGCTCTTGGACTCATTTTCGGCGGTACCGAGGGCGTCGGGTCCCGTTTTCATCTTTTGCGCTCCCGGATCCGTTTCGACGGTACAGAGGGCGTCGGGGCTCATTTTCATGTTTCGTGCTCCCGAACCCGTTTTCGGTGGTACCGAGGGTGTCAGGTCCCATTTTCATGTTCTGCGCTCCCGGACCCTTTTTCGGCGGTACCGACGGCGTCGGGAGCAGTTTTCATGTTTTGCGCTCCCGAACCCGTTTTCGGCGGTACCGACGTCGTCGGGTCCCGTTTACATGTTTTGCGGTCTAGGACTCATTTTCGCCGGTACCAACGCGTCGCGTCCCGTTTACACGTTTTGTGCTCCCGGACCCGTTTTCGACGGTTGTTTACCCTTGAAAAATTTCAAGGATGAGTAAATGAATAAATGAAAATAAATTGATGATTAATGACAAATCATAAGAAGAGGGAAGGAGAGAAAGCAATGAAAAGATGGCCCACTGATCAGAAGAGGTCGCTGCTTAACCCCGGAATGAATTCATTAGTCCCACAATGGAATGCTGAGCATGAAGTGAAGAGTATAAATACCCCACCACCTCCTACTCATTCGAGGTGGCTGACCCTCGGGAGATTTCAGAGAGAGAAAATCTCCTGATGGGTCAGCCATTTGATTACATTTTCTCTGACAAGTGGGACCCACCTGGCAGTCCCTTGTAGATGAATCTAACAACATAGCCTATCTGATGAGTCACCCATGTGACCATTTTCACTGACAGGTGGACCCCACACCTCAGTGACCTATTGAAGGAGTCAGAATTGAACCCTAAAAATCTGCCTTTGGAGCTAACCCTAGAAAGGAGCTGAAGCAGTATAATCCCTATGCTACATGAAATGATGTCAATGCCAAGCTAGCATTTTGATGCAACTAGCCATGAGAAATTTCAAATGTGATTTTGCTTTCAAGGCTGACCTGGTGCCAAAGCTGCGAGCAACCACCTAACCATGCTTTGATTTGTGTCAATTACTGATAAGTAGTCAGTTCTTTGACCAAGTCACCCTCATGTTAAGGGATTGAAAGTCAATTTCACAAGACCGATCAGTGCCAAAGTGGGAGCAACCACCGATCAAGTCTAGATTTGTATTAATTGGCATTGATAAGTAGTCGGCATTTGATCAAATCAAGCCCTAATGAATATCAATATAAGTCTAATTGGTATTTAGTTAGGGTGGTTTCTCGCAAGAGGAGATAATTGGCGAGACACACGAGCTACAATTGAGATCAGGGATTAATTCATAAGGAATATTAGGGTTTTATGGACAAAAGAATTTTTAATTCAGAGAGGCAGGGGTAAAAATGGAATTAAAAATTACAGGGATGATCATCATGAATTTAGGGATTTTTGGTGAAATTTTCATGATTTTTGGATAAGTGGAGCTATTAAAATAAATTCAGGGAAAATAAAGGCAGAATAAATGGATTAATCAAAGGCTGAGATTCAATCAAGGGTTCATCTGGGTGCAACTTGGGGACAGAGACACATCTGGGTGCAAACTGGGGATCCTAAGCACACCTACACCGAATCAGGGAAGAGAGAGGGTGTGACACGTGTCAGCATCTCACTGGGCCACCTCATGACACGTGTCAGCACCCCATTGGTCCACCTCAGCCATGTGGGCCCCACCACCATACTGACCTGACATGTGGGCCCCACCAGCATGCCACGTGGCAAGATCTGACAGGTCCACCTCATACTATCCTATGCCACATGGCATCACACCAGTGGTCCACTACACTCCCCCAGTGCCACATGGCACAATCAGAGAAGGCCACCTCACATAACCTCAAGCCACATGGCACAGCCACATGAAGCCATCTCAACTCAGCTGTGCCACATGGCATTGTTCTAGCCGGCCACCTCACCATATTAATTACAGTTGATACACATGGCAACAGGCCATTGGACCAAGGCTATACAGGTGGGCCCTATTATGTGCCATGTGTCATTCACAGAGTAATACACAGTCAGCAAGGTTAAATAGGGAGATTAGTATGAATATTGCCAGATCAGATGACACAACCAATAGAAACACGCCACATTAGCATGATTAATCCTAAATTGCTG
This sequence comes from Schoenoplectus tabernaemontani, assembly GCA_037127355.1. NCBI lineage: Eukaryota > Viridiplantae > Streptophyta > Magnoliopsida > Poales > Cyperaceae > Schoenoplectus > Schoenoplectus tabernaemontani. The sequence continues at coordinate 13,131,916 of CM073740.1, forward strand.
ACATGGCTACTCCTAAGCCCATTTATAGCTGACAATGGGGCCCAATAGTCGAGAGATTCGGACGAGAGCGCATAGTTAAGCCATGAACCAAGTCTATATAGCCTATTCATTCGATTCAACGCAACCGAATTTAAAAAGAAAGTGAGAGAGAGATAAACCCGGCGCATGAGCCCTATGCCGCTGCTCCGCTTCTCCTCTCGCCCTTTGGATCACGTGTGCCGTGCGCATCCAAGCTGGCGGAAGGGCCTTCTCCTCCTTCTTCCTCTCGCCATTGCCCGATTCAAGCAAAGCTTGCGCCTTCCGTTTCCCTTGACGCCTCACCATGATTGAAGATGATCTGACGGATGGTGATGATTAGGCGACCGAATGATAGGTGCTATTGAATCAACAGATGAAAAAGAATGAACAAAGGATGAAATCGGTTTATTACCGGAAATTGAGTTGATAGGAAGAGATGAATTGACACTCTGGAGATCAAATTGCACTACAAGGTGGATCCTTTGAGGCAAGGCGACGCCAATGGAGGTGGATTGATGAAGCAATTTGAAGTATGAGATGCTAATTGATCAAAAGAAAGAAATGGGGCAGAAATGAACTCGGTGAAATTGGAAATGGTGAATGAATGAAATGGCATTGAGAGTGATCGTGGAGTGTTTAAATAGCAAGTAATAACCTTGGACCCACTTGTCAGTTAGAGTATATGAGTAATTGAGAGTGTGAAGTCAAACAAAATCGCGGCACGGTCAAAGAATAACAGAAAGCGGTTAAAGAAGAAGCACAACTCCATCCTGGCCGTTGATTGGATTAGAATGAAGGGCATAGATGTATCCAAGGTGGCAATCCGACCCAGAAGTAGCTGACCAATCGCAATTGGAGTAATTGAACTAATCAGCCTATATAAACTGAAGAATTGGCAACAGCAGCAAGAGACATATACATATATCCATTAGCGAGCAATTGAGAGAGCATATACATTTACATATACACTAGCGATCGCCAATTATAGAGAAGAAGAGAAATTACAAAGAGATTGATTGATTTAGATTACTATTCGATTGAGAGGTAATCGTTCATGCATTCAATTAGCAATTCTTTTTAATTTACGTAAATGAATTTAGAGCTTTGATATAGCTAGTTAAACAAAATTGATTTCTTTTTGTTCTTACTACTTGTTCTTTAAGAATTTGTTCTATTCTTTTATATTTTCTTTTACTGCATTTTTTTGTTCTTTCTTTAAATAACCCTAATCAATAGCAATTGATCGAATCCAAAGTGAGCATCGGCCCAATCACAAAGTGATTGGTGAGCCTTTAGGCCTGGATCATCAAGAGAGCATCAAGAAATCATAATTCAATTCCTATTACACTTTGTTTCTTTTGTGATTTTTCATTTTCTATTCAATCTCCTTGCTTGTATTTGCATAACGATAGGAGATGATGATCTTCTGTCTCCTAGTCATGTCAATTGTATAATTTCGGTTGGGTGCATCGCTAATTCTTGTAATTATTCTAATTCGGCACAAATCGCAGGTTATTGAAGTTGTAGAGATAATTCATCATCATCTTAGTGAGCCACTGGCCCCAACAACACTTGGGTGAGCCTTTAGGCCTAAGAAAAATGATTTGAATACAATAATACAATAATTGTCAAGAATGAACTGGTATTGATCGATTCCGTGTACAATCTGTAAGAATCATGCCTTAAACACTTCATAATACATTAGGCCACTGGCCCTAGCTAAAGCTGGGTGAGCCTTTTGGCCTGGGAAGTACTGATCAAGGGTATAAGTCCAATAGGCATCCGAAGAAATTGAAGCGATGCGATCGGCGTTGTACATTTCTCGACCGACGTGCTTCAACATAGTTTGCCGATGGGAAAGATCACTCATAACTACTTCAAGTTATACCTACATATCAAGACGATGCCTAATGAACATGTAATCATCAATGATGTTGGGTTTGAATTCATCGAATTTGATAGAAATTTTGATTCGATGCGGTTCGACAAATACACTTCGGTTGGTACCGATACACGACCTCCACTACTCTGGATGGATCTTCGATCGATGCTTTGGAAAGATTCTACACACCAAGACGACGCTAGGGCATGGGTCTGATCGGAGAAGGAGAGCTCCGGTCGTCGGGAACGCCATTACACGCGAATCTCAATGCAACGGGAAGTCAGAGACTGAAGAGAGATCTTCTGCACGACTCTTGAAGCGTTCGCTAATCTTGAAGAATCTTTAATGAGTGAGATTTGGCGATAGTTCGAAAATTTAAACGGAAGAAGATCTGGGCCTTATACATATTAAACACGCATCTTAATTAAATCAAGCGGCCCAGATATGTTTAAACATTTGAATAATAACTCTGCACTAATCTGGGCCGTAGATCCATTAAACACCTATCTCAAACTAATCTGGCGGCCCAAATGAAGAAGAGAGTTGGAAAGATGCGCACTAATCTCAATATATATCTGACGGCCCAGATTAAGCCCATTAATTAAATAATAACAGAATAGTGATAATATGGAGTAAATAAATGATTTGAAATTGTTCCTGAACTCTAAATTGACTCAAATTTATTTCTAAAATTTCCTTATTTTTCATACTATTTTTCTATACAATAATATTCCTGTTTTAAAATATAATCATGATAAAACAATTTAAAAGCAAAATACATTACATATATTGATATAGTTGACCTAGCTTTGACTTGTCATTTTAAATACTATAAAAATTCCAAAAATACAAATAAAAATCACAAATAATAACTAGATATATTTTACTGATTTTTCAAGTGATTTTCCATGAAATAATAATGGTGATAATAATATACCATAATAAATAATGAGATTAGCTATATTCTTTGATAAATAAAGAAATATAATAATAATAGATACTATATTTTCTTAAAAAAAGAATAATAAGAATAAATAGCACAAAATATACAAAATATAATACCATGGTAATAAATAGTAAAATACATTTTCTTTTATAATAAAGAATGGTAATATAGTTTTATAATATGAATTATATTTCTTTTGTTATTTCTATACAAATATACAATAAAAATACTTTTGATGAATAAAATGTAATAAAAATAATAGTTGTAATAAAAACATAATGAATTTCATCTCTTATGACTATTTTCAACTAATAATAAAAATCTTATACTTTTCTATAGATAATAAATAAAAATAATAAGAATAGATATAATGAATAGTATAATAAATAGGATAGAATATTAGTAATGATTTCTTTTTAGTTATTATAGATATTAAAAATAAAAAAAATAAAAAAATAATAATAGTAAAATAGTATAACTAATCACCTTTTAATTTTGTAAATGATTCTTACATAATGAATAGTATTTTAATATAATAGAATATAATAATAAAATTCTATTACCTTGGCTATTATAAAAAAAAAAAATAAAAAAATAATACAAATAAAAATCATTGCCATTTTATTTTCTATTATTTTGTAAATAATTTTCTACATAGATAAATAGAGTTTAAGAAATAAAAATAATAATAATAAAAAACAATAATAGTAATAAGAATATAATAATAATAATAATAATAATAATAATAATAATAATAATAATAAATAAATGCATCTTCATAATAAAAATAATAATGAAAGATATTATATAATAGACTTTGTGCATTTTAGAAATGAATAAATATGCTCACGTAAGGAGTGTAGAGCCACATGAGAATATTTGCACACATTAGTCAAGACGTGAACACCTTGACGTAGGATGATTAAGGTTTCAATAGCAATATAAAGAAGGTGCGTTGAGACAGGAACATCTTGACGTGAGATGATTAAGGCTTTAATAGCAATACGAGAAGATACGTTGAGACAAGAACATCTTGACACTTGATGAAAAATCATAAGATACGTCGAGACAGGAACATCTTGACGTGAGATGAATAAGGCTTTGATAGCAACATGAAGGAACATGTCGAGACAAGAACATCTTGACACTTGATGAAGAATAACCAGAGCTACAATACTAACATGAAGATATATGTCGACTCTGAAGAAGAAGAACATTATGATGTCCTAGACAGGTGACATCTTAATGACTCGCGCCATGAGCAAGTAACTCATGATTGAATACGCTCACACAAGAGGTGTAGGGCAACATAGTAATTTTGCACAAGTAATGCAACACGTAGAATGATTAGTTGAGACAAGAACATCTCGACGCTCGCGAAGAATGACCAAAGCTACGACATCAGCATGAAGAGATATGTCGACTTTGAAGAAGAAGAACATTAAGATGTCCGAGCGAAGCGACATCTTAATGACTCGGCGTCATGAACAAGTAATTCATGACCATTTGAGCTGGCAAGACCGAACTCGTCCGTCGATGAGTTTGTCTCCTGGCTCATTTCCCGAGACTGTGAGATTGAATCGGTCCGTAGGTAGATTCATCCACAAAACAGTGAATGTGAACCGTTCGTAGGTAGGTTCCTTCACTTACACATGCCTCAATGTTGAACCGGCCCAAGCTTCGTGTTTGACATTGTGTGCAATTGTGTTTCCTAGGTTTATGAATCGGCTTAGTGCTTCGAATTCATGATCTAGAAGATCGGTGAGAAGAAATACGTGGGCCATATCCACCCTTCTCCCGATTCACCAACCTCAAGATCAACCGCTCGGTGCTTCGAGTTGTATTTTGTGTGATTGGTTGTTGACTAGTTAAGATTGAACCGATCTGTTTGTAGGTTTATCTTCTAGATCAACGGAGGTCGAGTCGTTCTGTATGTAGACTCACCTCAAGCCCCCTATGAAGAGATTAACCTGGTCTGTAGGTAAGGTTACATCTCGAGGTGGCATGGACTCGAACCGATCCGTTTGTAGGTTCGTCTCCCATAGACAAAACCGATCCGTTTGTAGGTTTGTCTTCCATAGATTGAACCGATCTGTTTGTAGGTTCATCTTCCGTAGACCCCTTTTCATGAAATTAGACGACCACTTGACCATCTTTTAACTATACTATTTGCTTCTCTCTTTCAAAGATCCAGAGGTGCCTCGAGGTTCGTAGCCTGTGGTAATTAACGGTGGGGCTTGCGCCCACCGGAATCTACAAGAACTCACAATCACTAAAAAAACCCCGAATGTGCATCCAAATAATCTCTAAACGGCAGAATCCGGCCGACACCCAAAGGCAGATGCACGCTCGGGAGGGATCTCCGTGTCCTTCTTCCGCAACCCATCGCCCGGCGGCGGTGCGGAGCGCGCGAAAAAGGGTCGCACAACGGTACCGACGGCGTCGGGTCCCGTTTTCATGTTTTGCGCTCTTGGACTCATTTTCGGCGGTACCGAGGGCGTCGGGCCCTGTTTTCATGTTTTGCCCTCCCGAACCCGTTTTCGACGGTAAAGACGGCGTCGGGTCCAATTTTAATGTTTCACGCTCAAGGACCCGTTTTCGGCTGTACCGACGGTGCCTGGTGCCGTTTTCATGTTTTGCACTCCCGGACCCGTTTTCGTCGGTACCGAGGGCGCCCTGTCATGTTTTCATATTTTGCGTTCCCGGACCCGTATTCGACAGTACTGACGCCATCGGGTCCAGTTTTCATGTTTTGCGCTCCCGGACCCGTTTTCGACGGTACCGACGGTGTCGAGTCTCGCTTTCCTCTTTTGCGCTCCCGGACTAATTTTTGGCGGTACCTACGGCGTCGGGTCCCGTTTGCATGTTTTGCGCTCCCAAACACATTTTCGACGGTAAAGAGGGTGTTGGGTCCCTTTTTCATGTTTTGCGCTCTTGGATTCATTTTCGGCGGTACCGAGGGCATCATGTCCCGTTTCCATGTTTTGCGCTCCAGGACCCGTTTTCGACGATACCGACGGCGTAGGATCCCGTTTTCATGTTTTGCGCAACCGAACCCATTGTCGGCGGTAGCGAGGGCGTCGGGTCCAATTTTCATGTTTTGCGCTCCCGTACCCATTTTCGGGGGCGTCGGTCCGCTTTTATGTTTTGCGCTCCCGGACCCGTTTTCGGCGGTACCGAGGGCGTTGGGTCCAATTTTAATGTTTTGCGCTCCTGGACTCATTTTCGGCGGTACCGAGGGCGTCATGTTCCTTTTTCATGTTTTGCGCTCGAGGACCAGTTTTCGGCGGTACTGACGGCGTCGGGTCCCGTTTTCATGTATTGCGCTCCCGGACTCATTTTCAACGGTACCGAGGGTGTCGGGTCCCGTTTTCATATTTTGCGCTCTCGCACCCATTTTCGACGGTACCGAGGGCGTCGGGTCCGGTTTTCATATTTTGCGCTCCCGGACACGTTTTCGGCGGTACCGACCGCGTCGAGTCCCGTTTTCATGTATTGTGCTCCCAGACTCATTTTCGACGGTACCGTGGGTGTCGGGTCTCATTTTTATATTTTGCGCTCCCGGACCCGTTTTTGGCGGAAACGAGGGCGTCAGGTCCCGTTTCATGTTCTGCGCTCCCTGACCCATTTTCGATTGTACCGACGGCGTCGGGAGCAGTTTTCATGTTTTGCGCTCCCGAACCCGTTTTCGGCGGTATTGACGCCGTCGGGTGTCGTTTTCATGTTTTGCGCTCTTGGACTCATTTTTGGCGGTTCTGAGGGCGTCGTGTCCCATTTTCATGTCTTGCGGTCTAGGACCCCTTTTTGGCGGTACCGAAGGCGTCGAGTCCCGTTTTCATGTTTTGCACTCCCGAACTAATTTTCGGCGAGACCGAGGGCGATGGGTCCCATTTTCATGTTTTGCCCTCCCGGACTCGTTTTTGGCGGTACCGAGGGCGTCAAGTCCGTTTTCATGTTTTGCGCTCCCGGACCAATTTTCGACAGTATTGAGGGCGTCGTGTCCCGTTTTCATGTTTTGCGCTCTTGGACCCGTTTTCGGCAATACCGACGGCGTAGGGTCCAGTTTTTCTGTTTTGTGCTACCGGACTGATTTAAAGCGGTACCGAGGCGTCGGGTATAATTTTTGACGGTACCGACGGCGTCGAGTCTAGTTTTCATGTTTCGTGCTCCCGGGCCCGTTTTCGGTAATACCGACGGTGTCGATTCCTATTTTCATGTTTTGCTCTTCCGGACTCATTTTCAGCGGTACCGAGGGCGTCGTGTCCCGTTTTCATGTTTTGCGCTCCAGGACCCGTTTTCGACGGTATTTACGCGTCGCGTCCTGTTTTCATGTTTTGTGCTCCTGGACCCATTTTCGGTGGTACCGATGGCGTCGTGACCCGTTTTCATGTTTTGCGCTCCCGGACCCATTTTCGACGGTACCGACGTTGTCGGGTCTAGTTTTCATGTTTCTCGCTCAAGGACCCATTTTTGGCTGTACCGACGGCGTCGGGTGCCGTTTTCATATTTTGCGCTCCCGGACCGGTTTTCGGCGGTACCAAGGGTGTCGCGTAACGTTTTCATGTTTTGCGTTCCCGGACCCGTATTCGGCGGTACCGACGGCATCGGGTCCCGTTTTCATGTTTTGCGCTCCCAAACTAATTTTCGTCGGGATTGAGGGCGTCGTGTCCCGTTTTAATGTTTTGCGCTCCCGGACCCGTATTCGACGGTACTGAGGGCGTCGGGTCCAGTTCTTATAATTTGCGCTCCCGGACACGTTTTCAGCGGTACCGACGGCGTCGAGTCCCGCTTTCATGTATTGTGCTCTCGGACTCATTTTCGACAGTACCATGGGCGTCGGGTCTCGTTTTCATATTTTGCGCTCCCGGACCCGTTTTCGGCGATGCAAACGACTGGGAGGCGATTTTCATGTTTTGCGCTCCGGACCGTTTCGGCGAGTGACGCGTCGTCGAGTCCGTTTTAATGTTTTGCGCTCTTGGACTCATTTTTGGCGGTTCTGAGGGCGTCGTGTCCCATTTTCATGTCTTGCGCTCTAGGACCCCTTTTTGGCGGTACCGACGGCGTCGGGTCCCGTTTTCATGTTTTGCGCTCCCGAACTAATTTTCGGCGAGACCGAGGGCGACGGGTCCCATTTTCATGTTTTGCCCCTCCCGGACCCGTTTTCGACGTTACAGACGGCGTCGGGTCCAATTTTAATGTTTCGCGCTCAAGCAACCGTTTTCGGCTGTACCGACGGTGATGGGTGCCGTTTTCATGTTTTACACTCCCGGACCCGTTTTCGTCGGTACCGAGGGCGTCCTGTCACGTTTTCATGTTTTACGTTCCCGGACCCGTATTCGACGGTACCGACGGCATCGGGTCCAGTTTTCATGTTTTGCACTCCCGGACTAATTTTTGTCGGTACCGCAGAAAATGGGTCCGGGGGTGCAAAACATGAAAACGGAACCCGACGCCATCGGTACCGTCGATAATGAGTTCGGAAGCGCAAAACATGAAAACGGGACCCGACGGCGTCGGTACCGCCGAAAATGAGTCCGAGAGCGCAAAATATGAAAACGCGACCCGACGCCGTCGCTACCGCCGAAAACGGGTCCTGGGGCGCAAAATATGAACCCGGCTCCCGACGCCCTCACTACCGCCGAAAAATGAGTTGGTGAGCGCAAAACATGAAAACAGGAATCGACATCGTCGATACCGCCGAGCGCAAAACATGAAAACGGGGTCGGACGCACTCGCTACCGCCGAAAATGAGTATGTGAGCTCAAAACATTAAAACGGGACCTGACGCCCTCGCTACCGCCTAAAATGGGTACGAAAGAGCAAAACATGAAAACGGGAACCGACGCCCAAGGTACCGTCGAAAATGAGTTCGGGAGGGCAAAACATGAAAACGGGACACGACGCCGTCGGTATCGCCGAACATGGTTCGGGGAGCGCAAAACATGAAAATGGGACCCGACCCTCTCAGTACCGCCGAAATCGGGTCCTGGAGCGCAAGACATGAAAACGGGACCCGACCCACTCGGTACCGTCGAAAATGAGTTCGGGAGCGCAAAACATGAAAACGGGACCCGACGCCCTCGGTACCGCCGAAAACGTGTCTGAAAGCGAAAAAACATGAAAACGGGACCCGACGCTCTCGGTACCGCTGAAAACGAGTCCGGCGGCGCAAAACATGAAAACCGGACCCGACGCCGTCAGCGCCGCCAAAAACGTGTCCGGGAGCGCAAAACATGAAAACGGGACCCGACGCTTTCGGTACCGCCGATAATGAGTCCGGGAGCGCAAAATATGAAAAAGGACCCGACGCCCTCGTTACCGTCGAAAACGGGCCTTGGAGCGCAAAACATGAAAACGGGACACGACGCCGTCGTACCGTCGAACACGGGTCAAGGAGCGCTAAACATGAAAACGGGACCCGACCCTCTCAGTACCGTCGAAAACGGGTCTTGGAGCGCAAGACATGAAAACGGGACTCGACGCCCTCGGTACCGCCGAAAATGGGTCCGGCAGCGCAAAACATGAAAACGGGACCCAACGCTGTTGGTACCGCCAAAAACGTGTCCGGGAGCGCAAAACATGAAAACGGAACCGGACGCCCTCGGTACCGCGAAAATGAGTCCAAGAGAGCAAAACATTAAAACGGGACCTGACGCCGTCGGTACCGCCGAAAATGGGTCCGGGAGCGCAAATCATGTAAACGGGACTCGACGCCGTCGGTACAGCCTAAAACGGGTTCGGGAGCGCAAAAAATCTAAACGGGATTCGAGGCCCTCAGTACCGCCGAAAACGGGTCATGGAGCGCAAACCAATAAAACAAGACCCGACACCGAATGTCCCGCCGAAAATGAGTACGGCAGCGCAAAACATTAAAATGGGTCCCGATGCCCTCGGATCCGACGAATACGACTCATGGAGTGCAAAGCATGAAAGTTGGACCTGACGCCCTCAGTACCGCCGAAAATGAGTCCGGGAGCGCAAAACATGAAAATGGGACCCGACGCCGTCGGTGCAGCCGAAAACGGGTTCGGGAGCGCAAAACATTAAAACGGGACCCGACGCCGTCGATACCGCCAAAAACGGGTCCGGGAGCTCAAAACATGTAAACGAGACCCGACACCCTCGGTACCGCCGAAAATGACTCTGGGAGCACAAAACATGAAAACGGGACCCGACACCCTCGCTACCGCCGAAACCGGGTCCGAGAGCGCTAAACAAGAAAATGGGACCCGACGCCTTCGGTACTGCCGAAAATGTGTCCGGGAGCGCAAAACATGAAAACGGGACATGACGCCGTCGATACCGCTGAAAATGAGTCCGGGAGCGCAAAACATGAAATCGGGACCCGACGCTCTCGGTACAGCCGAAAATGTGTTCGGGAGCGCAAAACATGAAAACGGGACCCGATGCCGTCGGTACCGTCGGAAATGAGTCATGTAGCGCAAAACATGAAAACTGGACCCGACGCCGTCGGTACCGTCTAAAACGGGTCCGGGAGTGCAAAATATGAAAACGGGACCCGACGCCCTCACTACCGCCGAAAATGAGTCGGGGAGTGCAAAACATGAAAACGGGACCCAACATCGTCGATACCGTCGAAAACGGGTCCGGGAATATGTATTCAAGCTTAATGTATATTCTAAATGAATTTGATGAAGTTGGAGAATCATTGTCTAACTCTAAGATTGTAGGCAAGATTTTTAGGGCGATGATGAAAAGACCAAGATGGCAGAGCATGATAAGTACTCTAAAGTAATGCAAGGCACTCTTGGTGAATTCACACTTGAAGAAGTGTTCACTCATCTTTTATGCTTTGAGGAGAAGCTACGACAAAATGGAGAGCTCACACCAAAGCTCAAAGAAACCACACTTCAAGCTCAAAAATCTCTATCGCGCCACTATTCGAGCAAGACATCATCTAGCTCATTTTTGAAAGAATGCTAAATCTAGAGAAGAAGCACAATAAAGAGCGAGATGAGAAAAAAAAAATGACGTGCATATACTTCTCATGCCATAAGGAATGTCACACAACACACGATTATTCCTTGGTTTTTCCACATAAGAAGAAGCAAAACTTTGAGAGAATTAGTGTTATGCTAGCTACAAGCAACCATGTTAAGAGAAAGAAAGATGAAAGAAATCCACTCAATCTTGCCCTAATTGCGGAAGTAGTGGAGAGCTCACCCGTGATAGATGTTGATGAGATTGTAGCAAGAAACAACATCACCGACTTGTGCACATTGGAGATCCTACACGACATTGCCATATCTAAGAATATGAAGATGAACTCATTTGCACCTAAGGTACAATTTTCTCAAGAATTTCAATTGCACAATCAAGTAGTACCTTGCACTACATCCACTTGGGATGATAGTGATGATGAATTTTGTATTGTAAATGCAAATAATTTGGATGACGAAACTAAAATAGAATTTTTTTATCTAGTTTTGAGAGTCTCATTCATGATTCATCATCTCAAAAAGAGATAATTGAGAGACTTGAAAATAAAATTTTAGCGTTTGAGTTAAAAGTTCAATCTTATGAGTCTAAATTGCAAAATCTGAAAAAGAATTGTCAAATGCACTTAGGTGAAGTTACAACACAATAATCGACAAGGCAGCACAACAAATAACACACAGAAGCCCAAAAAGGTAGAGAACAACACCACATAACAGGAAAACGAAAGCACGGGGCTCAGCCACCGGCAGGGCCCACTATGTCGAAAAAGAGAGGAAGGATAGTACCAGTTTTGGGACAGAGGCGGCAAAGGCAGCATGGGGAAAGGGGTGTGGCGTGGTAGCATAGCAGTGGCTTGCTCAGCGATAGGGCGGAGGGGTTTGGCAATGGGGTGGATGCTGCATTCGAGGTCGCCCTCGTTGGCGCGACTGAGGAGGGAAGGGAAAGGACAAAGGAGTGGGATATTGTGTCATCTGGGAAAAGAAATAAAAGAGGGAAAGAGTGAGGGGACGATTGAGAGACGGTGAAATACAGAGCGACAGAGTGTGCGTGGGGCGGTGGAAAAACACAAGAGAGAGAAAGAGAGGAGAGAGTGAGTGAGTGATAGATGTGATGGGTATTAATGAGAGATAGTGAGTCGGAGATTGTTAGTGGCATTTCGGTGTGGGCAATGGTGTAGCTAGTCGAATTTATTGAATAAATTATTTTATTTCATATGTTACCATTAGTTATTTATTCATTAGTTTTAAATAAAAATTTATTCAAATTAAATGATAAGCATATTATTTCATAGTCGTTATCTTCATATTTTAATTCGATTGTCTATTATGTTTATTTTATATTGTCTCGTTAGATTTGATTTCTATTCCTATATTTATTTTTGCTAAGCTATTTATCGAAATAGATTTAAGAAATTTTAAATTATTATTATTTTTATATAATTATATATATATTGTGGATTTATGTTATTTACTAATTTGTGTTAAATTAATTTATTTATTATCTTAATTATCATTATTTCTTAATTAAATTTCACGGTTTGACATAGAGTGTCCAAATTTCGATCCCATGTAAGCACTTTTATTTTACATATTTTGATTATTTTATTATATATTTTAGTAGTATGTTTTATCATATAAATTATTATCATTATGCACTACGAAGATAAATTTATTTGACAAAACATAAATTTTTTAGATACCATTTTGTATTGCACGTTAAGAAATTCTTTAGATGTATATCAAAAAAAAATATATGTAGTACATTAAATCATAACATATTATGGTATTTTCTATGAAATTTATTATTTCATTATTAAATTAGAGAAAAAATATATTATCCTACAGAGGACTTCAATCTCATATTCCATATCATGTAAAGTATGAGCCGGTCCTGAAAGATGGCGACCGAATATGACATGTCGAAAGATGGCGACCGAAAACTCATATATTTCACATACCAGTGGGTGAGATGACCGTTACACTACAAGATATGACATGAGGATTACCTGTTGAGGCATCCATGTCACTGTGTCTTTGATGATGACTGGACGTCTTTGGTGGATATTTTCTTTAGAAGACAAATTGATGCATCAGCTTGGATGAGTAAAAAGAAGGGTACTGGAGATCAGACAGTGCATCGGACTTTCAGATTTAGTTTGAAGTTGGTTTGGTTGCGGAGCTTTTTTCAAATTTGTCGGAGGACTCCACGCCAGTGCAAATTGATCAGTACACAAGGACTTTTGTGATGGAAATATTTGGGACGATATTATTTCCAGATAGTTCATCGATTGAAGTGCGTGCCTGCCATGTATCTGCAGTTTCTCACTGACTTGGAGCACCCATCGATATACAATTGGGGAGCTGTAGTGTTGGCTTATTTGTATCAAAATTTCTCTCACTGCTCGGTCTAGTGTGAAGAGTATTTTTGAGCATTTGATACTCCTTCAGATGTGGGCATGGACATGGTTCAATGTTAGTCGCCCGACACCCATTACTCCATACGACTCTTGAGGTGAGCCCGACCTCGATTCATGCCAGCATTACAAGAGATATTGGACATGTATGCATTATTTTATATTTTGTAATTTATTTTAATTTATATTTACTTTTCATATTGAACATGTCGACATACTTTCAAACATGCTCCTAATCATGCCGGTCCGGCTAATCCTAGGGATGAATTGGATTCTTTGAAAGATAATTTGATTAATTGGTGTATGTATAATGACTTATTGCAGAAGTGCATGCCATCAGTAGTACATCGTGATATTGCTGTTTGGATAGATCGGACTACATGCAGTTGTATGAAGGTGTTGGCATGCGTACTGTGTTTTTTGAGCGTCACTTTATTACTGATTTGGATCAGCCGTAACTAGTACCATCAAAGCCAACTAGTAGTGTCGCATATGTCTCGCGAGGTGATATCCCTACAGGTTTAGAAATTTTTATTTTCATTATGTTTTTTAATTAGAAATAAAATTACATGTAACCAATTTAATTATTCAAATATTTATATTTATAGGGTCCTACGGCCGATATTTTTTCTTTTTTAAATAGTGTCTCTCTCAATCACAGCGTGGCGAGATGTTTTTCACAGCGGATTGAGATCCTTTTTTTACTTTACGACGTAATAATGATGATATGACCTGAGTCGGGGAAATTTTGACCTCAATGTAAAAATGTTTCTAGCTTGTTTATGGAATGTATGCAAATTGTCTGGAAAAAAAAATAGTTCACTTTTCAATTTTGTTGTCAAATTCGGCTATTCTCTTTCCTTTTCTTGTAAGATATGTTCGTTGTTCTTTTCGTTGATTCCTTCCTTCAACTGTTTTTTTTTAATCGTTGACAATCTTTGCATCAGATACCAACCGCAAACAATATAAAATTGTCGATATAATAAAAATGCGATGTTTAGTAAAATTTTGAGGTACTAATTTGTCTGGAAATTATTACATCATATATTTGTAGGTATTAATTTTCGACATGCAATGTTCATAAAATTATCAAATTATGCAATTTGGACAAATTTTTAAAATACGAATTTTAATATACGTATGATTCATCACTGCATAATGCATATACGATATGCGGATGCGTATATGATTCAATATACCAATTTCATATACACATATGTATTCTATAAAGTTCTTAAAATATTTAAATTGATCTGATATTTTTTAAAAAAAATAATATAAAATAAGAGAATATATTATGATATAAATATAGTATAAATTTTTATATAAAATATATTATATAATTAATTTTATAACCTAATTATAATAAAAAGATAAAAAAAAATACGTACACTATTAAATGTTTGGATATATATTTTTATATCTACAGCATCACATGCATAAACATCATATAATTGATCACGTGGTCGCAGTCGAAAACAATTATTTCGGGTGTAGGATTATAAATATTTTGTCTCCAAACAGGTTAAGAACATTTTGAAATGAGTGATTATTGTATTAAATCAAAATTTTAAAAGTTTTCAATTCTGATCAATCACAATCATTTATCGTAACTTGATCTCTTCAACTCTAATACTAATAAAGTTTGATCCATGAAACTGATACGATAAATAATAAAAGATGCCAAATTATTGATCTCGCTCCAACCCCTCGCCATCTAGCGGCGGCCCGTCTCCGATGTATTCGCACTTTCGCTCCTCTCAGAGACATAGACTCTGCTTTCTCTTTTTCCAATCTCCTCAGCCGACCGGTGCTGCCCCTCCAACTTCCAGGCCTCCACTGTGCTGCTCATTTCTAAGACGCTTCGCGTATTTTGACTAAAGTTCCTCTTATTTCCTCATTTTCTCAGGCCTCACCGTAAGCCCCTCTTGCTTGAACTAAAAATATCCAGTTGCACATGCTTGGTAAGTGACTCTTAATTTTCTTTTCATTTATTCTGTATGTAACCTTTTTAATTTATGGTACCTGAAACTAATATGCAAAACATGCGAGTTTTATCAAAATTGGCGACATTTGCTAGATAATGAAAAGTGAGTGATTCTTATGGGAATTAACGCTGTTCGTCTTACTTATGACATCTTTGAACTGAATTACTATTTTATTCAACAAGTTCAGTTAGAACAGTAACAAAATTAGACGTAGAACTGAATTACCATCTTATTCAAAACTTGGGTAGACTTTGTTATTTTTCCTCCTTGAGAGAGAAATGTAACTATTATGCAACTCTACAGCAAAACTTATTGAACATTAGTGAAATTTTGGGTATTTTTGCCTCAAGAAACAAATAAAATAAATGAAATAATTGGCAGTCTGTTTACTAACACCACAGCCACACCGCTAAGTACTAATAAAAAAGTTTTGAGGGCATAATGCTAAAGAAGCAGTAAAAACTAAATAAATACAATTAAAATATTTGCACAACTCTTTTTTTTTAAGTAGATTTGCACAACTCTTAATCTATGTATTATTCTTTCCAATAGAACTAACAAATCACACAAGTCTCTCTTTCTCAAAAAAAAAAAAAGTTCCAAAAAGTTAATCAAATTAGAAAACATGGTGGTAATTTTTTTTTATAATCCAACATCTTGATCATCTTCCTGTGGATAGTGGAGCTAGGGATATCGGGCGTGTAGGTGCGTGCGATTGTGTCCTTGGTGATTGTGGAGTCATTGATGTACTAAAGATATCCCCCGGAACCTGTACATGTGTGCCAGTTGTGGCTGACTCATACTCAATACTTGTTTCTGAATCCATGGAGCATTCTAGAACCTTCATGACTTGTGACATGGATGGCCGCCTATTGATCTCCTTTTGTAGGCACCATATTGCAAGTTTGATCATTTCAATCACTTCCATCTCATGTGACCGTAAATCCTCGCTTTGGCTATCAACTATATCCATCAGCTTTTCTTCTTTTATCTTATCTTGCAAAAGATTGATCAAATTGATGCTTCCTTCTGGCTGTTCCGGGTCAATATTCTTCCTTCCGCTCACAACTTCCAGTACAACAATGCCAAAGCTATACACATCTGCTTTCTCTGTAATATGAGAAGTTAGCCATTCAGGTGCTAAATATCCACGTGTGCCCCGAATTTTGGTTATGACGTGGCTTTGGTCCCTATCAATTAGCTTTGCTAGCCCAAAATCTGAGATCTTTGCATTAAAATCATCATCTAAAAGGATGTTTCCTGGCTTAATATCCAAATGTGCAATTTTCACCCGACACTCATCGTGTAAATAAGATAAACCCTTTGCCAAATCCATGATTATTTTGTACCTGGTTCTCCAATCAAGGGAATAAGGCCGCTTACTCTTAAATATCCACTTATCAAGTGACCCCTTGCTCATATACTCATAAACAAGAAGCCTATGCCTCTTTTCAGAGCAAATACCAATTAATCTGACAAGATTAATGTGATGGATGCTCCCAATAGTCATGACCTCTGTTAAGAACTCCTCCTTACCACGTGTAACATCCTGCAAGCACTTAACTGCGATTTTGGTCTCACCAAGTTGTCCTTCATAAACTGGACCAAACCCACCTTCTCCTAGCTTTTTCTTGAAATTATTGGTTGCCTTCTTTAGCTGATTATATGTGAGTCTATTTGGCATCCCTGCAACACCCAAAAGATACTCTTCTTCATCTTCTTGCCTCACCTTCACTCGCTTACTAATAACAAAAGCTAGCCAAGCCAATATGATAAGAGGCACTAATAAAACATGATAAATGCTTGATTTTATCCTTGCCCATAGGGATCTGGATACATGATATACCTGAACCTTAACATATATTGATGCGTTATAACCCATGATGCCTTGTTCACCGTGCATTAGTGAGAAAACTTCGCTTGGCATGTAACAAGATCCATTGGTGGAATTCATGATGTTCTTAAAGATGACAGCCTCACAACTACAGTTCTTCAGGCATGCCTGCTTGCAACTCTCTTCATCAGTAATCCAACTATCTATAGAGTTGAAGTATGTGACATTATCAAGTCGAAGAAGTTGCTGATTTTCTGTTTGGTTACATGAGATTGGCACAACACGTTCACACCCCATTTTGGGTTGTTGTCTGTCGATTTGTTGGAAAAAAGCATCATCTTCTGGAAACCCACTTCCTGCCTCAGCAGGGCAACTGCATTGGCCTTTATAACAAATTCCATAAGGCCCGCACACTGTTGGATATGCACAGTCATCTGTATCAAATACATCTCCTAATGGCACCCAAAGGGAATGGTCCCATCCATAAAGCCGTAAATGTCCATCTTCCTCAAGTCGCATATACTGGGAAGGTGAAGCTGAGGGCAGTGTAATCTCATTTGACTTCATACTGACATTACCGAAGTTCGCAAAGATCGAGAGGTGACCATCATTGAAGGTTGCTGAGGTGGTGTAGTTGCTCTTATATTGTGGATTTGTCATCAAAGCAGTTGTATTAATCTTATTATGGAAGTACACTTGTGGTTGATTAGAAACAACATATGCAAATAACCCATCTGCTGTTAATGTAAGATAGAACTGACCTTGAGTCATATTTGTTGCCAAGGAAACATTGGTGACTGTCAATCTCTGACCTTGTCTAAGAGATTGACCAATAAGAATCATGTCGGTCGGGTAGTCAAACGATTGCCAAATTGTCTTATTCGCTCGGCTGAATAAAATCAGATTTCCCGAGCTAGTAAGGTTCATTCCCGTTACTGACATGTTTGTTGTACCGGATGACCACACCACTGCACCGTTGGTGTCTTTAAGCATTAAATTTCCATCTTTCATTAACTCAAGAGTAGAGTTGTAGCCCACAGGCTTGTCTGGGTTTGCAACCCAGATAATGTGAGGTCCATTACTGGAGGTGGCACTTTTAGGGGATCGGGAACTACTGCCACTGGATAGAATGAAGACTGAAAAGATGAATAGGTTGCATGGTGGTGTACAGAAAAAACCGCACGAGAAGGAAGTTCTGATGCCTGCTGGGTCTTGACGAATAAATATTGGAAGAACAGTTGTGCCATCACTGTATGAAAAATTGCTGATTGTCAGAGGGCTGTTGATCCATTTGTATGGGGCAAGTGCAATGGCATTGGGTAAAGGTGGATCTGATGTAGCAAGAGCATGTAGGAGGTAGAATGATATGAAAAGAAAATGATAGATGATAGATTCCATGGACTAATCAGTGTTTATTTTAGAATGAAAAGGGAATGTTAAAGGAAATTAAAGGTGGAGTGGGAGAAAAATGCAGGTATATGGCCGGAAGAGGGGACCTTCTCCATCTCTCTCTCTCTCTATCTCTCTCTCTCTCTCTCTCTCTCTCTATCTCACATTCCTTTTTTTCTTTCTGATATGAAAATCGAAGTTAATTAAATATTGAGGTGCACGACTGGAATATTGGTGGAGGCTCAAGTAAAGAAAGAAAAGAAAATTATATTTGGAGGAGCTGTACATGCTCTCATTTCATGTAGTGGTGGTCCTGTCCTTCATAGGGCGAATTTATTTATTTATTTTCTTGCTTGTTTATTATTGCCTCAGAGTTATGTTGAAAACTTTAAATTGGTGATTATTTTCTAAACAGCTGCAGCCAATGACACTAATAGAAAAAAGCTCGAACCTGTCTTATTTGAACCCTTTGATGATATTTGACCATGTTCCGCATACTTTTTAAATTTTAATATGGTATCTTAATTCTTGAAATTAGCTATTAATATGTGAATTCACATACTTTTATCCATTGCGCCGTGCTATACTTTTTTCTTCTCTCATGCAGAAGAGGACCCACAAAAACTAAAGCATCTCCTATTGCAAAATTCGGACCTATTCAAATTTATATCACAATTGCACCATAGTTTTTATGGCAGTGGATACGGATAGTGCCATTAATATTTATCTAATTAATGATTTATGCAACGGAATGTGGTATCCAGATTTGTTTAACTTGGATGTTTTTATGTTCTGTATCTAGATGTACCGAAATATGGTACAATAAATAGAATTATGTATTAAAACTTGTTTTTGTGATCAGTACCATACATTTTGTTTGAAATGAAACAGGTTGATATATCATTATCTCAAGAAAAAGGAAAAGAAAAAACATTTACTTTTTTTTTGAGGAAAAAATTAACTAATGATATTAAATTTGTATTTACGATTTTTTATTAAAATCTCGCCCGACCATTATTGGACACATGCTTATGCCAATAATACTTTTGATTATGTACGGAATCAATGTTATACCCACTTTCTGATGATTGAAGGAAAGTGGGTATAACAATTGGTTAAATCCGACATGCAGTACCGGTCTAAAAATTGAAGGAAATTGATCAAGTATATATTTTAACATATGCTTGTTTTTGTAATACTCCATGCCTAAATATTCTTTATGTACTCCAGTGTACATATATAATTCCAATAATTGTTACGAATCTAAAAATTGATCGGCTTTAAATTCTGTTGATTTGAGAGTTCAAATTCGAAATTCAAATTCGGATGAAATCTTGTATAAACATTTAAAATTAAATAGTTTAAATCCTCATTTTATCTAAAAAAAAAAAGAGTTGATCGACACTGAAAATGCTGCCCACGAGTTAATTGGACGTTCCTTTTTGGGTTTGTTTGGGACTTCATGGAATAGCAAAAAGTAGGAATAAAATTGTTATTCCGACAAATTAATTTCCCAAATAAATTTTAGACTAAGTAGAAGAGTGCTAATCCGGTATACCAACTTATAGGTGGAATACCGGATTAGCTCTCGTCGGAATAACGATTATTATTTAATTATGTTGTATTATATTATTATATTATGATTATGATTTTGATTTATTATTATTATATTATATTATGATTATAATTTATTATTACATTAATATTATGATTATTATTTATTTATTTTATTATTATTATCATTATATTATTATTATTAAATTATGATTATCATTATTATATATTATCATCACTATTATTATTATATTATATTATAATAAATATAATTTTAGCATTATATTATTATATTATGAATATAAATATGATTATTTTATTATTATATTTTTATGATCATGATTATTTATTATTATATTATTATTATATTATGTTATGATTATGATTATATTGTTATAATTATGATTATTTATTATTATTTTTATTATATTATTATTATTTTAATTATGATTATATTATTATTATATTATGATGATTATGACTATGATTATTATTACTTATTATTATTATCATGATTATGATTATTATTTAATTATGTTGTATTATATTATTATATTATGATTTATGATTATATTATGATTATATTATGATTATTTATTATTATAATTATTTATTATTATTATTATATTATGATTATAATTATAATTATAATTATTATATTATGATTATATCATTAAAATTAAATTATTTATTATTATTATTATTATATTATAACTATATTTATAATTATAATTTTTATTATTATATTACTATATTATGATTATGTTTATATTTTTATTATATTACTATGATTACAACTATGAATATTATTATTTATTATGATTATTATTATTATTATTTTAATATATTATTATTATTATTATTATTTTACTATTATTATTATTTTACTATTATTTTTATTATCATTGTTATACTTAATAATTTTTTAATTTTGTTGTTTTGCAAAACATTATTGAGTTTAACAAGTTTTTTTTAAGATTTGATTGCAGGATTCTAAGAAACTTCAAGGGAATGAAGAAGAAATGATCAAGATCAATTCAGAAGCTTTTATGAAGATATAGGATAATATTCAATGTATATGTATAATTCAAAATTTTATATTCTTCATAATTATATAAGGAAAAGCTCTATGTCACAGAGAACCGTTATAACGATTCCCCAATCGTTATAATGATTCTATACGTCTCAAAAATATTCTAAATTCTTTGTGCGTAGAATTGAGCCAAAGTTAACATAATGTATCATTACGTAACACTTCCTAAAGTGTTGTAACGATTTAATACACCTACTAAAAAATATTCTAAGTTCTTTATGAGCAGAAATAAATCAAAATTAACATAGTGTATCATTATGTAACGCTTCATAAAATATTCAACGATTCAATGAATCGTTATAAAGTTTCTGAAGATCAGTAGACTTGTCAGAAGATTGGTCAAACAAATCAAAGCGTTGTAACGGTTCTGTAAACCGTTCAACATTTATGTATATCGTTATAACGATTCATCATATTCATTTTTGAATCGTTATAACGTTTCAATACAATTCTGACAAGGGGTATTCTTGGAAACTCAAGACTCTCAATTATAAAATGTTATAACGAATTGTGAAATGTTATAACATTTTTCAGCGCAAGAATACTAGTTTTCTATTAATGACTTATAAAAGTGATGTTCTGGGTGTAGAACAAGATCAAGAAAAATAGTCAACATTCTTAGTAACACGAGCACTCTACTGCAATCAATAGAGTTGATTCATTTCCTTGCAAATTATAAGAATAAGAGATCTTAAATTAACCAAATTAATAGACATTCTTGTGTAATTTTCAATTCTTTACTCTCTTGAGTTTTATCTCAAATCCTTCTTTTAAGCCTTAAGTGCTCATTTGTTATTCTCTTTTTATTATAATTTTTAGTCTTATTGCACTTGTATTGTGAAGAAGCTAAAGCTTCTATATTGTAACTGAATTTTTGAATAATAAAGCGGCATCCCATTTGTGGAGGGAGATCCGAAGACGTAGGCATTTTTAAAACCGAACTTCATTAACATTTTCTATGTTCCTTATAATTTCTATGTCTTGTGGGTAATAATCATCAACAATTCCTTAAAAATATCAATCATCATCATTATTAGTATCATAATTATCTATATTTTAACTATTCTGATTAACAACTATCAAATGATATTTTCACTCTTCCGAATAGTCAAGAATACCACTTTTCTACCACTCTTCCAAAAAAAAACTATTTTATCACTCTTTCAAAATTATTATTCTTTTAAACTTATTTCTTGATTTGTCAAACGGACCCTTAGAAAATACTAGAGATAAGTCTCGCATTGTTTCGACATAGTTTACAGATTACTTATTTAGATTTTATAATATACATTATTCCTCAAAGCGTGAACTAAAATATGGCATGAAAATATATTTTTGATAATTTTTTATTTTTAATTTCTTAAGAAACTTTTTTAAGTACCGAATTAACCTACATCAATTTTGTTCAATTAGTCATATAGAACTGCTGGAATAATTGTCTACAAGATCCAAGAAGGAGCATTTGAATATGATATAATCTTGAAGAATCGTTTCATATATCATATGAAGTCCATTCAATTATCTTCTAATACGTATTGAACATTTTTAACATGATTAATCCTAAGGAGTTTATGAATTTATTGTATCGAATTTTATAAATCAAACTATGATTTTGAGATTGATCTAATAAAAATAAATCTAGTAAATTTTTTTGTTAAGAAAAGTAATATTAATGAGGAGTTTAGTTTTTGATATATTATTGTATTTTCAATGTGATTAAAAGATTTATCAAACTTCCGAATGAATATTTAAAAATGAAACCAATTAAAAAAATTTAATGACTTCTTAAAAAAATGAACATTATTTTCTCATATCCTATTTCGTAGAAGGACGTAATTGAGTCAAATGGGATTTACTCTATTTAATAATTGCATCAACTTATTTAGTTTTGTTAGTTTTTTATATTAAATGAAAAAAATGCATCTTGTTAATTAAAATAAGTATACTTTATGATAAATAATAAGTTTTTATAAATTCAAAATTCCTTGTTATATACGTACATTCATTACAAAATAATATTGAAGTCTATCGAACATGTTATCTGTAATTTTTAATTTTTCATTAATGTCAGACCGAGTCACCGAGAGCAATGAAGTAGCTTGGGAATGAGAAAAAAAAAAGAGTGTGTCCAGGCTTATATAATCCATACCTTAAAGAATAGCACTATAGAAGTACGTTATTAATAAATTAAGAAATTGTTCGTTTCAAAAGTTTATATTAAGTCAATCAACACGCCTTATTATCTGTAAAAAAATGATGTTCAAGTATTGAATATATTATTATTATTTTTAGAGTTGATTTTCAAAAATTAAAAACCATAATTTAAAAAGCTCAAAACGCTCCAAATTTTTGCATCCCATGAGATTTTCATATAAAGAATTTAATGAGAATGATATGATATATTTTTTGAGTTAAGCTCACGAAAGGCCTCCGTGAGCTTAAGCTCACCTTAAGCTCACGGTATCTCCACTCTATATATATATATATATATGATTCAATATACAAATATTATTACATAAAAATTTTAAAATATTTAAATTGATCATATATTTTAAAATTTTTAATATAAAATAAGAAAATATAGTAATGATGTATTATAATTTTGAAAATTTTGCATAAAATATATCATATGATTAATTTTATAGATTTAATACGATAAAAAATAAAAAATATCATACACTATTAAATATGTGAATGTATATTCTTACTGCATAAACATAAACATAAACGGATCACATTTTCAAACAATATATATGATATAACTACCTACTACCCAAATTGCTGTGTCATAACTATTAATGTTCAAGGTTTTAGGTGGCTGTCTGATGCCGGCCCTTCAAAAGAAAAAAAGATTATCAGATGTTGTAACGCTCTTAATCAAGTAATATGCACTAAAATTTAATTAACAATTTGAAATAGGAAAAAATATATAAGACACATTTTAGACGCCACAACTAGTGTAGTAGTGTTTCATTAATCGCACATAAGGAAAAAAATCTCTAATCACACAAGGTCAATGAAACAAAATTGCAACCGCTAAACCATAACTGCTACAAAAATCAAATAATTAAATACATCTCAGATCACAACATTACCGAACAATCCACAGCTAAAGTTCATTAATTATACAATGAGATGAAAAAAGAAGGACATATCCAAAAAAAAAAGCTGAATGTTTATCAGCGCGAAAATCCCTGCAGAGTAATAAGTAGTCTATTGATTAGCACAAAGTGGTAGGTTAATTACTGAACAGTTAGTTTCTGCTTTCAATTTCAAACCACAGAATGCAAGAGGGGCTAAATAAAAAGAACAAATACAGACCAACTAACCTAGCTTGTTAATTGAAGTTAGTTATAAAGTAATTTCTAAAACATTAACAAACGGATTAGAAGGCTTGATGGATACCTCAACAGATAAATCACAAATAGCTTATGTCAAAAGGTATATTAATAGAACTGTGAAATAGAATGGAGTCCTGTCTGGATGCTTTCTTAGTGGAAGAAGCTTGTCATTTTGTGGGCCTTGTGAAACTCAATACAACAACTCCTCAAATTGGGCTATAAGCCAGCTTTTTCAATTTCCATTTCAAGCACGCACCTCTCTGCTCTTGCAGCTGCTTGCACTTAGGCATCGTCCTCAAAGGTTAGATCATGTTTTTTAGAATTGGACCCTAACGGATCTATGAGAGTCGGATAAAACCAAATTTAATAAGAGATTTTAAAGAATCAGATTCAGAGGATTTAATTTTTTAAGAGATAAATCTAATCCTTAAAAAATATAATTCTTATCAAACTTTTTGAACTCTAATAGAGTTATATAAGAGTCGATCGGTAAAGATCTAATATATTTTTTTTACTAATTAAGTATTTTTTTAATACTAATTATATTTGTATAAAAATTTCATATTATATTTTTCTGTTTGAGCATTTTATTTTAATTTTTTGAATATTTAAGTGTAATTAATATATAATATAAAATATTAAAAAAATGATTTAAAAATGATTAGATAAGATCCGAAAAGAACTGAATTTTATAAGGGTTGAATCAGAAAGACTTATTTTTTAAAGATTAACTTAATTTTTATCATTAAAAAAATCAGGATGAATTTATGAGAGCCGAATAAAACCCGGAATTTTTGAATAGTCAGGCGGGCTGGGTTAAAAGCCGAGCCTTATGGCCTACTTGCACTGCGAAAGAATCATATCATCCCCTCCTCTCACAGGTGCACAGCGCGATTTGAGCTGGCCACGATCGATCAACCAACACATTCCAACTGTTATACACCACCTTCAGGTGATCAGGTCCCATCGAGATTGACAGATCTGATTTGCTCAAGGCTGCGATCTGCAAAGCCTTCATTTCATGCACACCAGGTGTTCGATCAAAAGTCTCTTAGAGAGGAGAGCAACAGCAACCACACGCACCATCAGCTGCCGACACCAAGGGTTCCTCTGACGATCTATACTGCTTGCACCTCCTAATTGGATTGTCAGAGAGTATAACGCCATTCAGGTTGAATTAATCTGGACCGTGGGAGTAAAGGGGTCTTCTGTTTCTTCTCCTGTGATTACATAACCAACTCCATAATTCCCAGCTGTGCCTCCCGTTTCCGTAGGCTCACCATACCACCACTTTGAGACACAATTTTCTAACATAATTTACATATTTTTACCTATGTCCTCAGAAACTAACATGCTCTCATGAAAGTTCCAGTAGTTGGAAAATCCACATGAATTTGAGTCAAAATCTGTAAATAGATGTACAGTGAGCCAGTTTTTGTAAATATCATGTTAACAATAACTTATGTGAACGTAATTTTGTCAAATAAAATTCTATTCAACAAGATACAAAAACCATTGCATTAGCAATAGTTTGCAAATAATGTACAAAAGCAAAATTTTACTAGAAGAATTATACTTGAGCAAAATAGTAGTTCTAAACTAAACATTATACTTCTATTTGCAAATTGACTAGTACAACAAATCAATAATTGTTTGTTTATAGACAGTTGCATCTGACCTTCCCGAATCTGGTCCTTTCCACAACTCTATATGTCTGTTCTGGACAATATTGAAGAAACAAAAAAAAAATACATGCAAAGTTTCTAATTCATCTTGGTCCTGACAAGAGTGATGCTGTTGGGGGGGATGAAAAACTTGTTGGAAAGTCTGTTCTCGTCAGTTCAACTGGAGTTGCATTGAAAAGTGATCTTGAAGGTCTGCTTCAAAATCCATTGTGCCTTCCAGAATCTTCACCACTACCGACATGTTAGGTCTTCTACTACTATCACTTTCTAAGCACCACATTGCCAACTTCATCATTCTGATAATTTCTTCTAGATGTTTTTCAGCAAAAACAATATTCTTATCAATAATATCTCGTAATTTGTTTTTTCTGATCTTCTCTCTTAATACACTTATCAGGTGCACATTTTCTTCTTCCTGTGTATGATCTAGGTTCCTTCTTCCACACAAGATCTCAAGGACAACCACACCAAAACTGTAAATATCTGCCTTTTCAGTGATCACATGTGTCAGCCATTCAGGGGCTAAGTAGCCTGGAGTTCCTCTCATTCTAGTCATCACATGGCTCTGCTCCCTATCAATTAATTTTGCTAATCCAAAATCAGAAACCTTTGCATTCAAATTATCATCTAGAAGAATGTTTTGTGGTTTAATATCTAGATGTGCTATTCTTTGCCTACAGTCCTCATGAAGGTACAATAGTCCCTTCGCCACATCCAATATAATTTTGCACCTAATATTCCAATCAAGAAAGGCACTTTGCCTTTTGTCAAAGATCCATTTATCTAGAGACCCACCTGGCATGTACTCATATACCAAGAGCCTTTCTGACTTTTCGACACAATATCCAATTAATCTCACCAAGTTGACATTATTTATGCCACCTATGGTCTGCACTTCAGTCATAAATTCCTTTTTTCCTTGGCTTACACTATTTAAGCGTTTCACAGCAACTTTCTCACAACCTATCTCTCCATCAAAAACTGAGCCAAATCCTCCAGCACCAAGCTTCTCTGAAAAGTCCCGAGTAGCTAACTTCAGTTGTGCAAGGGAAAACCTTCTTGGCATTCCAGGTATCTGGGGTATCATATCCTCTTCTTCAATTTTCTCCTTTTCATTTTTTATCATGTAACATACCACAACCACCATAGTCAGAAGCAAGAAAAATAGACCACCAAGGGATGAAAAGATCACAATTTTTGTATGAAACTTCCTAGAGCTAGAGGCAGTCTGGACCTTGATAAATGCCGACAAATTGTGATAATTGTTATATGAATCTGAGCCGGATACACTGATGGACAAGATCTCAGATGTAGGGTAACATTTAGCTAAAGATTTGTCAAAGAAAGCAACTTTACAAGAACAGTTCTTTAAGCAGGCTTCCTTGCAGCTTTCTTCATCAGCTACATATCCATAGTTTGAAAAATTGTAGTAAGTTACATTTCTTGTTAGGGGTTGAAACATTTGATCTTTTACTCTGCATGAAAGAGGAACTAGAGGGGTGCAACCTTGGGTGGGTTGCCAATTGTCTATTAGTCTAAACAAGAAAGAGTTTGTGTCATTCGGGTACATGTCATTTGAAGGACAAGCGCATTGCCCCTTCGAGCAAACTCCATATTCTCCACAAGATGAGGGATAATCACAATAATCAAGGGGAAGTATATCACTTGAATTCCATATAGCTTTTGGGATAGTATCATCATGGTACAACCACTGGTAATATCTCAAATGCCCATCAGATTCCAATCTAATAAATTTAGCATCATTGCTTTTTGGATTATCAGAAAAGTTAAGGATTCCATTCTGGAAAGTTATATTATAACCAGGAAATGGATGTATACTTTCCAGGCCACCATTTCTTGAGAAATAAATAACAGGAGTTCCATAGCCAGCAAAAGCATTTAAAACACCATCAATGACGGATAGGTAGAATAAACCTGGGGTTGAGTTTGTAGGGCTGGCATCAGCTGTTATCCTCTTCTGTTGTGAGAGTGTCTGACCAAGAACTAGTGTGTCTGTCGGATGATCAAATGATTGCCAGATAATGCTGTTTTGAGAGTCAAGTAACACCAAATTCCCAGAATCAAACAGGGTCATGCTAGCCACAGATGTGCCTGCAGACCAAACAATGGTTCCATCATAATCACGTAGAACAACATTGCTTTCCTTACTCAACTGCACGGTTGCATTCTCTTGTACAGGACGCCCTCGGTTAGCTGACCATATGATCTGGGCATGTTGCAACTTATTGGAATTGTAATCATCACCAATAGTGATGAAGATGCCGAAGAAAGATGTGTTACAACCATCATCATGGCAGTAAAAGCCACAGGCAAAAGATGAGTACCTGTTAATAAGTCTGCCATTTGTTCCATTGGTGATTGTGAATGAAGCTTTTTGGCTAAAGAGAAATGCTCGAACTTTTGATCCATTTGAATCCATATTGTTATTGAAGAGGGAGGCATTGTTGCTCCAAAGTGCTGGGGCTTGAGCTGTTGAATTGGAAAGGTTAGCATTTAGAATCGGAAGGTATATGGATAGAACAAGAAAGGGAACAAGAATCAGTGATCTCATGCTTTGGTTATTTTGGGTTAATGACTGGAATAAACCCTTCAATAGATTTAACAAGGTTTAGAAGAGGTTGGAGACAAGCAGCTGTTTGGTTTGTGGCGCCCTTCCCATGGGGAGATTTATGTTTTCTCTTCACTCTTTTTTTAATTAAAATTAGGCTGATGGCCTGCGCACTGTTCTCTCCTTTACATCCGGGAATGGTAGGCAAGTGATGAAGAATGCAAATGGTGAGGTGGTATACAGAGAGGAGTTGAAATCAAGATATAAATGCTGAATGATAGGGCTTCTGTGGCCTTCAAAAGCTCAGGACTAAGTCAATATTCCTAATTGTCTCACACTGTACCAACCTTCAAACATCAAATAGCAGACTTCCGGTTAGATATTCAACTTTGATTATGACTTTCGAGCATATCTCTTTCAATGTATAAGTGTGAATATGTGTGATTCACTCTCAAATATTCCATAGTCCAGCTAAGAGAGTCATATCAGTGTTGTTAATTGGCATCATTGATAGTTAGGTAAGGCAAAAAGGCACATCAGATAGGGAAATACATCCGCTGCCATAGTTGTTTTTATGATGCTAAGCTGCCACATTTTTTGTGTCCATGATTGTAAAATCTATTTAATAATAATAGCCCACTGCATATAATCACAGCCGTTTAAAAATATTTGATTGCTAAAATCTGTTGTCATTCTTTTCATGTCATATCTTTTATAGCAGAAGATACGTATCTCAATAGATAGTTTTTGAACTAAAGAAAACTGAAGTAGCAAACAGATGGTTTTGCCATAATTGAATAATAAACATCTCGTGGCTTTGGTAACTGATTATTTTTTTATTCCTTGTAATTTTGCATCTCTACATAGGTCCCTTCCAGTAATATTTAAAAAAAATGTAGTCATTGAAAAAGGATACGCTGCTCATGTTTACTTTTGTTATGAACCATTTTGTAATCTTTGATATTATTAATTAGTTAATTTAAGATTTGAATGAAAAAGGATAAATCTTTTTTTTACCCCCAAAAAATGTGAAAGCAAGGGTTTCCGATTATTGAAATCACAGTTATACGTGAGATGTGACCAAGAATAGCAAAGGCGTGGTCGAAAGTGATAAACAAACACGTAATCATGTTTTTTTTAAGAGAATTTTTTGTTCCCTGATACTCCATCTTCTGGATAATCTCCGTGTTATTAACACTCATTTCTTTAATTAAATACGTGTGTCAATTGAGTCCCAACATTCTATATATATATATATATAGTTTCTTCAATATAATATTTTTTTCCTCAATTAGATATGAAGTTTAACATATTTTTTTGAATTTCTCTTTCTTAAAACTTAAAATGTTGAAATGTGTTTCAGATATTATAATTTGATGTTGAATATATGATTAGAATGTTGTGATATTGAATATATTATTAGGTTGATAAAATTGTATAAAGATATATTTAAATTGTACTTGATGCTTTATGAGAAAATATTATTTTGTGAAGTTTAATTTTATTTTCTGTATTATTTAATAAATAATTGAAAGAAATCACATACTTCAGATAATCACATATAAATAATATTTAAATACTCATAACACATATCTAAATACATAAATAAGAAATTTAAATATCTAAATATTATATTTAAATACTCAAAACACATATCTAAATACCCGAATAAATATCTAAATATCCGAACACATCTCTAAATAAAATAACTAAATATATATACTTAAATACTAACACATAAATACTCAAATCTAAATACCCGTAACGCATATCTAAATACATAAATAAGAAATCTAAATACTTAGATATTATACTTAAATACTTATAACACATATCTAAATACGCAGAATAAACATTTAAATATCTAGAACACATATCTAAATACCTAAATTACTTTAATACTCATAACACATATCTAAATACTTAAGTAAGAAATATAAATACCTAAATATTGTATCTAAATATTTATAATAGATAATTAAATATGCATGACACATACCTCAATAACTAACATAAGTAAATCACATTATATAAAAATAAAATCTAAATACTATAATTTTTTTTAAATACTACTCATATATATATATATATATATATATATATATATATATATATATATATATATATATACCTTAACAATATGATTACATACAACACGGGTTTGGTGTTTCGGAAATTATCACGTGGGTTTTGTGCGTAAATGATTTTTACTTGGTGGATAAATAATCACGTGTACGCGAAAAAGAAAAGTTCATTAAGTATGGTTTAACGAAACTTTCTGAAAATAAAAAATATTTATAAAAAATTTTTAAGAGTAATTAACGTTAGTCGCGTCTTTTTTTAAAAGGGATTTAAGAGATTGGTCGCTGGGGATAACTTATCGACACATGGAGTTGACTGAATACTTCAACTTCCTTTCACACATCTATTCCTACCACAAATTCTATGGGTCCGTTAACAGTCCCAAGATAAATCCCTCGAAAAATCTCACTAATTTGTTTTCCGAATTTTAATAAAAAGTCGCAGACCAGTCCGTTTAAAATGAAAAAAAAAAAAGAATTTCTGACGCTCATCCTCGCTCTCTAAAAATGTAAATTGCTTCATCCTCCCAGCTCATATACGCTATTTTTAAAACTAAATCAGATATTTAAATAAGTGATACACAGATATTTAGATAAATGGTGTAGATATTTAATTATTACGGTAAGCATAGGTATTTAGAATATGTATCAAGTATTTTGATATATGTATTAAATATTTAGATAAGTAATTAAGGTGTTTATAGATATGAATCATAAAATCAGATATTTAGATAAATGATTCAGGTATTTAAATGAAATAAATAGTTGAAAAGATTCAAATTATATCTTTCTTTTTTGAAAATATTTTTTCTTTGAGAGATAAAACAGATCGCAAAAGAGATGAAACAAATCGTTAGAGAGAAAAAATATGTACTTGGAGTGATCATCAAAGAGAGGGAACAAATCGTTAGAGAGATTGTCAGAGAGAGAATAGATCATCAGAGATGAAAAATTAGATTTAAATATGTTCTAAGAGAGGGAGAAATAAATTTGAACAAGGAGAGAGATTAATAGAACAATTTGAATTTGGGAGAGATCAGCTCATGAAAGATTTAAATCGAGGTGTGATTAACTTTTTAAATATGTGGATGAGATATTTTCTACAGGTTTTTTCTCAAATGCTATTAAATGCTATTAAGAATGTCCTTTTTTTTGTTCTATTTACGATTGTCCTCTAATAAATGCTATTTATACATTTGCAACACTTGTTAAATAAAATTTACGGAATGTAAATATTCTGCTCTGTTTTTTCTATTAAATGAGATACTTTATTCGATTTTGAAAAAAAAAAAGCGCTCTTAAAGAAATATTACATCCACCTGCACCAAAGTGATACAATAAAGTAATTATGGTCAATCATTGCTGGTGCATAATATTTATTTTTGAGAAAATATTTATTTGTTTCAACTCTTTGTCCTCTAAATCTGTTCCCCTGACTATATTTACAATTAAAATAATTAGTGACCCCTTGGGTTAAAAAAAAATTACATTACTATTCTTTGAGATACCAAATAAAATGTCACAACCTGAGAACAGGTTAGTGGCCACTGAATATAGACAAAAAAGGAAACGGAATTATCTAACGGCTTCAATCCTTTAAATAACCAATGACTCAGATCAACAGATGCATTAGCCGTTAGGGACAATTAACGGAAAACTTAACAGAGAAACATAAAAACGCTGATTCAGTGATGAAAAACTGATGAACACGCTTGGATTTGAGGAATCAATCTCCGTTCTTCTTTCTCTAGACGATTTCCTTTGTAAACAGTCAACTTTAAGTAGGAGCAGACCTCTCTAGTAATATTTACACTGTGATGAGAATGGTTTCTTGTAAGAATTCACTTCATTTCAATAGAATAGAATTGAGAAGAAATTATTTACAACTGAAATTTTTTATAATCAGTATGCAACCGTTATAGAGAAAAATTCAATTTGAACAAATTATAAAAAATCCATGGTTTCTATCAAAATTTCAAATTTTGTCATTTAAAACTCCAACTAAGGTTTGCAAACACAAACTCAATTGGGAGTGCGAGGTTGAAAATTTTATAGTATCTGTTTACAAACGAGAAAAGAAGATATTGGTTACCTTGTCGATGAAGTATTTATCGATCTTTTAGATTTCAACTCTCTGTGGCGGAGACGAAGAACGAGGGGCGGACGAGTCTTTCATGAAGATAAAAATGAATTTCTCATCAAATATCTTCATTTTGGTGATGATTTTTGTACATCACTTTAACCCCTTCAAATCACGTCGAATGAACTCTACTCCGCGCTTCCCCCTATTCTGATCATGCGAAGCGCAAAATTTCCATTTTTGATTCTTCTGTTACAGTCCGCGACTTCATATTGATCAAGGGGTTAGTAAAAAAAGATTGATAATAAAATTACTCAGTTTTCATTTTTACCCTTATCTCTTTTCTTGTTCTTTTATACCAGTCCTTAACAGGATCTTGTATCTGTAAATCAATCACTGATATTTGATCAAATTCTTGATAAAAAGTCACTGTCAAGATTGGGGGTGTGACATAAAATTGAATGAATCCTAAAATTATTATGTTTATAATTTTTTAGCAGGAGCCTGTGAGCTTGGGCAACCTACTCTGGAGCTAAAATCTATAAACATAAAATATTAAACAAATAATATCAATGTGCTTGATTCTTGATCTTTATCAGTGCATGAGCCCTGTACATAACCATGGGCAGTGGGGTTTCAGTACACCTTTGACATATTTTCTTACCCCAGAACTCGTATCACTGCCTCTTCAAGTCCTCATCCAGTTGGCACTTTAGGCACCACCACCTCCTAAGTCCCATCCTCTCTTACTCTTTTGTGCACCATCTCACTCACACGCATCTAGGTGGTTGATGAAAAGCTCCTGAGAGCTCAGGGCTCAGGAGCGACACCAAGGCCAGACACCACATTCCACCACTAGATGTGCCTCTGATGATACCTGCTGCTGTTGAATTACATTTGATGCACGACATATCTGAACTATACACTGTGTATATATAATTTTCCTTCATTTTCATAACAGCTTTATCAGATGTCCCAGAGTCACAGTTGTTAAATAAACATGTCAGTGTGTATATATATATAGAGATACTATGATGATTCGCAAAACGCAAAACTTTTTATATTTCGCATCATATTTCAAATTTGAAGGTATAAATAGTCGATTCAAACCGTTAAACATAATTTTCACATTAAAATATCTTTAAAGATCAAATTTTATGTTTTTTTGAATTTTTTGTTATTTTTTAAATGAGTATAAAGTTTGTTAATTTAATCATTTATGCACCATTTAAAACAAGTGATTTTGTAATGATAGAGAGATAAACTTTCTATTGAACATGGTACCAAAATGCTTAGAATTTAAGAAGAGAATCATCAGTACAAGTAAACATAGAAAGATAAATCATCTTCCTGATTGTAAATTTCTACATTTTATTTCATCTAGGTCCTGATAAGAGTGACTCTGGTGGCAGTGGTGAACAGATTGTTGGAAAATCTATGCTTTCCACTGGAGTGACATTGAAGTAGTGTTCTTGTAAGTCTGCTTCAAAGTCCATCGCACCTTCCAAAATATTCACAACCACCAACATATTAGGTCTTCTAGTACTATCAATTTCTAAACATCACATTGCCAATTTTACCATTCTAACGATATCTTCTGCATGAGAATCCACAAAAGCAATATTACTATCTATAATCTCTGGTAATTCGTTGGTTCTGATTTTGTCCCTTAACACACTTGTGAGTTGCACGCTTTCTTGTTGTTGTTGTTTATGATCTAGTAATCACGTAATCACTCAGCCTTGATCCCTATCAATTAGTTTAGCTAATCTAAAATCAGAAATATTTGCATTCAAATTGTCATCTACAAGGATATTTTGTGGTTTGATCTCAAAATGAGCACTAATGTTTTACTATCACGGTCAAGATCAAATATTAATAGGTTAGACGGAGGATGCATTATGACTATGCGTGCTTATATTCTTGTGCTAAAAAGGAAAAGAAAAATGGATTAGTTTCGTGGTCGTAAATTTACTAGTCTATTACTTGTATGGCATATGAAAAATTTATAATTCGTAATTCATTTGATATTCAATTTAATTTTAGTTTGATTAGACTTTTTTATTAGTTCAATTTGAGTTTGGTTTGATAATTTTTTTAATGAACTAGTTTAAGTTTGATTCGCAATAATTCGATATGTAATTATTTACATATATTTTTAACTATTTAGTCAATAATATAAATAATAATATAATTTTACTGTTTTTCTGGCTTGATTATAAATGGAATCCTATTTGTTAATGTTTGTATCATAGTGAGAGTTGCGACTTGATTTAAAGCATTCTTCGGAAATTTTACTCAATCAAACATCAAGTGAAACTACAGAGAAACGAGCCAATTCCTTTCTTGAAACTGAAATGGCTTGGGTAACTCTGGTTGTTAGATGAATTTTTAGTCAACGGTGAACTTGTATACCATTTTATTGAACAAATCAGTAGCATTATTAAAATTTGGTGCAACTTTATGCTAATCATCAGCATCAAAATCTGATGGGAAAAAATCAAGAAAAATTATGGCATTGTAATGCTAAAACAAGTATAACTTGGTCCCCCAAAAAAAACTCTTTTTTTAATAAAATTGTTTGGCAGGCAATCCCCCTGCCAAATTTGAAAAATAATAAAACGTGGTCCAAAAATACAAATTTACTAGCATGAATATGACGTCTCAATTATTTGAAAAACAAAAGACTGCCATTTTATGAACTAATTCAGCAATCTGAGAAATCCAACTTTCACCAAACTCGTAGATAAGGTCCGATGTTGAATATGACAGTGCCTTAATGAAATTAACTGGTTCGAATTAGTTCTGTAACTGTTCACTAGTTCCATACTTCCATTGTTTTTTTCCACCAGTCCAACTAAGGGTTCTTATGTGCGATCTTTCTAATTTCAATTTGCCTCAGTTTTGTTTTGACAACAGTGAGATTTATGCCAGATAGAACAACTTTCTTTCACAACATATGAACATCATAAGAGCAATCGCAAGGGTACAAAAAGGGGGGGGGGGGGAGATTAACGGAAACAAGATATCATAAAAATACGGAAGTTAACAATAAATCACACATGGATAGCTCTATTTCACTTCGGAGCCAAAAAAATAGTTTACCATAATTAAATTCATATAGGTACACATATACAGGGATGCTCCCTAAGACCCCTTTAAGTTACTAAGAAAAGAATCTTAATTACTGGAGTACATTAATATCACTCATTATTCACAAAAACGTATCCTGTATGTAACATTTTGCTTCATTTTCCTTAATTTTCATTTTCTCTTCCTATAAAATATACCCTTCATGGAAGTACATCCAAAGAATCTTCAGCAATCACTTGAACACAAATTCCCAATGATTTATAGAACCAAAAAAAAGAAAAGAAATTGGAAAGAAAAAATAAATCACGGAAATTTTTTATCTATGGTACCGGCACGGAGATGGATACGGGCTGATTTATTGACATATCCCTGCTTCCCAAACTAGGGGTCCGCCTTAGAACTCTACTAGGGTCCACAAGCTGACTTTGATCCATAACAGTGCTGTTTTCCATCATCACCATAGAAGGAACCACTACTGGCATTTCACCGCACCAGCGTTGCATAATCTTAACAAGCACAGAGGCTTTCCTTCTGGCCCGTTTTGTACCAGTCAGAATAATCCCCTGTACCAGTCCACCAAACCCTGGGGTCCGTGCCACCCGCTGAGTCAGCACAGGTCCACATCTTCTGCAGATCTCCTGCAATGCAGCCACTGAATTCTCCTTTCCTTTCGGGCTCCCTCTCTTCATGATTTTTATCAAACTTGGTAGTGTACTCTCCACTCCAGCAACTGCACGTGCAACCGCTGGCTGCTTCGATATGAGTGCAAGGGCACCTGCTGCCTCCTCTGACACTGATTCATTGCTCAGAGCATGGGCCAGTGCCACTGCTGCTCCTGATTCTAGCATCTCAGCCCAGCTCTCAGGATGGGTCGAGAGGTTGAACAAAGCCATGACAGCATCTTTTCTACCCCTTGGTGTGCCTTTCTTTAATAAATACGAGAGTGCTTCTACTGCACCTGGTTCAGAGAAAATTCTTTTCTTGTAGTCATGTACAACAGACAAGCTAAACAATGTGGCAGCTGCATTTTCTCTGCCTTCCATAGACCAGCCATGCTTTAACACTTCAGTAATTAAGCTTAAGCATCCCTCTTCATCCATTATTCTTTTTTTATTTGTATCATGTATTGACAGGTTTAACAAAGCTGTTACAGCATTTTCTTGTGTAACTGGATTCGAGGTGCTGAGCAACGCACTAAGATGTGGGATCGCTCCAAGCTCAGCTATATATGCACGATTTGGCTTACCCGCCTTGGCTAGTAGCCTCAATTCTCGTGCAGCAATCCCTTTTGCTTCATCTGAACCATATGTCAGCTGGCGGACCAGAATCCGTGCAGTTGCCATGTTAGCTGTTATTGCCGCCTTGCTAGAGCAGGCAGCCGCAATGGTCTCAGCTGAACAGTCAGTAACCTCTCCTGAGTCGTATGGCACACCATAAACTGAGCACCAGAGTGAGATAAGACTGCGCAAGGCACGATTGGGGATGACCCTGGAGTCAGATAGCAGCTGCCCTGAATTGGGACATGTGGAGTGGCCCTCGTCCATCCATTGAATAATGGAGGCGCGATCATACGTCTGACCAGTTGA
Source organism: Schoenoplectus tabernaemontani (assembly GCA_037127355.1). Taxonomy (NCBI): domain Eukaryota; kingdom Viridiplantae; phylum Streptophyta; class Magnoliopsida; order Poales; family Cyperaceae; genus Schoenoplectus; species Schoenoplectus tabernaemontani. The sequence continues at coordinate 13,169,427 of CM073740.1, forward strand.
AACCACCACTGGGTCACGCATTAAATCAAGTGAAATTGGACAGCAGAAATCCTTCGGCACAGCAAATGAAGATGAGTCGCTGCCACTCCAACTCAGCATCCTTCTACTCAATTGTCTACTTCCATCTGCCCAACTGGGAGTATCCGGTTGAGGAGTTCCACTGAAAGAATCAAGACTGAAGAGAGAGAATCTACAGTATCGAGCAAATGCTACGATCCCACCAAGTAATGGAAGATCAGCATCTTCTTCTTGATTGTATATCTGTTCTTCTAGAAACTCAGCTTCTGACCTACAAGCTGAACCGCTAGAAATGCCCAATCTGTTGACAAGAAAAACTCGCAACTTTTGGGTATCTAGTACTTTGCCTTCGGCAAATTCATCCAAAAATTTGAAAATCATTGAGCGCAGTTCCTGCGCTTCCTTTTCTGGGTCCAGTCTGGGATTCAATCTCCCACAATTTTTGCGTAGTAATTCAACTTGATCTTTAACATCAACTGAAAGTCTTAATCCTTTAATTGGTAATACATCTAGAAGAGTCACAAATTCCTGATTAAGATCGACAAAATTACCTGATATTTGTGTGCTTTTCAACAAAAGCCACAGTCTTGCAGAATTCTCGCAATAATCAAGCAACATCTTGGCGCGATAAATCAAAATATACAACTCTCTGAAACAAAGAGTCGCTGAATCAGGAAACCAGAGCGGGACGAAACCAGAAGAGCGCTCGCTCAAGTACTGAAATAGTGATAACAAGATTTTGATTTTAGACAGCAGAGATCGAGCGTGCTTTTTGTGGAGGTGAGAAGGAGATGGATGTGATTGGATCAGTTCCGTTGACAGAGAGGCTAGGGTCTGAACCAGGGGAGCGCCGGAGAGGTCCGTCGGAGAGAAGAAAGCGCCGGCGAGCGGCGGGTGGTGGAGCCGCCGCTGAGAGAGGAAATCTAGGTTTGACATCTTACTCCGTTAGAGTCCAAGAGCTAGGAATGGGGCTTTGAGCCTTTGAGCTTGATAACTTGGCAAACTCTGCAATCTGCGCACTGCGCGTGAGAGTTTGAGAAGAGAAGGTTAGGTACTTTAGGTTATGAAGTATTGACTTCTCTCCTGTTTTTTTGATGGATTTCTTTCGCGATTCCAGCTTTTCCTCCTCCTTTCATTTTCCATTTCCGCTTTGAGAAGCGTGTTGTGGATTTGCCTGGGGATGCGTTACTGCGTCAATACTCAATATGAAAATCTTAGAAAGATCAGGCGCAAGATGTACCAATAGACCATTATGATTGTTGGCCTTGTCTCTGAAAGTTAAATTTCATACTCTTTCTACGGTTCTCACGTTAAACGAAAAACCTGGTCTTTGTAAAGGTCTCTAATCCAAGAGTTAATTTCTCAATTATATCAAACTCCAAGCATAAGCCGACCTGGCGGATTCTATGGGCAGCATCTAAACGATTCATTGCTGCTTTCGGTTCTTCCTGGTAAACAATGAGACACGATTATGATAAAAATTACAATGAATACCAGCATGCCTGTTCAGTTCAATCAGGGGTAATTATGTAATATCGCAAAAAAGAGGAGGCGCCTGCGAGGAAATGGAGGCTTCGGGCAGCAGTGGCGCCGTACGGGAAAACTAAAGTCAACGGCAGGTGGCTGACACGACACTGAAAAGAGACAGTGTTTGTTTTTCGATATTTTATGCTTTCAACCTTTGAGTTTTAAGAAATTGCTTCGAGGTTAGAGGTCAATGAATCAGATTTTGTATGATTCAAATGTAGATTCATTAAAATTTATAAAATTTAAATACAGATTCAAATTTATATAAAATTTGAGAATTTAAATGTGAATTTATGTTCATTTATATAATGAATATTGGAATGGATTCAGATTATAATTGAATTTTATATTTAAATATTTTAATAATAATTTTATTATTAAATATAAGTAAAATATGTACAATATCAATCATAAAACATAAGGTAATACTAAACTATTAATTGACTAACTTGCATGATATATTATTTTTAAATAATATGATCTAATAATTATTAAGACTATTCTATCTATTATAATTATAATTGTTTATTTTTTATAAGAAAAAGAAGTATTAAAAAATATAAGATAATTGTCTTATCGAATTTATAACGGATTTGAAGATCGTGTAAGATCTAAATGCAAATCTAGAAAATAAAGCAAATTATCTTTTAAGATCCATATGTGAATGCAATAAATCATTGAATAATTTTTTGAATCCATTTATGCTACTCGGATTGGATTTTTAGATTTTGAATATCCATTGACGGCATGGTGCAATCAAGGCACCTCTAAACAGATTCACCTCTTCAATCGACAATTGTACAGGTTTGACAGTTCGTTTTTTAAAGATATTTATATCTAACATTGATTTTATTATAATTAATATATAAATTAATCACAAAGACTTTTAATTTTTAAATATATTTAATTTATTATTTAATAAAAGTTGGTATAAAACTTCTTTTTTTAGACATCCTATATATACATTGGTAAAATAGTAAATGAAATGGAGAAAAAAAATGAATTTGACTGAAATCTAAATTATTGCTTTTATGAAATCAATCGATCTCAAACATAAATTAAATAAAAATATTTCGGTCATTACATATTATTTGATAACATTAATGAATTTCTCAAATATATACGCTCTTTATAATATAGTATAGATATTATATATCTCCTTCTAATTCTTTCATTTTTTTTTCAAAAATTAAAATAATTAAACTAATCATGTTTAAAAAGTTTCATGTTCTTAATTTGTATATCATTTGCAAAATTAATTAATTAACTAACGAAATTGCTCTTTTTATCTTAATGACTTTTTGTTGGTACTAATCCATATTTTCCTAAAACAAAGATTGGTCAATTGATATCTCGTATTCTCCTCTTACTTATCGCTTGTATTGCACATATACCTTGTTACTCCTTGCTCGCCGAAAAAGCAGTGATGTCTTTATTGCTCAAGCATAGCAATACAGTATGCTTTAGAGCTCTTTAGAATTGCACGGAATTTTTTTAACTTCATTTTATTTTAATTGCGTACCATTGTTTGTTTGTTGAATTTCATATCAGTCCTATGACCGCTGTTTTTATTTTTCTTTTTAATAACAATAAAGATGAGCAACGATCAATGTCAAGGTTGATTCTGACCTTAGAAGAGAACTAACGGTTACAAAGCAATTTTTTTAGTTAAGGGGATTAAAAAGCAATTTAATCTGAAATTAAATTAAAAAGGTTGTTTTAGTCATGAAAAAGGATTATTATAACTCTTCTTTACACATTATGAAAGTACTTTATATTACATTAATAATTTGTATTTCAAATATTAACATAAAATTTTGAACCATTGATCTCGTTTAATAAAATGCAGTGTTTAAACATTTACAAATTACTACAAGATTCATTAGATGCTAGATCAGATGAAAAATCAAGGGATATAATTTTTTCAAACCAGTAGTTGATTTTTGGCATATTGATATAAAAAAAAATGCAAATGCGCTAAATTTGTCAGAAAATGGTTATAAGTAGGTCATTGTTCCTTTTTTGCTTATTGTGCTTTTAGACATGGGAACACTATTATTTTGTTGGATTATATATAATATTTTTCAGGCAAGTTTGTAATTAAGCCTCTACTTTATCTTTTTTTTTTTAACAAAGAAAATTATCTACAGAGGTTTGAACCTCGGTTCTTTAAAAAATCAATCTATGTTCTAGGCCACTAGGACAATCCAAGGCTGAAGCTGCATGTTGGATTATAACTTTAATTTTTAGACAAATGTTAGATTATGAAGAAGATTTTTGATATATATTAAAAGGTTAATGGATAAATTTAAAATAGAGTGTGAGAACTTAATGTTAATATATTATTGAACACTTTTTAAGATTTAAGCATCCTTAACCATGTAAACTTATGTTAACACTCGATTCCAAACTCCCCATCTTACCCTTCTGAGTTTGAGGCAGTAACTTTAGGTTCAAATGTCAAAAAAAAAATGGATGTCATGATACATTACAATTGTTTTCTCGTTAATATTTTCCTGTAATTATTTTCTTTGTGGATTCCATTTCCATGTATATTTGTTTAACATAAAAGTCGGGACAAAATGAACACATTGTATTTATTGTACTTGATTTGATCCACGCATGCAATTTAATTATGAGCTATCGATTTTTGAAATATGGCAATCCTCAAAAATTGTATGCACGAAACAACAAAAAATTGCTTGCAAGTTGCAGCTATATCACCGAACCCACAACTGAAAAAAGAAGTTTATATTTAGATGAGATATGAGATATCAATGCTTATATTGAAGGTTCAAGGATATGATGTAATGAATTTACATATTAAGGTGGAAAACATTACTCTCTATAATATGTTATCGTGTTATTTTGAGTTTATGAATAAGAGCTTGCTTTATGTTCAATTTTTAAATGAAATTGACCTATACAATTCTTAAATCCCTCTGTACTCCAGAAAGTGTTAACATAAATATGGATGGAGATTTTTTTTTTTTACAACTATCTAGTTTGGGCAACCAACTTAATGTATATACATAAAACAAATTAAATGAAAAAAATTACAAGCATATTCTTATGCGGATAGTGCTTTAAATTTGATGCAATTTGAGGGTCATTTTTATAGTCCTTTAAATGCCATCAAAATTATATAATGATTTTAATGGTTAGGGTTTAATGGTGTTTGTTGGAATCTAAAATGACACTCAAATTGTTCAAATTTGAAACACAATCAATCCATAAATATAAGAATATGTTTGTATTTTTTATTTTAAAGATATTTTATGAATTTATATTAAGTTAATTGTCAAGGTTGTCAAACTAAATAGTGTTGAAGGGGATCCCCACACTATAAATATTTACTTGAAGTTGCAAGAACTTATATCTAGTGCATAAAGTATTAATCACTCTTTCTTTGATGAATGATTATAAAAAGTTTCAAATTAAAAAGATAGTTCAATAAGTAAAAGTAGAACTTTATCATATTTATTAACAGCCGTATATATATAATGTTACATCAAGTCTGAAAAAACTTTTAAGAATATAAACACATATAAAAAAATACTTTTAACATTTGCAAAAAAATAGTGCAAATATCATTCTAATTAATAATCACGGCTTAAGAACATTGCTATTGGATTGTTATTAATCGAATTGAACCTAAATGAAATTTCACATATTATCCTAGCCATATACATGTCCTCAATGGATAAAAAGGAGATGACAAATAGTAATATCTCAACTGACTAACTGAGAAACAATTTTCTTTTCACAAAAAAATAATGTTAAGGACCGTTAGCAAAATGTTAAAGTAATCAAAGGAAAAGAATCCCTAAATTAGACGTCTTCTGGATATACTTTTCCTTCGCTACTGGACAAGAAATTTTTGTTAATTATTATCCCTGCCTTTAAGTTTTTTGTTTAATATTTTTTTTTTTTCCATTTACAGATCTAGCATGGATTATTATGACTTTAACTATCTGAGAAGAATAAAAAAATGATTTTTCATAGATAATCCAAAAGATCAATACAAGTGCTAATGAAACTTTATTTAAAAGAAAAAAGATTGGGGTTTTATGGTTTATATATGCTCGCTCCGGCTCTGACGAGTATTTATAGTAGTGACTAGTGAGTCTAGTGACGGTCAAAACCAGTACGCCTGACCTACAATGCTAAAGCATGGATATGGTATCAACTATTAGGCGTGAACACAATATAAAGGAAACAAGGAAATGAGAAAGGCAAAGAGAAAGTGAAAGAGAAAGGGTACCGGTTTGGTCTCCATGATCTTATTATATTGAGAAATTTTTTGACAGAATGACAGGGCATCAGACCACGCGAAGATATCCTTGAATCTTTCATTTTCAACGCGCTTAATAAATCTGTTTTTGATACGCTATTGGTCTCCTTATTATTCTTTTAAAACTCCTTTCAATATTAATGAATTGACACCCCTTCAGAAATGAGAATTGAGATATTCCCAAAAGGCAATAGTTCATAAAAAAAAAAAAAAAACAGAGAGACAAGTGGGTTCCAGTTCCAGCAAGCACTTTAATTTTCTCCAATTAGACAAACACTCATTTTAAATTTCTTTTTTTTTTATGTCAGTAGGTGCCAGGTGGGTACCTCGTATTATCTCAGTTAAAATAATATTGCGGGAATTCAGCTTAAAAAAAGGCATAATTTGTGTACAACTTTGCTCGAGAAGGGTCCACGAAACTTTGATTTAACAATTGCACAAGAAGGAAAATTTTCTTTGGAAAATGTCCAAATTACCGAAGCAACTGGCCCAACATTTAGCTCTCAATATGGAAACAATTGGCAAGTCGCTTTTACCTTAAATTTCAATTTCGTCATACGATAAAGACGTCCCAATTTGAGGCACCAGTAATTCGAACCACGCGGATTTGAAATTTAGAACATTAAAATTTCCGTGGTTTACAGACCCCACTATGTGGAGAGCAGTTCTTGCGGTCTATATTATAAGCCAGTTCAAGAAAGGCTGCTTGAAGCATTAATCATGTCCATTTGTCTATGCATTACTACGCGGCATAGCTGTCACACACAAGTTTAGTTGAACCGAGACCAATTGCAAGTAGACCCAAAATAACAAAAATCTACGTGTGTTTGACACGATAAATTTAAACAGAAATAAACAATTTAAACAGTAATTAAAGTTAAATCATCTCCCTGAATAAAGTTGAAAGTATCAAATTTTTAAATTTTAATATTTATATTCTTATCAATGGTCAAAATGATGCTTAAAATAATGTAAATCTCAGCTAAGGAAATAGCAATGTATACTTAAAATAATATGGACCTCAGCTTAGGAAAATGCCAACACCCACCAGTAGCTGGGTCCGGCTCCTCTACAAATATGTATGCATACAATAACTGCCCCAATTTGTAGTGATAATCGAATTTGGACCATAAAATAACGCAATTACAATGGTATCTTTTAGATTCGCGGAGTGCAATTTGGACAGCTACTTTACACATACAGAACTCTAGAACTCTAGACGATGCAAATTCCCAGTAGCTTAGGCAATTGCAGATTTTAAATTTGGATGGCTACAACGAGATTTTTCTCTTATTGTTGAGTGGTTCAGCTGCTATCAAATGTCTATCAATAAAGATGCTAAAAAATATATTACTCTCAACTGACAATAGACTTGGGAAAAGGATACCACCTGTAGTGGTCAATTTATGGTGATATTGAGAAATTGAAAAAAAAAAAAACGCAAAATGAGAGCAGTGTTATAGCTACATTTTCAATTTAATCACTCAAGAATGAAACAGCTACAGAAAAAAATATCCAAACCAGTCCTGCTAACAACTCCTCAGTCTAAAGATACCCAAAGAAGTAATTCTTTTTTTTTTTAAACTCTAGATCTAAAACAATAACCTTACTTAGTACCGGTATGCACTCTCAGGCACATATTTGCTCCTGAGACTAGCATAATGGTCAAATTTAACATTATCACTGTACTCCGGCTTAGATTCATTCTGGAGACAATTAACCTCCCCACTCTTCTCTCGATGGCGGTGCCGAACCCGCTCCTTTGTACCCTTAGAGCTCACCTGACCCGTTTCACCCATTCCGTAGAACTCTGCAAAGTCTTGTCTCTTTGAAGATCTGTGCTTGCCAGATATAGAAGCGTCCTTGAACTTTGGTGCTTTGCTGGGTTTTGCAACCTTTGGTGGGGCATCAGTTGCAATTGTGTTGTTAGTAATAGGAGTGGTTTGAAGAATGGGGGTTTGAATAGCCTCCGAAAGGGGTTTGGGGGTCTTTAATTTCTGAGTTATGGGGGTTGTTGTTTCTTCTTTGTCTTCAGGCATTACAAGCCTGTCTTTAAGGGGTGTGAGGTCGGTTTTGGTCTTGCTGCGTCTCAAGTTGAGTGGCACCGAATTCAGAAGCATGTTCCCTGTGATGGTTTAAACTTCAATTTATGATCCAATGGTTCAGTACCAACAAACAGGAATATATCGATTCATACATTGTTTGGTATTGCTATCACTCAGGTACAATATATATACTTGGTCGACCTGACTATTACAATTCCGATGACTAATTGTTCCCATTTCTTTCTCCTCTTTTGGGTTTATATTTAATTAGTTTCCACATAATCAATGAAAAATTGGAGGCATACTAAGTACCAAGGCCTTAAACTTCAAATTCACAAATAAAAGAAAAATAAAATGCAAACACTTGGCAGTTGGCTACAACAATTAAATGCCTCCAATACTAAACCATGGAGGTCAAGCAATGGTACTAATATCTAAGAGTAACATAAGGTTGTTACATACCAATCATTTCTACAGTGAACTTGAAAAGATCAGTCAAAAGTGTTCCAATGGAAGGCCATCCTGCACTGGGTTCATCTGACAGGGATTCTACCACTAGAGGCTCTTCCTTTCCGGCATCAATCTTTTCAACTTCCTCCTCTGGCTCTTCTTTCTGGCAAATGGAAAAAGGACACTGTTAATCAGAGACCGGAGACCCAGGAAATATACCATACCTACATGGTATGGGACCATGCATGTCAGTACAGTCTATTGAGTCTGCTCCAAGCTGGTTCAAAACATTGGACTTGTATTAACAACAATTTGGCATACCCAGCGTCACAACAGGACTATATTATACTTCTAAACCAGGTTAGAAGAGGCCAACCAAATCGTTGGCATACAGCAGACCATGAACTATAGTTGAATTGACTGTGCACATATGTTTTGGTTAAATAGAAAAAGAAATAGCACCGTTTTCTGTGCAAATAGTGAGCTAAAATAGTGTTGAACCAAGCAGAAGATGTATCCAGCTAATATTGCACCGACTACAAGCACTAGATCTGCCATAAAAAGTAACTTGCTATTAGTTTCCAGAAATGCACTAATACAAATAGTAACAAACAATAACAAGTTGTTCTCAAAGGTAAAATGTTGTACCAGACTTTAAAGAAAACACAAAAGGAGCTTTGTTTCTATTCTTTTAGATACCATTTCCTTTTTCCTGAGATCTCATAAGTAGAGCCAAAGGAAACAAACAAAAGGATAATCAAATTAAATCCTAACAAGTTAGAACTCAGAAGAGCTATTTTTCATCAAGACAAATATTAATGATATAGTTATACTGAACAATACTATCAGAAAATGTAGACTGGAGCTTGGACAGTACTTTGGGAATGCTTTGTTCAGATAAACACCCATTTAGCATTCATATTGTTTGCTATATCTAGTTGAAACTTAACATGCAACCATAAACTAAACCTAAAAAACATAATAAAAAAACTAAAAGAAAAAACCTGAAGATAGAACGGAATTTTCCTGGAAATCACAATCCTCCTGCTGCAGAGAGATCTGACGAAGCGCCGCATTTCCTCGGTCAATTACCAGTAAAGAGCATGTCTTTTTCAAAAACACCAGATCAAAATCAGAGGAGAATTTTGCATCCTCGCTCGGCCCATCTCTGTAACCTGCTACATTTGATTTTCCTCCTGCAATTGTTGTCACACCTGGAATACAACCAACTTCCATGTCATTATTCCAGAAAAGCAAGAAAGAACAAAAAAAAAAAAAAAAAGTTATTCTGGGGACTGCAGATTTTGTTGTCCAGAATTCCACCCTGAAAATTCTCACAAATTCTGGAAAAAATGCCACATGTAGTTCCAATATTTTTATCAAAATATGCTCCTACTCCAGAAACTAAAAATGAGACTATTGTTCTTATTTCTGTCCATCAAGAAAAGAAAAATAAGAGACTAGTGCAGCAGATTGCGACCAAGGCCTTTTGTTTGTTCTTTCAGTTTGAGAAGACAGTAATATGCCGTGTAAAATTAAGGCCCCGAAGTAGTTTCTGGCAAAGAAAAAAGTAACCGACCTCAGTAGAAATTGCCAAGCAACTTGTTTAATTTTCAAATGTATTTTATGGAAAAATGGCTCTCTTTTCCTAATTACAATATTACAACCCAGATCCCTTATCTAGTTATTTCAAGATATCATAAAACAATCTAAGCATCATGTCATAAAAGAATGTACCATTCCATGAAAAATAAAGAATCAGAAAACCAGATGGCTTGTGACAGCTCTCAACCAGCATTACTTCTAAATGTCATAAAACCAGATGCAATCTTTACAAATATAAGAGAAAATTCCTTGAATTAAATCTGTTCTCAGTTGTAAAGGGGCAATTCATTTTTACTCCTGTGAGCTTTCAACTTATAATGTACATCACCCACAAGGCATAAAACTCCTTTGTATCCTCCCAGTCTCACTTTATTTACTTTAAAGCATTTCCAGCTATTTTTTTCTTTCAATGGAAGACCACAGATGTTTTGGTGGATATCAGAAGATAATATTTTAAAGAAACATATGTTTAATCCCTAGTTTCATAAGATCATGCTTGATATTCTCACAGCATTAGACAGAAAGGAGGAGTTTTTATAAGTTCATTTTTATGTACAAGTAATCATGTTTTGGCTGACTTTGCTTTGTGATACCACAGGATGGATTTGAAGCTTTGATTAGAGCAAGTATTATCAAACAATGCATAGGAAGTACACTTAGTATAAATCTCCATGGGTACCGGGGTGTGGTATCGAAGAACTCCTTTTGTTTCTTTAATAGAAACATGTGGTAATGACCACTACATTTCAAAAGAAAAAAAAATGTACAATACACAAACTTACTGATCAACTTTACCTGGATTCCATGGAAAATTCAAGATAAAAATATCAAAAGAATTTTGATGTACCTACCTCCTTCACCAATCTTGCGAATGGCCATATTGGCAGTATCAGCCACATAAACATTTCCCTTGTCATCCATTGTGACTCCTTTTGGAAGCTTAAAACGTGCATCAATTGGTTTACCATCCACATGACCAGAATACCCCTGAGATGATCCAGCAACCAATCTCCCTCTGCTATCTGAGAATCTCAGGTAAGAAAATGGTTAAAATATATTGAATCATAAGATCAGAAAAATAAATTAATCATCCATATTTATGTCAGTGTTTGCCATTTGCACACGGATACTGAAAGTAGTCAGTAATCAGCACTATTTATCATAAGAATATTTCAAGAATGCAGGAAGCAGTCATGGGTTACCATTTCCTCTCCAATAATGACACTTAGGTCCAATAATATGAACCAGGCAGCAGTACCATTGTCATAGCTGTCAGTCACCAGCATGATTCCACTTCATCCATTACATTCTCTTAATAAATTTATCAGCATAAAGAAATGTATGGAAAAATAGTATTTGGCGATACTATCTCCAAATACTGTACCAGACTTGTTATTACCACTATATTTGGTCCACTATGGTAATTGATTGTACATTTTTAAGTTTTTAACTGCCAAGTACTACTGCTTAAGATTATATTTAATACATAACAGTAATAATGATAATAATAAAATAACTAAGATGATTAATTGATGCCAATAAATTAGAGTGTTGTAGAGTAATAAGATGAAACCAAATGTAAGAACTAAGCTGATTAAATTTGTTTAACTTATATGCTAAATAAAGGGCATACATTCAGAGAGAGGTGGCGTGATGCGGACAATGTGATTGTGGATGGAATCAACAGCCAGGAGCTCGCCTTCTGGTGAAACCCTAATGGTGTGCGGCACTACACCCAGCTTGTCCCCCTCCACTAATGTCTCCACAAAATAACCGTTTTCGAATTGTAGCACATGCCCACCATCTGTCAAACAATGCATTCAGCAGGAAACAAAAAACAACATAGAACCCCCCCCCAAAAAAAAAAAAAAGAACCAGACACACAGACGCACACAAACAACAAGCCCTGTGAAATAGCAAGTCTAAAAGTCTAAAGTACACTCTTCTTTCTCTGCATAAATCCAGGAGGAAGAAGGGTCACTTTTGGAAAGGAATCAGGAATGGTGGTTATAGTTATGATACTTTGTTCCCTCAATTGCAAGGGTCATGATAATTTGATATCACGGAATGAATTGAAATTACTCTATACACGGATGGATGTTTAAGCATCTAGTTCAATGAGACATTTAAAGTTCCCTAAGCATCCTTTCCCATAAGCTTACATATGCATATGAGCGTATCTATCACTCCCGAAAATAATCCTTCCCACGCAAACGATAACTGGATATGGCATTATTGCAGTTCAAGAGATCATGAATCAAGCTCAGTTCATCTCTGCACCAGGTATAATATGAAAATGCAACGTTCCAGGGGCATAAAAGAAAAAAGCCTGATTAAAAAGCTCCTTTAATAATTACAACAAACCCCTCAAAAGTTACTTTTGATCATCAATTTACCTGTTTGAGTTGTTTTTGGTAAAGGCTTTGGCCATTTGACAACCGATGACAGCTGCTTCAGTATATCACCTGAGAACAGGCACGGATATTAATTAATCCTTGATCCAACTCAGAAAAAACCTTGTACGTGAAAAATAGTAAAAAGAAAAAAAAATCGCATTTATTGAAACCACCTGTTGGAGAAGCTCTGGCGTTGAATCCGACGGTGGCCAAGAGAATGAGAAGAAATAGAAGGGGAGAGGATCTCGTTGTCATGGCACTATCTCTCGTTCTGTTTTTTGTGAGAAGAAAGCTCAAAAAAGGATCTTTCTCTCTACAATTTCCCCCCTTTCCATTGGATGCATAAAGGGGTTATAAATTCAGTAGTTCACAGTTCACACTGCTCAGTGCTCACTGCTCAGTGAGACTGGGGGAGAACCGTGAGAGAAAATCCAGATCTACTGTGTCAGAAATAATCCTTTCTGTGTGGTGAATTATTACAAGTGGGGCCACATTTAGAAGAACAAAACTCCTATTTAGGCTATTTTCTGATTTGGCTCCCAGTCGCTACACGGATTGTTTCTTCGTACTCGCTAGAATGATTCATACTGGAAAGGGGAAGGACAGCGGCGTCAATCCACCGAACCGAGAGAGAATCCTTGGGAAAAGCAAGAAAGCACAAACGTATTATTGACTTGAGATTTACTGTTTTTCTGACGTATGACCATATATGTAGCAATCATCACATTGCTATGGTTTGAACGGTCTAGTGACTATTAATTTGCCTCTTTACGGAGTACAACGGAGTATGTGGCATAGAGAAATGGGAATCTTTCGACCTAGGGTTCATCTGTCGTTATCCGTGCACTGACAGTGAAAACCGGGGTATAATTTATCCGTCTAATTCGTACGGATAAATCAGATTTCGCTTCCGCAGTTCCGCTGTTAATGCTTGTTTCGAAATGATTTCGCGGTTATTAAACGTGTTATTATATTTAAGAGTTAGCAAATTGGCATCCAGTCCAGTACGGCAGTACTCCCCTTACATTACATTAGATTAGAGTATTACACAAAATCGATAACCAGTATCATATAAACTGGAAAATCTTGCTAATTTTGGAGAGATCAATTGTTGAAATGACTAGTGTATTTGTCCGGTATATATGGACTCCATTTTTGAAAGAAGTTAGATAATTGAACTGTGGTTCGGCTATGTTAAAAAATGACGATTCCATGCAAGTAGAAATGGGCCGCACTGAAATATGCTTGACAGATGAAAAGGTTACACCGTCACATAATTGTTTATTAAGTTATTATGCAGCTGATTAAATGTTTTTTTTTTGGCAATTTGATATTAATGTTGTAATATACATAAATATTAACGATTCAAATAAAGATAAGTTATTTTACGAACTTGATACTATATTTATATTGAATTTATTTTAAATATGACAAATAGAAAGCTAAATATCTGAATTCTTGTTTATGTTAGTCATATTGAAAAAATAAAAATATAATGATACGATACTTATATGTTTTGGCGTTTTAAAAATAATTCTAGTATATATCCAACTTTATAGTACATTTGATGCTTACGATACATCTTATTAAAATATATTATAAATATGTTTTTAATGATTTAAATAGAATGTGTATCAAATTTTAGTCAATTTGAAAGAAATTTTGCTTTTCATCACACTATTTTTAAATTTCAACAGTGGAGTTTCAACGACATTGTGATGAATGCCCAATAATTTTTTATATTATTTTAAATCTAATACATATTATATCTAATCAAATAGGAACACATCTATAATTTTTTTATTTTAAGCACTATTTTTTCAGAAAGATGTACTGTAAGTATTGGATGTACTATAAAAGTTAGATTTATACTAGAATTACTCATTTTTTAATTAGATGATATATTATAAAATTCTTAATAAAGTAAGAAAGAACAAGAAAAATAGAATGGTTGTACTTTAATATCTTTAATTTTTAAAGCATTAAAATTGCAAGAAAAATATGTCAATTACAGAATTACTTAAAAAAAACTTCTCTAGATATCCATAAGAGAAATATTATACTTGTAGGCTGTAAATTTAATAAAGATAAACTTTTAAATTTTCATTCAGGCTAAAAGTTCACAAATTTAAATCTTTCAGAATTTATTTTTCAATTAGGGAAAAGTAGTAGAAAAATTCTCTTCATGACCTATTTTATGAAGCAGATTTATGTATATTAAAAAAAATAATAAAATTTTAAGGCTTTCAGAATTAAGTAGAACTAAACGATCCTCGAGAGAAGTTTACCATTTTAAATTGGCAACTATTTATGAATTTTATCAATTACTGTTACTAATCCTAATGAGAGGGTTGTTTCCAATGCAAGAATAAGTTTAAATATTTTAAAAGAAGGGCTCATAATTTACAATTGATCTGAAGAACAAAGTTATGAGTCATAGCAGAATGAGCTATCAATTCAGATTTATTAAAATTAATTTTTAAACTAAACAACCCCTTAAATGCCCGCAAAGCCCATTTAACTCTTTCAACTATCATATAATTTTCTTTAACTATTAAAAGAGCATTGTCAGTGTATTACAAATTTAACACCTTTGAATTATTAATGATAGGGGGATCGAGACCTTCAAAATAATCTAAGCCAATGTCTTTCGATAAAATCTTATTAAGCCCTATCACAGTAAGTAAAAATAAGTATGAGGATAAAGGATTACTATGATGGGCCTCTTTTCGACACTCAAAATAGTTGTCAAAAAGATCATTAACTAAAACTGCACTATGACCATCTCATTAGATAGCTTCCATCCATTTGATCCACTTGGGATCAAAACCTCGTTGCTTAAATATTGTTAAAAAACTAATTCCAATTCTACATTAATAAAAATCTTCTCAAAATCGAATTTAAGTAGAAGACTCGATTCCTTAGAATGTTTAAACAAATATAAAATTTCATAGGCCGCAATAGTATTATCCATAATATCTCATCCTTTAAGAAACAAATGTTAGTTCACACCTATGAGCCTATCTAGAACGGTATGTAATCGATTTTTTAAGACCTTAGTAAATATTTTTAAAAATATAATTCAAAAGGTTAATAGAAAAAAGTCTTTAATGGTAGAGATTTTAGATGCCTTAAGAATTAAATAAATGAAAGCCCTATTACATTTAGAAATATTCAACTGATAATGATAGAAAACAAAAAAATAATTGTAGCATATCGTGTTTTATGAGATTCCAAAAATTTTTGATAAAATAAAATGGGAAACACGCTATGTACAGGGGTCTTGTCTGGATCCATGAAAAAAATAATAGATTTTATTTCGCTCTTAGTGAAAGGAGCAATAAGAGAGGTGTTTTGGGTAGACTAGAAATGAAACACAATCCGAAAATATAGAGATCAGATATTTCAAATATATATATGAGTAAAGCTAGCGTGCTCCTAGGAGTACAGAGTCCCTCCGTGATTTAGCTCAAAAAATATATCAAATGATCTCCAAATTTTGATTTATCACTCTCATTAAATTTTTCATATTGAAATCTTATGGGGTACAAAATTTTGAGACGTTTTGAATTTTGTAAATCGCACTTTTTAATTTTTGAAAATCAACTCTAAAAAAATAATAAAATATTCAATATTTCTATATTATTTTCAAAAATTGAAAAAAATCTACTTAGAAAACTCGAAACACCCCAAAATTTTGTACCTTATAAGATTTCAATATGAAGAATTTAATGAGAGTGATAAATTAAAGTTTGAAGACCATTTGATATATTTTTTGAGTTAAGATTACGGAGAGGTTCTCGTGCTCCTAGGAGAACGCTAGCTTTACTCTCTCTCTCTCTCTCTATATATATATAGAGAGAGAGAGAGTTAGACTATTGTGAAAACGTTTTCATTTCGAGTCCAAGTGCATATAGCTCAAATTTTATCGTAACACATCCGAAATTTAAAATTATCATTCTCATTAAATTCTTCATATCAAAATATTAAGGGATACAAAAATTTGGAGTATTTCGAGTTTTCTAAGTATTTATTTTGAATTTTTGAAAATCAGCACTAAAATAATAATAAAATATTGAATTGTTGCTGCTGATTTTAAAAAATCCAAAACAAATACTTAGAAAACTTGAAATACCCCAAATTTTTGTATCCCTCAATATTTTGATATGAAGAATTTAATGAGAATGATAATTTTGAATTTCGGACGTGTTATGATAAAATTTGAGTTGTATGCACTTTGACTCGAAATGCAAATATTTTCACAATAATCTAACTCTCTCTCTCTCTCTCTATATATATATATAGTAAAGATACCGTGAGCTTAAGCTCACGGAGATCTTCTATGAGTTAAACTCAAAAAATACATCAAATCATCTCCAAATTTTAATTTATCATACTCATTAAATTTTTTATATGAAAATCTTATTGGATGCAAAAAATTAGAGTATTTTAAACTTTGTAAATCATGATTTTTAATTTTTAAAAATCAACTCTAAAAATAATAATAAAATATTTAATCTTTGAGCATCATTTTTAAAAATTAAAAATGATAACTTAAAAAACTCAAAACACTTCAAATTTTTGCATCCCACAGGATTTTCATATAAAGAATTTAATGAGCATAATAAATTAAAATTTAAAGATGATTTGATCTACTTTTTGAGTTAAGCTCACGGAAAGCCTCCATGAACTTAAGCTCACGGTATCTTTACTCTCTCTGTATATATTAATAATGATAATAATGACAATAATACTAATAATAATAATAATAATAATAAGAATAATGATAATGAAGTTCGACATATACGTTTAACAAAATCAAGGAGCATATCATGCATATTTTGCACACTTTCTACTGTAAGAGTGCAAAAATTTTCAAATACTTCGGCCAGGGTGCGTAGAAATTTGGCGTAAAGAAGTAAAATGTGTGAATTGAGAGATTTAAAAGCTATTAAATAGTCAACCATTGCCACAGAATATAAGTGTACTCCACGATTGCACTTTTAGATGACGGCAACTACCATCTTATCTTTAAATTTCTACTTTTGAATTTGGAAGCATTTTACGTAGGATTAGAAGTGAAAAACAAAATAGATTTTCTGCATTTACTCATATATATTTATATGAAATTATGAACTAATGAACACTGTTGATAATTAAGTACATAATAAGGGTAAGCGATAATTACAAGTGGATCTAAAAATCCAATAAATTAAGCCAAAATACTTTTTTTTCGCTTATTTTTCTTATTTGTATTGAACACATAAGATCGACGTATTTCTTTCATCTTTCTTCCTTATGCCACGAATGTCATTAGCAGCAAGTATTCTTATTCCACAATTAATCGCCACGACTGTACTTTTATATCCCTATTTCTATTTAAAATTAACCTCCTCAAACTACCTATAACCTACCTTCATCAAAACCAACCCCTCCCTCTCTCCCTCCCCTCTCTTCCCCGTTCCCATCCTCCTAAACACAAATACAAACACCATGAGCACTTCTAAGACACTCTTACTCGTTCTCGTTGTCATAGTCATCATCGATGTTTCTCGAGCAAGACCGGAACCAAGTTTCATCTCCATTGAATCAGCACATGAAATACAGAAAAATCAGCTGTTACATAAAAACTCAAAGATGTTCCATGCGGTTCTTATGCGAGGTCGTGTCCCTCCTTCAGCGCCAAGCCATGGGGGCAATAAACACAGTACTCAAACGATGTCGACTCCGTGACAACAACTCTATTTAGGTGTAAGATAGTGTAGTTGTTCGACGTCATTTTATTCTTTTATCGTTCCTAGTATATAGCTAGGGATAGCTTAATTATAAGAGTTTTATTATGGTGTTTCTTTTTAATTAGTATCATGAGGACAACTCATATTTTGGTTTCTTTTAATTTGTATTTAATTAAAGAATTCATACAGGATACAAACACTACAATCTCTTTTGAAATAAAGAAAACAAAATGAGGATTACATATATATTGTTTTATTTGCATTTTGATGTGCTGTCTTTTTCATCAATATACGAACAATGATACTCTTGAGTTTTTACTTTTATAAATAGCTTTAGCCTTTAGTTTGTTTAATTAAATACTTTGACAAATTGTTGAATTGCGCGATATAATTTCATTTGCAAAATCTTCGTAAATATTTTTTTTTGTAATTTTATGGAATTATAAGTCAAGTCAAGTGTACCATATAAGTTATTGTAATCGTATTTGCATATGAAACATGACATCGTACTTTTGCTTTTTCATCTCTTTTTGTTTGATAAACCTCTCCTTAGCATAATTTACTCCTTTTTACGGAAACCAGTTTCCAAAAGGAAACATTTCATTGAATTATCTGTGGTATACCGATTGCCACAAATATGATTTAATCTATGTCATAAATAATTTTGGGGCAAGGAGATAATTATTATCTCATCATATATGAATTGTCATATATAGTTGTGTGGCAAAGCAGATAATTATCATGTCATTTTTCGGGAAAGAAAAATATAGATCGAGCTGCATTAATTATATTCTATTTGTGCGCAACGTGCCCCGGGGTTGGTTAACGGTCCACATTAGACTCAAACTAGTACTGAGATACAAATAATCATTAGACACAATGAAATCATATATCATGAATAATTATCTTGCAGCTTTTCACTGATAATTTAGAAATTTATCGGAATTTTCGAATTATGGTTCAAATTGACCATTTTATACATCATAAAATACGCATATATGTCAGATTTTGCTACGATCGATCTTCTTCTTCTATGTAATTTAAAAGATAAATTAGTCATTTTCTTTGATTTTAAGTTTGGTATTTAGTAACAATTAACGTTCAAAGAAAAATTTTCAAGAGATGTTTAAAATATATTTTTGCTTCTTGAATTTGTACAGAATGAGCTTTATATCTTGCAATGTTCAAAATGTACTTTGTTGCCTTTGACTAAGAACCAGAGAAACTGTTTAATTTGTACTTATTGTTTAGAATTATTAATTGCAAGGTAGGTAGGTTATAGAGGATGGTGAAATAATGTACGCATTCGATGCTTTTTACTTTTTAAACAAACTTTGCTTCGCGATGGTTTATTCAGCAGACTTTTTTTTTTGGTAGCCGTTTAAACTTTTTTTTTTAAATGAGAGGTGTTCACATACACATTTTATAAATTTTTAATTAGTATGTGTATATAACCGGTTAAAAATGTTGCAAGTTATATGAATGTATTTATTATCATTTTTTTCAAAACCAGTTGGTCATATATACTAAATGGAATTAATTAAAAAATATATAAACGTAGCACCTAAAGGCACCACCAATGGAATAATAGGTCTGGACGATTGGGATTCATTTTTGAACTCAATCCTATATATTTAAGAGTTAATAAAGTTCACCAACCAAACACCTTTGTGTGAAAATTTATTAAATGTTGCATTATTTATAGGTCGAGATAATTTAGTTCACGATTAATGGAAAAAACTTATTGACTGAGTATTCCTTATAAAATATCCAATAAATTGGATTCTCAGTATTCGACTATTAATTTGTTGAAATTAGTATCATTCTGTTAGAGATATGAAATTTGATTACACAAATCCAAACTGTCAAAAAAAAACTAAACATTTCTTTGTTGCTAAGATTCTAAAAAAAAAAAAATTAGTGATATCATTTGGTGCAAGAGATTTTGCTTTTTTGGCTGAAAAATGTTGCGAACTTCCAAGGCAAGTTATACCAAATACTTGCCGCTAGTTTTTTTTTTTCCTTTTTTTTTGGAATATGACTCGCACATATCAAAAGTATTTACAACTTTACGTCCAATCTTGATATCTTATCAAGAAGAATACACCGAAATTATAAAGCATAGGAGACATGTAATACATTTTATGGACTGAAGAAATCTTCATCTTGACTTGGAAAATACACATGTATGCTAGCTCACAGGGCACTTCAATTCTTGCTTGCTGTTTGCTTAAAAAAAAGGGCAGAGAAAAATTCTGACTAGCCGGGGAGTGGGGAGAAGTTGGGGTTGAAAGTGATTCCTTGGATTTACATTAAAATTGAGTTTTATGATTTTATCAGATACACGGTACCAATTTGTTCGAGTTGTTTTAAGCATCCCATCCCATGCCTTGGAAAAAAGAAAATAGCGCTGAGAGAAGTCCATCTAAATATCTAAAAAGTAGTCATAAGTTTTTCAATCTACATGCAGCTTAAAATTTATATAATTATTAATAAATTTTATATATTTAATAAATAATATATGTATTTATTAAATATATATATATATATAATTATTAACTGTTATTTGTCCACTCAAAAGTAGTTACAAATTTTCATCTCACATTAAGCTAAAAATTGAACAACTGATATAATTATTATCGATAATTATATATTTGTTAAATGAAACACAAAAGTTATTAAATATAAAGTTAGTATATCTGTTAAATTAAACTTATATTTGTTACAATTAAATATAACTCATATGTGTTAAAAGATTGTTCAATTTTAAAGTTAATAATTACGTGTTCTCTTTGACAAATATACGTGTTTCTTTTAACAAATATATAGCCATCATTAATAATTACGTCAATCTTTTTAATTTTTACGGTGCATGGATGAATTATAATCGCTTTTGAATGAACAAAATATATTTATAAATTATATATTATATTTAATAAATATATATTTATCATTACTAATTATATCAACTATTCAACTTTTACACTAACACGTGGTTAGAAAACTATTTTTTTATGAAAAAAATGCAGAACATTTTCGAAAAGAAAACACGTACCTTACATCCCTAAATTCATCGTCACAGACTCACAATCAACCAAATAAAAAGACTGTACAGTGCCACATAGTGGGTCCGACATGCACCCCATGATTCTTTCGCGCTCGGGCTTGTGACTCAGTTAAGGCTTAGCTCGGATTCAATATAATCTGTTTTAAACAAATTTGACTCGAACTAATCTGACTCGAGCTATTTTAGCTCGATCGTTAAATGAGCTGAAATTGAGTTGAAATTGGTTTGGCTTGTGCCTCGACTCGTCTCGAATAATAATAGTTTATATATTTTTTTTTTGTCAAACCCAAATCTAATATTTCAGTTTGGGAGATTTTTCTATGGAACAAAATAATTTTAAACTGCTATAACGATACAGCAGTCCATTATAACATATAGCACAGAGCACCGTGATTTTCTTATAATAATAATATAATTAATAATAATTTAATAATAAGTTTTATTAAATTATAATTTTAATAGTAAGAATGACAGCACGTCAGTGTCAGCGGCGCTTTACAAACACGCTAGTAAGACGGGCATATTTATACAAAGACGTTATCTCCAATGACGTCTTTTATTTTTTTCACATTCGATTATAATGTTCAATTTGTTTGAATCTTGCAACTTCACAACTTTTTACTTTGTCCACCACTAGGAGTACTGCATCACTTGTGGAAAAAAAAACATCATTCTCAGTAGCGTTTTTTGCAGAAAAACATCAGTGAGATTTGCATGTTTTCAAAACATCATTATCATTGGCGCGGTCATTTTTAGTATTAAAATTATAATTTAATAAAACTTATTATTAAAAATATAATTAATTATATTATTATTTGAAAAAATCACGGCACAGAGCACAAATAGCTCTCATTGTGCAACATAAAAGCTGTGATCATTTTTTTCGATGTTGTAGGACATTTATTACTTAATCTTAAAATATGTTTTAATTGAACTAAGCCAATATATATTTAATAAATTTATAAAAATACTTGATTCAGAAAAATCTCCCGTATACAAGAGAAGAGACGCTATTTTGAACAAGGAGGGTACAAATGTACATACTTAAGACATTTTGAAAAGACAATAATATTTTAATTTATGATACATGATATATTCTAATTACAAATGATATAATGTTTGATACTTGAAGTGTTTGAACAGCAAAACGGTACACAGTTCTAGTTCTTACTTGAATTATGAAATATTTTAATATTAATGTTATAATTATGATTATAATTATAATTAATTTTTATTTTGTTTGTTATTCATTTTTTTAAATTACAATAGTTTATGTATTGTTGAAAAATAGTAGAATAATATATTTGAATATAAAATTCTAAGTATGATAGTTTCCGCTATACCACACTAGAGACATAGACATGATAGCTTTTGTCAAAATATTTTTGTTATTGTGTGATAATCTCTATTTAAGATCTTGATAAAAATTATTATTATTGATTAATAAATTAATGATACTCCTCCGCTTTATAGAAAATTTTGTCTTTTAAGGGGAGATCCCTTAACAATGGGTTATTTTGATAATCTTAACAACAGATATTTAAATAAATTAAAAAAATAAAAATAAAAAATATTTATAGATATGTTCTTTACTTGTAGATTAAAATCATTATAAATTTCATGTAATTTCATTATTACTTGATGATCCATAAAAAACCATTAAAATTTTATATGATTTACAACATTCCAATTTAAGGGTCCTCAAAGGATTATCAAACGATAAAAAAATTGCACAAAGTTTTTGAATCAATATCAATCTACAAGTAAAATAACATATCTATATTTTATTTTCATTTTAATATTTTTTTCAAATTTATTTAAAATTCATTGTCAAGATTGCCAAAATAGCCATTTACCAAAGGATCCCCTTTAATTAATGATAACTAAATTTAAATTGTAGCAACTGAAACATTTTAAACTAGAAAAGTTATCATTGCTAGTATGGTAAATGAAATTGACTTCTATTAGTTATAAAGGTTATAAAAATGAAGTCATTCCTTGTCTCTGGTTGAAATGTAAATATGGCGCTGGAATTAAATATTATATTCTGATCCATTTTCATTGTCAGGGTTTGATATTAATTTTATGGTGTTGTTTAGGAAATAAATTCAACAGGAAATATATATTTTATCTTTATTATTTTAAATGTCTACTTTAAGTTTTTATACTTAACATAGTTGAACTAAGGTGCTCAGACACTAATTTCACATAAAAAAAACTACGTAACTATGATTTCATTTGAATTTTTTTTTTTGATAAAGAAACAGAGGTCAAAGCCTCTGTTTTCTCTTTATTAAATCATAAAAACGTACAAGATTGAAAAAAAAAAAGAAAAAAAGTCACTGAAAAACTTGAAAACAAACAATATTTTCCTTGAGAGATTTATAAATTGAACTCTTCTTTCTTTTCATTTTTAATTCACTTTTAAATATTACAGATTGCAGAAAAAAAATTTCACTATTTATAGTTTCTTATATCTTGGTTATCTAATTTATAATGACTTAGCATATTGATTACTTGTTGAAAACAGCAACTATTTTGGCATTGTGTTACACTATGGAGATAACTCCTTGATACTTTGCCATCAATCGGTTTCCACCTAAACATATATTAATATCTTTTCACGCTAAAAATATTTGTTTGACGCTGAGTAATAATAAAAAATAGGAATAGAATTGCTATTTCAATGAATTAATTTACCAAATGAATTTTAGACTAAGTAGAAGAGTGCGGAAAGATTTTAATTTGATATACCAAGCTATAGGTAGTATATCGGATTAGCTCTCGTCAGAATAGTGATTATTGTTTGATTTTATTATATTATATTATTATATTATCATTATGATTATTATTTTATTATTATTATTATGATTATGATTATAATAATATAATAATTATTATTATTTATTATTATATTATTTAGTATTATTGTTATGATTATATCATTATTATCCTAATGATTATATTATTAACTTATGATTATCATCACTATTAGTATTATTATTTATATTATTCAAGCTTTTAAAAAATGAAAAGTTTTAACTGTTTTAATCATTTTAACGGCTTTGGTAGAATCTGATGAAGAAAATTATACTGCGGAACAACCGATCGGCAGTAGTTTTTTTGCGGGAATATTTTTAACCCACGATCAAATCAATTTCTATCAAACCTACGATCAAACCTGTTAGAAATTTGTAAGCCCTAGGATGATGGTATTGAAAGGTCAAGATAGTGCAAGAATGTAAAGAACCTAAAGTAGAAATGTATAAACCAATTTGGGGCTTAATGTTCAAGTGTAATGGCAGCGAAATACGATTTAAATCAATTCAATTCTCACAAGAATATAGCAATCAAAGAAATGTGAGAAAAGAAAAGTAAGGATAAAACAAGAACACAAGATGTAACGGAGTTCGGCTTTAACAATGCCTACGTCTCCGGGACCCTCAACCTCTAACAATTGAGGTTGAGCCGATATATTTAAAAAGGGTTTTTACACTTGCAGAACTTGGTACCTTACAAAAATGGGCTGCCAAGCCTATCGGTAACAAGAGTGACAACACACTCAAAAAGGGTAAGTGACAACACAATCAAAAGGCGAGTGATAACACACTCAAGAAAGGTGAGTGACAACACACTCAAGAAAAGGTGAGCACTACAGCTCAAAAGAATGTTTTCAAGAAGATCACGAAGGATCAAGTTGGGAGAATAGAGAGAAGCAAGATTAAGCTTGAACAAAGATTTGGCTAATTGAGTGTATCAATCTTTTGAATTCTCTCTCTCACTTTATATATGGCTAGTAAGCTCTCTATAGTAATGATTTAGCTAGATAGATCAGATTCTAACTAATCAGTTCGTTTTCAGTGAGAGAGGTGATCCTTTTAAATAGATTTTCTGAAGAAACTATTTTTCAGCCTGAACCGTTATAACGGTTTACGAATCGTTATAACGGTTTAGAAAGAATAGCCGTTGGATCAACTGAACTGAAACGTTATAACGATTTATCAAATCGTTATACGTTTCCCAAATCGTTGTAACGATTACTGAATCGTTACATAACGATACACTCTGATTTCTTTTAGAATATTTCTGCCTTAGAATATTTTTGAGTATTGAGATGAACCGTTATAACGTTTAATGAATCGTTATAACGATTCCCTGGCAGATGCAATTTTCTTATTGTTTAAGCTCAATTTATCTTGACCAATTCAACCCA
Source organism: Schoenoplectus tabernaemontani (assembly GCA_037127355.1). Classification (NCBI taxonomy): domain Eukaryota; kingdom Viridiplantae; phylum Streptophyta; class Magnoliopsida; order Poales; family Cyperaceae; genus Schoenoplectus; species Schoenoplectus tabernaemontani. The sequence continues at coordinate 13,194,777 of CM073740.1, forward strand.
GTTTGAATCTAACTAAACCTAAGCCTAATGCAGTCTTGATTAAGCTCTTATATCCCAACACTAGTCTTGGTTCCTGTGCACTAGTCCATTTGCATGTTAATCACTGTACAAAACTCAAACAAGACAAATTGTAAAATTCAAGATTGTTTTGCAAATCGACATATCAAAGAAGATGTTAAGTGTAACAAAACCAATTCCTATCAAACCTACGATCAAATAAATTTCTATCAAATCTACGATCAAACCAATTCATATCTGTATACAGCTATTTACAGTAACAATATAATTTATCAACAACCGAACCAAGCAATGCCACTATATAATTTTTTTAGCGGTAGTAGTAGTAGTACTACCTCTGACTGTAATTTAGCTGATAATATTGGTAGGATCGAAGAGCAAAATAATATTGATGGCAGAAGTAGTGTTGATCCAACGATAATGGAATTAAGTGATGATCATGATGATCAAGATGAGCAAGATGATGGTGATCCGTATTATTCGAGTGAAGAAGAAACAGGAGAGGATTATACTGAATAGTCAGATATTTCGATCGATGAATCTGAAGATGAGGAAATTCAGAGATGCGATACTACATTGTTAGTTACCGGACGAACTGAGAGACAATATCCAGTAGAAGCGTTAAATAATTTTGAGATGTTTGACCGTTTAGATGTGAATGAATTCCGATTAGGACTCGATGATGAGTTAGCTGAAAATAGAATATTTGCTTCTAAATCGGCTTTAAATTGAGTAATTTGTGATTGGAGCGTGAGGAAAAAATATTCAATGTTGGGTACAAAAAAATTATAAAACATGACTTATTATGAAATACAAAGAAGAGAGTTGTCCTTGGAGATTATACGCTAGACCTAAAGAGATATCAACCACATGGAGGATCATCACAAATAAAAACCCCCACAATTGTAGAAGGCCACCATGAGACCACAAATACTTACAACTCACATCTAATTTGATTGCAGAATGTATCCGCCAATATTTAAAAAAAAATCTCTCTAATAGTATAACAAATCAGTCTGATTATAGAAATAAAATATCCCGGTGTGGCATCAACGTACGGTAAACTTTGGTGTGGTCGAGAAATAGCAATTGAACAATTATTTGACACTTTTGGAATGATCATATACATTGCTTCCATAAATATTGGGGGCGATTACTCGGACTACTCCAGGTACAACATTTTAAATATCGACGTGTGATACTTTGGATGACAATGTAAAATTATTTAAATCCATAGCTTGGGCTTATGGACCGTGTATTGCAGGGTTCAAACATTTAAGGCCCATTATAACCATTGATATTGGATTCTTATCAGGTCGTTATAAGGATAGATTATTGATGGTGTGTGGATACGATGTAGAGAATAAACTCATTCCTCTAGCATTTGGAATCGTGGATGCAGAAAATATGAATAATTGGGGTTGGTTCATGCGATGAGTCCATAATGAAGTGATCCAATCTAACATGAAAATATATATTATATCCAACTGTCATAGGGGAATAAAGAGAGTTTTTGAGAGACCGCATTTAGGGATTGTCTGTACAACGTGGAGAGGCGGTACACCGATATTGCATGCAACACGTCGCAGAAAATTTATATAAAGAAGCGGGAAAATCTGAAAAGAAAGAAGATAATCTCATAGATGATTTCAGAAGAAGACTAGCGAACAAGAAGAAACCACGTCGTTTCGTAGAGAGATGATGAATTTTGAGGAAATCAAATAAAAAAGCTTTTGATTTTTTAAAAAAAAAGTCAGAAGAAGATTAGAAAATGATGATAAAGACTGTCCTAATTTTGCTTCATGGGCACAAACTTATGATGGAGGACATCGATGGGTATAGTGACCAGCAATGGTTCAGAATCTCTAAATAGTGTCTTCAGAGTTGAACAAATTTTATCGGTTGCGGCAATTATGGAGGGAACATGGTATAAATGTGTTAAATGGTTCGATAAGAGGAAATAGAAGCATTGAACCCGCATAGAGCATGCAAGTAATGATCGAAGAAAATTAATGACTTCTTGACAAAATATGACGATAAAGCAGGTTCGTGTTGATATTATTTTACTATATTTTACTAATTTTTGAACATAATGTGATACCTTTTGTATTCTTTTCAATAATTATATCTCATATGAACGTAATTCCGCTCGAAACTGCTCGAGGAGAATATGAGGTTTAGGTGCTTGGTGAGAGGATTGAGAGTGGAGGGTATGGACCGTTCAAGTACACTGTTACAATTCTGAATGAACAACGCACTCGAGATGACCCACAATTGCCGGAACCGCACTACACGTGTGATTGTCAGAAACCTCAACTGACTGGGATACCCTGCTCTCACGTGATTGCTATATGCCAACATAAAACTTTGATGTGTACGATTTTATATATGAGCGATACAATACAGCTCACCTACTGAATACTTAGTCCGGTCAATTTCATTGTTACAAAGATCAATAAGTTTGACCACCATATCTTGGAGAAACTATAATACCAAATAAAGAACTGATAAAAATTGGCCGATGTGCGAAGGTTAGACGTCGAATGGTAATGGATGAGATAGAGGGCAGGATACGGGGTCAAGGTAGATCGAGGAATATGCAGTCTTTTCAAGGTAGGTCTTCTCGAAGAGATGAAATTAGTCGTGACCCGTTTTCAATGGATACATTACAATCAGGACGGCATATGAGTAGACCTTCAAGTCCCACAACAAAATTGAAGAACCCAAACTTCTCGAGATGCTTTGCAATCATCGAGACACTCAACTAGTTATGATCCAAGAGATAACAACAGAAGAACCCAAACTTCTCGAGATGCTTTGCAATCAGTGCGAGATTCTCGACTAGTTATGATCCAAGAAATAACAACAGAATAACCCAAATTTCTCGAGATGCCTTGCAATCAGCGAGATTCTCAACTAGTCATGATCCAAAAAATAATTTTGGAGATAGAATCTTAAATTTTTTCGCACGTAGGAAAAAAATGATGTACGTTGTATTTATGTAGAAAATATGTGAATTGATTTAGATAATCATTATTTGTCATATTAAAAATAGAGTACCAAATAAAATCATAATAGAAAATCAAATAATGTCATAATAAAATATAACAATAAAGTCACAATAAAGATACAATAATAAAATACTAAATAAAATAACACAACAAAATCTCCATAATAAAATAATATAACAATAAAGATAAAAAAATAAAATACTACTCCTGACGACGCATAACAAATCGACGTGCCCTCGGACGTGTCTACAAAAATAAAGACAGTATATCAGTGAGCTGATTTATTTTTTTTAATAATTAATATTGACTAATTTATAGAACAAACAACTAACCACGCCAGGTGTATATCGAGGTGGTGGATGAACGTCACGCTGTTCCCGACCAAGAGCAAGTGGAGTGAAATTTTTTGTTGTGCAGGCTATGCAGCATCATCCTGAATATGCGATGACTCTTCAAGCCCGAAAGGAAAACCATACTGGGCCGGATCGTACTGCTGGTCGTAATACGGATCCCACTGCTGAGGTGGCAGTACATGATCCATAAGTATATGCTGGGTCTGCGAGAAATGCTGAGTCCCGAATGGATCTGAGAACCGTGTACCTGACGGATCAGGAATATCAGCAGACAACCTAGCAATAACATCATTCCAATCGTATTTCTCTGATAGCTATTAATATAGTTCAAGTTATTACAATTACACTGTTCATATATTAAAATTTTAAATTAAGGTATACAATACTTACGCTGCCGAGGATAGAAACGCTGGTATAGAATCTCCACTATTACAGAGTCTACCAACAAAATTGACAGAAGAAACGTTGGTACAGAGTCTCCACTATTGTCGGGGAACATGATAGACCCCGCCAACTCCAAAGCAAAGCCGATCGCATATCGATCAACACCCTAATGATCGTCAGCCTCTGGAGTGTGATCAAAGTGGGACCGTAACTCTCGAAGGGAAATAAACGCGTGCCAAATTTTATATTTAGTTTAATCACAATTTGTGAACAAAAAAATACTGAAGTTCATGTATAGTCTAATCAATTACCTCCCATCCTTGTAGAATGTTGATATATCATCCTGCCCAAATAACTAACGGATGTATGCTGAGAAATCTCCGTCAGTATATCCAATCACTAGCTCGCCAATGATGGATAAACCCCACAAACATGCAACGTCCTAATTTTTTTTCATTACTATAAACTCTTTTTAATACTACAATAAAATTGATAATATTTGACTATTTACCTCTAGAGTCACGGTCATCTCGCCAAAATTAAAGTGAAACGTGTGAGTTTCTGGCCTCTAAAACTCTATTAACGCGCTCAATAAACCCGTATCAATATTCAAGTTACGGGCCTCCGCTTCTTGAACATAAATCTCACGCAGCCTGGCGAGATGAAGAAAAATCTCATACCTCGCAACCTACCCTGAATGTGCGAGATGTATGGTATCGTCGGACGGTGAGTGCGGAAACGAATGGCATTGCTATCTCTCTGTAATTTTCATTTCATAATTAGCTTCTCATATATATGTATTTTATTAATTTTTTTAAATATAATGTACATATGCCTGACTATATTGTGTCCGATATTTGTTGTCAGGGAGATCAATGACGACATATGCATTTCGTTGCTCGCCTGCCTTTATCTAGTACAAAAATATTTTATTCCAATTAATTTTACAGAACTAATTTTACATATATAATAATTTCTAATTATTTTCTAATTACGTTATAATTAATTTCTAATTATTTTATAATTAATTCATAATTAATTTGTAATTATTTCATAATTATTTTATAATTATTTTATAATTATTTTATAAATATTTTATAATTAATTCATATTTTATTTGTAATTACTTGATAGTTAATTTATACTTAATTTCTAATTAATTTATAATTTATCTATTCTATAATTAAATAATAAAACATTTAATAATTAAAACTAATCTATAATTAAATTATAATTAAATTATAGATTAAATTATATTTAAAAATTAATCTACAAATAAAAGTTATTCTATAATTAAAAGCTATTAATCTATTCAATAATTAAAGCCTAATTAAATAAATATTATTCTATAATTAAGTCAATAATTAATGTACAATTAAAGAACAAATTAAATCTATATTATTATAAATAAATAATAAATAATATAATCTATAATTAAATTATAATTAATTATACAATTTAATCTACAATTCTATAATTAATCTAAAATTATAATTATATAATTCTATAATTATACAATTTAAGCTACAATTAATCTACAATTAAATTACAATTCCATAATTCTACAATTAAATTATAATTAAATAATTCTACAATTAAATCTAAAATTAATCTATAATTAAATTGCAATTAAATAATTATATAATTTAATTTACATAATTAATTAATAATTAATCTATAATTAAATCTACAATTAATCTATAATTAAATAATTATATAATTAAATAATTTAATTTAATCTATAATTAAATTTTAATTAAATAATTTTATAATAATTTTATAATTAATATATAATTAAATAATTATATAATTTAATCTACATAATTAATTAATAATTAATATATAATTAAATTATAATTAAATAATTCTATAATTAATCTATAATTTACATTTCAATTATAATTTTTTAGATAAATAAAATTTACCTTCGATAGCAATATCCAACAATCTGCCGCACTCGATCTTGTCCCGTAAATTAATTTTTTTCTTCTTTTTCTTCTTTTTCTTCTCTTCCTCTCTCCTCTTTCTATCTTTCTTTCTCTTTCTCTCTTCTCTTTCTTTCTTTCTCTTTCTTTCTTTTTTCTCTTGTTTTCTCTCTTCAGCAACGCACGAAGTGGGGAGAAAATGCGTAGCGTCATATTATATAGCAGATAAACGCGTCACTGTAAATGCTTTAATGACAGTGACGCACTATCATTCGCATATTTAAAAATAACCATTACTCACTCTTATTTTTAATAATAATTATATATAAAAAAAATTACAGATCCAGTGACGTGCCGCACTGTACTACTCGACGCGTAATTGATGCATTGTTGGAGATTCATCTTTGTGCACAAATCTCAACTATCATCTGACAGCTTTAATCCGCGCTTCAAATGGTGACCCATCTTTATACACGGATTTGAACTATCATTTGATAGCTTCAATCCGCGCTACAAACGGTGACCTGCCTTTATATATGAATCTCAACTATCTCTTGACGGCTTCAATCCGCACTGATGTAGGCCTTGCAAAAAAAAAAAGATCGTGCTCGACTCAATTTGGGCTCGAGCTATTCTAGCTCGTTTGTTAAATGAGTCAAGTTTGAGTTGGGATTGGTTCGGCTCATTGCTCGATTGGACTTAAATAATAATAGTTTATATATTTTTTCTTTCTGCTAAACCCTAATCTGATAATTCATCTCTCACTATCTCATCATCTCATCATCTCAGTAGTTTAATGACTTATCTTACTTGTTAGTGACTCAACTCGTATATTTGACTCGATAGTTTTTTATCGGTCCATTTGTTTAAATCAGTGCAGCAAAGATATTATTGAAAATATAATTTGTTGATGTACTAATTTTGTATCAACACATGTATCAGTCTTGTAGATGTAACAACTTTTATGATTTGTAGATATACTAAATCTTAATGTCAAACTTAGTCAATGTATATGCATTGGCTCATGAGAAGCTCGTGAGCTAGCTCGAATAGTAACGAGCTGAGCTTGAGCTAGATTTTTCAACTCAAAGCGTTTTACGAGCTCGGCTTGACTCGACTCAAATTTTCACGAGTCGAGTTTGAGCTAAGTCCCACTCACTCGAACTCGACTCATTTCCAGCACTATGGTGATGCACGATATAAAAAATATATTTCCCTCCCTTCCCTCCCTCCCCTTCCTCCTCTCAACCTCTATTATACACAAACCAATTTTATTCTAAGTGATCACATACTCTTATCATAAAATTTAATTTGCCAATCTAAATAGGTAGGGTGTTCAAATGAATCAGTTTAATTATTTTAAACCGAATTGTCAAATTTTTTGATTTATGTTTTTCTAAATCAGATAAACCGAATAAATCAAAGAATCCAAAATTTATCAAGCAAATTCATTTTATATTTTTATGTCACATAAATAAGAATCATATAAATTATAATCCGAATATATTTATTTTCTATAGGTTATATTTAATTATTTATTTTATTTTCTAAGCTATTTTTTATTTTTTAACTATCGATATTTTCATTCTCCTTTAATTAATATAATTTTAATTTAATTGAATAAAATTTTATTTTATTTGATTTATATTTTTAAAACTTTAATCTATTTTTAATTTAATAAATTTATTAAAACTTCGGTTAATATTTTGAACTGAACCAACCAATTACACACCTCTATAAATAAAAGTGTATCCTCTGAAATGGACAGTTGATTAAATGAGCGAAGTCGCCAATTTAGAATGTATTCATATGAAGTATTATATGGCGGCACCATCGAAATCCTTGCATATCTTTTTAGGGTTGGATTTCGGCCCCTTACAGGTAGGCGTAGTCTATAAAGGCTCGATCCTTGAACCTAGTCCGGTCGATTCTTCAAAAAACTTGGTTCTTATTCAGACCTCATAAAGTCCAGTCCGGCCATTTCTGATGGTAAGTGTCAAGCTTTTCAAGAGCCGGTCTCAATCTCTAAAAATCAGGCCCTTCTAATGTTTTGCGAACGGTCCGGTCCAAACCCGGGTAGTCCACGGGTCGAGAAGGTCCACGATCCACACGGGACGATCCTAGATAGTACAAACTTGAAAAAATCAAATCCGTCCCACCGTTGGCCCCCGGTGGCGGACCCCTACGGCTCGGCATGGTCCGGTCCATTTTTTTTTTACATATTCGAAAAATTATGAAATTTAGAAATTAAATTTATGATATTTTGTAAATCATAATTTTTATTGAATTAATTTTATATTTTTAATTATTTAAAAATGGAATAATACTAAAAAAAATATAAAAAATATCAAAAAATATAAAAAAATTATCCGGGTCACGGTCCAGTTTTGAGTGAAGTGAGGACTGACTCACCGTTGAACCGAACCGTGTAGAACACGGATTTGACCATGATCTGATCCGGTCCGGTCCGGTCCGGTCCACGATCACGGATCGATTCAAAACGGATTGAACCAGGACGGTCCATTTTAAAACTCTAGGCCCTTCTAATCCGACTTTTATCAAACGACTATTAAGAATAATGCCTATGCTGTACCCACGGCCACGGGACGGGATATGAATTCCCTACAAATAGAGATATGTTGGATGGTATGCAAGTCATGTCTTTTGAAAGAAACACAAAGAATCGATTTTTTTATGGTTAAGGCCTAAATTGATGCGTTTCATATATGAATTGTTTATTCGGCCCGTTATATTTCGGATATTTTTTTTTGTGGGCCTGGAGAATCAAGTCTCAAGCAAGATAAAATGGCAGCACCGAACTATTCTTATCAACCTCATTTTATCTCAATTTCAAATCAGACCACACAATTTATAAATTTCAATAAAATAGAGTGAATATATTTTATTTTCAAATTAATTTCGTTGATCTACTACTGTAAAGGAAAGGAACAAAAAGTTGAATCGCCACTGATTAAAATTACTATAAATCTCACAACTTCAACTAATTTACTGATATTATTGTTACTAAACTCAAATTAAATTTTAATAAATTCACACAATATTGCAGAAACAATGGAGATCGCAGAGGAAAGAGGATGATGGCGTAACTAGAGCTAATAGAGATGTCTTAATTTTCCATTCCACGGATGCTATTTTGGTCAAATATTTCTGTATTTGTAGATCTAATTAATGTCAATTTAGCTTTATCAGATCTCGTGAGATAATTCTGTTGTTCATGTGATGCTTCCCGACCATTAAATTTGCATTATTTATAATACCTTTTGATTTTTATTTTTTCTTTTCCTTTGCAATTTGTTTTCTGAGCAGAGAACTAGACAGCTAAATTTTAAATTGAAAGGTCTTAATCAAATTTAATATTTCAGCGGATGATTATTTTAATGCAGATCATCAAATCATCGAATAGAAAAACGATGGTCAAAATTTTTTCTGTATTTATTTGAAAATTCATTAACAAAATTATCAAGATAAAATTATCAAGCGATCCCTTCCCATAAAGACCATCCCATCCCTACTTATTACTTAATCAGATGCCCTGTGCTGATTTTACGCTAGTTCATAGTTATTTTTTGGGTAAAACGCTGTATATGCCGTGTTTCTTTCATGGTAAAAGGGAGCCGTTGGACAGTAACGCTTAACGGCCTTTGAAGTTTGAACGCTTCTCGCCTTCTCGGTCAAGCCCTGCCCAGGGACGCAACACGAAAAGACCATTTTACCCTTTTATACTAGAATGCCACGATCTCAATTCTCATGGATGCCGCGTTGCTTTTGTCTGACCTCAGCCGTTTCGCGTTAACGGATTTCGTTAAAGAAGTAAAAGAGAGCACTGAACCGAAGGGGCAACTGGCAAGAGGTCTATGCAGAGCATCTGTGCCTGTTTGGTGTACTGTACAAGGTGCGAATCCTATGACCCATCAGTGTGATGCCGCTTTCAAGGGTGTAACTATTCGTGTTGGAACTTGGAACTATTATCCTGTCTTCTACCGGAGAATTTGATGCGATCAGATTCAGTCTGTTCAACGAGTACGAATTGAGGCAACTCGAATTTCAGCTCAAGTGAAATATACGAACTAATCAGCTCAAGTGAAATTTAACTTGAACTAAATTCAGTTCAAATTATAATGAATGAATGAGTCACGAACAACGAATTATTTCTCAAACCTACATCCTACAATCAGAATATTAGTTCGAATCGATTCGCTTCGTTATACATATGTGCGCAGAAAATACAGGTTCAGATAAGTAAAGATTGATTGAAAAGAGGGAGTGGATTACTTCTTTCTGGACCTGAGAAAGAAAAGAAGCGGCTAAGCTGCAAAGAACTCAAGCAGTCCAAAACATCCTCTCAGACTCTCACCCCTTTCTTGTTCTAATCATCTCTCCATTTCAAACCGACAGAATAGTTCCAGTCTATAGAGATTGTTTAGATTTTACTTCCACATTATTATGTTTCATTTATGGTTCTCACTTCTCACTATAAAACCAGTTACTTATTTACTTAATTTTACTAATTTAAATAATAAATTGTAAAAAGATAATGCTTGAATTAATAAGAAAGAAAGTTCCTATGGCGCTGCTAAATGGAGACTCCAACGTGTGGAACTAGAGAACATTAGAGAATTTTGACATCACGACTCCTGTTCACGTTGTTTCCCGCTAAGGCTTGCTCGACGCCTGGACCGGGGAATCGAAGAACCGGACCGCTAGCGGTTCATGGCTCCGGTCCTGGTCCCAATTATTATATTCTGTCAGCAACTGACAAATGACCATAGCCTCATGTGGTCCCCACTCTAACTCCTTTCTTTCGTCTCCCGTCTCCGATGCACACCTTATCGAAGTTCGCGTCTTCCCCATCTTCTCTGTTTCAGATAAAGTTGTGGTTAGACCTGGTCTTTTTTATCGTACATTATAAACCATATCGCTGATTGTGTTAACTTTCGATATTCACGCTAAAATTCAGCTCAGGTTCTTAAGGTACGATAAAAGCCAGATCTACAGAAATACAAGAAAAAATTAACGGACTTTAGTATGTTTGCATTTATTTTATTATTTAAACCTGGTCTAAGCAGTGAACTTCGAATGTCAGCTCTGTGAGAAAGAGTACGCATCCTTTTGTACGTGATGGTTTACGAGAACGGTAAGGTGTTGGTGCAAGCAGAAGATTTTTACTTTTGTTACAAGTCCGACTAGCAATGATGCTCAAGTCTTTCTCAACTGCAGTAACTCATCTGCCAATTACTACTTTACCCTTACTCTCTCCAAGTTCGTCATGGAGCTAAGCTGGTTGTTCAATGAAATATTCTTCGTAGTCCAAGGGTACTTTGGAGAAACACACTGTTTAAATGCCCCCACAGGCCACAGCACTCTCTAATCCCAATCAAGTGGCAGCCTTTCTTTATTGGACTTAGACCAGTCCTTGTCTAAATCAACCCTTCTCTATCTTTAAAATAAATTTATAATCACCAAAAGAAAAGAGAAACATCTTCCCTCTCCTCTCTGCTCGTGCATAGTAGCAGATCCAAACTCGCCTCGGGAGGAACCTCAGATCGGATCCGTACGGGGGATCTGAGCGCCAGTGGACTAGAAGATGACGTCAGGGACCCGTGTTCCGACGTGGCGGGAGAGGGAGAACAACCGGAGAAGGGAGCGCCGGAGGAGAGCGATCGCGGCAAAGATATACGCGGGGCTTAGGATGTACGGCAACTACAACCTTCCCAAGCACTGTGACAACAACGAGGTCTTGAAGGCATTGTGCTACGAGGCTGGATGGATCGTTGAGCCGGACGGAACCACGTACCGCAAGGTTTTGTTTGTTTGTTTTGAGAATTTTCGTACATTGATTCCTGCATTTGTCTTAAATTTGGAGCGGGAGACGATATTAGAAAGATAATAACTATTTGAGAAAGTTTGTTGGTCGATCCTTGCTATAATTAGCTGAATTGTGGGGGGACCTTGCATAGTGAGCAAATTCTTTAGGATTGATCCGTGAAATTTAGACGAGTTAAAATAACTCCGTCATTTTCATTGTTATTTTTCTAAAAGCTGGTAGCTCTGCAGGGCTGCTGGGTTTTAATGTTACCATATGAATTTTAGTTCCCGATTTCCTGTTCAATTGCTGCACCGGTCCCGCCCTTTTTGCTCCTTAGTACTGCTGATTTTTTTTTTCTTTTAAGGATGAGCTTGATGTTCCATCTCTGCTTATTCCTTATTCTTCTCCAAAAGTTAAGGACATTTGAGCGCCTCATCGTCTTTCTTAACTGTTTCATTTAAAATAACCGATTATTAAATTGAATTATCTGGTAGTGCCAGATATGTGTTAATTATGTGATTATGATATTGAATTGTTGCTTTATCATATAACCGTTTGAAGTATATAGAATTCTTGTTTCTTTACCAAGAGGTACAATGATAAGAAATAAATTTTGGATCATGTTTCAGGGCTGCAAGCCTCCAGTGACGGAGAGATTAGAAATGGTTGGTGGCTCGGCCAATCCAAGCCCATGCACTTCATACCAGCCAAGTCCTCAGACCTCTTACAACCCCAGCCCGGCCTCTTCATCCTTCCCCAGCTCGTCATCTTCATCATATATGGCGTCAAACACCAACAATCCATTGATGAGCACCAATCTTGATGGAACATCTCTTATCCCATGGCTCAAGAATCTCTCCAACTCTGCTGCCTCATCAAAGTTCCCTCAATACTCCCACCATCTCTACATTGGTAATGGGTCCATCAGCGCACCTGTAACCCCACCATCCGGGTCACCTCCCCACACTCCACGAATCAAACCTGATTGGGACATGTCCAACCCTAACCCTAATAGCCAATTTGCTCAATCCTCTTGGTTGACTGGGTCAGGTTCAAATTACGTCTCTCTCCCCAACTCAACACCCCCAAGCCCGGGTCGGCAGTACATACCCGATCCAGCATGGCTTGCAGGGTTTCAAATTTCCTCTGCTGGGCCGTCTTCTCCTACTTTTAACCTTGTTGCGCCAAATCCTTTTGGGCTTTATAAAGGCACATTAACAGGTGGTGCTTCTTCTAGTAGGATGTGCACGCCCGGTCAGAGTGGAACTTGTTCGCCCATTATGGGTGCAGGTGGGGCACTTCCAGGGGATGATGTCCAGATGGTGGATAGTGGGTCTGATGAGTTCGCATTCGGGTCAGGAAGCAATGAGGATGATAAGCGAGTTTTCGTAAAGGCCTGGGAAGGGGAGAGGATTCATGAGGATTGTGGCTCTGATGAGTTGGAGTTGACCCTTGGAAATTCTAACACTAGAGCTGATTGATTGCAGCGGTGGGTTCCATAACATCATGAAGGTCATCAGTTTGTTATTTAAATCGGGTGGTTTTTTCATTCTTTCTTTTATTATCTTCTTCTGTTCTCATTTTCGAATGTTCAGGCTGGTTGTTATAGAAGGGATCAAGGGGGAATTGGTGATCATTTTGGAGGAAGAAAGGATTTGGTGTGTTTGGTTCATAAATATATGTCCTGTTTAGTATTCTTTTTCTTTTCTTTTTTTTTCTAAATAGAAGAAAAAATGGTCAGGAGAAGAGTGGGTACAGCAGTCCAATTGCTTAAAGATCGGGCCTTGTTGTGCATGATAATGCTTACCTGTTGAAGTGATGTAGCTTGCATCTGTGGCAGTCATATTTGTGATTTTACCTTTATTTGTTCATGGATCAATGTTTCAAGTCTCTTGGTAATGGAACAAAACTCTTCTCGACTATATGGCGCTTTTGTGCCCTATTTCTTGATTGATTATTTATTTATTTATTTTGTTTTAGTGAGGTTTGTGATTGATTTTGTGTGGAATTGACATTAAAAGTGCAGACATGTCGCCTTGTTACTACTTGTTCATGATTGTCTTACTATATCTGCAATTCTGCATTCTGAACTTGATTCACTTCAACTTTATGTTTCTAATTAATGAATTATATTATTTAATTAAGAGCTTAAGAAATCTTGAATACTGTCTTAAAACTAAGATCATCTATTGCGTACCAACAATAACCAAAACATCACAGATGTTTTCTCACGTCGTCTGCTTGTGATTATTTGGGTGAACGTGATAATGATGTTTCAGTTTCTCTCATACAAATACGATTCCATGATCATCAATAGCAGCTATTTCCTTTTTCTTTCAATTAATTTCCTCTAATTTTTCCTTTGTTCATAGCAGCATATTCAGTCTCCAACTAAAATTTGTCTTTTTTTTTTTTTTTGGAAAAATGACTCAAATTTATGCTCGCTAAGATTTCCCCCGCACTCCGCACTCCGCAGCCGGCTGGAACTGGTGTTGATTTGCTTCGTGTCCATGATTAGCCATTCCTTTGTTGATATATTGCGTGTAAACCTCCGGGCTAAAAAATTGTGAATAATACAAGGTCTCTCCTGATACAGTTCTGATGATTAGTTGTTTTTTTGTTGTTGTTGTATGCCTCATCCTCCCAAACAAATACTGAAATACCCATTGTTGAACGCAGAAACAATAGTACATCAACCACATACCTCTGTTTCATTTTTTTTGAGAAACAGTAAGATATATATATATATATATATTTTGGAGGAAGAAAAAAATAGTAAGATCTAAATCACTTCATTTTGGAGGTGGGGGAGGAGAGGTTCAAAGCCCTTTGAACCAAAAATTGAGTTCAAAGTCTTTGAGAACCGTTGATTTTATATTAGATTCGTACTTTCAATAAAATCTAAATTTAAAATTCATACTTTTAATAGTTATTACGAATCTCGATGCAAAATCAACAGCTCTCAAAAACTTTGAACCCAATTTTTGATTCAAAGGGATTTAATCCTCCCCCACCTCCCTTCATTTTAAGAAGCTTTCCCAATAAGAACGCCTTTGCTCATGACATGGTGAATGATATAATAATTAAACAAATTGTAACTATACAATACAGCAATATTTACAGAATAGATGGTTTATTAATCCAAGTTGTAATATGTACAATTCAATTCCCACGAGTAACCTTAAACAAATTGTAAATACCAATTATGACAGATCCAGAAGATATACTAACTGGCCAGCATATGCTTCCAGTCAGTAGGCATTAGAATGGGATGGAGCACGAGCTGCTTCGTCGAATTGGATAGAGCTAGGTTCAATTGTGATCAGAAATAAAGAAAATTCTCAATGAACAAACTAAATCATACTTATAATAAGATGATATTTACAGAACATCCATATTTTTATAGATGATGTACAATTGTTGAATTGCCACACTATCTATCCCACCAATGAATAAATGCGTGGATAATAACACCATCCACACAACATAAGCTGTGCTAAATGCGTGGACTATAACACCATCCACACAACATAAGCTGTGCTAAATGCGTGGACTATAACACCATCCACACAACATAAGCTATGTGCTGAGAGCTGGATATATATTGTATCGAGTTGATTGTGATCTCTCTAGCTTATCAAAAAGATTAGAAAGTGCTTGATAAAGAATGGCACCAGCTTGCGGCCGTGGTGCTGACCCTAGGAGGATATCAGATGCCTTCATCTGGGTCCCATAGAATCGTGCATTTTCTGATGATCGGGTTGTCACCATGCTACCATTCAGTGCACAACCAACAAATGCACCTATGATAATAACACATTTTGGTGCTTGTCACAAGAATTGTACTTGTAGTAAATAAAGGAGTATCATTGCATAGAATGGCTTGCCTCTTTATTTGTTTATCCTTTTTCTACTTTTAATTAGTCTGGGTTGACATGTTATTATTAGATTGACAATTGTGCAAGATGTTGTTATTCATCCTTTTTTTTCTTGATGCAGAATTCCATGAGTGCACCTAAGAATCTTTTTGCATCATCGTATCTCTAAGACGAGTAATGGTTGTGTTGATAAGCATGGAAGAGATTTTCCAAAATCATTTTCATATTGATAATGTGATTTGGACAATACTAGTGTTAAAAGGAAAAATTTTAATTTGAGAGCATTGCAAGGGTATAAACATGGTCAGGCTTCCACTTCATGGACTTGATCTGCCAGAGTGAATACTCAGAAAAAAGAAAGGGCTGTTATATTGTGAAATGGAATACCTTTGCTACAGCTATATGTGTAACATGCAGCATAACCACCATCTCCTGCACGTAGATCGGCCTCAGCTGCACGGCCCATAGCACCTGCTGCTGCACTGACACCAGCTCCTATTGATAGATGTGCATTTCCACAAAATGTTTTGATAGCTTCTTTGTTTCTCAGGACAATAATGTAGTCTGTTATCTCACCTCCAGCCTAACCAATGACAAAAAAATATAAGCAAAGGAAAAAAAAAGGAGAAAAGAAAAGAGGATAAATCCAGTGCTTTTTTTTTTCATAATAAATATAACCAATGACAAAAAAATTGGCAAAATATCTTGTTGGCAAGAAACTTTTTTTCGTAATAAATATAACTAAAATGCATAAACCAACAAAAAGAGAAATAGATACGGACATATACAGGACCTCTGACTTCTAATAACTTCTGAAAAATAGAAGAAATTACTGTTCATTGAATAATTCACTAAGCAACTTCTTTTCTTTATAATCAATTAAAATAAATTATAACTCATTAAAAATGAAGGGCTTGTTATCACTATGTACTCTGATTTTTGTGATTCTAATTGGGTTTCATTTCTAGCCCACCCCCAATTTATTTGGGACAAAGGTTTTGTTGTTGTTGGAAATAGGGTCATCCAGGGTATATCTCAAGTAATTTTTCAGAAATGAGTTATCCTGTGCTTGAGGGTTTGCATTAAAATCTTGAAGGTGTACAGGACAGCAGATTAAAGTGAACTCACCATACATTATAGAAATAGCTGAATAGACATCCATGAGACTTTGGCTACCCCAAAACCAATAAATGTATAACCAAGTGATATATATCAAAGCAAAAATAAAGTTGATGGTGTTTTCTAAATGTAATTATTTACTTATTTTTATTAACAGTCCAGGTACTTCCACAAATGCAAAAAATATATACGAATTCACCTGAGCACCCCAACCGATGCCTAAGGTGGAGACAGCCGAAGGTGCAGACCATGAGCCATCCTCCCTACGTGCAATTACCAGCCCTGTCCCAATTTTGTATGTCACCATCATCCCCACATTTGCCACTGTTATTATAGCGAGACCCTTTGCTCGTTTAAGGATTGAGTCAGGAATGGACTTCTCAGGCTTCATCTTCCCCACCTTAATACATAGATTTAATTCAAATCCAGTATCATTTAGCTTGTACTGCAATTATCTGGTACTTGTATATACAATTTTTGGATTGTATCAGTCATCCTGATAATTGGGTACCACTAAAAATGTCTTTGTTTTGGGATTTTAGGCTATGCTCCACAAAGCACAGTAGGCGGAGTGCAGGGAAAGGTAGAAGTTGAATATTAACCCCAAATTGGGTATGGCAACTTAGAACTTAATAGAGAAGTAACTCTACTCTTTCCTGCCCTTCCCTTCCCTTCCCCTCCCTTCCCTACCCTTTTTGTAAGTTATGGATTAATACACGTTTTCTTATCTATCTTTCATGTTTCTCTTTTTGTCACATTTTTCATCATTTTTGACAATATTCAAGAGTTTTTGAATCCAATTTCTATGAGATCAGAGATTTGAGCAACTATCAGTGAAGATATAAGTCATATATTAGTAGGCTAGTGAGTTCAGCCTACCAAAACCAGATGGTGCCATTATTCAGTGCTAAATCTAATATGTTGTAGAAAGACAAAAGAAGACGAAAGAAACCAATCCACCCAAACTAAAATGTACCTTGCAATAAGAACGTAGTGAGTTAGCAGCCTTGTATATCTCATATTCCATAGTCCGAGCCCATGGGAAATTAAGCCATGACCTCAGTGTACTTAGGTCTGTGAGATCATGAATCAATGGCTGAGATGCTCGGCTCACCTGGCCCATCAAATATGGTTGTATCCCCTCCAATCTCACACAACACACATCACACACTCTCTGAGGTTCAGTAGCCCTAAATTTGGGAGGCAACAAGCTCCTGCCCTTGGAGCAGTCACTACAGAAAAGCCCACCGCAGAATCTACAATGGTGTCTTGAACACATTATGGGATGGAATTTTGAACTACATAACATGCAAGTAGTTGACACACTGTCTGGCAGCCATCTGACAGGCTCTGTTTCAAGCAATCCATTCGCATATCCATAATGAGCATCAGTTAGGGTTTGAGCCATCTCCTTCCATGCCTCCTGAAGGGCATCAGTAGGCAAAGGAACAGAAGTGGAAACAAGTGACATGTGATAACCCAACAAACTATCTAATGAAACGAGAGAGGAAACTTTGCCTCTAGAAGCTACTAACATTTCTGTAAACACATCCCACATGGTCATCTGTGTGTTCGGTTCTAGGGGGTCCCACCTAAATTCTTCGTCAGGAAAGTAGGCGCCTTCAGAGCCAAAGCCACGTTGCCAGTCCTCATGACCACTACCGGTCATTGGAGGTACTGAGACAGGAATCCACATTCCAGTCTCTTCATACAGAGGTGGGTCATAGTAGAAGTACTTCCCTGGTTGTTGGTTCAATGAGTCTTCTTCAGCTCTGAGGTTGTTTTGAGGATCAGATGCATCATCCGAATTCAAATTCTGAGGACTATCTGCTGTTGAAGGTGAATTAATCTCAGTTTGCTCTTCCTTCCTTGAATCTTCAGCCTGATTCATGGGCGGATGCAGGATTTTAGTCGGGGGGGGGCAAATATCGGATTGTAATAGCTTATCGGGTTTAAATCCATTAACTAATCGGGTACTAAATAAAAAAATAATAATTTAATATATATTCTTACCTAATAAAAAATTTATTAGAATAATAACATTTTATATATTAAAAATAACAATAAAATAAAGCTCAAACTAATAGATAATGAAGTTGATGAAGAAAATTTTCGTCTATAAAATTTTATATTTTGATATCTTTGCATAATTATTTCATTATATATGATATTAAATATTTTTTTCTCAATAAAATTAATCAGACAATCCAGGGGGGGCCAAAAAAATTTTCGGGGGGGGCAAACTACCGAAAATATTACCGAAAAGCACTGTTTTTCAAAATCCAGGGGGGGCCGCTGCCCCCCCCTGGGGAATGGTGGATCCGCCCCTGGCCTGATTACCATAAATGAATAATTCTCACAGATGAAATTGATGCATTTGAGAAAATTGACCGAAAGTTTCCGTATTATATAGAAACAAAAGTGATGGGTCAAAGTTAGACTCGATCTTAAATTTCACCAATTAGTTCAATTCTGTTGTATATACCACAAATTCCACTACCTATCCATTCTGAATTTAAGCAGGTCCATTACATACATCAAAAGAAGCAACTATCAGACCATTAGTGCACTAAGTACTGAATTGCAGTCCAACTGAAACCAAGAAATCATCGTCAACCTTTACATATAATTCGCCAATAAAACCAGACTGAAGCTACTTTTTCAAACAAATAAGCATAATAGAAACAGAATTTCAACATTATATGATAAAGCTAGAAGAAATTGACCTCATGCGTTGTAGAATCTTGTTCTTCTTCTTGTTTTCCTCGAAGAGGGGAAGAAACTCCAGATTCTTTCGAGTCTGACGGATCCGAAACCCTTGTGGATTCGGATGGCGGTTCATCAGGCTCGAAAAAGGGGAAGAGCATGTCGGATTCCTCCATTAGCGTCTCTGTAGGGAAAATTGGCGTGAAATTAGGGATGAAGATAGAAAGGTTTGGGGATTTGAGAGGAATTTGATTGTTTGGAGGAGTAAGAAGACCACACGAAGCTATTACTGGAAGAAAAAATGATAAAAATAATCATTTGCCATCTCCGAAAGAGGAGAACGGAATGGAAAAGTACTTTTGCACATATGCCCTTCTGAAATAGAAATTCTTAATCCAACTAATCTTATCCTTTTTATTTCTATTTTTCTCCCTTTTAAAGACCTTGCTATAGTTCATATCATGTATTATTGGCAAGAGCAGAATTTCTATTTGATAAAACAGTAGAAAATCTTGTTAGCGTGCATATACACATCCAAGAAAGCGTCAAGGAAATTGCTTCACAACTTGTGCAATGATTTTAGGTAATAATTTAGACGTAGTGTAGGTATATTCACTCTAAGGCTTTAAAATATAAATTTAAATATACGTATGGAAAGACTAGGCATAATGTATATACGGTATACATACACATATGTATGTGGTTGTACATATACAATTTAATGACCGCATTTAAGACTTTTTCGGATTTCTTATGGCACAGAGCTTGATTAGAGATTGCACTTGGGTTGTGTTAGCTTGACTTTTTGAAAAGGATTAGGTGGTCGATTTGAGTGTTGGTTTTTTTCAAATATTTGATTGTTTTTTGTTGGATTGTAGACAATTTAATTTCGACGGATCTGAATCAGATTAATTTAATTTTTTCAACAAATCACATCAGGGTCGGATTAAATTTTGTCATCTCTAAAGTGGTTCGCATATTGTGAATTTTTGAGATTTTTTGTGATAGAGATCATAGAGAAGGACAAGTATCTATAATAGTTATAATTATATTTTTCTCAATTGATAGAAGAATAAGAAATTATCATTCAATTTTGCTCTATCATATACAAGAGTAAGAACTTGCATAAGAAATATCAATTTTTTTTGATATCCTAAAAATAAGATACTAAGTTGGTGAATTGAAAAAAAAGAAAATATATGAAGATGGGCATGTGACATAATAGCAAGACTAAGCTCAACAACATATCGATGATGGCGCTCAGCAACAAGGATTAACAAAAAAAAAAGATAAGTGATAGAAGGAAAGGAGCGGGCAATAAGTTTGAACTCAGTTCCTCCATGTGTGTGTAGAATTTTAATAGAATTGGAGAGAACGTTTTCAATTTGTACATCAACAAATGGTAGTTTTCTAGAAAGCATGTCTAATTTGATAGCTTCAAAAAAGGGAGGTAAAATATATATGCGGTTCACATATTAAATTAATTTCATGTAGTAGTCTGCACACACGTATGCGAACCTTATTTTTGTTTCAATGATTCACTCAATCACCCTTTCGTCTTAGAGGAATTTGTGAGCACGAAATACTATTTAATATTTAAATAAATAATTGCAATCTAAGTTATATCACATGTTCAGGAGTCAGGAGTTACTAAAAATATATCATTAGTATTATTCTAACTATTGTTAGAAAAAAAAACACAGTTTTAAAAATATATATTAATTTGATTGCCTATGTATAATTAACCAATACATTGTACTGAACTGTCAGTTATATTTTGTACCTTATTAATTTGTATGGACTTTTTTTATTTCTCATAGAAGTTTTAATTTGTATATACCATCTTTCCTCTTGCATAAACTAGAATCAATGAAGCAAAGTAATGAGTTGTTATCCACAAAAAAAAGATTATGGATAGCACAAGATGCAGCTCAAAGGGTAACTTCATGCAGTTCTTTTTTGTATGTAGAGACCATTGGTTGATTAATTGTTGAACTTTTTTACGTCAGATTCTTTGTTACTTCTTCTGTTTGTTGTATGTTGGACGTTTTATTATAATAAGATGCATATACAACAAGGGTGATTATCTGAATAGAATGGCGAGAGCAATTATTTTGAAACATCCAGAATAATTGTTGTTTAAATTTTATAATTCGACCGCGAGTCGTAGGCTTGCCATGAAGAGATTTTCTGTGCACCGCAAGGCATGGTCTATGCTGATCCACTAAGTCAAGCATGCAAGGTCTTTGCCTATCCCTAACTTGTCGAGTCTGTCAAAGTCGAAGAATGGTGTTGCCTTGTAGATGTAAGTTTTGAATTTTTTATAATTTTTGTGCCTTTCTTCATGAAGAATCGAGGTCATCTTCTTTTTCTTCAAATCTTTTAGTTTTGTGCATAGGTTACGTTCCGTGTGAAAGAGCACACGAGTCGTATGGTTTTGTATTAGTTTTTGGCAATCAGGGAAGAGAGAGAAGAGAGGGAAAGGTGAAGTGAAGGCTAGAGTTTGTTATGTTTTTAAAGAGGAGATGTGGGGAGAGGAAAGGAAAAATATATATTTTGATCTAATTCAAATTCATTACTTTCTCTATTTCTTTCCTTTCTCTGTTGTTCCCAAAACTGCAATATGCCGTGTAAAGTCACATACAGCCTGTTTGATGGTATGCCAAATTCTTCTTCAACAACGCATGGGCCTTGCTACTCTTATTTAAACGCTACAAATTTCATACGGTCCATGTGTTCTGACTTACGGACGGTACGGAGCTAAAAATTTAGCGTTTTCTTTGATTTTCTCTCGCTTGCTCAACACTTAGCCTAATCATTTTGCTCAAGCAATAAATTTGACTTAACTAAACTATTTGTAACATCAAATGCAAAAAGAAAAAAAAATGTAAACTAAATTAAACAAGAAAAGTGCTTGGGTTATCTTCTAAGAAGCGCTTATTTTATATCCCTAGCTTGACCTAATATAATATATATTTCTGTAGGAATTGACTCGGAGAGTTGTTGCACAAAAGGCTCTCAATGGTGCTGGTTAGCTATGTAACACTTCAAACGCTGACCATTCACTTTGAAAATTCTACTTCTTTGCATCAAATACCTACCGCTCCAAAAGGATAGACTTTATTGACTACAAATAATTCAAACCATCTAGATTTAAGCTTGCTCAGAAACAACCTTAATGTAAAATTAAACATCACCAAATCTCATTCCTTTAATTCTTGGCACATGATGCGTTTTTCGTGCACTCTTTTGGTTCTTTCTTTGTAGATCCTTGCATTGTTATAGGTATGGAGTCATATTTCTTCCGGTTTGTGTAAGTCAAGGATCTAGTTTTTTTCCTGCTACCTGCAAATCCATGTTGATGGTGCGGATAGGCCAGTAGGCTCTGTGCTCGATCTCAATTGATAAATGGTAAGATTTGTGATAAACGAATTTGAATGAGCTCATACCAACGGGTCTTATACGCAGCTCGATATGCTCAAAGTGCATTTGATAATTTTATTACCCAATATTTCATAGTCTTTACCATTATTTTCTTCAGGATCAATTTGATCTCTCTGTTGGACACTTTAACTTGTCTACTCATTTGTGGGTGGTATAAGATGAGGTTTGGTATCTTTTTTTACTCAAAAGGTACTTTTATCGCTGTGTGATCGGTGTAGACAATGATTTGAGAGTCGATCAGGTATGACCAAAACTTATCTAGGGTAAATATAACAACCGATAGTTCTTTCTTTGTGATCGTGTAATTGGCTTGAGAAGAGTCTACCACCTTGCTTGCATAGTAAATAATGACTAATTTCTTGTCCTTTCTCTGTCCAAGGATTGCTCTGACAGCATAATCGTTAGCGTCACACATGAGCTTGAATGGTTATGACCAATTTGGCAGTTGCAGAATAGAAGATGAAATGAGTACATTCTTTAGCTCATTGAAAGTCTTAACACATTCTTTCGTAAAAATAAACTCTAAATCCTTCACAAGAAGGTTTGTCAGGGGTTTTATAATCTGTGAAAAGTTCTTAATGAAGTGTCAATAGAATCTATAATGTCCCAAAAAACTTCTCATGTCCTTGACATCTATTGGAAACTCAAACTTCTCAATCACTTCTATCTTTACCTTGTCCACTTTTATCCCCTTAAAGTCACGACATGACCTAGCACCACTCCTTGAAGTATGAAGTGACATTTCTTCTAGTTCAACATCAAATTCACTTATTCGCATCTTTGTAAGATTTTGCATTGGTTGGCTAAATAGGAGTCGAAAGAAGTCCCATAGACTGAGAAATCATTCATGAATATCTCAACTTCTTTTTCAATCAAATCTGAGAAGATGACCATCATAACTCTCTAGAAGGTGATTAATACATTGCAGAGGCCAAATGGTATCCTTCTATATGTGTATGTTTCGTATGGGCAGCTAAATGTTATTTTCTCTTGGTCTTGTAGATGTATGGGTACTTGGAAAAACCCTGAATACATATCTAAATAACAGAAAAATGAGTAGTTGATAAGTCTCTCAAGAAGTTGGTCTATGAAGGATAAAGAAAAATAGTATTTTCTTATGGCTGTATTGAGTTTTCGGTAATCAATGCATATTCTCCAGTCGGTAGCCACGTAGATTTGGATGAGTTCATATTTCTCAGTTCTAATCATTGTTGTCCCTCTTTTCTTTGACACTACATGCACATGGCTAATTCATTTGCTGACTGAGATCGGATAGATGACGTTAACATCAAGGAGTTTGAGAATCTCCTTTTTCACCACCTCTTGAAGGTTAAGGTTAAGGTACCACTGATATTCAATTGAGGGTTTGTGGCAGTCCTCTAGTAGGATCTTATGTGTGCATATGGTTGGATTGAGACCTTTGATATCCTTAATCGAATATCTTATTGTCCATTTGTGCCTTTTTAAATCCTCTAGCAACTTGACAATTTGATCTTCGTCTAAGTGAGCATTCACAATAACTGAAATTGTCTAATCTGGATCAAGAAGCTTGTATTTAAGATTAGCTACTAGATATTTTAAGTCAAGTCTCTATAGTTTCTCAAGTGCAGGTGTACTAACCCGTCTGCCAACTTTGGTCTCACTGGTCGTGCAGTCTTCTCTTAAGTTGTGCAGAGAGCTTATAGATCTTTCTTCAATCGCATTTACATACTCATCAACATCCTTTAGGTCAAGTAGGAAGATCTCGTGGTATACCAGTGATGTGTTTACTATTTCATCAGATTTTCCATGATTGATTCATATATTATATCAACGACAAAGCACCCTTCAATTTCATATGAGTACTTGACAACTTGGTCAAATCAAAATTAAATTTGTTCATCTTCTGCTCTCACAATGAGTGTGTCTTTCCTCATGTTGGCAATCACTTCTGATGTCCTCAGAAATGATCGTTCAAGAATGATCGATACTTCTTTATCCTCTTCCATCTCCATCGCCATAAAATCTCCCAACACAAAGAATTTTTCGGCCTGATATGGTACGTCTTCTACTATCCTAAAGGGTAGTCGAACCAAGACGTCAACTAGTTGGATAGTCATTCATGTCAGTTTAAGCTCGCCAATGCTCATTTGTTCAAAGATAGTGCATGACATGAGACTCACACTTGCTCTCATATCGTAGAGAGCCTTCTTGATGGCCATTTTCCCAAGAATGTAAGGTATAATAATTTTTTCTGGATCTTTCAGTTTAGATATATTATCTTACTCTGCATCACACTATAATTTAGATTCAACTGAGTCCTTTTGCATTCTCCAAGACTGTACTTATTGGAGAGCATATCCTTGAGAAATTTAATGTAGTTGTGTATATGTGCCAGTGCATTAATGAAAGGGATAGTGATTTGAAGTTACTTCAGAACTTACATAAACTTTTAAAATTGCTCGTCTAGCTTAGTATTAGCAAGCCTCTAGGGGAAAAATCAGTGATTGGTATAGGAGTTGTGATTCTATTCTCTTCTTCTTCTTCTTATTGCTTAGATTGGAATCAGTGCATATGGGTCGTGTGGACTCGATATTCATGTCTGTTCTTACATGTTTAGATATGGGTGCGGGCAAAATGAAACTGGTTGTTTTTGCATATTCTAATTTTTTTTCATAAGGATCTTCTTCAATTATTGACTATTTAGGGTTCACGAGGCATTCATCTGATGTTTCTCTTATGATTTTTGTTTCTAATTTTGTTGGCATGGGTAGGCCTTGGTACAAGATTCCGCTTTTTAAAGTTCCTTTTATTTCCTACGTGTCTAGGAACTCCGAACCATTAATCTCATCTTTTGACGTTATCGCTTTAGTTTCTCCTCTGAGATTCATCTCAGGTTTGCTAGACAGTTTGCCACGGTCCGCAGAGGTAGATGTAACGTTGGAGCTTTCACTCTCATGTTCTCTTGCATTGAGATTTGTAAGTTGTGCATTGATAGCTTGTATTTTCTCCAATATGACCTGATTGATCTTCTTTTTGCCTTATATAAAACTCGGTAACAGCTGGAGCAATGTAAGAATGTCTTAGTTGGTTGAACTGAGGTCTACTGCCTTGATTCAGAAATGAGGTGTTCTGATAAAAATTTCAGTTATCACTCCCAGAAGTTGTTAAAACTGATGGTTTTCTTGATTGTTCTGATATAAATTTTGATTGTAGTTGTCGTAACTCCCCGAATTTTGGCAAATCCTTTAGATAAAGCTTTTAAGGTGGGTTAGGCATAAATGAAGGTTTGTTGTTGACAGATTTGACTTGACCCACCCCTCGTCTGGTTTTACCAGTGAGCACTCTAGATAATTATGTTCTTCACCTCCGTAAAAATTACAAGACGTTAGTTGGACTTATTCGATCACTTTTACTTGTTTGCTTTGCTGGAGTTACTTTGTAAGAAATTAATTCTCGCCGAAAACTCTGAAAGTTGGTCAAGTTTTATTTTACCTTTGTCGCCTCTGTAGAGATCATGGTTTGTCCATTGTTGGTGCGCTGCAAGTCGGTCAAAAAACCTCAACTCCTCATTGGGTTTCATTATATGCCGCTGAGTTGACAAGCGTGCGATTGCCATCAGTCATACTCTGGTAAAAATCTTTACTATCATCCAATCAGATATGTTATAGTGGGGACATGAGTTTAATAATTCTCTATACCTTTCTCACACCTCATACAATGATTCATCTATATCTTGCCTAAATACTGAGAGTTGTGCCCTAATCATCATAGTTCTTTTATGTGAAAAGAATTTACTCAAGAAAAAAAATAAAGAGATTGACCTGAGTACCAACAGAGTCTTTCAGAAAAGAATTTAACCATCTTTTGACTATGTCTTTTAGAGTGAAAGGATATAGGGAAAGTCTGATGTAATCTTCAATCACTCCATTTGGTCGGACTGATCCTAAAACACTTTAGAAATGTCTGAATGTGATCATACGGGTCTTCGTGCTCTAGTCCGTAATAACACTTATTCTGAAGGATGCTGATAGTGCTTGCACCATAACTAGGTGAATCGCCCACTAAACATGAAAGTCTGATCAGGCTTCTAGTTTCTGCTACTTGTGGACCTGCATAGCCTAGGAGTGTTTTAGACACGAACGACTCACCATCTCCAGGTCAATTTTGGTTCACGCCATCACCGACGGGATTGCCTCTGGCCGGTCCATATGTTTGTGGATCATTCATGGTGACTTCTCTGGTGTTTGTCGGGTCTTGAGAATTATCTGAATTAAGTGAAGAGCTTGGTTTACTCGGTGTTATTGTCCTGCTCCTTAACTAGTAGTTTCCAACAGGAAGAAGCATTTCAAGTTTAAATCCTGAAATAGACAAGAAAAGAAGAAAAAATAAAAATAAAATGTCTAAAAATTATGCTACCATCCCCGACAATAGCGTCAAAAAACTTGACACACAGAGCGTGTTGTGCTAATAAAATTTATAATTCCTGAATGACACTTGGGTTCAGTCGTAAGCGTACAACCTACTTCAAGTATAACAAAGATTGTCGAACCATGGGACGGAGGAAACTTATCCGACTTGATTTATTTTAATTTTCAAAAGTAAAAAAATAAATAAAGGGGGGTCGTTTTGATTTGTTGGTCAAATAAGTGATTGTGAAATAAAATAGTAAACAAGTAAAGGTTCTTGTTGATTTTGGTATTGATTAAATAAATGTTCCTAGGGTTAGTTTAGTTTTCTTTTGGATTTGGTTAATACGGCCCATGTACTCTCATACATGACCCGTATGAAATGCAAATGAGTTACAAATAAAATCAGGGTTCTCTCATTTCACTGGTTGTGCGTATTCTAGAGGGACGGTACCTAAACAGTAAGCCTCAGTTCTTACTTGTTGGTTTGTTTGTCTAATTGATGTTCAATTAAGGATTTTAAAGTTTGCATAAACCTTAATGTTCGTTTGTTAGCTTAGATCTCTAAGTTTGTAATGTTGATTTTTTATAGATATGCTCAATCTCTTGATCTGAGTGAAGTTCAACCTTTCAGGCACAACTTGATACATCTTGGGTCTTAGATTTACCTGAGATACTTAAAATGATGTTGATAAACTGCACAAGTATTAAACAATCAAACATTGAGCTTGGCTTGGCTCATAGATCCACCTAAGAAATTCATCAACAATCAAACAAGACAAATACAAACAAAACACAACCAATGAATGAGTAGACTCCTAAATAGCAATTGTAAATTCAAATTTCAACATAATTTACCTCTAAGAACTAAAATACTTAGACATTCATGATAATATAAAATAAAATATAAAAAAATAAAAAAGTGAGTATCAAAGACATAGTAATAAGAGTTTCAAAAATAAAAGTAATGGAACAATAAGATAAAGCGAACTCTGGTCGTTGCTTGTTGCGTCAGTCTCTTACTATAGTCTTCATCTCCTTTCGTGCATTTGACTCCTGAATCTCTTGATTCGTCTCGGAAAAATAATCGAAAATGCCAAGGTCCTAGCCAAACCCTAGCCGCCACGTTTCTAGGATTTCAAGAATTTCAGGATGCCCTAGAAAGACTGCTGAAAGCGTCTTATATAGGCGAGGAATCAGACATATCACTGTTGCCCTTTCTATCTCGGTTTTCGGATCAAGAGTGGATGATTCATGTAGAGATGCACACGAGCCGTGTGCCATGAAGATTGATGGCACGTGGCAGTGTGAGACTTCTGTTGGCTTGCATGTAGATCCCAAGTATGAAAAATTGTGTTTAGCCTCCATTCCTCAATTTCTTAGCGCGATTTTTTATGAAATATAAAAACGGATCAAGACAGAATCAATCCAACAAAAAAGATATGAAATACACTAAAAGTAAATATGAGTTAAAAAAATTAAGTCTCGATTTTAGACACAATAGAGATTGAAATATAAATATGAATGTTTTGTACATATCAATGAATTACAAAAAAAAATGTTGGTCAATAGACCTTTTCTTAAACCAATCTCTGGCAGCTCTTCCAAGACAAACTAAAGAGATAAAATTTGAAACGTAAAAACGTCTGATTTATGAATATGATCAAGTTCGATAGCTGATCAAATTTCTTGTTTGATCGAGAATGACCGATTTTTTCAAGTCAAATTCACAAAATTTGTTGCTAAACTCGGCATATTGGTCAACTTGAGTATTAAAGATTCAGTGATCTTCAGTGGGATAATTGATGCCCCGTTCTATATATACACTGCCCTTTAATTATACACATATTAATAACATATTCATAATAAGATTTGGGAGGAAATTAAGAAAGGACCCCTTCGCCAACTTTGTGGACCGAGCGGTGACTTCCATGATATTTCTTCAACTTTTTGGACCGAGTGGAGACAGACTTGAAACAGTAGCTATTTATGTAGAACACATTATTATTCTTTTTCTTCCTTTTTGAGACACGGTATTATTAACTCTTTTCTTTGTCATTTTTTTTATGAAATTATTTATTTGAGTAATTTATGAAATCTGTTTACATTTTTTCTTATGAAATGCTATTTGTTTATTTTTAGTTTACTTCATTCACAAAATTCTGTTTTTATTTAACAGTGATATTGTCAAAGATTAGAAATTAGCATTAGAAGGAGAAGAGTAAATCTATTGATTTTTTTTTCAGAAACATGAATTTCATATTATTTTTATCACACCCCAGAATAATTAAATCGGATAATGGGTGATTAATCCCGTCACGTACGAAAGGCTAAATGAATAAAATAAATCAAATACCGAATAAACAAAATAATAATAATAATACAAAATAATATACAGTCCAGAGTAACAAAATATAATACAACGCCTGCATCGAAGGGGCTAGCTCCATCGGAATGGGCAGCAAAATCTCTCAAAGAAAAACCAAAAAGAAGAAATAAAACTCGAGACCCGATGGATCCTAATCAACTACTCTGTTCACATGCGGATGCGGCGAAGCATCTCTGTCACAATGCAGGATTGCACCTAGCACTCTCTTAGCAAAATAAATCCCGTACCTGTGTACCTAGATCCCACAATCACCGTGGAAACGTGAGTAATTTTAAAAATTACTCGGTACGGATTTAGATCCAGCCTTAAGATTTGATCTTCTTTCCTAGACTGGACCCAAATACCGATACTGACTTTCTAAATGCAGTAATTATCTATTTATAAGTAAAATTTTAGTTAATGCATTTGTTTAACAATTCGTTATAATGCGATGACAAATAAACCCAAAATTTAAAAATTTGTGGATAATAATATATATATGCACTATATATATATATATATAGTGCATATATATATATATATATATATAGAGTGATGCTATGGTGCTTCGCGAAGCACAAAATCTTTTGTGCTTCGCGTTCGTATCTCAAATTTAAAAGTTCAAACGGCCGATCCAAACCGTTGAACATCACCTTCATATTGAAATATCCTTGGAGATCAAATTTTATATTTTTTTGAAATTGTTTGCTATTTTTTAAATGGGTACAAAGTTTGCTGATCTAACGATTTCTGCACCATCCAAAACTAGCGATTTTGTACTCATCTAAAAAATAGCAAAAAAAATTCAAAAAAATATAAAATTTGATCTCCAAGGGTATTTTAATATGAAGATGATGTTCAACGTTTGGATCGGCCATTTAAACTTTTAAATTCGAGATATGGACGCGAAGCACAAAAAAAATTATACTTCGCGAAGCACCATAGCATCACTCCTATATATATATATATATATATATAAAGTCCTCAACTCCTTATTGAACAATTTTATCCTTTGTACCAAAATAAAAAAAAACGAAAAATTCCATTTCTTGAGTGGCAGTCTGTTAGCACTCAGTGGCATGGCCTCTTTAACTGCCAGAAATAATGTACTATTTATAGAACTTGTTTGTGGGTTGTTGGATCAGCCTTCAATGCTCTCCCACCCTTTCTCAAAGTTCTCTGATTCTCTCTACCCAGTTATCGCTCTAAATTTAGACACTCTTACCAGTCAACTATTGACAGTTAGAATTGTCCTTGATCATTCTCTCGATTATTTGTGTGTGGTTAAGATTAAGCACCTCGGCAACTCAAAACACGACGCTTCATGCAAACCGTTTGACCAAAATCGGACTACAGAGAAATGGGTAGCATGAAGATTGGAGTGTTTGCGTTGATAGCAGCGGGTACCAGGTAATGAACTCCGTTCCCACTATTTCCACCTCCTCCACATCCTCTCCGCCCTGTCATGCTCATAAATTTCAACTCATGAAACAGAGTACCATGTCATACTAGTCAATCCAAACATGAAAAGACGAGTGAAAATACAAAAAAAAAAAAAATTCCAAAATTGGATAATAACAATAGCTGTACACCCATTTCCCTGGTTCGAGGCCAATAAATAGGAACGCACGCCACGCCACTACGTTTCTCTGTGCAGTGGGATATGAGACGAGAGGAGTTGATCTCTGTTGGAATTTTCTCTCTGCCATAACCTTCACCGATTATCGGAGGAAGCTTCTTTATCTTATTTAAGTAGTTCTCTCGAAAAAAAGTTGTCTGAGAGAGCAAGAAGAGATGGGAGCAAAAGATGAGATCACCGCAGCAAATGGATTTGTACATGATGAGGTAATCATGGAGGAAGGAAGAGGCCGAGATGCGCATGCCTATGAGAAAAACTCTACCTCAAGCGACACCTCTGGGATGTTAACTGTGCACTTCATTCAAAAGGTTGGCGATGTTTGATTTATATACACTATAACCTGATTAATTACATGATGTGAACTGTTTTTAATATATTTCTCTTGAACCAAATTTCCTTCCTTATGCTGGTTACTTCTATCATCTGTGTAGTTTTACCAGTTATTCAGGATGAGTACATGCAGGCAAATTGAACTCGAATTCAGCTTTCTTCTCACAAAAAATCAACCATTTTTCAAAATTTATCTTCAATAAGGATAATTTTATCTGGATTAAACTAAAACACCAACATATAAATCTGATGCTTTGGTTTCATTTTCTTTTTCCCTCGCTTTAATGGCAAAAGATGCTCCCGGTACCAAGAGCCCCATATCTCTGTTATGCTTTCTCTGTAACTTGAGTCACATGTCGATCTTGGTTGGATGAATTTTGTTCCTTATTCTTTTACCTAAATCGTGAAAGACATTCAGCAATTTATTAATACACATTTCGTTTTCATCAGTGCTAAGTTGGAAGCTTATCCCCATTTTTCTGACCTAATTGAAGGTCTATAAGACCAGTGAGGGTCTGTGTTTGTATTTATGGCATAACAATTGTAGGTAGTTGGTTAGTACCTATCAACTTCATACAAATTAAATCTAATCCATTTTCTCTCGTATATTAGCTTAATTAAGAGTGTACGGCACCCTGGAAAAGTATCCAACCCATTAATGAGGGCTTTGACAAATATATATATATTTCTTTAATTAAGCAAATTTCTTGCTAGATTCAGCTTTTGCATTAAATGACAGATGTTTTAACTTTTAACAATATCATATTGTTTACTTAAAAAGTCATATAAAGGAATAAAATAATTTGATTCACTTTCATCCCTGAAATTGAATACTGTTATTAATATGCTGGTCAATATCCTGGTACTCCGTGACTTGTCTTAAATTTAATTAAATATTACAGTGCTAATTTGGATCTTGTCTTAATATTGTTCTTGTACAAAATAACTGATAGATGTTAATTTTTCTTTTATGCAGATAATAGCAGAGATAATTGGCACCTACTTTGTAATATTTGCTGGATGTGCATCAGTGACAGTAAACTTAAGCACCGGAGTCATTACATTTCCTGGTATATGCATAGTGTGGGGCCTCGTTGTCATGGTCATGGTATACTCAGTGGGCCACATCTCTGGTGCACACTTCAACCCTGCCGTCTCTATTGCTTTTGCCACTTGTGGAAGATTCCCATGGAAAGAGGTTTGTCTTTGCATTCCTCCAATAGTCCAATACTTTGCTTTTGCTTAAGATTTGTAACAGAAAGCTTGATTTTAACAAGTACAAGTTGCTTTAGGATGGTAAAAGTACTATTATACTACTCACTAAAGTTAGTTTATAGATGAAAATATTCATTTTGATCCTCCCAATCAGATTTTCTTGAAAGAATTAAAATGATTTTGCATTGCCAAAATTATTTTATAGGCCTAAGAGATAACACAATTCCAACTTTTTTTCCTTCTTTTTGTTCTGTACTTCTCTTGATTCGAAACTTGCCTGTAGGTTCCACCTTACATTATAGCACAAGTGCTAGGTTCAACTCTGGCAAGTGGGACCCTTTGGCTATTATTTGGCCAGAAGCTAGAGCATTTTCCTGGGACAACACCGGCAGGGACCGATGTGCAGTCTCTTGTTGTGGAATTCATTATATCATTTCACCTCATGTTTGTCATCTCCGGTGTCGCCACAGATAACCGAGCTGTATGAACAATATTCTTTTATTGTTTTTAATATTAGTAAAATTATAATGTTTAATTTATTTTTTATTAAAAAAATTAGGAAACAAAGGATTTGGGATGAAATTTCCAAATTCAAACATTGTAGGATAAGCTTCTTGTTTATCTTTGTAGAGTACAAGACAAAAACACTTGAGATTCTTGACTTCAATTTGCTTAGGAGTTTTAGCCCTAAGAAAAAGATACCACCTAAGATCCAAACAATCCTCTGATCGTGACAAAATACAATCAAACTTCATTGCAAACTATAGGCCCATTTTGGCTTGTTTAATTTAGAGTCTTAATTGAGCTTTCGTAATTTACTTTTTTTTTTGTCATTCTCAACCTTTTTTTTTTTCATTTAGCAACAGGTATAGTGGTTTGGACTTGTAGCATTTGTATTATTATTTTTTTCCAAATCCTTGGTTGCATGCATATCTTTATTTCAAGTTGATCGATCAGATACTTGAATATAATTTGTTTTTTTATTTTTTAATATTGTGTGAAACAGATTGGAGAGTTGGCTGGATTAGCTGTAGGAGCTACCATCCTGGTTAACGTTTTATTTGCTGGGTAATTAATATTTATCATGAAATAAATTATTAAATAATTTCCGGCTTGCAAATTTTATGGGTATGCCTACAAAAGCTCAGTATTCTAGTACAATTTTTCTGTCCCTTCGTTACTTTGGCCAAATGACGTATTAAATCAAGCTAGCTACCAAATTTGAACATTTTATTTCCCATTTTTTTGCTCTTGACAGGCCTGTGTCGGGCGCCTCGATGAACCCGGCCCGGAGTCTAGGTCCGGCAATTGTCCAGCATAGGTACAAGTCGATATGGGTGTACATAGTGGGTCCCATATGCGGTACGATTGCAGGTGCATGGACTTATAACCTGATCCGTTTCACAAACAAACCGCTGCGTGAGATCACAAAGAGTACTTCTTTCCTCAAGAGCTTCAGAGAAAGAGACATCTCTTGATTAATTCTAGACTAACTAATTGATCTCTCCATTGTCTTACGGTACCTTCGGAAAACATGCAAAACCATCCTCACATGCAAAACCATCCCCTCTTTAATTCTATGCATGTAGAGACGATAATAAGTAATGAAGAACACACGGTCGACTAAACATGTTTAGTTTTGAATGAGTACACAAAAAAATGCTTTAGCAATATCAGAGTTGAAATGTAATATGGCTATTTCTTCAATTTTTCGTGTCTCATATGTGGATTGTGAACATGTGTGTTTTCTATATGGGACAATGGGTTGCATACTTTGATTGATCCCGCGACTCCAAGACCTGTACCGGTTTATGTTCTAATTAATGAGTTAGGCTATGGTGCTGTGATTAAATTTGTTACGAACTCAAATATATAGTTAAATCATTTTCAAATATTGATTTATGGGTCTCAATAAATTCTTTATATCACAATATGATAGGATATAAAAATTTTCTATTTTTTGATTTTTTTAAGTATTAGTTTTGAATTTTTAAAAATAATCTAGAAAATATATTTTATTTTATTATTCTTATTGAATCATCTTAAAAAATTCAAAATTAATACTTAAAAAATTCGAAAAAATTCAAAACTATACCAAGTTATAGGTGGTATACCATATTAGCTCTCATCGGAATAGTGATTATTATTTGATTATGATGTATTATATTATTATATTATATTATAATTATGATTATCAGTTATTATTATATTAATATTATGATGATTATTTATTTATTTATTTATTATTATTATTATTATTATTATTATATTATAATAATTATAATCTTAGTACTATATTATTATATTATGATTATAAATATGATTATATTATTATTATATTATTATGATTATAATTATAATTTTATTATTATTATTATTATATTATATTATGATTATGATTATGATTATTATTACTATATTATATTATATTATATTATATTATTATGATTATAATTTTTCTTATTATATTAATATATTGTTAAGATTACGACTATGATTATTATTTTATTATTATTTGATTATGTTGTATTGTAATATTATGATTATATTATTAGAATTATGATTATTTATTATTATATTATTATGATTATGATTATAATTATAATTTTTTATTATATTGTGATTATGTTTATATTTCTATTATATTATTATGATTATAACTATGAATATTATTATTTATTATGATTATGATCATTATTTTATTGTTATTATTATATTATCATTATTATTATTACTATTATTATTATTATTTTACTATTATTATTATCATCATCATCATTGTTAGTATCATAATTATTCATATTTTAACTATTCTGATTAACAACTGTCAAATGATATTTTTACTCTTCTGAATAGTCAAGAACACCACTCTTCTAAAAATATATTATTCTATCACTCTTCCAAACGAACCCTAAGTCTTTACAATTTGTTATGATCAATTGAGGTTGGGTGTGTATTAGCCTGACACTCAAAGGACATGGTCAAATTCTTAGATTATAAAAGAAGGATAATTTATTTAAAAAAATAAAAGTTAAAAAATATTTACATATTTTCTCAAGGTTTAAAATAAACTTCACTCTGTTTATTTATTTTGTTCGTATTACCAGCTTACAAGAGCTAATTAAACACTAGGATAGAGTTCATCGGTTTTCATTCATTTATACGTTAAAATGTGAAATAAGTGAAAGTTAATCTAAACAGCCTCTACTCTTCATTTCTTATAGCTTCAGATCCAATTAGAATATCACAGACATCAGTCTATATAAATAATAACCTTTTATGCAATTACTTTGCATTAGATCAATGCTCATAAAGAAAGAAGAAGTGAAAGAACAGAAAGAAAAAAAAATTCACAAAGGAAAGAACAATAGCTAGCTAAAAGAAACAAGATACACATCAGAGAAGAAAAAATAGATTTCATTCATCTCATCATGATTCACATGTCATAAAAAGTGCTACCTATACTAGCTTTTGATCAGAAGTAGAGTGTAAAAACTTTTATTTTGAAACTGGATTGAGGATATAATTTTTGTGGAGTTTCCTTAGATTGGGATATTTGATCTCAGTATCTTCGTTACAACAAGGGTAGTACTGGTATATCAATTCATTGCCAAATTTACATCAATTTTGTATTTTAACCAAAATTGTATTTTCCCCTTCTCTCAGATCAATGATATGGCATACATACTACCATTTCATCTCATCTCACTAGCTGAGATTAAAGAAATTTGTGTTATTTTAAGAGCAGTCTTGATTATGATTCATGAATACCAGCACTTACAATCTCTCAGCTGATTGGCTTATTTGTTTATTCCCTTAGATCAATGAGGTGGCAACCCTACACTTCATCTTGACTGATTTCAATGGTGAAGATTGAAGCTCGTTGTGTTTATTGCATTGAAAACAGTGTGTGACCCATTTTACAGATCAGAATCGTACCATGTTGCATGCTGATTGCTGACATTACTTGTGCATCCTTGCACCAACCCTATACACTGAGTATTTAGCCAATAATCCTCTATATAGCCTTCCAAACCCAGATCATCTAAAAATGCATTCACAGAGGAAAGATTCTCCTATAACCCAGGAGTGAGTAGCTTAGTGCCAAGTGTCCATAACGTAGACCAATTTCGCTACTAGGTTCAGTAAGCTATAATGCATTAATCATGCTAACCAATTTGTTTACTCCTTTTTACCTTTTTGTGTATATCTGCTATACCCCTTTTTATAGCATCAATGTTTTTACCATTCTCATATAAACTCCAATACATCATCATTTTCCTTTTTACTTTTTCTCATTCTATTATTTAATTAAAAAGTTTCAAGGAATTTATATCCAAAGGTTTTAAAATATGATGATTTTAATTTAAACAAATATAATATATCATTCAAAATGAAGTTTTATATTCTAGTGATTTTATGAGTTGAAAGGAGACCATAAATGATAAAAAATTAGTATAAATGATATACAAATTTAATATATTTGTGTTAATAATATTATTTATGTCATAAAGTTTAAGCACACAATGATCATAATTTAAATAAATAGGGGATATTATTAAAAGAGAAAGGATCGGTTGACAATGATTTATTTTGATAACTTTGACAATGGACCTCTAAATAAATATAAAAAAAATCTCAAAAATGAAAAACAGTTTATAGATATGTTCTTCTACCTTTAGATTGATGGTCATTCAAATTTCATATAATTTTATTATCATTTGATAGTCCATCAAAGACCGTTGTAAATTGCATGAAAATTTGATAGTCTTTGATGGACTATCAAACGATAATGAAATTACATAAAATTTGAATGTTTATTACATTTGTGTTAATCTTTTAATATTTTTCGTGTCATAAAGATTTGAGAACATAATAATTATAATTTATATTTTTGTGATTTTATGTGTTGAAATGAGGCTACAGATTATACAAAGCTCGAATAAACTGTATACAGTTTTAATGCATTTGTGTTAATCTTTTAATACTATTCGTGTCATAAAGGTTCGATGACACAATGATTAAAATGTAAATATATATGAGTGTTTTTTCTTTCTTAATCAAAGGTTATTCGGGTTCAAAGACCAGGGTAATTAACAACGGGGGCTTGCGCCCATCGGAATCTTAAAGACCCCACAATCTCTAAAAATTTTTAAATATGTATTTCAAATTCATATAAATATATCCCAATGCACACTTAAAGGGCATTGGGATAATTCATATAAAGATATCATTCTAAATAATTTTGTATATTCCAGTGATTTTACAAGTTGAAATGAGACGACAAATTATAAAAAACTCGAATAAACAGCGTACCGATTTAATATTGGGGTGGGATCGCTTTACATCATTGTGACAATTTTGTCATTGGGATCTTGAATAAATCCAAAAAAAATAAAATCGAAGAACTATTGTAGATATATTTTTGAATTTATAATAGATCGATGATATTTTCAGTTTCATACAACTAGGATCCTAAGAAAAGTTTGAAGCCTATGTTCCATAACATTTTTGTGGATGACACATTAATTCACTCCAAAATAATTTTTAAATCCTGCAAGAAAATTGACAGTTAATTTAGAATTTATGGTAATATCTTTACATTCACGAGATATTATAAATTCAAAGTCTAATTTAAATATCACTTACAAATATTTAATGTTGAATGACTTTTTTTTTTACATTTTTATCTAAAAAAATGATTTTGCACGAAATAGAAATATTCGAGGACTATCTCTAAAATTGTTGATACTACTAATTAAATACTTAAAAAGTGAAAAAAAAAATCCGGCCGTAGCCCATAGGAGCAATAAATGGACCGTGTCAGCCAACTACTCCAAAGTACCAAATATATAGTCGGCCATGAGTTTTCAGTTTATTCTAAAATCAAATATTCCACTCTAGTTGCAGCGCATATATATTTTGAACAAACCAGATTAAGGAATTATGTAGCAGAACACAAAATATACTAGCTGAGTGAGATTTCGTTTCATTTAAATCAAATTAAAATGGAGTATTTTGAATTCATCGAATATAAAATACTTGGGTTAATTGTCTGACAGATCACTGAATTTCAATGTTTATCTATATTTGGTCTCTGAATTTTTATTATCCATTTTTAATCATTGAACTTTGATATTTATCCATATTTGATCACTTCCATTAGTTTTTTCATTCAAAAATAATTGAAATGAAATTATATTTGTTGCCAAAAATAATTGAAATGAAAAATGGATAAATGAAATGAAATTATATTTGCTTTTTTATTAGTTTTTTAATTATTTTTGAATGAAAAAACTAATAAGAGTGATCAAATATGGATAAACATCAAAGTTCATTGACTAAAAATGAATAAATATAAATTTAGTGATCAAATATGAATAAACATCAAATTTAGTGATTGTCAGAAGATTAACCCAAAATACTTGGGATTTATGAAAAGGAAAATTTCTATCTAGGAGGTCGGATTGTTATGCTTAATACTGTTATTTTTATTATACCTCTCTACTATTTATCTGTTTATCAGATTTCTAAATGGGTTTTATGAAAAATTGATGATTAAGATGACATTTCTTGTGGGCAGTAATTGATCATGGAGGTTTGGGTGTTCTAGAACTTAACCAGATGAATATTGCACATTTGACCAAATAAATATGAAATTTTTTTCTTTCTTCTCATACGGGCATATGGAAAATGCCCTACAGATTAAGTACAATGGACGTCTTACTGATAATTTATCGTTCTTTTAGAAACAAATTGGTAAATTAATGCCTTTTATGTGTTTGAGTATGAGGAAGATGGTAAGAATATCATATTTTTAGTATGATATTTGATATAATAATGTATCTTTTACTGTTGCATTTTCTGCTTTATATGCCAAGGCTAAATTTGCTAATACTCTTACTCTGGTAGATTTTGAAATAACGGACAGACTAAAATTCATTTATTTAGCGGTGCTAATTTGATATTTAGACAAAAAAAAGTCAGTTGTCATTGAAATTCTTTCTACTTTTTCTTTTACTACTCAACAAGATACTATTTTTATTCATTTCTTTCTTCTGATTTATTTACTGTTCATTATATATATATATAGAGTAAAGATATCGTTTGCTTAATCTCACGGAGATTTTTTGTGAGTTTAACTCAAAAGGTATATCAAATCATTTCTAAATTTTAATTTATCATACTTATTAAATTCTTTATATGAAAATCTTGTGGTATGCAAAAAATTGGAGTGTTTTGAGTTTTTTAATTCACCGTTTTTAATTCTTAAAAATCAGTTCTAAAAATAATAATAATATATTTAACATAATTTTTAAAAATTAAAAACGGTGACTTAAAAATCTCAAAACACTTCAAATTTTTGCATTCCACAAGATTTTCTTATAAAGAATTTAATGAGTATGATAAATTAAAATTTAAAGATAATTTAATATATTTTTTAAGTTAAACTCACGGAAAGCCTCCGTGAGGTTAAGCTCACGATATATTTACTCTATATATAGTAAAGATACCGTGAGCTTAAGCTCACGGAGGCCTTCCGTGAGTTTAACTCAAAAAGTATATCAAATCATATTCAAATTTTAATTTATCATACTCATTAAATTATTTATATGAAAATTGTATGGGATGCAAAATTTGAAGTGTTTTGAGTTTTTTAAGTCACTGTTTTTAATTTTTAAAAATTAGCTCTAAAAATAATAATAAAATATTTAATGTTTGAACATCATTTTTAAAATTAAAAATGGTGACTTAAAAATCTCAAAACACTTCAAATTTTTGCATCTCATAAGATTTTCATATAAAGAATTTAATGATCATGATAAATTAAAATTTAGAGATGATTTGATATATTTTTTGAGTTAAGTTCACAGTATCTTTATTATATATATATAGGGATTGACTACGGTGATTACATAAGCATTTCATGCCGAAATACTTAC
Source organism: Schoenoplectus tabernaemontani (assembly GCA_037127355.1). Classification (NCBI taxonomy): domain Eukaryota; kingdom Viridiplantae; phylum Streptophyta; class Magnoliopsida; order Poales; family Cyperaceae; genus Schoenoplectus; species Schoenoplectus tabernaemontani. The sequence continues at coordinate 13,235,325 of CM073740.1, forward strand.
GGCTCGAATTTCAAAATTTTGTGCTCAATTTTAATTTAAATATCTCAAAAGATTCATTATATCATAATCTTGTAGATTATCAATTTTTATCAAATTTAGAGTTAGTTTATCATGCTTAATAATTTTTGAAAGATGACTCTAAATATAATTAAAAATACTCATTTTTATAGGTCAAATGTTGTTATCTGCTCATCCCTCTTACTTCTCTTTTTTTTTTTGGACATTCTCACTTATACATCTATTTTTTATATTCATCTTCTAATTCCCTTTTTCAATTTTCTATATTATCTTTCTGAAATCCTATTCTATGTATAGACAAAAATAATTTTATATTTGCCCTCAAAAAATTCATAAAAAGTTAAAAAATATTAAAAAGTTGAAAAGTGCAAAAAAGGACATCGTTTGAACATAAAAATATATTACTATTTTTTTATATGATGTAGAATATATATGTGTAAATATGAATATCTCATATCAACGATTGCCAGTCATTAATAAGAAGTATTTATATTTAATAATAAATTTTATACATTAAAATTTGTGTTTAAACTTATGAATAGCTATTCAGATTAACTTTTAAAATCCTTTCAGAAAAAAAAAACGCTTCACATAATACCCATCCTAAAATAGATGGCCTCAAGCGGCAGTTGCAAGATGCCGTTTCACACCAAGACGGCAAAAATTGAAGGTGACACCATAATATATAAAAACCAAAAGATGGACAGGTACTAATAAAATTTATCAGACTTGGTCCCCTCAGCAAGATCACAAAAATAAGGACTACATCTGCATAAAATCGTTAGTGATATTCCTGAAGTTGGAGAGGTATGTCTCGTTGAAAGCTAAATGTTTGGAGATTTGCCATTATTTTTCCTCAATAAGAAATGAAGTATACGATGGAGAAAACCCATAATGGGTACCCTCATTCTGGCAATCCAAAACATCAATACAGGATACATATATAATTTGAGACATGGAGGCAAAACATTATAATTAATCTTATTGGCAGAGAAAAGGCCGTATACTTATTAACAGCTCTTTCTAACTTATTTTCATCTTGAACCCAACCACAAGCAAGTTACATTTTGGAGCCGGCAAGTCGGCGTCTAGAGGCGTTGGAGACAGCCACTTGACCAAGACGGTCACTATCATTTGACAGCTCTCTTTCTTTCGGAGATACATAATGGCGCAACCATACCCCAGTGTATACCTGTAAAATTCAACAGATCTAATCTATCAACACAATACTCGCTCAAAACAAAGCAGACAGAGGGTTGCTGGTATTTCAACATTCTCTATGCTTCTAAGTTCTAACAGTACATCAGAGGTCTTAGAAATAATCGATCCGAACCGTTCAATCTATTAGTAAATCAAATTTTATATTTTTTAGATTTTTTTTTGCTATTTTTTCTGATGAGGAGAAAAATGACTTGATCTGAGAATTCTAATTCATCCAAAAATGATTTTGATATGGAGATTAGATTGAACGGTTTGAATCGATCATTTTTGACTTAAAATTAAAAATAAAGTACAAAACACACAACGTTTTTGTACTTTACAAAGCACCATAGCCTAATTCTCTATATATATAGAGTGAGGTTATGGTACTTCGCGAAACACAAAACTTTCCGTGCTTCACGTCCGTATCTCAAATTTAAAAGTTTAAATGGCTGATTCAAACCGTTGAACATGATCTTCATATTGAACTATCTTTGAAGATCAAATTATATTTTTTTTTGAAATTTTTTGCTATTTTTTTGGATGGGTACAAAATCGCTATTTTTGAATGGTGCAAAAATGGTTAGATCAACAAACTTTGTACCAATTTAAAAAATAACAAAAATTTTCAGAAAAATATAAAATTTGATCTCCAAGGATCAATATGAAGATTATGTTCAACGGTCTGGATCGGCCGTTTGAACTTTTAAATATGAGATACGGACATGAAGCACAAAAGGTTTTGTGCTTCGCGAAGCACCATAGCATCACTTTATATATATATATATATATATATATATATATATATAGAGAGAGAGAGAGAGAGAGAGAGAGACTATGGTGCTTCACGAAGCACAAAATCTCTCGTGCTTCGCATCCGTATCTCAAATTTGAAAGTTCAAATGGCCGATCCAAACCATTGAACATGATCTTCATATTGAAATACCTTTGGATATCAAATTTTATATTGTTTTGAATTTTTTGTTACTTTTTAGATGGATGAAAAATCACTAGTATTGAATGATGTAAAAATCGTTAGATCAGCAAACTTTGCATCTATCTAAAAAATAGCAAAAAATAAAAAAATATAAAATTTGATCTCCAAAGATATTACAATATGAAGATCATGTTAAATGATTTGGATCGGCCATTTAGACTTTTAAATTTGAAATACGAATGAAAAGCATGAGAAATTTTGTGATTCGCGAAGCATCATAACCTCACTCTCTCTCTCTCTCTCTATATATATATATTACAATTCAAACAGATGTCAGCACCCCAACCATCACAATATTGAAACTTGAAAGTACCCTTGTGCTTATTTTTGCCATGATCCTTCATTTAACTTGTTTCAGTTAAGGAAATAGCTTTTACTGAATTAAATTTTCAAACCAAATCATTTTATTTAAAGTCTCAAAAAAAGAAAAAAAAAACATACCTGCTGAGGCCTCATGATCTTGGTATCAGGGTCATCAAGGGACTCACGCCAGTGTGCAAGGTAGCCAGCCATGCGTGGTATCGCAAACAACACTGGGAAGAACTCAGTTGGAAAACCCATAGCCCTAATGCAATATCAAATTTTAATGGTTAATTACATACACTGGTGGTAGATAAATGAATTACTTGGATACTTGGATCAAGTTAATTTGTTGTGACTTTGTAATTTGTTTCTTTCATGAAGTCTGTCAGAACTGCAAATCATTAACCAGCCAGGGCTCCATATCACTGCAAAGTTACCTTAGGATGCAAGAAAAAGTGGATTGTTGTTGTTGATTTTATTTCTGGGTGCATTTGTTTGTCTTTATTATCCTTGGTTAGGCAAATCATGTCCTTGATTAGGCAAATCATGTCCTTGATTAGGCAAATCATGTCCTTGATTTCACCCCTTTATTACTCAAAATTACATACATTTGTAATTCCAGTAGGTATAGGGAGGAGATTACTTTGAGATTTCTTTTCAGGGTCATTTGGGTAAATTTTATTTTAGAAGGCTTGGATATTATTTGATGTTAGCCATCAATGAATTCCAAACATTTCTGACCTAAAATTTGGTATAGCATTTAATAATCAATATCAACAAGAAAGATGAAAAATATGTAAATTATATTTATATCTTTACCTATATATTAAGCCAGAGTAGAAGTCGACATTGGGGTAGAGCTTCCTCTTGATGAAGTACTCATCAGATAGAGCTGCCTTCTCCAGAGCGACAGCCACCTTTACAACCCAAATTAACAAATTTAATGTCAAAACAGATTATTGGGTCAAAATAAGTTAACCCAAAGAGAGGAAGAAAAAAAAGTTAATATCTTTTCTATTTTCTAAAAAAAAACAGATAAGAAATAACCTCAATTAAGGGATCACGGCCAACAATGGAGAATACCTCCTCAGCCAATTTGCAGATGACCTTTGCCCGTGGGTCATAATTCTTGTAGACACGATGCCCAAAGCCTGACATCTTCCTCTTCCTACAATAAAACATTACATCAAGTGAACTAATTACACAATTGATCACACTTAAAACAAAATGCTGAAGCAATTTATCATCTGTGTTTTATTCTGAGTTGGCTCATAGCATGCATTCCTAGTATATGAATTTATAACAAACAGAAATTCAAACCAGTCCTAGACATGGAGAAATTACCTGTTCTTCACACCTTCAATGAAATCTGGAATGTTCTCAACTGTGCCAATCTCACTCAACATCTTCAGTACAGCCTACATGTCAAAAGGAGATTCAATTGTAAAAATAGTCGTAGGCTTGTAGCCAAATATTTTTCAAAGAAAATCAACCACTAAAAGGTAATTCATACTAAGTTCATCATAGATGCTAATGTGGGTTCTTAACATGTCTGTGACAATAACTTCCATGACAACAAGCTCAATTTAGCATTCAAGTACATGAAGAGTGCATCATTATATAATACCTCATTAGCACCACCGTGTAGTGGGCCGTAGAGAGCTCCAACTGCGCCAGAAAGTGCTGTGAACACATCGACTCCACTTCATTTCAACAATTCCCAATTTCATCTATCAGTGAACTATTGAGAAGAAGCTTAATATTAAATTAGTTTAGGTGGTTAATATAGAAATGCACCTTGAAGCAAGATGCCGCGCGGCAGATGTAGAACAGTTCATCTCATGCTCAGCATGTAAAATGAAGAGAATGTCCAGAACCCTAGCCAACCTAGGATTTGGCTTATATGATTTGTTGCCCCTGCCAAAATTTGAGAAATGTAAAGTGTTAGTGAATTTCGGTTGAATTCTGCAGTAGCATGGCATAATTGGCTTTTCTAAATGTTAAGAACTAGTTTTGACCATTCAAAACTCAAGGAGGAGTTTATTTTAATTCTGACTGAGCATCAATAGTTGAAAACTAAGATCAGGACATTGAACCAGAATGACTGTCCCGAGACTTCACATATACAATTTAAATAATGTTTGTTTAATGTTTAAGAAGACTAGGAAGCAGATCGATGGAGGGGCTTGTTAAGTTGGCAGGACAGATCTGAATCAAAAAAATTTGTCAGCTGTTAGTTTGATCAGATTCATTGAAGAATTGTCCTCACTGGCACAAGCTACTCCGTTCAGCTCAATCACATAGATTGATGAGAAAGACGCCAAAGGCAGCAAGGCATAGTTGGTACCTGAATATATCTTTAAATATGTTCACAAATCACAATACTTACAAGGAGTCGAGCATGTACAAAAAGTTCTCAGAATAAGAGAGGTTGCTGGAAGGAAGAACTGGAGGTCTCCCAGCCAATCTCAAGTACGCAGCAGCAGCAATTGTAGGGACCTTCATAAAAACATAAATCAAATAAGCAGTTACAAAGGAATAAAATCAATTATCCTAATTAAACAAAGTTTTAAAACATACCTTGCCAAGAATGCGCACAATTTGCTTGTCCCTGATTTGTTTTGCCTTGTAAAGATCTTGCCCCTAAATAAATTGCAAAGTTTCCCATGTAGTTAATTCAGAGAGATTGTACATGAGACTATTTATGGATACAGAAATAATTTACTTTTCATTTACCCTAAGAGCAGGGTTTGCATCAGGATGGAATACGGAGAGTGCACTCATGGCGCTAACAAGCACACCCATAGGATGTGCATCATGAGGCATTGCTTGTATTATATCCTGCTCAAATAAGAAAATACAAAATGTGCAAATAATTTATATTACGGTAAACAACAAGCAATTGTCATCACATATATTAGAATTGAAAGCACAATGCAGGTCCCTATTGAGCTAGTTTTGTTGTATAGTTTATTTTGGTTCTTGATAATGCTTACTCTGGTCTTTTGTTCGAGAAATCATTGAACCATTCATTTATTTTATCCAAAAAGGAAAATCATCATAGGCATCTTTGTTCTGTTCGCATGCTGTATATGAATTGATGGTAAAGGCCAAATACCAATGCACAGTACTATCATTATGAGGCACACTGGTGTGCAAGGCTGCAAGGTTACCAGATCCTGTATATTAATACTATGGTCTGGACAAGCATTCATACCAGAACTCCTTGAGGAACAGCTGAATGCTGTGAAATGGCAAACTCCCAATCAGCTAATTGGCTTTGAGAAGGCAAATTTCCATACACTACAAGGACAAATTAAAAAGGAAAAATTATCACCTTGTAAGAAAAGATGAAAACAAGTAACAACAATTTTTATAACACTCTTAACAAAAGTTATCTCACTTAAAAGATAAGCGACTTCAACAAAGGAGCTGCTCTCAGCTAGCTCCTCAATTGGATAGCCTCTGTATCGTAGAATTCCTTCATCTCCATCAATATAAGAAATTGCAGAGCGTACCGGAGCGGTATTGAGATAACCAGGGTCATATAGTTTCAGCCCTTTATCACTTGCCCCTGTTGTGATCTGTCAATTTGGAAATAACACATTGCTTCCTTAATCGCTTGCCAGAGATAGAAATTAAAATAACATATGTAACCTGCCACACTACTGCACTTACCATGAACTCATGGAATTTACTTTGAAGTGTGTACACATACAAACTGGGCTGATCTTTAGAATTTAGATTTTTGTCAAAAAAAAAGCAACTACAAAGATATGTAAACAATAAAACCAGCTTCCAACAAAATTAGTGATTTTTTTGGGTTCCCACTGCTTTTTTTTTTAATTTCTTTTTGAACTTCTATCTTTGAATTTTATGTTTCCACACAATGGAATTTATAGCTTACCTTCTTGAAATCAGTAGTCCTGATCGTGCCTTCATCTGACACCTTTATTTCGTATTTCTTGCCGGTCCTTCCATCCACCACCGTAATTGATCCACCGAGATTCCTCCCTGGAGCTACCAAATCTCGCGCTAAGACAGGCGACCTCTCCAGTTGCGCTAAACCAGCTCTGCCTCCAGTCAGTGCAGAGATGTGACTGGAGATCACTGCCAAGCGGCCATGAGATAGAGAAATGGACGGATTGAATTCGGATCTCTCCATCGTTTAAAAAAATAATCAGGTTTCGAGAGAGACAATGCAAGTCAAGTGAAATCGCAAAGGAAATTTGAGGAAACAGGAGAAAAGGAAAGACGAGGAAGGAGAGTTCGCTTCCCGAGAGGGTCTTCCTATTATTGGGCAAATTGGCGTTAAATTAACCGTCCAATAATTTGTCCCATAAAATATTTATCCCGTGAAAGATGTCGGGTCGGATTTATTTTCCATGCCGGACTTGCCGGTGTGTAAAAAATCTCGTTATCTCGAGAGCAAACTATGGATGGCCCAACGACAAATGTAAAATGCCAAAAATATTCATCTATTTTTTCCTTAGTTCTTTATTCAATTGATAATATTTGATGTTCATTGGACTGCTGATATTTTATCATAGTGTATATTAAATTTTACTCAACAAATTGTCTACAGAATTAAATATTAGGTCATTTAATAAATAAAGTCCGGAATGTTTTGGTAAAATATGGTTTATTTTTTATTCCAAAAAAATGAAAGGCATATTGATTACACTTTTACAAACTTGATAAATGTTAAAAATAAAGCTTAAATGTGACAATTGTGATTGATTTTATTTATGTATCATGCTTATAAAAAGTGATGAGAATCTATGTATGTTTCAACGTACAAATGTGTCTTGAAAGTTTAACAATTCAGAAACAATGATCCTTGATGTATAATTCAAAAATACTTAAATTACGTTAACTTAACTATTACATTACTTTTAACAATATAAATTCATTTTTGAGTTTATAATTTTTTTTCATTGTTTTAAAAATTCATTGTTAAGGGACCTTCCTCTTATAACATTATTAAACTAAGTTAATTGAATACTATGAAAATGAATGCATATTCCAACTGGTTTTCTTATGTATTGTTAATTTTCCGTTTTCAGGATTTTTTTTATTAAATGAAGAATGATTATTTTTGTACATGTAATTATGTAATTATGTTGTCGCGTTAAGTGTTCACCTATCGGAGCTTTCCGGGTTCACACAAAATACCCGAATAATATACCCGGTTTCAGCCTTTCGGAAAACTTGAACATGCCTGCGGACTAAAAAGAAAAATTAAATTCGAGTACCGACTACAGTTTTTACACATTACAAGCGTGTACGATTAAAATTATCGCGGGGCCCACTTGCTGATCTGACGGATAAGTGATAATCATATAGTGACATAGCAAGTGACGTAACTATGCCGTATAATTATCACTACAGATTCTTACCACAGAATTCACGGACCAATCTGAGGCCTCAATTTTGATGTTTTAGAAGATGGATGTAAAGAAAGACGGTGTATAATATAACTGTATGTATGCTTCTTGGATTTGCGATTTGAGGATCGGAAGCGTGAAGGACGAGGAAAAGTGTAATTTGAAAACGAGATGATTTGAAGATAAACATAACTTGAATCCGGACCGATCGATTTAATGATAAGGATTAAACATAACTTTGATCCGATCATTTTTAATGATAAGGATTAAAATTTTTTAAGATTAAATTTAATTTTTAAAAATAAGTTATTCTAATTCGGCCGTTATTAAATACGATAATTTTTAGATTTTTTTTAATATTTAATATTTAATATTAATTATATTTAAAAAAAAATAAAAATAAAGTAAAATGCCAAAATATAAAATACAATTTAATATTTTTACATATATACAAATCATCATTAAAAAATATAATCATCAAAAAAATATATATCATATCCTTATCTGCTGTTCTTTATCCGGCCTTTAGAGTCCGGAGGACTTGATAAAAAATAGATTTCTCAAGAATTTGACTCATCCTCTTAAAAATCAAAGCTCTTAAAACTCGACCCTCTAAATTTTTTTTTATCAAATTTGACTCTTAACGGACCTTCTCGTAGACCCCACTAAACATAACCTTTGAGAATCTGATCCGACCCTTAACAATTGAAGAAAAAAAATAACAGAGAGATGACCGACCATCTTGTTTTGTTTGAGATTTTATATTGTAACGTTGTTTCTGATCTCCATTTGTGTACCCAACTCCGACCATAATGTCCGCGTGGGCAGTTATGATGTTGTGAACTTGTAATCAATATTATTAATGGGGAGATTTTATGATGCAAATAATTTTAAATCATTTAATTTTGAGTACTGAATAGTAGATAAATTTTTTGATGTAATTGAAGAAGGGAAGTTGATGAGTAAAAATTACTGTCATTGATTAATAAATTAGCGACAGCTCTGCCCCATAGCAGATTTTTGTTGTTATTGTTATGGATAAGGATTCATTGATAATGATTTTGCAAATAAATAAAAACTCTTCAAATAAAAATTAGAAACATATTCTTGAACCATTGATTGTGTTTCAATTTTGTCCGATGTAAATATCATCTGATGTTTTATTTTTTTCTACTTTTAAGATTTGTCATAATTTATTTCAAAATTGATAAGATTGTGAAATTAGCCATTGCTTTGTCAATTTAATCTATCTGTAAATGAATCTAAAAAAACAGTTCTTCATGAATTCTATATGTTTGTTTGTTTGTTTGTTTTGTATAGTCGTACATTTGATATACATCAAATATCAAATGCTGCGCTGTTACCTTAGCGGCAAGGAGACAAAGACACAAAGTTCCCATCAGGACGTGTTGAAGTCGTAGAGAAATTTGCCATTTCAACACACCATAAACTTTAGAACTCAACGCTAAATCATAAATGCATTCGACCTCCAATCAGTGGTTAGAGGGCCAACTTCAGAAAGATGTGTAGAAGAATATATAGCCCAAACTATAAAAGACCTAACAGATTACAAGTTCTAAAATATACATCAGAATTCTCACACATATATAGCCCAAATTTAATTTAGAGGGCCCAGCTTGTAAATATAAGCAAAATAATTGAAATAGATTCAAGGTCGAACTATCATGGTAGAACGAACAATTTTTTAGTCTATAGACCAGGTATACTTGCACAATTACGATCATGCAAAAACCAAACTAATTAGCTAGCCTTGCATACCTACATCACCCGAATACACATGCACACACATATTGATATTGGTATTGTCATAGGAGAATAATCAACATATGTAGCTCATCTGTTGCCTTCTTTCTCATACCCATTCATTACCATAGTACTTACGATATCTCCTTCGCTCTTTAATTCTTGTTCTTTGTTTGTCTCTTCACCAGTCATGCATCCTTGAGCCTCCTGCCACCGGCGCCGGTCTCTCTTTGGCAATTGAAATATTTGGCAGCCACCGGACTTCCCAGGTTGTACTGGCGGGCAAAAGTTCTTGTGGTGAAGTTCTGCCGCACAATTGGTGCGAACACGGTGGCCCTCCCGAGCTGCTCAAAAAGCACGAAAACCATACGGTGTATTCCTGTTGAAGGCTGTGGGCTCTCGTAACACATGATTTCACGACCTAGTATCACAAAAATAGATAATTTTGAGTTAGAAAATTACTGAAAATTTGGGCTTTTTTTTTACTATAAGTGAGTTTGGATTAGATTACTAGTTCGTCAAAAATCCACAAAGACTCCATCATGAAATAAGAAGATGAACTATTGATATTTTAGATTGTTTGATGAGGAATCACTTGACAATGGCTAATTTGACAATCTTGTCAATGGAATTTAAATAAATTTTGAAAAAATAGAATTTTTTTATTTAAAATAATAGATTGATAATGTTTCAAATTTCATATAATTTTATTATCGTCTGATTGTCCATCAAAGATCATTTTTTTATAATTTATAATGGTTCAAATTTAACGGTCCTTAATGAACAATCAAACAATAAGAAAATTACAGAAAATTGATAACAATATCAATCTACAAGATAAAGAATACTATATATATTTTTTAATATTTTTATAAATTTATTTAAATTTTCATTATCAAGATTATCAAAATAAGCATCATCGAGTGAGATTACTTGGCTCATAAAATGATAGGTATAGATCGATGGTTTAATTTGTTATATATATATATAACGACTCCAAGAAATTTTGAAATTAAACTAGAGAATTCTTTTAATGAGCTTGAAACCCACGCCACCTTTATTCGTGGGGATCGGTCAACTAATTAATATAATTTTCTTTCCTCCATTATCTCCTTAAAAACAATGAAAATAATGTTGCAATGGTCTTCTTTTCCGTGTTATTAAATTTTGTGGTTTATTAAAAAAATCATCTAATTATGGTCGTTGTGGGAGGTCTTCATCTATTAATACCATCATACCAGTAACGAAGGAAATAAAAATAAATATAATCCTTACCAAAGCTTACATCAGTTGTTGCGGGAATATCAGTTACCAACCTACATTGATGTTGCAATTTAAAAGTCAGAAAAAGATTGCAAACATTAGGATATATTGTCATTATTGATATATATCACGTGTTTAATGTTGCCGTTGTTATTCTTGATTTTCTCAACATAAAAAAATAGAAAAAATTCTAAAAAATATAAATTTAGTTTCCTAACACATATTCATAAGAAGACTAGATTGAACAATTCAGATCCATCATATCTAGTTTGAAATTAGAGATTTGATATATAGATTGAACAATTCAGATCCATCAAAAGAGTGACTTAAAAAACTCAAAATATTTCAATTTTTTTATCTCACAAGGTTTTCATATGAAGAATTTAATAAAAATTATAAATTAAAATTTTTGAGATTTTAAAATATAGTTTTTGATATATTTGTATATCGACTGAAATGCAAACGTTTTCACAATAGTCTACCCCTATATAAAATATTTTATATATATATATATATATATATTATGCTATGGTTATTACAAAGTATAAAATACTCTTGTTTTCTATCTCTCATTTTCTAATTCAAAAAATCGATCCAACTGTTCAAATTTTTCTTCATATTAAAATATAGTAGGAGACCAAATTTTTTATTTTTTTTGAGGGATTGAAAATACATTGAGTTTATAATTTTTAATAAGAACGATTTTCTAACCCACAAAAAATAAAAATTTTGGTCTTCAAATATATTTTCAAATGGAGAACACTTTGAACGGTCGGATCGGTGTTTTGTGTTCGGAAATGAGAGATATGATTTGAAGTAAAATATTTTGTACTTCGTGACTAACTATACCATAATATATATAGTTTGGCTACGGTGCTACGCGTAGCACGGATGATGCGCGTGCTATAGACTGTTTCTTCGTCTTTAAAATTCAAATAGTCGATCCAAACGGCCAAAATATTTTTCATATGAAAATCTAATTGGAGATCAAATTTTATATTTTTTAAGTTTTTTTACTATTTTTTAAGATAGCTAGAAAATCACTTGATTTAATTATTATGAGTCATTCGAAAAGAGTCATTTTCTAGCTATTTTAAAAAATAGTAAAAAATTCTAAAAAATATAAAATTTAGTCCCAACTAGATTTGTATATGAAAAATATTTTGACTGGTCAGATCGACTATTTGAACTTTGAAGACGAAAAAACGGTCCGTAGCACACGGGCAATCCATGCTACGCGTAGCACCATAGTCAAACTATATATATATATATAGTTTGGCTACAGTGAGTTTAAAAGCACTTCGATCAAATACTTACATGCTAAAATTTCAAAATCTCACTTTCAATAATTTAATTTAAATAGCTTAAAAGATTATGTATATCATAATCTTATAAATTATCAATTTTCATCATGTTTGGAGTTAGTTTATTATGCTTAATGATTTTTAAAAAATAACAACATTTGGCCTTCAAAAATTATTATTATTTAATTATTTTAAGAGTCATCTTTCAAAAATCATTAAGTATAGTAAACTAAATCCAAACATGATGAAAATTGATAATCTAATTATGATATGAATAATATTTTAAACTATTCAAATTAAAATTTCAGGCACAAAATTTTAAAATTTGATCTGTAAGCATTTCAGCTGGAAATACTTATGGAATCACCGTAGCCATTCCGCGTACACACACACACACATATATCACGAGTTTAACTAAAAATACATTAAATCATTTTTAAATTTTGATTTATCATTAATTAAATTTTCATATGAAAACCTTGTGAGACACAAAAATTTAGAGTATTTTGAGGTTTTTATGTCATTATTTTTATTTTTTGGAAGTCAAGTCTAAAAAAATAATAAAATATTCAATATATGTGCATCATTTTTAAAATTTCAAAAAAGTGAGTTCAAAAATTCAAAACACCGCTAATTTTTATATCCACAAAATTTTTATATGAAGAATTTAATGAACACGATACATAAAAACTTTGGAGATCTAATTTGATGGAGTTTTGAACTAAGTTCATGCTATCTTTACTATATATATTGCTAGGAAATTTTTCATGGAACTGGTTTTTGGCACCTTTTTTTTTTAAAAAAATAGAAAAACATCAGGTTATCTCAAGCTAGCACATTATGTGTGTTTTTTTTTTTTTTGAGAAAAAACACATCATGTGATTTAAAATTAATCAAATTTTTATATTGACCAGGTTAACTAGAAACATGTTCACTGGCCATATTGCTTAATCACTTCTTATAATTAATTGCATGAGCTTCATGTCATCATGTGAGAACATCTGTACATAGTATAAAATTAAACAAATTGACATATATATAATCACCAGTGTAAATACTCCCTTAGTGTAGGATTACTCGGATTCGGTGCATCCGGATCCACCATGACCTTCAGCAAAGAAAAGAAAAGAATTATATATGTACGTGTCGAATGAGTTTCCAACTATCATATTCTGATATTCATATCATACAAAATATAAAATAAGCATTAGATATAGAAAAAAAAAATAAGAAATGTTTTACCAGAGTATATGAGACTCGTAAATCATTTCCACCAATCCCAACGCGAGGTTTGTTAGCAACAGCTGTTGGTCGAAGATCCACACCGTTGACAACAATGCGATTGTTGTAGGAAATCTTGAAGGAATGTGACCTGACGAATGGGTCCAACACATCTCCAATAACACGCGCAAGGACCAAAGGATCATTAGACATTTTGAAGGGGCGAATTAATTATTTAATCGGCGAAGTTCTTCACATATATAGGAACTGCCGCTTGGATCGAAATATATAGGATAAAATGGCGGATTTTCTTCCTCTCTCTCTCTCTGTTTTCCCCTCTTTCTCCACTAGAAGCTAAATTTCATTAGTAGTTGAACGAGACTATATATGAAGTAGGTGGAGGAGGTGGAGGACGTGGAGGTGACGGAGGAGGTGGTGGAGGAGCTCTTTAAATAGCAGCAGTAGGAATCGAGAGTTGCTCCTATCAAAACTTTTTTTTGTTATTCTGTGGAGCAGATTTCAGTAATTTTGTTATTGTTCCCTCTGCCATGGCCCATATATAATATTGGAATAATGTACATCGAGGTATCTAAGGTTGGATGTGAATACATGTGGGATAACGCCCATCAGTCCGACTCTGTTATGACATTGCTGCATAGGAGTTGGAGCGAAATCATTTTTATCGTCAACATTTCAAAATAAATACCTAAATTTTTTAAAAATAACAAAATTTAGCATCCACGAGATTTTAGTATAAAAAAATTAGTAGTAAATATAAACTAAAATTTGAAAATGTTTAAGTACATTTTTGAATCATGTCATAAAAGAACATAGTGAAGTATCTGATAAAAATACAGAAAAAATAGAACCATTTAAATTAAGCTATTTTTTCCTTATCATAAAAATAATCAAGTGCTCCAGGTCCTTGACCATACGTCACAAAACGCATTTCATCATTTATTTTATTATCGTATGTCAACTCATATATTCTCATTCTTTTACAAATGATGTTTATTTGATATCAAGATTTTAAAGAATTTTGTCAAAGATAATACAAATTAAACTTATGGATTCATTCTCATGTAGAAATAAAGTGGTAAGTTAAATCCAATTAGACTTGACAAATCTGCTGGACTAAACTCAGACTCGATTCAATCCGATCCGAAATCAAACAGTCTGTAGAACGGTTAAAATGATACTAAGAAATTAAGAAATCAACACCTAAATTAATTTAATCTGATCCAATCAAAATTAACACCCAAATTAATTTAATCCGATCCAATTTGAAATTAAACAATCAGCAAACCAATCAAAATGATTCTGAGACCAATCCCAAATTAACTTAATCTTATCTATTTTTTTCAGAAGGTCAACGGACTCAAAATCTCTTATTTTTCATTCCTGCTGCTACGTGCGGTACAAGCAGAATTCCCACTTGGAGAATTTCTTGTCGAAAAGAATCTTCCCGTGAAGAGCAAGTAAACCCAATACCAAGCAAATTTCTTGTCCGAAAAGAAGCATCATAGAGGGTAGGGGTGTCAATGGGTCGGGTTCGGGTTCGGGTCGGGTCATATTATTTTATTATTATTTTTGACCCGATCCGAACCCGATCCGATTAAATTTGGATCAAAAAATCTTAATCCATATCCGACCCGATCGGGTCACGGGTCGACCTGACCCGACCCGTGTAAATTAATTAAATATTTATTAATTATTTTTATATAATTTTAAGTAATTAAATATTGATTAATTTATAATTAATCTTAATTAGTATATAATTAGTGTAGATTTAAGCTTTAATTAGTACTAAATCATAAAATTACTTCAAAAGTCATAATTAATCGGGCCGGGTCGGGTGAAATCGAACCCGACCAGATCCGATTCGGATCAAAAAAATTAAACCCATACCCAATCCATTTATCTTCAGGTCATGTCGGGTCGGGTTCGGATTCGGATCGGCTCGGGTTAACCCGTCGGATCGGGTCGATAATTGACACCCCTAATAGAAGGCTGTGAATGAGCTGAATCAAAACAAGTTCAAGCTAAATCGAAGTGAGCTAAATTAAACTGAAGTTAAAATCAAACCGAGCTGACTTAAACTCTTGCTAAGGTCCAATTTCAGACAAACTCAATTATTATAATTATTATACTTATTTTCATAATAATAGTTCAAATAACTAACATTTTATTAATTTTATAATGAAATTTTAAAAAATAACTAATATGTTTATATTTTATTAATTAATTAATTAATGTTTTACTGATTTTATAATTAAAATATATTAAAATAATTAATATCGAATTATTTACGAGTAGAATCAAAATGAGCAATTGAAAAAATAATAAACTCGAATTCGAGCGAGCCAGACTGATAAAAAAAAATTAAATCAAAATTAAAAAATCGAGCCGCATTTGATCGACCTCAAAGTTTTTCTAGCAGCCGTACTCAATACAATCTAACATTCTGAATAATCATATCTATGTTATAACGTAGGAATATGTAATCAATTCAACTCTACGTTTCTCTCTATCTCAAAAAAATAAAAATAAAAATAAACTCCACGTGGTTATGGGTCGGTTTATTCATGTGTTCTACGTGTGGTGCTCCGCCGGCCCAAATTTGTCTTACGGCGTAAATCTCCACCTCCGACTCCGAGAGCTCTCGTCTCTGAATTCACTGGCGGAGCTTACAAAAAAAAGGGCCATGGGCCTGTTGCTTCTTCTTAAATCTAAAAATTAATAATAAAAAAAAAGTAAATTAGAAAACACTTTGTAGTAGCCAACCCCCTTAACTATTGGGGGAAGCTCCGTCTGAATCGAATCCCATCTCAATCAAGAAGGTGCGTATCATCAGTTCATCACGTGCCATTGTAATTTATAAAGCAGAATCCTCCCAACTTCCTGCGGTTAGTATGAGGCGGAATATATAGGAGCCGGTACGTTCGCACTCTTTCAAACTCAAAATTGATTTGAAAGATGCGCGAATCGTTGATTTTGCATCGAGATTTGTAATAATCATTGAAAGTATGAATTTCGGATCTCGATGTCTGTTAAAAGTACGAATCTCGATATTAAATTAACAGCTCGCGCACCTTTCAAACTAATTTTTAAGTTCAAAAGAGTGTGAACGTACCCCGCACCTGAATATATATATTTTCGTTAGAGCAACTTTATTTTAATTGTGAATTAACTATCAGAGTGGTATGCCATTTGTAATGGTTCCAAATTAACGGTTTTTTATGGACCATCAAATGATAATGAAATTACATAAAATTTGAATCACCATCAATCTATAAGTAGGAGAACATAGTCATAAGATTTTTTATTTTTAAATTTTTTTTCGTATTTATTCGAAGAACTATTATCATAATTGTCAAGATAATCATTGTTAAGTGATCCCTTCCTTATTCACAAAGAGTATTGGATTTTCTCATACCATGCACATAACACTAATTTATGATCTTTGGAGTTTCTCATACCATGCACATAATATCTCTTCTTTTTTCAATCATCAAACAGCTAAAACACAGATAAGAGGTACATATATATTTGATATTGAATACGAATCTTGGTTTATATATATGCATTTAATGGTGCTCTTTATTTCTTTTGAGATTTTCGGATGAATTTAAGTTGTTATTGGAAAGAGAGAGGCTTGTGACCATACAATTGCAATTGCAAATGGTATTTATCTGTCAATCATAAAAATATATTTTTTTCCTTATATTATATATATTTTTTGATCGGAAAGATAAGAGTCAAAGCTCTTAAATTTCATAATTGTCCATAAGGACCCCCCATCCGGGTTTCGAACCCATGACCTCCCACACATATATTTATTTAAACTGAGATCTCTTTCACGCAGGGAGCCAGCACACCATGGCAATCAGGGTTCAGAAAAAAAAAAATCTAAGATGAAAAAGCTCTTCATGAAGTTATGTACTACTTGTTGATACAACACTCCTTGGGCCAGGATAAACACAACAGTAGGAAGTGTTAAGAATATAGCATCTGGTGTTCTTTTTTGCATAAATGAATTATGAAATGTCAAATTTCATAAAATGAATTGGGATCACCTGGTGCATAAAGAGATGAGATTGATTTTGTATCATTCAACTTTATTTAGTTGACATGAAGTAGTACGCTTGTACTTTTTTTTTTAAGTATATATGAGAAAAGACTTCATGTACTTCTTCTAGCTACCTAAGAGAAGGAGATTAGGCAAAGTAGGTAGGAAATATAATACAACACATGCTATGGATACTTTTTTTTTTTTATTCTCTTCAGTTTTAAAGGAAAAGATAAGTGTGATAC
Organism: Schoenoplectus tabernaemontani; assembly: GCA_037127355.1. NCBI lineage: Eukaryota > Viridiplantae > Streptophyta > Magnoliopsida > Poales > Cyperaceae > Schoenoplectus > Schoenoplectus tabernaemontani. The sequence goes on from CM073740.1 coordinate 13,253,096, forward strand.
ATCAACAAACCACAATGATAAAAGGGAAAAAGAGGGTGCACAAACTTTAAATAGAGGTGTGGATAAAAATGATGTGAAGGACTAAGCATTAGCAAATGCCCGCTGCCCATCCCTGTCAGGGTCTCAATTGATTGCCAACATTTGTATATTCTTTTATCACCATTTATTTTCTTTTAAATTCAATGATGCCACTAAAATTATTCCCAAACGTTTTTCTTATTATTTGAAATTTCAGCTTGAATTATTTGCATTCTTGTTGCAGCATCAATTAGTTTCTCAAATCCTTCTCTAAGCACAGATTCCAATCATAGTTTGTAATAATGACAATAGACAAGTTAAACGTCATATATATATATATATATATATATATATATATATATATATAGTAGAGATATTGTGAGCTTAAGCTCACGGAGGCCTTCCGTGAGCTTAACACAAAAAACATATTAAATCATCTCGAAATTTTAATTTATCATTCTCATTAAATTCTTTATATGAAAATCTCATGGGATGCAAAAATTTAGAGCGTTTTGAGTTTTTAAGTTATGGTTTTTAATTTTTGAAAATCAGCTCTAAAAATAATAATAATATATTAAATACTTGAACATCATTTTAAAAAATTAAAAACGGTGACTTAAAAAACTCAAAACACTCCAATTTTTTGCATCCCACAAGATTTTGAGTTAATCATGAAGGATCAAATTAGGAGAATGGAAAAAAACTAGATTGAGCTTAAACAAGAATTTGGCTAATAAAGTATTTTCAATCTCTTGGGCTTAACTCTCTGACTTAAGATATTACTAGTAAGCTCTCTGAAATAATGATTTAGCTAGGTGGAACAACAATTACTACAGTCTGAGAGAATTAATCCTTTATATAGACCTCCTGGAACTGATCAATAAACTATTTTCGATTTGAACTGTTATAACGGCTTATGAGTCGTTGTAACGGTTTAGAAAGGATAGCCGTTGAATCTTATTTCTTGATTCTTGAGATCTTGAGCTGAGCCATTATAATGAATTGATAAATCGTTATAATGGTTTTTTGAACCATTGTAACAACTACTGAGCCGTTACACAATGATTTGCTCTAGCTTTTTCGATAAGCTTTTCTGTCTTAGAATATTTTTGAGCATTGAGATGAACTGTTATAATGAGTCTTAAGTCGTTAGAACGGCTTGTTGGGCAGAACTAAATTTTTTTATTTTTCTTTGTTGTTGAAGTTCAATTACCTTAACCAATTCAACTCAGTTTGAGTCTAACTAAACCTAAGTATAATGCAATCTTGATTAAGCTCTTACATACCATCATTAGTCTTGGTTTTTATGCACTAATTCATTTTACATTTCAATATCTACACAAAGTTAAACAAGATAAATTATAAAATTCAAAATTATTTTACAAATCGTCAAATCAAAGAAATTATTTAGTACAACATTAATTTTGTAAAAAAAAATTGCCAAGACCAGTTAGTCTGCTGATTAATCATAATCAAGGTTCTAATTAGTGATTATCGCGTCATCGCGACACAATCTTAAAAAGCTATCACGCTATAGCATACTATAACGAAAGTTATCCGACATAGCGTAAATAAATAATATTAATATTTTTGCCTAAAAAATCATAGAGCAAATAAATAAGTAAGACATAATCAATTAAAGGATAATACTGGCATTGAACAAGTATAATTTTCAAACTAGTATTTAAAATATCTTCGATATAGTAAATTACTAAATTAAATAACACATATCGTTTTTTGACGAGCACATTCTAATTCTAATATTAACTAAAGTATTAATTAAATTTAGATTAGATAAAATCTCAAAATAAAGTTTTTTAGGTTAATTTAGTTTAAATTAGATTTAAATTGCTCAAGTTTAAGGTGGTTCCTAGTTCTCATTATTATCTCAAGAAAAGAAATGAATCGAAGAAGAAAATAAGAGAAAGATACAAGTCGGAGTCAAACCAGAACGCTGATAATAAAGAAGAAAGAAATTTTGATCCAAAAATTATATGAAGTGATTAAGATTATATATCAATATTATAAATCATGTTCTTCACTTTCTAACACACTTTGAATCAGCTATATCGGAGTTCAGATGAAAAATTTATGCCAATTTGAAAACTTATTGTGAATAAATGTATGATGGCGTACAATAACGCTGCTATACGCTATACGCAATAGCGGTTCACTATCGTTGCTATAGTGTAAATATCATATATAACACAATGTAGACATATAACATAGCGTTTAGGTTCCGAAAACGCTATAGCGCCGCTATAGCGTGCTATTTAGAACACTGATCATAATCAGTGGGTGAACTGTCACGTATCATAATCAGCCAATTATTTTTTCGGCCTATATACTGTTATACGTTTAAATCATATAAATTTCATCCAAAATGTATTTTTGATAATTAAAGATTTGTATAAACTTTATTAATTTTATTTTTTAATAAAAGTGGAATGACTCCATCCATTTTATTAAAATGATAGTAACTATACAACCTAGCATCTAGAGCCAACACAAAAAAAAATAGTATTTAGCATAGATATATGTCATAAGTCTAAAAAAATATATGGCAATTATAATACAAAAATGATAAGAACCTAAAAATATTTATTACATCAGTCCATATTAAGATCCACCTACTACATTAGACTTTTAATTTTGTTCCTTAAGAAAAACATACAAAAGGAACAACCAAAAATGAAGCATATAACTCATTCAGACTCGTTTCAAGACGTTGAAAGAGGAATTAGTGCCAAACCTTAACCCCTACCAATAAATTCTCTGCTATATCTTTTATCTTTTGGGCAGCCCCCAAAGCCAAAGAAGGAGCTAGACATGGTACTTACAAAAGTAGGTTATCTATATTTTATAGTGAAATTAGAGATAATTTTAAAAAAATATCATTGTCTGTATGAGTATATCAAAAGAAAGTCAAGTCAATAATTTATAATCCAATATTTTTAATATTTCTACATTTAGCATCAATGAAACATAACTTATTTTTTTCCAGCTATATTACCCCTCTGACATTTTCTACTATAATTTTCAGAGAAATTGAAAATTCTAAAAATCACAAATCATTAAGTTAACCTCTGTAAAAGTAAAATTATTATGCCTAACAATCCATTGGCAGAAGGAATAGACCAGAGGACGTGTCACACAAAAGTGATCTGATCATCCAAAGAATTTTTTTACAAAAGAATAAATCGATGAACTGCAAAAGGACACAAAATTACCATCAAGTGTGCATAAATTTTTTTTGGTAGATTTGGGATACATACTTGAAATATTTTTAGTGATTATGAGGTCTTTAAATTTTAATGGGCACAAACACTTAATGTTAATTATTTTGAGTTTTGAACTTGAGGAATCTCTGATTAAGAAAATAAAAATAAATAGAATAACTAAATAAATTTATGTGGTCACTTTAAATACAAAAAAGTATTGGTAGGGAGAGAAGGATACTTTTAAAGGTAGTATACACTTGAGCACCCTTTGGATTTAAATGACAGCACAAAATCATCACAAACATTAGTCATATGATGTTGAGCGTAAATCTCTATGCTAGCTTTGTATCAATGACTGATGAACCTACTAGGTTCTTATTAGAACACAAAGTACTCCTCAATCGTCTTAACTGATCTTTGAAGTCAAGAGTGTGAAATGCTTTGTCGACTCAGGAACTTAGGAATCCAAAGTACATTATATGAGCACAAGCACTATGCTTACTCAGCATCGAGACTTGATGAATCAAAGATGAAATTTTACTTTTTTTTCTTAACTAATCTTTTAGACTATGAACGTAAAGCGCTATGATAAATTTTAATTTGTTTTTATTTTTTACAGGACATTTATTAAATTATATATATATATATATTTTTTAAATAACTACAAAGACCATGGATTCGGTACTTAATTTTTATTTATAATTTCTAAATTAAAACCAATAAATAAAAATATTATCAAGTGTATAAATAACTAACTTTTATTGAAATTATTAATACTTTTATATATTGAAATATGAACGCCAATTGGCCGCATAATAATTTATCTCTTAGTGTTAACCCATCCATCCATTAAGTACATTCCATTATTTATAATACTGCTAATTATTCTCATGTATGATAATTCATTGATATACTTGAATTGTCAATATAATGATAATTAGTATTTAACTTTTATAATTAATGATTTTATAAAAAATAATATATAATTATTTTTCAATGATATATATAATATTTTTATTTGATATCCAAAATATATTCATATTCATATCCATATTCGTTCAATATAGGGGTGTCAATGGGTCGGGTCGGGTTCGGGTCAGGTCATATTATTTTATTATTTTTTTGTCCCAACTCGAACCTGATCCGATTAAATTCGGATCAAAAAATCTTGATCCATAACTGATCCGACCCGAACAGACCCGTGTAAAATAATTAAATATTTATTAAATATTTTTATATAATTTTAAGCAATAAAATATTAATTAATTTATAATTATTCTTAATTAGTGCATAATTATTATATATTTAAGTTTTAATTAGTACTAAATAACAAAATTACTTCAAAAAACATAATTAATCGGGTCGGGTTAGGTTGACCCGAACACGACCCGACCCATTCGGGTCAAAAAAATTAAATCCATACCCGACCCATTTATCTTCGGGTCATGTCGGGTCGGATAGGATTAACCCGTCGGGTCGGGTCAATAATTGACAACCCTAGTTCAATATTTGATCTATATTTTGATATCCGTGGAATATCTAATTTGTATTTATATCTAAATCCGTATTAAAAATTATAATAGATTCAAATACAATAAAACTATTATCTATCCTTTACTAATCCGTTTACACTCGTACGTGCAGGTCATTTTTGTTACGGAATATTTAATCGGAGGTCATTTTTGTTACAGAATATTTAATCGGAGGTCATTTTTGTTACAGAATATTTAATCGGATACAGGATATGCACTTATCTCATGTATTCGGACAAAGCTCGGGGCATAAAGAAAAGAATTTGCTTTAGGAATTAACTTTTGACCTGAAATTTTGAACAAAGACATCTCGCTCAATTTCATCCAAGCGTAGTTTGATGACTCGCTGAAAGTATGACCAGACGAAAAATTGATCATTGCAATAAATATAAATTTTTCGTCCAGTATAAAACTTTTTTTTACTTAATAAAGAATAATTTCTCATAGACAATAGTTAGACGATTTGAGATATGATGATAATTTCTGTAACATATTGCTCTCTTTTTCTTGTTATATTCGTCGGCGCACATTTTTTTTTTTTGAATTATTCATCAATAGAGGTGGCAATCGGGCGGGTCGGGTCGGGTCGGACGGATCGGGTCAGTTTGACTTTTTAGAAGAAATCGGGTTGAGCCGGGTCGGATCAAGGTCGGGTCGGACCGGGGTAAGTCGGGTCGGATCGGGACAGGTCGGGTCAATTTATATATTGTGTTTTTTCAGATCGTTGATAAATTTTAATTGGATTAAAGGCATTTAATTTTGAATCGGATCAGATCGGATCAAGTTCGAATCGAATCGGATCAATTTAACTTTCTTAAAAAATTAAATCGAATCGGATTCTGCCACCTCTAATCATCAACCTAGTTTTTTGAATAAAAGACAGACATTTATATCCAAAAGCAATGTTTATTTTGGGGACAAGCAACGTCATATTTTAATTATGGAAGTCCGTCGACATCATGCTTCTATATGCATTTGTTCCCGGTTAAAAGAAAGATAGTGACTAACAACATCGTACGATGAGGTCAATCAGGCCACACGCTATGCATAAAAAATAAATTTATTCATATCCTACTCTTATCTGTTAATATATAAAAGGTAACGAAACAGAAATGATGCTATTAAATAATAATTACATAATTTATCATGATTTATAAAAAAATCAAAACCATTTCTTTTATGCAAATGCATATCTATTTTATTAATATGAAATTAAAATATAATTATGTAATCAATTACAAATAAAGTCATTTTAAAATAAATAAATAAATAAATAAATAATATAAGCAGTCAATATTTTTAACTAAAAAATAAAATACATTAAAAATAAAAATAATATTTTATCTAAAATAAAATATTGTATTGTTTAATTCAATCATTTTATATACTCTACTAATTTAATATTATTCAAACATTAGAATTTATAAGATGACTGCATTTGGAGAAGATAAAAATTATAATTCATAATTTATAGTAATTAACTCATAAAACTCGAGGCAATTAACATAGAGAAAAAAATATTATTATTATAAATAATATAAGTTATTTTTTAATAGTTTATCATATAGGAAAAATGAGTATGAAATGAGTTTTTATTCATACCCTTACTCATTTATTTATTGAAAAAAATATTAACCTTACCATATCAAATAAGTTAATGAAATATTTTTATCCATATCCATCTTATTGAATACGGTACGGATTAAATAAATGGATAAATGAATATCATTGACACCCCTCTATATAGTTCATTTCTAATTTATTTTAGGACTTTAATTGCTTTGTTTGTGCAAGTGCATGATCACAAATATATGTCATAAAAGATGAAAAATCAAACCAACACAATGGATTAGAGATAACTCGAACAAAGGAGATGGACTAATCTATCAAGAAAAAAAAAATACAAGCTAAGAAGAAATTCAAGGGCTCACATTGGATGAAATGGATTCATATTGTGAATTTTATTGTTGGCTGTTGAGTATAGTTCTGTAATAGCGTTGAAAATCTCTTGGATAGTTAATATTCAGTCTGGTTATTGTTATTGTTGTGTTTGTGGGAATTGCTAGTAAGTTGATATTGAGGATAATTGAGTTATTTTTATTTGTATGCCCCCATCTTAGTTGCTATTGTAAAATTGATCATCATATATAAATGGTTTTATTTAGTCTTAACGAAAAAGATTGAGAAAATAAGTTGATACATACAAATAAACCATGAATACATTCCAAAGACAAATTCATGTTAATTATAATATACTATTTAGCATGCACATTAATTTCTCATCAAAATTAAAAATGTAATATTAAAGTCATCAATTAGCATACTATGTCTATGCATCAAATCAATCCAAAATAAATATTATAATATCTCTTTCTAAAAAAAAATTTGCTTTGATTTTCTTTCCTATATAAAAATTATACATTTCAAAAGCACAAAAAGTAATGTCTAGTACTATTCAATATCATTAAACATTTCTTTTTTGCACGTAAATATGTAGTGACTTAATTCATTATAATTACCACAATACTTCTTTTTTTAGCAAGAGTCATGGGTATCATAAGACCGTTTTTGAGCCTCAGATTGCTTTGATTCCTTCTGTGAATTCTTCTTGCAACCTTCTTACGATCACTTTGAACCTTTCATCCACAACCTCCACATTTTCCTCCGAACAATGCCCCTCACATGAGCATACATATCGACGAATGCGCATATTAAATCCGCTCACTTGAGTATAATCATGATAGAAGTAATGAGCCTCCTCGTGTGAGTCAAACACCATGCCTTCAAAAGATTGCATGCCCTCATATCTTCCCTTGACATTGTTACTGGTTGAACTCCTTAATTTTCAAAAGTTTTTCCTCCTAAAAATAAAGGAAACTATATTAAAATTTCTTCTTTTAGTTGAGTACTATAACCAGAAAAATAAATAAAATATATCAACAAAGCAGAGAAAAAATCTGTTGAAATATGTTCATGTTGATTCAAATTTGGAGGAACCATAAAGTTTGAACTAAAAATAGCTTCTGTCAAGTCGATTATGTCCATTCTCCAACTAGAATCGCAATTTTTTTTTTAAATTTTCTTCTAAGTTGATATTGTACAACGAACACAAGTCTAATCTTTGGGGGTTTCATTTTCTCTTTTCGAATGGCAACAAAATATTTTTTGGTCAGAAAAATGAAGGTCATGCCTCCAAGTTTTACAATTTGTTTTGATCGAATGGTATAAAACATGAAGAGGAAATAGATTTCATCCCATAATTCCGTTACTGGGGCATTATTCAATTCCATTAAGAATTTGTTAGTTCAATCAATTCCCTTTTTGTTTCCTTTTTTGCTTGTGCATATACTAGTCTACATTGATCGCCGGATTGAAGTTCCAACTTACATATCTACATCCCAAGACGAAGTGCACGATTATTGAGGAGGAGGGGTGCGACGAGAAAGGTGGAGGAGAAGTGCATGGTGAGAAGAGCATCGATGAAATTCGTGGCCCGTCAGAGGGACTCCTCTCTCTAGGGCGGAGTACAAGATCGTCAAAGAGGATGAGGAACGTGATGAGAAAGTCAAAGAGATGAACGATGACAACAACATCGATCAGAGTGGTGCACTGTAGGAGAGACTGTCTCTCCCCCTCGGTTGCTCCTTTTAGAAAGAACGAGAAGGGAAAATAAAAGGAAAATGGGGGAAGGATGTATCATTTTGTGAGGACCATTGTTTTAAAATGTGACCGTATAGTTGTATATGCGGTCTACTTATGTTTATACGATGCGATGTCATATGTATAAGAATATGCATCTGTATATTCAATAATGTGCATTATTTTTTAAATTTTTTATCATATTAAGTCTATAAAATTAATTATATTATATTTTCATGTAAAATATTCAAAATTATATTAATATCTTATTATATTTTCTTATTTTACATTAAAATTCTTCAAAAATAAATGATCGATTCAAATATTATAAAAAAATTAGAATACATATCCACATATATAATCCGCATACTTAACCGCATATGCATCCGTATGTCGCATATGCGCTATGTAGTGGTCAACTGCACATATATTGAAATTCATATTTTAAAATCTTGATGAGGACTAATCTAGTTGGTTGATATGAAGATGTATGATTCAGATTTTTTGACAAAGACGTATCATTTTTCTGTGAAGTGAAATATCTTTTACGAACTTAACTCAAAAATATATCTTAACATCCTTAAAATTCTAATATTTTTGCATATCAAAATCTGGATATAAAAAAATTGAGAAGCTTATATATGATTTAGGGGTGTAAATTATTGATCCGATCCGACGGGTTAACTCGACTCGATTTGAACCTGATCTGACCCGACATGATCCGAAAATAAATGGGTCGGATATGGGTCTAATTTTTTTTACCCGAGTCAGCTCGGGTCAGATTCGGGTCAACAGGACCTTATCCGATTAATTGAATTTTTTTAAGTAACTTTATGATTTAGTACTAATTAGATCTTAAATATACAATAATTATACACTAATTAAGATTATGTATGAATTAATTAATATTTAATTACTTAAAATAATATAAAATATTTAATTATTTTACATGGGTCGACCCGTAATCGGGTTAGATTTGGGTCGTGTCATGAAAAATAATAAAATAATAATAATTCTACCCGATCCGGTCCATTGACACCCTTAATATGGTCTCATTGCGTTCGTCGAATACATTATTTAAATAATACCACTCTTTTCTTGATCGAAATTTACACTAATATTCTTAATTATAATCAATTATTTTGAAAATAGTATATTTATAATGAGTTATGCTATAATGAGTAATAAAGTATGTACAAAATATCTTTTATACTTTATTTTATATTTCTTATTTTTGAATTTAAAATATGAATTCAATTGTTCAAAGTGATATCCATGTTAAAATATGCTTGCAAATAAAATTTATATTTTTAAAAAAAATTATATTTTTTGAGGGGAAGAAAAAAATCATCTTTATTGAAAATTATTAATGACAACGATCAGTTGATAATGAGTTATCTTGACAATCTTAATAATTAATGTTCAAATAAATATGAATAAAAAAATAAAAAAAGTTTATAGATGTGTTATTCTATCTATAGATTGATGGCCATTCAAATTACATCAAATACCTTTAAATATTTATGCACTTCGTAATAGTTCTAATTTAATGGTTTTTTATGGACTATCAAACTATAATGAAATTGTATAAAATTTAAATGACCATCAATCTATAGGTAGAAAAATATATTTATATTTTTTCAGTTTTAAATTTATTTTGTATTTATTAAGAAGTTTATTGGCAAAGTTATCAAAATAACCCTTTGTCAACCAATCTCCATCCAATTATTAAATCAATACCAAAAAAAAAAATAGTTTTTGTTTTTAAAAAAATATATAATTTGATCGCCAAGCATATTTTAATATGAAGATTACGTTGAACGGTTGGATTGATATTTTAAATTTAAAATGAGAGATATAGTACGAAGTACAAAAATATTATGTATTTCGCGACTTAACATAGCATAATTATATTTATAGTATTCTTTAGAATACATCTATTTTGTGCCAAATAAAAGGAATGCAGTGTAACAATTTTTATTCATACGTTGATGTTTTCTTATCTGCGCTGAAGAAAATGGATCCTTCTTATTTTTAAATGAGGCAATTTATCGATGCTGAAAAAGGCACATTTTCATAATTTTCTTTTCTTTGAATAAAAACTTAAAGGAAAAAAAATGAATACGTAAAGAAAAATGTTAATGAAAAAGGCTTATAATAATAGTGTAACACCAAATCGAGATGCGTGATCAATATTTTATGTATTTAACCGACGGCCAATTAGCGTACATCGAAGAGATGAAGGGGTTAATAATGAGATTGTAATAGATTATCGAGTTCAAATCCATTGATTTATAAAGTACTAAATAAAAAATCAACAATTTAACATCTATTTTTATCTAATAAAAAACTATTAAAATAATAAATATTATGTCAATAAAGAAAAATTTTCTCTAAGATCTTCATATTTAAAATTTTTACATAATTTTGTCATTGTCTATGGTACTAAATATTTTTTCTTAACGAAAATTAATCAGACAATCCAGAGAGTCAGAAATTAATATAAAGGGATCAGATTCACAAAATTTTAACATAAAAAAAATATTCAATGGAGTCAATTGACCTCCCTAGACCAATATGCATCTACCCCTGCCTACATCATCGACATAACAGAAATAAAAGAGACAAAGACAAAACAGAACTAAAAGAAAATCAATAAATCCATCTAGAGCCAGTTTGGTTCTTTTTCTATAAAGTGAAAAAAGTAACTATTTACATGAGAAAAAAAACTTTTCACTAAATTTTTTGGTTCACTCAAATATGACTTTTGTCACTTGGGAGGACCGAACAAATTTGCATCGCTTGATACTGTATGCGTAAAGTAACTATTCAAATTGTTCACTCTGTAAATTTATTAGACACCATCAGGACTGCCTTGTTTGTGATCTAAATTCGACGACCGTTATGAATTTGAACAATTATGATACATTAGGGCTATAATTCGGGCTTTGACCCGATAATATAGTTCTCAAATAAATAATTATTAATTATCAATTTAAAATATATTTAATAAAATTTCATAATAAAGAAAATTTAGACACAATATTTTTAAATGCTAAATAATAATGATAATAATAATTATTATTATTTTAATAATAAATAATATAACTAGCACATAATAATCTATAAAGAATCATATAAAAATATATCATTTTTAGAGTTAAGTTTCACCTTAAATATAATACATCTTATTTTAAATGAGGAGAGAGAAACTATTTTTAATGAAACCTTGGATTTAAGAAGATGAAAATATTTAAACAAAATCAATGATGAAAAAAGTGATGATGTGGCATGTTTGAAAAGTTTAAAAGTTTAACCCACTTTATATATTATTATTAGAGTTATAATTCGGACTTCGTCTCGACAATATAGTCATCAAATAAATAACTAACAATATAAAATATAACATATAAAATTTCACATTAAAGAAATTTTAGACATAATATTTTTAAATTCTAAGTAATAATAATATTTATAATAATAAATAATATAATTAAACACATAATAATCTATAAATGATCATATAAAAAATTAGATTTTTTTAAGAGTTAAGTTTCACCTTAAGTATATTATACACTTTATTTTAAATGAGAGAGAAACTATTTTATATGAATCTTTGAATTCAAGAAGATGAAAAGATTTAAACAAAATTAATGGTGGAGAAAAGTGATGATGTGACATGCTTGAAAAACTTGAAAGTTTAATCCTCTTTATATATTAAGAATTACTAGAGCCTTAACTCAAAATTCGCCCCGACAAAATAATTCTCCAATAAATAATTAAAATGTAAAAAAATAAATATATTGAACAAAAAATTCACATTAGGAAAATTCGAACATAAATTTTTTAAATATTAAAAGTGTATATAATAATATAATATAATTAAATTTGACAATCTTTAGAAAATAATCTAAAAAAATGGATCATGTTAAAAGTTAAATTTCACCTCAAGTTTATTACACTCATCTATTTTAAATAAGGAGAGAGAAAATTATATATAAATCATTAGATTTAAGTAGATGAAAAAAATTAAATAAAATTAATGATGGAGGAGTGATGGTGTAGCATACTTAAAATGTTTGAAAACTTAACTCTTTTACATCTATACTATTATATAAAGCATCTAAGAATTGGAGGGTCCATTTTTTGTCATGGTAATTTTTTATTATACCAATTTTATCTCTCAATTAGACGGATAATACTTATTGTTGGTTGATCGAACGTATGTGATCGCGTCCATTGATCCCCTTTTTCTCTCCATTTATTTCCCTTATATACTATTATTTCCATAATTTTTTTTATTTAGCAACCTTGTGCATATTTGGTAAGAAATTAATGGTGATAATATATGTTAAAATAATTTACTTTTCTTGCCATAAAAATCATGAATCATTAACTCATATTGTGCAAAAATCTCCTCCAAGATTAAATATAATCTTTATTATAGGTTTTCTCTATAATTTGGTGAATTTATAATTTAATATTAGAAAAATGTGAATTTTTTTATCTTATAATATTTTAATGTTTAAATAAAAAATTCTGCTGCAACGCGCGGGTAAATAGCTAGTTAAGAGTTATATACTATAGAGGTGAACTTGGAGCGAACAGGGCCCTAGTGTTTTGTTGGATCCACTGGGCCATTGCAATAGGCCATAGCTTCGTTATCAAAGCTAAATCTCGTGTACCCGTACATTATCCACAAAATTGATACATCCAGTATCTTTAACTGGAGATGATATGTTTGATTCGTTGACAGCTCGTGTTGTAACAAAATAGAAAGAAAAATGCTAATATTTAACATTTACGGTTATAAATTTTATTTTATTATTTTTATATTTGTGTTGTATTTTATTACATTTAAAAATTTGAAAAATTAAAAATAACTAAAAATAACAAAGTCCTTTCAAACTAATTAGTTTAATTATTTTGGGCTCAAAGAACTTAATAAAAATCGAACCTCTCAAGGATCAAAATTTTCTCTAAAAAATAAATTTTTTTTTGTAACCGTCGTTCTAAAACTCTTTTCAAATCTAATCTTTATCTACTCTTCTACAAGCCTATTGCTATTAGACTCAACCTCTGAAAGAAACGACCTGGTCTTTACATGATCACTGAACTTTTGTCACTTGAGAGGACCGAACGGGGTAACTATCATCCGGAGATAGTTCTTCTGTGGAGAGTTTTCAAAAGTTAACCTGGACGGCTCATTTTAATCACAACGACTGTGAGAAAGTTTAAACATGAATTTTGATGTACGGGAGTTTATTGTTGTTAAATCAGGATCATTGATATCTAATCGAACGGATCAGATCAAAAGTACTCCACCTGAGATTTTTTAAAATCTAGTGCTTTTTATAAAATAGTGCTTTTAGACAATACTTTCGGTAATCTGCTCCCCCTGAATTTTTTTGCCCCTTTGAATTGTCTGATTATTTTTATTGAGAAAAAATATTTAATATCGTGCGTAACGGAATAATTATGCAAACATGTCAAAATATAAAGTTTTGTATAGGAAAACTTTATTCATCAACTTGATTATCTATTACTTGGAGGTTTATTTTGTTGTTATTTTTAATATATAAAATATTATTATTTTAATAATTTTTTATTAGGTAAGAATATATATTAAATTATTATTTTTTATTTAGTATCCGATTAGTTAACGGATTTGAACCCGATAAACTATTACAATTAGATAATTACCATAGTGTTTTGTTCGATCCACTGGGCTAAAAGGCCATAGCTTATTTGTTACACTTAACATCTTCTTTGATTTGTCGATTTACAAAATAATATTGAATTTTACAATTTGCCTTGTTTGAGTTTTGTGCAGGGATTAACATGCAAATGGACTAGTGCACAAGAATCAAGACTAGTACTAGGATACAAGAGCTTAATCAAGACTGCATTAGGCTTAGGTTTAGTAAAACTCAAACTGGGTTGAATTGGTCAAGAGAAATTGAGCTTAAACAACAAGAAAAATGTTTCTGCCGAGTGAATCGTTATAATGGTTCAGTAATCGTTATAACGGTTCATCTCAATACTCAAAAATATTCTAAGACAAAAACATTCTCAAAGAAACCAGAGTGAATCGTTATGTAACGATTCAGTAATCGTTACAACGATTTGTGAAACGTATAACGATTCTGTAATCGTTATGTGTTTCATGAAACGTATAACGATTTGATAAATCGTTATAACGGCTATACGACAGAACAACTGGCAAATTTCTCTGACAATCCTACCGTTTGAATCTTAATCTGTTATAACGATTTGTAAACCGTTGTAACGATTTTGTAAACCGTTATAACGATTTATAAACCGTTATAACGGTTCAAGCCGAAAAAGTGAATTATGCTTGGTTTTCATCTCTTTATAAAAGGGGGACCATCTCCCTTCTTCTCATATTGTTGAATATACTTGCAAAATACATTCTTATAGCCACCATTAAATAGTTTTGAGAAAACCTTGCTAAACTTAGCTAAAGTTTAAGATCTTTGATCTAAACTTGTTCTAAACACTTGTGAGATTTGAGTGATTTGCTCAATTGCTAAATCTACTCCTAGCTTTTGCTACTCCATTAACTTTAGACTTTGTCTCTCATCCTTTGTGTGTAAGAGGGCAAAGTTCGACCTTGTACAAGACTCGTATTTGGTTGAATAGATCGGACCGACTTTGTTACCGTTAGACGGGAAACCGGTGACCGGAGGAGTAGGCGCAACATCGTTACGTCGCGTGTCAACTCAATCCTTCGATTGAACATTTCTAAACTTTTTTTCTTTACTTTATTTCATATCTTTGGTTTAGAAATTGTTTGTGCTTGATTGTTGTAGAACTTGTTAAAATTACAATTTAACCCTTATACTTTTTACTAATTGATCAAATTAATATTATTAGTGGTAATCAAGGGTTACATTATTAACTTCGTTATTTATCATGCTAAATCTCGGAGACCGGTAAGTTATCGAGAAAATTGATACGTCCAGTATCTTGAACTGGAGATGATATCTTTAATCCGTTGACAGCTGATGTAAGCAGATTGACCCGCAAAAAATCAAAATTAAAATTCTCGGCTATAAAGAATCGGCGATGCCGCCATTCGACCCTCAATCAGATCTCCTGCCGCCATTCGCCATTGTTGCTATTCGTAACAAGTAAGATCTTGATTCAGCGATGTTCTCTGTTTATTCTCTTCTGATTTATTCACCCGCTTATGCAATTTCGTCGATTCCGATGATTTAATGATTGTCTCCGATCTGAGCATGTAGTAGAGGATTACGACTGTCTTGATGTGGAAAACGGTCTCTCCGTTTCTTTTTTCCATAAGCTTATTTTATATTTATTCGATTAAAGGTGTGATTTCAGACGCTTTGGTGTTTTCCTGTGCAGAGATACAATAAAATCCTGTCATATTCTCCGATCGGTGATCAGTATATGGAAATACTGGTCTTTCACATTTTATCTGCTTGAATCGTGCTTATATAACGAATTGAGATCGCTTATTTGTGCTTCTATATTAATTTTATCATATACTGCTATTTTCTTAAAATCTAAGGTAGTTTGGCAATGGTAACTACGTCGTTTGGGAAGATAAACTTCATTATTTATCAGTATCTCCAAAATTAGTCTCTATATATATGATAGTGTTGTACAAGTGATTATTCAACTATTTTCATGTGCTTTACTGTGGTTTTGCGAACAAATTCTAGGGATATAAACGAGCCAAGTTGAGTTAAGCTCGTGCTCGACTCATTAACTTAACAAGACGAACTGAGTTAGCTCGTTAACTACTTCCGAGTCAAAATCTTTAGTTTAAGATCGACTCATTAACTTAACGAGCTAACCGAACTGACTCGTTAAAACTCATTAAAACTTATTTAAGAGTTAATAATATTTTTCATGATATTTTATATCAAAATATAGAAAAATTAATAAAATAACTAATATTAATATATTTCATACAAATTTGATATAATAATTTAAGTACATACTATAAACTACTTGTTATACTAAAAATCTATAACAAAATAATATAAATAATAAGATCAATATTCTAGAAGAAATCTTCTTCTACCTTCTTCCAAAATTTTGAATTAGTGTTTGGCAAACTTTTTTTTGGGACATTAATAGTTAAACAAATGAAGGTATGATGAGTTTTGTGATGTTCTTCGAAGCTTCCAAAATTGGTGGAAGAAGAAAATTCACTTTTTTATCTTGTTCTTCCATTTAATTCCACATGTGTTTGATAAAAATCTTTCAAATAATTCTTCTTCCAAATAATTAAAGAAGTGGCTACAAACAAGCCCTAATAGTTTACAGCCAAACGGACTTGATAAACGCCGGTTTAAGACTCAAGCTCGGTTCATTAACTTAACGAGTTTAACGAGCCGGCTCGTTAACGGCTTGGTCCACTAACGAGCGAGTCGATCCCAAGTGAATCACAAGCAAGCCATGAACAACAAATATTTTTGCCAGCCCTAACAAACACTAAGAGATCTTGTTTTCTTCAAATTTTGCAAATATTATCTCTGTGTAACTTACATGAGCGTCTCAGCAATTCTGACTTCTCTATTTTGATTAGAGGTGACAGAATCCAACCCGACCCGAGAAACCTATCCGGACTCGAACCCGATCCGATCCGATTTTTTAAGAAAGTCAAGCTGATCCGACCCGATCCGAACCCGACCCGACCCGAGATCAAATGACCTTCAATCCAATTGAAATATATCAACGATTGAAAAAAAACACAACATATAAATTGACCCGACCCAACCCGACCCTGACCCGACCCGATTTCTTCTAGAAAGTCAAACTAACCCAACCCGATCCGAACCCGAACCCAAACCCGACCCAACCCGCACGATTGTCACCTCTAATTTTGATACATCACCATCTGCCTACTTTAACATTGACTAGGACGTTTCCGATCCTTATATGCAAGCTTTTCTTAAGCTACAGTTGTTGCTGTCAAATTGCATGAAATTAAATTTAATTTTACAGATATATTATGCACATATATATCAATAGTGATCTTGAAACTTTAGTAACTGGTTAGTGGTACGAGAAAATCGTGTCCCACTTTGATATATTTCACTACAAGGACTTTTGTTAACACTCAATTACTAACGGTTTATTAAGAAAATCATTAATGATTATAAATAAAAATCATTACTGAAAAGTATATTTTTTGGATATATTTTTCAGCGAACTTTTAGTAACGATTTTTTTTAAAAAACCATTATTAAATATAAAAAATCAATAACGTTATTGTTTAACAACCGTTATTGATTATTTCAGTAACATTTTTTTTTAGTATAAACCGTTATTAAAAGTTTCTAACCCTAGCGCTCGTTACTATTTATTCTATTCTCCACCAATGATATTTGCTCTCACGGATTGTGAGATATTTTCATCTCATCGTTCGTTCATCCCAATCCAACGATCAAAAATCAAAATTTAAAAACTAAAGTTTCACAGATTACCAACATCTTTTCATCTATTTTCACATATAAAAGGAGAGATGAGAGACAAATAGAGAAAGAAGAGATTAGATAGAAGAAATAAAAATTAAAATCCGACCATCTCAACTTCAAACGGCCACAACTTTTGATAGAAAATTCTGATTGAGGCGTGCTACATGGCTACGAAAAACTCACGATGAGATCTACAAGTTTAACAGCTATTACTGTTGCCGCCATTTTTGGGGCTAAAAATCCTCATCTTGACATTCAAAAACACATTTGAAGTTTTTTTCTGTTCTTTTGTGTGTTTTTTTTCTGTTTTTTCTTATAAATTGTATAGATTTTCACATTATTGCATGAGCAAGATATGCGTATTGTTGAGTAAATATTTTTTTCATTTGATGTATAATTATATTTCTTTCATATTAATTATTGAATGAATAAATAATATGTTATATTATTGTTCTTTAGTTATTCAATCTCTTTTCTTTCAATATTTTAGTTCAAGAACGTTAAAAAAATAAAATTTAGTTTTATTGTAAAAAAGATTTAGTAATAGTTATTTAATAATAACAGTTATTAAAAGTATTTAAAAAATAAAAAAATTGTTTTAGTAACATTTATTTTGTATAAACCGTTAGAAAAGTTTTTTTTAAATCAGTTTCAGTAACGATTTTTATTTAAAAACCATTACTGATTCTCCAGTTTCAGTAACAAATTTTATTTAAACACAATTTTATAAAGGTTTTTATATAGTTTTAGTAACTCTTCCATTCAATAACGGTCCATAAACCGTTATTAAATGGTAAAAATAATTGTTACTGATTCCTGTTTTTGCGGTAGTGTTTGTTGCAATCTATCCATAATGGAAGGAACTTGATTGAGATTTTTCAACAAAATAGCTCTATCTCAGCTTTAATTCAGTTTAATCTGTGTTATTTACATTTATTATTATCAATCACTGAGATATAACTTAGATTTGTGTACATTACTAGTCCCCGATGTGTATTTCTTAGAACCTCAAGAAATAACTTGTTTACAGATTCTTTTCCTGAATACGGATCAGTCACGATCGTCGAAAATAAATAAACTAAAATTAAAAGTATTTTAATTTTATGCTGCCCTCTACCTGTACTTGTTACCTTAGATAAACATTGTTATCTTTTGTTATTGCAGGCTAGAATAGAAAACTTATTGTACAGAGGTGAAATAAGAAGATAACAATGAGGTGCAATGCTTGCCAGAGAGTTAGAAAGCCAGGCTATTTCAACAATTTGTGGCCATCTCTTGTGTATCCTAATTTTCTTAACCTTTCAGAGTTACTCGTGAATCTTTGTTGGTAATTTGTTATACATGTCAAGCCTCTCAGATAGGATTGTTTTTCTTTTGGAAAATGATGGAACTTAACTCTTTAAGAATTAATGAGTTTTTTTTGGGCAAAAAACAAAATTCCCAACTAGAACGTCGAGTGTTCAGAAAAACAGTAATGATTCCTTTCTTCTAACTTCAATAGTTTCAGCTTTCGACCTATGAGTATCTTACTTAACACAAAAAACAGTACTTTTTCCCTAAAGCTAATTATAATCTCCTATTGAACCTTTTAATTGTCTTTTTCTTATGGCAAGGCCCTTTGTTCTGATTATGAAGGGCCAAATCGACATGATGATTTGGAGAAAAAAAGGAAAACAGAGAGAGAGGATGCGGCTGTCTTGTTCTGTGTGATAAGTCTGCGTCATCAAAAATAAGATAAGTTTTCTTTTGGTGTGATTGAAGAAGAGACGATGAGTAAAAATCACTGCTATTGATTAATAAATTAATGATACGAGCATAATTTGTCCTAATATTATTATTATTATTATTATTATTATTATTATTCATTGATAATGACTTTGCAAATAAGTAAAAACTCTTCAATAATATAAAAAAATAGAAACATATTCTTGAATCTATATATCCTATAAATATCATCTGATGTTTTACTTTTTTCTTTTCTACTTTTAAGTTTTTTCATAATTTATTTCAAAATTGATAAGGTTTTGAAGTTAACCATTGCCTTTCTCAACTTAATCTATCTGTAAAGGAATCTAAAAGAAACGGTTCTTCATGCATTTTATCTGTTTATTTGCTTTGTTTTGTATAGTCATTCATTTGATGTATATATCAAATATCTGCTAGCTGTAATCTTAGTTATGTTTGGATGGATGAAGAATAATATTTTTGGGTTAATTATTATTTTTATCATTGTTTTATGTTTGATTGAGAATAACTTTTAAAAACATTAAAGTAGCTACTATTTTACTAATCCATCTAAAATTGACTTAGCTTCTGGTCTAAATTCTGAGTTAGCAATCAAATTTAGATAAACATTAAAATTTAGTGACTAAAAATAGATAAACAAAAGTTGATCAAATATAAATAAATATCAAAATTCAATGATCTGTTATAAGATTAACCGTAAATTAAAAACCGGACAGATACAATTTCCAAGATATATATCAGAATTCAAACATATAGCCCAAATTTAATTTAGAGGGCCTAGCTTGTAAAGATACAAGTAAAATAATTAAAATAGATTCAAGGTCGAACTTGTTGAAAATTGATTCAAAACTATTTTAGAAAATATAGAAACCAACAGGGTATTTTAGGAAATGTTCAGTTTTATTTTCAACATATGTACTAGATTATATTTAGCATGTCATATTTTTAATAGATTAATGGTACTTAGTGGTCGGTAATTTAGGCAAGTATTAGCATTATATAATCATAGAACATTATGCAAATTGTATGTCTTCAATATATAATGAATTGAGAAGAGAGTTTCAGTAAAAAATTATTTGTTTGTGAGTTTATTTGTCCTTTCATTATTCTAAAAATTTGGTATCAGAGCTAAAAATGAGAGAATAGGGCAGATCCGACCATGATAGACAACATGAGCATTTCAAATCCGTCGATTTCTCTGTTCAAGGGAGAAAACTATGAATTCTGAAGCATCAAGATGATGATCTTGTTCAAGTCTCAGGGCCTATGGGATTTGATTAACAATGGTGTATCAGATCCAAATTCAAATCAAGCAAGAAAATGAGAAGGAAGATGCAAGGATGTTGTTCTACATTCAACAAGCAGTTCATGACATCATCTTCTCCAACAATTGCAGCAACCATCAATGCAAAGGAAACATGGACAACCCTGAAAATAATATTTTAAGGGAATACTCGAGTCATGACAATCAAACTTCAAGGCCTACGTAGGGACTTTGAAACATTACAGATGAACAAGGAAAAAACAATATTTTTTTCTTTCAAGAGTACAAACGGTGGTCAATCAAATCAGAGTATTTGGAGACGCCATGGAGGAGAAGATTGTGGTGGCAAAGGCGTTGAGAAACCTAACACCCAAGTTCGATCATGTGATAGCAGCAATAAAAAAGTCCAAAAATCTAGACACTTATTCTTTTAATGAACTCATGAGTTCATTACAGACTCATGAATCAAGGATGTCAAAGATAGTAGATAAAGCGATGAGAAGGTTTTTTACATGAGGGAAGTCATCAAGAGGCAACCATAATCCCAACAGAGGACGAGCTAACTCCGACAAAGGAGGTATAGACAGAGGAAGAAGCAATCAAGCAGATTGCTACAATAAACAAAGAGAATAAAGTCAAGCAAGTCATACAAAGAGAAGGATAAACAACTAACTCTCTTTATGACAAGTAATTTGATTGACAAAGTTGATGCAAGCGATATCAAAGAGTTTGGAGGCAAGCTTGAATCTCCTCCAACTATTGTTGAAGAGCTATTGTCATAAGAGAGGCAATTGACACATTTTGCATCTGACTAAAAAACAAGTAATGTATTTGGTTTATCAAGATTTATGCAAGACCTTGAGGCTGAAGGTCCAGAGGAAGTTGGGAGTGCAACATAGAATGAGGAGGTGGTACATTCTCAGATGGTTGACTATAATGGAGAGTTTGTTATAGAGGAGTCATCTTCTCCGAAGAAGAAGATAGAGCGCCCCTTTAGTGTTATCAAGAAATCTACTAAGGCTAAGGAAGCTGAGCCTAAATCTAATGAACCTGATTCAAATACATCGATTCTTGAGTCGGGTTCAACGTCAAAAAAGGTCGGGCTAGCACTACTAAGAAGGTTGTGAATGCTAAAAAAGAAGTGATAAAGGTCAAGAGCCAAAAGAAGAAAGAGGAGGCTAAGAGCCAAAAGAAGAAAAAAAGACAGCGCCTGTCAATTCTAATGGAAATAATCGTCACCACATAAATTTGTGAAAGAAAAGCAAACTTGGAGTAACTAGTTTTGAATCAAGGGGGAGTGTTGAGAATTAATTAAAAATTATTTTAGAAAATATAGAAACCAGTAGGATATTTTAGAAAATGTTCAGTTTTATTTTCAACATATATATTAGGTTATATTTAACATGTCATATTTTTTTAGTAAATTAGTGGTACTTAGTAGCTGATAATTTAGGTAAGTAGTAGCATTATATAATCATAGAACATTATGCAATTGTATGTCTCCAATATATAATGATTTGATAAAAGAGCTTCAGCAGAATTATTTATTTATAAATTTGTGTCATTCCATTATTCCAACAGAACTATCATGGTCGAACTAACAATTTTTTTTAGTCTATAGACCAGGTCTATTTGCACAATTCCGATCATGCAAAAACCAAACTATTAGCAAGCCTCACCCAAATACATATGCACACACATAAAGATATTGGTATTATCATAGGAGAATTATCAGCATATGTAACTTATCTGTCGCTGAGAAAACGTTGCTTCTTTTTCATACCCATTTATTTTTATAGTACTTATGATGTCTTGTTCTCTGTTTCTTTCTTCACCAGTCATGCATCCTTGATCCTCCTGCCACCGGAGCCAGCCTCTCTTTGGCAATTGAAATACTTGGCAGCCACCGGATTTCCTAGGTTGTACTGGCGTGCAAAAGTTCTTGTGGTGAAGTTCTGCCGCTCAATTGGCGCGAACGCGGTGGCCCTCACGAGCTGCTCAAAAAGCACGAAAACAATGCGGTGTATTCCCGTTGACGGCCGTGGGCTCTCGTAATACATGATTTCACGACCTAGTATCAGAAAAAATAGATAAATTTGAGTTAGAAAATTACTGAAAATTTGGGCTTTTTTTTTCACTAGAAGTGTATTAAGATTCAATTAGTTTGGATTAAATTACTAGTCCATCAAAAAGCCGCTAACACTCCATTAAATTATTTAATTTAACATAAGGAAGCCACTAAAAGTAAACAATTGATATTTTAGATTGTTTGATGAGGGATCACTTGAAAATGACTAATTTGACAATCTAGACAATGAAAATTTAAATAAATTAAAAAAAAGAAAATAATTTATAGATGTATTCTTAAACTTATAATTTGGTATTATTTCAAGTTTCATATAATTTTACTATCATCTGATGGTCCAACAAAGATCATCAAAATTTTATACAATTTACAACGATTCCAAATTATTTTTTTTGATGGATCATCAAATAATAATAAAATTATATTAAATTAAATAATATCAATCTACAAGTTCAAAAATACTATATTTTCTTTTTTAGATTGTCAAAATAAGCATCATCAAGCGATCCCTCCACTTAAATAATACATGTATTATATAAATAATAAGAATCACATAAAAGTTGACTGCGAGTTAAAACTATGCATATTAATGATGCTTAGAGCCAAACAAAAACGAATTTAAGACACTTAATAGGATACCTCTATTTTCTGAGAATTATGCAGCAGATGCCAAATTGAAAAAAAAATATATATATATATATACGATATTCTCCAACATATCATTCAAATCATGATCTGAATGTATTGATAAATAAAAATTCAAATAATTAATTGTTGAAATATTTTAATATTATTCAAAATAATTAAACTAAAAAATTAAAATACAATTACTCGGCTCATAAAACAATAGGAATAGATCGAAGGTTTAATTTATTATATATATGTATATAACGACACTAACAAAATTTGAGATTAAACTAGAGAATTCTTTTAAATGGGCTTAAAACTCATGCCACCTTTATTCGCGATGATTGGTCAAATAATTAATATAATTTGCTTTCCACGATTATCTCCTTAAAAGTAACATGCAATGGTCTTCTTTTCCTTGTTATTATGGTCGTTGGAGGTGGGATATCTTCATCTATTAATACCGTTATATCATTATACGAGTAACGAAGGAAATATAAATAAATAAATCCTCACCGAAGCTTACATCAGTTGTTGCGGGAATATCAGTTACCAACCTACATTGATGTTGCAATTTAATGTCAGAAAAACATTAGAATATGTTGTTATTATTGATATATATCACGTGTTTAATGTTGCCGTTGTTATTCTTGCTATATATATATTGCTAGTACATTTTTTAGGGAACTGTTATTTGGCACCCTTCTTTTTTAAATAGAAAAACATCAGACTATCTCAAGCTAGCGATTATGTTTCTTTTTCTTTTTCTTTTTTTTTTCTTTTTGGAGAAAAAGCACATCATGTGATTTTAAATTAATCAATTTTTTTATTGACGAGCTTATCAAGAAAACATGTTCACTGGCCATAATTCCTAATCACTTCTTATAATTAATTGCACGATCGAGCGTTATATATGTGACAACATCTGAACTTAGTATAAAATTAAACTATTTGACATATATATAATCACCAATGTAAATACTCCCTTAGTGAAGGATTACTCGGATTCGGTGCATCCGGGTTCACCATGACCTTCAGCAAAGGAAATAAATGAATAGAATTATGTACGTGTTCGAAAGAGTTTCGAATACTCATATCAGGTCAAACATAAAATGAGGATTAAAAAATAAAAAAAAAATAAAGAAGCAAGAAATGTTTTACCAGAGTATATGAGACTCGTAAATCATTTCCACCAATCGCAACGCGAGGCTTGTTAGCTACTGCTGTTGGTCGAAGATCCACACCGTTGACAAGAGTGCGATTGTTGTAGGAAATCTTGAAGGAATGTGTCCTGACGAATGGGTCCAACACATCACCAATCACATGCGCAAGGACCAAGGGATCAGTAGACATTTTGAAGGGGCTGATTAATTATTTAATCGACGAAGTTCATCACATATATAGGAACTGCCGCTTGGATCGAAATATATAGGATAAACTAGCGAATTTTCTTCCTCTCTTTTCTTTTTCTCCTTTTCCACTAGAAGCTCAATTTCATCGGTAACTGAAGGAGACTATAAATGTAGTTGGAGGAGTAGCTCTTTAAATAGGAGCAGTAGTAGGGGTGTTAAAATTTGATCCAATTTGATGGGTCAATCCAATCTAATTTGAACTCGATTCGATAAAAAATGAGTTAGATATGGATTAAAAAATTTGATTCAAAAATAAATGGATTGGACCTGACAAATTTAATTATATTTTTTGAATTTATTTTATAATTTAACGCTAACTAAATGTTAAATATATAATTATTGAGATTAATTATTATTAAATTTATTTAAAATATATAAAATTAATAGGTCAGATTATTTTATTATGGGACGATCCGTGTCTTATTCAGATTGAGTCAGGTTAAAGAAATATTTATCATATTTTAAATGAATTAGATTAAAAAATAATAAAATAATAATAACCTAATCCAAATCCGACCACCCAACCCAATCCAACCCAACCCAACCCAGTTGCTCCTATCAAAACTTTTTTTCTTTGTTATTCCTGTGGAGCAGATAGTTTTGTATTTTTGTTATTGTTTCCCTTCCCATATATATATATGGAATCATGTACGTCGAGGTATCTAATCTAAGGTTGGACGTGAATATACATGCGTGGATCGATAACACCTATCAGTCCGATTCTGTTATGACATTGCTGCATAGGAGTTGCAGCGAATTGATTTTTATTGTCAACATTTCAAAATTTTGATTTATATTTATTAGTAAATTATTTTTGACAAAAATCTCAATGAATAAAAGTATTCATTTTAAGAATTTTTAAGTATATATTTTAATTTTTTTAAGATGGATCTAAAAATAATAAAAACAAAAAATACTTGCACATGATAATATGTCATTTAAAAAAAAATCCAAACTAAATAATTAAAATTTTAGCATCCTATGAGATTTTTAGCATATATAAAGAATTTATTAATAAATACAAATTAAAATTTCAAGATGTAAGTATTTTTTTGGATCAAGTTCATTAAAGAACTCGGTGAGGTTAAAGCTTACACTAGCTCATAAAAAATACAGAAAAAAATAGAACCATTTAAATTGGGGTATTTTTTTGCATTATCATAAAAATAATCAAGTACTCCAGGACCTGTCCATACGTCACATAATGTATTTCCTCAATTATTTTATTATCGCATATCAACTCTTGTGTATATTCTCACTATTTTCTAATGGTGTTTATTTGTCAAGATTTCAATTAATTTCTCAAAGTTAATACAAAATAATCTTATTAATTCATTTACATGTAGAAATAGAGGTGGTAAGTTAAATCCAACCAGATTGGATTTGACTCTGACCCAATTTAATCCGATCCGAAATTAAATAGTTTGCAGACCAATTAAATTGATACTGAGACCTTGAAAAAATGATATTGAGACCCAAATTAATTTAATCTGATCCAATTCTAAATCAAACATTCTGCAAACCAATGCAAATGATATTGAGACCTTAAAAAATAGACACCCAAATTAACTTAATCTTATCTAATTTTTTTCAGAAAACCAACTGACTTAATTCAATCTAACCTTCTCAATTGTCATATCTACGTTACTATCTACGAATATGTAATCAATTCAACTCTATATTTCTCCCCCTCATAAAAAAAGGAAAAAAATTGAACTCCACATGGTTCTGGGCAGGTTTATTTATGTGTTCACGTGTGGTGCTCCGCCGGTCCAAATTAGTCTCTCATCTCTGAATTCACCTGCCAAGTTTAGTACAAAAAATAATAATAAAAGGCTGTTGGTTGTGACTCCACCTTGAATCTAAAAATTAGTAACTAATCTAAAAAATAATAATAAAAGGCTTTTTTTTTTGAAAAATCAAACTATAAACTATCATGATTTGATCAGATCCGATTGACACGCTGGATTACCACTAGTATAACACAAAAGATGGGCCCATAATATTGGTCTCTGAATAGAATCTCATTTCAATCAAGAAGGTGCGTATCATCCATTGCAAAAGCAGAATCCAAACTTCCTTCCTGCGGCTAGTATGAGGCCACACAACTAAGGCAGTGAATAGGAGCATAAATGATGATCAATAATTAAAATTTTCTCTTGAAACATTTTCATTCACTAAAAATATATATTTTTAAACTTATCCTATTGACAAAATGGATTCTGGACAAACGCAAAACAACATATCGGAAGTTAAGAAGAGGCGAGAGATGATTTCAACTTACGCGATTTAGGGAGAAAAAATCACACAATTAATTCTCAGCAAAATTGCTAGTATCTTATGAGAATTTTCTTTTTCGCCTCCTCCGTGCTATAAATTCGGTAGAACAACTCTTCTTTCCCTGCTGATGAATTATGGTTCATCTTTTTCTCCTCCTTAGATGTATGTTGTATATATTAATTTGTTATTTTTACATGTAATTTTCAGTAAAAATGTAAATATAACTCTAGTGTGTAGTATAGGAAATAAATTAGATAAAAATTCAGGATATTAGAAAATTTCTAATAATTAATTCTTTTCTAACTGTTTTTCATTCTGATTTACAAAACAAGAATTCAACTCCTCCCTGCTCTTGTCCATCTATTCTATTTTTCTAAATTCTCACTTGTTTTTCATTTTGATCGAGGAGTTAATTAGTTTGTTTAACAATTAACTGTTGAATATTATTCACATTCACTACAACAAATGGAGCCATGCGTACCAAAAAATTATGGAGAGATTACAAGTTTCTATTATATTTTTGGTTCATACTGTTTCTTAGCTCCCATCAAAACAAACTTCTGTTCTTGATCAATTTCTCTCCTCATGACAGCAAGTAGTATTACAAAGAATCTGATCTCATTCTGTAATCTATTTCCAATCCGGATCGTGTGTCAGCAAAAAACACCTAATTTAATTTCCTTTCTTTGCGCATCCGGATCACATGTGCAAAATATATATATATATATATTTGGAACTTAAAAAAATAATTCGGATTATTTAAAGAAGGGGAGGGATCACTTGACAATGGTTATTTAATAATCTTGACAATAGTTATTTTGATAATTTTGATAATGGATATTTAAATAAATTAGAAAAAAATTTTAAAAATAGAAAAAAAACTTATTGATATATTATTTTACTTATAGATTGATAGTAATTCAAATTTCATTTAATT
Organism: Schoenoplectus tabernaemontani; assembly: GCA_037127355.1. Taxonomy (NCBI): domain Eukaryota; kingdom Viridiplantae; phylum Streptophyta; class Magnoliopsida; order Poales; family Cyperaceae; genus Schoenoplectus; species Schoenoplectus tabernaemontani. The sequence goes on from CM073740.1 coordinate 13,281,331, forward strand.
TCATTAATATTTGATAGTATCCAGGACCAATAAATTGTTTGATAAAGAAGAGACCATTAAATTAGAATTATTTCAAATTGTATAAAATTTTGATGGTATTTGATGGACTATCAAATGATCATGAAATTTTGTAAAATTTGAATCATCATCAATCTATAAGTAATAGAATATACTATAATTTTTTTATTTTTACAATTTATTTCATATCTATTGAAAAATTTATTATCAAATTATTAAAATAACTTATTGTCAAGGATCCCTCCCTTTAAAGAATCCAAAGCCCAATCTTCATCATGCGACAACAGAAAACTATTGTATCCTCATCAATTTGGTTCATGCGACAACAGAGACAATTGTATCCGCATCAATTTGGTTCAGTCAACAGGTTTTTTTTTTTTTTTAAATTATCAAAATAACTATTGTAAGCTTTTAGAAAAGAGAATTGAATTCTTTTAGCGTGTATTATACATGTAAATTTTAAAACATGTTATGTTATATTCAGAAAGACCGTTGGATTTTCTCATACCACATCACACTAATTTAAGACCTTTGAATTTTTTGCTCTTTTCATTTTTCACTCATCAAACAACCAAAACATAAATTAAAGGTACATATATAATTGATATTGAATATGATTCTTGGTTTATAAATGCATTTAATCATGCTCTTATTTCTTTTGAGATTTTCAGATGAATTAAAATTGTTACTATACAATTGCAATTGCACATGGTTTTTATCGGTCAATCATGAAAATATTTTTTCCTTATATTTATTTTAAGCTGAGAGCTCTTTCACTTTGGGTCTCAATTGATTGCCAACTTATATATATATACTTTTTATCATCATTTATTTTCTTTTAGATTCAATAGCGCCTCTAAAATATTCCCAAATGTTTTTCTTATTATTTGAGTTTTCTTATTATTTGCATATTTGTTGTGGCGTCAATTATAGTTTCTCAAATCCTAGTTGTAATAATGACAATAGACAAATTAAACGTCACATCATGTAAACTAACTAAAATAATAAAAGTATAAGTATTTTGACCATGCATGTTCTGAAAATAGTCCTTATCAAAGTAAGATAACAAATTAAAAACAAATCAATAGCTCGGTAATTAATTTATGGGAGATCTAAAAATTTGCTATTTTGCCAAAAAAAAAAAATCAGCTAGTTGTCTACTACGTTGTTAAGATCTGTGTTACTTTAAAATTTGTGCCTTCAAATAATTTCAAATTATCTACGGTAAACGTACGTTGCAATGAAAATATCACAAATTGCACAACATGTTGGGAATACGGTTCCATTTATTTTTGGCACCTCTACACGATAATTCTGATTCTTCCATTGCATAAAACAAATCTGATATGATAAATTATTTTCTCTATAAAATGGATCAATTGTTTAATTGATATACGGAAGAATATTATTCCAATATTTTAGTGTCCTCTATTTACCAAACGACTCAAACCGTTCATATTTTTTAATTATTAGTAGTACTAAAGGTCCATTGATATTAAGTTTTGTGAAAGTTCTATTAGTCAAATTATATAAAGCGACTCAAACCATTCATATTTGTTAATTATTTACTTTCTTATTTAGCAACCTTGTGCAGTAGTATGTTAGAATAATTTACTTTTCTAAAAATGATGAATCATTAACTCATATTGTCCAAAAATTGATATTTTTATTATAGGTTTTCTCTAAGTTTTAATATTGAAATCTTCTATTAATAAATCAATGCACGCTTCGTAGTACAACTCAGGGTACTAATGCAGCCACTGGAACCCACAGCTCAAAGCCTCAAACTATACATTTCAGCTAATATGAATCAACTGCATGCTCTTGTATGTTGTGGCTCAGGTGATATGGGATCTATCTATAGTGCTAATTGACAGAGAGCGCACCTTTGAAAGTACGGGTGTAAAATCAAACTAAATTATTCAATTTTATCTGCAATCTAATCCAAAAAATAATAAAAAATATTTAATTTATATTGTCATCTGAAAATATCTATATCTGTATCCGAAAATTATAACGGATAAAAATATGATTTTATTATTATCTTTTGATATCCGATCATCTAGATATTATTCATCAATATCCAACTTTATTCAAATATAGTCATATCCAATATTATATAAATGCATATCTGAAGAATTTTCATTATATTATTAGCCTAGATTATAAATCTAATTATATTTATATCTAACTTGTGCGTATGTATCATATTTTATAATAATTTATTGATATATTTGAACTTTCAATATAATGATAATTTAATATTTAACTTTTATAATTAACATTTATTTTTACTATTAATGATTCTATTAAAAATAATATATAATAATTTTTAATGATATATATAATATTTTATTTAATATCTAAAATATATTTATATTTAACCGATATCTGATTCATATTTAGATATTAGTCGAATACCCAATTTATATCCATATCTGAGACTATCTATTTCTGAATCTGTCTTTATATGCAAAAATATATAATGAATGCGAATACAACAATACTATTATCCGCCGACATTATCCATTCGGTTTACAGGATATGCAGGATAATACTATAATAGTGGAGGTCATTGTTGTTAAAGAATATTTAATCTGATACAGGATATGCACTTTTCTTAGCTCGATCGGGGTATAAAGAAAAGAATTTGCTTTAGGAATTAACTTTTGACCTGAAATTTTGAACAAAGACATCTCGCTCAATTTCATCCAAGCGTAGTTTGATGACTCACAGAAAAAGTATGAGCAGACGAAGAATTGATCGTTGAAATAAAATATAAATTTCGTCCAGTACAGAACTATTTTTTTTACTTATAAAGGAATAAATTCTTATAGACAATACTTAGACGATTTGCTGTGTAATGATAATTTCTGTAACATATTGCTCTCTTTTTCTTGTTATATGAATAGGCGCACATTTTTTTTAATTATTCATCAACCTAGTTTTGTGATGAAATTTATTTATGAACATAAGACGATGATGAAAAGATGAAGGTCATGTTCTTAAATTTCTGTTTTTTTTATATATTAAGAACACCAAGGGTGTTGTTGCTGAGTACAAGGTTTATTTAAATCAATCTATGTATTTGATTTGTTGTCTTTGCATGCATCCCCTCATGTATCGAATCATTGTATAAAGCCTGACTTCTGTGCACACTTGGCGTTTCAAAGCTTGGACCTCTCAGAATATTTTGTTGCATCTTTCTTTCAATAATTGAAAGCATAATGTTATTTGCAAACGTATACATTTCTTTTCAAAAGCATTGTTTTTTGTTTGTTTTGGGAACAAAAGTAACATCATATTTTAATTATGCAAGTCCGTCGACATCATGTTTCCAATTAAAAGCAGTTTGTAAAAAAAGCTTGTCAAGACCGAGTAGTTGGCTAATTAATCATAATCGGTGGATAAATCATCATGTATTATAGGCGGCTGATTATTTTTGACCTATATATTATTATACATTTAAAAAAAATTATTTGAACTTTAATTTTAATAATTAAAGACTTTATACAAATTAGACTTCATTAATTTTAATTTGATTCATTTTTTTACTCAATCAGACATTCAAGAAATTATATTTTTTAAAACAACTAAAAAGATCATGTATTCAGTAATTTAATTTATATTTTTAATTTCTAAAATAAAATTAACAAATAAAAATATTATCAAGTGTGTAAATAACTGATTTTTATTGAAATTATTAATATTTTCATATATTAAAATATGAACCACAAATTGTCTGCAAAAATCTGATTAATCAAACACATAATGATTAATCGCTTGACATTGTCCCATCCATTAATTACCATATTCCATTATTTACATCACTTATTAAAAGAAAGATAGTGACTAATGACATCCGTTACCATAAATTTTAAATCTAAATCTACTGATATTCAATATCACGGTGGCTGAATCTAAAACCATACGGAATGACTTGTCACTTATATTTTCACGGCAGTTGTGGAGTTCAAGTTTGAAGCTAGTTGACAGACTGTGATGATTGATTTAGGAGATGTTCAAGATTTTGTAGCCATCTTGATGTATTTTATTTCCTTCAGTTTGTTAAGTAGTTTGTATTTGATTATTGGTTATTTTCATAACATCATCTCATTTTATATTATTATTTTTGCTTCTGCATTTCTTTGATATTTTGTTCTGTTGTATTGTGTTTGTGGCATGTATGCATGGATTTTATTTATTTTATTATGATTGAATGATTTGTACGGTATGCAGGTCTTTGCGTACACATGATGGATGTTGTATTCTCCACTGTACCTTTTGGTTCGGAGTGTGATAGGATAGTCGGGTCAGATTTGAGTCAAGTTTGAGTGGGTCGAATCAGGTTAGTTTGACCTTCTAGATGAAATTAGACTAGATTTTGATTGAATTGCAGGCCATTTAAAATTAGATCGAGATAACTCAAATCAAGTTCGAATCAAATCAGATCAATTTAACTTTTTAAAATAATTAGATCATATTGACTTTAAATTTAAAAGGATCATATGAGTTTTTCGAGTCAGAGATTTTGCCACCTCTGGACCACACCGCTAATGATTTGGTTGAGTTTTCTGTAATTCAATTTTTCATGTGTTTGAGTATTGTACGTGGAAGATGAGAATATGAACTATATAACTTTATAACTTATGAAAATACGGAAAATATTATATTTTTAGTGACTAAAAGCTAGTTTTCCAATTTATCAATTACTTAATTAGCTCTCAAAATATGCGACTGATTTAATTGGACAGATGAAAATTTTCTCACGTTTAAGATAAAATAATTGAAAATATCTATGACTTTCATGATTCTTTAACTGTATTTGGATCTAAATTTAGTTAAAAATGCTAATGTCATGAGGCCCTTCTAAACTACTTGTGATAAACAAACTCCCAAGCTTCTATATAGCAATATCTTTAGAAGTTTGGAACCACCATTTCTTTCACCATTTCAATTGTGGCGATTATCCTCATAAAATTTATTTAACATTATTCTTTTTTTATATAAAAACTAACAATATATATATAAATGTCTCATACAATCTAATTCTATGATTAACTATACTACTATACATGTCATTTTTAATATGATTTCAAAATGAAAGATATATATTTGCAATATTATATTGAGAAGGGGTTACTTATAACATGTAACACATTTGATATCAAATCTCTGACGCACATCAAATATCAAATGAAGGGGCCAGATTCGAGTAACAAAATTTCTCTCTCCATCTTTTTTTTTTCCTTTTCTTTTTGAGATTTTTTCCCCATTTTCTTCTTCCTCTGCATGCTTTGACTCTCTTTCAAAGTCTAAAACAAATGGGGCACGTATTCTCTGAAGACTCTTCTCTTTAAAGATATCTTCGTACGTTAATCTGGACAGCTCTATGTGGAGTAAACATGTTTTTTTATGTACGGAATGATTTAATTATTAAATCATCATCGTTGATTATTGATCGGATGTTTCTAAAAAAGAACAATCATAGATACATATAGTAAATTAAAAAAAAAACTCGAACGAATCATACTCGACCCGCGTAATCTAGGGTCACGATCCGCCCCGCCCCGACCAGGGGTCAAAACCCGGCCATCCCGAGGACCGACCAATCCATGGGCCAACCACGGGTCATGGTCATATTTTTTTCAAAAATATCCGAGGTAAATCCGACTCATTGAATACCTGTTCCGCCCCGACCTAACCCAACAACCCGTCTAACCCGGTCAACCCGAGGAAAAACACGGCCAACCTGGGATAAAACCCGGCCAAATTCAAAAAAATTCGACCATTTAGATGCACACCTTAGTTTAGTTGTTTTTGTTAATTGGATTTTGATATTTAATAAATTAATATAATTACATTGTATGGTTTGAAAATATTGATGGTTAAATATTTTGGATTATTTGAATAATTTTATGATTTTTTTGAATTTTTTGAAATTATTTGAGTTAATTTGAACTTTTACAAAAAAAAAAACATTTTTTTTGCCCCAACCGACCCGGTCCCCCATTAATCCAATTCACAACATCGACCCGTCTGACTCATGATCCTAAGACATATCGCGGTCGTACCCTCTCAAAATCAATTTGTCCTAATCCGTTCCATCTAATCCATCAATCCGTTTTAATCCGTTGGACCGCTCGGGTTTGAATCGGACTGTCCCGGCCTGGACCCACTTTAAAACACTAGATACAGAGTTTTTTAAGTCAGAAGAGATGCAGATTTCAAACAAATGAGAGGAATAGAGACAGTTCTTCTCGAGTACTTGCATCCTTCCCCATTTCCTCTCGCCCTTTGTCATTTTTTCATCTCCGCCGCCACCCTAGCACATCCCTCCGACTACTCATTACTGGCGCACCCCCTACACTGCTGGAGCACCTCACGACCGGAAATCAAGCGGTTTCATTTTTCTAACGACTAAAATCTCCAATTGGTATGAAAATTATTCATTGTTTATTTCTCTTGGTTGAGCTATACAAGCTTCATAAAACATTAATCCACTAATTAGAGATATCAGATGTGAATCAATCTAGCTGAAAATAGTTCCTAATTTCTTTAGTTATGGTATTTGAGTTTCTTCCCTAATTCCGAGTCTGAAGCCACGATTTCTATCCATTTGAGCTTTAATAAGAAAAATATAATTTTTGGTCAATGATTGTACTACCAGTACAGAATAAGCCGTGATTAATTATTTAGCAAATTGGATGGTCAAAGCTCGTTGCATAATTCTAACTTCATTTGACTCAAGTAAAGACAACTAGAACTGAATTTTAGAATTTCTGAGAGAATCTATACTCTAGATTCTATTGATCTATACCTTTTAACTAGAAGAAAAAGACAAATATCTGTAATAGTTTCAATTACATTTTATAAATTATTTTTTAAGTCTAAAAGTCATTAAATATTTACACAACTCAAGTACTCAATTTATCAATTATGATATTTAATTAAAAGAATTAATTTAAATAAATATTCTATTAGTTAAATTATTAATTTTACCTAATTTGATAAGTTGCTTATATACAGTTATATAATTATACATAATATATATAAATAAATATTACATATTATCGATATTACGGGCCGGCCAGGCAGACCTCACTCTAAACCCGTACTCGCCCGGCTCGGCCCTACTCGTTTGACCTCCGAGCCGGGCGAGTCTGGGTAGGACGGACGGGCCATGGGCTTTATTATCATCCCTAATCCATCCTAGTCAGCATCATAGAATGCTTGTAATGATAGATTTTTAGATGGCTTGAATTGAAGTCCAAAGTGAAGTGTGTCTTGAATTTAACGTAGAATTCATTTGATAGCTTGCTAATGCTCCTCAGTTGGATAAGCAAAAAATTGAGAGATTTTATTGGTTAAGCATGTTAGATGAGGTTTGATAATGATTGTATATTGCAACATACCGATAATGGTGCGATAAGGCACATGATCAGTGAGAGGAATGCCATCAAGTTTGGATAATTGAACACCAAATTGTAATGGAATGTTGCATAGTTTGACACCTTGCATATTGATTTTGTGCAAAATAAACTATAGATAGATGATATGATTGAGATACAACATGCCTTTGTCAAATGTAACCTCTATAATAAGAAAATGTGAAAGTGAGTCAAGATCCTTCAAGGAGAATTGAGAAGAAAGAGACTTAATGAAGCTCTGAATTGCTAAAGTGCTATGTCAATGATGATGATATCATCAACATAAATTAGGAGATACATAATATGAAGAGGAGGAATGAATAAAGAGGGAACGATCAGCTTGAGAAGCTGTGAAGTTGTGATATAGTAAAATTGCTTAAAGTTCTGAAACCAAGCTCTAAAAGTCTATTTGAAATTATAGAGTGCTTTGTTAAGTTACACATATAAGATAAGTGTAATGTATTAGATAAATCAGGTGGTTCAGCGATATAAATTATTCCTTCAAGTTCTCCATGTAAAACGATATTATTGACATCAAGTTGATATAATGATCAGCAGTGAGATAAAGCTATGCTGAGAACAACCTGTAATATGATTAGTTTAATGACAGGACTGAATGTTTCAAACTAATATAAGCCTTCTTGCTAAGTGTAGTCTTTAGCCACTAATATGGTTTTATAACGTTCTACCATTCCAACTGACCTCTTTTTAACTTTGAACAGCAATTTACGACCCACAACATGAGCATCATTTGGAGGTGGCACAAGATCTCAAGTGCCATTGATTATTAGAGATGTAAGTTCATTTGTCATAACTTGGCACCAATGACTGTATTTACTGGCTTGTGTATAACAGGTTGGTTCATCATAAGTGACTGTGGTAGTGATATTATATACTTGATGATTAGATTAGGATTTAGGTTTGAGAGAGTTTATTTTCCTTCTTCTCATCACATACTGTGGTAGTGATATTATATACTTGATGATTAGAAAAGGATTTAGGTTTGAGAGAATTTATTTTCTTTCTTCTCATCATGTGATGAGAAGAGGAAATAGTAGGAGAAGATGATGAAAGTGTGGCAGGAGGGGAAGAGATGTGTAAGAGAGATAAGTTAGAAAGGGGTAAAATTGTCAGAGACTGAGAAAGAAGTGAAATTGGTGAAGGCTCAGGAGAAGAGACAAGATTTTTAAAAGAGAAAATACTTTCATGAAATAGAACATGTCTAGAGATGTAGATTTTTTTAGAAGCTAATTGTAAGCATATGTATCTCTTGTGCATATGAGAATATCTCATAAAAACATATTATACTGAGCGTGGTTAAAGTTTATTATTGGTATATGGTCTAAGAAGAGGATAACAAGCATAACCAATGTTTTGAGAAAATTATAATCCATTTTTTGATGAAATAGCTTTTCAAAAGGTGAAATGGGAGAGGTGTGAGTAGAATGTGTGGTCGATTTCTAATAAAGTTCACATTAGTAAATATCCAATCTCAGTAAAATAGTGGAATACCAGCATGGTACATGATAGCCAAACCGAGTTTCAAAAGATGTTTGTATTTTCTTTCAGCTAATCCATTCTGTTCTGGTGTATGAGGGCATGAGAATTGAAAAAAAAATTACTGAAAATTGAGCTTGCAATGGTTTAAATTTTAATCCACCATCACATTGCACTTTCTTGATAGAACAAGACAATAAATTTTTAGCTTTTGCTTCAAAATCAAAAAAGATAGCAAGTACATTGAATTTTTCTGGCATAGGAATAAAACCAACTGAATCTTATAAACTCATCTATAAAATGTACATAGTATCTATATTCATTATTGGACAAAACATGATTTAAAAGTGTTGTGTTACATGAGAAAAAAGTATGAAAAAAACAACTTGTAAGCCTTTGCTTTATTATAATCAGTACAATATGAAAATTACAAACTAGAAGAAGAAATGCTCTTTATTCTTGCACATTGAAGTGATGAAGGAGGGAGAGCAATGTACCAATTTTATGTATCATATGTCAAGTGATGTTGTAGAAATGTGAAAAATATAAGGGGAGGAGGAAAATGAAGAGTATAAAGTCCATTATGTAGTGTGCCATGTAATATGATCTCTTTGGTAACTTGATCCTTATTAAAGTAAGAATTATGTGAGAATTCAACAAAGAGAAAGGATCGGTTGATAATGGGTGTTTACACTTGAAAAATCTCAAAGATAAACAGCTGAATAAATGAAAATAAATATCAATTGTTGATAATAAAACATAAGAAAGAGGAAAGAGAAAGGGCAAGAGAAAGGGGCCACTGATCAGAAGAGGTCGTTGTCTAACCCCGGAACAAATCAATTAATCCCACAAGGAAATGTCAGGGTGAGAGACAGAGATATAAATACTCCACCACGACCCTCGGGAGATTCCGGAGGGAGAAATCTCCGATGGGTCACCATATGATCACATTTTTTTCGACAAGTGGAACCCACGTGGCAGTCACTTGCTAGCAGCTCTGACAGCCTAACACTAGCTTATCTACTAACCCTAACCCAGCCGGAGCAAAAGCTAAGCAATAGTCCCACAAGGAAATTTTAGGCAAAAGCCAGAGGTATAAAAGCTCTGCCATCTCCTGTTCATTCGAGATGGATGACCCTCAGGAGATTCAGGAGAGAGAGATCTTTAGAGGGGTCATCCATCTAACCACTTTTCACTGACAGGTGGGCCCCACACCTCAGTGACCAAAATATCAAAGGAGTCAGAATTAAACCCTAAGAATCTATCCTCAAAGCAAACCCTAAGAACTAAAGCAGTATAATCCCTGTGCAACAAGGAATGGTGTCAATACCAAGCCAGTATTCTGATACAACTAATCATGAGAAATTTCAAATGTGATTTTGCTTTCAAGGTTGACCTGGTGCCAAAGCTGTGAGCAACCACCTAACCATGCTTTGATTTGTGTCAATTACTGATAAGTAGTCAATTCTTTGACCAAGTCACCCTCATGTTAAGGGATTGAAAGTTAATTTCACAAGACTGATCAGATGCCAAAGCTGGGAGCAACCATCTGATCAAGTCTAGATTTGTATCAATTGTTGACAAGTAATCAACTGTTGATCAAATCAAACTCTAATAAATATCAATACAAGCTTAATTGGTATTTAGTTAGGGTAGTTTCTGAAAGAGAGAGATAACTGGCAGAAACACTGAGCTACAATTGAAATCTGGGATTAATTCAGAGGAAAGAACAGGGTTTTCTTGACAAAAGAATTTTTAATTCAAAGAGACGGGTAAAAATGGAATTAAAAATTACAGGGATGATCATCATGAATTTAGAGATTTTTGGTGAAAATTTCATAATTTTTGGATAAGTGGAGCTATTAAAATAAATTCAGGAAAAATAAAACAGATTAAAAAGGAAAGATCAAGGGCTGAGATTTGATCAAAGCAATTCTGGGTGCAACTTGGGGACAGAGACTCATCTGGGTACAAACTGGGGATCCCAAACATATACACACAGAATCAGAGAAGAGAGAGAGTATGACACGTGTCAGCATCTCATTGGGCCACTTCAGTGCCACGTGTCAGCACCCCATTGGTCTACCTCAGCCGGGTGGGCCCCACCACCATACTGACCTGACATGTGGGCCCCACCAACATGCCACATGGCAAGTTCTGACAGGTCCACCTCACCCTCCCAGTGCCACATGGCAGCACTGCAGCAGCATACCTCACTCCCCCATGTGCCACATGGCAGCACTGCAGCATCACACCTCAACACTCCAGTGTCATATGGCAGCTGGCCATTGGTGCCACATCACAGTGGACCAAGCCACATGGCACTACACTACAGAGCCACCTCAGCATACATTAACACTAATACAGATGATTAATGGGATAATTAACTAAGTAGCCCTATCGATGTGCGATCGCCTTCACAAACACTAAGCAATAGACTAATCAATCGGTGATGGATCTCGTGAACCTAGAGTCATAATACTTACATCTGGGGCCCACATGTCAGGGATTTAAGCAAGCAGTTCATTCATTCATCCATGCACCAAGTCTATATAGTACTAAACAGAAGATTTAAATCAAAGAGGAGGAAGCAAGCGTGTACCTGGCTCATTTGCGCTGCGCCTCTGACGGTGGGCCCAGTGTGTTGCGGACTCTGTGCGCCAAGCGCAGCCCCCTTTCTTTCTTCTCTTTCTCCCCTCCCTCTCTTCCTCCTTCTTCTCGCCGAGGTCGATGGTGCCATTAACTCCAATTAAACTCTCCGAAGCTTGAAACTTCAAGTCCTTGTGGCTAGAGATAGCCTATACATAGAAGAGAGGGGATGAATACTTGAAATTAAAAAGAAATAAACGATTGAGGCAAAGTAAAGAGATGATCACCTCGGGTGATTAATGAGGGATTTTGATCCTTGGTTCTAAGCTTAAAATTGATGGTGTAGGTAACCTTTAATCACCTAGGCGATGCTGTAAATGAAAGAAAAAGCAACAATTGAGCCTTGAATTGAAGCAATTAAATCAAAGTGATGAAATCGGGCAAATGGAGAAAATTTGAAACCTTGCACTCTCAACTCGAATTGGCAATGCTTGTAGCTTCCATGTGCTTACACGATGCTGCTTAAGTGGTGGAGATTGTTAATTAAGTGATAGAAATATGCTTTTGACCAAAGGTTGAAATCGGGTAATCAAGTTGTAAGCTTTGAAGAAAAATAACAATGGCAGAAAGCAAAGGGGTACCTTAGATGCATTAAAATGAGTATATATAGTATGTTTAGATGCTCTAGAAGGTTCTAGCAAATGGATGAAAGATGAGAGGTGAGTCAAACATAGTCAACAAATCAAGGGATGAAGCTTTGGATTCTTTAGATGGGGCCCACATCATAACAGAAGCACTAACAGAATTGGAGAACCATGTTTATAAGCCAAGGAAGTTCAATTGTTGGTGTATGCGTGGTGTACAGCCTTAATCCCTTAATACACCCTTTAATTACCTATATAAGCCCCTAATCCATGGAGATAGAGAAGAACAGAAGACAAGAAAGAGAAAAGGAAATACTTTAGAGATTGCATATAGAACTCAGAGAGAGAAAGAGCAAGAAGAGAAGCAAGAACTTGAAAGAGAAGATTGATATAATCGATTGATCTCAGTTTCAACTTGAGAACTCGATTCATTTTATCTCAATTATCCAGTTAAAGGTGAGTTCTAAACTCTAGTTTATATCAATTCAAAGTCTACAAGTTCAATTCTTGAGATATCAAAGATTAAAGGGATTATTGTAATTGAATTCTTTGAATAACAGTATATCAGTGTTATCGTATCGAATTTCATCATTTTTGCTTCAATTATATCTATTTCTTTTCCTTTATTTCAAGAGTCAGAATCTTAAATTGCATAGTTCTGTTGATTTCTTGGTCGAATTTCATTTGAAAAGCCGAAATGGAGACTGTTATATCGATCGATCTCGGTACGTCACTTGAGAACTCGATAACAGTTAAAATTTCAATTTGATTTCTTGTTTTAAAGTCGAAATTGCATTGACTCTTATCTGTATCATATACATTGGAGTCTATATTGTTGTTTAGAATCGATTGATCTCAGCTAAAAGCTTGAGAACTCGATCAATTTAGTGCGACAGTATTGTTATCGCGTCGCGTCAGTTAAATATGATTCTAAACTGGGGTTAAAGTAAAATTACATGCATAACTGAGTATATTTTGATGGTAATTGTTATTACATAGTTCATTGAATACATAAGTGGCATTGAAAACGAATAAATAGTTGGAATTTTGAGTAAATTGCGATCGATATCAAGTGATACTATACTGTGACAGTCTTTATTGAGTTATAATACAAATTATCATTCAAATTAAATGCATAGTGTCAATCTAATCCATAAAAATGTGTTAAACGATGCATTATGAACTTTGAATTATCAAGAACATCGTCAAGATTAGTTGTAATGTATAATTATATCTTCGGTACCAAACTGTACTGTTGTATTTCGGGTAATATCTGAGTCAGTGATGCTTTTGAGTTAATTTGAGCCATAATAATCATGCTAATCTACATTAGTATATGTAAGCGATGTGAATTGAGAAGTTAATTGTCGAAAACATCGATTAATTAGCAAGAATTGGGATTCGGTACCGGTTGGTACCAAATCAACTCATCTGGCATTGGTGTACAGCACGATCCACCGCATAGATCATTGATCAGACATTGTGGAACAACTTCCCGAGGAGAGACGACGTCGGAGGAACTATCTGATCGGAAGGAGACGGCCTCAGCCGCCGGGAACGCCACCGGCACGAATCTTGAAGGCGCCATTGACCGGAGGGTCAAAGAAGCGCATCAGCACGAGCATTGACGCATAAACACGAATATTGAAGCGTGCACGCAAATCTTGAAATAGATCGGACGTTTACCATAAGTTATAGTTGAATAGAAATGATAAGCGAATCTGGGCCTTCCATCCCATATAACTTAATCTCAGAAACAGATCCAACGGCCCAAACAAAAATAAAGTTGAATAAAGTTATATGTTAATCTCAATGCAGATCCAAAGGCCCAGGTTAAAGCCCAATAATCAATTAATAACAGAATATTAAAGGCATGGAGTAAATAAATCATTAAAAATGTTCCTAAACTCCAAATTAACTCAAATTTGTTTCTAAAATTTCTTTACTTTTCATAGTATTTTTTTGTATAATAGTATTTCAATTTCAAAAATATTATTATATTAAAACAATTAAAAAGCAAAAGACATTACATGTATTTGTATATTTGATCTAATTTTAACTTGTCATTTTAGATATTATAAAAATTCCAAAAATTCAAATAAAATCCTAAATTATAATTAAATATATTTTAATGATTTTTCAAGTGATTTTTCATAAAATAATAATAATAATAATAATATTCAATAAGAAATAATAAGATAAACTCTATTCTTTAATTATAAAAGAGAATAAATAATAATATTGAATAAGTATTATTTTAATCTTTTCTATAAAAATAAAAAAATAATAATAAAAATAAATAATTATAATAATAAATAATAAATATACCTTATTTTATTTTAAAATTTAAAATAAAATTATATAATAAGACAAATTATATTCCTTTAGTTATTTCTAAAAATTTAAATAAAGATATAATAATAATAGAATAAATATTATTATTATTTTCAGTTAAAAAAAATATACTAATAAAAATATAATAAAAGTTAAATCATTCCTAGTATTTTTGTGAATAAAATGTAAGAAGAAAAATAATAATAAAGAATATAATAATTCCATTTTTTTAGCTATTATAAGAATTCTAAAATCTAAATAATAATAATAATGATAATAAAACAAAATCTTATTCTAAAAATTCTAGAATTCAAATAAAAAAAATATAAAATTCATTCTTTACCATTTTTCTACAAATAATAAATAAAAATAATAGAAAATAAAAACTATCATAAATAGAATAAAAATAATAATAATTCCTTTAGTTATTGTAAATTCTAAAAATCAAAATAAAAATAGCTAATTCATCTTTTATTTTATAAATAATTTTCTACAAAAATAAATAGAATTTAAAAATAATAAAAACTATAATAATAAAATCCTATTACTTTGGTTATTATAAAAATCCTAAAAATTCAAATAAAATCATAGCCAACTTGTTATTCTTGTAAGTAATTTTCTACAAAAAACAAATAGAATTTAGAAATAATAAAAATAAAATTCTATTACTTTAGCTATTATAAAAATCCCAAAAATCTAAATAAAATTCTAGATAATAGCTAATCCATTTTTCTATTATTTTTGTAAGTAATCTTCTACAGAAATAAATTGAGTTTAAAAATAAAAGATAAACCCACATTTATAATAGAGATAATAATGAAAGGCATTATCTTAATAATAAAAAAAAATCAATAAAAATGTAATAATCCTTTTACATTTTAGAGGTGAATAAATACGCTCACACAAGGGGTGTAGAGTAACACAATGATCTTGCACAAGTAATGCAACATTTAGAACAATTAGTCGGGATAAGAACATCTTGACGCTCGTTGAAGAATAATTAAGACTACGACATCAACATGAAGAGATATGTCAACTTTGAGAGAGAAGAACATTACGATGTCTGAGAGGAGTGACATCTTAATGACTCGGTGTCATGAACAAGTAATTCATGACTAGTTGAGCTAGTAAGACTGAACTCATCCGTCGATAAGTTTGTCTTCTGGCTCATTTCCCGAGATTGTGACATTGAATCGTTCTGTAGTAGATTCATCCACGAAATAGTGAATGTGAACCATTCTGTAGTAGGTTCCTTTACTAACACAAGCCTCAATGTTAAGCTGGCTTAGTGCTTCAGGTTTGACTTTGTGCGCAGTTGTGTTTCTAGGTTTATGAATCGGCTTAGTGCTCGGAATTCATGATCTAGAAGATCAGTGAGAAGAAACACGTGGGCCAAATTCACCCTTCTCTTGATTCACCAACCTCAAGATCAACCGGCTTAGTGCTTCGAGTTGTATTTTGTGTGATTGGTTGTTGACTAGTTAAGATTGAACCGTTATGTAGTAAGTTTATCTTCTAGATCAACTGAGGTTGAGTCGTTCTGTAGTAGACTCACCTCAAACCCCTTTGAAGAGATTAATCTGATCTGAAGTAAGGTTATCTCTTGAGGCGGTAAAGACTGAACCGATCTGTATTAGGTTCGTCTTTCACGGGATCAACCTTTTAGTAAATACAGATGACCACTTGACCATCATTTAACTAGACTATTTGCTTCTCCCTTTTAAAGATCCAGAGGTGCCTCGAGGTTAACAGCCCAGGGTAATTAACGGCGGGGGCTTGCGCCCATCGGAATCTACAAGAACTCACAATCACTAAAAAAACCTCCTAAATGTGCATTCAAATTGGTCTAAACGGTAGAATCAACCGGCATTAAATAAATGCACGCTTGGGAGGGATCTCCGTGTCCTTCTTCCGCATCCCATCGCCCAGAGGCGGTGCGGAGCGCGCGAAAAAGGGTCGCACAATGGGTTATTTTGACAACCTTGACAATGAACCTCTAAATAAATACAAAAAAAATTAAAAATGAAAAAAAGTTTATAGATATATTCTTGTATGTTTAGATTGATGGTCATTCAAATTTTATGTAATTTCATTATCATTTGATAGTCCATCAAAGATTATCAAATTTTCATATAATTTATAACGATTCTAATTTAACGGAATTTGATGGACTACCAAACGATAATAAAATTGCATGAAATTTGAATGACCATCAATTTAAAGGTAGAAGAACACATCTATAAACTTCTTTTTTATTTTTAAGATTTTTTTATATTTATTTAGAGGTCCATTGTCAAGGTTGTCAAAATAATTCATTGTCAATGGATCCCCACTCTTCAACAAAAATATAATTGTTTATGGTGGTTAGTTGAGACACACTAAGTAGGTTTTTGGATGTGTAAGGTACAAGCAATACATTAGTCAGGTGCAATGGTACTGAGGTAGTAGAAATGATTGGTGTACCAATATGAGGAATAAATAAACTTTCATCATTGCCTATGTGCACTGTGTTAGAGCTCTAATATGGTTAAGTGTAGCTCAGAGCGTTGTTATCTGGTGTAACATGAGTGAAAGCACCACAACCTAAGAACCACAAATGGTGAAAAACTAGTAGTAGGAGGAGCATTAGTATCGGTACCGAAGAAGAAACAGTGATATCACTTGGTTTAATAAAGTAACGCTTGATGTTGAGTCAGTAGGATGCCTACATTACATATATCGAAGCAATGATAGCATGTAGCAGTTGAATGCCTCAATTTGAAACAGATCTGACAGGCAGACTCAGTGGAATTATTATGGTACCGACCACTACCACGACCTCGATTAACTCTCCTATCACGTTGTGATCAAAAAGTAAGATTGGAAGCCCTCTATTATAAGAGTTTGATTGATATTATTTTGAGGAGGGAGCATAAGTATGAAAAGCAACACGGGTAGAATTGTCATTGCTCATGGACGAAGTATTGAGATGTGCTGATGAGGCAGTGATCATCGGGAGACTTGTTTGAAGTCTGGCTTCATGAACCAAGAGTAGGAATTCATATAGAGGTGGCAATTGAATGCATAGAGAACACGGTTATAAATGTTCTGCACTCAGATCCAAGCCCTTGAAGCATGTAGAGTACCAAATCTTGATCAGACATATTAGATCTAACACCACATAGACATCTCTGTAATTGACTGCATTTGTTGTATGAACTGAGAGCAAAAGGCATCTTTCTTGGATGTTTGAAGCAATAATTTGAGTTCCAACACCTTTGTAATTGATTGAGAGGTGTGTGTACGAAGAAGTTGCTGCCAAAGTTATTTTGAAGTAGCTGCATTGAGTATTTGTGCCAGGATTGTTGTTAAGATTGATCTAAACATCCATGCTAAGATCAATTGATCTGTTGATGTCATTTGACATAAACTGGATTGATCGAGGAAACACCATTAGTGATAATTTTGGGAGGAGGAGGCATATGAGATCCATCAATGAAACCGACAACACTATTTGATCAGTGTTGTCAATATTGAGATTTTCATAAGTGATAGTCTTCTTAATTCAAGATAGTGTTGATTTGATGAGAAAACTAAACTAGTTGATCGGTTTTGACAGTGGAGATCGACATGGTCTGATGTGAACCAGCCATAAAAGAATAAGAAACGAGAACAAATAATCAAGAAATGAGAAAAAAAGCGTTTGCTCTGTGTTAATGCTCTGATACCATAAAAGAAATGCAGATATCTCAGAATGAAGTCAAATCAATCTTTTCATTATATCACATTTTTAATTATATATTTACATCTACTATATATATAGTACATCTCATCAACTAAATATTTCTTCGTCTAACAACATGTAGAGTCTACTACAGTTGTAACTAACTCAAGTAATTTTTCAGCTTCACATTATCTTCATTGTCTTCACCATCAAATGCGTCCATTTTATCACATCTTATAATAATGTATTATATTCAATTAACTAAGTTATACATTTCTTATATATAGTTTATTTCTAATTTATTTTAGGATCTTAATTGCTTTGTTTGTGCTAGTGCACAATCACAAATGTATGCTATAGAAGTTAAAAAAAAATCAAACCAACACAACCCGATTGGATTGCTAAAAATGAATTAGAGATAACTCAATTAAGGGAGATAAAGTAATCTATCAAGAAAAAAATACAAGCTGAGAAGAAATTCAAGGGCTAACATTAGATACAATGGCTTCATATTGTGAATTTTATTATTAGCTGATGAATGTAGTTCTGCAATAGCATTGAAAATTTCTTAAATAGTTAATTTTTAGTCTGGTTATTGTTATCGTTGTGTTTGTGGGAATAACTAATGAGTTGATATTGAGGAGAATTGAATTATTTTTATTTGTATGCCTTTACAACTATAAAATTGATTATCATACATGGTTTTAATTAGTCTTAACTGACATATGTACAACTTATCTATGCCACACAAAAAAGATTGAGTAAGTAACTCGATTCATTCAAATTAACCATGAATACACCCCAAAGATAAATTCATGATAATTACAGCATACTATTTAGCATACACATCAATTTCTCAACAAAATAAAAGAAAGTAATATTAAAGTCATAAGAATACACAATTAGTATACTATATCAATGCATCAAATCAATATAAAATAAACATTATAATCTTTGCCCTCCTTACTTTCTAAACAAAAAAATTCCTTTTTTTTTTTCTTTTGTATATCAAAAGCTGTAAGTCTTCTATAGTTCTATTGCTCGATTTCTTAATCCTTATGAACTTCTTACGACCCCTCGCATTTAAAAACATAAATATAATTTTAAATGTAATTTTAACTATTTAATAACTAAAATTATATTTAAATTTTTAATTAAAAATATAAATATAATATTAATTGTTTATTACATATAATGAGTAGTGGGCTAAAAATTTTCTAAATATGTGTCGATGATCTGAAAATTTGATTTTAAATGTTTATGATTTTTGATAGAAAACTCCAATCAGAATGTTTAAATATAATTTGGAAAACTCACAATAATATATATTTGTTAGGTTAATTAAATAGCGTGAGCCGGACTTGTACCTTTCAAATTTGAACTGAAAGACATAAGTTGAATTTATGTCTTTCAATCTTAATTGAACACAATCAGCTGTCGGACATAAAAAATATATTTTGAAGAATGTAAATCCGAATTGCACACTTTTTGGACTCATGTGAAAATAAAATTTAGAATGTGACCTCAAATATAAATAAATTACGTGACCCTGACGTAAATAAATTATTGTCAAGTCCTTTAAAAAAGAATTCGGATGTAAGAAAATTGACTCTCAAAATTCAAATTCTCGGCTATAAGAATCGGCGATGCCGCCATTCGACTGTTCTTTTTACTTCTTTTCCTCGATCAGATCTCCTGCCGCCATTCGCCATTGTTGATATTCGTAATAAGTAAGATCTTGATTCAACGATATTCTCTGTTTATCCTCTTCTGATTTATTCACCCGCTTATGCAATTTCGTCGATTCCGATGATTTAATTATTAGTCTCCGATCTGAGCATGTAGTAGAGGATTACGACTGTCTTGATGTGGAAAACGGTCTCTCCGTTTCTTTTTCCATAAGCTTATTTTATATTTATTCGATTAAAGGTGTGATTTCAGACGCTTTGGTGTTTACCTGTGCAGAGATACAATAAAATCCTGTCATATTCTCCGATCGGTGATCAGTATATGGAAATACTGGTCTTTCACATTTTATCTGCTTGAATCGTGCTTATATAACGAATTGAGACCGCTTATTTGTGCTTGTATATTAATTTTATCATATACTGCTATTTTCTTAAAATCTATGGTAGTTTGGCAATGGTAACTACGTCATTCAGAAGATAAACTTCATTATTTATCAGTATCTCCAAACTTAGTATCTATCTGTGATAGTGTTATACAAGTGATTATTCAACTGTTTTCATGTGCTTTACTGTGATTTTATGAACAAACACTAAGAGATCTTGTTTTCTTCAAATTTTGCAAATATAATCTCTGTGTAACTTAGATGAGCATCTCAGCAATTCTGACTTCTGTATTTTGATACATCAACATCTGCTTACTTTAACTTTGACTAGGACGTTTCCAAATTGTTATATGCAAGCTTTCCTTAAGCTACAGTTTGTCGCTGTATGCATAAAATTAGATTTAATTTACAGATATATTATGCACACATCAATAGTGAGCTTGAACCATTTGTCACTGGTTAGCGGTAGGAGAATGAAAACGATGTCCCAGTTTGGTGTATTTGTTGCAATCTATCCATGATGGATGGAACTTGATTGAGATTGCAATAAAATAGCTCTATCTCAGCTTTAATTCTGGTCAATCTGTGTTATTTACATTTATGATTATCAGTCACCAAGATATAGTTTGGATTTGTGTACATTAGTAGTCCCTGATGTATTTCTTAGAACATCAAGAACTGACTTGTTTACAGTTATTTTTTTTCCTGAATACAGATCAGTCACAATCGTTGAAAATAAATAAACCAAAATTAATATTTTGTGCTGCTCTCCACTGTACTTATTACCTTAGATAAACATGGTTATTTTTGTTATTGCAGGCTAGAATTGAGAACTTATTGTACAGAGGTGAAATAAGAAGATAACAATGAGGTGCAATGCTTGCTGGAGAGAGTTAGAAAGCCAGGCTATTTCAACAACTTGTGGCCATCTCTTGTGTATCCTAATTTTCTTAACCTTTCAGAGTTACTTGGGAATTTTTTGTAGGTATACATGTCAAGCCTCTCAAATGGTAAGGATTTGTTTTTCTTTTCGAAAAAGTTGAAGTTTACTTTTATAGAGTTAATGAGTTTTTTTTGGGCAAAAAGCAAAATTCCCAACTACAACGTCAAGTGTTCAGAAAAACAGTGATGATCACTTTCTACTAACTTCAATAGTTTCAGTTTTCGACCTATATGTATCTCACTTGAAACAAAAAAAACAGTACTTAATCTCCAAAAGCTAATCTTCTACTGAACCTTTTAATTGTCTTTTCTTATAGCAAGGGCCTTGTTCTGATTATGAAGGGCCAAATTGACTGAGAATTAGATCAGAAAAAGAGAATTTGGGCAGAATCACCATATCATTTAAAATTTGTTAATACCAGAATTGACAAGCTTTTGAAAAAAAAAACAATTTTATTCTATTCATGTTTGAATGAAATTGAACTGACCACCTGGATCACGTTAAGGTGATAAATATGGCTTTTTGTGAAATGATGCAAATCCTTAACAACACAAAAAGGTGCAGAAGATGCTAACAAGATACTAAACAGTGATGGTGCATGTCCAGTATGTGACCAAGTGCTTTCTAAAAGGTTTCTTACATCTCACCAAAACTTTTATAATAACTTTTGTTGTATTATACTAGTATGTTTGACAAGCCACCCAATACTGTACCAGATATTAGCGTGATTCTGGTAAGTTCCATTACTATCTCCACTTGGACTTAGTTATTACTCTGGTTTTAGCCATTATTCAGTTCATCCATTGTTTAGATTGACAGCAGTGTACCAAATACCCTAATAAAAAGACAACAGAGATGAACAGAATTTTAGAATTAATGAGGTTAGGGTTTGTGGTACCTAATGCACCAAATGGACTCAGATGTTTGTGGTTTAGAAACTTTTGGAATTCAAAAAACCTACAAAAAGTTAAGCAGATATATGTTTTATGTTTATCAGCCTGATGCGACCAGTTGAGATGAATCCAGAAGAAGAATGGATAAATGTAAGATATATGCAATACCTTTCCCTTTCTACTATTTCTTATATAAATGTTATTTTCTCTAGAAATAGCCCTTTAATATATATCCTCTTCTTTTCAGTTGTCAATGGCTGGAGTATCTCCACAGATCCGTATCCCTGTTAACTGCATGACATCTTTTTTCCCCAAAAGAATTGCAAGTGTCCAGCTATATCATAAATATTCCATTTATGACCTGTTAGAAATATAAATCTCCCTTAAAAGTGTATAAATTATTTGGTACCCTTCTTGTTGTGCTTTCTTAAATGCCCAAAACAATAAATCAGGTCTTTTTGCATAATGAGTGTCGCAAGTGATATATATATGATTTACAGCTGCGAATGTGTCATTTCACTTTTTGCAACACCTTGCATAGTATTTAGTTTATGTATCAGGGTTTATTTGGAAGTTATTCCTCACTACAATCTGCAATTTGTTATATAGTCATATACAAAACTGAACTTATAATTTATTATTGCATCTGATAAAAACCAAAATAGAAGAATAAAGTTCATTCCTAAGAAAAAAATAGTTATGAAGGGTGCTTACAAAAGCATCATGTTCTACATCGGACAGAAGGAGCTTGAGATGCAGTACAAAATGAACAAAATAGTCGGCCAATATAGGCAAAAATGTGAGGCAATGCAAGCAAAATTCACAGAGAAAATGGAGGAGGTGCAAACTGCCTACCAGAAAATGGGCAAAAAGTGCCAATTAATGCAGAAGGAGATAGAAAATCTGACCAAAGACAAACAGGAGCTTCAGGAGAAATACTCCGAAAAATCCAGGTTGATTTCAATAATAAATTATTAAACGATATGTGTTGTGTTTAGGCCACACAGCCAGGTAATACTGGACCTGTACCAGTTCAGTTTCCTAGTAACAATTAGTGCCTTTTCTATTCAACTGTGCAACCAAAGCTTAAAGTAGTGTTAAACAATTTCTTAGCCCAAAATGGAATATAAAACAAACAAAAGCACTCTCCTGATACTATATCCTTTAGCTCCTGCGATGACTTTTATTATACTGGGTAATACTTGATCCAATCATTTATATTACAAACTTGTAAATACATTGGCGCTGGTCTGTTATTCACAAGTGCATATGCATCTGACACAGCATTATAATAATGTCCATCAATGTTATGCAAGTATGTATTGATTATTATCACCATAGTAATTATTTAGTTCACCTGGCTTTTACAGGCAGAAGAGGAAACTCGATGAGATGTATGATCAGTTAAGAGCAGAGTATGAGTCAGCTAAGCGCTCAGCAATTCAACCAGCCAAAAGCTTCCTAAGGAATGAACCTGACTTGTTCTCTGGCATGGGAAACATAATGCAAGGGGAACCACATCTCAGACAGGGTAATAGTGACAATTTATTTATTAATCTGAGTTAAATCGTGAAGTCAAAAACTTTGTAATTGTCTGCTGAAACACAGTTTCAAAATGATCTCAAATCTAGCTTAAGCAATTGACAACAAAAGAGAGCCCACCAGTTATACCAGCTCTGTTAAGGAGGATCACATCTACTATATGAATGTACCAGTTCCTGGCATAACTGGTACACTGCCAATGCAATATATGATTATACTGCATGTAAATGTATGTTTAATCTACCATGTGGATGTACCAGTTCCTGGCACAACCGAATGCAGTATATGATACTGCATGAAAATATATGTTTAGCAAAAGTAAGACTGCAAAAAAAAAATCAGATTATTTATGTGTTGCAGATGGGTCCAATCTTATACCTGAAACTCCAGGGAGAGGAGAGGAGACATGGGCCCCACCTATAAGGCAAAGAAGCAGCAAGAGCATGCTATCAGGAGGCCCTTTTGAGCTTTCTGGTGGATCACCAGTGCACACATCCCGTAGAAGCCCAGCTGAACCTCTCAGCAGAATGCCACCACCTCGAACAGGGTTTGGACCCAGTATGATCAACACTGCTGGGTTTGGATCAGGCCCAAATATCCCAGCAGCCACCTTGAGGAACCTTATTTTCACTCCAATGAATCGATCTAATCAATCTTGTGCACGCACAAATATGTTTCAGTAAGCCTTGTTGTGCTCATTATGAGCTTCATTCATTCAATTACAGTGACGTATATTTAGTTTCTACAATGAATTTTTGGAAAGACCCCTGCAGCTCCACTACTTGCTTAAGCTGCATTTTCTTCTAGATCAACTGATCTGTCACCACATTTTAACAGTGATATATGATAGGAAAAAAAAACTTCATCCAGACCTACTGATGGGTAATGTTTCAGGCTGTGATTTAAGAACTAAGACTTTCTCAGCTATCCATTGATAAAGCAATTTGGTGGCGGGGTAGATTTTGTTGTCATTAGAGTTCCTACATATATTTTCCTTTCGTACAGCCATAGACATTGTGAATATTATCTTGCCATAAAAGAGAAGGCCCTGTAGAAAAATGTGGTAGGTTATACCTTTTTGAAGCATGTAGTTAAGTAATTTCTTGTATCCTTTCCTCAAAAATCAGAAAAGTTTGTTGTTTGGCAGCACTTGTCAGTTATCAGGGACTTCGATTGAGAGTTTTAGACGCGCGTAACAAAGAAATGATACAATCTGGTATATAATCTAATTGGACAAAGTCAGGGTTATGACTATAAACAAAGCAAAAACTTACTGCATCGCCCCAGAGTACAAAACAACACGAAACCGAAAAGCAAAAAAGAAACATGCAGATACAAATGTCCAAGTTGTCCCCCTGATTACCCTAAGGATAAAACAGAAAAGGGCCAATATAGACCTACTGTTAGTTAGTAATTGGTAGTCAACTTAAAAATGGCATGGATCATAACCACCACCACCACAACCTCCACCATCTCCAGGCCAAAAGCCACTGGGATTGACAGTTGGCGCTGTTGTGGTTACGTTCATGTCCCCAAAACCTAACAGTGAACTATCATCAAGCACCCCTTGATCAATATCCAATGGCCAAGAATTCATGTTTCCATCATGGCCAGAGTTGGGCCCATTGTCAAAGCAAAGCCGGGCACGTTTGCCTCCGGGCACCTCGGTCCCACCCAAGAGGCCATCTTCTCCCACAGGTCCCACCAGGCGCTGAAGCATCTGTGCATCCCCAACTACCTTTACCTGTAAAGAGAGTTGACTCATTCGAAAAACACTTGTCTAAAAATAATGGGACAATATGGGGACATAATTAAGAATAACTATAAATTTAAATCTGTTTTGTAGATAACGCAAGAAGTAAAGCTCCAGACTGGAGTACAACATAATTTCATGCAAACATAACAGATAAATTGTGTATTTGTCAGAAGGTTGTGAATTAGATTTGTTTATTCTGAAGCTCACGGACTTGCATACTCTTTTATCTTAAAGGAAGTTTGATGATAATAAAATGCTTGTAAGTGCCATATATGACCGCCATCCAAATGTTGAGAACTTAAGAGCACCCACGTCAACTAATTAAAGGGATGAAAATTTTGTTGATATAAAAAAACTGTCAAAACTCTACAAAATCACTAAAAGTTGTAATTGATAAAAAGCAGGTATATTGGTGCAGATTGGTTGTCCCTTCTTTATTCTGGTAAAAAGAACATTCCCTTCGTAACTTATGAGTTATAAGATTACAGAAACAAGTTAAATAAATCTGTCTATTACCAAAAAGGCCAGCATCTGCTTGGGCCGGTGCTCCGTCTCTTTCACACGTTGCCACATCAATGCTACCTTCTTGTTGATAGCGTGCTGCTCCTGCTTGAGGCGCACCACCTCCATAGCCACCATTGTTGTAGTATCATCATCATCTAAAGCACCATCAACTTCATCTAATTCTTTCTTCTTAGCACTTGAGCCACCACTATTCCGTCTGATGATGTGCTTGAGAAGGTGGGTCCGCCCACGCAAGAAAGAGACATGTGCAAATTCCCAATTGTCTGGGTCCACCTTTCTGAAACCCTGAAATGTTAAGCAGTGAGTTTCCAAAGAAGGTTAAATAGTGAGTTCAATTAGTTCTTAGTTGATGCCTTTGAGAAGACTGGTTTCATATTTTAATTTAAGCATGAAAACATGATGATAAGTGAAAGGGACTGAAGGTGAGTTGAGAACTCAATCTGCTCCATTCATTTGCTTCAAGGTCCATCAAAACTCAATTTCAAAAAAGCTCCTACAAATCTACAGTGCAGATCCACACAGAAAGATTCAAAGGCGTCACCAAGTCAAGAAAAGGTCTAATGTAAGGGTATATTCTTACCAGAAACCAAGATATACTTGCAGCAACAATGATCTAAATGGTTTTTTGTTTGTCTTTTTGCTACAATTGTAAACAAATAAAAAGTAAAAACAAATTAACAAGAAAATAGTTAATTTATTATTTTCTTTTCTTTTAGAAAAAAAAAAGCAAATACAAAAGATTAATTAGTATTACACTTGAAATTGTCAATTTTCCTATCTAAACAGATGTTCATACAGTTAGCTAGCAGTAGAGTGCATAATTATACAACTAATATATATTGGCTCAATTGTAAGGCACTTTCTTACACTCTGCTCTACAGAAAAGAAGGGAGAGAGAAGGGAGGGAATGTAAAATGAGTGAGTGAGAGAGGGAGAGTAAAATTTTACATTCCATTTTAAAGGATAAAACTTTTATGAAGCTTGTATAGAAAATTTTATCTCCTCCCCTTTTCCTCTCCCTCTCCTTCAAAACAATATATTGTGGAGCAAGTAAAGTTGCTTGGGCATGTAAAAATATAACCCGGTCAGTCTCCTCTCCCCTTCCCTTATCTTCCCTCATCTGACAAGTAAACAGTTCTTGATGGAAAACAAAGCATTTTGTATTAAATTGAAGAACACAAAGCATTTTACTATGCTCCTCAAGAATATTTGACTTGTCCGCTGCAGTTCACCATGTTGCTCCAACTTCTACTACAGTCTCCTAAAAATTTTCTATTCGACTAATCAACACCCTAACTTGATTATTTCAAATTACCCCAAAATTTCAATTTGAAAATCAACATTAAATTTTGGATAGGTTAAGTAAATTAAAATCAAACGAAAGACCATTTGGATATATTCTATTTAGATGCTGCAACAGAAACAAGCCCTCTCCCATTTTCCACTGTGGATATTCAAATAATGAATCATTCGGATTATTTTCTCAAGTTGTAATAGTCGGTATAGCAGTCATTTGTGCATCAATTGTAGCAGATACAACAATATTTTTTGGAAGGTGGGGGAGGTACAAAGGGCTTTGAATCAAAAAGTTGGTTCAAAACCTCTGAAGCTGTTGATTTTGCATCGAGATTCGTAATAATTATTGAAAGTATGAATTTTAAATTTAGCATTTATTAAAAATACGAATCTCGATGCAAAATCAACGGCTCCAGAGGACTTTGAACCAACTTTTTGGTTCAAACCCCTTTGTACCTCCCGCCCTCCATTTTTTTGCAGTGCAACAGTAATAAAAGTAGGAGTCCGCATTTCATAGATTGCAGCCGCGATCAACAAATTAATGTCAGTTCAGTGTTCAGCAATTAGAATTTTATATATCATTGTAGTTGACTAATGGATGTGAAGTGTAGTTCTCTCTCTTCTTTTTTCAGTTTCCTCTTCTAGACTTCTTTTATTTTGATTAATTTATTATAATTTAGTAGACTAAACCCATTGCTTCAGAAGTAAAAAAAAAAAAAGAAACCAAAAAGAACAATAAAATGATTGCATCCATTTAGAAAACAATATTAAAGGTCCATATTTTGTTAAAAAATATTTTTTAGTTGTTGTTATTATTGTTGTTGTTATTATTATTATTACTATTATTTTGCTTTGCAGATTGGATTTCCTAAAGGCTATGATTTTTGCAAAAGCAAAAACGTTATGTAGAAAAGGGATTTCATTAAAATATAAAATCACATTTCAGAATTACTTATAAATAGTCTAATAGCCTAAGTGATAGCAAATTATAACGGTCTTCACAAGTTCATGATCAAATTCCCATAAAAAATAAAATTTGAAGATTTAAAACTCTCATCTTCCTCAAAGAAAAAAAATATTCCACGGCTACTTTTGCCATTTCTGTAATCTAATTAACACGTGTAGAATGCGGTTGCATTACCAAAAAAAATAGGGTAAGTGTGTTTTCAGCATAGTTACTTTTTTTATTTTAACCAATGCATCGCCATGGTAACTTAGTTCCCAGTCACCAAGTTCATCATCTCTTATCTCTACTCATTAAGCACGTAACTGTTCTGATTCTATAACGGTTCAGATTTCTTGTTAAATTTTTAGAGCTAATATCAGTCATCATATCAAGTTATTCGTCAAATAATATTACTATCTCTATGATCATTTGTGTTGAAGTTATAATTTTCTCTTAATTTTAATTGTTACATAAAATGATGCATAATTTTATAGTACAATTGCTCTACTTTGTTTCCTTTTCATACTTAGATTGCCATCAATTATGAAATTTAACATTCCTTAAATTTTAAATGTCAATTTTTCTCATAATTCTGCATTTATTTTACATTAATTATGTATCCACAATAGAATTTTACATTGATTAGTAAATTGTCTTCATTTTTATTTTCTTTCTTTTCACATGAAGATGTGATTTTTTATATTTTTAAAAGACATCACCGTAGCAACACACGGGCAAGATACTAGTATAGTGTAAATTTCGCCGGAATCATTCAAGCTTACTCGTTTGTCACAAATTGGATATTAAGTTTGATTTGTCCTGCCATTAAACTTTTTATTTTCCCCAAACAAATCATTATATTAAAATTTTCACCCAAAATATTATTAGAATATGATATTAAAGCTCATTTACATATTATTTAAGCAAGTATTAGATAAAAATTATAAACTAGTATATGACATTTAAATAGATAATAAATATCAATTCTATTAATATTTTAGATGAAAATTAAGAGTGATTTAATTGGAATAAATAAAAAAATTAGTGATTATAAAGGGATAAATCAAATAGTGGTCAATTTATAACAAAAACTAAAATTTAATGACCTCAAATGAATTTTACCTTAATTTTTTTGAGTAAAATAAGGGTCAACCTCTTACCTTAATAAATTATAATAATAAAAATGATTGTTATAAAAGTTCTCCATGAGATAAGAAGATTTTTTTTAAATGAATTTAAACTTAAAACAACAACAAAAGTAAAATTAATCTTAATCTTTAGTCTAAAGTTCTACAACTATTTCTTATAATAGAAAAGTATCGACTTTGAGCATTCCGAGAAAATTTGTGCGCAGCGTTCCTCCAGAATATAAAATATGTAATCATGAGAATTTTTTGGGAATAGATATTATTGGTGTAGAGGATATACAGAGATAGTCGTCCATAAGGGTTCGAGTTCTCGGTCGGCTCTTTAAAAAATTTAACTCTTACTTGGCTCTGAGAAATCCTGTCAGACTCTTTCTAATGGTAAAGGTCGAATTTTTCAAGGACCGTGCTCAGTTTTTAGAAAGCATATCCTTCTAACTCGGTTTTTATCAAACTTGACTTTTTTGAACACTTACCTGACTCTTTCTTTAATATTTAATATTATATATTAATTACACTTAAAAAGTTTGAAAAAATAAAATAAATAAAATAAAATGCTAAAAAAGAAAAGTATAATTTAATATTATTATGCAAATATAAATTAACATAAAAAAAATATAATCGACAAAAAATATGTATATCAGGTCCTTACTCGCTGATCCTTATCCGACCATTAGAATCCGAAGAGCTAGGCTTCTCAAAAGTCAGACTCACCCTTTAAAAATTAAGTTTTTTAAATTTGGCCCTTTAAAAATCTTTATCAAACGTTATCCTTTCTCAGACCTCTTATAAACCCGCTAGGTTTGACTCTTAAGGAATCCGGCCAGACTCTTAAAGACGATGTCTATGGATATACTGGTATGGTAGAATTACAAAATTGTCGCCATATTGGATCAGCGTTGGTCTAAAATATTCTTTGGGATGCCAACCATAGTTTTTTGAACATTGAGCAACGATTAAACAATGGATCCACGGTCTCTTGTGCTTGCTCACAAAGGATGCTCATGTTTACTAATTGCCAACCTCTTTTGACACTAAGGGAATTGTCAATATGTTTATTGACACTAAGGGTTTGTTAAGTGTATCATCTCTCGAGAAGATGATGGTAGGGGTTGTATTTGGAATTGGATTGATTTCAACGAAGAATTAGACAGTGGTGGGTGGTCGAAACAGTAATTACTGCACCGACTAAAATTTTAGTATTTTCTATAGTTATGTTTGTATTTTAATTTTTTTTTTTTTTTCTCCATCTTTGTAATCTTTTTTTTTTATTTAATAAAAAAATTTAAGTAGGCTTTTGATCTACTTACCTCAAAAAAAAAAAGAGCATCTATTTTTCAAATATTTCAGTGATTTCTTTTATTTTGGACCAAAAAGAAGTGGCATTAGAGAATGTCCATTCTCTTAATTATATACCTTTTGCTTAATTAATTTGTTTCCGTAATGAATATTCATCATTAAGAATTTTTCAGATCCACTTTGCTAGAAGCGATTGATTCATTATTTTTAAGTCTAATACTCTTAGTCCTCCTTTATTTTTAGGCATACAGATTATTTTCTAATTTATCAAATGAATTTTTTTAGTTTGTTGCACTGAATTATCATTCGATCAGAAGTTCTTTCTGATAGTATCGATTTCAACTATTACTCATTGTGGTATTTTAAAAACTGATATAAAATAAATTGATAATCATGATAAAGAGGAGTCTAATAATACCTTTTAATAGAATCGATTTCTCTATTAATTATCATTCCATAAGAATTTGCTTTTTGATAGAATAGATTTCACATGTTAGCCCATTTGTGGTATTTTACCCTAATTTCTCATTCGAAAGAATCAGACACATAAGCTCATCCAGAATGAAAATTGAGCAAAAAAGTTATACGCAAATGTTTCCTTATCGTTACTAACAGATCATAAAATCGATCCATATCATCTCCAGTGGTTCTTATAAATTAATAGAGATTTGGGAATTACAACCTCTAAATTTTCGGATGATGTATTATGCGATTAAGTTCTCATATGTCCAATATATATGAAATTAGTAGGGGTGTCTGATCTTGATCCGATCCGATCCGAACCTAACCCGATCCGACGATAATGGGTCGGATATGGATTCATTTTTTTTATCCGAATCGGGTCGGGTTAGATTCGGATCAACCCGATCCGATTAATTATATTTTTTGAATTAATTTTGTGATTTAATACTAATTAAATCTTAAATATACACTAATTATATACTAAGATTAATTATAAATTAATTAATATTTTATTGTTAAATTATATAAAAATAATTAATAAATATTTAATTATTTTATACGAGTCGGATTGGATCAGATATGGATAAAAAAAAATTTGAATCGAATTTAATCGGGTTGGGTTTAGATCAGATCAAAAAAATAATAAAATAATATGACCCGATTCAAACCCGACCCATGAACACCCCTAGAAATTAGCGTACCAATTTATCAAAACACATCTGAACTAACGTATAAAACAATTAATCGCTAAAAACTTTTCAATACTGTGTAGTACAGATCCAATTACACTGGTCAATCTCCTATGCTGCACATCATATATATGATATATCCTTCTCGTCCCAAAAACGGAAACAACAAAATTTGAAAACAAAATTCAGGAGAAATCGTTTATGTCAATAGATTCAGCAATACAAAGATTACCTACATAAGTATTGAGCTGTCGAACGAAGCTAGAGAAGTTGTTATGCTTAAAATGCGTCGGAAGCAGTGTCTGAGAGAAAACAAAGGGATCTCTCACAACTAAGCTGTTGTTATCCTTCCCCCATGCGATGACCGAATCTGTCGCCGGATCGTTTACCATCCGGTAAGTTTTCACCACAAATGGCGCCGCCACTGCCGCATCAGCACCGCCGCCATAATTGCTGACTCCTGTGCGAACAAATCCATTGCTACCACCACTCATACAGTTACTGCCGCTACTTCCTCCCCTTTCCATTAATTGTACTTTCGATTGAGGCAAGTTTGCTAAAGATAGTAAGGCTGATGACAAGTCTGATAGTTATATAGACTCATTGCTTTTGTTGAAGATAGTTTTTGTTATCTAAAAAAGAAAGAAGATAGTTTTATTCCTAGACTTGGTTTGTGGATTAAATGTGAAGTATAATATCCACGACATTGAATAACATAGATTGGTCAATTGTTCTGAACTACAATTTAAATAAAATAAATTAAGTATTTATAAAATTAAGTGGGAGTAAAATTAAATTTGATATCACAGTGACTCATCCATCAAAATTTAAATCATCTTCCTAGTTTTTCATACTTTTATCCTCCTTATTTTAATTATTTATTTAATTATTATTAAACATAAATATATAATATCATTTAATATTTATTTTTAATTTTACTTTATTTCTCGAATCAAAAGAATAAATATATTTTGACGCTGACGCACAATGATCTACAAATATTAAATGCAACGACACGACCAGTGAAGTGCACATGTCAGAGAAATTTGGAACAAAGGCAAGGGGACAAAGTGCCAAAAATTGGAGGACGCGTGGCCTCTTTCGGGACCCTTCCGTGTCACTCCACCACAAATAAATGATGCTGACACTCCTAATTCTCCCCCGTTATGTGCACCTTGATTGTCTTGTAAATAATCAAAGAAAAGAATGTATCATATTTATTTATTTTTAAAGCCTCAAAAATAATTTATTTCAGTGACAAAATTAAATTGAAAATTTTAAACACTTTTTCATATTTTTCATCAATACTTTCAGAAAGGATTATATCCACCTAGGCATTGTAAAATTAGTATGAATAATTTAGATAGATACAACAAAATTGTACAGTTACAATTATATAGATGAACGTTTATAAGTCGTGACTTTCACTATAGCATCAAGCGTCATATTAGTAAATATTAAATAATATACATATGATTTGTGTTGTTGTTGTTGTTGTTGTTGTTATATTGTTATTATTATTATAATATAATGTCCGTATTCAGAAAAGATGTTATTTAAATACTTAGAAAAGAGATTAATTGAATGATCTTGTTAAATAAATTAAATGTAATGAATAAAATGCTATGACTATTATTTTTTATTTGTACTAATTTTTCAAATTGAACATTTTTTATGACATAAAAAAATCATATTCATATAGTTTAATCTGTTAGGAAAGAATACAATAATAATAAACAGATTTGGTGTGTATAAGTGTTTAGCTTCTGATATAACTTCTTTTGTTGACGACATCTTGAAACAAATTTATTTCATTGTTATCATCAACAATAAGATCCATCAATTTTATCAATACTTATCAAAAATATATTTTTCTTGCACATTTTATAGTTGTATCAAAAATATATATTATTTTGTTGTGATTAGCCAACGAATTTGTTGTTTTAAGGACAAATTTAGCACGTGCAAGGAAATTTAAAATACATTCAAAAGTCAGATGATGCTATATATATATATAGAGAGAGAGAGCGACTATGGTACTTTGCAAAGCAGAGAGATGTTGTGTGATTTGCGCTCTATTTTTTATTTTAAGTTATAAATAATCGATCTGAACCGTTCAATCTAACTTTTATATCAAAATCTATTAGTAAACCAAATTTTATATTTTTTAGAATTTTTTTGCTATTTTTTCTGCTGAGGAGAAAATGATTTGATCTGAGAATTCTGATTCATCCAAAAATGACGGTTTCCCCCTATCCAAAAAAATAGCAAATGGATTCCAAAAAAATATAAAATTTGGTTTACTAATAGATTTTGATATGGAGATTAGATTGAGCGATTTGGATCGATCATTTCTGACTTAAAATTAATAATAGAGCGCAAAGCACACAACGCACTTGTACTTTGCAAAGCACCATAGCCTAATTCTCTCTCTCTCTCTCTCTCTCTCTCTATATATATATATATATATATATATATATATAGTGGAGATAGCGTGAGCTTAAGCTCACGGAGGCCTTCCGTGAGCTTAACTCAAAAAATATATTAAATCATCTCAAAATTTTAATTTATCATTCTCATTAAATTCTTTATATGAAAATCTCATTGGATGCTAAAATTTGGAGCGTTTTGAGCTTTTTAAGTCGCCGTTTTTAATTTTTGAAAATGATGTTCAAGTATTGAATATATTATTATTATTTTTAGAGCTGATTTTCAAAAATAAAAAACGGTGACTTAAAAAGCTCAAAATGCTCCAAATTTTTGCATCCCATGAGATTTTCATATAAAGAATTTAATGAGAATGATAAATTAAAATTTTAAGATAATTTAATATATTTTTTGAGTTAAGCTCACGGAAGGCCTCCGTGAGCTTAAGCTCACGCTATCTCCACTCTATATATATATATATATATATATATATATATATATATATATATATATATTCACGTCACAGTGCAACAATAAATGTACAGAGCAGTCAGGGGTTGATGTAGAATTTTGATCAGAGGTAATTATCGGATTGTAATAATTTATCGGGTTCAAACCCATTAACTAATTGGATACTAAATAAAAAAAATAATTTAATATATACTCTTACCTAATAAAAATATATTAAAATAATAATATTTTATATATTAAAAATAACAACAAAATAAAGCTCAAATTAATAGATAATCAAGTTGATGAAGAAAATTTTTGTTTATGTAATTTTATATTTTGATATATTTACATAATTATTTTATTATTTACGATATTAAATATTTTTCTCAATAAAAATAATCAGACAATTCAGAGGAGACAAAAAAAATTTTAGAGAAGATAAATTATCGAAATTATTATCAAAAAATACTATTTTTCAAATTTCAAAAAAAAAACAGCTGCCCTTGAACCTGTTGGATCCGCCCTCTGAGAGCAGTAGACTATTAACGGCACCCAACAAAGGTCATCAACGGCATGTCGGCAGGTCGCTTTTCCCTGAATCTGCTGCTTGGTGCACTTTTACTGTGTACAATTTACCCCATTGATTGTCTGCACGAACGCAACAGGCAACTCCTCGCCGCATCCAATGGAGAAACAGAGATATTTTTTTGCAAGAATCGGCCTGAAACACGTTTGCATGGGGAGGAGCGTATTGGTTGGAATATGAGGCAGGATGTGAGGTGGGGGGATCCGGTGCTAGCAAGTCACAGTCTCGGGTCAGAGTAATGCAGCGAGGTGGTTCACTCTCATTGGTTCTAATAAATCGTGGGGCCCATGTTAATTTGATCATGAGCTTATGCGCTTTGTTCTGATGCGATGACAGGAGAGGTCCGAGAGGACATCAATTCCTTTCCTTGGCATTGTGTAACGTGGAAGTTTTTTCAAATTTTATAGCGTTATAAAAATGCACGTTGTAGTTTGTCAAGTAATTTTATAAGTTTGTCAGCTTTCCAAAAGAAAAAAGGTAATTTTATAGGTTGTCTGACGAAATTTTATATCGTATATATAGTTAGACTAGGATTGTCAATAGGTAATTTTATAGGTTGACAGGTTGTCGGACGAAATTTTATATCGTATATTGTTACTAGGTTGTTAATGATAATTTTTACTCATTTTCATGTTGTATTTGATTAGAGGATATGAGTTTCGTTAACTTATTTATATGAATATGAATAAAAAATAAATTAGACTGTGGTAAAGTATAGTTAATGATTAAATTTATTATGGACTAAAAATATAGTTAAATCATTTTCAAATCTTAATTTATGGGTCTCAATAAATTCTTCATATTAAAATCTTTTAAGATAAAAAGTTTTTATGTTTGAAAATTTTGAGGTATTTGCTTTTTATTTTTTAAGATGCCTCAATAATAATAATAACAAAATAATATATATTTTTTAGATCATTTTTAAAAATTTAAAACTAATAATTAGAAAATCTGAAACATAAATTTTTTTTATATCCCATCATATTTTGATATAAGAAGTAATTGAGACCCATAAATCAAATTTGAAAAATAATTTAGCTATAGTTTTTAGTCCGTCGTAAAGTTGATCATTAATTACGCGTAGCATCATAGCCTAACTCTAAAAAAATTGTTTAAGTAAATAATAAGAGTATGAATAGATATCATTTCATGCTCGTTTGTCCTATAGAATAAATTATTAAAAAGATAACTTATATTCTTTTCAATATAGTATTTTTCTATGTTAGTTGCCCTGAGTTTTATGAGTAAATTACTATGAATTATGAATTATAGTTTTTTTTTAGATTTCACCATATGATAAATTATAATATTTGAATAATATTTAGTAAATTACTTCTTAATTAAAAATGATAGAATAGGGCAATGTAAGATCTTTTTATTTTAGATAAGATGCTATTTTTGTCTTTAATATATTTTATTTTCTAGTTAAAAAGTTTGACAAGAAATGCTTGTATTTATTTTAATTTGCCTGTTTAAATTTATTTGATTTTTCAAATAAAATTTGGTTATGTGTGAAATGACTTGAAATTGATTGTATAGTTATATTTTGATTTCATACTAGTAAAATAGAGATATAGTCGTATGAAAAGAATAAGTCTGATGTTTTTTTTCAAAAATGAAGATAAACTAATTAATATATTAGTATTATTCGTTAGCATTCATTACCATCTCGTTACCCATATATTTTAACTAATAAGGATGAGATATAAGTAAATCTAATTTTAATGGTAGTAGAATGATGTGAATAAGAATAATTTCAAATAGATATGATAATATTACTCCACCCGACATGTACGTACCCATTGACAACTCTAACTAGGTACCCACATCGATAAATAAAATATTATATTGTATTGAATAAATTAGTTAGTATATTGTAGTGATATTGGAAATTAATCTTA
Source organism: Schoenoplectus tabernaemontani (assembly GCA_037127355.1). Taxonomy (NCBI): domain Eukaryota; kingdom Viridiplantae; phylum Streptophyta; class Magnoliopsida; order Poales; family Cyperaceae; genus Schoenoplectus; species Schoenoplectus tabernaemontani. The sequence goes on from CM073740.1 coordinate 13,318,480, forward strand.
AAAAAATGAGAAAATTTCGGATAAAATAATTTGTAAAATTTAATATGTGTGTCTATGTAACATTTAATTATAAAATTTATTAATAGAATAAACACAATATTTAATTTATAATGTTTAATATAATGATTGATAATACATTTAACATTGAATTAAAATGCTATCGCTCTTCCGGTGCGAAATTTTCCGGTGTGTACAAGATATTATAGTCACTAGCTTCTCCCCATCAATGATGCTCGAAGAATTAATTCGAAATTTGAATTGTTATTTCACTTATAGGTACAAAATTGAGCTAAACTATTTTCACCTTCTGCGTCCGAACATCCAATTAATGATTTGGAATAAAAATCACCGGGTTTACTTATATATATTCTTAATAACTACCGGTGTAATCCTCAATTTTTTAAATTTAAAAAGTGAAGACATGATTAAGGCAAAAAAACTTTGGAGACATCCACTTTTTAAATTTCTTATAACTCAAAATCTAAAACTGAAATATCAAAATAAAACCGTTAAATTTGATCTATATTATATTCTCTTCTTACACATAGAAAATATTTTTTTTTACTTTCATTTTATGTAAATCAACAAGTTATAAAATCAACATCCAAAAATTAATCATTTTAATTACTTTTTATAAGTGCTTGATGTCACATAATCGTCATATTATTTTTAATCTATACATAAATAAAATGAGCCAGATCAAATCTAATGGTTTTACTTTGATATTTCAATTTTAAATTTTCAGTTATTAGACACTTAAAGAATAGAGATATGATTGAAGCACAAAAAATTGACGCATTTAAATCCTCCATATAATGGAAGGGATATTTGACAATGGTTATTTTGACTATCTTGGTAATGGATCTTCAAATAAATATGAAAAATATAAAAAATTAAAAATTATTATAGATATGTTTTTCTACTTATAGATTGATGGTGATTCAAATTTTATACAATTTTATTATCATTTGATAGTCTATCAAAGATCTTTAAATGAAACCGTTGTAAATAGATAATATTTTGATGGTCTTTGATGGACTAACAAACAATAATGAAATTATATGAAATTTTAATCACCATCAATCTATAAGTATAAAAATATATCTATGAGGTTTTTCTATTTTTAAGATTTTTTATAATTATTTGGAGATTTATTGTCAAAATTGTCAAATAATCAAATAACCCATTGTCAAGGGATCCCTTCTCTCATATAATACATAACCGATATACATATGTATGTTGTATGCATTGATTAATTTTGGTGAAACCGTCCAAATCAATTTCCGTCTCCAACAGTTTATTTTGTGAACTATAACAGTATAGTTAATTGTGTAATTAAATTTGAGTGTCAAATTATTATTAAATCCAACAACTGATACAGTATAGATCGTATAGTAATATAGCAAGAAAATTTTAGATTTGATGCAAAAATTAAAGATTTAATAATTTATTTTAGTTTGATAAGTTGGCCTCTGTATATTGTACAAGTTAAGTTGATATTTGGAACTTCATCACTTTTGAAGTACATAGAAAGTTACTGATTTGGTTGTTTGGACATTGTTTTTACTTTTAAATTAATACTGTGAAGAGGATAAAGTAATATAATATTTGATGCAAAAAAAAAAAAAAGGAGAATAAAACATTGTACTGACACTCTCCTACTCCTAAGTTTTTGGCCAACCAACAAAAAGTTCAACAACGTTATTATTTAGGCAACTATTATAATAAAAACATTTTGTTTGCTTTTAAATTTATGATATAAGTGTACCAATATTATTACTTAGGCAACTATTATATAAATACTAGTAACTCAGAAAAAAAAATCAAATATTCAGTGGATAATTCATATATGACATATATGATTAAGTTGTAGATTACTCATGAAATCTACAGGCTTCATTAATTGCACACGAGAATATTGGAGCATGCATCTTCAACCACCTGAACTTATAAGTGCTGATGTACACTTGCAATTTTAAATTTAGAAAATGTTACGAGAGATAAGCTTGTCGATACTTAAATGATATAACTTAAATTATACACAATAAATGATCGAGTTATTATACATGCTAATGCATAAGCTACGAAATCAACATCTTCTGCATGGATCCAACTATATATCAAACTATCTACCAACAGAAAAAAAAAGATAAAAATAAAATAGAATTAGCTAAAAAAATTCAGTAATAAATTATTTTATAACACAACTTCTCTATAACATATTTATAATTTAAAATAATATAATTAATTAATTTAGTCAAATAAATATTTTATATTCAACTTTAATTTAACAACTAAGATAAAAGATTAATAATAAAACTAACATTTTAATGCATTAATATTGCTAAACAAAATCATATCTTATTATGCAAAAATTAGCACATATGAAATATCTGAAATACAATGCATGTTTCTTTTATTTTATAAAATATATGAAATTTGTTATCTTCCAATTAGTAAAACAAATTATAATAATGTATGCACGTGAATTGTAACAGAATTCAAGCTAATATCAACTCACATAAATAAATAAAAAATCAAATAGCTCATGTTGATAACATTTGTTATCTCGACTCAATTTACTAGGTTTGGTAACACATACATATGGTCAATCTAAAACCCGCATCTGCGATGTCTGGCTTATACCAGTAAATATTTCATATCAGATTAATTCGGATGCACAAATATTTAAATACATCAAGTTCCAGCAAAACTGATTCAGATATATCCAATCGATTGATCCAATATGCCCATGTCCAATAAAAATATAATCCCTCTTTTCACCTGGAATTGGATACAGAAAGAGATAGTTTTTGTATGTGCAGATAAAATCTATTTTTCAGAATCAAGTTACAACTCTCGATCTCCTATATATTATTATTACATAGAAATTTTAAATCTACAGAATACCCACACATAAGTATATTGTGTGGCGTCCATATCCAATCCACACAAAAGTTTAATTACGAAAATAATTTAAATGAATACTAGAAATATGGACGAATTCATATTCATTTATTGTATTATACAAATGATGCAAGTTCGAAAATAAAATAATCATTATTTAATATTCATAAATAATAATTAATTATTCTATTTTCAAAATATAAATAATTCAGATCTTTGATTCACATCTCAAATCAAAAATCAATCAATCCAAACAAACTCATAAAAATGAAATACAAATTATAGATAAGTCTAGTTATCATATACGAAATTATTATGATCCACAAAATGAAACACAATAATTAATATTCTAGATAGGGTTAACAGAAAACTCATAGCTCATGGATCGTTCGTCACTCACTTAGGATCAACTCGAATTTAACTCGCTCGTTAGACTTGTTAAGTTAATGAATCAAACTTAAACTAGGCCTAACTGTGTCTCTAAACTTGTTAGGCTCATTAAATTATTAATATTTATTTTTATATTATTTTATTATAGATTTTTAATATATTATGTAAGTTATAATTCAATAAATATATAATTATGATATAAAATATGTATAAAATTTTGTTATTAATATTTTTATTATTTTTTTAATTTTGGATATAAAGTATTTATATAAGATACTATTAATTAATAAATGAGTTGTTTAATAAGTGAACTTGACTTGATTGTTAACTTAACGAGTCAATCTCGAATTGATACTTTTGACAAATTAAGTTAAAGAGAACTTATATATCTTGTCTCAATTCGACTCCGACTCGTTTACAGCTAGAGCTAACCAGTAAAAATCAAATTGATAACCTATTCAAACATCAAAAATTGTAATTCTTCTTCTTCTATATATTTTTCGTTCATTTAATTAATGAGAGAGATGGGGTGCTATTTTATATGTACTCATGTACTTATAGAATCCTCAAATCAGAAAATTCATATGCCAAGAACCAGTGGCGAAGGGAGGGGATACTGTGGTGCTTGACATCCCCTAATATTTTTTAAAGTATGCATTAATTATAAAGTAAAGAAAACATAACATTCCAATCATTAACCATATTAAATAAAAAATAAAGTAAAGAAAAAAGAAGAAAACATAACATTTAAATAGTTCAGTTATGAAGAACTTATATCTCCATATCAGCAATCACAAACCATCGATCGCCTGACTCACTAAAACATAATTATTCATACAATTATGAATCTCTGATCTCTTATATCAAATAATCGGTAAGTCATCAGCCAAATAAACAATGAGTATGATACCTCTAAATCTCACGAAGGAAAAATAAATAAATAACCTAATAAATGATCTCTTGACCTCACTTTATAGAGGTATAATAAATCAATCTTTAGACAAAATGCCATGAATATAGCTTTCTCAAGTGTACACATGTGACGACTAGGGTTAGATAGAATTTGGCTATGAAATTTCTCAATTTGAAAAACAAAAAACTTAATATATATATATATAGAGAGAGAGAGAGAGAGAGAGAGTGGAGATACCGTGAGCTTAAGCTCACGGAGGCCTTCCGTGAGCTTAACTCAAAAAACATATTAAATATCTCGAAATTTTAATTTATCATTCTCATTAAATTCTTTATATAAAAATCTTGTGGAATGCAAAAATTTGGAGTGTTTTGAGCTTTTTAAGTCACCGTTTTTAATTTTTTAAAATGATGTTCAAGTATTGAATATATTATTATTATTTTTAGAGCTGATATTCAAAAATTAAAAACCATAACTTAAAAAGCTCAAAACTCTCTAAATTTTTTCATCCCATGAGATTTTCATATAAAAATTTAATGAGAATGATAAATTAAAATTTCAAAATGATTTGATATGTTTTTTGAGTTAAGCTCACGGTATCTCCACTCTATATATATATATATATATTAGTATCTTGCATGTGCATTGTTACGGTGATATCTTTTAAAAATATAAAAAATATATATATCTTCATGTGAAAAGAAAGGAATAAAAATAAAAATAATTTAGTAACTAATATAAATTTCAATCATGAATACATAATAAATGTAAAATTGAGAGAAAATTTGACATTCATAATTTAAGAAAAGTTAAAATTCATAATTTATGATAATCTAAGAAAAAAATAGAGTAGAGTAATTATACTCCTAAATTATGCAACATTTCGTATAACAATCAAAATTGAGAGAAAATTATAATTTCAATACAAATGGCCATAGAGAATGTAGCATTATTTTACAAATAACTCAATCTGATGATTCATATTAGCTCTAAAAACTCAAAACAAAAAATCTGAACCGTTACAGGATCAGGACACTTATGTGCTTAATAAGGAATATATATATATATGTGTGTGTGTGTGTGTGTGTGTGTGAGTGAGTGTGTTTTCATAAAATCATCATTATCCGTTGCAATGATTAGGCCATGCTAAAACTAGTGAGGTTAATCATTATATCTGATGTGAGATCTGATATAATGGATGTAAGAGGAAAAATTTTAAAAACTTTTTGGATAAAATTTGTATATAAATAATTTATTCCGTTATAATTTTTATAGGGATTTGTTACAATGGTTAGATAATAAAAATGTTCTGGAGCTATTTGGATAAAATTTGTTAGAGTTCATTTATCATTATAAAATTATGATAATCATTGCAACGCTTTGGTATATTATCTCTATTATAACTGATTTAATTTCAATATTAGTTTGGTTATCATTGATTTTCATAATTCTAATCTAATGCAAGTCTTTATTGAAATTTTTATACATATTTTTCTATTGATGCTTCATATATGCATATCAAATAAACTCAAGGAAGCTATTAAATTTTTATGTGATTGCTTTGAAAATGAATAAATATAATTTTACATAATTTTAAAATAATTTATAATAATAATCTTTCCTTTTTGATAATTTATAAAACAACCATATAAATATATAGTTCAATTTTGAGAATAAATTATCTCTTTTTATATTTTCAAAATTATATTATGTCAAATAATTTCTCCCCCTTAACTTAAAAATCAAAGAAATGAGAGGAAGATTTAGTAAAGTTCCTCCTAAAAATATATATTATCCCCTCAATTAAATAATATAATTAATAAAAAAATATGAGCAACCAAATGTGAAAATAATCATCAAGCAAATACATACAAACTTTATTCTCAACATAAACATGCATCCAAATATTCAAGATAATATGAAAACTAAATATGTCATATCATACAAACGTTTCTTCAAGTGATGAGTCATATATTTAATTAAACTCCCCCCAATAAAATGTGCCTAATAGAAATATGAAGAGTATAAAAATAAATTCTTACTCTTTTGTTTTAGCAATTCAAGTAATATTATCTTGTTGTCTCCCTTTCAAAAATTATATTTAATTAAAATATGACCTAACTTACAATATTAATTGTAAAATATATTTATCAATCTCTTCTCACTACTTTGCACAAAATGAGTGTGATAGTAATATTTTAATTCTTGACCTTACGTCTTCGGATCATTTGAGAACTAGTTCTTATTTTTGACATTTATGTTTGACTTATGTGTATGTTGGAGAACATCTATTTTTGACTCATTATTTGAGCTTAATTTTGTGATATATTTTATTCTTTTAATTCATAAAATCAACTATCTGGACCTCTAAACTAAATTCTATTTGACTTTTAAGAATTAAATGTAACCCTATTTCCTTGATGGTGGTTACTATTTTTTTCTCCTATTTGAGTATTTATATTGGTATGTATGATGTTACTTTCTTCTGTTATTTTTTGCACATTTAATTTTTTTCACTTCTAATTTATGATTTTGATATTATCTCTCATTTTCTTTTGGGGCTTCTAATGTCCTTAGATACAAATAAAGATAAAGACATCATGTATCTAAATTTTCTTTTATCATGAAATTTTTACCCACATATATCTTCTTGATGTTCATCTTAATGTTATATCTCAAGTTACTAGATGTTCTCAAATCTCTCTTTTCATCTTCTAGATTTTTTTATTCTTTAAATTTTAATGAATTAATTTCACCTAGGTGTGACTCATAAATATTTTTCTTTAAGTTCTTTGATTAATGTCACATCTTTTTTTACTTTAGACTCGAGCTCAATAATTTTTATATTTAATTCTTTGATAGTTCTTTTCTTTATGATAAGTTTTTTTTTGTATCATCGAGTATAGTTTGTAATATATCATCACTATCATTTATCACTTTATTACTAAAAAGATATGCTTGAATCATCTATCTCATTATTTTCAGACTCATCACTATTATCAAAAGATTTAAATGTACGTTATTAGTTTGGCTTGACAAAGTGGGTGCGCTCGTTTTTTGTTTGGGTTTAATCCCCTCTTTCTTGTTAGCAATAATCTCATCAATAATATTTGGAGAAGAGACTTCTTTGTCATTCACCATGAGAGTATAACTTTGTTCTTACTCACCTCCTCACTCCGAACGAGAATCATTATTTTCACTTTCAACATGATCATTGTCTTTATATACAATGATTACTGCACAACACATATCATAAATGCTCATTATATTATCAAATAAAGATATATTTAACTCACTAACTGAATTAAGAATAATATTTACTGAATAATTATTATTTTTTATCTATTTTGGACTCTGCAATCAATTTCTTGGTGTTTTCATCCAACCTTGTTATCTACATATTTTCTACATTATTTCAAACACCGAGAATGTTAAGGTAATTGATCATATATATTTTTCAGTAAATAAACCTTTTGATAGTTTAGTCAAATATTGAAGGTTCTTTTATATAGTTGTCTGGTGTCATTGTGATTTAAAATAGACAAATTAAGTATGTCTTGACTTGAATAACCTGATATGACTATCACTTTATTTTTCCTAGGGGTCTAGTATTATATTTCAACCATAATAAATAAAAAATAAAGTAAATTAAAGAGAAGAAAACATAATATTTAATGGAGTTCAGCAATGAAGTACTTATATCTTCAGGACCCACAATCAGAAACCATCAATCGTGTTGAGTCACTAAAATATAATTATTCATACAACTATAAATCTTTGTTCCCTTACACCAAATAATTGGATAGCCATCGGTCAAATAAACAACAAGAATAACGCCTCTAAATCTCACAAAAAAAAGAAATAAATAAATAATCTAATAAAGGATCTTTCGACCTTATTTTAAATATGTATAACAAAGCAATCTTTAGACTCGACAGAAATATAGATTTCTCAAGTGCACACAGGTGACAATTAGGATTAGATAGGATTTGGCTATGAAATTCGTTAGTTTAAAAAAATGATATATATAGGCATGCATCAAATCGGATAACAAATCATCACTATCCGTTGTAACGGTTAGGTTATGTTAACCCTAACGATAATAACCATTGCAATGAATTTTAGATCTATTACAATGTATGCAAGAGGGAAAAGTTCTAAAACTTTTTAGATAAAATTTGTACATAAATAATTTGTACCATTATAATTATTATAGGGATCCGTTATAACGGTTAGATAATGAAAATATGTTGGAGCTATTTGGATAAAATTTGTATAAAATTAATTTATTTCATTACAACAATTATGGTAACCGTTGCAACGAATAGGGTATAACTCGTCTAATATATCATAATTCTTTCTTGAGATCTTCATATATATTTTTCTGCTAATACTTTATATCTGAGCATATCAAATAAATGTAAGGAAATTGTTAAATTCTTATATAATTATTTTATAAATTAGCACATATAGATTTATATAATTTTTAGATTTTTTAACAACAATATTGTTGTTAAAATTTTTAATAATATATATAGATTGGCACCCCTATTAAAATTAGATGTTAATTTTTGAGTTACAAAAGGCCACTCAATATACGTCTCAAAGAGAGAGAAAAGAGGCTACTCCATAATGCGTACCTGTGGCTGTATGTCTTGCCAGCAGCATTACCAAACAGCACACGTGTCAAGCTCTCGATTGCGATCGATGCATAGTATTTCTGTTGGGTTTTCAATTTCCATTTCGCTTTTTCATGTTTTTCTTTCTATATATTTTCCTCCTGCCTAGACACGGACATACGGTGCCCCCGCAGCAGGTCATTAATTTATACATAAGGTAAATTTTAATTATTCATTATTTTCACATTTTCGAATATTAACGTGGATAAGGTCGTAAAGATAAAAGGTACCCTGTCTTTTGCTAAAAAGAGAAGAAAAACAAAGATGAGAACCTCTCTGGCGACTTCACTATTTTTCCCCATATATAATACTATAGAACTCTATAAAGAAAACTAGTAAAGATTCTGGCTTATCAATTTTGATCAAACATCTGGTCTGAATCATGAAGCTGTACACTTCAACATCTCAATCATGCATGATCCATCTATTTCTTGCAAAATGAACGCAACTGTCTTGTTGTCTATCCTTTTTGAGATCACGCAAATAATTATTTCGAATTTATCTTATCTTTAATTTTTTTTTTTTTGAATAATCATTTTTATAGGCGATCCCTCGTATATATCAAAAGCAAGACGCACAAAAATAACAGTACTCGGTCCGATGGAGAGAATTTAAATTCTACTTTACATATATAGATTATGTAAAGTGTTCATAAAAAAAAAGGAGATTTAATTGTTCTTGTTTACGATCTAAATCTGACGGTCATCATAATTTCGAACGGTTAATCTACCTTAAAATTACACCGAGGATTCGAACCCCAAAGTAGAACGGTTAAACAAACAATAAGATATATCGAACCGATATGCCGGTACTAAATTATGCGAGGCAGAATAATATCATGTCCTTGTAAAAGAGTACAACGGATACAATCATACAACTACTAATATAATGGGTAATATTTAAGTCTTAAATTTTTGGTCCAGATGCAATTTTTTATTGGGTGCACGTGTGGTGCATGATCTGGACAGTTTTGAATCGCACACTTGGAGAGTGGAGAGGCACGAGCATGATGCCTTTTCCTTTTCCTTTAAATCAACACTTTGGCGAAATTCCTGTGAGGCCCCCCATATATATAGTCATTTAGGCACCAAACAAAACGCCCATAATATGTCATTGTGACATCAATCGACAATCGGAGTATTTGTCAATCCATTATTCGTGACATGGATGATGGATGCTTCAAAAGAAATGGATATTCTGAAAATATCCGTTTTGGTGAGTTCGATTGAGACTGAAGCAAGGCTAAGCATGAAATAGTGTTGAACAAGCAGGTAGAGGATTGAAGGTTCATTGAGGTTAGAGAAAGTGTTAGAATGTTTGGCAATTAGTGGACTGTGTAAGGAGGTGTGTGAGCGCTATTGTTTTAAAATGTAGTTGTATGGTCGTATATGTGGTTTTCTTATATTTATGCAATACGATATTATATATATAAGTATATATCTGTATGATATTTTTTTTAAAAAAATAATCATATTGAACTTATAAAATTAATCATATAATATATTTTACACAAAAATTTTTAAAGTATATTAATATCTTATTATATTTTTATTTATTAATTTCTTTAAAAATAAAATATGAATTCAAATATTTAAAAAAAAATGGAATATACTTATATAATTTGCATATTGAACCACATATATATTCATATATCACATATGTACTATAACAGTGGTCAGCCGCACATATCTATACTATTATATAAAGCATCTAAGAATTGGAGGGTCCATTTTTTGTCATGGTAAATTTTTATTATACCCATTTTATCCCTCAATTAGACGGATAATATTTATTGTTGATTGATCGAACGTATGTGATCGCGTCCATTGATCCACTCTTTCTCTCCATTTCTTTCCCTTATATATTATTATTTCCATAATTTTTGTTTTTTTATTTAGCAACCTTGTGCATATTTGGTAAGAAATTAATGGTGATAATATATGTTAGAATAATTTACTTTTCTTGCCATAAAAATCATGAATCATTAATTCATATTGTGCAAAAATCTCATCCAAGATTAAATATACTCTTTATTATATGGTTTCTCTATAATTTGGTGAATTTATAATTTAATATTAGATAAATGTGATTTTTTATCTTATAATATTTTAATGTTTAAATAAAAAAATCTGATGCAACGCGCAGGTATATAGCTAGTATTAAAATATATATTTTAAAATCTTGACTGAGTGCATTTACTTTTGTAAGTTGGGAGCAGCTGTCAACCGTTCTAATGAAAATTTATTCTGGAAATATATATATATTTTTTAATGAAAACTCAAGTTGATACGGCTATAATATCTCTCTTCGTGAAGTATATGTACTACCGGAAATGATAGTGGGCTTTATTAATGTGTCAACTCCATAATTTGGGCCTTGTCTGAGGTATATTCCAACCTTTTCATGGACTACAATTTTTACCCAATCGTCCAATCACTTTATGGATTGTCAAGATTATCCTGAGTTCCCTATCATACAACAATTTTGGATTCAGGGACAATTCGTATAAAAGACGATTTTTTTTTTTTGCCTAATATATAGCAGACACGGATACGTGATTATCAATTTTTTTTTAAAGTTAGAAAAAGCAGTAGCTATAATATTTTTTCCAAAATATTGTCAAGAGTAAAAATAGTTTTTTTTTCACATTTCACACGTTAACTATCGACAAGAAATTTTGGTTGCTCGTCTTGTACAACGATATTTAGAAAAATATTAGTGAAGAAAATTTTTCGTTAACTTTTAAGAGTAAAATCGTTTGATAAATTGTGTTTTATTTCATATTTTCTTTTTGGTACTGTATGAATTTTACTGTTCTGATATTTTAATTTCTCAGTTTTTTATTGTTATTTTTGTTTTTTTTTCAAGTTTTCACCTAACCTCATGATAATGAAAATTGAAAATTGTCCTCTGTTTACTTGAGAACAAATTAGCGTCTCATCTAAAATATTTATCGCATAATTTTCGTTTCTCTACTATACAGAGATTCTCATATTAAATGGATTAATTGTCATGCATGATGGCAAATTAATAGAATGTTTATAGCTACAGCCATGTCGTAAGTTCGTAATATACACTGCAGAAAAAAAATTAACATCTTTTTCGGATTTTTTTATTAAAAAAAAAGAAGTTAAGGGGTCCAACTCCTGACTTTATATTTCATTCAATCAAAATTTATGTTACAAGATAATGATAAATGAAAACTGAAGTTTGCGGCCTTGAATAAAACGATTTTGAATTTGGATAAGAGATGATTAATTGGGTCCACTTTATTCAACAAGTTTATCTTTCATTTTCAAAATATTAGACTGGTCTATCATTATCAAAATAAAACAAATGCTCCAATGTGCTTGCCTGCCATGTAGGCAAAAAATGTGTCCATGCTGCATTTAAAGTAGACAAGACATTATGAAAGCGTTTGTTCGATATACATTTCTTTACTTTATTAAGTAAATAAATATTCATAAATATTCTAATTTTGTAATGATTTAGATTTTTTTATTGAATTTTCAGAATTATATTAGTCATCGAATTGAATTATTCATCAAATAATATTACTATCTCTATTGTCATTTGTATTGAAGTTATAATTTTCTTTCAATATTAATTGTTACACGGAATGTTGTATGATTTAGAAGTATAATTGCTCTAATTTTTTTTTCTTATATTACTATCAATTATGAATTTTAATTTTTCTTAAATTTTAAAAGTCAACTTTCCACTAAATTTTATATTTATTTTACATTAATTATGTATTCATGATTAGAATTTATATTAATTGTTAAATTATCTTTATTTTTATTTCTTTTCTTTTCTCATCAAAATATATATTTTTATATTTTTAAAAGACATTATAGTAGTAACGAACGGGCAAGATACTAATATACTTTTTTTAATTCTAAAAATAGAATATCGGGATTAGTCATGTTACAGAATGTTACATACATTTATTTATTATATGTGTGGACAGGTAAGTCATAAAATAATTTATGTTAAACATTTTTCTACATGTAAACTTAGACGTAATTTTTATCTTTTTCATGAATAATTTTCTAATATTTTTCACTTTATTATAAATTTTGTATTTTCCCATAAATTAAAAAATAATAAAAAGATAACATTAAAAAATTGATTAAACATAACTAGCCGCAATTAAATGCGACAACATGTGACATGTCACATCCATACATATATCATGTAACCGGAGTCGTATTCTGGAAAATCACAATGATTGTGAGAAAATTTAAATACTAATTACTAATTTAGATATATCAAATTATTTATTATTATTAAATCAAAACAGTTGATACATGATTTTGATTTTACTGTCCAAATCAAAAGAAATGATATAAATTTATCATGTTACATCACTGATAAACACACCACAATATGACATTGCATAATTAATCGTGACCTGTATTATTATTTTTTTAACACATCACGTTACAGTTACAATACACAAGACAATAATTGTTCATGTCACTGTAAGGGTACGCCCTCGAATCGTGTTTTTCAAACGTTACACAACGTCACACTGTAAGGGTACGCCCTCGATTCGTGTTTTTCAAACGTTACACAACGTCACTTTTTTTTTTTTTTGCACTATGGTTCGTTCCATGCATCCTTGCTTCCGAGATTAGATCTAATCCGGGATCCGAGAAGTAAAAAAAAAACAAGGAAAAACGGGAGAAAACAGGGAGAAAGATGATGGCTTAACATGACTCAATTGCATACCAGCCACTAGCTGCCAGTCTTTAATGCTCGCATGTGGAGAATGTTGATAGCAAAATAAAATGAGGGATCCAATGCACATGAGCATCGGTGCCACGCCATTGTTAATTAAATTAAATCTTAAATACTTATTTTTTCAAAGTTTCAAATACCAGAATTATTCATCAAATATATTGTATATATCATGTTGTGTGTGTACAAAAAAATACTTCATTTCAATTTCATTTATATATAAATCAAGTGTTAACAAAATTAATGATTGGCCAATTTTATGATTTGATCCACCTCACTTGATGATTAACGAAACAAAGTTAAAATTTCCTAAAATTATATATATAGAGAGAGAGAGAGTGGAGATAGCGTGAGCTTAAGCTCACGGAGGCCTTCCGTGAGCTTAACTCAAAAAACATATTAAATCATCTCGAAATTTTAATTTATCATTCTCATTAAATTCTTTATATGAAAATCTCATGGGATGCAAAAATTTGGAGCGTTTTGAGCTTTTTAAGTCGCCGTTTTTAATTTTTGAAAATGATATTCAAGTATTGAATATATTATTATTATTTTTAGAGCTGATTTTCAAAAATTAAAAACGGTGACTTAAAAAGCTCAAAACGCTCCAAATTTTTACATCCCATGAGATTTTCATATAAAGAATTTAATGAGAATGATAAATTAAAATTTGAAGATAATTTAATATATTTTTTGAGTTAAGCTCACGGAAAATTCCGTGAGCTTAAAACTTCACGCTATCTCCACTCTATATATATATATATATATAGTTTGGCTACGGTGATTCCATAAGCACTCCGGCCAAGTGCTTATGGCTCAAATTTTAAAATTCTGCCCCCGAAATTTTAATTTACTATCTAAAGAAAATTCATATCATAATCTTGTAGATTATAAATTTTCATCACGTTTGGAGTTAGTTTACTATACTTAATAATTTTTGAAAGATAACAACATTTGGCCTATAAAAAATGAGTATTTTTAATTATTTTTAGAGTCATTTTTCAAAAATTACTAAGCATAGTAAACTAACTCCAAATTTGATGAAAATTGATAATCTACTAGATTATGATATGAAGAATCTTTTGAGATATTTAAATTAAAATTTTAAATATGAGATTTTAAAATTCGAGCCGTAAGCATTTCGGCAGCTCGAAATACTTATGGAATCACCGTAGTCAATCCCTATATATATATATATATAACTGAGATGATTCACATCTAACGGTTCAAGTTTTTAATTTTAGGTATATATAAATAAATAGACATGATGGACACTAATGCCTCTCTACTCAAAATATGCCTCGTGAGGATCCATATCTGCTATTATTCTTGGATAATGGTAGGGTTTTATTTTTAAATCTAAAGAAAGTATTTAAAAATTTTAAAAATAGAAAAAAAATTATAGATATATATTTTTTATTTGTAGATTGATAGCCCGTCAAATTTCATGTAATTTCATTAACTTATAATAGTCCATCAAACACCGTTAATTTGAAATCGTTATAAACATTAGTGAAAAACTGTTAAATTTAATAATCTTTGATGAACTATCAAAAATTAATGAGATTATATGAAATTTGAATGGGTGTCAATCTATAAGTAAAAAAATATATTTACAATTTTTTTTCTATTTTTAATTTTTTAGATTTAAAGGTAAAACTATTATTTTCATCAATAATAGCAGATTTAGATCCGCCTCGCGATCTCCCCTCCGAAATAAAAGCATTTATTCCTTTATTTTATTTCCTGTGGGAATTCTTGTTTAATAGTTTCTGTTGCGTTTTGCAAAATCAATTAATCAAATGCTAACCCACAGCACAGTATATGCTTGTTGTCGCATATGAGACTCCAGAGACCTCTGATATATCATATATATCTCACCGAATCTGTTAAAGGTATCAATGAGTCATGCCAATGCACGTGACTATGACTTGAGATTACTTCAGATCTGCACCTCTTAAAGTTAAACTTGTCTGGGAATAATAGAAATATATCAGGAAAGGAGCGAACATAGAGATGCGCGAATTAACATCAAAATCAATATATATATATATATATATATATATATATATCTAAAAAATATCAAAATAATTCAAAAAATATAAAATTTGATCCGATTATGATCTTTGCAAAACACAGAAGCGTTGTGTGCTTTATGTTCTATTTTTAATTTCAAGTCGGAAATAATCGATCCGAACCGTTCAATCTAATTTTCATATAAAAATCTATTAGTAAACCAAATTTTATATTTTTTAGAATTTTTTTGCTATTTTTCCTGATGAGGAGAAAAATGACTTGATGTAAGAATTATGGTTCATCCAAAAATGATGGTTTTCTCCCTATCCAAAAAAAATAACAAATAAATTTTAAAAAATATAAAATTTGGTTTACTAATAGATTTGATATGGAGATTAGATTGAGTGGTTTGGATCGATTATTTTTGAATTAAACTTAAAAATAGAGTGCAAAACACACAACGCTTTTGTACTTTGCAAAGCACCATAGCCTAATTATATATATATATAGTAAAAATTATGTGAGTTTAAGTTTATGGAGATTTTTCGTGAGGTTAACTCGAAAAAATATATTAAATAATTTTTAAATTTTAATTTATCATGCTCATTAAATTTTTTATATGTAAATCTTGTGGGATGCAAAATTTTAGAGTGCTTTGAACTTTTTAATTCATTATTTTTAATTTTCAAAAATTAGCTCTAAAAATTAATAATGAAATATTAAATATTTAAATATCATTTTTAAAAATTAAAAATGATGACTTACAAAGCTCAAAATACTTCAATTTTTTACATCCATAAGATTTTTATATGAAGAATTTAATGAGCATGATAAATTAAAATTTGAAAATGATTTGACGTACTTTTTGAGTTAAGTTCACTGAAGACCTCCGTGAGAATAAGTTCATGGTATCTTTACTCTCTCTATATATATAGAGAGAGAGAGAGAAAGTCTAAAATGTCACGCGTTGCACGGATACGTTCGTATACGATGTTAAAATCTCAAATTTTAAGTTAGAAATGACTGATCTGATCTGTTCAATTTATTCTCCATATCAAATTTTTGTGGAACCTCAAATTTTATATTTTTTTAAATTTTATTTGCTATTTTTTTGGATAGGAAGAAAATCATCATTATTAGAAGATTCAAAATCTTTAAATCATGTAATTTTCTCTTGGCTCAAAAAAATAACAAATACATTTTAAAAAATATATAATTTGATTTTCTACAAGAGTTAAATATGAAGAATAAATTGAACGATTTGGATCGATTATTTTTAGCTTATAGTTTGACATTTTAACGTGATACACGGACGCATCCAATGCACGTGACTAAACTTGAGATTACTTCAGATCTGCACCTCTTAAATTTAAACTTGTCTGGGAATAATAGAAATATATCAGGAAAGGAGCGAATATAGAGATGCGCGAATTAACTTGTACAACACGAGTTTTCAGATCGACTTCATACGCATACTTTCTAGTCTACTTTTAATATTCACAGCAAAAATATTGAATATAAATAATCTAAGATACATAATTATTAATCTGAATAATAAAACCAACAGCCTGAATAATAATTCAATTAATTTGCAACATTTATTATACATTGAAGTGATTTTTACCAATTCAAATTGATTTTTACTAACAAAAAACAGACTTCATCAAGATCTAGGACTAAATTATTAGTGACATACTGACATGTAAACTTATTTTCAACGACAATAATTTTCTCAAATTCTTATTTTTCAATTGTTACAAATAAATAAAACTAAAATCTGTACTAATAAACGTCAATGAAATTTCTGGTTATTTAAGAACTAAATAGGCTAATTAATTTGTTGATGGTTTGTGATGTATCAAGTATTAAAAAATTTAGAAAGAAAAATATTAATATTACTCAATTTGAATAATAAAGAGAATAAGTTGCATAATAAAATATTTAACATAAAAATGATTAAAATAAAGAAGAAGAAAAAGATTAAAATGAGACCGATAGAACAAGAGATGAGAGAAGAGAGTGAAGATAAAATATGACAGTGCTAAAGATGGAGATAAAATAATTAATAATAATAAAGTCTTTAATTTTAAATAAATTAGGTTGGATAGAAATAAAATCTAATCCGAAATCATAGAGATCAAAGATCTCAAATATTAAAAATGAATGATAATAATAGTAATAGTGATAATGATAATGAGAATTATGACAATAATAATATTAATGATGATGATGATATTAATAATAGTAATAATACTATTACTACTATGAGTAATAATAATAATAGTACTAAATGGTGGCGGAAAAATCATGGGCGCGAAGTTAAATAAAGTGAACCAATCTTGACGAAATTAAACTTGGGCACATTCAAAATTATCAAGCTATTAAAATCATAGTAAAAATAGCAAAAGATTATAACACTTTTCATAAATTAAGCCTAAGTATTGTTCTAAGCTTGCCTATGACTAGATCCGACTCTGTTAATAAATCTCTCGGTGATAATAAAAGTCCTTATTATAAAAAAAATTAATATGAATAATTAAGTTTTTGATGTGATTTTTAAAAAAAAAAAAAGTACTAATCTGAAAAAGAGAAATTGATCGACGGAAAAAAAAAAAAAAAAGGAGTCGGGTTAGGAAGAGGAGAGAGTAAGAATGTGTAACGGTCCTGAAGTGACTTAGGTTGCACAATCATAGATTCATAGTGTAGAAGATAATAGAGTGGAATTTGGGATAGTTCAAGGGTTGTCACTGGTCAAAACCAAGAAGTGATGTAACCACTGATAAAATCAGCAAATGAGAAAATATTATCATTTTTCCACTCCCCCTCTTACAATAGGATGCTCTATGTATATAGCCGAGCATCTTTCAGAATAACTAATAATATTTTGTTCAATGAATCCTAAACTGCTATATCAGATGCTTCAATTGACTCTTTGCTAATATCAGTTACTTTAACTATTATTTTGTTCTTTGTTATGTATTTTGTTAAGTCTTGTATAAATTATTGATCCGAGCCACTAATTATTAAATCCACTGTTTGATATGTTGATTCTAATTTTTAGCTTGTTTATATTGCATAACAACATTTATTATTTCTATTTCATCGCGCTCTGTCTCTTTACTTCTTCCTTTTTTACTGTTCCAACGATCGTCCATTGAGATTTATGATATGACATGATGCAGAGAAATAAAGATAATTAAGAGATTGGAGGTTTATTGGGCTTCAAAAATAAATTATCACAGACCCAATTTGGACAAGAGAGCTATAAAACAGTTATGTTATATTTATCTTTATCTTTTTTTTACCAATTGTACCGTTTTATATTACCTTTGGTATCAAGTGGTGTCACTCATGCATAGTAATAATCACTGTACAAGCAATCTCTCTTAATTATTAGAAAAGCAATCAATAAAATATTTTTCATCATCTTTCAATTCTCAATGTGGTTTTGGAGCACATTTCGATCCTATCTCACTGAGACATCAAAAGGAACAGCAGTAGCAAGAGGGGGCCAGAAACAAAACATCACTATTGGTGAGGAGGTCGACTGACTTAATAACTCGCCAAGACAAAGAATTGAGCTCAATCTAAAGGTTCTAATTTACAATGGTTCTAATTTACAATGATTCTAATTTAACGGTCTAATTTACAACGGTTCTAATTTAACGGTCTAATTTTTATGCAATTTACAACGGTTATAATTTAACGGTTTTGATAGACTATCAAATGATAATGAAATTACATAAAATTTGAATGACTATCAATCTAAAAGTAGAAGAACACATTTATAAACTTTTTCATTTTTAAGATTTTTTTGTATTTATTTAGAGGTTCATTGTCAAGGTTGTCAAAATAAACCATTGTCAACCAATCTCTTCTCATATAATAATACTAACATGATAATATAATAATAATAAATAATTATAATATAATAATAAAAATAATCATAATAATCATAATAATAATAAACAATATTTATATTTCATACTAATAATATAATATAATAAATCATAATCATAATATAATAATATAACATAATATAATCAAACAACAATCGTTATTCCGGCGAAAGTAAACCGGTATACCATCTATAGATTAGTATACTGAATTAGCTCTCTTCTACTTAGTTTAATATTCGTTTGATAAAATAATTTGTCACAATAATAATGTTATTTTTACTTTTTGTTATTTTATGGAGCGTCAAACAGGCACTAAGAGGGAGACGGAGAGAGAAAGGAGCGTGAAAACTTGACAAAAATTGGGGTCCTGACCGAACATTCAACCGGAAATTCAACCGGAATTGGTTCAATAGTATCGATTACAGAATGCCGAAACATTTTCCCTTTTGAAAAAAAAAATCGGAAGCTGAAATTTGTTACATTTTCTCTTTTATATGCTGTTAACAAATAAAGGTGTGAAACTCATGTTTATAACTAACATGAAACATCGGGAAAAAAGAAACTACTGGAACTCCGAAAGAAAAGACAACAAACAGGTATTCATGATCTATCTCAGATGCAACCCACAAGGTATGTATAATGTCATGTGCATTCTTATATGCCAACTGGCAGCTTCAGTGGTGGCCCAAGTACAGTTATTTCGTGTCTTGATACTATTGCAAGAATAATCGCACCATACCATACTGTACTAATTTAACAATATTTTTTGCCCGCGACTTCTCTCAAGAAGAGAAGGTCATTAAGCCCTGAAACTGAAGCCTCCATCAGTAACAAAAAAAAAAACTAAATCTATTTTTCAATGAGAAGGTAGAAATCCATGATTTCACCGGATTATTGCAAAAAGAACATTTTAATTGCAACCTCGCAGATAACTTCAAACTCCATTAGAGGGAATAACATAAACAAAGTTTAGCTTTTTGGCAGCTGTAAAGTTTTTAAACGCCATTATCATCTCTGCTCAGAAATCAATGTACCAAAAGCTTAGCTATTAATAGGGACAACTCCAATGCAACACCCAGTCTCATATCCATTAGATGGAATACAAAAACAGGCAGAGGCGCAGAGCCATAAATGAAACCATCAAAATTCACTATCGAATTATCATATATGAATAACACTATCCAGTAGTACAACAAATAAGACCAACAACAATAACATGATACTTATCCTCGAAACAAAACAATAACATGACACCAAAAACTCCACCAATCATAGAATATCATCTATAAACCCCCAAACATTAAAGAAAAAATAATGAATGGAACAAATTGGTAAACCAATTTTGGCCAATCAACTTATACTAGCAAGTCCTAACACACCTTGACCAAAACAGAACTAGGTTATGAATTTATTTATTCATATACTTATCAATTCATTAATGCTATATCATAACTTGTTAGATTACTACTACTCCAAACCCTAAACCCTCTTGTTAGGTTCAAATACATACTTGATCAGTGACTCCTTGATCGACAACAACTCAGGAAATTCCTTCTTCAGCTTGCTGGCATCCATCTCATTGTTACTCCGAGGTGCAACAATCACTTTCGCTTGTTCCTCCAGTGTGAAATTTGCCCACTTGAACTCAGGGTCAATGTACTGCTTGTACATCTCAAGGATCTCATTATGAGAGACAACCCCTGGGTTGGTAAAATTGTAGATGCCACGGCAATCCCGCTTGGCCAGTTCGACTGAAAGGGGAAGGAGCTCATCAAGCACCGTCATGCTGTTGGGGATGTTGACGACCTTGTTGTAGCGTGCAATTTTGGTGATGAAGTTACGTGGGTTGGAGAGGTCTGATGAGATTGGCATGCGAACACGCAGGGTGCATACGTTGTCATACTCTTTCAGGAGCTCTTCCACCTGAAAATTATTGTTGAAAATCAATGAGATTTGAAATTACCCAGATAGCTTCAGTGCCTAAAATTTGTGCTGCTAATGTGCCTAATATACCATGAAGTAAACATGTTTCCAATATTTAGATGTTGAAATCAAAACTTTAAGTTTTCTTGGAGTATTTAAAGTTGGGACATGTTTATAGAGTTGGGGTAGTTTTCATAGGAAATTCAGCATTTGGTGTGTGTGCAGCAACTTGATATTTTTTTTTTTTTTTTGCTCTGTAGGACTGAAATGCAAAAGAGTACTGTATAGTACAAGCACTATTAGAACTACTTCTAAACTTGGTATGTACATATCTTCATATTTAAATTTAATGGTACCATACAAGCTCCTCATTTTGCTAGTACAGAAATGCATGATAGGAAAGCAAGAAGAGTTACCAGCAGGTCGCATGAGTCTAGTGCAGAACATACAATAAGATAAATAAAGACATAATGAGCTTACCATAGCCTTGGTCTTGGAATAAAATGAGCCAGTAAAGTTTGGCTTATCTTCTTCCTTAAACCCGATTCCAGAACCCTCCAGGTGCGATGCATCGTATTCAAAAATACACCCAGTAGCAAAATTCATCATTAAAATGTTGTGTTCCCTGCATATGTCAGCTAGGTTAAGTGTACCAACCACATTGGTACGGATGGTGTCAGGCTTGTGCGATTCGCACCAGTCAACATTGGGCCTGCCTGTCACCCCAGCAGCATTAAAGACATGGGTCGGCTTAATGGTTTGGATATCTGATAATAGCTGTGACCGTTCTTCCAACCTCCCCTTACCGTACTCATACATTATACCTTGCTTATCACAAATCTTACCAAGAAGGCCACCGATCCAACCAGTTCGGCCATAGATCAAAAATTTGAGGGAATTCTGTTTTTTGGGTGTACCACTGCTCTTTGGGGTTGGTACCACCATCTTGGATTGGTTATCAGTGAGTTGATTTACCATCCCCTTGGAGTCATCTGACCCATCAGACGAGCCAGGCATCATAAGCATTCGTGGGTGTGGAATAAGTGCACCTGATACATCACCCCACCAATCAGGATTCGAGGTGTACCAGTCCATGGTCTTCTTCAAACCTTCCTCCCAAATGGTACGCTCGGACCAGCCCAAATCCTTCAACTTCTGGTCATCCAGGAAGTACCTCTGATCATTGAACGGGCGGTTCTCAACAAATTTAATCACACTATTAGGGTCCAAATTGAAAAGCTTGCAAATATCCTTCGCCACATCAATAACCCTTCTCTCTCTTTTGGTACCAATGTTGTACACATGACCAACCTCACCCTTGTGAAGAACCACCTCAAATGCCTCAGCTACATCCTCGCAATAAAGATAACTCCTCACATTTGACCCATCCCCATGAATAGGCAATGGCTGTCCCTTCATCGCAAGGAGAATAAATTTGGGAATAAGCTTCTCAGGGAATTGGTTCGGGCCATACACATTATTCCCGCGAGTTGTAATAACTGGTAGTCCATATGACCTGCCATATGCCATGACAAGCATCTCAGCTCCAGCCTTAGTGGCAGAATATGGATTAGTTGGCAACAATTGAGATGCCTCATGGTTTCCCACAAGTGCATCCTCCTCAGTCTCACCGTACACCTCATCCGTGCTCACATGAATAAACCGCTTCACCAGACCTGTTACCTTGCATGCCTCCAAAAGTACGTGTGTCCCATAAATATTGTTCTTGGTGAACTCAAATGAGTTGCCAAAAGAGTTGTCGACATGGGTCTGAGCAGCAAAGTGCATGATGGTGTCAATGTTCTCAGTGATGAGGAGATAATTGACAAGGTCAGCACTAGCAATGTCACCCTTGACAAACTTGAAATTGCCGGAGGAACGGCAGGGGAGGAGGTTCTTGAGACTGGAGCAGTAATCAAGCTTGTCAAGCACCACAATCTTGTATTGCGGGTAATTGCGGACCAGACGGTTTGCCACATGAGAGGCAATAAAGCCAGCAGCACCCGTAATTAGGATGTTCTTTGGAGTGTAATTTGCCATTGTTCAAAACCTGATCCCAAAAAAGAAAGGAACAGTACATTTTTTTAAAATTGTAAGATAGGAAACGTGCCATTACTTATTTTAAAAAAGTTCTACACAAATTTAGTAAAAGCAGTTAAAAGTGTCATTATTTGTTTCAAAGAAATTAATGAAGCACCATTCATTCTTCTATTACAATTTTATTTGAACAAAATCAACATGTAAATTAATGGGGACTTCGCCAAGAAAAGACAACATATTAATTTCAGGACAAAGTGAAGAATTTCAACATATCATCTAAAGTCATGGGTGATGACATTCTTTTTTGGAAAACTTGAGAGATAATTCCTGAAAGCTGAGTAACCATTATATTAAAAACAGGAGAACCTATAAGGTTTCATACAACATTATATAGGCTTAAAGGAAAGAGAAGTTGATTGATCCCTTGGTTCCGTCGAAAGAGAAATGGGTGATCGAGTAAGAACGTAGTACACAATTTAAATAATGAGAAATCCAGGTCACAGGTATCATTCTCTCCATGAATAAAAAAACTAAATTAGATCTATCGGTGGCAAAAGGACACATAACATGATTAAAAATAACCGAATTTTGGAAGCATGCTTAAAATTGATAATCACGGCGACTCGTATTAGAATAATACCCAGATCTGCAGAAGATATGATACTAAATTAGGAGTACTTACAAAATGCCGAAAAACGAGACCAGATTTAATAGAGAAGAAACAATTCAGACAAATAAACCATTAAGCATAGTCGAATCATGAAAAATTAATGACAAAAAATGTCAGTATTACGAAACAACGCTCTAGATCTAGAACACGCTAGCCAAAACAAGCGATCGCTGACAAAAATGTGCAGTTAAACTCTCAATTTCAATTTTGTGAATTTCACACGACCAATGGCAACAAAACTTCATATGAAATAAATGAAAAAGCAACAGAATACTGGAAGCTGAAACCTCAGATTCAATTTTAAGACGAACTCCGACTTAAACCAATCGGAAAAGGTAGATTATTCAAGGATCAAGAGGGAGGTGTACCAGATTTGTCGCCTCGTGAGAAAGAGGAAGAGAATGTTCGTCCGAGGAGAGAAGAGAAGGGAAGGGGTGTATTTATATATAGTAGAGAAAGGCGGAGAAGCCTCCGTTTTCACGAGAGATGCGGTGTGCGGTGGTGCTGATCGGTTTAAGAAACCTGGCGCAAAATGGCTAATTTTTGGGCGCTAGATATAGAGCGACGAAGAGAGAGAAAGCGGGGGTCATAGAAACAAAAAGGAAATTACAAGAGACGAAAATATCTCTGAAAAAAATAATAAGGAAGGGACACAGAACGAACGGAACGAAAGAGAGCCCAGAGTACAAACGAAAGGTGAGCTTCGGATGATGGAAAGAAAATTTAAAATCGAAAAACGTTCTTGAATTTTCATAAATATTTTCCAATCTCAAGATCACGGCAAACTTAAGAAGTCAAAAATAATTCAGTAAAATTATAAAAAAAACGTTATATAGTATATTAATATTGTGATATAATTCGTTTCTTATGATGTGTATTTTATGTATCAAAAATTTTAAACATTTTAAAGGGAAAAAATGTGAATTATTGAATAATTTAAGAATAATTGAGATACATTCTGAAATATTTATCAAAATTTTAGGGACTATTTCATGGCCGGTTCGACAAACTTTTTGTTCATATATCTTCTTTAAATACTCAATAATATAACAAAAATTAATAGTTTACAAATTATTGACAAATTTATTATTATTGTCAACCATCGAATATGTATTTGTATTTTTGAACTAGATATTTGATTCCTGTCCAAGCGGTCATATCTAATATGTACTGATTCAGCATCATCTTTTGATCATACAATTTTTTTTAAATTTAGAAATTATCATTTTTTTCTCCTTGTTCTACTGTGATAACTTTTTTGACACGAACAAGAATAGCTCAGATAAAATTTAATCCCTTAAAAAACTGAAGTTTCATCTCAATCTCTTTTATCTAGTTGGTGTAAAGAAAAACTACCATATTAGATTTCGAAAAAAAAGTTGATGTTTTCTAACAATAAAAAAATGTTTCCTCGGTCATACTTCAGCTTAACTGAGGTGACAACTTTCGGAACACAGATTGAATTGGTAATTTGATCTTTTCAAAAAAAAAAAAAAAAAGAATTGGTAATTTGGATAATACCTTTCATGTCATGACATTGACACATTGTATGGATCAAGTCTTCCCACCGGTAGTTACAAGGAAACCGTACTTTTGTGTTTCTTTCTTTTAATCCTTTATGAAGCCAATTGAATTGGGTAATTTTTTTTGGAGGTTGTTAAAAATATTTTATCAAATCTATTTTTTATCATTAAATTTTTATTTATGCGTTTTTACTCATTAAATTTTATTATTATCCAAATTTGATTATTCTGTTTTTTTTTATTTAAACTTAACAGATACATTGCATGATCACATAGATTTTTTATTTTTATTAAATTGTCAAGATTGATTATTGAAATTGTTAATGTCCTATTTATGTTAGACGGCAATGTTTTTTTATGTCAATAAAGAAAATAATTTATTTTATGTGTTTGCCCGAGGAATTTTGTTCTTTATTTCAGATTTATTATTTTATAATAGAAGTTCGGTACTTATGACTATAATTATTCCAGTTTGTATAATTTTATTATTAGAAACAACAATAAAATCCTCTTATTTTATTTCGATAATTAAATTATTAGGGGCACATTTAAAACATTCTAAGTCCTATTTTTTTATAAAAGAAATAAAACAGAGGAAATTGATTTAGTGTTACACTTTTAATTTTGATATAAAAGTTCACACGTGTAAAATAAAAGTCATATAACCGACATAAAAATTAAAATTTAATAACTAGAAATGAATAAATAGAATTTCGGTGAATGAAACGGGCAACTCCAAAAAAAAATTATCCGAATTAAATTTGACCATTTGTACAGTTTAATAGTTAATACAGTAAACCGGTAGTGTCCTGGTGGTATGCACTGATTGAGATGGTGAGGAACTCTTGGACTAACTCGGAGATTTCTTTGAAAATTATTGTTTCTTTAATGCATGGCAGTAAAGAATAATATGAATGCATGTGAACAGTAATAGCATAAATAGATAGCTATATTTTGAAAAAAAAAAATTGATAGTATAAGCTTCAACTATGTGCAATGCATGCATAATTAGTTGGTGCTAAAATTCCAGCTCATATATCCCAAAGGTAATGATAAGAGCATATAGAAAATTTGAGTTTAAAATGAAGGTGGCAATCGGGCAGGTAGGGTCGGGTCGGGCGGATCGGGTCAATTTGACTTTTTAAAAGAAATTAGGTCGGATCGGATCGGGTCAGGGTCGGGTCGGGTCGGGTCAATTTATATGTTGTGTTTTTTCATATCTTTGATAGATTTCGATTAGATTGCGGTTATTTAATCTTGGGTCAGGTCGGGTTCAGATCGAATCGGATCAATTTGACTTTTTTAAAAATTAGATCATATCGAATTTAGATCCGAACAAATCAGATAAATTTCTCAGATCGGGTCGGATTCTGCCACATCTACTAATAACAAAAATGTTTACTCAGATAAGTAAAGACGGATACCCCGCCCCCCTCCAAAAAAAAATTAATAATAAAATAAAACAAAAAAATTAATAATAAATAAAATAAAAATAATAATAATAAAATAAAACAAAAAAAATAATTTGCAGACCATATGCAACCTAGAGAAAGGGGCGGAGCCACATGTAAAGTGGGCATTTGCCGATGCTTTCTTAAAATTATATATGTGTTTAAATTATAAAATATAATTATAGATTAAATATGAAATATGAAATTATGTTTCATCCTGAAAATTGTGTTCCATTCTATTTGATATTTTGGCTCCTCCCTGCCTAGAGAGAGACAGGAGTAGGGCTAGCAAAACAACTGGTAGCTCGTGGCTCATTCGTGATCGATTCATTATTAGCTCGCTCGTTAGTGAACCGAGCCGTTAACGAGCCGGCTCGTTAAACTCGTTAAGTTAATGAATTGAGCTTGATTTTTGGTAAGCTCGGTTCGTTAGGGTCGTTTGACTCGGTAAACTATTAATATTTATTATTTTTATTATTTTTATTATTTTTATTATAAATTTTTAGTATAGTAAGTAATTTATAGTATGTCATGTATTTAAACTATTATATCAAATTTATATGGAATATATTATTATTATTATTTTATTAATTTTTATAAAATTTTGATATAAAATATTATAAAAAGTATTATTAATTATTAAATAAATCTTAATGAGTCTTAACAAACCAGTTTGGTTAGCTCGTTAACTTAACGAGTCAATCTCAAGTCATAGTTTTTGACTCGAAAGTAGTTAACGAGCCAGTTTGGTTCGACTCATTACGCTAATGAACCAAGCACAAACTTAGCCTAACTCGACTCGGCTCGGCTCGTTTTTACAGTCCTAGACATAGGACTGGAGGCAACCGTGAGAGAGAAATTAATTGAAGAGATGGACCTCCAATAATCTCCGCAGAGCAATTAAATGGATGGCCAGATGGTTAATTTCCTACGATCCAATATGATCATTGCAGATGTGGGCGCTGGACCGCTGGTCGAGTACAATTAAATATTTAAATGTGTTTGCAGGTATGAGACACTGAATAATTAAATTCTTTCACCAACCAATAATAAAATACATAACATGCATTTATGTGAAAGGTAATTTTTTTTTCTCTTTCACCCTCCAATGAGAATATTACATGTCATGTAAAAGATTAAAATGTTAATTTCGGAGAAAAGGAAGCTTTATCTACCATCTAGTCAGTCACAATTTAAGAACAATTTTGCCAATAATTGAGATAATTGAGAAATCAAAATTTTAGTGAATAATTCAAGGACAATTCGGCAAACCTTTTAGTTCGTATGTTTACTCGAGAATGTATTAAAAATCAACAGTTTAATTACAAATTATTCATAAATTTTATTACTCTAATCAACCATCGAATATGTTTAATAGGTACTGATTCCACATTATATTTTAGTCGGTCATATAATCATACTTCAGCTTAGCTGAGGTGAGCTTTAAGAACTCAGGTTTAATTGCTACAACACCTTCATGCCTTCGTGCTAGAAAAAAAAAATCTGCGTGTGAAATTTTCTTAATTTTAATCATAATTGTATTTGGCACTATTTTTATTATGAATAAATGATGCATTTTCCTTAGATATAGGTTTATGTCTAAATTAATTATAAAGACTTTTAAATTTTTAAATAAAATAAAATCATTATTTAATAAAAATATTTAAAAATATAATAATTTTTATTATTTGGGAGATCACAAGTTTGAAATCCATATGAAGGTCTTTTATTAAAAGATTGATAGTTCAGACTATCATCTCTACTAAAAAATATATTTTTTCTTTTCTGAATAAGTTTGTACAATTAGTAGTTTCTTTTATTGCAACAAAATGCAATAATAATTGTTGTCTAACTCATTTGATACATCATTTTTTTAGAACTCCTATTAATGCATGGTAAAATAGCAAATAGAATAAAGAGAAAAGCTATTTTGATCGAAATTTCCATCATTGATTCTTTGAACTTTTAAATCTTAACCATTGTTTAAAAGAGGGATATTTCAGACATTATATATTATTTGATAACATTAGTATAGATTGTATAGATTTTTTAATTAAATTATCGAGAATGACCGTTGAAATTGTTATTGCTTTACGTATGTTACACGGCAGTATTTTTATGTCAAAATAAGAAATTTATTCCTTTGATAATTAATACTAATTATGTTTTCCGATTAATTATGTTTTTGAAGTAATTTTATAATTAATACTAATTAAATCTTAAATATATATTATTTATATACTAATTAAGATTAATTAATATTTTATTACTTAAAATGATATAAAATTAATTAGTAAATATTTAATTATTTTATACGAGTCGGGTCGGGTCGACCTGTGACCCGTCGGGTCGGGTCGGGTCGACCTGTGACCCGTCGAGTCGGGTATGGATCAAAAAATTTTGACACAAATTTAATCAGGTCAGATTTGAATCGGATAAAAAAATAAAATAATATGATCCAACCCGACCCGATCCATTAAACCCCTAGTTCATACGTTAGTATAGATTATATAGATTTTTTTAATTAAAATATCGAGAATGACCGTTGAAATTGTTATTGCTTTACGTATGTTACACGACAGTACTTTTATGTCAAAATAAGAAATTCATTCCTTTTATGTGTTTGGCCGAGGGCTTTGGTTCTTTATTTTAAATTTTGTTCAGAGACATTATTTTATAAGAAGATCATTCCTTATATTGCTAAAATTATTTCAGTTGGTAGAATTTAATTATTAAGAAGCAATAAACTTTTTTATTTAAATAATTAAAATATTAGGCGCAATATAGAGAGATAGACTATTGTGAAAATTTTTGTATTTCAACCGATATGCAAACAAATCAAAAAATATATTTTAAAATATAAAAATTTTAATTTATGTTTTCCATTAAATTATTCATATGAAAACCTCGTGGATGCAAAAATTTGAGTGTTTTGAGTTTTTTAAACCACTCTTTTGAATTTTTGAAAAAAAAATAGCTCTAAAAATAATAATAAATATTCAATGTTTGTGTTGTTTTTTCAAAAATTCAAAAGATTGACTTAAAAACTCAAAATACTCCAAAATTTTGTATCCCATAAGGTTTTTATATGAAGAATTTAATCGAAACCATAAATTAAAATTTTTGAGATTTTAAAATATAGTTTTTGATCTGTTTTGCATATCGATTGAAATACAAACGTTTTCACAATAGTCTACCTCTATATATATATATAGAGAGAGAGAGAGAGAGAGAGGTTGGCTAAAATACAACACGTTGCACGAATGCACCCGTGCACCGCTTTAAAATCTCAAAATTTAAGTTAAAAATGACTTATCCAAACCGTTCAATTTATTTTTCATATCAAATTATTGTAGAAAATCAAATTTTATATTTTTTGAAATTTTTTGGGTAAGAAGAGTTGCTTTTAAGAAATTTGGATCGTCCAATTTTGATGATTTTCTTCTTACTCTAAAAATAATAATAAATTTTCAAAAAATATAAAATTTAATTTTATACAAAAATTTGATATGAATAATAAAACATTAAATTTTGCATCCCACAAAAATTTTATATAAAGTATTTAATGAGAATTTAAATTAAAATTTCGAGATAATTTAATATATTTTAACCAACCCTCTCTATCTCTCTCTCTCTATATATATATATATTTGGGTTATGGTGCTATACATACCACGAATTGAATCTATGCTATGGACCGATTCTCCTTTCTCAAAGTCTAAATGGTTTATCCGAATCACTCAAAATATTTTTCATATAAATATCTAGTTTGGATCAAATTTTATAATTTTTAGATTTTTTTACTATTTTTTAAATAGTTAGAAAATCAATCTTTTTGGATGGCTCATAATAATTAAATCAAGTGATTTTCATAAGAGCCATTTAAACGTTAAAACAGATGTCATGTAAATTTGGATAAATATAAAAAATATACTGAAAATAAATTTAACCATATAGACAACTAATTACGGTGGTCAGTGTCTCGGTGCCGTATGTACCGAGTAAGATGTTCTTTGAGCAACTCGTGGTCCGACACAAGTAAATTCACGGTCCGATACAAAACGTAAATTCGTGGCCCGATATAAGTAAATGTGCTGATGTTATTAAGGCACTGATAAAATTAAATCTTTTCACCTACCAATAATAAAATACATAATATGTAAACGATAATTTTTTTTTCTGTTTCACCCATGGACCCAAAGTACATGACATCGAGAAGGTAAAAAGTTCAAGAAAAAATATCAAATATCTCCGACTACTTCCTATCAACTCTCTCATCATAACTGAAAAATGAATCCCTTAAAAAATTACAGCGCGTGAAGTCCGCGTGTCAGTTTTGATGGATAAAATAAAAAACAATATCGAGGGCATTGTATCACCATCCAAAGTTAAATCTCTAAGAAAAGGAAGCAGTATAAAATATCTTGTAGTACAATTTAAGATTAATTTTGCGAATAAATTGAGATAATTCTTAAATTTTTGTCAAAATTTTTGTGAATAATTTCTGAACAACTCGATGAACTTTTTAGTTCGTATATTTTATGCAACGATATACAAAAAAAATCAATACTCTACAAATTCTTTGAAGTAAATAGATTATAATTATTCATAAATTTTGTTACTATAATCATCCATCAAATATTTCTCTGAACCAGATCTAATTTTGTGTAGAAATAAAAAAGACTTCACACACAATAATTAATTCTGATCGGTCACCTAGTGCATTTCGTTCATACCCGTGCTTTTGTGCGTGTTCAAAATATTTTATTTTTTCATATTTTAAGAATAAATGTAATATAATATTAATATATTCTATTCTATTAGGGATTACTGATAAAAAGTTATATAAACATGAATTATATATGATCATTGGATTGCATACCTGCTTCGGAGATCCTTTTTTTTTTTAAAAAAAAAGAAGAAGATAAGTTTCTTCTATAAAGCTTCTTGGCGAGCAGGCTTTGTGATGTTTTGCTGAATCATTAATTGGAATAAATATAGGGGGGAAACAATCAAAAGCTTGTTGGCATATAGTTATAACTTTCAAACACATGTAATAGTAAAAAAAAAATTTACTTTCAGAAAAATAATTTTTTTAATCCCGAACTCGTATATTGGCTGTTTTTTTAGACCAACTAGAAGGAACCGGGATTTTTATTTGGTCCCTCTGATTTTTTTTTTTGTTGCTTAGGAACAGGGATTTTTATTCGGTCCCTAAGATTTTAGTTTTTTTTTCAGAAATCTGTTAAAAACTATAATTAATTTTTATTTTATATTTTTTTCAGGATTTGCTGATTATATAACCCCACCCTTCTTGCTCCTCCAGCTCCATTATTTTTTCATCCATTTTCCTCCGATCATCATTGTTAGATACTTGAAAAACTATTTTTTAAAAAAATTTGTTTGAACAAATCAAGAATAGATCTGTGTTTCTCATCTTTTTCATATCGCTCTCGTAAGTTTTTTTTCTCATTTCTTTACTATATTTTTTATAAAAAAAATAGAAAGAAAATTTCATTAGATTTTACTGATATTTTGTTCAGGGAAATAAATATGATACTAATCAATGTATGCTATGGGGTGAAACTTTGAAGACATCAACATGTGTGGATTATAGCAATGCACAGTTGTGTCAATGATGGTATTAGTCTCGATGACTTGAAGAGATAACTTCATACCGAGTTGAGATTGCTCCCAAGTCATTTCAATATGACAATTAGAGCAAGAATCAACACAACACAACCAGACTAAGGTCCTTCTATACATTATATTGGATGAAATCTGAAAAAAATTGGACAATAATAAAATCGATCGTGCATCAAGTAGGCGGGTTTCGCACACTACAATTACTTGTAGAATCAGAACCAATTACAATCCCTGTGGTAAGGTTGAATTAATTAGGGAATGACTAATTAAATGTCAATGTTAAAAATCTCAATTAATTAGGCTTCTTTGTAATCATATACTTGTTATGTGTTCTTTCAGATGATTGGATCCGTACGCCTATGAAAGTCCATATTTCACATTGAAATTTTTCAAAAACAAATGGCTAGGTCATTTTTGAAGCTTCGGCAACTGAAAAGATTGGCCTCTGTACCACCATGTATTTCTTAGACCGGACCCGATGAAGATCAACAAGGGCATGAGGAGAAAAATAAAAATTTCAATGATAGTAAATGAAATACAGGACCGTATCAGCAGAATTCTAAGTCAGTCACAAAGTCAAAGACGTGTGTGTGAATGTGATAAAATATGAATTTTCATGCATTGGATTATTTTTTATTATTAAATCATAACCGTTAATTAATGATCGAACAGTTCAGAATAAAATAACCATACAACTCCGCAAATAATCTCTTTTGGGATACCATTTCTTGCGAACAGAGGTGCTATTGCAAACACTATCCGTTCATATTAAATACAAATATTTAATTGTTTTTTATTACTTCATGTTAAATACAAATAATTTAATTACTTTTTATTCGTTATGAGGTAAAAACTTTCAAAAAAGAAAATGATCAAAATATTAAAATACTAAATTATAAGTATTGTTATCCAAATTGTTTGACAATGATAATAATCATCAATAATAACAAAATATTTTTCATTTGGACAGACAAAGCATTCAAATTATTTTTTGAAAAATTATTGCTTTTCTATCAAGACTTTAAAAAAAAAGCAAATTAATGAGTGAACTCTTTTTTAATGTGTTTCTACCTAAATTATGAATTGTAGAGAGCATATGACAGTGACGGACTTTGAACCCAAAATCTAGGGCCTAAAATAATTTATATATATTTTAGATACCGGCACACCTCATCTCAAATTTTGAGGGGACTAAAATTAAAAAAAAATATATCACAATTACACTGCAAAATGTCATAAATCTTTAGCAAGTATATTAATTTTCAAAAAAAATTGGGGAAGGAGGCGGGGGCCTCTCTGATCCCTTCTAAGATCCATCATTGACATATGATATTATTTTTATTTAAAATCAATTATTCGATAATGAAAGTCTTAATAAAGCTTATTGTCTATATATTCCTTTTCAACAATAACTGCAATACTATTTATTAAAAAAATTATGTAAATGAAACAAATTTAAATTTAGTAAGTTACTTCTTTTGCTTTTGTTGTGCATAAGAATATCTAAGTTAAGAAACATATACGATTACGCAGATTTATATTTTTAATTCTTCAGGAGTGCATACATAGAAAATTAAAAGTTAAAGAAATTTAAAAGGACTTAAATTAAGAAAAGCATTAAAACTATTCTGTGCGAATATTTGTGTGAATAGATACCATTTTTTATTTAAAAATAAAATAAAAATTCGTGGAATTTAAAATGATTGGTTGGTTTTTTCGATGGGATAGTATGATCCAATTTTTATTTTTCGATCCAGAACTTGGTTTTTTCATGTGGCCAATTTAGACATAACTGTGGAGGAAAAATAAACAATCACTCTATATTTCACGAAAATTATTTTTTCTAAAAATAGAAAAACAGGGAATAGATATCAAGTATTTTTTTTTCTATATTAGAAAAAGACGCACTCAAACAACAGCTGGTTGGTATGGACTCTTTCTATGTGACAGTGGTCGCCTGACCCCAGTTGGCCCCACACGGTGTTTCCGAACTGTAGACACGGTTATCCACTGCTCCCGGTTCACCACCTCATACGAAAGTAACGCAACACACATTTATTGATGTTTGATTTGTCATTATACCGTGGCTTTGATTATTCTAAGTAACGTGTTGATTAACGATCAACTTCAGATTTTTCTCAAATTATATCCAGCAAGCAATTTAATTTAATTCATTTTTTATTATTTTAATTTATTAATAAAGAGAATATATTCATTCCCTTCTTATTCCAAGTACTCTCCTCTCCAAATTATTTCCCTATTTTTTAACCTAGAATTAGAACAATTAGAAGTCGTCCTTTGGACAAATCAGAATCATTGGACTTGACAACTGTTAGCATGCAGCTCCTTGAAAACAATATAACAAATTAACAACCAATTCCATCGTACATCAAGGACGCAGAATTTGTACTACATTGTTAATAACCATTAGAGTTGTTCTTAGATTCCTCAGATTGTTAGCTGTAATTTCTGTCGTTTTTTTGAACTATCGTATAACCAGGTTTTATGTTAGTTAGCATTAACTGTGAAAAAATAATGACAATTTAATAAGGGTGTGAAAAAAGAATGACAATTTAATAAGGGTGAGGATCTCTGACAATGGGTTATTTAGAAAATCTTAACAATAAATTTTTAAATAAAAACAAATCTTAAAAATAAAAAGATTATAGATATATTTTTTACTTATAGATTGATAATGTTTTAAATTTTATATAATTTCATTATCATTTTATAATTCATTAAAGACCATTAAAATTTTATATAATTTACAACGGTTCTAATTTAACAGTTTTTGATGGACTATCAAATAATAAATAAATTATATAAAATTTAAAATATAATAAACTTTTTTCTATTTTTTAGATATATATATATATATATATATATAAGCTATATACCCGTTCATTAAAATATTATAAGATAAAAAAATTCATATTTATCTAATATTAAATTATAAATTCACCAAATTATAGAGAAAACATATAATAAAGACTATATTTAATCTTGGATGAGATTTTTGCACAATATGAGTTAATGATTCATGATTTTTATGGCAAGAAAAGTAAATTATTCTAACATATATTATCACCATTAATTCCTTACCAAATATGCACAAAGTTGCTAAATAAAAAAATAAAAATTATGGAAATAATAGTATATAAGGGAAAGAAATGGAGAGAAAGAGGGGATCAATGGACGCGATCATATACGTTCGATCAACCAACAATAAATATTATTCGTCTAATTGAGGGATAAAATGGGTATAATAAAAATTTACCATGACAAAAATGGACCCTCCAATTCTTAGATGCTTTATATAATAGTATAGATATATATATTTAAATGTTCATTGTTAAGATTGTCAAAACAACCCATTCTCAACCCATTTTCAGAAAGAGAGTTAGATTTCCTGCCCCCATGCCACATCAGAATTGTTAAAAATCTTTTGACCAATCTGCTGACAGTACGTTTTATGAATGATTTCAAGCTGTCTCTTCTATTTCATGCACATTTCAATGCTTTTAATTATATTTCTCCTCTTCATTGATTCTCCCTGTAGAAGCCTGGAGGGTGCTGATTCAAACTAGTTTTTTTAGTATTTTTCTTTTCTTTTTTCCTTTATTATCAAAGTTATTACATTTTATTTATTTTATTTCATTTGTCCCTCGCACAGTGCAATCATGAATTGCTACTCTTCATTCAATATAATAGTAGTATGCTTATAGATAAGAAAATAATATATTATAATATACATGAAAATTAGAATAATATCACCAACTATCACCACAAAAAAAACAGTAACAATTGTTTTTACCATTTAATAACGGTTTATGGACCGTTATTGAATGAGAGTTTACTAAAACTATAAAAGAACCGTTATAAAATTGCGTATCTATCAAATCGGGCGGGATACATTCAGTAGCGGTTTTTAGATAAAAACCGTTACTGAATCTCGAGTTACAGTAACGGTTTTTACATAAAAACAGTTACTGAATCTTGCGAATCAGTATTGGTTTTTACATAAAAACCGTTACTGATTATAATAGCGTTGAAAATTTTTTTTATTATACTTTTAGTAACGGTTTGTTCTCACAACCGTTATTGAATACAATTATAATTTTTTTATAATTTTTTTTATTTTTTTTTACACCTTTAGTAACGATTTTTATCAAAAAAACCGTTATTGAATATATATTTTTTCGGAGCAAACTGTTTTTCTGGCCGGCCCAATTTATGCTAGCTATATGCATAATTTATTTACACATACCAGCAGAAACTATTACTAAATCAATTTTTTTATTTTTTGAACACTTTTGATAACTATTATTATTAAATAACTATTACTAATTTTTTTTTAAATAAAACTAAATTTTATTTTTTTAACGTTCTTGAACTAAAATATTGAAAGAAAAGAGATTGAATAACTAAAGAACAACAGTATAACATATTATTTATTTATTTAATAATTAATATGAAAGAAATATAATTATACATCAAATAAAATAATATTTACTCAACAATACGTATATCTTGCTCATGCAATAATGTGAAAATCTATACTATTATATAAAGCATCTAAGAATTGGAGGGTCCATTTTTTGTCATGATATTTTTTTATTATACCCATTTTATCCCTCAATTAGATGGATAATATTTATTTTTGGTTGATCGAACATATGTGATCGCGTCCATTGATCCACTCTTTCTCTCCATTTCTTTCTCTTATATACTATTATTTCCATAATATTATTTTTTTATTTAGCAACTTTGTGCATATTTGGTAAGAAATTAATGGTGATTATATATGTTAGAATAATTTACTTTTCTTGCCATAAAAATCATGAATCATTAACTCATATTGTGCAAAAATCTCATCAAGATTAAATATAGTCTTTATTATAGGTTTTCTCTAAAATTTGGTGAATTTATAATTTAATATTAGATAAATGTGAATTTTTTTATCTTATAATGTTTTAATGTTTAAATAAAAAAATCTGCTGCAACGCGCAGGTATATAGCTAGTCTATACAATTTATAAGAAAAAACAGAAAAAAAAACACAAAAGAACAGAAAAAAACTTCAAATGCGTTTTTTCTGTTAAACCTGTAGATCTCTTCGTGAGCTTTCATGGCCGTGTAGCACGCCTCAATCAGAGTTTTCTATCAAAAATTATGGCTGTTTGAAGTTGAGATAGTCGGATTTTGATTTTTATTTCTTCTATCTGATCTCTTCTTTCTCTCTCTGTCTCTCATCTCTCCCTTTATATGTGAAAAATGGATGAAAAGGAGTTGGTAATATGTGAAACTTTAGTTTTTGATTTTAATTTTTACAATAATGAGCGCTAGGATTAGAAACTTTTAATAACAGTTTATACTAAAAAATCGTTGCTGAAATAATCAATAACGGTTGTTAAACAATTATTATTTATAACCATTATCAAATATTACCAAAATATCAAATATTACCAAAATATCACCGACCTTCTCTACTAACGGTTTTCTTAATATACTGTTAGTAATTGGGTGTTAACAAAAGTCCTTTCTGTTGTAGTGTATATAGAACTTTCAAATTTTTTTTTGTAATACACTAATGTCATCGAATAACAAATCTTTCTTTTATTTTATCCCTTTTATATGTACTTTCATACCGGGGTAGAGCTCGAATATGCAGCTGTAGTATTAATAATAAAGCTAATTTTGCTATGGATTAGAAGGAATTGTCATTAATTTATTAATCAACGATAATGATTTTTACTCATTAACCTCCCTTCTTTGAGCACCCAGAAAAAAATTGTCTTAACCATCTAATACTTAAAATTGAATAATCTAAAATTATTTTGACCATTACATAATCTCTCTAATAAGGATATAGGATTATTTGACAAAAAGGAATAAGAATATAGGATTTAGTAGTTTAAATTAAAACAGGTATTACTTGTTTGTAAAGTGACCGACTCCACCATATGCTACCCCCACACACAACAATTTGTATTTAATTAGAGCAATACAAAACGGATCGGAATATAAGAGCATCTGTATCTTTTTGTCAAATTAATTATTGAATTTTAATTGACAATT
This sequence comes from Schoenoplectus tabernaemontani, assembly GCA_037127355.1. NCBI lineage: Eukaryota > Viridiplantae > Streptophyta > Magnoliopsida > Poales > Cyperaceae > Schoenoplectus > Schoenoplectus tabernaemontani. The sequence continues at coordinate 13,357,357 of CM073740.1, forward strand.
ATCATTTTATTTTCAGCGATGCATATAGTACATATAGTATGTAAAATCAAACAATCACTTCAACAAATCACGTCGGACTAACTACAAAGTGCATCTTTGTAATAAACGTCAAAATAATTATGAAACTGATACTTTCACAATTTCAGTGATGCACTGCAAAAATAATATACATCCTAATGTTACTCTAACAACAAAATGCACTAAATTAATCTAAGCTTTACACTTTGGCCAAACACCATTTCTTTCATATTAATATATATACAAATGTTTACTATTTTGTATAAAAATAAGTCAGGGGGCGGACTGACGGAGCCATGGGGTGACAGTGGAGGACAACTTACCTCTCTTATTATATATATATATTCATAAGACTTTTGATTTGATATTGATCTATGATTCCACCACGCCATCTACTACTGAGTGCACAGCACAATGTTAAAATAATAAATGCAAAATAAGGAAACAAAAAACAAAACAGAAAAAATATTGAGTGCGCAACGACACAACTTACTGTTATTTATTTATTTTTGAAACCTTCTCTTTTTGTTCAGGATATTTTTATTTTTCTATGCTATTAAAAAAAAGTCGTTTTCAGAAATAAAACCCGAACTGGCTGTAGTTATAAAAAAGAAAGCTGGCGTGTGTGCAAGACAGCGAACACGAGTCACGACCATTATCGAGGTCCCTTCTTTTGGAGAATCGTTCAAACAAATCGAGCCCTTGTATTTGAAATTTTATATGCGTCAATTATTGCCCATTGTTTTGCTTTCGTCGGCGGTCCAACTAGTGCTGTCTAACGGCTGTTAATAGTTTTTTTTTTATGAAAATTGAAACCAACTTGGTTATATCGGATTAATTTTTTTTAGGTAACTCATCCATAATCCAATCTAATTTATATATTTTTTTATATATGAATATTTATGGGTTATAGGATTAAATGAGTTGGCATTTTAATTAAATAATATACTATTTTTCAATTAATATTAGATAATATATATTTTATTACTTATATCACAACTCAATGATAAAAAAACTAAAAATATGAATAATAATAATTTCACATTAATTATAAATAATGAATTCAAAATTTATCATATTTTATAAAAAAAAAATTGATATTATAAAAAAGTGATATATAACATCTAAAAAATAAAAAACAAAAAGCTACATAGTGATAGTTAAAATATAATGTAGAATTTTAACTCTTAAATAATTATTTTATTGATTATCAATAAATTATATATATAATACTTGAAAAATATATATGATATATGATTGTACGGTCAGATCGGGTTAGATGAGTTTCTAAAAGTAAACTCATAATCCAATCCAATATACCGGGTTAGTCAAAATCACAACTCATATCTAATCCAATATCTTCTCAAACCCGATAAAAAATAGATCGAATTAATGAGTTAAACAAATTAGATAGGTTAACGAGTTGATGGGTTTATAGTACACCCCTAATCCAACACATTTCAATCTACATCTATGTTGAGTTTGAGTTGATGGGTTTAACCCATCCCTAGTCCAACATATGCCAATCTAGGTCTAGTGTTGAGTTTAAGTTGAGGAGCAGCAACTTAAAAATAGACTTGCCTGGCCTGATATACATCTGACCGTAGAGGTGAATTTATTAAGGGACAAGATCAGCCAGTGTCTAAATTTAAATTTTAAAATTCAGTAAAATATAAGTAAATTTTTTTTAACGAGATCTAAAATAATACTTATTTTTATAGTTGTGCTAGGCTTAATTATTGTTGATTTGAGGAATTATATGATATAGATATCTCCTTGAATTATTGTATCAATTATATTCAGTCTTATATTTTTTCTGAATTAGCCATTGTAGGGGTGTCAATGGGTCGGGTCATATTATTTTATTATTATTTTGGACCCGATTCGAACCTGACCCGATTAAATTCGGGTCAAATTTTTTGACTCATATCCGACCCGATGGGTCACAGGTTAACCCGACTTGACCGGTGTAAAATAATTAAATATTTATTAATTATTTTTATATAATTTTAAGTAATAAAATATTAATTAATTTATAATTAATATTAATTAGTATATATTTAAGATTTAATTAGTACTAAATCATAAAATTACTTTAAAAAATATAATTAATCATGTCGGATCGGGTTCGGATCAAAAAAATTGAATCCATACCCGACCCATTTATCTTAGGGTCGGATTCGGGTTCAGATTCGGATCGGGTCAGTTTAACCCGTCGGGTCGGATCAAAAATTGAAACCCTAAGCTATTGTCTGACTGGCCCTGACAGTATCCTTTTGGATTGGATGATTGGCTTAAAAATCAGCGACGGATGTAGAGGCGTGAATGCAGCGCGTTGACGGATTGTTCTGAAAAAGAAAAAGAAAAAAAAGGAGCGATTTTTTTAATATCTATACTATTATATATATATATATATCAGCTAAGAAATAAAGTTATTCAGTTTTGTCATTTTTTTCAAACTTTCATAATACTGAAATTACCCTTTATCAAATATTTCACATTTGATTAATCGAATGGACATGATGGCGTCATTTTCCTTCCTCTCCATTTCTTTCCCAGCAAAAATATATAGAATGTAATATAAAGAAAAAAAATTTCAAAATAGTTATCTGATGAAACATAAAAGGTAGAGATAAAAATGGAGAGAAAATCATTTGACATGAAAAAAAAAATCACGCATCTTTTCTTATTTTACTCCAAAGAGAAGGAGACTCAAACGAAAACATTCAAAAAAGATCTAATCAGTAAATTGCGTATAAAAGAAATGAATAGGGTAAATAAAAAAAATGGTCTAATCGATTTTGAACTTATCATTCTAGGTGGCAAAAAAAAAAAATGAATTTATATTTCACATTAATACAAAATTGAATTGTGCACGGGTAATATGATAAAAAATATTATCATAGCAATATAATTACAAAGGAAAAAATGAAATTTTAATTGATTCTCATAATTAATCATAAATGCCATGAAATATGATTATTTGCATGTCATCATGATTAATTGTATGGCATGTAAAACTACCTAAATCATGAGATGAATCTGGAACACGCCATATATTTTGTGTTAGTATTACTGATTTGTTGAAGGAAAGTTTTATTTCTCTCCTACCCTCATGATTTCCATAAAGCTCTTCAATGTATGTATTTGTTTATCTCAGACAGTTCTATTGGGAGCTTTTATACATTTCTCATGTATTTTCTATCTGTTAGTCCCAAAAGTTAGAATCAACAATTTTAGCTCGTTTGAAAATAAATTAGGAAAAAGTTGATAAATTTTTCAAATTTACTCAAATATTGTCAGCATTATGTCAAAATGCAAAAAAAAAAAAAAAATTGGAGTAGTTTATTATATTTTAGCCTTAACTAGGGGCCAATGTACGGATTGAAGGATATATCATCAGCAATTTTTTAATTAATTATTAGAATAATCATATTTTTAATGATAAGAGTGATTAAATTAAAATTTAAAAAATATAAATGACAACGCGCCACTGAAAGTTGAATCTTTAATTTTTTTACTTTTCAGTTATTTAAAAAGACAAACACATTGGCGGTACATTCTCCCATGGCGCATATATTATTGTTTAACTTGTTTTAAACAAGTTGGATGAAAAAGTTAAAAAAAATGAAAGACCTCACTCTCAATGATGTCTTTACTCAAACACGCGTCAGTCCGCGCGTTTGCAAAGCGTCATTGACAATGACACGCTACCATTTATATTTTTAAAATTTCAATTTAATCACTCTTATTATTAAAAATAAAAAAATAGAATTATTATAATAATTAATTTAAGAAAAATCTGATATATCGTGGATACATCAATGGACAAATAAGATGGGAATAAAATCCAAAGAAAAATCATGTCATGAGTTATCTAGATGTAGCAGCAAAATGGTACAACGTTTATATCGTGGTGGTGTCGAAATATTTCCTTCACCATAAATATTAGTTAATACTCACAATAACTACGCAAATTATTGATTAGAATATCGAGGTTTTCTATAAATTCTAGACAATCTACTGGTTGAATTCTCTGCACATTGTCATGTTTTTTAAACCAATCGTTCATGAAGATTGATAATTGTACCGTTTATCTTTTTATATGCACTATGTATTTAAATGTTTGACAAATATTATCTATACTAATTGGTAAAAGTGTTTATAAATTGCATTATTAGTATTTTTTTTGAATAGATACATGCAAATTTTGGAGTATCAATGAAAGATGCGTAACATGGATGTAGGAATGATTTCTGCTCTGGAGTCTAGACCTCTTAGTGAAATTAACTAATTTATTGAAGTGATGATGGGTAAATTATTCTCTAAATTTTAACGATTTTACACAAAGGATTTTCTAATGTTTTTCTTTGTGACCTCAAAAGAAAAAAAAAACATATTTTTTAGGTATTGATTATTGATTGGACGATCGAAAAAGTAATTGCATATAAGGAATTTTAAATTAAAAAAATAATTCTAAAACTGACTGTTGATGTTGATATGTTTCAAAATGAAGGTTTTTTTGTACAAACTATTTTTATTTCTGTGGTTATATATATATTTTTTTCAAATAGAACAGTCATTGCTACAAAGTTCATGTTTATTATATCATCATGGGAGAAATTTTCATGTGAATAATTTTTTTTTGTAGATTATGTGCTCTATAAAAACGAATTATCATTTCATGTTGATATGATAAATTCAAAAACATAATTAAACTCCGTGGAGAGCGTACTTTAGCTAATAAATTTGTTATGGTCCGTAGAAAGAACCCAACATAGACTGCAACTAAGGCCCACGGCCTCAACCACTAATCAGTTGGGCTTGTTTTCTTGGGACTTGCTAATCTTCGACTGATTTTATTTGACAATTTCCCATTTTCCCATGAGTTATCAAAATCACAATACGTTAAACAGAAAAGGAGATATTTGCAATCTTTTGCACATAATTTGTAGTCGTAATTGGAAATATAGAGTTGCTAACTTGGCGTGGTGCATCGCTGGTACGAAAAGTCAACTGCTGGGTCAGTACCAGAAATTCTCTTTCTGAGATCTTGCTTCTAGTCTTCTCTTCTCTACATAGAGGTGAGTCTAGTTTCTTATTTTGCTAAATTTACTTCAAATCTCACCACAGTACTGCTTCTTCTTACTGCAACAATGTGGATCGGATCTGATACGACAATCCACAGACCCTTTCATTCATTGTTCAAAAGCAGAACAATTGCTTTTTCATTGTTGGGATTAATCATCTTGGTATCTTTTCTTCTAATTAGAGAGAACTCATTTCGCGACTCACAATCAGAACTCAAAACCCTAGATAATCCACAAAAATTGCCCCAAGACCTACCTACCTTTGCCACTAAATTCAACCCTTCATTGTACCACACCAACGGCACAGAAGTCATATACCAAATCCCCAATTCACCAAAAGCTGTTCTCTTTATTGCCCATGGTTGTACCATTCATGCATATGATTTTTGGGACAAATCCCCAAATTGCCCCCATTGTACTGGTTTGCCTGAAGAAAGGATATTTGTCCTTCAGGCACTCGAGCAAAACATGGCGGTATTGACAATTTCTAGTTTGGGTGAATGCTGGACATTTGGGAAAGAAATGGAGAATGTAGAATGGATTATAAAAAAATGGGTTGAAAGCAATAAATTAGGAAGTTTGCCTATATTTGCAATCGGTGCTTCCTCTGGTGGATATTTCATATCAGCACTTGCCACCAAAATTCAGTTCAATAGCATTTGTATTATGATTTCTGAGGGTGTTTTTGAACAAATCCATATACCAGATAACTACCCTCCCACCCTTTTTTTGCACATGGTAAAAGATAAAATGAGGGCTAGTGCAATTCGGTCAAACATGGCGGAGTTAATGGAGAAGAAAATTGAAGTCAAAGAAATTAGGTGCGAGGAATTCCCCCTGGATGCGGGTTTTCTGGCAAAGCGGGTACCGGGTTTGGAAACCGGGTTAACAGTCAAGTTAATTGAGGTACTTCGTAGAAAAGGATTTTTGGATGACAAGGGATATTTGAAGGAAGATGGGAGGACCATTAAATGGAAACAGGCATTGGTGGAGATGAAACTGATAGATGAGAAATTTGAATTGTTTCGACACATAAATGAGGAGCTCAATCTTGCTTTTTCATACCATGAGTATACAAGTTTGAAAAATGATGAGATCTTTGGATGGTTCGAGTCGCACATGAAAAGAAACTGATGCACCTTATTGTTTTGATCTTGATTCAGCAGGTCTGGTAGATTTGGACATGTATGGTAGTGTTCTTGTAATTTATTTGATGTAATTATGGATACAAAATACCGTTACCTGCTATTTAAGATACAATAGAAATATCTTGGTTGAACTTGATGTATATCTTTATCTTTACTATATTAGTGATATTCCTTTTTATAACATCTTCTTTTAAATAAATATTAAGTTTGGTTTCTCTCTGGTGATCATTTGCTCGCAATTTGAAGAATAAAAATAATTTAGTAGTTCTTCAACTTCAGCTAAGCTTCTTAGGAACTTTTTGAGTTCCAAACTATTATGCGGTTAGAAGACTTTTTGCAAAATCTTTCCATTCCAAAATTTGTTTATCATTTTTGGAAAGGAAAAAAAAGGTTGAATTCACATGCCAGTTCATCGCGGAGTTGTTCAATTCGTTTGTGGTGATCATATATTCGGTTACTTTGTGCTGAGCATCCATCTGGGTGTACATGTTAAACTGGCCAGCTAACGAACTTATAGAAGAATAAGTACCGATATATATAAATTATAGTATGAGAAATATAATGGAACCGACTATTGTATCCCAATTTTATATCCCGATACGTACCCAACTGAAAGTACATTGACCATGTTTTCCGATATTTTTATTAATAACATAAACAAAAATTGACCATGTTTTCCGATATTTTTATTAATAACGTAAAAAAAAATTCAAAAACACTGAAAGTAACACTGTCTCAGTGAAAATTACAAATATAACAAATCCGGACTTAAGAAACGCGGAATGATGGATCCCGTCCGCTTTTATTAAAGCGGACTGAGTTTTTTATTTTTTTAGTTCAATGATCCATTCCTGCGATCCGTCCACACTTATTAAAAGCGGACAAGGTTTTTTTACCATGCAGACTGACTGACCCGTTCCTCAACCCGTCCGCTCTTATTAAACACGGACCGAAACTGTGGATAACAACGCGGAAACATGGAACCAAGTGACCCGTCCGCTCTTACCAAACGTGGAATTCGCTCATTTTAAAAGCGGAACCCATCCATCTCTCCACCATTCTGCACCCTTCCCTCTTTTCAGTCTGCACTCTGCCTCTTTGCTGCTGTAGGTATTTTTTCACACCAGTAAGAATTTTGTGATAGAATCAATTCACATGCTCAGTTGACCCGCCCCCTCCTCTCTTAACACCTTGTCCCCATTGCCTTCTTTAATTTTTTTTTTGTATTTATTTATCAGTTAAATAAATAAATATCAACGCCAATAAAATACTAACTAATAACCCCAGTTATCAATTGCATTGATAAATAGCAATTTTAAATGAGACTATGCATGAAGTTAGAATCTAATTTATTAAAAATGATTTGAAATTTTGAAGTATGTCGAGATCGAAATAGGAGCTGGAATCGGATGATGCGGTCCATCCCAACACACGGCCATTGACTTCATTGCTGCAGATGTCATTTTTTCAGCATAGAGTGTCCAAAATTCGATCCCATGTAAGCACTTTTATTTTAGTAGTATGTTTTATCATATAAATTATTAGCATTATGAACTGCGAATTAAAATTTCTGCATTATACATTGCACATTAATAAATTCTTTACATATATATCAAAAGTAAAAAAATATGTAGTATATTTAATTATTTTATTATTAAATTAGGGGAAAATATATTATTCTGTAGAGGACTTTGATCTCATATTTCATATCATGTAAAATATGAGCCGACTCTAAAAAGACTCGGATTATATCATGTTACTCGAATCGGATAAACAAATATCGACAAATCTTATATCACAACACTTGTCGAAAGATGGCGACCGGAAACTCATATGTTTAATGACTTATTATAGCGCATGCCATCAGTAGTACATCGTGATATTGGTGTTTGGATGGCTATGGTACCATTGATTCATTTCTGGATTATTTCTCATCATTATCCGGACAGAGTTATGCGGTAGTTCGGATTTTTCCAGTACATTTCTCCTCCGGCACCTTTATCATGGCATACCCATTTAACATTGAACAACGTTGACCATACTTTGAAACCAAGCCACACAATATGGAGGATTCATTGACAAATTTATGTTTATGAGTGGGCAGATGTCGATCATCGGTTGGTACATATTACAGGTCCGTATGATATTCACTTTAGATCGGACTACATGCGGTGGTATGAGAGTGATGACATGCGTATTGTATTTTTTGAGCGTCACTTTGTTACTGATTTGGATCAACTGCGACCAATTTCATCAGAGCCGATAAGTAGTGTCGCATATGTCCCGCGATGTGATATTCCTACTCGGCAGGTTCAAATTTTTTATTTTCATTATGTTTTTTTATTAGAAATAACCCTACATGTAACTACTTTATTTTTTTTAATATTTATAAGGTCTGCGGGCTATGAGGGATGCATTTTTCGCGATCAGATAGATTTTGACGAGAGGATGGAAACAAGTCAGAAAGGAAATATTGAAGTTCTATCGTGGACATTTGGAGAATGTTGGACAGACCCACCGGTTAGAGGTCATACTGAGAGAGGCTGGGTTACCTGCAAATGTCGATGATATATCCACGGATGACAAGCCTGAGGTCGCTCCTGAGCCAGAGCCTATGCACTTCACTGATGCAGATTGATATTCTTTTTACGATTTTGGCTTATTCTTCACTCATATGCTAGCTCGAGGTGGAGATACTAGACCGAACACTTTTCAACCATTTACGCAGGGCTACCCGTATATACAGGATAGTCAGCAGTCCCCATATGGACCGAGTATTTCTCAGCCATTCACACATGGTTACCCTCATACACATGATACTCAACCATATGGACCATTGTCCTCAGTGCCTGTTGATTTTGAGTATGATATTTCGGTCGACTACCAATATGGTACCCCAGAGTAGCCGATGATGGAGAATGTTGATGATGATACCCCGGAGCAGTCGGTGATGGAGCATGTTGATGATGATTTCGATGATGATCCTTTGTTTGATACTCTTCCACTAGTATTGAGATGAGCATGACGGGTTATGCATCCACGCGTTCGGTATACACCTCGTACCTGATTCTCTAATTATCTTTTGGTTATTAGTTATGAATTTTATTTATCGCTTAGATCTTATGGACTTTTATATTATGGACTTTTATATTATGAATTTCTCTTGATGATATTTTTTCATTATTATTATTAAAATCTAAATCATATAAGAATTTAAATTTTAGAAAAAAATGATGTACTAAAGAAAAAAAAATCGATGCGTGAATTTTATTTAATGGACTATCAAATGATAATAAAATTAAATAAAATTTGAAATACTATCAATTTATAAGTAAAATAATATATTTATATTTTTTTCATATTTACTAGTAAAATAACATAGCCAATATCACCCACCTTCTTAATTAGCTTTACAAATTTGGTTAAAAAATTATTTATAATTTTTCATATTTAATTTTTGGATATGTAAAAAAAATTAATAAAAGCGGACAAAAAATTTGAACTAAATTTCAGCCCGCATCTACTTAAAAAAAATATATACGAGTTCGCTTTTAGTAACTGCGGAACTAAAAAAAAGAAAAAAAAAATCTATCCGCTTTTAATAAGTGCGGACGGGTCACCGAACTAAAAACAAAAAAAAAACGCAGCCCGCTTTTAATAAAAGCGACGGGATCCCTCATTCCACTTTCTTAAATGCGAATTTGTTACATTTGTAGTATTCACTGAGATGGTGTTACTCTCGTGTTTTCAAATTTTTTTACGTTATTAATAAAAATTTCGGCCATGTTTTGGAACAGCTGCAAACCACCATATTAGCGGAAATCAAAGTCTAAAGACCTAACGTTTGATGTCTTAATATCATCTATTAAATCTATTAAGAGAAGTCATAATTTTAGCTAAACAAAATTTTGTAATCGATATTCTTAAGACTAAATGTCAACAGTCTAAATACCTAATAACTGATGTCTTAATATTTATCAAAATATATATTTTTTTAGTTTTGAAAGGCACAAATAAATACCGTACAGGTATTCTTAAGACTTAAACTCTGAAGTCTTAATCTAATGTCTGATATCTTAATATATATTAAAAAAAGTCTTAATCTACCGTCAGATATTCTTAAGACCCAATGTTTAAAGACTTAAGACCTAATGTATGAAGTCTTAAAATTCTGCAACAAATATTCTTTATATCTAACAAGCCTGCGTACTAAACATTATCATTCAAAAGTAAAAAATGAAATTCATCATACTATTCATCAACAAGTCTTCATACTAAGAACTACCAACTCTTTAAACTAATAATTCACAAGTTTTTAAACTATGAAGTAACAAATCTTCATACTAAATAAGTCAGAAAGTTTCCAAGCAAAATTTTATAAAGTCCAAGGCTTATCATTTGAATCATGAATTAGAATTTTTTATGCTAGGATAAGCCTCTCTTTTGTAATGTCCTCCTATCAATTTTTAAACAAACAAAAAGCGTTAGTTCAAAATAGTTAAAGCTCAAATCCTAACAATTTTAGACAGGATGAAATATAATTACTTGTAAAAAATTCATGTCATTTTCCTTAATAATGTTCAAAACTTAGTATAACATAAAAAAAGGATCGGCTTTGGACAATCCATCCATACAAATGATCTGCATTCCTTCTCATTAGGGTATAAAACAGGTACGAAGGTAGTATAGGAAAAATTTCTCAAATATAATATTACACTATTTATATAATTATATTTAGTTTAGCCCAGTGATCTACCAAAGCATAAACTTTTCTGATTCTCTCCTCAGCTCCGCCATTCTTCTCTTCTCAACTCAGATATAATTTTTACCAGCTCATACCAATATGCTTTATTGCAAAAAGAAATACAAATGCATTTGTGCTTATCTGGTGAGCCCGGCCTAGATAAAGAAATCTTAGGCCCATTATCCCATGTAACGAGAAAAACATATTTCCGAGTTCATTCTTGTCAGATCAAGTGGGTGATTTCAGTACGGGAAGTCAATTACTGAGATTTAGCACACAACACTGGAAATCTGAAATCTCCTCTTCTAAATCCCAATTGCTTCTACCAATTCTTCCTACAAAAGGTGAATCTCTCTCTGCGTCATTAGCTTTACGAAATTTCTCCAAATTGTTTGAATAATGCGAATCGGGTCTGAAAGAATCACCCACAAAGCCTCTTCCTTCTTTTTTTTTTTTTTTTTCACCCACAAAGCCTCTTCCTTTTTTTTTTTTTTTTTTTTTTTTTTTTTTTTTTTTTACTTCTCTTTGCAATACTCCTTCTAATAAGTACAATTGCAATTTTCAATCCACTTTCCCAAAGAAAAACCTCAGAAAACCTGCAAAACTTATCCCAAAAGTTGCCTAGGTTTTCCAGTCAATTGAACCCTTCTTTGCATCACACCAAAGGTACCGAAGTCATTTATCAAATCCCAGTTCGCCAAAAGCTGTTCTCTTTGTAGCCCATGGATGTAGCCTTCACGCATATGACTTTTGGGACAAATCCCCAAATTGCCCCCATTGTACTGGTTTGCCTGAAGGTGGACTCTTTGTTCTTCAAGCACTTGAATTAAACATGGCGGTTATTACAATCTCTTGTTTGGGAAAATGTTGGTCTTTCCAAAGGGAAATGGAGAATGGGGGCTTCCTCCGGCAGATACTTTGTATCAACCCTTGCAAATAAAATGGAGTTCAATAGTATTTGCATCATTGAAGGTGTTTTTAAAAATATTGATATGCTGAAAAATTACCCTCCTAGGGTCCTACCCATTTTGTGCATATGGTGAAAGATAGATTTAGGGCTTGTGCAATTTTGTCAAACACGGTATAAATAACTTTTTCTGGCAACAAGGATTTCAGGTTTGGATCAGAGCTTGCAGATAAAGTAATTCAGGTTTTTAATGAAAAAGGGGTTTCTGGATGAGAAGGGGTATTTGAAGAAATATGGAAGGGCTCTAAAATGGAAGGAGGCATTATTAGAGAAGAAATTGATGCATGAGAAATTTGAATTATTTAGTCATGTAAATGAGTTAAATCTTGCTTTTGCATACCACTAATTCAGGTTTTTAATGAAAAGGGGTTTCTGGATGAGAAGGGGTATTTGAAGAAAGATGGAAGGGCTCTAAAATGGAAGGAGGCATTATTAGAGAAGAAATTGATGCATGAGAAATTTGAATTATTTAGTCATGTAAATGAGGAGTTAAATCTTGCTTTTGCATACCACTAATTCATGGGCTTGAAAAAGATGAAAAATTTGAATGTTTGAATCCCATATGAAGAGAAATTATGTGGATTTATTTTCTGCATCTTTTCAGTGGCTTTCTTTTTTCCCTTACTTATGATCATAGGTTAGCAAAATAGCACTTTAATTTACCTTATTTTTCCCAATTCTGAAGCTTGTTTGTCATTTTCAAGAATGAATACTGAGGTCACTAAACATGTATGACTTGTGTGGCACACTTTCTGCTCTTTCATGGTGTCAGTCTTATGTTACTTTTTGTTGTTCACAAATTATCGAATTAACAGGATGGTCCTGATGTACTATTTACCAAGACCGGTAGCTGGTGCCTTTGTTTATGATAAAATAAAATGGTGCCCCGTCAGTCATGCACTGAATAATCAATCCACATTAAATTGAAGATGGTAGTTTCTGTTCTCTACCACCATAGGGGGGTACCTTTACAATTATCAGGTACTGAAGATTTTGAAACAGTGGGTTAAATACAATCTGTCAAGCTGTTTGAAGTTTGAACCCTAGTTAACTTCTGGTAAGAAAAATAGCAGAAAATAACAGTAGTGATAATAGTCATATTATATACTGAAGTGATAACACTTGCCACGTTGCCATTACTAACCATTTGTTTTAAATACTACAAAATAGCAGTCATATTGCAAATCCCTTACATCTAAATAAAATTAGTTAAAAATGTAATGCACATTAGCATAACAACTTTAATAACAAGAATAGCAACACAGTACCACAAATCACACAAAAAACAATTACACCGCCATTGGAATGAAACAAAAATGCAGCCAACTAGACCAAACTAATCCTTGCAATTTACAGATGGTACTTTCCCTCATTTGCCTTCTTGAACAGATCAGCTTGTGCTGCAGCTGCACCATCAGAAGTGAGGGAAGTAGCCACAGCCTCCGTAACCTGATGGGTGGTGAATGGAAAGTGAGAATTTGCTATCGAGTTGAGGAAGGCAGCAGTGCCCTCACGAATCAAGGAGCCGAAGCCATCAGTACGAGTGTTTGATAAGGCGTCATGTAGGGTTGTACCAGTGCCAAATATGATCCCGCAAGTTGGGCCGAATGTCTGCCCGACTGTGTTCAAGTACCCTATTATAGCATGGATTTGCTGTGGGTGGGTTCGCCAGTAGCTTTACAAAGTAAAAAAAAAAGTTCTGCTGTTAGTACTTTTGTGCAGCAGTTATTGGAAAGATAATGTAGTTTATGTTTATGATGTGGAATGTAAATCTTCTTTTAGTTTTTTTCCTATTCTGCATGAATATAGTATCGATGAATGTCAGGTTCAAGGATTATGGTACTGCATGGTACAAAAGAATGCTGTTATGGACCGTGGTGGCACCTAGGACTTGATGTTATGACCATAGATTAACATCCTAGTATACAACAACTACCTACTGTCTCTGCATTTTCTAACCAGTAACCACCCACAAAACAGAGAAAGCTGTGCATATCAGTAGCAGGTTCACTCACTCGCAGGTGCCAGTGAAGAAATGGTGAGGGTCAATAGAAGGAACAGTTGGAGTAGAATGGCCGCCACTGCCAGTGCTTGGTGGGTTGTAGCTGCCGCTTCCATGAGTTGGCGTTGGCGTAGCATGGTTACCTCCACTTCCATATGCTGGTGTTGTGCTGTCATGGCCTCCACTGCCATATGATGGTGTCGATGGAGTCGATACGCCATGACCTCCTCCAGTGCCATATGATGGTGTTGATGTGCCATGTCCGCCTCCTGTGCCATATGTTGGTGTTGATGGTGTCCATATGATGGTGCCATATGATGGTGTTGATGTGCCATGTCCGCCTCCTGTGCCATATGTTGGTGTCGATGGTGTCGATGTGCCATGTCCACCTCCTGTGCCATATGTTGGTGTTGATGTGCCATGTCCACCTCCTGTACTGTATGTTGGTGTTGATGGCGTTGATGTGCCATGACCACCTCCTGTACTGTATGTTGGCGTTGATGGTGTCGATGTGCTATGTCCACCTCCTGTACCATATGTTGGTGTTGTGCCTGAACCTGTAAAAATATAGTATTTATACAAGTACCATACCAAATGCTATACTTCTTTCTGGCCATGTTTGGAATAGGTACTAGTTGATTTGGAATAATATCTTTTTTTTTTTCCCATCCCTTAGCCCTTGTATGAATGAATTAAATATGTTGACCGACTCGGCAATTTTTTAATGGTCAGTGTCTTGGTGGTATGTACTGAGTTAGATGTCCTTTGTGGAACTTGTGGTCAGATTTTAAATAAATGTGCTTGCTGGTATGTAGGCACTGACAATAAAATCTTTTCACCTACCATATTAGAAAACATGTAAAAGATAAAAGTTTTTCTTTTTCACCTACCATTTTAAAATACATGACATGTAAAAGGTAAAAGTTAGTCTCTGATTAAAGGAACCCAATATCTAGCTAGTAACAATTGAAGTTAACATTCAGGTACCAATATATTAATGGATTAAAAATGCACCTAGTAAAAGTAATCTGTGTGGCAAGATAACAGGTTTTGAGTTTTGGGCAGCCACTATAGCAAATGTGCCACATGCTTAGCCTAACAGAATATTAACAGCACTAACTTCAGTTTAAACTGCAAGATGTTGGTTTCTAGCAGCTCGAGAAATGTTGTGAAGCAATAGACAAGTAAAAAGAACATTGTTTATTGGGCATATGCATAACATATTAGATCAAAAGTAAAAAAACAGCAGACCTGTGGGTGTGCATGTTTTTCTTTTCTGCTGATTGTTTTCATTTTCTAAGGGTTGGGGAGGAATGGGTTAAATACTTACTGACTGGAGGTGCGTGAAACAAGAAGAAAGTCTTCTTTTCATTGAACTCTTCTAGATTTCTACAAAGCACTGAAGAAACCAATCCCACAATAAGCAAACTCAGTAAAATACTGTTCCTCATACTGGCCATTCTCTCACAACTCTACTCAGAATCAAAGCGCTTAGTAACAAAGAGATTGAAGCTGGTGATGCTCTGCACACAAAAGAAGGTATGCTATATATACTAAAAATACTTAGTATAAGAAAACTTCATTGATGGACATTTACTTGACAGGCAAAAGCTGTAAACAGTTAGGTGTAAGTTGAGCTATGCTTCGTCTAGAATCCACTATATAGAATATCTTACAGGACCTTTGGCTCAGTTAATTTTATTTTTAGCATGAGGTGAGGTCCGCAAAGGTTTGCAATATCTTAGTCACCAGGTTAGTTGCTGGCTTGCTGCGGTTTTCTAGTTCTGTTAATTGAAACCAGTTATCTAGGAATTTAATTGGAGAACTAAATTTCGACAGCATGGATAAATCATGAGATTTGAAATATGATCTTTCTGGGTCAGACTGTTAGAAGATTTATATTTTTGTGGCAAAATGAGCTTCACTGATTTTTTGACCATCTGTCAGATTCTTGAGATTAGTTGTTGGGTTCAGGTTTCACATTTTAGCTGCTTGACAGAATTTAAACATTACACCAGAGATATACAACAGATCATAGTTAAACAGGAGTTACTGGAGTCCGAATCGGCTGTTATTCTTTTCGGGGTAACAGGGCCCTATTATCCCGATCAGAATCATCGGATAAAAAAGGACGGATCATATGGATCTCAAAGAGAGAGAAAATCAGAAAGATGAGAGAGAAAGATATATGAATCTGAATCGTTCGTTTTTGATCCGATGATTATGATCTTGATAACATGGTCTCTGTCATCCCGAAAAGAATAACAGCCGATTTGAGTTAGTGGATCTGTTTGGTGAACATTTATTGGTTGAATTCATGCAGCTAAGAGGAAGTGGTGCCATGCTGGATTTACTGGCTAAATGCTACAATACTACGTCTTCTGTGTGTCATTAACTCATTTTGATTTGATCAGCTTTGATGTAATTAATTCTTTTGACAGTTTTAGAATTGGCAGGACGCACTTCGTCTTTTCTTAGATCAAGATTTTCTTTTATGATAATTTTTGATGCGTTGTTTGCCCCCACTTCATAGATGGCACATTTACAAGCTGGGCTAATAAATGTCAATTTTGCTACCAACCAAATATTACAAAATATAATATAATAGAGACGGCCTAATTCTTAAATTTATCGATCTATTGAAGGGATAGCACGGAGATGGCGATAAGTAGCTCAGTGAATGATATTTGAAATTTCTTATAACAGATACATTGCACTGAAATTTAGGCCAATGTTAATCAATCTTGATTTTCTTTTTCTATTTTCATTTCATTTTAGTAGTTAGATTCAGTTTTGACAAGGGATTACGTACAATTTCAGTTCAGATAAAGGCTACAACATGCCAGAATTTTAAGATTTTTCCTGAGTGAGTCATTCTAATCATTTTTTTTAAGAAATAACTTTCTAGCTGAGTCATGCAAGAATTTAGCAATCTTGTTTTGTTAAATAAGCAAAATATTCGAAAACATCATGTCAGCATTTGCAATCCTATTGTAAGTATCTCCATCCCTCTAATTACAAAATTTTACCCTCTTTACTAATTACAAATTGTCATGTTAACAAATTAGCAATTGCAGAAATAAAAGCATTCTAAAATTACTTAAAAGAAATTGTTACATTGATGATCCGACAATTAAATTTAATTTCTGAGATTGTAAGTTAGAGATGCTCATAATCATTTGCATTATCAAACTTGCATCTCATTCTGTCATAAGCTTCATTTTCTATTTTTCTGCCATTTGTCAATATATAACAGTCACTTTAAGCTGGAAATCATATATTCATCTCGCATCCATCGTGTCTTCATTTTTTTAAATTTCTAACAAATTTTAAAAAAAGTGAAGACATGATGAAGGCTTGGATATGAGCACTTGGAAGACCGCGATTCATATATTAGAACTTTGTTTTAGGAGTTCGAGTCTAGTAGTAGAGTTATAGAATTTAGGTTCTTAAATTTTAGAATTTTAGGATTTAGAATTAAGGATTTAGAAATATGTTTTATAATGTAAATTTATTATATTATTTTATTATTATTATTAGTATTACTATTATTATTAACATATTATTAGCATCATTATAATTATTATTTTTATTTTGTCATCATTTTTATCATTATTATTTTTATTTATTATTATTATTATTATTTTATCATCATTATGATTATTATCATTTATATTTGAAATCTCTGATCTTATGCTTTTAGATTGGATTTTTTTCTAGCCTATCCCAATTTATTTGGGAATAAAGGCTTTATTGTTGTTGTTGTTGTTGTTGTTGTTCTAACAAAATTTTTAAAACTTACATAATTCAGTAAAATTGTTGGATGTAATTCAAATGTGGATTTTGACATAAATTAAATATAAGAAAAATTCAACGTAAAAATGTTCATATCAGAATATTTTTGGAAGTTATTAATGCCCAATGAAGCTGAATCAATATGTCATAATTTTTACGTGTGCACAGAGAAAATGGTATAAATAGAATATTTTGTTTTTTGTATTTTTTTGGTGTTTAATTATGAAAATTTAGAAACGGAGGCACGGTAGAGAGACAACAAACGTAGGCGAATATATGTTTTTATTTTCTTTATGAAGGAGCATAATAAAAAAATATAAATCATTACTTCCTTTAGTTCAAACTATTTAAAAAGCTCTATTGTTGATGAATGGAAGGGTGCTCAAGCCATGCAAGTACAACTACTTGAAGCTGCATATTATTTCTACTTATATAACTTTTTTTCTTCCTTTTTCCCCTCAAATAATGCAATGATATCACAACATGTGAAGCATTCTTATGATGTTATGCAGTTTTTTTTTTTATATTGTAAATTTCAATTAATCAAAATAGGAACATGACCCCAAGTTTTTCTAAAAAAAAAGAAACTATTTATCGTTCTTAATTGTATTTTAATTTTGTGTATTAAATTGGAGTTTTAAAACTCAATTGAATGGGGAGAAATATTTATTACCATGGTGAAGACTTTTTTTTCTCTTCTTTTGGGAAACCTGGGAAGGGTTATCCCCTGCAGAAAACAGCGTTGCAATTTATTTGTTGTAACTTTGTAATTTTTAATTAGAAAAACACGAATGTGGAAGCAAGTATTCGATTGCTCCATGTTGTAGTGGACAAAGGATGATTCCTATTTTGGTGGGGTGGAATGGCTCTGCTAAAAGCATGTGACATTGGTCAAAGCAATTAATATTTCTTGCATTTATTGTTCCTAGATCGGAAAAGCTTGTTGAGTCATTAATCATTTCGTATTTTCATCTTTTAGACTTTCACTCTTCCAGCATTTTCCAATTCTCAAGTTCGTAAAACAGGTATGATTATATCGGAAAAATTATCATGTTATTTTTTTTTTGATTTTTTTTTTAACAAATTACTGGATTAATACTACATGAAAAATTCAACCTTTTATTAAGATCTTTTTTTTTTACAGAGAAGATAGTTTGATAAATAATTAACGAGCCAGTCTGTTATATGGATCAGTACAATAACAGTTATTTTGTCAAAATTGGTATTTATTAATCGGTACATGAAGTCTCTTCTCCAATCAAGCCGAGCAAGATATCTTGACCATCCATCACTCAGAAAATGAACTATAGAGAACATAGCAGAATCATATTACCGGATAGATTTTAAATAATAAATTTAAATCTTTGCTTATCCGACAGGAAAAGCGTTTGATTAATAATTTATTTTGAAATGTTATTTTCTATTTTTAAAATTTAACCTTTCTATGTGGTTTAATCCGTGAAGAAAAATATAATTAAAAAAGTTGGACAAATTGGACTTTCATTCGAGTTGAAAGTAAATATTTTGGATTGAGCGAATTGTTAGGATTGAGTTAGATTTTATTGCTTCTAATTAAAATGATCAAAGTCATAGATATGTTAGGTCAGTTCTAATTTGATCGCATAGGTTGGCCCAGCTTGATTTTGAAGACCAGTCGGATCACAAATCGGGTAATTAGTTCAAGTCATGGATAAATTATCCTGTTAAATTTGATTTTCAGACAAATTTAATTCGTGTGTCAGATATATATGTCATTACACTTTTCAAGTTTTTGTTCTCTCTTTTCAGTAAACAAGGAAGTCCGAAGTGCATCTACTTTGCAAGAAAGTAGGTGCACCTCTTTGTAATTTCATTAAATAAGAAAGAAAATTTGATTTACGGAGAAAATTTACATATCGATAACATTATATATGCCTATAAGAAATTACCCATAAGTTTATATCCTTCGTAATAAATTGTTTTACATTCCTAGATCAGGGGTGGAGAGAGATGTACCAGCAGTGACCCCTCAATTTTTTTTTTAAAAAAAAATAATTAAATTGAGTAGTTATTAAATAATTTTATAATAATAAAATATAAAATTTTTGATACTCCATTAATTCAATTCTCCATTAAACTTATCATTCATCTTCTAGCGGCAATCTAATTCTTGAATTCTTATTCCACCATTGTTCCTAAAGACTAGATATTTTTCTCATAGGGTATGTTTGGCACTTGCTGGAATAATAAAAAGTTAGAATAAAATAATTGTTCCGACGAATTAATTTGCCAAATGAATTATAAACTAAGTAGAAGAGCGCAAAATAGTGCTAATCCGGTATACCAAGTTATAGGTGGTATACCGGATTAACTCTCGTCGGAATAATGATTATTATTTGATTATGTTGTATTATATTATTATATTATTATATTATGATTATAATTATGATTTATTATTATATTATGATTATGATTATGATTTAATATTATATTATTATATTTTTATATTAATATTATACTCATACGCGACATAACACGTCATGAATGTTCATGTACGGCATAAAAACACCATAATGTATTGTCTCGAATATAACGATTGAAACCGCACAATGATCAAGTGGTGCGAATAGAAACCTATATAACATCAAAACCCGACATACCGGGAAAACATTTTCACACTCACAGGCAAACTATATAAAAACAAAATAAAAATTTGTCGAATTCTTTTGTCGATGATAGATACATTCTGCCCAGCCAAAAATAGTCCGGATCACATAGAAACAAATATGCGTCTATTTCGTTCCTTCACGATATTGCCATTGTTAGAAGTCTAAAATGTTATCCAATTGGGAGCGTACGCGGAACTCTTCACTGACGCGTCAATGGCAAAATAATAACAAAACTATAAGGTGTGGATTAATCTCGAACTAATTAAACTGCAGAGTTCAATTTAATTATATGCATCGTACAGAAACATTTTATTAACTGCGCCAATGGTCCATGGCCGCTAGCCACATGCCAATAATCGGGAACTGTCATGTCGTCACGTACGAATTTAACGTGGATTCATAATAATTAATGTCAGATAATAAGGATTTGTAATGATTGGTTAAGGATCTGTTATTGTTGATGACTAATGTACTAGCATCATATATGCATATCGTATGAATTAATAGTTAATATAACGAAAATGTTTCGAATCCATTAATTCTTCTAATCTTCTAGTATCTGCACTATTCTTTTTTATTAAAAACCCAATTAAGCTCTTTTATTATAATTTACGTAGCATAATATGATTTTCTAATTATATGCTAATTTCTTAAAAAATATTATTATGATTGAATTAATATATTAACAAAGTCTTATTATATATTAATTATTTGCTGATAACGTGGATCCACGATTGGCACAGGTTAGGTGCGTCAATGGGTCGGGTCGGGTCGGGTCGGGTCATATTATTTTTATTATTTTTCTTGATCCGATCTGAACCCGACCCGATTAAATTCGGGTCAAAAAATTTTGACCTATATCCGACCTGACGGGTCACAGGTCGACTCGATCCGATCCGTATAAAATAATTAATTAATTATTAGTTATTTTATATAATTTTAAGCAATAAAATATTAATTAATTTATAATTAATCTTAATTAGTGTATATTTAAATTTTAATTAGTACTAAATCACAAAATTACTTCAAAAAATATAATTAATTGGGTCGGGTCAGGTTGACCCGAACCCGACCCGATCCGATTTGGGTCAAAAAAATTAAACTCATACCCGATCTATTTATTTTCAGATCATATCAAATCGGGTTGAGTTCAGATCGGATCAGGTTAACCCGTCGGGTCGGGTCAATAATTAACATCCCTGACACAGGTGGATTTAATTTTGAAAGATAGGACTCCTCTCAGTGCTTTATATATCTCAGCGTTTTTTTTTTAATTTTGAAAGATAGGACTCCTCTCAGTGCTTTATATATCTCAGCGTTTTTTATATATACTATAGTCCGAATAGATAAATTGTTTAAAAAATAGAAAAAAATTAAAATAGTCCGCATATAATCGTATGGTTGGGTCATTTTTCCATGTGATAGTATGGTCCAGATTAATTTTTCAGGCCTATGGTGGCTTAGAAAAAAAAAATCGGACCATAAATAGTTCGAATTTTAAATTTGGACATTATGTCCTGATGTCCTGGTCTGAATTTTTATCTCAGGCCATAATATTTTTCAGTTAATGTTAATTATAATTTATATGCTAATTAAAAAATATATATTTATGATATACTAATTATATTTATAGGTATTTATACAAAGAGAATTAATTATCATTAAAAATTAAATATGAAAGACCGATTAGCTGTGATTTTTGACACTAACATCTAGTTTGTCCTTTTTCGAGCAAATAGATCTCGTACTTAATCTCACCCCTAAATCCATGCAATGAGCAAAGTTGTGTAAGAAACTATAAATTTAAATAATGATTAAAGTATCTAATAAAATGAATAATTTATCTTCCGAAGAACACCATTTTTATTGTAGACATCATAATTATTGACACCCCAAATTAGTGGTATGATATCATATGTTCTCCCTTTATTTCCGTGATACTTTATCAATTCTGTTATTTTCTCAGTATATTCTAATTGTCATTAAACTGAATATACAAGTGTCTCATTTTCCGATTAATGAATGAAATTGACTGACGCCATTCATGTATCACATTTTCAACATCAATATCTTCCTCTATTTCCTTCATATCTACCCCATCTGCATCAGTCTCGATATCCAAATGCCACTATTCATTTTCATAATCTTATTTTTGGATAGTTTATGGGTTGCTTTGGGCTGGCAAATCAGCCGAGACTGGGTTGATACTATTAGGAACAGTCTGGACATGGATTGTAACCAGTGACATCTGTGAATGGTTCATGCTCAACAACCAATTTTATTGTGCGAAATCTCATAACTGGAGTCGTAGACATTTTGATCACTCTCCATATATTCTCTGAAGAAACATAAAATAAACTATGATAATAAATACCGAACCTGGTTGTGCTGTGTTGATTCATGCTTCGATAGTAAGCTTGTATTGGTTAGGAAGCAAACCGAGATCGGTATGAATCTGCTTCCTTAAGTCTTCGAAACTGATGGTATCAGAGACAGATATTGTACAAGTCACACCAATGGTGAAGTTATCACATGTTGGTCTGTTTAGAATCTCACCTTCATAATAAATGTTGATTATTAGAACATTCATAGTTTTGACCACAAAAGAACCTAAAAATGATTGTTGTTGTGAGAGAGAAAAAATAAAAAAAATGTTGGCTGAAGGAGGAAGGAGTGGAGAATGTGGGGTTTTTATCTGATGAAAACTCTAATTTTACTGGTCTGAGTTTTTCATTCGGACCAAGGAGTAAAACTAAAAAATATCATGGCCCAAGATAAAAATTCAAACTAGATAGATGGCTCGAATTTAATATTCTAGTGCTGGTATAAAAAAAAATGAAAAATACATGATCCGATTTTTTTCCGAGCCACCATGTATGGCCCGAAAAATTAATCTGGACCATGCTACCATATGAAAAAAATAACCTAATCATGTAATTATATGTGAAATATTTTTAACTTTTTCTATTTTAAAAAAAATTACCGAATAGATAATGCATTAGTTTTTTTCCCTAGAAACAGGTACGTAATATTACAAAATAGAAAAAATATGTATTATTTAATCTTATTATTTGGAAAAATAAATTGCTATTAAAGCAAAATTATAGAAAACTTTTGAGTTAGATTAGGGCGCTTAGTAAGGACTACGGAGGGATCTTTACTTTGGGTCTATATCTTGAAAAATAGAAAGCCTGACGGCTGAACGTAATTGCTCGCAAAATTTATTTCTTTTGAAATAATGTGGAATGTTAAATTTTATTTAATTTCGGGAGTTATCTCTATTTTTGGGATATTTGAAAGATAATTCTAGATGAATTGCAAACAGAATAGTATTATTTTTGAATTATTTCCGGAAATTGGGAAAAAATAGTAAGAAAAATTCTAAAACGGTAAAGTATTCTATAAGATTTCAATATCTAAATTGTGTTGAGAGAGTCAATCAACTATTTAAAAATTAATTTTCGAGATAAAAATATATAGGAAATATTTCTCTTTACTTTGCAAAACCTAACTCATAAAATATTTCATAAATTTATTTTATTGTATACAGCTAAATGATTATCTAAAAACCATGATGAATGAATGACAAAGCAAAAACCCTGATTTAACTTTAAAAAATATAATCAAACTTCGATTTTGATCATGCGGATCCAAAACAAAAATAATGTTATTTGCAACACAACTTTAAGCTGTTCATATACACCTGTAATTGTTCAGTGTTGTAAGCATAAGGTGCACGGCATTGTGGGCCGCTCTGATGTGATATTTCAGATAATACCGAGGCAAACGCCGATTGAGCATACCCTATGAGTTTTTCTTTCGAAGAAAAATGAGCATAAGTCCACCGGCAACTTACTAAATAAATAAAGGTTTGTCTGCGGATTTTTTCCAAGCGAAGAATTGAATCGAATCAATAAGATTTTTAATATAACAGTGAAATCAAATCAATAGCATAAATAAGTGCTAGACCTGTACTAATAGTTAGAAATCTTTATTGTTTCCGGACTTACTTAAATAGGGCAACAATTCTCTATTCTAAAACAACCTATAGCGTCCGCACTGAATCAGCATTTGATAGATTATCCAACCCTGAGCAATCTGAGTTATTGGTGGGGGTTTGGTTCGTTAGCTGGAATTTATTTAGTCATTCAGATAGCAACTGACATTTTTTAGCTAAGACAATCATTCCAGTGCAGTTGCCAGTCGCATCGTGCTTAAAGGCCTAGACCGTTGATCGACTAGATCCAGCTAGACAAGTGTTGTCAGTCCAGTCCTTATGCTTGATAAGTTCTTGTGGCTGACTTTCACTTAGGGATTGACAATAAAGTCTATGGTTTGTCCGGCTTATTCGGATCCGTCCGATCCGACGGCCGATCCGTCTGGCCCGGAGATCAAACGGGTAGGGTCGGGTTGGGTCAAAGAATGAATCTGATGGGTACAAGTTTAGGGTGAGGCCCGCCCGTCTAATCCATAATATCGATAACATGTAATATGTATTTATATGTGTTATGTATAATTGTATATAAGTAAATTATCAAATTAGATAAAATTAAAAATTTAACTAATAGAATATTTATTTAAATTAATTCTTTTAATTAAATATCATAATTTATAAATTGAGTACTTGAGTTAGTGTAAATATTTAATAACTTTTGGACTTAAAAATAACTTATACTATGATAGTGCAAATATTTAATAACATTTTAGTTTAAATACAATAATCATCCTCTAAAAATATAATATTAAGAAGAGAGAAATCGTTAACCAAATAAATTATTAATTGATTATGTAATAATTTAATTAAAAAAAAATGCAACAAAATATTGTTGACAAAGTCGAGTTAGGGTGAGTAGACCCGTCAAACATCATAGATGGATCGGATCATCAATTTTAGTCCCGAAGGTAAGGACCGGATAGGCCGGGCCGAGGATTTTGAAGGACAGTCCAAACTCCAAATTTGACATAAGCCCAGCCCTACCCGGCTCATTGCCATCCCTACTTTCACTTTCACAAGGAGGTTGAGCAAAGAAAAAGAGTACTTACCAAACTTATTGTTTATTCAAATTTGATCACTTCATTAATTTTTTTATTTAAATTTAATAATCTATGTTATTAGTATAAAGATGATAATGATAATATGCTAATAATGGTAGCAATAATAACAATAATAATAATAGTAAAATAAACCTCTATTATAAAATCTATTTCTCAATCCTAAAATCCTATTTTAAAAACCTAATTCTAAATTCTAAATCCTAAAATTCTATCTAAACCTCTATTTCTGAAATATATTTCTAAATTCTAAATCCTAAAATCCTAAAAAAATCTAAGAATATAAAGTTTATAACTCTACTATTAAACTCTAACTCCTAAATCATGGTTCATGTACATGAATCACTATCTTTCACGCACTCCTATCCAAAGCAAGCTCTTTAGGTATATTCCATTCCTTCAAATATCTTTTTATTGCTTCCTCCCATGTCAGTCTCGGTCGACCTCTTCCTCTTCTTGTATTTTCAGGATGACTTAAAATATCGCTGCGTACATCGATGCTTCAGGAGGCCTTCGTTGGATATGACCAAACCATCGCAAACGATGTTGGACTAGCTTCTCTTGAATTGGTGCTACCCCAAGTTTGTCCCTAATATCATCATTTCTGATTCGATCTTTCCTTGTGTGGCCACATATCCAACGCAACATCCGCATTTCAGCTACACTCATCTTCTGTATGTGTTGTCCTTTTGTAGCCCAACATTCTACGCCATACAACATCGTGGGTCCAATCACCGTCCTGTAGAACTTGCCTTTTAGTTTGTTTGGGACCTTCTTGTCACAAAGAACACCATATGCTTGTCTTCATTTTACCCATCCAGCTCTTATTCTATGACTCACATCTTCATCGATCTCTCCTTCACTCCGCAACATCGATCCTAAATACCGAAATGTGTCATTCATGGGTACTACTCGTCCATCCAAACTAATATTTCCGTCATCTAAGTTTTCCCCGCTGAACTGACACCTCATATATTCAGTTTTTGTCCTACTAAGTCTAAAACCTTTCGATTCTAAAGTTTGTCTCCACAACTCTAGTTTCTGATTGACTCCAATTCTACTCTTGTCAATCAGCACCACATCATTAGCAAAGAGCATACACTAAGAAATATCTTCTTGTATGTCCTTTGTGATCTCATCCATCACTAAGATGAAAATATATGGACTCAATGCTGACCCTTGATGTAATCCTATCTTAATAGGAAATGTATCGGACTCGCTGTCACATGCTCTGACACAAGTTACAGCATTTGTGTACATATCCTTAATAAGGGTAATGTACTTTGTTGGGACTAGTTTCCTTTTGAGCGCCCACCATATGATATTTCTCGGAATTTTATCACACGCTTTCTCTAAATCAATAAATATCATATGTAGGTCCTTCTTCTGTTCTCGATGTCTCTCCATAAGTTGTCTTATCAAGACAATCACCTCCATAGTGGACCTCTCACGCATAAAACCAAACTGATTTTTAGAGACAGTTGTCAGTTTTCTTAAACGGTGCTCGATCACTCTCTCCCAAAGCTTCATGGTATGACTCATGAGCTTAATTCCTTTGTAATTAGTACAACTTTGAATATCTCCTTTATTCTTGAAGATTGATACTAATATACTTCTTCTCCACTCATCAGGCATCTTATTGGACCGAAAAATGGTATTAAATAGTTTAATGAGCCACACTATTGCTATATCTCCAAGACATCTCCATACCTCAATCGGGATGTCATCCGGTCCTAACGCCTTACCTGTTTTCATCTTTTTTAAAGCTTCTTTCACCTCAGGCTCTTGAATTCTTCGAACGAATCTCCTATTGGTGTCAATTGAGTCGTCCAACTCGATCGCGGTTTTTTCACTCTCGTCGTTGAATAGCTTGTCGAAGTATGCTCTTCATCTGTTCTTAATCTCCTCATCTTTCATCAAAAGTCTATCAGCCTCATCCTTAATACATTTAACTTGGTGGAAGTCTCTTGTCTTCCTTTCTCGAAGATTAGCCATCTTGTAGACATCATTTTCGCCCTCTTTCGTATCTAATTTCCGATACAACTCCGTGTATGCCTGACCCCTTGCTTCACTTACAGCTTTCTTTGCGTTTCTTCTAGCTTTTTTGTACTTCTGTATGTTTTCATCACTCTTGTTGTGATGTAAACGTTTATAACATTCTTTCTTCTCATTGATAGCTTTTTGTACTTCATCATTTCACCACCAAGTGTCTTTAGGTTCACGTTTATTTCCTCTAGTTACTCCAAACACCTCTATAGCCACCTTCCGAATGTGAGTCGCCATCTTCTTCCACATATTATCCGCATCCTCATCTTCGTTCCACGATCCTTCTGCAATAACTCTATTCTTAAACACCTGAGAAACATCCCCTTTGAGCTTCCACCACCTCGTTCTTGTTATTTTCATGCCTCTATCTCGCCGAACGCATACCTGAAAACAAAAATTAGTCACCAAAAGTTTGTGTTGTGTGACAACGCACTCGCCAGTTATAACCTTACAATCCATGCAGTTTGGTCTCTCATCCCTTCTAGTCAGGACAAAATCGATCTGGCTCGAGTGTTGGCCACTGCTAAAAGTAATTAAATGTGATTTTTTCTTTCTAAAGAAGGTGTTCGCTACCATGAGGTCATAAGCTATAGCGAAGTTCAACATGTCTTCTCCCTCTTGATTCTGTTTGCCATATCCAAAACCCTCATGTACCCTCTCAAACTCCCCTCTACCTGTGCCAACATGACCATTAAGATCACCTCCAATGAAGAGTTTTTCACTGCTAGGCACTCCTCTAACCATGTCCTCTAAGTCTTCCCAGAATCGTCTCTTGACATCATCGCTCAAACCTACTTGTGGGGCATACACACTGATGACGTTCAAGACCAAATCTCCAAAAATTAATTTCATCATGATGATCCTGTCCCCTTGTCTCCTAACTGCGACAACTCCATTCTTGAGGCTCTTATCAATTAAGATGCCTACACCATTTTTACTTCGTTCTTTTCCCGTGTACCACAATTTAAAGCCTGTATTCTTCACCTCCTTAGCCTTCTGACCCGTCCATTTAGTCTCCTGAACACATAAGATATTAACGCGTCTCCTAATCGCAGTATTAATCTATGTTATTAGTATTAGATAAAAAATAACAGAAGTAATCAAATTTAAATAAATATTAAAATTTAGCGATAAGATAAATAAAACTAACTAAATATAAATAAACATTAAAGCAAGCGATCTCAGAAGATTAACCCAAAAAATAGGATGTAAATCGAGACATTGCAGTGAAATCTGGCCAATCAAGACATTGCATGTGGTTTGGCTAACTATTCCCAATTGATCTTCTTTTGGAGTTACTATGTCAATTAATGAGGTCCAGTACGTGACATGTTACAACACATGAACACAAGTTGTATACATAGTTAGACAGGCCTTTAATTGAGATCCAACATGTAGAAATTAAACAATACTCACCTATATTTCAAACTTCAAAGAGAAAAAAAGTTTAAGAAATAAATTAATTACTGACAAGTCCAGAGAGATCTAGGCTGTCTATATACAGAAATTTCAGTCAATTGCAATTGATGACTGAACTACCATTTTGCTTTCTCTCTACCTTCTAATTAAAAAAAAAATCGAGTCACACACACAAAAAAAAAAAAAGAAATATACCATTTCTCTGTTTCGGGGGTGGAACCGGGCATAATTGAAAACAGTTCTAATTAAATGTTGCAGACATAAAAAGGGGCCTGTTTTAATTTGCTATAGGAGTCATTAATAATTACTAAACAGAAACAATAAATTAATGAACCAAAAATTAAGAGCTTGAGTTTTCATTTGACATATCATCCGTTAGTATCGCAATAAGGCAATTAAATAAACATGATATATACCTAAACATGAGAAAACCAAAGATTTCAGCTGAATATACGTTCGTGTATCAAATTAGTTGGATAGTGCACACAGAATTAATAAGTTCTTTTGTCAAATAATAGCTTGATTTTAGTTTTTTTGGGAACCAATCAACGCATAGCTCGAGATAAAACATAGGGCTAAAATCCAAAAATAGAAAAAGAAAAGGAAGAAGATGAAACGTAAGACAAGTAAATGACCTCCCCTTAAAAAGGGGAGAAATACTAGCTCAGCCATTTGAGATTTTTGATCATTGGATCTGTCTTTTTATATTATTTTTGCTTCATGATTCGTTCTTTTTTATTGATTGATAAGGATTTTTTTGGGGTTCATTTGGCACGGCTGAACAAGACACAGATTCTGGTCCATTGAATACGTTTTAGATCTACCAGCAACAGTACCCGCTCTTACACGTGAAACCTTATATTTATAATATGAGGACATTTGCATCAATATTTATATGTTTTTAGTGTCTTTGACGTCCATTTAGTTGTCCTGTAATTATTCTGGAGGACTGAACTCTTTTACGCTTGCATGCTATAGCTAGCAAATCAGTAAGGACAAATCAGTAAATAAATCTGGTAAATATCAAGTCTGCTAAGCACATATTCGAATTATGACAAGTTCAACACAGAGCTTAAGCAAACAGAATATGTGAATGCTGCTGCCTTTCTAAACAAGCTGTGCATAAATATGTACATGTTCAGGGGCAGGAAAGGGATCACCATTATAACTGTTTTTTTAATTGGAAAAACTTTGATGGATCAAGCAAGCATGCGAGAAAGAATGTTGTTGCCATGCCAACATCAAGCAAGCAGTTACTTTTCTTTTTTGCTTTTTATTAATTATTTCATCACAACAGGTCTTTCTGAAAGATTAGTGCTTTTTTGAGTACTTGTGAGTAGATTGTATAGCAAATCAGCCTTATGTTTCGTTCTATTAAAACAAAGATCATGTTCAAAGGTTATGGTGTGTCAGATTTCACTATACCTTATCTATATGTCTTCTAAAATTTTCAATGCATTTTGGACATGTAAAGGTTTTCACTTTTCACCATGATCGTTTCAATGTGTTACAGGACTTGTTTGTGCATGAAAAACAAATTGGTACCTGTTTCAACTGGTTTCGTAGCGGTTCACATGGGCTGGACTAGTTTTACAACAATCCTTTGTACCTATCTGTTTTGTATCTTATTGGCAATTGTACATTGTAAATGGTACCGATATCCATAATTATGTTATTTAAATTATATTATATTCAGGGGCATTGTTGGAGAATAGTATCAATTACTAATCTAGAAAGGCAGCAACTGTGCTGTGTAATGTAATTTTTTTAATGGTATATAGCAAATTAATACCTGGTTGAATTTTTTTTATAAAACGTGTGATTTGCTATATATTTTACAATTTTATATAGCAAGGAGAAAAGAGTGACACACTAATTTATTTTACAATTTTATATTTTACAATTTAGTATTTCTTACTTTAAATTGACACCTCGTTGAATGACTCTTTTCTCCTGTAACGTTTGAAATATTTTATCTTTGTTCCGAGCATATTAGCTGTCCATATCTTTGTTTGTCGGTTCCGCATCACATATCGATTCTGCATCAGAACATAGTTGGCAATGTAAATATATCAGTTGTATGCTTTTTGGTTCAGGTATTTTCTTTATACCCAGGAATTAATTCATATTTACCTTGTATAGATTGCAAGCTTTCGTCCCTGCTTCGAAAGTAATAAAGATCATTGATAAGTTTTCTATCTCCTTGTTGTTCACAAGTATTCAAAGATGAAAGGCCACTCAAGTTTGACCTTGCCATATTGATGTTGCAACATGCAATTCAGTGCGTGTATGTTTTGTCAATATTAAGTGGCAACCCACAAAAAAACAAATAAATAAAATAATCTTGCACATAATTTTATATCAGCACTCTAATCATCATAATTCAATTTTAACAAGTTAAATGTAAAACAAAGTGCTGCTATTTCTCAATTAGTGGTCTCAGCGTGCATCCAGATACAATCATACTTGATACTCAGTGACTACATTGAGGAAATTAAAATAATTGACGAACATAAAACTTGAATTAAATCCGACACATACAATAATAGTTGATTTCTACTTGACTCAGTGGGCAAAACCAACTGAAATTCACTTATAAATAGTTAACGGTATAACTATAAAAAAACCAACTAATTTTCAGTAAGACAATTAATTTTTACTTAATTTGGTATTATGAAATTAAGTGAAATAATTGCAAAGTAATTTTCAGAATATCAAAAAAGACAGCTAATTTGATGGCGTGATAAAGAAAGAGAGCGCTAGATCTAAACTTTGCGACCAATGCGTGTTCCATGTGACCGATGTGGCCATTTTTATC
This sequence comes from Schoenoplectus tabernaemontani, assembly GCA_037127355.1. NCBI lineage: Eukaryota > Viridiplantae > Streptophyta > Magnoliopsida > Poales > Cyperaceae > Schoenoplectus > Schoenoplectus tabernaemontani. The sequence continues at coordinate 13,389,104 of CM073740.1, forward strand.
CCAAACAAATCCATTAGAGTTCTTATCATGTTGATGCTAAAGAGAAGAGTTCGTACCATGTTGATGCCGAAGAGAGGACGATCCTCGCTCTCTCGCTTTGCTTCGCTAGGGTTTTGGTGGCGCCGCATAAGGCAGTGGAAGCATTAGTCGTGGTGGTTAGCAGTTTTCTCAAAAATCAGAGTGTCACAAAACAAAAGGAGAGAGGTCTCGGAGGGCGCTGGTGACAGAGAGCAGAGTGGAGAAAGAGGCGATGGGTGATGCGATTTAGAAGAGAGAGATGTAAGAGGCATGATGGAGGCGAATTCAGCGAAAAAAATATGGATCGGATTGGAGAAGAAAGAAAGGAGAGAGTTACGTCCCGATTCGTTGATTTTTCTTTATTTTTAATCTGAACAGATTGCATTTTACGTTTCAAAAAATTCAAAACAAACTGACAAGACAACTGGAATGTCCAGTCCGTGCTTTAAGATATAAAAACCCTATCTTTTCCTTTCCGTCGTTTTGTTCTGCCTTCTCTATCCCTCTTCGTGACTTTTGCTCCGATAGACCCATTCCAAGTTTCGATCGTTCTCAGCCCTTCGTGAGTTCCGCTCTCTCTCTCTCTTTCCTCTCATCGGAAGAAGAAAGATGAATGCCGCTAGGTGTTACCCAGGCTGCTGATGACGGCTCCGATTCTTTGGGATCTGATTGGCGGTTGCAGCTCTCCTCTCCACAACGGTGTAAAGGTGAGTGCTTTTAGAAAATGAGAACTCACTTCTCAGTTCATACTTCGGAACAACTTTAATTTACTATGTTGGCGTGCTTCTTTTCTTTTTTTTTTTGGATAAAAATATAGGAATTGTTGCATGAGAATAAGAGGTTGCATGCTCCTCTCAAGTTGTCGGTGCTCTACAAAGGTTCTTCTTCTCTCTGTTTCTTCTTTTTTCCCTCTTTTTTTGGGTTAAAATTTCAGCATCTTAGATAATGAAGGACCGATATTAATTATAATATTTGGTGTGACATACAGAGTGATAGATCAAACTAAAAGCTGCCTAAAGAGCGGAGAACAAAATGCTAAAATACATTGGAAGCTGTTTTGCCATTTGACTTAGAATTTCTTCATTTGTTTAGGAAGATGATGTTAATTCTTCTGTAGTTATTTCTCTGAGCTCAAGTGAGAGCACTGAAGAAGCGGAGGGAGGAAATAAAGTGAGGCCGACAGCAGCTCATGAGGCTGATCAGTTTTTTTTTTACAAGATGATTATTCTTCTTTTTGTTACTTGTATGAACAAAATTGTAGCACAATTGCAGCTTACTTTTAGGTTTGGTTGAACTAATTATTGTCTCATTCTTTCAATTTATCTTTTAGCTTCACATGAAAAGGGAAATGAAGAAGAGAATGTGGCTCAAAATCAGAAAAAGGATATACCAGGTGCAGTCTTTTTCTTCTGTTGTTCTTTTTGAAATGTTATTGAAAATCATAATTTTCTAAAGGACTGCCTAATGTTAATGGTCATATTTTTTTCATTTCTTCTTTTCCTGTGAAGCTTTGTTACATGACTAAATATGCATTGTGACGGGACTAGATTAAATAGGCATGAGTGCAAATCTAAGGGTTATTTAGGCAAAATTAGGTTGAACTAAGGCTTCATTGTGACATTATTTAGTTTTATTTTAGGTTTATAATTTATTTTAATTTGAACTTATAAGTTTGTGTGTTGCACAGATGCCTGTGAAAATGAATTGTGAGATGCCATGGAGAAAGCAAATCTGTTATTTTTTTTTATTTGTGTTGTGATTTGTGGTGCCGATGGAGGTTCTTTTGTAAATGTTGTTATGTTAGTTTGGTCATAAATTAGATGCTATTTTTACTAATTACATAACTATCATCTAATTATTCGATCATAGGAGGGTAAAACATGGCAATGAACCTGAGGATAGTCAGCGCCAAGTTGTCGCGCTTTATACTGTCAGGTACGTTGAATTTATCCGTGTATTTCTGATAATCTTGATTGGTGATCGAAATGAGGTTGTGGGTTGCATAGGTCGCTGTGGAATGGCAAATGGAAGTGAATCTGTTGTTTTTCGGTGTGTGCTGTGATTTCTGTTACCGGTGGTTTGTAAATGTTGTTATATTGGTCTGGGCGCAGATTGGATGTTGATTTTACTAATTATATATCTATATTCTATTCAATCATAAAATAAGATGGAGGAAGTCAAATCTGTTGTTTTTCAGTTTGTGGTGTGATTTCTGGCACCGACGGAGATCTTTTTATAAATGCCCATGTTTCAGGGTCAGCTGCGGTTTTGCGGACCCTCAGCGGTTTGGAGGCAGTATTTTTAATATTGAGAAGGGTAAGTTTTAGTTTATATTTGGAGTTTTAGTTTATATTTGGAGTTTCAGAGAATGAATATTAAGAAAGGTGAGCTTGCTGATCAAAATGAGGTTGTGAGTTGCACAAATGTCTGTAGAATGGAACTTAAGATGATTTGGGGAAAATAAATGTGTTATTCTTTGGTTTGTGCTGAAAGTTCTGGTGTCGACGCATGTTCTTTTATGGATATCGTTATTTTGGTTTCATTCTGACTGATTTGCAGTAAATATTGGGGCCTGAATGACAAAGTGATCAACATACACTGTACTGTTATTCTATTAATATTTCTCCTCCTTTGAATAGTAAAACTGTGACATAATTTGTGTGATTTTAATCAATATGTTGAAAACTTTATGTTGTTTATATTGGTGATAACAAATTTAATTTCTACATTAATTTAATATGGTCAGTTTCGTGCCATTGATTGTCATCTAGGCATTAGCATCAAATAAATAGATACCAGGTCCTGTGCGCGTACAAACCTGGCGCGAAGCTCAGGAGTGAAACCCTAGTGACAATAAACGTGGTGTGGCGTTCCTATCGTATGCAACAATATCAAAACTGATACTCTGCCACATGTCCAATGCCTATTTGCTAGCTGACTGAATTAGTTCTTTGAAACCAAACCGAAACTGAAACCGTAACGAGTCTCTTATACCAGTATACCAGCGTCCAGACTCAGAAACATTAATTTGGCCGTGTGACATCATTTCACCCTCTCTCTTTATTATTTTTTCCCCTCTCAGAGCGTCAAATTTTGAGATAGAAATGTACATGGCTTGATTATAGCAATAGTTGCAAGCAGATATGCTATGGTCTTAAGGAGCTCCGTGTTGGTGGAGCGGAGGAATGGGTGCCTCATCCTTCTCAGCCTTTCAACCAGTGGGCCCGGAGACAGATTTCAGATCAATGACATGTAGAACCAAAAATTCAAAATAGAGGACCAAATATTAGATTTCACTTTTTAGTGGGGACCAACGAGTGTTTCTATTTAAACTATGTAAAATATAAAACACAATTACAAAATTTCATTTTATAGGGGTCTGACCACCTTTTGCTTGTCTTTGATTCCGCCCCTGACAGGCTAGGTGTCTCCTCTCTCAAAACAAAAACACATATTAATTTGGGCTACTATTGTTTTTCTAATTCATTGATCAAGGCATCATGGCACAATCTTTTTTTAAGGATGGGGATAATGGTTTCTGTCAAATACAAATAACAAGCAATTAAAAAATGGTCTGTGGACAGATCACAAACATACCTGTTTAAGTGACAGTTTCCTTCAGTCCAATTTTTATGGAGCGTTGATTTTCTGACTATGCTGCACAATGCAGCTTACGACGCTCAAAAGATGTTTGATTTTCTTTTTTAATGTTAATCTCATCACATTAGAACAAAATTAAGTTGTTTGATAGTTGCCCTTCTCAAAATTATCAATTAATGACTAATCAACATTGCAACTTTTTCATTAAATATAAAGATAGGTTTTTTTAAATAGAGTGGGGATCCATTGACAATGGGTTATTTTGACAATCTTGACAATAGACCTCTAAATAAATACAAAAAAAAAATTTAAAAATGAAAAAAATTTTATAGATGTGTTCTTCTACCTGTAGATTGATGGTCATTCAAATTTCATGCAATTTCAGTATCGTTTGATAGTCCATCAAAGACCGTTAATTTGAAACCGTTGCAAATTATATGAAAATTTGATGATCTTTGATGGACTATCAAACAATAATGAAATTATATGAAATTTGAATGAACATCAATATAAAGGTAGAATAACACATATATAAATATTTTTTTTATTTTTTAGATTTTATTTTGTATTTATTTAGAGGTTCATTGTCAAGATTGTCAAAATAACACATTGTCAACCGATCCCTTCTCTTTTAAATATTTGGAATACTTGTTAATTTTATACTGAGTTGTGTCAGCCTGTTTTATTTTATATTTAAATATTTAAATATTTGGAATACTGTACTGTATTTCATATTGTATTTAAATATTTGAGGTTGATTTCAACATCTTAGAATTTTTTTCTGTAATTTTTTTAAAATATATTGGTTAATTTTCTTCAGTATTTTGTTATGTATTGACTGGTTTGCAGTAGAACAGGAAAGCAAAGTTAAAATAAAATAAAATTTGATTTTCAATTAATTAAATGAGAAAAGTAATGTACGCCTATGACTTGAGATTTCAGTCATATTGTGAAATGAAAAAAAAAAGAATTGTACATTGATAGGTTCTCCAATTATGAGGGTTATGTTTAACTCACATACTTTCTTTTTTCTTTTTTTGAAGGGTAGGCAAATGCCTACCATATTTTTCATTAGATAAGAAAATTACATTATGTATGTTAAGAAATATAATTAAGATGTAATTAAGATTTAGAAAAAAAAAATTAAGAAAATGAAATTAGGAAAAAAAATAAGGAATAGATTTGGGCTTTAGATATCTCATCATAGGCTCAATAGCAATAGAGCAGTTTATATTACCGTTGGTACTTAGCAGTGTACAGTTGGTACACTTGTATAAGTAATAGCCACTGTATCTATTGTAATTAAGAGCTTGAGATCAAATAATAATCTTTCAATACAAAAATCAAATATTGTTTCTATATTTCTACATGATATCAAAACAGATCTGGTTCGATCATCTCATCATATAACCGAGCATACTCATACCAGTACCTGACATATCTTCAACTCACAAAGAAGTATAGTATCTGTTCTCATACCAACTTTTTGTGAGGAGACATACCAAATACTAATATTCCATACCATACTAGTACTATTTGTCCAAGCAGTATGTTCCTTCATATCAGCAAATATCTGTTCTCATCAGCTGTTAACCAACAATTGATTCTTATATATCAGAAGGAACATATCTATACTGTCATGCTCAGCACATATCCATACTGTCCATACTCATATCAGATTCAATTCACCACTTTCTATTCATATGAGCAAAATACCAATAAGACAACGTCTATTCTTATCAAAAACAATATATGTTCTATCAATACTCATATATCAGAAAAAAACAAAATATACTAAAATCAGCCCATGCCAGCATAAAATCTGAAAAACCAAATACAACCAGCATATACTGGTATATACCAGCGGAATAACAGTGTACCAGAAGCCATCATAAATATGTCTTATAAGTTTATAATACCAGAGAAACTGAGGAAAAATCAGCAAAAAACTGTTCTGTTCTTGTCAGTTCACTCCAAAATACACAAGAGCCAAACAACCAATTCAGAAAAAGCTCAACCCAAACAAATATCAGAACCCGGTTATGTCAGAACTAAAAAACATCGGTCATGAATCTCTTCCACGACAAAACCCTAATTTGGGAAGAGAAGCATCGTGAATGCATAAATTAGCTTACTTGACTAACCACTAATGAAATATCTGTTCTTGTAACCGTAAGGTAAACCAATTTTCCTACGAGTCTTTAAAATTGATTTATACTTTTTAGAGATTCTCCATCTTTAATATTTAATTTGTGTTTACTACTAATAGGGGTTGAGATGGGCTTACATTCTAATTTATCAGTTTCTTTTAAAGGTCAAGCACGTATTTTCTTTGTGAGAGAAATAACATTCGTATTTTCTGTGCTATTTCAATACCTAAAAAATCGAGACGGTGGTAGTCGAGGTCGGTGGTGGCTAGTGGCGGTAATCGTTGTTGCGATGGTGAGAGTCAAAGTTGTTGTTAAAGGGGACCAAATTTATACAGTGTCGTCGAAGTGAAGTTAAAATCGAGGAGGGCTAAATCGATCGGTCGCGGAGGGCGGGTGGAAGGTTGAGCCGGGTAGAGTGTGAAGTCGAAGGTCGGTCCAACTTTTCTTTTAATTTTATATTTATTTTATATTAATTATGTGTTTATGATTGGAATTTATATTAATTGCTAAATTATCTTCATTTTTTTTTTTTTTTCTTATGAAAATATAATTTTTTATATTTTAAAAGACATCACCATAGAAATATACTAGCAAGATAGTAGTATTTGTGTGTGTGTGTGTATATATATATATATAGAGAGAGATAACTTATGGGGTTTTGCAAATAAAAAAACCGTTATTGCTTCGGAGTGATATTTCATATCACGAGGTCTCAAATGGTCAATCTAAGTTGCTCAATAATTTCTTCATGTAAAAATATTGCAGGATATTAAATTTTATGAATTTTTGAGCTTTCTAACTATTTTTTAAATTATTTTTAAAAACAACCCTCTTTAACATAAGAAAATAGCCTATTTCAGGGTTATTTTTAAAAAAAATTTAAAAAATAGTTAGAAAACTCAAAAAATCATGAAATTTAATATTCTATAAGATTTTGAAATGAAAAAATTATTAAGCAACTTAGATTGACCATTTGAGACTTTCGAGATATAAAATCTCACCCCGAAGCAATAATGATTTTTTTGCTTTGCAAAGCACCATAAGCTATCTCTCTCTCTCTCTCTATATATATATATATATATATATATATATATATATATATATATAGTTATGCTACGGTTAGTCGCGAAATAAAAAACACTTCACGTCGTATCTCCCATTTACGAATTCAAAATACCGATCCGACTGTTAAAAATGTTCTCCATATTGAAATATATTTGGAGATCAAATTTTATATTTTTTAGATTTTTTTTGTATTTTTTTAGGGGATAAAAATACATTAAGTTTATGATTTTTTATAAGAACGAATTTCTAATAATTTCAGTTGTAATTAGAAACTTTTAAATCCGAGATGATGCATCACCATAGCTCAATATATATATATATATAGATATGGGACAAAAAAAAAAAATTGTGCTTCGTCCGTATCTCGAATTTAAAAGGGTGTTGCCTAGAGTTCAAACTTTCATGGGTGTACAAGAACTTTAATATCAGGTGTGGCACCCTTTGCAAATATTTCCACAAAGAGAGTGAGAGAGAAACATGTGGTAGCTCAGTTAGTTAGGAAAAAGCTCTAGGGCCGTTTTACTCAAAAGTTGAGAGTTCAAAATCCGCTCAGACTTTACAGTCTCTCTAAAGATTTCAAAAGAGAGAGACTTGGGCAGCGCAACTTCATTACTGATTGTGAGCTCAGTAGACTATTCCTGAAGATTTAAATAGGAGGGCTTTCACACAAGTAGGGGTATGTAATCAGTCGGTTCGGTTCAAACTAAAATAAATATATGCATTCAAAATTTTATTTTGTTTATCAAATTATAAACTGGATCAAATTTATAAAAATGCCAACAGGATAAACCGGAATTATATTATTTAAAAAGGGATAAAAAAGTATCAATGGTTATAAAATTGATAGAAGAAATAAATAATATAAAAAATAAAATGAATAATTAAATAAAATCTATAGAAATTAATTATATTATGATTATCTTTGTTATGATTCTATTTATATTTGAATTTATTTGGCTTATTCAGTTAAACCAAACCAAATAAAAAAACTGAATCAACTAATATTTTCAACAGAACTGATATTTTTAAACCGAAAAACTGAATCAAATAGTTCAAAATTTAGCGATTTAGTTCAAAACCAATTAAATCGATCTGTTTGCACATCCCTACAAAGGTATGGAGGTGTATTCGCAGGAAAAATAAAGGAGAATACAGGGCGCATTAGCTGTCAGTTAGAACGAGATTTTCATATGTTGGCTATAGTTCTGTAATAACTTCTGCTTTTAGTAGAAGCCTACCTGATGCAATCACTTGCTGCCAATTGCTGCAGTAATGTCAATTTATTTATGTATTTTATGTTTTGTATTAGCTAGCTACACAACGGTAGGAAACCTAAGCAGTTTATTCTTATCTGATTCGATTTTATTGGATATTTGAATTAAAAAAAAAGTCTATTCTATCAATGATGATACATTTTTAAATTTATGGTAAAAAAAAAAATCAGAAGTGGCGTGTAACGAGCTGTAGTACATACAAAACGGAGGACAAATTTTTTTTTTCTGCAGAATTTTTCGGATGTCCTTGGCTCCATTAAACAACTAAATCATCTTTGTTGATCTATATTACTACTTACAATAACTATATAAGCAACACTATTAGCCAAAAAAAGGAAAATTAAGTCAATCTTTTTCTTATATATCTGTATTTCATTTTAAATGTACAATAAAAAACTAGCTACTATATAAAACCGTTTGAAATGACATTGAAAAATAAATCCCGAACAATTGCACGCGTTAAATGCTAGTTTAATTAATCAACCTTTACTATATTTTTTTCCAACTAAAGCGATGTAATACCATCGGTTTTATTGAAACAAAAAACTAAGCGTACAACATTGCAAAGTGCTAAACAACTATACTAAAACAATGCACCTAAGCAACTACCTCTTACAAAACGTCCTCCTAATTAGTTTGAATTAGATCTATAATTCGGATTGCGTCCTACCAAAATAATTCACAAATAAATAGTTAAAAATATAAATATTTTAAATATATTCAATAAAAATTGGAACATAATTAATGGAGGAGAAAAAAATAATACTAAAAAAATTAGATAATGCTGATTATGTATATCATATGTACATTTTAAATGAGGAGAGAGAAAATTTTTATATGAATCTTGAAAAATTTAAAACTTAATTTTTTTTATGTATTAAGAATAAGCAACCACAATAAACTGTCTAAAAACAAAACAAAACAAAAAAGAAAAACTACAAAATTTAACTAATCTTAATTTTGAATCATATAATATCTAAAACAATCACAACAATGTCTCTTCCAGACGTCCAATGAGACGGATTACATCCTTAATTAATTAAGAACAAGATGCTTGTGCGATGTATAAGTAGGAGAATTTATTCTTTTAAAAATAATAATAGTCGTATCTGGAATGAGTATAGTTAGGGCTGTCAACGAATTTCATTTCGACCGTGTTTCGTTTCGTTTCGTGGTAACGAAATGGTTAACGAAATGAATTTCTGTTTCGTTTATTAAATGAAACGGTTAACGAAACTGTTTTTATTTCACGCAAAGAATGAAACGGTTAACAAAATGGAATTTTTCATTTCGATAAGAGTATTTCTGTGTAAAATACACGAAATTTCGTATTTCGTTCCATTTCGTGATAAATGAAACGGTTAATGAAATGATTTTCTATTTCGTTTATTAAACGAAATAGTTAACGAAACTGCTTTCTATTTCGTTTATTAAACGAAACGGTTGACGAAACGATATTATTTCATTACGGTTTCAGCCGTTTGACACCCCTAAATATAGTATTCTGACTATATAGGACTAATCCCTCGACAGGAGGCCCCACCGAAAAATTAGAATGATTCTTTCATTGTCACTTGCTGTCATTGACTTGTAATGATTCTTTCATTGTCACTTGCTGTCATTGACTTGCTTGTGAAAGGCTGACTCACTTCACGTTAGGCCGGAGATGGCATTAGGCCCAATACGTTTGGGCTCTATAAACCTAATAATATCATGGGATATTGGTGCCAAATGTGTGCAACTTTACATTCCTGACAATAAATATAGTAAACAAGTAAAACTATTGCAGCATTTCTGGATCATAATTGATCCAGAAATTTATATTTGCATTTCTTGTTTTCCTTTTTCCTTTTAAATTATTGTTATTCCGTGGTTCAAGGAGCATGAAGCAATATGATAAATTGAAATTAAGTACTATTTGGGGAGAAACAAAACAGCAGGATGAAGAATTTAAGAATGCAAAGCATTAATTACGTGCTTCAATTGGGATGGAATACAACGTTAACAAAATGTCAGCAACTATATATAAATAATTTGTAGCTAGCTCTCTTTTATATTATATATCTTTAGAGAGACATTTGCTATTTTTAAACCAAAAAAAAAGCCGTGTTATTTTGGCATTTATATATTCACCGCAATCTGGTACATTAGCTCCTATCAATTATTTCTCTCCACTGAATAAGTAAATGTAAAACCAAAATTTCAATTCTCCCATTACCCGTTCGCTCTAAAAATAGGCAATGCCAACAACTCCAGCAATAATTAACGGCTACCCCTCTGCCTCAACTGATAGCGCAATATAACTCGTCCTCTTCTCTTCCTTTTCTTTCCATATTAACCCACGTCCATCTCCTGGAACTCTGTCTCTCTCATTGTCTCGCTTTCGACAATTTCGAAACCTTAATTAAGGGACCCACATCGGGCCTTCAACCACTCATGGCCCTCCGTGTTGCCACAACCGTCCTCCTTTCCCTCCTCCTGCTATCCACTTCCATCTTGACCACAACCTCATCCCCAATGGAAAGCTCGTGGGCCCTCAGTTTCAATGAACCGGACTTTGACAACCTCCTAGAAGGCTTGCCGACCTGCAATGGTAAAGTCGGGGACTGTGATGGGGATTCATATGAGGAGGTGGGCACAGATCTTGAGGCAGCAGTGCGCCGTGGTCTTGCATGGAGAAAACGGTACATCAGCTATGATGCACTGAAGAAGAACCGTGTCCCGTGCAACAGGAGGGGCCAGTCATACTACAACTGCCAGAGGGGCCGCCAAGCAAATCCATACAGGCGCGGGTGCAGTTTTATCACTAAATGCGCCAGGATCATGAATTGATGAACAACTCATATATAGAAACAAGCCATGTATATTTACACTATTAATGAAGTTGACAACAGAAGAAAAGATGTTGGTGCATGGATGCATCATGCATGTTTACCTGGTTTGTATAAAATTAAGGTTAATATTAATAAAACATTTGTTCTGTATTTGCATTTAGGTCCCTGATGATTGTTTCATTATGTTGTTGTTATTTTTGGGGAATTCATGTTTTATAATTCATTTATTTCTGTAATGAAAACAGTTTCTGTAAGATGCAATGTTTGACTGACAATTATACGAGTCTGTTTATGTGATTATTACTCTTTATTTCTTTATTTCTTGTGGAAATGGAGATTAGATGTTAACTCCCCATATTTTGTTTAGTTGTTATTTAATTATACATATGCATCTCATAATGTTGCAGACTTGTCATCGTTCAAGACTTCTAATTATTAATTCAATTGTATTAATATTTGATGATGGTGATGACTACAGAAAAGATGATAATGGTATTTTAAGAACAATTACAAAAATCACTAATTTCTAACTATAGTCTATCATTAATTTAGCAAACCAGTTATGTAGGTGCTTCTAGGAAAAGAAAAATTGCATATCCAATTTGGCTCCAAAAATACTAAGAAACTCCTTGATTTTCTTTTACAACAACAGGTGCGGTTAGACAGAGGCAGTCAGAAGGGAAGAATAATTGGAGTTGGCTCCAACTTCCATTTATGCCATAATTTAATTTTATGGAGGGTAGAAAGTTGTGCCATTAGGGAAGGCAATTAAAATTAGTAATGACATAAAAGGCATATGCCATTTATTTGTTTTCGTTAAGAATGGTACGTAGGGGTATAAGTCCAATCCGTTTGATTCAACCAACCTGACTGACCCGAGTTTAGAAGATGCAGATTTTTTATTTAATGAGTTGAGTATAGATTAAATTTTAAGTAACAGGTAACTTATAGTTCAGTTATGGATTTTGTAAAAAATATTGAATAAAACCCGACCTGATTGTTATACATTATACTCTTTTAAATAATTTATTTTTCTCTAATTATAATAACAATATATTATATAGATAAAAAATATTTTATTAATATCTATTTTTTAATTGAAACTTATTTTATATTTATTTCTATTGAGTATGTTATACTAAATATTTTTTTGATTTGTCAATTTACAAAATAATCTTAAATTTTATAATTTGTCTTGTTTGAGTTTTGTGCAGAGATTAACATGTAAATGAATTAGTGTACAAAAACCAAGACTAATGGAATACAAGAGCTTGATCAAGACTGCATTAGGCTTAGATTTAGTTAGACTCAATCTGGGTTGAATTGGTCAAGATAAATTGAGCTTAAACAACAAAGAAAAATACTTCTGCCCAGTGAATAGTTATAACGGTTCAGTAATCATTATAATGATTCATCTCAATACTCAAAAATATTTCAAAGAGGAAAATTCTCAAATATACCATAGCGTATCATTATGCAACGATTCGGTAATCGTTACAACGATTTATGAAACGTATAACGATTCAGTGAATCGTTATAACGTTTCAGCTCAAATTAATCCAACGACTATTCTTTCTAAACCGTTATAATGATTCCCAAACCGTTATAAAGGTTCAGGTCGAAACTAGTTTCCTTAGCTATTTCAGAAGATCTATTTTAAAAATGATCACCTCTCTCACTGATTGCATGTACAAGATCTATCTAGCAAAATCATTACTCCAGAAAGCTTACTAGCCATATACAAAGTGAGAGAGATAATGCAAAATATAGAAACACTCAATTAGCTGAATTCTTATTCAAGCTCAATCTTGCTTCTCTCTATTCTCCCAACTTGATCATTCGTGATCTTCTTGTAAACGTTTTTTTGAGCTGTAGTGCTCACTTTTTTCTTGAGTGTGTTGTCACTCACTTTTTGTTTTGAGTGTGTTGTCACTCACCTTTTTGAGTGTGTTGTTACTCTTGTTACTGATAGGCTTGGCAACCCATTTTTGTGTAAGAGATCAAGTTCTACAAGTGTAAAATATTTTTTTAGTGTTTCGGCTCAACCTCAATTGTTGGAGGTTGAGAGTGCTGGAGACGTAGACATTTTAAGCCGAATTCGTTACATCTTGTGTTCTTGTTTGATCTTTTCTTTTCTCATATTTTTTTGATTGCTATATTATTGTGAGAATTGAATTGAATTGAATTATCTTCTGCTGTCATTACACTTGAACACTAAGCCCCAAATTAGTTTATACATTTCTACCTTAGTTTCTTTATATTCTTGCACTATTTTTGACCTTTAATACCACCATCCTCGGGCTATCAGAGTACATTATGGTTGTTTTATTGTATTTTTTTCATTAAGATTTGTTTTTATTTACATTTTTGTACAATTCATTTTTTAAAATGAAATCCATCGAACCCGTAAAACCTGACCATCAAAATTGAAATCCGAATTGAGTGGTTTTTATCATTAATTGGTCGCTTACGGATTGAAATTGATGTAATCAGAATATAATAACTCGGATTGACAATCTATAAAAAATCCAAGCAACCTGACCCTTTTACACCCCTACAGAAAGAACATATAATCATATAAGGTGTGGAGGACAACAAAATCAAGCCCCGAGATAAGTTACTTTGAAAAAAAATTCACATGCACCTATGATCATAATGAATTGCATTAAAATAAAGCTTAGATGGTTTTGGATGATTAGTAAGATTTTTGTTTCAGAGTGGTGATCTGGATGTGCACACTACCGGTTAAAACATTTGCCTGTGTATATCTTATGGTGCAAGAATACTAGTTTATGTTGTAATTTGCATGGGCTTAGTACGTAGGAATGCTAACATCTTGGTACCCTTTGTGGTACTGGATCTTGTTTGTTAATTACGGTATAGATATATGTTTGCTGGCTCTTAGATACTGTTATGTATATAAGTTTGTTCCTTAAAATCAGTCAATAACAACATTAATCTCGATACAATACATGAGATAATAAGAAATCTTCGTTGCAATATGAAAATAATTAGTTAGTTTTTCAAAGAAGATGACCCGAAAGAGAAGTAACAAGTTGCTAAGATGACATGAGGTCAACATCTTGCTACTGTAGGGGGCAACTTGATCTTCTGACAGAGTAAGAAGCAGTCGGTTCTTGCGATATCAACGGCAGAAGCTAGTACAAGACTATGACATTAGAAGTTGCTGAGATGTTGTGACTGAAAAGATTATTAGATCTCAAGATGAATCATGGAGCAAAGATGAAGTTGTGTGTGTGATAGCAAATCAGCGATCGACAATGTCAACAATCCTATGCAGCATGATAGAACCAAACATGCACTACTGCAAAAAAAGATTCAGTAACTATTTTTTTACCATTTAATAACGGTTCATGAGCCATTATTGAATGGAGAGTTACTAAAACTATATAACAACCGTTATTAAATTGCGTGTCACCCCCCGTCACTTTGGAAAATTCAGTAATTTAGATAAAAATTGTTACTGAATCCAATAGAATAAGTAATAGTTTTTAATAAAAAATCGTTATTGAATTGGGTTTTAATAACGGTTCCGTATTAAAAACCGTTACTGATTTAGCCAGAGAAAAAAAAAATCAGTTTTAGTCTTTGGTAACGGTTTTTTTAGTAATAACCGTTACTAATTATGGATTTTTTTTGGTGCTCTCTATTTATGTGTGGCGAGCCAATTTTAATGCTAACCATATATATTACACAAACATAATAGATTTCAACAGACATACAATACACAAGCATCCAATGCATAAAAAATTACCAGAACAAAAACTTATTTATATTAGCCAATTCATTCATCATCCTTACAACACAAAAATATAATACAAATTGTATGATGCATTTGTCATAATGAATTGAACAATCATTTATTTTACCTCCTCAATTAAATTTTGCTCATATCGCGTTGGTCCTGAATCGATAACCTATTGAAACAAACAAATAACATAAGTCTCACACATCACAAATAATATAGTCACGCACATGCATAATAAAAGTCTAACAAAGAACAAACAAATACAAGATATAATAGAAGATTCATTAGATGCGATGATTGGCGATCTCCTTCAACTCCTTAATCCCGTCACGGGTGACTGTCGTCGACCCTACAACACAAATAAATATATATATTATATATATATTTTACTGTCAGATTGCTAAAAAATTATTTCCCTTGATTTAGGTTTTAGAAATAAGGTTTAGGGTTTAGGATATTAGGGTTTAGGGTTTACAATTTAGTGTTTAGGTTTAGGGTTTGGGATTTAGGGTTTGGGGTTTGAGATTTATGGTTCAGTGTTTAGGGTTCGGTGTTTACGATTTAGTGTTTTGGATTTGGGGTTTACGGTTTAGGTTTTGAGACGGCCAACTATCTTAATCCATTCTTTGAATATTTTGTCTCATTAGCGAAGATATGCTAGCCAATCTGGTATTTGAGAAAAATCCGATAATATTTCCCCTTAGTTCCCTGAGTACACCAACGCACATTTGCATGCTTATACGTACTCATAAGAACAAAAAGAGAAATATTGTACCGGATTATTCTCATACACCAGATTACAACTAGCATACCTTCACTAATCCTAAATGAGATAAAGTATTCAAAAAGTAATCCCAATGGGGACTATTCGAGATTAATCCTTATTGAATTAATCTCGAACGGGTACCGACCTAAATTATCTTAAAATTTCGGTAATTAGTCCTATATGACAATACTATCAATTAATTACATAGCTATTTCAACAAGAGCTAATCCGGTATTCCATCTATAAGTTAGTATACTAGATTATCACTCTTCCGCACTCTTCTCTTCTACTTAGTATAAAATTCATTTGGCAAATTAATTCGTCGGAATAGTAATTCTATTCTAACTTTTTGCTATTCCATAGAGTGCCAAACAAACCAAGGAATAACTTTGGAAGAAATTTTGGAAGAGTGATAAAATAGTATTTTTTTGGAAGAATGGTATTCTTGACTATTCGGAAGAGCGAAAATATCGTTTGGCAGTTGTTGCTCAGAATAGTTAAAATATGAATAATTATGATAATAATAATGATGATGATAATAATAATAATAGTAAAATAATAATCATAATAGTAAGATAATAATAATAATTAAGTAATAAAAAATAATCATAATAAATAATAATATTATAATAGTAATATAATAAAAATATAAACATAATCATAATATAGTAATATAATAATAAAAAATTATAATTATAATCATATTTTAATAATAATTTAATAATAATAAAAATATAAATATAATCATAATATATGGTTTGTTTGGCACACGCATGAAATAGCAAAAAGTAGAAATATAATTGCTATTCCGACGAAATAATTTGCCAAACGAATTTTACACTAAGTAGAAGAGTGCGGAATAGTGCTAATCTGGTATACCAACTTATAGGTGGAATACCTGATTAGCTCTCGTCGGAATAGCGATTATTGTTTGATTATATTATATTATATTATGATTATGATTAAGATTTAGTATTATTATATTATTATATTATATTTATGATTATAATTTCTTATTATATTAATATTATGATTATTATTTATTATTATTATTATCATTATATTATTATTATTAAATTATTATTATCATTATTGTTATTATATTATAGTTACTATTAGTATTATTTTATTATTTATTATTATTATAAATATAATTTTAATATTATATTATTATATTATGCATATAAATATAATTATTTTATTATGATCAAGATTATTTATTCTTATATTATTATATTATGATGATTATGATTATGATTATTATTACTTATTATTATTTTATTATGTTGTATTATATTATTATATGTTGATTATAGTTATGATTAATTTATTATTATATTATTATAATTATAATTATTTATAATTATTATTATTATTATGATTATATATTTATTATTATATTATTATGATTATGATTATGGTTATATTATTATGATTATGACTATAATTATTATTATCATGATTATAATTATGATTATATTATGATTACTGATTATTATTATATTATTATAATTATGATTGTAATTATAATTTTTTATTATTATATTACTATATTATGATTATGTTTATATTTTTATTATATTAATATTATAATATTATACTATTATTATTTATTATGATTATTTTTATTATTATTATTATTATTATTATTATTATTATCTTACTATTATTATTATTATTTTACTATTATTATTATTATCATCACCATTATTAGTATCATAATTATTCATATTTTAACTATTCTGAGTAACAACTGCTAAACGATATTTTCTCTCTTCCGAATAGTCAAGAATACCACTCTTCGAAAAAAAACACTATTCTATCACTTTTCAAAAATTATCACTCATCCAAATCTAATCCTTGATTTGCCAAACGGACCCTTAGTGTTCATGGAGGCTTAAATTTATAATTTCTTTTTTTTTGCGGATCATTATAGTTAGTTACTACTTGAGCTACTAGTTCATTTATATTCCTTCACAATATCATTGTTAAATTAGTTTTCATTTATCTAGCTTTCAACCTGGTTAATGCCATGTTAATCATTGTCTAATAAGCAGGGTACTTATATTTAACTAGGAAAACGTGTGTAACTGCACCCTCTAAGTATGTAATACATGTTAATTACTTCATTTTGTCTCATTTATAGAAGCTAAAATATAGAGATTGATGTCTTGATGAATACAAATCTTTAATAAGAACTCAAATAAAGAAGAATAGCCCGATGGTTCGTTTAAAATTGAGAAAATTTGGGCAATTAATTAGCCTGGTTGAAGCAAAAGATCATGCAACTCTTGATGCACATGGGTATCCATAAATAACCTGTATTCTCAGGGAGCGAAAGCTGGATATGCCCTTCAAGTAACTTGACTCATGAATACAACTTTCAGTCATTTCTCCAGATGTTATACATGCTAGCGACACCACCTTCAAACCCTACTCTAGTCTCTCTGGTCTCCACGTACATACTCAGGAAGTAAAAAGAGAGAAAGAGAGAGACTATCTGTGTGTAAAGAGAGAAATACGAGAGAATGCTGACATGCGGCATCTCTATTGGGCAACTTCACTCATCACTAATATGCAACTCCAATGTATATGAATTATGTACTGAATACTTTACAGAGGATCTATATGTCGATGTTACCCATAGCCAACAATAAATTCTAAAATATATATATATAGTTGCTTTATCGCCAGTATCTTTGCCTTCACTCATCATCTCTTAATCAAGAAGACAATTTTTTATTCATACAACTACTATTGCAGAAAGTTTTCCTTTTTGGTAAAGATGGATAGTCTGATTTGGGAGATTCATTTCAGTTTGTTTCATGTGGATTATCCAACTTCCAGTGAAAAAATCAGACAAACAAGAAAAATACAGTAACTTGTCCTCATCTATACTTTTCCTCTCTTTTTGTTTAACTAATGATAGCAACGAATGATGGATATCAAAGTTGTCAATACAGAAATATCAGGTGGTAAGAACTGGGGCTGATTTGCGGGCTACAATTGAACTTGCCCTACACAAGGAAGCAAAATCGGATGGATAGAAGCAGAACTCCTTATTCATCAGCATACAGTAGTCTCTGCTTTTCGAAGGAATAATAACTGATCAAAAATTAGAAATGATGAACTAAGTTGCCCGTACAAAAATATCAGTTAGTATGACCAGTGTAGATATGCGGGGCTACAAATAGAAGTTCCCAACAAAAATAAACAAAATTTGATGCAAAAAAAAGAAACATTTTTATTCATTAGCATACTTTATGTCTCATTCTTTTGTAATGAATAACAAATGAAAAATGAGAATGATGATTTATTTTACTTTTCCCTACAAAAGTACCAGGTGGTAAGAACTAGTGGTTGCCACACAAATTAAATCATCCATTCAATGCAGAATAACTGTAAATAAGAGAATGAAACAAACCCCAGATGCATGTAGATTAAGATTACCTTGTGTGACTATGGTAATAGTTTATTTTTGACTCCTCCTTGTCAGAGATTATGTAATCTAGTGGCCCTATTTTCCAAATGATTACCTGAAGAAGTACACAAATGGAATATTCTGGTTTTATCAGCATACAACACAACTTTGTAGTTCGTAAAGAAATATGAGAGGAGAGGAGAGGAGAGGAGATAAAATAATATAAAATTACAATCAGTTTTTTATCTTTCAAAACGGTTCTTAATTTTTTTCTTTATTCCTTCCCCACCCCTTCCCTCTCTCTATCCGGTTTCTTCTTCCCTGACCGTAGGATGCGCATCCAAGCATTCCTAGCATTATAGAATTCAATTGGGCCATTTTAGCTCAATCTGACTGGCCTGTAGTAAGCCTTTTTGTTTGAAACTTTCTATTTCCAAATTTCACAAATTCCAATCATGTTCACTTCAAATTTCCAGATCCTCAACCAGAGGCCCAGGCCAACAGTTAACATTTCTGACAGATCTGAATGGGACATGTCATTTGTGTCGACATCTAATTCCTTGCTATAATTTCTGAATGCTAATTGTTTACACTATTGGTTTTGATTTTTGAACTAGGGTGGTGGTCCTAGAAAGAAATCACAGTCAGTGAAGTAAATGAAATCCTCCACTTTATCAGATAAGGAAAAAATGAAAAGGGGGAAATGAATGGTCTGACAAGCAGAGTGTGGTAATATATTTTGTGCAATTACAGTGTGCCAGCATTTGTTAGAATGCTTCTACAGTTCTGGTTTTCTTTGCTACAACGCAACTTTCAGACTAGTAGTATATCCTGTCCGCCTTATTTAAGCCTTATCTGTTGAACTAGGGATGTAAACGGGTATCGTGCTGATCAGATAAAAATATTTTTATTATTATATTCATTTAAAATTACTCTTATTTATATCTATATTTTACCCCTTACTTATCAAAATTAGTCTTATTCATACTCTACTTTTATCCGCTGAAATAAATGGAGAATGAACAATAATGAATGCTAACGAATAATGTTAATATATTAATTAATTTATCATCATTTATAAAAAAAATATTCAAACTCATTTCTGCCATACAAATACATCTCTATTTTATTTGATAAAAATAAAATATAATGATGCAATCAATTCCTACTTGAGTAATTTTAAAATAAAGAAATTAAAAATAAATATAAGCTTCTTTTGTCAAATTATTTAACTAGAAAATAAAATTAACATCTTGTTTAAAATAAAATCTTATATTGTCACGTCCTATCATTTTAAAAAGTACTCTACTAAATATTATTCAAATATTCTAATTTATTAGATGATAAAAATCTAGAGAAGATAATAATTATAATTTATAATTCATAGTAATTAACTCATACAACTCGAGATAATAAAATATTATAAGAGATAGTTATATTAGAAATAGTAATTTACCCTAGGACAAAAGATTACGAAATGATCTTACTCATATGCTGTGGGCTTCGATTTTACACCGGATGAATTTAGTCTATTCCTGCAGCACACAAACATATATAACTCTTAATCATGTAAACAATTCTGGAAACCAAGTTGAAATTTAATATTTTATTTTTACTGAATTGGCAACATCCGGACAGGATAGACTAAAAAAGTAATTCACCCAGATTGAAATCGAAACCCACAGCGGCACAGCATGTATACCATTTCTTGTGTGTGATTAATATAACCCGGACAGGGATAGACTAAAAAAATAATTCACCCGCGGTGTGAAATTAATGTGGAAATTTAATTTCAAGTCCTATCTGTAAAAACTGTGTCATAGGCATTCGACCAGGTGCGACTTTTATCAGGATCTGATTGGATGCTGCAGTTTATTAATAGAAAAAAAAGTAATAAGGGGGAAATTAGTAGTTGGGACATTGCGACATTAATTAAAAGTTTAGGATCATCATTATAAATGTTTAGGTTTCACATTTCTTCAAAACAGTTATATATGTATGTGTTTATTCTATTGACGTACATTATTCTATATATAATAATATATCGATGCATGTTTTGTTTAGTTCAATTAAGACAGATCTTTTGACGATTGTCATGTGATTTTCATCAAAATTCTTTTGATACATGAGAACTGGCCTTTTAGTCTAGAGTTATCCGTGTGAAGATTGTAGATTCGAAATTCAGTTGAGATTCTTTATGAACAATTAAAAAATGAGTAACTTAGACTCTCATTTTTACTAAAAAATAAATAAATTCTGTGATATATATGTATATAGTTGTTAGTAGTCATCTTGTTGTTTTATATTAGTTTTGTGAATTTTAATTTGTAATACATTTTTGATTGACTATTTTGCTAAAATACATTTTAGTATTTCATCAATGCACAATTGCTTATTAGTTTCTTTTTTCTAAAAGTTGACCAAAACAGTTGCGCGTGGGAACTACATTTATCATTCTAAATAGCTTTTATTTAAGAGAGGGGATCGGTTGACAATGGGTTATTTTGACAACTTTGACAATAAATCTTTACATAAATACAAAAAAAAATTTAAAAATGAAAAATACATTTATAGATGTGTTCTTATACCTATGAATTGAGGGTCATTCAAATTTCATACAATTTCATTATCGTTTGATAGTTCATCAAATCTCGTTAAATTGGAACCGTTATAAATTATATAAAAATTTGATAGTCTTTGATGAACTATCAAACGATAATGAAATTGCACGAAATTTGAATGATCCTCAATCCATAAGTAGAAAAATACATCTATAAATTTTTTTTGTATTTATTTAGAGGTCCATTGTCAAGATTGTCAAAATAACCCATTGTCAACTGATCCATTCTCATTATTTAATTATCAAATATATTGATGCATTTAATCGGAGAAAAAAAGATTAGGGAACAAATTCATATAAAATTTGAAAAACTACAAAAATAAAATAAAATAGAGAAGTATATCCGAAAGCTCTTATATCATAACCAAACAGTTAACATAGGTGCTTATAATTAAGAGTTTTATGCGCCTAAAAGACTTGAGCACCCATATATTATATATATGCAGTGATTTAATTAATTTTACCGTTGGTTTGAAGGAAAATGAACGATTAACGAGCTAGATTCTGATATTGACACCGAGGCATCTGAAAAGATATTAGTAGTTAATATTATAGTAGCATATCTTGACATAAATTTGCAGCCAGTTTTGACCTGATGGCTGAAACTGGATATACTATTTTTTTTTTAATTTGAATTTTGGTCGGAATATATGAAGTATGAACCATACGTATTCACATGCAAACATTGATGTGCTGTAGCCTTGTAGCGCTTTGCCTCTGCACATCTGCTCCCAAACTCCAAAACTAGAATATATAAATTAAAAAAGGATAATATTATGAACAGTTCTTCAAATTTTATTGAATAATAATAAGATGGGACTCGAATTTGCAATTTTAACAATTCTCTTTGGTACAATACAATCAATATTAATAATCCCTTTTAAGGGTTTGATTTTTTTTTTTTATGTGGATAAGATACTGTGCAAATACATCTCACCATGCATAGAAGGAATTCCAAAATAATAGAGACGAAGAGATATGAGCAAAAGTCGAGCATGCAATTGTTTTGTTTTAATTGTCACGAACCTTGAGAATTTCAGTTTCATTTTAAATAAAAAGGATTGCATTTTGCTAATTTCAATACGATTTGGATTCATTTTCTGTACATACGCACATCAATCATTAGAGAAACACAGATATCAATTATCAACTGGCCACTGTCTATAAATCTCTTGTATTTTCTTCTTCTAGACAACAGATATCCCACATCTTTAATCGTGCCAGCTGGTTTAGAACACCTATTCACCCACACAGATACTGAATGTTTTCCAACCTGTTACTAATCAAGATGTTTTCCTTGGTAAAATTTGATCAAATAGACATGTTACATTTTACTCTTAATTGCTTTGTAATATTAAAGTATACTGACACATGCTATCATTGTTTATAAACACGATCACATGTCTGCATATATTTATGATTCATTTATATTTATATTGTGCGATGCCGCTTGCATAAAAATATATATTTGTATATTTAATAGTATATAATATTTTTTTAAATTTTTATTATATTAAATCTATAAAACTAATTATATATTATATTTCATATAAAAAATAAAAAATATATTAATATTTTATTATATTTTATATTTTATATTAAAATTCTTAAAAAAAAATAATTAATTCAAATATTTTATAAACTTTTTAGAATAAATATCTTTATATATAATCTACATATTGAATCACATATACAATCGTATGTTACATATACTTTATGCAATAATTAACTGCATACATATTAAAATTCATATTTTAAAATATCGCATGGTATTATAGAACCAGCTCAAAATCATATCACTGCACTCAATAAATCGAACCGGCCTAGTTAGAAATTTTTTTGAACATGGATAAAAAAAATTCCAAATCAAACCGGCCTAGCTAGATATTCTTTTTTGAACATCGATCAAAAATCATATCATTGCACTCAATAAATCGAACCAGCCTAGCTAGGTATCTACATATTTTAGAAGCCTAAGATATAGTACGTACTTAGATTTAATTTATATTATTTTGGGGGAACGAGTATACGACTAACTGGAAGCGACAATGTGAATAAAATGTCGAAAATTATTTAACAGATAAGTTCAACGGTGATAAATTATTTTTTATTTATTTTTCAACAATTGTTCTTATTGCATGCATGCGGTCAAGAAATAATTAAGGAATTATTTAAAATAAATTAATGTATAATCTCTTGATTTTAAAACGTGATAAATAATATTTTTTTTAATGTGGCTCGTTAATTTAAGGAGCCCCGCTGACTCATAATTAATAAGGTATTCCCTATGGGGCTGTTCGGCAACTAGGATTAAGATATCATGGATTAAAATTTTAACCCCTAAGGAGCACAACTTCAGCAAGACAAGGATTAAGGGTGTTGAATCAGTATAAATATATAAAAAATGTGTTTTAGTATGAAAAGAATTGCCCAGTGCTTTTGTTCATGCAATATTGCAAACTATATATGCTCATTATATTGCGTAAACATTTATATTAGATTCATTTTTTTTTAAAGTAAGTTTGCCACAATGCATAATAATAATCTACTGTGAAGATCCAAGTCAAAATAAACTGCAAGATAAACTACAAGAAATTGTTTTTCTTGAGCAGTATTTGCGAATTACAAAGCCAGAGAATTGACATGCGTCAAATATTGCAAAAGATACAATCGAAGCAGTACAAAAAAAGAAAAAAAATTACGTTAGTAGTAATAAATAAGAATACGTATTAGTACTATTACATAAACTGGTACCAATAATTTCAAAGTAAAAGCACCAAAAAAACGGTACTCAGGTTATATACTAGATAATCATTTAGATATCACAGAATCATAATGAAGTATAATTTTAAGGGAATAAAATGCTTAAATGCAGCCGATATTTTCACTCATCTTTGAGAATTCAAGCAGGAAAATCCAGCCGAAGAACTTTCTGAAACAAGTATTTATTTATTTTTAGATAGACAAGAGTCTAAGCTATTCAACTTTAAATATTCATAAAAGACACTCCATCTGAATTTTGTACATAAGAGTCTACGATCTCTCATATGAAGAGCATTAACTTTATACTTAGATCAAAAATTGATTCTCTTTCTATACCAGTATTATTGTACTGACAACTAATGAGTAACATACAAATTCATCCTAGCTGGCATTTAAGACAACAAGTCATCTAATGGTTTTTTTTGTTTTGCATCTATCAAGATGAGTCCACAAAAATTTACTAAATCATGTACCAATTTGGTACGAAAAAAAATTAACAAAAAAAAATATTGCGACAGTAACAACATTTGAAAGACAATAAAACTGATTATACAATGAAATGAAGAGAGAATCGGAAAAAAGATTTGCTCAAAAGCAAAAATTGACAAGATCGAAAGACAGTAAAACAGATTATATATGCAAGCAAGGCACAACTCGGGATGACTAATTTTAAAAGAAAAGGAAGAAAAAAATTCCTAATAAATGGGTGTCAATGGAAAAAGCGCATCCTGATACGAACTAAAAAAATATTATTTAAAGGCTTGAGGAAGCCTTGAGGACATGTTTAATCTTATCTAAGGATGAATAGGAGTTGTTCTGCATGATTAAAGCAGATTAAATGTTTAATTAAGAAAGCTTAAAAAATCTTAAGCCCTATCCCAGCCGAAGAGCCAAACAAGCATCATGTTTTTTTTATGGGACCAAAATAATAAACTCTCTTCAATTACTCAACTAAATAAGAATTTTTTATGGTGTTATTACTTGATATAAGAAGATATACGTCTTCTTACTTTTTTTATATATAGTCTAATCAAACATAAGCTTCACTTTTAAATATCAACAAAAAAAATTAATTAATTTTTGAACCCGTGAAACTTTCACATTATCTTAGTACAATGGCGGATCTTAGAAGGGAACGGAGGGGCCAGGCCCCCACCCCCAAAATTTTTAAAAATTAGTATACCTATAAAAAAATTATGATATTTTACAGTGTATTTATGATAATTTTATTATTTTAATCTTTTTAAAATTTAAAATACAATATTTAAGGAGTATAAAAATTATTTTAGCCCCTCCGGACTTTGAGTTCAAACTCCGTCACGACTTAGTAACTAGATTAATATATGATTCCTTTTTTTCTTTGCCTTTTGCCTTTTTTTTTTTAATTATTTCTGTTCACATGCACGTTGAAAGAGGTCCCGCAATGCTTCCATGAATAACTACAGGCTCCACCTCTGTTTCAACTGTTCATATTTGTGTCTCATTTTAGGCCAGCGGTGCCTATAAATAATGCTCAGATTGTCTTGCATGTAGCAGGGAAGTATACATTTCTAAAAGAAATAACACCAAAGCAAAATGGACGACAAAAATCAATATTTGTCATGGGAGGAGGAGCCTCCGGTGAGCCCCATCGGGCAGTATTTCAATAGCTCGGCGCTCTCGGTTAGCATTTTGGTGGTTTTCGAGTCCGAGATACCTATAGATGACTCACCTACAGCTGATACGCTTCGGAGCATTTTCCTACCAATCAATCCACGCTTCTCTTCCATCATGGTGAATTTCTACCTCATGTATTAGTGTTTTATTTTCCTCTTTTTATTGTCATTTCTGAATGTGTATGTCGTTCTTCCTTGATGCCATGTACACATTTCATACTGCTGCTCTTACGCCTTTCGCATAGCTTCATGGTTTTAATTTACTTCTGTAATTTGGTAGTTGGAGAAAGAACCATGGAGTGATTGCTATTTATTTTAAAGCAAAGCATTGTTTCTCTTTACCTACCATCTATTCTTTTATGTACGATGTTCTGTATTGATGTCAACCCAAATTCAAGAAGAATTGGTGTCAATCCATTTTTATCTTCAATACAGTTCAGCGGATGTTTCCAGTTTTACCTTAACTAGCAACCATTATTTTTTTCTGATCGATGCATTTATTTCATTTGCCAAAGATAATAATTTCTCCTACTTACCCAAAATTTACTAAATTGGTACTATTTTGAGTTCAGGACCATGATAAAATTGAATTGATTGGATTTCCATTTTTTTGGTATTCTTCAGAAAATGATCCTTTATACCTGTTGATTTTCTATTGCTTGGTTTGATGTTGTGGGGTTTTGCCAACTTCGCTTGTTTCCTCCCTGAAGTATACATGAACACAAATACTTTTTTTAAAGAAAAATTGTCTGTACCATTTGTATTTTTTTTAAAGCAGGTGAAAGAAAAAAATGGTGTGACTAGATGGAAACAGGTAAAAGTGAATTTAGAAGATCACATACACATCCCTTCTTTCCCTCCTAATTTGGAGCTCTATGACGACTATGTGAACAGCTACATGTCCAAAACTGCACTCAGTCAGCTTCCACAATCAAGGCCATTGTGGGAAATTCACATCATCAAATATCCAACAAAAACTGCACAAGGTATTTGGCCACTGCCTGCTATTCTCATCTTAGTTTGCCTTCTAAGGTACTTGTAAAGGATTGTAGTTCTGAAATTTTAAGCTTACCAAGGCTTTATATTTTCTTTACTAATTTCTTCATTCCATTTATGTTTGCATAATTAGTCTAAAGACAGCATTATAAACACCTGGTTCAATTTACATTCTAAAATTGTAGCTCCAATAACTAAAAAATATAACATTTAGAGTCAACAGATCGAGGGGTATCATGACATAGAATTTGGAACTAAACAAGCACCATTGTAGGTACATTGGTATTTAAACTCCACCACTCCCTTGGTGACGGCTTCTCTCTCATGAGCGCACTATTCTCCTGTGTCCAGAGGGCTGATGATCCCTCAAAGCCTCTAACCTTCCCATCCCATAAGGCAAATAAGTCACAAAAAAGAGCTCTATGGAGTGATCCATTAAGAGGCATGAAGATGGGCATGAACACAATCAAGGACTTTGGTTGGAGCCTTTGGAAAAGTACATTTGGGGTGGATGACTTGAGTCCAGTGAGATCGGGTGAAATTGGAGTCGAATTCAGCCCAATTAACATCTTTTGCAATGAATTTGGCTTGGATGACATTAAGCGAATTAAGGACAAAATTGGTGGGGTAAGTTTAATGTAAAACTTTGAAGAGTTTATTAATTAATTAGTGTAAACTTGGTTCTGTTCAGTTCAAAGTTGAAACAGACGAACTACAACCTCTCAAGTTCTCATCTTCTTCAAAAAACAAATGAATGAATAAATGAATAAAAAAAAAATAAATTGGTGTTTTCAAAATTTTCTTTGCAGTTTTATTATAAACCACAAAAAGAAAGACGCATTTTCTCAATATTGATGCCTAGTTGTAATTTTTCAGACAATAAATGATGTCATCAGTGGGGTAGTCTTTTATGGATTACATTTGTACATGATTGACTGTGGCTATGATACCAGCGCCAGCAAGGTGACAGCACTTGTGTTACTGAACACTCGAAATATTAACAGTTACCAGACACTTGAAGAGCTGACTAAGCCGAAGGCCAAAAGTCCCTGGGGAAACAACTTCGGATTCCTTCATGCTACTGTGCCAAAATGTGAAAACACCAAGGAGGTAGATCCATTGTACTTTGTAACTTGTGCAAGAAATACAATCAAATCAAAGAGGAATTCTCTCTCTGTCTTCCTCACAGGAAGGTTTCTGGAAATGATGAGGAAAATAAGAGGTCCCGAGGTAATAAATTAAGCATTTCATTATATTTGGGGAAAAAAAGAGAATCATCAGACATACAATGATAAATTTAATAAGTTTTTGTTTTTTCCATTTCCAGGTAACTGCAAAGTATATACATGCCACCTTGAAGAACACAAGCATGACCATCTCAAACTTGCCAGGACCGATAGAACAAATGCTAATTGCGGGTCACCCTGTTAAGAGCTTCCACTTCACAGTTGTTGGGGTTCCCCAGGTAAGGAACAACCAACCTGAAATACAAATTTTGACAGTATTAGGATTCATTTTTTATTTATAGAGTTTCATGACTAAAAAGGAAACAGTGATTTTGTCACTTGAATTTATTTTTCTGCAGCTACATTTTCAATTTTTTTTTTAGAATTTCTTTGAGACTTTCTTCTACCATCTGGCCACCTTTTATTAAATTAAATTCTTCTACATCCTCCTTAACTGGCAGTCACCATTTTTACATCCGGTGCCTGAAAATGGTCCCTGCTGAGCATTAATCTTCTATTATTTCAGACAGAAAGATATATATATTTAATAGGGCTATTAAATTTGTAGCTAACTGCTTACATCTGGGCTGGTTGTAGAGTTTAACAGTTACAGTTGTAAGCTACATGGGAAAACTAAAGGTGGTGATGGGTGCTCAGCAAGGCTTGATTAATTCACCGCTCTTAGCTTCTTGTGTGAAATTATCATTTGCAAGAATCCTGGAAGCTGCAAAGTTGAACAAAACATGAATACAAAGTGCAATTCCAGATCAGAGCATATTTACTTTATTCCCAACCTCGAACAACAACTTTCTGCAAGCATATGATTTTAATCTTTTTTTACTGGCATTCATTGTAATGTTTGAGTGTGTTCAAATAACATATGGTAATGTGTTCAATACAACTCACAACAGTATTCTGTTGATATGTACTTATATCACATGTTTTATCCTACTCCATTCATGCTTTTTTTCTGTTGACATGTTGCAACAAATGTATTAATTGTTTTGAATAAATTTCACATGATATTCATTGGAATATACAGTACATGTGTGATAATTGTACCTGGTAGTGGTAAGAGGTCAGAATAAGGAGCACTCTTAAACTGTCGGTGTCGTTGTGGTCCCTGTAGATCTCAATTGATGGGAAGTGTACATAATAGAGATTGATTTGGATAAAGGCTTACAGGAAGGGGGCAGTGGGAGAGAAAGGGACAGTCGAGGGGGTTCTCGTATGCGGTTATGAAGAAAGGAGAGTAGCTTTTGGGCGTTGGAAGTGGTGGGATCGCCGGAGTGTCGGCGAGTGCGTGTCTGCGGTTAGTGGCATTGAGAGGGTTTAGAGAGGAGGTGGTCCACCTGGTGTTTTGGGGAATCATATCACGCGTTTCCGCAGATTTCTTTTGATTCGGCGGTCTAATAATTTATCAACGGTTATGATTTAACGTAAACAAATTCTCGTGCATCAAAATTCGTGTTTAGACTTCCTCACAGTGTGATTTTCTTGAGCCGTTGTGATTTCCCTCTGCGCTCTCCGCACAAAATATCCGCGTACACCTTTGTTAGCCCGTGTTTTGG
The DNA here is from genome assembly GCA_037127355.1 of Schoenoplectus tabernaemontani. Taxonomy (NCBI): domain Eukaryota; kingdom Viridiplantae; phylum Streptophyta; class Magnoliopsida; order Poales; family Cyperaceae; genus Schoenoplectus; species Schoenoplectus tabernaemontani. The sequence goes on from CM073740.1 coordinate 13,418,832, forward strand.
GTCGGTTGATTGATTCGGTTGGGGATGTTGTTGCAAGCAATTTGCAACCAGCGTGGGCGCGGCTTACAAATAATTAGCGCCTTGGTGTCAATTTTGACCGTTTGATGGAAAGTTTTTTCGAAAAAAGAAAAGCACCGCAAATGGTGCCTACTTTTATTACTTTTCGAAAGCAAAATATCAGTATAAGCTACAGTTTATAAGGAATAAACCAAAAGCCAACTGATGAACAAACAGTACCAAAACAAGGAAAGTAAAAATACAACCCAACAATCAAATCATAAGACTCGACATGCACATAATACTCAACTCAAAGAGTCAACACTCAATCTAAAAGATCCTCATCCTCTTCAGAATGTAGAGAAGATGCACCATCCGCTTGCTGTGAACCCCTAAGAGGGGCTAGCGGAACAACGGCAACCCGTGAACCAGTTGTGGGTCCCCTATTCATCACCAAAGTGTGCTTTAAATTGGTGTGAGAATCTGTCCAATGTTTAAACAGATTGAAAATAAGAAAATAGATGTTAGCAGCTCGGGAAGGAGGGGGTGAATTAAACACCCTCTTGTTGCGTTCCAACCAAATCACCCATACACTAGCTGCTAACAAAGTGCCCCAAAACTGAAAATTAGGCAATAAAGTACATGAATGCCAAAACGCAAGAAGAGAGTCAGAATTTAATAAACCCCTTTGAGGGTGACCATGAGTAATTTTATCCCAAAAATCAGTTATAAAAGTACAATTAAAAAATATGTGGTCAACTGATTCCGTAAATGTGCAGAAAGCACAAGAGGTGTCACCGGACCACCCACGCTTAATTAGATTGTCCTTAGTAAGGATCTTGTTATGTAAAACCATCCATAAGAAAAGTTTATTTTTGAGAGGTATCTTAAGAGCCCACACTGAAGTGGACAAATTAGTTTTGATGCCACCAAAACATAAAAAATTATACATAGATTTAATGGAATAATAGCATGTTTTCCCACATCCATATCTAATCCGTTCGGGTAATTGTAAAGTATCTAATTGAGTAAAGTGATAATATGCCTCTTTATGCCTCATAGTAGTACTAGCACCTCGACGAGATTAAGTTTAATGTTACCATTATTCCAAACATCTCTGACAGAAGGTTTGGCTGACTTAGTTTTAGCATAAACCAGCGGGTATTGAAGAGATAAAGAAAAATCATTAATCCAGGTGTCTAGCAAAAAATTAACAGAAGAACCATTTCCAACTATCCTTTTAGCACCCAATTGTACAAAATGAGAAATAGAAGCCTTCCAAAAGGCTGAAAAGTGGGTGGAAGAAGAATTAGATTGATATTTAAAATTAATAATGGACTGCCAAAGGCCCGTCTCATTAATATACCTACATTTCCAATATCATTTACAAAAAAAATAAGTATTCATAAACTCCAAATTTAAAACGCCCCACCCGCCACAATCCTTGAGTCTACATAATGTAGCCCATTTCACTAAATGATATTTACGGCGCAGGGAAACATAACCAGCCCATAAAATCCTTTTTCTGATTTGATCAATTCTGGTAACTGTTTGATGAAAAGTTAATAAATAATAATACAATCATCAATTTAATTTAAGTACGATGTAGGTGAAATATGGAATAATAGGAGACATTAATAGCATATTGTCTTGACCATGTATGGACTTCGGCTCGGCAAACTATGTCAATTAATTTTGAAAACGACCATCAACTGGAAAAACTTATTTTAATTTCAAATATATCATGTAATCATGTTACAAACAGAAAAATTATACTCAATTATGAATAGGACCCATGGGTCGCTTGTATTCTTCATTAATGACTAATGGATTTAAGCAATTTTTCAACTAGGCTATTATGGACTCAGTTCCAGTCTGATTTCCTTTGTTGGGACGTAATGTTACCTTGCCTCCACCATGTAAGACTAACAATCAAATATTAATGCGTACATAAGTTTCTTGCATGCAATCTTTTTTTTTTCATTGTTCAGAAACTTGAAATAAAATAAAATAAAACGTTTTTGCTTAAAAGAAATAATAGAAATATTGCACGCTAACATGGAAATCCAAGCTCCACCTAATCAAATCAATATAAGGCCTTTTATTGAGGCTAAGGGCCCAACTTAAATAGGCTTTTTAGGTATCTTCTTATTTAAAATACTGGAATGAGTCTAATTATCAGGGTCTTGAGACACGGCTCACGCGGCGGTGTGAGAACCAACTGCGACGCAAATGTAAAGAAATTAATTGCTGAATTGTAGTCGGTATTGGTATCGTGAATTATTATGTTATCGTCAAATAATTGCTGAATTATAGTCGGTGTCGGTATCGTATTATTGTAAATATATATTTTGTTTTAAAATGAGTTAAACAACTAACTATAACATTCTATCACAAAATAGGGCATACAATAATCCAAATAACACAAGATATTAACTAATAATTTAAATACTAAAAAATATTTCCATTAATTAATCACATAAATTCAATATATATTATAGATTAACTGATTAAAATATTGGAAATTCCCTCCACTTTAAGGTTAACCAAATTTTATTCATTTTTAATTGTAGCTTTAATTATGAATGCATCGTGTATTTGATAACTTCTGCATTCAATGAGAGGCGATTATAGTCCCGACTAGAACCGGATCCATTTTACGTTCCTTGTTTTTGATTCATCTGTTGGGAGTAGTTTAATTTTAATCATACAATACATCAAATTTAGCAATATATGTACTTTAGTTTGGCAAACTAAGAACAATTCAGTTAATGCTGATACGACGACGTGAAAAATACTATTTTTTTTCAAAAGTATCTTGTAATTTTATATTATAAATACACAAACTCAACTCCTATAGTTAGAACCTAGAATATGATAGAGATATTTAACCCTACACATGGACCTATTGAGAGAAACAATATCTAGTTTCCCTCCTTGCACTCTTTTTATTGATCTAGCTCCTCTTTTTCGTTCTCTCCTTAAGCAATTAATCACCAGTTTGGTCCGATCTAGCATATCACATCTAAAAAAGAAGAACAAAGAAGTATTAGATCAGATGAGAGAGGTAGAGAAAGAACAAAATAAATGAGGAGAGAGACGACTACTAGGAGAAATCAAATTAAGATTTGGTTGCCCTCCACTCATTCTCTGGTGACAATAGTTCTTTTCTCTCTCATTGAATAAGAATAAGGGAAGGAGAAGTGTTGGTGGAGATGACAATCCATGAGAGGCAAAAATCCTAGATATTTTGTGATCTTGTCACCATGGCTGTTATCATCCCCAATCAAGTTGAATCATGGCAGTGACTAAGCAGAAAAGATAGGATTTGCCTGTACTCCAAACTACAAAGAGAGAGAAGAGAAGAACAAGAAGAAGAGTTAGAGGAGGCAGGAGTCAGGGGAGGCCGGTGACACCAACCTCCCCGTCAAAGGCTTTCAAATTTGAGGTTTATTTTTTCACTTAGAGAGAGAATGAGAAGTTTAGAGAGAGGCTAAATCAAAAAAATAGTTATTAGGGTTAGGCCAACGTTTTAAAATACATATTTTATTATGCATACGGTTAGTCACTGTATAGCGCATATGCATGTGGCTACATATGAAGATATGTATTTTATAAAATTCTAAAAAAATATTTGAATCCATCTGATATTTTTAAAGAAATTTTATATATAAAAAATAAATAAAAAATATATCATATAATTAATTTTATAGATTTAATATGATAAAAATTAAAAAATATCAATTTTATATTTTTACATGTGACATGAAATATATCATATAATTATTTTATTTTATAGATTTAATAGAAATAAAGTAAAAATGATAAAAATTAAAAAAAATGATCTTTGTATGTCATTTTTTTTTCTACTTTAAGAACTTCAAATGCGGACTAAATGCAATACAACGCATTGTATGAATGCTTATACATGTGATAATCGATCAATTTACTATGAGTAAATCTACGGTAAGCTTAAGCTCACGGAAGACCTCCGTGAGTTTAGCTCAAAATATATCAAATGATCTCTAAATTTTGATTTTTCAATCTCATTAAATTCTTCATATTGAAATCTTATGGAGTACAAAAATTTGAGATGTTTCGAGTTTTCTAAGTCGCTCTTTTTAATTTTTTAAAATAATTTACAAACATTGAATATTTTATTAGTATTTTTGGAGCTGATTTTCAAAAATTGAACTCACTGTTTTGAGCTTTTTAACTCACTGTTTTTAATTTTCTAAAATGATGTTCAAATATTAAATATTTTATTATTATTTTTAGAGCTATTTTTTAAAAATTAAAAATCATGATTTAAAAAGCTCAAAACACTCCAAATTTTTGCATCCCATGAGATTTTCATATAAAGAATTTAATAAGAATAATAAATTAAAATTTGGAGATGATTTGATATATTTTTTGAGTTAAACTCACGGAAGACCTCCGTGAGCTTAAGCTCACGGTATCTTTACTATATATATATAGAGTAATGCTATGGTGCTTCGCGAAGCAAAAAAACTAATTTTGAATGCGTTCATATATCATCCGTATCTCGAATTTAAAAGTTTAAACGGCCGATCCAAACCGTTGAACATCATCTTCATATTGAAATATCCTTAGAGATCAAATTTTATATTTTGTGAATTTTTTGATATTTTTTAGATGGGTACAAAGTTTGTTGATCTAAAGATTTCTGCACCATCCAAAACAAGCGACTTTTACCCATCTAAAAAATATCAAAAAAATTCAAAAAAATATAAAATTTGATCTCCAAGGATATTTCAATATGAAGATGATGCTCAACGGTTTGGATTGGCATTTGAACTTTTAAATTCGAGATACGGACGCGAAGTACAAAAAAAAATTTTTGCTTCGTGAAGCACCATAGCATTACTCTATATATATATATATATATATATATATATATATATATAAGGGACCAAATTATATTCTCGGTCCTTAGCTTTTTTTTACCATTCCTAAAAAAACTAGGGACCAAGAATTTAATTCACCAGGAGGATGTTTGACAAACGATGAATACTTAATTAGTGATGTATTATATTTTAATTAATTAATATTAGGTACCTTAGATGTTTTGTACTTTAATTAATTAGTGTAGCATCTTTTTTGTAATGTCAATTTATTAATTATTGTAGTTTTTCTTAATTATTATAATAAAATATAAAAATTTCAACAAAAACTGAAATATAAAGATCAAATTAATAATTTCAACCTATTCAAATTTATTTATCAATTTCAACAATTCCTTTAAGAATATACCCTAATTATTTCCTTGAGGAATGGTAAAAAAAGTTAGGGACCGAATTGTATTCTTGGTCTCCAGCTTTTTTAGGAACGGTAAATAAAAAAAATAGGAACCGAAAATATGATTCGGTCTCTTCAATATATATAAATAGAGTGAGGTTATGATGATTCGGGTCTGTATCTTAAATTTAAAAGTCTAAACATTTATTATGATCTTCATATTGAAATATCTCTGGAGATCAAATTTTATATTTTTTATTGAATTTTATTGCTATTTTTTAGTTGTGTACAAAATAATTTCCGCACCATCCAATCTATACTATTATATAAAGCATCTAAGAATTGGAGGGTCCATTTTTTATCATGATATTTTTTTTATACCCATTTTATCCCTCAATTAGACGGATAATATTTATTTTTGGTTGATCGAACGTATGTGATCGCGTCCATTGATCCCATCTTTCTCTCCATTTCTTTCCCATATATACTATTATTTCTATAATATTATTATTTTTATTTAGCAACATTGTACATATTTGGTAAGAAGTTAATGATGATAATATATGTTAGAATAATTTACTTTTTTTGTCATAAAAATCATGAATCATTAACTCATATTGTGCAAAAATCTCATCCAAAATTAAATATAGTCTTTATTATAGGTTTTCTCTATAATTTGGTGAATTTATAATTTAATATTAGATAAATGTGAATTTTTTTATCTTATAATATTTTAATGTTTAAATAAAAGAGTCTGCTGCAACGCGCGGATATATAGCTAGTACTAGTGAAGCACGAGATATGAATGCAAAATAATATAACCTCACTATATATATAGAGAGAAAGAGTAAATCTACGGTGTGCTTAATCTCACGGAAGGTCTGACCTTCCATGAGATTAACTCAAAAAGTTTATTAAATGGTCTCTAAATTTTTATTTTTCATATTAAAATTTTATGGGTACAAAAATTTAGAATATTTCGAATTTTCTAAGTCACTTTTTTTAATTTTTTAAAATCAGCTCTAAAATAATAATAAAATATTTAATATTTGTACATTATTTTCATAAATTAAAAAAAAATGACTTAGAAAACTCAAAACATGTCAAATTTTTGTATTCCATAAGATTTCAATATGAAGAATTTTATGAGATTGAAAAATTAAAATTTGAAGATCATTTAATATACTTTTTGAGTTAAACTCACGAAGACTTTCGATAAACTTAAGCACACCGTATATTTACTCTCTATATATATATATATATTGAGGAATGTGAATACAAATTCAGTCCCTAAGAGAAGAAAAGAACTGCCTAGTGACCAAATTCAGTCCAACCAAAAAATTATATATTTTTTAAATTAAAAATAAATTGTCCGAAAGTGACTAACAATTTTCGAATAACGGATCAACTAAAATAGGCTTTTTTTATATAACTTAATTTCTAAATTCTTGGAGCCTGAAAAAAAAATCTTAAATGGAGATAAGAAAGAACAAAGAGTAATTAAATTTCAACAGTTAATTATTCTAAATGTTTCAATCTGTATCGTTAATCTAGTGGAAAGGATATCCCGACATCTCATTTTTGGGTAGAACGACATTACGTGCTTTATAATACATAGTATAGATAATGTTTTCTCTTTTATAAAAAGAAATACAATGGAAAAAGGAATACACCTCTATATAGAGAGAAGAGAACAAATCAAAACTGTGTACAGAGCCCACAATAGTTGGATACCCAGGCAGAACAAAGAAGGCTGAATCAAATTGAGACATGTCTTACGGCCAAATTCAGAAAAAGATTTCAGCAACTATCAGATCAAAAGGAGCACAAATGGAAACAAAGGGCAAAGAGAGATTAGATACAAATGGGCGATAGAAATACCATATACTTTCATCAGCTTGCATATCACCGGAATAGGAAAAATCCAACAGATGCAATCTCTAGCCAAGGAACAACATACTATGAATATAACCAGAGAGCCTGAATCATCCATCCACATTTTTGCAACTTAACCTCAGGCAACTGATCAGCAACAGCAACTTTTGCAACTAATCGAGGATCAAGACTTACTGACACATAACACATTAGCAGGATCAGATAGTCTGGAAATGGAATTCAACAGAAAAATTCTCACTAAAGTACTCATTTTACACGGAAGTAAAGGAGGGCCCTTGCTTATCTTGTCCCTTTGCTGGCATATGAAAACTCTATTTTCCCACTAGAATGACCATCTTCCAGTGGCTGCTACTGAAAAATAAATTACTGATGGTGGATAATCTGATTAAAAGATGATGACCTATTCCAAACATTTGTCACATATGCAGAGTACAAACACATATTTATGCACTGTGAGTACACAAGACAAGTGACAAACATATCATGGTCTTGCACCATTATGGACATCGATTGCACTTCACAGAAACATTTATCCGAGGAGATTACGATCGAACAGGTTATGCTAGAATCAGGGATGGATCTAAACGAGGCCAGGGTCAGCTAACTCCTATTGAATTTTCAAAAATAGTATTTCTAAGCTAATTTTTTTATTAATATGACCCTTATGAATTTAACTTCTGAACCTCTCTTAGATTATTTAATTATTTTTATTGAGAAAAAATATTTAATACTATAGATAATGAAAGAATTATGTAAAATGTTATAAAATATTAATTCCTGTATAAAGAAAAAATTTCTTTATCGATTTGATTATAAATGATATGATTTTGATAGTTTTTATTAGATAGAAATGTATATTAAATTATTAATTTTTTTATTTAATATCTGATTAGCTAATAAATTTTAATCCAATAATAACCCTTCTGATCACAATTTCACATCCGCTCCTAACTAGAACCGGAAAACAAGATATAAATTTTTTACAAAATAACACCATCAATTTGTGATTCGGACGGAAAGATGCGCCATGATCTTCGGAGAGCAATACAGAGTATCATGGAATTACGGAGAGAAATCATAACAGAGAGTTTCCACAATGGTTCCCAAAAATATGCATACTTGATGATGTATCTTTTATTTTCTTCACTTTTTGGTTATTAGCACACATGTAAATAGAACACCACTGGTGTTGCAATAAATAAAATTTGAGGGCATGAGTGTTATATTTTTATTAAAAAATTATAAAATAAGAACAACATTATCTCCTGCATGACTGCATCATTTTCATTTTTTGATTGATTAGTTTGATCAGTTTAACTTTCCAAAGATCAGTTAACACATCTCAATCAAGTTATGTATATCCTACTGAACAAAGCGAATTTCTTTTGACTAGAAAGGCGAACAATCATAACGCATTAAAATCATTTTCGACAATAGTCTTCCTCTCTCTAATAAACCCATGTGAAAACTGATGAACAAATAGTCATTGTCTCTATGACTAAGTAGTTTATAGTCTAATACTCTAATAGTACATCGAACAAAATAACACCACACAGTACTACACTATACAGCACAAAGAAAAGATGCTTTTTTGCGCACCAACTATTCTTTTGACTAGTCTACTCTCAAGTCTCTGCTCCCAAGCAGTCAAAGCACTGCTCATATTTCGGCCGAGGAAGAATCAAAAGATTTGTTGGTAGTTCATACAAAAAAAGACCCTTTGGTGTATTAGATAGAATATCTCGTTGCTTGTGATTGTAACCATTAAAATGCGCTTTTTAGCTTTCCCAGCATGCTTCCCGTGACAGAACCTGATTCTTTAGTGTCTCTTACCTAGCATAAATAAAAAAAAAATAGATTTCCGTAGATGAATCAATCTAGGGTAAATATAAACATATATATAATTAATATTGGGAATCCTATGTATTTAATCGGTCAATTTTTCTAAAAGAAAAAAAAAGCATCTTTCGAACTATTACTTATTAAAAACGTGGCTCACGTGTACGCCAAGGCGGATTTATTTGGTTTAAATTGGGCTCGATGTACCCATTCATTTATAAAATATTAATATTTTTTATTAAATTTTAATATATATTGTTGATTTTGCTATGTGTACATGTGAATGAACTCCATTTAATTTTACTCGAAATTACATAATTGAATTTCATTTGTCTCAATATTTTATGGTCCCATTGGCATTTGGGCACACTCATTATTTAGTTTTTTTAGTACTGAATTTTTGTCTTCAATTAAGTATTAATGAAATAAAAATAGAAATAATTTATAAATTTAAAATCTCATCAATGGTCGGTGGTTTCACTCCTTTAGTACATTTACTGTAAAAAAAACACTTGCATCAATCAATTGACCTCTTATAGCTTTAGAGCTACCTTACCTTTTATTTTCTCATCACTATCTTTTTTTTAAAGGAAAACTCTCAAGTCCTTTCGAAACAAAGAACTTCAAGAAAAAAAAAAGTGTCCGGGTTTACCGATTTTTTCTCTCTTTCATTTTCACACTTTTCATATATTAGTGCATAAGAGATAGTAAAAAAAATAGAAAAGACAATCTTTGAAATAATACTTGAAATTATTTAGTGAATTTTGTTCTTAAGCCAATAAAATTATAATGAATTTGGTTACGGTGCTACGTACGCATAGTATGGATGACCCATATGTTACGGATCGTTTCTCTATTTTTAAATTTCAAACAGCTGATCTAACCGTTCAAAATGGTTTTCATTTGAAAACCTAATTGTAGACCAAATTTTATATTTTAAAAAAAAATTAACTACTTTTTAGATAGTTAGAAAATCACTTGATTTAATTATTATGAGCAATTCAAAAAAAATGAATTCCTTACTATCTAAAAAAAGTAAAATAATTTAAAAAAATATAAAATTTGGTTTACAACTAGATTTCATATGAAAATCATTTTCAACAGTCAGATTGGTCATTTAAACTTTAAAAATAGAGAATCGATCTGCAGTATATGGGTCATCCATACTATGCATAGCACCATACCCAACTCAATTATAATTTAGAATTTTATTGTGATTCTCAATTTATAATTCAAACTTCCAATTCTTTTCTCTTTTATGATATTATATTAATTAAAAATCTTAAATTAGGTACTCTTTAATTCAAATATATAAAATTGCCCCATTGCATTTCATCAATTAAGTAGATTAATCTATCTTAAATCTTAAATATGAAATTAGAACAAATTTGCTTTGATGTGGAAATATTTGAATTATATTTTAACCAAAATTATATTCATGATGTGATCAGATCGGCCTATGATTGAGATTAAAAATATCATGTCATTTTATTATTTTTAATTGCTGAAATCAATTTAAGTATTAACAAAACTAGAATTTTTATGAAAATATTTAAATACATTTCAGTTATGAAAATTAATGTAATATGAATACAAAATTGGCTCCAACTCTTTATTGGCCTTCATATATTAGAGTGCTAATGGAACCGATAACTTGACCCTTATCTTTATATTTAGTTTATCAATAAGATAGAATGTAGATAAGAGCCGTTTTAATTACATCGGTTAGATTTATAGGATAATTCATTAACAAAAATATGTATGGTAACTTTTCATTAATTTATTCGTTGCATTAAATAATGTTAATAATATGGCAAGATTGATTAGTACTTTGTAATATTATATGTTATGCGGTATTATATAGTTAATTAGTACCATATATGTAACGGTACATTGGCCGTTCAATATATATTTGTATGAGTAAAGCTATCATGTTTCTAGGACCACAAAACTCCTCCATAATCATAACTCAAAAAATACATCAAATGATCTTTAAATTTTGATTTATCATTTTATTAAATTATTTATATAAAAATCTTATGGGATACAAAAAATTGAGGTGTTTTAAGTTTTTTAAGTCATTTTTTATTTTTGAAAATCGGTTCTAAAAATAATAATAAAATATTTAATATTTATATATTATTTTTAAAAATTAAAAATAGTGACTTACCGGCTGTACATTAAAAATCGGTTCTAAAAATAATAATAAAATATTTAATATTTACAAAACTCGAAACATTCTTACCGGCTGTACATAAACTCTCTTTGTTTTTTAATAAAATTACTAAGGTGGGCTGTTTGCCTTCCTCCTCAAAAAGATATTCCATGAATATGCAATTTCCAATGTAGTTGGAAGATGGTATATGTTTGATCCAAATGATGATAAAAGTTTCATCTCATCGAAAATATGATATAATTTAGGATCTAATAAAAATTATTATTTGTATGAGTTTTATAATAAGTAGGAATTGTTATATAACAACTAGGGACTGAAATCACCAAACTCCATTATTAATTTTCCACTCGTAGTTACGACCTTGATTTATGTAACATATGAACATTGATTTTGTTTAGATAAGAAGTAATGTATTCTCAAATCTATTTCAATGCTCAATTATGCTTACCAAGGTATGAAGTGAGAGGATGGATTTATCTCCAACAGATGTGTAGTTTGCATTGAGTACCTCGGCGCCTCCACCTTCTACTGCGCATATCGACTTGCGTATGACAGCCTGATCATCATCAGAAGAAATGATCAGCACCGCATTTACGCCAGAACCCAAATCACGGACCTCTATCTGAGGTGATCTCCTTTCATTGGTTTTGGTGGTTGTACCCCCAGAGGAACCAGCAGCAATTAGCTGGCTCTTCTTCTCTTTTAATTGCTCAATTCTCTCTTGCATCTTTCTTATGTAGTTTGTTGCCTCATCTAGTCGGTCTGGCAACTGCTGTCCCTTGAAATCAATAGTATTGTAAATGAGATCGGTTTGTATTTAAACATCAATGTTTCTTTTTGGTCTAGACAATATAAAGAACGTAAATTTTGAAACACATATCATTCTCTTACAGAAAAGGAGGTGGAGACGGAAGCTGAGGAGGAGGAGGAGCTTGTAACGAGGGAATCGAGCTTGCAATACAGGAACTTCATTTGGTTTCTTCTATTCTTCTCTATGGTTTTTCGATCAGGCTTGTTCGGTTGAGGTGGGTGGCTTGTTGGAGGAGAAATATCCATCAAAGAGTGGGAGCTTTTAGTTGTTGGTGAGCGATTCTTAATTTCCTTCGTGCTTCACGTTGTTGCAAGGTTAAATTAAACAGGAATCTTTTGTGTCCTCTATATGTTAATTGCTTGCATTTGTGGATGAATGTTATATTATATATATGAAAATGAAAAGGCCGGTAAGATTAAAAAAAAAAAAAAGATATATGTACTCGTTGGTCAGAAGACCCAGAACTCAAATAAATGTTATTGTGAACAGAGAGACTAGCCAGCGCTAGCAGTCTAGATGTGACTAGTACTTCTTGGTCCAATATATTATGAGTCAGTGCAAGCTTATGCCGATGATATGTATCTGCAAAAATGAATGTGATAATTCGTATCTAAATATTCAGATGAAAAATGGTATAAAATAATTTTTATTTTTAATTGTTCATATCTGAATATTAGATATATAATATATTAATTAATATATCATAAAAAATATTCACCACAATAATTGAATATATGTTATGAATTTTAATATTTTTAAAATTAGTAAAAAAAAATAATACTGAAAATTTTATTTTATTATACATATCAATAGATTTTATATCTTCATCTTTGATAATTTATATATATTATCTGTATCCATATATAAAATTAATCATATTCATATTCGCATCTGAAAATATCCGTATTCATATTCACATTCACATCGGGAATATCCATATTCATATTGGTATCTAGGAATATTCATATTCATATTTGTATCTGAGAATATCCATATTTATATTCATATTCAAAAAATTTAAATAAATATGAATATAATTTTGACTACTTTTGGACTGTATCCGATATGTTTGCACTCCTATGGAAAGTGGAGTAGCAAGAGAGGGATGTTGATGTTTTGAAATTATATTATGATTAAGTTATAAAATTATTTAGGACCTCCGGACTTGATCGACGTATATGATTTAATTAAGAAAAATAATTATATTTCAACCATCATTTATTAATTAAGCTCGAACATTGCCAACTAAGACTACTAGAGTTGTTCTTCAGGTTTCACCTTGAATTATAGTATATATAAATAATATGATATTTAAAATAAAAATTGTTCTATAAAATAACTTTTTGTTATGAAATTTTTGAACATAGTATATTTTTTAAATGCTGAAAATATACTTAATGATAAATAATTATAAGTAGCTACATAATAATTCATTAAAAAGAATACAAAGAGTTGTATTGATTTAATATGGAAATTGTATCTTATATCATCTTCAAAAAGAAAGAAAAAATAATATGTGTCATTTGATTAAGATAAATGATGAGAGAAACAAAATCAATAGTGAAAAAACATTGATGATGTGGCATAGCTAAAAAACTTGGAAAATAAACCCTTCTGGATAAAGAATTGAGTGATTCATTTATCGGTCTGGAACTAGTTGAAACGAATTATTTTGAGATAAAGTAATAACCGCAGTAAATTTGCTTCTAGATACTTTTATATATATTCAAGAAAATACTAAAATCAACATCTAAAATATATGGTTGATTAAAGCAATTGTCTTTGTGTGAATGCCGAAAATTTAAAACTCTATGACAAGTTACCAAGATTGTGGGTGATTTGTGGATTTTAATTCTCATCACATTCTAAAAAAGCAATTTAATTAATGATTTAATATATCATAAATACGAAAATATGTAAATATCAAGCTGATTAACGAGTAGTTTTTTTGTATTTACAAATTATGTATTTCAAATGAAATATATTAAATTCTTGTATACATCCAGCTGTAATTTATTAATTTTTGTTTTAGTATTATTGGCAAACAGCACTGGTTTAAACGCGTTACTAATTTTTACCCGCGCATTCAAGATTACTTGACAATTTAAACATTTTCAAATAAATTTCAATAATGTTGAGGTTGTAGGTTCGAAACATAAATATATCGACATTTAGAAAGTTTGGTAGCTTAAATTTCCATCTTCACTATTTTTTTTCCAATAATGTTAATATTTAAAAACATCGCAAGTTTATTGTTAGGTAGTGATGGTTAAATTTTATGTAATCTAAGTACTTGATGGCGTATTAAGAATCGTTAATTTTTAATAGTTGAAAAATAGAAGAACGTGATTTAAATGCCATAATGAATTATCAGTATCAATCGTTGACTAATATCAGTTTAATTTGAACATTTGTTTCACTACAGTAAATAACAGTGTTTTACATGTGAATGAAAAGATCTTTTCTTTTTGGTAAAATACAAAAAGTGTAATGCTCAACCTCATTCTGATGTACTAGCATTTTCTATATTGCATGAAATCACCGTGAAATTAAAGATTTGCGTCGGTGACATTTTGCTTTTGTTCACTCTCTCAATAAAGCAATATAATAAATTATGTACTTTTAGGTATGATTCAGATTCTCTAAAAAGCTCAGCATATTATCTTTTGTGGTTGTTTCGCGCGATGAAGAAAAATAATATAACTAGGGTGGAATCAAGGTAGATGCCGCCGCGTCTGAGCACTCTCTCGATTTATTAAAAAATAAAGATCGTATGATAAAAAAAATTAATTTGAATATTTTACTTATTTGAACCGACATTCCCTATCGATCGTTTTTTATTTCATCCCTGAATATAACAGTAAAATAAACATGTTCTTCGTACCAGTAAAAGATGACTTACTTTAGATTGTTGTAGAATAATAGAATATGAGGATCATGAATTAATCATGATGGGAATGGGATTGAAAAAGGCGTCTTTTGACTAGGACGAAGAGAGGACTTTTGGACTGTTGACAGTTGCTGATTTTTTATTTTTCTTAGCTACTCGAAATCAAATGAAAAGGATTCTAGTACACTTGCTGATTCACAAATTTTCTACGACGATAAGTAAATGAAGATATATTTTTGTTTGTTTTGCATTCTGAAACTTGTTCCATGTTACAAATTGAATTCTGGACCACTATATTTTTTAAGCTTTTTTTTTTTGAAAAAAGGCTAACGTTGAAGCATATATGCATGTTGACAATAAATTTATATTATCAGTTGTCCTAACAATCCACGTGCGATGGTTTTTTAGATCCTAATTAAACCAATCAGATATAAAAAATTTCCAAAAAAGGACAAAAAGACACAAAGACAAATCAGTTTAAAGTAAGGAAAAAAATATGTGGTGTAAAATTGACTTAGTGCGCAAATATTATTAATTGTTTACTGAGAGATGGAACGTGTTTCTTGTGATTTTCTTTTACATACGTGGTGGTTCTTTTCACTTGGATCCCACGAAAAGGTAATAATATTGTGGGGTCATAATTAATTTGGTTCAGCGTTGATTAATTATGGGTTGGTTAAGTCATGACTCATGACTCATGACTCATAAATGTGGTCTGATTGGGATTGTTCTGTTTTAATCGTTCAACTGTATATTAATTCCTGGTGAACCAAAAGCTTTCTTGTTTGTGTCATGTCGCACGAATCAGATTTACTGAGATCTCTCAATAAATTCACAAGGCACGGATGAATCAGATTTATTAGAAGTCTCTCAATAAATTCACAACGCAATTTCTTTCCAGTTCAAAAAAAAAAAATCACAACGCAAGTTATTATCCGGAGGTTGTGAGTAGATGTGGAAATCGAGCGGATCGGGTTCGGATTCGAACGAGTTAGACTGGGTTATTTTGACTTTCTAAAAGAAATTGTGCTGAGCTGAGTTGGGTCCGGATCAGATCAATTTATAATGTATACAGACAACTAGACATAATGTATACAGACACCTTATCAATTCATAATGTATACAGGCAACTAGACATAATATTAGATATCGTTGAAACAAATTCGAAAAATGGTACTTTTATATATTTAAGGTTAGTTAAAAATTGTTATATTGTTATCAAATCAGTTAAAAAAACAGATTATGTCTCTCTTTTTTTTGTTATATTTTGTTGTGAATGTGAGTTGGCTGGACATCAGATAAATTCAAAGACATTTCAAACTCTGACTTGATTAATGGGAAGGGATCACTTGACGATGGTTATCTTGATAATTTTGACAATAAATTTCAAATAAATACTAAAAGAATTTTATAAATATATAAAAAATCTTATAGATATGTTATTATACTTATAGATTGATAGTGATTTAAATTTTATATAATTTCATTATCGTTTGATAGTCCATAAAAAATCATCAAATTATAACCATTGTAAATTATACAAAATTTGATGATCCTTGATGGAGTATAAAACGATAATGAAATTTCATGACATTTGAACCATCAATCTATAAATAGAATAACATATTCATAATATTTTTCTATTCTTAAGATTTGTTTTCGTATTTATTTGAAAATTTATAGTCAAAATTGTCAAAATAATCCATTGTCAAGTGATCCGCAACCTTAATTAATACCTTTAAAAAAAGAAACTATTATCAGGCTTATATCAGTTTCAATGTTGTGCAGATTGAGAAACACAATTATATAACGATCCAATTTAGAATTCAAAAGTTGAGCAAATTTAAGGGTCGGCAAATTAGTGACGGAATAGTGGTAGATTAGTGTCATTTTGGAAAAATAATATTTTTGACTATTTATAAGATTGAAAATATTATTTTACAGTTGTTAATCAGAATAATAAAAATATTAATAATTATGATACTGACAATGATATTGATAATAATAAAATAATAAAATAATAATAATTATAAAAATAATCATAATAATAAAAATAATAAAATAATAATCATAATCATCATAATATAATAATATAATAGTGGCGATGATATAGTAATAATAATAATAATAATAATAATAATAATAATAATAATAATAAAATTATAGTTATAATCATAATATAATATAATAATAAAATAGTAATCACAATACAACATAATCAAATAATTATTATTATTCTACAATGACTAAATCGGTCTTCCATTTATAACTTAGAATACCGATTTAGTGCTCTTCCGCACTCCTCCTTAATCTAAAATGTGTTTGACAAATTTGTTTGTTGGAATAATAATGCTATTCTTATTTTTTGCTGTCCTGTTTGATGCGAAACGAACGAAGTAACATAAATGTTAGATATGCAACTAATGACATGTCATTCATGTGAGACAAAGAGGCCCATTATTTAATGGAAAGGGATCACTTGACAACTCTTATCTTGACAATCTTGACAATAAATTTATAAATAAATACGAAAAAAATTTAAAAATAGAAAAAACGTTATGAATATGTTTTTGTTCTTATAGATTGATGATAATTCAAATTTTATGTAATTTCTTTATCGTTTGATAGTCCATCAAAGACCGTCAAATTATAATCATTATAAATTGTATAAAATTTTGATGATCCTTGATGGAGTATCAAACGATAATGAAATTGTATGAAATTTAAATCACCTTCAATCTATAAGTAGAAGAATATAATCATAAGATTATTTCTATTTTTAAGATTTTTTAATATTTATTTAAAAATTTATTGTCAAGATTATCAAAATAACCCATTATCAAGTGATCCCCACCATATTTTAATTAGTCAGACTGTCCTTGGTAGTATTTTGAAGAATATTTGATCAAAAATCGAGGCTGTATAGGCACAATGTCTCATTCAGATGGGCCCAATCGGTTACAAGTGGTAGTCTGATTTCGCTAATAAAGTAAGGCTATTGATAAATATGTGTGTCGTGTGTGTTGTTCAACACGGAATGTGTTGTATCAACACGTGTTCATGTGTTTGGACGTGTATGTTTTAATGTGTCAAACATTATTAAACTCAACACACGCACGGCTAAGACACGTGATACATTTTGACGTCGTGTTAAATGTGTTCATGTTTATAAGTGTTGGACCCATATCAACACTTGTAGCACTTACAAATTGCACAAATTTCAAATAAAATTGGAGAAATATAAAAGAAAAATCAGAAAAATTAGAGTGGTCATGGCCACAAAAAAAATTGACGTACTATATTCAGAAATATGATACATATTAGAGTGATCTTGATATCTTATTTCAGTATTAAGCCAATCTTTTAAGTACACAAATATTTCAAAATTCTAATATGCTAAATTATTTTATACGTATTATACGTGCATGTACATATATTGGACGTGCGTATTCGTGTTCAATATGTTAGACATATGTGTTTAGACATGTTAAAATTATTAATATATTGATCATATACATTTAACAATACAATACGTATGATGTGTGAACACATCATGTGCATACACGTTCAGACACGAATATATATTCGTGTCAGTGTCTACACGTGCGTGTACACGTGTCTAATACGTTTATCACTATTCTAGATAAAATAAACCAATCACTTTGATTTTGACCGACTAGTGATTACATAATTACATTATATGATCGATGAACTCATGAACAACTCAAATATCAAGCGGAACTTGGGGAGTGAAAATTTATTTGAAAAAAAAAACACTGAAGTCTCATTTTCTTTTAAATGATAAGCCTTGATAGAAATAGAATAGTCTCGGTTTATATATATATATATATATATATAAATAGTATTAAATTAATATTATTAAAAATAAGAGTAAGAACGGTTATTTTTAAATCTGTGAATGGCAGCGCGTCACTGAAAGTGGCGCGGAGTAAACGCGCCACTACCAGTGACGCGTTTGTCTCTTATATAAACAAAACGCACAGATCCCTTCCCACACCCCTGCACGTTTGCTGAAGAGAGAAAAAAGAGAGAGAAAGAGAAGAGAAAGAGAAGAGAGAGGAAGAGGAAGAGAAGGAAAGAGAAGAAAGAGAAGAAAAAGAAAGAAAAGAAAATGTACGGGACGAGATCGAGTGCGGGAGATTATTAGATTTTACTATCGAATGTAAATTTTATTTATCTAAATAATTAGAATTAAAATATAAATTATATATATTAATTTTAAATTATAAAATTATAGATTAATTTGTCAATGAATTATAAATTATATAGATTAATTAAAAATTAGCTTTAAATTATAGAATTATTAATTATTATAGAGTAACTAGCTTTTAATTATAATTTAAATATAGAATAATTATAGATTAATTATTAATTAATTATGTAGAATAATATAGAATTGTAGATTAAATTATAGAATTATTTTATTATAATTTAATTATAGATTAATTATTGATTAATTATAGAATTATAGATTAAATTGTAGAATTATTTAATTATAATTTAATTATATATTAATTATTGATTAATTTTTTATAATAATATAGATGTAATTTATTAATTAATTGTAGAATAGATTAATTAGATTTAATTGTAGATTAATTATATATTAATTATTAATTAATTATGTAGAATAATTATAGATTAATTATTAGTTAATTTTATTATTAAATTAGATTATATGTAGATTAATTATAAATTAATTATAAATTATTATATATGTAAACTTAGTTCTATAATATTAATTGGAATAAAAAATTAATGATTTTATAATTAATTATAAATTATTATATATGTAAAATTAGTTCTGTAATATTAATTGGAATAAAATGATTTTTGTAATAGATAATGGCAGGCAAGCATCGAAATGCAAATGTCGTCATTTATCTCCTTGACGACAAATATCGGATACACTATAGTTAGGCAGAGGTACATTATATTTAAAAAAATATAAATAAAATACATATATATGAGAAGATAATTATGAAATGAAAATTACAGAGAGATAACAATGTCATTCATTTTCGCACTCACCGTTTGACGATACCATACAGGTCTCATATTCAGGGTAGGTTGCGAGGTATGAGATTTCTTCATCTCGCTAGGTTGCGAGAGATCTATGTTGAAGAATCAGAGGCCCGTAACTTGAAGATTGATATGGATTTATTAAGCGCGTTAATAGAGTTTTGGAGGCCAAAAACTCACACATTTCACTTCAGTTTTGGAGAGATGACTGTGACTCTAGAGGTAAATAGTCAAATATTATTAATTTTATTATAGTATTAAAAATGGTTTATAGTAATGAAAATATTTTTTTAGGATGTTGCATGTTGTGGGTTTATCCACGGATGGTGAGCTAGTGACCGGGTATATTGACAGAGATTTCTCGACATACATCCGTCAGTTATTTGGACATGTTGATATATCAACATTCTGCAAGGATAGTAGGTAATTGATTAGACTATGCATGAACTTCAGTATTTTTTGTTCACAAATTATGATTAAACTAAATATAAAATTTGGCAGGCCTTCTATTTCCCTTCGAGAGTTACGGTCACGCTCTAGCGGCTGACGATCATCAGGGTCTTGATTGATATGCGGTCGGTTTTGCTCTGGAGTTAGCATAGTTTATCATGTTCCCCGACAACATGGGATACTCTGTACCAACGTTTCTTCTGCCAATTTTGATGGTAAGGATTTTAAAATAATTTATCTTTCATAGTTATATAATTTTTAGTACTAATATTTAATTTATAAGATGATTTATAATCCGATCAAGAAAGAAATTGGGGCGACTATGGTACTTGATTATCTATATCGGCGTTTTGATGTGGCGTGTTAGGGATTGACGAGGAGCATTGGTGGTCGTGACTTTTGTTGTTATTGTGGAGCTAGATGCATTTACCCCCAGCTCATCCATTACCCGCCTCAGAGGCATTCGTTTTCAGCGATTGGGGTACACCGGACCACGATAGTTATACGTCTTTTGGTAGGTAAAAATTTATTTACATAATTAAATCAACAATGAAAAAATATGTGTAATCATAATTTGAACTGATAATAGAAAATGGACGCTTGATAAGAATAAGAATAAGTACCACAATCCGTCACACGTGTCAATTGGAGGTCGTACGAATTATGTTGCCTCACACGCATGTCAATTGGAGGTCGTACGAGTCGGTACGTCACTTATTTCCGACATGTGTAGATGACTGTGTGGACTTGTACACTTGTCGGCTTCCACTTATATACTTTCCGGTAGTGGAGTGGTACTATCCGGAGCGAGTGAGGCGACAGTTCGGTTTACTTCAGTCGGTATCGCCTCCGCTTCCCTAGAGGTATTCTATCATATACACTAAAAATATATAATTTTTATACTTATTATTTCTTGTACTAACTATTTTGCACATTTATACTAATTATTTTTACAGACATTTATGGAGGAGTATCAGAAATTGCCCGCGCTTGGGTTCAAGAAAAAGAATATCAATTGAAGACAATACCATCAGGCGTATGTGGACAGATGTGATGAGTTGCCTCCACGAGACCCGGATAAAAAGATTGGAATGCGAAGCACTATGGGAGGTATCGACGGTGGTTCGACGTCTATGGAGCCGCTAGTAGACCACTTGAGTCGAGTGATGCGATACTTCCTATACCATTGACAGCGGAGATTCCTAACGTGGGCTACATTCCTCAGGTACCTCACAGATAGCGCACGGTATACTAAAATTTATATATCTATATGCACTAATCGGTAATAAGTAATATATTTATAATCAATGTGTAATTAATAGATCGCTAGAGTTACCAAGAGAGCACTAAATACGGTCCGATGGCGGTCACCACGGGATGGAGACAGTTTGGCAAGATTACGCTCTCAAGTGTAAGGAGCATTTTGAGGATGCAGACATGCCTCATAAGATGGACGAGTTTCTACATACAGCAAGATTACCCATGGATATTGATGTTATTTCGGATTCGATGGGGTGATTCCGGGATGCACCGACTCCACCAACTCCACATCCCCTATATTTTCCCTATGAGAATGCTAACTTCACGTCTATTCTCGACAACGTAAGTATTATACCTTAATTTAAAATTTTGAAATATGAACAGTGTAATTGTAATAATTTGAACTATTTTAACAACTGTCAGAGAACTACGATTGGAACGACATTATTGCTAGGTTGTCTACTGATATGCCTGATACGTCGGGTACACAGTTCTAAGATCTATTCGGGACTTAATATTTCTCACAGACCCGGCACATATCGATGGATCATGTACAACCACCTTAGCAATACGGACAACAATACGATCTGCGGTACGATCCTAGCCAATATGGTTTTCCTTCCGGACCTGGAGAGTCATCGCATATTCAGGATGACGCTGCAGAGCCTGCATAAACAGGAGATTTCACTCCACTTGCTCTTGGTCTAGAGCATCGTGACGTTGGTCCACCACCTCGATATACACCTGGTGTGGTTAGTTGTTTGTTTTATAACTTAGTCAATATTAATTATAAAAAAATTTAATCAGCTCACTGATATATTATGTTTACTTTTGAAGACACGTCCGATGCCACATCGACTTGTTAGGCATCGTCAGGAGTAGTATTTTATTTTTTATCTTTATTGTTGTATTATTTTATTATGGAGATTTTTTATATTATTTTATTTAATACTTTATTATGTCTTTATTTAGTATTATTTTATTACGTCTTTATAATTTTATTTGGTACTCTATTTTTAATATGGCAAATAATGATTATCTAAATCAATTCACACATTTTCTACATAAATATATCGTACATCATTTTTTTCCTACGTGCAAAAAAAATTAAGATTTTGTCTCCAAAACTATTTCCTCTTCCACCCCTAGTTGAAGCATTTACACCTTGTTTTTCTTGATTCTAGCGACCTTTGGTGCTTCTGTTGTTGTCTCTTGGATCATAACTAGTTGAGAATCTCGCTGATTGCAAGGTATCTCGAGAAGTTTGGGTTATTCTGTTGTTATCTCTTGGATCATAACTAGTTGAGAATCTCATTGATTGTAAAGCATCTCGAGAAGTTTGAGTTCTTCTATTGTTATCTCTTGGATCATAACTAGTTGAGAATCTCGCCGATTGCAAAGCATCTCGAGAAGTTTGAGTTCTTTTGTTTGTTGTGGGACTTGAAGGCATACTCCTATAGTGTCCTAATTACAATGTATACATTAGAAGGGGGGTCATGACTAATTTTATCTCTTTGAGAATATTATATGTTCCTCGATCTGCCTTGACCCTATATCCTACCCTCCATCTCGTCCATTACCATTCAACGTTTGACCTTCGCACGTCGGGCCAATTTTTATTAGTTCTTTATTTGGTATTATAATTTCTCCAAGGTATGGTGGCTAAACTTGTTGATCTCCGTAACAATGAAATTGACCGGACTAAGTATTCAGTAGGTGAGTTGTATTGTATCACTCATCTATGAAACCGTACACATCAAAATTTCTATGTTGACATACATCAATCACGTGAGAGCAGGGTATCCTAGTCAGTTGAGGTTTTTGACAATCACACGTGCAGTGCGGTTCCGACAATTGTGGGTCATATCGAGTGCGTTGTTCATTCGGAATTGTAACAGTGTACTTGAATGGTCTATACCCTCCACTCTCGATCCTCTCACTAAGCACCTGAACCTCGTATTCTCCTCGAGTAGTTCCAAGCGGAATTACGGTCATACGAGTTATAATTATTGGAAAAAAATACAAAAAGTATCATGTTATGTCAAAAAATTAGTAAAATATAGTAAAATAGTATCAAGACGAATCTGCTTTGTCATCACGTTTTGATAAGATGTCATCAAATTTTTTGGGTCATTGCTTGCATGCTCCATGTAGGTTCAATGCTTCCACTTCCCTCTTATTGAACCATTTAGCATATTTATACCATATTCCCTCCATAGTTGTCGTAACCGATAAAGTTCGCTCAAATCTAAAATACTATTCAGAGCTTCCGAACCATTGCTGGTCATTATATCCCATCAATGTCCTCCATCATAAATTTGTGCCCACGAATAAAAATTAGGACGCTCTTTATCATCATTTTCTAATTTTATTTCGAATTTTTTTAAAAAATCATAAGTCTTTTTATTTGATTTCCTTAAAATTCGTCATCTCTCTCGAAATGACGCAGTTTCTTCTTGTTCGCTAGTCTTCTTTTGAAATCATCTCTGAGATTATCTTATTTCTTTCTAGATTTTTCGGCTTACTTATATAATTTTTCTGCGACGTGTGTTGCATGCAATACCGGTGTACCACCTCTCCATATTATACAGACCATCCCAAATGCGATCGCTCAAAAACTCCTTTTATTCCCCTATGACGTCAGATATAACATATATTTTCATGTTAGATTAGATCACTTTATTACGGATCTAACATATGAACCAACCCCAATTATCGACATTCTCTGCATTCACGATTCCAAATGCTAGAGGAATAAGTTTATTCTGTGCATCGTATCCACACGTCATCAATAATCTACCCTTATAGGATATCTCTTTTATCTTTTGTTTTATCCGTTTTAGAACGGCTGTGATAAGAATCCACAATAATGGTTATAACAGCCTTAAATGTTTGAACGTTGCAATACACGGTCCATAAGCCCAAGTATGGATTTAAATATTTTTACATTGTCATATGTAGTATCACACGTCAATATTTTATATTTTGTACCTAGAGTAGTCCGAGCAATCGCTCCCAATATTTGTGAAAGCAATGTATATGATCCTTCTTAAGTGTCAAATAATTGTTCAATTGTTCTTTCTCAACCACGCCAAAGTTTACTATACGTTGGTTCCACATCAGGATATTTCATTTCTATATAATCATATTGATTTGTTGCATTATTAGAGAGAGATCTTTTTTTAAATGTTGGTGGACACATCCTACAATCAAATTAGATATGAGTTGTAAGTGTTTGTGGTCTCCTGATGGTCTTATATAATTGTGAATTTTTTTTTATTTGTGATGGTCCTCCATGTGGTTGATCCCTCTTTAGGTCTAGCGTATAATCTTTAAGGATAATTCTCTTCTTTGCATTTCATAATAAGTCATGTTTTACAACTTTCTTGTACCAAAAATTGAACGTTTTTTCCTAACACTCCAATCACAAATTACACAATTTAAAGTCGATTTAGAAATAAATATTCTATTTTCAGCTAATCATCATCGGATCATAATCGAGATTCATTTGCACCTAAATGGTCGAACATCTCAAAATTATTCAACGCTTCTATGGGATGTTGCCTCTCGATTCGTCCGGTAATTAACAATGTGGTATCGCATCTCTGAATTTCATCATTTTCATATTCATCAATCGAAATATCTAACTGCTCAGTGTAATCCTCTCATGTTTATATTTCACTCCAATAATACGGATCATCATCATCTTGCTCATCCTAATTATCGTGATCATCACTTAATTCCATTACCATTGGATCAACATTACTGCTGCCATCAATATTACTTTACTCCTCGGTCCTACCAAGACTTAAATTACCGTCGAAAACGTTTAAGTAAAGATCAGCAGCTAAATTACAGCCCGAGGTACTACTACTACCGCCAAAAAAATTATATGGTGATATTGCTGGATTCGGTTGTTGATAAATTATATTGTTACTGTAAACAGTTGGATACAGATAATATCCGCCTTGATTAAAATTAGATATTGTGTTTTGAACCTGATTTGGATAGAAATTGATTTGATCGTAGGTTGAAGAGTGACGGGGGGCTTAGATATTTATATAATGAGATGAGAAAAGTGACGGGGGGCTTGAGTATTTATAGCTACCAAATGTGTCATTACTAGTGGCGCGTTGTCATTTGTAGATTTAAAATTTTACATTTATCATTTTTATTTTTAATAATATTAATTTAATAATAATTATATATAAAAAAACTGGAATAGTCTTATTGTGGCACAAGTCTACACAACTCCTTCCTTCAATCCTCCCTTCCCTTGGAGGCAGAGGACTCGGTTCCCTCGATCACACCTTTCTTTCTCAAAAAACCCAAATAGTCGCATTCTCCATGTGCCATACGTCACGTGATATGCCATGTGCTCTGCTCCTTCCGCCCCATTTCTAAAACCATTTCCCTCCACAGTGAACATCTTACACTCTGATCAAAATGATTTCTTACAAAATTCTAATAGAATTCAGTAGAGTTGATTTCAATAGAGATGATTTGGAATTGAAAGTTTATGATCAGAATGAATAAGAAACAGAAAAGAAATCATTCTAATCAGTTTTTAAAAATCTCAAGTTTTCATTCAATTTACTATATATGCACTCTTTTAGGGTTTTAATTTTTATAAAAATTAACAAGTATAACTTGCAAAATTTAACAAATATGAATATAAACACTAAATGAGAACACAGTTCCAAATTTATCAGATAGAAAACAATAATTTTATTTACCGTTTCTTTATATCGGTGCAAAAACAAAATAAGAACGAAGAAAAAAGGCTATCGAGAGCAGCAAGATTTTTTTTCCTTCGCTCCGTGCGTTTCTCGTCAAATATCATTAATTTGGCTGGGAGTTTGTCAAGCCGATTTCACCCTTCTCAAATCGCATGGACTATTAATTTGTCGTTCTGATCACGAGGCCAGCGTGATTTCCATCTCTACCTTTCCTGTTGCCATCAGTCTCCGCAACAATGCGCCTGTCGGAACCTCTCCTTCCTCTTCTTCTCTCTCTCCTCCTCCTCTCATAAACCCTCGCCAAACCCATCCCCTCTCTCGCCGACGATGAACTCGTCTGGAGTGAAGAGGATGAAGATTCGAGTCCCTTATCGCCATTGACGAGTCAGAGGAGAGTGGAGGCACCTCCACCTCAGAGCCCCAGCTCTTGCGAAAAGCTCAGAAGATCGTCACCGATCTGAACAATGATAACTCGAAGAGACTCGTAGTATGTGCTTTTTGATTTATTATGTAGTGAAGCTGCTGTTTTTTTTTTGGCTTAATGGAGGCTCATTCATGCCATATCTGGTAGATTCTTGGTAATTCTTCATTTCTACAAATGCTTTCTTAGCCCTGACAACAGGTGAATTCTACTTTTACAGGTCACAGCTTTTGATAACAGAAAGGTTCAAAGCATTTGATGGAGAAAAAGCTTACAGATGCCAACTTAGAAGTAATCATTCAGCAAACATTGAATCATCATTATTCCTTTTTGTTTTCTTATCAATTGAATCTCAATTTTTTGGTATGTGTTCAATAGGAATTTTATTTTAAATCGGAACCAATAGAGGAAGAGGCAAGTTATTAACTAATTTTGTTGCTATTCTTGTTGAATATATGTCCAAGCTTCTCTTTGGACCTTTTATCTATCAACCTTTTTGTCTAAACTAAATTATATTAAGTGATATTGTATGTATCTATGTGGAATTTTATTTTTCATTGAATAATTGTTTGAGGACACAATTGATATGGATCAGGTTTAGAAAAACAAACGAAACATATTATTTCAAAATAATGAAAGGTCTATGCACCTCAATGTGTGGAGTGTGACGCTATAACAAAGGTGGTAGCTAGAGAAGGCAGCTAAACACTTTGAAGGAAATTCTAATCTTAAATTTGCAAGAATAGACGCATCTTCAAATGAGCATCCAAAGCTTGAGGTCAGTTCTGACTTCTGAGTAATACATAATGGAAATGGCTGAAATCATACCAATAAAAAATTTCACAATCAGATCCTAATTTGCTGCCATAAAAAAAGAAAAAAAAAAGGTATGCTCTTTTATGTGTCCTATTCAACATGACAGAAAGAAGTATGACGGGGGTGTGAATCCAAAGAGTATCACTGATTTTTTGTTGTTTCTTATGGGCAAATGAGAGAATTGTAGTTTGCTAGTTTCATGTTTCCTAGGGCTATTTTGTTGAAACTTTGAATTTACTGTGGATAATGTAAATGATTATGTTGTTGCAGGTTACTAATTACCCAGCTCTTGTATTTTACCCTGTGGAAGACAAATCAAATCCGGTATACAATCTTTGTATATTTTATTTTAATTTTACATTTTTTTCACTTTCTTTTCTTCTGAATATTTATAAGGTTTATGTTACAGATTAAGGTTGAGTAAAAAGTCAAGCCTATAAGATGTAATGAACTTCATTAATGAGAAAATTGGAAAAGGTGAAGAGACGGATGCTCAGAAAAAGGACGAGTTGTGAACGATGAGATAGCCTAGGTCTTCTAGCGCTGCTACATATGAATATCCTAGTTAAAAGATTTTTTTTTTCCTACAGTATTTAGAAGAGAACTTGTAAAATGCCATTTTATTTCTTCTGTAAAATTTTGTTAAATAAAAGTCCATTACCACGTAGTTTGCTAACCAACACTTTTCTCAAAAGAAAAGGACATTCATTGTCTTTGGAGTTTGGATTGGTTTTGGGATAATCTCAGGAAGGTTGCTAATTCTGCCTTGCTATGAATTCGAACATGAATTTAGCACCAATTGTAAATGATATTTTCAGTACAAAAACTATTAAGCTGAAATGAAGTTATCCACAGTAGGCAATATTAAATTTTAGTCGAATTCATAACCTTACAATAGGTGGCTATGGTTATAACTTATAACTCGCAAAACATGTTCGATTCGGCATGTATTCAATCTTAATAACTGACTCAGTAAATTTTTTAAACATCAGTGATGTATTTTAACCTTCCTCCATATTATATGACATTTAAAATATAAGAAATAATAACTGAAAACCAATGATGTCATTGATACAAGAAAGAAATTAAGCCAATAATAACAGCTAAAAATAAGGATGAGAAAAAAAAATAACGAGGGCTGTTTTGCCTATCAAGTTAATATATGCAATAGCTGGGGATTTCTTCAGAAATCAGAAGTCATTTCTCTGAAGAGCCTAAAAAACCGGAAAATTTTGGACCCAAATTGGGCCTTGAAAAATCCACAAAATAGCGGAAAGAATTTAGCAACCGACAACTCATTGAATTCTCATAATTTTAGGGACTTGCTTGTAATCGTCTCAAAACCTCCCTTCTCTTCTTCCTTTGCGTGTAGAAACCCTATTTGAAACTCCCCTGCCAGAGTCGGGTATACTCTCTCCGTCTCCCGTTCTTTCCAGTAAGTATTTCGGTCGTTTCATTAATTCATCTTCTTCATTTTGAGTTTACTATTTTTGCTTTTGCTACCTTTTTTTTTTTTTTTTTCTCTCTTACCGATCTCTAGTTATCATTGTTATCTCCGTTTTCCTTTCGAATCGAATGGTCAATTCGATATATGAGACGATTGATATCATGTGGTAGATTGGGATGCTCATTCTAATAGTTTCTTCTTCTTCTTCTTTTTATGTATGATTTCGTGCAAGAAAACAACTTTTTGAGAAAAGAAGTTAATTGCTCATATTTAGACCAAATGCTCCGATTTTCTATGCATTAATTACTGAACTCCGTAGAAATCATCTTGATATTATAGGAAACAAATATCAGATCATGGCGGACCGAGGAAATGCAGCAAACAGACCAGCAAGGCCAGGTCCACCAATGCATGCAAGAGGCCCACCTCCAGCCTCTAATCGTCCTCGTTTTGAACCTGTAGACCGTGAGAAGGTCTTCGATTATTTATATGATTTTATTAGAGTTTGTATTTTTATGCTACTGATATAGGTGTATATCACACCTAGCTGGTGTCAAACCCTTACGGCTTTACCAATTTGGTGCCAGTTGAGTTGTTCTTTTCTGAGGCCTAGGTAGAAGAGAACTGATGTAGTACCTAAAGCAAGTAAACTGTACAGGCGTGTATAGATAGTCCGTACCATGGAGACCCTCAAAAATTGTTTTCATCGAAGTCTTTTTTTGTGTAGAATCTAAATGTCATTCAATTCACTTAATGTTGTTTGTCTTGGATATTAATTGACCATATTAATTTTCTTTTAATTTTTCAGACTTGCCCTTTGTTGCTTCGAGTTTTTACAAAGGTATGCCCCAGCATTTTCAGTTTAGGAAGAATGTATTACATTTTATTCAGATTCAATAATCATTAGGCTATTCCAATATATATGAAGTAGTGAGGTGGAAGATAGTTGTTTAATGTCCTCTGATCTGGTTTGGAAATTGGAATTGATGTCATTATTCTTGTAGTCCAATTGAGTTGCTGGTCGATGGTTAATAGTCCTTTCCTCTCAAGGTGAAATTTTCACCTCTTGTCCTTCAGGTTCATATCTTGTTTGAGCTTAAGTTTGCTCTGTTATCTGCTTGGTTTTGTGCTATAGTCTCAATTTTTCGTTTTGTTCTTTGAGATTTAAGTTCCCATTGGGCTTGGATTTATGTCTGGGTTGGGTTTATGTCTGGGTTGGGTTTAGTATAGCGCAGGTTCAGATCAGCCATAATTTTGGTCCTGGTTGATTTCTTTAGTTTCAATTAGAAACTTCTCTGAAGCTTTGTACCAAGCAATATTGTAAAACACAGATTGGAAGCCACCATTTCAATGAGGACTTCAAGGTGAGAGGTAAAGAGCCAAAAGATGAGGTTCAAATTTACACTTGGAAGGATGCCACTCTCAGAGAACTTACTGACCTGGTAATGCATACTTTCTTACTGAATGTATTTTCTTTTTACCAGCTATGTCTCTGCGGAACCTGCGAAACCTGCTGTTGTTATTTTTCTTGGTGATTAGTGTTGTGTAAGCCACAGGTCTTTGAGTTATCTATTTATTGAAGCTAGTTACTTTGGGTTCATTTTTTAAAAGTCATTTATTGCTGAAACATGTACTTCTATTTGTTTCTAGCAATTGTTACTGAGCATGGGTAGCTCTGTAAATGATCTTTCATTATCTTGTCTTTTTAACTTTGCTCATTTTGAAGCCAGAATTGTACTGATTTTTTTTTTTAAATTTACCATGCTCTTGTTTTATTAGGCTTTACAAATGACGCTCTTGAGTATGTTTGTTTATTGTGATTTGGAAGCGAAGAGATATTGTGTATCAACCTTTTGTCTACTTTCAGGAAGTAGACCATAGTGATCATTAACTCTTCAGTGTTTAAATTTTTGCTATACATCATTTATTTATTGAGCAAACTATCTTACAAATATGTAAGCTTTTCTCCAGTAAACAGCAGAGATGCCTTTGCTCCTGTTTGTTCTGTTTATGTATGTGATTCTAGTAAACCGCAGAGGAATTTTTTTTTTTCATATTCATGATGCTTTTAACTGAGTACAACTTTAGAAATGTAACTTCATATTTTTCTTTATAGGTAAAAGAGGTGGCTCCTGCAGCTAGGAAAAGAGATGCAAAACTTTCATTTGCATTTGTGTATCCTGATAAGAATGGTCGTTTCATAGTTAGACCGGTAAGCTTTCTAACAATTTAAGTATTGTTTTCTGGTACCCCAGTTTATTTGGAATTAAAGTCTTTGTTGGTGTTGTTGTTTCTGGTACCAATGTGGGCAAATGTACATGATTGTCATGTAGTGCGGTGTTAAAGCTTGAATAAACATAGATATGTTGTCTTTTTTTTTCTGGTTTATGTTGGATAAATTTTATGTATAACTGAGGTTTGAATTCAATTTTGGTTTATGAGATTGTCAATTTTCTCTGGTTTATGTTGGATTTGGTTTAAGAGAAAAGGAAACCAAATTTTCTGTTAGTGTTCTGATGAGGTTAATACCTAGAAGAAAATTGAACCAGACAGAAATAGGTCATATCTAACAGGACCTAAGCTTTGTTGTTTGCTTTTAGAAGTCTATTTATTTATTATTTTTTTAGGTGGGGAGGACATTCTCATATGGACATGGAAGACTAGATGATGGGAAAACACTTGCTGAACTCGACTTTCAGGTAAATTCAAGATTTTAAATTTCCAGTTGAACCACAGATTAACTTGATATAAGCCTTAGTTGTGTATTTAATCTCCGTCTAACCCTATTCTACTCTGAAGAATCTGCTTGTGGATTTCAGCCTGAATTAAGTCAGTTTATCCATCAATCCAAATTAAGCTGCCTAATAATTGTCAGTTGTGCAACTAAACACGAAAGAGTTGAAAAGTTGAACAAATTCTTGCTCACAATTTGTAATCAAAACATCACACTGACTGGTAAATTATGGTTTAATAGTTAACCAGGCCTCACCGATCATACAAAATTGTAATACTTGGAGTGTTTGTTACATATATAGTTATTTTTTAACTGCAATTATTCTGGTTTTCTGATTTACCATTCTCAAATTTTGCTTTGATACAGATTGGAGATTATTTGGATGTTGCTATCCTATGAGGACATCATGTGTTTTGTACAATTGTTTAGTTGAAGATGGGACCTGAGATGACTTGGTTTGAACTAATATTGTGAGTGAATGTAGAAGACATGTTTAAGCACATATTTGACTTTAACATTGTAGAATTGTAAGCTTGAACAGTGTGATTGTTAGAAATTCTCTATTCTGTGATATTTGTGGCTTTAAATGTGAAAGAATACCTATTTGAGGGGGGCAAAGCAGAGAAGGAAAATGAGAGTATTTATTTGGTGCATTATCATGTCAATGATCATCTGGCAGTGCACTAAATGATCACTGCTAAAAGTTTGCATTAAGATGGAAAGAACGCAAACATAATGCTTGTATTTGATCTTTTCACTAGTGGGAATGCGGAAATTGGACGTTTTTGGCAATTTGGCATGAAACTAGTTATCAACACAGCCACCAATATACTAAGGCAGTGCTTTACAAGGTGGGCAGAGGAGAGAATTTAATTTGTTATTTGTTCCATAAAATTTTATATGAAGTTGTCCATAAAATTTTATATGAAGAGAGGAAAGAAAAATTATCTCAACTATCTTTCAAATTAATAGAATTTGTTTCATTTAAATTAGAATGTAGAGGAGGTAAACTCAATTTTAACACTCTCTCTCTCTTTTTTTTTTTTTGGAGCACAGCCTAAACAAAGAGAAGTTACCTCAAACACCGGTGGGTATATACTCAATGGTAGTTGATATGAGGGGAAACGAAATGCACTAGTTCAAACATATATACGATGGTAAGATGATCCAAGGAAGGAGGTAAGAAACCGGATCACTTTGCCGTACGAATGCAAAATCAATTGAAAGTCGGAAATCATTTCCCATATAGGAATAAAGGATGTTTGACATTTCAATGAACCAAAGCTGTTTTTGTTCTTCTCACAAGTACTTGTTATGTGCATGGTCCCATCTGAGAACAAAACCAAATGAGAAAATAATGTGATGGGGTATGCATCTCTCTCGGGGGGCTTTCTCAGGATCCGGTGGAGATCCATTTTCCCATTATTTTAAAATATATCCGTATGGATCATATGAATATGAGTATGTATCATTATATTTAATAGTATGTGATTTTTTTTTTATTTTTATCGTATTAAGATTATGAAATTAATCATATGTTATATTTAATGTAAAAAAATTAAAATTATATAATATCTTATTATATTTTTTATTTTATATTAAAATTCTTTAAAAATAAATATTCAATTCAAATATTTTAATATTTTTTAAAATACATATCCGCATATTTAACCATACATACATTCATATATCACATATATGTTATACAATAATCAACCGTATACATTGAAATCCGCATATTAAAACTTTAACCTTTGTAATATTTTTTGGCTAGATTAATATCCCAACCTAATAAACTGAGGCCTTCTATTTATCTATTATGATCCGTATGAATTGCTGATAGTTGGGTGCATGACTATGTCAGATACGACATTGCTTGGGCAAATGAGCGGTGCTGGTAAATCAGCCTCACAGTTAATCTCTTTTCCGAATTGCGAACTCTAGGTCTCTGCAAATATTAAATTAAAACTTTGACCTTTCTAATATTTTTTAGGCTAGATGAATATCCTAATCTAATAAACTGAGGCCTTCTATTTATCTATTATGATCCGTATGAATTGCTGATAGTTGGGTGCATGACTATGTCAGATACGACATTGCTTGGGCAAATGAGCGGTGCTGGTAAATCAGCCTCACAGTTAATCTCTTTGTCCTGATCAATTCCAGATTGCTATTCTGGTATGTACAAAAACCAGACTTGCCTTTTGTAGAACCAATCCAAGTACCTAACTTTGACAGGGACTGCAAGAGAGATTACTTCTCTTTAATTTGTTTCTATGCAAGCGCTTCTTTTTGAGTTGTACCATCTTGTTTTTTATTATATCAACAGTTGAACATAAATCGAGTACTTCCAATTTGAGATGTTTAAACTTCACTTCTAGGTCTCTGCAAATATTCAATGCAATTTGGGAGAGGAGAGTTTTGTTGCTTGTCGAAATCTGGTCCTGAAAATTTTTTGGTGGACCTTTTATTGCTCAAACTACAACTAAATGATATATATGATATATATTAAAAGTGCACAGATAGATACAATAATAAGAATTTTATTTCTATCACATGACAAGCAGGTCACGACTGCAAGCACAAGAGGGCAGAGCCAGCGAAGGCCCCACTCTCATACACACACATACTTAAAACACAACCAAACGTACTAATCACCACCACACATAACACGCAATCAACCACACAACCAAACTTCATTGGATACAATACCAATTGTTAGTATTTAGGTTTTGTTCATTTGCCGCAGCCACAGTCGGTGCAGGTGCAGGAGGGGCCACACTTGCACTTGGGGTCGTGCTCAGCCACCATGGAGACCTCGGCAACCTCGGTGTAGCTGCTAACAGTACATCATAAAACTAAGTTTCAGTTCTAACAAAAATATCTGAATTAGGCTTTACTTAATAGGTGGGTGTAAAGCCCAATTTCTTTGGCGAAAGACTTAGATTATCCTAGACTAAGCCCAATTTATGTGTCAAATTAGACCTAATATTCTTTGCTTATCAGTTCAGTCCAGCCGGTGTTGTTTTTGCTTCTTTCATTTCTTAATTTCACTATCATAATCATGTCATAACTCAGAAATATTGATGTATTATTATCAAAATTACTTTTATTGTTATTACTATTTTCTTTTGATGTTACCAATATTACTATATCATTGATGTTTGAAGAATTAACCGAATGTTTTGTGTATACCTCTCAGTCATGACAACGAGGCCGTTTCCCTTCTTCCTGAAATAATTGAAAACAGAACAATTATTTATTAAAATACAATTCTATTAAAAATTTATGTCAACCACATATGTTTTAAATCGTTCTTCCTTCATTATTCGTGTCAATTTTACTTGCAGAAATGAACACAATCATATATAATTAATATGCTGGATCAACCAACAAACGGCCTTTTGTTTTGGTAAAATTCTCAATATATAGAGATTTACAAAACATATCAAGCTAGCTCGATCCATTGAATGTTCAGCAATAAGTAAAAGAGAGAAGATATAGCACTACTTACACACACTGGCTCTTGTCCGCGCAGTCGCAGTTTCCGCACTTGTCCGACATGGTTATGGAGAAGTAAGGAAAAATGATCAATAGAAGCTGTGTTGTCTTTGCACTGAGGTCTTAAGGTCGCTTTGGATGAAGAAGAATGCAAGGTATAACCCCCCTTATATAGGAAGAAACCATGGAGGGTTAGGAGGGGTGCATGATTGATCCCGTAATAGTACAGCAAGCACGAATGACACACGCTTCGTCTGATTGGCACACGACCCAATTAGGTCCCATCAGCTTGGGAATCTTATCTCCTCTAATGCATGGCCAGTGGTGGAGAGGTGTCAGTGTCGTCTATTTGATTTTACTACACAATTTTTTGGCAGATTGAAGTAATTAAACAGCGCAAATGGTGGTGTGTAAATGAGATTTAGCAAATGGTATCAAATAATTAACGAGTCATACTCATACATTGCATGTAGATTTAGCAATATCGTGTTATACATATGTATGATGTGTGGTCTATTTAATGTAATTAAAACTCCACTATTTATCATTTTTAGGTATCACAATATATGATCGTCGCACTGTACATATGATGTAAATTTTAAATAAGTAGTCCAGAGTATTTTTATCTTAAATATTTTATTTATAACTAGTATGTTACCTGCTATGCTATGAATGATTTCTACATTGTAATCTTTTGACATCAAAATCTAAAAATATATCATTCTATTTCAATATAAAATATAATATCAAACAAAGTAAGAAACAAATACAATTAGTCAATTATTTTTATGTAGTAATCATAGTTTTTCTAAAAAAATATAATTAGTTTCAAATTTGATCAATTCTTCAGCGATAATGTGTTTTAGGAAAGAGATATCATTAATTATATAATTTTTAATTTAGCGGATGAGTTATAAACTTAACAAAGATTTTAATATTTTTATTATAATTATAACGTCATAAAAAATTATAATATATTTACTAATTAATTTTATCTTAAAAAATTAATTAATAAATTTTAGTCAATTCCCATCGTTACAGAATTATAATACTTACATTAAGGAGTTGAGAAACAGTTTATACGATTTGAGGGACTCAGCAATATCAATTCTAGCAAAAGTAAAAACAGAGGGATTTGCTATAGTCCTTGAGAGTGCGACGCGCCATGTTTCCTACATGTTCAATTTCCAATTTCTATTGAGTATTGACTATGGGAGTGTTTGTCACTCAATGGAATAGCAAAAAATTGGAATAGAATAGCTATTCTGACAAATTAATTTGCCAAATGAATTTTAGACTAAGTAGAAGAGTGCGGAATAGTGCTAATCCGGTATACCAACTTATAGGTGGAATACCGGATTAGCTCTCATCGGAATAGCGATTATTGTATGATTATATTATATTATTATATTATGATTATGATTAAGATTTAGTATTATTATATTATTATATTATATTTATTATTACAATTTATTATTATATTAATATTATGATTATTATTTATTATTATTATTATCATTATATTATTATTATTAAATTATTATTATCATTATTGTTATTATATTATCGTTATCATTAGTATTATTATATTATTTCTTATTATTATAAATATAATTTTAATATTATATTATTATATTATGAATATAAATATAATTATTTTATTATTATATTATTATGATCAAGATTATTTATTATTATATTATTATATTATGATGATTATGATTATGATTATTATTACTTATTATTATTTTATTATGTTATATTATATTATTATATGTTGATTATAGTGTTGATTAATTTATTATTATATTATTATAATTATAATTATTTATAATTATTTTTATGATTATGATTATATTATTATTATTATATTATTATATTATATTATTAAATCATAATCCTTGATTATACTTAACATGTATGAGTATTTTCCATAAGCTCGTATGTGAAGAAAGACAAAAATTCCATATCCATTCAAAAGTGCAATATTCATCAGGTTAAGATCTAGAACACCCAAACCCTCATGTTCTTTGTGTAAGCA
This sequence comes from Schoenoplectus tabernaemontani, assembly GCA_037127355.1. Classification (NCBI taxonomy): domain Eukaryota; kingdom Viridiplantae; phylum Streptophyta; class Magnoliopsida; order Poales; family Cyperaceae; genus Schoenoplectus; species Schoenoplectus tabernaemontani. The sequence continues at coordinate 13,456,152 of CM073740.1, forward strand.
AACAACACCCATCCTATCAAAGAATATTTTCTCGATGTCCCAGAATTAACACCCACCCACAAGAAATGTCATCTTACACATCAATTTGACGAAGAACCTTTTAAGAATCTGATAAACATATAAATAGTAAAGAGATATGGCGAAAATAACAACATTCAGCATAACAACCCGACCTCCCATAGAGAGATTTTTTATTCCATGAATCCAAAATATTTTGTTCAATGAATCAACCCCATCCAAGTCTCCCTATTAGGTCTTTTCCAATAAACTCAAACTCCTAAATATTGAAATGACAATTTGTCTAACTTGCAATTAAAAATTGAACAACAAAAAGAAGATTGTTCAAAAGTAAGATTGATTGGATTTAACTCAGTTTTGGAAAAAAACAATATGCAGCCCAGAAAATCTTTTAAAAGTACTGAAATTCCATTTAAGCTTTTCAAGCATGAGTTGATCAGCATGTAAAAAAATAATTATATTATTAGCATACTGTAAATTAAGAACTTGATAACCAGAATGAAGAACAAGATCCTACCCCTTTATATGATTAGAAATCATAGATCTAGAAAGTAATTTATTTAAACCCTCTGCATCAAGTATAAATAGATAAGGAGATAATGGATCACTCTGTCGAACCCCACGACGACATTCAAAGTATTCACTAGAAACTCCATTGATAATAATATTAACTTTTCCTTCCTATAATAATTTAGAAATCCAACATGTCCATTTTTCAGAAAAATCATGCTGTAAAAAACAAGGCAGTGCCCAACATGAAAGTTTATGTTCATATTGAAGGAACACCTAATCACGCATACTGAAGTGTCTCTCAGTTCTATTCAAATCAGCAAACTTTTTCATTCTTGCTTGAGCTTTCATAAGTTGCAATTTGAGGGTTCGAATGGTCAAAAACTCTTTAATGACACCATCATTATATAGTATAGATTATATTGATATATAATATAAATTTTATTGATATATAGTATAGATTCTATTGATATAAAATATAGATTCTATTTATTCTTAAAAAAAATATCTCAATTCCTTACCTCTCCTCCCCCTTTTCAAAACAAGATCTCCATCACTTCTTAGCAACGATTGTCAACCATTGCTATAGGGTATCCATATTTATATGGATATAGAAAACACATCTAATTGAAAGTATTATCCTAACATACCAATAAATGCCTTTTTTGAGAGTTTTTTTAACTTTTTGATAATAGAGTCAATCTGAAATTTTGTTTTCAACTTTTTATTTTCAAAAAATCAAGGCAAATGTTTGGTGAAATTTGTCTAAAGAGAGAATAAGGTTCTGTAAAACTAATAATTAACATGAAGAGTGGTGAAAAGAAGTCAAAACGTACTTTAAAGAAGTGATGGTGAGTTTGTTTTGAAAAGAGTGAGGAGTTATGTAAGGAATTGAGGTACTTTTTGCTTGAAAAATAGCTATTTTCCTTATTATTGTACGTCTTATTCCTATGGATTGGGGGGGGGGGGGGGTTCACCCAGACTGCCTCGTTGAAGTAGCGGGAAGATAAAAGATAAGACCAATTGACAAAATCAAATGCCTTCTGAAAATTAATTTTAATTAATACTCTAGTTCTTTAGAAATATGAATTGGATGTAAAATATTATGAGCAGTCACAACTCCTAGAATAAATCTACTTTCAGAAAAATATTTTGGATTGGACTAATAATAAAGGACAAATTGATACTCGTGAGAATGAGATACAATGTTGAATAAATCAACCCCAAATGAGTTAATTAGAGATTAGGGGTCTCAAACCATAGGCATTATCATCATCGGCCCACTAAGTTTCATAGATAGCAATATACAGTACCGTTGGTACATAATGGTACCGTTACTTGTACAGTATATATAAGCAATGTACCGAGCTCCCCAAAGTAATTAGAAAAGCAATTAATAAAATTAGTTTTCATCATCAGTCAATTCTCGAATCTCAACATGGTATCAGAGCGGGTCATGAACCTGACTCACTAAATCGCAAGCCAACAACTATCAGGGGTTGAGAACCAGAAAAAGTCCAAGACAACACTTGGCAAAGATCTCATCTCCAACAAAAAAGAGGGGAGAATCAAATACTGGCAAACAAATACCAGAACAGAAAAACCCACAGCAAAAGTCAAAGTAAAATATGTTCTTAATCATACCTGACTTAGAAAAAACCAGAAAAAGACCAAGGCGGATATGCTCTTAATCATACCTGACTCAGAAAAAACCCACAAAAAGAGTCAAAGTAGCATATGTTCTTAATCATACATGACTCAGAAAAAACCAGAAAAAGACCAAGGCAGCTTCTGTCTTATCCTTTACCAAAAAATCAAGAAAACCATAAACCATGTCTCAGCAGACTGAAAAAATCACCCACATCACTTTGAATGCATAAATTACCTGCCATGGTTGCACACTGCCACAATTGGACTTGGTGGCAGATCAAAGCTAGAATATGTCACAGGGGAATTACCAAAACTAATACCAGTAAATCCCAATTTCTCAACTGCACAAGAAAAAAAGACACTCAAAGAATGGAGAACGGAAAATCTCTTAGTAACCAGCTGGTTACTCAATAGCATGGAGCCAGCCATAGCAGACATTTGTATGTGTGCAGGATCTGTACAAGCCATATGGGAGAAAGTAGAGAAGAGATTCGGACAAAAGAACAACCATGCAAGGATTTTCCAACTCCAAACAGAACTACACCAAGCAAAGAAGCAACCCAATCAAACAATCACCGAGTGGTTAAACTTCATCGAAAAAAATGAGATGAAATCCGATTATACAGACCAAGCACCACTGACCTCGATGAGTTGAAAAAAAGAGCCGATCAAGATGATATCTTTCAGTTCTTGGCAAGCCTTGATTCAAGTTATGAGAATCTTAGATCGCAAATTCTCCTCTCTGAAGAATTGCCCTCTTTCGATAAGGTGGATAATATGGTACAAAGAGAAGAGTCAAGAAGAACCGTGATGAATCCATAAGTTCACGAACCAGAGGAAACCAAAGCATTCGTCAGCCGCTACCAAAAACCTAACCCTAACTTCGGCACAACCCGGGGAGACCTAGCACTCCGATGTGAGCATTGCAAGCGCGAGGGACACAAGCAAGAGGATTGCTGGTTTCTCTACCCGGAGTTGAGGCCGAAGGGGAGAGGTAGAGGTGGTGGCGGAGGCTACAAGGGTGGATTTTGGCGACAGGGGGAGTCACGAGAAGAACCAAGAATAGAGAAAAAGATATTAGGGGTAGTGAGTGACACAGATCACACTCAGGCTCATGAAGCGCCAGCACCGAACTCGACTACTCAAATAGATGAACCAGGCCGGGATCAAATGTGGCACCTTATGCAGTAGCTTTCTATGATGCTCAAGCAAAATACATCAAAAATCTATGGTATTGTTGTTAAGTTTACTTTAAAATTTTCACAACAAAATTGGATTCTCGCTTCTGGTGCAATGGATCATATCACGGGAAATAAAAATTTGTTAAGAAATTTTACAAATTGGAACACCAACCAATTTGTAACCGTTGCAAATGGGGAAAAAAAATGAAAATCATTGGAAGTGGTTCAATTGATTTATTTTCCAATGAAATTTCAAAAGTCTTGTATGTGAAAAATTGTCCCACAAATTTATTGTCCATTAGTAAAAGAGAAGGGATCCAATTACCACCATTTTGGTGCCATATCGGTGCCATTAAAATTAAATATCAAATAACTATTATTTAAGTTCTTAAATAATAAAACTAATTGAAGGAATATTTTATAAATATCATCTTATATATGTATATAAAAAATTATATCATTTCGACATTATTTATATAGACATCAAGCGTTAATAAAATCAACGGACCAAATTTTACAATTTAGACACGTTACTTGATGGCTATTCAAATAAAATTAACTTTTTTTGATTTTTCATATACATATAATTGAGATGATATAGAATACATCTAACGGTTCACATTTTTAAATTTATACATAAATAAATAAATAAATAGGCACCATGGGCACCATGGACACCAAAAAAATGGTAATTGGATCCATTCTCTTAGTAAAATTACGCAATAATTAAATTGTGAAATTATCTTTTCATCAAAAAGCATAATTTTTCAGGAATGGAAAACGAGGAATGTCATTGGTGAAGATTTTTAGAAAATGGACTTTATTGTATAAATGAAGATAAGTGCAATTTTTTGGCAACAAGAGAAGAGGAATTAAGCACGCTTTGGCACAAAAGAATCGGTCATCCATCCGACAAGATTTTGAAATGCATTTTTAACTTCAAAAATATTAATTGTAATAGGTGTGAAGTATGCAATTTAGGGAAGCATACAAAGTTACCATTTTCCTTATCTAATTGTAAAAGCAAAAAACCGTTTGAGTTAATTCATTCGGATGTTTGGGGACCGGCCCCATTGGTTTCATTTAATGGCTATAAATATTTCATTATATTTATTGATGATTTTTCTAGAACCACTTGGTTATATTTACTAAAAAATAAAAGTGAGGTTTTCTCACAATTTGTTCATTTTTGTAACTATGTGGAAAATCAATTTGATACAAAAATTAAGATTTTTAGATCCGATAATGGAACGGAATTTATAAATCAAAATTTTGCAAATCTTTTCAAAGAAAAGGAAATTTTACACCAAACTACTTGTGTATATACACCCCAATAAAATGGAGTGTCGGAAAGAAAAAATCGTCATTTATTAGAAGTCACAAGAGTGCTTCTTTTCCAAAATAATATTCCAAAAGATTTTTGGTCAGATGTCGTCCTCACCGCAACATATTTGATAAACCGATTGCCAAGTGCTAAACTAGATTACAAAAGTCCACTAGAAATCCTTTATCAAGAAAAAATCAACATCAATCACTTAAAAGTGTTTGGATGTATTTATTTTGTGCACAAAAATAAACAAGACAAATTTGATTACACTTCCATTAAGGCAATCTTCTTGGGATATTCATCACAAAAGAAGGGGTACAAATGTTATGATCCAATCCAAAATAAATTTTACATCTCAAGACATGTAACGTTTCAAGAAGATGAACCTTATTTTAAATTGGAAAAAGAAATCAAGAATCAAGAAAATTCGAATGTATTTTCATTTCCATATTACTCATCTCAAATTCTTGAGGAAACATTAGATGAAAATGAAAATGAAATATCTCAAGAAGAGGGGGTAAGTGAAGAAAATGAGAATAGAGATGTTGTGAACTCGGTACGAAGGTCCACACGTATATCACAACAACCAACAAGATTACGGGACTTTGTCACTTACAAGATAATGCATCCAATCGAATTTTTTTTATCATGTTACAAAAGAATATATGGCTTACTTGACTTTAATTGGAAAAGAAAATGAGCCAAATAGTTTTGAAGAAGCCTTAAGCCAACCGGTATGGTGTAATGCTACGAGAGATGAACTTATGGCATTGGAAAAAAACCAAATGGAAAAAAACCCTAGGGTGCAAATGGGTATACAAAATAAAATTTCATAGCAATGGTAAGATTGAACGGTACAAAGCAAGATTAGTAGCCAAAGGGTACACTCAAACTTATGAAATTGACTACCAAGAAACATTTGCACCCGTGGAAAAAATGAACACCGTAAGGATTTTATTATACATAGCGGTAAACCAAAAATGGAGTCTACATCAAATGGATGTGAAAAATGTGTTTCTTCAAGGCACGCTTGAGGAAGAGGTGTACATGTCGTTACCACCCGGACATGCTCAAAAGGGTAATGCCAACTTAGTGTGTAAGTTAAAAAAATCGATTTATGGACTTAAACAATCTCCACGGGCATGGTATGGCAAGCTAAGCTCTTATTTACTTTCTTGTGATTTTAAAATTAGTAACGCCGATCATTCTTTATTCTCTAAAATACATAATGGTATTACAATAATAGTATTAGTATATGTTGACGATATAATAATAACCGGTAATGATGTGACAAAAATAAAAAGGGTAAAAGCACGATTGATGGAAAAATTTGACATCAAGAAATTTTTATGAATTGAAATTGCACACCCTAGACTTGTTAAAAGAAACTGGGAAATTAGGATGCAAACCAACCTCTACCCCAATTGATAGCAAAGTCAAATTAAATACCGAGGACGGTGAGCAACTAGGGGATGTAAATTAATTTAAAAGTTTGGTTGGGAAACTAATTTACCTCACGGTGACAAGACCCGATATTTCTTTTTCAATGAGTCAAATTAGTAAGTTTATGCATGCACCTCGAACACCATACCTTGAAGCCATAAACCGAATTTTAAGGTATTTAAAAGGTACCCCCGGAAAGGGGGTTTGGATGAAAAATAATAATTCTAATGAAATATGTGGCTATTCCGATGCAATTGGGTTGAGAGCTATGATCGAAAATCAACAACCGTCTATTGCACATTTATAGGCGGAAATTTAGTCACATGGAAAAGCAAGAAGTAAAATGTCATAGCACGATCAAGCGCCGAGGCGGAATATCGTGCTATAGCATCAACGACAATTGAGTTGATATGGATCAAGCAACTCCTTGTAGAGCTCGGGATAACCACAAGAGAGCCTATGAAGATGTATTGTGACAACCAAGCCGCACGTCACATTGCATCCAATCCGGTGTTTCACGAACGAACGAAACATATTGAAGTGGATTGTCACTTCATATGCGAAAAGATACAGGGAAAAGAAATTGAAACACCGTTCGTAAAAAGCCAAGATCAGTTGGCGGACATTTTTACAAAATGACTCGAGCCACGACCATTTAAAGAGAACACAAACAAATTAGGGTTAATCAATATTTATAACCCTAATTTGAGGGGGAGTGTTGAATAAATAAACCCCAAATGAGTTAATTAGAGATTAAGGGCCTCAAGTCATAGGCATTATCATCATCGGCCCACTAAGTTTCATATAGAGCAATACACAGTACCGCTGCAATTCATAAAACGTTTTTTTATTTTTTTTCCCATTAGAATACCATTGGTACATAATGGTACCATTACTTGTACAGTATATATAAGCAATGTACCAATCTCTCCAAAATAATTAGAAAAACAATTAATAAAATTACTTTTCATCATCAGTCAATTCTCGAATCTCAACATACAAGACTTCTATTTTCAGTTACGTCACATCATCATCAGTCATCTAGAATTTTTTTATTCTTTTTTTAGAAAATAACTTTTCTATTTTTTAATATAGCTCTTATTAATTCCACTCTATACTATTTTTTATATGTATTTCACGAGAACTTAAATTTACATTATTATATAACGATTTCCGAAGTTTTCTATTTATTTCTTTTTCTTTTTTCTATTAATCTTCTGATATTTTTTAATTAAAGCAGAAGTTGTATTAAATAGGCAATGCATTGTGTTTTTCGTATTTATACGTGGAAATTACTGTGTTGCTAATAATATTACGTTTTTATATAAAGAGTATAACCACATAAATATCTTTATGCACAGGCATCTTGCCCCAAAAATCTTTAGAAGAATGACACATTAATATAGGCAGGACAACTTATTTTATTGCTTGGTTGTCGAGATTAATAACGCATCAATGTGTTAGTGTTAAGGCTATTTAACTTGTGTTTAATTTTTCTACTATAAGATGTATATATATATATATATATATATATATATATATATATATATGAATGACACAAAAAGAACCTAATTAACGGGTAGAAAAAGCATAAATAAACTTGAGAAACAGATGCTATGTACATAAAACATGTAACCTTTAATTATAGTAAATCTATTGAAAATATCAAATTTCATTGATTAAATTATATTCGACCAATACATAAAATAGAATTAAGTCACACGTACGTTTTTTGCACTTCCTATAAATAAATTTTAACATAATTAATCAAATTCACTGTATATATTAAGTAGTTATACTATGCATTAGTTTTTATTGAAGATGACTAAATTATACTATGTATTAATTATTTCTTTGTCGGGACAGATACAAACTAGTTCATATAAAAAAATATTTCTTTATGTTTTCACATTATATTACTATTTTTCCCAATTTAATTTTTATTTTTATTTCAAATTCAAGAGGAAAAATATTATATTCTGGGTTATTTAATTTATTGGAAACTCAAGTGTCCTACTCGAGATATATTTTTCAAAATAATTTCAACCATCCAACAAAGTTCTGTTTCTTTAAATTTGAAGATAAGCTTGCTCGAGATATAGTCAACTCACATTAACCAAGAATTGCATAAAATAAAATTTATGAATTCAAGAAGAATCTGATACCTAGAAAAGACAAAAACAAAAATCGTTGCTTGCACGACTAGCGTATTGAAAAGATTTTCCTTGAAAAATGGGAACCATGCTTTATATATTGTGAACCTCATCTCTTTTCTTTTCTTCTTCTACTTTTCCTCCATCTGATGGATTTCACTGCTACCATTGAAAATTTTCTCTCTCTGTCAAACAAGCATCTTCCACTAAAGACAGACAAATACAAGCACGAATTCTCAATCAGAAAAAGTGAGAAGTGCTTATCACTGTCAGTGAACTGTTTGGGATAAGGGTATTGACATGAACCATTTAACAAAGCCCAACTTTTGAAAAGGCCTAATTTCCTTAACAAGTTGGGTTTTACAATTAATAGGCAATTTTTCTGTCAAAAGCCAATGTTCAATAGGAAAATCAAAAGAGAAATTAAAAGAGGAAAAAAATGGAAAAAAAAAGAAGCAAAAATTAAACAATATAAGAGAATTAGGACAATTCGGCCCATAAGGAAAGGCTTTAATTTCTAATTAAACAATTTGACTTGATGAAAACTTTGGCCCAGCGTTTTGTGCGCGGCAACTCTTTTAATGCTCATAGACAATTTCATTGTGGCCTCAAATTTTGTGAAATAGGCGGCGTCGATATAAATTGTACAATGAGAAAGTCTTACAGTGTTAACTGGTAATTTCTTTTATCAAACACACTATTAGAATTTATTGTATCTGCGTACGTATGAATTTGAGTATAAAAGTGATTGGCGTGAGTACTCTAATACGCATACTAGTAACCTTCAATTTGAACTGCAATTGAACATATTTGTGTGCGTATTTTTACATCACACGACAATAGTTAGGAAGACAATGGTGTGCATGCATGTTGCTGTCTTTCACGCTACTGCTTTCCTAGCTAGTGTCATGATATATAAGTCTATGCATGCAAATATAATATAAATATAGTTCAATTAAAGTAAACTAGTATACTTGTTGTTGTGCTCATATCAATCATTATCTATACTCATACTATTAAAATTTATACGAACACTGAAACAACAAATTCTAGTAGTAACATAAAGACTAGCTCAAGGGGTAAATTTTTCAATATTTGTTGATATTTTGAGAGAAAAATTGCCTGAAAATTGATAGTTTATTTTTGTATATGCAAGACAATATTCTGTTTAACTTTGTTTAAATCCTTGGAGCTTTTTTACAAAACTGTTGTGTAAAATTATTTGCATTTTCGCTCTTGCATGTGCCTAATTTTTTTTTTTTTTACAAATCTTTTATATTTTATACATTGAGAATAGGTGCTGGATCTGTCCCCCAACATACCAACAGAGAGCATTGAATTTTCTGTTCAGCAAATACTCTCTAACGTCACTGTGAGAGTGCCTTTCAGAAGATAAAAATAGTATTTCGAAAATATTTATGAATCAATATAAAATTGAGAATTAAACTTTATATATATATATAGAGAGTGAAGCTATGGTGCTTCACGAAGTACAAAATCTCCCGTGTTTCACGTCCGTATTTTAAATTTGAAAGTTCAAATGTCCGATCCAAACCGTTGAACATGATCTTAATATTGAACTATCTTTGGAGATCAAATTTTATATTTTTTTGAATTTTTTGTTATTTTTTAGATGGGTACAAAATCGTTAGTTTTGAATGATGCAGAAATCGTTAGATCAGCAAACTTTGTACCCATTTAAAAAATAGCAAAAATAAATTAAAAAAATATAAAATTTGATCTCCAGAGATAGTTCAATATGAAGATCATATTCAACGGTTTGGATCGGGCGTTTGAACTTTCAAATTCTAGATACGGACGCGAAGTATGAGAGTTTGTGATTCGCGAAGACCATAACCTCACTATATATATATATATATATATATAGAGTAATGCTATGGTGCCCTTCGCTTCGCGTCCGTATCTCGAATTTAAAAGTTCAAACGGCCGATCCAAACCGTTGAACATCATCTTCATATTGAAATATCCTTGGAGATCAAATTTTATATTTTTTTGATATTTTTTAGATGGGTACAAAGTTTGTTGATCTAAACATACCATCCAAAACAAGCGACTTTGTACCCATCTAAAAAATATATATATATGTATATATATATAGGGTGGTTTTCTATTATTCCACACAATTTTGACAAGCCTAAATGCCTAATGTTACATCCACCGATTCGTCACCCCTGAAACTACATAAACATAGCAATTTGAATGCTATTCCTGAAATTGATTCCATGGCCAAGATCGATCTAAGTGTCTATAGTAAACGAGTACGTTTAGTCGGCTTCACAAATATATCTATCTTGTGTCTCCATCTTAATATACCCACAATATTTTTTTCCAATTGAAGGTACTTCCTTTTTGTATTATATATATACTTCAACTCATTATTTTTTTAGACCACTCTAGTTAGCTATCGGAACATTTACAAGATAGATTTTTTGTTCCTCTCAAATGTTTGGATCGTGACCATCCAGACTTGTTTAATTATATTTTTTAGGTTTAATTGAGATTAACATTAATTTATATATATATATAGACGAAGTTATACACCAATTAATATTAATTATATATTAATTGATCTTGAATTACTTAAAAATATATAAAAAATAATTAATGATAACTTATTTATTTTATTCAAATCGGATAGGATGAGATCAATAGATACAATAAATTATAATAATTCAAGACCCGATCATTTACACCACACCACTAAAATTTCCTGATGACAACTACTGGGTTTGAGGTGACGAAAATGCATTTGTCAAATTCATTATTTTCTTGAAATTCCCATAAAGAACAAAAAAATTTCATATTATATTCACCCCCCACCCTTGGTATCCTTCTTTCAAAAAGTATGTACCCACTATATATACAGTATTATACACAGTTTCATTAGGGCGGTGCTGATATAGAATTTTGGTTAGAGCAGTTGAAATAATTTATCAAGTTCAAATTTATATGCTAATTAGGTACTAAATAAAAAAAAATCAACAAATCAACATATATTTGTAACTAATAAATTTTAAATTTTATTAGATGTCAGAAACTAGATGGTTAGATTAGCAAAAAAAACTTATCTGAAAATACTATTTTTAAAAATATATTGACACATGTACATGCCCATGTGGCCATGTGTATGTATTGAGACCCATGTGGCCCTGTGTATGTATGAAACGTCTTATTTTAGCACTTATAACTATTAGACTGTAGCCTGTAGGTAGTTGCTGGCTATATAGCTTATAGCTACATGTATACTACAGGAGCTATATCCTATAGGAAACAGAGGTATAACCCCAATAATCAATTCGACAGTTTTTATTATTAATAATTATTATTAAATTAATATTGTTAAAAATAAGAGTGAAAACCGTAAAATTTCAAATATACGAATGGCAGCGCGCCACTGTCAGTGGCGCGGACGAAACGCGCCACTGCCAGTGGCGCGTTTCAAAAAAATAATGAAACGCCGCGCAACGCCTCCATCTCACTTGCGCCTGCGCGCGTTTTGTATATATAAGAAGTAAACGCGCCACTGCCAGTGGCGCGTTTCAAAAAAAAAAAAAAAACGCGCGCCGCTGCCAAATGCGTTTCGTAAAAAAAAAAAAGGAAACGCGCGCCATGCGTGCGCGCGTTCGTAAATTCAAACGCGCGGTGGCGCGCGCACGCCATGGCGCATAGATCGCCATTCGTATATTTGAAATTTTACGTTTCTCACTCTTATTTTTAATAATATTAATTTAATAAAACTTATTATTACTAAAAACTGTCAATTCGACATCGACAATCTCTTCACACAATTAATCATAATTCATACGAATAATACCGGACACAGCCACCCAGGGGTCATATTCATTATTCATAGCCATAACGTGTCTCTGAGAAACATGTGAGCGCGTCTAACCATGGCTTAATTCTTAACGACAACATCTGTACCTACTGGCAACATATATGTACTCTTCTCATGAATCACGTGTACCTAACCTAAATATTAAATTAGGTGCATGCATCCAATCATGGCCATCATGCATGCCACGCACACCATACATGCATGAAACTCTCTAGGATAGTAGCAATGTAGCATCCTTGCAAAAAGCAATATGCTGTCATTTTCTTGAATATTGCATCATGTACTTAAACTGTTCAATTAGTCAGTATCATGAATTTTCGAGTCCACGTACATGTCCTTGGAAGTACTGTTCAGAAATTAGTTCAACTCCAGCCGGTGTCCAGCTCCATTAATTTGTATCTCGTCCATGATTTTTCTTTTTTTTTTTAATTTCCAAGAACTTTTGTCATTTTGAGCTGTCAGATATATCAAGCGTGAATGAATTTATACAGTGGTAATTTTATAGAAACAGAGATCGAAGAATGGATATACCGACGCAACGCATATATAAGTACGTGAAGAGCACAAATGTTTTGTTCCAGTTGTCACTGGTACAATAACAGTGACAATAACAACACATAATTATCAGTAAATTAACACCATATAATAGGGACAATTAACTCAAATTTGTAGCCCCAAAATAGAAATAATTGATCCAAATAAAAAATTTAAGATATTAAAATTTAAGCATGGAGCGATATCATTCTAAACTTTAATAAAAATATTGTGTGGCTTTCGACATGTGCCTCAACCGGGAAGGCGTTATATCTCCACTACTGTGGTAACTGGTATGGGCCTGGGAGGTCCTTCACTGTCAGTACATTATAATTATAGTGACTATTTAGTTGCAATAAGGGGTTGATTTGAACTCTTAGTCACCGACCACAGCTAAGCGAGGGTGCTTCTCAAGGAGGGCCAGGTTGGTCAGAATTAAGTTCAGTGTACTCCAGGTCTTGCTATATATTTTTGTTGGTTGCTATTCATTTAAGCCAGATTTCCCATCTAGCTTCTAGCAAGGAACACCACTCATGTGTGAGCGCCTGGTTATAGTTCGAAGTGTTGTCTTGTAGGCCATAGGATTCATGGCTGCCTTGGTTCTTGTGAAAACTCTTGTTTGATTCAGCCTGGCAGACCTAGCTACAGTGAACATGCATTACAAACTGATCACGACTATCGTTCTTGCTTGATTTGCCCATCTCGACAGTACCTAAATTAAGGAACAAATAGTTTGACCTAGATGGGGGCGCTGGCAGTGGCAGGAGAGGAAGAGGGCTATAAGGAAACGACGGTTGTTGATAGGGAGAGCTCGATTTTCGACAGATTGGAACTGAGAGGGACCACAAGAGGCTGAGAGGAGGTGTGATCGGCTAACGATCGAGAGTTGGAGATGCCTGGCGGGTGCGTTACGATTCTTGAAAGCGAGAGATAATAGAGGAGGAGAACGAGCTCAGGAGATCTTCGATTTGGCCAAGTTACGAATTCCATCTCATAGTGTATTTAGAGGGAAGAATAACTCTTAGGTATTATCCAAATAGAATGATCTATCTAGGTTTGTTGGATTTAAATCGAGCGACAATCTTTTCATGTCGGTGAATAACAACTTTGTTACAAATCAGTCGATGGATTAACGATCAACGGGGTTGATTAGAATCGAATAGAATGCTCTGCAATGATGATATTAACACAGTGAACTCAGTCTGTGAACGTTGAAGTCAAAAAACACCTCAAAGGCGTTACAAATTCAGAGTCCAAATCTGATCACAAGGTTAAATCATACAATCATTTGAAAGCTAATCTAATAACAATTATTAAAATATTTTAAAAATTCAAAAAATGTAAAAATCATTCTGAGTTAAAAACATAAAATGCTACTAAAAATTCATGTAAAACTTTTCTGTAGTCCTATTAAATGAATGTTGCAGCGTTCATCAAGAAACATAAAATCGTGACCGTTAAAATAAGGAGCATTGATCGAAGGCTTATCAACTATGATCAATATAAAACAAATATATGATGATGATCATAGAGGTAAGGAGAAACAAACCTCACTAATTTCATTTCATTTCATCAAAGTTAGACCCTCGATCTGCATTACACAATTTTCAACCATTAAAACTCATCATTTTGATTGGATTCGATGGATCATCAAACAAATTTAAATTTGACGAAATTTTTTTAATAAAGTTTTATTGATATGAACTTCATTTCCAACGTTCAGATTGACAATTGGCATTTTCATGATCATGATAAAACTAACCACCAAGTGATACCTTCTTGTTACATGCTCTTCTAGGAAGAATGCATGCATATATACTTGATGATTTGTATTTTTTTCTCAACAACAATTAATTGTATTTAATCCTCAGAAAATAAAATGCATTAACTTTCAGTAACCTTAAATCAAACATGTTAATAATAAATAGATTATGTTAAATTACCCATAATTTTAATTAATTGTTACATATTAAAAATAATCTCTATTTTTTATAATGAAAAATTCCCTTAATACACTTGTTTTTCCTGCAACGCTGAATGTATTGAGTTTTCCTAACAATTAACCTAAGACATCAACAACACGCACTATTTAAACGAGAAAACTTATTACATATATTTTACTTAGTTTCTTATCTATACTATTATATAAAGCATCTAAGAATTGGAGAGTCCATTTTTTGTCATGGTAATTTTTTATTATACCAATTTTATCCCTCAATTAGACGGATAAAATTTATTTTTGATTGATTGAACGTATGTGATCGTGTCCATTGATCCCCTCTTTCTCTCCATTTCTTTCCCATATATAGTATTATTTCCATAATATTATCTATACTATTATATAAAGCATCTAAGAATTGGAGAGTCCATTTTTTGTCATGGTAATTTTTTATTATACCCATTTTATCTCTC
The DNA here is from genome assembly GCA_037127355.1 of Schoenoplectus tabernaemontani. Lineage (NCBI taxonomy): Eukaryota > Viridiplantae > Streptophyta > Magnoliopsida > Poales > Cyperaceae > Schoenoplectus > Schoenoplectus tabernaemontani. The sequence continues at coordinate 13,471,239 of CM073740.1, forward strand.
AATTAGACGGATAAAATTTATTTTTGGTTGATCGAACGTATGTGATCGCGTCCATTGATCCCCTCTTTCTCTCCATTTCTTTCCCATATATAGTATTATTTCCATAATATTATTTTTTTTATTTAGCAACCTTGCGCATATTTGGTAAGAAATTAATGGTGATAATATATGTTAGAATAATTTACTTTTCTTGCCATAGAAAATCATGAATCATTAAGTCATATTGTGCAAAAATCTCATCGAAGATTAAATATAGTCTTTATTATAGGTTTTCTCTATAATTTGGTGAATTTATAATTTAATATTAGATAAATGCGAATATTTTTCTCTTATAATATTTTAATATTTAAATAAAAGAGTCTGCTGCAACGCGCGGGTATATAGCTATTTTAAAAGAAATAAATAGCACCTACACACTTAATTATTTCATCTTGAGATCTAATTCGTGATATTCTGCTATCTTCTACTTTTGGAATGTGATTACTAGCAAGAAATTGAAGGTCTAAGGACAAGATGCGAATCTTAGGATTGAAGATGCCAAGCATATCGAAAAGCTAATTTCAAAAAGAACATTAATTAAAAAGTGGTACAATTATAGCCTTCTGAATTTGAAGAAGAGGCACAATTTTAGCCTCAACATAATGTGGTTAGCTAAGATAGTGAAGACAATTAGAACCACTCTCCTCCGAGTTCTGTAGCCCATGTTTACCAGCTAAAGAGCTAATTAAAATGGTACTAAAGTAACTTTTTACATGGCCATCAATTTGGATAATAAGATGGGTACTTCATCAATATTTATGATGGTTATACTGTTATTTTTTACCGCTGAAAACCTTTATTATCCAGTAGGCTGTAGCTGACTTTAATTGATATCAGGAATTATTTTTGTTTGTTGATTTGTAGGTATACAAACTATGATAGATGAAAGGCCCAGGAGTTGTTAAAAAATTATCATGCATTTTTTCTCTTCTGCTAGAAATGAGCTTAATTCTAAAAAAGGATATTTTAATATTTATTTCTTTGAAATTTGGATCGAGTTAATATATTGGCCAAACTAATTGCATGAGTTGATTGTAATCCAAGCATAATTAATATAATACAAAATAATGGTATCTTAATATAAAAATAATAAAGTCAGCGGTCCGTGTTTGATTTCCCTTTACAAACTAATAGTAGGAGATAGCTCAGGAGCACAAGCAAGATCCAAATAATTCTAACAAGTCAAAAGCTGAAGGCCGTGGAAGCCGAGCGAAACAAATGAAATAACATGCTCGTCGCACAGTTGTTTGCTGTCCATGGGCTGTTTGTGCCCATGTTGGAGGTAATTGCACTAACTTTTCAATTTTTAACCTTATTTATGACAACTATTGAAGTTCCACTACTGTTGAAATGCAGATGCATGATTTTTCTACTACTGTACTATATGGGATACTATAATGGATATTAGAATCCAATAAGAAATACACATGTAAAGAGTACCACAAAACATGTTCTGACATTCAAAAATCTACTTAAAAAATTACTTGGTTTGTTTGATAAAAAAAAATTGGTTAGCACTTGTTCGGTAGTTGACAACTATAATAAATACGTGTCCTAGAAAATATTTCTACTTACATTTTACCTACAGTTGTACAACAACAAGAAGGATCAGTGCAAGCCATTGATAACAAAATGCCAAATCAAGATAGCCTCCAGGCCATTCAGCCAGGGCTAAACCAGTGGTTTGCTGGAACTGACTTGAATGCCAATGTGTTTCACAAATGTGTATCACAAATGTGTAAGTAAATGTCACTACTAGAAAAATTAAATTTAGAACCGTCTATTTAGAATCGGTTTTTAAAAAAAAATAGTTGCTAAAAGATCAGAGTGGCATATTTGTAAATTTTATTCAAATTATTATAACCGATTTTGTAAAACAACAGGTTACAAACTTTTTTATTATAACCGGTTATTATATAACTGGCTCCAATTGATTGAATTAAAATAGGTTATAAATAACCGGTTCTAAAATTTTTATGTTAAAACCGGTTTTAAGAAAAACCGGTTCTAAAATTTTTATTTTAAAACCGGTTTTAACAAAAACCGGTTCTAAATTCAACAACAATTAAATCCGGTTTTATTAAAACCGGTTCTAAATTAACTCCCAAAATCGGTTATTTAAAAAACCGGCTCTATAATATTTTAATAAATTTATTATTAATAAAAACCGACTCTAATTTAGGGTTATTTTCACACTTCCTCTCACAGCGCCGCTTCTTCATCTTCATTTTCACTATTCACCATTAGAAGCTAATCTCTGTTCCTTCTAATCAGCGGCAATAGCAGCCACAATATTCATCACAGCTACAATAACGACTAATATTTTTAGATCTCTTAAAGGTAATTATTCTCTACATAATTTAAATTTAAGTATATTTTCTTATTTTCTTATTTAAGTACATCCTTGTTAATCTTAAAAACCATTAATTTGCATAAATTGATTACATATATATAAATAAAATTATATATGTGTAATTAATAGTATTGTCATATAAGATTAAACTATCAAAATTTTTATTAATTTAGGTCCATACTTGTTCGGGATTAATCCAATAAAGATTAATCCCGAATAGTCCCCGATTTGAGACTATTTTTTGAATATTTTATCTCATTTAGGATAGTGAACATATACTAGCTACAATTTGGTGTTTGAAAAAAATTTGGTTAGTATTTTCTCTAATGTTCCTACGTGTACGTACGTATATGAAAATTTACGTTGGCGTACTCGGGGAGCATAGGAGAAATACTGCCGAATTTTTTTCAAACATCAAATTGGATAGTATATATTCACTAATGAGACAAAGTATTTAAAAAGTGAGTTAAGGTGGTTGACCGGCCCAAAAGTAGACCTTAAATCTGAAACCCTAAATTCTAAACCCTAATTGTGAGAGTGATGTTTTTTTACAGATGGATCGCAATACTTTGATGTATAAAATCAAAAGGAATATAATTGAATATTTGAGGGGAATTGATGAATTTTTAAAATGTGCCTCAGAAGATATGAGAAATAGGGGTGTACGAACACTTGTTTGTCCTTGTGAAGATTGTCAAATTTTACGGAGATTTGAAAATATCAAACAAGTACGAGATCATTTAATTTGTCGTGGGTTTATGGATCGATACAACCGATGGGTACATCATGGAGAAAATATTGAAACTGTAGATAATATTGAAAATATTAGAAATATTAAAAATATTGTACGAGATGAATCTGAAGGCGATAGCTTAAATTAAGACAATGATGAATGGAATGTATTGGAGAATGAAAATATGGGAAATATGAAAAATATAGACAAGGTAGAAAGTCAACAATTGGATGAAATTATGAATGATATTGCAATGGATTTTTTTGATATTCCTGAAATTTTTAAAAAGTTGGGTAATGATTCCAATGTGCAGTTATTTTCCGGTTGTATAAAGTTTTACCTCTTTATTACAACTTCTAGGATAAATACTTCCAGAAAATAATTCAATACCGGACTCCACATATAGAACGAAGAAATTATTATGTCCCTTGAGTATGGAAGTGGAGAGAATTCATGCATGTCCGAATGATTGCATATTATATTGAAATGAGTACAATGATTTGGATAAGTGTCCGAAATATAACGCTTCACGGTACAAACTGAGATATAATGAAATAGAAGTTCGAAAATGACCAGCAGCAAAAGTGTTCAGTGTCTATTTGCAAACTCAAAAGACACTCACTTATTACGATGACAGAAAAGATGATGGAATGCTCCGTCACCCTGGAGACTCTCCCGAATGGAGAAACATTAACAGAATATTTAAGGATTTTGGCGATTAGGGTTATGTACAGACGGGATGAACTCTTATGACCTTATGAGTAGTGGTAACACAACATGACCTGTTTTATTGTGTATTTATAATCTTCCCCCTGATTATGCATGAAAAGAAAATACATAATGTTGTCGTTGTTGATTTCAGGTCCAAAATAACCTGGTAATGATATAGATTTTTACTTGGCTCCATTGTTGGAGGATCTGAATAAATTATGAAAAGATAGTGTAAGGATATTTGATGCCTATTTAAAAGAATATTTCATCCTTCGTACTGTTATTTTTTTGCACGATTAATGATTTTCCCGCCTGTGGTAACTTATCGGGTCATAGAACGAAAGGAGCAAAAGCGTGTCCACTTTTTGGAGAAGATACTCATACGATACGATATTTTTTGGAGAAGAAAGCTTTTGATGGTAAGGTTGAGCTAGAGAAAGTTTAAAAATATATCTCTAACGGTGTTTGAAAAAAGAAATCTGTATTTTGGGAGCTTCTTTATTGGCCGTATTTGGATGTTAGACATTATTTGAATGTAATGCACATTATTAAGAATATTTGTGAAAGTTTTATCGGGACGCTATTAAAGGCTGATAGAGTTGGGAATGATATATCATTTTTTTCTGAGGGGACAACAAAATATTAAAAGTCCGCCTGTCATTTTTTGTCTTGCATTTGGGGTTTTGGACTAATGTCAAAGGATTAGTTATGTGCTTTGTGCATCTTTTGTTTATGCTTAGGATATTTTTTTTTTGTAAAGGGGATTTGATTATACTTTTAGTTTGGATCCTTCTAACATGTATGTGTTAAGTACTGCTATCTATCTTAAATTTATGGATCTTATTCTTTGAAAATGCTCATGAAGAATAAGTCCTTATGTTTGAATTAAATCATTCCCATGTCTGAATTTTGAGTCTCTCTACTGTTACATTTAAGAGCATTTGAATTAATGAATTATCAAATCAATATATTTGTGTGTAGCAATGCAAATGTAAAATACATTTACGTTATGCAATATACAAAATTAAAATTTGCTTGGAAGAAACCTAACAGGTCCCACACCCAATTAAAAAAATGCATCCCAAAAATTACGTTAGTAATTGCTTGCATCCAGTCCATGCAATGGCTTGGTCAATTGTCAACTCATCTCCCGGCGGGGCCCATTGCCATATCAATGCGTGTGTACACCCCTCACAGAGAACAAACTAAATTACCCTTGCAACCGTTTTTTACATCGAGCGCATGCAACTGAACTCTAGTTGCGTGGACATCAGTTTCATGGGTCGCTTGGTGGCAGGCCCACGCTATCGCCATATTGGGTCGGAATATGCACACAACTGATCTTTTTCACACCCACGCTAGTTTTGCACATTCTAGTAGTAATTCAGACAGTATAATTTACACTTTATGTTCACGTTCCTTCAGGGGCAAATGCTGACATGCAGTAAAGACCGAGTAGTCATCTGATCTCCTTTGATAAAAAAAAAATAGCACTCTTACGTTAAATTTTTACTAATTTGGTCGTTCGTATTTTATTTTTGACCCCTTCAAATTATTTGATTACGAAAATTTTATTTAATATCATAAATAATAAAAGAAGTTTGCAAATGTTCCAATATATATATATGAGTCCGACTATGGTGCTTTGCAAAGCACAGAGGTGTTGTGTGTTTTGCGCTCAATTTTTTTTGATGAGAAAAAAAATGACTTGATCTGAGAATTCTGGTGCATCCAAAAATGACAGTTTCCCCCCTATCCAAAAAAATAACAAATGAATTCTAAAAAATATAAAATTTAATTTACCAATATATTTTGATATGGAGATTAGATTGAGCGGTTTGAATCGATCATTTCTGACTTAGAATTAATAATAAAGCGTAAAGCACACAATGCTCTTGTACTTTGCAAAGCACCATAGCCTAGTTCTCTCTCTCTTTCTCTCTCTCTCTCTCTCTCTCTATATATATATATATATATAGTTTGTCTAGCATGATTCCCTTAGACTTAAATTTTAATTTTTTTTATGTTCAAAATTTCAATTTAAATATCTCAATAAAATTTTTATATCATAATCTTTTAGAATACTAATTTTCATCGTGTTTGGAGTTAGTTTACTATACTTAATGATTTTTAAAAGATAACCCTGAAATAATAAAAAAATAATAAAAATTATATGTAAAAAAACATACTTTCTAAAAACTATTAAGCATAGTAAACTAACCAAACACGATGAAAATTAGTATACTACGGGTGTGTTTGGATCGTGCAAAGAATAGCGTACGAATAGAGGAATTGAGAATAAAAAATGAGGATAGTGAAAAATAATGATTTTTCGGTTAGCGCGAGGATAGTAAAAAGATGATGTTATTCTGAATGGTGGAAATATTATTTGAATTGTTTGTTAGAAATAGTAATAAAGAGTTGAGAAGAACAACAATTACGACCACAAAATAGCAGAATATTGTATCTCCCCTGCGTTTCTTTATTTTAAATCTATCATAAAGAGAGTATCGATTCCCACACGAAAACAAGTAATGAAACACAACAATTAGTTAAATCACTCTATTGTGGGTGTGTTAGTTTATATCCGAATCCTTTGATCGATATTAACTCAGGCGTTATAAAAGTTGTTTTGATGTTATAATATGGAGATGAGTCAGAAATCTGTATGATGCTTTAATAACTGTTCTGAATAATAAATATTTTTTATAAATTTTTTCAGAAAAAATATAATATCAGAAACATATTTTTCAGATTTTTTTTTTTTTGACAATTGGCAGCTGCCCTTGTCAATATCAAATATACTAATTCAATATGTTTTTTGAAAAATATTTTTGAAGAAAAAGTATTTATGGTCCATCCTCTAAAAGTGTTTACCATCTGTTAACTACAATAAACTATACATTCACTGTAAATGCATATTTGTTGAATGATAAAGTTTAATTTTTTTGTATACAAAAAATTCTCTTTAATCATTAATAATTAAACTTCTTCATTTAACAAATATAATATTGTAATTATAAAATAAAGATGTAAAAAGGTGGGTGGGCAATAAAACTGTGTGGGTACCACTCTCAGGACTCAAAATTGAATTGTCTCATCACATCATCAACAGACCTTTATTCTCCAATAAATTGTTGAGACACAACTTATAGATGAAATACAATCAGTAAAAAGTTTCTTAATGCGAAGATAATAGGAATTCTGAAACCTTCTTAATTTACATCATTTTGGTGGTACTTCGTTAGCCAGAATGATCGCGTCAAAAGTTTCACAGTACAAGTTATATTGACGGATCATGAAAAGGGACGCTGTATCAATGATTGGTAAATCATCAAAAAGAAAAAGAACACTGTATAGGAGGTTGGTAAATTGTCAAAAGTAACACTGCATCTTGCATCGGTGATTGACAAATAAAATAGTAATTAATTGTAGTTGTAATACAACAGCTATTATCGTCCAAGCAAAACGATCAAATTAGAGAGAGAGATTGTGATTTACTCTGCTGTCTACGTAAAAATGTATTCACTGGTTCCTCTGTTTTTCTAAGTTTTTCTTTTCAAAAAAAAGTACTGTTTTCGATAATCTTGTCATATATTATTTACGGACTTATATCTTCATGGAAAAAAGAGATTTATTATCATTTTATTTTATTATTATATATTATTTATGTGACTTATATTTTCTGTAGAAAGATGAGATGTATATCATTTATTTCAGACCATGGTTCATGTTTTTCATTCCATTCTCTCTCTCATATGGAAAAAGTTCAAGCAAATAATCCACTTTCCCAAAAATTTTGTTAGTTATACGCTTCTGTAAAAAATATTATAAAAATATGCTTAAAATTCAAAAAATATTTGTGATGATATACCCTGAAAATAATTATAAAAAATATACCTCTAAAACTATAATTTTACTATAAAATTTTAAAAATATACATGACTTTTAAAATAGTCAAAATTGGGTATATAACCCTCAACACATTTCAATTTGGATATTTATCCCTTCAAATTTGAAAATTAGATATTTATCCCTCAAAATATAAAAATCTCAAAAATTTACCTAAAACTACTATTATCCACATAAAAATCAAATTAATAATTAATTAAAATTATAAAAGATAAAAAATACCCTCCATCAGTCAACAACTCACCTCAATTTCACTGAAAGCTAGCAAATTAAGAAGCGTTAATTTCATATTTACCATATGATCAAGTTAAATAGTATGAATTTTAAACTTTAATTTCCTCCACCTTCAAAATCCGAAACTCTTAATAAATATTTTTTTTTTCACAGTCAAGATCTAGAAGATTCGGTCACATGTGTCTCAGGGAGCCTGATGGTTGTGTCGAAGTTTGTTGATTATCCCTTCCCGAGCTCGTGGAATCCATGAGAAAATAAAGGAAAAGACTATTTAAAGAGACCGTTGTAGATTTAATCAAATAATGGGAATGAAATAAAGGGTATTTTTGTTCTATTATAATTTTAATTAATTATAATTTAATTTCTATGAGGATAATAGTAGTTATGAATAAATATCCAAAATGACATGTATTGAAGTAGGGACGGAACCGGAGCCTGGACCAGCCTGGGCCTGACACCCCTGCCTCGTTGCCCCCTGGCTCACTGGTGCAGTGCAGACCATTGCACTACTCAGTATTAGCCTATGAGTATCAGGTGAAATTAACAAATTAATCAGTGAGTGTGAGTAACTTGAGTTCATTTGCGCGTCTGAGTCGTGAGTTCATTTCTAGGATTCGTTGATCGCTTTTAATTTTCACAATTAACTTAGATAAAAGTTGAGATTTTTTTAATTTTATTTTTGAATGACACTACTACACAATCTGCCTTTAATAGAGGTTAAAAACGGGATTTTATAGCGGTCCAAGGGGAGCTGCAACAGGGGGTGCTATAAAAAGTCTTGAGAACCGCTATTAAAGAATATCTTTTAATAGCGGTTGTTATATGACAACCGCTATTAAAATCACCCTTTAATAGCGATTCTTATGCAACAAACCGCTATTAAAGGGTATGCTTTAATAGCGGTTGTTATATAACAACCGCTATTAAAGGGTTGTGCCGAATTTAAAAAATTGCTGACAGATGTGACAGCTGTCACATTCGTCAGTTTTTATTTTTTTATTTTTTCATTCTAAAATATAAATTTTAAATTCAAAATTTAAAAACTAATTTTAACAAAAAATTTAGAATTGAAAAATAATTTGAATAAAAAATTTAGAACATAAAAATAATTTGAGTTTTAAATTTGATCATAATTTAGCATTAAATTTAAAATAGAAAAGTAATTTGAATTCAAAATTTGAAAAAAAAATTGAATTCGAAATTTGAACATAAAATTTGAAAAGAAAATTAAAAACAAAGAATAAACAAATAAATATAAAAAGAACAAAACAAAAAATCTGTTTGATATTTTGTGTTTGAATTTTGAGAAATTTGGAAGATGAAGAGAAAATGAGAGATGAAAGGGGGGTGAAGAGTGGTATATATATAGGTAAGAAATGGATGAATCCGTGAAAATTTTCTGAGTGATTTCTGAGCGTTGGATCGATTAAAATGAATGTTGTAGATTAAAAAATATATTGACGATCTGTGGAGAGTGATGCATATTCGTAGGACCCCTTTTATAGCGGTTGCTCTTGAACAATCGCTATTAAAGGTTGACTTTTAATAGCAGTTTTTTGAGGGACCGCTATTAAAGGTACCCTTTAATAGCAACTCTTTAGTAGAACCGCTATAAAATCTCAGTTTTAATAGCAATTGCTATTAAACAACCGCTATTAATGACTTTTATAACTGAATAATTATATAACCGCTATTAAATAGGGATACAAAAACGTTTTTCTATAGTAGTGTGAGTTTTTAATTGGGGACCATTTGAACCAACTTTCAGATGAACTATGCAATTAAGGAATTAGTTGAAGTGCATCAAATTATTGTTGAAGACTGAAGAGAATGAATTTAGTTAGAGAAGCCATAAAATTTTCAACCTTTTGTAATGAAGCAAGTCGAGCAACCCACCTGCTCACAATACCCATTGGAATTATTAATCATGTTTCATCAAAGGTTAATTGAAGTCTTGAGTTTTGGAATTGGGAAGGCATGACTTCACCTAGACCAATTCAATTTCCATCTATTTAAGGAGGGTAACCCTATTTGGATGAACAGTAAACATATATCAATATACTGAATGATTTATACCAGGTAAGATGCAATCAAAAGGGATCAAGTGTTTTCTGTTCTTGATGCTTTTTTTTTTCTTTTTTATTAAGAGGGAAATTTGCATCTGGTGACTCAATTACAATTGGAGAAACAATTGTTGTGACTTCTACAGAAGTGAGCGGTGCCAAAGCTTTTCAAGTTTCTGATAAACTTATTGAACCAAATGCAAAAGTTCACAAATCAAAAACAGTTTTTTTTTCTCATTTCCTTAATTCAAATCAATTTTCACAAAGAGCTTGTAGAATCAAAAACAGACTTTTCTCATTGTCTTTCATATCCTTTCTATCTCGGTTTCTTTTGTTATAATTGTTGTTTGCTCATTGTAAATTTTATTTTTAAATTATAGGAATGAAAAGTATTACAAACCTAAAGTAAAAATAATGAAACTGAAAGGATCGAGTTAGTATTTACCATATGGTAGGGGAGTGCTTGCACAAAAGAAAGCATGTATTGAGTTGAATCCAAGAGATGTGATTGGTGACTCTGGGATTCGCAAACCAATTGACGATTATGACAAGAAATTAGTGATACGTTTTTTATTGGAAAATTTTAAATCATTATGATTGTAATATGTGGATCCATTATAAAATTGCTAATGTAATTTTGTCTATGATTCACCGATTAAGTCTTTTTTTACTTAGGTATACATTTGACCTTTAATCTAATATTTATTTTATTAAGCATTTATTTTTAGAAAATTGAAACATTATGACAATCATTAAATCTTTTTTTATATTTGGTCATGTAACTTGAAACTAAAATTGATATATATGAGGTATTAGCTACGGCACCCCCTACAAATCATTTTTTGTTCCGCCACTGTATTGATATATATAGAGAGAGAGTAAGACAAGCATGCTCCTAGAAACACGGAGCCACTCTATGATCCTAACTCAAAAAATATACCAAATGATCTCCAAACTTCGATTTATCACTCTCATTAATTTTTTCATATTGAAATTTTATGAGATTAAAAAATTTGAGGTGTTTTGAGTTTTCTAAGTCGCACTTTTTAATTTTTGAAAATAATATATAAATATTAAATATTTTATTATTATTTTTAGAGTTGATTTTCAAAAATTAAAAAGAGTGACATAGAAAAGCTTTTCAATACAATACAAGCTTACTGCTCGAGAATGCCAACAACAAAACTCGAAACACCCTAAATTTTTGTACCCTATAAGATTTCAATATGAAGAATTTAATGAAAGTGATAAATTAAAATTTAAAAATTATTTGATATATTTTTAGAGCTTGGATCACGGAGGGGCTCCGTGCTTCTAGGAGCATATTAGTTATATATATATATATATATATTATATATATATATATATATATCCAATTTTGTCTTTAAAATAATTATGATATTTTACATACCTAAATAAATAATTATGATATTTCACATACCTAAATTTTTTTTGCCACACAAATTCCGCAACTTGGCTATACACCATGTCTATGACCGTATAAAATAGGCGAGGAAAAAAAGACAAAAACGTTCCATCGTAGTGTACTAGTATATTGTTCATAACAAATATGGATGATTATTATATTGTAAATTTTCTACATACAAAATTTAAATATACCATCACATTTCAAAATGAAATATTATAACAAACAAAGTAAGACGCAAATAGAATTAATCAATTATTTCTATGTAGTAATCATGACTTTTCTAAAAAAAAATATAATTAAATTTTAAAAATTTTAATTTCTATTAAAAAAAATTGATGTCTTTTAGGAAAGATATCATCGTATAACTTTTAATGTAATAGATATGAATTTAATAAAAAAAATTAATATTTTCATTACAGTTTGATGTCACAAAAATTCTTGATATATCTAATAATTGATGTTCTCTCAATAAATTATTGTATAAATTTTAATTAATCTTAACATATATAGAATCAGTACATATATGTAGCTAGATTAAGTGACACGGACTCGAGCGTCAAATAGGCAGAGTTTTAAAAATAATAACTTATATATGTAGCTAGATTAATATATAGTGCACAATTTTTTATTGATATATGTATAGATATCAAAAATTATTTTTTTTATTGATATAATCGTTTTAACTTTAATATATAGTGCACAAACTAATTTTTGAAAGAGCTTGAAAGAAATGGGCTAATGATTTTTAAATTAATTGATTCATATAAATGAAACAAAAAATGAATGGATTTTATATACAAGCAGAAAATATATGATCAAATCTAATGATTTTATTTTAATATTTCACTTTTAATTCTGAATTATTAAAATTTTAAGAAACAAAATATTATGGAGACAAAACAGTGAAGATATCTGAACTCTCCTTTTCTTATATTGCGACACAAAAAATCATTGTCAATTCCGAATGGATCCGCATAAAAGCTGACATAACAGTTGTTATTTATTATATTTTAAAGGATAATGGGCTATCGAGACAACTTTTCAAGAAGATTATACTTCAATATTTATTCTAATTTATTATTGAAAAAGGAAGAAAACTAATGCCGCGATAGTCACGACTAGAGGCGCTAAATCAGACTCCATCCCGAGAACTCGACTGATCTTTTAGGATTTGAACTCAAGATCTAATTTTTTTTTTTTACAAAAATTAAACTGATTTGATTTAATCCATTCGAAATTAAATAATTCATAATCCAATTAAAATTATTAAAAATCTAATCAAAATTAATATATAAATTAATCCAACTCGACTCGATCCAACTTAATTTCTTTTAGAAAATCGAACTGACTCAAAATGTCCCGTTCGAACTGAACTTGAACATGACCGGTCCGATTGTCACCTTCTATTACGGCAGACATCCCTGATTGGATTCTAAATAATTGTATGATTATAATTGCAGAGATCTAAATGGCACTGAAAATTTGTCCCGTTGCACTTGGCACCATCTAGATAATTATGTGTGTCAGGGCAAGACCCGGCTAGTGCTCAAGCTTGATGTTCTAAAGTTAGTTTACACTAATAAAATTTTCTACTAGGAATAAAAAAATATAGCAAAAAATGAAACGAGCATCTGGACTTAATTGAAAAATTGAGTTTACTATGTCTAATTATTTGATAATTTGAAATCTATTTAGTTACTATGCCCATGTTTATGAAACAGACTGGATTCATCACTGACATCATCTGCAGGTAGATTAAAATTTCAAGCAGCTTTTTCATGTTTAAGTTTCTTTTATAGGTGCTAAGCATCCGTTGAATGTTTATATACTTCATTACTTTATATTTCACTATTCTTTGAGTAAGGTAAAATTATAAATTATACAAAACTTGTTGAACAGTTCCCACTACTTTGGATCATTTAGGGAGTTTATTCTCTGTTTATATATTTCTTAAAAAAATATATATGAGAGAGTTATCATTGTTAATAGTATCATGGACATTGATATATTATTATTCAAGTTAAATGAGCTATTAGTTAAATATAAACTTAAATGTTCAAAAACATAATGATGAATTAACAACATCTAATTATAAGATATATAAATACATTGAACATTATACCACGAAGAAAACCTCGTTTTTTTCCTCAAAAATTGACATATCATATAATAATAAGTTAAGAACACCGACATATAAATTTCAATGAAGCATGATCGATTTTAATTAAAAAAAATTGCTGCACGAGACAGAAGTAGGGAAATTAATTTGTAGAGAACGAATATATCTAAATAATTTCATTCAATTTTACCAAAAGACATACTGTTATTTAAAACTAAATTCTAATGTAATAAATATTGACATCTATTAAAATTAAAATGTTACTTAATTAATAGAAAATAATCCCTGGGCATATATAATTTATCAGGAGTTCAGGACCTTATGCAAGGAAATAGTCTGTGAGGAATTAATTGTTGAGTCTAGCATGTAGCGGACTGTAAAATAACTCTATTGAAGCTTCAACACAGAATAGATAATACACAATATATGAAGAGAAAGGATTGGTTGATAATGTGTTATTTTGATAAGCTTAACAATGGATCTCTAAATAAATATAAAAAAAATCTTAAAAATAAAAAAAAAAAGTTTATCAATCTGTTATTCTACTTTTAGATTGATGATCATTCAAATTTCATACAATTTCATTATCGTTTGATGGTCCATCAAAGACCATCAAATTTTTATATAATTTGCAACGGTTCCAATTTAACGGTCTTTGATAAACTATTAAATGATAATGAAATTGTATGAAATTTGAATGATCACCAATCTAAAGGTAGAATAACATATCTATAAAAAAAAATTCATTTTTGAGATTTTTTTTATATTTATTTAGAGATCCATTGTCAAAGTTGTCAAAATAACCCATTGTCAATGAATCCCCACTCATATATGAATGGGACTATCAAAATCATAAGTTCATAACACAGAGAATCCAAAGCGCATATCACATGTAAAAGTTCTCTGATTTTTTGCGACACGATTTTTGATGATAACACACTGCACTACACTGCTGACCCATCTGCGCTCTGCATTGGCCCGAATCAAGGGAGAATGCAGAGTAAAGATCTGAAGAATATATATTGCAAGTTCGAACATATAATTTTTCACGGAGTATGCGAATTAAATATAATAAGAAAGATATTATTATCTATTAAATTCAGAGAAACATAACTGAAGATTTGAAATTTACAAAGTCTAAATTCTGTCCAAAAAAAGAAAAATAAAACGAACATTCCCCTAAAATGGTGTTAATCTCCTTGTAACTGTGAGTTTGATTTACGGCAACTCAAGAGGAACCCTGTGTTATTACTACATGTGTGACCACCTAAGCGTTAAACCAGTACTGTTCTCTGGTCAAATTCTATCTGTACATGCCTGGCATATATGCATCATCCCTCTCTCACACGCACAAGCACATATTTCTCTGACAACACTGTTGGATGGATCATTGATGCCTTACATTACATGTAGAGGAGTCCAGCTATCACACCAGAGTACCAGATGGTTATGGTAACTGGGGTAGCCTGCTAGTAGAATTAATTACAGTGGAGAGATCCTTAACAATTGGTAATTTTGACAATTTTGAGAATAGATTTTTAAATAAATACAAATAAATTTTGAAAATATGTTCTTTTATTCATGGATTGATGGTGTCACAAATTTCATACAATTTCATTATGGTTTGATTATTTATTAAAGACTCAAAATTTTACATTATTTGAAGTGATTTCAATTTAATGATTTTTAATGGACTATCAAACGATAATGAAATTGCATGAAATTTAAAACACTATCAATTTATGAGTAAAAGAACATATTTATAATTTTGTCAAGGAAACCTCCTAAATTATATGCACTAAAGTTGTAGTTCGGGTTTCACCTTGATAATATTGTCCTCAAATAAATTATTAGAAATATAAAATTTTACATTAAAAGCAATTTGGACATTATATTTCTAAATGATAAATAATAATGATAATTATAATAAACAATATAATTAATATATAATAATCCTCTTGTTTTATTTTATTAAGAATTTTTTTTTACTACTTGTAACAATCTTTAGATATCTTTAAAAAAATCTATAGGAAATACCAATACCAAATTCTGTAAATACTAAACTTTAGTTCGATATTCTAACAACAAAAGTATGTTTGAATTGAATTATTTATAGATTTACCCGAATAAACGTTCTTGTAATAACACTCTAGCCAACTCAGGGTAGCGCAGTGATCAACTGCTATAACCGCAGATAATATATTGCCATGCCCTAAAAGAACCCAGGCCAAGTTGCATGCAAGAAACAAACGAGCAACAATACCAGAATTGTAAAGCTGGTAAGTGGATACAGCCAACTTGTATTGAATAAAATAAATAAATGGGCCCTTTTGTGCATTATTCAGCTACAGTGAAAAGTAGAAAGTTTGGTTTCACTTTACTGTAAAAAATCAAGGTGAGTGTTGGATCAGTCAAAAGGGTTTCCAAGTACAAACAAGGTCAGAAAGACACCCGATTGGAGCGTTTTACCATTGAATATGTCCACAATAAATAATCGATCAGATGTCCCCCTTTCTGTTCTTAGTCAAGCTTTCAAGAAATAGATCCGTTTCAGATTTTGGGCCCATTCTTGGTTTCTTTTTCTGATGCTGGTTGCTGCATTTACATTAAATTATATGAAGAGAGCGTTAGAGCAGATGATAATAGAAAATATGTTTTATTCATAATATATTTTATTAAAAAGCACAGCTAATAAAATAACACAATTTATATAAAATAATAAATAATGATTGAAAAACTTATAATTTTGAATTGCAGATATATTTAGACGGAAGCGATATAAGAATATTGATTTTTAGAAGTTTTTCTCAGTTCTAATGATGGTGAATTATGATGTTTTTCCACTCAACCTATAATTTTTTATCCTTTTCTTAATGGATGAATTAGATAGATTAAAAGAGAATTAAGATCAAATGCACATAACTATATATATAGACACTGAGACAACTTCGGGATTATGTACAGAGAATTTGGACAACTGAATTTTTCATCAAAAATACAGATATATCTAGATGTACTCTTTAGATGCATCCATTAATTAATTATTCGTAAATGAATTTGACTCATAATTATAAATAATAGACCATATATTAAATATTAGAATATTTAAATATTCTAACAGATGGAAAATACGCTGTACGTACTATATATGGGGAAAACGAATTTTGGATCACTGACAAGTCACCATTGATGGATATAAGAGATGATTCATCAAATTATTGCCGACTGGCAATTGCAAAGTTTATGTATATTTCTTTTTCCACTACTAATATTTTCTGTTGTATCATTATTATTGCACATCTCCATGGAATGTATCTCAAATTATAGGTATATTTCATTTCCAGCCGAATGATTCAAAAATATGTCTCAACTTATACTGTTTGATTTTTTTAGGGAAGATTGAACCACTATTCTATATTGTTTTATTTTGTACGATTGAACCTATCAAATTCTTTTTTTCTAAATCCACATGAATTAATTGAGCATTCAATGAGACTACGTGGCTGGTTTATTTGAAGAGGGTATTGTGTGTAATCTGAATTTTAGTAATTCATTGCTAAGCTAATAACAGTGTAGATTTTTTTTCCCGGATGAACAAAAATAAAGAAGTAAATAGAAAAATATTTTAAGAAGAGAGAGATTGAAGATCTGTGGCATGACAAGGAATCTGTACTAATATATTCCTCCAAAAAAATGTTACCACTTGGTCCAAATTAATTTCCTTTCAATAAATAGTTAACCTACAAGCTGAACAAAAGAAACCAAAAACGTGTATGAATCCAAAAAATAAGGAACTTGTCCAATGGCATAACTTTGAAAAAATTAAACACATATGGCATAACTATATGACTGTATCTCCTGCCCCCAGAGCTTGAATAAAGATGTTAAATGGCCATAGAATCGAAGTCTTCCAATAAAAAGACGTTGTTTTCAGACCAGCGAATTTCCTGATTGTTAAAGCATTACATAAAAAGACATAGTTAGAGCTATTCTCCTTTAAGAGCTACCCTACGAAATTTCTACTATTAGCAGCATGTACGGGCGATCTGGCTTAATTTCATAATAAGTGCACGTACTATATGCATTTTTTAAGTGGTTAATTACAAATTTTGCTACTGTATTCCGTAGTTGCATGATTATGCCGCTATGATTTGAGGCCCAATCGATAAACAGTTGATTCCTATTTGCTTTTATTCCTCGTTAGAAATTTATTACTGCAATTATGGTTATTTGTGGAGAATTAATTCTATCCATCTAAAACATCAAGAATTTTTAATATATATAAAGAGAATTAAGTTTTTAAATTTTTTAAGTATATCACATTATTATTTTTCTTCATTATTAATTTTATTTAAATCTTTTCATCTCGTTGAATTCAAAAGTTCATACAAAATAAATTCTCTTTTTATATAAAATAATATGTGCAATATACAAACTTAACTTACAAAATGATTGAACTTTTTATATGATCATTGCTCTAGTATTACTAGTACTGTTGCAAATGGTATAGAAATTTACCCAGAACTACCGGATGGGCAACTGGTACGGTGAATTCTGTAAATCGTAAAAATGGGAACTGTGTTCAGTGTGTGCTGATATGAAAATATTTTTGGGTGACAAGACTTGAAGTAGAGAAAATCCATATCCTAGGCTTTCAAATCCATAGCACACCCAACGAATCATGACAAAATAGCACCCAAAAGAAACGAAAAAGGAAGAAGTTCAGAAGAAAGATAATGCGTGGCAACAAATCACTCCTCTTCAAACATTTATACAGAGGTTAGTGTAGCGAGTTGTAACCCAGATATCTCTGGAAATATTTATCAACTAATCATGACTCGCCTAATTGACGTACTGATATTTTATTTTACTTTATTTAAAAAGGAAAATTTAGAAAGATCACACTAAATTTTGGAGAAATTTGCTTTGATAAGTAAGGTGGGGAATATCAATAGAAAAATCTATCACCTAAGTCAACGAAAAATAATTCGAAGTGAAGGACAATACTCAGATCATATATACTTTAATTAATGAAGGAGACGTTTTGACGGTTGTGTGTAGGTCTTGAAAGATATCAGCGATTGGAATATATTTAAAATGGTTGATTTTTTTATGAGAAACCTGTCACTATTTGAAATGGAGTTAATTAATTAAATATCCATAACAGAAAATCATAAATTATATATAGAAATAAACATCAATGAGATAGTCGGCAAACAATTGTCTTCGGAGAATGTCTGCTTTCACTGTACACTATTGTACATTTTCTTTAAGTGAAAAGTTTAGAATTTTTTAGATATAAATAAAAATTCTAGTTATCCAATTTATTTAAAAAATAAATCTTCAAATTATGTTACAAGCTGTTTTTAACTTATGATATTAGAAATTAAGGATTGATTTTCCTAAACAATTAAGTTATATATGGAGAGATAGTGTTGGGTTATTGTGTTGTTTTTAACTTATTGTGCTATGCATAGTATTAGTATGCATCATTCTATGCTATGGATTATTTTTTTATTTTTAAAGTCAAAATGATTGATCCAAACTACTCAAAATAATTTTTGTATGAATATTTATTTGTAGATCAAAAAAAATTTTGAGAATTTATTTATTATTTTTAATAGCTAGATAATATTTTTTGTGATGACTCATAATAATTAAATCAAGTGATTTTCTAACTATCTAAAAAATAATAAAAATTTTAAAAATATAAAATTTGGTCTACAACTAAATAATCATACGAAAATAATTTTGAGTGTTCGAATCGATCATTTAGATTTTAAAAATAAAGAACCAATTCATAAAATGAGAGCGGTCCCTGCTATTAAAGGCGGCAATTGTGCGGGTTGGGACGGGTTCAAGTCGGGTTTGATCGGGTCAAATTGATTTTGTAAAAAAATTCAGGGTCAGATCAATTTGGATGTTAGCTTTATTTGTATCTTAAAATGATTTTAGTTGAATTACATGCTATTTGATTTCGGGTCATGGATGAATTTGGTTGGGTCGGATTAGTTTGATTTTAAGAAAAAAAAATTAAGTCAGATCAGATCTGAATTGGATCAGACGGTTTATCAAATCGGACCGAAATTCACCATAGCTCAACTCTCTGTATAGGAATTAATATGTGATGGTCGTTTCATCCACGTTTGGTTTTTGACTATTTAAAATCTTTATGTTTCTTCTTAGTGCTTTTGGATTAGGATGGAGGACCTTGATCTGTTGATCAAGAGGTTAATTGGTTAGGTTAGATTCAAGTGGGGATAGTACTCGGGTTGGCTTAAATGTGCATTTGTACTACTTTTTTATATCCTATTCCGTAGACATTGTCTCTTTCTACGCAATTAGGTGGGATAACCACTTTCTTCTAAAATATACGTCTTCCCTTTTTTTACAATTTTTTAAATTATAAAAAATGCAACTTAGTCCTTTCAAAATATTTAAATGATGTATCATCCTCCTGACGTACGTACATCACGTTGTATTTATATTTCTAGACTATTAAAGTATATATTTTTCATCTGTTAAATTGACGAATTACATTTACAGTACAAGTCGTGAAAGTGACATAATATGTGATTTTCTCATGAATTGGAAATTAATCACTCTGAATTTCACATAACAGTAACAACTGATGTCAACATCGTAATACATTTAAGTTTTGTGCTTTGATGCAGTAACACTAACTGCAATGCTGTCTTAACTCCTATTAATTCAATTACAATTTATTGTCTAGTACGCTCTAAACAAATATCAAATTTCTTCCCAAAAACAGAGTGACGACAATGACATCATAAAATAACTTGAAACAGCCAATTAATAGAACGCACTTATAAGAAAAAAAAATATCAATTTTCGGCAAAAAAAAAAAAGAGAAATAATCTAACATGAGACCAAATACGTCGACGTACTTCAGTACTTGGAATTATGACTTCCTACTTTTGTATTCTTCTTTTTCGGGTGCTCCAAACCCGTGGGCCTTCTTTCTATTTTCCATATTTATTTTATTTTCTCCAGCCGAGAAGATCCGCTAGAAATTAAAAAAAATGATTTGCAGGAAAGAAAGAGATGGGGCCCATTAGTCGGGACCCACGAAGAACGGAGGCGTCATATTGATATTGAAAAGGATGGTGGTTGTGATGTCGCTAAATACTTACACTCCATTTAACCCCCTACCTCTCTCTCCTTCTCTGTCTTTCCTCCTCCTCCCCTCCCCAGTTCCCACCTCTCTCTGCTTCTCTCCGCTCCCCTTCCTCCAATGTACTTGTGATGTGTCCTTCCTTGCATCCACCTAATTCCATACATACAACTCTGTAGTATATGCATATGTACTGAGAAGGCTCTTCAACTGATCCTTCTTCCTTTTCCTCAATTGACGAACAGTACCGAATGACGATCTCACAAGTGCCAGAAACCTCTGATCATGAATCAAATACCTTGTTGTCCTCAGCATCGTCTTCCAGCCAGCCTGGTAACACGGGCCCGAAACCTGAAACCTCTAAACCGAAACGGATCCGTGAGTCCAACAACCACCACCTGTCATACCGTGGCGTCCGCATGCGCACATGGGGCAAATGGGTGTCGGAGATTCGCGAGCCCAAGAAGAAATCTCGCATCTGGCTCGGTACATATCCAACACCAGAGATGGCGGCGCGTGCGCATGATGTCGCTGCATTGAGCATCAAGGGTGCTGGTGCTGTGCTAAACTTCCCTGAATTGGTTGCTTCGTTGCCACGCCCTGCTTCCCTCTCACCACGTGATATTCAGGCTGCAGCGGCACAGGCAGCTGCAATGGAGGTAACAACCGATCATTGCATGAATCGTGATGCAACTGCTGTTGAAGAGGAGCTGTTGGATGAAATTGTGGAGCTTCCAAGATTAGAGGACGACAGCTCTGAGTCGACCGGGTCAGATTTTGTTAACAGTTCGGATCTTATAGATGAATATGTGATCCGTGCAGAGAGTGATGGGTATGGCTTCGGATTTGGTTTCGGGTTCGGGTCGGATGAGATGTGGGCTCAATCCGATGCTTGCGTGCATAGTGGGTTTGCTTCCACTTTGCTATGGGATTTCTGAATTCTAAGTATATACATTTTGTTGTCTTTTCTTTTCTTCATCTTTTGTGGTAAATTTCTCTTGCAGTAATGCACTAGTTTAACATTTCAAGAAGGGCCGAATACTTCTTGATTTGTGCCTCTATCTTGGTCGTAATGAGAATGGCATATTTTTATATATATCTCATAAGGATCGCAAATATAATTAAAACAAGACAGTATATGTTGATTCCAATCCTTCTTATTAGTCAACATGATTACAGTACGAGCCTTAATTCATAATTACAAGTCCTTTAGCATAAGCATTCTGGAGATACAAGTGAAATATATCAATTGAATATTTGGTGCCTTTTTAGTAATGGAACGAAATTTACCTCCTTTTTTTGTTTTGGGGTCCTATCAAGGCATCAACTCTAAAAGGGTTAGAATTCTCTTTCTTTTTTCCCCTTTTTCTTCTTTCATCCTCTTCTTGCTCTATTTTTCCTTTTTTTTTTAGCTTTTCTTTGATGCTGCTGCTCCCTCTTGTTTCATCATCCGATGGTTGTTAGTGTTGTACATAATATGTAATATAGAAACGTTGCTCTTGGCAGAACCACAACTCAATTAATTTCGTAATTTGTTTCGCGTAAAATACTAGTTAATTCAGTCTTGAATTATTATTTTCACGACTCTTCTAATGTTAATTTTAATTAATTAATGGGGAATGGTCAAATCCTGCTCTAATATATATAATTGAGTCAATAATTTATGATCGTGATTGAAATTAAGAATTGTACCTCATTGGAATTGAAATCTGGAATTATTCCGTTGCATTATATACAATATTCTTGGCAGTTCAAGAGGAGTTTTGATAGCGTTCACTTAATTAGAAATAATTGGATATATCATGCAATTAAATTTATTTAATCCTTTTCAGAACAGTGTTCAATCGTGGTTATTACACTAACTCAATATTTTGTGACAATATAGGATTAACGCTCTTCAATTAATTTTATTCTGAATTATTATATGTAAAGAACGAAGAATTACGTACACTATTCTGATCTTAGCACAAAATTGGCACTTTTCTCAAATAATTTAATTTGTTTATATATATATAGACCTTTTCAAATTTTCCTAATATTCAAATTCCGTACACAATAATTTGGAAAATAAAATTTTACGACAATATTTATCGACGGCCCTTTGGAACTAGCTACAAATGTCATGGCGAACGAGTAGCTATATTTCCTATTTAAGAACTTTTATTAGGAGATGATATAAGTTCGATTTAAACAGAATTTGCATTTTTACACCAAAACAACAAAATGGGAGCATCTGTGTCAATTTTACCAAACTAGTTATTACAACTGATGGAAATCGTACAAGAGATGATTTACTGGAAATTAAAGTGATTGTGATTTTGGTGAAATGATTGTCAAAAGAGAACAAAATGACGATTGCTGAAAGCGAAGAAACAAAAAGGACGAGGAGACACAGTGGCATATTTTTCCCCTTAGATTCCTCCTTGCATTTAATTTGTTGGTATTTGACATTTTTTTTACTTTTTTCCCCCAAAATTTTCCGGTTTTTTGAACAGTCAATTCATACATATATGGTTACTAGTTTGCTACCTAACTACGGCTCGATCGAGATAGAAAATTTTAGAAGTAATCATCACAATTTTGTATTTACTTCTCTGACACCAAAGAAAATTTGCCCCCCCCCCCCCAATATATATTTAAATTGAAAATGAAATATGCCCAAAAATAATTACATTTTAATTATAACATATATTATAACACTAATTAAAATGGGATGCTTATAATTACAAGTCAATTCATGAGTAGAACCCTATAGTAGAATAAAACGACCTATGAAGGTCTTAATGTGGACATGTGTACGTGTTACATTGCCGTTTGTTTGTGGGCAAGTGTGTGGTGGAGAAGAAGAGAAAGTATGTATACCAGGTTTGGGTTGCATGAGATTTTAATGCATGTTTCTGCAACGTCTCTATCCAAACTGCCAACGGTCCCCCGACAATATTTTTTTGGTGTTTCTACAAGAGTATAGTACTTTCATAGTTTCATATAATTTATCAAGAAAACTTGGTACATTGAGGGAAGAAAGCAGATATATGCACTTTTAACACTAACAGCGTGAGCCTTGCACTATTAGTCAATTATACATTGCAGAGCACGCGTACGCTTGGCTAGAAAATCTGTGGTGCTGGTGCACCAATGTTATTGTATACATATATTAAAAAAAAAAAGAACTATTGGTTTGTCTCAAGTCCCATTTCCTTTTAGATATTTATTTTTTGTATTTATTACTAGCATGTAGAAATTTCGAATTTAGTTTTCTTTTATTTTAAAACTGATATGTATATGTCAATTGTGGAATAACAGAAGAATCTCGCCATTTTTTTAACTAAACGTTGGTTCTGTTATAAAATGACTATATTAAAATTAATTATAAATTAAATATTTTTTCCAAAATTAAAAAAAAAACTGGAGCATAACTTAATTTGTGCGCTAGGATGCGAATAAACTTATAGGCCTGTATATACATAATCAATAGGTAATAAGACTGCAAATGAAAGTCATTTGACCGTTTATTTATTTCATATCGTAGCCGATAAGATATATATATGAGTAAATTTTTATTTTCACTAAGTTATTAGACATGGGTATAGATAAAAAAATAATTATTAATTTATTGGGTAAGGATATGAATAAGAACTGATACGGCCCAATATGTTTGGGACTCGGTTCGGCCCAAATCTGCTTCGGATGTCTGACAAGACAAAATGAAGTCTTAGTGCGCTAACCGTTTGGTCGAATCTCGAGTCCCGACAGGATGGTTATCGGTCTCAGAGGGGAGCCTATAAATAGAAGAACTAGACCTGGGAGGGATCTCACTTTCACTATTCACACACTTTCACTCTCTCCATAGATAAATAAGTCTCTGATGTATTATATCTATACCAAAGACTCTTATCAAGAACTATTCCGCACTCATTATCTATAGAGTAAATTATATAAAAATATATAGATAAAATATATAAAAACATATAATAATTTATCTTATTTTTTTAATAATAGTCAACTTAAATTAAAATTAATATATATTTTTAATGATGAGATGAATAAATTATTTTGATTTTTGTTATATCTAAATCAATATTTTTACCGGCTGACAAAAGTTAAAAAAGTTCACTTTCCTAGTGGCAAAAGTCATACTTTTTGGTGAAGAAAAACAATTGATTTCCTTAACTAGTTGTTGAAAGAAAACTACGTCAAACTACACAACTTGAGTAACGAAAGAAGTAACTATTTGCTTTTCACCTTGCTTGGCACCGCTCTGAATTAGAAGCAACAGAGTGAGCGCCAGAAAAGAAAGATTAAGTGTTTATTTCAAGCATAAGGCACTTTATAGTATATTTATTTCATGATATTTATTTGTCCAAATGATATAATTTTTATACTAATTTTTTATTAGTTTTATCAATTATCTACTGTCATCCGTTCATTACCCGAAGTTCTTAACAAATAAGGATAAAATACGTATAAAATTATCTATTAACGAATGAGAATTAGGATATAAATAAAAAAATTATAACATATATAGATATAAAAAATGTCATCATTCGTACTATAATCTACTCATCGCCCTGGTAAATATAAAGAAAAAATGGGAAGAGAAGGTGAGATTTATTAATTTACTATATATATTTATATAAAAGTACCTCCCATTTAATGACTCAAACCGTCGACAAGTAATTTAAAAAAAAATAGGTACATTGCCATGTACTGCATGGAAAAATGGACTATCTTTTTGTTCAAAGATGTGCCTCAATTTGAGGTTTTAATGAGTCACATCAGGTCGAATTTTGATTGGATTATTATTATTTTATTATTTTTTGTCCGATCTAAACTTGATCTGATTATATTCAGATCAAAAAATCTTAATTCATATCTATCTGGATTATGAATCGATCCAACTCGTGCAAAATAATTAAATATTTTTATATTAAAGTAAATAAATATTAATTTATTTATTATTAATCTTATTTGGTGTATAATTAATGTATAATCAAGATTTAATTAGTACTAAATCATAATTACTTCAGAAAACACAATTAATCGGATCGGGTCGGGTCGGATGGACCCAAACCCGATTTGATTAAAAAAATTAAACTCATGTATGTCTCATTTATTTTTAAATCATTTCGGATCGAGTCAAATTCAGATCGAATTAGGTTAACTCATCGGATCGATCAATAATTGACAGCCCTAAATTCTCAATCGAGTAGTGCACTACCTATATTAATTGTCCTTCTATTCAAGGGGGGTGTAAGTGGAATAATTGGAGGTCAATTTACTTTCATTTTTTATTTTCAATCAATAAATTATATATAATTTTATAAAAAATAATGAATTCATTTAATATTGACCTCATAAATTTATAATTTTTTTAACTGTTGACCTTCATACATTAAAAAATCATATAATTAATTAATAATTATAAAACTCAAAATGTTGGTAACATATAAAAAAATTATGCATCCGCATCTGCTTCTATTAATTTCCCCACTATTATTTACACATGAGATCAATGAATTTATATTTTTAGGGAACCAAATATGTTATTCACATATAAATATTTGTTCAATAAATAAGTTGGATAAATCATTATTCAACAGATGTCGAGTTGGACTAGTCATTATTCAATAAATATTTACTTTAAAACTAAATATCAAAATTAATAAGTATTCTTTTATGTTTTGCGTTCTATAATGATTGGTTCAACTTATCATCTGTTGTACAATGATTAGTCCAAGTCATCTATTGACAAGAATTCGGGCAACATATTTGGTTTCTATTTTTAGGACGATTATTTTGTCATGAGTGATGGGGGCAATTGGGAGTAAGGAAGTGCAATCGGTAAGTTTAGTTCAAATCAAAATAAGTTTATGTATTAAAGATTTATTCGGTTCGTTAAATTATGAACTTGACCAAATTTATAAAAAATATCAATCAAATAAATCAAAATTCCACTTTTTATTGTATTGAACCAAAATTATATCAGTTAAAGGAATGAACAATATCGATTGTTACAAAAATTAATAGAAGAAATAAATAGTTTAAAAATAAAATAAAAACTTAATAAAATCTATGAAAAATAAATATATTCAGATTATATTAGGTATAATATTTTATTTATACCAAATAAAATAAATTTACTTGATAAATTTTGGACTATTTATTTTATTCGGTTTATCTGATTTAGAAAATTTTTAAACTGAATTAAAGAAAAAAATTGAATTAGCTAAAATTTTCAACCAAATCACAATTTTTATATCAAAAAATAGAACCAAATACATAAAATTTAATGGTTCAGTTCAAAATTATTTAAATTGGCACATCCGTAATTGGAGCAGAAAAGGGCATTCTATTTTTTCCGTCTGAATTTAGCTGAAAGTAAAAGGTTAACGTAAAGAAGACGTTTATATTCAATTTACAATCTATGTTAGGTACACTAGTTGTTGGTTTTGAAATCGACCAAACTAAACTGCAACATTTGAAAGTAAATAGATAATAATGTAAAGGTTCTTAATTATTCACATGCCCATTTTTAAATTACATTACATATGGTAAGCCCGTTGCAGGGTTTAAAAGTAAATAGATAAACTATTGTTGACTTTTGTAAATATTATAAAGAACTTATGTGTTGGAGGAATAGATATATTTAAAATATCAGATACGTACTCTTCCTCAATAATACGAATTAAATATTAAAAAATATACTCATTACTTAAAGTCGCCATTCCTAAAATTTTTTTTCTAAATTTGACAATTCCTGGATTTCATTTTATAGTTTAATAAAAGACCAAACCGGCAAACCCCTATCCAATTGCATGTAAAAAAAATGTTCTCTACATTAATTTACACCCCCGTTTATCCTCCCCCGAAATTTATAATAAAGTCGTTATTTTAATACCGAATATATTTATTTTCTTATCTCTATTTATTTACATTTGATCCATATTTATATATTCCATTAGCATTCAACCCATATGTGCATCACAATTCGTATATAAAAATGGGAAACGAACATATGTGTTAGGGGTGTCAATTATTGATCCGACCAGACGGGTTAACCTGACCCGACCCGATATGACCCAAAAATAAATGGGTCGGGTATGAATTTATTTTTTGACCCAAATCAGATCGGGTCGGGTTCGGATCAACTCGACCCGACCCAATTAATTATATTTTTTGAAGTAATTTTATGATTTAGTACTAATTAAAGCTTAAATATATATTAATTAAGATTAATTATAAATTAATTATTATTTTATTGCTTAAAATTATATAAAATTAATTAATAAATATTTAATTGTTTTACACGGTCGGATCGAATCGGGTATGGATCAAGATTTATTGACCCGAATTTAATCAGATTGAGTTCGGATCGGATAAAAAAAATAATAAAATAATATGATCTAACCCGACCCATTGAGCTATTAACCCTCGGTAATAGATTCGTTTACACTTTACGTCCCTTATTGTTTATACGTCTCGGATTCTAAAAAAAATAATAATGTATTATTAGCATTTTTTGTTGCTATGTTTTCAGCTCTTATTGTTAGAACTTTTAATATTTACGTTATTCTAGGCATTATTTGTCTATTCATATAATCTTTATATTTTGTTTTTGCTATTTTTTGTTAGTTCGTCATTCCTCTTAAGCAGGGGAGTATTACTTGGAGGTATGAGGGTCAATGGACAACATACAATTGTAAAAGCCATTAACTGTATAATTTGTACTATATTATTAGTCATTTTAAGTAAAAATTCTATTGGTACATTAAATTCGCATCCATACTTTTTTATAAGTTGTTTCAAATATACGATTAAAACCTTCGTATTTGTACTATATATTATAAGTTATTTTAAGTGAAAATGCTATTGGGACACTAAATTGACCTTCATACATTTTCTTTATAAATTGTTTCTAATTGACCCCATATATATATATAATTTGCAAAGAGAAAAAAATCAAAATATTTTAAATCTGCATGTATGTCCTAATCCTCCGTCGATTAAAATGTTACCTATGCCACTGATCTTAAGGCTCTATGAAGAAGAAGAACAAGTGGACATATTTTTGTTAACCCACCTCTTTAACAATTATAGTAAATTTGTTTAAAAGTTATAAAATAGCTATAGCAAATTAATGTGACTAAACAAAACGTAGCATCCTCATAGTATCAATATTTATGTACATTACGAGTTAGGTAAGTGATTACCAAACACATGCCATCACAGATAGATTTTCAAATTTATGAGAATCAACTCAACTATAAAAAAAACATCTTATACGAAAAGAATATTATAGATGCCAATTATAATGAGGATAAAATGGGTATTTGACGGTGTTGAGTTAATTTTGGTTGAAATAAATTATAGATTGGGCTAAATGAAATTTTTGTATTTTTAAAGAATAAATACAATATTATGATTTTCAGAGCAGGAAATATATAGAACAAGATTCTCGAAGGATACGCATGAAATTAAAAACTGATTTATCTTTTGAAGTTGAAAAAAAAAAGATTTGATACTAGCTACATCCATTACTCCACCGGCCCTGCTTCCTAATCTTTTCCCATCGTCAATACAAATATTAGCCACATGGTAATGTCCTAAATACAGATCTAGAGCTCGCTAGAAGTGAAATCTACGTTGTCTCTAGCTCCAAAATTTTCAGTTCTCCATCATTGCCTTGTGACGGAATACCTTCAACGTGAAATATATACAATGGTTACTTGATAATGATTAATATTAAATTTTTTTAGAAGAAGAAGGCTCCATTACGTGAATTTTGTGTGCCAATCACTACAATAGATTGGGGCTTTACTAATACTCAATTACTAACGATTTAATAAAAAAACCATTTAGATTGGGGCTTTACTAATACTCAATTACTAACGATTTAATAAAAAAACCATTAGTAGAGTAGGTCGGTGGCATTTTGATAATATTTACTAACTATTTGGTAAAGGTTATTAAAGAAAACCATTACTGATATCTGTGATGCATGTGTGGGATTTTTTCGGAAAAGAATTAATAACAGTTTTTTTATAAAAATCATTATTAAAGGTGCCGAATTAATAATGGTTATTTAGTACCAACCGTTATTGATTGTTTTTATAATGATTTTTCAATATTAACCGTTATAAAAGCTCTTTTTATACTATGTCGCCCTACCTAGCTCGCTCAGTAAATTAATTACCTCTCCTGGCCGCCTCTCTCTTCGGGCTTGAAGCTCTTGCCTCCGCCCTTTGCCTTTGATGTTTATTGTTGCTCTTCTAGCTTGCTGATCAACCTTGCTTCATCCTTACTAATCATCTTTGCTCTGCCCCTTTCAGCTTTTTGTTATTGCTCTCTTCTTCATCTTCCTCAACAATTTTAGGTATATCTCTCTCTTTAATTTATTGCATATATAATTAACATTATTTGTATAAAATTGATTAATTGCATATATATTATGAATATATATATAATTAATTGATAGTATTGTCATATAGGATTAATTTATCAGAATTTTAAAATAATTTAGGTCGGTACCCGTTCGACATTAATTCAATAAGGATTAATCTCGAATATTCCCCGTTGGGACTGCTTTTTGAATACTTTGTCTCATTTAGGATTAGTGAAGGTACGCTAGTTGTAATCTGGTGTATGAGAATAATCTGGTACAATATTTCTCCTTTTGTTCCTACGAGTACGTGTGTGCATGCAAATGTGCGTTGGCGTACTCGGGAGCTAAGGAGAAATGTTGTCGGATTTTTCTCAAACACCAGATTGGCTAGCATATGTTCGTTAATGAGACAAAGTATTCAAAGAGTGGGTTAGAATGGTTGGTCATCCCAAAACCTAAACCGTAAACCTCAAACCTAAGACACTAAATCGTAAACACCAAACCCTAAACACTAAACCCTAGACCCCAAACACCAAACCCTAAAATCTGAACCCTAAATTATAAACCCTAAACCCTAATTTCTAAAATGTAAATCAAGGGAAATAATTTTTTTAGCCATCTGACAGTAAAAATATAATATATATATATATATATTTGTTTATGTTACAGGGTTGACGGCAGTCACCCGTGACGGAGATTAAGGAGTTGAAGAAGATCGTCAATCATCGTGTCTAATGAATCTTCTATTATATCTTGTATTTATTTGTCATTTGTTAGACTTTTATTATGCATGTGCGTGACTATATTATTTATGATGTATGAGACTTATATTATTTATCCGTTTTATGTTTGTTATTTGTGAGACTATGTTATTGTTTGTGAGACTTATTTGTGTTATTATTTGTGACTTTATATTATTTATTATTTGTGACTTATTTTATTTATTAATATTTTACATATTTTCTTGTCGGATTACTGAAAGAACTGAAACCCTAAACCCTAATCCCTTAGAAGCTTGAAAATTTTAAAACCCTAAATAAGCTGAGAATATCTTATTGTTCCTCAGATTGATCATAATCAATGGATGTATGGAATCAGACAGGACACAAGTGAATATATGAGAGGTATTGATGAACTTTTTGATTGTGCCACTGAATATATGAGTCAAAGAGATGATCAGATAATTCTTTGTCCTGGTCGAGATTGTCAAAATTTGCAAAGATTTCAAAATATCGGTGAAATAAGAGTTCATTTGATTATGCGTGGGTTTAAGGAGCGGTACACCCGATGGATATGGCATGGAGAAAATCTCAAACAATTGAATGTCGGGACAAGCAGAGTTATATCAAATGCTGAATCAGAGGGTAAAAATTAAGATCCATCAACTAGTGTGCTAGATCATTCGGACGGTGAAAATATAAATTTGGATGACATGATGAATGAGGTTATAGAAGATTTTGTTGATATTCCTAAAATTTTTAAAATTTTGGATGATGAATCGTACATACCGTTATTTCCTGATTGTACAAAGTTTATGAAAATTACAGTAATTTTTAACCTTTATAACCTAAAAGCCAATAACTATTGGAGCGATAAAAGTTTTACATCTTTACTTCAACTTATAGGAGACATACTTCGAGAAAATAATGAGTTGCCAAACTCGACATATAAGGTGAAAAAACTCTTGTGTCCTTTGAGTGTGGAAATAGAGATAATTCACGTATGTTCGAATGATTGCATATTATACCGAAATGAGTACAATGAGAAGAATAGATGTCCGAAATGTAAAACTTCACGGTACAAGTTCAAAGACGACCAAGCGAAAAATAAGAATGATGATGAGACCAATAAAAGTAAAAGACCGGCAACTAAAGTGTTATGGTACTTGCCGATATATTACCGAGATTGAAACATCTTTTTTTGAATGAATGAGATGCTAAATTATTACGGTAGCACGCCGAATGTAAGAAAGAATATGGACTACTTGGACAACCTGTCGATTCTCCTGAATGGAGGAATATTAACAAAGAATGGCCCGATTTTAAAAGTAAAATTAGGAATCTGAGATTAGGATTATGAACAGATGGGATGAATCCTTACGGGAACATGAGTAGATGTCGTAGTACGTGGTATGTTCTACTGTGTGTTTACAATCTTCCTCCATGGTTGTACATGAAAAGAAAATATTTGATGATGTCATTGTTGATTTCTGGTCCTAAACAACCGCCCTAGCGCCAGCCAGCCCCAGCTCCATCCTTGCTCTCGGCCTTGCTCCGCCTGCCCCCACCAGGTACTCTCCTTGCTATCCTTTGATTAGGGTTAGGGTTTAGGGTTAGGGTTAGTGTTATGGTTTAGGGTTAGGGTTAGTGTTAGTATTAGGGTTTAGGGTTAGGGTTAGGGTTAGATTTAGGGTTAGTGTTTGCATTGGTAAATTTTTAAAATTGATTAGGGTTTAGGCTTAGAGTTAGGGTTTAGGGTTTATTTGTATTGGTAAATTATTGAAATTGATTGGGTTTAGGGATTATGGTGCCAATTGTCCTAATTTGAGTAGGGTTAGGGTTATGGTTTATGGTTTTGCATTGATAAATTATTCAAATTGATTATGGTTTAGGGTTAGGGTTAGGGTTTAAGGTTTATGGTTTGCATTGATTAAATTATTGAAATTGATTAGGATTTATGGTTTATATTTGAATTGAATTTGGTAACTAATTTGGGTTAGAATGAATTGAATTTTTATTAAGATATTATTGCTAATTGCTTGTGTAATGAATGAATAGATATGTCACAATCGAAAGGAAATAGATCAAAAACAACATGCGATGGGATATGCAATGTCGAGGCCGACTAAAGGCATATCAAGTTTGAGATAAACGGCACGCCATCTGATGACAATGCTAGCAAGTTCACGAGCTACATTTCAATGATTGCGAGAGATCGAGTGTCGTGTACCTTAAAAGAACGAAGAGATATAAAAGAATATGACACAGACCTTAAGGATAATATGTGGACGGAAATTAAGATAATAATTTAATCTTTGGATATGCATATTGATAATTTAATCTTTTATGTCTTTCTTAATCATAATTTATGATTTTCAGGAGTTCTTAAACATTAAGTACGACGTGGACAAGAAAGTCATGCTCAAATGTATGGGTGAGCGCTGAAGGCAATGGAAATCTCGATTGGTGAAGAAATAAATAGTCAGGGCAGATCCTTTGAAACATGCAAATCCTTGTGATACGTACAACATCATTCCGGTGCAATGGCAAGAATTCTGCTTGTAGAAGGCCACCGACGAGTTTTAGGTATTATGTCCATGAACTTCTTAATTAGTTTATGTATTCGGTAGTTTCGATCTAACAATAACAATGTCTATGAACTTCTCGATAGGAAGAAAGCGTGAAAGGAAAAGAGACGAGAGAGAAGCACCTTTACCCACATAGACTTGGATCGGGCAGATATAAAACAGCGACAAAGAAGTGGAATGATGAGAAAGTAATTCATACTTCTTGATCATCATCGTCCTCGATTAGCTCGATATCCGATCTGAGGACTTATAGATGGGTCATATCAAGGATGGTTGTAAATGAAGAGGGCCAAATCATTATCTCGTCGGATGCGACTATAGAGGTCATATCCCGGATCGTACATAATTAAACCCTAAACCTTGTTTTCTAAACCATAAACCTTATTTTTTATACCCTAAGCCTAATTTACAACTATTATCTTAATTTTTGTCTCATGATAGGAGGAGAATAAAAAAAGAATCGAAGATGATTTATTTTATCCTGAAGGTTGTGATGATCTTTTGACTGCTTCGTTTGGGACACCCGAGCATCCTGGGAGGCTCAGAGGATGCGCCAATTTCACCTCTACATCCAAAGTATACGGTAGGAAACCAAGGAGTAGGATGAGTCACTCCGATTGCATGACTAAAGAAAAGGTAAATTTTATAATTTCGATTAGTAGTATATATAGTTTAGGTTTAGGTAACTAACTATATCTTAATTATAATTCAATGAGAAAATGACTAGGCAGAAGGAGGACATCACAGCTCAGGTCACGACCCAGTTCATGGCTCAGTTCCAAACCATGTTCAATCAATATAGCACTCGGCTAATGGCACCTCCAGCCCAAGAACACCATTCTCCGGCTCAGGGGAGCTCATACTCAGTGTGTCCAGACTTTGAGGTTATCGTTGTCCTTGTTTTTCTTAGTTTGCATTTATATATTACTAGTTAAGTGCCTATCGGGAAGAGCAAAAGACAGCACAATAATAATTTCTAGTTGGGATGTTAGTCCCAAGACAAAGGCAATTAGTATAGTAAAAAAATATTTGTTGCTTTCTAGACATAAAAAGACAACATGCATGATTTTGAATTATTCATTATTCACTTTAGAAAAGAATAAAGCCTTTGGGAGAAGAAATTTTCTGAACCAAAATGGACAGACTGGATTCATTTAGATTTTCAAATTTTAATCCAACAGTCAGTATTCATTTTCAATGACAGATGACACTTTGAGATTATATCTTCCAAGCTCCTTTTATAAGGAGTAAGGATTAATTAGGATTATATAAGTGTAATAATAATTTATAATTTCTATTTCAGGTACTCATCCCTTACAAACTCTACTTCAATACGCTAAATGGCTACGTTGTTGTGAAATAAAACAAAAGATTATAAATATTTTTAGGCTACTCTTCTAAAACAAAAGGTTATAAATATTTTGATCTCATTAAATAAAAATTACATATCACTTGAAATGTTTATTTCTTTGTGAATGAATCTTTTTATAAAGAAGGCAATGACATCAATCAAAGGGATTTCATCCCGACCCATTGTCTTTTCTAAGCTAACATTTTTTAAAAGTACAAGCACATTGCCGTCACACACCCTTCCCAATGACGAGCTGACTTCAGGGGGGGGAGATGGAGCAAACGGAATCTCGAGAAGCTAAAGTATAGCCTAGAAGATCAACTCGATCTACATGATCACCATCCAAGTTACAAGACTATGTAATATGCAAGGTAAATTATCCTATCTAAGATTATATTTTCTATGATAAGGTGTCCTCAAAGCACATAATTTTTTTGGGATTAGTAGATAAGGTAGTAGAACTAGGCTTTTACAATAAAGCCAAAAACCAATCCATATGGAAGACTTCCAAGAATGAAGAGCTCAAAGCTCTCAAAATAAAATGAAACTTGGACACTCGTGACTTTACCAGAAGAAAAAATCATGTAGAATATAAATGGGTCTATAAAATAAATTACAATAGTGATGGAACTATAAAAAAATTAAGACATGATTGATAACAAAATGTTATACTCAAATATATGGTATGGACTACCAAAAGACATTTGCATCAGTTACAAAAATAAGTATTGTTCGAATTCTATTATATGTTACCATCAATTTGGGGTGAAACTTGTCCCAAATGGACATTAAAAATATATTCCTACAAGGTACACTAGAAGAAGATGTCTACATGATTTTACCTCTAGGGTACGAAAATGACTCAAATAGGAATCTCGTGTGCAAACTGAACAAGTCTATCTATGATCTTAAACAATCTCTTCGAGTATGGTATGACAAAGTTAGTCACTTTTTTTATTACATAATTTTGTCAAAAGCTCAGTTGATTCTTTTATGTTTGTCAGAAGTTCAAATAGTACAACAATTATTGTTCATGTGTATGTAGATGATATTATTATTATTGAAAATAATGAGAAGAAAATTATAAATATTAAGAACTATTTGAAAAATAAATTTGACATAAAAG
The DNA here is from genome assembly GCA_037127355.1 of Schoenoplectus tabernaemontani. Lineage (NCBI taxonomy): Eukaryota > Viridiplantae > Streptophyta > Magnoliopsida > Poales > Cyperaceae > Schoenoplectus > Schoenoplectus tabernaemontani. The sequence continues at coordinate 13,507,133 of CM073740.1, forward strand.
ATTTAGAAAATTTTAAGTATTTTTTGGAATTAAAATTGCACATTCAAAGTAAAAAGGTTTACTTTTATCTCAAAGAAAATATATTATTGACCTGCGAAAAGAAACCGATAAACTGGATACAAAACCATTAAATACATCAATGGAATCAAATAAAAAATTATACCTTAAAGAGGGTGAAAAATTAAAATCTAGATCAATACCAAAGACTTGTTGGTAAATTAATTCACCTCACTGCAACTAGATCAAATATTACATTTGTTATAAGTCTAGTAAGCCAATTTATACATGCACCTAGGATTACACACTTAGAGACCATGAATAGATTACTAAGGTACCTAAAAAGATCTCCAGGTTGAGACATATGATTGAAAAATAATAACACTAACACTATTATTGGTTATTCAGATGCAGATTGAGCTTGTTGCTATGATCGAAAGTCAACCATAAAATACTACACATTCGAGGGTGGAAACCTTATGACTTGGAAAAGCAAGAAGCAAAACGTAATTGCAAGATCAAATACAGAAGCAGAATATCGAGCTATGGCCTCAACTGCAAGCGAGCTAATTTGGATTTAACAGTTATTGAAAGATATGAAGATTTCGTGTAAAGAACCAATGCAAATGTACTTTGATAATCAAATAGCAAGGCATATCGCATCAAATCTAATTTTTCATGAAAGAACCAAATATATCGAAATAGATTATCATTTTGTGAGAGAGAAAGTTCAATCCGAAATAATAGAAACTTCATTCGTTAAGAGCAAAGAGCAGCTGATAGACATCTAGACCAAAAACACTAGAGAAATGATCATTTAAGGATCTCTTAATCAAGTTGGGATCAATTGATATATATGAACCCAACTTGAGAAGAATGTCGAAGATAAATAAGATCTTAGAGTAATATTCATCATTGATCATCAAGGCTAAGCTTAAGGCTAATTAACTAGCCGTTTGTTCACTGTTTAGGAAATAATCTCAAAGATTGTATTAAATTGTAATCAAGCTAATTAAGAAAGCAACAAACGTATAGTAGAGCCTTCTGCCTATTTATAGGTTTGTAATCCGATGCAAAATTATCACAAATAATACTGTTACTTATTCATCATTCAGAAATTCATAAATTTATTAAATATATTTATCATGTTGGGGGCATGATTATAAATGTACAGATTACACTAATTCTTGAAAGTCAACTACCTTGTAAACCAACAATTGCCTTTTAATATAAAAAGCTAGTGAAAATGAAAAAGCTCGTTATTCCTAAGCCATCTGCTGGTGCTATTTTAATTAATTTCTTTGTGGATTTCTTACGATTCAAATTACTGTATCATTTCATTTTCATGTCAGCCGCATTTTCATATCTTTTCTCCTCACAAAGCGCACGGCACAACTCAAAAAGATCTAGTCTTTCTTTTGGAAAGTACCATCAAATGCTAATGAATTTCCATATATACAGGCATCTCTTTCAAATATCATTTTCATATATGCTAAACCCAGGGGCGGGTTTAGGGGGATTGGGAGCAAATGGGGCCAGGTCCCCTGTAGTCCATACGAATTGTAATTTTCATGTGTACTTTCTATTATATTTAAACAAACTTTATGAGTGAACTCTATCAATTAAGAATTGACATAATTCTAGCATCACATATTCTTGATTATAAATTTGAAAAATATCAATTCTATCATTTGGTCCTTAAAACTTGAGAAATATTATTTTGATACTTAAAGTATTACTTTGCTAACATTTTGGTCCTTAAAATTTTAAAATATTATTTTAGTCCGTAAACTTTTTAATTTATACCAAATTGACCCTACATAAAATATCCATGGAAAAAAATATAATTTCACTTATTATAATGTCCATTTTCAAAATAATTAATGCAGACGTGATTACAAATAATATGAAAATAAATATTATTTTCTCCAGTCAGAACTTAATTATCCCAGAATTCCTTTAAATTTTATGACTTAACACAAAAAAAAAATTTCGATTCACACTGAATGACTAATATTATTCGGATTGCTTTGAATTATGAGTCAATTTATCGAACACTCACTTGTATTTAGCTGGAAAATGAAGTATTGTGCTTATTCTTTTTCCAACAACAAATTTTGTCACCTTAACTGCAACAATAAATCATATGAAGCAGAACACTGAAAATGTTACCAATTATGGTATGATGACAACATCAGTATTCTCTAAGGAAAACTTCTAGGTGCAAATTGAAATGGCAATAAATGGGAAGGTGATATATTGGTGAAGGTGGTCCTTTGAGTTCTTTATTTTAATGCCAATCACAGTTCAAAGACTTTATCAATGTGTATAATAATAATAATAATATTAATATATATATATATATCAACACGTGCCTAATTTTACAATAAAAATTATACTTATTATGTACAACTAAGGCGAGTTCGGAGACCCATATGCAGTTCTAAAAATTTCCGAATCTATGTGGGCCAGAAAATACTGATATCGGCAAAATCTAAAGTTTGAGAACAAATATTTGGTATTCTTATATATTATTTTTTTATTTTTTATTTCTTAACTTTATTATCTAATTACAAATTTCAAGAGAAAATTATCAAAAAGAAAAAAAAAATTAAGCACATTGGTTAAAATTGCATAAGAACGGGGACCAGTAAAGCCATTTATAAATTAAAACCCATGGGCATATATTAAAAAAAGTTGTAATGAAAAACAAATTAAAAGCTGGTCCGAGCGGATTCTTTTCATGGAAATGACAGTTTTTTTTTTCTGATTTTGAGAAAAAACAAATTCTAATATCATACGGTAAATTAGTATACCAATAGAGCTTGAAATAATTTTCAAATGACGTGGAAAATGTGATTTGTACTGTACTGTATATATTATTGGAGAAGGTTTCTATTAAGTAATATTCTGACATATTTCTGGGCTCGGTCTAATACCAGTCAGATTGACAGACCAATCAACTCAAATTTAAGTTAGGAGTGGTATTGACATCTTTATCTACACTCCACAAAAATTACGAATGTGTTTTCAGTTTTTTTGTTAAATGTTTATACATGATAATAAGTTAATAACATAATATATACATTCATCGAAGTATTCAAAAAGTTGAAAATCATACTTGTACATATTTTACTTCATATATATATTTTTAGTTTTCCTATGATTACTTTAGAAAGAAAAGTGATGAACATTTTTTTATATTACATCACAATAACAATTATATATTAAGTATATATAAATAGGTGGGATCATTGACAACTATATATTTTTATTTCGATAATCTTGACATTCAACTTTATGTAAATTCATAAAAAAAAGTCTTAAAAGTGAATGAACGTAATAATTATATGCTTAAATTTATAGATTGATTGTGTTCACATTTTATATAATTTGAGTATCATTTGATATTTCATCAAAGACCAATAAATTTAAATCATTCAAATTATCTTATAAATTTGATTGTCTTTGATGGAATACCAAATTACACTCAAATTGCATCAAATTTGAACACAATCAATCTATAGATTCAAAAATTAATATATTTGTAAAGAAATTTGCATTTTTAAAAATTTTCTGAATTTATATGATTGATTGTTAAAATTATTAAAATAATTGAATAGTTGTCAGGATCTCATCCATGTAAATAATCGTAATATTCAGATACTAACTTTTAGTCTAACAGTAAAGACAGTTTACCTCGTATAAGAGGCTCGCAGGAATTAATACTCTTATAAATATTTAAAGTTATGTGGCTTAGATCCAGGTTTATCTTAAAACATAATTTTAAGTTGTAATTAAAATATGAATTGCATGGACAAATTAATTGGCGAATAGGATAAATAATGTTAAATATTATTTGTTTCCGCTTAATAGCTTCTGCCCTGAGGCCAAATAATTTTAAATATTAATGGGCATTAAATTAAATCTCCACTTTATCCTCATTTTTTTTTCCTACTGAAGTCGAGGCTCAAAGCCCCCCAAACCACCACCACCCATTGCCATTAACTGTGTATTACAATTTATTAGCTGTAGAAAAAAAAATCCTCACTAAAAGAAAAGTAAGAAAAATATCTACTGGAGCATAGGTGTGGATATTAACAGCTACAACGAATGGTTGAATTCTTTTACTGTCCTCACCATTGTCCATGTTTATCACTGTTTTGTGTGTATTTTCTATTGTTTGTATTCTTTAATGATCCACAGTCTGCATGTAGATTGGACTATTTACATAAAATTACCGCATTACTCAATGACTGTTATTTATAATTCGTCCAGAAAAATATTTATTCAAAAAAAATTTAGAGAATATAATTTTCTAATATTTATATTTGTTAAATATTTTCTAAAAATAAAGATATGTACAAGAGCAACATAATTAGCATCAAAATATTCCATATAGAAGAACTACAAAAAAAACATTTGTTTAAATTTGAAAGTTAAATTGTCATAATATATATATTGAATAATAATACGCTTGACCTCTAGCTATTATAAATTTACCTTTTTTATTTGTGGGTTTTTTTTTGGGGGGGGGGGGCACTAGCTTTCTACATGCAATTAATTGGATTGGGGAAGGCCCTTCAATTAATTGAATATTGAAACAGTAATACGTCGATATTATTGATCATCGTTATCATTAAGTTATTATGTCAATTATTTGTGTTGGATATTTTATTTTAAACTTATGTCAAAATGAATAGTTTATCTTTCAAAAGTCAAAATAATAGTTCCTACATTTTACTTTCTAGGCGCAGACTGCCCATGCATGAATAATTAATTCAGATGAGCATCTGAATAAAATGGCCTATATCATATGCATAGTACAATATGTCGGTGCTATGAATTCATATATCTTTTTTTCATATTTTAAACAGTCGATTTGGACTACTCAACATAATTTTGATATATAAATATTCTCGTAAATTACATTTTTTTTTCTATTTTTAGAACTTTTTTACTATTTATTAAGATAGATAAAAAATCACTCCTTTCATGATTCATAATTTAAAACAAGTAATTTTCTAAGTAATTATAAAATGTTTAAATGTATAAAATTTAATGTAAGTAAATTTATATATGAAGATCATGTAAGCAGTTCAGACCGATATTTTGTACGTCTTCATAAACGAAGATATGTTTAGAATTTTACCTATATATCCAAAGAAGTGATTTTTAATTCTATTTTGATATTAATACTCAATTGTTGCAAATATGTAATTTAGTTTGACCTGTACAGAAAGACAAATGAAACATGTCGAAATTTCCATGCAATATATATATATGTTTAATGCAATGTTATCTGTATAAAAGATCACTGAAATTTAATACCTATTTTTGTTCTCATCAGTTTGTAAAGATAAAGATACACATTTGCAGGCTTGCAGCATATATGAGGATTGAGGACAAATCTAAACAAGAAAAGACGATATACTTTACTAAATTTATTTTTTCAAACAAATTGAAGGGGTACTTTTCACTGATTAACTTCTCCAGTTCCCATGCAAAACGGAGAAAATGTTTATTTCTCTCAAAAAAGAGCTTTAAATTCTTTCACGGAGGATGAGTTGGAATCTGGTAGCAAAACGACAACGTCCAGCCTTTTTCAACGGTGCCATGCATTGACCAAGAAATTTGATGCTTGCTTGTGCTCGTCACATTTTTGTTAAAATAATCGTTTCCCCAACTTGACATGAGGTGCTTTGCATGATGGTTTGCTCCTGGGCCATGTATAATGCAAGTTGTTTATTTACATTAAATGAGATATTTGTGCTTGAATTATGGTTTAATTATATTATCTTTCGTTTGTTATTACGTACTAACGCAGATGTGCTGACCTGACTGCCTTGAAATAAAAATTATCAAGAAGATACGATAATATTATTCCACGAATAAACATTAATTGTATAGCCTCTAGAGAATAAATTTCTTCATGCCACGCGCTAGTTATGAGCAACAATGCAGTACTGTCTATCCTTTAAAAAATATTGTCCAATTATTTACAGAAAAATGACTCATGCTTTGAAGTAAACACCTGTCGTTGATAATTTTATTTGAAATTTTCCGCAAAATCTCTCTTACCAAGCTAAATGATATAAAAAAATAGATTACGATATTAGTCAAATTAAATTGTATCAATTGCAATTTCAATATGCATGCATTTTGAAACTCATCTTTGAGTTGACTACTAGCAATTAATATATTATCGACATGCTTTGGTTCGGTAATAGGTCGTTGACATATTTTTTTAATTAAAATGCAAGCTGGGTTTAAACTTTAAACAGAGTTCGCTCTCAACTGCTTATTAAATGGAACAAATCTGGCTTAGCTGGCAGACTACAAAGGTGAAATTATTACCAATTATTCGTCCTATTTCTTTCTAAAAACACAACTTGGGACGTACATTGATTTTTTTTTCTTTTGCGAAATCAATTAATATATATTATTTTATTATTTGAATATTTACCCGTCCATCGTGAAGATTTTGATTAGTTAGTCAATTAGTAGATAAAAATAATCTGTATTAATATATTAGTCTAGAAATATCAGATTGTGGTATGATTTTCTTTTATAAAATAATCAATTTTATCTATTATATATAACTTAAAACAGGGCCCTACATATTGGGCCTAACTCCACATTCGGCCTGGTTCGCTGATTATTTCGGATTTCCCTTATATTATTATTATTATTATTATTATTATTATTATTACTATTATTATTGTTATTACTATTATTATTATTATTACTATTATTACTATTATTATTATTTTTTATTATTATTATACTTTTTATTATTATTATTATTATTATTATTATTATTATACTATTATATTATTATTATTATTATTATTATTATTATTATTATTATTATTATAGGCCATCTTTGCGCTGTCGATATTAGCGGAACTCAGATTTTTACTCTCCAGTCTTCACACCCAAACATACTAAATCATTAACTCACATAGCCGAACTTAGTGAGGACTTGTGAGACGTGGCCCATTCAAAAATTTTGAAAATTAATATATTTATTAAAAATTTATGATATTTCACAATATAATTATGATATTTTTTTCATTTCAACTGCTCAAAATTTGAGACGTATTGATACAAATTTTTTTTTAGCTCCACACTACATATTAACTCTGTAGTAGACTTCGCTACTATTCAAAATGTTTAGGACTGACTTTTTATATAAACTTGAATGAGCTAATATCTTCTAGAGCATTTACTTCCGCGGTCATTTGTGTGACGCTAAAGTTTGAACTAATATCTTCAATTAAGTTATCACCTAAACTTAAACTTAGATTTTTTTTACCTAAATTTAATGATAATTTAGTTATGGTCAGATAAAATAAAACGAGCCAGATTTCTCTTAAACTCACAAATGCCGATTCATTAATTTATTTTTGAGATGTTTTTTGTGGGATTTGAATTTGCATGTCCATAGAGAAGCAAGACCACGTGACTATCTTTCTTTAGGTCTGTGGTTTCATAGTCATCCTCAATAATATCATTCTTAATTTCAGTAACGTAAATGAAATTTGTATGATACATGATGTAATTCATTTGAAATTGCACCCTTACACATGATAAAATTAATTGATTTTTTTTTCAATTTTAATTTTAATAATTTATATTTTTTTCAAAATAAAATAAAATATTATTCATATGATTAATATTAGTCATACATCATGTCTATAAATTCGATAAGATTTTACAAATACTTCATAAAATCATGTGATATAAATTTAATTTGAATATTCCAAAATTGATAGTCATTTTACTAATAACATAACCAAACAATATCTATTTCTTATTATTAGTGGTGAAATAGGCTTTCTATATTTTGAATAACATACCTAGAAATTAATCATTCAATTCTCAATTTTTTTAATATAAAGGACTACTTGCAAAATTGCCAAAGTAATTGTTGTGGAATGGTCCCTCCTCCTCAGTCCTTTGCTATTATATGCGTGTTGTCTTGAGATTTCTTTTTGAAAGGTTCACTATGTAGAGATGGTCCCCGTATGAATAAAAACTACTAATTAATTTCATCGAGAATTCAAGATTCATGCATCACAACTTTTACATACGTGAACAGTTGATGTCAAATCATTCTCCTACAGTTACATCTATATGATCTTTAGATCTTACAACTCTGTCTGTTCTTCAAATACAGCTCTTAATGAATGTTCAAACCAACATGCATGAGAGAGAACAACTTTAGAAAAGTAAAAAGTAGAAACAGGAACAAAATAGAAGTATACTGCACTAACTCCACCTCTTCTTGGCTAATTAAATCTTGTGCTTTCTTAAATAAAAATCCAATTATAGGTTGATCTATAACGTGGAGCCTACTAGGCTCCTACTATATATTGCCACGTCCCATGTCCCTTAAAACAAGGCAGGTGTTTAGTTTAATTCATTCATTGTATAACGGATAAGTTGCAATATTTAAATAATCTTTTCACGAGAAATTATAGCGTTTCTACCCGGACGCATTTAATTTTAAGTCTGATTTTATGGGAGATTAATTTAGTCAGTTCTCTGATCAGTTTTGTACCACCACCAAGAGTTTAATACTTTATTCAATTCATTGGGAGTAGCTTAAAACAATAACAAAAAAAAATTAATGCTCGCTGCAGACTCATCTAAATATATATAATACGAACGAAAAAAATATTTTTTACTTCTTTGGAACAATGTGTGATGTGTCTCAGTCAAGACATCTCTATACGCTACAGGCTAGAAACAATAACAATGCTTCAGTCAAGGAGACAATTTTGTACCGTATAAAAATGAACTTTTGTCAAATCCCCCTCCCCCTCCCCCTCCGTCCACAAATTAATTTCAGCGTGCATCTTTTGCCCTATCAAATTTCTATCATTTTGCATTTTTCCTTCTCACCTTCATCATTCCATATGTTATGGATATGGGAATTCAAACTCAGTAAATACGGTTCAAATGATGACTATTATTATTATTATTATTATTATTATTATTATTATTATTATTATTATTATTATTATTTCCGAAATAAGAGCTCCAATTAGTTGATCATACATATTTCTTTTTAAATGTTTCAGTCTTTTCTTTAAACAGTACGTGCTACTTGTATTTGGATTAATCAATTTGAGGTTGGATAGCTAACACTAACAGAGATAATTGATGAATTTTGCGCTTGAGGAGAACTGGCGGAGCCAGATAATGAGATTGGGGTCCCGGATCCCACTGAAATTTAAAAAATACATAAAAACTCTAGTGAAAAAAAATTAGGAATCCCAATAAAGAAAAGGGACCCCAAAACTTCAACTCCAGTGAAAAACAGCAGAGATCAATGAATTGTCATTAAAAAATTTATGAAATCCTATTGAATCAAAATTTATATGCCATTGATGAGGAGTATATTGACCTTGACAACATGAACATAATATATGCAACTATTATTAAATATTTTAAAATGAGTTAGAAACAAATATCTTATTTTTTTAACTAACTGACAAAACAAACCCATTGTTTTTCAAAGTGTTTGATGGAATATATTTTTATAAATTACTCAAACTTAATACAAAATATATCTGTACTATGCAGAGCAAATCCATAAATTTTAACTTCTATAAATGTTTACTCCACTATCAAATAATTATATTTTCCATATATCATATGTCATTGCAGAGTATTTATTAGAGGTGGTAATCGGGCGGGTTCGGATCGAGGGTTCGGTTAATTTGACTCAAGAATTATTTGGTCACGGATCTAGTCGGGTCGGGTCGGTTATCGGGTCATTTAATGTCGAGTCATTTTGGATTTTAGGTCGGGTCAGTTATCGGTCATCTAATGTCGAGTTATTTTGGGTTTTGGGTCATCTCAGGTCGGGTCGGGTTGGTTATCAGGTCATCTATTGTCGGGTCATTTTGGATTTCGGTTCGGGTAAGGTATCGGATCATCTAGTATCGGATCATTTTAGGTTTTGAATCATATCGAACTAAATTAGATTGGATCAGATTTCACTATTTATGTGTCTGATCTAATCAGGTTGGATGAATCAAATCAGATTAAATGTCTAAGTGATGCATATTTGAGTCATGCAGGTTTCACCTTAATTTCAATTGAAATAAACTCTTTTGTATTTATCTCCTCAATCCTCAATTATTCGTCATCTATACAATATAAGTTTCATTTGAAAGATATGTTGAATTATTCATAGAAAAATATTTGATAGATATCATAATTAATATTAACTTTATTATTTAAATTAAATAAGTTATTATTCACAATAATAATTAAATTATTCAACTTATTTGTCATTTGCACGGGACCTACAGAGGTCACGTCTGATTCTCTAAGAGCATGAGTTGGAGTCTGGAGATAATGTTTTCATAATTCATCCAAGCTCTAACCACAATTATGAAAATTTTACTGTCGGGTCGTATCAAGTCGGGTCGGGTCGAGTATCGGGTAATCTAATGTCGGATCATTTTGGGTTTCGGGTCATATCAGGTCGAATCGGTCGGGCATCGGGTCATCTAGTGTCGGGTTATTTTGAGTTTTGGATCGTATCAGGTCATCTAGTATCGGGTCATTTCAGGTTTTGGGTCGTATAATGTCGGGTCGGGTCGGATATTGGATCATCTAGTGTTGGGTCATTTCGGTTTTCGGATCGTATCAGGTCGGGTCGGGTTGGATATCGAATCGTTCAGTGTCTCGGTTATTTCAAATTATGGATCATATCGGGTCAGAGTGAGTCGGACGGATTTCTCGGATAGGGTCGGTTATGCCACATCTAGTATATATATATGAAGAAGGATTGTGCATATATATTGGTCAAAGATCTGTCTTGGGGCATATACTTGATTTATGCCACTAACATATCTGCACTGTCCTTTCTTACCTCTGATAGTTCTTCATTGAAGTCATTAATGCCTAGCGCAGTTAAATAGGCATTAGAAAAATAACTGAAGATGTTGATCTGATTTCCGAATCCTAGCTACAGCAGGAAGCAGATGTTTCAGGCTTGATAAAACAGAGATAGGAAAAGAATATTTTCCCTATAAATGGGGAAAAAATTGACATGCAAAATATTTCACCAAAACGAACTATTAGGTTATTTTTAAAAACATTATATTTTTTATCTCCGGGACAAGGATAACATATAATAAAATGGAAGGATTTAAATGGCATCAGTAGTGGCGAAATTAAATGGCTTAATTAGAATTAATGACAAAAAAATCTGACTAACTGTACCTTAGTTCCGTACTTTAATTTATATCTCAACTAAAAATATGTTGACCACATTCTTGTACGTCTATAGACCGTAGCGTAGTTGACCTTCAAAGTCTTAATATATAATGTTTAACATATTATAAACTCTCATATAATATCTTAATATCGAACATTGAAAGACACTGTTTTAGCTTCGAATTTATAAAATCCTAGAGAGATAGACTATTGTGAAAACGTTTGTATTTCAGTCGATATCTAAACGTATCAAAAAATATATTTTAAAATCACAAAAATTTCAATTTATAATTTTCATTAAATTTTTCATATAAAAACCTTGTGGAATACAAAAATTTAGAGCATTTTGAATTTTTAAACTACTCTTTTGAATTTTTAAAAAAATAGTCCTCAAAATAATAATAAATATTCAATGTTTGTGTAGTTTTTTTTTAATTCAAAAGAATGGCATAAAAAACTCAAAATATTTCAAATATTTATATCCTACAAGGTTTTCATATGAAAACTCTAATTGAAATCATAAATTAAAATTTCTGAGATTTTAAAATATATTTTTTGATGTGTTTTTATATCGGCTAAAATACAAATATTTTCACAATAGTCTCTCTCTCTCTCTCTCTCTATATATATATATATATATATATATGAGTCTGAATAGTGCTACTGTTAGCCAAAACATTATCGGTCTGAATTTTAATTTTTCATATTCAAAATTTAAATTTAAGTAGCTCAATAAAATCTTTCTATCATAATCTTATAGAATATTATTTTTATCTTGTTTGAAATTATTTTACTATACTTAATGATTTTTGAAACATAACCTTAAAATTTAAAAAATACAAAAAATTATATATCAAAAAGGGTCATCTGAAAATAATGAAGTAAAATAACTCCAAACGCGATAAAAATTAGTATTCTATAAGATTATGATATAAAATCTTTATTGAGCTACTTAAATTAAAATTTGGACCAGTAACGTTATGATCGAAGTGCTACTGAAAGCAAAATAGATAAATTTTCTCTCTATACACACGCGTGTGTGCGCACACACACACACACATATATATAGAGAGAGAGATAGAGTAAAGATACTGTGAGCTTAAGCTCACGAAGGTCTTCCGTGAGCTTAACTCAAAAAATATAGCAAATCATGTCCAAATTTTAATTTATCATTCTCATTAAATTTTTCATATGAAAATCTCATGGGATGCAAAAATTTGGAGCGTTTTGAGATTTTTTAGTTGTGATTTTTAATTTTTGAAAATCAGCTCTAAAAATAATAATAAAATATTTAATATTTGAACATCATTTTAGAAAATTAAAAACGGTGCGTTAAAAAACTCAAAACACTTCAAATTTTTGCATCCCACAAGATTTTCATATAAAGAATTTAATGAGCATGATAAATTAAAATTTGGATATGATTTAATATATTTTTTGAGTTAAGCTCACGGAAGGCCTCCGTGAGCTTAAGCTCACGATATCTTTACTCCATATATATCTTTACTTATAGCTTATATTGAAAATAAATAAGCATACAATTATAAAATAAAATCTTCATATCCAGTAAAAAAAACTAAAATGTCAATCTTCAATGATCAATATTAAAATCATGAGAATATTAAATTAAGTCTCAATATTTATCTTTGTAACTATTACATATTCTTTTAATTAGTCTACTTTTAATTAGTCTAGACATCAAACATATTATATCTCAAGTCTAGAGGTGACAATCGGGCAGATGGGTCGGGTTCGGTTTGGATAGGTCGGATCGGTTCAGGTCAGGGTTAGGTCGGGTTCAGGATTGGACGGGTCGGATCGGGTCAGGTCAGGATTGAGTCGGGTCAATTTATATATTATGTTTTTTCATATTTTTGATTGATTTTGATTAAATTATGGTCATTTGATCTCAGGTCAGGTCGGATCAATTCGTGTTCGGATTGGGTCAGATCAGTTTAATTTTTCTAAATATTTAGGTAGGTCAGTCGAGTTTCTCATGTCAGACCGGATTTTATCACCTATACTCAAGTCTTAACTATTATCGCAAGTCTTCATAACTACTCTCCTAATTATTAATATGTACCATTTCATAGTCTTAATACCTATTTTTTCAAGTATATAAATCAATCATCTCTTTTGCATGTGTATGATAGCTCTCTAAGATGTGAGTTATAACACATCACTGACATGCATCGAGGACATAATCGTATGACCTATGTTCAGTATAGTAAGGATGTCGAACCACAATGAGGGTGAAAACTATCGAACTTCACTTACTTCGACTTTTAGATTTGCAAAAATAAGAAAATGGGGATTTGTTCGATAAAATCAATTTTGGATATTTTAAATGACTAAAAAGAAGGCAGTAAATATTTTTGATTGATTTTTGTATCAATTGGATAAATATTCTTAGGGTTTAGTTTTGTTTTCACTTGGAATTGTCTCATACGACCCGTATACTCTCATATACGGTCCGTATGAAGTGCTAACGAGTTATAATTATTAATCAAATGTTATACTCTCTCGCTAGTTGTGTGAATCCTAAATGAACAGTACCTAGAAAATAAATGTTAACTCTCACGTGTTGGTTTGTTTGTTTAATTGGTGATCAGTTCAGGGTTCTAAATTTCACTTAAACCTCAACTCTCGTATGTTGGCTTAGATCCCTTAGTCTGAGTGTTGGTTATCTGTAGGCACGCTCGATCTCTCGATCTAAGCGAGGTTCAACCTCTCGGACATAACCTGATCTACCCTCTCGTGTCTCAGATCTAACTATTATACTTAGAATAATTTTAGTAAACTACTCGAATCTTAGACGGTCAAATCTGGAGCTTGATCATGGCTCAGGACCTACTTTAGCAGTTCAATAATAATCAAACAAGTATAAAAATATTACTTAGCACAATAAACACAAGCATAAAATGAGAAAATCTCTAATAAGCAATAATTATCCAAATTTCACATCGTTAACCCCTAAGAATTAGTACCTAGTTGCTCATGACATAAATAATAAAAACAGTAAAGATACAGAAAATAAGTACCGAAGAGATAGTAAGAAGAGTATCAAAAATAATAATAATAAAATACAACAATAAAGCAAAGTAAATTGTACATGTTGCTTCTGTGTCATTCTCTTGCTCCAGTCTTCGTCCCATCTCAAGTGTTTAGAGCATCCAAGAACTCCTCTAAAGGTTGTTGGAGGCGAGATTTTGTAGTGGAGAGTCAATAAAATTGAAAGAGAATCAATTAGATCAGTTGTTGCTTTACCCTAATTTCTAGAAATAGCTCATACGGCCCGTATGGTTACTGTACACGACATACAAGGGTATTGTTCAGTTGGGCATTGGTTTGTATTTTGACAATAAATTTTTCATCTAAACTCCGATTTGAGTGATCTAAGATCTCTTAAAAAGTAAAGAACAAGCTCTACAAGATTAGAACATTATTTTAGTCATTCTATGATAGTATATGATCAGAATTTAATGTGATTTGCTGCTCATTATCCTTCTTGACTCCATTCACATTTAAATTACTCTCAATTATGTTCAATTGCTTCATTTTGCTTCAAAATATGAAAAGATGTGTTATAGTTTCAGTTTCTCAGTTAGTTAGCATGTATTTTACTGAAATATAAAATCCGACCAAGACAGAATCAAATCCAGCAAAAGAGATAAAATACAACAAAACTAACATGAGTTTGAGAATTAGGTTTTGATTTTAAACACCATAGGGGATAAAATATAAATATAAATATATGACATCAATCATCTTAGCACGTGAGAAGTGGAATGTGATCCATACACTTAGAAGTATTGGAACACTTATTTGAAATGTCGTACATCATAGGCCTAGATAAGATATTTGATGAATGAGATATTTTTTTCTTTAGTTTTTCTCAAAATATTGACTCATTTCATATGTAGTTTTGTTCATTATATTTTTATCTTCACAAACTTTCTAACGGTATATAGGATGAATGATAGCTCTAAAAACGAGGGAGATGTCACGCAAGATATGAAGCTAAAGTTCAAACGGATTAAGACATGATCCATGTTTTTTTTTAATCTGGATCGGATACGAATAAATGATGATTAAAAAATAGTAAGATGGTTTGAGCGAGTCGGAAAATGTAATGTGTACAAAAACCTTTTTCTCAAAATGCAAAATTACATAACATTAAAAATGATTTTAGATATTAATTTGCTAAAAGCCTTATTAGCATTATAATTAATGCTGCTAGAAATAATTAATATTTCCATCAATATGCTTCTTTTTTTAAGTAAGGATAGTTGATTTATTACTCAACTAAATCAGAAATGAATTCAATGAATCTAATTAAGTTGGATTTTTTTTATATATATTTTGCAGTCAAACGCAGGGACCACCTTCCTTCAAGAGAAATGAAATGAAGAAAAATAAACGGTTGTTTTATCAATTCATTAAACTAGTCTCTAACCTCAGCGTTGAGGGCCGGGGATTATTATGGAGCTTACCTCTCAAAGACTAGTAGTTAAGGCATAGGTTTTGTACAGGGCTAAAATCAGATTTTTAATATAAAAGAGGTCAAAATATGAGTTTATATCATTACAATATTAAAATTAAAAAACTAATGAGAGGATATAATATATTTTATGAAATAAAAATATATAAAAAATTGAGGGTCCGGATCCCTCCCTCCCCGCCACCCCTTATCTCTTTGAATATATACTAGTTGTGTATCCGCGCGTTGCAGCGAATTTTTTTATATAGTCATAGAAAAATATTACATAATAATATGTACGTCATTCTAATATGGACAATATCAATAAATACAAGATCAATTATAGATAATATATCAGATATAATCTCGCATGATTTCTCTCAACCTTTAATTATCTTCTTTCAATATGGCAAAAGAAATGGAGAGGAATACAAAATAATGGACATTATCGTGTTCGTCTGATTAGTCAAAATTAATGTAAATCATTAGATGAGAGGTATTTTGAGATATAAAAAATTTTAATGAAATGATAAAAAATTGATCCGTCCAATTCTTAGTTGCATTATATAATAGTATAGATATAGATATGAAACGAGCTGAGTTTTTCTCCAGCGATGATTTCGCTGCACTGTTTAAATCCATAATGTATGTAATTGGAAGTCATTAGTAACCAAGTGTCAACAGAGCCTCTTCATTCTTCAACTTGCGAATTTCTTTTTTTTTTTTGCAACTTGCGAAATTGCAACAACTAGCAACTGTTTGAACAAATACAAAATATTTACAATTTATTATTTTAGAATCAAAACGTCTTGAAATACTATAAAATATCATAAAAATTACAAACGATCGATAACGTGCCAAATTAGATGAGTGAAATCATGGAAAATTGCAAAGGTACGTATATTAAACCTTAAATAATAATAATAATAATAAAATATAACATATTCTACATCTTTTTGATAATGTTATACTCCACAAAGAAATCAGACGGATGTAGCTCGTTTTCTAGTTTAAGCAAGCCCGTTTTATTATTCAAGAAAAAATCTATTATGAATTTAGTTAGTTACAAATTAAATCGGGTTCCTTTAAATCCCAATCGAATTAATTGTACTTAATATATAAATACATTATAATAAAAAAGTAAAATATATGTACTGATGTGATGTCCATACATTAACCAAAGAATATAGAATATTGGAAACAAATAAGATAAAAATAAACAAAAAGTATTTGTATTATAAAAACAATACAGACAATCAAATGCTAAAGACGAATGGAAAAAATTGCATTTATTTACAGTTAATTTGCATCCCAAATATTTATATGATAAAGATAATCACTTGAACTAAAATATTTTAACTGATAAACACAATCGTTTAAATGATGGTAGAATGTTTCATATTTAAAAATAATAATATAGTTTTTAAATCAAATCGATAATTTATGTTTGAACAGAACTATTAATTATACTAACAACTAACAAGCCGGACAGCCCTTGAAAAATTGTCTGCGGCTGCACTCGCTACACGAATGAGAGCCGCAAAAGATCCAATTTGTCGAACGTCCGGGTTCAGGTCTACATTTATCGGATCTGGGTCCCAATAATAACGGAAGATATAGCTCGACCCGCTTGTGTTTGTTTTTATTCGAACCGTTTCAGACGCCAAAAAGTTATTGAGAAAGCGACTGTCGGCATCGTGCTTTGCAGACGCGTGGCTTAAGTGGGGCCCAGTATTCGTACGAACCAGCTGGCTTGAAAGTGACGCAAGGTTCCAAACTTCACGACCTTCTACGAATTGTTTTGAACCAAAAAGTATACAAGTATAGTCGACTGGTAGAGGAAATAATATCGACTATATATATATAATTGGATTCCGAACTCGGATTATATGCTTTTATGTTTGGTTCAAATTAATTCGACCAAAAATACATATGTCGATTAACTCAGTCAATATAATTATGGGTAATAAATAAAGAAATTCTGCAATTGACATTTTACATTTATTGACTATATATTAAGTTACAGCTACATAAAAGTAAAAAAAGTTAAGCTTTTCTATTTAAAATAATACAAAAGCAGTTTATCTCAATCAGATTACCAACTTATGATTTCTCACGTTTAGAGAAATGGCCTATGAATAAATTAATAAAAAAAAATTCATGGCAGCCTGACAGGTGGGTCTTGATCCAAAATTACCTCATGGCATACGATGAGCTGGCAGATCAGATGGTGCCAACTGCCAAGAAAAGTTCATATAATTGTGACGCGTGCAGTTATTATATCACTGGAGACTGGACACTGGTTGCCTGGTTGGGTGTGACTTGGCATCTGCTGTCTCCAGAGTCCAGTCTGGTTGTCTATGTCAGCAAACAGGGCATGTCTAATATATATATACACATATATAGGCTTCTGTACTTTGTTTAATCAATATACATCTGGTAGGTATCTGTAGCTCCACTTTGTGTTGCATGGCTATGTAATGTTAGAACTTAGAACATCAGTAACAGAAATCAATCAGATCACTATTGAGCCCAACAAACGTTGAGTCTCTGTCAACTTTTCAAAAAATAAAATATTGAGCCCAATAAAAAAGGTTAAAAAAAAGATCACTAATATATATGGGTCCCTTTGGCAAATTAAGGAACAAATTTGGAAGAGTGGTAATTTTGAAAGAGTGATAGAATAGTATTTTTTTTTAAGAGTGATAGAAGAGTGATATTCTTGACTATTTAGAAGAGCGAAAATATCGTTTGTCAGTTGTTACTCAGAATAGTTAAAATATAAATAATTATGATACTAATAATGATGATGATAATAATAATAATAGTAAAATAATAATCATAATAGTAGGATCATAATAATAATAAAGTAATAAATAATAATCATAATAAATAATAATATTATAATAGTAATATAATAAAAATATAAACATAATCATAATATAGTAATATAATAATAAAAAATTATAATTACAATCATAATTATAATAATATAATAATAATAAGTACTCATAATTTTAATAATATAATCATAATCATAATCATAATCATGATAATAATAATTATAGTTATAATCATAATAATATAATTATAATCATAATCAAAATAATATAATAATAAAAATATAATCATAATCATAAAAATAATTAAAAATAATTATAATGATTATAATATAATAATAAATTAATCATAACTATAATCAACATATAATAATATAATACAACATAATAAAATAATAAAAAATAATCATAATAAATAATAATATTATAATAGTAATATAATAAAAATATGAACATAATCATAATATAGTAATATAATAATAAAAAATTATAATTACAATCATAATTATAATAATATAATAATAATAAGTAATCATAATATAATAATTATTAAAATCATGATAATAATAATTATAGTCATAATAATAATAAAATAAGCATAATCATAATCATAATCATAATAATATAATAATAAAAATATAATCATAATCTTAAAAATAATTATAAATAATTATAATTATAATAATATAATAATAAATTAATCATCACTATAATCAACATATAATAATATAATACAACATAATAAAATAATAAGAAGTAATAATAATCATAATCATAATCATCATAATATAATAATATAATAATAAATAATCTTGATCACAATAATATAATAATAAAATAATAATATTTATATTCATAATATAATAATATAATATTAAAATTATATTTATAATAATAATAATAAATAATATAATAATACTAATGGTAACGATAATATAATAACAATAATGATAATAATAATTTAATAATAATAATATAATGATAATAATAATAATAAATAATAATATTAATCATAATATTAATATAATAATAAATTATAATCATAAATATAATATAATAATATAATAATACTAAATCTTAATCATAATCATAATATAATAATATAATATAATATAATCAAACAATAATCGCTATTCCGATTTAGAGCTAATCCGGTATTCCACCTATAAGTTAGTATACCGGATTAGCACTATTCTGCACTCTTCTACTTAGTCTAAAATTTATTTGGCAAATTAATTCGTCAGAATAGCTATTCTATTCTAATTTTTTGTTATTCCATTGAGTGCCAAACACTCCCTATGGGTATAGCTCCTCTTTCCACCGGACAATATTGATGCCTAATTCCCATACCAGAATTAAAAATATCTGTAATTATTATTGTATTAAAAAAGGATCCTTTTATTATCATCTTGATCGTAGAAACTGTGTTGAGATTCGAACTGCAGAATGGTATTTTTGAGATTCGAAGTATAAAAAATTTCGAGCCTCACTTTGTAGTTTCAAGTTAATAGAATTTTCTTGTCATTTGCTAGTCCATAAAATGTTGTGCAATTTGTAATAATTTACATTTAATGGTTTTTGATGGTATATCAGACCATAATGAAATTACAAAAAATTCCAATCACCATCAATCTATAAGTAAAAAAAATATATTTATAAAAAAATTTCTACTTAAATTTTTTTTTTCATATTTATTTGAAGATCCATTAACAAAATTGTCAAGATAGCCATTGTCTTGTGAAGAGGATCCTCAATGTATTTATAAAAAAACAGAACTTTTAAACAAAACTAAAAAAAATGTTAACTCAATCCAACATTCTAGGGTCATAATCAAGTTATGGAACAAGGATGTCATCGTAGACGAAGTACGTACAAAGAATTTCACAGTTGAATTATAGGTACTTCACAGCTCCAAAAGAATTAGAGGTCCATTTCATCACAAACAATAGTAATTACTCACTAGTTAATTAATCAATTGGCTGATTAATTGCTTAATTAGGTTAGATTACCTCACTAAGCAATAATCATCACGTGGGTCTATGCAAATAATTGCGATTGATTCTCTAATCAGGGATATTAATCTGACAGTTGCACCGAATCAGCTGACATAGACCACCATCATTAGTTTAGTCACAACATGATCAATTGGTAACTTCTTTAATTCATAATTCATAATACATAAAAAAATTAAACTTTTAAGCTTTTTAAGTATGTCACATTATCACTTTTCTTCACTATGGATTTAGTTTTAATCTTTTCATCTTTTTGAAACCAAGGGTTCATATAAAATGGTTTTTCTCTCCTTATTTAAAATAATGTGTGTAATATAGTTAAAGTGAAACTTAACTCTCAAAATGATCTAACTTTTTATATAATCATTTATAGAATATTATGTGTTTAATTATATTATTTATTATTAAAATAATTATTATTATAATAATCATTATTACTTAGCATTTAAAAATAATGTGTCTAAATTTTCATTAATGTGAAATTTTATTACATATTTTTAAAATCTTATATTATTAATTATTTATTTGATGATTATATTATCGGGATAAAATCTAAATTACAGCCCTAATTTATCTTAATTATCAATTTGATTCTTTCGTGATTCACCCAGTAGAACCATGCGACCTACTCGTCACCCCGTTTTTATTCTAAAGTATTCTTACAATTAAGGACAAGATCTGGCATCAAAAGTATATTCTAATTTCAAACAAAAAAGTGTTATGATATATATTTTGATTGACAAGTAATAACATTGGAATTGTGATGCTTTGAGAATGAAAAGCTTAATTAATAATATGTCGCTAAAATTAAAAATATTTGTTTCAGTATTGTTTTTATCAAAAGATTTGTTTCAGTTTTGACGTACGTACTATAAAGCATACAAATTTATAAGTGTTTTTTTTATCATAAGATCAAAAGATCTATAAGTGTACCTTATTACGACTGTGTACGATTGTTTCAGAGCACCTTATGATCCGGAAGAAAATCTGTGTTCTTGCAAATAAATAATAAAATAGACAAATTTAATTCAACAATTTTATGCAAAGGAAAATTACCGGATTAGATCAATAGAGATTAAATTGGAATTCTTTAAATTCAAAACTAAATTCGACTTTGTTAAAGTTCAAACGTGTAAGTCCAATCCATTTGACCCGACCAACTCGATCGATCCAACATAATAAAATACGAATTTATTATTGAATGAGTTGGATATGAATTTACTTTAAGCAATCCAATAATTATAGTTTGGTTACGAATTTTATGACAAATGTTAAGTAAAACCAGACCTAATCGTTATACATTATATTCTTTCAAATAATTTATTTTGCTCTAATTCTAATTCTAATATCATTATAGAAATAATCCAATATTTTATTAAGTTTTCAGTTTTCTAATTGAAACTTATTTTATTTTAATTTTTAGCCAGAGTACATTAATTGGTTATTTCGTCATATTTTTTCATTGCGACTTAATTTTACTTATATTTTTGTACAAAAAAATTTCTTAAAATGGAACCCATTTAATCCGTAAAATACAACCGCCTAGTTGAAATCTGAGTTAAATTATTTTTATCATTAATTATTGATTAAAATTATTGTAACGCGACTATAATAACTAGTACCCCTAGTTCAAACTGATGATTTTTTACAACACATTTATATGGCTAATTTATTATATTTTTAATTTACTATAAAATCCAGTGATTCAAAACTAAATATATAGATGTTCGTTTGTCAACTAGTTCATTTTTAATTTTTGACTGCTAGATTATTTTACTAAATAAAAAACAATACAATACATCAGCAAATAATTCAGCCTAAATGATGTCGATTCTTATTTTTTATTTGTTCCAGTATATTTTGGATTAAACTGACAATTAATGCACTCGGTGAATGGTGAGCTTAAACTTGTTTTGTCTCATAATTTAATGGACCAAAATTCAGAAATGACCTTGTGCCATTACTGCAGTGAAATGCTAAATTAAAATTCATTTTCAGTGTACATACTTTCCTTTGTTGGTGATAGTGTGCGCTTGTAGAATTAAATTTCATTTTTAAATACTTTAAGCGTTGGCTTGAATGATGTCAGAATAATAAACAAACATTTTCGTTGTGACGACCATTGACTAATCTAGATTAGTAAAATAAGGAGAGCTCAGATACAATCATACAATAGATAATATTATGTGCATCATGACAAAAATGAAGATAATTTAATAATTAATGTAAATTTTAATTATGAATACATAATTAATATAAAATAAATAAATAATTGAGAGAAAATTTGACATTCAGAATTTAAGAAAAGTTGAAATTTATAATTGATGGCAATCTAAAAAAACTAAGTAAATTAATCATACTCCTAAATTATGGAGGTTCGTGTAACAACTAAAACTGAAAGAAAATTATAATTTCAATACACTATTTGATGAATAATTCAATCTGATGATTGATATTAAATCTAAAAATTTAATAAAAAATTTAAATCATTACAGAATCAAAAAACTTTGATGCTTATAAAATGTAGGACAGTCACAATATTTATTTTTCAACAAAAATAACCGCATTAATGAAGAAACTGCGATGCATCTAACATACCATTGTGAAACTCTTATGTGGATCCACAGGGCACAAAGAAAAAAAAATCAGATTTATAATTTGAATTTTGGATTATAATATGGCCTTAAAATATTCTGCGACGTCGATGCAGATTTATCAATTTCAGTGACAGAGACTTTCTCTAAAAAATGATGAAACAAGTGACGACATAAATTCCGTGCATACATAAAAAATCCTGAATTATTAATAATTAATACGCAAAACCAACTACCCGAATCCTATAAGACGCAGCCGTCCTTTGAGATATGTCCACACAGTGAAACAATTTAAAATCCAAAAGGCAAGTGGAACACTATCCACAGTGATATATAGTTGGTGAGATTTACTATCAACTTTTTATCTACAAAAGACTAAATTTAAAGTCCTCATTTATGAATCTCCATGCTACGCTGCTTAATCCGACCATGTTGCCGGTTTTCATGTGGAATTTCATTATTATGGTTTAGGATGTGTTTGGTAATACTCTCTTCTTCCAGAAGAAAGTGAAAGATAACTATTTTGGAAGAAATTTTTTTATTTTATTTTATTTTAATATTTAATATAGATATTTGACAACGGTGAGAGAAAATTTCTGAAAAAGGAAAGAGATTAAAAGAGCCTTTTCCGGAAAAAGAAATTTTCCATTATTTTGATGAAAGAACTTTTATCTTTCTTCTATCTAATTTACATTTCATTTGGTGTTCTTCTTCCGGAAGAAAGAGTGTTACCAAACACACTCATATAATAGAAGTAAATAGAGAACTAGATAAGGATCAAATTAATAATAAAAGAGCGACCAATTAAATATTGTGAGCTACTTTTAGATATTCAAAATAATTTAGTTAATAGTATTGTTCTTTTTTCTTTCAAGTTATCCTTATTAAATTAATATCCTTACTTCAAATTTATACATAAAAACGATTATATGTGTATTAATGTATGTGTTTTGCAATTTGAAGCATAGTTCTTAATTAATTGACTGAAATATTCAAAATTTGACCCGAGTCCTTCCTAAAATATGTTGTTGTAATGGATACATATTCACTCAAACAAAAAAAGGATACATACTCTGATATTATGCTGGAATTTCCAATCCGTTTATTTAAAATAAGTAAAAAAGAATAATTAAAAAAGGCAACTTTTTTTGTTCTTTTTTAGCTTTCATTTCATGATAGAGACACAGAGTCACAAACAGAGGAGCAGAGCGATGATTGTTGCGCCGAAATAGGAACAGTAGCAACGCCTTGAGGAGATAACTAGGAGGGATTTGAATCAATTAAAGCTCAAAATTTTGTAAAGAGGGAACAAAATTGAGGTCGGCAAAGGTGAGACTTAGTTAATTCTTCATCTTTTTTTTTTTTTAATATCGGTGACATAATTAATAATGAAAGGGAACCTGTTCGTTGTTAGCTGGGTCTATGTTCAATAATAAACAACAATAATGATGATGATGATGATGATGATGATGATGATGATGATGATGATGGTTGTGGTGATTATTGTTATTGCGCTTCTAACTTCATCTGTTCATTTCCTTCACTTTCTTGTAAAATAAGTCCCTCAAAAGTATATATTTTAGAATTTCAATTAGATACTATATATATTCTTTAAAAAATATATTTATACTTAACATTGTGTATAAATACAGTGTGCAATAAGATATACAATTATAACTGCTCTTTTCTTAAAATAACTTAAAATGATTGCCGATGCAATATAACACAGCCGCATCTTCAAGTTGTTTTTCTTCTTATTTTGAGAGTACCGACCTCTTATGTAAGCTATCCTTTTGCATCAGAAATTATTAGAGGTGTGCATAAAATGGTTTGAGCTATACATAAAATAAAATATGCGTTGTGTCCGTTTTGCTACATTGCCGTTTCAAACGATCAGATCAGACAAAAAAATACTAACAATTTGATTACAAACAATGATCAAGTTTCTTTTAAAAAATAACCTAAATTGTAACAAACAAATTAGATGTTGTCCATTTAATAAGTTCATCATGATTCTTATTTCTTCGCATTAACCATTATTATAGTAAAAAGATTCTTGTCGGGCCACTAATTTTTCGATTTTATTTTCCAGTCTACCGTTGGGTAGCCCCACTTATCAGATACGTAACCACAAAAGGACAAAATAATATCTTTTGCCACACAACAACATTATCAAATAGTACCTTGATATGACCTGCAAAAAATAACTGATTAAATAGAAAAGGTTGTGCCCCTAACCAAAGCCCTGTTCGTTATGAAATCTGAAGGCCAGAATATTATCACATGTTAATTATATAAATTTGTTTGGTTGAGATTCTTGAGAATGGACACAGAAAAGAAAAGAAATGATGAATATCACATGCCCAACAAAAAGTGCCATTATTGAGAAGAAGAAATAGGAATTAAAAGCCCTGTTTTACATTATTAGCTTTGTTTAGCATAATAGAACAAACAGAAAGTAGAAGCAGCTGGGTGTTTGGAAAAAAAAAATAAAGTAAAAATAATTATGTGATATATAATAAAAAGATGAAATTTAAAAGAAAATTGTAAAATAAATTAAACTTTTCTATTTAGTACTATCCATCAATTACATGGACTCATATGAAATAAATCTCCCAGAAAAATTAAAGCGGTATCATAACAAAGTGAAATTTCTGTGAATTTTCAAAAACACCATTAAGCTTACTCTTCTAATTAATCTAAAGCCAAAATTAAAGTATGAAAACAATAATTGCAATCCTTAATTTGGTTTATGCTATATCATTTACGAATCATTAATTCTGACATTTCATCACATGACTCTTAACTTTATGTTCCATCATTAATTGTCGTCGACACCTCTATACAGATTTAAATTTTTGTTGGAGCATATTGGTCGTACGATTTGTTGTCGGTAAATATTGAAATATAATACATATATCATAATCATGATGACAAACACTCCAAAATTATTTGAAATTGTGGGAGCATTGAAACTTGATTTGGAACACTCTCCTCAGGGGCGGAGCCATATAACCCCAGGGGTACAAGTGTTACCCCCTTGGAAAATTAAAAACCAATAGAATAAAGGGTAATAGATCCACTAAGTTACATCCTGAAAATTTTTTGTGTTACCCTCTGGAGTCTGGACTCTGGATTGATCTTTGATTTATTAAAAATGCATGTTAAAATTTTTTTTATACCGATAAATTAATGGGTTTTAACCCGCTAAGATATTCAATCCGATTGGGGCTACACCCTGGAAAAATTCCTGGCTCCGCCCCTGACTCTCCTGCTGCAGCTAGATTACTACTTTTCTTCTTTCTTGCAACATAATATTGACTTATTGGGCGAAGCCTATTGGAATTGTTTAATATTTTCTTTAGATGCACCAGATATATACGACAAAGAAATCAGAAAAATTAATTAATATTAATGAACGCAAGTAGCTATCAATAAATTTATATATCCATTAAAATATATTGGTGGATTCCCACATCAAAGAAACAAATAGAAGATGATAAATTTTCATTATGCCCTTCCCAATGTTAAATTTTAAATTTACAACGTGTAGATAAACGAATTCGATATTATCCACTTTTATCCGAATTCGGATAAAAACCATATAAGGATACAAATTCGGTTAATTGAGATATCTAATTGATATGGATGTGGATATAATTTCATTTGAAATTGAATACGGATATGGGAATCGAATAATTGTTAGAGCATTTACATAGGTGATGACTGTCAAAAAATAAAATTTTATGTCACATCATAAAATTGATAATCTCTTAAATATAATGAAATTGATAATCTCTTAAATTGATAATCTCTTAAATATATTTAAGAGTGACATCCTTAAATATAATGAAATTATCAAAATGGTACTGTTATAATTAATTTTCTGCTTATCTATTGACGTGACTTGTTAAATGGACTATCAAATTTAGACAATCGTCTAATTTTGTCTAGTATCTGCATCTCTGAAATACAAATGAGATTTGACAATCAATTTGACAATAGAATGTAGATGCTCTTAGGGTCTGAATTATTTTGAAATTTAAATATCTATAAAAAAACACATTATATGTTCTTCAATTAGAATTTTGTTGTTAGATTTCAAATTCAGTTAATTTTATATAATTTGGGCTCATGTACTATCTTTTTATAATTGATATATTTAAACCAACAAGATAATGATAATAAGCGATTAATTTTTATAACTAACATTTAACTTTTTAATAAATGAATCTATCATAAAAAAAATATAATATATGAAATATATTCATATTTGTATCTATATTTGAATTATATTCAACCCCTATCCATATTCTTTTTGACAATCCAATATGTATATGTATATAGAAATATCAATATCTAAATTTACACAGTTACATCTTTGCTTTCAAAAATAGAACCTCATTGTTTACATAACAAAATAGGTACAATTCCACTATTGTAAATCTGTAGCTATCTAATCTGTTTACACCCCTTAGAAAACATAGTTACATCTTTGCTTTAAAAAATAGAACCTCATTGTTTCACAATACCAAATACCATAAAGTAATTATAAATAGAGGCGGAACAAAAATTTTAGTACGAGTGGGCTGAAAAATGGATTTACGTCACTAGAGAATTAAAATTAAACAATAGGAGGAGAAAAATACACCTCATAAAATAAAAATATATTATAAATAATTTTAATTCCGACATGTAAGTCCTTCCCTCCACCCCTGATTTGATTTTTTAGCATTCTCAACTAATTGTTAGATTTATGGGTGCATATTTGCAATTATATGCCAACCTATAATATAATTAGAGGGTAAATAAACAAATAGTCTTTGATAACTTAAAGAATAGTTAATAAGTTGGCAACACGTCGTATCTAAGCATATATCCACTAAGGTCAACTTAACTTGTGCTAATATGAAAAAAGATTCTCTCATGCAGGCGACTAAAATCTATTGACAGTGAAATTATCAATAAAATTAATGTACAATCGATGAGGTAATACTATTACTTATTGTTATATTAATTGCCAATCACCTATACTAATGTTATGCTCAGTCTTCTGGCAATTTTTTTTGGTGGGTTTCCAGTGTCTATCAACTATTGTCTTGTTCCTTGTTCTTTTTAGCTTGGATTTATAATTAATTGATTGATTAATTAATAAATGTGTCTATTTATTTATCTATTTCGTTGGATCTTAGCTAAGAAGCTGAAAGATCTGACAAAATAGTACAAGTTTTAAATTTTAGGAAGAGCGCCGAACAAGCTACAATTTTAAAAAGCAAATTGTCACTATTAATTATGTACTGGGTAGTTTTAATCAATTAATATTAGTGCAATGTATGTACAACTAGGCTTCTTCTTATGTGTATTTGTAAATTATAGAACTTTTAAACGTGTCCAATACTGAAGAGTTAGACCTTTCAATTGTGTTCCGACATAGAAAATAATTTTATTAATCGGCATCTAGTGATTGCGTCAAGGAAGTTAGCGTTACAGGTATTAAGTTTATTCGTACTACTTCAAAACCATACACATTTTTCTTGTATATCTAAAAAAAACTATGTACAAGCTGGGAAGGTTTCAATGGTACAGTTTTAGAAGATATTTTCATTATTATACTTTTTTGAAATTATTTTTGTCTATATCTTATCTTTATTAAAATTAGACTTACTTGTACCTTTTTATCCAAATGAATAAAAAAATATTATTGACAGCATAGAAGACAAATAAGAAAATTTAATTACTATTAGTTATCTTAGCTGAAAAAAATTAAAGCTGAAGATGTATTGTGATCATCAATGATCATTGATTAATCAATTCTAATTTCTTTTTTATTACTCTTAGTTATCATTGATAAATCGGTTCTAATCTCTTTGTGAAAAGCATACAGATGTATTGAGATCATCATTGATCATTCCTTCAACTCTGTTCATGTTATATTTTTTGAGTAATGTTAATGACCTGATTTGCAGATTTAGAAATTTTAGTATATATATGTATGACAAGGGATCGGTTGACAATGGTTTATTTTGACAACCTTGACAATGGACCTCTAAATAAATAGAAATAAAATTTTAAAAATGAAAAAAAAAGTTTATAGATATGTTCTTGTACCTTTAGATTGATGGTAATTTAAATTTCATATAATTTCATTATCGTTTGATTGTCCATCAAAGACCGTTAAATTGGAACCGTTGCAAATTACATGAAATTTTGTTGGTCTTTGATGGACTACCAAACAATAATGAAATTAAATAAAATTTGAATGATCATCAATCTAAAGGTAGAAGAACACATCTATAATTTTTTTTTTTTTCATTTTTAAGTTTTTTTATATTTATTTAGAGATCCATTGTCAAGAATGTCAAAATAACCCATTGTCAATGGAACCCACACTCTATATCTATATGGGCCTCGGGAGTATCGTATAATCCTAAATTAATTGTTGGGCCACAGTACAAATAAGTTATAACCACAACATAAGCAACCAACTGGTAAGTGGTAACCCGACCGTGTAATTCAAGAATTTTCGTGCGATTTTTCTGTATTTTCTGTAATTTGCAAAATATTTATTGTGCGCTGCCATCAATCTATTTCTTATTATTTGGTGGAGGAGATGATTTTTTTAAGAAAACAAATGTAATTCAAAATTTTAATGTTCAGATCAAAATTAACAGCTAGAATTGTTATTTAGAAAAGAAAGATTTGAACCGGACCAACTCCTGATAAATGTAATGTTAGTGCATGAATATAATGATAGTTATTTAACTTATCGTCATTGTTTGGCTGTCACTAATTTCATTAAAATAAAAAATAGAATTCTCGCTCGCTCGATAATTAATATAACTTTCTATTATTCTGGAATGGTGAAAAAGTAAATTTGTTGTTAGACAATGAAGTGATCCTTGCTTATGATTCATACAATCATATTATATGTCCACCTCCCTTTAAAGAAAATTACAAATCTGAACTATCCAAATTCAACAAAACCAAAGATGAATAGTTTATTTTCGAAATTAACTCTGTATAAATCCACTTGCATGCAATTAAAAAATTGAGAGCTAGCTAGCTAGCTAGCTGTAGCTCCGAGCTCTGTACAGACTGTACTCTGTAGAAAAATGTGAGGCCTCAGACCACAATTTTTTTTTATAAATAAAATAATTAACTATATGAAATTGATAAGATAGCCCTTATTTTTAGCCATCATAGTCAGACCCGAGTTCCAGATTTTTTTTTCTTTTATGTTTGTTTTGTTTGTTTATTTATTATTTTTAATAGATTTTAAAATTGTATTTAGTTTGTTTATTATGTTTAAATATTTATTTTTTAAATTAGGTTTTAATATTTATTTTTTTAATTTAGCTTATTTGAAAAAATTTATTTCATTATCTTGTTATGTGTAATTATATAATTAAATTCATTAAGATATCAAATTTATTTTTTTAATAAATTTTATTAGTTTGTTATGTTTAATTTTTTTTTGTTTTAGTTTATTTTTAAATATTTATCTAATCATTTTGTTATGTGAAATAATAATAAAAAATATAATACTATAATAATTAAAATATAATTTTAAAAATATTAACACTGAGTACGTTAATCCATATTATCACAATAATAAAAATCACTTTAGTCAACACACAATACAACGATCCAAAAATTAAAATTAAAATATTGAAATCTCACGGATTAACAACCCATTTTCATCTGTTTTCTTATATAGAAAAAAGAGGTGAGAGAGACAGAGAGATAAATAAGAAATAAAAAAGAGAGAAAAAAAATAAAAACTGAAATTCGATCATCTCAACTTCAAATGGTCATAACTTTTGATATAAAAAACTCCTATTGAGGCGTGCTATGCGACCACAAAAAGCTTACTACCATTTTTGGGGCAAAAAAAATATCATCTTCAAGCTCAAAAACGCATTTAAAGTTTTAACTTTATTTTTTTCATTTCTTTCTTTATATTTTCTTCATAGAAATTATATATTTTTATATGATTACATGAGCATGATGTATGCATTATTAAATAAATATTTTTATTGGATGAATAATTATATTTTTATATTAATTATTGAATGAATGAATAATATATAATAACATTTGTTCTTATCTAATCAATTTATCTCTTAATGAATTTAATTATATAATTACACATAACAATATAATTAAATAAATATTTTAAATAAGCTAAATTAAAAAAATATTAAAACCTATTAAAAAACTAAATTATAAAATATATTTAAACATAATAAACAAACTAAATAAACTATTAAAACCTATTAAAAATAATAAATAAACAAACAGGAAAAAAATTTGACGCGAGTTTCAAACTCGGACTAGGGTGCTGGAGCCGAGTTTAAAACTCGAATCTGGCTTTGAAGGCTAAAAATCGGGGTCATCTTATCAATTTCATATATTTAATTATTTTATTTACTATAAAAAATTCCGATCTGCTCTGACTCTGAGACGATGAATTTTTAGAATTATTTTATTTAGCCTTTGCGCATCTGGTTAGAAGAATGTCTGTTTCATCAATATAGAGTAGGAATGAATGTTAATTGCATTTAGATTACGATTAAACTATGGTGTTTAAATATCATAAGCTCAAAAATATATTTGAAATTTTAACTTTTTTTCATTTCTTTCTTTACATTTTTTTCATAGAAATTATATATTTTGTTATATTATTACATGAGCATGATGTATGTATTATTAAATAAATATTTTTATTGATGAATAATTATTTTTTTAATATTAATTATTGAATGAATGAATAATATATAATAACATTTATTCTTATCTAATCAATTTTTCTTTAATAAATTTAATTGTATAATTACACATAATAAGATAATTAAATAAATATTATAAATAAGCTAAATTAAAAAATAAATATTAAAACCTATTAAAAAAAGCTAAATTATAAAATAAATATTTAATCATAATAAACAAACTAAATAAACTATTAAAACCTATTAAAAATAATAAATAAATAAACAAAAAAAGAAAAAACCTTGACCCGAGTTTCAAACTCGGACTAGGGTGCTGAACCCGAGTTTGAAACTCACATCTTACTATGAAGGCTAAAAATGGGAGCCATCTTACTAATTTTATATATTTAATTATTTTATTTACTATAAAAAAAATTCTGCTCGGGCCAGGCAGTGAGTAGTCTGTCCAACTCTTGTCTTGAATTGAATAGATAATGGCCAATCATTTTTTGATACAAGTGGCTGAGGCAAGACCACGTCTCATTTTTCATGCATGTATATAAACAAAAAAAGTAACCTTACCGAAAATGTTTTGCCTATAAAAAAACAGTTACAAATTTTTTATCCTTACACAACATTAAAATTGAAGAGACAGTTATATATTTATTAAACATAACACATAATTATAACTGTAATTTAACCATCAAAAATCAGATATAGTCTGTTTTCCCTAGCTCGTGCATCATAAAAGTCGAGCGGCAAATATAATTATTGATAATAATTATATATTATTAAATAAAAATATATAATTATTAACTGTATGAATTGGACAGTCTTTAAATATATATAATTAAGTTCAATTTAATAAATATATAATCATCGTTCATAATTTATGTCTGTTGTTTTATTTTTACGTTTCACTAGTGATGGAAAATTAAAGGTGTACGTGGTTTTTGGGTGGATGCGCGCTCGAACATTATATAAGAAACAAAATGAACAGAGAAGTAAAACGAGACATCCAATCAGGCAATAAGATTACCATGCCGTAGGTGGACCAAGGTCGTCTTAGACAAGACCTGATTCGGTTGACCAATTGTAGTAAAACCAAAATATCAACAGAATATAATCATGTCCCAAAAGCAGGAATAAATTAAACACACATGTATATATATATGCTCTAGCTAGGTGGTGTATTTCCAAACTGAGTTGTGATCCACGACGTGAAGGCAAAAGGACTGATAGTTAATGATTTTTTTTTGAAAAAAAAAAGTGTCTACTTTTAGCAAAGGTGCTTATTAGGTAAATGTTGTAATTAAAAATGATATTGATTGGCAGGAAAAAGAAGTCCAATTCCGTGCAAATTTAATGGTATAGTAGAGAGTAATAATATCAGTTGATGTACAAGTGGGTATTTGAATGATTATAGGTCAAGTAGGATAGTTGGTAACAGAATATATAGATCGTACAACTCGAAAACTGCGAATACAAATTGGGACAAAATACATTATGTTTTCATCAATAGTTTATACTCTGTCATTTTTTTCTTGAGTGATGTGTATAACATGTAAATGAATGATTAGAAACTTGCGCATCTATATATTATATTGAGATAGACTATTATAAAAAATTTGCAAAAGACAAACTTCTCAAAATATATTTTATCGTCCTTAAGATTTTGATTTATGTTGCTCAATATATTTCTTTATATCAAAATTTTGTAGGATACAAAATTTATATTTTTCAAAGGTTATTATTATTTATTTCAGAGCCTTTCTAGAATGACATACTTGCATGTGACTTTTTTTTTAAAAAACAAAAAATCTGAACCAAATATATACTTAATAACCTCTGAAAATAGAAAAATTTTGTATCCTAAAAGGTTTGATATAAAGAATTTATTGAGCTACATATATAAATGAAAGTTTTAGATATGATCAATTTTAAATATATTTTAGATATATTGAGGTGTTGCATTTTGGGGTAAAGTGCAAACATTTTTATAATAATTTATCTCGTATTATGTTCTTAAAATCCATTAATTTTTTATATAGTGATATGGAATAACATAAAATATATTGTTGCATTGTAGGAAGACAACAACATGGAATTAAGATGATGTCCATATCTCACTAACTGTATGAAACTATAAGGAAAAGGTTGCGATGATCCTTAAAACTTTTTATAAAAAATTAAGCTCACATTTAATGTTGTTTTCTTTTAGTATCAAGTAAATAACATATGTTACATCAGCAATAAAATATAACACATGCTTTTTATACATTGTATGGTTATATGCTTATGCATTAGTCAATGAGCGTTGCAATTGAAAAATATATATATATATATAGAAGGGAAGAACTATATAGTGGCCTATATAACGGGCTAATCAGAACAATGATAGGTAACAAGTTCAAGGCCTCGGTGTCGGTGAGAAATTATATGAGTTCAAAGCAAGGTTTTAAAATGCGGATTTCAATATACGTGCGGTTAATCATTGTATAGCGCATATGCGATATGCGGGTGTATATGCGGTTCAGTATTCAAATATGTATTCTAAAAGATTCTTATAATATTTAAATTGATCATTTATTTTTTAAAAAAATTAATATAAAATTAAAAAATATAATAAAATATTAATATAATTTTGAATATTTTGCATGAAAAATATAATATAATTAATTTTATAGACTTAATATGATAAATATTAAAAAAAATTATATTGTTGAATATGCGGATGCATATTTTACATCGCACCACATAAACATAAGCGGACCGTATATATGACTATGCGGCAACATTTTAAAATAATGGTTCAAATATATATCTCGCCTATAAATTTAATCAAGGCCAGGCTATTTCAAAGGCAAACTCCAGCCCAGAAAGGCAAACTCCAGATGAATTTTAGCCCAATATATATGGAATTAATGTTGTTCTAAAATGATGCTAAGGTTCCTAAATATACAAATTAGATATGCAGGTATCTATCTATTAATGTATCTTACAGTTTATCTTGTTTCAAATTCAAATTAATGTCGTCGCTTAACTAAGAAGTAAGAACTATACAGCTCTGTACTGAGATATATGGAAACAATTCTGAAAATTTTGTGTCAAATTATGTTATCTGTATTCATCTATATATGGATGCATCCGCTGGTCACTTCATTTTTTTTATCTGTTTCTTTCTTCTTTTCTATTTCAAATTAATCCTACTGAATTTGAAACTAAATGCTGCAATAATTTCTATAAGTGTTTCAAACGAAGAGACTGGGAACTAAAATGTTCCTAATCTTCATAAAAGAAAGGGAACTATAGAATCCTTTTATTTAATAACTAATCAAAACATCTAATAATGAAATTACATAGCAAACAATAAAAATAACTCCCATAAAACTCTTCTTCAACAAGAGATGAAGACTGTAAATCCAAACAAACTACCCAAAATACCCAGCCTGGTCTGATACAAGTTCAACTACATAGTTCAAAAACCAAACACTAAAGTAATAAACCAAATTAATACTACTAGACAAAAGTCTTCATTAGTTCTTCACAAGCTCTCCAACCAAACAATCACTTCCAAATAAGCGACGACACCAAGAGATGCATGCCTAACCCCACCATGGACAAAGAGGCAACCACATTACCCTTGGAGTGGGAGGAGCCTGACAATGCTGGATCTGGCACTTCTATCAGAAGCCTCTGTCCCCTGTTGCAATGATCCAGGTTGCCGCTCACGAAATAGTAGAAGTCTGGTTTGTCTAAAGTGAAAAGGGTACTCCCATCTTTCGGTGTTACGCTGGTGGCCGTCTCATTGCAGTGAAAATAGCTAGGTTTTGAGACCTTAATCACCGAGTCATTTTTGTAAATGAACACTAGCAAGAAATTTAAGAACATTAATTACAAAAAAGCAAAAGAGAGAATGTGATACATGATACTTAATGAA
This sequence comes from Schoenoplectus tabernaemontani, assembly GCA_037127355.1. Lineage (NCBI taxonomy): Eukaryota > Viridiplantae > Streptophyta > Magnoliopsida > Poales > Cyperaceae > Schoenoplectus > Schoenoplectus tabernaemontani. The sequence goes on from CM073740.1 coordinate 13,542,945, forward strand.
ATGATCAATTAATACCACATACAGAAATGTCAATGCATTCTGATTCCAAATGTAAAGAAATTTTTGCATGCTTGTTCTATAAAATATAATGATGTATTTTTAATTAAATTTTCGTTGTTTTGATAATCTATTTGGTATTTGTTCACACGTATCAATAACCTTTTTATATAACAACTGATCCGTATGTTTGGCTGTAATGTTTCAGAGAACTAGATAAGAGGATAGAATGCATTAATTGACTACTAGATTTCATTTTGTTCAAACACATGTTTAAAATATTATTTACAATTAAAAATATATATAATCTGATATAATAGTATTAAATTTTATTAAAAAAATGCAAAACCTAAAGAAAGACACTTGACTAGTATTATTTTAAAAAAGAAAACTACTTTTTCGAAAAGAATAAAAAGAATGATTAATAGGACTATTGTAAGAAGATCTCAACAAATATTAATTTTATTCTTAAAAAAAAGTGAGAATTCATCATTCTGCTACTCACAGATCGAATCTCTCATGTGAAAATTGATGTTGCTAGCCCATGTTTCATACATCTCTTGGTTGTTATCATCTGGCAAACGCCACCCCTCAGCATCACCAACCTTGTACTGGAACGCAGACCCCACTGAATAGGTTGAAGAAATAATGGTGACAAACACAATTATGCCAAGAGCAAAGGACTTGGCCATGATGGTGTCAAGTGGAAAGGAGGATAGAAGGTATCTGAGAGCAATGGAAAAGCGCTCGCCTGGGCTTACATTAGGATTTGCACAGAATGAGATCGAGGATTTAAATACGTGATATAATGGTAACAGGCGGGAAGCGCTTCATGTTTGAATTTGAGATAATAAATTTGTAAAATCAGGTGTCTTAAATTTATGAGACAGCGCTTAATTAAACTGATGGAAATAGGGATTTCTTTTCTTCGCGTCAATTGAAGTATATGTATGATCACTTTGTTCGCTGAACCAGATCAATTCCAAGTATAGAAGTAAAACCACTCGGAGCAAATATTCATCATCATGCTGAATCTAGTTCATTGTATTAGAAGGCACATAAGACTCCAATCTGAAAATAATGTCGATCTAGTAGAAACGAAGAGATTTAGAGTGTAAGATGTACAAATTTATAATTTGAGATAGTTTATGATGCTTTGTAAAGAAAAAAATTTATTTTTGCTTTGATAATTTATTTCATATTCTTACGATGCAAACAATCAATCTAAGTTGCTTAAAAAATATTTATGTTAAAATCTTATGTGATATTAAATTTCATAATTTTTTGAGTTTTCTAATTATTTTTTAATTATTTTAAAAAAAAATCCTGAAATAGATCATAAAAAAAATTCTTATGTTAAACAAGACTTTATTTAAAAATAATTTAAAAAATAACTAGAATGCTCACAAAAATCTTGAAATTTAATATCCTAAGAGATTTTAATATAAAAAAATTATTGAACAATTTAGATTGACAATTTAAATTGTCGAAATATGAAATTCCTTACCAAAACAAAAATATTTTTTTTACTTTATAGATTACCATAATGCATCTCTTTATAATTTCTTCATTAAGAAAAATCACAGAAATGCACAAATTGCATATTAAGTCCAATCCTTATGTAATTATATTGGATTCATCTAAACCCTACAATATAGTGATGATGTTACAATGAGTTAATCCGACTCTTCAGCTTGGAAAACTTCATTTCAGGTATTATAAAATGAATTAAAAGAGGATGAGCACCAAGCGTACTCCCGTTCTAGATACACGTATATTCATCTCCAATTAGTAAGCATACTGAGGAAACCGTATAAGACAATCCAATAATTACTTCCAGGGGACAAAAAAAATGACAGTTGTTAGTGATAGTAGGAAAGACCAACCTAAACAATCAAAAAGGGAACGAAAAAAATATATATATAAAAAGATGCTTCAACATTAGTTGGTCTCAACTTAACATTCGAGCAAAATCCAATCTCTCAAAAAGCAACAGCTCACATAATTATATCGGAATCAATTTGCTGTATATTGGGAAATACCTTCTTGAGGCGAGTTGCGTAGTCTGGAGATTTTGCCTGAAATCAACAGTAAAAGTAAAAAAAATTCAAATTCAAATTGAAATAGAGATCATTAAATAAAGATTCACATTGTATACAATGCAGTCTCATATAATCAAGAAAGAGAAAAAGAAAAGCATACACAAGGATTTCTCTCAAGATATATTGTACTGATTTTCTCCCTTGAACCAGCCACAGCTTCATCCATTCCTTCAAGAGTTTCTATCTGGTTGTCATTAAGCCACAAATCCTCTAACCTATAAAAAATATATATTGAATGAGGAAAGTTAAAATGAAAATTTATTTAACCACAATACACAATACAGTTAAATAAGATTGATCTTACTTGGTCAGGTTCTCAATATCATATATGGAGCTTAATTTATTTGAAGAAACATCCAATATGCGAAGGTTGTGCAGAGTTGATAAACCTTCCATTTTTTGAATGCCATTGTGACTCAGATATAGTTCTTCTAGAGCAACACACTCCTGAAAGTTTGTCAGAAAAAAAAGTCAGTAATCATGTATGAGCTGTAGAAAGAATAGAATAATCAATGTTTAAAGCATGAGCTTTTTTGTTCACAATTACAAAATGATTACAACTGATATGTTGTGGAAGTTCCTCAGTGTATGTTTAGATGCATATGACTTGTAACTTTTATTAAAATGAAGAGGCTATCTTGACAAGAAACTTATTTGACTGTGACGACAATTAATCAAATAGTTTCTAAATAGAAAGTAAAATTGCAGATAATTCTACAGCTTAGATAAGTTGTGTATCAAAAATTGGTACAATTGGAAAAATAATTGATTATCCATCAAATAAAATGTAATGGCTTGAAAATTCAATTGATAATTTGGTACCGTATTTAAAACATAACCTATCTATATTTCTTTTTTAAAACTCTCCTACAATTTACTTCTTCAATTTTCAAATATTTTTCTGTTCTCTTATTCTTGTCATATTTGTCAAGTGGTTACAACATCTCTTATAAATTCTTCCATCATGCTACTGAGCATGCCACATTCAAAAGTTAAATCAATAGTCTTGGAATTTGTGGTTGGTACCAATTTTCACATTCCAAAACTTTGGGTTAGAATAAATATGTTCTTTGGGTAAGAGGAAATAGGTTGTCAGTTATAATTAAGCATACTGTGAGATGTATTTCATAATATTTTACTATGTCCTAGCTGTAAAAGCTCTTGTCATATAAATGGAATAAAACATTTTGCGGAAGTTTAGTACCTGCAAACCCAACATGCTTGTCAGACGGTTGCTCTGTAAGCTCAATTTTTTAATGCATTTCAAGCCATATAAATTGATAGCTTTGATACGGTTTCGGCCAAGCCACAGCTCTTGAAGATTTGTTAAAGTTTCCAGGTCTTCCATTATCTGATACTCAATTGAAAAAAAAGGATGGCAAAGAAAGAAAAGAAAAATTAACAAACATATAGAACATTTAATTTCAAAGTTAATTCAATATACCAGTAACAGGAGGATTCTGAAACATTTTCACCAGAAAAGGACCATGCCATAGCAATGTACATACACATATATTGACCAAAAAAGGTACCAGAAACTGTCCACCCCTGGTTATAGTACAAACTGAATGACACAAGTATATCAGCACCAATAGAAAGCATCACTCAAAATCCGCCACTGTACCAGTATTGGAAGCACCATTAAGATACCAAGATGAGATTGGAAACTAACCCTGAGTCGATTTGAACCAAGTTCAAGAATTTCCAAGGTATGGAAATGGCCCAACTCTTCCATCTTCATGACTTCGTTTTTTGAGACATATAGCTCCTTTAGTGTCGGAGACACCTTGGAAAGACCCTTCAGAGCTGTTATCTCATTAAAAGAGACATCAAACACTAGGAGACTCTTGAAAATGCTCATATCTGGTATGTTTTTTAGCTTGTTATCCCTCAATACCAGCTCCTGTGGGAAAGAAAACAAGTAAATATGAAAATTGTGGTCCAGCAATGGGGTAGAAAATAGTAAATACTTTCAGGTCCACAACAAGCTGGTATCTACATTTAGAAATGTCTCTATAAGAAAAAACAGCATTTGTTCAGCGAAATTGTCTTTAAACTTTCTTTGGATTATTTCTGGATTGAGTTTTTTTAAAAGAACTCATGAATGTAAAATGTGACCAAAGTAACATAAAAATTCTGAAACTTGGCACCAAACTAGTTGCTGGTGAAAGAAATGATAAATTAATTTTACCATTTTGGTACAATTGTTGAGGTACACCAGGTATAAACAGGTAGACATTTGGTTAAGCATTAAGTTACACCTAAACATGCTGGTATCTACATTTAAAAATGTCTCTATAAGCAAAAACAGCATTTGTTCAGCGAAATTGCCTTTAAACTTTCTTTGGATTATTTCTGGATTGAGTTTTTAAAAGAACTCATGAATGTAAAATGTGACCAAAGTAAACATAAAAATTCTGAAACATGGCACCAAACTAGTTGCTGGTAAAAGATATGATAAATTAATTTTACCATTTTGGTACAATTGTTGAGGTTCACCAGGTATAAACAGGTACACATTCGGTTAAGCATTAAGTTACACCTAAATGGGAATAAAAGCAACACCAGCAAAAAATAAGGGTGAAGATGAAAAACACTAAACTTTTGAGGGGCATATACGAAATACAAAGAATCGTACTCACCTCCATTCCAGAAATTGTAGTCCAGTGCGTGAGGGGCTCGATAGCTTGATCATCGATCAAATTCTGACGCAACGACAACTTTCTAAGATGCAGCAGGAGGGAGAACCGCTCATCGAGCTTGGAGAGGCGGTTGGCGGTGAGATCAATCTCTTCTAGGCTTTCAGGTAAGTCGATCTCAGCAAGGTCATGCAACTGCCAGCTCGTCAGGTCTAGAAACCGCGACTCCTCGATCGGATTGGTTTCCATTTCTGATCGAAGAGGGAGAAGCGCTTTCCTATTACTTTGTTTCCGTTTCCTCGACTTCGAGTTGCTTCTATTCTACACTAGCGCTGAGCTTGATGATTTCCGAAGCAAGCAAGAAAAAGGAAAGACCTTCAAAAAGAGGACAGCATGGTGGCTGTCTGGCTGACTAGTCGGTCCCACAATGGAGATGGGACCGCCACTATTCGTCGACGATATGGGGGAATAGTAAATGGGACCCATTCGGCAGTTAAACCAAACTAGAGGGACTACCCTCATGTGCGGTCCTCGGGAATTTTTTCTTTTAAGGTTGGTCTCATTATAATATTTTTAACAAATCACGTTCTAATTGTATTTTCACGTAGAATCATGAAAAAAACGCAATCCAATTATATATCTTTCGAAATGTATTTTTTCTAAAGTTGTTCGTGTCCAACTAAAATTAAAGGACGCAAGTCTAATATATATCCTTCAGTTCAAACTTAAAAAATTCAAACCTGACCTATGTCCTTTAATTAAGCTAGCAAATAAATTTTTTCATAAGGTTTTCAGATTGTATATAAATGTTCTAATCAAAATTTCATATTAAAAATTATAACTGTTTAAAAATCAAATTTTCAGCTCATCGGTACAGATTTAGAAATATTTCACCCACTACTCATTATATATAATAAATAAACAAAATTATATATATAGTTAAAATTAATTAAAATTATATTTATATTTTTAATTAAAAAATATAAGTTTACTTATTTATATATATAAACAGTTAAAATTATATTTAAAATTATAACCTATCAATAATGAAATGTAAATGTAAATATAATTAATAACTAATCGAATAAAAATAAAAATATAATTTTAACTATTTATATATATAAATAACTAAAATTATATTTCAAATTTTAATTAAAAATATAAGTATAATATTAATTATTTATTATATATAATGAGTAGTGGGACGAAAATTTTCTAAATCTGTTGATAGCTGAAAATTTGATTTTTAAACGATTATAACTTTTGATCGGATGTTTAAATACAATTTAGAAACATCTCGAAAAAGATCTATTTGCTAACTCAATTGAAAGGCGTGAGCTGGACTTGCGTCTTTCAAATTTAAACTGAAAAATATGAGATGAACTTGTACTCTTCAATATTAATTGGACGTAATTAGTTATCGCACATAAAAAATGTACTTTAAAAAATGTGAATTCCGATTATATTATTTTTATGATCTTGCGTGAAAATAAGTTCTCAACGTAATCTTTGATGAAAATATTATGATGGCGCTTTAATAAAAAATTCCCCTGCTAGCAATGGATCCGCATTAGAGGTGGCAGAACCCAACCCGACTCGAGAAACCCGTCCGATCCGTCCAGATCTGATCCGATTTTTTAAAAAAGTCAAACTGATCCGATCTGATCCGAATCCGACCCGACTCGAGATTAAATGACCTTCAATCCAATCGAAATCTATCAACGATTTGAAAAAACACAATATATAAATTGACCCGATCCAACCCAATCCGACCCGATTTCTTCTAAAAAATCAAACTGATCCGACCCATCCGATCCGAACCCAAACCCAAACCGACCCGCTCGAATTACCACCTCTAGTCCGCACCAAGTTTGTACTCCGAAAAAAGAAATGGAGGTATCCTGTGTCAGACAACACGAATTAAACCCTAGTATGTAGAAAGCTCTCCGTTTGTCCATCTTTCTCCTCTCCTCTGTCGTAGCAATGGCGTCGCGCTGCCGGGCTCTCTCCAGACCCGCCTTCTCGTTCCTCAAGTCATGCTCTTCCGCAAAACCCTCCACTCTGTCCTCGAGCTCTCTTCCTCGTGCCTCTCCTTTCTTTATTAGGTAATACCACAGAATCAATTTTACCGTTTCCAATGTTATCCATTCCTGTTACCTGTTATGTTTTATGTTTACGTATGAGCGCACTGGAATTTCCAGTTGAAAATAAGAGTAGTTGTTTCTCAATTTGGCCTTTACATTTCACCGATTGATGCTTTAATACATTTTTAGAGTGAGGCGGGAGATGGTGGTGATGGAATCACTGATGCCATTACATAGTGCGGTTTCATCAGCACGGCTGACATCACGACTGGGGATTGATGCATCAGGGCTTTCCAGGTCACTATCACAGGGTATGCTCTGCCAATCGAACCCGGGAGTCTGATCTCTTTGTCAATTTCTTTGATTTTCCTTCTTCAGTAAGCCACTGGTTCCTCTTGTTTTCTCCGATTTTTTATTTCTTGTGTGATTTTATGGGCAAAGGTTTACATTTTGATACAAAGAATAAGTTGCTTTTCAGTAAGGTATGAGTCATCCAACTTGACAATGGTTACTTTGACAATCTTGACAACAGGGTTTCAAATATATTTGAAAAAAAATTAATACTTGAAACAATATTACAGGTACATTGTTGAACTTATAGATATAGATTGAGTGTTTCAAATTTCATAAAATTTACCCGTCGTTTTATAGTTCATCAAAGGCCAACAAAACTTTATGCAATTTGCAATGATTGCAATATGATAGGTCTCTGATGGACCATTGAATGATACTTAGATTGCATGAAATTGATACATAATCAATCTATAAGTTTAAAAATATGTCCGTTAATTTTTTTTTCGAATTATTTAAAATCCCAGTGTGAAGATTGTCAAGTGACCCCTTCCCTATACCATATTTGTCCCTACATTTATGTACTTAAGAAAATTGATGGAAGTTTTAGCAAACTCATGGGATAATGTTCTCTTAACTGAAGGATTTTTATCTGAAAGTATCAGTTCAAAAAAAAAATTCATGCAGTTTACTCTAAATAAATTTGCTATGTTATTCCGATTCAAACAAATGGTGTCAACTTAGATACTTGCTGCAAGAGAATACAGGTTTTGGTCCTTGAACATTTTGGCACTGATTGGTGCTTGAGCATTCGGCGAAAAAAAATGGTTTATGAACTAGAGAGGAACAGAGTTTTGTCTCTGAATTTTTGTTTGCACTCTCCTTGAAGAACAAACTGAAGGCACACAAACTTCTCTTGAAATAATAAAGTTTGTCCTTCTATGGACTTGACTCTACCATAGAGGTAACGAGATCAAAGTTCCATACAGCATATGGAAGTCAATCTAACGAGATACTACTTATCTTATAGAAGCTAATTCAGACTCAATAACTCAGGACTAACTTGATTTCTCTTAACAGAAGATTAGATGATACATTTTTTTTTCTTGAAGTTCATAGAGCACCTCAGTTATTTTGCAAACCAAGGACCAATTTGGAGCAAAAGAGAGTTCAAAGACCAAATGTTTTATACCAAAAGGCCATATGGAAGTCAATCTAACAAGATACTATTTTTCTTATAGAAGTTGATCCAGACTCAATTACTCAAAAGGACTAACTTGGTTTCTCTTAAGAGAAGATTAGATGATACATTTTTTTTTTGGAAGTTCTTAGAGCACCTTGGTTATTTGTAAGTCCAAGGACCAATTTGGAGCAAAAGAGAGTTCAATGACCAAATGTTTAGGTATTGATTTGTTGCCAATCAAGGTTTTTAGTGATCAAGTTGGGTGGTAATCAAGGTTTAGGGACCAAAAGTCCTAGAACCTGTACATCTATATTTTCTTATCTATGTCCAATAATTGCAAAATTGTGAATTCTTTCTTCAGAAAATTCCTCCACTCGTCGGTCCCTGAACTTAAAAAAAAAAATCGGTCATAATAGTCCTTTACATAGGACTAATTTGTCTATCTTTATAGAAATTCCTTAACCAATTTAGTTATTTTTCAAAGTTCAAGTTTAGATTTGTTAGATACCAGATTCTGTTTTCAAAGTTGCTGGGCCATCTTTCGTTTTTTTTTTTCAAAGACTATTTGATGCAATAGAAGTTTGAAGACTGACATGGTTCCTTGGGATATTTTTTAAGGATCAAAATCTGAACTTACTATTTTTCTTTGTTGCTGTGCTCAACAAAAATGATGTTGCTATAAAGTGCTTTATAGTTGTTAATGGAGTTCTAAGGAACTTGGGATGCTTATTCTCTTCCTAAGTGCCAACCCAACTCACCAAACCACAACTTCAGAAATGAAAACCCTAACATGTAAAGTTAATTCAAACTTGCCTGATGTAAGCCCAGTTTGAAATTTAGTTAGTGAGGCATCCCAAAATGTTTTTTTTGAACAATTAATATTTTGAACCAAGAAATTGTTTTTCCCAAATAATCCTACTCCTGGAAATGTACTTGAGTACTATGCTTTGTTGGTCAATCAAAAATTTTGTGGCAACTGAAATTCTGATTATTTAGGTGAATCATGCATGTTTTCTATATAATCAGGTATATAGTTTAGTTTGATTGAAAGTTTGCTGTTTGTTATTCTTATTTTGCTTTCTCCTTAGAATTTGATATAGATAATTATCTGATATTTTCATTAACGATTTTCTTGTTTCCGTCTTCTAGAAAATGGTCTGAGTGTCCCTCGATAATATGATTGATGTCAGCCAACTATGGAGCCTTCTTCTGCTGTATGACTTGAGGAATCTTGAATAAAATGTTCTTTTAGTCATGTTCATTTAAGTAGGAACTCTGAGCAATTTGTTTTTGTAACGCAAGGGTTTAGTTATGATCTTGCTGTAAGACAAAACTGAGCAAATAGATTTCTTATTTCATTTCTGTATTGCAGAAAACCTGGCAAAAATGTTACTTTTAACCATTTTTGTTTTAGTGCAATTGCTGACGCCCTAAAGTATCATCATTGCTTCATTACCTTTACTTATCACTTTTACTGCATTGAGCTAGATTTAATAAGAGCACAAAGAATTGGAATTAAATTAGGGGGCATTGATCCGTTCCATGCTTTCTAGATATCGAATCTTCATGCTGAGACCAACTTTCGATTTATGGATTTTGAAGATCTTGCTTGTATCATTTTGTAGTTTTCGTCCTTCACTGTTGATTCCTCTGACTTTTTATGTACAAAAGTTTGACATGTTTCTTTTTGTCTGAAAAGTACCAAGCAAAATTTGTTGGTGGTAGAATTCTCGTAGGCGAAAAGACTTGAGCAAATTCAGTTTCGAACGTCCATAAGACCGGGTCAACTATGTTTAAGGATATGGCCATTTACTTATCACCTACGCATTCATCATCTTTCGTACTTCACCTACAAAAATGCTTCATCCATTAACTAAGTTTATTTAATCCAGGAGATTTTGTGGAAATTTGAAACGGAGACTTGAAACCAAAGTTACTTGACAACCCTTTTCCCTTCCCCTCCCGCCATTCTCTCTTGCTCCATTCCAATACGCCACTCAAAGTACCCTTTACTTTTCTTTCTTTTTTTCTCTTCCTTCTAACCATGCACTTCCAATCCTGCCATAACATAACTCAAAGACACCAACATCAGACTCCTCCATTACCCCAAATCAAGGAAGCCCAACGAACATTTCATAAAGGAAACATAAATAATGGAGTCTGTCGGGTCAAACTCCCCACCACGAACCCGAAACCGTTCACGGTCTAACAGCTCAAACCAAGCTGACTCAGCACAAAAAGTTGCTGACCGAATAATACGTGCCCTAGAGCACCAACTGCGCCTTCTGCACCGTGATGGGCACCACTTCTACATCCTTGGCTCGACCGGCAATGTGTACACTGTTTCTCTAGTTGCCACCCCAACATGCACATGCCCTGACCGAGCAAATCCATGCAAACACATTCTATTTGTTCTTCTACGTGTATTAAACTTAACATTCGACGAGGCCTCTGTGTGGCGCAGGTCGATTCAGCCATGTGAGCTCGCACGGTTTTTAGCTATCCCTACTACTTCAGGCGTTCAAGCTGGCCCACGTGCACGTGCAATGTTTCTGAGGCTACTATATGGTCCGAATCAGCAGGGAGGGGCATTAACAGATGTTACAGTGCTAAGGCAGGAAGGTGCAGTGTGCCCAGTTTGTTTAGATGAAATGAGTAACGGTCAGGGAGTTAGGCTGGTTACATGTGGCACGTGTGGGAATTCGGTTCACAGAGAGTGCTTTGACAGGTGGAAAAGGAGTCGGGGTCGTCGTGGGGTCAGCTGTGTTGTCTGCCGGGCCCGGTGGAGAGAAACGAGAGAAGGAGACATGTACGTAAACTTGTCGGTGTATGTTAATGGGGATGATGAGGCAGAGCAAGATAGAGACGAGTTCTGTGCAGGTTGATGATGCATTCATGGATTATTTAGGAGTCTAGTTACTTCTCAGATTGTGCACATTTAATTTGATGTAAATGTAAATAGTTTTTTAGCTAGGAGTTATAATTTGTTCTTAGTTTGACATTGAATAAGATATTAGATAACTGATGTAACCCCCTTTGTAAAGTTTCATTATAATTTAAAATGTTCTTACCTTTCATTCAATGCATCTTTTTATTGCCTTTTCAAACAATTGCAGATCAGTTACATTTGCACCAACCAATTTTTGATCAAACGGTTCTAGCACTACCAGCTTTAGATTTTGAAATTTCTGAAATTCGTTCGCTCTAAATTATTGTTTTTCCCAAACTGGAAATTGATCTTGTAGTCGTGGAAGACCACAAAATTAAAAATGCTGATGGGAACTAGATGGGTAACCGTGTAAGTTAAAACCATGTCCAAGTTAAATTGGCATCTTTGGCAATAGTTGACAAAATCTCGCCTTCATATATATTATATATTAGTTTTGCAACGCGCATATATATTATATATTAGTTTTGTATCCGTGCGTTGCAGCGAACTTTTTTATTTAGATATAGAAAAATATCACATGATAATATATACGTCATTCTAATATGAAAATAATCAATAATTACAAAATCAATTATAAGATCAATTACAAATACTATATCATATATAATCTCATATGATTTCTCTTAACTTTTAATTCTCTTCCTTCTATATGGCAAAAAAATGGAGAGGAATACAAAATAATGGACACTATAGTGTTCGTCTGATTAGTCAAAATTAATGTAAATCATTAAACGAGAGGTATTTTGAGATATAAAAAATTTGAAGGAAATGATAAAAAATAGATCCGTTTAATTCTTAATTGTTTTATATAATAGTATAGATTATACGAGGTCCATGCAAACAGTAGAAAAAAGAATTGTTTCAGCACTTAACTTCTTATAAAGTTAACTACACAACTGCCTATAGTTATTTAATAATACAAAAATGGAAAAGAGAAGACCCCTCTATTCCCAAATCTCGTAACGTGAATTGATCATTCATCCCCTAAAGCAAGTTCCAAGGCATAATCATCCCTCTCCTACGCAACAATAAAACAATATTCAAATTTATTAATTAATTGCATTAGAAAAGGGAGGGGGAGAGTAGAAGAAGAGACTCACAATAGGTCCTCTTGCAAAATATCTTCCAAATTGAAGCCAGTATACCTGAAAAATAATAGTTGACTACTAAATACAAACCAGTGAAAAAAAAAGTGCCTTACAACTGATGGCATTACAAAGTTATGGGTACAAGTCACTGATCAATTATTTAAAAAGAGCTTTAAAACTTACCTCATCTTCATCTTGAGTTTCAACTTCAATATCAGAACAAGCAAAGCCAACACATAGCAATGCATAGCCCTGATAAGAAGATGGTTAGAATTTGAAGTATTCAATTATGTCAGACATAAGTTCTAATTATCCGATTATCCGAAAGCATGGCATGACAAATGAATTACCTTCGCTTTTAGCTCAGCAGATATACCTAGAGCTTCAGGTTGCCTAATTTGGCCTGATTTTATTCTTACCGCACAACTCGTACAACAACCTGACAATATGAAGGACGAAGACAAACAAGTTAATAATAGAAATTTCATATGTAGAATATAACTATGATAAATTAAAACATTGTCAGACATAGTAACAATTAAATAGAAACGTGATTGGTACGAGAAAAATGACCATGACGGCATGCAAAGGGGAGCGTTATGTCTTGTGATTCAGCTGTGTGTAGTATGTACTGGTCCTGGAACATATTATAAGAAATTAATAATGTAAGTAAGATTTTTGGAGAACAAATAATAGGATCAGTGTTAAAATCAGTATAAGGAAGAGAAATTGCAGTGATTGGAGACTCGGTCTGAGTCTTCACATAGAACTGAAATTAAAAACAAATGGGTAGGGGTCGGATCCAGCATGGCAGTAAAATCTGTGCTGAGAATAACAATTGATTGGTACCAACAATTTCAGTTGTATTGTTAGTCTTTCAGTTATTATGAAATTTGGTTTTCACGGCCTCAGTTGAAAACTTAAAATCAACAGAATCCTAAAACAATTTTAGATGATAGAGGACTTAAAGTAAATTCATACCTCAGGCACAATGAATTCATGAGTGACGCCACGCTGGCGGTCGTGCACGGTGACCCGGTGAGTAGCAACCACACCCGAGGAACTGACAGTGGACCCAGGCTCAAACAGCTCCGCCGCTCTAAGAGACGCTCTCGCTCTTTTCAAACATGTTCTGCTCGCAGAACAGCGGTGATGCGCTGCTGGGGACAAACTGGAGACGAAAAGCAGAGCATTTGCCATTTTCTCTGCACACCTTTTTATCGAATCTGAGGGATTCAGCGTCGCTTGGTTCTAGAGAAAATAACAGATAAGCTTCGTTTGGGTCGGGCCAGGATTTCGGATCGGGTTCCTGTTCGGGTCCAATTTGAGTCTAAGCCGTTTCAGGCCTATTAATCGCAAAATCAGATGCTATTTGGGCTCTTTTTTATGAAAGAAAACTAATGGATTCAATGACGAGGAGGTTGTAGTCGTAGATCCCAACGGGTTCATTTGAGAAATTAAGAAATAGATTTAGAACAACGGTAATTTTGGAAGAGTGATAAAATAGTGTATTTTTTGAAAAATGTTAGAAGAATGGTATTTTTGATTTCGGAAGAGCGAAAATATTATTTGATAGTTGTTAATCAGAATAGTTAAAATATGAATAATTATGATACTAACAATGATGATTATGATAATAATAATAATAATAGTAATAATAAAAATGATAATATAATAATATAATAAAATAAGAGGAAATTATCTCTATGCCACTCTAAAGCCTTAAAATTATCAAAATGCCACTCTAAAATTTATTTTTACTCCAATGTCACTCTAAAACCATTTTAATTGTTAAAATGCCACTAATATTTAATATTTCCAATTATACCCATTCCTTCTCTTTTCCCTCCAGCTATTGGTGCCTAGTCTGTCACTATTTGGCTGGCATTTTGTACAGCAATCCACATGGCCAGTGCTTCTGATTGTAACGCATCGCCTGTCGTGATTGTTATAAGTTGAATCTCCTTAATGCAACCACGTTAATCATACCACACTATACTTGTACCAGCAATCCCATGATGCATTTCACACCTCCATTTCAAGCAGAGAGAAGGAGACTAGCCACATTGATGATGCATCTTATTTTCTTTTTATTTATTTTTAATCTATCAGTCTGATTTATTTGTGGGATTTTTTTTTCTTGACAACTCTAGGAACACGAGTTGTTTAAAAATTTGTCACATTGTCTAATAGTTAGTAATCAAATGCTATAAAAATTCTGCAAAATCAACATTGAAATCACTATTAAACCTTATATGATCTAATGGATGATTAAATAACTAATATATATTGTATTGTATTTTTCTGTTATCATATAGGACAAATAGTACTTACTATATATAAGAGTCAATACTAGCTATCTTTTAATTTCTGAATTGCTACTTTGAAGCCTTTCATAGAATTACATTATCTTAATGGCAAAACATTTCACAAAATCCATTATTTGTCTCTCCTCTATCAGCGTAGTCATTGCAACCCCACAATCGCAAATCATTTTTCATGTTCTTTGTTCTCACCTTAAAGCACAACTATGCTTTGAACACTCAGCTCCTCAATTCTGCGCTAAATTACATATGCAAATCTCATTATGTCGACCAAGTCGTTATCTGATTCACGAGCTGGGTCATGGTTCAAATGAAGCACTGAAGATGCTCAATGAAATACTTGATGGTAGGTCTGATGTTGAACTAGATGTGAGGACCTTCGGTTCAATTTTTTTATACATGGGCTTTGTAAAGCTGGTCGTCTGAGCCAATCCTTGGAGGGAAGGGTCCGTAGGTGAGGGAAGAAAGAGGAGAGCAGAAAAGGGAGAGGAATGGGTATAATTGGAAATATTAAATATTGGTGGTATTTTGACAATTAAAATGATTTTGGAGTGGTATTTTGATAATTTTGAGATTTTGAAGTGGCAAATAGATAATTTCCCATAAAATAATGATCATAATTCATAATCATAATAAATAATAATATTCATAATTATAATTGTTACACTAAACATTTTCTTTTGATTTGTCGATTTTCAAAACAGTCTTAAATTTTATAATTTGTCTTGTTTGAGTTTTATGTATGGATTAAAATGTAAATATATTAGTGCACAAGAACCAAGACTAATGATGCTTAAATAACAGAGAAAAATGTTTTTGCCCAGTGAATCGTTATAACGGTTCAATAATCGTTATAACAGTTCATCTCAATACTCAAAAATATTCTAAGGCAGAAAAATTCTCATAGAAACCAGAGTGTATTGTTATGTAACGATTCACTAATCGTTGCAACGATTTATGAAACGTATAACGATTCAGTGAATCGTTATAACGTTTCAGCTCAATTAGATCCAACGGTTATTCTTTCTAAGTCGTTATAACGATTCGCAAATCGTTATAACGGTTCAGGCCGAAAATAGTTTTCTTCATCTGTTTCAGAAGATCTATTTTAAAAGGATCACCTCTCTCACTGATTATTATCTGATCCATCTAGCTAAATCATTACTCCAAAGAGTTTACTAGCCATATACAAAGTAAGAGATATAATTCAAGAGATAGAAACACTCAATTAGCCAAATTCTTGTTTAAGCTCAATCTAGTTTCTCTCTATTCTTCCAACTTGATCCTTCGTGATTTTCTTTCAATTGTTGGAGGTTGAGAGTCCCTGAGACGTAGGTATTTTTAAGGTTTGAACTATGTTACATCTTGTGTTCTTGTTTAATTTTTTCTTTTCTTTTCTCACATTTCTTTGATTGCTATATTCTTGTGAGAATTGAATCGAATTGAATTGTATTCCGCTGTCATTACACTTGAACACTAAGCCCCAAATCGGTTTATACATTTCTACCTTAGGTTATTTATATTCTTGCACTATTTTGACCTTTAATACCACCATCATAGGTCTATCAATAATCATAATAATATAATAGAAATATAAACATAATCATACTATAATAATATAATAATAAAAAATATAACTATAATCATAATCATAATAATATAATAATAAATAATCATAATTCTAATAATATAATCATAATATAATAATAATAATAATAATAATAATAAAAAAAAAAATTATAATCATAATAATATAATAATAATAATAGATAATTATAATCATAATCATAATCATAATAATATATTAATAATATAATAATAATTGAATTATAATAATAATAATCATAATAATATAATATAAAATAATCATAATCATAATAATATAATAATATAATACTAAAATAATAATTATTATAATATAATAATAATTAATAATAACAAAATTAATTATATAATAATAATACTAACATGTTAATATAATAATATGTTAATATAATAATAATAATAAAAATAATAATAATAATAATAAAATAATCATCATATTAATATAATAATAAATCATAATCATAATATAATAATATAATACAACATAATCAAATAATAATTGCTATTCCGGCGAGATCTAATCTGGTATACCACTTATTACTTGGTATACTGAATTAGCACTCTTCTACTTAGTCTAAAAGTCATTTGGTAAATTAATTCATTGGAATAACTATTATATTCTAACTTTTTACTATTTCATCAAATGTCAAACAAACCGAGTTTAGTTCGTTTTCTTTTTAATAAAAAATACAGAACGAGAACTGATAACTGATAAGGTATTACTGCAATAGAATTTGTAATTTAACTGAGTTGTTTTGGATAGGCTGAAACCATTATTTTAAATTTAACAGAGATGACAACGAGTTTAGTTCGTTTTCTTTTAATTAAAAAGAGAGAACTAGAACTGATAACTCATAAGGCATTCCTGCAATAGAATTTGCCATTATTTTAAAGTTAACAGAGAGCAGGGTCACAGGACAGAAAAAAGAAACTGCTTACTACAAGATCAGATATTTTCTCTGACAACGAACAGATGTTTTAAGCCATGTAATTTCCTGAAAATACTTAAGGAGAAGGATCGGTTGACAGTGGGTTATTTTGACAATCTTAACAATGAATCTCTAAATAAATATACAAAAAAATTTAAAAATAGAAAAAAGTTTATAAATGTGTTTTCTACGTTTAGAT
This sequence comes from Schoenoplectus tabernaemontani, assembly GCA_037127355.1. Classification (NCBI taxonomy): domain Eukaryota; kingdom Viridiplantae; phylum Streptophyta; class Magnoliopsida; order Poales; family Cyperaceae; genus Schoenoplectus; species Schoenoplectus tabernaemontani. The sequence goes on from CM073740.1 coordinate 13,560,336, forward strand.
CGATAGTCATTTAAATTTCATACAATTTTATTATCATTTGATAGTCCATCAAAAATCATCAAATTTTCATATAATTTACAACGATTTCAAATTAACAGTCTTTAATGAACTATTAAACGATAATGAAATTATATAAAATTTAAATGACCATCGATTTAAAAGTACAAGAACACATTTATATTATTTTTATTTTTAAATTTTTTTTGTATTCATTTAGAAATTCATCATCAAAGTTATTAAAATAACCCATGTAAATGAATCTCCACTCATACTTAAATACGATGGCCATTTTTCAGCATTTTCTCTAACAACTGAAGTACATAAAATAAGCTTGAAGTCTCGGTTTTACCATTTTAGGTCTTGAAGCACATTATGAAGACTTTTTGACTCATTTGAGGCCAATATAAAGGTAATTTTAAGGGGAAAAAATAATCAGGGAAAATTTTGCAAATGATTTATTCCTCTCAAACATACTAATAACGGAATACAGCACGAGTCACATACCAATATGGTGTTGGCAAATTGAACAAACTAAAAATTGAATAAAATTGGAAAATTAACAACAATCATCTTCCAGTCCCATCAAACTACCAAAGCCTTTACCTAATATTTACCTCACTATGTAGTTTTCCTATTCGGAAGCTGTATTATCCTGAGTCACACCAGCATCACCACCAGTTTTTGTCTCCCCAACAGCATCCTCAGAATTTTCCTCCTTTTGAATTTCTTCAGTCTTGTTTGATTCTAACTCCTTTAAATTCAGACCATTACTGTTTTGATTTTCTGAATTCCACTCATTTCCCCCCTCGTTTTGCATCTCAGTATTTCTGTTCTCGCTGTTTTCAGAGTTAGGGTTTGCACCTTCTCCAGAAACTGTGCTTTCTTCAACCTTTATTTCACTATATAGGTTTTCATGGATCTGGGCCCCACCAGTTTCTGCCTCAGCAGTCTTGTCTTCATGGGACGCACTTTCAGACCCGTCAGTACTGCTCTCATTTTGTACTTCTAATGCATTTTTTTCTCCAGCTATATTCTCGTCATTCTGCACCTCCTGCTTATCATTATTGCCATTTGAATCATCTCCACTTCCTTTCTGATAATTTTCCTCTTGTGTAACGTCACCAGTTGTGCTTTCATCAGTTTGCACCTTGGTCTTATCATTTTCTTCATTCCCATTTTGATTATTTTCTCCATTTTGAATATAGCTTGTTTTATTCTCATCAGTTTGCACCTCCAGCTGATCATTCTCTCCATTTCCAGTCATACTAGTTTCTCCATTTTGGACATCTCCACTTGTATTCACATCAGTTTCTGCTTGAGATTTATCATTTTCTCCATTTGAATCACCAGCATTTCCATCCTCATTATTTTGAACCACCAGCTGACTATTTTCTTCAGTTAAAACTTCTATATCCCCATTCTCGTCGGTTTGTGCCTCCATCTTATGATACTCTCCATTTGAGACATCATCACCATTAGAGCCAGAATTAATTTCACCACCATTAACCTTATTTTCATGAGATTTGTCATTTTCTTCACTTACAGAAAAATTCTTCTCTCCATCCCCATTTGTTTCTCCATTATCAAACTGACCAGACACTTCTTCAATTCCACCCTGCGCTTTATCATCATTTGCATTTGCCTGTTCCACATTCCTTACTCGATTCTGATCAAAATCAATTTCTTCAACCCCTTCATCAATTCTATTATTACCATCATTACTGTTATTATCATTCCCCTCATCTTGTCTCTGATCAGAATCACTACTCACGACCACATTGGTAATTTCAGGGTCCTGATCAAAAGATGCACCTGCTCTCTCCTTGCGGCCGAAGAAATTTCCCTCTCCATTTCCTTTCCCAATGATTTCAGCGTTCAATGCATAATGTCTCTTCTTATCATACGTATGCTTCATTTGGTAGAGAAGCCAAACAGCCACACAAATAATCAGGGTTGTTTGAAGGGTTCTCTTTATTTTAGAATATCTACTTCTTGTGCTCCGGCTATTTGTGTGATGCAACATTTTGGACCAACTTTCTGAAGATAAATAAAGAAAAACAATTCAATTATTGGTCTTCTATAATCTTTTAGTTTGTCAGTAAATTTTAAAAACCAGGTAAAAGTCCCTGCTTATCTGCTATGATTAAATGCTGATATTGGTAATACAAATTATACTAATTCTACTCTTATTCTTCTTCTTATTTTCCAATTCTTGGATTTGCAGTGTTCTAATTTGAAATAATTTGACAAAACTAAGAGTGTACCCAAATTCCAGGCAAGAAGAAACAAAAAGCAGCATGCTGATCAGTTGGTGTGTTGGTAATATGAAACAAGCTTGCTACTTTATTGGTACTGTTACTGGCATACACTAGTAATACAATTTTCTCCTAGCGAAATTAAAATTGATAATACACTACAACCTATGCACTGTGAAAGAAAAGGTGCAGGTGCCAAATTGCACAGAAGCAAAGAGTTTAGAGACTAAATTTACAAATGGCAATAACATATCCCAATTAAGAACTTCCAGTTATAAACATTTCCTAGAAGAAGAAATTCGAGGCCTTTACTAGTTTGCTCCGTAATTCCAGTTCAAACTTCACAGAATGGTTCTTATCCACAAACCTGTGGTTGTTTGATAGGAAAACAAATCTGAAAACATTTACACGAAACTTCGATTGGTTAACTGAAGAAAGAAAACTGAATCAAGCGGGAAGATAAATCCTCAACTCTCTAGATTTGAATCTACTTACGACCCTAAAGATCTAAGAAAAACAACTCATTCCACGAACCTTCAAAGAAAACAAACTCTTTACACGAATATTCAAAGAAGAACAAAAATCAGTAAAGCACTTTATCCTAATCGCAAGAAATCGGACAATGTAGCACGATAAGAGAAGAGATTAGGAAATTCTGATAGAAAAAGAGAGCATACCTTTCGACGAGTGAAGTGCGCACTGTTCTTGATCCAGAGAGAGAAAGTGAGAGAGTACTACAAGTACTAGAAAAGAGATGGTAGAGAGATCAGGTCGTTTTCGTGGTTAGGCTATTTTGGTAAATAAAGATAAAGAAGTAAAGAAAATAGAGAATATAAATAAGAGATCCAGGTCTATTGCTCGTACTTTTGTCCAAAGACTCTTGTCGAGTAATGTTTAAGTATTAAATCGCTTTTATTTTGGGGGTCAAGATCCAAATAAATGAGAGAGTTTCGCCTCTGTTGTGGGTTTTATTGGGTGCTCTATAACAAATCATTGGGCTGTACGGTTTCTTCAATGGTCGTCGGAGGATCCCAATCTGCTGCTGTCATCCAATCCAGACGGTCCATCTTAAAATCAACGATTACAATTTAATTTTTAAGAGGATTTTTTTAAAATTTATTTTGTAGGACTCGTCATTCATAGACAGTAGCGGACTCCAGCCGATACCAAGAGAGAGCCATCATACTACAGATAATTATATGAATAAAAAACATTATTAAAATAATATACATAATAATGTTAAATTTCCGTTTGTGAATTTTGAACAACTTTGTAAATCAATATATATGATTAAGAGGGGCTTTATGTCTTCAAAGGAGTATTTTTTTTAGAAGAGGGGATCATTTATGGACCCAAACTAAAGTTAAGCCTAAAAATAAGTAACTCATTATATATTTTCAGAATTTAAGGGCGTGTCATGGCCCAAATGAGCAATAAGAAGCTATGTCACTGTTCATAGGCTCATTAGCAGTAAATGTGTTTTCGTAGTCGATTTTTTTGCAAACTGCGTAATTTTATAATTTTATATTTTTTTCTATCTATATCTAATTGTTATAACATGCAAATTAATGACTATTTATTTAATTGTTATATTAGAATTAGATAGACTGATGTCAATGTCATCTTTCAGTGTTCAATCACATTTGAATCCATAACTTTTATGATAGGACAATGTCATTGTTCATCTGTGCTGAACACTATGTTCCAAAGTAGTGATTAACAACATAAAATTATGAACTTATGCTAGAAATTATACTAAAAAAGACTATATTTATCACGCAAAGTAATGATTAATAACACAAAATTATGAACTTATGATAGAAATTGTGCTAAAAAAGACTATTTATCCTTGCGTGATAATATGTAGAGGTGCACTTTTTTCAGGGTACGGCAGGATTTTCATACAAGAGATTTCCTTATTTTGTAGAGCTTTGCTGTTAATCATTACTTCGAAGATAATTTTTGTGATATTGAAGGCGTAAACTATATAAAAAGTAAAAGAACAAACTACTAAAAAACGTAATAAATATCAGCTACATATTGAATGGCATTATGATACCAAATTATTGACAAGAAAACATTTTAGGAATAGTTAATTAGGTGGGTATAGATTTATGACTTTTATTATTATATTGAGGACAGTGATTTTATGGCATGCAATCTCCGTCATTAAATTCGAACTTAATGGACACGATGCTATTTGATTTTTTAGAAGGATTTTTAAAGTCATAAAAACTTGTTGATAAATAGTTTTAGATTGCGTGTCATTAATTTTATGACATAAACACTTCAACTGCATATGAATTTGCGATGACTATAAAGTAAGAGCTGGAGCCACTCTTTGAAGGGGGATGATCCCTGGGCAATTTTTATTAAAATACGTTTGAGTTTTAAAAAAATATGTGTTATAATATGTCCTACTGAAAAATATTTTCAAAAATATGTCTCCAAAACTATATTTACACTATAAGAAAATTATAAAATATACATTTAATTTTGAAAATAATTATAATTATAATTTATATTTTCAAGACTCCTTAATTGAAAACCTGACTCAGCCCACTATTTTGACTTACTGAAAAAGTAAAAGAAAATGTGGTTAATTTCTCAAAAAATAAAAAATAAAAGGTGGGGGTAGGTCGCTTCCAACTGTAAGTTAGCAAGTCAAATTATCGCCCCTACTCCACCAGCTAATTGTAAGCATCAAGGTTTGGAAAACCTCATTTCGTTTCGTGCTAATCCATATAAAAATTATATTGGTTTAATGTAATCTTGAGGTTCGGTTTTTCGTTTATATGCGCTTACCCTTCTTGATATTTGAGGCTAAAATTTTACTTAAATTAAACATCTGGTTGGTATGGATATGATGCCACTCTATATATAATGCGAGCTACTTATGGTCAGTAGCGAAGTTTTGTGCATTTATTTTAGCCCCCACTTATTTAAAAAACTTAATAAATAAATAAGTAGTAGTTTACATAAATTATTGTATAATATATGGATCAGCCCCTTTAATTTTGATTAATTGAAATTGAAGCTCCGCTACTGCCTTATGATGTTATATTGGTCATGAAAAGTATTATGTTTAAACTTTGTACGAATTTTAGATTATGATTTACTTGTTAGCATCACAATAATTAAAAGACAAAGGATCCGGTGCCACTAATTTTAGTGACATTTGATGTTATCGACTTTTTTTTAATTTAATATTCAAAATTTGGATCCAAACTATTTATCTTGTTCATTTTATGATAGATGTATGTTTATAAAATTTCATGATTTTTGAAGATCATTTTGTGCTAGGTCAAATGATAACAAAATGAGAGAATCTAATTAACTATGATTGTTTTACTCAAAAAATAATAATTATAATTGATAAGTATTATGCACTCATTTCATACACCATTTGATCTAGTATAAACTAATCTCCAAAAATTATGAAATTTTATGAGTATAAATTTATCATAAAAATTAATGAGAAAAATATTTTTGATTAAAAAATTGAGTACTAAATTGTAAAATATAAATTAAAAAGTAAGTTGGTGGTATCAAATATTACTAAAACTAATTGTACTGGATCATTTTTCATAATTAAAAAAAATTAGCATGCACTATAGTCTGACCGCTTTTTCTTCTGAGTATACGAAAATCAAATTTATTTGAAAACTGATTAAATACATTTTCGAAAATGAATAAAATATAGTTTTTTTGGTAATTTAAGTACACTTTTTATCAAATTCTATGTAACTTTAAATTGTTTGGTTGTCATTCAACTGTCTCCAAGTTGAACAATAACTGTTCAAGCAGCTTGATATAAGTTGCACAAGTTTCAGTACACCATATGTAAAGAAAAACTATTTCATGAAAGGATGGATTACTAAAAAAAAAAGTTTCTTCCTTTTCTTTTGATCTTTTGTTTTCTTGAAATGTGTTAGAATAATGTTCAGATTTCTCTAATAGACTTATTATATTCATGATATCTGAAAATAGTTTCACGTTGGTAACCATTGTTCCCTGCCTAATCAGAAAGAAAAGGGTGGCAAAAAAAAAACGAACAAACTTCGAACTATAATATCCCTTGAATCATTGAAAATGCCCACAAAATTTCAGATAAAAAAAATGCTCCCAATTTGCGCGCCTCAGTGGTCGTGCAATTCCAATAAATTATCGGGCCTTATTCTAACCCAATTTCTAAGGAAGGCCCATACCCGGATTTAAGCCCAACAAACTTCGAACTATGATTGAATTTAAGATTTCAGTACGAGTATGTTTCCATTTTTTTAATTGATTGTGAGACACAAATAACAAGGGATTGGGATTTGGGAGCCAATAGTTCAAATTGGAAATTGCTATATGATCGGTGTCTCCAATTTCGGAAAAATATTATTAATAATTTATATTGTACCAATGGAAAACGCCCAAAAAAAGTATACTCCACTTAACCAATTACTGAGTCCCGCAGTGGAATATTAGATCTTTGGCAAGAAGAATGTGAAATGAAATATGTTAATTATTTGAGTGGTTGATAAGTAATTATTAGATAGTGATACATCTAATTAATTATATGAAAATGACAGAAAATTGGCGTTTTTAATTAGTCAACAATTTTCAGATTTTGGCACTATCTAAAGACTATATATAACTTAGTTATAGATATTCAAAAAAATAATTTCAATAAAGTAATATTTAGGTACTGGAGGATATAACTTTATATGAAACAAATCCTCCCAAAAGAACCATTATCAACAAATCCTCCAGTACCTAAAGAATTTTTTTAATCCAAATAGAGTTACTTCAATTCTTCAAGTTTTGCCATGTTATATGTGTTATGGATGAAGTTGTCGCTTTTATAAAATATTTTGCACAATTAATTATTTTTTGTATATTGCAAGTTGCTTCTTTTTCTCGACAATGCGCATCGATTCGCATATTGTCTCCAAAGATGAAACCAACCAACAATCTTCAACCTAACCTCAAAGCCAATGAAGTGACTCTTAATCAATAAAATATATTTTATAATGTGAATAGCATATACAATTGAGAAAATAAAATATTACAAAAGGCTAAAAGAATGTACAACTTAACGCTCGCATAGGACAAATAAGGTCAGATATCATCTTATATTGCCTTTATTATACCAATAATTATCCCACACATAAAATTTCAATATTATAAGAACTATCTGAAAATCTCAAATAATGATCCAAGGATAGATATTCAGTTGCTTAGTCAGAACAAGGTGATGCTTATCTAATTGTAGCCCGGGTTTGTACACCCAATTAAAAGACATAAAAAACGCTTAAAGGCAATTATATTTTGTTTACTTAAACACTCACACTCACACTCGCACTTTTTTTTTTCTTTTTCCTTTTTTGGTTTGCAATGATGGGAATAGCATTGATTGGCCTTGTATTGGTCCCTTCTTTTTCCTCCTTTTGTTAAGCTTTAAGCGGATAAGCACAAGGCCTGATGTTTGCATATTCCCATCAACTCATCATAATAATTACAAAAAACATGTTGCGTGCTAAGAAAAAAAAAAGAAATATGTTTAGAAGAGCTGCAAAAAAAAATGTATATTGCATCATACATGATATTTGAATTAAATATGTATTATATTATATTATATTATATTCTTTTTGTAAAAAGTCGGTTCGCAAATCGCAATTCTTGTCAGAGTGTCATGTCACAATTTAGGATGATGTACAACACGGATTTCTATAGAAGAGAGGTTACACAATATCCAAAAAGCAAAAAACAACCGCAAATAGCAATTGTGAGTTTTTGGAATTTAGATCCACTTTAATTAATTCCAAACAGTTTAAAAATCAAATCGGACTCACTTAATTTAGATCAACAGGACTATGAAAAAGTCTAAATATGAATTTTGATGTATAAAATTTTATTATTATTAAATTAGAATCGTTAATCTCTAATCGAATGATTAGATCAAAAATATTCTATTTAAAGAGTTTTTTTTCTTCAGAGGATGTCGTTCTAGCCAACGATGTCTAGCGCAATTGATTAAGACGTTATCTTGATCTCAAGGAATTAGAGGTGTGAGTGTGGTGTGTGTGGAGCCTAACATATTCAAAAATAATAATAATGATAATAACGAAGACAAATTGCTGTAAAAAAATTTATGGCAGCAGAAGTGAAGCGTTGAACCAGATCTTTTGTGGCACTACGTTGCTATTCTCCTAATCCCATTCTAAAACATATGCGCTACATAAATTTTCCAAGAGGATATGAATTTAGAAAAAGGGGTCAATGAGATAATATTTTAGAAATTCATAATAGGGCACTTTTAATTTTTAAAGTGCTACTTTAGTAATTTTTAAACATGGTGCTACTTTCCAATTTCCACCCCCAACCACCGGCTACTTCACAGTGGAGGAACATGCAACTTGCCCACAATCATTTTTTTTTTAAATTGAACGCCCCTCAGACCTCAGTGGAGGAACACGGCAACAACCACAGTTTTGTTTCCTATTATGATATATTTCTTTAATTATTTTTTGTTTATGAAACTTGGGCCTTATATGTGTTTAATTTATACAATCAACAAATTGTCCTCACAACCAAGACAAAAGAAAATTATATATCATTGTGAGTGCATGTATGTTACATCTTCACGTGCACTTTGTATGAATAAATGATCCTGATTGTATTCACTAGCGGAGCTCTTACACAAAATCAAGAGGGGGCCAATAAAAATTATCTATATCAAAGACAATGAATTAATTTTTGAACCAATCACTATTTAGACTTAAGACTTTTTATGGTTATCACTTATTAAAGGGGGCTCAACAATAGAAATAACTAAAAATATAAAGATGTGCTATGTATTTCAAAATTTCAAGTTGCACAAATGAAGCTCCGCCTCTGATTGTATTGCTCTTACTTAACAAGAAAGGAAAGACAATTTTGGTCTTAAAACTCTTAATGAATTACCAAGTTGCACAAACTCAGTATCAAATCACATCCACCGAGTCTGTACCAGTCACTGTCGTTCCCCATTCCAATGGGCAACAGAGACAGCATTATTGCTCCTTTCTTACCTCTTGTAAGTTGTAGCAGTATGAGATTTAGTGCTCTAAACAGTTAATTCTGACAGGCATAGTATGCACAGGTTTCTGTTTAATCGAGGCATGTCTCTTCATTTCTGTGGGCTGCACCTTAGCATGCAAATTTTGTAACAAAAACAATAAATGACATGCATGTATCTGTTACTTTTTCAAAGGAAAAGTAATATCTGCTATAATAAAGGATCGTTTTGGTGCACAAAAATTAAACACAGTACTACTCAACACGTATCTCTCTTTTGTGCTTGTCTACTGAGGTTGGATTAGAACAAAATTTCATTGGTATTTGGTAAGTGGTAATTATTTGTCCAAAATTTATGGAATAAAATAAAGAAGGTGTAAAATGAAAGGCTGGTGTACACGTTGCATTGATATGGGCCCAGGGCCCTGGGCCCTGGCCCATTTTATATAAATCAATAGTATCCAATACTTCATAAATCGATCCACATTGACATTGTAGTAAAATCAATTTAAACATGTTTTAAGGAGGTCAAAATTAAGAAAATCGGAATTTGGTTTGATAATGAAGATAAACAATGTTTTTTTTTGGAGAGATTGTATATTCGAAATCCCGCATTCATTAAATTCTTTATAAATAATTAAAACTGAAAATCTTGGCTCTATGTTTATTTAAACCGACCTCGGAAAAGAAGAATAAATTAATCAATTGATAAATGAAAAAGAAAAAGAAAGAAAAAAGAAAGAACAGAAAGTTATGGTGATCAGGAGTTCAAAACCTCCTTATCTTTTATGTTTTATATATATTGCTTGAAAACAAAACAAAAAAAGGAATAGATGCTGAAAAAGACGAGTTTTTTTTTCAAAATCGTTTTAAAACATAAGGACCTTTTCTTGTATTTTTTTTTTCTTTTCTTTACTCCTTTTAATTTCATCTTGTTATCTTTATGTAACCGCTAGATCCAACTTGTGATCTTCATATATAAAATTTGAGAGGTTCATCCTCATTTTTTCTCAAGAAAACAATAGTAATTTCATTTAATTTTCAAGTTAGCAAAACCATTTTCCTGATATAAACTAGATTTATGGAGTTACCTGGCCGATTAATCAGCATGTCATTGGTTGCTACATTATGACCATAATTATCAGGAAAAATATACAAAATTATAGAACAATCAAGCATCGAGGCCGAGCCAATCATTTAAAGTATATAATGTTCCGAATTTAATGGAGATCTATCGATCAGTGGCAAACCCTGAAGGGCTTCTGGTAGTTTCTTTGTCAACATCAATTAAATACACTTAAGACACGCCTCACAAGTATCATTGCATGTCTGCATTCATAGGGCCCTTTTTCCTCCACAATTTCCACTTCAAGCATAGGAGAAATGAAAGAAACATCTATGTAATATGCGTGGATGTAGTTTTTTAAACACAATTTTATTTTTATGTAAGTAAGGAATGGGATTTTTTAGATTGTTGTGCAAGCAATTTTTATGTAACAATGGATCTGAGATGGGGCATTTAGCATTAATACCGTATTCATTTTCCGAAATTAATTCATTGATAACGAGCCACTACTTTTCCGTTACTGTAATTGATCGCCTTTTCAATTAAATCCACTAATTAGTATGCATGCATGCTAATCCTAGTACCACTAATAAAACTTTTTTTATTAATTAAACAAATATAATTTTTGTATTGCTATGCCTATTTTTCACCGAAAATTAGGATAATATATATATAGCAGCATTTTTAAAAAAAAATCCGTTACTGTGTTTTTTGGTGATATACAGGAAACAATTAATTTAATCCTTAAAATGGCACATCTGGTGGGTCTCATTGCAAAATTTCCCTTCACATCACAAAGAAATTAATTAATAGTCCTCACCATCTACACTTTAAATACCACCACCCTCTTCCCTTCTCGAACTCATAGCATTACTTCTCTTTCAGAAAGGAAACCCCTCCTCCCATCAAAGCAAATAAAAGGAATTTCACAACACAAATGGAGCAATCTTCAATTGTAGCAAAGCGTTTATGGCAAATTGTACGCGCCGTCTTCTACATGTTACGTGTGCGCGGTATCTCTAAAAAGAAATTTATGCTCGACTTCCACCTCTTTCTTGACCGCGGCAAACTTGCCGGTAAATCATTCATCTACCACCTCACTCACCACCATCACCGCAACAACTCCCGTGAAGTGGAGTTCAATCGTAGCAACCCTTTATTCCATCTTGCAAAGAGGAAAGCAAACAAACAATACTACCATGACCAGAATAACTATTTTCACAATTTTGATGTCAAGGAGATTGCCAAAGCACTTGAAGCTCTAAATGGAAGTGAGTCGCCATATGTTGAGTCACCATATGTTGAGTCGCCAGTATGGAGCATCGGTAAAAGCCCGGCACCAATGACACGTCAGTTGAGGATTACTGATTCTCCTTTTCCTTTCATAGAGGAAGAAGATGGAGACATGAATAAGGAGATAGACATGGAAGCTGAAGAATTTATCCGAAAATTCTACGAGCAACTCCGGTCTCAGCAAAGTATGCCGGCTACGCCGGTCTGCAAACTCCGGGTTTAGATATATAGGTTTTCTCACTTGTATAGTGCATGTACTCAAATCATGGGCAGTTACATATATAACTTGTTACTTCTAGTGTTATTTTTTTTTTGTTGGTATGTTTTTGGGTCACCTTTTTTCACTCCCTAGCTTCAGTTTCACTTGCAAAATTAGATCCTTTTCTGGTGAATTTCAAGGGAGATTGTAACGGATATATATATATATATACTTCTAGAATTGTTGGTTGAGACTAGAGACCCGTTAATTTTCTTTGTATATAGATCAAAATATAATGCTATGAATTAATCAGGAACTTTTATGTAATTAGGTTTTGATTTGATTACATGATTGCCGACCGCTACTATATATTATAAATAAATGAAAATTTCTAGACTTTTTAGATGATATTAAATATAGTAATGACAAATGGCGGCATAGAGGTGGCATGTATATGTGGGATGTGTTGGTAAAATATGGAATCATATTTAATGCTTTTTCATTTCAGATCGTACAGACAATTTTCAAAATTAATTACTGATCTCTTTCCTGATTCATTTATCAGTTGGGTTGAGTAATTATTTTTGCAACCCAGAGAGATTATGTTAATCTTTCAACTTCAAAATTGTTCAGATATAGTAGCCAATCACGCACAGTAAGAATTTGTTTTTCATCATAGGAAATTGAACCTGCCCATAAGCATTCGGCATTAATTCCCATTATCAATATTTAATCTAAGATAATTAATTGATCTTTGCACTAACAACTTTTAATTGAGCAAGAAATTAAATGCCTTTTCAATTCACTTTTAATCCCACCTCTCTCTCATAAATATATCCTTACTCCTTATTCCTTATAAAAAATATAAGGAGCTTGGCCAAGAAAATCGGAATAATCTATGAAAAAAATGAACAGTTGATGAAGTGATATATTTCATCTCCGTCATTTAATATAAATAATAGAATTTAAAAATAAACTATTTACTATACAACTTTTTATATAAAAAAATATTATGTTTTCTAAATCATATTTTGTTAAATAATATTTTTTATAAATTTAAGAGTTTTTATAATTAATTTAGAAATAAATTATATTTAAGTAAAATATATTATTTATTTATTTATGATAAAATTAGTGCTAGACATAAATACTTTAAATTTAAGAGGGTCCGTGCTAGTTCAAATAATTAATAAGAAAACCTTCATTCATGTCAATGTCCAATTGATCGACTAATTTTGCGACAAATGTACTCTTACATATATGTTTTTAATAAATGATCCCCATAACTATCTAACCTCAATAATTAGTTAAAGCTGGATTAAAGGCTTTTGCAAATCACCTTCAGTCCCAACTTTCTCACAAAATGGAACCCACATGTCAAAACACGGTTTTAACAAATCTCTGTGTAATCATATTTGCGGCACTCAACTTTGTGAGATTTTGATTTTTCACATAAGGTTGAAATCACGTTTATCACGTTTTGATACATCTCTACTATTATTAGGTAAAAGACTAAAGGTTCCATATATTTGTGAGTGTTCCAAACATTAATCATATAACTTTCAACATATTCTATTTAAGTGTACGTATCTAGCTCCGATTTAATCATTTCATACTGATGTGGATGAACCACCATCACATATTTTCTCCTTATTTTTAGTTTTTAGTTTTTTTTTTTGCTTTTATTTATTTTATTTTCCTGAAACTAGTTTCTCTTCCTCCTTTTTTAGGCTCTGATACGGTATGTATTTAAGTTTGTTTGCATTGCTCTTTAACTTTAGTGTATGATATTATTTAATTAAAACGTACTAATTCCTACTTCCCTACCAAACTAATTTAACTGAATATTCTTTCACATTTATGAACTATTTAGTATTGTAATATTTCATTAATCTATAATAATCAATCTTTGTTGAATATTGAAAACTATTTTTTTTCTCTTACCTCATAATTAGTATTAAACTATCTGAAAAGATTAAAAGGTTCAACATACATACGCCTGATAAAATCTAGACCAAAATGAGATAACTCATTTGACAACACAACGAAATTACTATACTAATGCTAGGTTGTAACTCGGATTTCACCTCGACAATTTAGTGCTTAAATATATAATTAGCAATATAAATTTTAAATATATTTAATAAAATTTTACATTAAAAAATTTAGACACAATATTTTTAAATGCTAACTAATAATAATAATTATAATATAATAATATAATTAAATATATGATAATATATAAAGAATTATATAAAAATTAGATCATTTTAAGAGTTAAATTTCACCTTAAGTATAATAAACACATTAATGGTGGAAAAAAATAATGAACTCGGGTCCAGTATATAGATGAAAATATTTAACCAAAATTAATGGTGGAAAAAAATAATGATGTGACATACTTAACGTATAAACTTAACCCTCTTTAGGTATTAAGAATTAAGAATTATCTCCATCAGTAAGTAATTTCTAACATTCTATATTTTAAAGATAATAAAAATTGAGAACGAAAACAGAGCTTTGCTACTAATATGTTTTACATTAACGAGTTTGTAGATGGTAGCTGCTAAACCACAAGCTGAAGATTTTAGCAGAGCTTTGTTGATTTTAATCCACAAGTTGAAGATTTTAGCAGCTACCTATAAATGTTCAGCTTGCGGTTTAAAATCAACAATAAAATAATGGTACTTCACATGCCTTTGTTCGCCTACACTTGCATACATCCACTGAATTAAAATATATAAAAGATCGTACCTTCTAAATATTAGTCAAATTAAAGATAATTAATGTACATATGATAAAACCAACAATTTATATGCGGACATTATTGATAAAGCGTATATAATCAAAATGTGGTGGGAACCGTTGCCTTTGGAACTCGGTTGCTCTGTTTTTAAATTTAGGCCACAAATGGTTAACAAATTAAATTGCTCATAAATATTAGACTTTAGGGTACTTTCGATGCATTTAATTATTTAGATATGATTTTATAATAAAACAGAATATCAAATTTTGATAGTCAAAACAGGTATATATCGGATACGGAAATACATATCATGTACGTACTGTTGGTAATTGGTACGAATTATTTGTGCTATTCATGTAAATATATGGTAATTGGCAGCGCATGGAAACTGGAGAAGTGCAGCTGCATAGGTCCACAGACACTTGTCGCCAGAAATTCAACTAGACACTTGAAAGTTGAAACTTGAAGCTTTTGATTGCTAAAGGGAACAGATATATATACAGTTTTAATTATATATATAGAGAGAGAGTGTGTGTGTGTGAATGGTGTTTCGCGAATCACAAAAATTTTTGTGATTAGTATCCGTATCTCGAATTTGAAAGTTTAAATAGTCGATCTAAATCATTGAACATGATCTTCATATTGAATTATATTTGGAGATCAAAATTTATATTTTTTTGAAAAAATTTTTTTACTATTTTTTAGATGTGTACAAAATCACTAGTTTTGGTTGGTGCAGAAATTATTAGATTAGCAAACTTTGTACCCATTTAAAAAATATAAAAAAATAAAAATAAAAAATATATAAAATTTGATCTTCGACGATATTTCAATATGAAAATGATGATCAACGATTTGGATCTGCCGTTTGAACTTTTAAATTCAAGATACTGACGTGAAGCACGGGAGGTTTTGTGCTTCACGAAGCATCATAACCTCATTCTATATATATATATATATATATATATATATATATATATATATATATATAATATATATAATATGAGTTATCATGTATTTTAATAATTATTTTATATCACTCATTTTGCACATTATCATTATACACATTAAATGATTTATTATGCACATTAACGGTATGAACTAAATACTATATAAAGTGAAAGGTATAATAAAGTCATTAATATACATAATAACTTTGTATCGATGGCAAACTAACGGAAGTCGTACAAATTGAGTAAACGCCAGCCAAACTTCATTGCACATTAAATTTGGGTTAAAATTCATTAGCAACAGTTTAATTTGAAAAAGTCAGCAAAGCATTCACACGTCAAATTTAAAAGTAAATAGATAAAATATAAAATGTTATGTTTTAATTTTAGTAAAATTTATTTAATTCGATAATTTATTAAATGTTACAAAAATATAGCTTATTATAAATCTTTAACTCATTTAATGAATGACAACTATAATAACATATATATTATGTTATTTTTAATATATACGATATGCATAAATATATTACAGCACGTTTCAAATGCAGGATACCAAAATTGTAACTAACTTTTGAGTTTGACCAACCTTGTCCAAGTTATCAATGGATCTTCTCATCTTCAACCCCCACCCAAAAATAATTGCCCCCAGGTCTAAGCAAGCAACTTATAGTTATAATCTATCCACGTAATACTATAAAACAATTATTGGTACATACCACTTGAAAAGCACGGGACTTGCCTTTCCCTGCCTTTTGTTAGAAGTGAAAATAATTGGGGGTGTGCTTTAGATATATATATTATATAGTCGCCAAGTGTCGTTTTTTACGAAGTGGAGACTGGAGACAGACATCTTTAGGTAAACTTTGGTAGAGTCCAGCGACTCTGGAATACTTTGCTCTAGAATATCAGCTTAGTACTTGGAGATGGACTAATATATATTCATTCAGAAATTTAATATAAGCATAGCAATCAAATCATAATTATTGCTGATATACTCCAAATATTGATATGTTTTCACAAAACTAATCTAACAAAATAGTAATTTTGGAAAAAATAAAACAGTTATTTGATATATATATAGAGAGAGAGTAAAGTATTAAATTATTTTCTCTATTTTAATTTATTATTCAGTAAATTGACAATAGGATTCCGTCTTTTTAATTCATGGTTTTTATTTTTGAAAATCGCTCTAAAAATATTTAATATTTTAACACCATTTTAGAAAATTAAAAACTGTCACAAAATTTTTTCACATAAGATTTCATGAATTTAATGAGTATGATAAATTAAAATTTGGAGATGATTTGATTTATTTTTAAGTTTTAATCATGTGATCCGTTAAGTCATTTTTTAATCATGTGACTCATTTTCATACTGGTCACACGAATTATGCCTCCGGACCTGTGGTTATCCAGGGGGGGGGCACGTGCCCCCCCGGATTTTGAAAAATAGTGATTTTCGATAATGTTTTCGAATAATTTGCCCCCCATGTGATCTGAAAATTTTTTTATTGCCCCCCCCCCCCCCCCCCTGAATTGTCTTCAAGTTATTTTTATTGAAAAAATATTTAATACCGTACATAATGAAATAATTATGCAAAGATATCAAAATATAAAGTTCCTTAGTCGAAAACTTTCTTCATCAACTTGATTATCTATTACTTTGAGCTTTATTTTATTGTTATTTTAATATATAAAATGTTATTTAATAAAAAAATTATTAGTTAAGTATATATATTAAATTATTAATTTTTTTTATTTAGTTAGATTAGTTAATGGGTTTGAATCCGATAAGCTATTACAATCCGATAATTGTCCCCCCCTATCAAAATCCTAGATCCGCCACTGTTATGTGTATCAGGTTAACATAACTTTATATATATTATTAGCGCAAACACATGTTATATGCAAACATTTATGAATACTTGTTGACAATGTGATCTCGTACACTATGTTTATTTCTTTCAAGATTTTTATTATTATAATTGACTTAATATATATTAATATAACTTGTTATATATTACAAATTATGCGTATCATTCATAAGTAATTAGTTTAATAACTTTTTATGGAAATATGGAGTCAAATCCGAAAATTTACTGAATGGTTTATTATCTTGATAATTAAAATTTAAATGCTATGCCGTACTAGGATTCTAGAAAGAAAAATTCTATAATATATAGTAGTCCGACCAGTCTATTTATTGCTTGCTTTCCTCTTTGGCGCTTTGCTCTGCCGTCCCATTATTTCTTCCATTCCTTCGGCCAATCACCAATGCAATTTCTAGCACAGCTTTTTATCAACAAAAGACCAGCATATGCATATAAGCTGGAGATATTTTAATATTTTGCTTCATTTTTTTTCAGAAAAAGGATCGTTAATTCATCATATTTAGTTTCGTCTACTACTTAACAAGTTCGTTGATATATAATAGTATCATGCTCCGGTGAATCGCGAAGTATAAAATATTTTTTATATTTTACATTATTTCTTATTTATGAGTTTAAAATATTGATCTAACTGTTCAAAATATTTTTCATAGTCAAATATACTTGAAAGCTAAATTATATATATTTTTTTTTAAAAAATCTATTTTTTTTAGAGTTAGAAAATCGTTATTATTAATAATCATAAACTCAATGTATTTTCTACCCCTCAAAAGAAATCAAAAAATACTTTTAAAGAAATATAAATTTTAGTATCCAAGCATATCCTAATATGGATAACACTTTGAACGATTTGACCGATATTTTAAATTCAGAAATAAGAGATATAAGTGAAGTATAAAAATATTTTGTACTTCACGACTAACCGTATATGACTCTATTTTTTAATTTTCTTATTAGGATCAGTTACATATAGTATACAATATATGTGATTTTATGACATAACGTTTAAAAAAAAATCGAGATGAATGCTCTATATAGACTATGTCAATTTTCTATTGAAGAAATTAAAATCTAGGAGTCTTGTTGTGAGCTCTAACAAGAAGTCTATAATAGAGCCTTGTTGAAGGGCTTTAGTAAGCAAGCTACGTACTGATGTAGCAACACATAATTAAGACTTAAGAAATAAGAGCGACCACCTCCAACTCCAACCTCTTTTGTTTATGATAAGTTTATCCGAACTATAGATTTAGACAATCACCATCTTTCCTTCTTCCTTCTTCCCTTGCTATGTTTCTAATTTGTAACATAATTATCACCTCAGCCATAAATATCAATTAACTACTTAAACATTAATGTTATGTCATCTAACATTTGTTTGTGTAATTATGGTTTAAAGAAAATTTATCGATTTCAGAATTCATCAATGAATGGATTGTCTAATTACTTTTGAAGTTCGAAAGTCACTCTTTTATTTTGTACATTTTGACCAATAAACCTTTACTAATTATTTTCCATTACAATGTTCAAAATTTAAAACAATGTGGATGTGAATGAGAATTTCTAATACCATATTTCAAATTGGACTAATTCTGTTATGAATTGGAAGTAGTATCATTAATTTATTTATCAACGACAGTAATTTTTACGCATCGATCTCTCTTCATTAATGAGGGACAGTCAAATTTTGACGTAGGGGGTCAAAAATTAGATTTTTTTTTTTAACGGGGTCAAAATTTTAAAAGCATGATCAATGATGTATAGTCATTTTTTCTATGGACGGACTTAGGATTTTGATCAGAGGAGGTCAGTGATCGAATTTAATAGTTTATCGGATTCAAACCAATTAACTAATCGGATATTAAAAAATAATTAAAATAATATCTTATATATATTAAAAATAATAAAAAATAAAAGTCAAACTAATAGATAATCATTATGATGAAGAAAATTTTCTCTATAAGACTTTATATTTTAAAACTTCTACATAATTCTTTCATTATCCACAATATTAAATATTTTTTATAATGAAAAATAATCAGACAATTTAGAAAAGTCAAAAATTTAATCCAAGAGGATAAAATTAACAAAAATTTTAACCTAAAAATATTATTTTTTAAATTCAGAATGTCAACCGACCTCATGGGAATTCTTTTGCATAAACCCTTGATTTCTTCGTGCAGATTTAAAAATATTACGTAAACTGAGCAATAAGGAAATTAATTTCACAAACTAAAATGAGAAATTAGGAAATTGATTGTCAAAAATTAAAAGGATAAATTAGTCAATGAAAATCAATAAGCTGATGCATGTCGAATTGCCGATACATGTTAATTAATCCCCGGAATTTTCATGAGGCCTGGTAAATTTTTCTGCAACGTAAATCACCAGTAAATTTACAATAAGTTCGAGTCTGAAGTACTGATTATCTAGTATTCAATACCAAAAAAAAAAAGCAAATAAGATTTTGTATTCTGAGTACTCTAAAGTCTAAAATATGTCTACTGCTCCTGTAACCTGATATACCTTCAAGGAATGTCCTAAAATCCGGGTTTGTTCGAGGTAAAACCATCCAATTTTTATAAAAGGAGTGGGTTGCCCGCACATCTATAAATATTTTTTCATTTTTAAGATTTTTTTATATTTATTTAGGGATTCATTGTCAAGTTTATCAAAATAACTCATTGTCAATGGATCTTCACTCTAGAAAGAAAGAAATGGTAAAGGGTGGAAAAGAAAAAGGTTTATATTTGTTAACCTTCAAAATGGGCTGACAAACTTTTACCAAAATTAATAGAAGAAGTCACTTACTAACTTTTTACCAAAATGAGTAGATTGAGGGTGTGTTTGACACAATTAAAAATTCAGAGACTAACTTATAAAAACATGAAAGTTTGGAGGGTGTAAAATCATTAGCCTTATAATATATCTCAAGAGAAAGGTGCAGAGCTCCTATCCCCCCCCCCCCCCCCCCCCCCCCGCCTTCGGTGACCTCGTCTCCCTTTGGGAGCATGGCCTAAGACATTATTTGATTTAAGTAATTTCAAAATGTAAGCTCATTTATAACAAAAAAAATATTAGTTTGTATTTCCTAGAAATTTCATCAAATATACTTAGTTAATGAATGCTACAAAAGTTTAAATTTTTTATGAATGATTGAAATAATCTTAAATTTTATTATTTTCTTTGTTGTTTGCATAATATTATGGGAATAGTTGAAAGCTGAAATACAGATATAGTAGTTAATGCCGATATTATTATTGGAGTTAGAAGTATTTAAGCTTGACAATAAGATATTGTACAAATTAAATAAATAAGTTGAACAATAAATCTATTAACATAAATAATAAATCATTCAATATAAATAATAAAATGGGTATTGAAGATGCTATATAACTCCCAAATAAGTTCATAATAATATAGATCAAATTTAATATCTTGAATTGGAGAAATTATAATTATATATAATTTTGTTAAAATTGTTATGTTAAACCGTTATTACAATAGCAAGCTCATACTTAACAAAAAAAAAAGATTAATTTCGCACATATCATTTCCAATAATTGCTTTCAAATAAATCCGACGGTCATTCTTTTATAACAATTTTACAATAGCAGTAACAGCTCTAATAGAACTATGGATGCTATCATTAGTATTGAGGAGTTGGTAATCTTGAGTTGGCAAAATCTGACTAGATTTGATCTAAAAAAACTGTTTGATCTATCCGGAAAGAATCTGATTTGATCCGATTTTTTAGAAAAGTCAAACTAATCCGATACAATCCGAACCCAGCCTGATCCGATATGAACCGAGATTAAATGACTTGTAACTCAATCAAAAATAATTTAAAATCTAAAAAATTAATATATAAATCAATCTGATCCTATCCAACTCTGACTCAAACCAATCCGATTTTTTTCAGAAGGTCAACTCAACCCGATTGCCACCTCTAAATACTCTTTCTAGTTACAAGATTATGAATCTTATATCTTAAGGACCAGGGGCGGATGTAGTAACGATCAGTGGGTCAGTTGACCCCTTCTAAATTTTTAAAAGTAATAATTTTAGACTAATATTTTGTTAATTTGACTTCCTCTGAATTTAATTTTTGACCATCCTGAATTATCTGATTCTTTTGATTGAGAAAAAATATTTAATATTATGGATAATGAAGTAATTATATAAATGTTTCAAAATTTTAAGTTCTGTAGTGGAAAGTTTTCGTAATTGACATGATTATATATTATTTTGAGTTTTATTTTTATTATTTCTAATATATAAAAAGATATTATTTTAATAATTTTTATTAGGTAAGAATATATGTTAAATTATTATTTTTTATTTAGTACTTGATTAGTTAATAAATTTAAATCCGATAAGTTATTACAATCTGATTATTGATCCCCTGATCGAAATCCTATATTATCCCTATTAAGGATAATATATAATCTGAGTTATTCATTGTGACTTAGTATTAAAAGACTGCACGTAATTTCGTAATTTTTTGTTGTATATTTAATCAATGTTTTGGAGAATATTTTTCATATTTTAAAAAAAAACAAGTATTTTTTTCCGTTCGTTAAAAAGTACCACAATCAAATTTGAATCAGTGTGAGAGTCATTTATCGTTTTATGAAGTAATATTAGTATTTAGGTTTAACTAATTCTAATGACTTTTTGTATTGAAACCATTAAATTTTAAGTTGACTCAAATAAATGTAACACCAAAATTGTACGCAAGCAATACCCTCTAAATTGTCAGATTACAATTGTCATATTATCAATTGTTAAAAAAAATAGATAATTTTACTGGCATATACATGAAGATTTGTTATTTGCGGTGATGTGCAAAGATGCTACTCCTTATTTTGGAGATTTTATTTAAATAAAGTATGGTATTCGGTTTTGATATGAGATTGTTTATTTGATTAAACTATGAAACTAGAGTAATTGATCTCGTCTGTCCTGGTTTTAAATGTTTCTATTAAAATATTTAAAACCTTACCTCTTGTTCTTTTATGATCAGCGTTGTTAATGCATAGATCGATCATTATATACCAAAATAGTATAATTTAACCATCCATTTTTCTCTCACCCAGCCTTGATGATTTCTCTCTACAAATTTAAGAAAAAAAATCATGCTGAAAAGCTTTAGAACTCACTTGAAGTCCTTAAAGATAAATTAAATTGACCATTTAATTTATCACATATATTTATGTGATATGATATTTTATAAGGACGTAACTGAGAATCCTACAAAAAAAACAACTTCATGCAATTTGGGAACAATCGTCGCCCATTAGTCCATTGCTTCACCTTTTATCAAAGTTTGTGGCATTTTAAAAATATATACTTTTCGATGGCAGACTCTAAGATAACATAAAATTGGAAGCTTGCAAAGCATCTCAATATTTTCCAAATAATTAAGCAAACATCTGGACATGAAATTATCATTTATTCGGAATGGTTAGTCCGGATAAATAAATAAAAATAAAAAAGATAAATAAATAAAAATAAAAAAGATAAATAAATAGCACCACATTGATATCAATTAGGTTCGGATCGATCCTCTTATTATATATAGTTAGTGTCTATTACCATCTCGAAACACTCAAAAGATGTAGAAACCATTTCTCATAAAATTTATCAACCACTTTATATTTTTGGGAAAAATATATAATTATATCAGAAATGGATGGGTTTATTTCCATTAGGTGCTTATGATAGAAATTGACAGCTAAAACCACCAGCGATAAAAAGGAACACTTGATTTGTAACTTGTCAAATAAATACACATGCTTCTAGTCATTAACATTATTGTCAGCTTTATTTTCTTATTAACCAAATATAAACTCACTTTTTTTTGTTTAAAAGATGCAAGTTTTTAACAATAAAAAAATGTAATTTACTTTACCCATAGGTGCTTATGATAGTTTTGCAACATGTGAAATAAATACAAGAGGACTGAAATAGAAGTTTATAATATTGCACCTCACATTATGGCATTCTGCTTATATCGAAATAAATAGATAAATAAATAAACACGTTAAAAAAATAAAGGCTTTTGCAATGATCATTAGGTGATTGATAGTGAGCCCAAAGCAATATTGTAATGTTATTCATCCCAATTCCGCTTATCATAATAGCTTGTCCTTCTGGTGCAGTTTTCTTTTCGAGTTTCATAATTTTCATTAAATATATACGGAACCTTAACTTGTCAGTGCTCGTGCGTGACAAATTAAGTGGTCATAGCATGTGTCAAATTAAATGGATTGCACGCACAAACCATCGCATGGGCTGGATTGATGGGGGACTTTAGGCCCCTCTCTCGTAAGTAACATCGGACCAAATGATATGCATATTTATATTGATAAAATTTGAAGGGAGTTGGATTATAGTATCATATGTAGTACAAATTATCCATATGTTATACATTATTTTTCAGTTTTTTAAATTTAAATAGTTTATTCAAAGTTTAAAATAATTTTTATATAAAAATTTAGTTATAAATTAAATTTTATATTTTTTTAATTTTTTTCTAATTTTTAAAATAGCTAAAAAATCACTTGATTTAATCATTATAAGCAAGTGATTTTCTAACCATCTAAAAAATAATATAAAATTAGATCTATAATAATATTTTTATATAAAAATTATTTTAAGTGATCTTATCAACAATTCAAACTTTAAAAATGGTAAAACATTGTGTAGCACATGAGTCATTCGTACTACGTTATAGCACAATAGCCAAACTAAATTTCAACGACTTTTTTTATGGAAGTTCAGATTTATTAAAATTATATCATATGAAAAGTATTATATAAGTAAATCTGATTATTTTATTTTAATTCAGATACTTATTTTAGAAATATTATGGAAAACATCTAGATACATAGCTCATATTTAATATTTTTCTCATCATTATTTTGGATGAATAGATCAATTAAATGAGCCTCTTCTCCGAATTTTTCTTAATTGTACATGAAATTATTCATTAAGATTTTGAACTTCTACGAACTAATTTCAAATTTTGTACAATTTCTTACGTTTTGAAAGTTCCAAAATATGAATATATATGAATTGAAAGAGTTTCAACGACTTTGTAATGAATATCCAATTAAAATTAAAATTATTTTAAATTTAATACACATTCTACTTATATACGAATGTTCTAGAATTTGAAACTTATCACTGTGCTTATAACTTTGTGAGTGCTCAGTTACTAAAAAAAGAAATTCCTTTTGACATGTTCCATTCGCACTGACCTAATGCTGTCCACCTCTTGAATAATATAAATGGAGATGTACATTATTAACCACATAAAAAAGCAGCTCAAATTATTTTTCCGTAAGAGTCTGTTCACTTACGGAAAATTACAATGCATTTGAGTCTTCTTCATTGAATCCGTTTGATAGGGCCTCCTACTCCGAAAACAACTCGTATCACCATTGCTTCAATTCTCATATTAAACAATCATGAGTTTCACTGACATTCATTATTGACTAGACAGATTCTTACCTGATTATTTGTAATTCATCATTCAGCAGAGTGCTTCTGGCGCTTGGATTTGGATTTGTCAAGGTTGATAACGGAGGTTTTAAGAGAATAGGTCGCTCCAGCGAATTTATATTTTTAATTTACATTAGGGATGATTACGGAGCTCAAATGCGAGGGAGGAAGCTCACACGGGAATGAGGGGCACGAGGGAGGAAATAAAGGTTACGGAGGGGGGAAGCGCGCAGGAGAGGAGATTGAGCGCTTTCGTCGATATTTCATTTTCGTTTTTCGTCGAAAAAAAGCGGAAAACGAAAGCGGCTGTTTTCAACGGTTTTCGGAAAGAAAGTTTCCACCGAATTTGTTTTTAATAACAACCGAACAGATAAAAAATTAAATTCCAAGGAAAATAATTTTCCAAGCCTATTTTAATAAGAAGTGAACAGACCCTAAGTCACACCGAAAGTAAAGAAAATGACCGAAAGCGCCTTCATCAGCAAGTATTCTGATTTCTTCCCTGTTTAAAAATAATAATAAAAAAAACTAGTACTGTGACCTATGCAAATCTTGAATAATCTACAAGTCATAACTAAATCAGACTCAGTTGAATTTGTCCACTCGTACAATAAATATACGAGTTTCCTTTTCAAATGACGTATCACGAGCACAAAATGGTTTACATGTGAACTCTCGTTAAACACCAACGATTTCTTGGTAAAATCATTAATTTTTTTGGTACAAAAGTTTGATTGCATGTGAACATGTAATCACCAGCAAAATCATTAATCATTTAATTGGATTCAAAGTGTTCATATTGAGTAACAACTTGACATCCTGTTGTTCAAGAAATAAGGACATTAATTTTGAAATCCAATAATCGATTGAAAGTAAAAAAAAAAAAAAGTATTTTTGACATAATAATAATAATAATAATAACCCAAATGGTGAGAAACGACTTGCAAAATCCAATTATCGAAAACAAGATTTGCATTTGCCAGCTCCGAGGAAGTCAACATCCCCAAACTCCGATGACCCGCATGGACAACCCGATCCGATATCTGACGTGTCGGACTTTGGTAGATTCATATAACTTCGCAAGTCTCAAACGGTGAAATGGGGCTTATTGGATCGCATCCGGGTTAGTTATCCCCTCCGATGGTTTAGACATCTAAAATTGGAATCCGGCAGTTACGTGCAACCACGTCTCCGTGTAATCTTCTCCTCTGTTGCTCTATAGTACCTCTCAAGCGAACACGCTGTCGAAGCTTCTATGCTTATGGGTCCCATTTGCATTCTAATGGATAAAGGAACTTCCATATTTATGCAACACAGGATCTTTTCACAGGGAATCAGCGACTGTTGCTCTGACAACGACCTGTTGTCTGTTGATCTCCCTTTCCTATACTTCCCGCGCTTCTCCGGTCTTTTCTTCGTCTCCTCCTCTCCTCTCCTCTCTCTCCGTCGCTTTCTCTTCTACCTTTCGCCGCCGCCTCCAATAAACCGTCAGGTCTACCACACATTGCCACGTGTCCATCGAGCTCGCCCTTCTCTTCGCCATGGCGAGCCGATCTTCCTCCCCAGGATCCCATGATGGTTCCAGTAAGCTCATTTTGTTTCTCATAATTTAAAATTTTGTTCATTCGACATTAGTCGTTATTTGAATTCAATGTTTTCGTGGTATGTTTGAACGCTATATATGTTTTGATATTATTTTATATTATCAATCCATCTTTTGTCTGCGCTTTGGTTTTTTTGGATATTTAGTATCTTAATGTTCTGATTTCTATTGCTGTATTGGTCAATTTTGCAATCTAAAGGTAAATAAAAATTAAATTCAGCTATGGGTATTGAAAATTTATGAAGGGTTCACAAGATAGAGAAATTTAATATTCATCGTTAGATATTCCAGTGTTTCTTCGTGGTTTTCGTTTTTTGACTTTATGTTGGTTGAGCCCCTCAGAAGAAGAAAAAATACGGTAGTTCAGCAATTTTCTTCTTTCAGTATCTTTTTTGTTTTTGTTGAACGAAAATAGGAACCAATAAAGTCTATGTCCAATTTTCCATTTCGATCAACTTCAGCTACCTTTTATGGAAATAGTTCATCTATGAAGGATTGGTACAGGAGCACCAAAATCAAATTTCATTATTGTCAATATTCTAATTCAGGTATTTTGTCCAATTTATGCCAGTGAAGAGCTTAATTAAGAATTCATTATACTTTAAAAAAAGGATATTTGTTATATTCTTTGCAAAAAATAAATTGAAAAATAGTTCCATGCCAAGATTGCAATCTCACCTGTTAGTGCTGGCACCAGGGCGTGCAAAGCGTTACAGAGGTGATTGTCTATGCCAGCCCTTTATGTGGGCGTTACGACCAAAATGTTTTTCCATAAAGCTTCAATTCAGCTGTAAATCACCAAGTAAGAACAAATCAAGCAATAGGAATCAGCACCAATCGGTACCGTACTGGACTGTATTGCAATAAATTGCAATCCTTGGTTAATGCTTCCAAAATGAAAACATTGGGTAAGTGTGCACTGGTACCGTGCCGGTACCAAACTAGTACCTGACTGGTACGGTACCGAAGTCTGTGATTAAGCCCTGATTCTCAATTTGTAATTTGGTACAGAACCTTCAACTCCTACTACCCCTACAACACCCAGGGGATGGTTTGCCTCGCAACTTCCATCAAGCCCTGTATTTCATGATGTGTTTCAACCAAGGCCTACTAGCTATGCTCAGGCTGTTGCTAATAGTGCCAGAACTCCACTTTTGTCTAGCCCTAGACTACCATCAGAATTAGCTAGGTCAGAGTTGGGTGCTGATAGTTTTGAAGTAAGTCATCTTTTATTAGTGCACTATGTTGTACTTTTCTACTGTTTTCTCTGGTATAAAATTTTGTGCCAATTTAAATTGTCTGATCTGATTCAATTTTATAGCTTTGATCTAAGACCACTCTTTGAAGGAGTTGAGTTTCATTTCACCTTGTAAAGTAATTATTTCTGCATGTAGGTTTCAGCATTCCTGTGTAAGTTTTTTTTAGGAAAAACTTAGATTTTTCCTAAAATTTGTTTAGTTTAGTAGTTTTATCTTAGTCATTAATGCTTAATAACATGGAACTATTTACCATACTTGTGTGGTGTAGCATTAATGACACCGTGACCTTTATCAGGGCCAACCTACTCAAGCGATTGTTAGTTTTGCTAGTGGCCTTTTAGAAGATCTTGAAAACAGGAAAGGCATTGAATTGCCTCAAGTAAGCAGTTCAATTTCTCTCCTTCTTAATTTTTGCAAGCAATTTTCTTATCAGTGTAATTTCTTGTATGGTCTACCAAACTTTGGCAATGCCATCAAACATATTTTACTCTTTAATTTTCTCTTTTATTTGTGTAGACTCATTTTCTTGCTTGTGTGTTGTGCAGTGTGTATCTGTCTTGTTGGAAAAAGCTATTCAAGAACTTGAAAGACATTGTATCTGTCTTGTGTGTAAACTCATTTTCTTGCTTGTGTGTTATGCAGCGTGTATCTGTCTTGTTGAAAAAAGCCATGCAAGAACTTGAAAGACGTATTGTATCCTATTCAGAACATATCCGAAATGTAAGATTTATATACATATTTTTTTTGTTTGTGTATATGATTCAGTGGTTCAAACTCTATAACATCAGTTTCTTTAACTGTGTTACTGTCATGACATATTGTCATGCAATTGGTTCACTTTAAGTCTAGTTTTCTTTTAACTATTTTTGAATTGAAAGTTTCTTGTTCTAAAAAGACAGCATGCTGTACCTATTATTTAGATATCATACATGTCAGCTACAGTGCTAACAAGGGGTGTCACAATTAGCTTGATTTTTTCCCTTCTTTTTCCTTTTTACATGGGGTTTTTCCTGTAATAGCTTATTGGTGACTGGACTGGTACAACATGTATAGATGTGGGTACTTTATACATCTCTGTAATAATGCTGTCTAATATTAAATTATCTACAGCTACAACTCTCTCTGAAATCCCGGGAAGAGAAGTATAATTCAAGAGTAAAAGTGCTTGAGAGACTTGCATTGGAGCCCACGGAAGATGCTAACGGGACTCTTTCTCCTGTACATATCGAAAAATTGTTTTCAAATTTAAGATCAATTATTTTTCTTTCCAAAGAGAGAACAACTATATGCCCATACAGAATGTGAAATTGTAACTTATACTCCTGTAAGATGAGAAATTTTCATATTCCACTTTGAAAAATTGTAAATTTAGGTAGTTACTTCTTTTGTATATCTTTCATGATGCACTGGAGTCGGTTAAGAGTGGTAGTTTGAGTGTGAATGGGGAGAAAACAGGTATAGAGGAACCGCAATTGTTTTCTTTTGCACATGATATTATATTATATTTACAATTGTATATGTTATGTTTCATATTCTGGGGGGCTAATTATGAACTCTTACAGGATATTTTTTCCTCTTTTTAAGTAGAAAAATATAATTATTTCTTTCAATTCTTTTGCTCGCAGAGAGAAAAAGGAAGTTCTTCAAATAGCCCGAAAGCTAGTGATGAAGAGGTGAATAGGCTAATGAAAGAGAAACAAGAAAACATTATGATGATCTCCAAATTAAAGGAACATTTAGACACAACAAAAAGATCATACGAAGAGAAATGCCATGCACTAGAATTGCAGCAACTAGAAATTGGTCGACTCAGCTCTGAGAAACAATATGCAAACAACATGATTTCTCAACTCCATAAGGACCTGGAAGATTCTAGAAGATCATGTGAAGAAAAATCTAGAATGTTGGACTGTAACATGGGAGGAATGCTAAAACTCATCAAGGAGAAAGAGTCAGAAGATGTGACAATACTAAAACTAAAACGGGAATTAGAGGAAATGAAATTGGTTTCTGAGAAAAGATATTTGGAAGTAGAAGAAAAGGCAAAGGGGTATGAAAAAAGGTGCATGGAATTAGAAAACATGAAGATGGGTTTTGAGAAAAGATATTTCGAAGAAGAAGAAAAGGCAAAGGGGTACAAGAAAAGGTACATGGAATTGGAAGAAACCAAATGTAGTTATGAGAAAAGATACATGGAGTTGGAAGAAACCAAAACTAATTATGAGAAAAGGTACTTGGAAGTGCAAATCGAGTTGGAACAAACAAAAAAGGATTTTGCAGAAAGGTATTCAGAGTTGCAAACTAGATCTGAAGAGATGAATGGACGACTCGAGAGGAAATTAAAGGAGGCCCAGATGCTTCTAAAAGAGTCTAAAATAAGGAGCGGGGAGATGGAAGCATTAGCAGACTTAAAATTGAGGAATTTGGATCACAAAGAGTATGTTTTTCAGAAGTTTGTTGGTTCCCAACTTAAATCAATGCAGGTATAGTGTCTATAACTCTATACGCATAACCTTCTTTTTTGGTCCTCACAATTATTGAATTTTATGGATGCTTTTTTTTTCCTAATCACAGTTATAACTTTTTGCTCTTTGCCAGGAATTGAGGATGTCATCATTCTCGTTGAGACAAGATGTAATAGATTCACAGAATAAATTTTCCAAACAAGTAAATAGCTTAGGTAAAAGAATATCTTTTCTAAAATTTAAAAGAACTTTTACCTTGGAAAACCTAATAGAGAGATGATACCATTAATTACAAGGGCACTGTTGCATATTATCCTAGCAACTGCTAGTCTTGAATTTATAATATACTGACTGCAACTTCATGTTTTCCGGGGTATGTATTGGAAATCTGTTTGTATATGGGTAATAAAGATCTCATTGTTGTTGTTGTTTTATTGTTGTGTTATACATATGTAGGCCAAAATCTGAAGGTGTTAGTAAAGGCAGCTGACAAGTACCATGCTATTCTAGCAGACAACAGACGACTACACAATGAAGTCCTAGAATTGAAAGGTGATTAATTTACATATTGAAGGAAAAATTAATATGGCTTTGTTTAATCAAAATCATGATCCATTATCATATGATGAGTTCTCAGCTTAATATTCTGGTAAGCAATAATACTGAGAACTCTTGTGGTATACCAAACACTTCACTGCTAGAGGAACAAAAAATGATGACCACAACCCATCCACTAGTTTGAAGCCACTTCTCCAAGCAATTTGATCACCCGTTATGGCTGAATTGAGGAATGAATTTTAAATGGCTAGATGTAATTAGGGGGAGAAAAAGCAGATTTTGTTATATATAATAAATATAAAAATCATATTATTAATAATAAGAGTGATAAAAGCAAAATTTTAAATCTACGAATGGCGCGCGCCACTGCCAGTGGCGTTTTGTGTAAATGCGCCATTGTCAGTGGCGTCTTTACTGAAACGCGCCACTATCAGTGGCGTCTTTACCGAAACGCTCCACTGCCAGTGGTGTCTTTGTGTAAACGCGCCACCGCCAGTTGCGCGTTTGCCTAAAAACGGGTTTTTGATCACTATAAATACACGCGTAGGTATCTATCTTATTATAAATACACGCACAGGTAGAAGACAAACACGTCACTACCAGTGGCGCGCTGCCATTCGTAGATTTAAAATTTTGCTTTTATCATTCTTATTATTAATAATATGATTTTTGTAATTATTATATTTAAAAAAATCTGGAGAAAAAGGAAAGAACAGAAAACAAGGCATGGGAAAAGCTTCATAATCCTGCTACAGTATAAGGTCCTTTAGTATGATGTTATCATAACTTCAGTTGAAAGTTGACTTAATAATGCTTAATATTATGTGAACTTTGTACAGGCAATATTAGGGTTTACTGCCGTATAAGGCCTTTCCTTCCTGGTGAAGATAGGAAAAACACATCAATTGAGAGCATTGGTGATGATGGCGAGCTTATTCTTGCAAACCTGTCAAAACCAGGAAAAGATGGGAATAAGACATTCAATTTCAACAGAGTATTTGGCCCAGCAGCCACACAACGTACATCTTCTTTTTCAAAATGTGTACTGGTATCAAATGGTGAAAGTAATGTACATTAATTGACTATCCAGGATTGAGAGAACAATGTAGTACTAATTTTATGAAGACCATTTTAGGGAAGTAACAGTCATCATTGGTAATTTGAAATGTCATTTGGAAAGAATTGGCTGTCAGAATTGACTAACAGATGCATTATGCTGATATAAAACATAAGATATTGTCAGTTCATGGACCTTCTTAATTGTGTCTAATTTACTACACCAGAGCAAGTATTCTTGGACATTCAACCATTGGTACGATCGGTTCTTGATGGCTATAATGTGTGTATCTTCGCTTATGGACAGACTGGATCAGGAAAAACATATACGATGGTACTGTACTTTTAATAAACATTCTTATGATCATCATTGGAAAATCCTGTTTATCTTAATGTCTTCTAGGAAACCAGTAAAAGTACAGGAAACATTCTATCTGCCATAGAAAACATGAAAACCTCTTCAATATTGATATACCACTGATATTCTTGGCATTTTCTGAGAAGCTCTCAATCTCATGGAGAAAATAATGGTTCTGATGGCCCAAATTATCTACCCTGTAATGCAATTGTTATCATTGTCATTTCCAGTCAGGACCAAATTCCCCGACAGAGAAGGACTGGGGTGTGAACTATCGAGCACTTAATGATCTGTTCAACATATCACAAGAGAGGAAACAAGTGATTGATTATGAGGTCGGGGTACAAATGATTGAGGTATATAATGAGCAACTCCGTGACCTCCTTTCCACTGATGGTGGCCAAAGAAAATATCCTTTTCATGAATTATGCACTGATAATCTTCTTATTAATTTGTTCAGAATAACACTCTTATAGTTTTTGTTTAGTGAAAGTTTACTATCAAATGGTGATTTCCGTAACATGCAAACACTAGCAATTGTGAATACATCTCATCCAAATGGGTTGGCCGTACCTGATGCAACCATGCAGACAGTGCAGTCAACATCAGATGTTATTGACCTGATGGAATTGGGCTTCTCTAACCGATCAATGGGGGCCACTGCCTTAAATGAGCGAAGCAGTCGATCTCACAGGTTTTCATCCCCTATTTCAAATTGATGTAGAGAATATAATATTACCCAGTACCGCTCTGAACGTAACTCTTTTGGAGCAGTATTTTGACAATACATGTCCGGGGCGTGGACCAAAAGACCCAGTCCATCTTACGTGGGTCCTTGCACCTTGTTGACCTTGCTGGGAGTGAAAGAGTTGACCGATCAGAGGTGACTGGAGATAGGTTGAAAGAGGCCCAACATATAAACAAGTCTTTATCAGCTCTAGGAGATGTCATATTTGCGTTGGCACAAAAGAGCCCCCATGTGCCATATCGTAACAGCAAGCTCACTCAAGTCTTGCAAACTTCTTTAGGTACTTCCACTTTTCCTTGCCTTTCCAACCAAAGGTCACCTCCACCAGTCATTTTTGTTAGGTATATGCAGAAAGAGTCCCTATCTTATACAGGATTGCAAGAACCTTACTTTTATCAATACATGCAATTAGTTGGTATTGGACTCTCTTAGAACTATTTCATGATTAATTCTTTGAACTACAAATGATTTATTAGTCACTTATTGTTTGGAATAAGCATATTCAGAAATTCAAATTAAAAAAATAATTTACTAATGCATTGGATATTTCACCAATTAATTGCTTTTAATAATAAGGCAGGAACTTTCTTTTTTTGATCATATAGGTGGGCATGCAAAAACACTAATGTTTGTTCAAGTCAATCCAGATGCTTCGTCCTATTCAGAAACTCTAAGCACATTGAAATTTGCCGAAAGAGTATCTTCGGTTGAATTAGGTGCTGCAAAAAGCAATAAGGAGGCCAAAGAACTCCGAGATTTAATGGAATTGGTCACATTTTTAAAACTCCATGTTTCTTTTTAGTTTTTATCTTGCCTCCATATGTTCCTGTAGAAACAATGTAATTAATATAAATTGTCCTTTTTCGTGCTGTGCACTGTTATTCATTGCATAACAATGTCTGAGATAGTTCTGTTAAATTAGTACCAGTAATATAATAACCTAGCTTTATTAACTATTTTCCTTCTCAGGTGGCTGATCTCAAAGACACAATAGCAAGGAAGGACTATGAGATCGAACGTCTCCAGCATTTTAAAACATCAACTCCACGAGCAACAAGATCTTCAACCTTACTGAAACACTCCTCCTCTTCTCCAGGCATTTCCTCCCTTGGCCGTACAGCTCGCTCCCGCAAGGGTGACTCTGATGGAACTGACACACAATCTGAGGCAGGATCACAGAAGTCATCACGTCTTAATGGCAACTGGAGCACCTCCATGGATATGGAACAAATGGTTGGATTCGATGCAGATAGCGATGACAGATTGAGTGACATTTCAGATGGAGGCCTCTCGATGGGCACTGAAACTGATGGGTCAAGTAGCCTGGCTGAGTTTGCAATGTTCAGTGAGCAAGATAAGACACCTGCACCACCACCACCACCTAAGGTTAAGGCCGCTGCATCAGCACTACCAGTAAAAGATAAAGTGTGAGTAAAGCATCTGCAAATTATATTCCGTATTAGATTTCTTTTTGCATTTGGCATAAAACACTTTCGCATGTTATTCAAGAAATGCAAACACCGGTCGAGTTAGAGTGCTATCACTAAGGTCAAGAAATACAAAACTTCAAGCATGCTTCTCCTAAATTTGTTCACTCTTGTCCAACGTTCACTTAACCAGTTGGAAGCCCAACATCAAAGAAAGAAAAGATTTGAATTTCAGCCAATTTTCTATCTGGTTTGTACAAAAGGGGCTTTTAGAATACTGGTCCAATTTGGAAATATTTTAACTCAGATGTTATAATTTTCTACCGAGCAGTGACATACATTGTTAAGACTGATATAATTCACAGTACATAATCCAAAAATAGAACATGCACTACCTCTCTGTACCACAAGATGGTATCAATACCAATAATTGATAATTTTCCAATCATGTGGAAAGAACGTAAGAGACTTTCTTTTCTTTTTTTATCTCTAACACCAAAATAATAGAATCATTCTTATTATTAAATTCTAATCAGGACAAGAGTCACCAATACACGAATTCCAAAGCCGTCTCCTCTGAAAGTAACTCCATCATCTCCGAGGTCGGGGCTGCCATCACCAGCTAATCTACTTCGTGTCAAGACAAGAGAAGCTACAACCCCAAAATCTCCACGTATGTATACTTATTTTGCAAGAAATTATAACATTTGTCGATATGCCTTCATTTCCTCAGTTATTACGAACTAGATCACATCATCCTACATTTTGGGTCAGAACCGCTCTATAGAAAATAATGTAACCAGATCAGTGCAGTGTGAACAGATTGATCCAACACTGTGTATTAGATTGGCCAGCCTGGTCCCGGGAGAATTGATCCATACTATGCAAGTCTGAAATAACAACTAATCCAAGGTTCATCACAGAATCGTTTTATGCTCAAGAATGCCTGAAATTGTAATCACCAAGGTTTTTCTCAAATTTGGTGATGTTAATTTGATATTTGCATCTAATTCTGTTGCAGTTACAAATGTAAGAAGAGCCGCATCTACCCAAGCACCTACATCGTCACCAAAGACTCCTTTAAAACGGAAATAGAAACATTCCAACTTCTTTTGATCTTAAACCTCACAAGCTTTCTGTATACTTAGCCCGTCAAAAGGAAAAAGAAAAGGTCACTGGTATTTTTTCAGATGGCCGCGAAATTGATAGCTGGCCTCTGCATACATTCTTTTCTTTTTTTAAAGCTTTTGTTAGGACTGATGATTAAATGTGCATAGGTAACTAGTCAATTTTTCTGTTCTTGTTCAGAGAACGTGTAATCGCGTTTGTTTTGTTCCCGAATCAGGATAATTAAGAGGAAATCCGCATATAAAATTCAATTAATTTTTAACTTCATTTTTCCTAATGTTTCGCTGTATGTTAAAGATTGGGGTACGCACAAGCAGTGCAAAATTAAGGAACTTCATTTGTTTCAGTTATGACTTATTTGAAAGTTGATAGGGCTTCCATAAATTCTAACATATTTTTTTTAGTCATGGATCAGATTAGAAATTAGAGTTACAACGCAAATTTTATGTACACAAATCACAGCCGTTCGTTTATAAAAGGGTATAACTGATATTATACTTTTCAATTAACCTCCGTTAGGTCTCTGTTAATTGGTTCTCTCTTCTCAGCGATTTTCAGATTTTTCATTCCTACTACACTCTGATCGTAATTAAATCACGCTACCAAAAACGAGAAATAGAATCGACAGTCTTATTTTTGGTTTTCCTTCTTTTGTGTCAAATTATAGAGCTTGAAACTAAGAGGGATTTGTTTTCCAGGGAGAGATGAACACGGTGAGTATAGAGTTTCTTGCACATCTCTTTAACATATCATATTTCCATTAGAAAAATGAAATATCCGAACTTAACAAGTTTTCTCTACCTTCACACACAAAAAGAATTAATTGTCAACTAAATATTAGAAAAAAACTAGATTGAGAGCAGTTACAAGAAATAGGTGCAGATCACTTTGTTTCTCTTCGTTTACTCGAACACTAGATGAGAAATCATCATTTTCTGATAGACCATTGGTCTCTCTTGGGTCTTGAGTAACTTAGCAAGCTTGATGCATCAGGGTTTAGGAGAGCAAAAAAGTAGAGGGTAAGAGACAGCGATTTGAAAATTTCGGTGAAGAAGAGGGGCATCGTTCAAGGCGCGTTTGCTAGAGTTTCGATTGATTCGTGTCTCGTTGGGGGCGGACGAGAGAGATGGAAGGAGAAGAGAGACAAGTTGCGTAGGCGGAGGAATACATAATTGAAATAACGAAGAGACGGTTCATCTGAAATGACGATATTGCCCTTCCATCTAAATCTTCTGTTAAATTTAACAGAGAAATTGAAACTGAGTTTTACTACTCGACCGTCAGATCTTACAAAAATGAACGGTTTGTACTTATTCCTATCCATTGCAGAATTAGCCTTTTTTATATATTATTTTTGAAAATTAAATCTACTCCCTCCGCTCCGAAAAGAGATGAGATTCATTATCATCTAGATACTTATGAAGGAATATATTTTTTCAAACTTTTGTTATTGTAAAAAAAAAAGAAGGAAAAATAAGAGTCTTGGCTATTCTAATCTTAATATTAAAACTAATACGTCGTGATGAGGATATCGATTGCCACGATATTTTGGTACTATAAATTGTCATATTTTTCCATAATAATTTAAGGACTTAAAATCCAAACGTCCAATTTGAGTTGTTGAAGTTACTGACCAATTTGATTTGTCCAAGATCAAAGGTCTTCACAATGAATGTACTAGAAGTTACCGAGTACATAGTTTCATTTCTTTGTTCTTTCACAGATTATTGATCTTCATAAAGCAAACAAAAATAAATAAATAAATAAATAAAATCTCTCTTAAGAAAACGAATGGCGTTTAAATTCAATGATCATTTATTAAGACAGAAAAATTAGAAAAGTAGCAAACTGCCATAGAGCAGCTCAGGAAAGAGGGAAAGGGACCCAAAGAGCCCAGGACTTCCCTAAAAAAAATTATTTTTATATATATTATATATGTATGTAAATACATATTATTTACCTTGTTTCCCTCTAAATAAAAGAAATTAATACTACTCTCATTATTCGGCCCTCTCTATGTTATTTTTTGGGCTCCATCTCTATATTATCAATATTGAGATTGATGTTTGCTTATGATGCTGTGATTTTTTTAAAGATGTCATCAATGAGACATTTTTCATCCCTGGTTTATTCGCCTATCAGGCGTCATAATGATGCACAAATCATTCAATAGTAATAACACCGACAAAAATTCAAATTTACAGGGTTTATATTCCCAAAAACGAATTAGATTTACACCTAACAGTATATTTATTCAATCTCTACTGGAAGCTAAAAAAGTTGATCAATTCAACAATCCGAGAAACTAATTAAATCAAATCGATCCAAAAAAAATGGATTTGGATTTTTTTATATATATATTATTAGGAGAGAATCATACTTTGGTCAAAAATCTCGGATAAAATACGGATTCCTGATCACCCGGCCCATCCCACCGTTATTTTGTACTAAAATTGTCTATCATTTCTTATATTTAATTGAAAAGAAAATAAATTCATACGATTTAATCTAAGTTCATATTTTTTTTACTTCTATATATGATTATAGATTTAGAGTCGATCGACTTAGTTGATAAATGCTTCGTTGAATTTACTCCATTAATTGCCTGCAATATGTAACAGCTTAGTTACTAGTAATATCCTCAAATTCTTTTAAGGTTGTTACAGATTTTCTTTTGTCTTTGCACTTTCTCATTTTTTTTTCAAAATATGTTACAACAACTGTAATAAATTATTTAAATGATACTTCTTGGCAAAACTATTTTGGTTCTTGATTTTTAGATAGTGTAGAAGAGTTGAGTGTAGATACCTCAAAACAATTGGCATGTATAATAACAGAAAATTAAACGGAACATAAGCTGGTTCTAATATTATTTGTGAAAAGAGTTTATCATATTAAACTTCACCAAGATTTTGCAAAAATAGTTAAGCTTTATCAGCTGGTGCAAAATTAAAAAGAGATGTTCACTTTTTGTTGGAATGTGAATCATTAAAAAAATAAAAACAAAACCAAGTATGAAAGAAGAAACCTCATGCAAGTTGACTAGCAGAATTCTATTCATTTCTGTACTTGCCTTGTAGTCACAATTATATGAACTATAGCTATTTACAGTATAGTTAACCATCTACACAAGATATAGAGAACAAAAAGCTGTCGTCAAAAAATAATACCAAAATTTTAACAAACTTCTCTTGACGCAGCATCTGCTTAACTGCTTTTTTTTCATGATGTTTTTTTGTTTCCTACCTCTGCTGGAAGTTAAGCTTCTTGATGCAGTAAGCATACATGAAGGCAAAGAACACACAGAAAGCTATCAATACAGCAGCAACAACTGGCATGAAGTCATCACGGTAACCAAAGTAGTTAGTGATGTAATGCTTAATTGGCTGGTAGCCCTCGCCAGGTACCTCAATGATCTCGTCCAGATCCATGTATTGGCTCACAATAAGGCCGTACACTGTCCATGCCAATGGACATATCCAATAATACCATACCCACCATTTTGGAATCCTCTGCAGATTTCAAAAGAAACAGTGAGATCTGAAGTTAATTTGTACAACCAAGATTCTTATGGCATCTAGGTAAGTTACTAAAGATGGAAAAATTTTAACACTTTTCAAAGTATACCAAAAGTTCACCAAATATGAACTGTGCTTGGTAATTAACCAACCAGTACCCTGAAACTTTTGGATCAAAAAAAAATGTACCCTGAAACTTAGATTAGGTAAAGCAGATTCTAACACTGACAATTTTACCCTTCCTTCTGATTAATCTTTTTCTAAAAAGTTGACCAAGAAAATTGTATAATCCATCAAATGTCAAGGACAATTCGACTTTGGTGATCATCCCTCGTGTCTCAGATATAAGACTTATTGATTGCAAGATGCAAGTGCAGTAGAATAATTGGGTTAAAGTCAAGCAAATCCTGCACAGAAAGATGGTAAAAAGAAAAAGAAACTTTAAAAGGAAGAAAACATACTGGGCGAGGGATGAAGAAACCAGAGAAAAGGTTGAAGAGGGAGTAGAATGTGGCAGCAAATATTGCAGCGACCTCATGGTTGGGAGAGATAGAGACGGTCATCATCCCATAGTAGGTGAAGTAGAGGAATGAGTAGAAAGAAATGAAGAAGAACCATGAGAACTTGACTGCTGTCCACTGGAATCCCATCATCGAGTACACAATAGCTGTATAGTATAACGCCTGCACGAACACATATGGTATTTCCATCACAACCTGCAAGAATATTCCACAACACCATCATTATAGTTTGCTCTTTCTTTCCCACGTTAAACGGTGGCAGAAGTGTTTATGCCCAGAAAGCACCAACTGTACCAAATTATTGTATCCACGCAAGTTCTGGAAGCAATCTAAGCATTGGTACCTTCTGACAAATGCAAGCAGATGCAATATAAGTCTGGTACTGTTTTTGGTCTTCTACCTGAGCAAATGCATAAGGAAAGGCAGCATACATCCCAGCAGCTCTCTCACGATAGTAAACTGTCCTCTCAATTGCCACAACTGGTTGCACAGTCGAACAATTGTTTATGCCAATAAACATCACAGCAGTGTACATTGCCCCAATCACAATCCTTAAATTGTTTGCACTTCCCCTGTAAAAGATTACATAAGAAGTTAATCATCGGTGAGTTCTATTTTTAACATCTTCATTACACACACTATAGCAGGGACTAACTTACATGCGACTGCCAACCTGCCAGAAGATAGAACCTAGGAGAAGTGCTGTAAAGAAAGTGAAGAAAAGCCTGACAAGGTTATAATCAGGGCTTCTCCAATAGGTCCACCACTGCTTCCAGAGACAAGCTCTGAACTGACCCATCGTTGATGTTGCATATTTTGTCGGGAAATAGAGATCCTTTGCGAGTGGGTCTGGCATACTCAGCTGTTTAACCAGGTCCTTGATTTGCCTATATGTAGTACAAAAATTGAATTACATGTTAGTTTTCTTGACTTGCCTAAATGTATTACAGAGATAGAATCACAAGATATTTTGCTGACTTGCCTATATGTACTACAGAATTTTCTAACTTAATGCAGAGCAATTCTTCAAAAAAAAAAAAACTATAACATGATATTTCTCTTCCAAATTATGTGGCTTTAAAATCGCAAAGGTATCAAGTAGACCTTACTATCTCCAAAAAGCAATGGAGATAGGTGATATTTAGTATCAGTTTCTCCAAATAGAAAGAGACAGAGTAGACTAAATATAGATGTACCTTTTTCAATTTAACATATTCATTATCTTTGTCCTAAAGTGTAATTCTCATTGTACTTACCTATACAGGTTAGATGACTTGTAGTACTCAGAAAAATCAATTCCCAGACGTGTTTCAGCTGCAGCTGAACTCACTTCAAGCATCCAAGCTGCAGGGTTGTAATTATTTTGTATTTTGGGCACTCCAGGAATTGCCTAGGATAAGAAACAACAAAAGGAAATAAGGTTTTGGATTAACTCTTGATCATTAAATCTTTATGAAGTGTAAATTCAATACACATGTATAAACAGTATATGAAAAAATCAAAGATACCTCAAAGTACTGGATCATCTTGTGTGAATGGCTCCCAAGCTGTCCAGCATAGATCACCTGGCCTCCTCTTTTTAATAAAAGCAACTGCCCAACAGAGAAAATGAAACCAAAGGGAAAATAGAATATCAAATATCAATAGTGTTAGCATGAACAAATAGTTATGTACAGGCAACAACCAAAGAAAGTAAAAGGATGATACATGAAACTTGTTTTACCTGATCAAATGCATCAAATATGTCGATGCTAGGCTGATGGATAGTGCAGACAACAGTTCGACCTGTATTGACTGTGTTTCTGACAGTTCGCATAACAATTGCAGCTGCACGTGCATCAAGGCCAGAAGTTGGCTCATCCATGAAAATAATTGAGGGGTTCGCCACTAGCTCAACAGCTATTGTCAGTCGCTTCCTCTGCTCGGTGGAGAGTCCAGTGACACCTGGAAGCCCCACGATAGCATCACGAAGGTTGTCCAGCTCAACCAGCTCCATCACCTCATCAACAAATGTCTACAGTGAAAATATAGATATGTGACTCGGGTTAACAGCATACCAAGTCAGCAACACATAGTCATGCAATTAGCCAAATTCGTAATCTCTATTCACTAACAGATAATAATAGAAAAAAAAAAGACTGACCAGCTTCTCGTCATCATCAATTTCCTTAGAAAGCCTCAGGAATGCGGAGTACATCAAGGACTCCCTCACTGTAACCTGAGGCGAATGGATATCATTCTGCTCACAGTATCCGGAGATTCTGGCAAAGGTTGACTGGTTCTTCGGAAAGCCTGAGATTCTAATATCCCCTTCAATGTAGCCACCAGTCTTGCGGCCCGCAAGGACATCCATGAGTGTTGTTTTGCCAGCCCCACTTATACCCATGAGAGCTGTCAAAACGCCAGGCTCAAAGGCACCGGTTACTCCACTTAGGAGTTGTAGCCTGTCTTCCATAATGCCTTCCCTCTTCATCTCCTGAAAAAAAGTCAAAAAATAATTTAGCCAGTAAACCAAGGATTACAACACAATACAGATATCAGCCATCAACAAAATTATTCATCTGATGTTTTTTTTTTCTATAATAAAACTGCTAAGCTAGATATGAACGGCCACAAACAAAAACACAGAAATAAACAGAGAAAAAAAATTCCTGACCGGAGGCATATCAACATAATAGTTGACATCATCAAAGGACATGGAGAGAGGAGTGAACGGAAGCACCATCCCTCTTTTCTGCATCAATCCATTATCTGAACCCGTGGTCCGTGAAGTGTTCAAAACATGGCCATTAGATGAACCACTGGTCGTGCTCTGACTAAACACACGAAATGTCCTCATCTCCCCTAATAAAATTTTTAAAGCCCACATTAACAACTATATATTATAGCATCGAAAACCTAGTACAGATGGCAAGAGGTCTCATCTTTGTATGGAGAGACATAGGTTCATGTCCAACAAAAGGCATATGAGAAGTATAGTATGCCAGGGTTAATGGTAGCCCTATTTTCTGAAAAAAAAAAACTATATATTAAATGACATCGCTACTTGGGTAGTGAGATGGTTATTAGGTCCTTACTTTTCTTACTCAGAGCAGAGTTTATTGCTCTTCCTTCAATTTCATTTGCTGCTTCTTCAGATATTATAGCTTGTGGCTTGCCAAGAGCTGACAGTATTGAAAGGAGTGAGAAATTAGAGTCAGCTTTGAGCATAAAAATATAATTAGATTGTGTCATTCAATGGAGCAAGATAGAGTTGCATACAATTGAGATACATGAGGGAGAGTGTGAAGAGAACATTGAAGAGGATGCTAAAGCCCAAAAGAGCACCAGCTCCAATCCAAAACCAGTAATTCTCGGTAAATATATTTGCATTTTTCATTATTGCAACCCCTAATGGATCTCCCTACCAGAAAATAAAAGGCAGACATTAGTTCTCTTATGTACTTGAAATTTGATGGAATGAAAAGATGGATGGTTTTTACGGAACTCTTACACCAACAAGCTTGTTCATCCACCTAGGAGCTGAAAACTCATTGACTGCTAATGAATTGAA
Organism: Schoenoplectus tabernaemontani; assembly: GCA_037127355.1. Taxonomy (NCBI): domain Eukaryota; kingdom Viridiplantae; phylum Streptophyta; class Magnoliopsida; order Poales; family Cyperaceae; genus Schoenoplectus; species Schoenoplectus tabernaemontani. The sequence continues at coordinate 13,603,480 of CM073740.1, forward strand.
ACCATACATCAGTGGTGATATCCAGTAGCCCCATATCCACCATTTCGGAATTATAGCTGTTTAACACGAGTTTTGAAAAACTTCATTCATTGCGCATGTAAAAACATCAGTACCTTTGTCTGAGAGAAAGAGAGTCACTTCCAAGTTTGAGAGAGAAATGACCTTTAGGGAGGAGAAACCCTCCAAGGGCAAACATGAGGAGGAGAGAGAGAGCACCCCCTGTGTGTGCAATGACCATGGAACGACCAAGACCAGCTATTGTCCTGAACAGACCTCCTGCCATCTGTTGTATCAAGAACACCAGCAACAGCTGCTTGAAGAACCTTCATCCATGTACAAAACCAAATATTACTATGATGCTATTTTCCTGGCACCTCACAATATTGTTCTATTCAATCCCTTATTTATTCATTCAATTGATGACAATATTCTACGCTTGATTATCACTCATGAACTGGCTCTTTTCGTTTCTTTTTTAGTTGTTACATTTTGGGGGATCATTTAAGGCACTGAGGAATTCCCTGAATATTATACAAACAATGAGGGTGAGAGAATTTTCACCTTGAGGCGTCAGGGGCAAAGCCAATGGAGAAATATGTGACGATTACCCAGACAATGGACTCCACAATAGACATGGGAATGCGAAGGACAACATTAGGGAGAGAGAATATCCATGCTGGATAGAAGAGAAGGTCACGATGCTTGTAGAAAACAGGTAGTCGATTAATGGTAAGGGAAAGCTCTGCAAACCCATTAAACATGTTCACTATCATCCCAAACAATAGTGCACCTATATAGAGCACCCCATCATCCAGCGTTCGCTGGTGCATACGTGTCCGTACAAACACGCTTGACACAATTGCAGCAACGATTATTATCTATTAAAAAGAAAAACCATTATAGTTAGCTAGGCAAACATAATGTTTGGTATATATTTATGGAATTGTGAATGTACCTTTAATTGGTTCCAAGACATAAATATGATAAAGTACCTTCAAATGCTGTTATTTTATCTTTTGGATAAACTTCACTAATAACTAAATCTAACTGTACCAAGATGGTGCATTAGTTACAAAATTCATTACAAGGCCCTCTCTCTAAGTGCAGAACAAACTGGTTTTTGGATGTTCGAGATGAGTGAGGATTGCTTCAGCAACTGAATTTTATTTCCTTTCCCTTTAGCATTGGCAGAATTTAGTGTTAATAGAGAGAGAGAATTGAGTCGCAGTAGTCTTGTGGCTTCTGGAGCTTGATTTCTCGATACAACTCAGTGGTTGTTATCAGCTGTCTAGTTTTGCCTCCTGAACAGTTCAGTTGACTGCACCCTTCTCAGTTCCACTTCCCTAAAAGGTCCAACTAGAGTTTGTTCTCTAATTTCTTAAAGAACCAGTCAATATGTCCAAATTTGGATGTTTTCTTGTGCATGAATCCACAAACTTGATTATAAATTAACTAAAATCTGCCCCTGATTTGAAATAACTCTGTTTCTGGAGCTTGCGTTTTAATCATTCCTGTTGGTGGTACTGTTTCCTGCTACCAACTGGTACAGATCTCTTTTTTTTGTACAAAAGGTGTTAGACATACCTGAACGGTTTTGAAGATGTATACGAAGGAGTTGCGCTTGATGAGTAGCCACTCTTTGGCAAAGGAAGCCTTCAGCAACTCAGAGGTGGAGACAGATTTACGGGAGAAAACAAGGGCAGCCCGGTGGCTGCGCTCCTTCTCAAATGGGACTGATAGTTGATTCTCCAGCTGTAGGCCCACATGGAACTGCTTGAATCTTTGTGCAAATTCTGAGACAGTTATGTACCGGTAAGGCCTTCTATTATCTGCCCAGTACTGCTCTTGGTCTTTCATTGATGTAACCTGTTATGGTTATTGGGGTAAGATGATGATTATAGTGTTTTAGATGGTTGTGATTAGGTAAAGAATTCACTTTGACAAGGGATATATGAATTTAAAGCATCACATAAAAGTGACCCCAACAGCAGTAGCGGAGCTTGACCTCCATATTTTGAATTTTAAGGGGGGCCAATTATTATAGTTATTGGTATTAATATAATTTTTAACCATAAAAGAAGGATTTTATATAAATTTTTGGATAGTAAGGGTTACAACAAAGCTCCACCTCTGCCCAACAGGTTGGTGGGTTGGGTCTGGGTTGAGTGTTTCTTCTGTCAACAGTTCACAAGACACACTATTACCAGCTAGACTGTCTACTTGGTTGAAATTTAAATAAAAATATTTAACAAAATAGAAAAATAATACAAAAATTGAAAAGTAAAGGTTAAATCCCTGTGAGGACGGTTCCGACACGAAATAATTTATGATGACCCAACATGATCCATTGCCAACTTTTTGAGACCAAAAGGAGTACATCACGGTTTATTAGTAAAGATATTCCTTCACTAATCAAAGTGTTCCCTTGTATGAAATTGATTAGAGAAGAATATACTATAAATTCATCAAGCCACTATAGTCTGGCATAGAAAACTAAAACATCCAGAGAAATTTATTAGTTGACATAAAATAGCACCTCTTGAAGGAAGTCAGCGGTGCCTTTCCTCTCGGGGCAGCGGAACCCGCAAGATTCAAAAAATTCAAGGACATGCTGACGTGGACCCTGGTACACAATCTGCCCCTCTGACAGAAGAATGATGTCATCAAAAAGGTTGAAGGTCTCTGGTGCTGGCTGGAGAAGTGACATGAGGATTGTAGCTTCTCCTAAGTGCACTATCTGTTGCATGCACTTCACAATTTGGTATGTTGTGGAGCTGTCTAATCCCGTCGATATTTCATCCATGAAGAGTACCTTTGTGGGACCCACCAGCATTTCCCCTGCAATTTTTACATTTGTTATCAGGAAAAACATTATTTGAATCTGAGAATCAGTACATACTTTTCTGTGCTCTAACCTACTAAAGTGATATAAAAAAATAATAAAATAAGTACAGTGACATGAATAGTATACAGCTCATTATTTTTGACATGACATTCCCTGTTCGGCTGTTAAGTGGGAATAAGAATGGGAAACAATTTGAACTATCTGGGCTCTGTTCGGTCTGAACACAGCCGAAAATTGTTTCGTAGCATTACAAGATTATTGTTTATTGAAGATGGAAAAAAACATCTCAGTCAATCTCAATCCAGAATAAACTAAATATGATAGTTTTCTGGCCAACATCTAATTTGGCATCAAACTTGATTCGTCATCAAGTAGGCCAGGGCGCCAGGCCACTGTTCACCAATGACAACATTTCCACTATGTACTACTCACTACAGAATGCCCTATTAATATGTGGAATAGAAAGGAAAAATAAAATATATTAGAAATACCAGTAGTGACACGCTTCTTCTGGCCACCCGATATCCCCCTCTGCATCTGATCTCCTACAATAGTATCCGCACATATGTCCAGACCCAGTATCTGACATTAAGAAGCTTCAATTAAACTATTCTATCTATCAGTGGAACTTCTCAATCACAGTTGTCTTAAGAATGTGACCCTTTCTTATGGTTTTATTTAGCACCACACAACATTTGCACAATTAATTAACTAAAAGAAAGGTTGTTTATTATATGTTCACAATTGCATGACATTTCTTGGCCACACATAAAGCTACAGAAGGTTTCACACAGGAGAACAACATTGCCATGTCAATAGAAAGGGAAACACCGGACATTTCACTAGGATTACACAACAAAGAGGTCATGTGCATTTAGTAGAAAGGGTGAAAAAAGACCACACATACAGCTAGATTTCTCAAAGTTGGATTAGGATTTGAAATTTTGTTCACCAAACATCTGTAGGACCCAGGTAGGTGAGGGCATCTTTTGTCAAAGGGTAATCGAACCCCATCCAAAATATATCTTTCCTTTTAAAAATGCACACATATTAACTGACACTACCCACTTTGTATCTTCACTTAATAATGTAAAGAAATTAGGGTCGGACAACTGCAAGTACATTCAAATTAGTCTAAAAAAAAGAAATAAATTTCCTAGTGTGATGTCCGGTATTGGTCAAGGAATGTGAACCGGCTCTGCTATAACAGCTATTAGAATCAAACAATATATATACAATTAAGAGACCTTTATATTTGTCAACACAAATTTATACACATATATAGGAAAACAGAAATATGTAGTAGACGCATGCAAAAATGCGTAAAAAATATAGAAAAAAACTACATGAAAAGGCTAACCAAAAATTATTAAAACCATGCAATCATGATGTTACTTGTGACTTTAAGGAAATTAATTAAATAAAAAGAGACAATGCTGTTACTTTGAGAGTATAATCAGTTTGAAGGCTGCTCTTGACTCCTTTCATGGATGTCGCCTGTGTCATTCATAAATATCATAATGAAGTTCTCTTTCCACAAGCATGAAAGATCATGTCAAATAATTATAAAAATAAAATATCAGTAAAAATGTTTATTTTTCCTCACAATTTACTGTACACTATGATAAATTTATTTGCTCATCGATAATATGTAAAATTAAATTTGTTAACAAATGAACCTTCATGAACAAATCTACTTCAGCCTCTGGCATTATCCCACTCTGCTGCTCCCTCCTTGCTAACTCTGATAAAAGGTCTGTAAAGAACACTTACATATAAGACTAAGAATACTAAAATCAGACAAATACTTTCAAATAACTTCAATTAAATTCAACTTATCTCCAAATTTACATTTCTTTTGGATTTCACATATAGAAACTTTTACAGGAGAATAAGTATTAGGAAAAGGTAATTAAAATTTTTAGATGACAGCAAGAGTTGATCCTTCCTCACCAATGTCAAAGAAAAGTTAAATCCATACCATATTTAGTACCCACTCCTTGACACCTTGAAGAGAAATCAAATGTCTCTTTTACAGTCATCTCTCCAACATGCACATCAGTCTGGCTGATATATGCAGCTGTCTTTTGAGGCACAAATTCATTCAGTGCATACCCATTGTATGTTATCTCTCCTCTTGACTGCATGTGGTACGAAAACAAAAAGGATATCAATTAAAATCATCTTGAATAATTACATTATTCCTATTAATAGAAAATTGCAATAGAACAGGTCCATTAATGCACTAACTTGTAATTACTATACCTTTAATGTGGGATCCAGTTTCCCAGCTAAGGCAAGAAGCAGAGTGGTCTTCCCAGATGATGGTGGCCCCAACAACAAAGTCATCCTGTTATGAACTTTTGTTAGGAATTCTTTTTCTTTTTCTTTTTCTTTTTCTTTTTCTTTTTTATTTTCATATTTCATATGATCTTGATTAACAGGTACAACCTTTAATGCATTTTGTTGTGACTAACACTGTGTCCAAGATAGTGTTACAGCTACCTAATATGACACCAAGATCTATATGATAGAAGCATGTGAGGAAATATGCATGGGATAACTAACCTTGAGGGTTTGATGATGCCAGAAACATCCTTAAGTATTGTTAGAGTGGTCCTCTTTGCTAAAGGTACACCAACAAGTTCCAAGGCTGATTCTGCAATGTTAAGCACTGTGTTGGCAAGAGTTGGTAGAGCCCGGGTGCCTACATGGCACTTAGCTTGTACGTTTAGGTGCTCAAATCTCACCTCAACTTTTGGAAGATTGATCCCGACCCTGTACATGTAGCATGTATCATATACTTTAACAAACCAATATATCAATGCATCATTTGCCAAGTAAAGTCATCTACTCATCAGAAGGTACTTAATGAATATTTGTCCACAAGAAGACAAGTACAGAAGGCTCACTGTTATGTTTGATTAATTATTCTGTCAATTAAATTTATCGGATATTATTAAGCAACTACAGATTAACAAAAATATTATGAGTGTATGATTTGCAACCAATATTTCAGTTCATTAACACAAACCCTAAATTAGTTTTGTTAGCATATATCTGTAGAATGAGATATTGACTGATAAACAAATATTCTTTTGTTAGCTTATTGTGCAAAATATTCTAATTCGAAAGTGGATCATGCATTTGTTGTAATTCAACAAAAACATGTCTTCACAGAAAATAAAACATCTTTTGGATAAATTAATTAGCCATAGGATCCTATCATTTTCAGTTAAAGATCAAGAACAGGAGCATAACATACCTAAGCCACCAACATAACATACCTCATTCAATAATATTAATTACTTTTACTTCCTATATCCAAAAAGGAAGCTCCCCTGAGGCATTTCATGTATTAAATTATTGAATATTAAATTTGAAGGTTAGACTATTCATTAAAACTTATTTCTTTTTTCAAGATAAAGTGTAGGTTCAATTGCAACCCTGGATGACAAGAAAAGGTTACTAATTCCTGTGGTGCAAAATTTAAATAGAGCTCTATGATGTGATTTTTACACCAGAATGGTCAAGTGGCAAAGATATGAACCAAGAAAAATGCGTTTATCTAAGTACAACCAAGTTAACCCTAGTGGCAAGCATAATAAATTGACCTAGCTCAACCAAATTACTAAGTCACGATACGGATCATTGATTGCACTAGCATCTTTATAGTACATTAGCACCTAAAAATATATAATTAATCATATTCGACAGGAGAAAAAGTTAAAGACGTGCATTGCGCACTGTTCCCAATTCTTCTCTTTTTTTCTGGTCTAATGGTTGGGTGAAAAGGCTTAAATGCGCTTGTCAAAATAGTGTTGAGTAATTCCATGAAATATTGGAGGGAAATTTGTTGAAACAAACATTTCCTCCAAGACGCACAACAAGTGTGCGTCATCTGCATGCAAAGTGCATGTACTGATAAGTTAAAGAAATACAATATAGGGAATCACATAAAGATTAGCTAAGATGGTACAAAACTAAAAGCAGAGTCAATTTTTCAAAATTCTCCCCACAAAAGTGTAATAAAGACTTTCTACTTTCTACAAGACCACGATTTTCTTGGGCGAACCTTGGAAATATTCTATCTTATCGGATAAAGAGCAAACAGATTCTAGTAAAAGTAGAAATTAAAATGGAATGCTAACTGAAGAGATTTTAATTAATTAGTTCATTTATATAATCTTTTATTCACGATTTTTTTCAGTTTGGTAATTTATTAGCTCTAAACTATCAATTGCGCCAAAACAGCACCCGTCGAGGGGGAAAAACAGAGTTTTTTTTTTATGTAAAAAGATCAAAAGACAGGTGTTCCCTTTTCCATTTTTTTTATGTTCCATTTTCTTGTTTCTATATATGAATACTTGGCAGACAACCAAGCAGTTTTCTAATACTTAATATATCCAACAGCGCCCAAAAACTGATCATACACCACAAGATTCCTATCCACGAAAACAAAGAATTCAAGAAATTGAATGGCGACATAAAAAAAAAAGGCATGCAAATTCCGATTGCCATCCATCTCAAAACCACCAGAAATCACAAAAAAAGAAAAGAACTGAATAAGAAATTGCAAACTGGAAACTTAATTACCGATCAATTCTCTCACGGAACTTTCGCAAGAACTTCTCGTTATCCTCATCTGCCACGCGAAATACCCGCTTGATGAACTCCTCCCTCTCCCGTATTCCCAGATTTCTCACATCCACCTCTCTGTGCTCAAATTTCAGTGCACCCCCTCGATTATCTTTCGTTTCACCTCCACCCCCACCTCCGTCAACTGCCGATTTGAGAATGGCGGTCCTGAGACGATTGTATGTTGGAAGTCGCTCAATCGCAGCCCACCTCAGCGCCTCCTCATCCTCATCAGCTCCGGATCTCCGGTTTCCGTGAGACGAGTTGCGTGAAAAAACATCCTCCCTGCCCCAGTTATCCACATTCATGCTTCTACTAAAGCTTCTACTCAGGCTTCTACCTAGCCTTTCCATGCTCTCCATTGCTATGGTTGTGCTTTATCTTGTGTGAATGTGTGGCTGTATCTTCTTGGCTATTTTCTTGGGCGACAACCTATTTGGTATGCTTTCTATTCGGATTTCTTAGAACAGAGAAAGAGAGGAGAGGAGGACAGGAGAAGAGAGATTTGGAATGTTGTGTGTGACAATGAGAGCCTTTTATTTGGGAAGGAGGTGGTATATATTGGGTTTGGGTTTAAAATATTTTTTGTATTATTTGTTGAAAGGAAAAGATACAGTGACCACTGACCGGGCACTATATCTAATACCCAGCCACTGCACAACATTGTTTGTTTGTTTGTTTGTTTGAATAATAACAATAACAATAACAAGATAAAACTAAAGGGTGGGAAAATATGTAATAAAAATAAAAAGAGTAAGTAAACAAACTCTGAGGTGGGGGTCCAGTGGTCGGGGAAGTTGACTGAACCAGACCAAGAAGAGGATTTGGTGAATAGTGAGTGAGTGCGCGCGAATCTTGATGCATTCCGATCATGCCCTTCCGTTTGTGTTTGGTGATGACCGACTCTTCGAAAGGAATTGACATGGAAGTTGGACAATTATTTTTATTCCTTTTTGGTTGTAAAATAATATATATTCTTTCAAGGCGAACAAGATTTTAAGATGTTCGTTTTCGTTTTTCAAGTAAAAGATTCGCAGTTGGCGTGAATTTACGATTCCCCTTAGAACGTTAAAAAGGGAACTGAATCTGTTTATGCGTTGTATTTTTCTCTCAACAATTGAGATTGACATATATACGATATTAATTATTGAGTCCAACCAATCATTAAAAATATACAGTTAAGCAAATAAATATTCTTAAAGATAAATAATTAAATAGTAATAATAGATATCATATGTCAATTTTTAAATTGGCTAAACGAAAATATTTTTTATAGATGAGCAGCAAATTCGATTCCCATTAAAAAAACATAGTTAAAATTTAGGCTTGTACATTTTTTTTTTAATTTGTTGGATGTCATCATTGTAGTAGGTTGTAATGTAAAAGGTATTTAATTAATATATGCCTTCGTCAAAAAAAAGAATGGACGAGTATGTTTCGACGAGAACAGTTCAAATCATTGCTAATTTATCTGTATTATAGGACTATATAATACAATTCATTCATGATTCATACATATGACAAGTTACATATTGAAAATGAACCGGATATGTATCTAAATCAATGTTTTTGAGCATTAAATGAGACCAAATGCGTCACAAATTAACCCAATCTGTTACTCAAGTTCGTTCGAGAGTTTGCTCAAATCATCCCTTCCTATCTGTTATTTTATTTGTGTCTAGAGAAACAGAGACATGGATAAGAAATTAAGAATAAGAAGGTACAAATTTATTGTTTTTTCTTGATTTTCTTGACTATTACGGGAACTTTGTTTGGTGCTGCGAATCATCCTGAGCCTGGTGCAAAGAATGTTGCTTTCCAACGAACTGAGCGACTGAGGCTACTTTTATTCAGGTTGGTACAGAGAGAGAGCAGCGTAGAGAACAGAGCCCTTCGCTTAGGTCAGCGGTCGTCGGTCAATGGATCCTCTCCAATTGGAAGAACATAATGCACGCTTTCGATCGTATCATCACCGTTTATCTTTACTACCGTCTAACCGTTTATAACTTGATATAGGTTGGACCAGTGTACTGTGTTTTGGAATGCTGGATGTAATTTGATCCTTGTAGGCCATTAACTATTGTGCTTTTTTTTTATGAATAATTAATTATTGGTGCTCAAACGGCACGTTGGAATTAACAAAGCTTTTATTTCAGAATAAATACATATCGATTCGCCTTGAGAAGTGTTTTCGAATATTTACTAGCTAAATACAAGTCAATGGGTTAATTGCAGTCGAATATAAAAGCATTTTTTTTTTATAAATTAGAAAATATAACAATGTACCTTAATTGTATAATATAAACCTTAAATAACAGAGGTAAATTTTCACTTGTGTATGCATAATTGAATTATTAAATTTAACACTGAGAAGTGCTATTAAAAATGACACATGAATTTTTCACCGTATAAACCAACGTGCGTTTTTATTCAAAATACTATCATGCCAATATACCATGTGTTTAATTGTTCGTCATTTACAAGGAAATATTTTTCTTGATTTTTGAAATGAATGACAAATTGACAATGATCATCATCATCGATCTTTACTACCGTCTAACCGTTTATAACTTGATTTAATTATCTTTACTACCGTCTATTTTCCTGCCTATTATAGAGTTTCAAATAATTATGGCATGACAAATGCAGAGATGGATCCAGACTTTAATCCATGAGATAAAATTTAATTTCTTTTAGATGGCAAAAATTAAACTTTTTCAGAGGATAAAAAAAATTCAATATAAATATATTTTCTATTTTTCTAAAAATATACATAATTATAAAGATATTTATAAAAAAATTAAGAGGCAATTTGCCTCCCTTCTCTTCTTGGTACGCCTCTGGATACATATCATTTGCCTTACCCCGTTACTTCACTCGATGAATTTAATGATCTTGTTTTTTTCTCAATCAATAATTATGATTATAAAGTTTTATAAGAGATTTTTTTTGTTGATGAGATGATGCATTTCAAAATAATAATAGCAGTAGTAATAGTAGTAGTGGGGATATAATTAGTTATCTGTAACTTTAATGTTTTAGATTTAAAAAAATCACAACAAAGTTTGGGTTTAAATAAATATTACTCCAGATTTAGTTAGCTTTTAATTTTCTGGCTCTAATTGTATAATTATATAATTTTATTATAAAAATCTTATAATTTTCATAGTATCAAAAAAAATCCCAGAGAACAAATACTTCATTTCCTATAGGATATCCCAGTTATTTTTATTCTTGCACATAAAATATTTTCACTTTCATTTTATATTAAACTATAATTTAAAAAATCAACATCAGTGCATTTTTTAAAGGCTCTTGATACTACATAAAATAATATCTAAATGTTATAATTTTTATTTATACATAAATAAAGTAATATATATATATATATATCAAATTTAATAATTTTATTTTAATATTTATTAAATTTAAATTCTGAACTATTATAAAATTAACAAGTGGATGCATAATAAAGCACCGACAATAAACTCGTAAGAAAAATAAAAGAGAAGAAACAGAAAGCGGTTGAAAGATGTTTGACAGAGCTTGTGCCGAATCTTCATTTGGATTGCCGGCCCAATAGAACTAATAAATGTTGATCGAGTCAAAACTGATCAAACGTGGCAATTGGTAATTGGCATGCATCGCCAGTGGTATTGATATTGGAGTAAAACTGGCGTACTTTTTTACTCTTCGAAATAGAGTCTCTTTGCGTTTCTAACTAAAAAATTATATTAAATTATTTCTAAATTTTAATTTATTATTTTCATTAAATTCTTCATATAAAAATCATGTGGGATATAAAAAATTTGAGTTGTTTTGAGTTTTCTAAGCCATTACTTTTAATTTTTTTAAAATAATATATAAATATTGAATATTTATTATTATTTTCTGAGTTTATTTTTAAAAAATTAAAAACAATAATTTAAAAATCATGAAACACCTCAAATTATTGCATCACATAAAGTTTTAATATAAAAAATTTAATGAGTATAATAAATTAAAATTTAAAGATAATTTAATATATTTTTAATTAGAAATATAGAAAGACTCTAAGCTCTTAGTAGTACCTAGTATGTTAGTTTTAACTCTTGATATTGATATGATATATCATATATGATCTTCTGAAAATATAATTTTGGCTACTTTGGGCTGTAGATGTACAGTGAATAAAGTGACAAGGCATGCACCGATAAGTTATCGCCTTGACAGTGACCTAATTTCATATACAGTTTTATAGAGGTCTGGCCGAGTCAAGAAGTGATAAAAGGGCAGTAGAAACAGAAAACTGCACTGAATATAGCGAGAACATAAAATATTCAGGCAATACGTTGACAAGTGACAACCAATGGAGGGAGAATAGAAGATTCTACAAAATCGAATAAAGAGAATTTATGTACTCATTATTTTATGCTTGATGAAATAATTAAAGTTTCAACGATTTTGTTTTCTCTATAAAATCACACTGTTACGTCCGTTGCAGTTCGCCATTGTTGTATTATAGATGATACTCAATATTGTCTCTTTACTGAGGGGTGCAGGCACTTTAGATTTCAGAAAAACATATGAAAAGTAATTTGGGATTATTGAGAACTCTATTTTTTTTAAAAAAAATAAATTAAATAGAAAAATTAACAACACTAATTCATTTAGATACAATAAATCCTAAAATTTTGATGATTTTAATGACATCAAAAATTATGTATTTCCTACAAAATTAAATAAAGCATACAATACTAAAAAAGAGAATCCAAAGAGAAAATATCTTTACTAAATGCCTCTTTTTAGAAAATATCACTAACTTTTACAAATTAAAAGTCATGAATATGATATTTCGACCAATCATAATTAATAACGATCATTGATTAAGGAAGTAACAACATAATTGCATTGTAAATAACCACCATTCTTTAATTAATGTTGAATTTTTTTCTTGATAAAAAATTCACGTTTAATTTAACAACTTTAAAAATATTTTGCATCATATCAATAAATTACGCGCATGTAAGAATCAGAATCTGCTCTCTCTTGTGAGGTAAAACTTGACATCCTAAGATGTCATGGTCCTCGTTTATTTTAAATCCAACAGTTCCTAAGAACTAGACCTCTTGATTCCTTAATTTTTGTTTCTATAACTTTGATCGTCATTTAAGGATTAGAATTTAAATATAGCCCATCTTAAAAACTAATAAGCAAATGGATTTTGGTCGAACAACATTGATCTGTACTTTGCAGTTGGAGTAATTAAGAACAACTTTATCATGGATTCCTTTTTGGAAACTTCTTATCATAGATTCTTTTGTGCTTTCCAGTTGGAGTAATAATGCAGATGGTTTTCTTGGGTACCAGATGTCCTATGGCAACAAAACATCTCTTGTCGGGCTATTATAAGACTCAATTATATGACTCAATTACTCAATGTGTGCATGTGTGATAGCTTAATTATATGACTCAATTACGCAATGTGTGCATTAATTACGTGTGTTTTGATAATTTCATTTTATTCAGGGATGCCACTCTTAATGAATCATAAATAATAACCTCCATTTTAAAATGAAGGTTATTAATTGATAGTTCTCGTCAATATAAATATAGCATAAAGAGGAGGATTTAAATATCTTAATTGTTTTTGCCTCAATTACATCTCGATCTTTTTAATTTTTAATAACTCAAAATTTAAAATTAAAATATCAAAATAAAATTATTAAATTTGATCAATATTATATTTTTCTTCTTACACGTAAAAAATTATTCATTTTTTTCACTTTGGACCCACCATCCGGTGCCATTTCAGCGAGAACCCAAGTAGTTTATCTCAGACAATTTTGACTTTTGAAGAGAGTTTTTTCAAGCCGCAGCACAACATACCAGCAATTAACTACCCCTTGCAACAGTACATGCAGGAAAAAAATATTTTATGTAAATTAACAAGTTATAAAATTAATGTTCAGAAATTAATCATGTTAGTGTATTTTTACAATTTTTTTATGTTACATAAATAATATTCAAACATCATAATTTTTAATTTATATATAAATAAAATGATCTAGATCAAATCTAACAATTTTATATTTGATTCTTCAGTTTTAAATTACAAGTTTTTAAAAATTTTAAAAAGTTGAGGCATAGTTGAGGAAAAAAATTGAGGTTTTGAACCCTCCTCAGAAATATGAAAAAAAATGCAGTTTAGATCGATATATTTAATTCGAATGTCAATTTGTAATATTTTATTATTAACAAAATAATTACTTACGCAGAGGCAAATTTAAATACATAAAATGGGGGGATCAGTGTCACCCATTTGTTTCTTAATTATAGTTATCACAAAATTGTACTAACATTTGTTGAATTTTCAATAAATATCCCATAAATTTAATATAATATTTCACTAGTGAACCCTATTTTTTATGAAATTTTCGATTTGAGTACTATTTTTTAGTTAATTTAATTAAATAGTTTTGTAGACTTGTTAACTTTTGAACTAATGTGAACCCTAAAAACATATTATGTGAATAAATGAATGTACTGATGCATTATGGTCTAATATTTTTATTATATAAATTAATAATTTGACATTAAATTATTATTGAACTTCATTCAAAAAATTTCTGGCTCCACCACTATACTTACGGACCTTCATCGTTCAAATAGAAAGGCAAAGAAAATCACACGGTGATTCTTCAAATTAATGCAAAAGGCTCCATGCCAAAAATCTGAAAATAAAATTGCTGTTAAAATTTATTCCAGTAAAATGTCTTGATTTATTTAATTAAAAACTTCATTAATTAACAAAGCAAATTGGGTCACTACCGTGGCAAGCGAAAAAGACACAACAAAACTACAAAAGACTTATAATTCTTGGGGAAAAAATGGATCCCACAATGTCGACACAAATTTCCCATGAAGGTTGACTTTGCATCTTATTATAATAATAACCGAACACTTTCTCCATCTTTTAAAAAATTAAAGGGTCCCCTGGTTGATTGCAAAAATGAAAATTCCGTAGGATCACATATCTCGATAATACAAAATAATGATTAAGATTTATTAAATTATTGTCATTCTGCTCGGCTTGAACGTTACATGTTACCGCACGTGTGCTATTTCATATTTTTACATTGCGAGTAGGGTTGCAAATACATAGTAAAAATATCTGATTTTATTCGTGATTTGATCCAAAAAATAATAAAATTATCTGATCTATATCTAAAAAAATTCGTATTCGTATCTGTATCTGAAAAATTTTAACGGATATAGATATGATTTGGCTATTACCTATCCGTAACCGTCCGTTTAGCTATTATCCGTCAATATCTGATATTATCCGAAAGTATATGATCCAATATTATCCGATTTTATCCGAATATATATCTGAAAAAAATCTCATTATGTGTTTTTAATTATATTTTTTTGCATATATTACAAATCTAACTAATTTTATATATAATTTATGCTAATGTATTATATTTTTTAATAATTCATTGATACATTTGAACTACTAATATAATGATAATTAATATTTAACTTTTATAATTAATAATTCTATCAAAAAATAATATACAATTTTTTTTAATGATATATATAATATTTTTACTTAATATCTGAAATATATCTGTATTTATATATGTATCAGTCCGATATCCGATCTGTATCCGATATCCGTTGAATATCAAATCTGTATCCGTATCTGAAAAATTATAACAAATATGGATACATAAATTCATTATCCTTCCGTATCCGATCCGTTTGCAATTAGGCTAATTGCGAGTGGTTCATAGTTCCACTGATTCTCGTCTTAATTGCTTTGGTTCTATTTTAAGACTGCTTTTGTTTTTGTTTTGTTTTTTTTTTTACGGATTCATTTTCCATGTTCTTTTGAAAAGCATTTTCCTTTTGACTACATTAGTCAACAAATTTGACCACCCGAGAACTAATTATTTGGTACAAGATTTTCTCAAGAAAATAATAACCCATCTTGATGATGATGACAAACTATTAGTTATTGATCTTTGGGAGCCGTAGGCCTTTGTTTATTGTGGGTCCACCTAACCGTGAGCTCGATTAATTATTGACAAGGGAACTTGTGTGTGGAAGTATGAAAACAAGAAATTTCGCCGACTTTTTATTTTTACGTTTATTTCGAAATTTTAGAATTCAACAGTTTCAGTTTTTTTTACTGATGATCAGTTCACTTCACTTAAATTATTAAAATTCATAGAGTTAAGTTCACGCCAGTTTAAACTTTAGAAACCACTAAAAGATAATTGCGAATTTGTTTTTTTTTTAAAAAGGTTATGACTTTTTTCTACAACAAAAAATAGTGGACAAAACCTATTTCTTTATTTGATGATCCAAAATCGACAATTTAAGAGAATTCAAAATAAAAAAAAAAAA
The DNA here is from genome assembly GCA_037127355.1 of Schoenoplectus tabernaemontani. NCBI lineage: Eukaryota > Viridiplantae > Streptophyta > Magnoliopsida > Poales > Cyperaceae > Schoenoplectus > Schoenoplectus tabernaemontani. The sequence continues at coordinate 13,619,357 of CM073740.1, forward strand.
TTTAGGTAAAAATGTATCATGTGACTATATTAACAAAATTAAAATTTCGATGACCACAGGAAATATCATAGTGAAAAAAAATTCCATTTTCTTCTGACAAGGGATGCATTCACAACGGCCTTAAGTCTTATCTTTAAGTACATCGGCAACTATAAAACATAAATTGTATTTTTTTTCTTCAAACATAGACACTTAAAGAGTTTGTGTGTGTGTGTACTCTATACATATCACATATATCATATATGCAAAAAAAATGATGAAGTTTGATGTAAATATCAACGTTATAAAATGACATGAAATTTATAACCGTTATTGAATGAACTAAAAAATATAGAAATATAGAAATATAGAAAATTACACAAAAAATGATAAATAATCAACCCATTACAAAACCCTTTATAATTTTTAACGTTTCAATTTTTTTACACGATTTTAGAAATCATTGTCAAGGTTGCTAAGATAAGCAGTTGGCAATGATATTTTTAACCATTTAGCATTATAGTCGATTTATTAAACTGATAGCTTAGTGACTTAAGGTACCATGAATTTTGAGAATTTTCAAGAAAAACAATATTTTAGGATCCTGATAGCCAACACAATGCATTATCTTTGTCGTCATCAGCATTAGTTTCTCTCTGTGTATAAAAATCAAGTTCATTCTTCTTAGCTCTTAGATATCGGCGCTGCATTCGGACAGAAGAAAAATATGAAGCTGAGTGTATTTATAATAATTAGGGATGTAAAAAATTCATAATTCGTAATTTGTTCGGTGTTCAATTCGATTTTAGTTTGAGTTCGATTCATTCGATTATACTTTTTTGTTAGTTTGATTTGAGTTCGGTTCAATAACATAATTATTTTATTATAAAATTAATGAGATATTATTAATTTATTATTAAATTAATAAATATTATTTATTTTTTAATTTTAATATAAAATTAATAAAATATTAATTATTTTAGTTCTAGTTATTTATGATAATATAAAAATTAGAATAATTGAGTTTGTTTAGAGTTTGATTTCAGTTCGACTTCGATTTAGCTTTCGATTTAGTTCGAGTTTGATTTAGTTCGAGTTCGATTTAGTTCAAATTTGATTTAGTTCGAAATAATTTAAAATTAAACTCAAACACTAATGAGTTCGATCGAATTTGATTCGTTTGTAACCCTAATTACAATATTGAATATTCTACAAAATATGACCGTCAAATTTGATAGCTAAAAGAACTCCCGTTCCTTAACTATCAATTGCTGGATACTGTCTATTAACATTACATCAAATTAATTAACCAATTAAGCAGGAGGGAGCTTAACATTACATCAAATCATTTTCTTTTTCTTCTATTTTCTTATTTTTATACTTTTTAATGAAAAATGAGTTGGTTGTTGCCTCCTTTAAAAAAAATAACCAATTAAACAACAAATGTAGTCGCGTTTGGAGATTTGGACCAGTTTCAGCTCGTGACCACTTCCTTTATCTTTACTATTTTTTCATCCAAACCTTATCCAGTGCTGAATTTGATTACTTGAGGGCTGCACTGAACTGACAATTTCTATTTTTAAATTTAATTAATCCCGATTTAGGAGTTTGGACCAATTCTACTTCTGTTTCATTTTGCCTTTTCCATGTATTTCGAGTACTTTAGGTGAGGTTCTGATGAGCATAAAAATTTACGATACATTCTACTCTCCGGTATAGGTTTTAAAAAATTAGTCAAATTAAAAGAAATAAAAATACATACGCATTTTCAAGTATTCTTATAGGGTGCATATTAAATTTGAGTGGCTATTCCTAATAAACCTATCGATCTAATACTTCATCTTTAAAAAAAAATTGTTTGATGGAAGATTTAAGTATTTTTCCCAATGACCCAAATTTATATAATACATATTTTATTCGACTAAATAACATCACGTCTATCTGTATCTTTTTTTAATTGAATAATATTTCTCAAAATATGCAATGTACCAAAAACAAATACATGTTAGGAATATTCTTTTATGGTTATAGACAAAATTTTAAACCGAAATTAATAACTTTTTTCCCAAATACACGAGCAGTAAAAAAAACTTGATCCGTAACAAAACTATCTTCCCTATTTCGGATAAAGAAGAGTACCTACTTGAATAAAAGTTAAAATCACGTGAGATCTTTTATTTCCTCTGATATGGTTAAGTTTAAAAAAAAAAGGATTTTCATAAATCCAAAAAATTGTATGTCTTTTTCAGAATTTAAATCAATTCGAAAAAATGAGATCCATTACTACATATTTATGTTACCCGGTACTTCATATACCCAGCCGAACAAGTACCGGGTGCGTATCGGGTATGGGTGCGTATCGGGTACGGATACGTACCGGGTACGTCACGTGTCATATTGAATTATTTTAATCGGTTTGACCGGCCGATACGGTCTCTAGTATGGCTGAGTACGCCTGGGTGAGATTCTGGTACGGTTGGATGCGGTCAAACTCAAAAAATTCAAAAAATCAAGTGCATGAGTGAGATTTAAACACAAAAAATAAGCTACACCCGTTAGTGCATTAGACCACTACACAATCTCTTCACTTGTGTTAGTGATTGATATATATATATATATATATATATATATATATATATATATTTATCTTTTTTTATTTTTTATGTATTATATATTTATTTTTATTTAAAAAATATTATATATATTACCGTATCCGTATCCTAAAATATTTAAAATTGACTTACCACCGTATCGTACCCCCGATGTGATACTCACACCCGCACTCATACAACACACCTACATATACTAAATTTATATTTTAAAATAAAAATATATCATAGTCAGTTTTCAATCCTACAACCTGTGGGTTATGGCCTGAAATGGTTAAGGTGAACAATTTTCCTGCGCATATGACTGTTTGTAATTTTTTTCGGTTAATGGATAAGTTTTATATATTCGGCCCAAAAAAGGACACAAATGAGCCCCCCACCCCCCGGACTATATTGAGATCAGCCCATACAAATACAAGAAAATAAGTTTTATTAGTGGAGCCCAATTCATTACCACGCCGACCCGACCCGGAATGAGAACCCGGTAAGAGAGAGCTCAGCTCGCGGCGTTACTAGGGTTTGTATATATAAACCCTTTGTATGACAAATCTCGCTCTCTTCGAAGTCTCTCTGCGCCGCCGCTAGTTTTCACCGAGAGAGGGAGAAAGGAGCGAGAAGAGAAAAGAGAAGAAGGGAGATTGAAAATGGCGGATTCAAAGGCTGTCACGCTCCGTACGCGCAAATTCATGACCAACCGTCTCCTCTCAAGGAGACAATTCGTAAGTTCTCTTGATCCAATCGGCTTATGATCTTTGCTCATCTTAATGGCATACAGTTTTCAGATCTTGTTGATTGACTTAGTATTCGTTTTGGCTTGGTTTTTTGTAGGTTATTGATGTTCTTCATCCTGGTCGCGCCAATGTATCTAAGGTACTTGAGCGAAAATTCCACTTTGTCGTACGTTGCAATTTGCAAATTAGACACGAATGAGTAATCCAATGCTGTGAAGGTTTGTTGTACAACCATGTTTAGACGGTTGTTCGAAGGGTAGCATATTACCATGTTTAAATGTCCGTCTTAAATTGTGTACCAGTGTCCATATGAACATTTCTGTGAACAGTATACTTTGGATAGCCTGAAACTCAAATTCTGACATGAGGGAATTTTTCTGACAAAAACATTACTTCAATCCTTGGAACTACTGCTTAGACCATTTCATTAGGAATAAAATTTCATTGGCTTCAATTAATCCGTTTGATTAATGGGGTAGGTGGAGTTGAAGGAGAAACTGGCTGGTCTCTATGAGGTCAAGGACCCCAACTGCATCTTTGTTTTCAAGTTCCGCACCCATTTTGGAGGTGGCAAATCAACCGGGTTTGGTCTCATTTACGATAATCTTGAAGCGGCCAAGAAGTACGAGCCCAAGTACCGGCTCATCAGGGTTGGTTTCTTAATCTCATATATTCTCATCAGCCTGGTATCTTATAATCTGCTCCCATTTGGTTTTTGGTTTCTCATCACCATAGACGGACAGTGGATTTGAAATTGTGAAAGAACATGCTGATAAAATTAAATATAAAATATTCTATTTAAATTTATGAATATAATATCTTACATTTAGAAAATAGCAATAACTTTGCAACAACAAAAAGTGATTGAACTGGTCCATTTAAAAATGATTTTGAATATTGATTTGAAGGCATTCAATTTTGCTAGCAGAAAATTGGTACCTAGAGAGCTCAGTTTGTGCAATAACTTTTGCTAACAGTAATTCAGTACTTCTTGACACAGAGTATGAGCTCCTTTTAGGTTAGCATTGTACTGGCATTGTATTATTTGTTGTGTTACCTGATGTATGTTTTATTTGGGTAAATGTAGAATGGATTGGCCACTAAGGTAGAGAAGTCGAGGAAGCAGATGAAAGAAAGGAAGAACAGAGCCAAGAAGATCCGTGGTGTTAAGAAGGTATGCACCTGATTCTGCATTTTCCTTTACTCTTCAGTTTCTTGTATGCATCACCTGCAATTAAATGGTTATTTCATGGCACATGTTATAACAGAACCTTCTTTAGTTTTATTTTTTATTGGTATTAATGATTTTTTTTTAATTACATCTCCATACAGACAAAGGCTGGAGATGCAGCCAAGGGAGGCAAAAAGAAATGAAGAGAACAGTTCAATTCTCTATTGTTCTTTTTCTTGTTTTTCTGTTATCTGGTTTACGAGGTATTAGAACTGTCCTTGTTGAGCAATGGTATCTTTGTTGATCAATGCTAGTTAATTTTAGGGGATTTTGGCTTTGTGATTTTGTACGACAATGGGTTTAGAATTTTGCCTGGGTCCCATATGAAATTTAATTATTGCGTACCATCTTTTGAGAGTTTTATATTGAGGCTTCTTGTTGAATCGTACCAAGGTATCCAAGATAACGTGCAAACCATTTCTTGGTTATGGTACTATCAAGTTAATAAACAAAATGCACAAACAATTTTAATCGAAGTCGTCAGTAATGTATTTTTATGGATATTGACATCTTTTATTTAGCTTAAATGATTGATAATTTATATTTGTTATTCTAATATTCAACCAGATTTTCTGTATTTTGTTGTTTAACTTGCATTCTGTTTGGATAAACACGAAGTGAAGGAAGAAATAGAAAAAGCGAGTAAATTATCCGATTTGAAAAATAACAAAAAGTCATTCAATCCGTATTGAAAGATATCCTTATATATATTCGAAAAATTTTAATGAAAAAAAATATGGTTTGTGTTAAAAAATTAATGATAAATGTTTCACCTCCTCCATCTCCTCTCATTCTTTCACCTTCTTCTATAATGATAAAAAATTTTCATTTTTCACCTTCTCCTTAATTCTAGATTTAATTTTGTATTAATTTTCTCTTTTATTACATGATGTTTCTCTAGCCAATAAATAGAGGCTTGTATATTGTTGATGGGGATATAGATCTCTAGATGAGATAATATAGAAATAAAATTTTAGCCTCTCATAACTTTTGTCTTCTATCTTTATGTCATAACACGTTATCAGCACGACTTCACTCTAATCGAGTTGTGACAGAAGTTTGTTTTATAGTAGAAGCACGAGATCGACATAATCAGATTATCGTAAGATTGTCTCTAAAAAGAGGTACATTTTATATTATATTTTATCATTTTACTATTAATTATAATATTTATTTTTTTGATGAAATTATTCTCATAGTGGATGACACTAATATTTTCATTCCCCGAAGAGAATGATAAAATAAGTAAATACCAGAATTATTTTTTTTATTAAATAACCAGAAGTTATTGATATTTTTTATGGCCAGAAGGCATTGTATTTGATAATTAAAAGTTTTATCAAAATCAGTTACAATTGATAACACGAAGTTATCGATATACTTAATAACCAGAAGTTATTATTTTATTCAACTAAAATGATAACCAGAAGTTATCAAATTAGATAAATAAACAAATAAATGTAATGTCTCTAATCTTTTCTCTTAATGACCTGAAGTTATTAATATTTTTTTTCTTTAGTAATTTTCATAAATGGATGTTCGATTAAATTTATTAATATTAGTAGTATTTTTTTTCCTTATGGTAAATCTTACTAAACTTGAATTTGTTGCCCTTGATATATCGGGCAAGAACTATCTCCCATGGACTCTCGATGCTGAGATTCATCTTACCACAAATAATCTTGGAGATATAATAAAAGATGAAAATAAGACCTCACCGCAGGAAAAAGTCAAAACAATGATATTCCTCCGTGATCATCTCCATGAGGATTTAAAAACTGAATATTTAACGGTGAAAGATCCGTTAGAATTGTGAAAAATTTTAAAAGAAAGATATGATCATCAAAAACAAGTGCTCCTCCCAAAAGCTCGTTATGAATGGATTTATTTAATGTTGCAAGATTTTAAATCTGTATGTGAATATAATTCCGCAATGTTTCGCATAACTTCTGAGTTAAAATTATGCAGAGAAAAGATTACTGATGAAGACATGTTAGAAAAAATATTTTTCACATTTCATGCTTCGAATTTGCTCCTGCAACAGCAATATCGGGAGCGTAGTTTTAAAAAAATATTCAGAATTGATATCATGTCTTCTTGTTGCGGAACAAAATAATGAGCTTCTCATGAAAAATCATCAATCACGGCCCACTGGCTCTAGTCCATTTCCTGAAGCAAATGCGACATCATTCCCTGAAGCGAATGCAACATCATTTAAAGGAAATCATGGTCGAGGACATGGTCGCGGCCCCAAAAGAGGTCGTGGACGTGGTCGCAATAATGTTTGGCGACGTGAAGGTCATAATTTCAAATCAAATGACAACAATGTGGGGAGATATGAAAAGAAAAAGAATTCAACATCTTCTAAAAAGTTTGAAAGTAGTTGTTATAGAGGTGGTATGACAAACCATTGGTCACGCACATGTTGTACTCCTAAACATTTAGTTGAACTTCATCAAGCATCCATCAAGAAAAAGGAAAAAGAAGTAGAAATAAATTTTATTGAAAATGAGTCAAGTGGTTTACTCATGGATACACACCTAGATGTTCTGATTTTTTTTTTAGAACGTTGATAAAGAAATAAATAATATGAGCTAAGTTTTTTTTTTGTTTATTTTAATTCAGTTTTATGTTGTAAGTTTATGTTTCTCATGAATAAAATTAGTTTCTTTAATGTTGATCTTGTATATTTTTTTCTTCAAAGGAAAAAGAATATGATTGAAGGATCCAGCAAAGCAATAACAAGTATTAGAGATGAATGTCTAGTAGACAGTGGAACAACTAACACAATATTAAAAAGCAAAAAATAATTTTCTCAATTGTCTCCTGTAGAGACACGTGTTAATACAATTTCTGGTATTAGTAACTTAATTGAAGGCTCTGTAAGAGCTTATATTTTGTTACCAAAATGAACAAAATTAATTATAAATGACGCATTATACTCTAGTAAATTCAGAAGAAATTTACTAAGTTTTAAAGATATTCGGTGTAATGGTTATCATATCGAAACCATGACTGAAAATAACATTGAATATCTTCAAATTACAACGATTAAATATGGTCGAAAGATCATATTGAAAAAGATGAAAGATTTATCATCTGGACTATATTGTATGAATATAAGTTCAATAGAATCAAATATGTTCAGTAATCAGAAGTTACATGACACAAAAATATTTACTCTGTGGCATGACAGATTAGGTCATCCAGGTAATATTATGATGAGGAGAATAATTGAAAGTGCAAATAGGCATCCTCTAAAGGACCTGAAGATCTTATTATCAAAAGATTTATTATGTGCAGCATGCTCTCTTGGAAAATTGATAATTAGGCCATTTAAAAATAAAATTGAAAATGAATTTCCTTTATTTTTAGAGAGAATTCAAGGAGACATTTGTGGGCTTATTTCTCCTCCATGTGGATCATTTAGATATTTTATGGTTTTAATTGATGCATCAACTCGATGGTCACATGTTTGCCTATTAGCTACAAGAAATTTTGCATTTGCTAGGCTATTAGCACAAATAATCCAATTAAGATCAAATTTTTCAGATTACCAAATTAAGAGTATCCAGCTTGATAATGCAGGAGAATTTACATCTCAGTCTTTTAATGATTATTGTATGTCAATTGAGATTAAGGTAGAACATCCAGTTGCTCATGTACATACACAAAATGGTTTAGCTGAATCATTAATTAAAAGATTATAACTGATTGCTAGACCGTTACTTATGAAATGTAATCTATCATCTTCGCATGGGGACATATCATATTATATGCTGCTGCACTTATTAGATTAAGACCAGCTGCATCTCATAAATTTTCTTCATTACAATTGATCTCTGGAAGAGAACCAAACTTGTCCCATCTTAAAAATTTTGGTTGTGCTATGTATGTTCCAATTTCTCCTCCACAACGCACAAAAATGGGACCACATAGGAGATTAGGAATTTATATTGGTTTTCACTCTCCATCAATTATTAAATATTTAGAACCATTAACTAGAGATGTTTTTACAGCTCGTTTTGCTGATTGTCAATTTGATGAGACAATATTCCCAATCTTAGGGGGAGAAAAAGAAAAGCTGGAAAAACAAGTAACTTGTAATACATCATCAATATCTTATCTTGATTCCTGAAGTGATCAATGTGAACTGGAAGTTCAAAAGATTATACATTTGCAAAGTATAGCAAATGAGTTACCAGATGCATTTACAGATACAAAAAGAGTGACTAAATCACATATACCAGCTTTAAATGAACATGCTCGAATTGAAATAACCCTAATAGAGGTTACTATGCAAAGAAAACGTGGAAGACCAATCGGTTCCAAAGACAAAAATCCATGGAAAATAAAAGAGCAGAATAATGCAGTTGGTGTAACTCCAACAAAAGTTATCGATAAAATCCCAGAAGAGATTGTCAGTAAAATCCCAGAAGAGATTGGAAGTAGAACCCCAGAAGAGGTCGTTGATAAAGTTCCAGAAGAAACTCAGGCACCGAATGATTATGAGATCTCAATAAATTATGTACAGAATGGTATAATATTGAACCGAAATGAAACACGTGCTGATGAAATTTTTGCATATGCTATAGTAATTAAAGTGATAAATGAGGAAGATTATGTGCCAAAAACTCCAGAAGAGTGTATGCACAGAAATGATTGGCCAAAATGGAAAGATGCCATGAAGGCTGAATTAGATTCGCTTGAAAAGCGAAATGTTTTTGGACTTGTAATTCTAACCCCTAAAAATATTAACCATGTAGGTTACAAGTGGGTTTTTGTAATAAAAATAAATGAGAAAAATGAGATTGTGAGATATAAAGCAAGGCTGGTGACACAAGGTTTTACACAAATACCAGGAGTTGATTATGAAGAAACGTATTCACCTGTAGTGGATACAATAACTCTTCGATTTTTAATCAGTCTCGCAATCACTGAGAACATTTAAATGCGTCTCATGGATGTTGTCACAGCCTATTTGTATGGATCACTCGATAATGATATATATATGAAAGTCCCTGAAGGATTAAAAATGCCTGAAGCATTTACATCAAAATCTCGAGAAATGTATTCTATAAAGTTAAAACGATCATTGTATGGACTAAAACAATCGGGTCGAATGTGGTATAATCGACTCAGTGAATATCTCATAAAAGAATGATATAAATCTAATATAATTAGTCAATGTGTTTTTATTAAACGATCAATCTCGAGTTTTATAATTATTGCAGTATATGTTGATGACCTGAATATCATTGGGTCTCCTGAAGAGATCGAAAAGACTGCAAAATTATTAAAGAATGAATTTGAAATGAAAGATCTTGGTGTAACAAAGTTGTGTCTCGGCCTGCAGATCGAGCATTTACATAATGGTATATTTGTTCATCAATCAAACTATATTCAGAAGATGTTGAAACGTTTTAATATGGACAAAGCTCATCCTCTAAGTACACCAATGGTTGTCCGATCACTTGATGTGAAAAAAGATCCTTATCGGCCCCGAGAAAATAATGAAAAAGTTATTGGTCCTGAAGTACCATACTTAAGCGCAATTGGGGCTTTGATGTATCTTGCTAATAATATGAGACATGATATTGCTTTTTCTGTAAATGTATTAGCGAGATATAGTTCTGATCCAACACGCCGACATTGGAACGGAATCAAACATGTATTACGTTACATTTGTAGGACGCATGATATGGGACTATTTTATCGAAAAAATATAAAGTCCAAACTAGTTGGATATGCAGATGCAGGATATTTATCAGATCCGCATAAAGCTCGGTCACAATTCGGATATGTGTTTACATATGGCGGCACTTTGCAATTTCATGGCGACCGACAAATCAAACATTGACAGCAACATCATCAAATCATGCTGAATTAATTGCTCTTTATGATGCTGGACGGGAATGTGTATGGTTAAGATCCATGATCCAACACATCCAAGAGGAATGCGGTCTCGAGACAATCGAGAAAAAACCCGACGGTGATATACGAAGATAATACTGCATGCATTGCTCAAATCAAAGAAGGATATATCAAAGGTAACGAACCAAACACATCTCGCCGAAGTTCTTCGTTTGATTATTAACTATCAATGTCCAATAATATAGTTATTATCCATCATTATCTGACATTATTTAAATATTTTATTTAAATACATATCCAAAAAAGCTTCATTATATATTTTTTATTAGATTTTAGCTTACGTTATAAACCTAATTAATTTTATATCTAGTGCTATTAAATCATGGTTTTTATAATTCATAGATATATTTGAACTATTAATATAATGATAATTATAATTTAATTTTTATAATTAATGATTCTATAATAAATAGTATGTCATTATTTATCAATGTTACATATAATATTTGTATTTAATATTTAAAATATATCTGTAGTTGTATTCATCTTTGTCTGATATTCGATTCGTATTTGAATATTCATTAAATATCTCTGTATTCGGGCTATCCGTTTCTGAATCTACATCCAAAAAATTATAAAGGATATAGATATAATAAAATTACATGTCATATGTGATCCATAAGAAAATAATAATGATTTTGGTCCTTTCCTTCTCCCCATTTTCTACTCCCCATCCAAACAAAAATGCCATTGATTTGATTAATAACTCAAAATAGTTAGAATAATAAATTATTATAAAAATATATTAATAATAAAGTGTCTCAAAATAATTAATCGTATATGAATAATGAAGTTGGTCATGATATTAAAAAAATATTAGAATATATTTTTGCTTATGCATAATCGTATATTCAATAGTGTATGATTTTTTTTAAAAAGAATTCACATTAAGCCTATAAAATTGATCATATGACATATTTCATACAAAAATTCAAGATTATATTAATATCTTATTATATTTTTTAATTTATATTAAATTTCTTTAAAAATAATGATCGATTTAAATATTTTAAGAATTTTCTATAATATACATTCACATATTGAAGTGCATATGCATCCACGTGTCGTCTATATTCTATGCGGTGATCTATCGCACGTATATTAAAATTCACATTTTAAAGCCTTAGATTCCATCATGACTAGGGGTGTCAATGGGTCGGGTTCGGGTCGGGTCATATTATTTTATTATTTTTCATGACCCGACCCGATTAAATTCGGGTCAAAAAATCTTGACCCGTACCGGACCCGACGGGTCACGGGTCAGGTAAAATAATTAATTAATTATTATTTATTTTTATATAATTTTAAGCAATAAAATATTAATTAATTTATAATTAATCTTAATTAGTGTATATTTAAAATTTAATTAGTATAAAATTACTTCAAAAAACATAATTAATCGGGTCGAGTTGATCCGAACCCGATCCGACCCGATTCAGAATAAAAAAATTAAATTCATACCCGATCCAATCATGTTGGATCGAGTCAGGTTTGAATCGGGTCAGGTTAACCCATCGGATCAGATCAATAATTGACACTTTAATCATGACATAGTTGTTTATGGCTACTAGTCTGGGGTTTCACAATACCATTTGAATTTTCAACCACTAAATTAGTTTAAGAATAACTAAACAAATGAATTAAAACAAAATTAGTTTAAGATAACAGAAGGTCACAAATAATGGAAAATAAATAGAGAAGAAAAACGCTACAACAAAATTCGGCTTATCTAATCTGTCAATGGAACTTCCTCACTAGTAAGAAATCCAAAAACCTGTTTTAGGTTTCCCCTAGAGGGTCGTGCATTTATTGCAAAATTACAAATAAATACTAATCTCTTTCTCATCTCCCATTTTGTTAGGCTTTTCTGCTTGAATGACTCCCCGCCATCAAATTTTCCTGACGCATAAAAATAAAAAGGCTATTAATTTCTCTTCAGAAAAAGATACTCAACAATACGTTGTCCTTTGATATATAGATGAAAGGATTTATAACTTGAATCTGAATCATTGTAAAAGAGCGAGAAACAAATACCTGATTCATCAAATAAATAAGTCACTATGGCAAGACAAACACAAACACTGATATCTTCTCCTACATATTTACAAATTTATCACATTCAATTCTCCATACCAATAGAGAGATATAGACATGTATCCATATCAAACACAAGAAGCAATTGAATAACACAGTTAAACATACCACTGTGACAACATATCAGCATCCTCTTTCCCCTCAGTAAATGTGACTTTGCAAAGTTGACAGCAGAAGGGAGACTCTTGTACAGGGAAAACCGGTCTATCTTTGAACTCTGCCCACAAAAGAAGCAAAAAAGAATTTATATTAGTTATTCCTGGATAAGACATGACTTCAATGAAAGAAAGAAAGAAAGATTACTCAGCATACCACTATCGGTAAACAAAGGAACGCATCAGATGATACACTAACTGAGATCCTTGTGCTAGCATCGCAATTTAATACAGAATCAAAAACAACTGATTCATCTGAAACTGTAAAAGAAAATGAGAAGATAAGAGAAAAAACCTCACAACAGTTATTAACTAAGGCATGTTTATGAAATATCATATTAAACATCAGCATACCATCTAAAATTGAGCCTACAGCAATACGCGTCGAACCAATCCAAAATATACCTTTTACATCAGCCAAATTAGTCTCGTTGTTAACATTAACCCCTGAAAAATCATTAAGTTGAATATATGATTTCTTGGGTGGCATGGATTTTGAAGCATCAACCTTCACCTGAGGCAAACATTCACCTCTCTGTGATCGATAAACTCGATCTTTCTCTACAATCTCAGAGACAATTCTATTACAAGCCTCAGGTCCAGCATCCACTATACTAAATGCATTTTTCCAGAACTTATCTGGTGTCAAGCAACGGGCCCAGCTCTCTTCATCATCCCCTGCACCAGGTATGTACCGCCAGCTGAACTCAGCCTGTACTGATTGTTTTATCAGCCCATCTCGACCTGAAGCTGAGACCAATATAACAGGTGTAAAATCCCATGACTGGTATGGGGGGACCTCGTTTAGCCATATTAAGGTGTTTTGAGAAATCCACAAAGGTCGCAATGGCTTTTTCAGATAATGCACGAGGGAAGATATATCAGCTCCGCAAGACTCAAATTGCTCGATCCAATGGGGCATACGAGATTCTATGGCAGCCTTTTCTGTTTGTGGGACCCACAGGGGGAGATGCAATGAAGTGTCCCAAAAGGACATTGTCTACCATATAGAAATGAACACAGCAAGATCAAAACCATGAGCATTTTTTTCTTTTGTTCTTTCTTCTTTTCTTAGAAAAATTGGATGTTATATTCAACACAAAATAAACATAGTTGAAGTGCATCCATTCTTTTAGATTTCAGTGACATGTAAGCAAATGAATAAAAAACAAATATTCCAGGCTTCATCCAAAAGATGGTCAGGGGGTCAAACTGAAGAAACCTGGATATGTTAAGGTCAACTTGGATGTACTTCTGAGTACATAGTATATGACATTGATGTAGTACTTGAAATTTGAGTATGTAAGGTAAGGAAAGGAAAACTTACTGTTGGACATTCCTCTTGGACCTGGGATGCTAGTTCCAGATGATTGTAAATAGCCCGATTCAAGACACAGCACCAGATGGGAATAGTCTTAGACATACTATCAGGAAATCTCTTCCCTTTCCTTGTAGAATCCACTATAATACACCCTCCTCTCTGCCCTACCACAGAAGAGGTATCATTTCATTAATTACACAAAAAGAAGTTTAATTTTTCGCAAAATCAAGACTAAAATTTAAAAATCATGTATTGTAATATGTAAAAGCTCTCAGTTCCATTTGGGTTTATAAACATACGGTGGAAGGTTATCAATTGTTAACTGGTAACAAGACATTAAATAAATTGAAGGAAAAAACATCAGGTACTTAATATACAGCTTGAACAGCATGAGGGGTCTCTATGTAGACTAGCCATTACAAACCCTGGAACCCATCTATATTTTATAATAATAGTCTGATACCACGTCACTGAATAAGGAGGTCACCCAACTATAAAGAGATTTAATCTTTTGGCTGAGTTGCCCATTAAATTCAAATTCAAACAGCCTACGAGTTATGAATTGGTTGGCAAATTATTTGATCCACTCAACCAGTTGATTTGTGTAACCTTCTTTTAAGAAAACCTAAAAGCTAGTGTCTGCCTTATTGTAATTTGCAGGTGATCTGAAATCTTAACAAACAGTAAAATCATCCTGGACAAACCAAACCTGACTGATAACAGTGAAAAACGACCAGAAAAGCTCCAGCTTTTTAGATATAATAAACCCAAAACGTGGTCGGTCAATTATGAACCTTTAGAAATGAAATTCTAGAAGAAAGGTCAAGAATGTAAGTCTGTAACACATCAAGCGTGAGTACAGACCAGAGAGGAGAGCGAGATGGAGGTTGAGGCGAGCGGTGCTGAAGGACCAGTTGTTCTGGTGCCCATCCGTCGACTTGAAGTAACACGTGGCATCAAAGCGCGGCGCGTACCAGAGGCCGCATCGGAGATTTGCGACCAGCGGGAGATCGGGCCATAGGCCGCCGATCTCGGCGACGAACGCGGAGTCCTCGTAGATGGAGCGCAAGGCGTTGTAGAGCGAGGAGGCTTCTCTTTTCTTTATCGTTCTCGCCGCTTTGTTGATGCTGAGGTTTACCATGTCATCACCACCGGAGAACTCCATTGCTGATTGATGAGAAAACACGATTGTACGAATTTGAAACCGTTAGGTTCGTATCTAGTAGGGATGTAAGTTGCAGCGCGTCCGCTGTCATAAACCAATGTGCTTCGAACCGTTCGATTAGAAATGGAGAGTGGATATTAGATAAAACTGATGTGAACGGGTTGTTTCCGATCAGGGACAGTGCGCCGACAAAAACTATACGGGCTACCAAATCAAATGTAGGTGTGTTTTGATTTGGTGGGCTCTCTTAATGGGCTCAGATTATGGGCCCAAAAGATCGGAGTTCTTGAAATATGTGGATAATGTTTAGATAATTAATTACTGAAGGTACAAACATTCCCATAAGAGGAAATATATTAAAACGAATGACAAGACATCCTCTCTGATGAGAAAGAGCTGTTCCTGTGCTCCTCTATGTCTGCATTCCTTGGAAATAAGAACAAAGGAAGCCACATACAGTATATATTTCCAATCAAAATTGGGTTTGGCCAAGCACTCCTGCCCCCAGTGAACTCTAGTACTTGAACTGTTGAACATAAGTTCTCTGACAGTTTGCACAGTTGCCCATCTTATACAGTTATGATCATCTCAAAGGTGGTTGTTTGTGAAAAATTACTTGATGCGACGAAAAAAACGGTCCGAAAAAGATAAAAAAAATAAAAAGAATACCACCAAAAGATTGTTATCATAATTCATGAACGTTAAAATTTGTATTAGAACTTCAAAGTAATCAGATCTACGGATGGTTTTATTTTTATTTAGAACATCATTTTTAAAAATATTTAGAACAACTTTTATTTCTAAAATATTTTTATTTGACGCTGTTTTGAATAATTGATTAAGTTTTAAATGACTTTGACCAATTAGGAGTCAAAGCTGTAAATAATGGACAATTAAAAGTAATTAAGGTATTTGAACACTCAAACCTTTATATTTTTATCTCAAAATTTACAGTTAGATCAAACGGTACAAGAAAATATTACCCAAACTCACATCACCCAAGAAGGTGAGAGGCTCCGAACAACCCTTAGAAAGAAAAAGTGCCACCTTAAAGGCCCTCCTTAATTTGCAAAACTATTTCCATATTTAATATGGTTGCCACATCATTTTTAAAAATATTTTAAAAATAATAATAAAATATTCAATGTTTGAACATCATTTTTAAAAATTAAAAATGATAACTTAAAAATTCTGAAAACACTTCAAATTTTTGCATCCCACAAGATTTTCATATAAAGAATTTAATGAGCATGATAAATTAAATTTTGAAGATAATTTGATATATACTTTTTGATTTAAGCTCATGGAAGATCTCCGTGAGCTTAAGCTTACGGCATCTTTACTCTCTCTCTCTCTATATATATATATATATTTAATGGCTAATATTCCACAAAACTATATCTATGAGAAAATCAAAAATTAATTACAAGGATAAATTTTGAAATTGTATAATTTGACTCCATTGAGAACACTTTTGCCTTTTGCCCCTGTGCTGGTTGATTTCTTAGTACTTGATCTCTTTAATAACTCGCTTTGATCTTAATTTGCCTACAAGCAATTTGCCAAAATACTTATTTTTTCTGCAGAAAATATTAGATGTCTAAATTAAACTTTGGTCTTTTTCACTGACCAATTTAATTGTTGTTTTGTATTTATTTTCTTGATTACAGGAGAAATTTAATCCAAGTGTAGCATACACTAAATGCCCTAGGAAGGACAGTTATTCATGATCAATGCATGTTTTTAAATATTGTATGTTCTATTGTAAGGCTAAAATATTGTATATTGTTCAGGTGTGTAGTCGACAACTGGTACAATCATGTACCATTTTGGGTCGTGTAGACCAGGATCAAAAGTTAAAAGCAAGATTCATTAACTTCATGAAAGACGTTAAACATTTAAGTATAAGCATCATTTTGCTTAATTGGTGCAATGTCGTCTTATAGTATGTATAACAGTATACATCCGTATATTAACTAATATATGATTTTTTTTAATTTCATCATATTAAGCTAACATTAATAAGATATATTTTATGTAAAAAAATTAAAATTATATTAATATATTATTATATTTTCTTATTTTTATATTAAAAATAAAATAATTGATTTAAATATTTAAGAACTTTTAGAATATATATTCACATATATAATCCATATATTGAATCGCATAATGCACTATGTGTTAGGATTTGATTAGTGTAATTAGTGTAATTAGTGTATAAATTTAAAAATATTTATCTAAAATACAAAAAGATCTTATATGTGACTTAACTGAATCAAATACAAATTAAAAATAAGATTCATATACCTTTGAAACGTATTTGAGTTACCAAAAGGGCAATAAACAATTTGGAGACTAATCGAGATCTTCTCCAATGATATCCACCAAGATTAACCCACAAAGATCTACTCAACCTCTTTGTTGAGTGGTTGAAAGTGTTTTCCTTGATCTTCTGGTCATTCTCTATGAATTATAATTCTTAGATGTGGTAAAAATAATTCTCAACACATGAGATGATCAAAACTGATGCAGCATAGTAAATGAATTTCAAACACGATAAAAATTAGTATTCTATAAGATTATAATATAAATATTTTATTGAGTTGTTTAAATTAAAATTTGAATTGGTAAAATTTCGGCCGAAGTGTTACTGAAAGCATAATAGATAGACTCTCTCTCTCTCTCTCTCTCTATATATATATATATATACCGTGAGTTTAACTCAAAAAGTATATATCAAATCATCTCTAAATTTTAATTTATCATGTTCATTAAAAAAATTTATATGAAAATCTTATGGGATACAAAAATTTGAAGAATTTTGAACTTTTTAAGTCACCGTTTTTAATTTTTAAAAATGATATTGAAAGATTGAATATATAAATATTATTTTTAGAGCTCATTTTCAAAAATTAAAACCAGTGATTTAAAAAACTCAAAACACTCCAAATTTTTGCATCGCACAAGATTTTCATATAAAGAATTTAATGAGTATGATAAATTAAAATTTGAAGATGATTTGATGTACTTTTTGAGTTAAGCTCACGAAAGACCTCAGTGAACTTAAACTCACGGTGTATATATATATATATATATATATATATATATATATATATATGCATACACCATTAAACGAGTTCAAATAATGCTTCCATTAATTCTGAACAACTAATTTTCATTTTTAGATAATCTTTTACTTCTTGTCGGAAATAATATATCTAATATAAAAACATTAATAACATCTAAATTCATTGACGAATATTTGATTATGAGAACAATTAATAACATTATTGTATTACAACGTTATTGTGATTTACAAACTTACAATAAATAATAAATAATGAATCACAAATTTTGTCCGAGCAGCCGCGAGGCGCAGATACTGATCCTAGTCATATTAAAACACGATTAATCATGGTGTATTTGCGAAATCTATATATATGCGCCTTTTATGGTCACACTTATTACAGCACTAAATGCTTGTGATTGTATAAGAAAAAACGTATAATAGTGAAATGTAAAGATGTAAAGCTTTTTGTTGACAAATTCTTTCCGCTATGTTAATATTTAGTCCTTCAAGCTTAGTCTTAGTGGGTAGAAAATATGCAGTGACGATTATGTCTCATGTATCCTGAACTCTCCGAGACGAGAAAAATGTAGCTAAACTCATTATTAATACAAAATGGCAGCTTCTGTCATATTTTCCTCACAAAAAAAAAAGTTCTTTAGTCCCTATGAACGACGATCATGAAATGGAGTTGGTTAAATTTTAGTTTCATTATTAAAAAGGATCAAAATATTGATCACTGTGCTAAAGAATATCTATACTATTATATAAAGCATGTAAGAATTTGATGATCCATTTTTTATCATGGTAAATTTTTGTTATATCAATTTTATCTCTCAATTAGATGGATAATATTTATTTTTGATTGTTCGAACGTATGTAATCGCGTCCATTGATCCCTTTTTTCTCTCCATTTCTTTCTCATCTATGTTGTTATTTCTATAATATATATTTTTTATTTAGCAATCTTGTGCATGTTTGATAAGAAATTAATGGTGATAATACATATTGGAATAATTCACTTTTGTTACCATAAATCCATGAATCATTAACTCATACTGTGTAGAAAATTTCATCAATGTGAATTTTTTATCTTATAATATTTTAATAATTAAATAAAAAAGTCTGCTGCAACGCGCGGGTATATAACTAGTTCTAAATAATGCATGATAATGAGTAACACTCTATATTTTGAATTCCCAATTAATAAATATTTTGAAAATATTATATGGTTACATCCTATAATAAATTTTGGATTTGAGAAAAAGATGCCCCAGGGGCTTCATTGAAAATTTGAAAGATCTAAATATTCCAAAATATATTTAATATTTTATGATCGTATAATGATGGGACACTATTATTTTATTAACCAAAACAAATTGTTTGATGCGAACGGACACGATTACAATTCAGAGCACCTCCATTTCATTCGCAAATTGATAAGGACTAAGGACTAAGATTTATGTGGTATTTTTTTTAATTGATACTACAGTTATGTAAAGCACTTACTCGTACTCATTTAACAGTCTTGCTACATTAGCCAGGTGCTTTGATGTTTCATTTGAGCTTTTCAACGAATTTTCTAAATGGTATGGATATTTCAATTTATGCAATCGCAAAATAGTTTTACTTTTTGCTAGCTCTGAAAGTATTTTGCGTCTCGTTTTAGCGAAATTGAAAATAAGCCCAATCCAATGTAATAAACAATTTTCTAATTGTTACATACAGATTTATTTTCCAATTTCAAAAATACAAAAAGCTCTCACATACATCCACAATAGCATATTGCTGAGTAGTCTCATGGGTCCGCTAATAATAATAAACAGGCCGTTAAATAACACAACTGTGCGAGTTGCAACTTACAACTTACTATAAATTCCAGCGTAGTTAAATAATAGACGAATTATTAGTGAACAATTCATTTTTTATCCATAATATATGTTTCATGAATAATTCATCTGTTTAATATATAATATTTTTTAGATCAAAAGAACATTTTTATTAGTGAATTTAAAAAAAAATTATAGAGTAAAACTAATATACTTCTGGGAGCAATAAGCACGTCAGTGCTCCTAACTCAAAAATATATCTAAAAATTTTTAAATTTCGATTTATTTGTCTCAATAAATTTTTTATATCAAAATCTTATGAGATATATTTTTTTCCATTTTTATAATTCCATAACTACTTCTTTTAGATTTTTTGAAATGATATATTTTAGATTTATCTTAAAAAATATGAAATATATACTTATGAAACTCAAAAATAGTGAATTTTAGTATCTCATAAGATTTTTATGTAAAGAATTTATTAAGAGAAAAAAAATGAAATTTATACATAATTAAAAATATTTTTGAGTTAAGAGTACAGAGAGACTCGATGCTTTTAGAAGCACCCTAGCTCTGTATATTATTTTAAATAAAATTTTACATTTTTAAAATTTTATCATTATAATATTTTTTTTATTTACATTATACGAAAGGATTATTTCTGAATTATATTCATATTATATCTGAATAATAAATTTTTAATCTCATCAAATATTTTTGGAATCACAAACTCGCTACTATGAAACGCCACAGAGAATCTGCGTGCAGAGAGTACCGTTTCACTGGTTCATTTCGTACGGCTAGGCCAGCAATTGATGGAGTCCTATACTCCTATTTACCTCGAGTCTTGACCTTCTTAAAAGTAAAAATCGCACTAAGCTAAATGCCATTTATAAACGCCACACCCTCCCTACGAACTGTCGGGTGGACTAGTTACACTAGTAGGAAGTTCCGGTACGACCGTAGCTGCACCACATCCCGGTCGGAATATGTCAATATGCAGAGCTAGCCGACAGCGTGCAGGATGTGCTGGCTGTAAGGAAGCACATTTAATGCAATCCATGGACGGAGGGCTGGATGGGTGATGGGTCCTATCTGTGAAAAGACCATCCTAACCCCAAGAAATCATGGCTTCTGACTTCTTTGTCTTTTTCTCCTGTTATTTTGTGACGCTGATAATTATTTTAAGGAAAATTGGGTACCTAATAATATAAACTTTGTTAATTGAAAATTTCTCGAGTATTTATTTATTAAAAACTCATTTTATTAATTATTAATCCATA
Organism: Schoenoplectus tabernaemontani; assembly: GCA_037127355.1. Taxonomy (NCBI): domain Eukaryota; kingdom Viridiplantae; phylum Streptophyta; class Magnoliopsida; order Poales; family Cyperaceae; genus Schoenoplectus; species Schoenoplectus tabernaemontani. Next base: position 13,640,758 of record CM073740.1, read on the forward strand.
ATATCAATTATTTTTAATAGATAATATGAAAATTTATTAAAAAATTTAAAAGCAATCTTCATATTACATAGCCACATCTGGTTTATAAGACTAAAATATCTTTCTCTTTATTTAGTTGTGCATTTCATTCTCTATGAGATACATGACCGCATCCAATTTACTTAATAAACTGGACAAAGCAATCTTCATGTTAAATTTGAATGAAAATTTTAATTATAACCGGTTTTATAATCCTTCCTTTCCTAGAGCCTCTTTAAATGCAGCAAACGCCATGGTGAAAGAAATATCTCGATCTATCTAATTAGAGAGGCGCGACTTTATAAAAATATCTCAATCTATTTAATCTCTTCAGCTAGTATATAAGAAAAATTCATACTTATTAGTCGAAAGTGATCCAATATCTACATTGTTATAAAACTCTATCTTAGCTATAAAATTTGTGATATACTTCAAAATATAAAATGCAATCATAATAACACATATCAACTTATAATAGTCTCGAGATGTCGAGATGAATATTTTATAGAATTTAATCGCTCTCATCAGAATATATCACGAATAAATCAGTTTTTTTAAGTAATAATTATTATTAAATTAATATTATTAAAAATAAGAGTGAAAACTGCAAAACTCCAAATATATGAATGGCAGCGCGTTGCTAACACTAGCACGGAGTAAACGCGCCACTACGAGTGGCATTTTTACCAAACGCGTCACTTCCAGTGACGTTTTAACCAAACGCGCCACTTCCAGTGACGTTTGGTGCAAACGTCAGTGCTAGTGGCGTGTTTTCTCCCTATAAATAGCTCACCCCATCTCTTCATATCTCACAAACACATCGCACTTCAAATCTCACAAATACAAACAGATCAAATATCCAACTTTTTCATTTCTTTAAAATGATACCGGATTTAAATTATTATGCGGCTGATGAAGAAAAATTATACTGCAGAACAACTGAGCGGCAGTAGTTTTTTTGGCAAAAATATTTCAACCCACGATCAAACAAATTCCTATCAAATCTACGATCAAACAAATGTCTATCAAACCTACAATCAAACCAATTCCTATCAAACCTATGATCAAACCAATTTCTATCCAACCTACTATCAAACCAATTCCTATCCAACCTATGATCGAACCAATTCATATCCAATCTACGATCGAAGCAATTCTTATCTGTATCCAACTATTTACAGTAACAATATAATTTATCAACAATCAAACCCAGCAGTGCCACTATATAATTTTTTTGGCAGTAGTAATATTAGACATCTGGCTGTAATTTAGTTGATAATATTGGTAGTACTGAAGAGCAATATAATATTGATGGCAGACGTATTGTTGATCCAACGGAAATTGAAATAAGTTATGATCACAATTATCAGGATGAGCAAGATGATGGTGGTATGTATTATTCGATGAAGAAGAAACAAGAAAGAATTACACTGAGCAGTCGGATACTTCGATCGATGAATCTGAAGATAAGAAAATTCGGAGATGCGATACTATATTGTTGGTTACCGGACGAACAGAGAGACAACATCTCGTAGAAGCGTTAAATAATTTTGAGATGTTTGACCGTTTAGGCACAAATGAATCTCGATTAGTACTCGATGATGAGTTAGCTGAAAATAGAATATTTGCTTCTAAATTGGCTTTAAATTGGATAATTTATAATTCGAGTGTGAGAAAAACGTTCAATGTTGGGTACAAAAAAATTGTAAAACACGACTTACTATGAAATACAAAGAAGAGAGTTGTTCTTTGAGATTATACGCTAGACTTGAATATAGATTATGTTGGGATTCGGAATGCCCAAATCCCATTAATGCTCAAGCTGCGGAAAGACCGTAGAACCAAAATTTTACTTCTACTTAAGTTAGGGATTAAAATATGTCGGATAATTACCGATAGATACAGACATTTAATCCTTTACACAAGACGGTAAAATATTATTTTACTTCTAACTTAAACTTAGAGTTAAAGTGATGTGTCGGAAGATTACCGAGAGATGCACACCTCTTTAAACCTTTATTGATCTACTCCATGATTGATTTCTAAAATATTAATCTACTTAACAATTAAATAGATTAATATAAGATATTATACCTCGCTTCCAAATTTCAATTGGAATGAAAATCGGCTTGTCTCGGAGCACCAAACGTCTGATGCCTCTGTAGGTTATCCACAAGGACTAACTAGAGAGCGGCTTATTTCTTTTGCCAGAAATACTGTAAACTGCGGTTTCTCGCAAAAACACTATTCACCCGAGAAAAAGACGAAATAGTACTATTCACGACTCGTAGTAATTCTGTTTCACAAATGTGCAGAAATACCGCAACTTTCGTAAAAACACTATTCATCGATCCCGTGAATTCTGAAACAACCGTATACCGAGAGAGAGAAAGTAGAACTGATTTAGTGTTGCTTTCTCTCTCACCCTACCCCTCTATTTATAGAAAATGTGAGATTGACAAATTACCAAAATACCCTCATGAATAGTAGGGAGGTTCCATTGTGAAAAGACCAAAATACCCTTAAGGATGATGTCATGCATGATGTCATCTAAGGTCCAAATTTATAAGTTTGCCATTGGGGTTTTGGCCAAATTACCGAAATACCCTTGGGCTTTTGGATTTTGGGCTTTTCTGATTTTGGGCTTTTAATTATTAATTAAGGCTTTAATTATTAATGGGGCTTTTGGCCCATAATTCAAATCCATAATTAACATTTAAAATCCAAATCAAATATATATAATTGTCATGTACAATTATATTTTTCTCGGTTGTTGTTTCGGCGAATTTATACGACATGTCCAACACGTTATAAATTCAATCTGATTTTTGCTTCTTGTCATATCTATGACAAATATAATTATATCATATATAATTAATTATAACCATCTTATTATTAATTATAAACAATTTATAATTAATCAATAAGATTCTCTGATTAACTCCTATACGGTGTGACCCGACAGGATCTGTGTTATGTTGGTAAATAGAGTTAAAACCGTTTTAACTTCTATAATCATAGGAGGCATCTGGCATAATGCACTATGACCATCCAATTACACAGATGATGATGTAATGTACAATATCATGATCCAGTAAACTATTTACTTGTTTTTAATTCTTTTGTCTCATATCTATCGATCGCTTTCAAGGTAGGTATGTGTCATCCTTGCAAACTTAATCTTTTCTTGATCCCGAGTAAATTATCAAATATAATTACTCTTATAATTATCACCGCTAGCAGATAATCTTACTCTATCAAGGGCCAAGATGCTATAACTCATATAGAAATATGAGGGACAATAGTACTTTTGGCAAACCATCTCTTCCTCTGCATAAGTTATGTATACCGAAGAGCTACCTTTATAGCCACCTTTTACGGATAACGTTTGGTAGAAATCACACACATACATATCTTATGTAGGAAAGATGAATACCTCATACTTTAGAATTTAATACTGAACGAAAACATTAATGACACAAACACAATTCCATTTAATGTTTCATTCGGGGTTTATCAAATACGATGTTCCTTGAACATCTATCTATGTGATTAAAATGACAACTCTTTGTCTATGGTCTGTAAAACTTAACCATCATTTAATCCACATACTAACCTGATAACGGTTAATTAGTGTTCCTGCTAATTACCTTGGTTAATGATTTTTAAGAGTATATTCTATATTATGAAGTTTCACAATTTCACTCATGAACTCAGAATGATTCATAAATTCAATAATACTCGAGAAAACAAAATATCGTTTAAAAATCCAATTCATGAACAAAGCTTTATATAACCAATTTATCATATTATTGACTTCAAGATTATTACAACTCATATGAACGTAATTCCGCTCGGAACTGCTCGAGGATAATAGGAGATTCAGGTGCTTGGTGAGAGGATCGAGAGTGGAGAGTATGGATTGTTCAAGTACCATGTTATAATTCCGAATGAACGACGCACTCAAGATGACCCACAATTGCTGGAACCGTACTGCACGTGTGATTGTCAGAAACCTCAACTGACTGGTATGCCCTGCTCTCTTATGTGATTGATGCATGGCAACATAGAAACTTTGATGTGTACGGTTTCTTAGATGAGTGACATAATACGGCTTACCTACTGAATATTTGGTCCGGTCAATTTCATTGTTACGAAGATTAACAAGTTTGACCACCATATCTTGGAGAAACTATAATATCAAATAAAGAACTGATAAAAATTGGCAATGGATGAGATGGAGGGCATGATACAGGGTCAAGGTAGATCGAGAATTATACAGTCTTCTCAATACGGGTCTTCTTGAAGAGATGAAATTAGTCGTGACCCGCTTCCAATGGATACATTACAATCAGGACGGCATATGAGTACGCCTTCAAGTCCCATAACAAATAGAAGAACCCAAATTTCTCAAGATGCTTTGCAATCGTCGAGACAATCAAATACTTATGATCCAAGAGATAATAACAGAAGAACCCAAAATTTTCGTGATGCTTTGTAATCAGCGAGATTCTCAATTTGTTATGATCCAAAAAATAATAATAGAATAACCCCAAACTTCTCAAGATACTTTGCAATCAGCGAGATTCTCACCCTAGTCATGATATAATATACAACATTAGAAGCACCGAAGGTCGCTAGAATCAGGAAAGACAAATTATAAATGCTTCAATTAGGACAATATTAAGTGGATTTTTTTCATCTTTCTTTTTCTTAACATGATTGCTTGTAGCCAGTATAACATCAATTCTCTCAAAGTTTTGCTTCTTCTTATTTGGAAAGACCAAGGAAAAATCGTGTGTTGTGTGACCTTCTTTATGACATGAAAAGCATATACATGTCATTTCTTTTTCATCTCGCTTCTCATTGTGCTCCTTTTCAAGATTTAGCATTCTTCCAAACATCTTCGTAATGACTTGATCATTCATAGAAGATGAGTTAGATGATGTCTTGCTCAAATAGTGATGCGATGGAGATCTTTGAGCTTGAAGTGCGGTTTTTTTGAGTTTTGGTGTGAGCTCTCCGTTTTGTCGTAGCTTCTCCTCAAAGCATAGAAGATGAGTGAATACTTCTTTATGTGTGAATTCGCCAAAAGATCCTTGCATTGTTTCTAAAGTGCTTATCATGCTCTCCCATCTTGGTCTTCTCATCATTGCCCTAAAAATCTTGCCTACAATCTTAGAGTTAGACAAGGATTCTCCAACTTCATCAAATTCATTAAGAATATGCATTAATCTTGAATACATATTCTCAATTGATTCTCCTTATTGTATACAAAAAAAAATTCAAATTCGGACTCTAGACCCATTAGTTTTGTTCTTTTCATTTGAGTGTTGCCCTCAAATCTATTCAATATGATCTCCCACATTTCACTAGCTATTGCGGTAATTCCAAATAGTATAGCAATATTTTAACTAACCTAATTTAAGATAACATTGACGGCATAATCATTTTGAGATTTCAGTTTTTTGGTCTTTTGTGTCATTGTGAGGTTGCTAGGATCATAACGCGGTACATAACCATGTTTGACAACATTTCAAAGGCCTAGAATGTTGAGGTAGTTCACCATACATTTCTTCCAAAAACTGAAATTTTTACAATTAAGACCTAGAGTTGGGGGTTCTTTTACATGCATTAAAGAAGTCATCTTGGACCAAAAATACCACAAATAAAGCAATTAAAACTAAGCTCCTGCTATGATACCACTTTGATAGAAATTGTAAGCCCTAGGATGTTGGTATTGAAATGTCAAGAAAGTCCAAGAATGTAAAGAACCTAAGGTATAAATGTATAAATCAATTTGGGGCTTAATGTTCAAGAGTAATGGCAGCGGAATACGATTTAAATCAATTCAATTCTCACAAGAATATAGCAATCAAAGAAATATGAGAAAAAAAAAGTAAAGATAAAGTAAGAACACAAGATGTAACGGAGTTCGGCTTTAACAATGCCTACGTCTCCGGGACCCTCAACCTCTAACAATTGAGGTTGAGCCGATATATAAAAAAAAAAGGTTTTTACACTTGTAGAACTTGGTCCCTTACAAAAATGGGCTGCCAAGCCTATCGGTAACAATAGTGACAACACACTCAAAAAGGTGAGTGACAATACACTCATAAGTCGAGTGATAATACACTCAAGAAAGGTGAGTGACAACACACTCAAAATGTGAGTGACAACACACTCAAGAAAAGGTGAGCACTACAGGATAAAGTTGGGAGAATAGAGAGAAGCAAGATTGAGCCTGAACAAGGATTTGGCTAATTGAGTGTTTCAATCTCTTGAATTATCTCTCACACTTTGTATATGACTAGTAAGCTCTCTGGAGTAATGATTTCGCTAGATAGATCAGATTCCATTATACAATAAGTGAGAGATGTGATCCTTTTAAATAGATCTTCTGAAATAACTGAAGAAACTATTTTTCGGCCTGAACCGTTATAACGGTTTACGAATCGTTATAACGATTTAGAAAGAATAGCCGTTGGATCAACTGAGCTGAAACGTTATAACGATTTATCAAGTCGTTATACGTTTCATGAATCATTGTAACGATTACAAAATTATTATACGTTTAACAAATCGTTGTAACGATTACTGAATCGTTACATAACGATACACTCTGGTTTCTTTTAGAATATTTCTGCCTTAGAATATTTTTGAGTATTGAGATGAACCGTTATAACGATTACTGAACCGTTATAACGATTCACTGGGCAGAAACACTTTTCTTGTTGTTTAAGCTCAATTTATCTTGACAAATTCAACCCAGTTTGAGTCTAACTAAAACCTAAGCCTAATGCAGTCTTGATTAAACTCTTATATCCCAATACTAGTCTTGGTTCTTGTGCACTAGTCCATTTGCATGTTAACCCCTGCACAAAACTCAAACAAGGCAAATTGTAAAATTCAAGATTGTTTTGTAAATCGACAAATCAAAGAAAATGTTAAGTGTAACAAAAATTATAATAGAGAATCAAATAATGTCAATATTCAAGTTACGGGCATCCATTTCTTAAACATAAATCTCACACAGTCCGGCGAGATAAAAAAATCTCATACCTCGCGACCTACCATGAATGTGCGAGATGTATGGAATCGTCGGACGGTGAGTGCGGAAACGAATGACATTGTTATCTTTCTGTAATTTTTATTTTATAATTAGCTTCTCATATATATGTATTTTATTATTTTTTAAATATAATACATTTTTACCTGACTATAGTGTGTTCGATGTATGTCGTCACGGAGATAAATGACGACATATGCATTTCGTTGCTTGCCTGCCATTATCCAGTACAAAAATCATTTTATTCCAATTAATATTACATAACTAATTTTTCTAATTATGTTATAATTAATTTAATATTAATTTATAATTAATTTCTAATTAATTTCTAATTAATTTCTAATTTTTCTAATTATTTTATTATTAATTCATATTTAGTTTGTAATTACTTTATAGTTAATTTATACTTATTTTCTAATTTATCTATTCTATAATTAAATAATAAATAAATTATATAATTAAAACTAATCTATAATTAGATTATAATTTAATTATAGATTAAATTATATTTAGAAATTAATCTACAAATAAAAGATATTAATCTATTCTACAATTAAAGCCTAATTAAATATATATTATTCTATAATTAAGTCAATAATTAATCTAAATTAAAGAACAAATTAAATATATATTATTCTACATAAATAATTAATAAATAATCTATAATGAAATTATAATTAATTAATTATATAATTTAATCTACAATTAAATTGCAATTAAATAATAGTATAATTTAATCTACACAATTAACTAATAATTAAACTACAATTAATCTACAATTAATCTATAATTAAATAACTATATAATTTAATCTATATTTAAATTTTAATTAAATAATTTTATAATTAATCTATAATTAAATTATAATTACATAATTGTATAATTTAATCTATATAATTAATTAATAATTAATATATAATTAAATTATAATTTAATAATTATATAATTAATTTATAATTTATATTTCTATTGTAATTATTTAGATAAATAAAATTTGACTTCGATAGCAATATCCAACAATCTGCCGCACTCGACTTCATCGTGCACTTTTTTTTTGTTTTCTTCTTCTTCTTTTCCTCTCTATTCTTTCTTTCTTTCTCTTTCTCTCTTCTTTCTTTCTTTCTTTTTCTCTTCTCTTTTTCTCTTCAGCAACTCACAGGGTGGGTAGGAAACACGCAGCGTCATGTTATATAGAAGGTAAACGCGCCACTGCCAGTGGCGAACTGCCATTCACACATATTTAAAAATAGTCGTTACTCATTCTTAATTTTAATAATATTAATTTAATAATAGTTATATTTTAAAAAAACTTCTTATAAATAGAAGCCCATGCATTAAAAATAATTCAAAATCAATATCTAAATAAATTCTACAGAAACATAATCGGTACAACATTCCAAAAATCAATATGGTCGCAAAATAGATTCTTCAGAGAACCTTTATTTTTCGGAAGAGGGAGGGAGGGGTTGAAGAGGGCAAAGAGTTTTGGTTTACGATATGGTTAGTCAGAAATAAAAGATTAGGCGGGAAGAACAGTATTCAGTGATGGATATTTTAGTCTTTTTAAATTTTAATAAATTATAATATTAATTTATTGAAGTTAATTGATGTTATGGGTAAACAACCTGTAAAATAAGCTTTCAATGGATAAATACTCAAAATTTTAAAAATTGATGAAGAAATTTTGAATTAACAAAATTTATACTGTTACACTGGTTTGTTTTACGGTGGAGATTGTCATGGTTGGTTTCATATGAGACCATCAGTAAAAAGTTTGCAGAGATAATTATATCATTTATGTGAATATATAAGCATGAACGACCATTTAGAAAATAGTTAATTATAATGCCAAAAAATTAGAGAATATTTAATTGTCATACTTTTAAGGAAAATTGTACATGGTAAATTTTATCATAGTTGTTTTAAAAATTTACAAAGTAAAAATGATATATATTTTTTCTAGAATATATTTAATTCGATTCTACCGCTTACCCAAAGTCACGCGCATGCCTCGGCTAGCTCTCAACATTCATCTTGCATTGTGTATTTGTGTGCTTTTTTCGGTGTGTGCAGGAGCAGGACTGTGTTTGGTTATCTTTTGGGCATAGGCAGCTAAGGCACTTAGCAAACTGCAGTTTTTATTATTAATAATTATTATTAAATTAATATTATTAAAAATAATAGTGAGAATCGTAAAATTTCAAATATACGAATGTTAGCGCGCCACTATCTGTGACGCGTCAGTGGCGTGTTTCGTCCAAACCCTGCGCAGCGCCTCCATCTCACTTGCGCATTTTGTATATTTAAGAAATAAACGCGCGTTTTGTAAAAATAAGAAAACGAGTCACTGCCAGTGATGTGTTTTAAACACATACTGAATGCGTCACTGACAGTGACGCGCAGCTATTCATATATTTAAAATTTTACATTTATTTTTATTTTTAATAATATTAATTTAATAGAACTTATTATTACTAAAAACTGAGCAAACTGACATTTCGTTGCAGGGTAAAGCAGGGACAGTTCTTGAGCCCACCGCTGCAAGTAATGATATATTTTCACGAAATCCCTATTTTGAATTAAATCCCCTTGTGGCATGCGCCTAAGTCCTAACTCTTCCTCTTCCCCCAATAAAACATCTCGGTAACCGAAGCCTCAGCAGAGGAAGAGAGAGAACGAAGACTGGCTCCTTTTAGACGTCTCCATTGGATTTGAAAACGGATGTGTCCTTCAGCCTTCAATTTTCGAGTATATCTTATAAAATCTATATAAACTCATTAACTAATCCATTCCAAAAAATTTCGAGTTAGACATTTTAGATCTCGAGAATAGCTTGACAATATTTCGAATATAGTTGTCGTTGAGTTATAAATATCCAGTAACTCACTATGATTACACATAATTAAAATCACAATCTGATACTTAAAAACTCATTAACTTACGTTAATGATTTGCTTTAAAAACTTATTCGCTATAAAAAGATCTCTAAACTCAGAGAGGGACCTTTTTCACTCTTATGTTAGAGTAGTTGATAGAACTACACACGCATACACACGAACGAGTTCATATTTTCTATCGTAAATTTTACAATTGTCCGGATTTAAAAGTAAATGATCCCTCTAAATTTAAACACTATTTATAATTTTTTTTCAAATCGTAATACTGATATATATGATAGGAGCTGATCATTGTAAAATTTACATTACCATAAAAATACTCACCCCACACAAACACTCTACACATCTTCACACAATCTCTATTACTCCCTTATATACGATCTGGACTATAACGGGTGGTATCTCAGTTGGCTATTAAAAAATACTAAAGCTGTTTTATTCAAAAGTTAAAAATTCAATAATCGTTCATGACTTAACAGACTCTGTAAAAATTTAAAAAATAATAATAAAAAAGAACGTATCAGAATGTATCACACAACATATATTTTCCTTATTTAATTATACCGAGTTTTATAATGCATACACATATTTCACTTAAAATTTTCAATTTCGATGGATCTTCAAAATTGTAAGAATTTGACTTTTATATAACACGAGTGGGTTTTGGAATACTTTAGAATTTATGATGGAAAAAAATCTACGCAGCAAAATCCAGAAATATTAAAATGCTATATTAAAAAAAGTATTTTAATTACAGTTTGTTTGTATAAATGGTTTAAATAGATAATTTAGTGTTAAGATATACCAAACAATTAAATTCAAATGGTAGACAAAATTGAGCAAATATAACATTAAAAATAATAATTGGGTTTTATTTACTATTCAAGGTAAAACATGAAGCTCTTGTCATCAAATTTAGTTAATTTTTTTGTTTATTTTGTTGTATAAGAAGAGAGAAAAATATTGTTGACCCTTCAAATTTGTATTTTGTTTAATTTGTCTCATTTATATTTTTTGATCTTCACAAAGACACAAACCGGTTTATCTCAAGCATTTTTTAAGCTTGAGAAAAGACATAAGCCAACAAATGCAATAGAAGAAGCACGGCTGGTAACACCGACCACAGAATCGTCAGAATCTTCGGTACTATTATTAAAAAGAAGACTACTCTTTGGATGCTGGCATCGTCATTATTGAAGTTCGGAGAGGCTCGTGGCAACTGGTAACCATGCTAACTTTTCATGATCAGAGTAGCTTCATCATTGCTTGCTTGACCGATTGGGCCATCGCCCATTGGGGGGGTATCTGTTTGGAAATTCTCTCTTCTAATTCATGTTTGTTTTTCTCAAAACACAAATCATGTTATGTTATGTACTTATGTTATTCTATCAGCTGAACAATGGTTTTCAAGGTTCAAGTCATGGAAAAGAAATTAAATTACCTCAGTGCATGCACGAATTCAAGTTTGTCATTTCTACAAAAAAATTATCTAGTAAAAAAAAGTTGCAAAATATATATATTTTACATAGAGAGTTTGAATTTTTTTTAGCCCCTCATACATATAATATCATCAAAAGTAATTTTTGGGTCGAATAGTTATAAATCATATATTAATATCGAACAAAGTACAAACTTTAACTTAATTATTAATAATAAATGCTTTGCGATTAATATGGGGAGGGAGATTTTTCATTTATTTGGAATGATTTAATGCGTATTTTCAGCAGAAAATAATTCAAGTTAAAAGGACTAAAAGGATCCTAATGAACAAAAATATGACAGAAAAAATCTAAAAAAGAAGAACTTTATAATCGTAATTGGTTGCCAACTATTCAACTAATATAAGTAATAATAAATATATGGATAAAAACCATATAGCTATATGATTACACTAGGGTTGCAAACAAAAAAAGCCGGGCTTAACTCAAGTTCAGCTTATGAAAATTTAAATTAAGTCGAGCCGAGTTCATGAAACGCTTCGAGCTGAAAAATCTAGCTCAAACTGAGCTCATTACTATTCGAGCTAGCTCGCGAACTTGATCACGAACCAATGTATATGTGTTGACTCAATTTGTCATTTAAATTTAGTACATCTACAAACTATAAGGTTGATAGAGCTAGAAGATTGATATGAGAATTGGTACAAAATTAGTATATATCAACAAACTATGTTTTCAATGACATATTCACTGCATTAATTTAAATGGATGGACCAACAAAAAACTATCGAGTCGGATATACAAATTTAATTATGAGCGGGTAAGAGATGTCATAAAGCGCTGACATGATGAAATGGTGAGAGATGATGAGAAGAGATATCGGATTAGAGTTACGCAAAAAAATAAAATTATTTTTTATTCGAGCTGAGTCGAGTCACGAGCCGAGCCGATCTCAACTCAAATTCAACTCATTTAACCTGAACTTTTTTGCGCAACCCTATATTACATTATGGATCATATATGATATATCACAGGAAGAGCAGAAAATAACTTTGATTAAAATATCAGAGGCATCTCAAATAAAAAACGATGTAGACTGAATGCACTCCTTGGTATTAAAATTAACTGTGGAATTAATACCCACTAGATTATACTTGGTGCAGTTAATACCCACTAGATTTGCAGATAATTAGTGAAAAAAATTGAGAAACATCAACGTACATTTCTTTGTATCAGTGAGTTCAATTTCATTAAATTTAATGAAATTTCTTCTTGTTGGTGCCGACTAAATTGTAGATAATTATTGAAAAATTTGAAATATCGATGCCACATTTGTCTATATCAGCAAACAACCATTGTGAGTCTTACTCCATTAGCTTTCATCGACTTGCTTAAATAAAAATCTACAATTATCACAAAACAAATTATTAATAAATATATTATTCTAAATGTTAATTTTTAAAAAGAAAAATTATTAAATTCGAAATTGACTTAATTTTTCATAATATATCCTTCATCCCATGTAAGTGAGTGGGTCATGACTCACCATTTTTGCAATAATTTTGTGCTTATAAAAATGTTTCTATGTCCTTACAGGTGGTCGCTATTTCCTCTGTCATCATCTTGTCTTATATTTATTTTTTATGACGAGAATCGTTTTTATTATTTTTTTCATTTTCTCTAATATCATAATATGAACTATATAAATCTGATTTCAGTACGTAATATTAATTTTCGAACAACATATATAATATTAAGACAAATATAACCTTATAATAATTTGATACATGTAAAAGACCGTTGTTTGCGGAGATTTATATGATAAAACTGCTACTGCCGCTCTAAGGTATTCGTGTGATCATCACGTCGTTTCAATTTGTCACCTAAACATCGAGAAACATGGCTCATATGACTACAAGATATTTTTAATTCCAGGCTAAAAGTGTGATGATCATCCCATATATAATTAGTAATTGCTGCTCTCTTTTAAGTACTTGCATGAAAACAATAAAAAATGGTTCTGTTGTGAGCTCTAAAAAATAATATATACGTGGTATATCTTTATTGTATTACCTGAATTAATGGTGGGATGAAAATGAAACAAATCTAGTTGGTTCAAAGAAAATTATAAAACCATAAAGTTCTTGTCTGTGTTGAGGGGGGCGGTTCTATAGTAATGCAATTACTTATCTACATGTTGACCGAAATTCATAACCGAGGACTTACTCTATGAAGAACTTTTAGGAAATTAAAGATTAAAATTGATTATATGCAGAAGGAATTGTAAGTTTAAAATTCAATTGTAGGCAAAGACGGATGTAGAATTTTAATCAGGAAAGGTCATTAATTGAATTCAAACTTATTAGTTAATCCGGTACTAAATAAAAAAAATAACAATTAAGCATGTATTCTTGTCTAATAAAAATTTATCAAAAGCATATTCTTTTACACATTAAAAATGACAAAAAAAATAAAACTCAAAGTAATAAATAATCAAGTCCATGAAGAAACTTTTTCTTTACTGAACTTTATATTTTAAAATCTTTGCATAATTTATTTATTATTCATGATATTAATTATTTTTTCTCAATAAAATTAACCAAATAATTCAGAGCAGTCAGAAATTAATTTCAGAAAGGTCGGATTAACAAAAAAGTCTAAAAATTCAAGGGCCTTCTGACCCTGACACCATACATCCGCTCGTGATCGTAGGATAAACAATTTATGTATGAGTTACGAGATTTTAGTTCATACTTGATTAAAAAGAATTATTTGCAGTTTTTAACGAAAATAATTATTAGTAAATTAATATTATTAAAAATAAGAGTGAGAAACGGGTAAGTTCAAAAATACGAATAGCAACGCGCACGCGGCGTGGCGCGCTCATTTTTTTATTTTTTTTTTTTTACGAAACGCGCCACCGCGCGGGCGCGTTTCCATTTTTTTTTTTTTTTTTTTTTTTTTTTTTTTTACGCGCGCATTGCGCGGGCGCGTTTCCTTCTTATATATACTTTGAGATGGAGTCGCTTGCGGGTATGGACGAAAACGCAGCGCCACGCGATGGGCGCGTTTCATTATTTTTTGAAAACGCGCTTGCTGCGCGTGCGTTTCGCAAATCGCTCACAATAGGGTGGCGCGCTTATTCGTATATTTGAAATTTTACGGTTTTCACTCTTATTTTTAACAATATTAATTTACTAATAATTATTTTCATTAAAAACTGAATTATTTGCGACAAAGTAATATTTGATAAAGAAGTTAAGCAGCTAAAAGAAAAGGACAAGTTTTAGGTGCCTGTTTACAAAAGAGCTTCGATCTGGATGATAAGAGATTATATTTTAATTTTTAGGGATAGTGTTTGGTACCACCAAATTAGAGGACTCAAGTATTAATTTTCGAACAAAATTTACATATCAATACGTTTTTACTCAAATGATTATAATGATAACAATACATTTAATTCAACGTAATAATAACATACTTTATTATTATTAATATAATAATTAATAATAATAATTTTAGTATTTTTAGTAATTAAATTAATCCTAACGATAATAATAAAGTATTATACAAATTAAATTTATTATTTTTTTGTTGTAATTACTAATGTTATTATAGTTATCAATTTTTATAATTATACTTATTAGTATCATTGAAATTATTATTAAATAATGAAGTTATCATTACAACAGTAATTAAAGAATTGAAAAACAGCAATGGAATGACATTTTCGTAATATAAATAATATGGAAGAAATTTGATCAAACAGTGGAAGATATCTTCTTCCGTCTTTTAGGGGAAATAATATTTTCCAACTTTATTACTTGTCCTGCATTCTTCTTCACTAACTATTCCTCATAAAGAGGGTTTAAATTTGTTTGTTTCTCACATATGTCATATTGTAAAAACTTCTTTATTATTGTATCTATTTAAATTTAATGATTCATATATAATTTTTATCTCTCATCATTTAAAATAATATATGTGATATAACTAAGTTAAAATTTAACTGTTAAAATGATTCAATTTTTGTATTATTTGACTATTGTATATTTAGTTATATTATTTATAATAATAATAATTATTATATACATATTTTGTATTTATAAAATTATATTTGAATCTTCATTAATGTGAAATTTATTAAATATATTTTAAAATATTATATTTTTTATTATTATTTTGAGTACTATATTGTCGAAACTCGATTTACAGCTCTAGTTATATAATTAGTGAAAGATGAAACCCTCCATAAGAACTTTTCTTCCATATAATTCTATTTTTTTTGAACTAAAATGTTTAATTTTTATGATAAAATATTATTTTAAATACCGGATTCAAATATAAGTATTATATCTATAAAAAGATAAATAATTATGATATTAAGTATAAGTATTTTAAAATGCAGATAAACTATACAAAACATAATGATACTCTTAGATAGAAATCTCGAATATAATATTAATTATTAGGATTTTCTCTCTCTGTTTTTTTTCCTCTTTATTTCCAGTACCAACCCATTCAAGCCAAAGAGAACTTTCTTTCTCCAGAGAGAAAAAGCGCGAGAGCCAGAGGAGACACCCTTGCTCCAGGTCTATAGTATCGTGAAGCCATGAAGTGCTGTCTAATTTCCATTTCAGTATAATTTTCAGTCCTAGAACCTGCCATTTCCCAGCCAAACGGAGCAAAATAGCATTTTGATTTTTGAGAAAAGGGATGTGGAGAGCGAGATAAAAAGAAAATAAAAAGGTAGTTTAAAAAGCAGTGTAACTTTATTTCTCTGTTTCTCTGTTTATACCTGTTATCCTCTCAACCTTCAGAACCTTATCTTTAATGTCGATTTCCCATGTCAGTTTTTGATTTTGGGTTATCGGGTTATGAGAAAGGATTGTAAAAGCATCTCAAGGTTTTCTCTCCATATTCTCTCATATCTCTGTTTTGTCTATTTTTAACTTAATTTCAGGAGAAAGAATGGAAGGAGAGGGTCCAAGGCTGCTTGATTTAATTCCAAAACAGAGAGATTGGGTTGGTAATGAGGTTTGTAGAGTGAAAAATGGATTAGATGAGAAGCTTGAGCTGAGGCTAGGTTTGCCTGGAGGAGAAACTGTGAAGGACGAGGAACAGTCTGATTTTTTGCTGAATTTTTCAGAAAATGTCGCGAAAAGAGCATTTCATTGCTCAGTTGACACCAAAGAAGGTGATTTTGGTGCATTCCATGTTGCTTTTTATTATTAAGATTATTTTGCGTAATTCAACTTTACTAGTTTTCATCGTTTTAAACTTTCAATTACATTCTATTGAAAGTTTAAACCCACGATTCCTTGATTATGCTCTCTTTTCATATCCATAAATAAATATTCCTGTTTTTTTCATTCGGAGAATTAAAGTCAATATTATCATGTTCCTTTTTGCATGTTCTTTTTCTGTATTATGTTAGAATATTTGTTAACTTTGTAAATTCTTTCATCAGTAATAGCTTTTATAAGTGCACCTTTGAAGTCCTAATTTCTGCTTTCAGGCCTCTCTTCCTATGTCTTTTTGAAGTTTCCGTGCAAAAAATAAATGTCCACTATTTCATATTTTCTATAAAATGAGATTTAAAATTGTGTTTTTCTATTCATGTTCTATTATCTACAACTTGCAAGCTAGAAAATGGCCCTAAGGATGATCCTGTGTTTTTTTCCCTTCTCATTTCACATCTTCAAAGGAAAACATTTTTTTCTTAAATCATTAAAAGTATTTTACTATCGCATAGATCCCTTTAGAAATGTCCACAAATTGGTCTTGCATGTCTACACTACAGTACAGATAGATCAGGGGATGTTCATGCATCCTCCATTAATTAACACTAGGTTGATAAATATACAAGGTAGGTTCTTTATGTTGACTTTAATTTATTCAATTTGCGCAGGAAAAGGTACAGAGGGGAAGGCCAGAGGGGTCCATTCTATAACACATGGGACTACAAATGAAAATTCATCTATAGCCAACAATAGCTCTCAAACAAGGTTTACTCATTTAACCTACACCCCACAAACTTTTTTTTCTTTGCTATTCTGATATTTCCACTTTTACGTTATCTTATTTTTGGAAACCAGCAACTTTTTTCAGGTTTCATTAATTAAGTTTGCATTTGGTTTGAGCGGTACCATTAAATTCACTAATCTGATATTACTGATCTCTATTCTCTTATGTGACTTATACAATTTCGGTGTCTTTTCTTCGTCTAGTAGAATGACAATTATTTAGAGTAATATGATAAGCTCTTTAATTTGCCTCTTTAGTGGTTCTATGTTCTGTGGGTATCAGTAACACCATAGTGATTCAAATGTAGACCAATTTATATTGAGCCTAGGTGCATTTTCACCAAAAAAAGTTCTTTTCATGGCTGGGTAACATGTTGAGATTCAATGGTTACCTGACATTGCTATTCCGTAGGAAATTCTATTTATAATTGAAGAGGGAGCTGTCCTTTGTGTTGGTAAGGTTCTAGTTATTTTTTGTTTGGGTGAAGGGTGGGGGCAGACGCTGAAAGATACTGTTTTTTTTATTATTTGTATGTACAAAAAATGCTTATTGTTTAATGAGGATGGAATCATTTTGCCATGCCACCCTATATTATTCTAAAAGAAATACTATATGGCGTGGTCAGTACAGTGAGTATAATACTTTCAGGAGAAGTGATTTTATTCCTTGGTTAGACCTTTTGATATCATGTACTAAATTATTTCTTCCATTAGGCTCTTTATTCTTCAATTAGCTTATAAAATAATATTTTCAGGTACTATGCCCATACTACTTGAATTTTTTTGATAAAAGGAACTTGCAGAACAGCGGTCACATCTGCAAGTTCAACTTTACAACTTTACATCATTGCTGACAGTTTGCCATCTTAACTTTTCTGCACTTTGGCTGAAATCAAATTAGATAGTAATTCGCTCTTATTTACAGCAAAATCTTCATGCAGCAATTTCAAATTTCGATCACCTCTAGCAAAACTGAAATTTGTGTCATGAAATGCTTAAATAAAATTGAAGTCGGCATAATCAGCATCTTATTATCTGCCTGTGGCATCTTTCTCATGCTTGTGGAGTTACTCTCATGTACTCTTTAAAATAAAAAGAAAGCCGAATTGAAATAATTAACAGTACTGTGTTTATTAATATTCTTGAGCAGAAGTAGCAATGCACCTGTTGTGGGATGGCCTCCAATTCGCTCTTTCAGAAAGAACATTGCTAGCTCATCTATTTCTAAGTCATCTATTGAAACACAAGATGCAAGCCCATTGCTTGGTGACAAAGCAGATGTCAACAAGGGATTATTTGTAAAAATCAATATGGATGGCATCCCCATTGGTAGAAAAATAAATCTGAAGGCTTACGATGGTTATAATGAGCTTTCTTCAGCTGTAGATCAGCTCTTTAGAGGCCTCCTTGCTGGTATTAACTTCTATAAGACCTGTACCAGTAATTATTTTTCTTGGAGCATACTGCTGCCAAGCATGGATGCTAGTGGACTAGGGGTAGATGTATAGTGTCCCACAGTGTGGGCTTTGTTTGAAGCCCCAGCAGGGGCTCTGCTGGGGCCTTAATTTTGGGTGCACAGGTGGGGTGTCCCTCCCTATCTGATAGTACATAGAAAGGAAACAAGAATAAAATAAAAGGAAAGGGAAGAAAAGGAAGTATACACTTTTGCTGCTGCCGATACCCAGTGCTGGCTAAGAAATTTTGGTACCTGTGAGATTAACAGACAAACATGGCATTTGTTTCATTTAGCTATGAACTCCCAGCTAATTTCTCTCTTTTTTTATGTTAGCACAAAGAGATCCACTTGTCAGTGGAATTGTCAAAAATGGCAGAGAAGAGAAACAAGACATGAATGGCCTGCTTGATGGGAGTGGGGAATACACTCTTGTTTATGAGGATGAAGAAGGTGACCGTGTTTTGGCTGGTGATGTCCCTTGGAAGTATGTAACCTGTTTAGCTTATTTACTTCCCTTCTACATTTTGTTGATATGTGGTCATTTCTGCTGCCATTTGGGAATAATCAATAACAGCATGCTTCATTTAAGCCACTCACCAATATCAGATTGTTTGCTTGTCACCAATGGAATGGATATTTTTTTTGATGAAAACCATCAAATTTCAAAAATCATACCTAGAAGTTGTTCCCCTGAAAGCTAGCGCAAATGCAGTGCATGCATTCTGATTACAATAATGTACTGTGTATGAACTGATTTTGCCTTTCTTTTTATATGATTAATGAAGGATGTTCATTTCCACGGCGAAGAGGCTGCGTGTATTGAAGACATCTGACCTTTCATCTTCTGTAAGCCTCCACCATTATGCTAAAATAATCAGTGTGTAACTCTTTTTTTTTTATGTAACTTTATCTATTTTATTATTTATGTGCTAGCTTATCAAAATAACGTGTTTACATTTGACTTCTCAATAAAGAGAAAATGGACGGACATTGTTATAAGAAAAAATATATATTTTTTTCTTTTGAAGTTCAATGTATTGACTGAATTAACTGTATATTTCTTGTGTTTCCAGGTAAACACTGCTAGCCGAAAAAGAGCAGCAACATAATGCTGAAGTTGGAAAGTACAAATCCTAATCTATTTATATACCGTGTAGTTTCTTGTTTTCTTCTTTTTGGGTGAAATATGTAATGCAATCAGATATCATCGTTCATTTCTTGTCTTTTATTCAAGTAATGAGCTTGGTGTTTTTCACTTTGGTTTCTGTTAAAATTCTAGAACCCTGGTCTCAAATTTTATATATTTATATGCCAAGCCAATGTATATCTACATGGTTTTACCAGATTTTTTGTTATTACTTGTCAGCTACTATGTGCTCAATTAATTCTATTTTGTATACTGGCGGATTGAATTCTTAATTTATCATACCTCGCCATATTTTATTTTTCTAAGAAATTTAATTTGATCCATCCAATCAAAGAGGCCCAAATGCACAACTTCAATTTTCGTCAAATGGTTAACTGTAAATTAATTGTGGCTTCTTGTCGCTTATTTCCTGAGTTGCCATCAAAACTTGGTATTTCAACTTATTTCCTGAGTTGCCATCAATTAGAAAACTGCTGGATGGGATGCCAAGTCTAAATCACAGATTAGGAGGTGCAATGTGGCATTATCCAATTCTAATTAGAAATGACACTCATGCCAAGTGGATTAAAAAGCAAGACTTGCTCGATTTGATTGAACAAGAATATACTGTATGATGTGATTTAACATGTGTTTCTATTCTCTCTTAACACTGGCAGGGGAACTATTCCAATATTTGGACTACAATAAATGTGGAAAACAAGTGCAGCCTGTGATACTTCTGACACTGATTTGAAGTTGGAACAAACAGCGTTTGCTGTTGTTATTCCCCGCTTCGCTGCAAATAGTAGAATAAAAAGGATATACAATAAAATTCAGCAGCTTTCAGTTCGTTAACTGACCCTTCTTTTGTAGGCATGGGATATGATGTAGGGATGCATAAAAAAAAGTTTGGGCTCATGGTTAAGCTCGTATTTGATTCCGGAACTCGAACTAATTTGATTCGAGCTAATTTGACTCGATAGCTAAATAAATTGAGTTTGAGTTTGAGTTAGTTCGGTTCGTGACTTGACTTGTTTGAATAATAATAATATATATATATTTTTTTCTTACTAAATTTTAATCCAATAATTCATCTCTCATTATCTCTTATTATCTCATCATCTCTGTGGTTTAATGACTTCTCGTACTTGTTCGTGACTCGATTCATATATCTGACTCGATAATTTTTTTGTTGGTCCATTCGTTCAAATTACCATAACAAATATATAATTGAAAATATAATTTGTTGATATGTCAATTTTGTACTAATTCATATATCATTCTTGTAGATATATTAATTTTAAAGTTTATAGATATATTAAATATAAATGTCAAACTAAGTCAACGTATATACATTAATGCTTATGAACTAGATTGTGAGCTAGCTCAAATAGTAACGAACCGAGATTGAGCTAAACTTGTCAGCTCGAACCGTTTTACAAGCTCGACTTGACTCAAATTTTCATAAACCCGGCTTAGACTAAACCCAGTTCACTTAAACTCAACTCATTTGCATCACAATATGATGGCATACTTTTTCTCGCATTTTATTTAATATTAGTGAAACAGCGCGTCCCATGCAAAATGAAAGGATGCATATTAAATAGGAGGCAACATATATTGTTCAAAAGTAATGTAATTGAGCAAATGTTGAAAATCTTGATCATAGCACAATTAGCCAATTTTAAGTATCTTTAACTAACTTTTCAATTGGATTTTGAAACCATATTATTTAAGATAAAGAACATTATTTTTATTACTATTTATAAAACGGGTTATCGCTACATATATTGCATTTGTATACCAATCTTTGTTGTCACGAGTCAATGATAAAGATGGTTTAGCTCAATTCAATCGTTCATCGTAATTAAAATAAAAAAAATAGAGCAGATTAGTGGGCCCAGTATTTTGAGTTTCAATTATGGGACTTCATTTGCGGTCAACTTTCATGAAACTGATTGCTATAGCTGTCATGTTTATTTTGCCTTTTAAGATCTTCCTTCTATGGATTTGTTAATTTTATGTAACAAAAAATAAATATGGAAAATAATATTGATAAATGTTTTGTCTTTATACCGTTCATTTATTTTTGCATTTACTTCACTTGTTTCTATGAATATAATAAAATAGTAGAATATTTGTTTTACATTATATTGAGGCAAAATAAAAGCTTCTCGTGAGTGATAACAAAGCCCTCAATCATAAGTTGCAAATTTGTAAAGAAGTTATAACGCTAATACTTGTTTCATCTAAAAGGTCATCTTACATACGCAAGTAAATTGAGTAATCTCTGCAAATGAGTACCTCTGTATCCCTGAATCATCAAGTTTTAATGGATTAGCTTGGCTAAATTAAAATGTTCATTGAGTAATACTGTTCTTATTTTTGTTGGTTATCTGAAATGGTACTCGCTGAGAATTAATTAGCTGTACTAAACTATAACTTCTAATAAAAATAGTACATTACAAGACATGTAACGGCAGGCAAGGTTATTTCAAAACAAAACTAAAATTGACCCATAACCGCCACTGGTTTTTGAATATAATAATTAGATTAATCATATTATTAATAATAATAATGAGAAAAAAAATTAAATTTTAATACTAAAAATGACAGTGCGCCACTGCGACTGATGCATAAGATATGCGCCACTCGAACTAACACATTTGAAAAAACGTCATTCTCAATGACGTTTTTTTCAAGGCTAAATGGATTTCCTTTTTTTTTATTTAATACAAACTATACAATTTGCATCTTCCGCCGGTGGGAGTGCACTCCCACTTGCGCGCTGCTTTTTTTTTTTCAAAATCATAAAAAAATAATAAAAAAAGACATCACTGACAATGACGGACGGTCATTTCTATTATTAAAAATTTATTTTTATCATTATTATTATAAATAATATAATTAATATAATTATTATTTTAAAAAATCAGTCCATTACCGCATATGGGCACTCACGGCTGTATGTATAATATGCACAGATCTCAATGTAGTTAGATGGAAAACTTATTACGGTATACTTTTTTACAGAACAAAATTTCGACTTACATAGAATATACTTCACAAGTCCACATATATATGACATACCTGCCAATGCCATCATATTATCACTTGACAATGGCTATTTTAACAATTTTTTATATTAAAAATTCAAAAAATCATAAAATAAAAATTATTGATACATTCTTCATATTATAGATTGATAATATTTTAAATTTCATTCAATTTAATTATCAGTAATAGTCTATTAAATACTGTGAAATTAAAATCATCACAAATTACAAAAAAATGATGGTCTTTGATAAACTATTAAATGATAATTAAATTGTATGAAATTTAAAAAACTATTGTTCAATAGGTTCAAAAAATGTCTATAATATTTTTTTCTATTTTTTTCCAATTTTGTCAAATTATCAAAATTGACATGGTAATTGATCCCCTTAATAAAATACTTTTTTTTCCAGACAGTGCTGTATTCCCCCTACAAAACTGACTTTTTTTCTTTTTGTGCATCCATTTATGGAAAAGTAGAAACCGTGACGATCAAATTAAAAAACCCCCAAGTCCCTAATCTCGAGGCAGACAGCTACTCAACATTAACATGTGTTATGATTTTGATTTATATGTGTATTTTTTTTTCTGCAGAACGCATTGATCCATCCAAGAAAATTATTGTATTCACCTGATAATATCTAGCCGAACTAATTCTTGAATTATTATTTTCGAAAGCCAGTATATGCTTAAGTTTATACAAAAAATGTATATTTAACTTCAAAATTATTTAATTGTTTCAAAAAATCAGCCTAAATAATTAATTTTGATTTACTTTACTAGTCACTCATGTTGTAGATTATTTTATTTCTCACCATTTCATATAAAATCGATTTTTCATCCTATTAAAGGGGTAATAAAATTAAGAATAAAAAAAGAATATATATAAAATTTGATTATAAACAAGATAATATATGTATATCTCATTTAATTTCAGATTAATTATTCAAATTTCGATATAGATATTTACGATATAAAAAAATATCGGATCAATCTGTCTATATTTTACCAAGCATCTTTAACCACCTCTAAACATGCCAAAATGCATCCTTTCTTTCCCCTGCTAACTTCCAACGGATTGATTAATAGAGCAAGGATAAGGATGCATGTCTATTGCCAAATACATGTTTTTTGGATTTACTCGGATTATCCAAGGAAAAAGTGTCCCCATCTTAATTACTTAAACAAGGTAAAAGGAAGGATTTTGTAAAGCGACGGTTGTTGCATGTCGATGATTCCGGGCCCACATTACCCGGAAAATTGTTGAAATGGAGAGTTGTTCCCAATCTTAATTACCTGAGGCCTCCATAAGAAAAGTAAAGACAATGATGTGATGTTACTAGCAAGTAGCAGCACACATTACACATACCTTCATACCTTGTATTTCACATTTGTAGAAAATAAAACTTTGCAAGGAATATCTGGAATTTCATGTTTTACTTCTTTGGGCAGTTTGGTGATTGTGATTTTTGAAACTTAATTTAACATATAAATTGGGGTATGGTATTTATCACGTCTTGATTTCAGAAATCAGTATCATGTTACTATAAGTAATCAGATAATAAAATGCTAAATTATTCGACAGGTCAGTCTCATAGGATTTTTTTCACGGATTTCGGAGGGTGAACCTAAAATAATGGAAAATAATGGAAAATAATATGCTGGTATATAAAAAAGAGTCATTTAAAAAATAGTACAAGCATTCTAAATGGAGATAAAATTTAACATCATATATATGACATTTTGGTGGATAGAGTTAAACATGCCATATTGAGGAAATATTTTAAAATTTTAGTAATATTAATACTATATTATAAATAGTATATGTGTTGGAGGCGTTCACTAATGTTATCAGATAATGTATAATAAATAAAATATCCATATTCAATTTATGATTGAAATTGCTCGATTTTATAAAAGTGACGGTTCAAATTTCAATTAAATCCATTTTTTCTTTCCATTCCGTTTGTTATTTTTTTTATCATGCTTTATACAAAGTATAAAAAAAGAACTTGTATATTTAATAAATTAAACATAAACTATTATTAAATTTATTATAAAAAAAAAAGTACAATCTTAGTCAGAAAAAATATTATATTTTATGCATTGACTTTTATTAATAGTTGATGCTTAATTTATTTGACAAATATTTTTTTTCGACCTCCTATAATGCATGCTAAAAAGTAACAAACGAAATGGAGAGAAAAATGAATTTGACTGAAACCTGAACTATTATTTTTATAAATCAAATAATCTCAATCATAAATTGAAGTATGGATATTTCTAGGGATGTCAATGGGTCATGTCGGGTTGAGTCACATCGAGTCGGGTTCGGGTCGGATTATATTATTTTATTATTTTTCTTGACCCAATTGGATTATATTTGGGTCAAAATTTTTTGACCATATCCGACCCATATAAAATAATTAAGCATTTATTAATTATTTTTATATTGTTTTAAATAATTAAATATTAATTAATTTATAATTAATCTTAATTAGTGTATGATTAATATATATTTAAGCTTTAATTAGTACTAAATCATAAAAATACTTAAAAAAACATAATTAATTAGGTCGGGTCGGGTCGGACCGGGTCAATAATTGGCACCCCTAGGTATTTTAGTCAATTCATATTATCTGATAACATTAATGGACACCTCAATATATACATTCTTTATAATATAGTATTATATTCTATTTAAATATAATTTATGCCTAAATTAAATTATAAACTCTTGAAATTTTAAATAAAATCAATTAATTACTTAATAAAAAATAAAGTATAAAATATAATATTTTTTCTTTTCTAGATATGTTTGTCCTATGTGTAGTTTTATTTTTTATATCATAAAATATAATAATAATTGATCCTTAATTTTATTTGATATATAATTTTTTTAGACCTCCTATGAATGTATGCTAAAAAAAATAGCGAACAAAATGGAGAGGAAAAATAAATTTGTTTGAAATATGGACCATTATTTTTATAAATTAAACAATCACAATCATAAATTGAAGTACGGATATCTCAGTTATTTCACATTATCTGATAACATTAATGGATACAAATATAGTATAGATTTAAGTAAAATATATCACTTAATTATAATAAAATTAACTCTAAATTCAAATATTTTTAAATTAAGAGGATTCATACAACGGACGGCTTCTAGCAATATTAATATTCACATCTGTAAAATTATTTGTATTCGAATATAGATCTATATATGGACGGTTAATATCTGATTTATATCTATCCCTATTATTAATTTATAATATTCAAGAGTATGAAAATATTTAGTTAATAATAGATGATCCAACACATATTTATAATACTAATTACAGATCAGTACCGAACTATTTATGATTTAAGGTATATTTTCCATGTTTTGGATTTTTTTTTCTCGGATAAATTATACTTCATTATATCCTGTCATTTTGTTCTCTTTCCATTCTCCTTAAGCTTAATGTCCTGTTAGCGATATAATTTGTTCTTTGTTAGTACTTCTTTAAATTGCTTAAATAAATTTGAAAATTGTTAAAAAAAACACTCGTTTGTGTGAGCTTGTAAGATTTCTCTATTATAATTTTGTGAACTAATCTAAGATTAGTCTAGTGGCAGTACTCTATCTGAGAGATCACAGATTAAAAACTCGGATGTGAGATTCTTTATAAACAATTAAAAAATAAATATTTTAGACTTTCATCTTTACTTAATTTTTTTGGGTTAGTTGTGAGTAACACTATTGGATGGATCTCTCTATTGTAGTTAGGATTCAGTTAGGACTTACAGTAACAATAAATTTGGAATGCAACATGCGTGTACGATTACAAATGAAAGGTAAACACAGGCATAAGCATAATATATCCGAAAGTGAGCCCTCAATGCAAAAGAGAGGACCGTGAAAATAAAAAAGATTTATAGATATATTCTTGAACTAGGTATTTCAAATTTCATACAATCCGTGTTGTTTGATAGTTCATTAAGGAACATAAAATTATCAAAATTTTATGTAATTTTTTTAGGGTTTTAATTTAATAATATTTAATAAGTTAATTATATTTATATTTAAATTATATGATAATTGATACATAATATCAATCAAAATTCTCTGTATATTTGTTGTACAGCTCAAATGACACTCCTGGGTACACTCCGAGGACCCAAAGAATATATACCATAATTAAACGTATGCTGGGTACAGTTTTGGGGAATTTTGGATGCTTCCATATAAAACCAAATTAGCAATAGCCGTGCATGTACTGTTTAAATGCTGTACGCCTGTACGGGTTTACAGTTTACGCTACGCTCCTCTGGCCTCTGCTACTACTGGTTTACTAGCGCCGCCTAAGTTCTGATTGTTACTGTTCCATTTCGTTTTGTTTTGGGTGAGGGGAAGGGGCGAAAGCCTGGAGGCGAAGAGATAATATCATGAGAATATTACTTCAGATTTTAGAGAGATAGAAGAGATCAGTGAAAGAGGAAAGAAAATTGGAGTCTGATAGCAAGCAATCTGAGAACAGATAGATTTCGATTTTTGGGGTATATATAGAGAGACAGTGAATAGTAATTTTGATTTTAAGCAGAGAAATTACAAATCTTGTCTGGAGAGTAGAGAGCAAACAAGCTTTATAATTCCAAGATACGGGCGCCTTTTGATTAATCGTGGGAGACAGTCGGATTTCAGATCAATTTTGGAAACAAAGATCGTTTCGATTTGAGGTATTCTTCTATTTGAAAGAGAGACAAAGATGGCGAGAGAGCTACAGATGATTGAAAATGGCGGTTCGCTTGCACACAACGAAATGCAGCCTGTTGTCGCTGAGCTCGACGACGATGGAAAGCCCAAGCGAACTGGTACTATTCTCCTTTTCTCTTATTAGTATAGTATTCTCTATCGTGTGTTGCGATTGGAAGAATCTCTAATTATGTAAAGCAAGTTTACTGTTCAAAATTCCAAGTTTACGAGAAAAGGTCCTCAATCGTCAATTTAGAAGATTTGCTTCCCTTTTGGGAGAAATTCGTGCCACTCTTGATGTCGTAGGATGTTGAAACGGGTCAGTTTTCTTTTCGTTGGGCATAGCAACTTAGGATGTTATTGCTAGCAACACTGATGGGCCGATGGCTGTATATGTTTCAATGTGATAGGTGGCGTTAGTGTGCTTAAATAAAAAAATAATTAGAAGGGTTACACGTGTCACTTAGCATTAAATAAATATCAGGATGATATATTAATAGAGTGTACGAGTATGACAGTGTGAGGACTTTGACCTAGACTCTAGAGAAACACAGGTCTCGCTGCACGCTCTACTAGACATAAAATCGTTTGAGCTTCTTTACGTCAGATTTTCTGTGACTAGTATGGTAGTTCTGGTCAACATAATCAACTTTAGAACCATTGTTTTCAATTTTTCATAACGTGTAATATGAAAGTCTATAGTTAATCTCTTTATCCCTGCATTATCCATTTAACAAATTATAACCAATTAGTCTTAATCTGTAAATTCCAACGTTTGTAATCTTACTTATCTAATTACATTTCTGTAATTGGTGGAATATCTCTGTTGAAGCAAAAGTGCATTACTGCTGATGGATGTAGAATATGAAGTTAAAAGTAATTAATAGTTAATATTTTCATGGCTACTGATTATATGCATAACATGTTTCTGTTCTTGTTCTTTTCAAAGATATTACTTATTTTTGAAATAACTGATATTCTTTGAAAATTAATTATAAACCTTATATATTCTCGTATTTTTCACCTGAGGAAAAAAATGATATACTAAACTCTTTCCAAGTCTCGAGACTTCAGAAATTCATGTGCTGTTCAGAATAACTTTTCCCTCCAAAACATCCATAGTCAATATTATTTTAATTTTTTAATTCATTGATAATCTTGATACATTGGTAATAAATAAATTGCAGGGACTGTTGGCACAGCAAGTGCCCATATAATAACTGCAGTGATTGGCTCCGGTGTGCTTTCCTGGCATGGGCCACTGCACAGCTTGGCTGGATTGCGGGCCCAGGGTCTCTTGTTATTTTCTCAGTTATCACCCTCTACACCTCCAATCTTCTGGTTGATTGCTACCGCACTGATGATCCTGTTTTGGGAAAGCGTAATTACTCTTATGTGCAGGCTGTTAAATCCAGCTTAGGTAATAATTTGACTCTCTGCCTGGAGCTCAAACTTGGTAATATCTTGCTTTAAAAATTCAATAAATTTTATTTGCAGGCAAAAAGCAGGTCTGGCTATGCCTTATTTGTCAGTACACAAACTTGTATGGGACTTCAGTAGGGTACACAATAACAGCTGCCATTAGTGCAGGGTAAGGACACCTAACCATTCAAAGATTCATTCTATTTTTTCCACTATTTATCTAATTTGATATCTGGGAAAAGAAAATTCTCATGTGCATCTCCGAAAGTTGGAGATATATGTCATGCCTCTCTGTAAAATATAAGAAATAATTATGCACTTTTTTTCTAACCTTTTTGTTTGTAACATGAGAAATCTGTTCCATGCTCCCTCATGCCAAAGAAATCAGTAACAAGAGGAAGTACAGAAGCAGCTATTGAAATAGCTGAGGCCAGAACTAATATTTCCCATGTTTTGAGCTTTTTGGGGATATTCTCATTTTGGAGTTATATGTGATGCTTGTAGATTCTCCTGGGTATTAGATTACCCCTTTGTAGATAAAAGATGTTTAAGTTAATAAATACCAATTCCACTAACAGGGCTATGCACAAGTCATATTGTTTGCGGAAAGGGAGCCAAGCAGCTGACTGTAAGATCTCTGATAGCCCCTACATGGTTGGTTTTGGGATTTTGCAAATTTTCATGTCCCAGCTCCCAAAATTCCATGACTTGTGGTTTGTATCCATTTTAGCTGCTGTCATGTCCTTCTCCTACTCTTCCATTGTCGTTGGCCTCTCCATAGCACGTATAGTATCAGGTACTTGAAGGATTACAATTTTAGTTCTTTTTGCTCCATTGGACTACAGAATCTTTGGATTTACTGCATTTATATGTTGGCTGTCAAGCATAAGCTAAAATCCAAAAGGATCCTATCAGGGGCCTATGAAAATACCTTCAAAATACATACAGATACTTATGAGAATGAATCACTTAAAGTCCGATATAACAGTTCCTCTGGACCTACTAGTCATAGTAATCATAGAGAAAGAACAGCATTCACCGGTCCTATTATGCAGTTTTCCTTTCTTAAGTATTATGTAGCTAATAATGCTCCATATATTAGTACAAATTTTGAGGTCCTTTCCCTTTAAAATTTAGAAATTTCAAATTATTTCCTTTGAAAGGCAAACTTCTGTTATCATGAATATCAGGTCTTGAATAATATTTGCTTAATTAGGCACAGAGTTCATAGCAATGTACCTGATTCTTGATTTGGTGTGATATTATCTATACTTCACTCTGTGAATCTAGGTGGAACCCATAAAACTACACTTACTGGTACTCAAGTGGGAGTTGACTTGGATGCATCTCAGAAGATTTGGCTTGTTCTTCAAGCACTTGGCAACATTGCATTTGCATACTCTTTTTCATTGATTCTTGTGGAAATTCAGGTAATTGCTGGTGTTGTCTCCACTAATGGATTTTAGTTCTTACTTAACAAGGTATTCATTTGGCAAGTGGGGCCGTGATTTGTTAAATTGAGATAATATATTGAATTCAAGGAAGACATACAGAACTTGGAGAATACTAAATTAGAGAATGGGATTCACTATGCTATGTAACCATTCCATAATTATTAGAATATCATGTAGCTTTACTTGTTAGCCTTGCTCCCACTTTTTGAGGATGTCCAAGTTACCTTTATTTTTCCATAAATAAAATCCTTGGCTATGTTTTTTTACCTTGTGAAAAATTTGAAAACGAGGGATATATTTTCTGAATCTAAATGCCTACGTATTGTTCTCCACATGAAGTGTTCTTGTTCACTGGTCTAACTTATAATATAAAGACATGAATTCAATAAGTGGAGACGTCATTTGTTCGAGAGTACTTATAATTTTCTTTCTCATAATAGGATACACTGAAATCAACACCACCAGAGAACAAAACAATGAAGAAGGCGGTCTTTATCAGTTTATCTATAACAACTGCCTTCTACCTTTTTGTGGGTGCTTGGGGTATGCTGCATTCGGCAATTCTGTATCCGGTAACATTCTTACTGGGTTTGGGTCCTCTGAGCCACTTTGGCTTGTGAATTTTGCCCATGTCTGCATAATCGTTCACTTAGTTGGTGCATATCAGGTAACTACTCAAACATGAATCAATTGACAGGAAAAGACAAACAGAATCACGATTTTGCAGCATTTAATTACAATTAGTTGCTCCTTTTATTTCTGAACCTGTCCTGCTAAAATCTTTGCTTTTAGATATCAAGTACTGACCGCTTATGGTTGATCTTTCTTTTGTTATTCTGTTGTTGCTTTACAGTTTTAATTGGGACTGTTTAGTCAGGTAATAGTTAAAATGCCAGGCTATGACCAGCAGCTTAATAAAAATAAATGAAATAAAAAATAAAAAGGAGGATCCACTGGTGCAGGCACCATAGCAAGCAGTATACATTGCTACTGATAGAGACCTGCCAAATTTTGGTCTGAAATAGGTGGGTTTAAGTAGAATCCACTTAGTAAATACACTATTATCTCTTTTCCCCAGAAAAGGGAAAAAATAAGTAGACTAGTTATCTCAGAGCTTGGTGTAGATGTTTAATTTGTTATGAAAGCCATCTTGGACAATACCAAACATTGTTAATATTTATTACTAGTTATTTATTGGTGTCCTAATGCTCCAGTTAAATTGATACATTAGTTTTGCATCATTTTGGTGGTGGGTCTGGTACAATACTAAATTTTAGTTTACCAAGCTCAGAACACCATCAGAAGAAATATGCAGTAGGGCTAATTCTAAATCCTTCCCTATCAGGTCTTTTCTCAACCTATATTCTCAATGGTAGAGTCATCCGTGGCCAAACTGTATCCAAATCTCATGAACTCATCAAGAACCCTACAACTCGGCAGCAAATTCAAAATCCAAATAAACTTTTTTATGATCATCTGGAGAACATTTTTTGTTGTGACAACAACTGTCCTTGCAATTGTGATGCCGTTCTTCAATGACATAGTTGGCTTCTTGGGATCCATTGGATTCTGGCCTATGACCATATATTTCCCGATTGAGATGTATATCAAATCTAGACGGATACCGGTTTTCAGTGCTAAATGGATCTGGATAAAGAGCTTGAGTGCTGTTTGTTTTATTATTTCCGTGTCCTCTGTATGTGCTTCCGTCCAAGGTATTGTGAAGTCACTCAATGGTTACAAACCTTTTGAGAGTTTATCATGAGATAGAAGAAAAGAGATCCTGAGATGCTAATTGGTAAGCACAACAACTTCAATGATAAATGGAGATAGAAATTAAGATTGTAATTGCTGTTGTTGATCCTTCTAGGTAGTTCATGCAAAATGTAAATTGAATCTAAACATTCCTCTCTAGTAGTTTGTAATTACAATATTAAATGTATTCTTCTGAGGGATAATTGTGTTTATTTTCTCCTTCCGTTTCTATTCAAAGGGCATCTATAGTTGAGATTTGCAGAATCAAATACCCATAAGGTGCAAAGATTGATCTGTTTTCTTAATCTATGCCTATATATGTTAAATTTAAATATGGTTCTCGAGTTACCAAACTAAAGAATTGCACTCTTAACGGTGTTGGCCTTTTGTTTCAACATTGATTGCTTACTCTCTCCACCTTTCCACTGAAGAGTGAATCGCAATTGTAGTTAGGTTAGTTCATGTAATTTATTTATTTTTCTTCTATACTGGATCGCAGCTTATTGGGTATTATTATTATTATTTTGAAAACATATAGAGGTTCGTTTTAGAAAATTTGTTAATAATGAGGGTTTTGTGTAATTCTTGTGTTCATATGTGTCAATTTACCCCATAGTCTGCTAGCCCCACTGCTTTCACGAGTCAACAAAGACGCGCAACTGGACTTCGAAATCTTTATGCTTTAAACTTTCTCACAGAAAAGACAGGAAAAACGTGGACAATATGTAGTCGGCCGCGGACAAAAAAGAAATGGAAATCATTATCATTGGAGGCCAATTTGGTTCCATACATTAAGAACGGACAAGTTTGAAGTCTTAATCCCTTTATTCTCTTCATCCGTAGACATGTTTTTTACTTTTGGTAATTTTTTTTTTTTTGAAAAAAAAAGGCAAATATTACCCGTTTCATTGCTGAACAAATAAACATACACCCAAGTACTAAAACTACTGAACCATTACTAAGAAGAACTAAAAACCTACTCAACTAGCCCCCCGATAAAACACCCCTAGTTCTGACTTCTGACTCAATATTACAAGCTTCACTAAGCCTCCTGGTGGCATCTCAGCATCACCACAACATCATTGTCAGAACCAGCAAAAATAAGGCTGCTTTTATTACAAACATACCAGCACTACTATTGGCCAGACAAGGTCCTAAGCAATATAACAGTATCAAACCAGCACAAAGTATAAATCTCAGACACAATCAACCACAAAGCAAATATAATGACACATGTCAGAATTATGCAAAGGTTTATCTGACGTTTAAAATGCTACTATCAGTATTTGTTGAGAAATAATAATAAAAAATAAAAAAAACAATTATGCGTTTAATTGTCATGTGATCTTTAATAGATATAATGGATAATTGTTTCTTTAATAGCTAGTCACTCTAACGGCTAGTTAGAAGTTTGTATATATTCATGTACCATCTGTAAATGAAAGATTAGCAATACAATTTTATATTTCATTAATTTTTTCACTCTAAATTTCAACATGATATCAGAGCAAGTTATTGCTCAATCCAGAAAAGCTTCCACAAAATCAATGGCTGAGACCTCTTCTTCTAAAATTATTGTCGTCCAAGTCAAAGAGAAAGACAAACTCACTTGGGCACAAGTGGTGGCTCTGCCCTGCAACAAAGCCAACGATGGAAGTCTAGCTTGTGCAAAGGGAAAATCAACTCAACTTGAGATAAAGAGTTGCTTGGTGCAAAGAATGCTAGAGCAAGAGGAATCCCAAATTGAGCGAAATTCGAGTCTCATCTTAATCATGCTTCAACTCTCAACAGTAGTCTTCACAAACAACCTTCTACTACAGAGATCTCGAACTCTAATAATGGCGAGAGGAGAAAAAGGACGGGAGGCCGAGCGCCCACTCGATGCGATCACTGTAAAATAAGGTAAGGTCACGCGAGGGCTCGCTGTTGGATTCTCAATCCTCATCTCCGATCATCATAGAAAGAAGAAGAGAGAGAAATGATGTGAATACTTGCTGTGGAAAGTGAAAAAAAAAACATTATTGAAAGGGGGAGAAGGAGAAGGAGAAGGAGAAGATACAACTGACGAAGTCAGAAAAACTTGATCGAATCAAAAGAGCATTCAAACAATATCTTATCTCTCTTGATTCCAATGGTTCAAACGTTGATTCTCTATTTTCAAATTGATTTATTATAACTAGAACCAAAGTCTCCTATGCAGTTTCAGAAAATAAAAATTACAAAGAGGACAAAGAATCCTGCAAAGAGGACAAAGAGTCTAATTTGTCAGATCTTGATTTAAAGTCTGTTAGACCTATATCAAGTCCGGATTTTACAAATGGCTTTAACCCCTGTATAAAAAGACCAATTAAAAATAAATATTTTAAAATTATACTTTTCATTGTTAATGCTCCAAATAATTATACCAAATGAATTCTTGATTCCGGTGCAATGAATCATATAATGGAAAATTTATAGTTGTCAAGAAATTATCGTCCAATTAGAGATAACCAATTTTTCATCATTGCTAACAATGGAAAGATTAAGATTAAAGGTTAGGACATGATTAATATACTTCCTAAAAAAATTTACAAGATATTTTTTATGTTGAGAATTGTGCCGTCAACTTATTATCTATTAGTAAGCTCTAAAAAAAAAAAATGTGAAATTATTTTTAAAGGAGAAAGCGTTATTAGGAACCATGCGATAAAGAAAAAATCGATGAAGAAATTCTTGAAGATGACCTTTATTTTCTAAAAAGTAACAAATTTGTGCTTAATAGTAGAAAGGATAAGGAGTTGAGTATACTTTGGCACAAAAAGGTGGTCATCCATCCAATAAAATTTTAAAAATTATGTTTAATTTTCTAAATTAGATTGTAGTAATTGTGAGATTTGTAAACTTGCTAAGCATATGAAATCTCATTTTTCTACTTCTAATTCTAAAAGTATAGATTTCTTTGAATTTTTCACTCGGATGTTTAGAGTTCCACTCCCATTACTTCTTATACTGGTTTTAAATACTTTGTTATTTTTATTGATAATTTTTCTAAAACTACTTGGTTGTACTTAATGAAAAATAAAAGTGATGTGTTTTTCTTACTATTAAGATTTTATAAATTTTATTGAAAATCAATTTAACAAAAAATAAAGTTTTTAGAACGAACAATGGAATGGAATTCATAAATCATAATTTCTCAAATTTGTTAAGACAAAAAAGAATAATACATCAAACTTCATGTGTATTTACTCCTCAATAAAATGGTGTGATTGAATGAAAAAATCATCATATTCTTAAGATAGCAAGGGCTCTTTTATTTCAAAACTAAGTTCCAATTTATTTTTGATCAAATGTTGTCCTTATAGCAATCTATTTGATAAATAGAGTACCTAGTATAATTTTAGATTTCCAAAGCCCTTTAAAAATTCTTTATGAAAGAAAAAATAATGTTAGTCATTTAAAGGGTCTTTGGATGTACTTACTTTGTGCATAAAAATAGATTAGACAAACTATATTTTACCTCTATAAAACTATTTTCTGAAATACTCAATCGAAAAGAAAGGATTTAAATGCTATGATCCTAAAATAAAAAATTATATATCTCAAGAGATATAACATTCTTGAGAATGAGCCTTTTTATAAAAAAAATGAAAATCATCATATTGATCAAGTCTTGTCAAATGAATTTGTTATATCTTATTTTACTAACTCGGAAAGTAGAGAAATTCTTCTTGAAGATAATGTTGAGACAAGTAATAAAAAACTTAAAGAAATAGGACAATTAGAAGCACAAACTGGACAATAAGAAGCATAATTTGGACAATTACAAG
Organism: Schoenoplectus tabernaemontani; assembly: GCA_037127355.1. Classification (NCBI taxonomy): domain Eukaryota; kingdom Viridiplantae; phylum Streptophyta; class Magnoliopsida; order Poales; family Cyperaceae; genus Schoenoplectus; species Schoenoplectus tabernaemontani. The sequence continues at coordinate 13,677,024 of CM073740.1, forward strand.
AGAGGCCGAGGATATTGAAGATCAAAAGACGTTCAAGAGGTAGAAGTGTCATTGAGGAGGTCAAGTTGACAACCTCAACCTTCTACAAAATTAAAAGATTATATTACATATTCGGTACAATATTCCATACAAGATGATATTTCTTACAATAATATTTCTCATGAACACTATATCTTTTTGAACTCTTTATATTGAAGAACCAACAAACAATGAGGTAGCAAAATTAAATTCGAAATGGTGTAAGGCAAAAAAAAAAAAAAAATCAAACTTAGAAACTATGTACTCTACAAAATATATGTGGCTATTCCGATGCAGATTGGGCCGAAAGTTTTGATAGAAATCGACAACTGAATTTTACATATTTGTAGGTAAAAATTTAATCATATGAAATAACAAAAAAAAAAGGTTATGGTGAGATCAAACACAAAAGTGAAGTATCAGCCTATGACCTCCACCGCAAGTGAATTGACATGGGTGAACCAAGTCCTAGCCGACTTGAACCTTAAAAGTAAAGAACCAATGATAATGTACTGTGACAATCAAACGGTAAGATATATTACGATAAATTCTGTCTTTCATGAACGGATCAAACATATTGAAGTAGATTATCACTTCATAAGAGAAAATATTCATATTAAAGAGATTGAACTCTTTTTGTAAGGAGTCAAAATAAATTAACCGACGTATTTATAAAAGACTTGAGCACTAAAGCGCTTAATTATATCACACATAAGTTAGGATTATATGATATCTATAATTCTAATTTGAGGGGAGTGTTGAGAAGTAATAATAAAAATAGAAAAAATAATTGTGGGTCATGTGACCTTTAGTAGACTTAATGGATAATTATTTCTTTAATAGCTAGTCACTTTAACGGCTAATTGGAAGTTTGTATATATTCATGTACCACTTATAAATGAAAGATAAGCATATTACAACAAAATTGAGTTTTACTAACGCCAATTTACTAATAGTTTATAGTGAAAATATTAGTAACATTGGGCGTTGACATTTTAAAAAATATTTTAACTATTTTATAACTATTATTGATAAAAATTATGAGGAGAAATGTGCTAAAAAAATGTTAAAAAATTTGTTGCACATTTTCCTAACAATTTTTAGGTTAAAACCGTTACTAAATCAAAATGCGCTACCTTTCTTAATGGTCTCTAGTTAAAAATGGTTAGAAAAATGGGGTGCACATTTTTGCTAACGATTTTTAGTGAAAATCGTTAGGAAAGTGGAGCGTCAATTTTTTCTAACATTTTTTTTACTAAAAACTATTAGAAAGGTAGGACATTTTGGTTTTATTCCTCTCCTCTCTGTTTGATCTGGACGTAATTCTCCCTTGCCCTCTTTGATTTCTCTCCTTTCTGCCTTTTTAGCTCTAGTAATTTCTCTCTTCTACCTGATCTGTTTTCAACCAAAGAGATCAAAAGATATTTTCTAGAACTGATCATCTCCCTCTTAATCCTATATTTCAGTTATTTCAATTACTCTTTTCAATCTTTTTATTTGTTAATTTCTCATACATACATAAAAAATAGATTAATTAGTGAATAATTAATTAGCATTTGCATAAAATTATTTAATTACATATATCTATTGAATATATATATTTAATTGATAGTATTGTCATATACGACCAATTTATCAAAATTTTAAATAATTTAGGTCGATACCTGTTCGAGATTAATTCAATAGAGATTAATCTTGAATAATCCCTAAGTAGAACTACTCTTTGAATATTATATCTCATTTAGGATTAGTGAAGATATATTATTTATAATTTGATGTTTGAGAATATTTTGGTGTTAGTATTTCTCTTTCTACTCCTACGAATATGTACGTACATGCAAATGTGCATTAGCGTATTCGAGGAGCAAAAGAAAAAATACTGTCGGATTTTTCTCAAACACCAGATTGAAATTAACGTATCTTCACTAATGACAGATTGCTGCATGCTGAACATCATTACTTATTCTTATCATATGTTGAGGGGTAAGAAATTATTTCTTCTTTAAAAATTTTATTTCTCTGTTTACTCCAAAATATTTAGAAGATACAGTTTTTGAAATATGAAAAGGAGCAAGAAGGAAAGTAATAGATTTTTTTTTTTGTGGCAAGATGCATATGAGATTCATATGTTAACATACATGATTGGTATTGACATGATGATGAGCATTCAAAAGGGGATAAATTCAAAGCACCGAAAAAAAAGAGAAGAAAAGAGAGTTTAAAATATCTAATCAATTAAATACTTAAATCCTTAAAGCTATTTAAATCCTTAAAAATAAACCTAATTCGCATGGATTTAGAAGTTAAAAAAGCCTACATAATTTATATTTCATGAAGAATAATTCTTCATGAAATCCTAAATTACTTTGGTACTTTTTTTCTTTTTTCAGAAAATAACGAAATGAGAGGAAATTTGCTGAAAGATATATCAATTTAATTAAAAACAGGCTTTAATTTTATTTGATGGTTAAAATAAAAATAAAGCAAATACAAATTATCATAAAGTGCTTTATATCTTTGGAGATTTATGGACCGAAGGATTATTCAGAATACATTCAAACTATTAGTATCTAATCTAAGCCGGGTGTTAAATGGAGAAATTCATTTAAATATGGATCAGAGAAAATGGCCCATTGGCATTTTAGATTTATTTCGATACAACCCAAAATTGATGAAGCCCAGGTCCGATCATGTTTTATTTATTTTCTCGCTTCGGTATACTCCACGAAGCCCAGAATTGGCCTGTATAATGGGTTCTGTGAGAAATAAATGAAGAGAATTGTCTAAACCTGGTCCTTGCGGGTTGTTCTCTTGACGAAAAGGACGCTTCTTAAGCGGTGCACGTGAGCCGGATCCAATCAGATGAAGGGACCTATCTGAAAGTTTCTTCTTCTTCTCCCAGCGTTTTTTGTCCTTTCCTCTGCGTAAAGTTGGTGCTGGAGAAGAGCTGATGCCTTGCCAAGAAGTTTTGTGTTCCATGCTTCAATGAAACGCTTTAGAAAAGAAGAACGGTTCATGATTTAGTTCACCGAATAACTTCAGATGTGAGGAATAAATAAATAGAGATGAAGAAAGAGAATTTACCTCTCATGAAAATGAAGAATTGAACAAGAAACTCTAGTGACCAGAGTGGAAACTAGTGAATGCCATTTGAACCGAGATAATGAAAATCTGGATGACCAAAGAAAAAAATTAAATGCTAATTGTATAGGAACATATATAGGGTAATTACTGATCATTATTGATGATAAGAAACCTACCCAATTAAGCGATCGAGTTGAAGTTGATAGTCGAGCTGAAAATATGTTTTACATTGAGAATTATGGCAAAGCTAAGAAAGAAGCCAAATGGAAAAATCTGCCAATGAAATTTATTTGAGAAAGCAATGTCAGATTGATTTCATTTAATGAAATTGGTGGTAAAAGCTGAAATGATGTAGAAAGAAGCTATCTAGGTGTAGGTAATAAGAAAGTTAAAAGTGAAAGAGTGAACTTCGGTAAAATTTTGGCGCTATATTAATGGTCCCCATGACATCTGTCACAGGCCTATTTGATTGATGTCAGCAGAGAATCTTCCCTAAAGAATGTAGAAGGAGATTTCATGTAAATGAACATGGTTTAAGGTATCATATAGGAAATATACAACCGTTGTCTTGGTGCACGAACCTGGTGCATACCAACAATTAGAGTGTAAGGCATGCTTAAGGCATTGCACCTAAGGTCGTTAAAAGATAAGAAGAATCCTAAATCGCTCTAATTCATCCAGACCGTCTAATGCATACAAGTCAAGCCGATTATTGCCAAGTCATCAATCCTCAGAAGAAGAATTCAGAAAGATAATTGGAGGAACTTCACAAGCCTAAACGAGAACTAACACATTTAGATTGAATCTTAGCCATGCATTGGCTCCAAGATGAAATGTCAGCGTGCCATCTCAGCTATCCAAGTGATGATAGAAGGAGCACAGTCCAGGATACAACAAGGCTGATACAAAATGGAAATACCTATACTGCCCTTGGGGTGCCCTAATGCTCCGCTATATAAACCCTCCACGGGCAAAATAAAGAGGACGGATCAAAAAAAGAGATAAAAACCCTAAAAAAAAAGATCCTCTCTGTTTATTAAGTTGCGAGCTTAGGTAGAAAGTTTCTTTCTTTTTTTTTTTTTGTTGTTACAAAACTGTATAAGCTGTGATGAAAGAAGTTGATACTTCGTTCTTTTGATTTCTTTTTTTTTTTTAGGTATAAGTAGATCTGAAGATGTTTTGTTTCCTCATTTTTTATATATCTCATGCTGATCCATGGTAATCAATGTGAGAAACTAAAGTTTGTGAAGTGAAACTAATAATGCTCCTATGTTATAGTTTGCTGAAAGACAAAAATAAAGGAGTAAAAAAGTTGATCACAACAAGCATCAAGTAGAAATGAATAATAAATTCATATATCTCATTCTTGCTCATTTCTGTATAGATTTTCACGTGCATCTTTTAGAAAGTTTATTTTTATTCCGTATTCTATTTCTTTTGAGATAATAATTTAAAGTTTTACATAAAAAAAATATAAACATTTTTTGGTGCTTTTGATTTCATCTCTCAAGTTGGCGGATAGTACAAATCAGCCTTTGAGCGATTTTGTCAGATCACAAGGGTAAAAAAAAAATATATGATTTTTTTTTAACAGAATAAATAGATTTGATGTTTTCAGGAAATGGATAGTACAAATCCTTGCCTGTTTTCATTAAATTTTTATCTTAAAAATATATATATAAGTTTTTTTTTGTGATGTTATCTTTTAAGATTTGGGATAGTACAAATCCTATCTTATTTGATTACATTACAAATATAATAAATGATATATATATTGAAAATTCGTTTATAAAAAAAATCTTTGGCAGCCTTCAAAGTTGTGTATACAATAAATCCATACCAAGTTGCATATTCTGTTTACATAATCTACACCTTTTGTTCGATTATTTCCTTATGCATATCTACTTAATCTATTATTTCTGATACTCCTCACATTTTAAATAAACATAAACAAATATTCTGGAAAATAGATAAGTAAGTTTGAGGACATTTGAATATATGTTGTTATAATTCATAACGAAATTTATGACTAATAGAATAAATCTTATTTTAAAGACCTGATTAGGGCTAGTACAAAGCCTTCACATCAGGTTTCTAAAAAGGCTTTGCATTGGTTAGTACAAAACCATGTTTAGCTTTGGTGAACTCTAATTAGGCTAGTACAAAGCCTAGAGTATACTCCTTAAATTTGGTATCTACTCTTAAAAATAAAATTCAAGAACTATGAAGTTAAGTTCAATCAATTATGCAACGATATTGATTACCATTAGTTATTTTTTTAAAATAATGATCTTAGTGAAATGAAAATGTTGATCGAATTTTATTTTCAGAACTTAAAATTGGAATATTTTAAAAAAAAATTCTTTAATTATGAAGAGACGATGAATCAAAATGATGCCTAAATAAAAAAAATGAGTTAAAAAAAAAGAGTTATTACAAAATATCACTTTATCAGAAGCAATAATTTCTATGTGAAGCCCATATCTAAATTCATAATTAATTTAAATATAATTCCCCAAGACTTAATAATGTCTATAAGTAAAAGAACTAGTGGAAAAGCACAAAATGCTCAATACTGAATTTGGAATTTGGATATGAGTTTTTTTTACTAGTACAAAACCAATTAACTCAGTATAAATAAGGGTTTAAGCCCATGAATTGCAGAAAATAATCACCTCGGCCCAGAAGAAAATGAATGGCCTATGTTATTTTAAATTGGGATATCATCCCTGGATTGGGAATGAATGATGACAAGCTGACCCAATAAAGTCTGTATAACAAAATGATTGAAACTAATCCAAAGTAAGTTAACTCCGATTGGCCCAATAAAGATTGATTATATATAATTCAACTCAGTAAAAGAAATAGCAGATTCAGCCCAAGGAGGGGAAAGATCAAACTAGCCCAGTTGATAAAAGAGAAGGCAACAATTCAACTCACGGCATAAAAAAAAAACGAAAATAAAAAGGGCCAAAAATGAAAAGTCTGTAAATAATCAAAAATACAAATAAAATAAATTATTTCTAAAACTTACCAAGCTCCAAATTGAATAAAATTTATTTCTAAATTATTCATATATTTTTTTTTCATAAAACTAAAATACGGAATAATAAATAAATTCATTTTTTTATAAATAATTCCAAAAATATAAAATTACTTTAAATATTCACGGTCATAAATATATATATACTTTTCATAAATAAATTGAATAATAATAATAATAATTTCTTTAAAATGATAAATACAATATAAAGGTAAATAAATATATATGAATAAAGAAAATAAAATTCATCTTTGATTAAATAAATTCACAAATATATATTGATTCTCTTAATTTATAAATTATTTCTCTAAAAAAATTAAAAAAAATAATAATAATAAAATACAATAATCTTAAAATTCTTGTCTTATAAATATAAATGAAAATAAAATTATTTTCAAACAAATGATGTAATTTAAAAATAAAACAAAAAAACTCCTTTTTAAATAAATAGAATAAATAAAATAGATCATAATCATATTCTAAAAAAAGCATATATATAATAAATATTAAAATTCAATTCTTTTATGAACTTAAAAAAATGTTTCGGATTTTATAATTCAAAAATCCATTTAAGATGATCAAGTGATTTAAATCTCATCCGTTCTCATAAATAAATAAAACTAATAAAGCATATAAAACTCAGGTTTATTACCCAGATTATAAGTTGACAATGCGTCAAATTTCATAATTTAGAAGATCAGTAAGAAACCATTAAGTGACCCAAATCTCACCAGTTACCCTAAAAAAATCTAATAAAGCCCAAAACGCTTAGATTTTAAATATTTAGGTTGTAGGTTGGCATAGCGCTTCAAACTTTATAATTTAGAATATTAATTAAATGACTAAGTGATCCAAATCTCACTCATTTTTCTGATAATTAAACCTAATAAAGCCCAAAACGCTTAGGTTTACATTACCTGGATTATGAGCTAGCATAGTTTCATAATCTGGAAGATTGGTAAGACAGTTAAGTGACCCAAATCTCACATGTTCCCGATAATCATACCTAACAAAGCTCAAAATGCTCAGGTTTAAACATCCTAAATTATGAACTCACAGGGTTTCATGATTTAGAAGATCAGTAAGATAATTAAGTGGACCAAATTCACCATCTTCTGATAATTGAATCTATAAGGTGTAAGAACACCCAGATTCACCAGTCTTGTATTATGGTTTGAGCTACCATACAGGTTCACTAAAACAACAAAATCAAAGATAATTGTTGTTGTTTAGTTCTCGTTACTCAAAATGATCTATTTAATTGATTTTGTTTATATTCTAATTCTTTCTTCTTAGCATCGAAGGTTCCTAGGGTTCATAGCCCAGGGTAATTAACAGTGAGGGTTTGCGCTCACTGGAACAATAAAGTTTCCACAATCACTAAAAAAAAACCTTTAGATGTATAATTCTAAAAATAAATATATAAATATACATCTGAGGGTGGTACCGTGTCCTTCTTCCGTTGTTCTCACTAGATTCTTTTCCTGAGTGAGGAGAGGCGCGAAAAAGGGTTGCACATTCTCAAATTTATCTTTTTTTGAAACTTAAATATATATGATTTGTAGGAGTCATTGGATCCTCCTAGTTGTCAATATCTCTGAAAACTTTGTTTATATCCTGAATCTCGTGAATCATGATGTAAATGGGTTGCGAATTCAAAATGTGCTAAATAGGTAAGTTTTTATTTTTTATCAATGATATGTAAATATATAAAACTTATTCTAATATGATAATTTAAATTTATTGTAGGACATTTAGACATTGTTGGATGATATATAATAAAAAAAAGAAGAACCGATTTGTTTATGTCAGACTCATGGTACAAGATCTACACCTAATTGAAATTAAAAAATATAATATTTGAGGTTTTTGTATAAATTTATTAATTATTTGTTTGGTATTTTTGATATTTTTTAGAGTCATAACCTAGTGGCAAAGAACACTGTTATTAGATTATGAGATTAATTCATGACATAATCTCAAATTATCATGACTCCAAAATTTTGTCTGAGGTCTTAAAAACTTATAATGTATATTTTTAGTTATATATATTATTAAAATTACTAATTATTTTGTAATACTTTGAAATAGTGCATGGAACTGGGTCCAGTGGCATATCGACAAGATTTTATTGATGAGGTAAAAAATAGTGGTTGAATTTGTTAAGGAAAATATATGACTTGTTGTAAATTTTATTTTAAACTTTTATAATATATATTGTGATGATGTGAATTGTCAAATTGCATATGTGGTATGTTATTTTTTTATTTTTATTTTGTGTACATGTGATATGATATATTTTCTTTTGTGTTGAAAAAAATATATCAATTTAATGTGTTGATGATGTGTGAATATATATGGCTAGAAAAATGAAATGAGCCGTCCACAAAAAAATAGAAAACATTTTAAATATATATTCTTTGCTAACGGTTTGTTATACAAAACCGTTAGCAAAATAATATTTCCTAACAATTTTATATTTACATCTTTGCTAACAGTTTTATAATAAAAACCGTTAGGAACATTCAGCGACAAAGCCCTTGGAGGCGCGAACATTTGATAACGGTTTTTAAAATAATACCGTTAGGAAAGTTCAGCGAAAAATATTTGAAGTCCATACATTTGCTAATGGTTTTGAAAAGAAAATCGTTAGGAAAGTGTCTACATTTGCTAATATCTTAGCAAAAAATGTCTACATTTTCTAACGGTCGTTTATATCTTTTCTAACCCCCATTAATAACAGTTGTAAAACCGTTATTAAATCATTTTTAAAACTGTTAATAAAGCTCTTCTGTACAGTAATGACAATATAATTTTATATTTCATCAATTCTTTTCTCTCTAAATTTCAACAACATCTCATATCAGAACTTATCCCATCATCACCATCCATTTTCCAACTGATCAGGTACTGAAGCCAACATTTGCAAGAGAATCATGTCCAAGCTCTATGGCAACCATATCTTCAAAGCAGACTTCATAACTCTCTTGAACCCACCTGCCCAATATGCAATCAAAGAGAGAATGAGACATACTCAAGTCCTCATAGAAATAATTCGACTCTCATTAAAAATCGCATTATTTCTTTGTTTTCAAATCGATCAACACACTCCATTTAGCACTATCAGAAAACTAGTTCTTCAAGGTTTGTGTAAGAGATAATAAAGTAAAAGTCAATACATGATCAAAGATCGTCCAATGCATATAATAATTTTGACATTTGCCAAACCAAAACCAAATGTGTTGTACAAAAGGACATTGCAGGGGTCAACAGTTTCACTCTGGAGAGGAACAATGTCAGTCCACCTGAAAGCACTACATCTTATACTGAAATAATGGGATCTGTGCACAGTTAAAGAGGTGGTGATATTGTGATTTTTGAGCACAGTCCCCTCTCCATCTATCTTGCCAAAATGCAGTTATTTTACTATTTCCTAAAACTACTAAACAACCAGTCTGACCCAACTGACAAAGTATGTTCCTCCGGAGAGGACTAACTTTTGGTAATTCAAAAGTTCATTTGAAATAAGAGGCGTGATTATATGATTTCTTTTGTGTAATATCAGGAACCTTAATTTTCAATCTATTCTCAAGTTAGTAAAAAAAAAATCAGAAAATCAAAGAAACTATAGCATTGATGCCATCTTTTCATTTTTTTCCCTATAAAAGAACTAGAACATTGTCACCCTTATTTTAGTTTTTATATGATTTTTTGTGGATAAAATTATGAGAATGAATGGAAGTCATCTAAAAAGGATTTTCAAAGGAGCGATACACTGGTACAGTTCTTCTGGTGCACTAACATGTACAAAGTCTAATCATTCTGTCTTTGTTGCAATCCAATTTCAAAATCAAGAATTCAACATATTGACCAGGGTCAGAAAATGAGGTGGACGCAATGAGTGACACTAACTTTTACTCTTTCATTTTTTTTCTTTTTTCTTTTTTTTTTAATATAAAAGCGGGGATCAATCAACCCACCTGTTCCATTCGATTAAGATAAAGTTCCCTACGTGGAATTGACTTGATAAGTCGTGAGCATTTTTATTTGTAATTGTTTAGTTAATTTTCAGCCCTCCCTTTTTATGGTTGTAGAATTAGAGCCTCCCATCACCTCGAGTCTTTTGCTAAATATTACTCATCACTATGCAAACTTTGATTCGGCTCCCTTTCCTGATCTTTCTACTTCCTTTGCTTTTCATTCCATATCTATATCATGTTAACTCTGCACCACCAGGTAATGTCTACAACGAGACGCAGATTCTTCTTGATTTAAAAAGACACTGGGATAATCCTCCTGCTTTAGATTCCTGGAACTATTCAATCGCTGGCATCCAATATTGCAATTGGACCTCTGTCACTTGTACAAATGGATACGTCTCTGAACTTACTTTATCCAACCTTAACTTGTTCAAGCCTGTTCCCCAGACTATTTGCATGCTAAAGAACCTCTCTTACCTTGACCTCTCATACAATTTTCTACCTGGTATGTTTCCCTTTTTCCTCTACAATTGTTCATCACTTCAGCACTTGGATCTTTCTGAGAACTACTTTGTTGGTGAGCTTCCTGTTGATATGTACAACCTCTCGCCAAGTCTCCTGTATCTGAATCTTGGCGGAAACAATTTCACCGGTGAAATCCCCAAGTCTATTGCCATGTTCCCTATGATAAGACAATTGCACCTTGATAATAACCTATTCAATGGTTCCTATCCAGCTGAAATAGGGAATTTATCAACTTTAGAATATCTTAGCCTTGCTTGGAATCTCTTTCTTCCTGCTAGGATTCCATTGGAGTTCGGAAACTTGACAAACCTAAAGTTCTTCTGGATGACAGAAACAAACACAATTGGCGAGATTCCCAGTACCTTTTCCTACTTAACTGAACTTCAACACCTTGATTTAGCTACGAACAACATAAATGGGACAATACCTAGTTGGGTTTGGTCTCTTGAGAACCTAAATTTTGTATATTTGTACGATAATGAACTTTCTGGAGAGATAACAGGTCCAATTAGAGCAATTAACCTGGCAGAAATTGACCTTTCACAAAACCAATTGACAGGTTCAATTCCAGACAACTTTGGACAGCTAAGGAACCTCTCTATCCTTTTCTTGTACTACAACTCTCTATCAGGAACCATACCTACTGGTATTGGCTTTCTCCCTATGCTAACAGATATTAGGTTGTTCAATAACAACTTAACAGGTTTCCTACCACCGGAACTCGGAAAGCACGCTAACCTCGTGAATGTTGAGGTATTTAACAACCACCTCTCCGGTGAGTTACCTAAAAATATCTGCTTCTTCCACACAGTATCTTCTATTGTTGTTTTTAATAACAACTTTACTGGAGAAATTGCAGCTTCACTTGCCAATTGCCCTACACTTGATAACATCCAATTAAACAATAATCATTTTTCAGGAGAATTCCCCTTTGTTATATGGTCAATAGTTGCTCTCCATACTATTCTAATCCATGACAACGAATTCTCAGGCACTCTTCCAGATGAGTTACCATGGAACTTGACCCGTCTAGATATTTCAAACAACAGATTTTCCGGTAACATCCCATCATCAGCCTACCGATTACAAGTTTTCCTTGCATCCAATAACTCCTTCTCAGGAGAAATTCCATTACAACTAACAAAAATTCCTCTGCTGCTTGTCCTAGACCTAGAAGGAAACCAAATTTCTGGCTCTATCCCATCAGGTATATCAGCACTCAAGGATCTGACTTTGCTCAAACTCAGGCGTAATCAACTCACTGGCTCAATCCCGGAAATGCTCGGTTCACTTTCAGCACTTACAACTCTTGATCTCTCAGAAAACTACCTATCTGGTGTGATTCCTTCAGAATTAAATGATTTGAATCTCAATTTCCTGAATTTATCGGAGAACCAATTCTCAGGCATGGTTCCAAGTTCATTTGAAAATAAAGCTTACATCAGTAGTTTCCTTGCAAACCCTGACTTATGCACTGCTCCTAACTCAGCACTAAATCTCCCTACGTGTAATAACCAAACCGAGAGCTCTAAAAAACTTTCAAAAGGGCTTGTTATGGCACTTGTTTTTCTTGGCTTAACAACTTTTGGGGGTATGATAGTGATTGGTTTCCTAATCTTTAGAGAGTACAAAATGAGGGGAAATAGTGGCAACATCGATAATAGATGGAAGCTAATACCTTTTTGTGCCTTGGATTTCACTGCACCTGATATAGTTAATGGTCTCTCAGATGACAATGTCATTGGAAGAGGTGGTTCTGGGATGGTGTATAAAATATGCCTCGACGACCATGAAGAGCCCTTGGCTATTAAAAAAATTCGTAACAGCGAGAACCTTGATGAAAACCTGGAAAAGCAATTCCAAGCAGAGGTCCAGATACTAGGCTCTATTCGGCATCCAAACATCATAAAGCTTTTATCTTATATCTCAAATTCTGATACCAAGTTGTTGGTCTATGAGTATATGGAGTATAGTAGTTTGGATAAATGGATTCATGGAAGAGAAATGGCTAGTCAGAACAAACTGCTTGATTGGTCAAAAAGATTACAAATTGCCATTGATGCTGCAAAAGGGTTATGCTATATGCACCATGATTGCTCCCCACCAATTATACACCGAGACATCAAGTCTAGCAATATCTTGCTTGATCAAGAATTCAAAGCCAAGGTCGCCGACTTTGGGCTAGCTCGAGTGTTACTCAAAGCTGGTGAACCTGAGACGGTCTCAGCAATAGCCGGTTCATATGGTTACATGGCGCCTGGTAAGCTGCTTCCGCTATATCCTGTTAGATAACAATTAGCAAATATAGTTCTCTTTCAATTTGAAATAGCTCAAGTTCTCTTTCTCCTCTATTTGGTTTTGTAGAGTGTGGTTATCTAAGAAAGGTGAACCAAAAGGTGGACGTGTATAGCTTTGGAGTTGTCCTTTTGGAGCTGACGACAGGTAGAAGAGCCAATCATGGGGACGACGAACATCAATTTCTAGCAGATTGGGCATGGCACCACTTCCAGGAGGAAGGCCGGTTCATGGATGCTATTGATGACAAAATTCGGGACTCACACTTCTTAGACGAGATTATGTTGGTGTTCAGACTTGGTTTAGTTTGCACCTCAAAATTGCCCCCCTCTAGACCCACAATGAAGGAGGTACTCAGATGCCTGAACCGATGTGAAAAAAAGCTTGTGACCAGTACTGCATTCCGTGGTGAGTACGAGGTGGCTCGTCTTTTGCAGGATAAAGAAAGTTACACCTTAAACAATTTTTCAGGCACTATTGAAGAAATAGATGAAGCGGAAGATTCTATTTATTTTTCAATGCATATTGTCTGAAAGCATGTGGTTAATTATGGCTAAATTCTGGTTGCAACTCTGTACTCTCTATAGTTCGGCCTCATGCCAATAGCTTACTATTTATGAAGATTCTACAAATCAAATAATGTTTATTTTGACAATCCGTTATTTTGATAATCTTAACAATAAAATTTGATTGTTAAGATTATCAAAATAACGGATTCTTGTTGATGATAATACGCCAATGCCGTATGCAGACGAGCCTTATTTTCACAAACCACCTAGAAATGGCCTTATCGAGACGGTAATATTCTATGTAGCAATAATTTTTTATTTAATTTTAAAATTTAAGCAATAATTTATTATTTCTATTTGAAATAATAGGGACAAAGGGGTGAAATGAAATATGAGGTTGAATTAGCCATGACGGGAATTGGTAATTGTTGGTGTCAGAAACCGCAATTGACCGGCATCCCATGCGATCACTTGCTTGTTTGTTTGTTCATTCGAAAGGTGGATTACACTCGATACGTTAGTCCATATTATACCATACAAGTACTACATTAACACATGGTCTGGTCAGTCGGCGTAGTTATGGCAATAAACGAGATTGGCCAATTTACAATGGTCCTAGGTCATCGGGCGGATCCAAGAAAAATCAACAAAGGAAGGAGAAGGAAGATACGCATTCCAATGATTATGGATGAAATGGAGGGTCGTATTAACAGGCTGCCAACTCGAGATCGAGCTCATTCCAACAGAGCATGATTTAGATTACTAGTGTGTTTATGTTTTTTGTTGTTATATTTACCAGAACAATTGAATTTTAATTATTGTTGTAATATTTTAATTTGTTTGACGCTATTTTAGAACAATGTATTAATCGTGCTTATATTTGGCTTTATAAAATTTTATTTTAATTTTTGTTGTGATATTTTAGATCAATTTACTGACTGTTGTGTTTTATTTTTAATATAACACACAAACGTAAAATAAACATTATTTGATTGATAAAAGGAACAGACATTTGCCACTCTCTAACTATTTCTTCGACATCTACCGTATCATCAGTTTCATCAATATTTATATCTGTTGCATCCTGGATGTCATCCTCCTCGACATCCAGGTGCCACTCTTCCTCTTCGTCATCCTCATCCACATCCACATTTTGTACCGAAACACGGGATGGTCGCTGCTCTCGAGCTCGGGAGTGGGTTCTTTCTTCAGCCATTACTGGATTACTACTTCCAGGAATACTAGTTGGATCATAGTTATCAGAACTGGATATTGGTTCGGATTCAACTATTAGCTCCAGTGTTTTATACCCGGGTAAGTGGTACGGAGCTGTTGTTTTAATCATTCCCCAAATTTCATCAGAAATAACCCCAAATAAGCTATAAAAAAAACCACTCGAACCTGTTGGGGCAGTGTTGATCTGTGCACTAATGCTGATATTGAATTGGCCAGGGAGCAGCTCCAAACCAGCATGAATCTGCCTCTTCAAGTCATGAAAATTGATTGTGTTAAACCATGAATTTTAGTTAAATAATAATAATAATTAATTAAGATAATGATAAAAATAATCTAATGTAAATTAACAAATAACGTAAACTAATAATTAAGGTAGTATATTATATATATATATATATGATTAAATAAAAAGATAAATAAAGCTTATAATAAAGTACAAGCTATTTTACTAATTATCGATGACTTATATAAACAAGTAGATACATGACCCAATTTAAAATAAATTAAAAGTAATAAATTAAAGATAAACTTTAAATTTGAAGAAAATAACAAATTTCGAAACAAATTTTATAGGTGCAATTTAAATCCTGTAAATTTAGAAAATTCCATGATGGATCGTAAAAAAATTCTGGCCATAGAAAATCAAATGATATTCTCTGACCTTATACTTTCATTTCTTTCCATCACTTGTCTTTCCTCACTATTTTCTTGCGATTAGATTGAATAACAATTCCCTATCAAAATCTCACCCACCTTGACCAATACCCTTTCTTCCTTTTCCTCCTGCCTTATCCCTTTCCCTTCAAACCCCCTATCACAAACTGAGCTCCCACTCTTCTCTCGATGGCACCAAAGCTAACCCTCTGCCTCTTTTTGCTTAATGTTTCCTCTCCTTCCTCATTCCAACCGAGAGCACCCCTCAAATCAAGCCTCTTTGTCCTTTTGCTTGTTACCTCACAGACAACACCAAGCGATGAGATTCACTCCGACTTGTGCAAGACCATCGTTTCGTCTCGGACACAACCGCCTCGTCCCCTGACTCACGAGTTCACTCCTCAACTTCATTTCCTTCCTCGACTGAGACCTCAACCCTACTCCTCCTCCTCTCTCTCTCACACCAGCAGTCCTCGTCAGGCCTCCTCGCCTCAACGACGTCGTCGAGGTCGCCACAATGACCTCCTATGCCGAGCTTGGCCGAGCAACACCTCTATCTTGAGCTTTGATCGAACCCTTCTTGGACCGTGTTATGTGTTGCTACCTTGGACTCAAACTTGGTATTAACTTCTTTCCTGGTCGTGTGGTCCTTGCCGGCTAAGCTCGTACCTTCTTGTGTTGGTTTGTAGGTTGTATTTGTTGGTAATCTCTTCGCTAGTTTGTTCTTAACCACCGCTTGTCGACTAATTTGTACAGTTGGTGCATAAATTGGGTTGGCTTAGTATCTTAGTTGCCCTCCTTCAATTTGCTAGTACGACTCTTCGATAAATACAAACACGCACCTGTAATGGTTTAACCTTGTTATTTTATTACATTGCTCAATCCTAATTCGTTGTGCCTTCATATGATCTGATGTTCTAGGTTGTGTGTGTTTATTTATTTATTTATTTATTTATTTTTATTTTTTTTACCTGGTTCGCTACCTGTGTTGGCCTGAAGTCCTAGTACCACCTTTTAATTTTTGCCCCTGATTCATGTTGTGGTTCTATTATTATATTTCTAACCCTTGTACAATTTCCTTTGGGCTGTTGTGTTTGTTGGTACCATTTGGTACCGATCCATGGTGTGTTGTGTTCGGATCAGTCTTAAAAATTTAATTACAATCATGACATTTATATTTTTTATGATTATTATTGGGATTAATATTAAGAATAATTAATTTTTAGATAAATTATATTATTTAGGTAAGTAGAACTTTAATATTATTAATTAAGATTCTTATAATTTCATTATTATTTGATAGTTCATCAAATATCATCAAGATTGTATGCAATTTGTGAAGGTTCCAATTTAACTATTTTTGATGGACTATCAAAAAATTGCATAAAATTTAAAACACTATTAATTTATAAGTAGAAAAATATACTTATTTTTTTTAAAGATTTTTTCATTTTGTTTAAAAAAACAGTGTCAAAATTGTCAAAATAACCCATTATCAAGGAATATCCCCTATATTTATACCGGGCTTGATCCACTCCAAGTACTTTTGAGATTGAATTAAAAAAAAAAAGATCGTGATGCGCGCACCCGAGACTCACGATTTGACGTTTCGACCTAACCAAATTACTCTCGGGTACGGTTTCTTTCGAGATTTAATTTTCACAAAAATGACTCAAAATCTATGTTGTGAAATTACTCATTAATAACATATTACAAAAATACTAGTAATTTAATGAGTTTTTTCTTTTACGCTAACTGAATCCAATCAACAAATTTAGCAATTAGCATCAACAAGAATTAGATTTGTAAACACAAAGCAATCTATAAAGGAAAAATCTGATTGACACTGACCTAAGCACAGAAACCCACACGTCTCCTACTTTTCTCTCGATTTGTGATCAAGAAACTAATTTAGCATCAAGAAGATAAAGGATAAAGACATCAAATTCCATATTGTTTCGTACGTTCCAGCAAGGGTGTTAGTCTTTGGCTTTGGTAATTTTGCAATGGAAAAATATACGGTGCCCCAACTTTTTTCCCCTTTATTTTTCCTACTTTCTCAAAAAATAAAAAGATCCTTAAAAGACAAAAGCGCGTGGGCCCGTCTGTCAACTTCAGCAGAGGAGCTAGGAAGATAAATGCAGCGACACACGATGTCAGTACTCTTTTGCAATTAGATTATTAAAACCTAAGAACAAGCTAATATGCATAACACCGCATATAAGGTAATCCACTAGACACTGTTTATTATGATGAATTACATTTCTGCATATTCTCTGTATATACTAATCTGCACAACACCGCATATAAGGAAACCACATCCTCTGAGAGCAAAAAAAAGCTCTCCAGGTAGAATATTTTTGATCTGATCCATTCGATCAGATATCAACGGTTTTAATTTAATAATAATAAACCATTCGTACATCAAAATTCGTGTTTAAATTTTTCCACAGCCATTATAATTAAAACAAGCGGTTATAATTAATATTTGAAAACTCTTTTCGGAAAAAATCTCCCCAGATAATGCGTGCACGCATATAAGCTCGCTTACTGCATATGTGGAAATGAGCATTTTAAAGAACTGCTGTGAAGTGAGGCTGATGCAGATCACAAATATCCACACTGAAAGAAGGCAATATATAACAGTACTATTATTGCACATAGAATGGAGTATGAATGGAGTATAAAAGCATGTCTTGTACTTATATGTAGAGAAAAAAAAAATTATGCAATGATAATAATTATATATGTTTATGAAGCTTCTTTTTTAGGAATACGTGCTTAAAACCAGAAGTATTATTCTTTTCTAGGAAAAGAAGGGTTTTTTTATTAGTGGAACCAGTGTTATTAAAACCGGACAGGATCGGCGGTTCGACCACAAAAAAACCGGAACCGGATGTTATAGCGGCTTGGTCCTTCAATTGGACCGGACATATTTAAGAACCGTAAAAATGAATCAGGTGAACCGGTTACCAACAAAACCTATCCATTACTTGATCAAATAGATTTCATGATTCCTCAATCTTCGATGATATTGCTCAGATTTTTCATCTTTTCAGCGATAGTTTCCTTTCTCCCTTCTCATCTGATTGAAAGGAAATCAAATTAAATTGAGAAATTCATAGAAAAGATGAGATTTGCAAATCATTATATAAGTGTAGCCGTACAAGAAGCAATCTGTTATCTCAGAGATGAAAGATAAAACACAAAAACCTAGAGCGACAAGGAGAGGCAAGGCAAATTGACGCAGCACTGGTCATTCAAACGAGGTAATGTCTGATCTTTTATGTATTTTTCCCTTAAGTAGTAGCAATCAGACCAATAGATAGTACTGGTACAGTATATAGCACCATGATTCTTCTATTTTGCAAAAGAAGAGACCGAAGAGGGCAATATCATATGCAAACAAGGCCATTCAGTTCGTATCCAAATTAATTAAGCAACACAACAAATTAGAAAAGCCAAGATCTAGTTTGAAATCTGATTCTCTGTTGTCGATATTAATTATATATTCTTTGTTGTAATTGTACTCAGTGTACTACACAATGCACCAGATTCTTATTTGTCATTTTTTTATTGAATTAATGATTAATCTCGATCTCCGTTGAGCCGCTAGCTAATGAATATACAATCACATGCCAAATTAATTCTAATAATTTTATATTTATAATGATGATGAGATTTTGGAACTACATGTGACCACATATAATCTGGATACTATAAAAATATTTATTTTATAAAAGGAGAACGCATCATTTTCTGAAGAATTATAACGAATTAAAATTATTTAATATACTAATTCCAACTTTTCATTTTACAGATTAGTATATTAGCGTGTTATTTTTAAATTAATGTACTTTAAAATATTTTTTCATAATTACTGCAATACTGTCAAATAAAGGTTGCTGCACTAATGTTCTATGCATTTTTTTAATAAATTGATTTAATATTATGGCAATGGTTGTCTTGTATCTCTAAAATCTAATTTGTTATTTTGTCAATTTTCATAATTGTAGAAATAATGTCAGCAAGTAATATTGAAGAAAATGGATCTATGCAACATTCTTCTCCAAAATCAGCCACAAGAGGTAGAACAGATCCCGCCTGAGGACATTGCACATAACATGTTATTGTCATGAAGGATAAGAATGTTAGAGCCATTACCTGTCTATATTTCCAGAAGTCATTTCAAGGTGGGGGCATAAATCGCTTTAAAAAGCATCTAGCTGGTGTTAGAGGAGATGTCAGATCATACAAGAAAGTGTCAGCGGAAGTTCGTTAACAAATGCAGCAAAGCCTTGATGAGATTGGCAAAAAACATCTAAGATTAAATGAAACGCTTGAAGAAGTTCATTATGATGAAGATCCAACCTATCAAAATCTGAATAATGGAGTAGAAGAGATTATTAATTAGTTCATCAATGTCTCCTAACTACAAGGGTAAAGGTGTTGTGATTAGTAGAGGCCAGCTATATGCTAGCAACACACAGTTAGAGTTCTATAAGAAAACTGTCAAAAATGGATCCAGTAACCAGTTCATGCCTAGAACCACAGTAGGGGCTCAATCATCTCTCAAAAGTGTTTTGCAATCAAAAGAAGTCAAAGAAAAGTTGATTTAGTTGTGTCTAAGTGGATGATTGATGCAGGGGTGCCTTTTGAATGCTTGCAACTCCAAGTATTATCAACCCATGTTAGATGCAGTGGCCAGTTTTGTACTAAGCTATCGAGGTCCTAACTTTCACAACATTCGTGATTATTTACTTGAAAAGAATGTTGAAGAAGCTAAAAAGTTTGTCGAAGGGTTTCGTAGTGTGTGGAAGGAGACCGGTTGCACGATAATGGTTGATGGTTGGATAGATCAAAAGAGAAGAACACTAATAAACTTTTTGGTACAGTGTCCAAAGGGAATAATATTTTTGAAGTCCATTGATGCAATAAAAGTCTCAAAAACTGCAGAGATGTTGTTCAAACTA
Source organism: Schoenoplectus tabernaemontani (assembly GCA_037127355.1). Lineage (NCBI taxonomy): Eukaryota > Viridiplantae > Streptophyta > Magnoliopsida > Poales > Cyperaceae > Schoenoplectus > Schoenoplectus tabernaemontani. The sequence continues at coordinate 13,697,341 of CM073740.1, forward strand.
TTAAAAGAAGTCGTGCAATTTATTAGATCTGAGAATGTGGTGCATATAGTGACTGATAATGCAAGAAACTATGTTAGTGCATGTAATGTTTTTTTATCTGCTCTATTTGTTTTTGTTACTTAAATTTTATTGAAACTAATTCGTATAATGACATAAATATGCACATATTGAGATGCTTCCTTTAAAAACTATACAAGTACCTTATTAAGATTCAGTCCTTTCAAAAGATCTATCTCTATAATTCTCGAGTAACATTATATTTTTCTGAAATTCTTTGCTTTTTACTGATTCCATCAAATACTACTTGTTCAATTGGTATGCTATGACATATTAAAAATTTTCATTATATTTTGGCCAGTAGCAGGCCTAACTAAATTTGATGTAAGTTTTTTTTTTTAACATTTTAATATGTCGTATAATCATGAAATAGCGGCTGTTCAGCTGACCGTTCAAAAAAAAAAACTGGCTTTACTGGTAAAGTATAATAATTAAATAGAAATTCCTTGAAAATAAATTTTTTGATTGAACTAGCAAGGTCATATGCACCGGTTATAACTGTCATCTGTGAGTGACAAGTCAACTATGATATTAAGACTAAATGTTAAAATTAGAGTCCGTTTGTACAGTGTTGTCCCTTTGTACTTGGTCCAACAGCTAACATTATATATATATATTTTTTATTGTTAATAAAGTAATAAATCATACTTATTTTTACTATTTTTGTAGGTAAATTACTGGAACAAGAATTTCCTACTCTTTATTGGTCACCTTGTGCTGCTCATTGTATAAATTTGATGCTTTTAGATATGGGAAGTTATCAGAAGTTGGAGCAGTAGTTGATAAGGCATCAAACATAACCAAGTATATTTACAATCATTGTTATCCTTTGCATCTGGTGAGGAAGTTTATCGGAGGAAAAAAGATATTGCGTTTAGTACCAACACACTTTGCTACTAATTTTATTGCTCTATAGAGCCTATTTGCACATAGGGATGCATTATGTGCTATGGTGACATCAAGAGATTGGATAACATCTGCATATGCCAAAGATAAGAAGGAAAAACAGTTCAAAGAAGAAGTCTTAGACCATGAGTTTTAGAAAAACTGTGCAATTATCTGTCAAATCACTGAGCCTCTTGTTCGTGTCCTTCGCATAGTTGATAGTGATGAGAGACGTACAATGGGATATCTGTATGGTGCTATTCATGCGGCCAAGGAGAAAATTCTTCAAAGGTTCCTAAGAAGAAAAAAATGGCACAACCATTTGTTGAAATAATTGTTGCACGTTGGTATAGTCAGCTTGGCAAATATCTCCATGCCGCTAGATATTGGTTAAATCCATCAAATCAATATGATATTATGGAATTTTCCAAACATCGAAGGACAATATCTGGTGTACATGATGCAATAGAAAGATTTGCTCATGGAAAGATCGAACTACAAACAAAATTGACAAGTGAACTGAGATTGTTTCGAAATGCAGAAGGAGATTTTGGGAGGCCAACTGTTATCTGCAATTGTTCAGTGATGTCTCCAAGTAAGATATTAATATATTATATATAAATAAATTATTATTAAATGTACTAAGCAAAAAGACCCCTTACAATTTGATAACAATTTGCTTGTTTTTAGCTGAATGGTGGATCACAAATGGAAGTAGTGCACCGAATTTACAGAAATTAGCTATTCGTGTATTAAATCAGACTTGCAGTTCCTCAGCATGTGAAAGGAATTGGAGTGTGTTTGAATTCATTTACAGAATTGGAGTACCAGAGGTTAAATGATCTTGTTTATGTTCGATATAATTTGAGATTGCAACAAAGGTATGAATTATGAAATGTTTCATGTGAAATATAAAAAACCTTTCTAAAAGAAACTTTGAATAGATTTTACTTGTAATGTGGGCTAACATTTCACGGTCGAAAGTATGATCCTATAAACTTTGAAGATTTTGCTGATACTGGTAAGTGAATTTTGGAGGAGGATCCATCATTGTTGACTGTTGAAGAAATAGAGGAATTTCGCAAATAAATGGCAGGTCTTCAGATACAAACTAATGAGAGTGATGGTAAATCCTTTTCTCATGAAATAGTATAGTGTACTGATGCTAGAATAATGTATAAGATGCTTCCACAACTAAATAGTAAATAAAAATTCAGAAGCTAACTGGAATGACATTCAGGGGCAAAAATTTAGGTTTTGGTATGGTGATCATTTTTCCCCTATGTGATAGGACTTTAAAAAAAATAACTTCAAATTTTGTAAGAACCAGTAGTACAATATATTCAATGACTCAATGCTAACATATGTGCAAGAATTAGTAATGAGTAATGACGTTATCATAGTTACTCAACTGTTAACATTTATTGTTACTTCATAGTTAGTGAAAAAATATAATTGGGAAGTAATGTTGTACTAAATATATTTTATCATAGATATCCAATTAAAATTTGCCCACTGTTAACAGTTCTTTTTACTTCATTACTTCACATGTCTATTACTTGTCTCTAACAGATGAGCATGTGAATTTAGACGAATTAAATTTTAATGATGAAAGTGAAGACTAAGAAAATCAAGATACTAAAAGCAAAGAGATATTAGAAGAAGTATCGGGATATATAAATGATAATGAAGATGTCAACATAGATATTACAATCACCGAGTGGCGGTTTACACCTTAAAATTAATTTCATTTTTATCTTTATTTATTTATAAATTATTTAGACTTGCAATTATGTTATTGTCTATTTTATTTGTCATTATGAACTTTATTTCTATGGCATAATTAAGATTTATTTCTTTGTACACTATGCTAGTATCTGATATGTCGGTACATTTAAGTTATATCGATACGGAGATTTTGAAATTAGCAACAATTCAATTCTTTATATATTCTTATGTCCATTTGCTAAGTTTTTTTTTTCAAAATTATATAAAATATGACCAATTATGAGTAAAGATACCGTGAGCTTAAGCTCACTGAGACATTCCGTGAGATTAACTCAAAAATTATATCAAATCATCTCCAAATTAAAATTTATCATGCTAATTAAATTATTTATATGGAAATCTTGTGGGATGCAAAAATTTGGAGTGTTTTGAGCTTTTTAGGTTATGATTTTTAATTTTTGAAAATGAGCTCTAAAAATAATAATAATATATTCAATCTTTCAACATCATTTTTAAAAATAAAAAACGGTGACTTAAAAAACTCAAAATGCTCCAAATTTTTGCATCTCATGAGATTTTCATATAAAGAATTTAATGAGCATGATAAATTAAAATTTGGAGATAATTTGATATACTTTTTGAGTTAAGCTCATAAAAAGCCTTCAAGAGCTTAAGCTCACGGTATCTTTACTCATCAATTATATATATATATATATATATATATATATATAGTTGGTCTATCGTGCTATGGACCATTCTTAAATGATCGTTATCAAAGTGTAAATGATCGATCCAACCGTATAAAATAATTTTCGTTTGAATATCTCGACATAGATCAAATTTTATATTTTTTAGAATTTTTTTACTATTTTTTAAGATAGTTAAAAAATTATCTCTTTTGAATTATTTCTGACATCCATTATCGATTTTGAGGTCTGGACCGTCTGATAAAAAATAAATGATCCGTATATTATTTAAGTAGAAGTTAGCAGTTGCATAACTAATGAAAGGCCCATTTTAAGGCCTAGAAATATGGGCCCGGTTATCTTCAATTGGTCCGCTTCTTTCATTACAATTCTACAGGAGTTGGAGTTAAGGCATCATTCGAATTTCAAAACGATATCTTCAGAAGCATTCGTCGGCTTATATTGTACGAGGGACCTTCCCATTTCTACATGGAAAATTCCTTCTTATTTTCCAACCAGTCAGAGACTTGGAGGACGTAATCGGATCCGAGACTGGTAAATAATGATTTTATTATAATTTTTTTATACAGATACTCATATATGAATTCAGATTGAATATTAAACAAAAATATTATATCTACTATTGAAAAATAAATGTGCACTATTTTTTATAAAAACTAAATATTAATTATAAAATTTAAATACTAATTATTTTATAGTAATAGTTTAAATGCATCAATGAATTGTAAAAAAGACAACACATAAGAACAAATTAATATTTAAAATTTATTAGATTTGTAATCTACATAAAAATAATAAAAATTATATAATATTTTTTTTAATTTGAATAAAGTCGCATAACATTCGACACAAATGTCTTTGAATAATTTTGGATACAAATAGTTAATAGTCAAATGAATCAGTAATTAATATGTAATAATTAAATCGTATCATTTTTCTGATTTTTTTAATTAGTCAATTAATTAATCATAATATAATAAGTAGAGAAATGTAATTCAGGAAATAAGCTGCCCGGTATTTAATTCCACGGCCCGTCTTGCGATGCAATTATGACGAAGAAATGTTATTTTATTTGGGATGGGGAATAGAATCTCGGTCACAACTCGGGGTCGGTAATTAAAATGGCGGCCTCTCCTTAGAGTCGTATAATTAGGGTTGCAAATGGATTGAACACCGACAGATAATATTTTTATCATATTTATATATTTTTTTAGATACGGATCGTGGATCAAGATATTCAACGGATATCGGATACGGATCGGATATTGGACGAATATGGATATAAGTACGAATATATTTGTGATATTAAATAAAAATACTATATGTATCATTGAGAAATAATTGCAAACTATTTTTTTAATAGAATTATTAATTACAAAAGTTAAAGACTAATTATCATTATATTAGTAGTTAAAATGTACCAATGTATTTTTTTGATATATTAGTTAAAATTATATATTAAATTAGTTAGATTTGTAATGAATGTAAAAAAATATAATTAAAATATATATATTTGGATAAAATCGGATCCGATATCTTTGAATAATATTGGATATTGAAGGATAATAGCTAAATGGTAAAATATGAATATGTAATAGCCAAATCGTATCCATATTCACTAAAAAAATTTAAATACGAATATAAATATTTTTAGATATAAATACAAATTAGATAATTTTTATTATTTTTTTAATTTTATAACGAATAAAATTATATATTTTACTATTCAGTTGAAACCGCGTATAATAATATTACGTTCCATGCTTTCTCTAGGCCGGCCATTGAACTGACGGCCCGAGTTTAAAATTGTTTTTTAAACCACCGACCCAAAACTGATAACACTAAAATTTGGAATCGGTAAATTTCCCAAGGGCTTGAGACCAAAATTTATCCCAAACCTTGTTTCAAATATTGGATCAATTTTTTTCATCAATCATGATGCAACTCAGTTTTCATTCTATACTTTTTTTCAATCTCAATACTAATCCAATGGTTGAAATAAAACTTGAGACAAATTTTAGTTCCAAGCTCTTGGAAAATTAACCGATTCCCTAAAATTTGCCTTCGTTCTACACTAACCAGACTGCATGTCTATGTGTTGTTCAATACATCGTTGTTCTGGGAAGTCTTTAACTCATCCAAAGTGTATGAGACATAGAGATAGAGAGAAGGAATAATAAAGTGAGATACTAAATATATAAATAGGAGGAAAAACTTTTTTTTTCTCATGTAGCCTAAGGCGCGTGCGTTTAAGAAGACGCATACTTTTCTCCACAACTGCTGGATTCAGTAACAAATAGTAACTTTTTTGGAATAAGCCTTAAAAACAGCTAGCATTCTCTGTTGCATGAGTCAAATAAGTTAGGGTTCGTTTGGCAAATAAAGGAATAACCTTAGAAGAGTGGTAATTTTGGAAGAGTGATAGAATAGTGTCTTTTTGGAAGAGTGGTAGAAGAGCGGTATTCTTGACTATTCGGAAGAGTGAAAATATCATTTGGCAGTTGTTAATCAGAATAGTTAAAATATGAATAATTATGATACTAACAATGATGATGATAATAAAAAAAATAGTAAAATAATAATATTCATAGTTATAATCATAATAATATAATAAAAATTATAATTATAATCATAATCATAATAATAATAATAAATAATTTTAATTTTAATAATATAATCATAATATAATAATATAATATAATATAACATAATTTAATAATAATCATTATCGTAATCAAAATAATATAATAATAAAAAACATAATCATAATAATAATAATAATAAATAAAATAATAATAATAATAATATAATAAAAAAATAATAATATCATAATAATAAATAATCATAATTATAATAATATAATAATAAAATAATCATAATAATGTCATAATAATAAATATTATTAATTATAATAATATAATAATAAAGTAATCATATTTATATTCATAATATAATAATATAATACTAAAATTATATTATTATAATATAATAATAATAAATAATAGTAAAATAAATAATATTATAATATTAACAGTGATGATAAAAAATAATCATCATAATATTAATATAATAATAAATTATAATATAATATAATATAATAATATAATACAAATAAATCGTAACCATAATCATAGTTATAATCATAACCATAATATAATACAACATAATCAAATAATAATCGCTATTCCGACGAGAGCTAATCCGGTATACCACCTATAACTTGGTATACCGGATTAGCACACTTTCGCACTCTTCTACTTAGTCTAAAATTCATTTGGCAAATTAATTCATCGAAATAGCAATTATATTCCAACTTTTTACTATTCCATTGAGTGTCAAACATACCCTTAGTAAAATTAAGGAATGCTTTGTTATGAAAAGGGTAAAAAAAAGAGCTTACCAACCCATCCCCCCATCTTGGTCATGTAGTTTTAAGACCTCATCCATAGTAAGCCGTCAAATGGGGCAGCATAATATGTGCAAGTATTTCTTTAAAAACTGCACATGCCTCTCCGCTTATTTGAGAATTGAGACTATATATGTACTAAGTTGAATTTCCATGCCTGAGATTTTACGTTCTAGTTGAAAGATGGGTAGAGATTTTTATGTGCGACTTACTTGGGTTAATTTCAATGTTCAAATGCTATTATTTTAATACTTTCATATTATGTGTTCCTTAGGTTGTTGCTTCAATGGCTCGATATGAAAAATTGAAAATAACCACAGCTCATAAACTTTTGTGTGATATCTTCCAAAACTCAGTTGTATACCGTCGTGTCCGTCCCTCAGATTATACCATTCCCTTCCATCTCATGCTTTGCTTACAAAACATGCATTTCATTTCATTTATTTAATTTTTTTCAAATAAAATTGAAAATAATGAAGAAGATCCAAAGAAGTTAGATGCAACACCAGTAGCGGAGCTTGACTCAAATCTTAGAGGGGTCAATTAATATATATAATAAAATATTATTTATTTTACAAAATTAGTACTATTTTTTTCGTAAATTATACTAATAGTACAATACATTTATTTTAATATTAATTCAATCAATATGATGAAAAATTTGTATAAAATAATTACATAGGATCATTTTTGTCTCCTTTAAAAATAAATGGAACTTAAACATATCTTTATTAAAAACAAGAAATATTCTACTATGAAAATCAAGAAAAATGAACAGAGATAAAAAAATTGTGGTTTATTATAAGTACACTTTGATATTTACAAAAAAAAAGATGAAAAAAGACAAAAAAAAATCAGAAAACATTATTTATAATTTGCTCTTTTGATTCATATTTATTATATAACTAAATTAAGGTGTAACTATTGCAATTAAGTAGAACGATCATGTCAAAAAAATATTATAAGAAATTTTCATATCACACATAATCCAACTATTATTAAAAGAGGGGGCCAATTAAGTGTTTAACCAATATTTACATAACAAAATACATAGCATAATTAAAATTTTCCAATTGGAAGGAGGGGCCATGGCCCCCTTTGGCCCTAAAGAAGCTCCGCCAGTGTGCAACACTGATTGAGAATATAAAAGCAAGTATCATTTATTTATTTAAACACTTGCATATATTTTTAATCTATAAGAAGGAAGTCTAATAGGGATTTTTTTTCAATGAAATACGTACGCAGCCACAACCTTGTTCTGCAAATAGTTTGATTGGTGCTTATCTCATTTATAGTTGTACCTACTCAAAAGTTTACGGACGACACGTAAAAAAATACTGGTCGGTGAATAAAACACCGGCCAGTAAAAAATGGAATGGCCGGGAGACAAAACAACGGCCCAAATTTCTGATCTGAGAATTTAAACGCCGGCCTCAATATGATATTGTTTTCAAGCACTCAATCAAACAACAGAAAAACAACAGAAAAACCGCTTTCAAGAACTCTACTCTTATGGGTTATGTCTATTTCTCATGAAAATTTAAGAAAGAGAGATATGACAGATTTTTTTAGTAATTAAAATAAAAAGGGAAATAGTACAATGACTCCTGTAATTTACACCTAGTTTGGAAGAAATTTGTTTAGTTATTTTATTTTATTATTTATTTAATGGTTTAGCAAAAATTTAAACTTTTGTTAAATTATGTTGTTATGTTTTATGAGGTTTTAATATTTCTAAATGTTTGTAGTAGCTAAATTTTAGACTATAGAAAATAGGAATAAGTTTGATTTAAAATAAATAAAATAAAATCCAATACTACAAAATAAACTATATTCTCTCAAATAAAATAAAACACATTAACGTCACCGACCGAACACTCTCCTAATCAGAGATAAATTATATGTGTTTCTGTCAAACCGTGAAATTTAATTAAGAAATAATGATAGTTAATATAACAAATAAAAATGATTTAACACTAACTAGTAAAATATCATAAACCCGCAGTATAAAAGAGTGTATATAAATATATGTGTAATAATAATAATAGTAATAAATTCGACATTTAGATTAATTAAATCTTTTAATAAATACGACCTTATCCAATGATCAAACGAAAAATCAAACCAAAAAGGGTAGGAAGAAAAATATACAACGCGCGAATAAACAAATGACTGAGAACAACCGATATAAATTAATTAATCACCTAAGATAATTTAAATCAAAAATGTTAATTCATTTAAATAAATATAATCAGAATATTTCTAAACGATCTCTGGATTTAACCATGTTTTGATTTGACAAAGGAGTAATGATTTTACAATAACAAAATATTCACATTTTCTAAATTTTAACAATTAGAAAGGAGTGAAAGTTTTATTTGTCACACCAACAACCATAAACCCGCTGCCACAGAGGATCCTACCTATTTTAGATTTTCTCTCTCCCTTATTAAATGGTGCATTAAATGCTGTCCCCTCACATCCTATCTCCTCTGCACTCTCTCTGATACCGCTCCGTCTTTTTTTCCCCTTCCGTCCTTCTCTCTTCTTCTTTGTTTTTCTCGCTCTGTCTCTCTTTCTTGGCGACACCGCCTACCTCTCTCTCTCTGTCACTCTCACCACCCACCGAATCGTCTCTCTCTCTCTCTCTCTCTCACTCTACCGAGTGACCCCACTTGCATCTCTCGTCGCCCTGTGCCACTACCCCTCTTTGACCGATTTTCGCTCACCCTCCCTCCGAGGTCCACCTAACGATCATGGGCTGATGACCTCTCCTGCCCCGACCTTACCCCCACTTGTCGCCCTCTATAAAACCCGTGCAGGCGCCTCCTCCCTCTCCCTGTTGCTCTCATGTGCTGAGAAAAAAATGTCTTTTCCAATCAAAATCGGAAAGTTAAACTTGATAAGAACAAAACTTTGAAATCGAGGGAGGAGGTGGTAGCCGGAAGTACGATTGGGGCGTCGACTCTTGCCCTTGCTGTCTTGTGCCTACTTGCCCTCTGCTGCTTGCTCGATTCTCTTTGCTGGTAAACCCTAGCCTGGTTTTCCTTTTGTGGTTGTGTGTTGTTGCTTGATAAGTTGTGCATATCTTGTGTTATGGCTCTTTTGTGTGGGGTGCGGTTGGGCTGACACCGTCTTGCCGCCTCTTTGTTGTGTCGTCATTTCCTTTGGCCTTTATATTGGGCTTTGGTACACTGGTACCAGCTGGTACCAGTGATGCGAGGCCACCCCCTCCCCCTCCTTTCACTCGCTGTTTGCTTGCTGGTTAGCTGATCGGTATGCTGGGATTTAATTATCTATGTTGGTTCATTTTGATGTGATAAGTGTTTCGACTGATGCCCTTGACCTATCTGAAAACTAATGTATTGCCTGTTCTGTGGGTTGGTTCTGGATATGCTGGTTTCTGTCAGATCTTGGCTGGTGTTTTTCCCTAAATTTTGGTCATGTGCTGCCTTTCTTTCTTTGTTCCTGGTAATTACCTAGTACTACCCTTGGTTCCTGTCTTGACTGGCCCTGTGAATGTGTTACGCTGTCTTGCTTGATTTATTTTTCTGGTATGAAAACTGTGGTTGTCTCTCCTATCTGTGACCTTATCTGGTCTGGTGCCACCCCTGTGACTTTGGCTTCTAATATACTGGTACCACTTGGGGTTCTATCTGTGCTGGCCTTGCTTGTTGCTCTGAATTGTTTGGCTGGTTTATTTTGTTGCCTTTTTCTGATACTGGCCCCCTCTCAGGTCTGCCCTCTGATGTTGGTACTTGGAACTGTTCAATTGTGTGCTTGTACCAAGATGCGGTGCACCCTGGGTTCCGCCTGGTTGGTTATGAATGACTCACTACTGGGTGTTTCTGTTGGTGATTGAAAACCTGATTTTTTTTCTTGCTTGTTGCCTTTGGTCGATCTTGTTTGTATATGGGGCTGCTTGTTGGTGTCCCTTTTCCTTCTTGTGCTGGTTCGGTGTTGAGCTTCTGAACTGCGGCTATTAAGTTGTGATTAATTGAGCCCAAGTTTAATATTATGGGAACTGGATCAAAATAGTGAAAGAGGAGTAGGCCCAAACCAAATATTATGGACTTAATAGATAAGTAGAAATTTTATTGACCTAGGTTGGGCTTAGAACCGAATTGAGAACTTCAATAAGGAATTTACAAAAGAAGTTTAGGCTCGTTTTGAACAATCTGGATTTAACAAATATATATTAATCTCATTAGGCCACTAATTAAGTCATAATAAATTAAATTTAAATTATCGTTCGGATTAGTATTAAAATGATTAAGGCCTAATGATTTAAAAGTAGCAAGATAATTAAGTGATAAAATAAATATGTGATCAATTAATTGGAAGCCGCCCCGAAAGGTTTGGCGGTATCCATGGACTAACCACGTAAACTTAAAGAATCGGGAAATGATTATATTCCATGACTGCCCCTGTTTCGGGTTGCCAGTGCACAGACACAATTGGCTCGGTAGTCAGCGTATGATTCCGTACATTAAATCACCAACACATAAATAATATAACAACTTTTCTTTACTTTTGTTTTATTTATTTTTCGTTTGTTTTATTTTATTTATTTCTTTTATTTTATTTTATTTTATTTCTTCTTATTTTATTTTTATTTTTAAAAACTATTTTCCCTAACTTATAAAAACCTAATAATAATAATTATATATAATAAAGAAACTACACAAAATTAAAAACATAGCAAAAACCGTAATTAGAATGTAATTAATAAATATTAAAATATTTATTAATCAATTTCTCTATTTTTAAAATAAATGAAATATTATGTATATATTCTATATTAATCAATTTCTCTATTTAAGAATAAAATAATATTAATAAATATATAAATATATGTTAATCAAATCTCTATATTTAAAATGATAAATAAAAGGATATTAGAATAAAATATTAGATATATTATATATCATATATTAATCAATTTCGCCATTTTAAATCAAATGATTTGATAATTAAATCTATAAACTCGAAAGTTAAAATAAAGAATGAACGTATAAACGTGATCAAGAACGATAAACACAAACGAAATGGATCGGTAAGCGAGAAGCTAAAATTTCCTACACCGCATAGATGCAGCAAGAATTCTGCCGAATTTTCAAGAAAAGACGATAAAACCCGAACAAGCGTTTAATTAAATTATTAATTTAATTTAATTATTAATTATGAAGTAAATCAAGTTAAAACTAATAATCGTCTAATTTAAAATAGGTGATACTGTCGACTCGGATCCACTCGCGGAGTACGAGGTCACTCCCGACCAGACATACGCGGACACCGCCTTCGAGGTCGGTGTTCTACCTCCGGAGTAGAGCGACTCCGTGATCCCCACCAGCACTCTCAGGTACGGTTTTCTGGGATTTAATTTTCTTTCTTCAGAAATAGGAACCCAAACCGAAAATGAAACTGTTTTTAAAATAAAATCTGAATTGCGGTATTTTCTGACTAAAAATTGGTAGAGACTAAATCTGACCTGTCATATGCATCCGGTAAATTGACCAGCATATTTGAGACACACCCGCATTTACATGTCATATCATATCATACTGCACGTAGACAGGATAGGAGTAGGATCCGGGAAATAGTCCCGAGATAGGATTAGATAGAATTAAATAATTCAAGTTGTAGATTATAATTATTAGGAAAATATTATTACTATCACTAATTATTAATTAAGTCAGGTAGTTAATCATGCATTAAATGCATGAGAGTGCTGAGAGGCGGACTGGGTAATTCTCAGTCGGAGTTGCCTTACATAACCAGACAGTTGTGGTTACGTATCGTGACCCATAGGCCCGTGGGACCCACCGGTCTGTATATGCACTGCGCATCCTCGCCTGTCGGGTTATCCACCGATCCCGTCATTTGGCGGGTTCGGCTGTGTGCCTGTGTCGGAGTGTTTTCTTTTGATCTTTATTATATTTCTTATTATTATTCTTTATATGATTAAATTGTTAATCCCAAATTTGAGCGATTAGGATACCGTGTACTTCAGTGTTTAGTGTGGGCGGCCATATCCGAGACTGGAATCTATTTCGTGATGCTATATTATTATATTTATCCGGCTTATTTAGGATCCTAGTATTGTCCGAATGACTTTCTCCTTTGGCCCTTAGTTGGTACAGAGAAAGTCGGGATGCGGTCCGCTGACCTTAGTGGGTACAGTGTAGGCTTCCATTTGTTTATATTTCGCTTTGATACTTTTACGGGATGCGGTCCTCTGACCCTTGGTTAGTCCAGTGTAGGCTCCCATTTGTTTCCGTTTTGTTAATTCACGGGTAGTTATCTCCTTTTTACGATATGGCAACTGAAGACATACTATATCCATTGGCTTATATTTTGTAAGGTAAATTACCGCATTCGACGGACGAGACAGTAGTACGTGCTTATAGCCGTTCACTCTCCTAGGGCGTTATCGCCTCGGGAGCCCGAATTATCGTTTGTGCGGCGTCGTCGCTGCACAAACATAAAGTCCTAAGTTAGTAAGTTGGGCCCTGGTAGTGCCCGCTTAGGCAAGGCCCGAGTTAGTAAGTTGGGCCCCGGTAGTGCCCGCTCGGGATGAGTCCGTAAATTTACGACACAGGTATTTATTACGGGTGTTTGACTTTCGTACCTTATACTTTATATTATATTATTATTTCCACAGAATTTTCTATTTCGGGTTTCTTTACCATATCATGTCATATCATGTAGGTCAGATGTGCATAATAATATTATCATATTTACTTATCAATATTATATTGTATTTCAAACATCAGTATCGGTTTTTGGGTCCAATCTAGGAAAGGAGATCAAATCTTAAGGCTGGATCTAAATCCGTACTGAGTAATTTATAAAATTACTCACGTTTCTACGGTGGATGTGGGATCCAGGTATTTTCAGGTTCGGGATTTTTGCTAGGATGAGTGTTAGGGACAGTCCTGCGCGATGACAGGGATGCTTCGCGCATTTGCATGTGAGCCGGGTAGTCAGATAGGATCCATCGGGTTTTGAGTCTTATTTCTTTCTTTTGGGTTTTATTTGAGAGATTGCTGCCCATTCCGATGGAGCTAGCCCCCGCCTATGTAGGCGTTGTATTCTCTTTGTTCATTCTGGACTGTATGGTCATATATATCTATATTATTATTATTTTGTTTATTCGGTGATTTCTTATTTTATTCATTTAGCCTTCCGTACGCACGTCCCGTCGTGCGTACGTGGCGGGATTAAGCACCCCAAATCCGTTTTAGTTATTCTGGGGTGTGATAGTTTCTTAGTTGGATTTCACGACGAGTGAGCTCGGGCCTTTCAGGTGTAGGTGCTTGAGTATCTGAAACTCTGATGGAAGGGCGGGGTGTATCATACGATGACATGCGTGAGGCCTCATATTGGGTTCTGGAGGTACAAACACTTGAGTTGATGGTCATCTGACTGAAAAAACTGAGAGTAAGATTCGACATCTCCATGAAATATATCAAAATCATCAATCATTGGTCTCGATGCTAGGTCAGATGGGTCGTCTGTCCGGGGTCATCAAAACTAACATCTATATCATTCAGCCTCGTGGGAAGACCTATGTAATTAAAATAGATATATTTTCATTAATTAAAATAAAGTAACATCAATTCAATATAAGGTAATTACAAATAAAATAGATAAAAGTTAAATTGACCTGTGGATGCAAGCATCATCGAGAAAATATTTTCATGACCTAAATTAGCCATTAAATTTTTAATCTGTCTCAGTTCATACTTGGTGAACCATGATCTTCTGGGCTATTTAGGCATCTTAATCCACCCAATAATGTTAGACATGCTCCTGACTAAACGGAACATATGAAGATACATCTTTATTATTTCATGTGGTTTATTAAAATAACTTAAACTGAAGACACAATTAAATTTAATGTGTACAAATGCTCACCACTTGAGCTGTCTAGTATGAGTGTGGTATGTATGTTAATGTATCCATAGGTCCCTCTAGATACGATACTGGCTGACTCAAAACATCCTCAATGTTTTGCTCGTACAAAATCATAGTTGAAGCACGTGAATGGTGCGCACTTGACCTTTAAAATTTATAAACCCTGATAGTACTTTGTTTCGGTCGTAAGCGTATGACCTACATTCAGTATAGTATGATTGTCGAACCATATGGACGGTGAAAACTATCGAACTTGACTTACTTCGGCTTCTAGATGTGCAAAAATAAAAAAATAAGGGGGTTGTCCGATTACATTAGTTTTGGGTATTTTAAAAGACTAAAAATAAAGCTATAAATATTTTTGGTTAGTTTTTATATTAATTGGATAAATATTCCTAGAGTTTAGTTCTATTTTTACTTGGATCTATCTCATACGGCTCGTATACTCTCATATACGGTCCGTATGAAGTGCAGATGAGTTATAATTGCTAATCAAAGGTCATACTCTCTAATTGGCTGTGTGAATCCTAAATGAATAATACCTAGACAATAAACCTCAACTCTCGCATGTTGGTTTATTTGTTTAGTTGGTGATCAGTTAAGGGTTTCAAAATTCACTTAAACCTAAATTCTCACATGTTGGCTTAGATCCCTTAGTCTGAGTGTTGGTTATCTGTAGGCATGCTTGATCTCTCAAGCTAAGCAGGGTTTAACCTTTCAGACACAATTCAATCTACCCTCTCGGGTCTCAAATCTACCTATTATACTTAGAATGACTTTAGTAAACTACTCAAATCTTAGACGATCAAACCTGAAACAATCAAGCAAGTATGAAAATACTATTCAACACCATCAAAACACAACTTTAAAATGAGAAAATCTTTAATAAGTAATCATAATTCAAGTTTCACATCCCTAACCCCTAAGAACTAAAATACTTAGTAGCTCATGGCAAAATAGAATAAAATAGTAAAGATACAGAAAGTGAGTATCGAAATAAATAACAACAAGAATATAAAAATAATAAGAAATATAATAATAAAGCAAAAAAACTCGAGATATGCTCCCATCCCAGTCTCTTATTGCAGTCTCTGTCTCCTCTCGAGTGTTTGGACTTCTCAATCTCTTGATTCGTCTCGAGAATGGTTGAGAAATGCCGAACTGTAACCAATTTGACTGATCTCAGATCCGTTAGAAAGCTAAGAACAAACTCTACAAAATTAGTATATCATATTAGTCATTCCATGATAGTATTCGATCAGAATTTAATGTAATTTACTGTTCATGATCTATCTTGACTTTGTTCACATTTGAATTATTCTCAATTATGTTCAATTGCTTCATTTTGCTCCAAAGTGTGAAAAATATGTTCTAGCCTTAATTTTTTAGCTATTTAGATTGTATTTGTCTGAAATATAAAATCTTATCAAGGTAAAATCAAATCCAACAAAAGAGACATAAAATGTAATAAAAGTAAATATGAGTTTGAGAATTAGATCTTGATTTTAGGCACAATAGGGGATAAAATATAGATATGAATGCGCTACATCAGTAGTCATCTCTCTCTTATAATACCAGCTAATGTAGACAAAATGCTTGACATAATCATATGATTTGACTCTTTGATAGATAGCTCGGGCTCATCTATGACACAATAGTAATACACTTCCTAACCCATATTTTGGCCTTCATCGTCCTTCAATGTATGTTTGTTCTTTCGATATGTCAGCATTAGCTAGTAAGGAAGAGGAGCTGATAGAGGGACCTATTGGTATGATTTGAACTGACACCTTACTCCATCTGGATATTAATTCTCAACCATCCAAAATTGAATCATGTACACACAACACATCTAACTGCACGCTAGCGTGCTACAACGTTCAGCTTGCTTCAAAACGTAAGAGTAGCGCTAAGAAACAACCCTAGTTTAAGTACTTACGTCCCAGAAAGAAACTTCTCTTTCTGCCATCTTCTATTTCGCTTTGTTTACCGCTGCTTGACCGATGGTTGATATATAAAAAATAAAAAATTAAATTAATATGCTATCAAATGAAGTAAATAAAATTAAATTAAATTAAAAAACTTATAAATTATAGTACGTGTAATACATCAAAGACATGTCCTTGTGATAAACAACGTACGCCATCCAATTAATGCTATTATCACTCAAATTTCATATTGGTTTCGAAAAGTGACTCCGTCCTTCTTGATATATTGTGTACCTAAACAAATATTTTATGGTCCATTTGACGTTGAAAGGATGCCTCAATTGAGGTTCAGAGCCTCCAAATGAAGACTCCTCAACTTTATACATGTTTCAATTAGAATTATATTAAGAAATTAAAATGAATGCATGGTAAATAATAATAAATTAACTAGGTCTCTTGATCGAGAATCATGTCCAGTACCGCATCTAAAGAAGAAGTAAATGTCCGGCTATGCAATATGATGGCTCAAGTACTGTATAGGAAATGTTGTAATACAAGCAAGACATTACTACTTGCCCCTAGTTTTATTTGCCCTCTCGTATGTTGATCATGTCTTGAAGAGACATTGAGGTACACTGTCGGCATCGAGTCTCCGTTGTTGTTTGGGAACATCACAAATCTAAAAAAATCAAGCAAAACATCTGTGTGTAACTGCAATTAATTAAAACTTATGCTAAAATTAAACTACATTATTCTAAAATTAAGCTAAATTAAATTATAAAATGTACGTTTGGACGGTCTTATCATCGGAGTGGGCAGATAATTCTTAAAAATTATTCCGCAAATATGTGAGTCGGATACTGTAAGTTGAGAATTGAATGTACTCATTTGCTTTTCCCTCATTTCTCATCATGAATGATTCAGAATTATCAATTATGTTTTCATAGCTGTAAGTATCTCCATCCAGCCAGGGAGCATCTCCAGCATCTCACTCCATTCATCATCAGTGACCATAGTAATTGATTTTCTTGTATTTTTATATTTTAAAATCAGATTAATAAATTTACAAGAATAAAAAAGAATATATAAAAATAATAAAATATCCTGAATAAGTAATCACCATAGACAACAGACATCCTATAGCGTCACTATCATCTCATCGACTACTAGATGAAATATCGACTTCTCTGGTCTCTATCTCTCAACAAATGTTATAGTCAATGATTTATCTAGTTGGCAATCTCCCATGATCACCATCTGATGGAGACCAAATTTATGCAGATATGGATCCACCTCCCTGTTGTATAGTATCTTATGATGGTGTATGTTCAAACGCAATGTACTACGTGACTGCACAATATGAATCATTAGATAAGAAATATTAATTTTTATTAAAATTTATAGGATTAAAATAAATTACATAATTTGTCATCCTGTTTGACCTATGTTCATTTGCCGGTACACAAAGTAGTTACGGATACTCCATATGTAGTTATAATTAGTTATAAAATATGCTAAAATTAAATAATATTATTATAAAATTAAGTTAATTTATTGAATACATAAAGTAAATTATTCTAAATTATTTTAAAATTAAACAAAATGAAACTACAATAAAATTAATTATAACTAAATTATTCAAAATTAAAACTATAATTGAACCAATTTTAACTAACTAGCTATATACCCGCGCGTTGCAGGAGACTCTTTTATTTAAACATTAAAATATTATAAGATAAAAGAATTTATATTTATCTAATATTAAATTATAAATTTACCAAATTATAGAGAAAACCTATAAAAAAGACTATATTTAATCTTGGATGAGATTTTTGCACAATATGAGTTAATGATTCATGATTTTTATGGCAAGAAAAGTAAATTATTCTAACATATATTATCATCATTAATTTCTTATCAAATATGGACAAGGTTGCTAAATAAAAAAAATAATATTATGGAAATAATAGTATATATGAGAAAGAAATGGAGAGAAAGAGGGGATCAATGGACGCGATCACATACGTTCGATCAACCAAAAATAAATATTATCCGTCTAATTGAGGGTTAAAATGGGTATAATAAAAAAATACCATGATAAAAATGGACCCTCCAATTCTTAGATGCTTTATATAATAGTATAGATTTATTCCAAATTAATGCTACGATTAAAATAAATTAAATCATATTGTTTGAAATTATTCTAAAATAAAAAAACTAAATTACAATTAAACTAATTATTCTAAATTAATACTATAGTTAAACTAAATTATTATAAATTATTCTAAAATTAAATGAAACTAAACTAAACTAAAATTTAACTAATTATAACTAAATTAAATTAAATTACACCTAATTATAATAAAACTAAACTAAACTATAATTAAATTTAACTAATTATAACTGAAATAAACTAAATTAACTATACAATAATACAACTAGGAAAATTATAAATAAATTTAAATTCGGATTTAAAAAGAAAAAATATATTTTTGAAAAATTAGCCAAATCAAAATATCCGAGAGCTTTCTAAACTTTCCTCTCAAAAATATGAATTTTGGTACAATCGATTTTGATATTTGAGTTGAAATGAGAGAGTATAATTGAAAAAAAAATCATTTAAACTAAGTAATAGAGGAAGAGAGCAGAAGAGAGAGAGGGAACCAAATTTGAAACTTGACTAGCTAGAGGTAGGGCTGCATGAAAAATTCATAATTCGTATTTCATTCGGTGTTTGATTCGATTTTAGTTTGAGTTCGGTTCATTCGATTAGATTTTTTTGTTAGTTCGATTCGAGTTTAGTTCAATAATTTTTTAATGAACTAATTCGAGTTCGATTCTTAATTGTTCGATATGTAGTTATTTGTATATATTTTTAATTATTTAGTCAATAATATATACAATAATATAATTATTTTATTATAAAATTAACAAGATATTATTAATTTATTATTAAATTAATAAATATTAGTTTTTTTTAATTTTAATATAAAATTGATAAAATATTAATTATTTTAGGTCTAATTTTTTATAATAATATAAAAATTAGAATAATTGAGTTAGTTTAGAGTTCGATTTAGTTCAAAATAATTTCAAATCAAATCAAACACCAATGAGTTCGATCGAATTCGATTCGTTTGCAGCCCTAACTATAAGTGCAAATCGTAGATATTATCATATTATTTTTCTCTTTTTTATTTTAATTACTAAAAGAATTCTGGAGATATCATCATCATAATTTTAAAATTTTTAATTCAGTGGTTCGGTGCCCAACCCAGACTTAATAATTGGTCCGCTATTCTTCCACCAGCTTTCAAAATACCAACACATCATCAAACAATGAAACAAAGCGGATGAAGTTAAAGGGTTCTTTTGCATCATTGCGTGTAGATCCTAGCTTCTCCTTTTTGTAGAGCATATCTAACCAAGGGATGGTAGATACGCATCCACACTTCATATCAGGATTTCAGGAGCCCGCCTAATAATTTGATCTTCCTAGCGCGTCTGGTTGCCCATTTGCTACTGTTTTGTAATTTTTATTAAAAATATTAATTAATTATTAATTATTAATAAATATTAATTAATTATTAATTATTAATAAATATTAATTAATTATTAATTATTAATAAATATTAATTAATTATTAATTATTAATAAATATTAATTAATTATTAATTATTAATAAGTATTAATTAGTTAAAATTTTAATGATAAACATGTCAGCGCGTAGATGGAGCAGCGCATTTACAATATGCTAGTTGCACTGATACATTTTGCAAAAATGTAAGTAAGATTGACATTTTTCTTTTTCTTTTTAATTTTTAGTTATTTTTTTTAAAAAAAAAGAGACAATTTAGTGTGAGTGACGTCCTCCACTAATATCAATTTCAAAACCCATCCAATTTTTGGTAGCTCAGCCCAAGCTCATTTCTTTAGCCTGTGATGATCTCGATTATTCATCGACGCATCACATTCTTGAGTCGTCTCGAGTCTCTCCGATTCGACTTGTTACCGCTTCTTTCTTTTTTGCTGAGGTTATACTGTAGACTCCTAAGTTCAGTTCTAATGCTGAAGGTCCTTAGTGTTAAAGTACTGGACATGCAATTTTGGAGATGCGCCCAAAACACAGTCACTTAATAAGCAAATTTCATTTGTATCTTATCTATGAAGTTAAAGAAAAAGAAGAATAGACGCGAGCTCCACTGACGTCTTTTCACAAAATGTTAGTGAGACTAGCGCGCTCGCATCAAGCGTAAGTGAGACCGACATTATAAACGTGCATTCTCATTTGCATCATGTAGGGGTTCGTTAAAACCCGCCGGATATAATCCGTACCTGTGTATCCGTGACCCGTACCCGCGGTATCCGTATCTGT
Source organism: Schoenoplectus tabernaemontani (assembly GCA_037127355.1). Taxonomy (NCBI): domain Eukaryota; kingdom Viridiplantae; phylum Streptophyta; class Magnoliopsida; order Poales; family Cyperaceae; genus Schoenoplectus; species Schoenoplectus tabernaemontani. The sequence goes on from CM073740.1 coordinate 13,718,347, forward strand.
GCCCGGGTATAGGCAGGTAGATGAGTACGGGTTTGAGAAAGACCGGTCTTTTTTTTTTGGAAAAAATCCGTTGTATCTGTACCCGTTTACCCGCGTACCCGCCGCCCGTACCCGTACCCACGTACCCGCAAAACCGTACCCGCGTACCCGTGCCCAAAATAAAAAATATATTTAGAAAACATATTTCTTTTTCCTTGAGCACTTCCAGCTCGCTTTTCCAAAAAAAAAAACTGGATTTGGGCAGTGGAGGTCTCCGTTTTTGAGGAATGGAGATAAACTCATAAACTGTATATATATGGATCAGTTGCCTTCATTTCTGATGCACTTTATGTTGTTTTTTCCCTTTTGGTTCTTTTGCGAAAATATGGACTTTTTGCTTGTAAAAAACCTGCAGTTGTACAATTTAACATTTCAAAATAAAAAATATATTTGTAAAATAAAAACAGCAAAAAAAAAAAATTCTGTACCCGTACCCGTACCCTTCTACCCCCGTATCCGTACCCGTGGTACCCGCGACGGGTACGGGTATGAGACGGGTAGGGTACGGTTTTAAAAAAAAAACCCATCTACCCATGCCTGCCGTACCCGTCTACCCGCCATACCCGCCGCCCGCCGCGGGTGTACCCGGCCCGTGCCCGCGGTACCCGCCGGCAAACCACTAGCATCATGTCATGTTTATTATTAAATAATTAATTAATTAATATTTATTATTAAAAATAAGAATTAATTAATGTTTATTAATAAAAATCACGGCTACTGTTTGGATGAAAATTAGTTTCACTTTCACGTGATTTTCTTTTTCCATCTGAACAGTGGAGCTCCGAACGGGGCCTTATAGTATTATCTTTTAGATACGCATCCACCCAGCCACACTTCATATCATGATTCAGAGCCCGCATGATTTCACGCGATGGCAGTTCATATCTCAGTTCTAATATGCGTTTTTTTTTTTTTTTTTTTTTACATAAAAAAAATATGCGTTTTTTTTTTGCCTATTATGATTTCGTCGGTACATTTTTGTCTTATCGCCATCAACTCCAAAAGATATTTTTTGGTGGTACTTTCAACAAGGTAAAACTAAATAAACCCTATGCTTTCCATGTACACACATAGTTACGTAATAGTTAATAAGTACAGATGAAATATCTTTTGGCGCACTAAAAGATACATCTTATTGCTATAATGACTAGGATTTCCAATTGCTTTCTTCGGTGCATTTTGAGAGAATTCAATTGCCACAATTCATTAATTTCATGATTATTATTTATTTCCTCCAAAATTTATTTGTAACAGAGGAACAGTATCCTGGGAAAAGATGTTCTCATTTGTCTAATCAAGCTATTATCCTTCCTATATATATTTTGCAAGAATAAATTCTTTCTTGTTGTGTAAGTGAAGTGTGGAAGAACTTTTGACCGCATCGACATAAGAAAAGGCATTTTCTTAGATGCATCGTGGGTTGGATTGGGAATTATGGTATTTAACAGAAAACCAAATTATAGATTGTTTTCCTTTTATATAAAAAATAATTCTCCATTACATCCCTAATTTTCTTTATCTTAAGACAAAATAGAAAAGATCCAACACTTTTGTTTTTGAACATTAGGAAAACTCTACACCATCTTCTTCAATCCACAATTTAAGATTTAATCGAGTGCCTAACTAATCATCACTCGGGTAGTTCATGCGAGTAATGATTAAACATGAAACCAGATATTCCCTCGTTTATTTCCGATCTAGTTATCATTTCTCAACAACTAGCAATTAGTGTGGCAGGCAGATGAAGCGCACATCTATTACTTAATCATGATATAAAGTTTGGAATATGTTCAAAAACCAAAGTGCAGTTTGTGGAGATATTAAAAACTCGACTGCTTGCACAATTGAAATTTGGAATGTAGCATTAGTATTTTACTGATTAGCAGCCACTGCTAATCTTTAAAAAAAAATAGTATATTGGTATTTTATCAAAACGAATACAAATTCAAATATATAGATATTAAATAAATATTAAAATTGAAGTGAATCTACTTTGAACAGATATTTAAAATTGGAAACTAAATCGTCATTTACTTGTTTCAAAGCATCCGCTTTAAATGGATACAGATACAAAACAAATAAATAATGGATTCGGATTAAAAATAACTAATTGATAAACACATAAAAGAATCTTTTAATCTACCACTTGTTCATTAATTCATCAGCAAATTTCATTCATCATATAGAATGTACTGCAATTAAATTAGTAAATCCATCTCACGAAAACAAAAAGATATTTTCTTAAAGCAAAATTATCTCAACATAACGAATATTATTGTATTGAATAAAGTAAATGTTTGGGGGGGGGGGGGATCTAGTGATCTTGACGGTAAAATATATATATATATATATATATTTAAAAAAATAAAGGATACAAAAATTGCCAACATCCTATTCGTTTAATTATTACAATTTTTTTAACTGTGCGCAATACAATAATATTATATATCAACAAAAATATTCGAAGTAATATGTTTTAATTTTCTGTTATCAAATGATTTTTTGAAGTCCCTGACGTTTCTCATGTACATTATTCTACTATAATTACAGATGTACCAACTGAAATTCGGCAAACTGGCTCAAATTATATGCTTGTAAGGTTCTGAGCTCTAAGATATGGCATCAGTTGTGTAAATGTATGCGGTAAACAAGATTTTTTTTTTTTTTGAAATTTTGTTCTTCAATGGCGCTAAAAACATACATTCATCAAATACAGGTGATCAACATGATAAACACGATTGAGGCAAAGAAATGAAGAGAACAGAAGGCTAGAGGTGGCAAAATCGTGTGGATCTGAATTCAACTCGATTAAATATTTTGTGTTGTATTTTAGTTATATTTAAAAAATCTGAAAAAATAAGTAACAACTAAAAATGATAATATCTCTTTTAAATTTGGTCTTTATTTGACCCTTACCCGTTCCATAAGGCCCGAAGAGCTTAATAAGGGCCGGGTTGAGCTCATTTCTAAAAATCAAACCCTTTAAACCCGGCCCCTAAAGACTCTTTCCAAATCCGATCTTTACTCTGTCCTCTTGTAGGCTCATTAGATCTAGCCCTTAAGAAGTCTGATATGATCCCTAAAGACGATGCCTATAGATGGGATATTTGGTCTGATTGTTTGAGTGGTTGAATTGTAATCTATAATGACAACATAATTCTACATAATTTTATGTTTAAGAAGTGTTTTAGCAAAGAAGTCTGAGGGTTCATTTGGTAAATTAAGGAATAACATTTGAAGAATGGTAGAAGAGTGATATTTTTGACTATTCGGAAGAACGGAAATATCGTTTAACAGTTATTAATCAGAATAGTTAAAAAATAAATAATTATGATACTAACAAAGATGATGATGATGATGATAATAATAATAATCATAATATAATAATAAAATCATAATCATAATCATAATAAATAATAATAATCATAGTCATAATAATAATATAAAAATAAATAATCATAATAATATAATCATAATAATAAAAATAATAATAATAATAATAATAAAATAATAAATAGTCATAATAATAATATAATATAATAATAATAATAATATAAAAATAAATAATCATAATAATATAATCATAATCATAATAATAATATAAAAATAATAATTGTAATAAATAATAATAATCATAGTCATAATAATAATAATATAAAAATAAATAATCATAATAATATAATCATAATCATAGTCGTAATCATAATAATAATAATTTATAACAATAATAATAATAATAATAATAATAATAATAATAATAATAATAATAATAATAATAATAGTAATAATCATAATCATAATATAATAATACTAAATAATAATATAATAATAATTAAAATAATAATATTAAAATAATAAATCATAATCATAGTACAATAGTATAATATAACATAATCAAATAATAATCGCTATTCCGATGATAGCTAAACACGTATACCACATATAGCTTAGTATACCGAACTAACACTCTTTTACTTAGTCTAAAATTCATTAGTAAATTAATTCGTCGGAATAACAATATTATTTTTATCTTTTACTATTCTATAGAGTGCTAAACAGACCTTAGTAATTTAAACTAAAGGCCTAAAAATAGTATTTAAAATGTATTAGGCAAGTAAATTATGTTAAAGCAGCTTTATGTCGCTGTGCATATATCATGTTTGAGAACAATCACGAAGTGACTTATTACAAATACATTTAATGAATATTAAGGTCAGTTCTTTTTTAATATCTATCTTCCTATTTAATTCAATTAACATACTCAATACCTCTATAAAAAAAAATCCAAACATTAAACCTGCGACATATATAACAAATCCAACTCTAAATATTGGAAAATTTGAAAGCTTATTCACACAAAAAAGAATTATTAAACATGATTTGATGACTTGATGTACACTATTGAGCAAATAGATGTTTGCAATTCCCAAATATTATTTTAATTAATTTATTCTTGAAAGAAAAAAAAGAGAGCATGTGGTTGGTTGAGTCCTGTTCCTCTGCTGCGCAGTACCGCGCTGCACAGAACGTGGACCGTTGGATCACTTCAAGATCTGTGCTGACTCGAATCACGAGAAAATTCAACGGTCCACGTGCTGCGCTGCACGGTACAGCGCAGCAGAGGATATGAATACGTGGTTGGTTTGACTAAAAAGACTGTATGTTAGTCACATGACATGAAACCTAAAGGCACTTCAATCCAAGAAGCCACCCTAAGCAGACAGCAGTACAGCACTGTTCCCATTGTCCAATTTTTTCTGAGAGTGAAGTGTGCGATGGAGAAATAAAAGGAAATTCCATCGTTATATTATTTATTTTTCTTTCAGTTGACTCCGGGTCTTCCGCAATGAATATCCATCGCCGCCTCAAAAAATAAAAATTAGTAATATACAGTTATTTGTGTGTTTTTTTTCTCAAAAAAAATATAAAATTTTATTTATAGATTAAAATAATTATGAGATTATGTCCCACCCTAAAAAAATTGCCTCACCCTATCTACTATACTGGCTGTGCCTCTCCTTACCATCAAATCTTGGATGCAAATCCAGTCGTAATGACGTTTTTTTTCTTTCTAGGATGTTAATGCCCCATAGGCATTATAATCAGAAACATTGCAGAAATATTTCATATTGCTGTGAATATTACAAAAATCTATATTTTAAATGTTATGTTGTATCTTAATTTCATCATGTTTTGGACGATAGAAGCCGATAGTGTTTTTTTTCTTGCTTGAATAATATCGAGATAAATTACAATACCTTCATATTATTAAAAAAAAACATTATTTATATTGGAGATTACAAATGGAAAATTCGAATAGAAAATTTTTAGGACATTTAAAACAGGTGATTTGACCTCAAATAACCTACAATTATTAATAACTTATGCAATTTTCTTAAATAAAAATTGAACTCAATTCATCCCATTCTTTTGAATAGCTAACTGAAGTTCATTTGTCTTAGATTCTTTTGGGGGTCAAATCATGATTTTAGTGCTCTTAAGGCATATATGCTGCTCAATTCACATCCGCTGTTATAGTTCGCAAACGAGAGCTTCCTCTCATTATCTCTATATTTTAATGGGACCAAAAAAAAAAACTCGCTATAATTAAATCAGGACCGTTTTAAAAAATAGAACCGTTAAAAATTCAATGCCAGCGAGCTGCTATAGAAAACTATGATATAGAATAGCGAATCCATATGCCAATGAACTTTTAAGCTATATCTGCATATATTAATTCATAATTAATGAATCTGGTTCACCGGATAAGTAAAATTTATTAATGAAACAAAGAATCGGTTTGATTTCATATCAGATTGTGACATCCATTACTTTGCAATTAAAACAGAGATATAGACTCCATTGAACGGTCTCCAATCCCATGTTAGACACATCCTCAAAATATATTCGTTTTAACTTTGTTGGATGGATTAAATCTCTCATATCCAATTAGTGTTGATTTTATATATCAGTTTTGTTATAGTACATGCTATTGTCATCAAACTTGATATAAGTACATGATTAAAAATTACGCAACATTATTGAACGTGTCAACTCCTAGGATATAGCATCTCAATTTCATATTAAGCAGTAGAAGGAATATGTCCTATAGTTTGCTTGTGGAAATAAAGAATTACTTATCCGCAAATTTTCTGCCGAAAGACAAGAATTAGCTACTGGCCTATGCCAGGTAGGTTTCATGTGCCAATTCATCTTTCATTTAAATAATAAGCTGAATTTCATGCGTGAACCATCTAAATTTAACAGAGAGATCAAAATGAATTGTGATGACATGCATGGTATGTACATTTTAGGTTGAATGCAAATGTTTAGATAGTCTTAACTGTTAACCTCTTTGCAAAGGAATATAGCACTATGTTGACACCAAATATTAAAATATATCAGAAAAAAATAAAATGTTGGTATCGAAATTATATTGGTGCAAAATCTAGAAAGAGGAAATAAACTCTAGCAAATTTACATGAATTGAAATCATAATGGAACATAGAGATTTGAATAGAGAAAAATTACACAAATGAAAAAGTAATAAAACTATACTTGATGAACTATATTTAGAGGATAAACTCCATTGAAAATAAAAATTTAGGGACAAATGGTTAAAAGATGGTGATATGAATACTGCTTATTTTTACAAGGTTGCTAATGTTAGAAAAAAAAACTTGATATTAAATATGAAATAGAAGGTCAGATGTCAAACTCACTCCTAGATGTTCAAAAGTATATTTTTCACTTTTATAAACAACTGTTTAGCTCTAGAACTAGTAAAACAACTATTTTATACCCTTTTTTTTGGATGATAAGTTCAAGGTACATGAAATAGATAGAGCTCAATTTGTTAAACCATTTACGGAGGAAGAACTAAAACATGCTATTTTTTAGTCTGAGGCATCTGATGCCCATGGACCTAATGAGTTTAGCTTCTTATTCTATCAACATTACTTTGATTTAGTCAAATCTAATTTAATACTTCTATTGCAACACTTTCATTCTAATACATTAGAAGTAGCAAAATTGAATCATGCTATGGTGTGTCTTATTCCAAAAGAGAAATAAGCAAAAAAAAAAAAATTAAAAATATAGGCTTATCAGCCTAGTTGATTGTTGCTATAAGATAATCTCTAAAATACTCACTAATACACTAGCTTTTCTCATAAATAACCTTGTAGATCTCACACATGTAGACTAGATTTTCTCATGAATAACCTTGTAGATCCCACACATGCAACTTTTATTAAGAGATGGTATATATTATACAATGTAATAACTGCTAGAGAAACTATACACTCCATTAAACAGTTCACCCTTGAAATATTTTAAGAGCAGGGCATGAAAGTCTAAGCATATGACATTAAAAATAATAATAATAAATAGTAAAAGAAAAGAAGAAAATAAATAGAAGAAAACAAAGGAAGGGACCACCAACCAGGAAAAATCACAGTCATAACTCTAAACTCCGGACTAAATCCATTAGTCCCATATAGAAATCCAAAAAAGACTTTAGGAGTATAAATACCCCGCTATCCCCTACCTAATTGAGTGGATGACTCTCAAGAGATCCAGGAGAGAGAGAGAGATCTCTTGAGCTGTCATCCATCTGATCACTTTATCTATCAAGTGGGGCCCACACCCCAGTAATAGAAATCAAGGAGAAAATAAGAAGTCAAAGATAAAGCTCAAACCAAACCCTAGATGCTGAGACTGTGAGGCTCTAACAAAACAAAGAATGTGTCAAGTGTCAAAGTTAGTATTTTGATACAACTAAACACAAGAAAATTTCAATGTGATTTTGCTTTTATGAACATGGATTGAAAGTCAATTTCACAAAACTAATCTGATGCCAATGCAAGCAACATCTAATCAAACTAGCATTTACATCAAGTGTTGACATGTAATCAACTCTTGATCAAATCAAACTAAGCCTAATAAAGCATTAACACAGTCTAATTGATGTTTAATTAGGGGGTTCACAAGGAAATAATATTTTCGGCACAGACACTGAGCTACTACATTGAGAGATTGGAATTAATATAGAAAATAAAATGGGATTTTTAGTAAAAGAATTTTTGATACAAGAAGACATGAGCAAAATAGGAATTAAAAGTTACAGGAGTGATCACCATGAATTTAGAAATTTATGGTGAAATTTTTATAATTTTTGGATAAATGAAGCTATTAAAATAAATTCAGGAAAATAAAACAGATTAAAATGGATTAATCAAAGGCTGAGATTAGATCACAAGCTTCTTTGGGTACAATTTGGGGATAGAGACAAACTTAGGTGCAAATTGGAGACGAATAACACATAAAGCAAAAATCAGAGGAGAGAGAGGAGGGTTGCCACATGGCAACCCCTGATTGGGCCACCTCGGCATAACTGTGCCACGTGACAGATCCCGTTGGTCCACCTCACCCATGTGGGCCCCACCTTGGCGCAAAATCATCTAACAAGTGGATCCCACTTGTGCCACATGGCAATCAGTCGTTGGTCCGCGTGAGCATGTCATTAACATATTCTTAGTATTAAGGGGATGTTACTTAAATAAATGGCCTATCAGATCTTGTCACCTCAGCTCAATTAACCCTAATCAACTACTAATTGAGCTAGTGAACCTAAACTCAGAAGTCATACAAGTGGGGCCTAGTAGTCAGGGCTGTGAGAGTGTGGTGCATGAATAAACAACAAGCCAAGTCTACACAGAATTATAAACTGGAGTTTAAATAAGAGATAAAGCAGTGCATGTACCTGGCGCCTGTGAGCTATCCCTCTGCACCGGATGCAGGCACACTTGAAGAGGTCTCTTCCCTCTTCCTCTCTTCTTCCTTCTGATCGACTCAACTGCTGAAAGCGCCATCAATGGAGATCGAGTGAAGCACAAAATTTTAAGACAATTATTCTTAGCCTAAGCCTTGTCATGCAAAGGAGATGATGTATGTGAAGTTAGAATTTGAAATGGTGCAGTGTAGAGGGAGATATAGTAAGGAGAAATATCTCGGTGTAAAAAATGAAACTTGGAAATAGTAGTTTTAAATTTACAATTGACGATCAAGGAAGCTTCTAGGGTCTGAGGCGATGGTGTTAAAGCAAAGAATTGGAAAAAAAATGAATACTGGATGTAAGAGATGTATTCACTCACAATTCGGCTCAGAGATGAGTTCGTCAAGCACTATACTAGAGCTAACATATTAATAGAGAGAGTGTATGAGGAGTTGCCTGACGCTAAGTGAATGATGTTGAAGTTTTAAGGCATAAGAGACAAGCAAGGAAATGAGATGAAAGATCAGAGCTTGGTAATAAGCTTGCAAGGAGAAGAAAATGTAAATTCGATCAATTACTGTAAAATTGAGCTAAGTGAGTGTATGAGCAGCTTATAAAGGAATGAAATAAAGTTTAAAAGGGTCCGAAGAGGTCTAGAAGAGCTTGCAGGAGTGTGAAGGCCGAGTAATGACATAATAGTAAATAGATTGAAAGGTATTACTGCCTTTAGGCAGTTACACATCGTTCTGGCAGTTGAGGACTTGGTTCAGTGAACCATGAAGCACAAAAATGATAGCTTGAGTGAGAGAAACAATGAACCAAGTGTGAATGAATTATAGAGTCAAATTCGGTCAAACTAGTTCAATCCTTATATAAACCTCAATTAGCAAGCAACATCCATAGAGAGCACACAACACTCATATTGTTCAAAAGCCCCAGAGAGAAGGAAATAAGCCAATTCAACCGATTGATCTCAGCAAGTGCTTGAGAACTCGGTACACACCCAATTTATTCCCAATTACAGTGAATTCCAAAGCTTTAGATCAAGACAAGAGATAGAGGTGAGCTCTAAATTCAAAATTGAAAGTTTGAGATGTAATTGTACTCGTTTTTGAAATCAATTTTAAGAATTACAGTACTGTAGTTGCATTTTCACAATTTTCTTCTTTTAATTCAATCGAATTCTTTGTTATTTTTCATTGAATCTTTTCTCTGAGTCATCGCCTCACTATCTTGATTCTTTCTTTACTATTTTCTTGCTTCTTTCTTGATCAATTTGACGATTAATGGATTGAAAAGGGCTGTTAGTATAAGCTAGTCGAAGACACAATGATCTCCTAGCTCCAAATCATAGTAATTGACTGATCGAAGGTGATTGACCTCTCAGTCTCCATGTTTCCAAGTAATTGCTCAAGGAATTCGGCTTTAGATTGAGTAATCGATTGAAGCTTTGAAGTTAATCACTGGAACTCGATGTCAGAAGCACACTTGTGTCTGTTACCACCATAATCAAGCAAGTTATGTGCTTTGATTGAGTCCCAGAGTATAAACGAAGAGTTCAGTGATGTTAAAAGTGAGTAAAACTTGGCAATTGATTGGAAACATAGGATATAGTATGAAATCAACGATCGGTACCAATCACGGAAACTGACACAAGATAATTCGTACAAAATACAAAGAATTAGGGAAATAGTACAATTCATTACATTAATTAAGATTCAAAACTACAAAGATGAATAAGGAATTACAAGAATTAAGACTTGTACAAGCCTCAATTGTAATCAAATTCGTTCGGTATCGAATTCCGATACATACTAGCAACTGGACACGACAACACCGGCGATCCATCACTTTAATGAGAGATCAGAGGGCACAGATGGAATCTCCACACTCTGGCGATGCTGACTACACTAGCCGATCTCCGATCGTGCATCAGAGCTCCGGGAACACCCCTACCGTGCACATCTCAAAGCACGAGAGATGAAACAGAGAAGAACTATTGCAGCACCAATCTTGAAGAGTCACACAAATTTTGAAAAGAATCAACGAACCTGGACTGTTGGTTGTTTAGAAAATTAAATCAAGATCCAATCTGAGCCTTTAATCTTCTCAGCACACATCTTAACAATATCTGACAGCCCAAATAAAATAACACATTAAATAAAAGCTATGTGTGAATCTTGACACAGATCCAACGGTGCAGATTAATCAGTGCTTTAATCTCGGCCCAATTAAGAACAGACCTAATGTTTACCTTTGAAATATTTTAGAAAATTATATAAAATTTTAGCAGCATAACCACTAGGGCAGAGCCTTTGTGCATGATCTCAGTACCAACAGTAGCTCAGTAAAAAGAGTTTGAGTGAAAGGAGAAAGGGAAGTAAATTGAAGCCACGGAAGTAGAAATTGAATGAAAATGAGAAGGGGGGGGGGGGGTACACTATTATATGGAAGTGTCGATTTGAGGTGACATCTAGGTTTCCTCTCCGTAAAAGAAAACTGAAGAAGAGATGTCAGCGGGTAAAACGGAGAACTGAGGAGGAGAGGGCAGACGGAGGCTTTTTTTTTGCAATATAATATTTGTTTTCAGCGTCTATCGGAGCTGCACTAATCTTGAAATATTTATTTAACTGAACGGTCTGGATTTAGTGTGCACAATCTAATTGTGCCCCCACTCCACTCCCCGGATGGAGATGGACAAGAATTTTTATGTGAATAATTTTTAAAAATTAATTATAATAGTTCATAACGATTATAAAAAAAATCTAAATATAAATTTTAATGTATAAAAAATTTATTATTATTAAATTAAATCAGTTAATTTATTATTATCAAAATATTTTTTTTTTCTCTCCATAAGATGTCGTTCCGACGGAGACAGAGGACCATGTCTATAAAATTACAAGACTAGTTGTCACTCTCTTCAAAATAACCAACTGCCTTCCACATCCTCATTATTCATTAATCCTTGCTAATCTTCTGCTACTGATGATGAGATCTCACTGCCTTGGTCTCTTGTGTCTTCTTATCTCTATTTCCACGCTCCTCTTCTCCAACTGCCAAGAAGAATCAGAAGCGCAAATCCTACTTCAAATCAAGGCTGGTTGGGGCAACCCTCCAGCTCTCGACTCCTGGAGCTCAGCTTCCAGCGACTACTGCAGCTGGGACGGCATCACTTGTACCAATAGTGTCGTCACAGAAATCAATCTCGCCAACCAAAATATAAGCCTGCCAATCCCTGATTCCATATGCCTCTTAAAAAACCTCTCTCATATTGACCTCTCCTACAACGACATTCTCAGCCCCTTCCCTCAGCTCCTCTACAATTGCTCTTCACTGAAATACTTGGATATATCCCAGAACTACTTTGTTGGTACACTTCCGACTGATATAGATAAGTTCCCTTCTTCTCTTACTTATCTTGATGTGTCAGGAAATAATTTTACTGGGGATATACCTGCTTCCATTGGCCGTTTAGTTGGATTGAAAGAGATTCATTTGGAAGGTAATCTTTTTAATGGTACATATCCACGAGAAATTGCAAATCTGTTCAATTTAGAGCATTTTTCCCTCGCTTGGAATCCTTTCCTTAAGCCCGCCCGGATACCAGATGAGTTTGGCAAATTAACGAAACTCAAGTATCTATGGATGACACGAACAAACACAATAGGTGAAATTCCAAGTACACTATCAAAACTTACTGAACTTGAGCACCTCGATTTGGGATGGAACCAAATAAATGGTACTCTGCCCAGTTGGATTTGGTCCCTGGAGAAATTGAACATATTATACTTGTACTCGAATAAACTGATAGGTGAGATCAGTTTTGTGGGTACAATTCGCTGTCTAGGTTTGAACGAATTAGATTTGTCACTAAACAAGCTGACAGGCTCAATACCTGATAATTTGAGTGATTTTAAAAACCTTTCAGTCCTTCTCTTGTACTACAATTTTCTCAGTGGTGAAATACCCACAAGTATTGGGCTTTTACCGAAGCTATATGACATTCGCTTGTTTGGTAACAGGCTTACCGGGGTATTACCCGAAAATTTAGGAAACTACTCTAGACTTTGGAATCTCGAAGTAGATGACAACAGACTATCCGGTCAAATACCACCTCATCTCTGCTCAGGGAAAAACCTGGTGTCGGTTGTCATGTTTAATAATAATTTTAGCGGTGAAATACCATCATCCCTTACAGATTGCAATACACTAAACAGTATCCAATTGTACAAAAATAGATTTTCTGGTGAATTCCCATCAAAAATTTGGTCAATAGCTAATCTTAATGAGATACTGATCCATGACAACGAGTTCAGTGGTACGCTCCCTAAAAAGCTACCGTGGAACCTTACTCGGCTTGAAATATGTAACAATCATTTCACGGGTGAAATTCCTTCTTTTGCTGAACGACTTCAAGTTTTGAAGGCATCAAGCAATTCCTTTAACGGAGAGCTCCCAGGTAACTTGACTGGAATATCAAATTTGCAAGAACTGTCACTCAGTTCAAACCAAATTAATGGATCAATTCCGCACAGTATTCAGGTTTTTAAATCTCTTACCATTTTTAATCTTAGTAACAATAAGTTGACAGGCTCAATACCCGATTCAATTGGGTCACTACCCGTGCTGACAACTCTTGATTTATCCAGTAATAAACTTTCAGGTTCAATTCCAGTTGAAATAAACAACTTAAAACTGAACTTACTTAATCTTTCAACAAACCAGTTGTCAGATATGCTACCACAGTCACTCGAGAACCAAGCATACAGCCAAAGTTTTCTATCTAATCCTGGTCTGTGCTCAAACCCTAATTCCCCCTCCAAATTGAATTTACCCATATGCCATGTGACCATGAGCGACTCAAATAAGCTCTCACAGAAACTCATAGTTATATTATCATCACTTGGATTTGTGGTACTTATTGGTATTGGGGTGGTTGGGATTTTGCTATTTCAAGCACAGAGAAAGAAAAACACTACTGATTATGATGAAACTGCATGGAAGATGACTTCCTTTCACAAGGTTGATTTTAGGGATCAGTACCACATAATTCAGGGCCTTAAAGAGGAGAATGTCATTGGCTGTGGTGGTTCTGGTAAAGTTTACCAGATCAGCCTAAACAATGATGAAGAACAAAGAGTGGCTGTTAAAAGAATATTTGTTGGTCACAAAATGGATAATAGCTTGGAAAAGAATTTCAATGCTGAAGTCAGTATACTCGGCCAAATTCGTCATGCCAATATTGTCAAGCTTCTTTGCTGCATAGCAAGTACTGATTCAAAGCTACTAGTTTATGAATACATGGAGAATAGTAGTTTGGATCGGTGGCTTTATGGTAAGGAGAGGATGAATGGTTCTCAACCTTTGGATTGGCCAACACGGCTTGTAATTGCGATTGATGCTGCAAAAGGTCTTTGCTACATGCACCACAGTTACTCTCAACCGATAATGCACCGGGATATAAAATCGAGTAACATTTTGCTTGATATGAAATTTCGAGCAAAAGTTGCTGATTTTGGTCTTGCTCGAGTACTAGAGAAGTCAGGTGAACCTGAGACTGTTACTGCTATTCAAGGATCTTTCGGATACATGGCACCAGGTTATTTGTTATTTCATCTAGTGTTTCTCATTATTATTTTTCATTTAATGTCATTTCATTCATTTTGTTATTTCATTTAATCTAGTTTTATCTGATGCCATTGGGAATTAAAATTCTAGTACGTACCTCCCCAAATAGAGCTGTCAATAATACTTTTTTACTCTTACTCTGTTCCATCCAACCGTATTAATACGGTATGAGTAAGGTGTTTTTCTTGTTAGTTTAGCGAGTATGAGTAAGAAAGAAAATTCTTTAGTTTAGAAATTAACTGACGGTAAGAGTAAATAATAGATGAGATAGTGCAATTTTAGAGTGCTCCTAAGAGCACTGAGGTAGTGGTGCCTCTAACTAGAATATATTTATCATCCCAAAATTTCAACATGTATTTCTTAAATTAATATATAAAAATTATCTATTTTAGAGATTTTAAGTATTTTAGATTTTTTAAAGATGACGTTCTCATTGTTAGCATTTGTTACTTTATCATCATTATCATTATTAGTTTTTTGGAGTTGTCTTTAAAAAAAAATAATTGCAAGCTCTAATTTATATACAAGTTGCTACTCAAATATTCCGAATATCATATTACATGCCTTTTTTTAATTAAAATACCTCAAGTATCATAAATTAAATACTAGTTTTTTTTCACTAAAATTATGTACATGTTGTACTTGGTATTTGTCATTTTCTACTTAAAGTCATCTTCTTCTGTAAATACATTAAACACAATTTTTTAAATCAAATATTTCTTCTATGCATTAATTAGATAAATTTTGGTCGGTTAAAATTTTTTAGTTCATCTTCTAAAATTGGTAAAATTATGAACAATCAAGAAAATAAATAAAGTTTGGACATACAAAATTAAAAATAATTAAAAAACCTTTATGTTGCATAGGGCCGCTATTTGCATTGCATGATACATGCTGTAGTGGTCGTATTTGAATTAGCGCATTTTTATGACTTAGGTTGACGTTTTAGGTCCAAAAAGGCTTAGCAATATTGTAGAGCACCATTTAGAATAACATAAATAAAAAATTGGAGATCGTAACATATATTATTTTAGTTAACAACGCCGAAGGTAGGTTTACTCTATAATAATAAAAATAATTATTATTACTAGAGTTATAACTCAGATTTCGTTTCGACAATATAGTCCTCAAATAAATAACCAATAATATAAAATTTAAAATATATTTAATAAAATTTCACATTAAAAAATTTAGACAATATTTTTAAATGCTAAGTAATAATTATAATAATTATAATGATAAATAATATAATTAAACACATAATAATCTATAAATGATCATATAAAAAATTGAATCATTTTAAGAGTTATGTTTCACCTTTAAGTATATTACACACATTATTTTAAATGAGGAGAGAAACAATTTTATATGAATTTTTAGATTTAAGAAGATGAAATGATTTAAACAAAATCAATGATGGAGAAAATAATGTTGTGATATACTTGAAAAGTTTAAAAATATAATTATTTTTATGTATTAAGAATTAGTTATTATCATTCTTGTAGTTATGAGATCGATTATATATTGTTTTATATAATAATGTCATTTAGGTAGTAATCTATGCCAAGATTGATTTATACATAATTCTTTTATAGATAATAAATCGGTAAAACTGATTATTGTAAATTTTATTAAGTTTGATTTGCATCTTGTCTTTTTAAAGAGTGTGGCAAGAAGAGGAAGATCAATGAGAAGGTTGACGTGTTCAGCTTCGGAGTAGTGCTTTTAGAGCTGACAACCGGGAAAAGAGCCAATGAAGGAGATGAATACGAATCCTTGTCAGATTGGGCATTGCGATTATACCTAGAACATGGCATGCTTATGGACATGATCGATGAGGGCATTCGAAATGATGCGTATATTCCTGACATAATCACAGTTTTTGAATTAGGTTTGACGTGCACCACGAAGGACCCAATCACAAGACCCACCATGAAATGGGTCCTCCAACGCTTAATTGAGTGTGATCGGACGAACAACACTCGTAATGCCTTCACCTACTATGATCAGTATGATGAAGCCCCTTTGATCCTTTCGAAGAAAGGAAGTAGGAGAAAAGATTTGTCGCATGATTTCCATGAGGATGATGATGATAGTAGTGGCAGTTTTGAAGTGCATGTATCTTAATCAGCGATGTTTGTTTTTAGTTATAGTATAATGTCTACACTTAGTCGATAATTGTACATAGGCAATTTTCACGAGCACGAGGATTTTGTTTTTTGTTTTTTAAAAAAAAAAAAATAGAGTTTGGTGCAGATTTCTCTAATGACAACCGGTAGTTGGAGCATTTATGATCATCAGATATCCAGGTTTATTTTCTCACATTTTCATTTTATTCATTTTGAAGAAATATAGTTAGCTAGTAATTATTTATTTTTACTTAATAATTAGGGAAAAATACAGGTACCCATATTTGGACCCCACTCTCAACCACCTCCCCTGCATATTTTAAATTAAATAAATATCCCCTTATACATTTTCTAAATAGTTTCAAATGTATACCTCACAATAAATTGATCTTACATATAGTCATCATATTGTATTGCTTAAAAGTCAATTAAACTATTTAGTCCCGGGAAATGAAAGTAAATATCTCTTTGGTTCGATACCATACTCCAAACATAAATGAAAGTAAAACTCCAAGGCATATTTTGCTAATTCTTATTAATTCGATTGACTGTTTTGTAATGTTTTGAAGGAAAAAAGACAGAATTTGTATAAAATTTTCAATAAGAGAAGAGTTATGTTTAAGATTTTTTTATTATTATTGAAATCATTGAAGGGAAAGAAGGGAAAGAAGGGAAAGAAGTATCATCCATTTAAAAAAAATGTGAGGTGTTTGATTAAGTTAAGAATGAAGAAGGATATTTGAGACGGATCTTTTTGTGCTTTTTTCGTGATAAAATAATTACTAGAAGAATAAAGTCATCATTTTGAAAAACAATTACAAATTAAAAAAATGAGGAAAAATATTTATATTTTCAAATATGTTCCTTAATTGTTTTTTTTTTAACTTTTTATTTTCAACAATATTTATATTTTTTTTACAAATCTTTTATATTCCACGATCAAATATGAATACATTAGTAACTAAGTATAAATGTCTCATTGATTAGATATGAACATTGTCCATTTCAAATATGAAAATACATATATTAGTATTTTATATTTTTCGAATGAGAGGCTGGACATATATGTGTAGAGCACTCATCATTATTAATAATGAATTTGTCTACTTGAGATATTCATACTTACTATCATGGTTGTTCATATCCATTATTATGGATATTCATATTAAAAATGAAATATCTTCATAACTCCCGTGTATTAAAAAACTGAAGAATTTTAGCACATACTTAAATTTAAAATATCATTTAATTAATTTGCACATACTTAATTAGTGATTAAAATGCTTAAGTGGGTAGTCATCATCTTCAAAATTTATTTTATGTCGGTTTCGGATGTTTATTCATGTATCAATATGTGTTTATATCGTTATCGAGAGATATTTATATGTTCTATACAGATATTTATACAGTTTATAAGAAAAAAAAATTATATAGGTAGCGTTAGCACACCTCTTAATATATATATATATATTCATTTAGATACGTTGGGATCAGGCAACTGAAATACTGGGTACATTTTAGGAAAACAAGTGCTTAATTCTAACTAGATAAATAACAGATGCGTGAACGAAAAATGGTGTTATTTTTCTATTGAAAACAGTACTTCTCGTTTGACCAGAACTTTAATTGTGACTTGTGAACCACTTAATGTGGGGACGTTGACTAGTGACTTGACTTTTCTTTTACGGTCAAGGCAGCACCGCTCTATTTGCGTCTCGCGGGACAAGATGCATCAATCTCAATTTAGAATATCTTTAAGAAAGCTTCACAATTAATTAATACTTTTTTTTGTCAAAGTTATCCACATTTAAATTCCTCCATTTTAAAGTACTAGTTTTCTACCCGTACGTTACAATGAATTTTTTTATTAGATATAAAAAATATCACATAATAATATATACGTCATTTTAATATGAAAAAAATCAATAAATACAGGATCAATTACAAGATCAATTACAGATGATATATCAAATATAATCTCGCATGATTTCTCTCGGCATTTAATTATCTTCTTCCTATATAGCAAAGAAATGGAGAGAAATATAAAATAATGGACGCTATCTTGTCCGTCTGATTAGTCAAAATTAATGTAAATCATTAGATGAGGAGTATTTTGGGATATAAAAAATTTGAAGGAAATGACAAAAAATGAATCTATCCAATTCTTAGCTGCTTTATATAATAGTATAGATATAGATATAGATATAGATAAATCTAAATGGAAGGGAGCACTTGACAATAGTTATCTTGACAATAGATTCATAAATAAATACAAAAAATTCTTATAGCTATATTATTTTACTTATAGATTTCGATGGTGATTCAAATTTTATACAATTTCACTATCGTTTGATAGTTCATTAAAAAATATTAAATCAAAACTGTTGCAAAGTGTATAATATTTTGATGGTCTTTAACTAGTAAACAATAATTAAATTATATAAAATTTGAATCATCATCAATCGATAAATAAAAGAACATATTTATAATTTTTTTAATATTTATTTAGAGATCTATTGTCAAGATAACCCATTATCAAGGGTTCCCTTCCGAAATCTAAATACGTTTATACAAGAATACTATTCAATTCATTTTAATTGTTCACAATTTCACTTGTTGCATTTTTCTCATTAAAGAATTACAAAATTGACAGGAAATTATCGCATGTCCGCTAAATAACATCTCATCTGATACGAGAATTATTTATAACCTTTTTAATACATTATCAAGAACTTAAAATAGTTATGCATAAAATCCATGGGCGTCTCTCAAAGAATATAAAGTTAAGTAAGCTGCTGTTTACAAGGATATCATAATTTGTGCTTGGATACACGCATTCTAAATATTGGTTCCATTTTAATTTCTATGAACCATATAAGAGCTAATTTTAAACATAAAAAATCATTAGATATATTTCTATGCAATGAGTTTTTATGAGCAGAAGATTATAATTTCACTAAAACTTTTTAGAAAAAGATAACAGATATATCATATATGAGCTTCCAATCCTTTCCTCATTAGTTGTTCAATTATTTAGGGGCGGATTTAGACGTTGATTTAGGAGGACATTAAAAAAAATTTCTGGGTGGGGAAAAATAAATATAATTTTTTTTTTCTGAAAATATACATAATTACAAAGGTATTTATAAAAAAATTTCAAGAGCAGCTGCTTCCCTCGGTGTACATGGATCTGCCATGCAATCATTACACTTTGCATGATTAAGAATAAAATAAAAGGGCAAATTGGATATTAGTATAAAAAAATTTTCTTTCAGCACTCAATATTACAATTAGTGTTTTTTGAAAAAGCATCATCTGTGGCGGAACCACCTAATGGAGGGGGAGAAGTTGACCCACCTTGATTTTTATTTTTTTTTTGTGATTCAAAAGAATTTTCAAAAATATACTTGATTCCTAAAGGAACTACAAAAATATATGCTATCCTGAAAAATATTTTTAAATATATACCTATAAATTATAATTCCATTATAAAAATATAATAATATACTTAATTTTAAAAATAATTATAATATATACCTATGCAAAAAAATGACTACTGTTTTGCAGGCTGGCTCCACCATGAGCGCCACCCTTTTATCCCTACTAGTTGGTGTTGATTATTTCACATTACTTCGTTTACTTAATTTTAATTGTTTATACCTGGATGAATCATAGAAACTAGCAAACAAACAGTAAGAGCCCCACCAGTCTTGATCTGTAATTAATTGAAGCATATTTAAATAGAACAAGCACGTCAACCGTATAAATAACAAATATAAGATCCTCTTTTGTACAGCGAAAAAAAAACCAATATCAAAAGTCAAAACGAAGTGAAGTACCTCGAGATTTGCTACATATTTATGGGTTGATAGTCCCAACAGATAATTTTTAATATATGTTAAACATTAACAATAATAAAGTGAAAAGAAGAATTGAAGTTTTTCCTCGACGGTTGGGCTCATAAATTAGTACTAAGAAAAATTGATCATAAATTTATCACGTGTTATGGTGCATTGCACAGTAGGGTGGTGTATACACTCAAATTTCTAATTTTAAACTAGATAATTGATTCAAACATTCAATATGATCTTCATATGAAAATATATTAACAAATTAAATTTTATATTTTTTAAAAATTAGTTTACTATTTTTTCAGATGAGAAAAAATTACCTGATCTGAAAATTTTGATTCATCCAAAAACAATGATTTCTCTCCATCGGAAAAAATAACAAATCAATTTTGAAAAATATAAAATTTGATTTTCTAATATATTTTCATATGGAAGTTAGATTCAACGATTCAAATATGTCATATCTAATTTGAAATTAAAGATTTGAGTTTGATGTACTGCCTCGCCGTACGTGACCAAACAACATGGTAAAATATTGAAGGGATCTAATTATCAATACAGATTTTATTATTCG
Source organism: Schoenoplectus tabernaemontani (assembly GCA_037127355.1). NCBI lineage: Eukaryota > Viridiplantae > Streptophyta > Magnoliopsida > Poales > Cyperaceae > Schoenoplectus > Schoenoplectus tabernaemontani. Next base: position 13,739,347 of record CM073740.1, read on the forward strand.
TGTTTACTAAATTTTATTTCGTATTGATAGCTCTATGGATCATTAAATGGAAGCGTATCAATTTGAACTGAGTTATTATTATTCAACTTTTGAAATGGATATAATATGTGGATTTCTTGGAAGGTGGGCCTACAGAATTCGACCCATATAATCCATCCAAATTTGAACAATAGCATTGAGAGCTCAATTCATTCATTGCTACCTCAAATTGTTTTCACAGAATAGTAACAAGTTTGAAGTATCCGAGTATGAAATCCAAAATGTCATACTCAAATAAGTCATAAAAGTAGCCTTTCAACGACAACATGTCTGATCAACTAAAGGGCTAAAGGCACATAAGCCTTTATACTATTTTCTCACTGAGAGGCCTATGCATGTGAGATGCATGCACCGGGCTTCTCCATTGGTTCTCATTCGAATTAATATAGAAACCATATATCATAATGGGCCTTTCTTTTTTTTCTACGGAGCCCATCCAACCCTCACTTGTGGGTGTGGCTTTGTGCTGCACAACAGAAGGCCCAATTTCCCTTTTTCTTTTCTTTTCCCCCCCTTTTTTTTCCTTCATTCTTATTCCTTTTTTTTCCACATGGTTCTATTTTATCTAACTAGATAATGAATTTTGTTTTCTAGTGCAAAAAAAAATTGTTTCTATATTTATATATGTAGGTAATGCTTTTAATAGAAAATTTTCAAAAGAGAAGCTCTAGTTTTCTCTAGAAGTTTTATAAAATACTAGAAAAAGCGTGCGGCTTGCTCCAAGTTCCAGGGGAGGACATACACTCATCATTTGTACATGTGAATAATATAGCCTGGCATCATTCCTTTTGCATAACATAAAGTGCACAAAAAAGTAGATTTAGTACTCCAGCAATTTTGCAATGCACATGTGCAGAAACACTTATTATGCAAATTCAATTGATTGCAGACTCATTTGCTAAGTATATGAAGAGAAATAATAAAGTAAATTCTTCAAAGCGAATTTAAAGCAGTAAAGCTACTACTTTTATTAGTTAATTTCTCGTTTTCATCTCTGTCTTATCATTTTTGACAAAGAGGCAACCAACTAAATGCTTCTCCCATGAAGAAAGGACAAAGGAAACTATAGCGGTATGGCCCACGTGCTAACCTAAAAGGGGGTAAAGCTGATGCTAGGCACGAATGAAGCACAAAGGCAGCACTAATTAATTGGAGGCCATGTGAATTGCTGGTGGCGGGGTGGGATAGACATGTTTGTTAATGCCTCATTAGAGCAAACAAAAGACTGTACGAGCCACGTACACGGTTGACAGTCACATGCAAATATGCAATGCAACTTGCACGCATCTGCTTTTGCAAGTACATGCAAATATTGGGTAGATTTCACATTTCAGTCTTAATGGTAAGTAGACCAGAAGAAATGTTATACAGATTTTTCAAGTTTAAACATGTCAAACTTCTATATGATGTCTGTATGCATGCCATTGAAGGCAGTTGCACGGACTTTCTGTAGCCATGATTTATGTTTTGGGAGGTACAACGGTCCCTTTTGCATTCGTACCTATTCTGATATAGACTTTTATGAAAGCATCAACTTGCAATACTAGCTTATTATTGAAGGATAGTTTAATTTCTTGACAACCAGAAATTGCATCTTTGGGCTTTTGGGCTCGCTGCTGATCCCAACTGGACTGGACCTCTGGCTCCGTACTGGTACAGATCAGGTACTGTACCAATTGCTTCTTCTGATCTTCTCTGTTCTGAACTTTTTAAATAAGAACAAAACATAAAATGTATATAAAATATATCTTTCTTTTCAAAAGATTTCTAATCTAATTTCAGATCTTCCAGTACAAATAAGTTTTTCAATTGAAGGAATATAAGATTGTTATGTGAATGCTTGGATTTCCATGGTACAGATATTGCATTTGTTTTGTTTCTGTTACAGCAACATGAATTTTGAAGTTATATGCGTTGAAAATAAACTACATGATCTCTCACACATTATGATTAAAAGTTGAATTCATTGTCCCAGAACATTTTTGAGAAAAATCAATAAATTTTCTGAAAAATAGAAACATCCAGGTTGTTATTATTTTATTATTATTTTTATTTAAAATTGGGTCACATTTTTTTATCCAACCCAATCGAGTCATGGGTCGACATGACCCAACTGATATAAAGTAAATGAACATTTATTAATTATTAATTTTATTTATTTTAAGTTTAATGTCAGTTAATATATAATTAGTATTAATTAGTTTATATATAAGCTTTTAATTAGTATTAAATCACAAAATAAATCCAATCAAACACAATTAAATGAATTGGTTGGTTCAAAAATTGACTCATACTCAATTTGATTCAAGACTGATAAAAAAAAATTATGAATCCATATCCAATTCATTTAATCTTGAAACATTTTGAGTTGGGACGGATCGGGTTGACACATTGGGTTGGGTTGACATAGCGGGTTCGGGTCAAAAAATAGCATCCTAAGCTAACAGTGAGAGGTAGAAAAAGAAAAACAACAAAAATCCATGTCTCACCATTTCTCTTAATTCCCGGTGATTGCATACAAAAATTGAAGTTAGTGACAATATTTCAAGATTATTCTGGCGTTTATCTTTCTACTACTGTTTCTTAGTTACTGCTCCGAGTCCAGTTTTGAAGTCTGTAAAATTGACGTACTCCATATGTGATCCTAATAGAAATATTTTTTTTCTTAAAAGTTGCACAGCAAATTAATCGTCGATGCAAGCTAAGGTTCTCCTGTTATTAAAATTTGAGCTAGCTGGAATAGATTTTAAAATGAGAAGTTTGGACAATCAAAATATATAACAGGACAGAGTAATGGTTGCATGCATGTGGGAAGCATAATGGCTTGCAGGAGACAATGTACGTTTCATATTATTTATCCTCCAAAATACAAATAATAAATCTATCTTAGCCAACATCAAAGAATGGAAACCATATGCACCTAAGTAACCTATGAACATAATATATATATATTATATGCTTTTCAGGGTACATCAATATTATCATTGGCCAGCGTGATCTGGGGCCCAATTTAAAATGGGCTTGGTTTTTGTATTTCTCCCTAGTGTGCAAGACCATATATATATATATATATATATATATATATAGAGTGGAGATACTTGTGAGCTTAAGCTCACGGAGACCTTCCGTGAGGTTAACTCAAAAAACATATTAAATCATCTCGAAATTTTAATTTATTATTCTCATTATTAAATTCTTTATATAAAAAACTTGTGGGATGCAAAAAATTGGAGTGTTTTGAGCTTTTTAAGTCACCGTTTTTAATTTTTTAAAATGATGTTCAAGTATTGAATATATTATTCCCATGAGATTTTCATATAAAGAATTTAATGAGAATGATAAATTAAAATTTCGAAATGATTTGATATATTTTTTGAGTTAAGCTCACGAAAAGCCTCCGTGAGTTTAAGCTCACGGTATCTCCACTATATATATATATATATAGAGAGAGTGGAGATAGCGTGAGCTTAAGCTCACGGAGGCCTTCCGTGAGCTTAACTCAAAAAATATATTAAATCATCTTGAAATTTTAATTTATCATTCTCATTAAATTCTTTATATGAAAATCTCATGGGATGCAAAAATTTGGAGCGTTTTGAGCTTTTTAAGTCACCGTTTTTAATTTTTTAAAATGATATTCAAGTATTGAATATATTATTATTATTTTTAGAGCTGATTTTTAAAAATTAAAAATGATGACTTAAAAAGCTCAAAACGCTCCAAATTTTTGCATCCCATGAGATTTTCATATAAAGAATTTAATGAGAATGATAAATTAAAATTTCGAGATGATTTAATATGTTTTTGAGTTAAGCTCACGGAAGGCCTCCGTGAGCTTAAGCTCACGCTATCTCCACTCTCTCTCTCTCTCTCTCTCTATATATATATATATATATATATATATATATTATATTCCTTCCTGTAAGATAACACACCGTGCTATGTGCGCATGTAATTAATTCCCTTTAATTATTTTTTTTGTTACTGACAATTTCGACCAAGACAAGATCTTTTTACATCAATCATAGAATTCTTACATCTTGCAATTTGTAATTACGTGAACTGTGGATATTAATTAATCGGTTCGAGTTGAATATCAATTTCAATAGCTAGTTATTGTTGATACAAAAATTAATGCACAACAAGTCTATACAGACTTGAGCATGATTTCAATATCTAGTAAGTACTGGCCTACGCAAGGGTCAAAGTCTAGTAAGATGGCACCAACCCATCATTTTTCTTTCCTAAATTGCAATAGTATGTGATCAACTTGTTCAAGTTGAACATGATTTCAATATATATACTTAGTTTTTACTCAACTGTTGCGAACAAACAATTAGTGCCTAAATTCATGCATGTAAAGATCAAGTTGGCTCAAGTAGGTTTAGATGTACACGCATGTAGCTAAGTATAAGCAGCTACTTTTGGATGCGCAATCCTTTATGTAAATGATAATATTGTTTGTGGTCCTTTCTCAAATATTTAAAAAAAAATATTGTTTTCGATGTCTTGCTGTTATTACTCAACTTGTTAGCCTATAGGAAATAAGAAAATATATAGCTAGCTAGCTAGGCTAGGTAGGCTGTTTGTTAGTTGGTCCATCAATTCGAGAGTTTCAAGTACCAGAAATAAACTGGAGGTGGCAAAATAAGCCTACAAAAGAAGACTAATTAGGTTATACAGTACAATAAGCTTCAATGAGTTATTGGTTTATTACAAGAAAACCTGGTAGGTAATCACACTATAAATCTTCTATTAGGTTACAAGAAGACCAGTACTAGCTAGGAGCCTAGGAGCAGTATTAATAATTAATTATATTAAATTAGTATATATTCTTCAAAAGAAACAATATGCCATCTTTTTTATGTCACTGAAATGTCAATAGGTACATAACAGTTAAAGAAGTTTGTTTCAACGATATCGTGTGAATTTAGCTAATAATACGGTTCATTTGCATGGGAACGCATATCTGTCAAATATGCTGCATTATATAGATATATCATACATGTATGTATGTGTGACTTGGCATATATGCAGAATGTGAAACTTGTTACAATGCTGGGGAATGGGGATGGTTATCAACTTATCATGAGTGCCTTAGTTTAGGATTATAATTCTCTGTTGCACAGTACCATGCAGTGTAAGACGTGATCAATTGAATCACTTTAGCATTCAAACCAATATAAATCACATGGTGATCTAACAGATCACATGCCATATAGCAAAGATAAAGATTCCTTAGTTTATATTTGTTGTAGTACAAGAGAAAAAGGCAGAAAAGCAGGGGGAAAGGCTCGGCCCATTTGGCCCTTAAATTAAACTTATATCAGGTAGCAGGATATATCATGGCCAGTTATACATTTCCTTTTGCATCCATTTCTTTTCTCTCTTCTTTTCCGAAGATAAGATTTTCAATATTTATTTTTCTTTTCCTTCCTAAGATAAGTTTTTCAAGGACTATAACAAAACTAAAGCAAGTCAGCCGACCATGCAAGTACGTGATCTAAAATACTGAATTGATCTTTAATTCGTACTTGAAACATATATAGAACAGCTTTATATATATGTGCACTTTTATTTAAATTAAATTTCTGTCAGTAGCTAAATTTTATTTTATCCTCTCCCCTATTAATAACTCGCTGCACCTACATTTATACAGGAAAAAAAATTGTCACTTGCATATTCTGGTATAGGGTTAATCAATTTTTATCCACATAACACTCGATCAACATATATATATATATATATGAGAACAAACATATTTTCTTTTGTGTTTAATTATTCAAGCATTGAAGATTTTTACGTTTTGAATTAAGACTATTGATTATTATATAAAAGAAAATGAGAAAGTACTAATGGTATAAAAAAAATGAAGGGAAGTCATAGCTAGACACATGCTTGCCTTTACTTCTCTCATGCTGATAATAACATCTTAGCCTATCGTACTAGTGATGGTTCTCAATTTTTGCAAGAACTTTGTATTTTTCCTCCATAGATATTTGAATAATATTAAAGCACTAGTGTTCATTGCTATTATTTAGAAGTATGTTCATGCGGAAAAGGTGTTCTTTTATGGAAACATGAAAGTGGATACTGGAAGCTCATAACTTATAGAAAGAAATTGTTGTATTCTTTGTCGATATAATTTTATAAATTTGTGATGTCCAATGAACTCCACGGGGGTCAAAGCTGAACACTGGTGCCTCTCTCGGTGGAATTGAGCGGGCCAAGCAGAACATTGATGCCCCTCTCGAATTTTATCTTAAAAAGCCAACCCATATCCCACTTCTCTTAACTGACTCTCACCACGAGCAAGCATCACTCGTCTTGCTACCTTTCCAATATGGAGCCAGTTAAACAGTAGTCAGCACTAAAGGAAAACATCCAAATAATATACTGGTCTACTGCCCGCAAGCCTTCGTCGGTGTCTTTCATGATTTTTCATAAAATCTTTTACGCACTCGGGGCGCTCGGCCCTTACCGCTTAATCAAAACTTGTGAAGTGAATATCTAGTAATTGGAACTCTTACAATGCTTATGATTAAAAAGTTTAACATCTACTTACTATATTTTCTTTTATGGTAGCATTCTATACTTACTATGTGCACTCTCCATTTTAACCCCCCCCCCCCCCCCCCCCCCCCCCCCCCCCCGGTATTTGAGGTGTTCAGAATCCAAAATCATGTTATTCTCAATGTTTACCAAAGGACGCGTTTATTTTTCTTAAATGAACATAATTTTGAAGAAAAACAAATCTTCTACTGACAATCCTGTACTGATACTGAGCGTATATGAAAAAAAAACATTAAAATAAGCCTATTTGGACCTTTATGGAAATGATCCATTCCTCCATAGTGAACAGGCCGAAACAGTACTGCACAAAATAAGATGGTACCAGCGATTCACTGTTGCTCCTGGCGGCTGGGGTGGGATATGGGTTGGCACTGACACAATATACTGTCTCTCATCTTCTCTATCATCTTGCATTTTGGATGCTTTTGGTTTCAAAAGAAATGTGGCCTACCCACTCCATGAGAAGGGTTGGCGGTTTGCTGTTGCACCAAGACTGGTGCCTTTATATATAAATAATATACTGTCAAGTGTACGCACTGATTTCTTCAAAATTTAAAATCAGAACTCAATGGCAGAAGCTGTGATGTTTGATTTATATCCTCACTGAATTCTAAAGGGGCAGAACAGAGAGATATAATAAATTTGCAAATTTTTGTGATGTTTCTTTGGAAAAGGTAGAGAAATCACCGATCACAGAAAAACTTCCAGCAAAGAACTGAAAGTAACTTTTTTATGATTCTAACTCCCTGTCTGTGACATGGGTGCATTAAATTTTTTCTGTCCGGATCAGGTCCTGCTTTCTATGCTCCTCATCTACCAACATACAATATGCTACACATCTCATAGGCCAATCTCAAAGAATAATTAATCAATAATAAATATGCTTGTTGCTTTCCCCCCAAAATTTGCTGAGGGCTGACCACTGTGACAAAGGAACAGGAAAATCACTATTGTAGATGGCTAGATGCAGTGTTTCTCATCACAATGCTAAGTTAATAAAGTGCCATGTAAAATGTAACTGTAAGACATACCAATATTTCAAAATTCTTTCCTAAATTACAATCCTTCTTTACCTACTGAATTAATCATACAATGCCTTGTGAAATAGCACCAAAATTGGAGAGGCAAAAAAATTTGCCCAATTTCTTAGTACTGAAATTATAAAAAATAAAAAATGGCATATGTTCTTATAAATGCAAATAAATCAGCACTGGTCCTCCAACCAATATGATTTCACAATTATCGTCCAATATCAGTCGCTGAGATATCGATCAAAGGCTCGTAACACTCATCTCTCTTCTCACATCGTGTGTCATCATTTGTGTCAATTTCATTCCCTACTTGCCCTTCCTCTATGTCTTTTATCACAGAGCCAAGAGATGCAAGTAACTGAGCACGATGAGCCTGAGCTATCCAATCCGTACTTCCAACAACATACAACATTAGACCGGCACAGCAAGCTTGAGCTGCCAGTAGGCCCATCCATAAACCACAAAATCCGAAATTCAACTCAAAAGCTAGAACTATTGCCACCGGAAATCCCACAATGTAAAATGCTCCAAGATTGACATGTGCTGCATGTGCAGGTCTAGCACTTCCCCGTAGAACACCACATCCAACGGTCTGAGGACAGTTGCCGAGCTCACATAAGCCGATGATCGGTAATGCAGCTGCCGTCAGCCGTTGAATTTGTGAGTCATTAGTAAAAAACCCAGCCCATATATTTCTCATTGAGAAGGCAAATCCCATGGCACAAAGGCCCATTATTACAGATATAGAAATGGAAACAACAGCAGCTGCTCGGGCGTGAAACGGACGGTTGGCACCCAATTCATTCCCGACCCGAGCCGAGACTCCAAAACCAAGTGAAGAGGGGAATACATATAATAACGAGGTTGTTTGGATCAATACTCCCATAGACGCCACTGCAGATTTTGGGTCAGGTAAGAGCCCACACATAAGGATGATCAGTTCATACCACCACCATTCGAGACAGACAGATACACAGCTGGGGAAGGCAAGACGAGCAAGCGGGGCCCACTCTATTAGAGATTCCTTAGTCGGGCCGAGGCATATTGCAGGATCATCACGTACATAGAGAAGAAGCAATAAGAGGAGGAGTAAATTCGAGGCCGAGGCAGCGGCTGCAACTCCAGTGGGTCCCAACCCAAAATGGTTGACTAATAGAAAATTTGCCAGGAGATGAAAAATGACTGCAAAGGCTGCAGCTAGTGTGAGAGGAAATGTTATACCCTGTGACCTGAGATAGATACGTATTGGATGTATCAGAGAAAAAGAGAACAAGTCTGGCAGGGAAAAAAGAAGGTACTTTTGTGCAAGACGGGTTATCTCTGGATCTTGCCCAAAAAAAATAAGAATGGGACACATATTGAGCCATAGTACGGTAATTGGCAGAGATGAACAGAGAAGAAAGAGCACTGATCGGTGAAGTGTGAGAGATAACAATTTCGGATTGTTCGCACCAAATGATTGTGAACAGAGAGGCTCCATACCAAGAGAGAGACCACTCAAAACCGAGTATCCAGTAATGTTAGCAAAGGCTATTGCTAATGAGCCGGCAGCCAAGGCAAGGTCACCGAGGGAGCCGAGAAATAGCATTGAGATGGCAGAACGGGAGTAGAATAACAAAGCAGTTAATGCGATGGGGAATGAGAGACCAAACACTGAAATGGCTTCACGGGACAAATCAGAAACGTTGAAGAGTTGTTGTTTGATTGGCGAATTGTTGGCATAGGGTTTGCTCGGGACAATGAAATACATGTCCTGGGACTGAATTTGAGGTTTTGTTTGGTTTTGTTGATTTTGCAGCGACGAGCTGGGGTGAGCCATGGTTGGTACACATGTTGAGGTGCTGGTACACATGCTGTGGTTGTAAGAATCAGAGTATACTCTGGTTTTTGTTCTCTGTTCTGGAGATAAGAGGTCTTTGCTATCTATTGTGTTAGTGAGAGAATGGGAGAAAAGGGGAGAGAGAGGGAGGGACAAGGGGGGAGGGGGCAGAAAGGGTTACTAGAAAAGCAGGAGAGTTGGAGGATGGAGGAGGATGGCGCAATTAATATAGGCGTTTTCTCTTGAGCTTGTTTTTTTATTGCACCACATATTTGGTACCCATTAATTCTCCATAATAAAATACTAATATTGTTATGTATATTGCTATGATGATGATTTTTAAAAAATATAAAATTTAGATTTTTTGAAAAAACTAAGAAAATAAAGAATAAAGATAATTTAACAATTAATGTAAATTTCAATATAAATATGAAATTAATGTAAAATAAATGCATAATTTGAAAAGAAAGTTAGCATTCAAAATTTAAGAAAAGTTGATATTCATAATTGAAAAAATTTTAAGAAAAAAATAAATTAGAGTAATTATACTCCTTTATTTTGTAGCATTTCGTATAATAATTATAATTGAGAGAAAATTATAACTTCAACATAAATGAACATACAAATAGTAACATTATTTGAAAAATAACTCAATCTTATGATTGATATTAGATCTAAAAATTCAATAAAAAAATTGAAATATATAATAAACAGCAGCGGTTTTTTTAAATAAGGTTTACCGGTAGTCTTAATATATTTTTTTATTATTTAAAAAATTTTAGTATTTGAATCTAGAGAAGATATTTCTCCCCGAGCCTCTGTCTCCAAGAAATTCCTATATCTATATAAAAGAAAAACATAAAGAAGCTTGATAGTACAGCTGAGCACTCATACTCTCAAGTGGTAAGAACATGTTAAAAGAAAGAAATATCATTCACAATTATACGACCAAATATATCAATAGGATTGATATGATTTTATTACAATTTGGAAAAAACAAATGATTTTATTATCAATGGACTAGTATCTGAAGATGTGATATCACCCGACTAGAGATCAGGCTCCAACAGTACCTACATAGTAAGTGTTACCAATTTGCATACTCCATATATGTATATGCATCGTTTCAAGGCCTCAAACATTCTTAAACAGTATAAATGATCCAGAATATACTGTTAATTGCATTGTTGAAGAACTTTACTTTCTCATGCAAATCTGACAACGAAATAAAAAATGAAACACCTATACTTTTAACTCCAACAAAATCATTCCTGTCCTCATGAAACCTTGTTAGTCGAGACCATGGTTACTGAATGAAATAATTTTCCTTAATTCATCATTCCACAAAATAGAAAATTCTGGTTTAGACATTTTAGCAAACACCTTATGAGCATTAACTATTTCAAGTGTAGCAGTAGATCGAACATCAACTATTCAACTGGAATTTACATTCAGAAGAAAGACAAGAAATTCACACATCGAACCTTCAATTGAGAATTCAAAACCAGCGAAGATTCAACTTAACTGGATTCTCTTGATTGCTTATTCTTAAAGCTCAGGTTCGAGGTAGTTGCCCATGCTCGTTGAGATGATCTTACATATTAAAGGAGAACTTTAATTTCTCCAATGTCTCTAATTAGATTTTTCAATCTCCTGAGAAAAGCCAAGGTAGAGATCAGAATAAGACGAATCAAAGAGCAGCAGTTAACCCAAACTGACTTTTTATCGATTCTAATAACACTGCGTTAAATTGATATGTTAAGTATTATCAATTGGAAGTTGGAAACAATGAATACACGACCTTAATTACTATAGCAGCATTTCCCATGTCCTGACATTTACATATCATCCAAAATTACATGGAACACTAGTGGTGGTGGTACAAAGAATATCATTTCCCCCTCCCCTCAGTTGGAATGTTGGAAATAGCATGGCAAAATAAATGAATAATAATTGCCTTAAACACATTCCATGCATACTTTTGTCGTCTTCTGCATGGGACCGATTTTGTCATGCATTTTCTGACGAAATTATGTCATATTATCCGCTTTATCATCTCAAGTCTTTAACAGAAATGCACAATCCACTTTCTTCATAGATGTTCCAATCAAAAGACTAAAAAATTAAAAGGTACATTTCTGGTAACTTAAATACCATATTTCGAGGATAATTTCGAAAATTGCTAAATAATTGATCAAAACATGCCTAAAAAATGTCATTTGGACTATTCAAAATTATTCTTCTTCTTTTCCCTAAATTCCGTAATATTTTTTCTTAATATTTCAATTAGATACTTGATAAAAAAATACATAAATGCATTAGTTCTTTCTACTTATACTAAATACAAATCATGAGTATACAACAATAAATTCAGTAAATAACATAAACCAAACATATATGGTACTTGCAATTATTGGAGGGCATGAGAAAACACCAGTTCCTCGCAACTGGAGAGAGAGACTATTTTTAATCGGATGCCATATATGAAACACATGGAATCCTGTCTTTGGATGTAACGTGAATATTTATCACGGTGATTCATCGTGCGTCTTGTAGCAGAAAAATATTGGAAAACGACATAAAATGAGATTTGATGATAATTGCCTGGGAAGTACGTATGAGCCAAATGAATAAGAAGACATAAATATTTTCTTTTTTCCAATTATATCACATTGCATTTAATATAAAATTAATTCTACTGTACATTGAAATTTGTGTACATCTTTTCAAAATATATTATTAAAATTAAAAATTCAAAATCATACATTTATTTCTAATATTTTAGATGCAATGTGTATTATATTTTGGCCAATTTGAAAAGATTTTGTCTTTCATCATACAATTTAAAATTTTAATTGTGGAGTTTTAATGACTTTGTGATGGATGACTAGTAAACTCTTAAGTTGTTTCAAATTTGATATACATTTTATCTAAATCATTAAAAATATATCTATAATTTAGATTTTTTAATTTAAATAATATTTTCAAAAAGATGTAGTATAAACATTAAGTGTATCATAAAAGTTAAATGTACAATAGAATTACTCTTAATATAAAAGATGATGCTAATTTATAATACATTCGTAACGTATTTTTTAATAAAAAAATAATTCTTAATATATAAAGAGGGTTAAACTTTCAAGCTTTTCAAGTATAAAACATCATTTTTTTCACCATTGATTTTGTGTAAAACTTTCCATCTTCTTTAATCCAAGGGTTCATATAAAATAATTTATCTCTCCTCATTTAAAATATGTGTGTAATTTACTTAAGGTGAAACTTGACTCTTAAAATGATTCAACTTTTTTTGTATGATCATTTATAGATTATTTTATATTTAATTATATTATTTATTATAATAATAATTATTATTGTAATTATCATTATTACTTAGTATTTAAAAATATTATGTTTAAAATTTTATATTATTAATAATTTATTTGAGAACTATATTATCAAGACGAAAAACTCGAGTTACAGCTCTAATAAAGAGAAATACTAATGCCATATCATCTCTGTAGCAAATCTCAAATAAGATTAAGGTTGTCTGAATAACTTGTAGTCTGTGGATCACTCATAATTTGCTCATGACTGACTTAAATTTGATTTATTTGTTAAATTTGTTAAGTTAATAAGTCGAGTTTAAATTATGCATGATTTAGCTCGCTAAGCTTGTTTGAATAAAAACTTTTATGGATATTGAGAGATAGAGAGGGGGTTTGAAGCCGCCTTTCCCTCACAATTGCATACAAGGTTATAATTGTAAAAATTGATACCCAAGAGCTCCGTTAATGTTCCTTAAGTATACGTCTACAAACTCTTTAATTGAATCATTTTAGCAATATTGAATTTAATTGCCCTCATTTTAGTTTACGCAGACTCTAACATGATGATGAGTGCCACTTTTATGAAGACAGATACATAATTTTACAAAGGAAAACGTTATGATGATAACAAAATCGATATAGTCGATACAGACTTTATTATTCACATTAAATGAGTAAGTATTCAATTTAAAAACTTTATTATTTAATTTTTTATAATATTATCATTATTCAAGTTAAATGAGTTAGTATGCAAATTAATATTATTTATTAAAAAATAGAACTGTAGTATAAAATAAGTTAAATAATAAAGTTATTAACTTAAATACTAATTCATTTGATGTTAATATATACTAGAATCCTTATAATCAACTTTGATATCGATTATGGTATCTATATATGAGCTCCCTTTTAGAAAATGCATGTAAAAAGAGATCGGTCTTTGGGACTAAATAGGGAGCCCCTGTGTATATATTTTATTTGTTACATAACTTCCTAATCTCCTTTAATTTGGATCCGCTGAGAATTCAAAATGAAAAGATGATTTCGATAAAATGAGGAATAGAGGGTGTCTAAGTTATTCTCAACTAAGGACATTCTCTTAAGTGATTAATTAATATTTGTGTTTCAATGTTTAGCATCAAATGTCATACATAAATTATATAATATCACATGCATTTCAAATTTATGTTTTTAAGCCTGATCCGTAAAATATTATTAAATTTCCCCCCCCCCCCCAAAAAAAAAAGGTTTGATAATTAATATCTATCTTCTGAAGATGGACTCACTCAGTCACTATTAAAGCTTTACCTTTACATATATTATGTCAATCACGCCAATTGACAATTGGTGGTGTCGTTGTTTTTCTTTTGTGATCATTTTAACCTTATGCACCAGGAGTTGAGCCAAATGGTCCAAATATATACAATTTTACATGTGATCTCAATAATTGCCGTAAATATATTCGAATATGCTAATGCAAACCATACGCATATATTTCGATTTAGAATCCTAGAAACTCTATGTATTAAATCTAATAGAATTTAATTTTATTACTTTTACAGTTTTTTATATTTAGATTTTTTAAGAACTCTAAAATAATAATAAAATAATGTTGAAAGCTTGTACATGAAAATAGATCATCTTCAAAAATATATCTAAAAGTATAAAAGTTATATTCTACAATATAAATAACTTATTGATGAACAGCATAAATCAACTGCACATGACAAAACATATATTATGTACATATGCATATGACAGTCTAAAATGTAATGAGTTGCATAAGTTCCCTCATGTGTTGCTCCATATTTCATTTTTGGCTGTCCAATGACTCATGTCAACATTTTTAAATAGTTAAGAAAACTAAATTTTACTATCTTTGTACATAGAAAGAAAATCAATTGATCCAAGAATTTTAAATCGTCCAATAAAAATAATTTTCTCCTTATCTGAAAAATAGCAAAAATATTTAAAGAAATGTCAATTCTTTTTTTTACATGATTTTATTACGGAAATTATGTTGCGAGGTTCAGAAAAGTCAACCTTAGCTTGAAATTTGTAAGTTGGAGTCCTTACACTGAGGTTCCTATCTGGTTGTATTTTAGTCTTCATGTGTGTATTCAAGTGTTGAAATGCTTCAGCCAAATTATCTAGCTAGATGAAGAAATTCTTGAAGGAAAAAAACACTTATCCTATCAAATCGTTAACCTAGTAGGAGAATGCATGCTATTATGTGCTCGAGATAAAATGCCCAAAATGGCATTGGACCAGGACCCAGCCCCCAGTATGCAAGTAATACTACTGTGCATTACTTTAAAAACGACCATGGACCAACTGTATAGCTACTACAATTAGGTGAGTCCCCATTTCCTTTTAGGTGGTACCAGCACTGCACACTGTGTGCATGTGGTTCATTGACAGATTCCAGAAATACCAAAGCTACAAAAATAGCTGCTTAAATTAAAAGATGTGCATTTGAATCTTAAATGGAGGTGTACTCTGTTCATGTGGCGGGTCATATACGTACTCGATAAAGATGATTGTGACTAGGCGGAGTAGGATTTAAGTATGGAGTGGGATCCATTGACAATGAGTTATTTTGACAACTTTGATAATGAATCTCTAAATAAATATAAATAAAATCTTACAAAATAAAAACAGTTTATAGATATATTCTTCTACTTTTAGATTGATGGTCATTCAAATTTCATGTAATTTTATTATCGTTTGATGGTCCATCAAAGACCGTTAAATTAGAAGCGTTGCAAATTGCATAAAAATTTGATGGTATTTGATGAACTATCAAACGATAATAAAATTATATGAAATTTTAATTTCCATCAATCTAAAGGTAGAAGAACACATCTATAAATATTTTTCCATTTTTAAGATTTTTTGTATTTATTTAGAGATCCATTATCAAGTTGTCAAAATAATCCATTATCAACCGATCCCTTCTCTTATGTATGAGGAGTCGGATTGGTGAGATTCAAAGTATTAAATTATTAAAATAAATTATAGGAGGGTAATGGATAATTTTTATATAAATATAATTAATTTTTATAATATTTTCTCACATTTATGTAAATCATGATGGTCAAGCCTCCTCGTCCTTTTGTTTCTGCCCCTGGATTATAGTTTTGGACAACAATAAGTCTAATTATATAGCCTTGTAACCCCTATTATTGTTGGAAATAATCAAAAAAAGAGAATTCACAATTATCAACGGAAATATTTTTCTTTTAATCTTGTGTCTCTAATCATATCTAGCGTGTCTAAACCTTTACGTAGCGTTTCTTCCACCATAAGCCTCTGAAAATCGCTTGATAAGAGATAGACCACAGCTCGAGACCAAGCCTATCCTACTTCTCTACAACCTAGATATCATGACCTCTTCGATTTTTGTACCGAGATCACTCGCTCTCACTCCCGCCATAGAGGAACCGAGTTATCTCTCTCTTGAATGGTGTCTCTATTTTTCTCTCTAAATGTCTAACAAGTTTTCTTTTTTTGTTCTGTACTATCTTATTCAGATACACAAGTATAATAGAAATAGAGAGATATGCACCTCTTCATGCACACATCTACATATATAGCTCAAATTCAATAATCTCCCTTTTTAAGATTATTGATAAGAATCAATAGTCTTCATACCAGCAAATAGGTCATGCGACCAGCAATATACCTGCAATTCGAAAGCTTATAGATCAAACTTATTTCAACCTAGCATAGAGACATTCTCCTTAAAATAAAACAATAATAATATATGCATCTCATACCCTAGGCTCATATTATTGCAAATATTTTTGTTCCCTCGAGAAATATGTCTCCTCCCTCTTGACATCATATGTATTCTCAATCTATATCCACATGACATAATTGACGGATTCGTGAATACAAATAAGTCAGGATGCAAATCAATCAACCTTCTCTTTTGTCTTCATATCATTTGAATCATGATCATATGCTTTCCCCGCAATGCTCTTGTAGATTGAATCATTCATGGTCATAGGTAGCATACCAAAGTAGCAACATTGATCCATTTCTCATGACATAATCAAAGGTCCATAAGAGTACATAATTATGAACTTACACAATAAGGAGATGAGGATATCTGACACTTAGGTCAATCGACTTATTTTCTTATGTCGCCTAAATACATGCGGTATGAAATACATTCTACGATGAATAATCTGCCATATAACATATGTATGTCTATAAAAATAAATACCGTACAAGTCAAGATCTAGTCACAAACTAAGCGCTTGTGGTGCATGCTGCTTCTAATGTACTAATTTAGGTGTCCTCACATGCTCGCTTCCCAAACGTCATGGATAACTTCAATCTTGACTCTCTATGTACTTCATGAATTATGGGGTACAATTCATGTTGACCATCAATGACAGTCTCATCGCAACTCAATATGAGATGACATTAAATATTAAACTTAGTAAACTTTTAAAGCGTCGCTAGTTTAATTAAGTCTCATCTCTGCTCACTTCTAAAGTGTCAAAGGTGATTGCCCATGTGAGCGATCTAATCTCAGTCTATTGACATACTTCCATAAATACTAATATTTATTTGAACAACAATAAATTAAATTTTATTATAAGATTTAAGTACACATATCTATGAGGATAATTATCAAGTATAAATACTGACTAGCAATTTTACCATATTAAATCACTCAAAATCCATTAATTCCTCAATAGGAACATACTTGACCTAATATCAACTCCCTCAGTGCTATCATGTCTCTAATCTAATATTTGAATGTATTTTATTTTATCCATCTCACGGTATATTTCTCAAATCACACTGTTATAATGAGTTATTATTACCAACTCTCTTTGAGCTATAATAACCTCTAATCATATATAAGGAACATCTCATCAAATTTTATATAACATAATCACATATTATGTCATATGCCCAATTATTCCAATCTAATAATATGTTATATGTGCTCCATCTCCAAATTGAGAGAGTGTCTCATTTACTTAAATCTTCAAAAATGAGAGGGTAAATCTTATGTTCCTTGCTTAATCAAGAAATAAAACAGTTATTAAGTAAAAAATATAACCTTAATGTAAAACTTACATCACACAGATTGTCTTATAATAACACAACCACACTCAAGTATTTGTCTTGATAACATAGCATGTATCTTATCGTACCATTCAGATATTATAAACTCATATTATATATAAAATATAACTTGGATTGGCATAAATAAATTGTTCAACTCATATAAAGACAAGCACATTTAGCACTTTCAATAATTTTACTACAATCCTAATTAATATAAATAAAATATTATTTCAGCTACAGAATCAAATGAATGACTATGTCCCTAATCAAATCCCGTAAATAAAATAATATCATACCCACTTAATTCAATTGAAATAAAAAATCAGAATAAGAATTACACTCATTAGTTTACCAATTCATATTCACCCCATAAGTACATATAATTTAAATTAAGTGACATCTACACACAATTGTGCCATCAATTTTCTCATAGTAGCACCAAATTGCGCTATAGAACCGCATGAGACAACATCACATATGTTGTCAATCAACTATACTTGGTTTGGTTATCGTCAAAGTTAATATAGTAAAAAATATTTAAGTTATTAATCAGATAATCATTACACTATATTGACTTATTAACACATAATTTATGGTTCATTTATGTCTCAAAATTCTATAAAAAATTATGATTATCTCAATTCTATTAAAATTTCAGAACTGATAATAGTTAGCTCATCAGTCGACAATTTAATTTGGAAAACTCATATCTCCATCATTTTTTTTATCAAATAATATGGTTCAAACCTCATTAAAAAGCTCTTTGACAGATCTTTCTAACCATAAAAACCATAATTTTTATTAAGTATAAAAAAATGAGAAATTTTCTATAAATTTGGAAGATCAAACACCATGTTCTGACAACCTATCATAATCATCTTTCTTGCTACCCTCATAACTTTTATTCGTAAATTCATAATTTGTGTTCTTAGACTTTCTAGAAATCTCTTAAGGTGAACTATAATCCATCAAAATTTCATATAATTTTGAATTACCAATTATGAGAAAATTAATTCGTACTACAGAAAGATCATTGGTTTCATAACTCTGACAGACTGATAACTTCTAATTGCGACTGTCATAACTTTCTCTCTATTAATCCAATAGATAATTTCATTTATTTTCTGGAAAGATTACTGAGAGATCTACAATAGTTGTGAGAACATCAAGTCATTGGATAATATAAAAGTATGAAAAATACATCACAACATCAGACAGTAAAAAAATATGTGTATTTTGAACACCAGACACAATTTTCATGAATTCTTTCAAATAATTATGAAATTGAGAACACAAATTACACAAAAAACAATCAGAGATCACAATTAAGGCTTAGGTATCAATTTCAAACGAAAAGGAGCACTCATGACTCTGATTGCGCTGTTGAAAATAATGGAGAAAAGAGAATTTAGAATTACCAACGGAAGTGTTTCTCCTTTTGATCTTGCATCTCCAATCATGTCTAGCGTGCCTAAGCCTTTGTGTTGTGCCTCCAGCACCGTAAGCTTTCGAGAATCACTTGGCTAGAGATAGACCATAGCTGAGACCGAGCTTTTCCCACTGCTCCACAATCTAGATGTCACGACCTCTTCGATTCTCGCACCGAGATCACTCATTCTCACTCCCGTCATGAAGGAACCGAGTTATTTTTTTCTTGAATGTTGTCTCTCTTTCTCTCTCTAAGTGTCTAAGACACTTTCTCTTTTTTTTTGTACTGTCTTATTCAGATACACAAGTATAACAAAAATAGAGAAATTAGATTGAATAAGTGCATATGTACCTATTTAGACACACATCTGCATATATGGCCCAATTTCAATAGTTATATATGATATTTTTGTAGATGTGACAATCGGGTGAGTCAGATAGGATTTGGATTTGGACTAATTTGATCAAATTAGTTTGACTTTCTAAAAGAAATCATATCGGATTGGATTAATTATTATGTTATTTTTTTAAAATTTAAAATTAATTTCGATTGAATTACAGATCAATTTATCTCAGATCAGATAAGATCCGGTCGAATTTAGATTGAGTCTGATCAGAGATCGAATCAAACGGTTTCAGATTGAATCTGATTTGAGTTCGGATGATCAAGTCGAGCGTGTTTCTTTGAGCCGGGTCAGATTTTCCGACGTCTAAACTATTCTTTTGGTATGGAGACGCACGAACGACATTTCAATGTCCATTTAAAATTCAGTCTCTTTCTATTGATTAAACACAGTAAAGCACTTGTTAAAGCATTTTTTCTGGAAAGTTTTCGGGTCAAAATACAAAGAAGAGCGAGGAAATAGATTTTTAAGATTTGAAAAAAAAAGTGTGAAATTATGTATAAAATATTGAAATGTAGATATTAAGTGATAACAATTTTAGGGACGAGAGTTCTTAAATGAAGGAACCAATATCATATTAAAAATTTTTAAATCAATATGAATGTAATATGATTTTCTTCAAAAAAATATTTGTATAGCATCAAAATTACCATATATACGTCTACAATTGTGAAAAAATGAAGGACATTATATCCCATATCTTACAGAAATCTACCTATCTTAAAATGTCAAAGATGTTATCTTTGTCTAAATGCAGCCAAAAGTGATTCGTTGATTGAGTAGTCAAGATATTGCGGCAAGCTTTGACAAGATGTCTTTTTTGGTTTTCACTTCCTCTTTCCTATATATATTAATAATTCTTGTCTTAAATAAAATATCGAATATTGAAGGTGTAATCTTTTTTACATTGGAACTCTATTTTCATCTTTTTGTTACTAGAATTCTAGTTTCTACTTCAAGCCGACAGTACTTTGATGCGTAGAGTAAAACATATAATTTGTAAAAATAAAATTCCTAGTTCGCTACTTTTTTAATAAAAAAATAATCTCAAATCAATTTTCAAAATAACTAATAGTAATTCTTTAAGTTTTCTTTTTCGGATGTGTACATTTCATAAATCCAAACTACAAAAAAAAAAATGTAGTTTTAAAAATCAATATATAAATTGACTAATTCGACTCTAATCTGACTCAATTTATTTCTAAAAAACTGATTCGATCCGACATATTTGAATCCGAACCAAACCCGCACGCCCGATTGTCACCTTTATATTCTCTAATTATATGTAACGAGGTAATTCTTGCATGAGTTATTACACGATGGATGTTACACTAAACTTGAATGGCTCTTAAATTCGAAATTTGACGCCCTTTTGGTTTGGAATGATAAGGGAAATAGACCCGCCAGCTTCCCTTCACATGAGTTGAGCACCTACTGTTATTCTTTTCAACTCTGTTTACTCACTCTCTTCTCTTTTCTCTTCATCCGTCTCCTCAATCCTCCCCAACATTATCTACAAGCATCATGTGTGCTGGGGTCCTTGCAAATTAGCTGTTGATTGCTTGCATATAAGCATTTAAGTTTGAGAGATTATAGTGTTTGTTCGGTGTTTGGAACTTAATTTGACAAGCTATCAACCAGATCGATTGGTAGGTACATTGGTGTGTAGACAACCAACCACAGCGTTCAATATTTCTGGGCTCCGCTAATCAAAGTACAGGGCAAGTGAACAAGATGTAGCATCCATGTATCGCATGGATTGAAGTGACTTGCAAAGGTTGAAGGATAAATTCCTTTCGCAAAAATATCTATTAACTTAATGTACTAAAGCGGAATCTTAAAACTAATTCTAACATGAAATGACTAATATTTAATCATTTATTAACTTCATATCCATCTTTGCCCCCAAAAGGGTAGTTTTTGTTGGTTGTAGTAAACTCCAAATTTCAATTTCGGAGAGCCAAGATTTTGGGAACTGACCTTGACAACTCTTGACTCGAAGAAGTAACAGCAAGCACAAGATAAGCAAATAGCTCGAGATGAATCCAAGTCCCGATGATGACAAACATTCTGACATTCATCACATGTGTTAGAGAAAGCCCAAAAGTAACATAAATTGACTGAATTGTGACTGACATTTAATATCATGTATCTAGGAATATGTTAATAATCAACGAATAAAACTTACAAGTTGCTCCGTTAATTTTTGTGTGGAAACGAGCGCAGCAGTATCATTGGTTGTGCGGAAGCGAGCGCAACAATATCACTGGTTCTGTAAAAAATCACGAGACGAAGCTGAAAGCCTTATATTTTTCACGATCTAAATCCTTCAAGTCTGAACAATGTATCATTTCTCTTTTTCTCTCTCTCTTTGGTAATTGTGACGGACTCTTTTTCTTTTCTGATAAGTGAGAGAGAGAAAAAGTAGACTGGTGTATATTTATAAACTAACGCATCTACTCAATACACCCCTTCAGTGCATCCCTCCAGTGCATTTATTCAATGCACCCCTCTAGTGCATATTTCTATCTTATAAGGGTTGGGTTTGGATTCAGATTTTTCATAATAGACGTACTATTTATTAAATCTAACATCTCCCACTCGCACAAAATGGGAGACCCGATATAAACTAAGAGAATGCAATTTCTTATCTCTGTTAAAATTTCATATAAGAAAATAGGTCGTGGCCAGTATATTTTAATTTGAGAGCATATATTGTTATCCAACTTTTAGGTATGTATAACAACATCTATGTAGAATAAATATGTAGTACCCCAAATCAACTAATTATATTTTAATTATAATAGAATCTCTTTTATTTATTGATACAATCATACTTATATATTCATAATCATGCACATAAATATAATTGGTGCACCAATGAATATAATCAAATATGACACTATAATGATCTTTTTATTTTATCTAAAATCTCTTCATTTCAAAATAATTATTATTCAGATATGTTTCATTAGGCCGCATCAATCATGATCATTTATAACATTTCAAAATAACTAATTGAAAAAAACTTTAAGTATTTAGTAAAAAATCGAAGAGTACCATGAGATCATAGATCATTTTGATCTCATGGGTCTCACACAACAAAAAAATCAGAGATCATATTTTCTGTTACCATATTGGTCAATTGCACATATAGTATGAAACATATGCTACAGTATTATTCTCCATTTTTTTATGGAGCGTATGTCTAAACTAAAATCTAATACCATACAATTGATAGTTTAGATATATAAAATATCTAACTTGAGTCCACAACTCTACTTACTATATAAATATAATAACAAAACTCTCACTTGGAATAAGACAGTTAAGATAAATAGTAGGTATTTCACCTTCGATCATAATTGTAATATTCATGTGATCTCATCTTGATTCTCTATCAAAGTAATATTATTTTAAGCACTTGCTCTCCCATTTTGTATCATATTCAGTTTAAAACTAATCTCATTTCTATGTACTATAAAGACATAGAAGCGATAACCTGTGTGAGAAGACCAATCAACTGTCTCACATACCTTTCATTTTATATCTCATATGTTATGCTAAATATATAAGTATTAAATAATTTATAACAATCATCACATAAATGAATTAAGAAAATAGCATCCATCACATTTATCCCACAAATATAAATATACATAATATATTATTTAATAAAATATAAAACTGTAATCTACGTAACCCTAGAGATTTTACATGACCAACAAACACATCCCTAGATATTACCTTTGTAAAATGATCTGTCATCATTTTGTGTGTAGATATGTACTACATGCAAACTGATGTCCGATTTTTTTTACTGCTTTCTAATGGGACTGTTCTGGATTAGCTTGATATCTACTCATCATCCTAACAGCGAAACTGATATCTGATCTAGTGCACATTATAGCATACATGAGACTGCCAACAACACTTGAGTAAGAAACTTTTTCCATTTGTACTTTTTCATCTTGAGTCTTTGGACACATTCTTAAACTAAGATCTTCACCTTTTACTATAGGAGTATCAATGAATTTATAGTCTTGCATATGAAACTTTTCAAGTATTTTTCTGATGTAATGATCTTGCGATAGAATTTTTTCAAGTACTTTTCTAATATAATGCTCTTGCGATAGAGCTAACATCTTCTTGGGACGATCTCTTTTAATCTTCACTCCAAGAATATATGCTGCTTCACCTATATCTTTCATATAAAAATTAAAGGATAATCATTCTTTGATAGTTTGCACATACTTATTATTATTACTAGCTAACAGTATGTCATCCATATAAAGTGATAATATCTCAAATTTATCTTTGAATCTCTTAACATACACACAGTGGTCTTCATCAATCATTTTAAAATCAATTAATATGATTGCTTGATGAAACCGAATGTATCAATGTCTGAAAGATTATTTGAGACCATAAATAGATCTCAATAATTTATACATTTTGTGCTCTTGACCTTCAACAATAAAACTGATAAGTTATTTCATATGTATCTCTTCTTCCATATTGCCATTTAGAAATACAGTTTTGACATTCATTTGATGCAACTCCAAATCTAAACTGGCAACAATAGTTAGTATCAATCGTATAGAAGTAATCTCACAACAGGAGAGAAAGTCTCTTCATAGTCTATCCCTTCTTATTGTGTATACCCCTTAGCAACAAAACGTGTCTTATACATGTCAATCGAGCCGTCATCTAGATGCTTAATCTTGAGAACCCATTTGTTCCTAATTGCCTTACGTCTTTCTAGGAGATCAACTAATTCTCAAACATTATTTGATCTCATTGACTTTATTTCTTCTTCCATTACTTTTATCTATTTCTCTTTAACGGGACAAGTAAGAGCCTCTCAAATATTTTTTTTGCTCTTCTTCATCTTGCATGATAATCATGTAAGATTTATTTTCAATTGAAAAATAATGTTTAGGAACTCTAACATGATTACTATGCCTAATTTGTGATTGTGCTGAGCTTAGTTCGGCATCATCTACTATTTTTTTCTCACCTCGATGAGATATTATTGGAGGTTCAGGAATATGCACTAAATGATTTATAACAATCAAATCATTTTGTTCATCTACTTCATATAGAGAAAAGTCCTAAACTATCTTATTCTTTCTTGGAAATTCATTTTCTATGAAAATGATATCTCGTGACTCAAATTCAGTTACACTCCCACTTGATTGTTCACCAATAAACACATAGCCTTTGGAATATTTAGAGTATCGTATAAATATACTCTTTTTATCACATGGGCATAATTTACCATGTTGATGAGACATATAATGAACAAAAGCAGCGCATCCCCATGGTCTCAGATTACTAAGATCTGATTTTTTATTATTATAAAGTTCGTAAGGAGTAGAAGAAATAAATTTAGAGGGTACACGATTTAGAATATAGACAGCGATCAATAATACATCACCCTAAAAAGTGATTGATAGATTTGCTTGAACCATCATTGACCTAATCATTTTCAAAAGAGTTCAATTTCTCCATTTACTACTTCATTTTATTATGGAGTATATGGTATAGTTAATTGCCTAAATATTCTTTTTTCTTCGCACATTTATTTAAATTCATCAGATAAATATTCACAATCGTGATTCGTAAGGCCTTAACCTTTCCATCTAATTGATTTTCAACCAAGATAATAAACTTGTTAAACTATAAAAAAAGTTCAAATTTATGAGATATTAAATAGACATGACCGTATCACGTATAATCATCAATGAAGTTGACAAAATATTTTTCTTCATATCATATCCTCATATTTATTGGTCCACAAATGACTTAATGAATTAATTAGAATGAAAATTCAGATATGGTTCTTGTTTTGAATGGTTTTCTTATCATTTTTTCTTTTAAATAATTTTCACATGTTGATAGACTAATCCATTCAAAATGGCCTAATAAGACTTTCTTGGCTAGTCTATCCATCATTTGTTGTCCAATATGATCTAATCTTATATGTCATGCATTCACATCAATATTATCATTAGTATATATAAAATAATAAAACTATTCGATACATATCTATAACCATAACATACATCATCCAGATATAACTTAATACTAGTACTATACATATTCAAAGTAAATCCAAATCTAAGAATAACAACAAAAAATACAATATTTCATCGAATTTCAGATGCAAAAAGAACATGTAAGAGAAAGGTTCGACCATCACGCATATCCAACTTGCATGTGCCTATATCCTTGACCGGTACACGAGAGTTATGTCCTACATAAACTCATCTTGATCCTTGAGAAATTCGACGAAAATCCACAAATAAGTCATGATTTTTTACTACATGATTTGTTATCCCTGAGTCTATAGTCCACAAAGGATAAGAATCACCATAAAAATAGAACTGAAAATATATGAAAATGTGAAACTTTTTCTATAATTTATACTTTGCGGGGCTCATTGCATTCACGAGCATATTGACCCTTCTTCTCACAATTGAAATACTTGATTTTGTTATGCTTCCCTTGTCACAATATTGTCCCTTATACTTTTTCTCTTGCTTGCCCTTCTCCTTGCCATCATCTGACTTACGTTTTTGGCCTTGTCCTCCATGAGAACTTAAATCGGCCAAATGCACAGTAGTTTCAGTTTCCTGAGGTTTTGATGTCTCAATATAATTTTTCTCAAGTTTCAAATGCCTGACAGTATCGTTGAGAGTTTTAATACCCTTGTTGTTGTGAGTTAGATTCACCTTCATATGTTCTCATGTACGAGAAAGTGAACGAATCACTGCTTGAACCTGTTGTTCATTAGTCAAAATATGGCCAGCATCCTTCAACTCACTAATCATATTTGACATCTCCCTGAGATGTTGACGCATGCTGTGATTAGGACGCTTCTTGTAGGTGTCAAACTTGATGGTGAGTTGTCTCAGTTTGGTAACAGAAGTTCCACCAAACTTCTACTTCAAAACAAGCCACATCTCTTTGACAACCTCATATTGCCTAAACTCACGCATCACATCATTTTTCATAGTGCTTAACAACGTAATGCGAGCAATGGAGCTCAACAACATATAATTTTGTAACAAACTCAAAATAATTTAATAAAAATAATATTTATAGATTAAAATTGAAAGATCACCAAGTTTCACAATCATCTTTTAATTCTATAAATTTTATTCATCTATTTAAATAATTGATTCACTTGTGATGTTTATTATTTTTTCTCTCTCATCTATCACATGTGTTTTTCTGTGAAACCCATGTAATGTTTATCAATTTTTCTCATATGACTTTATTTTTCGAGGTTTTTTTCTCTCTCCTACTATTTTTTACTAAATAACTGAGTCACATATCTAAATACCTAAATCATATATTTAAATACCTAAGTTATATATCTAAATATCTGAGTCTCATATCTAAATGTCTGAGTCTTATATCTAAATGCTTAAATCACATATCTAAATATTTGAGTCACATATCTAAATACCTGACTCATTTATATAAATATCTATCTCATTTATATAAATACCTGATTATTAATCTGACTCAGTTATGTAGATGAACGTATATTTTTATCAAAAATGAAAAATTAGTTACAATGGATATATCTTTTTTGTCAAAAATAGAAAATTAAGTAGGAGAATTTGCTCTGGAGGATTGTTAGTCGATCCCTTTAAGAGAGGAGGTTCTCATGCATCAATTTACGCAATGTCATAAATTCAATTTTTCATTTAAATTTTAAAATTTGATATTCAAATTTAAAATTAAAAACCTTAATTTTAAATATAAAATGAAAAATAAAAAATTATTTGTGGTATTTATGGCATAGAAAGTTAGTGACACTAGAACTCTCCTCTTAAAAAAATAGTTAGTTGTTTTTGTATAGGAGTTTTTTCCTTGGTGAGGTTAAATGATTCATAATTTCACAATCAACTTTAAAATTAGAGTTAGTCTATGATGTTATGTACAATACATAATTATTTTTCATTTTCAAAATCATAATGACTTTATTTTTTATGGCTATGATTGTATTTACTTTCTCTTCTTTTTACTTTTTTCTACTTTATATGTAACTCCTTTTCAATTTGATTTAATGAAACTACATAGTAAGTTATTCACTTGCCAATTCAAAAAAAAATCAAAATGATTGATTTGGGCTACTCAAAATGATTTTTATATAAATATCTAGTTAGAGATTTTTTATATTTTTTTAAATTTTTTAGATAATTAAAAAATCACTTAATTTAATTATTACAAGTCATCCAAAATAAGTGATTTTATAATTATTAAAATAATTAAAAATATTAAAAATATTAATTTTGATTTATAACTAGATGTCTATATAAAAGTCATTTTGAGTGGTTTAAATGACTATTTTGATTTTAAAAATAAAAAACTAATTATAATACAAAGATAATATACATTATACAGAGCGTCGTAGCCCAACTCTTAAAATTGCATCAATACAAGGCTTAAATCGTGACCTATTTTTAGGCAACACATTTGTCTGCTTCGTTTAAAAGATTGTAAAGCATTATCCATGACTCCATCGCCGCAAATCTTCTAATATTTGCTTAACCAATTTTCCTTTATCTAAATTTTAAACATGTGAATTTATGTTTATAGAAAACTTCTAAAGTTGTTAATAATATATACCGAAGCAATGACATAAGCATGCATATTTTGTAATTTAGAAACCTAATAAATAAGTAAAATATATTTATACTGAAACAAATACTATTCAAATTGTATGAAAATTTATACACAACTTAGGATAACATAACAGGTACATAGATTATTTTATATGATTTGAGAAAGTGTCACGTAATTAAATCAAGTTCATTCAAGTGATCCTCATTTATATTACTTAAATTGAAGTTTTATTATAATAGACATAAAAGTGTCTCTTTTGATGTCATTTTGTATAACATTTGTAAATTGACTAGTTTTTTTTTTGCATACATTTATAAATTGACTAGTTTTTTTGCATACATTTTTGGTAACTTTATTTTTAATGAACCTTGTGATGCTTGTATTAGGGCAAAATAAAGTAGATTGTCATTTCAATTAAGTAATAATAAAAGCATCGTTATTTTTGATTTAATACATTGTGACATTTGAGGAGGATACAATACACCATCTTCATCTGGGGCATATCATTTTCTAACTATAGTTGATGATTTTTCAAGGTCTACTTGGACATACTTGATGCGGTACAAATCAGAAACATTGAAACATATAAAAAAATTTATTCTCATGGTGCAGACCCACACAATTCAACACAAAAGTAAAACATATCAGAACAGATAATGGGTCTGAATTCCTATCCAATGCAATGCAAAATTTATTGCAAAAACACGAATTTTACATCAAAAATCTTGTGTATATATCCCGCAACAAAATGGAGTTGTTGAGCGAAAGCATCCATAAAAATTCAAACTCAAAATAAATATTTAGATTAAAAAAATTTAATATAGAAAATTTTCAGGTTTAATAGATGTATATATATAAAGGAATCACTACTCTAATATAAGTTGTAGTGTGGTGTAGTGATAAGATCTTGACTCTCCCCAAGGATTCGAAATTTGGGCCAAAAATTATTTCTTTCAACGATTGTGATTTATTTGGATTATAAAATTATCCAACCCAGTTGTACAAAATCCTAAATAAAAAGGTCTGTTGATTTCTTTTCATTATTTTGCAACACATCTCCACAAAAATACATTCATAAAATCTCTAAAATAGTGAAGTTCAAAAATATCTTAAAATAACTAAGATTCTACTTTAAAATTTTCAAATTTAAAAAAAATTGTGATTCAAATCTGAACTTATATTTATTTAATTCTCGAACAAAAAGAGAGAAAAATAATAATTTCTATAAAAATTATAAATTATTCTTCTGTAAAAATTGATTTTACAGATATTTAAAATTCACTAAAATAGTGATTTAATAAATCGAATACATGCTATAAAAGCTCTGATACCGTTTTATAATCAACGAATAAAACTTACAATTTGCTCTGTTAATCTTTGTGCGGAAGCGAGCACAACAGTATCACTGGTTGTGCAGAAGCGAGCGCAACAATATCACTGGTTATGTAAAAATCACGAGCCGAAACTGGAAGCCTTGCGTTTTTCACGACCTAAATCATTCAAGTCTTAACAGAGTATCATTTCTCTTTTTTTCTCTCTCTTTTTTTTCTCTCTCTCTTTGGTAATAGTGACAGACTCTTTTTTTCCTGATAAGTAAGAGAGAGAGAGTAGATTAGTGTATATTTATAAACCAACGCATCTGCTCAATACACCCCTCCAGTGCACATGTTCAATACATCCCTCCGGTACATCTTTTTGTCTTATGACAGGTTGGGTTTGAATTCAGATATTCCATAATGAACGTACTATTTATTAAATTCAACATAGTAGATAATCTAAGATGTAGGCTTTTATAGATATGCAAGTGTATTTATGGCACCGAATAATATATATAGAGAAATAGAGTAGAATATAATAAGAGAGAGAATACACTTTATAATTTTTTGTTGAAATATAAAAAAACAGTTTTCAAAACACTCCTTTTTTTTTGTTCCAAATCTGATAAATTTATTTTATTTTCATTTAAATCAATTCTTCAATTATTCTTGAGAGTTAGAATACACTTGCTGTGATATACATCAAGAAAGTATTTTTTAAGTAGAAAGAGTTCGAAAGAGATTTCGAGAATAACTCTAGTAATTTAAGATAGTAATTTTTGTCAATATTGAAAGATCAAATAATGGCTAGGGTGCATAGATATTGAATAAAAAGGGCATCGTCGACAGTGACAGATCTAAAAAAGATATGTCTGAATACAATGAATATAATTTAGCCTACGCACAATTATAGAAATGAGTATCATTTTAAAAATCTTTAAAGCAAAAATTACTTGCATTTTACTGAATTTTAAAATTTATACTCAGACACTGATTTAAGATTGCCCCTTAATAGATCCTCCCCTATTCATCGATCCTTCTTGCGACAGGAGTGCTTCTAACACACCTCAAATAGACCAAGCAACAAATTTTCCTTCCGCACCGTCTCTTTCAAAATAAATCAAAGAAGGGTTTGATGACAATTAAATTCCCCGAAAAAGGGCAATGAAAGAAATGTTGTCTAGGTAAGATATGATAGATAAGAGATAACTTGTTTACTTAATACTTACGCTGGACAATACTTAGTATATTGTTGTCCTTGTATCCAATATTAAGCAATGAAGCGGGTACAGTGGAGACCATTTGGGACCATACACAGTTTTGGGGCAGACATGCATAATGTCCTTCTGAGAGTGGTGATCAATCTTAATTGGAATAGATGATCATTTCTCATCTGATATCTGGTCATATTTTCTCATTTTTTTGGGCCACTCATTCATGACAAACTATGCTCCATCGCTGCAGCTTCAAAGCTACCAGTATCATGTGAACCGTTTTTACTACAATTCTAATTAAAAGATCATTTTTATTTGCAAAGGAGGCACAGTAGCATGATGTAAAGTAATTTACTATAACTTTACAAGATATTAACTAATTAAGTTGCTACTGGTGTAATAATTAATAGTAACTATCTACTGGCAGCATGTAATATGTAATTTTCAGCTGACCTTGAAATCAGATTGTAAATTTTTCTCGTCCTTATTTCTTGACATAAAGAGACCACATTTTAAATTGTCTGCATATTGTTGTAACAATAATAGTAATTGTAGTAACAATTATAATTTATTGATGATGGTAAAATTATAAAGAAGACTGCATATTTTTGCCATTAGTTGCGGATTCAACATATTTCGTAAGTCTAGGCACAATTAAAATGCAGATTTAATTTTTTTAAATATTTAATTATAATAGATTTAATTTTTTAATTAAGCATAGACACTCATATAATTTTTATCTATATTTTTTTAATCGCACAAGAAAATTTTACTACTTTATACATACTTTTGGAAATCAAGTCTGGACACAGACTGGATTTGCCCCTACACAGATCCGTCATTGTTGTCATACAGTAAGATATAAAATAACCTGAAATAGGTCATGAATGTCAAACCGACCCAAGTGGTCTTGCTTGCATATCGCAGACAAAACAGAGTAAAAAACAATGGAGTTAGTTCACAATTCACCTACGTGACTTGCAGGTTTGGAATTTGCAATAGGGCTAATCATACTGCTGTTGTGGTTGTTCTTGTTGGAAACTACAATTAGCAACAAGCCCTGCTTTACAGTGATCATAAACCAGTTGAGTTACATGCATGCATGACTACTAGTGAAATATCAACAAGAGGAGCATGCTCTATCAGCAGTAACCGTTTTAAGACTTCGTTTGTTTATTTATTGTATCTTGTTGATAGAAGAAAAACTAGATTTTTGTTTGTTGTCGTTTTCTTTTTATTTTGTTGTCTTATAATAAATAAAGTGTAAATCTATCCAATTGCACAAAATTGTGCAGTAGTATGATAATACAGATATACTTTCTGAAGTCTGAACAAATTAAAATAAAGCAGCGTTTTTCACTTTTGAAAAGTAAGCAACAGGAGCTGAGGTGATTGCTCATGCAAGAGGAAGCTAGAACGTCCATTTTGGGAAAGCAAAGGCTGATTTTAAATGCACGTGATTTGTCTTCCTTCTAACAAAAGAAAGCAACACCAACACAATATCAGTTTGTAGGTTGTTAAGACAACAATTTACTAGATAACTGATAATAACAGTTTTTACTTAAAAATATCAATATTTATTTTTTTTATAATAATTATCAATTTATCACAGACGTTCCAGAAAATAAATAAGTTTGAAAATATGACAAATATTTTGTAAAAATAATTGTTTGAGCGAGACAGCGCCATGTTATATTTTTCAGTCAATATTGCTATTCTTGCTTGGGCTGCACTTACCAAGATTTTAAATTATATAACTACTTGAGCCAATAAAGTACACAGAATAATTTTCAGGCTCAATATTATTTTTCCCTAAGTTGCTATTTTTTTTTTATCTGTCCTGTCCCAGATGCACAAGGACTGGTACAGAATTTTAAGAATAGTTTTTTTTTCTTATTAGAATTGTACGATCAAGAGGCAAGATGGAAGCCGGCCTATGGAATTAATCACGGCAAAAGTAAATTTTGCAAATAATTTGGAAGAAAATATCTTCTTGCTTTAAATTTTTAACTCATCCGTGACAAGGACGCGGTATGTAGAGAATCAGAAGGAAATATTGCATTAGTTGAATATTGAGCTTTATTGATTATTTTTATCATATTTATATATTTTCTATATTATTGATATTTATACACTTGGTATTAACAGTACCATAACGGTAATGTAACGGCTAATTTTTAATGGCCCGAGGAGTCTAGGACCTAATATTTATTCTCTAATTTTATTTCCTATTTTTATTCTTATTTTATACTTTCTAAATACTAATTATAAATAATAAGTATATTTCTTAACACTCCCCTTAAGTTAGGTGTGAATAGCACTCATCCCTAATTTGCTTATATATGCTTTAAATGAAGACGGTTCTAATCATTTTATAAAAACATCCGTTAATTGATCCTTGCTTCCAACAAATAGAGTTTCAATTTCCTTGGCTTGTATTTTCTCACAAATAAAATGACAACCAATTTTATGTGTTTAGTTCTTTCATGAAACACGAGATTGGAGGTTATATGACATGCCGCTTGATTATCATAAAATATTTTTATAGGTGCATTACTTGTGATATTCAAATCCTTGAGTAATTGCTTTATCCATATTAACTCGCTTGTTGTCGATGTCATAGCTCGATACTCCGTCTCGGCGCTTGATCGTGCTACGATATTCTATTAGTTGCTTTTTCATGTGATTATGTTTTCATCTACAAATGTGTAATAATCGTTAGTGGATTTGCGATCGCAACTTCCGACCTAATATGCATCGGCATAGCCACAAACTTCATTAGACTTATTATTTTTCATTAGTATCCCCTTTCCGGAAGTTATCTTGAGATATCTCAAAATTATATTAATTGCCTCCAAGCAAGGAGTTTTTGAAGAATGCATAAATTGACTTATTTGATTAGCCACAAAAGAAATAATATCTGGTCTTGTAACAGTAAAATAAATCAATTTTCTTATAAGTTTTTGAAATTAATTTATATTTTTTAGGGGTTCTCTATCCGTAATATTTAATTTATGTTTGCTATCAATAGGTGTTGAGGTCAGTTTGCATCATAATTTATCAGTTTCTCTTAATAAATCAAGCACGTATTTTCTTTATGAAAGAAAGAACTTCCCTTGAGAATATATTATCTCAATGTCTAAAAAATATTTCAAATAATCAAAGTCTTTAATATCAAATTTATCTTTTAATTATTTTTTATTTGTTTTATGTTTTTCTCATTATTTTTTATAATTATGATACCATCAACATATACAAGTATAACTGTTATGTATGTATGATCATATTTGACAAATAAAGAGTGATCGACATTACTAATTTTAAAATCATAAGAAATTAGATGAGAGTTAAGCTTTTCACACCATGTCCGTGGAGATTGCTTCAATCCATAAATTAATTTTATTAGCTTACAAACCATATTTATACCTTCTTCCTTATCGTAATCGGAAGGTAGTGTCATGTATACTTTTTCCTCAAGCGCTCCTTGAAGAAAAATATTTATAACTTCCATTTGATATAGGTTACATCCTTGATTTACCGCAATGGATAATAATATCCTAACGGTATTTATTTTTGTCACCGATATAAATATTTCTTGATAATTTATGTCATAGGTTTGTGTGTACCCTTTTATAACTAATCTAGCCTTATATCGTTCTACTATTCCATTACTATTGTATTTTATTTTGTACACCCACTTGCACGCGATTAATTTTTTATCTTTAGATAATTATACTATTACTCAAATTTTATTCTTTTCTAAGGTTTTTAATTCTTCTAGCATTGCTTTACACCATACGGAATTTTATTGGGCTTCAAGGTAGTCATTTGGTTCTTATTTTTTTGGTTATGCAACTCAAAAAAGTCAAATATTGAGATGAAATTGTGTTATAAGAAAAAAATATTGGATGGGATATTGTACCTTATATATGATAAAATTCTTGAGACGAGTGGATGGTCATGATGTTTTTGACGACCTTCTTAATTCAACCACCTCCTTAATGTTATGTTCATTTTCACTCATCGCTTCTTCTTGAGTATTCGACTCATGATCGTTTATCTCAATGTTATGATTATCATGATCTTCTCGATCACTTATCTCGGTATCATCATCATCAAGATTTTCTTCCCTAAAATTCAAATTATCTAGTCCATATAGTTGAGGTACAACCGGATTGGTTTGATCAATGATTTGAGTGTTTGATTTTGCGTCTTCATTCCTAATTTTATTCTCTTTAAAATATGACTCATCCTTATTAAAAATTACATCTCTAGAAATATATATATTAGTAGAATCATAACATTTATAACTTTTTTATTATGATGAATATTCTAAAAATAATAATTTTAATTGTTGACATCAAGTTTGTCTTTTCTTTTAATTTTGACAAAACACACACATTCAAAAATCCTTAAATTATCTATGTTGATTTTTCTTTGAAAGAGTATTTTTAAAAAAATTTATTGTCTATTGTAGTACTTGGTAACCTATTAATTAGGTAATTAGCACTTAAAATAGTGTCGGGCGAATATTCTTTTGAAATATTATTTTGAAAAAGTAGTGCACGTGTTTTTTTCTAATAAATATCTATTTTTTCTTTTTGAAACTCCATTTTGTTCGGGTGTGTTAATGCACGTGATTGATGTATAATTCTTTTTTTTTAAAACAAGGTTGAAAATTTATCATTTATAAATTTGGTTCCATTATCTGAACGAAATATTTTAATTTTCTTGTTATATTGGGTTTCAATTCTATTTTTAAATTCTACAAAATAATTAAATACTTTATCTTTTAATTTTAGTAGATATAACCAAGTAGCTTTTGAAAAATTATCAATAAATATAACAAAATATTTAAATTTATTATATAAAATTATTGGAGCATGACACATACATCGGAATGTCCTAAAACAAATAAGGCTATACTTTTATTAGTTGATGAGAGAAAAAAGTCTTGTTTGATTGGAAAATTTATAAATATCATAATTAAAAATAGTTGTAGAACAATTTAGAATGAAATTTAAGGTTTTATTGGAAGGACGATCAAGTCTTTTATGTCAAATTTTATTTTCATCACTAGACTTTATTGTAGCATTAAAATTATTTTTTTGAAGGTTTAAGATATATAGTCCATTATGTAAAGAACCTTCACAAATTATTTTTCTAGTTTCCCAATCTTTAACAATTACATGATTTATTGAAAAAAAATTACATCACAATTTAATTTTTATATTAATTTTGATATTGATATTAAATTGATAAAAAAAGAGTATTTATATATAAAATATCTTTAATTTTATTTGTAGAAATGTTGAATTCTCCTGCCTCTCCTTTTTCGGTCGTCTTCCAGTTTCTTGGCCGGAGGTGATGGTGCAACCACTAACAACCTTCTCGGTCCTGGCCGGTCTTCTTGCAATTTCTGCAAATCTTTTCTTCCGATCGAAGTTTATGGTTCCTCTTGAAAGGAGGATTGTATCTGTTTTGTGAATGGCTCATGGTGTATTGCTTTTCTGTTCGTGCATGGTTGTGGCTGATCTGTATTAATGTCGATAAGCAAGGAGAATCAATTAAGGATTTGGGATTTCAGCTTCTCAGGTATCTAATAGCAAGGCAAAATATTTTTCGGCTCTTAGTTATTGGCTTTGCTGGAATTCTGGTATTTTTAAGTATGAGTAGAGAGATATTTCTCAGAGTCATTTTTTTGGTTTTCTGGTTTTGTTGACTAATAAACACAGTATTACTTGTAATTGATTTGATATGCTGGTACTTTCTGGTATTATGAATCCGCTGGTTTCTTTTTTTGTATGTGCAGAAACAGTGCTCTTTTTTTGGTCTGATTATGATATGCTGGTTATCAGGGTTTTCTGGTATTGATAAGGATATGGATATTGGTATTAGCAAGGGCGGATGTATGTTGGGCTAGGGGAGGCAGCTGCCCCTCTGGATTTTGAAAAACAGTATTTTTCAGTAATTTGCCCCCCTGAAAAAATTTTCGCTTCCTCCCTCCCTGATTGTCTGATTAATTTTATTGAGAAAAAAATATTTAATATCATACATAATGAAATAATAAAATAATTATGCAAAAATATCAAAATATAAAATTTTGTAGACGAAAACTTTGTTCGTCAACTTGATTATCTATTATTTTGAGCATTATTTTGTTGTTATTTTTAATATATAAAATATTATTATTTTAATATTTTTTTATTAGGTAATAATATATATTAAATTATTATTATTTTTATTTAGTACCCGATTAGTTAATGAATTTGAACCCGATAATCTATTACAATTCGAAAATTGCCCTCTCATCCTCCCGACCAAAATCCTGCATCCGCCCCTGTGTATTAGGCTCCTTACTACTGTGAGTTGTAGCTTGTATTACTTACTGGTTTCTTTTTGCTGATATGTGGCTCTGTCAAGAAGAGATGATATAAGAATCTGATAAGGACATATATTGAATTTTTGGATTTCTTTATGTTTGGCTTTGCTGGTATGAGCCTCTGATAAGTACATATGCCCCTTTATTTCGATTGTTGGTATGAATTTATGATAAGAAATGATAGTGAACATAGATATGGTATGATGAAATGGTTGGTATGATCAGACCTGCTATGATATAGAGAATCAGAAGGAAATATTATTTTGGTTGAATATTGAGCTTTACTGATTATTTTTATCATATTTATATCCTCTCTCTACTGTTGATATTTATACACTTGGTACCAAACTA
This sequence comes from Schoenoplectus tabernaemontani, assembly GCA_037127355.1. Lineage (NCBI taxonomy): Eukaryota > Viridiplantae > Streptophyta > Magnoliopsida > Poales > Cyperaceae > Schoenoplectus > Schoenoplectus tabernaemontani. The sequence goes on from CM073740.1 coordinate 13,776,964, forward strand.
CCAATAGTACCATAATGGTAATGTAATGGCTAATCCTAATGGGCCTATGATGAGATGTCTGAGGTCCAATATCGATTCTCTAAGGGTTCGTTTGGCAAATCAAAAAATAGATTTTGGAAGAGTGATAGAATAATGTATTTTTAAAAGAGTGGTTCAAGAGTTAAAATATGAATAATTATGATACTAATAATGATGATGATAATAATAATAAAAATAAAATAATAATAATAGTAATAATTATTATTATAATATAATAATAATAATAATAATAATAATAATAATAATCATAATCCATAATCATAATCATAATAATATTCATAGTTATAATCATAATAATATAATAGAAATCTAAACATAATCATAATAATATAATACAATAATAAATAATAATCATAATTCTTATAATATAATCATAATATAATAATACAATACAACATAATCAAATAATAATAAAATAATTATAATAATCATGATAATAATAATCATAGTAGTAATCATAAGTATATAATAAAAAAATTATAATCATAATTATAATATAATATAATAATAATAATAAATTATAAACATAATCTTAATAATATAATATAATAATAAATAATCATAATCATAATAGTATAATAATAATAATAATAAATAATAAATAATCATAATAATAATAATATAATAATAATAATATAATAATAATATAATAATAAATAATAATAACATTAATCATATAATAATAATACTAATAGTGATGTTAATATAATAATAACAATAGTTATTATAATAATATAATAATAAATAAATAAATAATCATCATAATATTAATTTTATAATAAATCATAATTATAATTATAATCATAATATAATACAATATAATCAAACAATAATCGTTATTCCGACGAGAGATAATCCAATATACCACCTATAACTTGATATACCGGATTAGATCTTTTTCACACTCTTCTACTTAGTCTAAAATTCGTTTGGTAAATTAATTCATCCGGATAGTTATTATATTCCTGTTTTTTGCTATTCCACCAAGTGTCAAACAAACCCTAATTCTATTCCTATTTCTATTCTTATTTTATACTTCCTAAATACTAATTATAAATATTAATTATATTTCTTAACACGGTATATTGTTCATGTCTTGGTAAACCCTTTTTGTGCTCTTCATCATTCATTTAGTGACATAATGCCTAATATGCAAATCAAATCTAAAAAATAATAACTAATGATACAGTGCTTTTCCCCAAATGATTGCTGTGTGCTCACCACTGTGACTAGAGAACAGGAAATTCACTATCTCTAGATTAGTTAGATGGCGCCATGCATGAAACGTGTTGTATACAAGTGAAAAGCATTCCACTATTTCTAAATTTCTTTTCTAAATTGCAACATCGATCTTTACCTAATAAATGATCGTACAAATGAAATAACACTCAGAATTGATGGCACAGAACGCTCTGCTTAATTTTTGGTATTAATGCTAATATCATCATTGTCATGGTCATCACCGTCATGTATGAGATCTTTGACAACTATTTATTTTGACAATTTTGATAACTAATCTCAACAAATTAAAAAAAAAACCTTAAAAATAGAAAAGCTTTTACAAACATAAATTGATTATTTTTCAAATTTCATGTAATTAGTATATCATATAATTTAAACCGTCATAATTATCATATAATTTTGATGATCGTTAATAAAATATAAAATGACATTCTAACTTGTACAAAATTTGAAACACAATGGACAAATTTGAGAATATAATTGTTATATAATTTTTATGGTCTTTAATAAAATACTAAATGACATTTAAATTGCATCAAAATTAAAAAAAAAATCTATAAATCTAACAATATATTTAAAATTTTCCATAAATTTATTTGAAATTATTTATTATTATTTGCGGTGGTGGGGGGCTTTAATTGAAATAGTCAAATCAATATGGAGAAACAGTAGGCCTAGTGCTACCCTTTAATAGGCCCCAGCCTCTGAGGCTCTGACGTAACATAGAGTGGTGCACCGGAATAAAAAGTTCGGCACTTAATTAACCAGCTGGCCATCTCTAATTAATAACTTCTACTTTCTGTTATTTGTGAAGTTTGATTTTTGGTCCCGAACTGTTGCTCTTCTTTTACTTTAGTCCATTCAATTTATCATTCTGCATTTTGTGAACTTCACTCATATAATCTTTTCAACAGTACAATTAATCCACCACTCAGATAGTTAGGGAGAAGTAAAAGAAACCCACAGTTCTTTGTCATGGGCTGTTCTTGAGAACTTAAGTGAAGTTCAAATATAGTTTGAAAAATTATTATTATGACAATCTTCACAATGAATTTCGAATATAGTTAAAAGAAAATTTTCAAAATATAAAAAACCATAGGCAAATAATCATCACTCAGATAAAATTTATTCTTTGTTTCCTTTTTCAATTTAAATGTTATTTAGTATTGCATCACGGATATAAAAAATGACATGATTTTTATGAAATTTAAAACATAATCAATATGTAAATTGTTTTAAAAAATATGTCTATAAAAAAATATTTTGTAAAGTTTATCCTAGTATATATATGAAATCCACCATCGAAATTGCCATAATAATATTTGTCAAGTGATCGTTCCTCCTAACTATAACAGTAATGTCAAATAAGAATTTTATTTATTAGAAATATTAAATTATCTTTTCGTCGAATGCAGTTCTTGCTGTTATAATCGGCATACACACAGTTCAATTGTCTAATTTGGATCAAACGCACAAAATTTAATGTAAATTTTCAGAAAATGAAATTGATTTATGCAATGGTGTGTCATAGTTTTATTTTATTTTATCATTTTTTTAACTAGCAGCATGGCAGACTGCTTTTTATTATTAAAAAAATCAGTTCAATCATAGTTTGATTACAAACAAATTAACGCTTGCAGTCGATGTAAATTCCTGCAAGATTCACGATGGCATGATGTGATCATGACTTGGTAAGATGAGATATTGAGATCTATAAAACGGAGGAAAGAAGTAGATGTGGAGAAAGCACATGGTAGGGGTTGTTTCCCAAATATAGCCAAACATTGAGGTTATTTTATGGGACCTCTCCATTATTATTTATGATTTTATTATCTGTCCAAAAGTGGGGAATAGGACCCATCCCAAATGAAAAGGGTTTATGGTGCCCCATTGATTAGCTGGAGTCATGGCGTTTGCTACAGTGGCCTAACCATAATATCATCTCCAAATTCCAATCAATGGAAACTACATGTTTCCATTATATATTTTTAGTGTAATTGACTAATTACTTTTCTATTATGTATCCAAGAGTTGTTGGAATTTATTCCCCTCAAGTTTGTCTATAGATCAATTAGAAACGGTTCTATCAGTGCCTTTGAAACTCAAAAATAAATTATCTTTTGTATATATAACCGTTTAAACGAGTATCAACCTGGGCGGATGTAGGTCAGAGGGTCTGATCTTATTGGATTTTGAAAATAGTATTTTTTAATTTAATTTTTACTAAATTTATCCTTTTTAAATTTAATTTTTGATCTCTTTGAATTATTTGATTATTTTCATTGAGAAAAAAATATTTAATGTTGTAAATAATGAAAGAATTATGTAAAAAATTTAAAATATGAAGTCCCGTAGAGGATATTATTTTGATAGTTTTATTTATTAAGTAAGGATATATATTGAATTATTAATTTTTATTTAATATTCGATTAACTAATAGATTTGAATCCAATAAATTATTATAATATGATTACTTATTTCCTTATTAAAATTCTACATCTAAGCATAAATGTATTCAAATATGAAAAGGTATATTGTTCTATACAAAACTTGAGGGAAAATAAATTGCAATTGTACAAATCACTATAGACTTTTAAAAGGTCAAAAAAAAAAAGAGAAGAGATCGGTTGACAATGGGTTATTTTGATAACTTTGACAATGGACCTTTAAATAAATACAAAAAAATCTTAAAAATAGAAAAAAAATTATAGATGTGTTATTCTACCTATGAATTGATGATCATTCAAATTTCATATAATTTTAATATCATTTATAATCCATCAAAGATCATCAAATTTTCATATAATTTGCAACGGTTTCAATTTAACGGTCTTTGATGGATTATCAAACGATAATTAAATTATATAAAATTTGAATGACTAACAATCCATAGGTAGTAGAGCACATCTATAAATTTTTTTTTGTTTTTAATTTTTTTTTATATTTATTTAGAGGTCCATTATCAAAATAACCCATTATGAACCTATCCCTCTAAAAAAATAGTTCAAACATGAAAAGGTAATCGTACCAATTGTACGTAGCGATGTAATCTGTAGATTTTTTATGTGAAGAAAGTGACGGCAATTATGGAATATCTACATAACTTTCTGTGTAAGCCATTGAATGTTCTTTACCCAGACAATTTCATAATTTCAATGGATGTAATGAGTATTGACAGGGATTTCCAAATTTAATAAACTTTTGACAGGGATTTCTAAATTTAATTAAAAATAAAAATGGAAGTCATAGAAATCAGGTATCATTCTAATTTTCTCTTCTGTGGATACGTAGAATTTATTGGACTAGTTTTAAATCAATTCAGAATGAACAGTTCAAATCATCTTTTTAAGTCCAGACTATTTAAACTAGGCAGTGATAATATATACAAGTTAATAATTTGATACGAATCAAAAAATAAATAATTTATATCTTATAGACCAATTACGGAATTCAAGAAGTTGGGTAGGGTATATTCGTGGAGATGCTATGTCTCTCAGTTATTGGAGATGGTTATCACCTTCTCTCCCCAGTGCCGTGGTAAAATGGTATATTTTGCAAAGTACGGTTGGTCCCGGTGCTTGAGACACGGAGACAGCCCTACCAAATACCAATCGCTCCCGTTCTGCTTGGATGCGCTCCACCATTAAATGAATAAAACCGAAATATTTGGCGCATTAAACAATTGTCAAATACTTCCTTCTTTTTTTTTTTTTTTTGGGGTTTTTCATTTGGTTTCATCAGAATGTATTATTTTTACACTACTATAATTTATTAAAGTATTATAAATTAATGTGATTCTAAAAAACTAAATAAAATTATAAAATTATAAGAGCTCAAGTAGGATGCAGTCAATTAATTACAAAGGTATAATCTATAATCATAACAACGATCTATAATTTATTATAAAAAAAAACTTCAACATAAAATCCTGTCAGCTCTGAGAATTACTCCCTTTTAGATGTCTTTTACCGAATTTAAATATGTAGACATTATTTTATATGTGATCAGACTTGCAATTTTGTAGTTTTGGACCTTTTTTTTGCGAGCACCTGGATCATCAAAGGGTATTAAAAAATTATAAATCGTCTAATGAACTAAAATTGTGATATGTATGCTTCGTTATTTCATCATCTTTTATGTTCATAATATATTAATAAGTTGAAATATATAAAAATATTAAAAATATTTTATTATTTTATTTAATCCACTCAGAACCCAGTTAAATCGGATCAAATCATTAAAATTATGATTTCATTTAAATTAAATCCAATCAAAAAATAATAAAATAATAATCACCCCGTATCGACACCCAACTCATGTAATAAAGTCAGATTGACATAGAGCTCACTTTGTCGTTACAACTTGCGAGAAAACAAACTTTACTTCGTCGTTCCCCATAAATGTATTATAGTGAGAAACCTTCTCGAAAATAAAACTATTACACTTAACATCTTCTTTGATTTATCGATTTGCAAAACAATTTTGAATTTTAAAATTTGTCTTATTTGAGTTTTGTTCAGGGATTAACATGCAAATGGACTAGTGCACAAGAACCAAGACTAATGCTGGAATATAAGAGCTTAATCAATACTACATTAGGCTTAGATTTAGTTAGATTCAAACTGGGTTGAATTGGTCAAGATAAATTGAGCTTAAACAACAAGAAAATTACATCTTCCCAGGGAATCGTTATAACGATTCAGTAAACGTTATAACGGTTCATCTCAATACTCAAAAATATTCTAAGACATAAATATTCTAAAAAAACTAGAGTGTATCGTTATGTAATGATTCAGTAATCGTTACAACGACTTGGGAAACGTATAACTTGATAAATCGTTATAATGTTTCAGTTCAGTTGATCCAACGGCTATTCTTTCCAAATCATTATAACGATTCACAAAACGTTATAACGGTTCAGGCCGAAAAATAGTTTCTTCAGTTGTTTTAGAAGATCTATTTAAAAGGATCATATCTTTCTATGTATTATGTTAACCAGTCTAGCTAAATTATTACTCCAGAGAGCTTAATAGCCATATACAAAGTGAGAGAGATAATTCAATAGATTGATACACTCAATTAGCCAAATCATTGTTCAAGCTCAATCTTGCTTCTCTCTATTCTCCCAACTTGATCCTTCGTGATCTTCTTGAAAACATTCTTTTGAGCTGTAGTGCTCACCTTTTTCTTGGGTGTGTTGTCACTCACATTTTGAGTGTGTTGTCACTCACCTTTCTTTTGAGTGTGTTGTCACTCACCTTTTTGAGTGTGTTGTCACTCTTGTTACCGATAGGCTTGACAGCCCATTTTTGTAAGGGACCAAGTTCTACAAGTGTAAAAACTATTTTTAAATATATCGGCTCAACCTCAATTGTTAGAGATTGAGGGTCCCGGAGACGTAGGCATTGTTAAAGCCGAACTCCGTTACATCTTGTGTTCTTATTTTATCTTTATTTTTTCTTTTCTCACATTTTTTTGATTGCTATATTCTTGTGAGAATTGAATTGATTTAAATTGTATTCCGCTGCCATTACACTTGAACATTAAGCCCCAAACCGGTTTATACATTTCTACCTTAGATTCTTTACATTCTTGCACTATCTTGATCTTTCAATACCACCATCCTAGGATTTCAAAGGTCTATCAAAAACAATAATAACATATTAATTTTTTTTTTTAAAAAGATAGTAATGAAAATAAAATTTCTGCTCGTATATAATTATCTGTCTTTTCATATGTCATATCCTTAAGAATGCACCGTTGGCTCACACACCGCAGGTTATATGAAACACAATTAAATTGTTATCTCTAGAACTATCCAGATATATGTTAGTTTAATTGAGACGTATCTTCGGTCCGCAGATAATACTGTTCAGTTACTGCAGAGCTACAGTGGAAAAGATGATCCAAAATTAATTAATACTTATAATATATATTTGTTTAAATTAAAAAATTTAAGGCCAAATTGTTACGGACAAAAAGTTTAAAAGATTTCGATGACATTTTCTCTTTAAAGTCGTCCGATTATTTGACCCATCAGAGTGCCGTAAGAAGTTTATCAACTGATTAGTTGGAGTAATAGTAGTCAGCTCTCTACAATCTACACACAAATATGCCCGTTGCTACACATTAATTAATTTCGTTGATTTGGATTGATCGTTGAGTACTCGTGATTAATTAGTGTTTTAAAGGGTCAATGCCTTGAACAAACTAACTAGATCAACCTAAGAGGCTTGGCAATTGTTGCGGAGTTGACTACGATGCTATGCATATCAAGAATAGTTTAGTACTATTAATTTCTTCTTTGTTTACAAAGTCTAAATAGTTATTTGAACTATTTAATATGATGTCAATAAATAAATTTACTTTTACGAGTAAAACTAGAATGTTTCTAGAAGTAGAGAAACTCTTTTGTGTTTTTAACTTAAAAATATATTTAATTTTTTTTTTAAATTTTAATTTTTCTAAATAATTTTTTATATCAAAATTTTATGGAAAATAAAAAATTATTATTTTTAAGTTTCATACGTATTTATTTTATTTTTTTACGATGAAACTATAATTATAATAATAATAATAATAATAAAATAATTAATCTTTCCAAATAAAATTAAGTCAGTTTAAAAATATCCACTATAAATACTTGAGAAACCCTAAAATAGAAATTTTTTATATTCCATAAAACTGTGATAGAAAAATTTATTAAGACACATAAATTAAAATTTAGAGATAATTAAATACGTTTTTGAATTAGAAATATGAAAGGGTTTCGTGCTCCTAGGAGTATATTAGTCTTACAATCATTTGAAGTTGCTTTACTAACCATCTAAAAGATAACAAAAGAATTCTAAAATTTGTAAAATTTGCTTGGAAAGTAATTATATATATATATATATATATATATATATATAATTAGGCTATGGTGCTTTACAAAGTACAAAAGTGTTGTGTGTTTTGCGCTCTATTTTTAATTTTAAGTCAAAAATGATCGATCCAAACTGCTCAATCTAATATCCATATCAAAATCTATTAGTAAACCAAATATTATATTTTTTAGAATTTATTTGCTATTTTTTGGATAAGGGGGAAATCATCATTTTTGGTTGAACCGGAATTCTCAGATCAAGTCATTTTTCTCCTCATCAGAAAAATAGAAAAAAAAATCTAAAAAATATAAAATTTGGTTTACTAATAGATTTTTATATGAAGATTAGATTGAACGGTTCGGATCGATTATTTCTGACTTGAAATTAAAAATAGAACGCAAAACACACAACGCCTATGTGCTTTGCAAAGCACCATAGTCGGACTATATATATATATATATATATATATTATGTTGAGTTGCTTGGATCCATATATATGTGCTATATAGCACCATAATTTTGTTGTGTCCTTACTAATTATTTTTTGTTGTTGCAGGAACTATGTGGTATGGTTCAGCAACTACCCCAATCGAATTATTTGGTCCTACTCGTTATCAATGGGATCAGGGATACTTTCAACAAGAAATATCTCGAAGAGTTAAAGTAATATTTAATTCTTTTACATGAGTTGGTCGGGTCGACCCAGTAACTTGATCGGATCGACCCGTAACCCGGTCGGATCGGTATAGATAAGATCTTTTGACACGAATGTAATCAGATTGGGTCCGAATCGGTTAAGAAAAATAGTAAAATAATAATAACCCAACCTGATCCATTGAAACTCCTACTGGATTGTGTTATAAATTCTATAAGTTTGAGTATTATTTAATATTCAGTCGAACCTCATTAAATTTAGATCATTGCAATTATTATGCAATTTTAATGTTCTTTTATGAAAATTGAAACACAATCAATTTATATTTTTTATTTTACAGATTTTTTTTCTAATGTATTTAAATTTGTTATCAAATTTATCAAAATAAATAGTTATTAAGAATTCCTCCATAAATAAAAATGCATTAGCTCATTCGGTGTGTATGGATGTGGATGCCGGCGTTACGCATAATAAGAAGTGAAAAACCGAAAGAATATATATCGAAGCAAATATTATTTTAAGTAAAAACGTCGGCCGTTTTGTCCTGTAATATCCTTAGCTATCATATTTCCTGGATGGGATACACTACAGTATGGGGATACTATTGTCAAGATTTAACAACAGATACCTGAAGGGACAATTTTTTTATTTATTTTTTTTAGTGCTGACTGCTGAAGGGACAATGTTGAAAACAGTACAGTCAACACTTAATTTTCATTTATGTGATGTATAACATGTTGCAACTTGCAAATAGTATTGTCCGTGCATGGATCAAGATTTTGTCAACATGATAAAATAGTAATTAACAGAAGTAGTCGGTTTAGTCGAGTTGATGTGAATATGTGATTACGAACGAGCGACGCTCAAATAGTTACCTACAAAAGAAAAAAAACAATTATTTATTGCTAATTAATGCCGAAATTTGACTATTTTTTTCCGTTAGGAAAAATGCTTTCGATTTCTAGAGTCGCGTGATTATAGGGTGCAAATGCTGACAATAGGTTTTGGACTTTTGACCCCTATGCTATGTTGCTCTCCATGTTTGTAAGCCACTATGGTCTATGAACCCAATTGACTTTTAATTCCCACCAATCTTTTATTTTTTATTTAAAAGAAAGGATACTGTTATAAGAAACCTCAACTTTTAAAATTTGTGATTACTTTGATTACTGAATTTTTTTATTTAGACAAACATCATTCCAAACTTTGAATTCCTTGATAATTATCCCATAGTAGTTAATTTACTATTTAATTCTCCATTTTGTGTATGAAATGTTCATGACACACATGATAAATTGATTGTTATAAATTTTTTATGAATTATAAATTTACAATATTTCCTATTTTAAACATCAATTTTAAAGTAACAAATTCTTTTGTCCTTCACAATATTTACTATTTTCATATATAAATAGAATATTTTTAGTAGTAAATTTTTATGTAATCATATTTTTTTATTAACGTAAAATTAAGGATGCAAAACCACAATCAAAATTGAATAACAAACATCTTATGTATTATGAATATGTCATAAGGAATCACTCCTCATTTAAGTAAGTTCTTATTTAAAAAATAAAATGGCAAACATACTTTTACAAAAATAGAAGTTCATCATGATCATTTAACAGATAAAATTGAACATTATGTAATAATTAATGAGATGCTATGAGGCGATTGTCACTGATATATAGTTTGGAAGGATGTCCTGTCCAAATTAAAAAGGGATAATGTCTTTACCACCTCACTAATTATTTTTGCTAGTGACAATCTGATAAGTTTGCTTCCAACGTTTTAATTTGGACAAACACCTCTCTCTTACTGAACTATGCAACATGTAACAATTATCCCCACTAGTTAATTTACTATCTAATATTTCATTTTGAAATCTGAAATGACTAAATACCCTTAACCCTTGCAAATATGTCTATTACTTAATATTTAAAATTTCATGTTTTATGAATTTTTAATTTATGGGAAGTCAGTAACTATATTAAAAATACATAAATTAAATTTTTCAATACATAATATATTATTATTTCAATTTATTATTACATATTTTCTATAAAAATATAGATAAATAAATATTTACAATGATGAATAAATTTGATTTTTTTACTATTATAATACTTTGCAATTTTAATTAAGAGTGTAAGTTAAGGATTTTTTAGCTTCATAATATTACCAATTTTCATATTTAGGAAGAAAAACATTTTTTTATCGATTTCAATTCTATTATTTACATAACTATAATATTTAATTTCATTTTTTATATGGTTACTCACTTTTTGTAAATTAAAAATTCATAAAACAATAAAGATTTTAAATATTATGCTATAGACAAATTAGATATTGATTATTTCTCACTTTAAAATGTATTATATTAGATACTAAGTGAACGGTTAAAGATGGAACTAACACCAGTTAGATAGTTAGAAATAGCTAACTTGTCATGATTCAAAATTTTGGGAGAAAGTGTCCAAAGACATTTCCCATGACAAACCGGAAATTTGACGATTTCCTGACATTATCATAAAGATAACTATTATCTAAGTCACGCCCTCTATAAAAAAAAGTCGTATGGTAATTAGAACTCAACTAGAAATTAAGTGAACATCTACGTGACTTTCCAATATGCAAATCTTTAAAAACACTACCAACAAGAGAAACAATAACGGTTTTATCAAGTATTTAGTAACAGTTACACAACTGCTATAAAAGGGATATTGAAAGTATTTAAACAATCGTTACTAAAGGATTGCCTACGAATGATTTTAAAAATCTTTAGTAACGGTTTGTACTAAATAACTGCTACTGAATCCACTATTTAGTAAGAGTATCCACATCGGTAACGATTATCAAAACTAAATTTTTATGTCACGTCATAAAATTGACAATTTCTTTTAAAAGTGGCATCTCTGAATAGAATGAAATTGTCAAAATGACACTGTCATAATTAATTTTCTATTTCTTCACTGATGTGGCTTATCAAATGGACTGTCAAATTTAGGTAATTATTTAATTTTGCCTAGTTAATATATCCTTGAAATTCAAATGACAGTTGTCAAATAAGATTTGACAATCAATTTGACAATGGGATACGGATGCTCAAATATTTTTTCTCAAAAATCATTGTTAAAAGTATTTTCTTACTATAAAAAAATGTTAAATCTTTAGTAACAGTTTTTTATTATAACCGTTACTAAGAATATTTTCATTATATTAAAAAATTTAAGTTTTAATGACGGTTTTTATAAAAATATCATTATTCAAAATATTTTCATTTATAAAAATAATTTTATAATCTTCAACAAAAAAATCATTACTAAAGATATTTATTGATTTTAAAATATATATATCTTTTATCTTTAGTTATTTTCTTTTAGTAACCGTGATTATATAAGTACAATATATATAATAAAATTAGATTTGTTCAATAAATATCAGATTTATTTAAAACTAAAAAATGTAAAAATATAAATCTATAAAATTTCTATATAAAAATCTAACAAATCTAAAAAAACATCAAAAAATATTAAAAATCAGATTTATTCAATAATATAAAAATTATTTCAATTGCTAAGAGTTTTGAAAATTTTGAAATGCATTTTGGAACCTTATAGATCTTGTCACGAGTTTTTCGTAGCCGTGTTGTACGTCTCAATCAGAATTTTCTATCAAAAGTGTAGTTTGTTTGAAAGTGAGCTATTCAAATTTTTTATTTTTTTCTTCTTTCTTTGCCTGTATGCTTCTATATCCAATCAGATTTGAAGATGAATGGAACAAGAAGAAGATGAATCAAGTGAAAGTAAGTTATATATTGGGAAATCTATTCAATCCGGAATGTCAAATTGAGTAAAAAATGGACGATAAATCTGATAATAGTTTAGAATTCGTGACTGAATCTATGGATATCACTTTTCTATATTTCTATTAGTTGAGACCTTTATATAAATGAAATTACTGAATATGACCTTTAGTAAAATTTATTATTAAAAAAATTGTTATGACCTTTAGAAATGTTTATTATTAGAAAAACTGCTATTAAATCATTTTACTATTTTTTTTCCTTTTCTTTTTGCCTGATAATGTCAGAAACCTTTAATAATGATTTTTTTAATAAAATCGGTTATTAATGATCACCTTTAGTAATTGTTATTATAAAAAAGTTACTAAATGGTTTCTTTTTCTTTTTGCCTGATGATATCAGAACTTTTAATAATATTTTTTTTATTAAAATCATTACTATAGGTTTAATTGTTATTATTAAAGGTGTCAATTATTGACCAAACTCGTCAAATTAACCTGACCCGATCCGATCTGAATCCGACTTGATCCAATATGACCCGAAAATAAATAGGTCGGATATAGGTCTAATTTTTTTTTTGCTCGAATCGGGTCGGGTCGGGTTCGGGTCAACCCAACCCGACCCGATTAATTATATTTTTTAATTAATTTTGTGATTTAGTACTAATTAAAGATTAAATATACATTATTATACACTAATTAAGATTAATTATAAATTAATTAATATTTAATTATTTAAAATAATATAAAAATATTTAATAAATATTTCATTATTTTACATGGGTCGTGTCGACCCATAACCTGGTCGGGTCGCGTATGGGTCAGGATTTTTTTATCCGAATGTAATCGGGTCGGGTTCGGATCGGTTGAAGAAAAATAATAAAATAATAATGATCCAACCTAAACCCGATCCGACCCATTGATATCCCTAGTTATTATAAAAAAAAAACATTACAAAATGATTTTGTTAATTTAAAGGGTTTTAATAATTTTTCGCTACAATGTCAGAACTCGTTAGTAACAATGTTTATTAAAAAAACGTTATTAAAGTTTTCTATAATTTTTTTACTCTTCATATCTATTCTTTATTATCGGCTTTTCATTCAATATAGTTATAAAAAAACTTCAATAATATTTTAAAATATCACCAACCAATTTCAGCAATGATTTTCATCATAAATCATTACTCGATGTTACTAAAACTTGTTTTTGTCGTAGTGAAACTTTTTGACCGTCCAACAACTACTGGCTTACGCTTGGGAAAAGAAAAAACTAAAGGGGAACAAACTTACAAAAGAGCAAAAATGAGAGGAGGGCATAGTGAAAATGTAGATTTTTTTTTGTATATTTTTATGACATATAAAAAAAGTAGATGGTTTGATATAGACTATCAAGGCTGAAAATCATGCTTGACTTTTCTACGGCATCTCACATGGCACTGGCACATGCTGAAATGCATGTCCCCTCACACAACTGCTGCCTCTCTTTGTGACGCCTCATCCACTCCCACGCGGCCACATGTTGCCTGTACTTTTCGGAAACCTGCAGCAAGCCAGCGACTAAAGTACTAAAGTAGACCTCTTCGGTTGAGTCATCTCGACCGTTAAAAACCCATCAATTTTGATACAAGAATCGCTTGAAGATTTTTTGGAAGCGCATTTGCACAGCGCGACGTGTCGCAGCCTTAGAGGTTTAAATGAGATGGAATGGGATCTCGTAGAAAAGCGTCGGAACAAATATACTGGATCCTTGCAGATAACGCATCTGGCCTGTTTGAGGAGGGCCCACAAGCGTGTCCTGGCCCATTAACTTGCGAGTTGTGGGCCTGATATGGCCTTGGACGTATTGACGCAATCTATATTGTCTATTTTGATATACTGGAGAACTGGAGATCATCCTGGCCGTCGGATCCAAGAAATGCAGTTGCAAATAATTACTCCTATCTTTGCCTGCCTCTTATTGGACAGTTCTGTGCTGCAGGAATTATGTGGACAATCTTATGTGTACGCCCGTGTTGCTGATGAGTATATGATTTTTTTAAGAACAATGCTTTTTAAACGTCTGATCGGTTGGTCCATATCTTTCTTACCTTAAGTTGATCAGATGGTATAGGACGTTTTCCTGTTGAGAACAACCTCTCGTTACTTTTTCATCAAAACGATATATGGAGAGAGATAGACTATTGTGGAAATGTTTGCATTTCAGCTGATATGTAAACGGATCAAAAACTATATTTTAAAATGTCAAAAATTTTAATTTATGATATTCATTAAATTTTTAATATGAAATTCTTGGGGGATATAAAAATTTAGAGTGTTTTGAGTTTTTTAAATCACTCTTTGAATTTTTGAAAAAATAACACAAACATTGAACATTTATTATTACTAGCTATATACCCGCGCGTTGCAGCAGACTCTTTTATTTAAACATTAAAATATTATAAAATAAAAAAAATCACATTTATTTAATATTAAATTATAAATTCACCAAATTATAGAGAAACCCTATAATAAAGAGTATATTTAATCTTGGATGAGATTTTTGCACAATATGAGTTAATGATTCATGATTTTTATGGCAAGAAAAGTAAATTATTCTAACATATATTATCACTATTAATTTCCTACCAAATATGCACAAGGTTTCTAAATAAAAATAATAATATTATGGAAATAATAGTATTTAAGGAAAGAAATGGAGAGAAATAGGGGATCAATGGACACAATCACATACGTTCGATCAACAAAAAATAAATATTAGCCGTCTAATTGAGGGATAAAATGGGTATAATAAAAAATTATCATGACAAAAAATGGACCCTCCAATTCTTAGATGCTTTATATAATAGTATAGATTTTTAGAGTTGTTTTTTCAAAAATTCAAAAGAGTGGCTTAAAAACATAAAACACTCCAAATTTTTGTATCCCATAAGGTTTTCATATGAAGAATTTAATGGAAATCATAAATTAAAATTTTTGAGATTTTAAAATATAATTTTTGATCTGTTTGCATATCAGCTGAAATACAAACGTTTTCACAACAGTCTACCTATATATATATATATATATATATAGGGATAGGCTATTGTGAAAATGTTTGCATTTCGAACCCACGTGCATACGACTCAAATTTTATCGTAACACGTCCGAAATTCAAAATTATCATTCTCATTAAATTCTTCATATCAAAATATTAGGGGATACAAAAATTTGGATTATTTCTATTTTCTAAGTATTTATTTTGAATTTTTGAAAATCAGCACTAAAATAATAATAAAATATTAAATTATTGTTGCTGATTTTCAAAAATGCAAAAAAAATACTTAGAAAAATCAAAATACCCCAAATTTTTGTATCCCTCAATATTTTGATATGAAGAATTTAATGAGAATTATAATTTTAAATTTCGGACTTGTTATGATAAAATTTGAGCCGTATGCACTTGAACTCGAAATGCAAACGTTTTCACAATAATCTAACTATCTCTCTCTCTCTCTCTATATATATATATATATATATATATTGCTTTAAAAAACATTGATCCTTTAGTTTCTTATAATTGAACAAAAATAATTCTGCATGTTAAAAAAAGTTGTACACGTACTTATTTTGCAGTATATCAGAATCAAAGTAAAATAAAAAGGCACCAAGC
The DNA here is from genome assembly GCA_037127355.1 of Schoenoplectus tabernaemontani. NCBI lineage: Eukaryota > Viridiplantae > Streptophyta > Magnoliopsida > Poales > Cyperaceae > Schoenoplectus > Schoenoplectus tabernaemontani. The sequence continues at coordinate 13,793,221 of CM073740.1, forward strand.
ACAAAAGGCATATGAGTTAATTTTAAACAAACAAAACTATGTTGGACAACTTTTATTTTTAAATTTATCCTCATTTATCTATGGAGAAATATAAAACAAAATTTGGCTATCTAATATCTTATTAGGACTGTGAGTTACAATATTATATATGTTCTTAGCACAACATATATTTTTGTTGTAATATTGTTACTTTAACAAAATAAAAATATTTTTTTCAAGTTTGCAATTTGTAATTTTTTTTTTCATTCCAGTTGGATTATTTTAGCTCTAGATTTGAGTAAAAGATGTTCCTTCTTTTCCGAGTCATTTTGCTATTTAAATCTCTTTTTTGCATTAGATAAGTAGATAAGTATCACTTTAATCCTTTTAAAACAAATCCAGAAGGATCTCAACTTTGGTCCTCTTAGAAAGCAATCCCAAACATGTAATGTAGCTCGAACTAGTGTGCAAACGGTCAGTTCGGTTTAAACCGAAATAATTATATGTATCCGATTTTTTTTTCGGTTTGTTAAATTATGAACCGAACTAAATTTTTAAATATATCAACCGAATAAACTGAATAAACCGAAAAAAAATTCGGTTTATTCGGTTAAACTAAAATTATATTATTTAAAGAGGAATAAGAATATCAAAAATTATTAAAATTGATAGAAGAAACAAATAGTTTAAAAGATAAAAGAAATAACTAAATAAAACTTATAGAAAATAAATATATTCGGATTATTTTTTATATAATTCTTATTTATATTAAGTAAAATAAAATTATTTGATAAATTTTGGACTATTCGGTTTATTCGGTTTATCCGATTTAGAAAAATTAAAACCGAACCAAAAAACAAAAACCGAATTAGCTAAAATTTTCAACCAAACTGAAATTTTTAAACCGAAGAACTGAACCGAATAATCTCAAATTTAACGGTTCAATTCAAAATCAATTAAACTGATCCATTTGAACACCCCTAACTCGAACCTCACACCCTTGTAAACTTTGACATGTCATCCCGCTTTAATAAAAAAAAAAAAAAAATCTGATGTGGGCCACCAATTTGAAAATCAATGTGAAATTCGGATTTTAAAGGTCAAATATTCAAATGTAAATTTTGAAAATTATTGCTAAAAAAATCTAGTTGAGAATTTGCGATTTCTTGCCTACATGAAAAAAGGAGTTCAAATTATACTTATAAAATAAGTGCCTCTCTGACCGACCACCTGCAGGGGATGAGATATATCCCCCACTCTGTTCAAATTCAAAAGCTTCAAGCTGGCGTGTGAAACTTGAACATCTATCTAGCTAGGTAGTAAGTTGGCCTTTGTAAAAACTAGCAGCTGGCAGTTGGATTCTAACCATGCAGAAACAGGGGTTGCTTGTTTCGGCCAAGCCTGAAATTCTAGCTGTAACAGTACCAGCAGTAGAGAATGCCTACACGCATGTTCAATTGCTCATGCTCTTACTCTTACCGCGTCTCACTTGCACGATTCTCTGGGTGTAGTTTCCAATTTTGCAAGCAATCCAAGTTTTAACCGACCAGACCAGCCAACCAGGTGAGGGTTTGAATTGGTATTAGGTTTGACTTCATTTGTTTCAGTACTGGAAAGATGTGGTCAGGGCAGATTCACAGATTCAGATTTTGATTCTGAGGGGAGATAAAAATTGATTTTTTTTTCAGGGAATAAATAAGTATATTTTTTAATTTTTATGAATATATATATAATTATAAGAGTATCCGTCAAAAAATTTCAGAAGGGACAAATATCCCTTCTTAACACAGCTAGATCCACCTCTGAATGTGGTATGATAGACGGACAAAATATAACCTCCTGAATTTATGAAAGATGGAATCCATTGAGAATACTCACCTTGACAATTCATATTATAAATATTAAAAAATAAAAAATTTATAGATATATTTTTTAACTTATAGATTAATTATAGTTTAAATTTCATACAGTATAAATATCATTTGATACCTCTTCCAAGACCATTAAATTTTGATCGTTTGAAACTTTTATACAAATCTAATATTATTTTTTTTAAAATCAAATAATACTTGAACTGTATGAATATTGATAATCATTATTTATAAGTTTTAGAATACGTTTATAAACTTTTTCAATCTTTATGATTTTTTATTATATCTGAGAAAATAAAACATCATCGTGATTATATATCACGTTAAGCATTAACAATAGATCCTCACCCCTTTTTAGATCGCATCTTAGAGCATCCGCATTCCATTGTCAAATTGATTGTCAAATCTCATTTGACAATTGTCATTTAAATTTCAGGGATGCATCTAGGCAAAATTAGACAATTGTCTAAATTTGATATTTAACAAGCCACGTCAGCGTAGGAGCAGAAAATTAATTACGAAAGTGTCATTTTGACAATTTCATTCTATTCAGAGATGTCACTCTTAAAATGAATTGTCAATTTGATGACGTGACATAAAAATTTAATTTTGACAATCGACACCGATGCCGATGCTCTTAGTTTTCAATTTTTAATTTGAGATAATAATATCCGATGGTAAATTATTCTTAACATGTCCTCTTTAGGATGAAAGCTACCAAATAAAAGTTTACACTGCGTAAATATACAGGTAGCATATTTTTAATTTCATAGTAGTTTATCCTTTCCAAAAAAAAGTGATATCTTCACAAAAAGAATATTTTCATTGTATTTTAAATTGCACATTAATAAAAAAATCAATGTGATCTTTTCTAACTTGACATATGAAAATTAAGAATATTTCAAATAGGTGCATTTGTATTTTTTTAATAGAAATTAAAGAATGCTTGCACAAATTGAAGTTTGGACTTGTCTGAATCATAGTAACAAGATTCGCGAATAATTCATTTTTTACCCATAATCGGATGTTTTACGAATAATTCGTCAGTTTAATATACAGTGCATTTTTTTGGTCAAAAAATATTTTATTAGCGAATTATTCGGCAAAAAACACATTATATATTATTTTATATGAAATTTTATAGTTTTTAATATATTTTCAATATTTTATCATTATAATATATTTTTTATTTATATTATATAAAACGAACTATTCCCGAATTATACCCGAACATCAATTTTTTAACCTCGCCGAATGTTTTCCGAATCACGAACTTGTCATTATGGTCTGAATTACCCCTCCCCACAAGGCCACACCAACCCCACGCATCCACAAAAAGTCATAATGCATATTTTTATTATTTTCTAAAAAAAAATTATCCAGTTAACCCTTATATTAATTAAGAAAGGGCTAAATATGAATTTTGCCTCTTTCGGGAGGGGCGTATGTTCGAGTACAATAAAAAGTATATAAAAATAATACAAATCATGATTAATTGGAGTTTTAATTTAAAAATGAAAAAAAATAAATAAAAAATAAAACACTAAATATATTTGGAGTTTCTGTGGAGGCCCGATGTTAATTGGAGTTTCTGTGGAGGCCCGATGTTAATTGTCTTTTTTTCTCTCCTGTTATATTAATGAAATTCAGGTAATGGACCTGTTCAGTTAAGCATGGCCACGAGGAGTTCGACACCTCATGTGGACTGGGTCACCACTGCACCAGTTTGGCATGGAACGTTGGCCATATAAGGAAATTTTTGTTTGAAATTCATCAAATTTCTCTCTATTTACTGGATTACGCCAAAGATACCGTAGCAGTTTGCAATTTACTTTTCTCTTTTAGTCAAATTTGCTACGCGCCAACGCCCAAGTTCAAAGCAATGCTTTATTGTTGGGACCTCTAGAAACGCCTTTATTAATTACTACAGCAACCCCAAATTTTGTCTGATGTACCACTGTGGAAATTTTGGAATCATTTTAAATAAAAAATATCTTGAACAACAACAAAAAAAAAAACATTAATGTCATCCGAATTTATTAGGCAGCTTCGTACGTCCACGAATTTATCAATAATTCATAAAGAGTGTTAAAATTTTCAAACATAACATACCATCATTTTTCTTCACTATTTAGTTTGTTTAAATTTTTTCATCTTTTTGAATTCAATGATTCATATAAAATAGTTTCTCTCTTTATTTAAAATAATGTGTGTAATATACTTAAGGTGAAACTTAACTCTTAAAATAATTTAATATTTTTATATCATCATTTATAAATTATTATGTATTTAGTTATATTATTTATTAATATAGTAATAATTACTCTAATTATCATTTTACTTAGCATTTAAAAATATTTAAGTCTAAATTTTTTTTATTTAAAATTTTATATTATTAATTATTTATTTATTTGAGGACTATATTATCGGGCGAAGTCCGAATTATAACATTAATATATATTATATATCTTTGAAAACTAGACGGCTCTTATCCATTCAACATTTATTGCCACAACACAACAAACATACACTGAGGAAACAACAGAAGGAACTGTAGTAAGGAAAAAACCAAAAGCTCATCCGATTGCTCCCACAGGTGGAAACAAGATAAGGACATAAAATCTAAGTCTAACCACTGAACATTGGAAAAGACTACTATTTAAAAAAATTATTTTTTGGATTGAGAAAGAGCAAGGAATCCTATGTAGTGCGCATTTGACCAGTATTATTTTTTCAGATGGATAATCAAATCTACCTAATTTGTAATGCAGATGTATCTTGAAGCAATCCTCTGCGGCATCATTGGATATACATTGGGCAACGCTAGAGAAGGAAAAGAGATGAATAAAGCTACAGTATAATGATTAATGTTTAGAATTTACGGAGCTTGTTTAAAATGGAGGCCACGGGGTAGGTTCACCATACTTTTAACTCAAAAATTGGTTCAAAGTCTCTCTCATCCATTTATTTTGCATCAAGATTTGTAAAGAGGTGAAAAAAAAACTTTAAACAAATAAAAAATATAAATTTCAATGCAAAATCAATGGATAAGATGGGCTTTGAATGAATTTTTAAGTTCAAAACCCTTTAAACCTACCCCAGTTCCTTAAATGGAGTCCGGATAGTAACTCAGAATACTTTAGGGCTTATTTGGCACTTGGTGGAATAACAAAAAATTAGAATAAAATAGTTATTCCGACGAATTAATTTGTTAAATAAATTTTAAACTAGTAGAAAAGTGCGGAAGAATGCTAATTCAGTATACCAAGTTATAGATTATATATCGGATTAGCTCTCGTCGGAATAGCGATTATCATTTTATTATGTTATATTATATTATTATATTATGATTATAATTATAATTATGATTTTATTATTATTATTATATTATTAATAATATGATTTATTATTTATTATTATTATTATTATTATTATTATTATTATATTATTATTATTATTATTATTATTATGTTATTATTATTATATGATTTATTTTATTATTATTATATTATAATAATTATGATTTTAGTATTTTATTATTATATTATGATTATAATTTTATTATTATTACATTATTATGATTATGATTATGGTTATATTATTATTGTATTATTATATTATTATGTTATGATTATAACTATGATTATATTATAATTATATTATTATGATTATAATTATTGATTATTATATTGTTATTATGATTATAATTATAATTTTTCTTTTTATATTATTATATTATTATGATTACGACTATGATTATTATTATCATAATTATAATTATTATTTTATTATTATTTGATTATGTTTGTATTGTATTATTATATTATTATTATATTATTAGAATTATGATTATTTATTATTATATTATTATGATTATATTTTTTATTATTATAGTATTATTATAGTATGATTATATTTATATTTATATTATATTATTATAATTATAATTATGAATATTATTATTTATCATGATTATGATTATAATTATGAATATTATTATTTATTATGATTATGGATTATGGATTATGATAATTATTTTATTGTTATTATTATATTATCATTTTTATTATTACTATAATTCTTATCATTATCATCATTGTTAGTATCATAATTATTCATATATTAACTATTCTGATTAACAACTGTCAAACGATATTTTCACTCTTCTGAATAGTCAAGAATATCACTCTTCTACCACTCTTCCAAAAAAAATACTATTTTATCACTCTTCCAAAACTATTCCTTAATTTGCCAAACGAACCCTTAGAGAATATCAATTAAAAAAGTACACTTAGGGTACACATAAATATTGATGAGATAAAGATATCAAATAAAAAATTAAGTGTCATTAAAATTGGTGAGATAAAGATAGCGCTTATATATAAGTGTAATACCAAAATGAAGGAGATAAAGATTTCTATATAGGTGTAAAAAATCGATGATGTGATTAACATGAAACCAACATCAATGATGTTAGTTTCATGTTAATCTTTAGTTCATTGATCTTTTACACCTATATAGAAATCTTTCTCTCCCTCATTTTGATATTACACTTATATATAAGCGCTATCTTTATCTTACCAATTTTAATGACACTTAATTTTTTATTTGATATTTTTATCTCACCAATATTTATGTGTACCCTAAGTGTACTTTTATCTCTTGCATACTCTTTTGATTAAAATGCAACTAATATCTACTTTTCAGGGAACATTAAGGCCCGCTGGCCCATCAACCACTTTTCATCTATCACCTACTTTGGATATGACCCCGTCTGAGGGCCCTGGCATAAGAAAAAGTTCTAACACACGGAATAGTGAAAAGATGTCATGTGCTATCTAAATTTGTGCAGAACTGAGGCAAATTCATTCATTGATAGGTCGGTCGTCGTTTTGTTTGTTTTTCTAAATATTTCAGTCTCTAAATATACGTAACGAATCAAAAAATAAAATAAACAGATAAAACAATCCATACAAGTCCCATAATTTCACTTGTCCAAATGTAGTCGGAGAATCACTACAGGAATGATAGACACATTCAAAAATAGGACGTCCTTTGAAAGTCTGTCCAAAAAGCACAATAAAATACTCGTACCTAAGGTTTTAGACCTTTGGGCTGAAGATCAAATCCCTCGCTAACAACGTCGGCCAGATGCAAAAATAACATTCGAGGAATTACATTAAGACCATCAAAGACACCTCCAACTTATACCGAGTACAGCATATCACAAGAATTACAAACACAACCCAATGACACTGAAAGATCTAATATACAGAATGTTAAAACACATTCATAGCTTCAGTAAAAATTGTTTTACATGATCAATTCAGATCATATCATGCACAACAGAAAGATCAAATGTACAGAATGTTAAAACACATTCATAGCTTCAGTAAAAATTGTTTTACATGATCAATTCAGATCACATCATGAAATAAAAGAAAATAAACCAGGCTGTCCTACCACTAAAAGGCAAGACACCTATTGGTAACAAAATATTTCCTGCATTTTTCCCTTTTCTTTTACTTAATGACAACAAAACGAGCACAACTCATGTTTTCACGTCGCTTTGAGATTACATTGTATTTATGCTCGGTTTCTTCCATGATATGGGTGCGACTCTATGGCAACTTAACCACATCAAAGGGAGAACTTCCCAATCGTTGCCCAGTTATATTTAACACAACCTGCCTTTTTTCCTCTTCTTTATGCAGTTGATGCCAAACTTAACCTGAAATAAATTAAATAAAAAACACAAAAGAACAACATAAAGAAAACAAAGCAATTGACTAGTACAGAAGCTCATATAGAAATTGAGTAAAATAGTACATGCCTCACAATTTGCTGAGGATCATCAGAATTTGAACTTCCTGCATGTGCTTTAAGAGCTGCCTCCATAGCATTGCTCGACTTCATGTATTAATTTTTAAAAGCAAAAAATAAAAATAAAAAGAGGTAAAAGGATTCAGAGAACAAGGTTAACAAAATAACAATAAAAATGGGTCAGTTGTGTTTGTATGTGTTATTTACATTGTATACTTCATTAAACAAAATATCATTCTGTCACATTCAGTTGTGCTCAATAATTTAGAATTAGAAACAGTTATAACTGTAGTATATAGTAATATGATTGCACTGGGTCTGTGACCAATGGAGATTCCAGCCCTAAAAGAGAGAGATTTAGTAGAAATGAGAAGAAAGAGAACCTCAAAATCACTGGCAAGGGTATCTTCCTTGGCCTCACTCAAAACTAGATCAACATTCAATCTGCTGCATGAGGGCAACATCAGACCATCACCACTTAAATCTCGTTTCCCCAGGTCAGACTCCAGCATCACCCGTTTCTGCTGTTTTGCAGGCCTTCTATCATCATCACCATCCATTTTCCTTTTCATATTTTCACCAGCTGGAGAGCTGCTGCCCTCCCTCTGTGAACAAGGGCTGGCAGAGGATCGTTTCACCTGGTCCACAGTCCCATCTAAAGCACCAGGTCTATCTGGGTGGTGAGCTCGGGATGGACAGGGCCTCTTGTAACCTTCAGGAAGGACAAAAGGGGGAATACTTTTTCTACGAATATGGGAAACATATACCTCCATGCCAGGCTTCCAGTACATGTACATGTTGACATCTAGCCGAAACTCATCTACAGTTGCACATATATCGAACTGCTGGCCTTCTTGCACTTTGACCCCTTCCTTCCGTGACAGTCCCATGAAGAAGGCACAATGAGGAACCAGCTTTGTGGAATCTGTGAACTCATATGGGTATGGATGACATTGTAGCTTATAACAGGTGTCTCTCTCAATCTGTTATTTTTAAAAAACAAACATTATATGTAAGAAAAAAGACATGATGATAATGTGCAACAAATGACGTTCTGACACTAGTATAATAAAGTTCTGTTACCACTACTCTTCCAAATGTGCCACCAGGACATATCTGCTGAAATCTAAGTGAGAGTCAATTATCTCCCTAATTCTTTTGTGTAGTTCTATATTAACATTAATTTAAAACCAAGTTACTCTCAAAAGTTATGAAGATTACAATCACAAGCCAGCCAAATTTCCAAAAATAATGTTTCCTGCTGCAAACTGGTTCCACGGCTGGTTAAGTCACACTCCACACTCTTGCGTACAATAATGTAGTATGAAAATCCTCAAGACATTAAGTTGCATGATATTAGGTAATGAATATAATACCTTAAGCGTGAGTTGTCTTAGACGTGACTCAACCCACCCTTTCCATAGACGGTGATCTTCTGCATCAGCCGCTACAACCTCAACTTGAAGGTAGTTTTTGTATGCCTCAAAGAACTGGTACGGCTCAAACAAAGTGCTCCAAGAAGCCTTGTTCATTTCAATTTCCTGAAAGAATAGGGAGAAAACAAAAACCAGAAACAAAATTGTGGCTCCAAAGGATATCAAATTACAATTGCAATCTTGAAGAAATAATTAATCTGAAGTTTAAACTGAACTCCATTGCAAATCAAGCCAATACTTAAGCATAACTTCAGCAAAAGAAAATCATGGAATAGGATTCTTTGAGAATGAAACAATCACAACATATCAAGTGTAAATAAACAATACAGCTGAAAAAATGGGATGAAAAAATGTGTTAAATATAGAGCATATTTGCAACGTAGAAAAAAAAATTTATGTCAGACGAATACAAATATACCTGGCACATCTTGTTGGCATGAGAGAACTGCTCCATCATAACTCGAAGAGTACTCGACGAAACATTGTAACTTGAATTCATACAGGGATATGCAGGGGTTATAATGGGCATGAGATGCTTCCTATCCCCAGGGAACTTCCGTGGGTCCCACACAGTGAAGCCAAGTTCTTCATTTTCTTCTATCGAACAGAGCATCACAGGGTTAGGCCAACGCCACTGGGTGTACACACGGAAAAATCTGCAAATGAGCATGCTCGGAATAGCATTAGGAAAGAACTGGCACACACGGGCCACCAGCAAGGCCAAGTTCACGCCTCCAAGAAAACCCGTTACCTATCATCAGACATTGACTAGTATAAGTTGCATTTGAAAAAAAAAAATCTCTATAGTAACTTGGTACTTAGACGACATTTAGATAGGACCTTTGGCCAAAAGAAGTCCAATATATTGGCAAACGATATGTGCCCTTTAACAAATTGTTAACTGACACAACAATGTTAAAAAAAAATCAACATCAATATAAGACTATTATTAAACCAGAAAGTTCAATGGGACATCAAAAACTGAAGTTCTTCCTTTACTGCAAAAAAACACAAACAAAAGCATAAGATTTATCCTCATGACAACCATTACCTATGGATGCACTAGGTTCAGTTATATAAAAAAATTAAAAGGTAAAATATGTCTTTTTCTGCATTTTTATCTTTGATTTGACAGTTAAATGGTATTTTCAAACAAGACAATATACAGTTGTTTATATCTGGTAAGGCCTAGATGATGCAGTGGTATCTTTAAAATTGAATCTTATACAAAATGAGAAACATTGCACAAGAGAAGGTAAAGGATATTGACTGACATTTGAGTAAACACCCCTTCTCTTAGCCCAGTACTTCAAGCACCTCAGCGTAGTGTGGAAACTCTACAAAGAGGAAATATATAGTTACAGATTACAGAACAAGAAAATAGAAAATGGTATTTTTTTTTTAAGCACTACAATCAGGGAAAAAAAGATCCTTTGAAGCTGATAACTTTGACATCCGGGACGAGACGAAGAATCATGTCTGCCACACGACATCCATTGAGACTACGTACAGTAGCTTCATCAATATTGTAAAGCACCGACTGTTGTGATATATCCAAGCCCTACAATATTACAAAGAACAACATAAAATCTACATATTAATCTGTGAAGCTCTACTTTTTAAGCACTAGCTATTACTGTTCCATCCCAAATATTTACCTATTGATCCTAGTATCAAAACATTAGTTTCATTGTAAATAATTATAAGAACACTGAGAAATACTAATGTGCTATTTCAATTGTTATATGGTGATGAAACCAATCATATTTTATTTTTGAGAATATACAAAGAAAAGAGAATACCTGAGGAACAACTAAAAGGGAGACACTGGCATAGAGGAGGTCAATGGAAATGCCACGAAACTTGAATTTCATGACTGGTACATGTGCATCTGGTACTGGATGGAGTTCGGAAACGTCCTCATTCTTAGCAAGTATGTCATGAAGTACGATGAAGAAATCCTCCTGCAATTGTAAACACCATTTGACTAACAGCAATATTCAAGTAAAAGCAGAAAGTACAAAATACCAGACCATCAATGATAGGAAATTATAGTAGAAGAAATGTTACCTCTCTGTTCACATAAGAAGGCCCAACACATAGTGTATCAAGGTCAGCCCCAGGCCCATGTACCTACCCCAGATAAACTTTGTCATATTATATATGAAGTATTTGCAAAATGATGTACTAGAATCACTTGAAAAGGAAAGATGAATTTACCCCTAATCTGTAAGATCCAAATGTAAAAATCACGGTATTTGCTTCTTCAACCAGTTGGTCAGTGTAGCCCCTCTGACGTGTCAACTGCTTTACCCATTCCTTACAAATCTGAAATATTATTCACCAAAAATTTACTTGTGCCATCCAATATAGAGAGAGAGGATATTTGAGACCAAAATTTAGAAAAAATGAAAACAGGAAGTTACTCTTTCAATCTCCAAAAGAACCTCTTTTCTCTTAGTGTTCTCTTCCTCACTCTCATATAGACCTGCCTCTTCCAAAAACTGCGAGCAAAAGAAAAAAAATAATAAAAATGATGTGAAGTCTTGTTCTCTGTCTTTCTTTTGCCAAAAGAACAACAACCAGGAAATTGCATTGGAAAATCTAATGTGAGAAGCATCTATTGTAAGCAAAAAGGAAATCAAGGAGTAAAATGACTTGAACGCTTTCTTTTTTGCTAATATCATTGATATCATCTGATTATAACTATATTGATGATAGTTTCTAAGAATAAAACTAATTCTCAGTAATAGCAAGTTAATTTTAAGTTTTCATTTCAATTCTGGATTTACAGACCACAAATCAAAATCTATCCATTAAGGGAAGCAAAAACAAGAACAGCAAGAAATTTGCATACTTTCTCAAGTTCACGTGTATGCTGACGATCTGCGTTAGTTGGCCCCGCAAAAGATAACGGAGTGCAATCATACTGCTTTACAGAGTTCTGCAGTGGTGAGACACTTGTTTCGCTCGCACCATCAGTACTACCCATCTCAAAGAATTCTTACCAATAAAACCCTAGCTTTCAGAAAAGAAAAGAACCCAGGAACTCGACACAAAAGCTAAGGCAAGAATCTCGGAGTAAATAGATTGACTATCTAAACACTAAATTTTAATATTTCGCGATATCAGACAATATAACTCGCCAAAGCCCGAATTGACCAAACCCTACAACCTTAAATGCCCAAAAACCCTAATTGAGAGAAGTTTCGCAAAAAATTCAAGAAGATTGAAGACGAAATTACCGATGGAAACAAAGACCAGGACACACGGAACCGATCAACTAAGAAGTAAGAATTCTGAGAATCAAAAGGGAGAACAGGAGAATAGCTGGTAAGAGGCCAAGATCTAGGGATTTAAGGTGGAAAATTTGGGGAAAAGCGAGATCCGAAACGCAAAAAGCCGACGCGGTGTTCCTACGGCGGCCACGGCTCGCACAAGGAAGAAATTTGTGCGGGTCAGAGAGGGAGGAAGAGAGAGAAAACAATCTTGTTTTAATCTCTCTCTCTCCCGTCGATAATAGGTACTCGGTAATAATATAATAAAGTTTAATAAATTATTTTAGGAAACTAATAATTAATTTGGTAAAAATGACGACACAAAATTGAAGCACGCAGTTAGTTAAACCGTCATGTAGACCTGGTTTTATTTTCTGAAGGGTGTGGAAACCACGAGAAATCTCCGTCTTTTCGTGGAGGTGTAGTGAACTAGGTCTATCTCATAATAATGCAAGGTGGTGCGGTCAACATTAAGCTGAGTGAGGATCGCACTGTGTAATAATGTGTGCAAGTGAATTGTTCACGAGGAAATCAACTGTGTCCGACCCGCTACACGTATCAGGATTGAGAAAGTAACGCAAAGAGAGTTCTTTAGGGAGCGTTTCGGCAATTCGTTATTCCGTGGACTCTATTTTGAGATTCGTCCTATTTTGTGATGATACTGTGTCCGTTGGGTGAACCGTGAACGGCCGCCTTTGAGTTTCCTTTTTTTTTGAGGTTCTATGTGTAAATGGATATTCAAAATCTGAAAATTTGATCCGAATTCGTATGAATTAATTTATATATAGATTTAAAAAAATTATTCGATAATTTATTGCATCCACAAATGGATCTTAAAAATAGATTCGCTTTATTTTTTGGATCCACATTTGGATCTTACATGATCTGGATCCGGATTTGAATCCGAATCTGAATATGTTATAAATTCAATAAAATAATTATCTTTTAAGTTTTAATATTTTTTCTATAGAAAATTTAATAAGGATAATTATAATAGTTAGATTAGTCTTAATAATAATTAGATCATATTATTTTAAAAATATATGTCATGTAAGTTAGTTCAATTAGTATTTTAGTATCCATTATATTTTATGACGTATATTATACACATTTTATTCATATTAAATATTAAAATTATTATTATAAATATTTGAATATAAAACTTGATTATGGCCCGAATTGGATCTGATATTTGTTATATAAATGAATATGGATCTGTATTTCGATCATTAAATTTCAAATGGATTTGGATCCGCGTTTGGATCATATAAAGTTTTAATAGTTCCACATTTGGATCATACAAGATTTGATTCGAATCCGAATCATTGATACCCCTAGACTTCTACCTAAGAAAATAAATTTGTTCTGTGTATTAAATATATTTTTTTTGATAAAATCTGAATAATTATGTAATAATTTTTTTTAAATCTGAAGTGATAATTTTTTAAATATGTCTTATGACGAGTATTAAAAGTTATAATATTTCAAAAAAAATAATGTCTAACTAAAATTTTCGATGTAGATAATATCTCCTTTCAAAAAACGTGTGAATCAGAGCATCAATATCTTCATGCAATCAGATGCATTAATCAGATCTGTCCGATCTCAATTTGATCCATTTAATCGAACTTTATTTAATAGCAATATAAAATGTATTTGTTCATTAATCAAACTTAATTGCATATTAACTATTTTTTCTTGAAATAACTAAAAATAATCATTAAATGCTTTGTGGGATCGATACTTGACCAATTCAGATCGAGTGCAAGCTAAAAAGGATAAATGAAAATAAATATATTTTTTTAAAAATATTTCGTTCAGGAACAATTATTTTCATTGATTTAGAAAATATTCTATAATTAATTAATTATAGTTAAGTAACGTAATTGGTCTACAATCAGTAACTTAGCCTCAGAAACCTTAGGGATAAGAATAGCCATGTTTAACTTAACTACAGAAATATCTAAAAATTAGGTTAATCCTACCATGGGTTGGGAAGAAGTACCGTTAATTTATTAATCAACGACGGTGATTTCTCAACAATCTCTCTTCTTTAATTACACCAAAAAAAATTATTTAACATTTCTTATTTTTGAAAAAAGGTAATTTTTTTCTGAGGATTCTAACATGATTGTTTTATTTTTCACAGAATTAGAAAGGACTGAGATAAAATTTACAGTTTTCTTCTAATTTTGTAAAATAAAAAACAATAATGCTAAATTCTGAGATTATTTTTACCTTTTCTATACATAAAAAAGTTATTATCGGGATTGACTAACAATCCCCGGAGCAAATCCCTCAAAAAAATCCCTACCTAACTTTCATTTTTGACAAAAAAGATACATCCTCTCTAACTAACTTTTCATTTTTGACAAAAAAGATACATCCTCTGTAACTAACTTTTCATTTTTTGATAAAAATGTACGTCAATCTACATAACTGAGTCAGATAAATAATACAGATATTTATATAAGTGAGACATGTATTTATATAAGTGAGTCAGATATTTAGATATGTGACTCATATATTTAGATATGTGACTTAGACATTTAAATATGAGACTCAGATATTTAGATATGAGCCTCAAGTATTTAGATGTATAACTTAGATATTTAAATATAAAACTTAGGTATTTAGATATGTGACTCAGTTATTTAGTAAAAAATAGCAAGAGAGAGAAAAAGAGTTTCAGGAAATAAAATTACATAGGAGAAACTGACAAACATCACATGAGTTGTATGAAAAAACGCGTGTGACATATGAGAGAGAAGAAAATAACAAACATCACAGGTGAATCAGATATTTAGATAGATAAACTAAGTATTTAGATAAGTGAACTAGGTATTTAGATAGATGAGCCAGATATTTAGATAGACGAATTAGATATTTAGATAGAAAAAGACAAATATCATATGAGTTGTACAGGGAAATACATGTGATAGATGAAAAAGAAGAAAAGCCTCGGGATATAAAAAATGACTTGAGTATTTATATATATGTATCACGTATTAGATAAATAAACTAGATATTTAGATATATGAATTAGATATTTAGATAATTGAATTGAATATTTAAATAGAAAAACGATAATATCACATGAGTTATATAGGGAGGTGCGTTGTACAGAAAAACGCGTGGGAAATTTTTTTAGAGATGAAAGCTTCGGGATAAAAAAATTTCTCTAATATTAATGAGCTAAGTATCACCAATTATGACATTTATGTTAGAAGTGATTAGATACTTTACGTCCCATTTAGATTAACGAAAGGCCGATGTTTAAAAAATGGACTGCTCTTGTTATCTTTTGGAAGAAAGCGGACAAAAAATTTGCCAATTTTCATTGCTTTTCGAAAAGTTAATACATCAGTCTTACAAAAAGTAAATTGTCAAAGCTAATCTAAAACATATGCTTAATAAATGTCACCTAACCCCAAACAGTACATAACAGTAGTAAAACAGTCCACATAACAAGCAACATAAAGAAATATTATAGAGACTAAACTAAACTCAAATCGGATTGTGCCACTCCTTGAATCTCATATAAATTCAGTAACACTTCCTCGTAATGGTACAATGATTTCAATTCACTTGTCAAACTTGTATATGATAAAAATTGAGATAGCACATTAAAATAAAAAGATTTCACAAAATAAAAAATAGTGCCCCGAAAGATAATAGAATTCCTCATCTTTCATAATTGCCAACAATAAATATAAATCAAAGATTGGACATACTTTCATAGACAATTGCGTTGTTGACTGCCACATATCTTGAAAAGAATTCAAGCTAAGAAAATATACCCTGAGTATTAAGCCTATTAAAATTAATTGAAAACTATTTTCTAATTGATACTCTAGAAAAAGTGTTGAATTTCCTCTCTTCTTAGCCATGCCACATCAGCATTATTTAAAATCATTTGATTTGTTTCTCTTTCTTCTTTAGCTTTCATCGGATGGTTGCAAAAATAAATTAACAATTAACGAGCATTTAATATATATCAGTTTCTACTTTTTTATATACTCTTTTAAGTGCTAAGCAAATGAAAAGATTTTTATTTACTTAAATCTAATTTCTAAACTGCACATTCATTCTTTATGTTACCTTTAATATTGAAGTTGGGTGAAATTGCTTGTATGGTGGTGTGTCCATTTTCAATGTTTTTATAATTGAAATTATATCATCAAATTGATAATGATATTCAACGATTAGTATGATGAATTGTTAATATTTTAGACTGAAGATATCTTTCTACCATCACATTATATAATGGATATTTTCATATTAGGTTAGATAAAATAATGATAATTTTTTCATCAAAAATATTATATTTGTGAGACTAGCATGATAAAAAAAATTAAGAGATTGCATCTGAAAAATGATAAAAAGTAAGAAATATATATTTCTATATAGATAATTTAATATATATTTATTATAAAAATGTTAATATTTATATTTCATTGAAATATTCCTGAATGGTTCAAGTGATTACTTATCATATCTGCTTGACTCATCAAACTCATCCAATATATTGTGTATGCATATCAAAATTTTCTAGAATATTAAATTTATTGTATCTATAAAGTTTTTTAATTAGTTCTATTAAAAAAAATTCCGAGACGAAACCCAGGTTATTATCCTAGTTTAATTAAACTCTCAAATTTCCTGTGACAAGCGGATAGCACATAGGCACTAGTCTTGTTCTAATTTCTAACCATAGTCATATGATTCATGAGTTTTTCACGACAATTCATGTATAATTTACTTTTTACCACTACTGCATACCTGATCGAACCGTCAAAGCAAGGAGATTCATATAATTAACTAAATGTTTCATGAAATAAATATCTATTTAATATATAATATTTTTTTATTTATGAATAAAATACATTATATATAATTTAAAATGATATTATTTATTTTTATATGATTTTCAAAAAAATTATCATTATATATATTTTATTTATATTATATGAAACGAACTATTTCTGAATTATACCTATATTATACCCGAATATCAAATTTTTTACCTCAACAAATATTTCATGAATTATGAACTTGTTACTATGGCTCTAACTTGATTTTGACCCGACATCTTATGATATGGAGGTTGTTCTCAAGTATGAATTGGTTTAAATGTTTTTTTTTCTTTTCTCGAGGAGCTAATTATGGAGCAGATGATGTCTCGATGGCTAGATCAGAATTAGCTTTGCATTGGGCTCAAAGTTTTTTTTTAAAGAAAAATATCCAAATGGATACCGGCTTTTATTTCTTTACGAAAGCAAGATTCATATAGTCTATGCTCTATTATAAAGAGCACATGTATTAAGATTCCCATTAATATTATCATATAAATATATAATGATCAAAATACTCATATTTAATTTATATTTGAGATTAATTGATTATATAAAAGCTATCGTTCAGATTTCAATCAAACTCATTTTTTTCTCTCCATTTCATTTGTTATTTTTTTACTAATGTATTTCTAGGAGGTATAAAAAGAGATGTATATCTAATAAATTAAACATCAATTATTTATTAAATTTTATTAAAAAAAAAAAGAAACTCGGCATTGTACAACCTTACTCATCTATACTATATTAAGTTCAGTTTCATTATTATCTTCTAACCAAATACAAAATTTCAGATTGCATAAAATCCAACATATGTAAGTATATAAATATATTCTAAGTCAATTTTCTGCAATTCACTATGTTATTCTTAAAAGGTAGCTAGAGAGAATGAATGAAAGCCTTAACATTTTTTTTTACTTAGAATTCCTATGATAAACTGCAATTCAGATTTAGTTAAAAAAATAAAATAAAAGCAAAGCAATCACACACATCAACCGAGTTAAAATAGAGAAATGTAAACAAACAAAGCACATAAAAATATTACAACGGTGTTCAGACAAAGCCGAGTCTTATATCTTGAAGGTACAACAAAACAATTAAACGTATCAGCTTTTTACTTAGCATGAGGAATGATAAAAACAACATATACATTTTCATCAAGAAAAAGCATATGCATGGATTTAGCCTAAATATATTATCTCAGAATTATCATAACCAAATTAAGCAGTGAGGCAAGTTTTTGAAATTCTTTAAATTGGCATTATTTTCTCCATTCTTCATTATGCATTTTATCTAAACTCAATTTCATCATTCTCCGATTTTCATTTATAAAAAAAATTTGTTCAACTAATCAATATATTTGAAAGCTCAAAAAAATTATGAGAAACCAATTGATATTATTATGAAATCATTAACCAAGAATTAATTTGAAATAACACATTTATTATACGTAATATATAAAGACTTTATATTATGGTGGATATTTGCCCTACTCTCTCTGCAGGATCGCTTTGAAAATATTTAACAAATCCTGATGCATATGCATGCATCATGCGTATTTCATTATCTAATCTTCTAAAATATAGACTACACATACATTTAGATTCTTAAAAGAGTAATTGACTTTTACAGTTTTACCAGTGCAAATGACGCACGAGTGGCGCGATCTTTCTAATAAATGCCTCAGAAAACCATCCAGTGAAATAAATAAATATAAAAAAACATAGATCTCCAAATATTATTAAATAATTAAATAATATATAATGATTAAAATATTTATGTTCAATTTATGATTGATAATAATTGATTTTATTAAAATTACGGTTTAGATTTCAGTCAAACTCATTTTTTTCTCCATTTCATTTGCTATTTTTATCAATACATTTATAGGAAGTCTAAAAAAAGAAGTTGTATATCAAATAAATTAAAATAAACTATTCTTAAGTTTTAAATTAAAAAAAATATGCATTGTACAATGTTACTCAGAAAATAAAATTATTATATTTTATGCATTATCTTTTATTAAATAATAAATTAATTTTATTTAAAAATTTAAGAGCATTTATAATTGATTTATATATAAACTATGTCTAAATAAATATATCATTTTTATAATAAAATTAATGATAAATATATAAAAAAAATTGTGTATCAGATAATTAAATATCAATTATTATTTATTTTATTAAAAAACTACACATTGCATGATCTTACTCAAAATATTATTATATTTTGTATATCATCTTTTATTAAATTTATTTAAAATTTAAGAGTTTTCATATTTTCTTTAGATATTAACTATAATAAAATTAGTGTTAGATATAAATATTTTTAAATTAAGAGAGTTCGTATAACGGACGGGTTTATGACAGTTACAAAAATAGTCTGAGTATATGAGACATATACTGCAGCAGACATATAAGGGCAAGTAGCTAATAAAGGTTAAACAACTAAATGTAAGCAAAATATCTGACTAAGTCCATGCACAATTATAGTTTTAACTTTTAAAGTTAGGGCTGTTAATGAGGAGGGTAGAATAATGAAACCTCTTATCCATATCAATATTCGATAAGTTAATGATTTTTTTTCTTATTTATATCAATACAATACCCGATAACGTATTAAAATAAAATCTTATTCATACTCGTTTATCGGATACAATACGAGTCAGATAAACAATCAAGCGACTTTCAAAATGAAAAAGATTATAATATAATTAGCAATGAAAAAGACTGCAATATAATTAGTAATGAAAAAAATATAATATAATAATATAATTAGCAATAGAAATGACTGTAACATAATTAGCAATGAAATAACTAATAAATAAGGAATAATATCCTTATTCGATAAGTTAACATAATTTTTCTTATCTATACTTATATCCGATAATTTATGAAAATAAAATTTTATTCATACTCATTTTATTAGTTACAATATGAATCGGATAAACGATCGAAAGAGTGCCATTGACAGTCCCATTTAAGGCCCCGACCAAGTCTCTTCTGAGCGAAAATCTGGACCGTTTGTTTGAGAATCTGACGGTTTCGATTCTTCCACGAAGGGCATACAAGCTTGTCGCATAGATGTAGCAGATTCAATCAGTCAATCCAATCTCGACTGTCAATCGAGGTTCGGTCTATCCTCCAAAAAGGAAAAACAAAGATAAAGAAGAAGAAGAGGTCAGATTGGCATAATGGGTTTTTCGATTGCTTCACCCCGCGAAGAAAATGTCCTTAATTCTAAGAGCTCCGTCCAAGGTATGCGATCTATTTATCTTTTTCCACCTATAGGCTATAGATAATCGTTTTTAGGGGTGAATACAAAATTTTGATTAGCGTCAGTTATCGGATTGTAATAATTTATCGATTTAAATTCATTAATTTAGCGAGTACTAAATAAAAAATTAATAATTTAATATATATTTTATCTAATAAAAAATTATCAAAATAATATTTTTTAATATATTAAAATAATAAAAATAAAACTCAAAATAATATATAATCATATCTATTATGAAAATTTTTTTCTAGAAAACTTATAATTTTGAAATATTTGCATAATTACTTCATTATTCATAATATTAAATATTTTTCTCAATCAAAAGAATCGGACAATTCAGAGGGAGTCAAGAATTAAATTCAGAGGGTTAGATTAACAAAATATTAATTTAAAAATACTATTTTTGAAAATCTATAAGAGGTCAGTTGACCCTCTTTGGCTGTTACTTGTCCACCCTTGATTGTTTTTGCTTTTCATTTGTGTTTTATTTTGGTTGGAGCCATGGTAATAAAAATTACCTTCTATAATTGAAGGTAATTCAGATTTTCTTTCTGTAGCGTTGACTTGTACAATTCGCTCTATTTTCAGTTCAATTTAATGTCGACAATGTTGCACTTATATTTAAGGTTCTTACTTAAGTAGACTAAAATGAGAATCAAACTACCTTTAGGAGGTTTAATTATAGTTGGGTTATAATTAGCACACTGTTATTATTGGCTATGACCATTGCTTGTACCCTCTCTTTATATTAAACGGAACACTTCAGTCTCCGGTTTAACAGTGAGATGCTAATATGACAATCAAGGGGTCATTCAATTCCAATCCTATTGTGGTGCCATTAGAGTTAGTATTTTGGGCTATATTGTTAAGACTGTAAATTTTAGCAGTTAGTATTTTCTATTGTAAAACATCATCCTATGCTGTATTGTTAAGACCGTAATGAAATTAAGAAGCCGCCAAAACTAGTGCTACAAATTTGGTAAATTATTTTGTATAAATCAATTCTCAATTTGTATCTCTTATTTGCTATTCTATTCTCAAAACCCTGGTGATACAAGTACTGTATTGGTCGGGTCTTTTACTTCTACCAGAACAGTTGGGTCCGTTTCCTGTATGCAGGGGCGAACTCAGGCTTATCCAGGAGGGGGGGGGGGGGCGCACGTGCCCCCCCCCGATTTTGAAAAATAGTATTTTTCGGTAATGTTTTCCGTAATTTGCCCCCCCTGAATTGTCTGGTTATTTTTATTGAGAAAAAAAATATTTAATACCGTGCATAATGAAATAATTATGCAAAGATATCAAAATATAAAGTTCCTTAGTCGAAAACTTTCTTCATCAACTTGATTATCTATTACTTTGAGCTTTATTTTATTGTTATTTTAATATATAAAATGTTATTATTTAATAAAAAATTTATTAGTTAAGTATATATATTAAATTATTAATTTTTTTTATTTAGTACCCGATTAGTTAATGGGTTTGAACCCGATAAGCCATTACAATCCGATAATTCCCCCCCCCCCCCTAATCAAAATTCTAGATCCGCCATTGCCTGTATGCTTCCTCTATTACTGCACTATATTGTTCTGAATACTGGTAAACATTAAACATGTGTTGAGCATTGAGTTTGAAACATAAGTGTTTGATACTTATTAGGATATACTGATGCCTGGTCTTTAAAGGTAGCCATATATGATTGCAAATAGTAATTTATTATTACAGAGGCTGTTAATTCAGGATTTAAGACTGCTGTGCTATGTGCTTCAGCTGCTGCAGTTCCAATGGTTAGCTTATTTTATTGTTTCTTTCTATGTTCTGGTTGCCCCTAAAATCTGATGCACCCTGCAGAAGGAGAAATTCCCTTAGGGTTCGTTTGGCAAATCAAGGAATAGTCTTGGAAGAGTGATAGAATAGTATCATTTTGGAAGTGCGGTAGAAGAGTGGTATTCTTGACTATTCGGAAGAGTGAAATTATCGTTTGGTAGATGTCAATTGGAATAGTAGAAATGTTGATAATTATGATAATAATAATAAAAAATTATAATAATGTGCAATATTTTAAAATAATAATAATGATAATTAATAGTAATTATTAATATTATTTTTGTTATAAAGATAATATAATAAGAATAAAGTATATATAATATACTGAAATATTGTTAATTACAAATATAATACAACATAATCAAATAATAATGATAATTATAGTAATAATAATAATAATATAAAAATTATAATAATATGAATTATTTTAAATTAATAATAATAATTAATAGTAATTATTAGTATTATTTTAATAATAAAGATAATATAATAATAATAATAAATTATATATAATACACTAAAATATTGTTAATTACAAATATAATACAACATAATGAAATAATAATAATTATTATAGTAATAATAATGACAATAATATAAAAATTATAATAATATGCATTATTTTAAAATAATAATAATAATATTTAATATTATTTTAATAATAAAGTATATATAATATACTAAAATATTGTTAATTATAAATATAATATAACATAATCAATTAATAATGATAATTATAGTAATAATAATAATAATAATAATAATAATAATTAATAGTAATTATTAATATTATTTTAATAATAAAGATAATATAATAATAATAATAAAGTATATATAATACACTAAAATATTATTAATTATAAATATAATACAACATAATCAAATAATAATGATAATTATAGTAATAATAATAAAAATAATATAAAATTATAATAATATGCATTATTTTAAAATAATAAAATAATAATAATAATTAATAGTAATTATTAATTTTATTTTAATACTAAAGATAATATAATAATATTAACAATAATAATAAAGTATATATAATATACTAAAATATTATTAATTACATTGTAAATTTTGTTGTTAATTTTGTCATACGGAACAGTGTATTCCGGTATTCAACCTATATGGTGGTATACCGGAATAGCCTCTTTTACTCACTATTCTATTCTTTCATTTTGCGTTTGGCATTCTTCCCGTATTGGAATAAAACTTATTCCGGTATTCGTGGGATGCCAAACACACCCTTACAGACTCCACTTAATAAAATAGTGTATGACAAAATATATCCTTTGCTCCAGTTTTCCTCCTTTTTCTTAACAGAATATGTTCAAGCAAACCCTACATCCTCACATCTTCCTTCTGCTTTTTTTTTTCTTTAAATAATGAGAAAGGAAATCTGCGTCTCTTAGCAACATAGCCTGTTTTCCTGTTGAGTTTTTATTAGCTTTTGTAGGAATTTTCTGAATGTTTATGTTTTCTGCTCGTTCACTTTTATTGATCAAGTGATTTTACACTACAGTGCACTTCTTATTTTATTTTTTTAATTTTCCCTCTCTTAATTTTAATAGTTAATTGGATGCCGCACCATTCCATGGGCCAAAGCTAACCTTAACCACACTGCACAAGTGCTCATTATATCTGCTGGTAACTTAATTTTTACAAACATCTTCTAAGAACTTTGTTTCCTAGCTCCACTTGCCAGTAGAGTTTAGCATGCTGGTAAAATTTTGGTCCTAACTTCTGGCAGTTTCTAGTTGGTTAAAAGAAAGTTTTCGTTCCAAATTATGTTACCATTCTGGTTAAAACATTCTTTTTTTTTTCAATTTTAACGAAGAGGCATACTAGTTTAAACTGAAGAGAGCTTTTTCATTTTCACAATATGAGATCTCTTTTTCACTTCTAAAATTTCTATTCTCTTGTGCACATTTTAACTCTAAAATTGAAGCTAATCAATCATTCACCGGTACATCTCTATCTCCATCTCTACTCCTTATTAAGTACGTAAGTTTTCTGATCCTACAACGGTTAAAATTTCTTCTTAAATTTTTAAAATTAATACAAACCATTGAATGAATCCATTTTATAAAATATCTGTACTTCATCAGCAATAGTATGTTTCAGTTCTCATCTCCTCCTAATAGCGATCGTTACACAATCCGCCACAAAATTCGATTACAATTTCGCTGCTGGGCATCACGGGTAACTATTCTCTGAAGAATATTTTATGTGGAGAGTTTTTAAAAGTTAATTACAGTAGCTTATTTTAATCACAACGGTTGTGAGAAGTTTAAATACAAATTTTGATGTATGGAAGGTTAAATAAGGACCGTTAATATCTAATCGAAAAATGGAGAGGTTTTTTGCTCTCCAGGGTCGTTCCGGTCTCTCCCATCTTAATCGGACTTTTTACTTAAAGAGCCTAATAATCAATGTTATCTACAGAACCGGTCTTAGAGCAAAGTTATTTTCACAAACGGCCTAAATAAGGGCGTGAGTTGAACTCACGCCCTTAAACCTCCATTTTGCCTGCCCGAACACTGCCCAAAGAAACAAAGGGCGTGAGTTCAACTCACGCCCTTTAGACGTTGATGTGCTCTGGTTGTTATCTTTCAAAAACACCGAAAGTGAAAAAAAAATAATATAAATGCGATATGTGAACTTAAAGGGCGTGAGTTCAACTCACGTCCTTTGGGCTATTTTGCTCTCTTTTGTTTGGGTAGCGGACGGGCAGAGAAAATAGCGTTTTAAGAGCGTGAATTAAACTCACGCCCTTTGTTAGGCCGTTTGTGAAAATAAATTTACTCTTAAGCTGTCTCTATAGTTAAAATCTGTTTTTGGGCCGTTTAAGTAAAAAATCCTCTTAATCCTAACCTGTAGAGCCTTCTCATTCTCCTCTCCCCCTCCGTCTTTTCCGTTGCTCTCCCCTCAGTTATTCTTGTCTCTCTCTAATTTGAAGTCACATCCACTCGCAGTCCCACCGATAACACCCCGCTTGTGTTTTCTCCATCGCCTCTCCGACCAGATCTCCGTCACTATTTCGGTGATTTTGAGGTTACCTCTCTTCTCCTCTCCAGAGCTTCCTTCTGTCGCTTAATTTCTCCTCCTCCCTCACCCTCTCCTTCTGATCGCTTTCTCAACTTAGATAGAGATGAAGCAAAGATGAGAGCTACTTTTATATGTGAGCTTTCAATCCGGTTCTTTGGTCTTAATTGCTGATCAGGAAATGGTGAGAGATATTTTAGTACTGTAATATTTAACGGATAAAACTTACAAGTTGCTCCGTTAATCTTCGTGCGGAAGCGGTTCGATCAATACAGCACTATCACTGGTTCTACAAGAAATCACGAGCCGAAGCCGGAAGCCTTGCGTTTTCTGATAATCTGTGAGAGAGAGTATACTAGTGTATATTTATAAGCCAATGCATCTGCTCAATACACTTGTTCAATGCACCTCTCCAGTGCATCTGTTCAATCTTATAACGGGTTGGGTTTGGATTCGGGTTTCCCATAATGGGCGTACTGATAATTAAATCCAACATCTCCCACTCGCACAAAATGGAAGACCCGATATAAACTAAGAGAATATATAATTTCTTATCTCTGTTAAAATTCATACAAGAAAATAGGCCGTGACCAGCATATTTGAATTTGAGAGCATATGTTGTTATCCAACTGTTAGGTATGTATAACAACATCTAAGTAGAGTAAATATGCAGTACCCCAGATCATCTAATCATATTTTAAGTATAATATGATCTCTTTTATTTATTGATACATCCATACTTATATATTCACAATCATGTCAAATAAACATAATTGGTGCACCAGTGAATATAAATAAATATGATACTATAATGATCTTTTTCTTTTATCTAAAATCTCTCCATTCCAAAATAATTGTTATCCAGATATGTTTCATTAGACCGCATCAATCATGATCATTGATAACATTCCAAAATAACTAATTGAAATGAAACTTCAAGTATTTAGTAAAAAATCAAAGAGTATTATGAGATTCTTTTTATCTCACGGGTCTCACACAACAAAGAAGGAGAGATCATATCTTATGTTACCCTATTGGTCAATTGCACATATGGTATGAAACATATGCTATGGTATTATTCTCCATTTTCTTATGGAGCGTATGTCTAAACTAAAATTTAATACCATACAAGTGATAGTTCGATATATATATAAAATATCTAACTTGAGTCCACAACTCTACTTACTTTTAAATACAATAACAAGACTACCACTTGGCATAAGACAGTTAAGGTAAATAGTGGGTATTTCACCTTCGGTCATAATTATAATTCATATGACCTCATCTTGATTCTTTATCAAGACGATATTATTTTAAGCACTTTGCTCTCACGTTTTGTATCATATTTAGCTTAAAACTAATCTCATTTCTATGTACTACAAAGACATAGAAGTGATTGCCTGTGTGAGAAGGCCAATCAACTGTCTGACATACCTTTTATTTTATATCTCATCTCATGTGTTATGCTAAATATACTGATATTAAATAATTTATAACAATCATCACATAAATGAATTAAGAAAATAGCATCCATTGCATTTATCCCACAAATATAAATATACATGATATATTGTTCAATAAAATATAAAATCATAATCTACGTAACCCTAGAGATTTGACATGACCAACAAACATATCTCTAGGTATTGCCTTTGTAAAAGGATCTGCCACCATTTTGTGTGTAGATATATACTGCATGCAAACTTGCTTTTTTGCCACCATGTCTCTAACGAAGTTATACTTAGTATCAATGTGGTTGGTTTTTGAATGATACTTGGGATCTTTTGTATAAGCGATCGCTGCCTGACTATCACTATATACTAACACTGGGTCAGTTTCATTCTCACAGAAACCCAAGTGATTTAAAAATCTTCTAAGCCAAATTGATTCTTGTCTGTTGCTGAAAATGCCACAAATTCAGCTTCCATTGTGGATAAGGATATACAACTCTGTTTCTTACTACTTCAAGAGATGACTCCATTATTAAGTAAGAAAACATAACCAGAGGTAGATTTTCTTTCATCTAAATCTCCTCCCCAGTCGGCATCTGCATAACCCATGAGTTGTAGATTTTCTCCTTGAAAACATAATGAATAATTTGCAGTACCTTTCAGATACCTAAGTATTCTTTTTACTGCTTTCCAATGGGACTGTCCTGGATTAGCTCGATATCTACTCACCATTCCAACGGCGAAACTGATATCCGGTCTAGTACACATCATAGCATACATGAGACTACCTACAACACTTGAGTAAGGAACTTTTTCCATTTGTGCTTTTTCATCTGGAGTCTTTGGACACATTCTTAAGCTAAGACCTTCGCCTTTTGCTATAGGAGTATCAATGGATTTACAGTCTTGCATACGAAACTTTTCAAGTATTTTTCTGATGTAATGCTCTTGTGATAGAGCTAACATCTTCTTGGAACGATCTCTTTCAATCTTCACTCCAAGAATATATGCTGCTTCACCCATATCTTTCATATCAAAATTGGAGGATAACAATTCTTTGATAGTTTGCACATACTCCTGATTGTTACTAGCCAACAGTATGTCATCCACATAAAGTGATAGTATCACAAATTTATTTTTGGATCTCTTAACATACACGCAGTGATCTTCATCAATCATTTTAAAATCGAATGATATGATAGCTTGATGAAACCGAATGTACCATTGTCGAAGATTGTTTGAGACCATAAATAGATCTCAATAATTTGCACACTTTGTGCTCTTGACCTTCAACAACAAAACTTGCAGGTTGTTCCATATATATCTCTTCTTCCAGATTGCCATTTAGAAATGCGGTTTTGACATCCATTTGATGCAACTCCAAATCTAAACCGACAACAATAGCTAGTATCAATCGTATAGAAGTAAATCTTACAACAGGAGAGAAAGTTTCTTCATAATCTATCCCTTCTTGTTGTGTATACCCCTTAGCAACAAGGCATGTCTTATACCAGTCAATTGAGCCGTCAGCTAGACGTTTAATCTTGAGAACCCATTTGTTCCCAATTGCCTTACGTCCTTCTGGGAGATCAACTAATTCCCAAACATTATTTGATCTCATTGACTCCATTTCTTCTTCCATTGCTTTCATCCATTTCTCTTTAGCGGGACAAATAAGAGCCTCTCGAATATTTGTTGGCTCTTCTTCATCTTGCATGACAATCATGTAAGATTCATTCTCATTGGAAAATGACGTTTAGGAACTCTAGCACGGTTGCTCTGCTAATTTGTGATTGTGTTGAGCTTGGCTCGGCATCATCTGCTAATTTTCTCCCACTTGGATGAGATACTGTTGGAGGTTCAGGAATATGCACTAAACGATTTGCAACAATCAAATCATTTTGTTCATCTATCTCATATAGAGAAAAATCCTGAACTATCTCACCCTTTCTTGGAAATTCATTTTCTAAGAAAATGACATCTCGTGACTCAAATTTTGTTACACTCCCACTTGATTGTTCACCAATGAACACATAACCTTTGTAATGTTCAGAGTATCGTATAAATATACTCTTTTTACCTCGTGGACCTAATTTACCATGTTGATGAGACATATCATGAACAAAAGCGGCACATCCCCAAGGTCTCAAATTACTAAGATCTGGTTTTCTATTATTCCAAAGTTCGTAAGGAGTAGAAGAAACAGATTTAGAGGGTACACGGTTTAGAATATAAACAACAGTCAACAATGCATCACCCCAAAAAGTGATTGGCAAATTTGCTTGAACCATCATTGACCTAACCATTTCTAAAAGAGTTCGATTTCTCCTTTCAGCTACTCCATTTTGCTGTGGAGTATATGGTATGGTCAATTGCCTAAGTATTCTTTTTTCTTCGCACATTTGTTTGAATTCATCAGATAAATATTCGCGACCACGATCCGTTCTTAAGGCCTTAACCTTTATGTCTAATTGATTTTCAACAAAAATAATAAACTTCTTAAAGCATGCAAGAGCTTCAGATTTATGAGATATCAAATAGACATAACCATATCGTGTATAATCATCAATGAAGGTGATAAAATATCTACCTCCATGTCGTGCCCTCACATTCATTGGTCCACAAATATCTGAATGAATTAATTGCAATGGAAATTTAGATCTAGTTCCTGTTCCGAATGGTTTTCTTGCCATTTTTCCTTTTAAATAATTTTCACATGTTGGTAGACTAACCCGTTCAAGATGGCCTAGTAAGCCTTCTTTGGCTAATCTATCCATCTTTTGTTGTCCAATATGACCTAATCTCATATGCCATACATTCACATCAGTATTATCATTAGCATATGTAATTAAAGAAAAATGAGTATTATAAGAAGTCATTATATTAACAACATCTAAAATAATAAAACCATTCGATACATATCCATAACCATAACATACATCATCCAGATACAACTTAATACTAGTACTGCACATGTTCAAAGTAAATCCAAATCTAAGAAGAACAACAACAGATACAAGATTTCGTCGAATTTCAGGTGCAAAGAGAACATCATGTAAGAGAAGGGTTCGACCATCATGCATATCCAACTTGCATGTGCCTATACCCTTAACCGGTACACGAGAATTATTTCCTACATAAAGTCATTTTGATCCTTGAGGAATTCGACGAAAATCCACAAACAAGTCACGATCTTTGACTACATGGTTTGTTGCCCCTGAGTCTACAGTCCACAAAGGATAAGAATCAGCCATAAAAATAGAACTGGAAACATATGAAAAAAATGAAATATTTTCTATTATCCGTACCTTGCGGGGCTCATTGCATTCACGAGCATAGTGACCTTTATTGCCACAATTGAAACATTTGATCTTGGCCTTGTTATGCTTCTTAGAACTGTTCTGAGAAGCCTTTCCCTCGTCATGATACTGCCCCTTATACTTTTTCTCTTGTTTTCCCTTTCCCTTGCCATAATTTGACTTACGTTTCTGGCCTTGTCCTCCATGAGAACTTGAACCGGCCAAATGCACAGTAGTTTCAGTTTCCTGAGGTTTTGATGCCTCAATACGATCTTCTCAAGTTCTAAATGCCCGACAAAGATCGTTGAGAGTTTTAATACCCTCATTATGAGTTAAATTCATTTTCATGTGTTCCCATGTATAAGGAAGTGAACGAATCACTGCTTGAACGTTGTTCATCAATCAAAATATGGTCAGCATCCTTCAACTCACTAATCATATTCGACATCTCCCTAAGATGTTGATGCATGCTGTGATTAGGACGCTTCTTGTAAGTGTCAAATTTGATGGTGAGTTGTCTCAGTTTGGTAACATAAGTTCCACCAAACTTCTGCTTCAAAGCAAGTCACATCTCTTTGGCAACTTCATATTGCCTGAACTCACGCATCACATCATTTTCCATACTGCTCAACAACGTAATGCGAGCAATGAAGTTCTTCTTTTTTCATGATTCAAATGCAGCACTGTCACTAATGTGCTTGGGAGTTGTATCTTTCTCTGGTTCAGTTAGAATATGATCCAGGACCGTAAGAATCTCTTGTTCTTCCAGGACATACTGAATTTTCATGGCCCAAATTTCATAATTTTCGCCATTCAGTTTTTCACCCTTATTAAGTTCTACCATAATATTTCTAGATGCGGATGCCATTTTGCTAAGAAATTTAAAAAAAAAATTAAACTAAGTCAGGACATCACACAATTTTGATGACTTAATATAAATTATTTAATACTTAGCATAACACATATAGTTTTGTAACAAACTCAAAATAATTTAATAATAATAATAATATTTATAGATTAAAATCGAAAGATCATCAAATTTCACAATCATCTTTTAATTCTATAAATTTTATTTGAAAAACTGATGCAAAAAATATTTATTTGATATGAGAAATCTATTGACAAGAATTTGGCTTATACAATTGCTTGTTTACATCGACCATCCCTGATGCAATTGGCTGTTTACATTGACCATGGCTAATGACGGTTTACATCGGCTATATCTGATGCAATTGATGGTTTACATCAACCATGGCTAATCTCTCGCGAATAATAAATTATTTTCTTAAATAGGTAAACAAATGAACCTCAAATTTCCACATTTCATGACATATTTTTCATTAATATATTTCTTAACTAAATAATTATTTTATTTTCGATCAGTTAGCATTGAAATTTATGCTTAAATTAACATATATATGTCTATCAAATTGAATATTCTTGACTACAAATCTACGACATTTTCGGTTAAATTGACCCACAATATTACCATAGGTTTTTAAAACCTTTGTTTAATTAAAAATAAAACGCATTGTAGAAACTTTTTGTCGGCCCTCTCAAGGTTAAATTCCTTATTCGTCCAATGGATACTTAAATTTTAGTTCATCGAGGCTTATTTCAATCACTAGTTAATGAATTGACTCCTATGTTTTAATTAAGTACTTTTGCATAAGATATAACCATGGGCGGATGCAGGATTTTAGTCGGGGGCAAATATCGGATTGTAATAGTTTATCGGGTTTAAATCCATTAACTAATCGGGTACTAAATAAAAAAATAATAATTTAATATATATTCTTACCTAATAAAAAATTTATTAGAATAATAATATTTTATATATTAAAAATAACAATAAAATAAAGCTCAAAGTAATAGATAATCAAGTTGATGAAGAAAATTTTCGTCTATAAAATTTTATATTTTGATATCTTTGCATAATTATTTTATTATACATGATATTAAATATTTTTTTCTCAATAAAATTAATCAGACAATCCAGGGGGGGCAAAAAAAATTTTCGGGGGGGCAAACTACCGAAAGTATTACCGAAAAGCACTGTTTTTCAAAATCCAGAGGGGGGCGCTGCCCCCCCCCCGGCACTAGTGCATCCGCCCCTGGATATAACCTTGCGGTAGAATTTATAGGCTGAAGGAATATACAAGAGAACAACAGTTTATCAATAAAGTTCTAAAGAATTTTATCGATATTAAATAATTTTATGAGAAAGCATCAAGCCATCAAGGTATATAATATGACGGATTAATATTAAAAGCCGAAATTTATATGAAGAAATATTTAAAAAATAAATTTCGATAAATCCAACTTTATCTAAAACAAGATAAAAATTAATGGAAATTTCCTTATCATACCTTTTGGAGACAAGGACAAATCAAATGTCCATTCAATAATTTTACAGAGTACATGCAAACTCAATTATACATGGCACAAAAATTAATCATCTCAATCCCCAATCCATTTGTACTTTTTCATTTTTTATTCGTTTCTTGATAAAAAGCTCCTTCCCTTTTCTCTTTTGTTTGGAATTTGGATAAACAACTGAGATGCACCGCCAGATGAGTCCCAAGTCCAATCCCTTATCCACATTTACAGTATTCACCTCACCCTGATCCTGACCATGTCTCCGAGTGGGACCCACTGGGGACACCGTAGGGCATAATTCAACCTGATCACCTCTATTTTTTGACAAAAAAAAAATTAAAAATGAATTTTTGTAAAACATTTTCATTTTCCTGATATTAAAAAAAAAGGAATTTATTTACCACATGATAATCATATTTTTTTCACAATAATATTATAATATGTCCATTTTACAATTTCAATTTACTGATGTAGTAATAAGGGTTAATTTCAGATTAACAAAGAGAAAATAACTTATGTGATTGTAATTAAAGACGGAGATGCCCATATAACTTATAAAGTAACAAAATATATGCGACACTTTAAAAATAGCTAATTAAAAAAAAAGTGTTATATTAACAAGCGTTTCACACTGTCAGAATTGAAATTTTAACTATCACAGAAGCATTTGTAATTCATTTGCAAGTGGAAAGAGATGCTAAACCGGTAATATTCATTATAATTTTTTCTTCCTCTTTCTCATGTTTTGCGCCAAGTTATTATTACCTTTTTTATTTACATGTTTCATTCTGAAATAAAACCGCGATTAGAATCAATCTTTGTCTGAAAAGGCAGTCATAATTATTAGCCTATCGAGTTTTTTTTTTATATTCCAAATGAATTAGAATTTTACATCTCTCTCAGTGTAATTATGTTATTAGTATTAAGAATATCTCCATGCCTGCAACTCAACAATTAAAAAATTTTAAATGTTTTTCATTCATGCAATTTCAATTTTCAGATCGTTAACAGTTTTTTTTATCTTTTGAAATTTGAGGATTGAGGTTGTTCATACCGCTTAGGAAGCAATTGCAAAACCAATGTGAAAGATTTTTCCGACAAATTAATAATTTGGTAAAATTATTAGATAATGCTTTGTCCGCGTATAAATGAAATTACAAGTATCATATCAGCATCAGCAACTTTTATAGTTCTTTTTTTTTAAATCTTGACGACAGCTGCCAAATTTAAAATTTCTAGAAATTCTTGTAGTATTGTTCTTGAAGCAATGGATGTATATTATATAATCCCAGTTCCCAACCACCCATCAAAATTCGGCTGTGAAAAAAAGATTATTAGTTGGACAACCCCATTATGATTATATTTTTTCACAATTTCAGAAAAAAAAAAGTTTTAACAAATCCGACCCGCCTACATCATGCCGTCAAAAAAATTCCTGATTGTAGTCATTATTGAAATACATGGACATGTGTTGGATAGGGGTAGGGTTGTCAATGGCACCATTTTGACCGTTTATCCAACCCGCATCGTATCCGATAAGATAAATATGAGTAAGGTTTTATTTTCGTAAGGTCATCGGTTATGGATATGGGTAAGAAAAAAATTTCGTTAACATATCGGATATGGATAGGGATAGAGATTTTCGTTATCTCGTTATCCATTGGGTAAATTATATAAATATTTATATATATAGTTAAATATATATAAATATAATTTTTAATATATTTTAGTTAAATTAATAAATAAATATAATATATAGTAATTAGTATATATTTTTTATGACAATTGATATGAAAAAAATAAATGATTTTTGTTATATCTAAAATGTTAATTATTATTGTACTTTATTAGTATATTTATTTAATACTATTTATTTGTCTAAATCATATAAATTTTTTTATTGAAATATTTTTATTTTTACCCTTTATTTACTGTTATCCGTTCATTATCCGAAATTTTTAATGGACAAGAGACAGGATATGGATAAATAAAATTTTAATGAGTATGGATAGGATATAAATAATTTTTTTTAATAGATATAGATATGAAAATATCTCAATTTGTACCTTACTCTATCCATTGACGGCCTAGGAGTTAGAATTTCAAATTTCCAAATTCCAATCCAATTCCATATCAAACTCCGACCGTCTGAACTGATTCTTATCGGACGGGTCTAACACGCATCGCTGGACCCGAATCCAAATGCCGACCAATGTGGTGTGGGTCAAGAATCAAGATGCCACATCCCACATCCCACGTCAGGTTCCTTATCCTCTTTTGCATTGATTGGGTCCAACCCAACTCAGGTGACTCACACCTGACACATCCATCTCTCCCCCCTTCATTGTATGGCTCTTGTTCTTTTCCTCATTTTCATTATTTTTTAACTGAAATATTTAGTTCATATATGATCTGGCCAAGGATGACCCTTGAATTTATCTTACCAAGACTTACCTTTCAAGGTGATATTGTATTATCATACATAATTAAAATCATTTATGTTTTTTCCTTCATTATGGTCCTCTTCCTTTTTTTTACATGGAAAGAGAATACGCAAGGCGATAACATCAATTTGTTGATAAAGACAACAGAAGTAGGATAGAAAAATGTTTAAGTAATATGTAATCAGTTCCCGTGCCAATCAACTTGGATTTCCTCTATTTTTTTTAGTTTTTTTAATATACATTGCATCGGATTCAGTTTGATACTATTCATTGACGGAGCCATAATTTTACATCAACGGTGTCAAGTAATATTATTTAGATAAATTATGAATTTAAATAAAATTATTTATATTTTTATGATATTCAAAATTTGAAGTGGGTACAAATTCATATTAAAAAATTATTTCTCATGGGTTCAAAAAAGTGGGTTCAATAGTAAAAAACTAAAATAAATTTTAGTGGATTCAAATTAATATTAAAATAATAAATATTATGATAAACATATTATATTTTCATAAATCATATAAAAAAATTATAAATTTCAGCAATGTCAATTAATATCACTCTCACAAATGTGGCTCCACCACCGGTACTATTTTAGCATACAGTTTTCCTCCAACCCGCCCATATATTTTGCATGAACCAGCAGTGATTCAGTGAACAATCCTTTGGAATATTCTCGCTATGAACTAAACAGTTTTGGCATTATTTGAGATGTTTGCGCAGTTTAGATGACAACAAGTTCCATTTGGGGAACTCTTTTAATCATTGTTAATTTGTCTCACCAAATCTGTCTTTTCTCAATCATGTTATCTTGTTTATTTGAACAAAAATGAATTAGGTGTTTTAACTTTAATTATTTATAAAAAAGTAGTGTTTCAAACATATGACTCCCGACACGACAAATATTACATCTAACATTCAACCATAAATTAATTCTCATTTTTAAGTTATACCATTATAATTTTCAAGGTTAAATAATCATTAATTATTGCATGAATTAATGACCTAGCAGGCTAGCAAAAATTTTGGTCGGGAGGACAATTATCGGATTATAATAACTTATCGGGTTCAAATCCAATAACTAATTGAATACTAAATAAAATAATAATAATTTAATATATATTCTTACCTAATATAAAATTATTAAAATAATAAAATTTTATATATTAAAAATAATAATAAAATAAAGCTCAAAGTAATAAATAATCAAGTTGATGAATAAAATTTTCTTCTACGAAACTTTATATTTTGGCATCTTTGCATAATTATTTCATTATGCACGATATTAAATATTTTTTTCTCAATAAAAATAATTAGACAATCCAAAAGTAGAGGAGCAATTTTTTTTAAAAAAAGACATATCACCAAAAACACTATCTAAAAGTATTATTTTTTTCAAAATAGCTGCCCCTGACCTTACTTGGTCCGCCCCTGAGCACAGAACAGATAATAAGGAATTTTGTCTCATCTCTCCACAGAGAGACGCAGACTCAAGTTTCAAGAATGAGATTTAGAAAGAAATAAAATGCTGAAGGTTAATGAGAGCTATTTTTTTTAAAAAAGAATCATTAATTGTTGCATAATATTTATCATAAGTTGAGTTTATTTACTTCAGACAAGACGTTCTTATCTGCAATTGGAAAATAATTACTTGTGCAAAAAAAAAACAACGCTTTTGATTACTTATTTGGATTTATCCAAAATTCACAAAAAGAAAAATTAAAGCGCTTTGTACTTGGCTGTTCAATTTGCATTTAATATATTTTTAAACCAAAATTCACACGCAATAATTTAAAGCGCTTTGTACTCGGCGATTCAGTTTGCATTTAATATATTTTTAAGATTTTTTTTTTGAGATAAATATGAGATCAAAACCTGTCAATTTTAGATACTCATAATAAATAATTTTTATAAAGTATAGTTCAATTGAAATTCGAGTCTCCAACCTTTTTATACGGTGCATTTTCTTAGTAATGTATTTTATGTGTGTATAAACAAATAAATATCAGCTTGAATCACATCAGAATTAATTGTTCCAATTAATTAATTCTTTCAAAAATTTGAAGGTCTTTCAAATTTTCCAATTAATTTTAGTAAAGTCGAAGTCCCATATGAGATAAATTTTTTTTACCATTGATTAGGTTTCAGATCATTAAAAAATAAGTAAATAAGAAAGAAAAGAACACAAATCAACAATTGTGCCTATTAATAATAAAAATAGAAGCTAATCCTTGACTACCTCTTTAAATAAGTTGAATCATATTATCCAATCAACACCATTTGCTTTTTAACTCAGATAAGGCATCTCTTTCCAAATTTCAGTTTTCACATAAAAAGAAAGTATTGAAATATATGAGGATAAGGCCCCCCACCTCGTTTAAAACACTAAAAGAACGCCTCAAAAGCCCATTAAAAAACACTTAATATTCAACCTTACCAGTTACAGGTTACAAGTTACAACTATATATAACTTCAATCTCTCCACCAGATTCTCCTTGGTGCTGATTCGCAACTCTTAGAAGAAGAACAAAGAAATTCAAATGGGAGGTGTAAAGCAAGTGATGAATAGCGCGGCTGCCTTGCAACAAATAATGGAAGAAGAAGAAGAAAAAGAAGAAGAAGAAGAATTATTCTCTAATAATACAAGTTTCACTGGAGAGTCCAGTGGGTCTCTGTGCTCCTCTGATTCTATGGTAACAGATGATGCCTGTTCTTCAAGCACTAGTTCTTTGGAGTCGAAAATGGAGAAGAAAAATGGGTTCGAGTCAAGTGGGTCCCTTTACGAGCTTTCTTCTCTCATACCGCAGCTTCCAGTTAGGTGTGTTCTCTTTATGCCAGTTTTTCAATTTTGTTGATATTTTTATACACAATGATAACAAACAAGACAGACATAGCCAATAATGAAAATATAGAAGTATAACCAATAATGAAAATATAGAAGTCGATGGATATTGTTTATTGAGCGAGTTTTTCAGTCGATTTTGGAAGTGAAAATAAAAATTATACTGCTGTCTTCAAAGCTAACAAAAAGGCAGCGAGGCCATGGATTCATTGCAGTTTTGTTCGACCAACATTTATTAAAGAAAATTAGCAATATTAGCAGAATAAAAGGTAAAAGCATTGCAACAAGACAAATCGGATAAAAATGTTTGGTTGCACTTGGGATACAAATATTAGAAGATAACCATCCGCTCAAGGCTTAACATAAAATTGTGATCGATCTTATTTCTCCACAGAAAAGACGGTCATTTCTTTTAAAAACATTATAAAATAATGGATGTCGGAATTTACAAAGCCCTTATTTCAAATAAAACATAATGGATTGTCTTGCTAATTTGGATGTCTATTCAACTTCTGTACATAACTCGGATGTCTACTTGTACAATTATATTATTTAATTGATCATGAAAGCTACAAGGATAGTTCTGCTGACAACAAATTATTTCATTTTTGTAGGAGAGGGCTTTCAAAATTCTACATAGGGAAATCACAATCGTTCACATCTCTATCTGATGCAAGTAACATAGAAGACCTTACGAAGAAAGAAACACCTTACAGCAGAAGAATGAAATTATGTAAAAGTTATCCGGGAGGATTAGATAAAAAACAAAGACCAATTTGCCCTCCTACTAAGGTCATCTCTAAAAGGCGAGCTAGAAGATCTTTTGGAACCTTGGTACCAAAGATGAATAGAAGCCTCACTTTCCAGCTGAACTCATGTGGCGTGCAGACATGAGAGATTTTGTTTGTTTCTTACCCGGATTCTTTTTTTCATTGCTTTTTTTTTTTGGTAGAGAGAATTTCTATTTCATGTGACTTTGTATTTTATTACACATGGAATATGAGTAAATGCTTGCCCATGTACATTAGAAGTTTAATAACTTACTAGAGGATCATGTTTGTTCAACAAAAAATATTCTTTTTCTTTTTACAACAACAAGAGTTTCATATAGGAGTCCTCCAAATTGCTATTTGCATTTCTTCATTTATGTCCAATAATTGTTTGCTTCATATTACAACTCAAGACATGGTCAAATTTTAAGAAACCACGGAATTTTGAACCTCCAAGACGAAGATGCATTGATGTCATGTCTTGCAACGGCTTCCTGATCTAACAGACTATTCTCATTCTTAATCTTGTGCCGCATTAAGGTTGTTTGTGAGTATGATTCGTGCAAGTTGGATTGCATGTACAGAGAAAGAGTTGCACATAGAAGGTCATCTTAAAGCATTTCAATCTCCCAACCATTTAAAGTCCGCAATTTCAAACTGAAAACAAAAATCTGTCATTAGCAATGAAGAATGCTTGACATGCCATGTTATGACATATGATGTTGCCAATTTATGCTTTATCATTAATCATTTTGTTTCAATTTTTATATTGTATGAACTCGGTCTAAAATACGGTCGATAAGGACTAAAATTGTGATTAATTTGAAGCTCATTTCCACATTAAGCTCAAATTGATGTAAGAAGGTTTTAATTAAGGGAAGGGATCACTTGACAATAGTTATCTTGACAATCTTTACAATGGATCTTCAAATAAATATGAAAAAAATCTTAAAAATAGAAAAAACTTGTATGTTCTACATATAGATTGATGATGATTCAAATTTCATGCAATTTCATTATCATTTGATAGTCCATCAAAAACTATTAAATTGAAACCGTTACAAATTGCATAATATTTTGACGGTCTTTGATGGACTATCAAACAAGAATGAAATTGCATGAAATTTGAATAACTATCAATCTATAAGTAGAATAACATATCTATAAACTCTTTTCTATTTTAATGATTTTTTTCATATTTATTTGAAGATCTATTGTCAAAATTGTCAAGAGATCCCTTCCCCTTAATTAAGGTGCTGTTGCCAAATGGCGATGTTAACTCAAGCATTAATTGCGCATTAAAGTCAGCAGGTACCTAAAACTCCCAAAGCGAGTTACCTCATCAGAATTAATTTCAAGATGATCCAGGAGGATTTTTACGCCATTACTCTTTGATGCACAAAGTGGTACTATTTCAAGCATGTTAGGATGTGTCTCAATGACGAGGGCACGCCCATATGTCATTTCTGACAAATGGGTATGCAACATGGAAGAATTACAAACATCCCCAAGAAGAGCTAATTTCTACAAGAATCAAAATGATAAATTTGTTAAACAAGCATCAGAAACTGGTTTTATAGTTAAAATAGGGGTCTGAGTAATGAATCTGCATAACTGATGCAAAAGGATAGTTCATAGTAGGTTCTGGGGTATTTGTCAGTTTGATCCCTCAAATTGAGAAAAAAAAAAGGAGGAAGAAAAAATGCATGAGAGAAGGGCTGAATTGGCTTATACTGGCGCCTCCAGATAAAGAACATAAATATATTATTTGAAAAGAGGGTACAGTAACTCCTAATGTGATTGTGATTCTTAGTATGTATCCTGTTTCTTGCATATGAAAAATATGCAAAACGGCATGTAGAAAAAAATTATAGAGCAGAAATAAAAGTTCGGCATTGAAAGAGCTTACTTGTATGCTGCTATTGTCTAGAAGGTGCTGGACTGAAGGAAGTATATTAGCCTTAAAAAGAAAAAGAAAAAACAACAACACAAAAATTAGCATGTGATGGTTCCTAAACACGAAGAGAAATTTAAAGAAGCAATTCGAAGGACCTTTGGTTCATAGTGTCTTTTATGAAGCGAATCAACAAAAGAATGCTCAATCAAAGTCCAGCATTGGTTGTCAGAAAATGCAACAAGAGGAATCTCATGATCCAATGAATATGAAAATACCTACAAGAGTTAGATTAAAAGGTAAATATTATACTTCACTGTTAGAAATGTAGAAGTTATGAAGATTGAAATTAGGTTAATACCTCTTGACATAAAACCTGGTCTAAACTTGCTCTGTAGATCTCATGACCTTGCCTCCCACAAACAACTGCTCCCTAAAAAGCAAACATTTTCTCTATAATGATTATTCAAGTAAATAAAAAGGAAACAACAACAACAACACAAATGTTAATTACAATATTGCTAGAAAAATTACATGCAGAAATATGCCAGGTGATGCTGAGATGTATTCTCCCAAATTTACCATCTCCATAGCTCTTCTGACAGCAGCACGGCTCTGACAAATAAAGCTTAAAGTGTAATTTGTTCTGTACTGGCACTGAAAATGGTTTGAACATATACGAAACTGAAATACCTTTTCTGTTAGAACAATAATCTTTACTTCTCTTGATATAGCTTCTCTTAAGGCTTCAGCTGATCTTTGAAGCACTTGGCAGTCATCATCGAGCAATTTATCTTTTTCCCCATCATGTAATTAGTATAACAAAATAGAAACAAAAAAGAAAGAAAATACAGATACTAGCTAAAAAATGGTCCCTTACCATCTACATCAAATAGG
Source organism: Schoenoplectus tabernaemontani (assembly GCA_037127355.1). NCBI lineage: Eukaryota > Viridiplantae > Streptophyta > Magnoliopsida > Poales > Cyperaceae > Schoenoplectus > Schoenoplectus tabernaemontani. The sequence continues at coordinate 13,834,597 of CM073740.1, forward strand.
ATGTGGCTCAATTTTGTATTGAAGCCCTTTACAGTGCTTCCATTCTTTATTTCTTGGTCAAGATCTGCAGGTAGCAGTTCAGAATATAAAGAAAATAATCACTCGAACTTACAAGAAGTGCAAGCATCAATCATCATGTGGTGCCCAACACTTTTAACTAGTAAACTGTACACCGGATAAACCTAGTATAATAATCCTTGAACTCAATCTCATTTAATGGTGTTATGCTCAATTGCACCACAATAAGAAGCAACCATGTCAAGGAAACACAAGAAAAAAAAATTTCCGAACCAGAAAAAAACTCCAGCAATCAGCATCATCATAATTCATAAAAGAAGTGAAAAATAGCAGAGAGGGTTACTGCTAAGATTAACTTCATTCTGAACCAAGTCATATGCACTCTTAATAAGGCCTTTTTCTTTCCATCCAAGACTTGATAAAACACGTTCTTCTTCTATTACCATTTCTTCTTCAGCCTCACAGCTAATTTCATGATCAAAACCCAACAGGTGCAATAAACCATGTACCTGAATAAACATTAAACCATCCCAACTAAAAGTTACAAATATAGTTACAACTTGAGACCCAGAGAGAAAGCTGCTTAAAGAACAAACCATGAGAATTCGTATTTCATCAAGAAGTGTATGACCTCTCTCCTCAGCTTGCCTGGCAGCCGTTTCAATAGAAATTACAATGTCACCTAATAACAACTGTTTCAATAACAAAAATAAACAAATTGAAGTCTCTTGATGTTCAGTTTTTTGAGCGATATAAAAATGGTTTGTGGTAATTTGGGACCAGAAACAAGTTACAAGACAATGTCCGTCCACCTAAAACACTGAAAAGATATTTCTGTGGACTGTGATATGAAATACAGGATATTAAGATAGAAATTAATTAACTAAAATGCAATTGTGGAACATTGATGAACAATATGGGAGTAAATAAGACAACAATTAGGACAAAAGAAGAAAAAAAAATTTAACTTCATATTGCTGATGTAAGTTTTTTTTTCTTTTTCTTCCAGAGGCCCCCCTAAACCCAGACATCTATTTCTTTCTGAATACCTCTTGCAGTAATTAAAATTAAATATTGCATCTCTACATAGAGACTCCGATCCCATCACCATCCCTAATGCATACAGTTCATCTTTCCAATGTATGTTAATGGCTAAGAAAATTATACCAATGCAATATTAAGCTTCAAAAAGTCACCTTAGATAAATACTATATTCATATATTGGCTTTGCCTCATAAACAGAAACAATCAACACTTGTCTCAAAGATAACCTTGATCAACTTCAAATGAGTAAAATAGCTCCAACAATCACCGATGCTTTCAGCAGAAAGATGATGTCAAAAAAAATAGAGAAGACAATAAGTGGCTTACAATGGGTATAGCAAGTCCAGGTATGTGTTGTGACATAGACAAAACATCAGTTACACTATCTTCGTCCCTCCATTCTTTGTTAAGTTTTTTTATGAAGGCATCGTCACATAGCAGCAGGGATAGCTCCACCTTGTCAAACTTGTTTACATTTTTTACGGACTTGTCTCTGGTTTTATATTTTTGGTCCTTCAGGCTTTCAAATGCAACCTTTATCGCATCTGGTACATCTTTTCGTAGTGTCTCAGCTATGCTCTGTGTACAATACAAAAGAAATAGGAATCACTGAAAAGAGCTACTTATATATATCCAGTACATGAAAATTAACAGTTGAGCTCAGTGCTATATTTATTTATATTAGCAAGCCAGTGATGGCTACTCAAAGAGAAGGCAACCATTCATCACCAAATGGCGCATTGATCATTTGTTTCCAAGAGCTTATACTTGAGGAACGGTAAATACGTTTCTTTCCCGATACTAACTTAAAAAATATATTTAGAATTTGACAATTTGGGGCTTTCCAATTTCGTTAGCCAATGAATTGGGTTTGAAAATCTATGGACACACCATGGGATTAGAGGACCTATAAGAGAAATTAATTCCGAACAATACTACCAAATTGGAGATGGGAAAGAGAAGTAGGAACTAACCTGAATTTGGGGGTCGTCAGGCAACGTCTCCTCAATGCAAATGAACACGTCCAGCTGAGGTGGCCTGAGACGCCGAGCCCGTCTCAGACGTAGGGGAAGCCTAGGACGAGGTGCACGAGAGCTCGCCGAGTAGTAAGCTCGAGGAGAGGAGGCAAGACCTCGCAGCGAACGGCTGGCGAAACCAGGAGAGCCAGAGCAAGACCAAGGAACAAGCGCAAGTGTGCGCTGACTTAACTGGAGAGAAGTGACTGGAGTCGATCGGAAATAGAGAGGAGCTCGAGGGGATAGGAGGGAACGGACGAGGAGGCGCGACATGGGGTTTAGACTATAGAGCACTGGAGAAGAGCCGATAAGGGAGGCGCTTTGGATTGTTCCCGCCAGTTGAGTTACAGCCTGAGTTTGTCCGTTCCTTATCCAGTTATCCTGCTCCCGCCCAACGGCCCAAATAAATTGGGGGAGTAATAGTTATTGACGGCCCAACTTCCCAAGGTCGAAAGGAGATGAACCAGGATACATAAATGGAGAGTTCGGGCTCTTATAGGCCGAACCCAATGCCCGCGTCAGAGTGGAGACCGAGCCCAAAACAGACTGGCATACGGGCCTTGTTCGCCAAGAAAATAGAATAACTGAATTCAGCGACTCCCTCAAAAGTCAAAACTCTCGTCGTCAAAACTGTATATGTTTTTGGATGCTCACATAGAGTCACTGCACAGTCACCGGCACAGCAATTTTGATTTATCATGCTCATTAAATTCTTCATATAAAATTCTGCGGGATACAATAATTTGAGATGTTTTAAATTTTTTAAGTCATTATTTTTAATTTTTAAAATAATAAATAAATATTAAATATTTTATTATTATTTTTAGAGCTGATTTTAAAAAAAATAAAAATAACAACTTAGAAAACTTGAAACACCTCAAATTTTTGTATCTCATAAAAGTTTCATATGAAGAATTTAATGAGTATGATAAATTAAAATTTGGAGATAATTTAACATATTTTTTGAGTTAAGCTTACGAAAATTTCTGAGTTTAAACTCAAGCTATGTTTACTCTATAAATAGCGGTACGAAATATTTATTATCTGTACTCCTATCCGATAAATTAACGAAAAATTTTCTTACTCATATTCGTATTCGATAATTAAATGTAACTAAAATTTTATTTATACTCATCTTATCAAAATATAATATAAATCGGATAAATCATCAAACAATTTTATTAACAGCCCTAGCATAGAGAGGATACAGACAAATATAAACATGCATGTATATATATATATATATATATTCAGAGAGAGAGAGAGAGAACATCATTTTAAAAAATTAAAAACGTGGAGATACCGTGAGCTTTAACTCAAAAATATATATTAAATCATCTCGAAATTTTAATATATATATATATATATATATATATATATATATATATAATTAGGCTATGGTGTTTTGCAAAGTACAAAAGCGTTGTGTGCTTTGCGCTCTATTTTTAATTTTAAGTTAAAAATGATCGATCCAAATCGTTCAATCTAATCTCCATATCAAAATTATTAGTAAACCAAATTTTATATTTTTTTGAAATTTATTTGCTATTTTTTGGAATATTATATATATTAAAGCTGTCCGTATCTTCTCTTTGCATGTAATATCCGAGGATATCTCATCCAAAAAAAAAAAAAAAGAGAAGAAAGACCGTACACGTGGCCCGCGTTGGACGGTGCTTGGCAGTTGGCAGCTGCCGAGTCCCGTCTTTTTTGTCCCCAATCTGATTGCTACGTTACGTAGCAAGGTTATTATTACTCATTAAAATTTCTCACGGGGTTGATTATTTAGAATAACAAGTTTTTACTTAATTTATTAAATATCTTTTACTTTTTGCCCTTGTAATTTGACGGCTTCTGACGATCATATTTCTGGCTAGTTTTATATGCAAATTTGCTTTGATTATGCATTTTGGGGGAAAATATAAAAAAACAAAAAAGCCGAAAGCAGAGTAAACCTGTTGCTGGATTTAAAAAAGTTTTCACTCAAAATAATATTAATTTAATAAAACATATTATTACTAAAAACTGCAGAAAACAAGCTAGGTCTGCAGGTTACAGGCAGGAGGTTTGAAAGAAAGTAGAATAATAATTGTTTATATAAACAAGGATTCGACATTATATCCAAAGATTTTTGCAATAATAGGGGACATCTCGAAGTTGAGGAATTGTGTTAATTTGGAAGTATTGAAAACATTCTCTTAGTCAGGTTTTTGAAAAACCGTCTCAAAATTCAATGATCGGAAACTCTATTTGACGAAATGTTGATATAAATTGCAAAAATGTTTCAAAGTTTTCAGATAAATGGTAGAAGCTAATTAAGCTGGCTTCTCCTGCACAAAATTTAATTTTCTTTTGGAGTACAAATCCGTAGGTGCATACACCCAACTGATGCACATTAATTAAAACATCAATTTAGCCAGTGCTGAAGTTTGATCCCTTGTCTGGAGACTGTATCATTAGACTAAACCCGTGGCGTAATTGAGAAAATTGATTTTGTTTTCAGTCCGCACTCGGCAAGTTGTTTTACCAGAATCTAATCAGATTTTTTAAGCTGGTATGGTGGTACTACAATATAATCCATTTCAGCTCATACCTGATTATTTGTGACGAGAATTATATGTCAAAGGTCTAATGATAATATGATTGTTTTTTCATTTCAGATTAAGATATAATATTTCTGGCAACCAGTTTTGAAGTCGGTCTATAGAGCACAGCTTGCTACCTGCAAATGAACTAATTAAAGAGTGGGTACAGCAATAATATTTACAACACATGCTAGAATTAAATTGATAACGAGTGTGTTTCCAGTGAAACCAAACACCATAAATAGCACATCCACCCTCACACAATCGATCCAATTTTGCTACATGAAGAAGACTCCCACATTATTTAGAATATTTATGGAGCAAAAACAATCCCCAATATTCAAAGTTGTCTACTCCATTAGAAATTATTGGTGTTCAATGCAGATAAAATAAAATAAGTTAACAAATGTAGTACATGGGATTTGGTAGCTTGAATGATCTAGCAGCCATTGGCAACCCTAACAAGTCGCTCCATTGGTCACCAGAGCTACCGTGAATTCGGTATCCTTCCGCTTCCAACTCAGCTCTTTTCTCTGATTTGTATGCAACAGCTGTTTTGCCAATGTCAGAGGAATCCCTGTCACAACAGAACATGGCATCACTAATTGGACTTTTAAAAAGGGAAATCTCATCCATTATTTCACGAAACAAAAAACTATTATGCATAATATCTGAACACATCTAAATAATCCTGGTTACCAACATGGAACTCGGATGAATACCATGTGGATAAAGAGGAATAAATGATCATGTTACTTCTCTGTATGGTATGAAGAGAACAGGTTGTATGTCTCTATGTTCATAGAAATCCGTCATATACATGAGAAGTTTAGATCTGCATAAGGGTAGGTACAGAATTTATCCAAACAAAAGGACCATGGTATTGCAATTAATATTTACTGCACAAAAAGTTTAAAAAAAATTGAATAAAATAAAAAGAACATTCCATTAAATAGCATTACAAGATATCAAATTTAAATATTAAAAGTAAGGGCTTCATAGTATCCACCATTTAATCAATTAAAACTTAACTAATTTAAAGGTACAGGCTTCATAGAACCAAACCATTTAAGCAAGACATTTTTTTTCTGGTGTCATAAAGATCTTTAAGGAAGTAAAAATTGTTCATATACCTCAATATGAGCCTTGCCCATGAATGATAGCCGGCAAACAAGAGATTTTGTTCAGTATCATTTCTTTGATCCTCCATTCGACCAGTCAAGAAAACCACATGAAACCCTAATTCTAGGAGCTCATTGTACAATTTTAAGCTTGATGGTAAAGCTGGTGCAGTGGCTTGAGACACCCACTGATTAAAGGAAGTCTCATTGAATAATTTGGACCTGCCAAGATAAAACCAGAAAAATATTTTAATGCAGATGATTTGGAGGTTTCAATCGAAAATCAATGATTAATTCATCGGTACCAACATGATTAGGGAAAATCCAAAATTTATAGGTATTGTTACAACCATGTACAGGATACGCAAACAGTATATACCAACAATGTGAAGAGCATTCCTAATGATATCATCTGAAGGACAACACTACGCATGGAACTACACATTTGAGTTCAGGTACCTTCTGGCTAGTAGAGCTACCATCATAATTCGTACCAGCAGAAAAAATCCAAGTTCCAACCCCTAGCTTGTAATTCTTCACCTCTAGATTGTAATTCCAAATTTGAGATCTCTAATCTTTATATAATTTCGTATTGAGTTTCATTTCTTGCCTACCCCAATTTAATTGGGATTGAAGGCTTTGCTGCTGTTGTTGTAGAACAACAGAAAAAAGTTCAACCAAACTGTACCAGCAACAATAGAATAAGACAAGCACAAAACTCCTTGCCTTACCCCCATCCATTGACCTCATAGTACGGTGCATTGCTCAACAGCGTTTCATCCACATCAAAAATCCAGGCATCCTTCCCATCTCCCGTCAATGTCAGAGCCTTAGCAAAAGCCAGCGATTCATGTGCCGCCACGTCAGAATCGGATTGATACATCTCTCCCTCCATGTACGCTGCTACAAATGCGACGCACTTCGATGGTATAGTCGACCATGCACCCGCATTATTCGTCTCCACTGAGAGCCTCCAGCTGTCGCAATACAGGTCGTCCGAGGAACTGGAGCGTCCAGTCGATAGGAAGAGACTCGGTTCCTCAGGTAGCGTACGGAGGACGGATTTGGCGGAGCCGAAGGAGGCGAAGAAAGAGAGGACGAGGAGGAAGGGGAGGAGAGCAGCTAGCAATGGTGTCGATGGCATCTTGGTGAATATGGACGGAGATCGGAGGATAAATGGGGAAAGATCTTGCGGTTATTGCTTGGTGGATGGATTTCACCTTTCCCCTATATGAGTTTCTTCGATTCCCTGGTTCTGTTTAGGCTTCTTTTATTCTTTTGTCCATTTTATTGGAGAAGGTAACTTGGCATTTTGCGTATGGCCCATTTTTCTTACGGGTGAGGGAACCAATTCCCGCTCGTTCCGCTCCTCTTCAGGACTGTTTTTTAGAATGAGATGGTATTTTTTTTGAGTGGGATCCATTGATGGATTATTTTGATAATGAATTTTTAAATAAATATAAAAAAATTTATAGATATGTTTTTCTACTTTTAGATTGATGGTCATTTAAATTTCATGTAATTTTATTATGTTTTGATAGTCCATTAAAAACTGTTAATTTGTAATCATTGCAAATTATATAAAAATTTGATGGTCTTTGATGAACTATCAAACAACGATAATGAAATTTGAATGACCATCAATCTAAAAGTAGAAGAACACATCTATAAACTTTTTTTCATTTTTAAGATTTTTTTATATTTATTTAGAAGTTCATTGTCAAGGTTGTCAAAATAACATATTGTCAACTGATCCCTTTTTTTCATGCTATAATATAACCGTTTAATTCGAAAAGCATATCTCCACTTTAAATCGAGCAACAGATTTTCATGCCGGGGTGAGGGTGACCGGCAAATTCATATTCACTGCTGCACAGCACCGTGCAACGCACCACGTAGTCCGTTCGATCAATTTAAAATTTGTGCTAACTCGAATCTAAAAATACTAACTCAAATTTCAAAATGATCGAACAGATCACATACTGCACTGCACGGTGCTGCATAGCAGTGATCTGAATCCGTGACCGGCCAGGAGACACAAGTACTACACCAGGGGTCCAGGGCAATTGGAAAGGACTGGAAAGAAGCGTTTCCAATATTTTTTTATTTATTTAACCAATAGAAAAAAAAATTGTAAATACCACTTAAGACCAACTTAAACCAAACTTATCAAATTGGTCACCTAAAATTTACTTTTCAGCGTGCTTCCAATTTAATGTATCAAAAAGTTCCTTTGTATTTAACTATTTTGTTGTTTAAATAAAGGGTAATTGTAAAGCATTCGAGATAAATCCTATTTTAGCATGCATCATGATTCATGAATAGAAACTTATATTTTTATATTAATGGGTAGAAAAAGTCTCCTAATAGTATTTATGCAGGCAAAAATATCCGACATCAATAAATTGAAGAACTTGTTATATCTTGAAGTTTAGAATTAATGACCAAATATCTGTTAAGATGATAAGCTAAAATCTAAATGTACTAGAAAATATCCTCAAAAATATCCGTTGTACGAGCTACAAGACGGGTCAAACAACTTGTATAAATTCCTGATACTACTATCCTAAATTCGAAATGTAAAAAATAATAGATGATTAGGATCAAGACACTGATTTGGGATTTAAATATTCAATCCACATAATTCAAGGATAATCAATTTGAAGCATTTAATTTTAATACGAAAAGTTCAGCAATTTTGGCTATCTTTCATCATCACAGCAGTGCATTAAAACAATGAGCATGCTACAATCGGTATTCGGTAATGGATGTCTCCATACTCAGACAATTGGATGGCTTAGTCCAATAATTGGATCACTAGTGGTTAAAATTGAGTTGACCTTTTGTTGAGAAAAATAATTGGATGTTAACTCCGTAGTTCAAGTCACACTTTCCTCATTTATATTTGAATATTCTCGTGGGACCAAGGCTTGGGCAGCGTGGGTTAATATTTTGCTATAAAACCAAGGTGGGTGTTCCTAAATTTTTATTTGTTTATTTATTCAAAACAAAGTTATTTCCAAAAACTATTGAATCGAGGTGTAATCTAGTTTGTCCTACCATAAAACCATAAAAACGGAAGATTCGTTGGGATTGTAAATGGATTCAATTGAGAGGACTTTTTAAATTATTCAACCCAATTTATTATAGACAAATAAATAATATAATTTATCTAACAAATTTAAATAAACACTAACTAAAAATTGAAACTAATAACACCCACAATATTTTTTATGATATTATTATTATAGTTGTACGTAAACAATTTTTCTTAAAGGCAAAAAAAATTACACTTGTTTGGATCGGATTCAAGAATCATTTATCGAGTTAATATAAAAATCAATTCGTACCTAACAAATCAACTTTTAAATCTGCAAATTTTAAATAAAGAGCATTTATTTTTTATAAATATTAATATTTTTTCCCTCAAAAGTTTGTTGGGGCCAATATTTTTTCCTCAAAAATATATTGGTCCCAAAAAAAATTACACTTGTTTGGATCGGATTCAAGAATCATTTATCGAGTTAATATAAAAATCAATTCGTACCTAACAAATCAACTTTTAAATCTGCAAATTTTAAATAAAGAGCATTTATTTTTTATAAATATTAATATTTTTTTCCTCAAAAGTTTGTTGGGGCCAATATTTTTTCCTCAAAAATATATTGGTCCCAACAAACTTTCGAGTCGTATCTTCTACAACATTTAAAAACTTATCTACAAGTGAGCAAATGATACGTTATTAAATTTTAAATTTTAATTAATTTTAGAATTTTGCATAATTATTGCTAAGAGCAACCCCAATCACTTTCTCTCGCTGAAAACTAAAAAAAAAATTTATTTATTTTAATTTTTATCTAATTTTCCGCAAGGTTCAATGCTCCTTTTAGTGAAATCCAAGTGTTTGTACAATTATTTTTTTTAAGGTTATGCAAATGAATCCGTTCGACTGAATAATTATGTTGAATTAGGGTGTCAATGGCTCGGATCGGGTCGTATTATATTATTTTATACCCGATCTGAACCCAACCCGATTAAATTTGGGTCAAAAAATCTTGATCATACCCAACCGTGTAAAATAATTAAATATTTATTAATTATTTTTATACAATTTTTAAGTAATAAAATATTAATTAATTTATAATTTATCTTAATTAGTGTATATTTAAGGTTTAATTACTACTAAATCATAAAATTACTTTAAAAATATAATTAATCAAAAATTGAACTCATATCCGAGTCCGACCCATTTATTTTCGGATCGGATCGAATTCGAATCGGATCATATGAAGAATTGACACCTCTAAATCGGTTATCAACATATGGTTCGGTCTGTAGAATTTTTGAACCGTATAAAATTCCCGTTTGTAGCTGGGTGTGTTTCCATCGGACCCTGGTCCAACTTTTATTAATATTTCTTGAATGAACAGGGTGTAACATTAAATTACTATGCATAAAAATGTATTATCGACTTAGTTGATACCGGATCTAATATTTAAACCGACACCAAGTCTTCTCATGTTTAAGCATGCTAGTTTATTATTTTTGGTGGCTGAGACTTAGACTCGTGAGTAGTACAGAAGAAATATTTCATCAAAAAAAGTGATGAAAGCAGAAGATAAAGAATAGACAAAAGTTAAAAAGGTAACAGAAATATTTGGAGTACTGTGGTTCATTTGGCACTATATAAAATAGTATTGCTATTTTGAGAATTAATTTATCAAATAAATTTTAAACTAAGTAGAATAGTGTGGAAGAGTGTTAATTCGGTATTACCAAGCCATAAATGATATGCCGGGATTAGATCTTATTGGAATAACAATTATTATTTAATTATATTATATTATATTATGATTATTATTATTATTATTATATTATCATCACTATTAGTATTATTATATTATTGTAATTATGATTATTATTATATTATCATCATTGTTAGTATTATTATATTAATAATTTTATTATTATTTATTATTACTATATTATAATAATTATGATTTTTAGTATTATACTATTATATGAGTGAGACTATGGTGCATTGCAATGCACAGATGCACCTATGCATTAACGTAAAATTTAAAATTTTATGTAAAATATGACCGATCCGAACCATTCAGTATAATCTTCATATCAAACTCTACTAGCTAGCCAAATTTTATATTTTTTTTAAATTTTTTTGCTATTTTTTTGCATGAGGAGAAAATCATCACATTGGACGATCCAAAATTTTTAAACCAAGCAATTTTCTCCTCATGTCAAAAAATAGCAAAAAAATTTCAAAAATAAATTTGGCTAGATAGTAGAGTTTGATATGCAGATTATATTGAATGGTTTGGATCGGTCATATTTTACATAAAATTTAAAATTTTGCGCTAGTGCATGGGTGCATCCGTGCATTACAATGCACCATAGCCTCACTCTTATTATATTATGATTATAAATATGATATATTATTATTGTAGTATTATGATTATTTATAATTATTATATTATTATAATTATGATTATAATTTTATTATTATTATATTATTATATTATGATTATAATTACGACTATAATTATTATTATTATCATGATTATGATTATGATTATTATTATGTTGTATTATATTATTATTTTATGATTATATTTTTATTATATTATTATGATTATAATTAATTATTATTATTATATATTATGATTATAATTTAATTTTTATTATTATATTATTGTATTATGATTATGGTTATATTATTATATTATGATTATATTATGATTATATTATTATTATTATTATATTATTATAATTATTATTATGATTATATGATTATAATTATATTTTTTATTATATTATTATATATGATTATGTTTATATTTTTATTATGTTATTATGATTATAACTATGAATATTATTATTTATTATGATTATAATTATGGATTATGATTATTATTTTATTATTATTATTTCACTATTATTATTATTATTATTATTATTATCATCATCATTATTAGTATCATAATTATTCATATTTTAACTATTCTGATTAGCAACTGCCAAACGATATTTTCGTTCTTCCGAATAGTCAAGAATACCACCCTTCTAACACTCTTCTAAAATTACCATTTTTTCAAAATTATTCCTTTATTTGCCAAATGAACAGTGTTTATCTTAACAATATAGCATGTTAGTCTATATATTATATACTTAAAGATATTTATTAAATTGAAAATCTTATGTATTAGTTTTGAATAACTATTTATTATAATGAATGTACATTAGAATATTTATCAACTAAAATATATATCCGTTAAAACTAAAATATTTTATAAATTGACCACGTCTTCGTCTATATATTATATGTTTTAGTGAATTGACCGTGTCTATGTATTATATGTTTTAGTAAATTGACCATGTCTTCGTCTTAATAGGTTTTTGCGGTATTTACGGATAGAACTGCACAAAAAAGTTCGGCTCGTGGTTCAGTTAATCTGACTCGAACTAATTTGACTCGAGTTAATCTAGTTTGATAGTTAAATGAGTTGAGTTTGAGTTTGAGTTGGATTAACTCGGCTCGTAGCTCGACTCGAACTTGAATAATAATAGTTTATATCTTTTTCTATTAAATTCCAATCCGATAATCAATCTCTCATTATATCTCATCATCTCACCATCATAGGGGCTTAATGACTTTTCGTACTCACTCGTGGCTCGACTCATACATCTGACTTGATAGTTTTTTGCTGATCCATCCATTTAAATTTGTGCAGCAAAGATTTTATTAAAAATATAGTTTGTTGATATATCAATTTTATACTAACTAATGTATTATTATTGTAGATTTATCGAATTTACAGTTTATAAATATACTAAATATAAATATCAAATCAAATCGATGTACATACATTGGCTCATGAGCTACTTTACGGAAGCCACTTTAGGTAGGTACAGCAAAATTTAAACATTGGCGGCTTAATAAAGAAATATCGTAACATCTAAAGATACTTCAAATTATTTATAAGTAAACTTTTTGGTGCTGGAATTAATTTCTTCCAAAAAATATGTGAAAAAGAAAGCTACATTTCATATATATCCTTTCAAAATTCCAAATTGTTAAAAGAGTACATTAGTACTTGCCTACTTGAGAAACAAACGTGATTAATAAAAATCAGGAGAATTTCATATATATCCTTTCAAAATTACATATTCTCCTTTGGAACGAAAATATTTATCCTTAAAATTGTTAAGTATGCACTTAATATATCATCCTTCCATTAAACTAATTCTTTACTTATAAATCTCGTGTGTCGTGGTTTAATTAGTAACTAACTGTGTATATGCGTGTTGGAGAATTTTTTTATTTAGATATAAAAAAATATCACATAATAATTATGTACATCATTCTAATATGAAAAAGATTAATAAATACAAGATCAACTATAGATGCTATATCAGATATAATCTCGCATGATTTCTCTCAACTTTTAATTCGTTTACTCCTATATGGCAAAAAAATGAAGATGAATATAAAATAATGGATGCTATCGTGTTCATCTGATTAGTCAAAATTAATATAAATCATTGAATGGGATATTTTGGGATATAAAAAATTTGAAAAAAATGATAAAAAATGAAACCATTCAAATTTTTAGCTGCATAGATTAGTAATTACGGTACAATGCCCGGTATCCAGCACATGCTTTTAATTGAAACCTGATCTCCCTGTCTCCTCTTTATTATTCAAATAAATCTACTGTCAAAAAAGTTACGAGAATCACGAGGGCCTGCACAATACATTAATTGCATGTGGACGAATAGCCCGATTGGATATGTACAATATAGTCATCAAATTGTATTTATATTATTTTTTTTAACTTTTAATACGGATTTGAAATAATTAGTTTCGAATATAAATAGGGGGTCAAATATTAAAAAAATATAGATGTGAATAACATATTTAAGGAATAAAGATGTGAGTATGAATATATTTCGAATGGCAATAGCTAATAAATACAAATATTTAGTCATAAAATTACTATATAATATTTTCATAACAAATTTATTAGTCATATAATTTTAAATATTAATTGGTAAAAAAATAATCACCAATTATTATTTTATTATTACACAAACTAAAATGTATTGAGAAATTATAAATCTTAACAATGATAAAATATAAACCAAAGTTAAATCTAAAATTAATTAGACTTGTATCGAAATTTCATTTCATATTTCCAACTCCAATTCAAATTACTATATGAATCTTTAAAATGATTATCTAAATTTGGAAAATATCCAGATTTGAATAATTATCTGATTGCATACCTGATCTCAATTTGAAAATCATATTCGCGTATCTATTTATAAAAACAATATCAGAATCGATATCTGTATCTGTATTAAGAAGCTATTCTAATCGACATTTGTCAAATATCCGGATCTAAGCATCTAACAGAAAAAACAATTGCTTATAAACTATGATGTGCTGTGAAAAATAATAATATGATGCGACTTGGTTACTTCATGACTTCATGTGCTATTAAGATCAAAATAATCTTTTAATGTGAGTGACATAACATATATTTGTATCTTCGGAGAGCCCATGTTTCTGAAATATATTTACATTGCAAAAGAAAAAGAAAAGCCTAGAATTATGGAACTGGTTGTGCTTTTAGCCCAGTTTGACGATGGCTTTAGGCCCGGGAAATGTATGGACATGGCACATGAGAATTTGACGAGATATGAATCAATCAAATAAAAATAGTCGTACATGAAAGCCTTCTCAGGACCTTTGTGCAAAATGTCCAGCCAATTGCCCCAGTACACTATTCCACACTTCCCCGTCCGAGCATTTTTTTATTTTCCTCCGAATTTGCGCGATTCTTAAAGCATATGATGGAGTATATCTCGAAGAAGGAGCTCTACTTCCGACTCTGTGATAATCATGCGCTTATCAATGGTGTAATTTCATCGTTAATTCCTCTCAGTACTTATAATGTTGAAAATGTTGTTCTTTTTTTGTTTCGCATCTGTAATAAAAGCTTCTTTTCACTGTAACCGTATTGCTGGATTATTTATAGAGTTTTGGTTCCTTTGTATTTCACAACTCGAGTGGGGAAAAATGTTTCATGATTTTAGTCAGAGCGTTGTCAATTGTGTGGGTGTGATGACTCCATATACTAACACTGGATTGCTCTCCCCGATTTGAGGTATTCACAATGACAAATTGCAATCTTTTTATCTTCGATTTTGCCATGTTTTTGTGATTTTTGATAAATAAATATTACAATTTGCATGTTAAACCTAACAAAAAGTTTAGTTGTGGTACCAATTGAGAAAAAAATAAAGCAACAAAAGAAGAGAAGAAGTCAAAAATAAATTTTGAGCTGCTTATTACTCTGGGATACAAAAATCAATTATCATAAAAACATTGCTACTCTTTCCTCATATCTCTATTTCTAATTCATCTCTTTATTTCCAAATAAGTAAATAACAACACATGAGATCCACTGAAATAACACAGAAGGTCAATGAACTAACTAATTCGTGCCATCTCACTTTCAAGCGAAATTTAAGGAAAATAAAGTAGAAAGTAACATGATTGTGCAGAACTGCATACTATAGTTTTATTTGAAGTTAAATACTATTAGTCTCAAATAAGGATACATCTTGTCTTATAAAGCAAAAATAAAAAGAAAAAATAGAAGTGTTGATAGGTTTGTTTGGGTAAAAATTAGCAAGTCATGTCTTCATGCACATCATAATTCGGAAGACATACAAGGCCAGAATTAATGTGAAGCTGAATGATTTTGCATGCTTTAATGCATTTTGGTTTATTTAAATTTCATGTATTCGGTTTGTCCGGTAGGTTTTTGTCAATCTGGGTAGGCTGTTTGTGGTTTTGGTTTGTGATGGTTTTGTTAATTTTGATATCTTAAGTTACACTGTTGTTGTAAATTATTTTAATGAATCTCTCTTTTTCAAATTAGATGGGTAATTTGGTTGGGTCTGATCACATTTGTGCTTTGAGTTGGTATCTAAGTCAGTATTGTAGACTTTTACTAGTTCATTGCTTCCATAATGATGAGAACTTCAATTCATTATTCAAGTAATTAGTCATATTGTAATGTTGGAAACAACTTCCAACATGAATTACTGCGCACAATTGCTAAGGTAGGGATCAATGGCAATTTCTTTTTACCAGTGATTTTAACATTTCGTTACAAATTCAACTGGATAGTCCTTACGATTTGATAGATTAATTTCTAATAAATTTATAGCAATTCATTTACACTGCAAGAATTCTGAAATGTACAAAATCGAGGAGCAGCAGGAACTTCCATAGTTCCATATCATCTCATTAAATATTCTAATAAAATTTCATCAAACTTGTTTCACAACTATGATATTACGAAGCACAAATTACATTCTAACACATGCACTGTATTCGTATTGCAAAAGATGGAGAACAATCAAATCGGACATATTTCTTTCCTTCTCGTTTGAAAGTTGGCCGATTGAAAAATAAAATTGTTTTCTCAATTTCACTAATCTTTCAGTTAGCATGTATGCTATTTCTATTAGACAAAAAGAAAAAGACAAGTAGATACTGAATAAAAATTATTTCTTTTGGAATAGATAGACGGTAGGTTATTGATAGTGAAATACTAAGTACCGCATTTCAAATAAACAGAAAAAAGAGGGAGAAATACTAAGTATTTCTGACTTCAACAGCTACGTGTCAATTTCTTGGAAGTTAGAAGCATATTCCATGGAATTAACTTGAAAAAAAATCCTAACCTAGCTAATTGTTAATCGAAGATGGAAAAGATTATAAGGCAAGGCAAAAGATTTACGGTGAATAAAATCCAGAGATATCTGCTTCTATTCAATGCTTGATGAAAGTATCAGGTCGGGTTTTGAGTCGTATCAGGTCGGGTCGGGTATCGAATTATTTCAGAATTTATGTCGTATCAGATCGGATCGGATTAGATATCGACTCATCTAGTATTTGATTATTTTGGGTTTCGAGTCGTATCAGGTTGGGTCGGATATCAAATCGTTTAGTATCAAATTATTTCGGATTTTAAATCTTATCAGATCAAAACGGATCGTATAAATTTTTCAGATCGAATTAAATTATGCCGCCTCATAATGAGATAAACTCTCAACTTTACTACCATCGCCTCCCGCCCCTTTCGCTTCACTTTCAGGGCTTTCCGTCCCTTCTTTTTACTTCGATTGCGCCCAACGCCTTTAAACCATTCGCTCGTCTGCAATGAGCATCAAAACACTCGTACTGGTTCTAGTAACGTCTATTATCAACGAAATGCCGCCGAAGCAACGCGCGGCGTCGCCTCTAGTAACAATTATAAGTTACTTAATTGTCAGAATCTCAAAACCAATTCCTCAACTTTGAAGCAAAGGGTGGTTCATCAAAGTTCACTTTTAATATTCCGACCAGAGTCTGGTTTCCAATTTGCAGCCTCTACTTCTACACGAAAACAATTTCTTAATTAATCGTGTTACATATGATTGTGAAAACCAATTTAAATACTTCTCTAATATATTAAACTGAAAGAAAATGAACTTTTAGTTTGTCTGCCCACGTATTTTAATCTTTTCACAAATTTGCCCTTCTTTGAAACTTTTATCAATTTTGACCACCGCATGCGTCCACACAAGTGAGATGTGATTTCTCCCATCAATTTTTTTTTTCAAAGTTCTTGATTTTTAACTAAGCGACAAGAGAATGTATATATAAGTGTAAATATCAATATTTGTGAACGCATGTATATATAAGTGTAAATATCAATATTTATAAACACATGCGATTAAGATAGAACGCATGCATTCAAAAATTATGCTCGCCGTTGTGTCAGAGCATGTGACGGCGAGTCCGATACATTTTCTATTAAGATAAGATTACATCAAGGGTTAATATTGAGTTCATATATTTTCACCTTAGTGATGGATGAAATCACAAAAAACATACAAAAATATATTCTTTGGTGTATGTCTTTGTTTGATGATGTGGTCATACGAGAGCGAAGTGAGTCAATCGAAACTAGATTGTGGAGACAAATTTTAGAATCGAAATGTTTTAGACTTATAGGACAAAAACTGAATATATGAGGTGTTGGGGGAAAACTTAGATGACGGAGATATTAGTTTGGATGAATGAGTAGTACCCATGAATGACACATTTCGGTATTTGGGATCGATGTTGCAAAGAAGGAGAGATCGATGAAGATGTTAGTCATAGAATAAGAGTTGGATGGGTAAAATGGAGACAAGCATCGATGTTCTTTGTGATCCCAAACAAACTAAAAGGCAAGTCCTACAGACGGTGATTAGACTCGCGATGTTGTATGGCGCGAAATGTTGGACTACAAAGGACAACACATCCAGAAGATGAGTGTAGCTGAAATGCGGATGTTGCGTTGGATATGTGGCCACACAAGGAAAGATCGAATCAGAAATGATGATATTAGAGACAAAACTTGGGGTAGCACCAATTCAAGAGAAGCTAGTTCAATATCGTTTGCGATGGTTTGGTCATATCCAACGAAGACCTCCTGAAACATCAGTACGCAGTGATATTTTAAGTCGTCCTAAAAATACAAGAAGAAAAAGAGGTCGATCGAGACTGACATGGGAGGAAACAATAAAAAGAGATTTGAAGGAATAAAATATACCCAAAGAACTTGCTTTGGATAGGAGTGCGTGGAAGATAGCGATTCATGTACCTGACCATGATTTAGGAGTTAGAGTCTAATAGTAGAGTTATAGACTTCATATTCTTAGATTTTTTAGGATTTTAGGATTTAGAATTTAGAAATAGATTTCAGAGGTTTAGATAGGATTTTAGGATTTAGTATTTAGAATTAGGTTTTAAAATAAGATTTTAGGATTTAGAAATAGATTTTATAATAAAGATTTATTGTACTATTATTATTATTGTTATTATTGCTACTATTATTAGCATATTATCATTATCATTATCATTATCATCTTTATTTATATATTATTATTATTATTTTATTTATTTATTTTCTTTTTCTTCCATCATATTCATTATTATCACTGATATTTGAGATTTTTGATCTTATGTTTTTCGATTGGGTTTCATTTCTAGCCTACCCCAATTTATTTGGGATTAAAGGATTTGTTGTTGTTGTTGTTGTAGTGTTATTAAAAATTTCAAAATAAAAAAAGATATTGTCATTAAAAGTTAAAAAAATAAGGATAGACAAAAAAAATTCAAAGAAAAGACTATTCCATACGTACTTGCTTAAAAAAAATATTTCCGTGTTAGATATGATTGTGAAGACCAATTTAAATACTTCTCTAATATATGAAACTGAAAGAAAGGGCTACCCGTATGTACTTGCTTTAAAAAAATATTTCTTGCTTTCCTGTGGGGACATGGATTTAAAATTCTAGCTTCAGTGAAGATTTATGAAAAACAGAGTGCCTTAAACCCAGTGCTTCACACCAAGAAAACAATATTTCTCTTTATGGCTTTGTCTAACACAAATTATTTTTTAAAAAAGAAGAAATTTACATGTCAGGATTTTAAAATAGTTATCTGAGTTGCAAGTATTGCAGCATAAAATTTTCTCTATCCAACATTCAAATACAGAAAACCAGATGAATATATGCCAATTATCAAACTAGAAAGGACAAAACATATATTAATTAAGGGAAAATAACTAGACCAATAATAGGAAATCTTTTGCTGAAATGAAGTTTCATCTTGATTTGTTGAAACAGTCTCCACACTTCAACACAAATGAATGGAAACTGAATTGAGACATCTCAGTTGTCAGCAAAAAGAACAGCCTTGCTAAAATCCTTCAACTCTATTCATTGGTATTATTTGTCTGCCAGTTGAAGAACCCCCAGTCTGCACTTGGATGAGCATTTGATGTTCCCTGCGAGTGCATTAGCATGTAAATATTACAAATAGAATTGTTCAAGTTGTAGTTGTAGTTGTGTTTTGCATTCCCCGGATCCGGTTGCAGAAGGAATGAGAAAGGTATACCCATTTATTATATAAGATAAGCTAGCATATAAACGCCTAAAAGTTCTTCATTTTTGAATTTTGGCTTCTCCAGTTTCTTGTTTTCCAGTTTTCCTCTTCTCATAAAGCCCTTAAACAAAACCGGATGAATTTCTTCTGCAAGGAATTGAGCCTCTGGTTGTCTATGAAAGATGTCATAATTTACTAAAACTGAGTTTATGGGCTTACCTCTTTTGGATCAGCTGAGGTGCAACCCGTCATCATTTCTTCTAAACTGGTTGTTGCGTTACCATGAAATTGTTGCTGCTGCTCAAGCTATATATTGAACCAACAAAACAGTGAAAAGGCTTACTAGTATCTTATAAATCACAAATTAATTTGAAAATTGGATCAATGGAAATGCAGAACATATATGTTTTTTTCTTGTGCAATTTGATTCAGATGTGGTGGTTAAGCTACCAGCTCTCCCTCTATGGATCTTTATTATGCAATAAGATAGCTTTGCTTAAGAAACTGCTACCAATTTAAACGGTCATTATTGTTAGCTTCAAATGTTGTTGTGAGAGGTAAACAAAGTTCCAATAACCCAAAAATGCCCGAAAATATATATGTGGGAATTTGTAACGGGTAAAAATTGTGAACATATATTTAAATTTTTTTTGTTTTAATTGAAGATCATATTCTATTAACTTGTCACCACTTAAATTCATCGCCCAGAGTGATCCAGTTTGCAGGGATTAATTTACTCTGAAAAAATCTTGACGTTTATTGAAGAACTGAACTCGATCTTATCCATTGCAACATTTTTTGGGTTGATTTTCATAACATTAAAAGTTCCTTTTTAATTTTAGTGTTGTGGACTAGTCTCACGCACTGCTCCTCAGCAAGGCACATTTGGAGAGACAATGGCCATGCCACAGAACTATTCGTCCATATTTAGCACGTACATGTACACACGGTGAGATCCTATATATACAGAGATGAAAGCATGCGCCTGAACTATTCTTTCATATATGGCATATACACGTGTATTCGTTCCGTGGGGTCCAATATGTACAGATGAAAGCATGCACCAACATGATTCATTGTGCAGAATGGAAAATTGCATAGCAATTTGAAGTAAAATTTAATTGATATGTATCATTCTTGAATATGCTCATAATAGTTAAAGTTTGTCCACACAAAATTTGCAAAAGTTGCAAATATATCTGTAGTCTGAAGATAATTAACATGAAAAACATGAAAAATTGCAAATATATCTCGTGGTTAACAATATAATCACAAGATATTTAGTTATTTACCTATATAGACCAAATGTATACACGCTTGCACTTTTGCAGTATATTTTCACTTGCTAAATTATTCTTCACAGTAAAGGAAATTAAAGTTCATCAAGAAAATTAAAAAAAATACCAATTATACCTGATAGGTACTTGTTGTTTCTGGCATACTTTGCTGATAATTATTAGGTAGAATGGCAGATGCCTCATGCACAGGAGGTGCCATGCCAACAGGAGAAAACAATCCAGTTGGCGCGTTGATATGGAGAGCAGGCATATGTGAAACCTGTTGGGGCAGTAATTTTGGTGGATTGAGGTGGAAAGCGGACAAAGGTAAAACCTGGGGCGCTTGCGGTTGCTGTATGTGAAGGTAAGGTGGCATTTGCATGTAACTGATGAGTTCACGCGCTTCGGGCTGCAACCTTTCCTCCGAAGGAACCTATTCCATGCGTAGGCTATTAGCGTTTTATTTTAGTAACGGAAAAGTTTCTTGTTTTGCTTACAACAACACGCTTACAGCCAGTATTAGCAATTTGTCGCTTTTCCCCTATCCTAATTGTTTTGGTAGAGAGGAGGAGAAAAATGTGAAGAGATAAGAATTGCTTGAAATCAACAGTTACTTCATTTACATGGACTCTGATACTTAGATTTTTTTTTTTTTTACCAGATCTGCTTTGACACATAGAAATGTAAGACTACAATAAATGCTGAATAAATTAAAGAGGTAGCACCGTAGTATATAATCTAAAATTTAGTTGATATATGCTTATGATTTATTAATTTGAAGTTATGTAAAATGTTTAAAATTGGACATAATTGAAAAGAGTTCTTCACTCTCCATCGCTAACAAGAATGATTGAAGTACTAGATATTATAAAGGAATCACAATATAAACAAATGAAATTCACCTCACTATTATTTCCATTCTCGAAGAATTCATATGAAGCACCATACTTCTTTCCATCACTAGGTTGCCTCGGGTGTGTCTGGTAAAAGATCTTTGACACTACAAGTTCACCGTCTTTTTCATCATCGAGTCCACCAAGATGGTATTGATGCATGATCCAATTCGTTTTGGATGGTTTCCTGCTCTTCCCAAAATTGGTGTACAAAACAAGTATCTTCTTGCATCCCTTCTGAACTCCATTACTAATAATTGGCCTGGTTTTTCCAGTTTTGTGCCATCTGGTTTCGGAAACCTGAATACACTCAGTGTTTTGAATTTTTCTTCGTTTTCTGCTTCCAGTTTTGTAGGCCTTTGAGGATTTATGAAAAAAGTGCTTGCTTGTGCCATCTTTGGTTACACCTAGGAAATTATATGGAAGGAATAGTTAATTCATTTGCACGGTGCATAGATTAGGTCATCAATTGGGTTTGAAGGAATTCAATTTAAGATGGTGACAAAGAACATAGGATTTATATGGGAACTCCAGAAACCAAATTGGAGTAAGGTATTAACATTAAAGAGTTTTACTATATAAAGTAAACAATATTAAATTTACTTTTTTATGGAAGGCCTATAGCTTATATTTTCTTTCAAATGTAACAACAAGCTGATAAAATATTTTTAGAAAGGAAAAAGTAGAGGCACTCAATACTGATTTCAGTGGCCAATGTTTGTGGTGTACCTGGCAATTTGTCAGGAAGGGTGTAGCATATGCCTTTATCTCCTTCGATAGTCGCAATGAACTCATTCATCAACGGATTAGGCTTCAGATCACCAAATCTGTTTATTTTCGCTTCAAGATGATCGATTAGCTGTTCATCTGATGGCTCAAACTTTACTCCACCAAATTTGCCCACAAATTTCTTGAAAAAATCCACCAATATCTGCGAAAAAACATCAAGAAGCAAAATTATTGTTTTAGCAATTCGTTAGATGATAAATGAATGCATTAAAAAATTAATTCACAATTTAATAAATGCAAATGTAATAACAAAATTATAGACATCCAACTCTACGATACATCTGTTTCTTCAAATTAAGTCTTTAATTATTACATGATTAAATGCTTTCATATGTAGTTCCATGCATGCACCTAAAACTTGAACGAAATAGAAGTTTCTTCACACATAAGTTATCTAGAGAGGAGATTAATTGTTAAATTCCTTTTCTTTCTGTTTTCCTTCTTTTTGTCGGTTTACCTCCGGCGTCGGCTCAAACTTGTGATGACAACTCGGGCAACAAATAGTTCCAACATCTGCTTCGAGCTTCTCGTGATTTGCTTCTGTTGGAGTCTTATGGAGATATTCCTCGTTGAGATCCTTGCAACTTGATGCGCTCGTGCTTCCCTTCTCCTTCCCTCCTTTCATGTCGTCGCGGACCTATATCGGGGAGAGATATCTAGAGAGAGAGGATAGTTGAGTGTGGCCTGAATCTATGTAAAATCTTTCTAAAACTAAGGAGAAAAGAAAAAGAAATCTAAAGTAAATAAAGTGACCGGAATTCAGGTTTAGCTGAAGCCAGAGACGAGAGCGCAAAGCGCAAGTTCCTCAGATTTTGTAAGTAGACCTTAACACTCGTTGAAACTTGAAAGGGACTTCTTGTGGCGTGGGGGTAGCCTTTTGTTTCGGTACTGAACTGGATATGAAAATTTTGCGTGCACAAGGTCTATTTTTTTTTTTATTATAGGGGAACCAAACGGTCAGTAAATTAAACACGGTTCGTTCTTCGTTGGACTGCCCGTGTATGAATCGGATTCGGGTCAATTTAATGAGTAAATCTATTAAGATTTTATAAGAATCGAAAATTCATATTAATAAAAATTTGACAATTTAAATGCGGATATATTTATATTAATATTCATAACAAATTTTGAGAAATGGATTCAAGTAATTTAAATAGTTTTGTTAAATTATTTAGAATAATAAAATAGATGACGTAACACGAGTGAATATGATTATTTTTATATTGTATATTTATAAATTGATAGTGACGTCTTTATTAATAAAGTAATTATTATGTAAATTGAAACTTTAACGTATGAAATATATATAGGTTTGAAACAACTCAAATAATTTGTACTATATATGTTGATTAGAATTGTAGGTCTAAGACAAATTATGACAGACCTCTCCTCTTTACAATACAAATAGTGGAACTACTAAAAATCTTTATATTAAATAACATCAAATATTAATTTTTTTATGGATTCTAAATGCGAATAAAAAATGTTCATTACATACTAGGGATTGATAGGGTCCTTAGGGCACGATAGAACTGGGAAGAATAATTTTAGATCGAACCTTGGAATTAATCTATTTTTGCACTATTTGGTTATCTTTTAATTCTTTGTAGAATACTAAAAGAGTATTAAAATTGGAGGTGGCAAAATCTAATCTGACCTGAAGAATTCGTCCGACTTGATTTTATTTTTTAGAAAAGTCAAACTGATTTGATCTGATCTGAATCTAATCTAATCCGATCTGTCTCAAGATTAAATGACCTGCAATTCAATTGAAATCAATCAAAGATGAAAAAATTAACATATAAATAGTCCCGACCCGACCCAACCCAACCTAATTTTTTTCAGAAGGTCAAACTAACTCTGACTCGCTCAAACGATCGAACCTGCCCTGCCCAATTGTCAACTCTAAATTTTAAAATGATTGTTTGTACTTTGTACCGCCTTTATAAAAATATAATTTTATAAACAATATATTTAAATTTTCTCATATTGATATAAAAAATCGATGATATAACGTACATCTTTTAATAAGATTATATCTATATTTCATAGTAGACGACAACATTTACAAGAAGCATACACTGCATATTCAGTAATACTCTAATAATAAAAACTTGTAGCATATAAAACTGATAATATAACTCTACTATGCAATAGTTTAAAATTATACAGTATATTTTTTTTGACTAAAATTTTCCTAAATAAATTCATATTAGTTCACTTTCGAAAGTTTTTTAAGTGTGTGCTCCAATGAAGATTAATGGAGAGGAGGGAAGGTAAAAATAGATGAAGGGTTATGAAAATAATCACTCTCTTTATTTTTCTTTTTTACAATTGTGATTTTCCAATTTGAGATGTACAATCTTCACATCTCCTCTTTACCTTCACACTCGGGAGCACAACCAAGTCACAAATGCACACACGCTTCCGCGTACTACTTTAGATGCTAGGCTACACGTAGAAATAGAAAGAATTAAAATGTAAAAACCAGAAATTTCACAGCAGAATTACATTAAAATTAGATTATTCCGCATATTCCCGTTCGACAACTATACTACAATTTTTCTCTGACCGGCTGACATGAGAACTGATTCCGCTCCTGGTTGTCAAGCTTTAACAAAAAGAGGAATAATAAATTTGAACAATCTA
The DNA here is from genome assembly GCA_037127355.1 of Schoenoplectus tabernaemontani. NCBI lineage: Eukaryota > Viridiplantae > Streptophyta > Magnoliopsida > Poales > Cyperaceae > Schoenoplectus > Schoenoplectus tabernaemontani. The sequence goes on from CM073740.1 coordinate 13,860,003, forward strand.
AATTTTACATGTGACCTCAATTGAGACGAATTGTTAAAGTATTTCTTTTAAAAAAAACAAACACAATGATTTAAATTTCTAGTCTTAACAATGAACACGAATTTTTTTCTCAAAAAAAAAAAGGAATATGAATTTCTAGCATGGAACTAGAAGTGTTTAAATAATACAATTACCCGCAGAAATGAATAGTAACAAAATATGATGATACTATGTAAGAGAAAACTGGTTCAATACAGAAATAACAATGTACATAACAGTAAAACTAATTACTGATTTCGCCTCTGACTCTCTTTCACGAGAGTAACTTCAGCATTGGAGGGTTGTGAGAGAAGGTGTTTCTCTTGGTCCGTGTCATCACTTTCGAATTGTAATTGCTCATGTGTTGGGGTGGTAGTTGTGATCGTAGAAGACTCAGATCCATCTTCCACAATTTGAAAAAGAAAAAAAAAGTGAAAAGCAAAGTTATACAACGGGGAGAGAACATTCATCTGGAGTTCATCAGAATTTTGTGTGTTAATAGACCATACTGCATATAACAACAAACTTTCAGTTTGGGACCAACTCTTATCACCAGTTTTACATGAGATAAAAGATGCTTCACCCTTCAACTCTCTACCAACATAGACTTAGCAAGGTACACATATGATAGTTCAGCAATATTGTCCCTCAAATAATAAATTTTGTCTGAAGCACAAAGTTTCAATGCCAAGCTAAGTGATTGTAGATATTACAAGTCAATTATGTAAAAGCTTGCAATAAGAGAAAAGGCAGAGAAAGTTTAAAACTTTCCTGATTTCACCATGGCTTTTTCTGTTTTATACTATTGTGTTAACATTGCAAATAAGACAAAATATATTTTGCTTCTGATACATGGTTTCCATCCAATTATGGTGAATGCCAAATGCAATTTGCATTTGGGGGCAACATGCACACCCAAATATACAATTCAGAGAAAAAGTGAAGGCATTTTCTTTTAAGCAAATGAAACCTGAGCAGCCAGGGTAGTCAGAGATTTGTTTAACAGCCACAGGCACGCGCATGCTTTCTGGTAGAAGACAATTACACAGGGCGCCTGAAACAAATTGAATAGCAAGTTTCAAAGTCGGTCTCATTTTAATGCCAAAAAATGTCTAATCATAGCAAGTGTAATTTAATTGGAATTTGTGAAAAAAATTATGCTACATTTGGTAATTCTGGTTTGGTATTTACCTTGAAACTTGTGAAATAATGTCTCTGTCACCTGGTTTGGTACATATCTTTCTTGATGATTTGCTACGCAATATGAGGAATTTTGGGAACAATCTGTTAAATGGTTGAGCTAAATCATTTTGTAATGTTCTGAGGTGAATAGGTTTAAGTTGAACATAAATTACATTTATGAGGGTTTCATGAAAGCTTATGATGACTTAGTTTTAGCTTTGATTAAACAACTGGTCTTAAGCTTGCCCTATAATTAGACATACAGTTAGTTGACTAGTACACGTACAAATATATTCATGCTGGTTATACTTATATCAACTAATCTATTGAAAGACGAAAATTACATTCTTATCTATCAACACACACACACCTAGCTTTGCGAGGCGGTTGACCCACCCAGGAATGTGTCTGCCGACCAATTTAGAGCTGACATCATCAGTGAAGTGATTGCAGTTTTTAGAGATTAGATGATAAGTGTCCCCATAGTAGTCACAAGCAAGCTCCTCAACGAACTCCCGAAACTGATCCGGTGCCATGTTGATGCACCCCAGCTGGACTGAGCACCTGTATATGAAGCCAGGGCATTTTTTGGGCTCCACTTCAAATACACCGCTTGATGGGTATTCATGGGCCCCAAACCCATACTCCATGCCATGTACTGTTGAGCCAAAATATTTAAAGCAATTAAAAAGTAAGGAATAAGATGTCTAAGTATCCCCCTGTTAACGGCTAATCACAGGCTCAAAACCTATGTAGCTAGCACAACTGAATACAAATTCAAAACTAAATGCTGCTAGCTTAAGGCCACTCAAGAAGTAAATCATAAGATTATGGCACTGTAATGGTACTGCACCAGTTACATATCCTTTTGGGTTAAGAGTACGGTATTATGCCAAATTTGTATGTACATTTCCAACCAGAAACTCAACAGCTCCGTTATGGGTAGATTAAATAAATCTACTGCTAAAGATGTCGGATGTGCCTTTGTTTCTCATTAATTATGAATTTGCAATTAGATTTAGCTCTTTTTTTTTTCAGATGGCAACAGGCTGACAGGAATGAAGACCTTAAAAGTGCTATTTACTGTATCTATATCAATCACGGTCAGAATAAAGCATTATGACTTATAAATACTTGGAATAGGAAAAGATTGAGGCTGTTACCCATCTCCCTGTCCTAAATAAAAGTTAGGACACATAAATCTAAAAATTGAGCACAAGCAAGTACACATAGTAAGTGCTAATCCCCTCAATCAGATAAAATCAAATTGGCGTTGCTTTGGAATAGGAATATTTTAATGATTGCCCATATTCTTGTCTAATTCCCAGTCCAACAGCATCTTAGCATCAGCTTTAATTACACAGAGAAAACCACCTAATGAAAAGAATATATTTTTAACAAAATAACAAGGGCAGAGTATCCAAGCTTAAAGCAGGTAAAATGAACTCTTCAATTTAAAAAGTAGCTTACTTTTTTTTAGTTATCACAAATGCCTGTTGAATCAGAATTCACTTCCAGTATTAAATTCAATTCATCAATTAGTGTGCTTGTTTAGCTTTCCTTTGTCAACAGAATTACAAAGGCAACAAATAATTATCTACACTGAATTTAATTATCTGAGCATCGGTTCAAAGTGAAACAAGAAGGGAAGAACCATCCGACATAAAAGTTCTGGTCAGTCCCATAGTTTGGTACAATCGCGAAGCTCCCACGGACCTCACAGTTTTCATAGGGGGCAAAAATTTCAGTCATATTAAATCAAGCTATGTTACCTTCGATGCCAGAATGGAAGATGCCGACGCCACACCAGACCAAGTAGTTATTAATCGGGGTTAGATCGTAGACATTGAGCACCACTGGAACACCCTCCGACGAGTTCGACCGCGCCGAGAAAACGGACCCCATTAAAGAGACCGCTCCAAAGCCCTAGCCTCCCGTTCGATCGAACGAAGAGAAGGGCTTTGGAGTCGAAAGATAAAGAGGAGAAGCAGAGAAGAAAGGGAGGTGAGATGAGGCAGCACAACTACCGTCCACAGGACCACAGCTAATAATGCGCTGTGGAGTACGAGACGGAGAGGAGGAAGGATCGGGGGTGATTGACCACGATAAGAGCTAGGGCCAGCACGCTAAATTTACAATACTTTACACTGACCGTGGGTCCTACGGTTTGGTGATGACAGTACACGATAAAAAGATTAATGTGAGAGACATTTTATCCAGTAGACCGGATGGGAGGTTGTAGTATTGAAAACTAGGGACAGGACCACATGTCAGTATCATTGAGTTGCCGTATTAAAAATGAACCAAGTTCAAATACGATATCAAGAGGAGACCCCACTCCCCAGAAGCCATCAGAGAGAGAGCCAGTCAGCCACACAGCCTGCTACTGTCCGTGACTCCGTTGGGTCTCGGCTCCTCTCCAATTATTCGAGATTTTGTTGAAAGTTTCAAGTAGGTCTAAGCTGTTTATTTGGGATGTAACGGTCTCTCCAAGTCTCGCTTTATAAATGAATTAAATCGATCAGAACTGTTAGGTCAGGTAGAGTTTTGAAATGAACCGTCCAGTTCAATCTATTACGGACCGATTTGTGACCGTGGACCGGACCGAAAATTCAAATCGTCTAGAGTACTTCATCCGATGAAATACCTGCCCCATCAAAATCCCACCATAAATTTTATATGACACAAATCTCAAGACTGCCCATTATAATTAACAACACACAACTCCTGACCACTTCATCAGATGAAGTAGCTACCCAATATAGGATACGCACTTCCGAACCGGACCGTGGCTAAATTTGTGTCCTAGCACGTTCCTGGTCTAACGGTGGACCGGTCCTCCCTTCACTCAAAATCGGACCGTATAGATCCATCCCGTGCGGACCCGTGGACCGGACTGTGACCCGGACCAATTTTTTATAATTTTTGGTATTTTTATAATTTTTTGAGTATTATTCGATTTTTAAACAATTAAAAATATAAATTAATTCAATGAAAGTTATTATTTATAAAATATCATAAATTTATTTTTCAAATTTCATATTTTTTTGAATTTATAAAAAAAAATGGACCGGACCGTGCCGACCCATAGGTGTCCGGCCCCCGGGGGCTAACGTTGGGACGAGTTTGATTTTTTTGAGTTTGGACCACTTAGAACCGTCCCGTGTGGACCATGCAGAACTGTGGACCGTGGACCGTGGACCGTCCGGGTTTGAACCGGATCGGTCCGGTCCGGACCGTTTGCAAAACACTAGGTCAAGGTGTATGTTCATTTGACCCGATTAACCCAATCGATCTGAAAATAATATGAATTTATTATTTAATGAGTTGAACATTAATTAAATTTTTATCAGCCTCATAATTATAGTTTGGTTATGAGTTTTATAAAAATATTGAGTAAAATTAATATGACCGTTTTGCATTATATTCTTTGAAAAAAATTAATGTTTCTATACCTCTAATAATAAAATAATTATAAAAATAATTAAATAATATAATATTATTTATGTTTCAAATTTTTTTAGTTGAAATTTATTTTATTTTATTTTTTAGTGAGTATATTTTGATTGTTTTGTTGTATTTTTTTATTATGGCTTAGTTATATATATTTTTGTACAATATTTTTTTCAAATGAAATCCAGTGAATCCGTAAAACTCCACCGGCTAAGTTGAATTTGAATTGATAATTTTTTTTTGAAAAAAGTGGAATATATCCATCAATTTCATTGAAATCGAGAGCGTGCAATATTCATAGCCCGATACGGTACTAAACATCTGGTACCTAAATCAGACTATAATTTTCACAAAACTAAAAATCACTACACCACACATGCGTCATCTCAAAGTGCTAATTATCAAAAGAGAACACGTAACCTAACAAATACAGAAGTACTAAGTTTTGATCAACTACGATAAGAAACAAAATCTAAAAAAACATATTATTTAGAGTATCACAAGAGTCTTTAATCTCTCTTCTAGATAAAAGAACTTCCATAACCGTTTGAGTAACCACCTGATCCCTCACTGATATTTCCTCTACCCCTCTTCCTCTGACAGCCCCACGTCCAAATCCTAAACCTGCAGAGAAAGAGCTTCAATATCCTGTGGTAAAATAATCAATAAGTGTAACAAAGTAGTTTACCTTTATTTTCACACCAATATCGAGCCAGACTAATAATTTACATTCCTATCCCAGCAATATTCCTAAGTTTACTTCCATCATTAAAACATAATCAATTTATTTCCAACCAAACAGTCCATAGTACTGCTCCCCTTATTAATTCTACAACATACTGATTTTTCAAAGGAATGACACAATCTAAATCCCATAAATCTTCAACAGTATTTCCTTCAAAAGAGAAATTGTTAAAAAAAAAGCTATCCATTTTCAAATACTAGAAATATAAGGGCATGTAACAAAGAGATGATCAGTGGATTCATCTTCAGTACAAAACTATACACTGAAAACTCTCATTCCAACCCTTCTTTTGTAAATTAATTTTAGTTAAAACTCTATTTTTCCTTATAACCAAACAAAGATTTTAATCTTTAGTGGTATATTTATTTTCCATAGTACATACAACTTAGTATTTTTAAAACCACCAAATTCTAGCCATTTGTATAAAGAGTGTACAGAAAACCTTCCCCTTGAGTGACATGTCCACAAGAGAGTGTCATTATCATATGAATTCAAAATAAAATTTCTAAACTCTGAGTTCAACTCACTCCATTCCCTAAAATATAATCCTATTAATTGTCTATTAAAAGATAATTGTATTTGACTAGAAGAAAAAAATTGAGAAACAATAATGTTAAAATTGGATGAAATGAAAAATAATAAAGGATATTTATGAACTAAGGAGTATTCATCTTTCCATCTATCCAGCCAAAACAAAATTTATTTTCCATCATTAACTTTTCAATTTATACTAACATCTAAAATGTCCTTATAAGAATATATTTTTTTATAAAAAGGTGAACTATTGACTTGAGGAGCAAGATTTAAATATTTATTAAGCAAAAGATATTTCCATAACCCTTGAATTGATGGATCCTTAAGCCTAACTAACTATTTAGTAAGCAAAGCTTTATTTAAAACATCTAAATCAAGCACTTCTAAGCCCCTTGATCCTCACTCCTACAAATAATTTCCCAAGATACTAAACTAATTTTTTTTCCTTACTGAGCTGCCACCATATCATAAGAAACGCCTTCTCAATTGATATATTCTATGTTTAACCTTAACTGGAAGCTTATAAAAAGACATCCAATAAAATATGGAGGTAATAACAAAATTGAACAAAATAATTTTTTCTCTCATGGATAACAACTTTCTTTTCCATCTCTGTAACTTATGTTCAATTTTATCTATTAAAAATTACCAATCACTAACCGTCAAAATTTTCCAATGGAGAGGAATACCCAAGTAAGAGATGGGTAAAGAACCTAATATACATTCAAAGATAGAAACTAATTGATTACCTTCATTTTCATTTAGATTCAATGGAATCATTTCATATTTTATAAAATTAATTTTCATGCCAGATAAATTTTTAAATCCAATTAATATCCATCTCAAGGCATGAATAACATACTCTGAAGCTTCTAAAAATAACAGTGTATCATCAGCAAAATGGAGATTCATAATTTTAATATTAGTTATATCAATCACTACTCCTTTAATAAAACCTTGTTGTTCAGCATTAAATAAAATTATATGCAACACATCAGAAACCAAATCAAATAAAAATGGAGATAGAGGATCACCTTGCCTCACTCCTCTTTTGCAGCTAAAATATTCTCTTGACACACCATTGATATTAATACAGGTCCTACTACTATAAAGAATATGTTTAATCCAAGTTATCCATTTTCCCCCAAAATTTCTATCCTGCATAATTTCTAAAATAAAATCTCAATTAACTCTATCAAATGCCTTTTCAAAATCTAATTTAAATAGAACATACATCAATTTTTTTCTATGAATAGAATGTAAAGTTTCATGAGCACAAACTACATTATCCATAATATATCTCCCATTTATATATGCAGTTTGTGTTGCGGAGATTAGATCATTCATTAGAGAGGATAATCTCTCAGTAAGTAATTTAGTAAGTATTTTCATACTACAATTAATAAGACTAATTGGTCTAAACTGAGTAATAGTAACAGCATCATTCTTTTTAGGGATGAGAGTGATTGAAGCTAAATTAATTCTTGTTAAATCCAACTTATGAAGATAAAAAATATTAACTAAAGACATAACATCATCAGCAACTAGATCCCAACAAGATTGATAGAATTGAAATGAGAACCCATCAGGCCCTAGTGATTTATTAGGATTACAAGAAAAGATAATTCTTTTAACTTCAACTAATGTAAAGGGTTAAGACAATGATATAACCTGAGAGTCAGTTAATTTATCTTTATCTAACCAAAAATATGCTGACAAGAAACCATTCTCTTTTCACATACTCCTAGTAAATTCCTATAAAAATAATTAATATGTCTAGAAATAATATATTGCTCATATTCAATGACACCATTTATTTCTAAGGAATGTATGATTTTTTTCCTATTTGAAGCAGAAATATGAAAAAACTTAGTGTTTCTATCTCCTTCCAAAAGTCATTTTAATCTTGCTCTTTGTTGCCAATAAAATTCTTCATCATCAAGATTTTTTTACAAATTTGAATGACATGCTTGAAAACATTCAACCTCCATATCATTTAAAATATGATCTTCTTGAATAAGCTCATAACGCTTTATTTGAGATATAAAATTATTTTTAGTTTTATTTTTAGCAGCAATAGAGTTTTTGTTTCATCCTCTATATTTTCTCCTAACAAATTATAATTTTAGAATTGAATGATTTTTATTATTAATTAGTTAGTTACGAATTGAAATTGATATAACCTGACTATAATAACTCGGATTGAGAATTTATGAGAAACCCAATCAATTCGACCCATTTTATACAAATACTCATAGTGAAGGGTTGTAATAGAGGATTTTTTTCTTAAACACCCTTGACAGTAACTAATTTACATCAATGATCCATGCACTCAATTTATTTTCACAGATGACTATGACAGGGTGCAATCGGGCTCACGCCCTTCAAAAAGTATTTTTCATGCCTGACAGTTGACCGCGTCCAACCAAAATTAAAGGATATAATCTCATCTCACGCCCTTCAGTTCAAACTTAAAGCGCACAAGCCCAGTTCAGGCCCTTCAATTGAGCTAGCATATAGATCTTTCAGGCCCTTCAATTGAGCTAGCATACAGACTTACGACCTTCATATTTGAACTGAAGGACGTGAATTGGACTTGGCTCTTTTAATTTTGGTTGGACTCGGTCAATTGTTCGGCATGAAAAATACACTTTGAAGGACGTGAGCTCGAATTACGCCCTTATCATGATCATTTGTGAAAATAAGTTGAGTGCATGGTTGTTGACGTAAATTAATTATTGTTCAATGTTATTTAAGAAAAAAATCCTAATACGATGTGTCGATGAGGGCTGATATGGAAATGGACTACTCCGATTTTCTTAAACTCTTCAATAAAATGCAACAATTATAGGAAAACGATTCCTTCGAGGGGTTTCTGTAGTGGATATTTGAATCGACGAATTTGTTATTATGATATAAATTCTTACAGAACAAGATTACCAGCCTGGGTTGTACTGGAAGATTTATCCGTAGCATGCATATACTTCACAAGTGTGTTTATGTGTCAAGCGTGATTTGGGTATAACGTTCTACATTGCATTGGTAACTCGAAAGAATAAGACTGAAATATCTTGATTTTACTATGACTTAGAGGATAAAATTGTTAGTTCACTCGAGTTAATCGTGGATGTGTTTACAATCTATAATATATAATACAACAGTTTTTATTATTATTAATTATTATTAAATTAATATTATTAAAAATAAGAGTGAGAACCGTAAAATTTTAAATATACGAATGGCGCGCGCCACTGTCAGTGGCGCGGATGAAACACGCCACGCCACGCCGGGCGCGCGTTCGTCCAAACCCGCGCAGCGCCTCCATCTCACTTGCGCGTTTTGTATATATAAGAAGTAAATGCGCCACTTCCAATGACGCGTTTCGTAAAAATAATGAAACGCGCCACTGCCAGTGGCGCGTTTCAAACGCGCAGTGAACGCGCCACTGTCAGTGGCGCGTTGCCATTCGTATATTTGAAATTTTACGTTTCTCACTCTTATTTTTAATAATATTAATTTAATAAAATTTATTATTACTAAAAACTGATAATACAAAAAAATTAAAAATGTTTGTTTCTGCAATAGTACTATATTTTGTAACGGCTTGAGAAGTAGTGAAGATAACAGGTTCCTTCTTTCATGAACAGAATGGAGGCTTTCATTTAGTGGAGTTGCATCCTTTGATAGTGTGTTTGTTATTTGCTCAAAAATGGATAATTTGACAGACCAATGGATATATGTAGCACTGCAATGGAATCGAGCTAGCTATGGTTCGAATTCAATTCATGAATATATCGAATCGAATCAGTTCGAATAGAGAAGCAGTTCCGAACTTACAAGAAGAATTCGAGTTCGAGTTCGATTCGTTAAGAGTTCAAATAAAGAAGCAGTTTTGAACTTTCTGTTTCTGTTCCATCAAGTTCAGGTATTGACACATCAAGATTTTCTTCAAGTTTGGTTGCTTGCTGAAATTTTCAAATATTAACAAGTTAATGCACATTAAGACACTCTCTCTGGCGTCTGGTGGTTAGGCCGTCTGGCGGCGTCTGGCGTCTGGCCTTGCTTGGGTCGGGGGAGAAACAAGATCTCCTCCTTCTTCAGAGAGAGAGAGGAGTCGTCTCGTAAAGGAGAGAACTGAGTGAGCGGCGATAGGAGAGAACTAGGGTTTTAGGTCAGGGACTCAGGTCTGATCAGTCATGGAGAGAATAAGTATTAAATCCATGATAATCGGATAGTTGAAAGAGTATCGCGATTCGAACCAAAATAATTTGCGAACTCATTTTGAACGAGCTAATGACAGTTCAAATTTATTTTCGAACTGATTTCGAGCGAGCTAATTGTATTTTTTTTTTAACCGAACTCAAATGAGTTATGAATCTCATTTTTTTCTTGCGGCCCTAAATATATGAGATAAGTCGTGTTCTAAGACCGGGTGCTCAGGCTCTCCGTCAGACTTTTCTGTTTTCAACCAATTAAGTCAAGGACGGTCTATTCTTTGACGAGGCGATTTTATACGAAGGAAAGGCATGGACTAACAAATTTGAACGATCTAGTTCAGCTATAGGAGGTGGATTGAGGTGGGTATTCAGTAAGAAGGTGGGGGAGGTTCAAAGCTTTTTGAACCAAAAATTGAGTTCAAAATTTTTTGAGACAAAGAGGCTGGTCAGAAACATTGACTACATTGATTCTTTACTGAAAGCTTTGAAGCGATTGAACTTCTGATGCATAACTTGGAGTCTCATTCTTCCTATGCGAAATGTATATTTGTTAGTTCGGAAGATGTAGTTGTGCAAGGACTGCGGAGGTGGGGGAGGTTCAAAGCCCTTTGAACTAAAAATTGGGTTTAAAGTCTTTGAGAGCCATTGATTTTGCATCGAAATTCATTTTTTAATAAAATCTAGATTTAAAATTCATACTTTTAATAGTTATTACGAATCTCAATGCAAAATCAACGGCTCTCAAAAGACTTTAAACTCAATTTTTTATTCAAAATGCTTTAAACCTCCCCTGCGTCCGACCGCTGCGCGCCATGATACAAAGAAAGCCAAAAAATGTAGGGGAGCTGGATGATCAGACCCAGAAAAAAAGGAATAATGAGAGAATTCATTTATAGACATTTCTATTTCTAAATTTTTTTGAGTTAGGGTAGGCAAATGTCCAGTCGTAATTTTATGTGGCTCCGCTCCAGATTAGATGAGGTTGTTTATTAAAAAAATATTAAAATATTTGAACAACACGTAATAATGTAATATGTTATATTTAGTGAAAGAGATTGTGATGTCATGTAACGTGTCATAAAAAATATATATATCTCGATCATGAAGTATAATTATATGACTAAAATATTTTTTTTCTCCCACATAACATATATAATATGATGTAACGTGTTAAAAAAAAATAAAGAAAAAAAATGTTACACTCTTAACACCACATGTAAGACGAATCGCAGTTAGCCAAAATATAGCATGTGATCCAAATTAAGCAACCAAAATTATAAGAAATTATTGTTCGTCCATTTAGCACTAGTCATCAACATTTTCTATTCAGGACAGAAATATATTAGAAATTTGAAGTAATGCTAATGTGCTACAACACAATATATATTTTACACTCATATCTTACGTTATAAATTTTAAAAAGGAATCAAACTGCTAAATATGAACTCTACATTAAAGATCAACTTTTATATCTTTTGAAATATTATTATTATTTATTTGAAGGGCTATAAAATTTACCGATCTTATGATTTCTAAATTATCATTCAACTAAATAATAAAAAGATTTCAAAAATAAAAAAATTAATAAAAAAATTTCAAAAATTATATTTAACGGTTTGAATTCTCCGTGAATTTCGAAATACGAGTTATGTTGTACTTAATAAAGCATAATAAAATTCTTCCATACATCAAATTTATAATGAATTTTGGTACGAAGATAGCTGATAGCATCGAAATTTGTATTTGGATGAAAAGATCGATATGATGTAATTCATTCAAATATAATAAACTAGTGTATTAAAAACGGGACGGGTCGGGTAGGGGCGGGACGAGTTAGCACGGGTTGACGGATTTTGCCGGGACGGGTCAATGAGTTTTTATGGGACGGGTTAGGACGAGTTCGTTTTGGGGGGTTTGACCGCGATCCATCCTAGACCCGTCGGGTCGGACGGGTCGGGACGGATCGGATCTAAGGATGGAGCGGGTCGGGTCGGGAACGGGACGGGTCGGCGGTTTTTTTTTTTAATTTAAAAATAACCCAATAAAATTCAAATAAATTCTAAAAAAATCCGAAAAATTCAAAAATAATTATTAAAAATATATAACTATATTAAAAAAAAAATTCTTGTATTTTCCGTATTTTTTTTGAATTTTTTTGAATTTTTTTGAATTTTTTTGAATTTCTCGGGTTATCGAGTATTGGGTCGGGTTTGCACGGGTTTCTCGGGTCGGGTCCAAAACAGGTCGGATCTAGCACATTTTTTTTTATTTTTTTTGCCCGCGTCCGTGCTAGATCCGTCGGTTCTAACGGATCACGAATCTGATGAGTTTAAATACGGGTCGGGTCGCGGCCACGGCCACAAGTCTGGTCTGACCGGACGGATTATTTTAACACTCTATAATAAACACAGGATTTAGAGTGCGTCTGTGCATGCCCAATATTTCCCGGCCCGACTAAACCAACCAAGCTAATCCCAGTCCAGCCGACAGAAGCAGAAACTCACCATGAGGTCGATGAATCGGCGGTTCCTCCACCGTCTCCTCCCGCGCCGATCTCTCTCAACAACACAAACCCAAACTCACACCTACACCGGTCGGGTCGTTCGGTCCGACCGAACCGGTCGGTCGCTCTCCGTCGCGATTGAGTCTCCCTCCCACTCCCTACCCCGTGGTCCCCGTGGCATTCCCCTGCCACGTCACAACCTAGTCTGCCACGTTGTGAACCTCCTCCGAACTTCTTCTGGCGATCCCTACCTCTCTCTCCCCGACTTCTTCTCTTCTCTCCCCTCACCTCTTACATCGTTCGAAATCAGCTTAGTACTTAAATCATTAAATTCTTTCTCTAGAAGCCTTGAATTCTTCAAATTTATGGGGACATTGCCGGGATTCAACCACGATTGCTGCACGTACAATCGAATGCTGTATATACTTTCTCGACATGGCAACGAAGATGCCAACTTGGCGTGGGATTTGATTGATCAAATGGAAAGAGAAGGTGTAACTGGGAATATATCGACCGTAAATTTGTTGATTGGTATGGTAGGTGCGCATGGGGTTAATAGATGCATGGACTTAGTGAAGAAATGGGGGCTGAGGCTCAATGGGTATACTTACAAGTGTATAGTACAAGCATATATAAGGGGCAGAGATGTGGAACGAGGGTTTAGGGTTTATGATGAGATGAAGAGGAAGGGGTATAAGCTGGACATTTTTGCGTATAATATGCTTCTACATGCATTGGCACAAGCAAGCATGGTATGCCTCCTTTCTTTAAGTTCTTTCTTTGGCACAAGCTGTCTAGCCTGTGTACCAGTAGCAGCTACTTGTGGTAGGAAAACTGAGGCCGTGCATGTGAGGTTCTTCTCAAATAAGACCAACAAAACTAATATCCTATATTAAGAAAAATACATTGATAATATATAACTGGGTAATCATGTCTGTATCTCTAATGAATCTGGCTTGTTCTGTATTGACACCAATATTCTTTTCTCGTTGAAGCAGGTTGACAATGCTCGTAGGGTGTTTGATGATATGAAAAGGAATCACTGTGATCCTGACCTATATACTTATACCACCCTAATACGGATGGCAGGAGTGGCCAGTACATTGGAAGAGGCTCTCTCTTACTTTGATGAAATGTTATCAAGAGGCCTTCGGCCGAACCTCATTTTCTTCAACACCATGCTTGAAGTGCTTTCAAAAAATGAAAAGTTTGACAAAGTAATTTTTCTCTTTTCGAAAATGGTTGAAAAGGGGTGCATACCGAATGAGTTCACATATAGCGTGGTATTATATTCCTTGGTAACAGCTGGGCAGATCCATCGGCTGAATGAGGTGTTAGATTTTTCAGGTCAGCATTTGACCCGTTCAATCTATGCATATTTGGTGAAGCAATTATGTAAGTTGGGTTGTGCAAGTGAGGCTCATGGTTTGTTTTGTCGAATGTGGACTTCGTGCGAGACAGGTGATAGAGATGCATTCATGTCTATGTTGGAGGTACTATGTAATGCTAATAAAACATTAGAGGCTGTTGATTTACTTCAAATGATGAGTGTGAAAGGGATATCTCCAGATTTAATAATGTACAATTTAGTAATTTCATCCCTTGGGAAGCAAAAACATGTACATCGCATGTTTGAACTTTTTGAAAAGATGAAACTTGAAGGTGTTTTACCTGATATATTCACATACAATGTCCTCATATCAAGTCTCGGCAAGGTTGGCATGATTGACAGAGCAATGGGATTGTTTGTAGAAATGGAGAGGTCAAGCTGCTGGCCTGATGTTGTCACATACAATTCTCTCATAAACTGTCTAGGTAAAAATGGTGAATTAGATGAGGCACACATGAGATTCAAAGAGATGCAAGAAAAAGGTTTGAATCCAGATGTATTCACATATAGTTCACTGATTGAGTGTTTTGGGAAAATGGACAAGGTTGAGATGGCATGTAACCTGTTTGATGAAATGCTTAGGGAGGGGTGTGTTCCTAATCTCGTGACTTATAACATTTTGATGGATTGCTTGGTGAGGAAGGGGATGGTAAGCAAGGCATATGAGATTTATGAGATGTTGAAGGAGCAGGGGCTTTGTCCTGATTTGATAACCTATTCAATTGTAGAGAGGTTGGAGGCTCGGTCCCCCAGGGCTTCTAGAGAAAGAAGTTACAGAGAGAGGAAGTCGGGTCGAATCCCGGGCTGGGTCATAAGCCCACTTAGATGACATAGTAAGTTATATTTAAGCATGAGCTATTTCTAAGATAATAATATTGAATCTGTTTGATGAAATAGCTAAAGAGAGATCAGTTTGTGGAAAAAAAAAATCATACTAATGAAAATATTGAAAAGTGATTCTTTATTCCATTTGCCTTCTGATGGATAATATTCTTTCCATGAAAATTATTGCAATCCTTTTTCCATTAGGATATTAGTTCCTAGTGGCTTAATTCCTGATTCCTTGGGAAAGGTGGAATATATGCTTCAAAATGTATGCTTGAGATCTGTACTGCGTAGCTGCATTTTTTTACCGCAAAAGTTAGTAAAAATATCCTTTGAAGGGGGAATGAACCGCACAAGTTCACCAGTTAATGTCATTGGAGTTAGTTTAACTTCAGTAAAGTTTACCTGTTAATGTCATTGGAATGGGTTTTGTGTCATTTGTCTATATATTATGGCTGGGTGTAATGACGTCCATCAAATTCAACTGATCTACATACTTTAATAGTCAATTTAATGTTTGAAACAATTAAAATTCTTTTTGTATAGCATATTCTTAGTTACCTAGATGAGAGGAGGAATATGATCATCTCATATTGGATGAGATTGCTAAACATGTTATGTAATTATTATTCAATAAGATACCAAGATTTACAATACAAATACTGATTCCAAATAAGATTTCTCCTACCATAATTTTGCCTTTGTTGAGGTTATGTATAGGATTGTGATAATCTGGAGGTATACTACACTGATTCATGATGGTGCACAAAAAAAAATCAGTTTTGTTACTCTCGTACTTTTAATTTTACTTGTGTATAAAACTAATTTCAATTGGTACCCATTGTCATATTGCATTGCCAATTTGGCATAAAGCCCCCACAATTTGTTCTTAAAGTTGCTTTAACTCGAATATGCTAGCTCCATTTGTGCAATTAAACTCATTCTTTTGGGAGCTATATATGTATTCTTTGAATAAGATCTCTCCTCACTTGATATTGTTCAGTTTTTTATTAGGTAAGTTATAAGCATGGCCTTGGCGTGGTCCAACTTTTCAGGTCTTAAAGTTAATAATCTATCTCAGTCGAGAGTTCCAATCAAGGCACATTTCGACTTAAGAAGAGATATATATGGTAGCATTTTAGTCCTTCCTTTCTAAATTCTAGTTATAATGTGTAATATTTCTTTTCCATGAGCATTAGAATTTGAAAGTTTAAAAGGGACTGTTATTTATTTCACTTCTTTTTTGTTCTTTTTTCTTTCTTAAATATTTGTTCTTTATAATTCAAAATGGTTATGTACATCAACAACATTTTTTTATAAATGTGCACTCAATTAATCTATTTTAATATGTTTTATTTGTGATTATGCTTAATTTATCTTACTTTGTTTTTAGAGGCTAGTTTTTTTAGGTGGGTAGTTTTGTGTATGTTTGACCTTGTTTATATTCCTTGCACCCATACCATTAAGGCTTTTATTTTATTTTATTTTATTTGGGGTTTGGGTTTTCTTAACCTGTTAGCTGTTTTTCCTGGTGAAGAGGCTCACTTAGTATCATTAACACTAAATTTAATATATTTGAATACTAATAATAATAGAATGTTGTTACACATGCAGCTTCAAATTCAATCTTCAAATTACCATGTATAAATACTTCAGTTGTTAATAAGAGGGTCTTATTGCTGAAGAAGATAAAAGAGAAGAGTATTAATGTCACAATTTCTGACAAGCAATTTAGTGGAACAATAGATATACTTGATTTTATAGAAGATGACTATGGAGGGGTTATTATAAATCCCGATTCTCTCCCTGATGCATCAAACTCATTTGCTGCTGCCCTGGAGTCTTCTATTTCTCATTGGAAAAAAAAGGTGGGTGGTTGGTTTCTTCCAAGATGGATTAATTTCAATTTGGTTTTGTTACTGTGTGTTATATTTTAGATGGTCAATTAAGAGCAAATTCATCTCAAATTTTGTCTTGATTAAAAATTTATTGTGCAATTAGATCTCAGATTATACCCAAAGCTGCTCAAAGTACTGATCAACTTCAAATTAATGCATTAACTTGATCCAAGTTAGCCCATTGTGCTCTTGTTATGCAACTAGGGGTGGTTTAATTTGAGTGAAGCTGGTTCTCGCACCAGTAATCGAATCTTCTTTTTTCCTTAAGGAGTTGGTTTTATCTGCTTTTTTTTTGTAGGGGAAGAAAGGAGTTTGGCTGAGGATACTGGAGGAACAAGCTGATCTTGTCCCAGTTGCGCTTAAGGCCAGTATTTTTTTGTTGTGATTGTTTGTTTCCATTCAGTTGCATCTTCATCTTCTTTTTCCTCTCACTATCTTCTTTTTTCCTTGTGCATTAAAAGACAACTTACTGAGATATCTCTGCTTGTATTGCATCGCAGTCAGGGTTTTGCTACCATCATGCTGAGCCTGGGTATGTTATGTTGACATATTGGCTTCCTGATGGTCCGTGTTTGCTTCCTTCTACTGGGACTCACCAAATAGGTGTTGGAGCTTTTGTAATTAATCGAGCAAAGGAGGTTATACTTCTATTTTATTTATTTGTTATCTTTGCAAGTTTAGTGTGCACTTCTGAAGAATACCCTACAAAATAAGAGAAATTATAGATAACTGGTGTAAGATTTTACTTGTACGTTTTATAATATGCAGTGCATATTTGGTTTCACATAATATAGGAAAAATAATAGCAATGAGTGTTGCAGTTTGTTTCTGTTTTCCTGCATAGCACCTGACTTCTGGGTTTGCTTTTCAATATATATATATATATATATATATATATATATATATATATAGAATTAGGCTATGGTGCTTTGTAAAGTACAAAAGCGTTGTGTGCTTTGCGCTCTATTTTTAATTTTAAGTCAAAATGATCGATCCAAACCGCTCAATCTAATCTCCATATCAAAATCTATTAGTAAACCAAATTTTATATTTTTTGGAATTTATTTGCTATTTTTTTGGATAGAGGGAAAACCATCATTTTTGGATGAACCGGAATTCTCAGATCAAGTCATTTTTCTCTTCATCAGAAAAAAATAGCAAAAAAATTCTAAAAAATATAAAATTTGGTTTACTAATAGATTTTTATATGAAGATTAGATTGAACGGTTCGGATCGATTATTTCTAACTTGAAATTAAAAATAGAACGTAAAGCACACAACGCCTCTGTACTTTGCAAAGCACCATAGTCGGACTCTCTCTCTCTCTCTCTCTATATATATATATATATATATATATATATATATTTAAATTTAAAGCAGCGGGAAACTATCTTTTTTATTTCAATGGATCGCAATTACCCAAAAAGAGAGAGAGTCTCTACACATAGGCAGATTTAAATTAGATAATGGGGATCCTCTGTTTGTTGCTCTCAAATTATATTTTCTATCATATTCCAGCATTTTTCTTAAGATAGTTCATATATGAACCCCAAAGTGTGAGAATTACTAACTATTGACTC
The DNA here is from genome assembly GCA_037127355.1 of Schoenoplectus tabernaemontani. NCBI lineage: Eukaryota > Viridiplantae > Streptophyta > Magnoliopsida > Poales > Cyperaceae > Schoenoplectus > Schoenoplectus tabernaemontani. Next base: position 13,878,348 of record CM073740.1, read on the forward strand.
CATAATTACAACTATAGTTTGTATATGATCATTATGTATCATTATTTGATATGGTTTTCGAAACCCATTTGGAAATTTTCTGGATCCACCACTCTCTACATAATTTCTAGAGTAGTGTGCCTCTTGAAATTGTTTCAATCTGGAAGCTTAAGAAACAATACGGTGCATCTTCTTTTTGATACAATATGGTGTATCTTCTTTTTGATCCAACACTCTCTAGATAATTTCTAATATTCGTAGGTGCTTGTGGTTAAAGAGAAGAAAAGCCCTTCCTGGTGTTCTGGCATTTGGAAAATTCCAACCGGTTTTATTGACAAGGTTAATTAAAAATTACCATGGTTCCCTTTGGGAAAAAGAGTAACAACGGGATAAAGTTATCACCACTTTATCCTCCTACCAAACATGGCCTATAGGAGAAAAGAAAAAGAAGTACTTAACAATTAGTAATAGATCTTCATGAGAAGCAAAGAGAGTAAATCTCAATGGTTATTTATGTTGATAGTGCAGTCTGAAGATATTTTCTCTGGAGCAATAAGAGAAGTTAAAGAAGAAACTGGGGTATGCCTTTTGTTAATGATGTTTGAAACTGTGTATCATTACATGTTAATTGGTAATAATTTTCTTTTTATAATATAGATAGATACTTCTTTCATGGAGGTTGTTGCTTTCAGGTATGTTGACTGTGAATTATCTTTTTTTTTTCAAAGAAAAAAGAGCAAGGAATTATGATCTGAATAAAAATAAACTTAGATGTTACCATCCTGGTCTTTTCCATAAGATAAACTCCAAATTTCTGAACGGCCTTGGAAAATTTATGCTAACAGTGTGTATATTAATGAATTGTAATGTGGTAGGCACGCACATCAAGTTATATTTGACAAGTCGGATATTCTCTTCATTTGTTTGTTGAAGCCAATTACGTTTGACATTTCCATTGATACTGCTGAGATTGAAGATGCAATGGTAAACTTTTACTCTCCCTGAATAGAAGATTGGCACAATGATCATATATCTATATGAATTGTAATTTATAAATTATAAACAACTGATCATTAGATCTATTGTCCGTAAAGAATAACAGCCCAACCAACTCACTACAATCTTTTTGTACATTTTTAAGTGACGCCATTTAAATATCCCATCAGTCCAAATGAGAAGGCTGTTTATTTGTTAATGATTGATCAGATCAACATAGAATTGTACTTTTTAGTTAAGGTACATATGACAATTCTTCTCTTTGTCGTGCAGTGGATGCCAGTAGATGAATTCTTGAACCAACAAGTCCGCAGAGAAGACGAAATGTTGAGGAAAATAATCAATATTTGTGTGAAGATGGGTGAAAATAACGGACAGGGGTTCAAGGTTGAACGACTGATGTCGAAATTTGACAACAGAATCTCGCACCTCTACTGTTCAGATCTTGAGGCTTCTTTGAATGAATAGTCCTAAGAAACCGATAATTAATTCCTTGATGGAATTCAAACAGTTAAAACAAATAAAGGCGTTTGTATAAGTTTGTCCTTGTTAATGTAGCACTTGAGTGATAAATGTAATAGTAGTGAGAATTTCTGTTTGTAAAAACTATATGAGAAAAACAGCAGATGTTAACTGTATTATAAACCCCCAATTCAAGAAGCGTATGAAATTTGTGACTTTGCTGTAAAAATTCTATACTTTTCAATTTACATATGATGTTTTTTTTGAGATAAAAATGGGAGTAACCACTTAAATTTAAATATCTATAAACAATTTTCACCTAAATTTCGTGCCAGTGATATTTCACATAAGAAACATAGTCTTTGTCATTAGATCCTTATAGAAATGCAACAAATCCTCGCATATGCAGTTATTACTTTCATCAATAAACATCCAATTGACCGGCTCGATAAAATTTTGAGCTTGTGGTTAAACAATATATTTTAAAATTAAAAACACTTCAATATTAGCATTAAACACAATAGGTTGAGTAATTAGATGCGCTGGTGTATAAAATAATTCAAAATTTACAGAATTAACATAAATTGACTGGAAAAACTTATCCGCGCAATTCAACGTATTAAGTATTGAGTAGCTCGAAAATGCACAAAAATAATTATTCTGAGAACAATTATCAAAATATTTTAAGTTCTATTCTGTCAATAAATTGAATAGCTGATTAACAACGATTAAATAAAATGTCACTTAAGTGGTGATCAGTTGACACAGGAAAAAAACCGCAAAATGAATGATTCAAGACAATTGTGTAGATAAATAAGATGCTCAAACTTTGTTTTCGTGATCATGTATTAAAAAAATAAAATAAACTTCAATATCTGTAAATATTGGTTTATGTGTGATTGTATGAATGTCATTACTTATATGAGTTATGTCTGAAATGTTGGTTTTATGCAAGTCTTTTAAAACAATTTTTAAGATTGTAATCCGAATGAGTTATCAATGGTCCAAGCTTATTACTGAAGTCTGTAGGTCTGTTCAATTTTTTATTTTTGTTAAGAAGTGGTCTGTTAAAATTGTGACTACGTCATGTAAGACGTATAAAACCAATGAAAGAATCTACGCACATCAATTATATTTTTATCAAGGGAAGGGATTACTTTGACAATGGTTATCTTGACAATCTTAATAATGGATTTTTAAATAAAAAAAAATATGAAAAAAATCTTATGAATATGTTTTTATACTTATAGATTGATGGTGATTCAAATTTCATACAATTTCATTATCGTTTGATAGTCCATCAAAGACCGTCAAATTATAACTATTGTAAATTGTATAAAAATTTGATTGTCCTTGATGGAGTATCAAACAATAATTAAATTGTATGAAATTTGAATCACCATTAATCTTATAAGTAGAAGAACATATTCATATAGGTTTTTTTATTTTTATTTTTTTATATTTATTTAAAAATTAATTGTCAAGATTGTCAAAATACCCCATTATTAAGTGATCCTCAACCATAAATAGAGATAAACACAATACTGTAGGTTTCTTATTTGACTAATTCTGCTATGATTAAAATTTTAATAATTTTATTATAGGAGATGTAAAAGTTAAGTTGATATCAAAAGTTATGATTTAATCAAATTTGATAATCACTAAATATTTTGATCCAGAGAGGAATAGCTCTCATGTTGTAAGATTGATTCATCGATGGATACATACACCAACAGAGGAATAAAATTATCAGCATTTGTTAACTGTCTAAATCCAGTTCACTGGTGTCGTATCGGCAGGTGCCACCATATTTCTATATAACATATTTTAATTCAAGGGGCCTAATTGAGAAAGGGAGAAATTAGAGCCCTACAATCATTCAATAAAAAGGATCCAATCTCAGTGGCTTTGTATCAAGACTAGTTGCAGTCACAAACTCAATGCAAACTGGATTTGGAAGAAGCGTAACTATTTAAGAACCATATAAACTTCACAAAAATAGGAGTATGAAAATCTTCCAAAATTAGAAATGAGATCCATAACTAGAAATCTCTTTTTTAGAAGAAATGAAAGATATAAATTCTGAAAAATAAATATTATTTTATTTTTTATTAAACAAAGTATATAATTATCACCTGTTTAAGCAGCTTGGCTGTGGATTTACCTTGCGAAATGTATTAACACAACATATTACTTGCTTGTTACGGGCCAGAGACAACTTATGTACTGACTCAGTTTGCCAATAATTTGCCATAAGCTCAACTAAGGAGATAGAGAGTATCAGCCCATAATTCATCCTATCCGATTCAGAAAATTAATCAGTCAAATAGTTTCCAATAAATTTCTAGAGAATTAGTTGAGGATGAGAAATCACTATAATAAAATGACCTTAGAAAATATCACTTTAACAATGATTATAGATCAAATTTATTGTTAAAATGACTCAGAACATTATTAAAATATTGATAACTTATTTAACAACGGGTTTTAATAAAGAAACATTATTAAAATAGAGTAAAAAAATATCAAAAAACTGCACACTCATTTAACAACGGTTCTTTCAACAAATCGTTGTTAAATACAACATTTAGCAACGGTTACTTCAAGGAACCATTGTTAAATGGTGTGTTATTTTTTTATTTTTTTATTATATTTGACAACGATTCCTTAAAGGAACCTTTGTTAAATGGATGTGTGGATTTGTTTTTACTCCATTTAGTAACGGTTTTGATCATATAACCGTTGTTAAATGTCTATTTCATTTTTGGCTCTGACAAACGACATTCGCTCTTACGGATTGTCAGATTTTTTTCATCTCATCGTTCGTGATAGACCTTGAAAGCCCTAGGATGGTGGTATTGAAATGTCAAAATAGTGCAAGAATGTAAAGAACCTAAGGTAGAAATGTATAAACCAATTTGGGGCTTAATGTTCAAGTATAATGGTAGCGAAATACAATTTAAATCAATTCAATTATCACAAGAATATAGCAATTAAAGAAATGTGAGAAAAAAAAGTAAAGATAAAACAAGAACACAAGATGTAACGGAGTTCGGCTTTAACAATGTCTACGTCTCCGGGACCTTCAATCTCTAACAATTGAGGTTGAGCCGAGATATTAAAAAGAGTTTTTACACTTATAGAACTTGGTCCCTTACAAAAATGGATTGTCAAGCCTATCGGTAACACGAGTGACAACACACTCAAAAACGTGAGTGACAACACACTCAAAATAAGAAGTGAGCACTACAGCTCAAAAGGAGTTGAGCACAATAGCTCAAGAGCATATTTTCAAGAAGATCACGAAGGATCAAGTTGGGAGAATAGAGAGAAGCTAGATTGAGCTTGAAAAAAGATTTGGCTAATTGAGTGTATCAATATCTCAATTTTATCTCTCTCTCTCTCTCTCTCGAATATGGCTAATAAGCTCTATGAAGTAATAATTTTGCTAGATGGATCAACTTCCTTAATCTTATTTAGTGAGAGAGGTGATCCTTTTTAAAATGAATCTTTTGAAACAGCTAAAAGAAACTATTTTTCGGCCTGAACCGTTATAACGGTTTACGAATCGTTATAACGGTTTAGAAAGAATAGCCGTTGGATCAACTGAGTTGAAACGTTATAACGATTCATCAAATCGTTATACATTTCATGAATCGTTGTAACGATTATATAATCGTTATACGTTTCATAAATCATTGTAACGATTACTGAATCGTTACATAACGATACGCTCTGGTTTCTTTGAGAATGTTTCTGTCTTAGAATATTTTTGAGTATTGAGATGAACCGTTATAACGATTACTAAACCGTTATAACGATTCTCTGGGCAGAAACATTTTTCTTGTTGTTTAAGCTCAATTTATCTTGACCAATTCAACCTAGTTTGAGTCTAACTAAACCTAAGCCTAATACAGTCTTGATTAAGCTCTTGTATCCCAACACTAGTCTTGGTTCTTGTGCACTAGTCCATTTATATGTTAATCCCTACACAAAATTCAAACAAGACAAATTGTAAAATTCAAGATTGTTTTGCAAATCGACAAATCAAAGAAGATGTTAAGTGTAACAATTCGTTCATCCCAATCCAATGATCCAAAAATTAAAATTCAAAAACTAAAATTTTACGTATTATCAACTATTATCATCTATTTTGATATATAAAAAGAGAGATGAGAGACATAGAGAGAAAGAAGAAAGAAAGAAGAGGGAAAGAAGAAAGAAAGAAGAGAGACGGAAGAAATAAAAATTGAAATCCGATCATCTCAACTTCAAACGCCATATTTTTTGATAGAAAACTCTGATTGATGCATGTTATGTGGCCACGAAAAACTTACGATGAGATCTACAAAGTTAAATACTTACGTCATCACGATCATTTTTAGAGCTAAAAAATCTCATCTTCAAGCTCAAAAATATATTTGAAATTTATTTTTAGTTCTGTTTTTTCTCTTTTTTAACTTTTTTTTAGAAAATTTATAGGTTTTTATATTATTGAGTAAGAAAGATGTATTGTTTAGTAAATATTTATTTTCATTGTATGAATAATTATATTTTTATATTATTTATTGAATGAATAATATGATGTATGTCACAATGTTTATCATTTGTCATTTTTTATATCATTTACTGCTCTTAGTTGCTTTGTCATCTATATAAAAAGTTAAATTTATAAAAAAATAATGAACCTTAAGCAATGATTATGTACCAGAATGGTTATTAAATGTGTATTTAATAATAATTTTGGACTCAGAACCGTTGTTAAATACCCCTTTAACAACGGTTCTGACACATAACCGTTCCTAAAGGCTAATTTAAAAAATAATTCCGAACGTATAATTTGGCAATGAGATTTGGCAACAGTTATTTAAAATCTTTTCTAACACCCCTTTAATAACGGTTCAATAATCATTGTTAAATTTGATCAACAATCATTGTCAAATATATTTTTTATTGTAGTAAACATTGGAAAGACAAAAGAGGTTTTTTTATTTCTCTACCAATCCAAATTTTAAAGGAATCATTAAGAATAGAACATTTAGAGGTAGAGCACGATGACTTATTTGACGAAAAAATTGAATCAACTTTAGTATGATAAATTAGTAGTATAAGTAGCATTAAGTAGCTTTAGTATAATAAATGTGTAGATATAAGCTTCGTTCTCTGTTCTGGCGTTGCACTCTTATTTTGTTACAGCTGGAGTTGATAAATTTAAGATGAAGAGATGGTGCCAATTGAGATTGAAGAGAAGAATGGAAAATTTCAGGCCCTGAATTAGTTATATGAACTTTTATGATGTTTTTGTTAAGAACTGTAATACTTGATGTCGTAGTTAATTTAATAATGTAGTATTAATTACCTATACTATCGGCTGTAGTATCAATAAAATACTTGATTTCGTAATGAAACAGATGGACAGCACCTATCTACACACATAAAAAAAAATAAAGAAGAGAGGTTTCTTATTCAGATGCATACGGTCATCGCAAAGGCATCTTTGAGCTTAATATGAACTTAGATATTAAAATATATATTGGAAATCATGTAGAGTCTCATCTGTTTTACAATTGCCTTGATTATATAATTAATAGAAAAATAGTTAGAAGATTAATTACTTAAAATTATCGTTACAGACATTTAGTTGTGCTTCATTTTGCCTCAAACAAGGATTGTCAAAACATTGAGTGTGGGTGCTTAAAGCCAGATTAATTAGATAATTTCCAAATTTTGGGATAAATAAAACTAAGCATTTTCATGGAGGTATGTATTTAAAATTATTTATGAAAATTAGTCTTTGATTTAGTGACAAAATACAACATCTTCTGAGTAGAAGACTACGGGTTTGAAACCCGAATGAAATTTTTTTATAGACAATTATAAAATTTGAGAACTTAACTCTCATCTTTCTCATAAAAAATATTTGTAAAATTATTTACAAATATGATACGTTTATAGCTGCATGTTGTTCCACCCGGCGACTGACGATAATAATATATTTGTCGGTGGGCATATTTCTCTTTATTTCATGCAATAACGGAAGGAATATGTGTTGAAGAGTTCAAGAAGCAAAAATCAAATTTAAACTATATTAATTATCCATTATACTCCCTACACCCAATCTTTATTTTTTGGAAGAATAAAAAAGTTAACTATATATGTTATGGTATCCATTGTAATATCAAATTATGACTATAAACAAGCAAGTCGGTTCATTAGCTTAACGAGCTGAGCCGAGTTGGCTCGTTAACTACTTTTGAGTTAAAATATTTGTCTGGAGATTAGCTCATTAATTTAATGAACTAACTGTACTGGCTCATTAAAACTCATTTAATAGTTAATAATATTTTCTAATATATTTTATATCAAAATTTATATAAAAATTTATAAATAATTAATAATAATATATTTCATAGAAATTTAATATAATAATTTAAGTATATGTCATACTATAAACTAATTATTATACTAAATTCATAATAAAAAAAATAATAAATATTAATAGTTTACCGAGCCAAATAAGTCAATCAAAACTCAAGTTCAACTCATTAATTTAACAAACTGGTTTGTTAACGGCTCGATCCACAAATGAGCGAGATAATAACGAATCGATCCGAAAGAGCTATGAACCATGAATTTTGTTGCCATATATAAAACTCCCTACACCCAAGTTGAGGCGTAAGTAAATAATTAAAATGTATGTCTGCTTTTACAGACAGTGTAATCTAATGCAACCTTGTTTACTCGTCTATCATTTGTCACCGAAAAAGAGTGATCTATTTTAATAGACATCCATGGTAGACTAAAAGATCATACTATCTCTTTCATTCCTGTGTTCCATATCCTGGATAAAAAAAAATCAATAGCAATTTGAACATTAAACCGAAACTAACTTGATAATAAACCTGAATCTACTAAAAACAACGTTCTTTAAAGGAGACGTTTGATTTTTAAAATCCAACTAAAAAAATTGCGGATATTTAAATTTATAAAAATGTTTGGGTGATATCAATTTTATTATCAATAATGATATCTATATATCTACTTCCTTGAATTTATAAGACTTAATCCATCTATATCTTAAAAAGAATTGTTGAATAATTTATTTTAAAATAGTACATTTTGATCAGGTGACATCGAAATTGGAAGCAATGTTGGCTCCACGTAGATACGACATCTTGCTGCATATGGGCACCGACAACTCGGATTGATGGTGATACTGTATTAATTTATTTTATCATAAGATAACTGCAAAAAAAAAAATCAAATAATCTCTAATGATATATATACTGAATTTTGAATATGCAAGTCTTATAAAAAGAAGTATATTAATCAATTGGGCTACGTGTGTCTTATTGTTAAATAGAATGCAAAAAAGTATCTAATTTCTCTAGGGAGAACGACAAATTCCATAGGTAAGGCTGACATGGAAACCTAGAAACATCCATGGCTGCTGACATCTTCTCGATTTTAGAAGGCAAATTTAAATTGTTTTCGCTATTTTTTATTAAACAGAAAAACGATGGTTGGATTTTTTTTTTTTTTGCTCCCCTTCATCCGAAAGCAATTTCCTCATCTTAGTTCGTTGTCTAAAAGGAGAAATCGTTGTGTAATATGACAAACCCACCAAAAATTGTTCTATTAGTTAGTTAGAACTAAAAGTGCAATTGGTATGTTTAGAAGCTGATTGTCAATATTTTTCTAATAATAAATGGGTCCAGACATAAAATAAGCAAATTAGATGGGTTCAATCCGAAACTGGGCTTATTAAAAAACTTCGGCTGCGGAAAGCGGCCGCCGTTGAGAGCTGAAACAACTAGGGGTGCGAAGAATAGTGGTCCTATGTTTTTTTAAAATATGAATTTTCGGATATGAATTTAGATAATATATGAATTTAAATATAAATATATTTTTGAATACAAAATTAATATATTATTAATATAATTAAAAATATAATTACATAATATTTTTCATAATACATCCACTAATTATAAAATTATATTATTAAAAAAATTAATTACTAATCATTATTATATTATAGTGATTTAATCAATAATTATCAATATAAATTAGCCATCAAAAAATATAAAAAAAATATTAGTTAATATATATCAAAAACTATAAAAATAAAATAAGAAGCCAAATTACATTTAAATTTAGTTGGATTTGTAATCTACATTAAAAATCAATTAAAAAATATATAATGAATTTTTTATTCAAATATCCGAATTTTAAAAATATCTAAATCTAGATAATTATCTGTATTCATATTCGTATTCAGTTTCGAACTGAAAACTATATCTACATTTGTATCCAATAAAAAATTATTTGTATCCGAATTTGTGTGAAAATATTCATATTCAAATATCCATATCCATTATTATTCAAACTAGGGTTGTAACACAGAATTTATCCCGACAATATAGTCCTCAAATGAATAAGTAATAATATAAAAATTTTAATATATTTATTAAAATTTTACATTAATGAAAATTTAGACACAATATTTTTAAATGCTAAATAATAATGATAATTATTATATTAATTATTATAATAATAAATAATATAATTAAATATATAATAACCTATAAATGATCATATAAAAAAAATCATTTGAAGAGTTATGTTTTACGTTAAGTATATTACACATATTATTTTAAATGAGGAGACAAAAACTATTTTATATAAACATTTGGATTCAAGAAGATGAAAAAAATCTAAACAAAATTAATGGTGGAGAAAATTGATGATTTGACTTAAAAACTTAAAAAATTAATATTCTTTATGTATTAAGAATTTAAATCTAAATAAGGTCGAATAATTCTGATCCCTTTGCACCCGAGAAACAACCTTTTTTTTTCCTTTCTTTTTTGCTGAGGAAAAAGAAAATAGACAATGAGCGGAAACGAAGTGAATGTTTACCCTTTACACCCTTGGGAAGTAAATTTCAACTATATTCCGGAATATACTGTTCCAAATTTTGTTATAAACTAACATCAACATAATATTTGTTTTAGAAAAGAGAAGGGATTATGATTATTGATGCCACATCGACAAAAAATTATATGTCGAATAATATTTTTTTATACTTCACAAAAACTAAGAGTTAGCTAGAATATCTATAGGCTCCTATGATTTCTTGTTGTAGTCCTCTTCATTGTGGGGTTAGGTATCGTTTTCAAGAGTTGGGTTAGGTTTCTCAACAATTGATCCTAACAGATATACAGAGAGGGTCGGATAAGGACTGAATTTGATAAGGGTTTTTAGAGCGTCGGATAAAAGCTGAATTTGATAAGGGTTTTTAGAGCGTCGGATTTCAGAATTTTTAGAGTCGTTAAGCTCACGGAGGTCTTCCGTGAGCTTAATTCAAAAAGTAAATCAAATTATCTTCAAATTTTAATTTATTATGCTCATTAAATTTTTTATATGAAAATCTTATTTTATTTTTTTAAAATGATGTTCAAATATTAAATATTTTATTATTATTTTTAGAGCTGATTTTTAAAAATTAAAAAGCTCAAAACGCTTCAAATTTTTGCATCCCATGAGATTTTCATATAATGAATTTAATGAGAATGATAAATTAAAATTTGAAGATAATTTAATATATTTTTTTAGTTAAAATCATGAAAGGTCTCCGTGAGCTTAAACTCACGGTATATTTACTCTCTCTATATATAAATTTATATAAATAAATAAATAAACACAACGAACAATAATATTCATTTAATGTAACATTATAATAATTATAAGTAAATAGTAACGTCCACGTAAGATCGAAACGGCTTCCGCCCAATGTAATTTGGTATCTACGAGCTACCAACTAATTGGGTCAATTTCATTCGTCACTTTAGACTCCAATTGAACAAATTAAACGCTGTCCAATGTTTTTGAAATGACAAAACTATCACCACGGCGTGGGTTCGCGTTGGACTTTGACTATAGGCAATTTTATTATTGCATGATAATTTATATTTTCTTTTGTGGCAGGTTGGCGGAATAACGGCGGCTCCTATTCTTGTAGTAGTAATTAATCTCGATTGTCGTTTACTTGTTTGCTGATTCCACGAAGATACCAGAATATATAATATGATTCCAATCTAGTAAGGTTAACTGTCAGAATTTTAAAAAATAATATTTTTAATTAAATTCTGCTAATCTAACTCTCTTTGATTTAATTTTTGATCCCTAAATTTATTTTCATTGAGAAAATTTTATTTAATATTATAAATAATAAAAATTATATAAATATTATAAAATATGAAGTTCTGAAGAGAAATTTTTTATTCATCAGCTTGATTCTCTATTATTTTGATTTTTTTTATTATGTTTATATATATAATATTTTTTTAATATTTTTTTATTAGATAAAAATATATGTTGAATTGTTGATTTTTTTTATTTAGTACCGATTAGTTGTTGACCCCTTATTAAAATTCTACATCCGCCTCAAATTCCAATATTATTCGAAGTATTATGATATTCTAGACACCTTTTTAAATCTGAAATTATTTTGGAGTAGTCTTTTAAAATTTGGTTGTAATACTGTATTGTAATTTGTCAAACAATCTTTCGTCAAATAATATTTTCTTTTATCATCGGACATTTAATAGTTAGAACTATGTTTTTTTTTCCCTCTGGAACCAGGTAGAATGCAAAAGAAACAGAGAATCACCTCGCAGGGAAGCAGGGTTTTAGACAGTAGACACAATCTTTTTCTAAACTTGCCGAAGTTCTTATTTGTACAAAATAATCATATCATCTATTTGCATTACATTATTTCATTATCTTGCTTCTTTTTATTAAATTTTTATAATTCTGGCTTAATTTGAGGGGCATTTTGGATAAAAAAAAAGTTGATACATTTTTTTCTTTTACATACATATCGGAGGGGTATAAGTTATTCAAATTTAAATTTCATGAAGTTTTTGCATTCAGATTTCAAACCTGTTATTTCTCATAAAGAATTTTACATTCAGGTTCGAATCTGCTACCTCACACGTGAAAAGATTAGTTCTCTTTTTTGAGATAAAAATGAGAATTTAATCTACTCAAATTTAAATATCCATAAAGTCTCTTACTCAATTTTTTTTCATAAAAGTCCCCATATTCGGATATCAGATCCGTGACTTTCCACACAAAGAGCCATGGTCTTTGACACAAAATCAAAAATAAATTTTCATATAAAGATGATAATCTAAGCTGCCTAAATTTAAATGTTCATAAATAACTCTTAACCGAGCGAACCTGTAATTTCTCACATATAGAGCATTATTTTTACCACCTACAAAGATTGGTTCTCGAAATTAGCGGAAATTGAAGTGGAGGCCGGGAATTAGGTGTGTCAATGGTTCGGGTCGGGTTAAGTTCGGATCGGATCATATTATTTTATTATTTTTCTTAATTTGATCTGAATTCAATCCGATTAAATTCGGATCAAAAATTCTTAATCTATACCTAACCCGACAGGTCACGGGTCGATCCGACCCGTGTAAAATAATTAAATATTTATTAATTATTTTTATATAATTTTAAGCAATAAAATATCAATTAATTTATAATTAATCTTAATTAGTACTAAATCATAAAATTACTTCAAAAAATATAATTAATTGGGTCGAGTCGGATTTATCCGAACCTGACATGACCCGATTCGGATAAAAAAAATTAAACATATATCCGATCTATTTATCTTCGGATCATGTTGAGTCAAATCATATTCGAATCGGATGAGATCAATAATTAATAACCCTACCGGAAATCAAACTCGGAAGCAACATTTGCTACTCTAGCACACGACAACTAAAGAATCAAGGATTTTGAACCTGTTTTTTAAGATAAAGACGAGCGTTCAAATTATTCATTTTTTTTTAATGTACATAAAGGATACCTATACATATCTTGAATCTACAATGTCTCACGCAAAGAATTGTCTTTATTATTTGACCAAAGACTGATTGTGAAAAAATCGTCATAGAAATTTAGTTCATACGTTTTAGAATCTAAGAATCTATTCTCCATAGAAATGATTAAGAATTAAGACCTCTCATTAATAAGTTACCCTACAGAATTGTTATCTAAAGTTTGTATGCATCAAAATATGTGCATATATTGATAAACATTCAAGAAAAAGCTAGTGCTATCGAATTAAATGACTATTAGTCCCATGATTTTCCATTATAAATATCCTAAATTAGAGTAGACAAAGAGGGAATAAATAAATTGAGTTTTCACTTTGTTTCAACAATTTAATTTACCTCAATAGATGAGGTAGAAGTTGATTTCTTGTCCTTAATTAGGACTCAAAATTTATCTTTATTTAATATAATGTCATCATCATTATGTAAATTAACTTAATACTACTAATTTATGAATTATTAAATAACATAAATATATAGCATAATAACAACAAAATGCAAGTGAAAAGAATGCAAAATATCTATAGTAAAGTAATGCCTACTTTATGAGTTTAAACCAGTTTTCTAATTCACAAAAGCTCATGTTCCTGAGAATTTATTATTAAATTAATCTACATTATAAATGAATATAAATGTTTTGGGACACTGTACTATTTATACTAACTAATTTAATGTTAAGTTTTTCTTATGTTTACTCTACTTCATTATCAAATACCCATGAACAAAAAGGTATGGTAAATATTTATTATTTCATTTTAACTTTCACTTGTTGAGCGAGACAAGTGTGTGAGAGAATAGTACGAGAAGAGTGTTGTTTGATCAAATAGCATTAGAAATGCTAATTCAGCACTAGATAAAAAAATTTACTCTGTCGAAAATATCGAGAATGAATATCGAATCCCGTTTCGTTACAATTTGTATATGTGAGAAGCGCTCAGCATTAAAAAGAAGCATTTTTTTTAGCAGAAAAAAAAATACAGGGCAATAGAACAGTTTTGATAAGACAGGGATTCGATATTTTTCTCAAAAAAAAATAAAAATAAAAGAGAAGGAATTTAATATCGGTTGACAGAATTTGAGACTTAAATTTCGTCCTCTAAACGATGGGCAGTTCAGTAGTTCAGTGGCAAAGCTGTAAATCAATCATAGTTCCGTGGTGATTTTCCAGTGTCAAAACCTCCAGTCATAATCGTCAACACTTAACAGAGAGCGATGAAGCGTCGGAGTTTTCAAGTTTTGCATTCCAGTCCCTCATTATTCCAAGCTTCTCCAAACGTGTGAAAAGAAATTCAAAGAAGGCGATCTTACATCAGATAGAGATAGTCAAGCGTGATAGGCAAGGTCAAAGGTGCCAAGGTCCAATAACATTCATATTTCTCTATAATCTTTATTTTGTATTAGTTTAACACACATATTTAATTATAAATTATTTTCTTAAGATTAATTTAAAATATATCTCTGACAAACTATGAGATGTCCGATGTCTTTCAAAAGGAAGAAAAAACGATGACACTCGGATCACGTTGGTATACCATATCTATTATTGAAAATAATAATTCAGATTCAGGTTAAAAAATAATATTTAGGTTTAAGTAAATACAAAATTCATGTTCAGAAAAAAATAATATTCAGGTTAAGGTATATTCAAATTTAAAAATTAAATAATATTCATATTCACATTGAGATATTAAATTCTAGTTTCAGATAAATATCAAATTATAGATTTAAATCAATATCAAATTCTAGTTTTAGATAAATATCAAATTATAGGTTCATATCAATACTAAATTATAGATTCAAATCAATATCAAATTTTAGGTTCAGATCAATATTAAATTTTAGGTCTAGATTAATATCAAATTTTACGTTCATATCAATATTAAATTTTAGGTTCATATCAATATTAAATTCTAGATTCAGCCCAATACTAAATTTTAGGTTAATATCTGTTACACTAAATATCTTCTTTGATTTGTCAATTTATAAAATAACCTTGAATTTTATAATTTGCCTTGTTTGAGTTTTGTGTAGGGATTAAAATGCAAATGGATTAGTGCACAAGAACCAAGACTAATGATGGGATATAATAGCTTAATCAAGACTGAATTAGGTTTAAGTTTAGCTAGACTTAAACTGGGTTGAATTGGTTATGATAAATTGAGCTTAAACAACAAAGAAAAATGTTTCTGCCGAGTAAATCGTTATAACGGTTCAGTAATCGTTATAACGGTTCATCTCAATACTCAAAAATATTCTAAGACAAAAAAGTTCACATAGAAACCAGAGTGTATCGTTATATAACGATTCAGTAATCATTACAATGATTTATGAAACGTATAACGACGTAGTGAATCGTTATAACGTTTCAGCTCAATCAGATCCAACGGCTATTCTTTCTAAGTCATTATAATGATTACTAAATTGTTATAATGGTTCACGCTGAAAATAGTTTCTTTATCTATTTCAAAAGATCTATTTTAAAAGGATCACCTCTCTCACTGATAATAATCTGATCCATCTAGTTAAATCATGACTCCATAGAGCTTACTAGTCATACACTAAGTGAGAAAGATAAGTCAAGAGATAAAAACACTCAATTAGCCAAATCCTTATTTAAGCTCAATCTAGCTTCTCCACATTCTCTCAACTTGATCATTTGTGATCTACTCTTCTTGTAAATCTTTCTTGAGTTGTAGTGCTCATATTTTCTTGAGTATGTTGTCACTCACTTCATCTTTTTGAGTGTGTTGTCACTCTTGTTACCGATAGGTTTGGCAGTCATTTTTATGTAAGGGACCAAGTTCTACAAGTGTAAAACTGGTTTTTAGTATTTCGACTCAACCTCGATTGTTGGAGGTTGAAAGTCCCGGAGATGTAGGCATTTTTAAACCGAACTCCGTTACATCTTGTGTTCTTGTTTGATCTTTTTTTTTCTTTTCTCTTATTTATTTGATTGTTATATTCTTGTGAGAATTAAATTATTTTTCGCTGCCATTACACTTGAACACTAAGCCCCAAATCGGTTTATATATTTCTACCTTAGTTTTTTTACATTCTTGCGCTATTTTGACATTTAATACCACCATCCTAGAGCTATCAATATCAATACCAAATGTTAGATTCAGATCAATACCAAATTCTAAGTTCAGACCAATATCAAAATTTAAGTTCAAATCAATACCAAATTCTAGATTCAATTCAATACGTTTTTTCTTTCTTTCTTTCTCTTTTCATTTTTTTTTCTTTTCTTTTTTTCTTCTTCTTTTTTTCCCACGGCAGCCAACATTTCTTTTTCTTTCTTTCTGTGTGCAGATAGTGTGGCACACTTGCTTTATATATGGGAGGAAGACGCCACTCTTATTGGCGCACTAGGAAGAAGGCGTCACTTCCAGCGCTGTACTCATGAAAGGTGTCAATGTCAGTGGCACATATCTTGTGCGCTAATATCAGTGGTGCACTATCATTCTTAGTTTTAAAATTTAATAATTTTAATTATTATCTATGCTGTTATATAAAGCATCTAAGAATTGGAGGGTCCATTTTTTGTCATGATAATTTTTTATTATACCCATTTTATCCCTCAATTAGACGGATAATATTTATTGTTGGTTGATCGAACATATGTGATCGCGTCCATTGATCCCCTCTTTCTCTCCATTTCTTTCCCTTATATACTATTATTTTCATAATTTTTATTTTTTTTATTTAGCAACCTTGTGCATATTTGATAAGAAATTAATGGTGATAATATATGTTAGAATAATTTACTTTTCTTGCCATAAAAATCATGAATCATTAACTCATATTGTGCAAAAATCTCATCCAAGATTAAATATAATCTTTATTATAGGTTTTCTCTATAATTTGGTGAATTTATAATTTAATATTAGATAAATGTGAATTTTTTTATCTTATAATATTTTAATGTTTAAATAAAAAATTCTGCTGCAACGCGATGGTATATAGCTAGTTATTAATAATATGATTTAACTTATTATTATATTCAAAAATATGTGTGCCAAAACATAGATGTGTGATGGTCACAAGGATTACTGAATTATATAGTATTTCTCAGTTGTATTTTTGGCGAGTTGTTCTAATTTTACTTTCTAGAATCTCAATTGCATTTGATCAAAGCTCAGCAATCAAATTATCAACAAATAGAATGTATATATTCTCAATCGGGAAAAACAAAAGATTTGGACTTTAATACAATGTAGATGACCTAAGAATTTGAATTAAACTATATATATTGACATTATTTTAATAGATAGAAATTATTAATATCCATGTTTTGTTTTGTTTGTCAAAGAGAAGCGATCGCCGAATCATATTTCCGAATGTAAATAGCCAATTAATTTATAGATTTTATTTCCCCTTCACCAGATATTTCCAAATTAAAGCATTTCTTAATTCTTAGTCTGGAACCGCAGCGCTTAAATGCAGCTTCCTGTGGTGTTTATTATGAACTCTTTTCAGATATGTCCTGAAAGAATGTCAAAAATATATGTTTGGTTCACATAAAACCTACAGTGTTACACACAAAATAAAAAGGGCACAAACCATCATTCAAGTTCAAACTACTAAAATATAAAACCATCTCTTTCAATTAGAAACATTATTCATAGTTGTGACACGTATTGATCAAAATAGAACCTATTTTAATTTATTCCAATGACTATTTTAATTTGTTCAATAACTATTTTAAATTTTGGACGTTCATCATTCAAACTCCCCTCTTCTAAATATAAACTTATTTGATCATAAATACAAACTCATAACTCATCTAATAAAAATAACACTCTGTCCTGAACGTCTGAATTCATTATTGGAAGTATCTTAAAATGAACCATTATCCAGATTGAACGAGCACTTGCTTATTCATCCTTTTTTGTTTCTTTAAAAAAATTGGCCAAAAATGTATGCGCATAATTGGAAAGTAAGGCCCTTGAGAGTAATTAGATATTTCCATTCTTATTGGGGTTACATCTGTAATCCCGCTCCCATCATACTTTATTTTATTTGCGCACACCCCCTCGCGGCCTCCTCCCCTTCCTATAAATATTACCTTCCGATTTCTCCTCCATATTATAACACAAGACCTTAATTAAATTTAGACCTATCTCCTCTTATCAACTGCCTGAAAAACTAACGATTCTCCACGCAGAAACCCACAAATCAGCACTAAACATGGGTTCTCTTGGCACCACTAATTCAACCCCAATTTCGAAATCAGACGGGAAAGCAAATGGCCATGCATCTGAGCTCCAGTCTTCTCCTTCGCCTCTCCTCAAAGGTTTGCTGGCCGAGAAAATTAATGGCTTGTCGAGGTCTGATAGCGCCAAGAGGAAGATCAAGAACCCAGAGAAGATGAAACCCAAGATTGTAACTGGCGATGGTGGCTATGTCTTGGAGGATGTGCCCCATTTCTCCGATTACATCCCCGAGCTTCCTGTACCCCCCCCCCCCTTCCTCTCGCTCTCCCTCTCTCCCTCCCTCCCTCTCTCTCTCTCTCTCTCTCTCTCTCTCTCTCTCTCTCTCTCTCACTCACTCACACACTCTCTGAGAGCAAACACACTTGGACATGCTTGTTCTTCTTCTATGTTTATTTCCAAGTTGAAACCAAATAATTTTTCGCAGCGTATATTTTTACTTGCAAATTTCAGTAAATTTGATTTTTTTTTTATATATATTTTGCTGGATTCAAACTTATAATTAACTTTATAAATGGCCTTAGTAAATACGTATAGTCATCTTATTGAAATTTAATTTGTACAAGAAAGTTTCAGCAAAGCCAATACTTTCTTCTACTCCGCTATATATGCATTAATGCGCGGGAGAAATATTTCTCCATGTCATCAATAGAAACTTAACCACCAACCTTTATCAGTGGCCAAACAGAAGTTTCGTGTTTTGTACAAATTCCAAAGGAAATATGAAAATTTCCAACTATAGGAATTTACCTTTTTTTTATTCCAATTTCCATGTTCATTCTTTTCTTTATTGGAAAAGGAATGTCTGAAAAGTTGGAAACTTTTGACCCACGTGATTTCTTTGACCAGATAGCCCAGGGTTTTTCTTTTTCTTTTTTAATTCTGTTTATTTATAGTTTTGTGGTCAAAACCTTAAACTATTAGGATTTTTCTGACGAAGAATTCTTTCTTGCATTTACATCCGCGATTGATATAACAGGGGATTTGTTATAACCAACACAAAATTGTCTTAGCATAATCCAAAATCACCAACATAATGAATTTTATCTTAATGCTTTTCGTTTCATCATATGCAGAGCTACCCGAATCCATTGCAAGACAACCCTGCATACTCCGTTGTCAAGTACTAATTTTGTTTTTCCTTATTAAAGAAAAGCTTTGAAGTAATTAATTCATATTATACTTTAATGACATATCATGACTTTCCATCTTTTCAGACAATATTTTGTTCACGTGGATGACACTATTCCTCAAAAGGTACAAAAATTTTCCCAACCATTTTAGTAATATATAACCACGTGTAATTTTGGAATACAATAACATCTTTTTTTGGAATATAAATTTAAATTTCCTTTTATTTTCCTTCAGATCGTGGTTCGGAAGAACAGCAAAAAGGGCATCCATTTCAGGCGCGCCGGTGCTCGTCAAAAGGTTATTGCGTTTGTGTTTCGTAATTTTTCATATAGTCCTTATTGAGATCTTAACTAAAATTGATGTACATTTTTTTTTCTGGTTGTTAGGTTTATTTCGAATCTGATGAAGTACAAGCCTGCATCGTGACTTGTGGAGGCCTCTGCCCGGGACTTAACACTGTTGTGAGAGAACTTGTATGTGCCTTGTACAACATATATGGTGTCACCAAAATCTTCGGCATAAAGGTAAGGGTTTTCGTTTAAGTACTGACAAAGATTATCATACTAATCAGGCAGATGCTTATATATACAGTATGATAATGTAAAGGGTCAGGAATTCAGAGTTTATCTTTCTAAGTGCATACCAGTATAAAAGTTGTTCTGTTTTTTATGTGAGTATTTTGCTATATTCTGTACCTTGTACCAAGTAAAAAGTTGCTAAAAGCAGTTAATTCCTGAGTGCTATTCTACCAGATTGCAGTTATGGCTCCTCTTAAAAATATATTTTTCTTTCCTTTCTCTAGGGCGGTTATAAGGGCTTCTACTCTTGCAATATCATTGAGTTGACACCTAAACTGGTCAATGATATTCACAAAAGAGGAGGCACCATTCTTGGTACATCTCGTGGAGGCCACAACACCGTCAAAATCGTTGATGCAATTCAGGATCGGGGGATTAACCATGTAGGAAAATTTGTTTAATTTTAAAAGTATTATGTCATGTATATCCAAGACATCAAAGATCTTTGAATAAGCAAATTGCTAATTGATTGTTTTCTTTAAAATTGATTCACAGGTGTACATTATTGGAGGTGATGGGACTCAGAAAGGGGCCTCCATGATATACGAGGTGCATTTTTATGAGAATTTATTGCAATTTATCAAACAAAAGCAAAAATATCCTGACTGTCTAATATTTGAAATTCTTAGTCATTTCTGTTAAACTAGAAGATGAAAGGAGTTAATAGTTTTATTTTTAAAATTTGGATTTTGTAGGAAATTCAAAGGAGGGGCCTCAAAGTAGCAGTTGTTGGGATTCCCAAAACAATAGACAATGACATAGAGGTAATTGTTGTTCTCACTTGATATTTAACATATTTGAAGAACCCATTAGTTCAAATTAGTAACAGTTTCTTGTCTTCTACACATATTTAGGTTATAGACAAGTCATTTGGTTTTGATACTGCTGTGGAGGAAGCTCAAAAAGCAATATATGCTGCACATGTGGAGGCCGAGAGCCATGAAAATGGAATTGGTCTTGTCAAATTAATGGGTCGCAACAGTGGTATGTATAGTAGTATATATGTTTATGATTTATCTTAGACCAATAATTCACAAGGCAGCTCCAATAATTTTCTTTGTTATGATTTTTTCTCCTTAGTGCTTCTTGTTAGTTATTTTAAGGACTCTTTCTTCTTTATGGTTTCCTTAAGGTGAACTTAGCCTTCCACATGATTTACGATTTTATCTTGATAGCACTGTAATTTTCATTATTGTAGGTTTCATTTCCATGTACGCTACTCTTTCAAGCCGAGATGTGGTAAGCTAGCTTTCTTGAAATTCTGATCAAATATCTATCCAGTGGATTACCTTATCAGTTGACATACGAATCAAATTGCTAATTGAAACTCAGAAACAAGGAATGTATTTTATTTAAATATTTCCCCCCTCTTTCTTCAGGATTGTTGCTTAATTCCTGAATCGCCCTTCCACCTAGAAGGGGAGGAAGGCCTATTGAAGTTCATTGAGAGACGGCTAAGAGAGAATGGGCATATGGTAATTGTTGTTGCTGAAGGAGCAGGCCAGGATTTGATAGTAGATAGTTTACGCAACACTGAGCATGATGCATCAGGAAATAAACTCTTTCTTGATGTTGGTTTGTGGCTTTCTCAGAAGATAAAGGTTTGTTCATTATTGTTTGGTATCATGTTAATGCATACAGAATTTTTTGGTGACATTCTAAAAGTTTAAGTTCATTCAAGAATGATGTATACAGAGTGTAAAATAGGTTCTGACTTCTGAGGCTAATGCAACTGCTTTTGTCTCATGTAGGAACACTTTTCAGGAAAGAAGAAAATGCGAGTTAATCTCAAATACATAGGTAATAAACCTTACTTTTGACTTCCTATAATTAATCAAAACTTATTTTGAATTTTTGACAAACTTGTGTTTTTCTTTTCTATTTCTTTCTAGACCCTACTTACATGATACGCGCAATTCCTAGCAATGCATCAGACAATATCTATTGTACCTTATTGGCACAAAATGCTGTTCATGGTGCCATAGCTGGGTACACAGGTTTCACTGTGGGAGTAGTAAATGGAAGGCAGGCATATATTCCATTTCATGTAAGTTTTGTTATTCTTTTCTTGTATTTGCATATTTCTCACATTCTACATTTTACATGGTTTTACTGGGATTACTTTTGAGATAAAGAATCCGATACTGTTGTACCATTATTTTTCAAAAAAAAAAATAATAAAGCAAGTTCTTTTATTTAGCTGCCACTGATTATGAATGAATGAAGAGGCAGTAGTGAAATGTCTTTTTTTATTATCAACTCCAATTCCTATTAGAAACCCAAACCGAGGAGATATGATAAACTCGTTATCAACATATATTTCTATCTTTCTTTATATCTTAAATTTTTCTTTCAGAGAATCACCGAGAAACAGAGGAAAGTAGTCATAACGGACCGTATGTGGGCCAGGCTTCTATCTTCAACTAATCAACCGAGCTTTCTCAGTGATGAATTTATCAAAAATTTGAAAGGAGAAGAAACTGATCTAGATAAATATTTCAATTTAGAGGATGAATACATGCGCTGTGGTTCTATTACTGATGCAATAAGAAATATGTAAGGCTGTTGAATTATCTTCAGCTCTTTTTTTTTCTCGATAAAAGCAGATTTAATTTCTGCCAGTTTCCATTGCTTTTCGGAAACTAATTATGTTCAGCCCTAGTTTGTTTTATTTGTTCGGTAAGTTTTGATATGTACAAATATTCATTTATAAATATATATATATATATATATATATATATATATAATTAGACTATTGTGAAAACATTTGCATTTTGAACCAAAGTACATACGGCTCAAATTTTATTGTAATACGTCCAAAATTCAAAATTATCATTCTCATTAAATTTTTCACATCAAAATATTGGGGGATATAAAAATTTGGGGTATTTCGAGTTTTCTAAGTATTTATTTTGGATTTTTGAAAATCAACAACAATAATTTAATATTTTATTATTATTTTAGTGTTGATTTCCAAAAATCCAAAATAAATACTTAGAAACTCTAAATATCATAATTTTTTGTATCCCTCAATATTTTGATATGAAAAATTTAATGATAATGATAATTTTGAATTTTAGACGTGTTACAATAAAATTTAAGCCATATGCACTTGAGCTCGAAATACAAACGTTTTCACAATACTCTAACTCTATATATACAGAGAGCTTTTATGATCTTGTCCCCCCGCCCCAAGATTTTTTTTTTCGCTTTAGAAACTTCAATTTCAATTTATCCTATATGACCCAGAATATCTGGGACAATGTACTATTACAATTAATTTTTATTAATAAAATCAAAGCTCCTGCTACTTAAAAAAAATCAAGGAATACGGAGGCTGAAATTTGCAATCTTAAGAGTCCTTTAATGAATCAAAAATCAATATATGATCTGTCAAATAGTGTCAATTGCAATATTAGAGTTTTCTTCCTGATATGGTACTCTACACATTTTTTTCTGTTCTATTGATCAAGAATTGTCTTTGGTTGGCTTTAACAACTTTCACCTTTAACCTTTTGGTTGGTAGTAAAATTTAAAAAAATAATAAGCGTATCAGAATCTATCTATAGGTTCTTACATGGATTTTAGTTTTTTTTTCTTATATATTTATATTGCTTCTGGAAGACCTACTATATGACGAGCACTTAAAACATAGAAGGCTTATTATTCGTTGGCAGAAATTGGAGCAGATACTTTAATTCCACATGATTTGATCCGCAATGAACCATAACCACAAATAGACACGAATTTCCTCACTAAAAAAGAAAATCCGTACTTCTCACGAGCATCACTATCAAAACATGTACAAACAACGGTCAATTAAGAATTTATCACATATTTATTTAAGAAAATATGACAGAAAGGAATATTTTACATAACTCATGATACACACTTCTTAGTTCTTACTCAACTGACGAATTCAGAAGCTTCGAAAAAACATTGCATGGTGATTGCATTTCTCGATTCATAAATTGAGATGACTGTTATGCTTGTGCATTGATGATACGTGGTACTTGCTGACTTGTAATTTGTGATGTAATCTGATTTTGTTTATATGCATAGATAGAGAGTGGTTTGTTTTGCTAGAAAAAGATATTGTCTCTCAGTCTTGTCTGGGACCCGTGCTTACAGATATTATATTCGAATTTGCTGAGATGTGAATTAATTAATAATGTCCGTGTATTCTGAATTCTTTCCTAGGGATTTTTAAGCTTAGGTGGATATGTAGGACTTTTCTGTCAATGCTTCTTATTTTTGGCTGTTTCATTTAGGCGGTTGTAATTTAACAATTTAACAATTTCAGCAATGCGCATTGCCTTAAAAAAAAAAAAAAAAAAAATTGAGATGACCAAACATACTGCTGTTAGTTGCCGCGCTACACGCCTTAGTGCATTGTTAAACTGATATTAATCTTTATAATCTTCTTTTGCTGAGAATTTATGAAAAATAATTATATATTCGTACTAAATATTTGGTAGGCACCACAAATTAATGCAAATATGCAGCGTATAGATCAAGCTTATAATATTAATTTAGCTAAATTTGTTATCAAATAATTGGTGTGGAATTCCATTTGAGATGTTGGAGGAAGTTGAAGTTTTCATATCATAAAAATAAAACTGATCTAAAAGACATCAAATGAATACGTACATAAAAATTTAGAAATTTAGATATGCCCATACTCAACGGTAACAATTAAATAAAATAAAAAATTTAGTCCATGAAAAGAGAAATATTATGGTTAATTTATTTAAGGATGATATGAGAAAATAGTAATGCCATGTGTGCGTTGTTTAACCAATGCCCCAAATGTACTGGCCGGCGTATTTACTAATTAATGTGTTGTTCTAACATGATGTCAATATATCAATGCCCCAAATGTACATAACAGGAAAACCGTAGATTTTGTCTGCAAAGAATAAGGATATAATAATGAATATTTGGTGATGATGTAACACAGATCATAACAATTCAGGATTATGGAGTACAATATAAGTTGATTAATTGAATTGATATATTATGTTACAGACACTTCTGTAGTCATAGGGGATTAATAAATATTTGTCCATATTTTTGGTACCATTTCTATAAAAATATATAGAGCCTTTTATGTTCTTGAAAGTCAGTTTATTATTTCATGTGTCTCATGTTGCTCTTGTACAGAAACTTATGTGGCTTTTCTCTGATTGATTGTTCGTCCGATAGCCTAGTAATGGCTAAAGCGGATGTCAAATGTGGTTCTATAAAAGCTTGTTATTTTCTCCTTTCGAACAGCTCGGTAATTGGATAATGAAGCATGTTCTCGCAAATAAACAAGGTTTCTTCAAAAGGATAAATCGTACTCCTACAGTCCTACTCTTTGAATAATCAATTGTCAAGGAATACAAAAACTTATTTCATGTTTTGATTGTTTCAATTGTTCCCAAAAACTTCTTTGTTCGTTGAAAGCTCATATGTTTGATGGTTTCCTGTTTTAATCGTCAATCAAACAATATGATCTTTATTATCCATCAAACCCTTAGTTAATGGTTTAATGTACGACAAAGCATCACTTCAATTCCGACAATTTTTCTAGCATTTACCGGATTTTCCTTCTCACGTCTGAATTTGAAGAGGAAAAAAGTTCATTTAAGGAGTAAGGTGGGTGAAATTTTGCCTTAATTGATACAAGTCAAAACTTTTATTCTTTCTTTCCCTCCTCTTCCCTTCTCTACTTTCAATTCAAATCAAGGCTGAGAGAGACTTCGATCTCACAATCAGAAACTTATAGCTACAAAATATATTTTCCCATAGAGTAAAATTCACCAAACCCCATCAGCATACCCTGGACAAATTTATTGGGGAATACACATTTTATTTACGAACTCTGAATAGCATATACTACTAAAAGTGCAATGGCAAATCCATAGGGATCTTGATTTTCTAATCTAAATTAACGCAATAAGAATCCCTGAATTGGTCAAATTCAATTTTCCCAATTAAGGCCTGTAGATGCCAGAAGGGCATTTTGCTCTATCCAACGATGATCAAGCACCTGACCTGTAGATGCCAGAAGGGTCAGCATTTTGCACTATCCAAGGATGTTCAAGCACCTTTACAAGAGGTAACCTTTGAGAAGCATCTTTTACCAGCATCTGTGCACACAAGTAAAAAGCAATTGAAATTTTATACATCAGAAAATCAGAAAGAAAACTCTTAAAAAATGTGCCATCCAAAGAAATTTGCCTTTCTCAAGTTAACTGACAACAACTTTATACTTTACCTGAAGCAACCTTGGGAATTTAGAGAGTAAAGAACGTAATTGGATTTCATGTTACCAGATGATTATTTATGGAATTAGCAAGGAAAAATCAAAGAAAAGGCATCATAACCTGACTAATGAGATCTTTTGCGTTTGAAGAAACCACTGGCTTGAGAGGAAATCTGAGATCAACTTTTAAAATCCTGAAAGCACAAAATAAATAAGCAAAGGGAAACTTTTATCGATGTACATGTTCACATTCCATATCATAAAGGAAACTTTTAGCCAAAATATAAATAGCAAATCACGTTTTTTTTATTGTCTGTATGTATGCTCAAGTTGTTTTTTACCATGATGTCAATTTTAGGGAAAATAGCACTAAATCCTTAAAGAAACATAAGCTTATCAAATAGGGTCATTTTTTAAAATACCAATGGCCACAATTTTAATATGTTGCCTTGAACCAATGTAAGAACATGAAAAGGTAAGATTTTGACCGTTGGCTGACATGTAAATTTACAATAGCTGATTCTTCCAAAATGTTATTGCTACGATTATTATTTCCAAGGAAAGTGTACTCATACCATACAAATGACGAGATATATTAATTTCAGGTTTACCTCCTGTAGGTAAAGAATTATTTTTATTTTTTAGTAAAGAATTATTCAACTTTACCTCCTGTAGGTATCAGAATGTTCCTTTGCTTCGAATGGAGGCACACCATAGAGGAACTCATAGCACAGTATACCCAAACTCCATATGTCTACATTTGCATCATGCTCTGTACTTTCAACTACAAATATAGATGTATAATTTCAGGTAGGCATATACTAACTTGAGACTTGAATAACACAGTCTGCTCGTATTATTGTTTTGACTGTGATTCCTATTTAGATAAAAGGTAAATTGGTCACATGCAACATTTTCAGCATAGACTTGAATGATTCTGCTGAATATACTTACCCATTTCAGGAGGGAGGTAGTCCAGTGTACCACACATGGTACGTCTCCGGTTGAATGTGTGCACTGACCACCCAAAATCAGCAATCTTCACCTCACCCTTGTATTGAAGAAGTAAAGGTGTGTTAGGTTCAGTAATATTTCCTGTTTCGATAAAAGATCAAATATATCAGTACCTGAAGGCCCATTAGGAGATTTTCTGGTTTGATGTCTCTGTGTATGACATGCTTTGAATGGAGGTAGATTAATGCACGAGCTAATGACGCAATATACTGAAATTTCATTGGAAAGTTAGAAAGGAAAAAAACTTTTTCAGAATTTAAGTAATTTATCTATAAAGAAGTTTAATGCCAGTAAGTATGTGATACCCAGTGCATAAGCCTGCAATTTTTCTATTGAGAATTTACAAGATATGAATTAAAAATGAATAGAGCCGCTGCAGATTTCATTATAGCAAAAATAGATGCACATTTCCAGAGAAATCAAAACGTACTCCCTTCTAATATCACATTTAAATGTGTTTTACTGAAGTTCTATAGTACTGTGGAATTAAAAACTAGTTTCCTTCTTAATTGAGGGATCTTTTCTGATTATTGAGGAACCTTTTTGCAACTAATACATTTATAAACTAAAATCAGCACCTCATTAAAATTCCAATTCATTAACATTTGGCAATTGGATGACAAGAAAAACAAAGAATGTCATAAATATATAATGTATTATCTCCAAGTTAAACTTACTGTTGCAGCCCTTCTTTCATTGAAGTACTTGCTTTTTTGCAGCTCTTTATAAAGCTCGCCTTTTGCAGCATACTCCAGTATCAGATAAACCCGACTCTGTGCAATAAAAGAAAAATCAATAAATAAATAAATAAATAATGACAAGGCAATGAAATTGTAAATTAAATGGAGAAAATGGCATTTTGTTTTTATTACTGCTGAACAGTTGGGAAGCAAAGGAATTATTACGTCCATGCTTATGCCAAAACTCTTTTAGAAAAAGTCACTCGTGTTCCAAAATTTAGAAAAGAAAGAATTAAGAATTGTGGACTCTGTTCATTGGCAATCAAAGAATTCAGAAATTCACCAAGTTGACAGCACTGTAAGAAGTTCAGCCAAATGAATCGTAAGATGAAGAGGAGAGAAAGATACCTGATCATAGAAATATCCATATAGGCGGAGTATATTGGGATGGCGTAGGTGGCTCTGTATCTCTACCTCGCGCCTCAACTGGTGCTCGACTTGTGACTGTTTCAGCTGGGTCTTAAATAGAACCTTCAAGGCCACTATGTGAGTGCTCTACATATAAATTAATTATTGTAAATTAATTAAATTCTCTCTTAAGGTGCAGAATTCAAGTTAACTCTGGATTACGCAAAGAACTTTCAGGTCAATCTACATGAAAATATTACAAGTAAATCTACATTACATGAAGGCAAACTTGGTGATCCTAAGTTGGAGGAATGAAACAGGAAAAATAGAAAAATTACTCTCTTTTCTCTGGCCAAATATACATGGCCAAATTTACCCCTCCCAAGAGGCTTTCCAATGTCAAAATCACTCAAGGTCCACCTCTTTTCTGCGTCGGATGCCTTTGAGGGCGACTGTAATGAAGATTATTTGCACATATTAGGTACATTTATTCGTAACATAGTACATTTAATTAATTAACTCAAACTTCCATTAGGAAATGGCATCACAAATAATGACAAAGACGCTGACCAGGAGAAACCCTAGAATTTAGAATTGGACATCAACCCGGACCACTAAATCTTCAATCTTAGTGAAATTGGTCACGACCACAATTGTCCCAAGTTACTGGATTTCTATAGGGAATACTGAAATAGCGATCTTGAATCCTTTTAACCCGAAAGGAAAATTGACTAACATGAATGGCTAGAGGTTGGAATTCATAAAATGTCAGCAAAAAACCCTAGATTTGTGTATTTGGGAGAAATTTGAGGCTTGTGCTGACTGCTGAGCAAACCCTAGGTATTAATATTACCGAACCAAACTAATGACAAAAATTGCTGAGCCGAGACTCAATGACTAGGGAAAATCGCAAAAAAAAAAGACCTGGATAAAGATTATCTCAATAAACGAAAGCGCACCTTCTCTTGATGGACTTCTGTGGCGATCGCCATGAGAGAGAGAAAGGGAGGGAGGGAGCGAGAGCGGGGAGGCAGTCGAAAGACCTAAAATCTCAGAAGGCGGTATCCTGAAAAGTAAAATTCGAGAAATTTTGGACCTTTTAAAACTTTGAGAGCTAACGGTCGGATTCCTTTGTCATGTGGACCCAATCGCCTCAACAGCTATTTAAACCACAGTTTGAACCTGGAGCACGAATGTGTCCTGTTGTAATCCCACTACCAAGCAGAAGCTCTAGCTATGCTTGACATTTTTATTTATGTACGGTGTGAACCATGACCAGACCAGGTTTTCTTTTCTTCGTGAAAGGAGCTCAAGTTATTTCCACGGCCTCGAAGATCTCCCCTACTGGTCTTGGATGATTGGATCTTGTTGCGATTATTCTGGGTTCAACTTTGCGTACGCTTAGCTTGACTTGGTTTGAATTGAAGCCGAGAGGAGCGCTTGTCGGATCCAAAACTTGCTTGAGAAACGTTCAAAAAGCGTTATGCTTGGTGTCTTTCAACTAGAGACATTTTTAAAAGTTTTCAATTCGACTGAATAAACTAAAAAAGGATCACATGAAGCATCAAATGAATGCAACGATTATTCTCTTCTCGAACCTCGATTGTTTGTTTGTATTGAATTTACTTCCGCCCATGTTGTTAACTTCTGTATCCAAAAAAATAACTTTTTATAACAGCTGCAATGTGTGAAGCAAAATTTGAGTCTTTTCCAAAAATAGTGTCTTTTGGGTTAGTAATTGAGAATAGTGTGAGATTAGTGACACAAAAAATATGAAAAGAGTGCTAACTTTTATTATTTTGGGTTAGTGAAGTGTTGTTTGGATGGTAACTTGAGAATAGTGGAGTGAATGAATAACATAATAAATTATTTTTTATTTAATATAATTAGTGTTATTATTATTAATTTGTTTATTATTAATATTATTATCTTATTTAATATTATTGATATTCTTTTATTTAATTTAATTGATTATTATTTATGCAATACTAAAAATTATTATTTTATATTATATTTTTTAATTAATAATTATTTTATTTAATACTAATGGTAATTAGACAAATTATTATATTTACTATTAATTTATTATTTATTATTTTATTAATTATTATTGATTATTATTTATTTAATATTAAGAATTATTATTATGTATTGTGATTTTTAATTACAATTATTTTTTTATATTAATAGTTGTTAATTTAATAATTATTATTTATTGTCAATTTATTACATATTATTTATTATGGATATTAATAAACAAATTCCTAATAAACAAATTCCTAATATAAACAAATTTGTTTAAATTCCTAATATAAAAATGATGGTTTTTATATCAAAATGATGGTTTTTATATCAAAATGATGGTTTTATTACTATTTGATGGGTAGATATTATTTTTTGATGGGTAGATATTATTTTTTTAAACAAAGGTAGATATTCCTAAATTAACAACTATTAATGATGGTTTATTAGAAAAAATGATGGTTTATTAGAAAAAATGATGTTAAAAAAAACTCTATTCTACTAACCCATCAAAATGATGGTTTATTAGAATTGTAAAGTTGGTAGAATAGATATTAGGAATTTGTTTATATCAAAATGTAAACAAATTTGATGGGTTTTTTATATCAAAATGATGGTTTTTATATCAAAATAATATATCAAAATGTAAACAAATTTGTTTAAATTCCTAATAATTCCTAATATCCATATCATTTTTACATATCATTTTGATGGGTTAGTAGAATAGAGTTTTTTTTAACTATTTCAAATTCCTAAATCTTGTTTGGATCAAACTTCAAATTAGAATAGTTGCTATTCTAAAGTTAGTACTATTTTTTGACAAAGCAAACACAGCCGATCTTTGTAATAATTTATGAGCAAATCTAATTAATTGAAGAAATATTAATTTTAGAGTTGTTGTCGTTTGAGGGCATAGAGACATTCTTGATGAACCATATTGAAAATTAAGCATCTAAATTTCAAATAGGTAAAAAAACATTTAGTAAAAAACATTTTTTAGAAAACAAGTTTTCATTTCGAGTAGAATTTTCAATTTTTATAATTTGTCTATATTTTTTTATAAATCAAGAACAGTTGGCCGACAAGCATGACACATATTTTTGTTTGGAAAAGAATTTTTAATGTTTCTATTTTTTTTCATACAACGCAGGAGATATTTTAGAATTATATTTATTATTATTATCTCTTTTTTCTCTTTTTTCTCTTTTTTCTCTTTTTTCAATCTTCTCTTGGCTCTTGCCGAAAATTAGGAACAAGAAATGGGGATGTTGCGACTTGGTATTCCGGCTCCTTTATAATACTCTATGATATAGAAATTATCTGGATTTATTTGCACCGTTGGATTTAGACCACGGTCAGAAATTTAGATTCATGAGATAGTACTTTACAGACAGTCAAGTACTACAGAAGATGTTAATTCTGATATTTGAGGGTTCTCAATGAAAGTTTAGAGGAAAAGGACAAAAGGTGTAGTGTACAGAAAGAGAAAAAGAGGAAATATTATAGGTCCTCATAAAAATAATATTTTAATTTATTTAGGTTTTTTATCATTTTTAGTTTTATTTCAACAAATATATAAACATATTTTAAATGATATAGAACAGTTAGGATACAAATTACGCACAAATATGAATATAAATGTATTAAAAATTATACTTTTTATATTAATTATTCAATTTTATATCATTTATAGCATCATTTCAACGCCTAAAATCATAAAAATACATTAAATTCTTTTTTGAATGATGTTTGTTATTCACTTATATTATTATCATTGTGTTTTCAAATCATTATGACATGAATAACGTTATAGAATACTCATATTGAAGTTTTCATTAGATAATTTTATAATAGATATAATTCAAAGTAATTATTATAATTTGCATGAAATTATATGTAGTTATGCGGCCAAAAATTTTATTTAAACAACAGTTTTTAATGCATCTTACTTATATTTTACGCAAAATTAGCGTCAGAAAATATTCATATCAAAGTTTTAATAGGACAATTTTATAATAGACGTAATCAGCAGTTATTATTCTAATTTATATGAAATTATGTTCAGTTATACGGCCAAAAAAATTTGAAAGATCAAACAACTTGTTTAAACAACCGTTCTTAATGCATCCTACTTATGTCTTGTTAGAATGTTCAAATCAAAGTGTTAATTGGCTAATATTTTAATAAGAATAATTAGGAGTAATTATATTAATTTTTATAAAATTATATGTAGTTATGAGGCCAAAAATGGTGAAAAACTAAAGTTTTCTAAATAACAGATTCTAATGCATCTTACTTATGTTTTGAGGAAAAAATTATTCCCTAAGATATCCATTTTGAAGTTTTAATTGGACAATTTTATAATAGACATAATTGGGAGTAATTATATTAATTTACACCAAATTATGTGTAGTTATGCGTCAAAAATTTCCATAAAGCCAAGCAACTTGTTTAAACAGCAGTTTTTAACGCATCTTACTTATGTTTTGTGCAATATTAGCATTATAGAATACTCATATCGAAGTTTTAATTGGGCAATTTTATAATAGGAATAATTAGGAGTAATTGTATTAATTTGTATGAAATTATATGTAGTTATGCGCCAAAAATTTTGAAAAACTCAAACAACTTGTTTAAAACAGCAGTTTTAATGCATCTTTCTTAAGTTTTGCGTAAAATTAGCATAATGAAATATTCATATGAAAGTAATAATAGTATAATCTTATCATAGGCCTAATCAAGAGTAAATTATCTTAATTTATACGAAATTATGTGCAGTTATGAAGTCATAAAATTTAGAAAGATCAAACAACTTGTTTAAACAACAGTTTTTAAATCATCTTACTTATGTTTTGTGCAAAATTATGTGTAGTTCTGATGCAAAAAATATTGAAAATCTTAAACAACTTGTTTAAACAACAGTTTCTAATGCATCTTACTTATATTTTATGCATAATTAGCGTCATAGAATATTC
The DNA here is from genome assembly GCA_037127355.1 of Schoenoplectus tabernaemontani. Classification (NCBI taxonomy): domain Eukaryota; kingdom Viridiplantae; phylum Streptophyta; class Magnoliopsida; order Poales; family Cyperaceae; genus Schoenoplectus; species Schoenoplectus tabernaemontani. Next base: position 13,911,974 of record CM073740.1, read on the forward strand.
ATATCTAAGTTTTAATTGGACAATCATATAATAAGCATAATTATACGTAATTATGTTAATTTTTATGAAATTATATGTAGTTATGCAGCCAGAGATTTTCAAAAACTCAAACAATCATTTAAACAACTGTCTTTAATGCATCTTATTTATGTTTTGTGCAAATTTTGTGTCGTACAATGATCATATCGAAGTATCAATTGGATAATCTTCTAATAGGTATAATTAGAAGTAATTATATTAATTTGCGTGAAATTATGTGTACTTATGCGGCCATTTTTTTTGAAAAACACAAACAACTTGTTTAAACAACTATTCTTAATGCATACTACTTAAGTCTTGTTAAAATGTTAATATCGAAGTGTTAATTGGCTAATATTTTAATAGGCATAATTAGGAGTAATTATATTAATTTTTATGAAATTATATGTAGTTAAGAGGCCAAAAATGGTGAAAAACTAAACTTTTCTAAATAACAGATTCTAATGCATCTTACTTATGTTTTGAGGAAAAATAGTGCCCTAAAATATTCATTTTGAAGTTTTAATTGGACAATGTTATAATAGACATAATTAGGAGTAATGATATATATTTGCACCAAATTATGTGCAGTTATGCAGTCATAAATTTCGGAAAGATCAAATAACTTGTTTAAACAACAATGCATTTTTAACGCATCTTACTTATGTTTTGTGCGAAATTAGCATTATAGAATATTCATATCAAACTTTTAATTCAAAAATTTTATAATAAGCATATTTAGGAGTAATTATATTAATTTATAAGAAATTATATGTGGTTATGCGGCCAAATGTTTTTAAAAACTCAAATAACTGTTTAAAACATCAATTTTTAATGCATCTTTCTTATATTTTGTGCAAAATTAGTGTCATGGAATATTCATATCAAAGTTTTAATTAGAAGATCTTATAATAGGCCTTATCGGAGTAATTATATTAATTTATAATAAATTATGTGTAATTATGCGACTAAAATTTTTAAAAATCAAACAACTTGTTTAAACAACAGTTTTTAAAGCCTCTACTTATGTTTAGTGCGAAATTAGTATTGTAGAATGTTCATATGGAACTATTTAATTAGATAATTTTATAATAGCCATAATTAGGAGTGATTATATTAATTTTTACTAAATTATGTATATTTATCGTGCCAAAAATGTTGAAATACTCAAATAACTTTTATAAATAATTTGTTTTTAATACATCTTACTTATGTTTTGGGAGCAAATAGTGTCGTAGAATGTTCATATCAAGTTTAATTGAACAATATTATAATAGGCATAATTAGGAGTAATTATTTTAATTTATGAAATTATGTGTATTTATGGGGCCAAAATTTTTAAAAAGTCAAACAACTTGTTTAAACAACTCGTTTTTAATGCATCATACTTATGTCTTGTGCCAAATTAGCGTCATAGAATATTCATATCGATGTTTTAAATAGATAATCTCATAATAGGCATGGTTAGGAGTTATTATATTAATTTTCACGAAATTATACGTAGTTATGCGGCAAAAAATTTGAAAAACTCAATAAACTATTTTAAACTGTTGTTTTTAATGCATCTTACAAATGTTTTGTGCAAAATTAGTATCGTAGAATATTCATATCGAAGTATTAATTTGATAATCCTCTAATAGGCACAATTAGGAGTAATTATATTAATTTTTACGAAATTATATGTAGTTATGAGACAATAAATTTCGAAAATCTTAAACGACTTGTTTAAACAACATTTCAAATGTATCTTATTTATGTTTTATGAAAAATTACTGTTATAGGATATTCATATTGGAGAGTTAATTGGACGATCACATAATAGGAATAATTAGGAGTAATTATATTAATTTACGCGAAATTATGTGTAGTTATGCAACCAAATTTTTAAAAAACTCAAACAACATGTTTAAACATCTCGTTTTTAATGCATCTTACTTATTTTTTTATGCAAAATTCATGTCATAGAATGTACATATCGAAGTGTAAATTGGATAATCTTCCAATAGGCATAATTAGGAGTAACTATGCTATTTTTTTATGAAATTATGTGTCGTTATGAGGCAATGAATGTTAAAAATCTTAAACAACTTGTTTAAACTGTAATTTTTAATGTATTTTACGTATGTCTTATGAAAAATTAGTGTCCTATGATATTCATATCAAAGTGTTAATTTGACAATCTTATAATAGACATAGTTAGAAGTAATTATATTAATTCGCTCGAAATTATGTCTAGTTTTGATACAAAAAATGTTGAAAATCTGAAATAACTTGTTTAAACAACAGTTTCTACTGCATCTTACTTATATTCTGTGCATAATTAGCATCATAAAATATTCATATCAAAGTGTTAATCGGATAATCTTCTAATAGACATAATTAGGAGTAATTATATTAATTTTCACGAAATTATGTGTCGTTATGAGGCAATGAATGTTAAAAATCTTAAACAACTTGTTTAAACAGCAGTTTCTAATATATCTTACTTATGTTTTATGAAAAAAAATAGTGTCGTAGGATATTCATATCGAAGTGTTAATTAGACAATCTTATAATAGGCATAATTAGGAGTAATTATATTAATTTGCATGAAATTATGTGTACTTATGCGGCCATTTTTTTGAAAAACACAAACAACTTGTTTAAACAGCCGTTCTTAATGCATCCTACTTATGTCTTGTGAAAATTTAGTGTCGTAGAATGTTCATATCAATGTGTTAATTGGCTAATATTTTAATAGGCATAATTAGGAGTAATTATATTAATTTTTAGGGAATTATATGTAGTTATGGGGCCAAAAATGATAAAAAACTAAACTTTTCTAAATAGCAGTTCCTAATGCATCATACTTATATTTTGAGGAAAAATTAGTGCCCTAAAAAATTCATTTTGAAGTTTTAATTGGGCAATTTTATAGGCATAATTAGGAGTAATTGTATTAATTTACACAAAATTATATGTAGTTATGCGGCCAAAAATTTTGAAAAACTCAAATAACTTTTTTAAACAACAGTTTTTAATGCATCTTACTTAAGTTTTGAGCAAAATTAGCGTCATGGAATATTCATATCGAAGTTTTAATAGGACAATCTTATAATAGGGGTAATAAGGAATAGTTATCTTAATTTATACGAAATTATATGTAGTTATGCGGTAAAAAAAATTTGGAAAGATCAACAACCTGTTTAAACAGCAGTTTTTAATGCATCTTACTTATGTTTTGTGTAAAATTAGTGTTGTAGAATATTCATATCGAAGTATTAATTCAAAAATCTTACAATAAGTATATTTAGGAGTAATTATATTAATTTATAAGAAATTATGTGTAGTTATGCAGCCAAAATAAAAAAAACACAAATAACTTATATAAACAGCTGTTTTTAATGCATCTTTTTTATGTTTGGCGCAAAATTAGTGTCGTAGAATATTTTCATATCAAAGTGTTAATTATAAGATATTATAATAAGCATGCTTAGGAGTAATTATATTAATTTATAAGAAATTATGTGTAGTTATGCAGCCAAAAAATTTGAAAAACTCAAATAACTTGTTTAAACAAATTTTTTAATGCATCTTTCTTTTGTTTTGTTCAAAATTAGCGTCGTAGAATATTCATATCAAAGTTTTAATTTGAAGATGTTATAATAGGCATGCTTAGGAGTAATTATATTAATTTATAATAAATTATGTATAATTATGCGGCCAAAAATTATAAAAAACTAAAACAACTTGTTTAAACAGCCGTTCTTAATGCATACTACTTATGTCTTGTTCAAATTTAGTGTCGTAGAATGTTAATATTGAAGTGTTAATTGGTAATATTTCAATAGGCATAATTAGGAGTAATTATATTAATTTTTATGAAATTATATGTAGTTAAGAGGCCAAAAATGGTGAAAAACTAAACTTTTCAAAATAACAGATTCTAATGCATCTTACTTATGTTTTCAGGAAAAATAGTGCCCTAAAATATTCATTTTGAAGTTTTAATTGGACAATGTTATAATAGGCAAAATTAGGAGTAATTATATATATTTGCACCAAATTATGTGTAGTTATGCAGCCAAAAAATTTCATAAAGCCATGCAACTTGTTTAAACAGCAGTTTTTAACCTATCTTACTTATGTTTTGTACAATATTAGCATTATAGAATACTCATATCGGAGTTTTAATTGGGAAATTTTATAATAGACATAATTAGGAGTTATTGTATTAATTTGTACGAAATTATAGGTGGTTATGCGGCCATATATTTTTAAAAACACAAACAACTTGTTTAAAACAGCAATTTTTAATGCATCTTTCTTAAGTTTTGCGCAAAATTAGCATCATGGAATATTCATATGGCAGTTTAATAGGATAATCATATAATAGACCTAATCGGAGTAATTATCTTAATTTATACGAAATTATGTGCGGTTATGCGAAATCGTAAATTTCGGAAAGATCAAACAACTTGTTTAAACAACGAGTTTTGAAGCATCTTACTTATGTTTTGTGCGAAATTAGTATTGTAGAATATTCATACCGAACTTTTAATTCAAAAATATTACAATAGGCATATTTAGGAGTAATTATATTAATTTATAAGAAATTATGTGCACCAAAACTTTTGAAAACTCAAATAACATGTTTAAACAAATGTTTTTAATGCATCTTTCTTATATTTTGTGCAAAATTAGTGTCGTAGAGTATTTATATCAAAGTTTTAATTAGAAGATCTTATAATAGGCATGCTTAGGAGTAATTATATTAATTTATAAGAAATTATGTGTAATTATGCGGCTAAAATTTTTAAAAACTCAAACAACTTGTTTAAACAACCGTGTTTTAAAAGCCTCCTACTTATGTTTTGTCTCGCACAAATTAGTGTTGTAGAATGTTCATATGGAACTATGAACTAGATAATTTTATAATAGCCATAATTAGGAGCGGTTATATTAATTTTCACTAAATTATGTGTATTTATCGGGCCAAAAATGTTGAAATACTCAAATAACTTTTATAAATAGTCGTTTCTAATACATCTTACTTATGTTTTGGGAGAAAATAGTGTCGTAGAATGTTCGTATCGAAGTGTTAATTGAACAATATTATAATAGGCATAATTAGGAGTAATTATTTTAATTTGCATGAAATTATGTGTATTTATGGGGCCAAAATTTTTAAAAAGTCAAACAACTTGTTTAAACAAATAGCTTTTAATGCATCATACTTATGTCTTGTGCCAAATTAGCGTCATAGAATATTCATATCGATGTTTTAAATAGATAATCTCATAATAGGCATGGTTAGGAGTTATTATATTAATTTTCACGAAATTATACGTAGTTATGCGGCAAAAAATTTGAAAAACTCAATAAACTATTTTAAACTCGTTGTTTTTAATGCATCTTACAAATGTTTTGTGCAAAATTAGTATCGTAGAATATTCATATCGAAGTATTAATTTGATAATCCTCTAATAGGCACAATTAGGAGTAATTATATTAATTTTTACGAAATTATATGTAGTTATGAGACAATAAATTTCGAAAATCTTAAACGACTTGTTTAAACAACAGTTTCAAATGTATCTTATTTATGTTTTATGAAAAATTACTGTTATAGGATATTCATATTGGAGAGTTAATTGGACGATCACATAATAGGAATAATTAGGAGTAATTATATTAATTTACGCGAAATTATGTGTAGTTATGCAGCCAAAATTTTTAAAAAACTCAAACAACATGTTTAAACATCTGTTTTTAATGCATCTTACTTATTTTTTTTATGCAAAATTCATGTCATACAATGTACATATCGAAGTGTAAATTGGATAATCTTCCAATAGGCATAATTAGGAGTAATTATGCTATTTTTTTATGAAATTATGTGTCGTTATGAGGCAATGAATGTTAAAAATCATAAACAACTTGTTTAAACTGTAATTTTTAATGTATTTTACGTATGTGTGCGACCCTTTTTCGCGCCTCTCACCGCCCTAAAAAAAGAAATTGGACGATGAATTGCGGAAGAAGGACACGGAGATCCCTCTAAGTGTGCATTGGGGTATATTTATATGAATTTGGAATGCACATTTAAAGGTTTTAGAGATTGTGGGGTCTTTAAGATTCCAATGGGCGCAAACCCCCATTGTTAATTACCCTGGGCTTTGAACCCGAGGAACCTCTGATTAAGAAAGGAAAAATAAACAGAATAGTTAAGCAATTTTAAGTGATCGCTGTGAGAGAGGGCGGAGAAGATATGAACTTTTTAAGGTAGTCTACACATTGTGAACCTCAATTAATGGCAGTTCAGACCATGAGTCTCGATTAATGGCAACTCAGACCATGAGCCTCGATTAATGGCAGCTCAGACCACGTGAGTATCAGTACGCAAGATGTGAAGCTTGAAGCGCTATGCCAACTCAGCATCAAGGACTGGTTATCAGAAAGACGAAGAAGATTTTGATCGTTTTTAACTGATCTTCTAGATCATGAACATGAAGCTCTATGCCAGCTCATGGACCTAGGCATTCAGATATCTCGATGATCCATATAGAGATACTGAATGGTTCCCGAGATACGAGATATTGAGTTAAGGCTCCTTACCAACTCAAATATCAAGATCAAGGTGGACCTTCTGAGATACAAGATGTGAACGCGAGCGCTCTGCCCGCTCAACATCAAGATTCGATGAATCAGAAAGACAGAATTTGACCCCTTTCTTGGTCTTTACTGATCTTCTAGACTATGAATCTGCAGCGTTGTGCCAATTCATAAATCTAGGAATTCAAAGTCTCGATGATCTATATAGAGACTTGAATAATTTTTAAGATACGAGATATTGAGTTAAGGCTCCTTACCAACTCAAATATCAAGATCAAGAATTGATTTTTTTTTGTTTTAGATTGAGTTTGATTTATTTTTGAGATTGAATTTTAATTTTATTTTATTTCATGAGAATGATGATGTCCTTATTATTATTTTTATTTTTATTTGGGTTTGTTCATTTTATTTGCTTATTTTATTTTTAATTTTGTGGTTTGGAAGTTTATTTAATTTTGGTGAAAGGAGATAATATTTTATTTATTTTAATTATTTTTTTTTTGTATTTTTAATTTGATTTATATTTATCTTATTATTATCTTATTTTTTTTATTTAATTTAAAAAGTTGAAAGAGTTGCATTTTTATTTTATTTTTCATTAATTTTCTTTTATTTACATATTTATCTTTATCTTTTAATTTATATCTATTCAAAACTTATTTAATTTTGATTTAATGATAGGAATTTATATTTCTTATTTAATTATTTTATTTATTTTTATTTATATATTCAGTTTTACTTATATTTATTTTATAAAATTTAATTCAATGAATAAGAATTGTATTTCGTTTTAATTTATTTCACTTGTCTTTTCATATGTTTAAGAAAACATGCGATTTATTTTAACTAAAAAGGATGCATATTATTATATATGTTTATCATTTTTATATATTATTTTTTGTTTATCATTATCATTATTTCCTTCAAAAAGAAGTATTTTTATTTATTTTAGTTTACTTTATTTAAGTATTTTATTTATTTTTAGTTTAACTTATTTAATGGACGAAAAGGGTGCATACATTATTATATATTTTTGTTATTATCTTTTTATTAGGGAAACGCCCCCACTTGTTTATTTTATTTTAATAAAGTGTTTTGATTTTATGAGAAGTTTATAAAATTTAGGAGGCAAAGCCGAGTTTGGGATCAGCAGGATTATGAGCAATTTTTTTTATTTTATTTTTTTTACGGGATTTTTTTTTACTTTATTTGGGTCGATTCTTGAAGCAATAGGTTGGACTTCAATTTAATTTCAAGCATATGCTCTAGGCTGAGATTGAATTTTATTTCAAGATTGGGGCTAAGTCATTTTGTCTTATTCATCGATACTAAATTTCTTTCCTTTATTCTTCACTCATTTTGTCTTATTCATCGATACTAAATTTCTTATTATTTTGTCGTCAGAGATATATTTTATTTGTGGTTCCATTAATTATACGTTTGTGTAGGGACAATTCTATTTTTGATGGGTTAAGCTTATAGATATAGTACCAATCGGTATGACCTTAGTATACTATCTGGTTTGAATCACAATTATATTTACATAAAATTGCAAGTTATTACAGGAACATAATCAGTTAAAAACCAAATTTCAATGTTCAGTATCAATCTGGTGCAAGTATATTCATGCGTTCTCAATTAGATCTTATATAATACATCCAATTTTCAAAAGTCATGTTATAATTTTACATGGACATCCATATGATAGTTTTGTCATTAAACAAAATAACAAAGTTTTTGACCTAAGTTGAGACAATCTTCAACAAGGTATTTTAATGACGTAATGAAATCATCCCCTTCAGTTCAGTTACTCAGGGGAAAATAAGACTTATTCAAGTTTACAGTAACATATACATGACGAAGGTACCAACTGGTACACACTATTTTTGTTAAGAAATCATATCCAGAGCATAGTTATGTAGGGTACTCATTGGTATCAAATTCATACCATGCCATGATACAAAAATGGTTATTTTACAGGAATCATCACAGTGAATTATGAAGCGGATGATTATACAGTTCATGACAAATAGACGTAAGATTTAAACAATTGCATATGTACAAGGTTCAAAGAAATGAAATGATGATCATTGACCAACTTCTCCTTACCAGCGAAGCGAGCCTTTAAAAAGGATCTGTAACACTATAAAAATAGAAAATAATAGTAAATAACAAGAAAATATACTCATATATTGTGTTAGCATATCATATGCAGGTTTAGAAAATTTATCCAAAGGAAATCATAAGCTTTTATTTAAAATTCAAAGTATAATTTTGCATAAAGGTCCAAAGTTTTTAGTAATATATGAAAGTATGGGGATCTATTACCAGTTTTTTTTATAGAAGATTTTGTAGTTATTTTTATTGAGAGCAAGGGCTCACGACTGAATTCAGCCGGCACAAGCTCTCTAGTTCTTCGAAATCAAGGGCTCACGACCATATCAGCCGGCACAAGATTAAGGAGAACTTTATTTTTTCAGAAACTGATTCAAGTTGTATATTAGCCAATTTTATATATTTTAAAAAGTAAGTTTTTCATAACACATAATATAAACATTAAAGACAGAGTGATAATCAGAAAATAAGATAAAATATGACAGGGACTATAAACAAAACAGATCTCTTTGTTAATATTATTATTATTATTATTATTATTATTATTATTATTATTATTATTATTATTATTTATACATATATTTTTAAGGCAGTAAGTATTTATGCTTTTATTTAAAACACCACTTGAAGTTTGAGAGCCTCACCCTTTACATTTGGTCTTAACAGATTCTAAAATCTGATTACTATATAAATAGGGTTTCATTAGCTCATACATTCATATATGCAACTAGTGTCATATTGCTAATGCAAATACTTAAAAAAATATTGGAAAATAAAATTTAGATGAAACTTCATCTCAAATCAGATTTAAATTGATCAAGATGAAACCTGATGCAAATATAGATGCAAATACTAAAAAAAATGCAAAGAACAAGTATATGCAGCTTCATCCCCTTTTCATTTAAATTATAAGTCTGTTTCAGACCTATTCTATATTAGTATAGGGATTCTTTAGCATTTATTTTGAATAATCGATACTCACAGACAATGAGAGATGCTCTGCAAGTTTAAAGAGAAACCACAAGAAGAGATCAAAGGAACAAGACACAAGAAAAAGAAAACAAATGTTACTACTTTTTAATAAAACAGTGAATAGCATAAAGAAGAGCAACAAAGGATGATTTGATTAAACATCAACTTTATTGATTAAAACTATATTTACAAGCATAGATGCTAAAACACTAAAGATTACATTGCAGGAGATATACCTATTCTAATTTGTGATTGGTGTGGGTTGGGTTCTAGTATAGGTTTTCTCTGTTTCTTCTTAGATCTGAGAAGGAGGCTTAGGGTTTTACTATGTATTGGCTACTGAGGGAATTGTTGTTTAGGGTTTAGATATGTAGTCTTTTGGGGGCTGGTCTTTTATGATAATTGCTGGGGTTATGGCTTGTATCTGGGGGAAGAGGGGGGTTTGCAATTGAGGAAGTGAAGGTCCTTTTATAGCCAGAGATTAGGTTTAGGGTTTGGATTTTCGAATTAGGGTTTAGGGGGTTTAATTTTACTGTTTTATCCCTTGAATTAGGATTCCCTCTGGTGCTCTTGGCTGAGGTGGTAGCAAGCACCCAATTAAAGCCATCCCCATATCATCCTAACCAATTAGAGGCAGCCAACATGGCTTGCCAGCACATAGATACAACTACCCCAAATAAAACAAAAATCTAATGTGAGGTGCTTACTGGTGCATGTTTACCACAGGGGGTGTCATCGGTGTGAGTTGTCAACGGGTGAAGCATGAGGTCGGGCCTTGGGAATTGGGCCTTGACACCAGGCTGCTCGGATTTCAACCTCTGGGCCGCTGTAAGCCTGATCGTGGAGATTTGTTGGTCGGTCCGGAGGTTGGGTCAACTTCGACTCAGCTCAGGTTGGTTTAGACGCTATTGCCACCACACATTCTTCTTATCCGGCCTCCTAGCTCGGTTCCTTTGAGCTTTATCTCTAATCTAGGGTTTCAAAATTCCTCTCAGTACCCTCACTTTTGTTGAAATTAGTTGCGGATTAGTACTGGTCTAGGCTTGGGGCAGCATAATCTCTAACGAATTTGAGTTTTCATCGATCAATTCAATCAATCGGGCTTTCCCTTGTTGTTGTCGTCGAAGAAAAAAAGGAGAAGGTGAACTCATTTTTTTTTGTCGGAATCCAAGAGAGAGTCGAGAGACTTCATCCCCTTTTAATTTTCTTATGCAGCCTCATGTACGGTGAGAGAGTTCTATTATCTTGGATATGCTTAGTATTCAAACACCTTGTAGCCAACAAAAGTTTGGCTCACAAACACTTGGTCCATCTTCCATGTTCTTTGTTTTTTTATTGACTATTTCTCTGAACAGAACTGGAGCATGCAATTTCACCGTGAGCCAATAGAGAAAATCAATGTGGGCCCAAGCTAATAACGCCATTCCTTTGATTAAATTCGAATTTTGATTGAAATTTTAAGTTTCGAATTTAGTTTGAAAGATTCATTTGCCCAAAATTCACCAAAATTTGTATAAAAATCTTATAAATCGTCCTCTATTTTATGATAATTTTTATTTATCATTTTACCCCCTGATTAAGCACCAATTAATTTTTAAACTCGATTAATGTAATTAATCGTGCTAATTGATGATTTCATATTTCCTTGGCTCTTGCAACTCCAAAAATATCGAATGATATATGAGAATTCTCATAATTTCATGGGGGACCCAATTCTCTCATAAAATTTGAGTTTTGAAATTTTTTACTTTGACGAGGTTTTCGATTTGAATCTCCCGAGTTTTGTCAATTAATACTTTTTTTGAGAATTTCTAATTTCTTTCAATTTTATCTCCAATTCTTGGGTCTTCGGGTTTGATCTGGGCTTTTGGATCTTTGTCGGGTTTAATGGGTCTTCTTGGGCTTTTCGGGAATACTGGGCCTCTCAGGCCTGACCCGATTCTTCAGATTTTCTTTGCACACTATTCCTCAACTTTTTAAGGCATCTTATTTATTTTCTGTGCAAAATTTGTGCCGTACAATTTTCATATCGGAGTGTTAATCGGATAATCTTCTAATAGACATAATTAGGAGTAATTATATTAATTTTCACGAAATTATGTGTCGTTATGAGGCAATGAATGTTAAAAATCTTAAACAACTTGTTTTAACAAAGTTTCTAATATATCTTACTTATGTTTTATGAAAAAATAGTGTCGTAGGATATTCATATCGAAGTGTTAATTAGACAATCTTATAATAGGCATAATTAGGAGTAATTATATTAATTTGCATGAAATTATGTGTACTTATGCGGCCATTTTTTTTGAAAAACACAAACAACTTGTTTAAACAGCCGTTCTTAATGCATCCTACTTATGTCTTGTGCAAATTTAGTGTCGTAGAATGTTCATATCAATGTGTTAATTGGCTAATATTTTAATAGGCATAATTAGTAGTAATTATATTAATTTTTATAGAATTATATGTAGTTATGGGGCCAAAAATGGTGAAAAACTAAACTTTTCTAAATAGCAGTTCCTAATGCATCATACTTATATTTTGAGGAAAAATTAGTGCCCTAAAAAATTCATTTTGAAGTTTTAATTGGGCAATTTTATAATAGGCATAATTAGGAGTAATTGTATTAATTTACACGAAATTATATGTAGTTATGCGGCCAAAAATTTTGAAAAACTCAAATAACTTTTTTAAACAACAGTTTTTAATGCATCTTACTTAAGTTTTGAGCAAAATTAGCGTCATGGAATATTCATATCGAAGTTTTAATAGGACAATCTTATAATAGGGGTAATAAGGAGTAGATATCTTAATTTATACGAAATTATATGTAGTTATGCGGTCAAAAAAATTGGAAAGATCAACAACCCGTTTAAACAATGAGTTTTTAATGCATCTTACTTATGTTTTGTGTAAAATTAGTGTTGTAGAATATTCATATCGAAGTATTAATTCAAAAATCTTACAATAGGTATATTTAGGAGTAATTATATTAATTTATAAGAAATTATGTGTAGTTATGCGGCAAAAATTAAAAAAAACACAAATAACTTATTTAAACAAATGTTTTTAATGCATCTTTCTTATGTTTTGCGCAAAATTAGTTTCGTAGAATATTCATATCAAAGTTTTAATTATAAGATATTATAATAAGCATGCCTAGGAGTAATTATATTAATTTATAAGAAATTATGTGTAGTTATGCGCCAAAAAATTTGAAAAACTCGAATAACTTGTTTAAACAAATTTTTTTTAATGCATCTTTCTTTTGTTTTGTTCAAAATTAGCGTCGTAGAATATTCATATCAAAGTTTTAATTTGAAGATGTTATAATAGGCATGCTTAGGAGTAATTATATTAATTTATAAGAAATTATGTATAATTATGCGGCCAAGAATTATAAAAAACTAAAACAACTTGTTTAAACAGTAGTTCTTAATGCATACTACCATATCTTGTTCAAATTTAGTGTCGTAGAATGTTAATATCGAAGTGTTAATTGGCTAATATTTCAATAGGCATAATTAGGAGTAATTATATTAATTTTTATGAAATTATATGTAGTTAAGAGGCCAAAAATGGTGAAAAACTAAACTTTTCTAAATAACAGATTCTAATGCATCTTACTTATGTTTTGAGGAAAAATAGTGCCCTAAAATATTCATTTTGAAGTTTTAATTGGACAATGTTATAATAGGCATAATTAGGAGTAATTATATATATTTTCACCAAATTATGTGTAGTTATGCAGCCAAAAAAATTCATAAAGCCATGCAACTTGTTTAAACAAATGAGTTTTTAACGCATCTTACTTATGTTTTGTGCAATATTAGCATTATAGAATACTCATATCGGAGTTTTAATTGGAAAATTTTATAATAGGCGTAATTAGGAGTTATTGTATTAATTTGTACGAAATTTTATGTGGTTATGCGGCCAAATGTTTTTAAAAACACAAACAACTTGTTTAAAACAGCAATTTTTAATGCATCTTTCTTAAGTTTTGCGCAAAATTAGCATCATGGAATATTCATATGGCAGTTTTAATAGGATAATCATATAATAGACCTAATAAGGAGTAATTATCTTAATTTATACGAAATTATGTGCAGTTATGCAATCATAAATTTCGGAAAGATCAAACAACTTGTTTAAACAACAGCTTTTTGAAGCATCTTACTTATGTTTTGTGCGAAATTAGTATTGTAGAATATTCATACCGAACTTTTAATTCAAAAATATTACAATAGGCATATTTAGGAGTAATTATATTAATTTATAAGAAATTATGTGCAGCCAAAACTTTTGAAAACTCAAATAACATGTTTAAACAAATTGCTTTTTTAATGCATCTTTCTTATATTTTGTGCAAAATTAGTGTCGTAGAGTATTCATATCAAAGTTTTAATTAGAAGATCTTATAATAGGCATGCTTAGGAGTAATTATATTAATTTATAAGAATTTATGTGTAATTATGCGGCTAAAATTTTTAAAAAACTCAAACAACTTGTTTAAACAACTCGTGTTTTAAAAGCCTCCTACTTATGTTTTGTCTCGCACAAATTAGTGTTGTAGAATGTTCATATGGAACTATGAACTAGATAATTTTATAATAGCCATAATTAGGAGCGGTTATATTAATTTTCACTAAATTATGTGTATTTATCGGGCCAAAAATGTTGAAATACTCAAATAACTTTTATAAATAAATGTTTCTAATACATCTTACTTATGTTTTGGGAGAAAATAGTGTCGTAGAATGTTCGTATCGAAGTGTTAATTGAACAATATTATAATAGGCATAATTAGGAGTAATTATTTTAATTTGCATGAAATTATGTGTATTTATGGGGCCAAAAATTTTTAAAAAGTCAAACAACTTGTTTAAACAATGCAGTTTTTAATGCATCATACTTATGTCTTGTGCCAAATTAGCGTCATAGAATATTCATATCGATGTTTTAAATAGATAATCTCATAATAGGCATGGTTAGGAGTTATTATATTAATTTTCACGAAATTATACGTAGTTATGCGGCAAAAAATTTGAAAAACTCAATAAACTATTTTAAACTCATTGTTTTTAATGCATCTTACAAATGTTTTGTGCAAAATTAGTATCGTAGAATATTCATATCGAAGTATTAATTTGATAATCCTCTAATAGGCACAATTAGGAGTAATTATATTAATTTTTACGAAATTATATGTAGTTATGAGACAATAAATTTCGAAAATCTTAAACGACTTGTTTAAACAACAGTTTCAAATGTATCTTATTTATGTTTTATGAAAAATTACTGTTATAGGATATTCATATTGGAGAGTTAATTGGACGATCACATAATAGGAATAATTAGGAGTAATTATATTAATTTACGCGAAATTATGTGTAGTTATGCAGCCAAAATTTTTAAAAAACTCAAACAACATGTTTAAACATCTGTTTTTAATGCATCTTACTTATTTTTTTTATGCAAAATTCATGTCATAGAATGTACATATCGAAGTGTAAATTGGATAATCTTCCAATAGGCATAATTAGGAGTAATTATGCTATTTTTTTTATGAAATTATGTGTCGTTATGAGGCAATGAATGTTAAAAATCATAAACAACTTGTTTAAACTGTAATTTTTAATGTATTTTACGTATGTCTTATGAAAAATTAGTGTCCTATGATATTCATATCAAAGTGTTAATTTGACAATCTTATAATAGACATAGTTAGGAGTAATTATATTAATTCGCTCGAAATTATGTCTAGTTTTGATACAAAAAATGTTGAAAATCTGAAATAACTTGTTTAAACAACAGTTTCTACGGCATCTTACTTATATTCTGTGCATAATTAGCATCATAGAATATTCATATCTAAGTTTTAATTGGACAATCATGTAATAGACATAACTAGGAGTAATTATATTAATTTTCATGAAATTATATGTAGTTATGCGGCCAAAGAATTTTCAAAAATTCGACAACTTGTTTAAATAACTGTTTTTAAGGCATCTTATTTATTTTCTCGTGCAAAATTTGTGCCGTACAATTTTCATATCGAAGTGTTAATCGGATAATCTTCTAATAGACATAATTAGGAGTAATTATATTAATTTTCACGAAATTATGTGTCGTTATGAGGCAATGAATGTTAAAAATCTTAAACAACTTGTTTAAACAAAGCAGCTTCTAATATATCTTACTTATGTTTTATGAAAAAATAGTGTTGTAGGATATTCATATCGAAGTGTTAATTAGACAATCTTATAATAGGCATAATTAGGAGTAATTATATTAATTTGCATGAAATTATGTGTACTTATGCGGCCATTTTTTTTGAAAAACACAAACAACTTGTTTAAATAGCCGTTCTTAATGCATCCTACTTATGTCTTGTGCAAATTTAGTGTCGTAGAATGTTCACATCAATGTGTTAATTGGCTAATATTTTAATAGGCATAATTAGGAGTAATTATATTAATTTTTATAGAATTGTATGTAGTTATGGGGCCAAAAATGGTGAAAAACTAAACTTTTCTAAATAGCAGTTCCTAATGCATCATACTTATATTTTGAGGAAAAATTAGTGCCCTAAAAAATTCATTTTGAAGTTTTAATTGGGCAATTTTATAATAGGCATAATTAGGAGTAATTGTATTAATTTACACGATATTATATGTAGTTATGCGGCCAAAAATTTTGAAAAACTCAAATAACTTTTTTAAACAACAGCTTTTTAATGCATCTTACTTAAGTTTTGAGCAAAATTAGCGTCATGGAATATTCATATCGAAGTTTTAATAGGACAATCTTATAATAGGGGTAATAAGGAGTAGATATCTTAATTTATACGAAATTATATGTAGTTATGCGGTCAAAAAAATTGGAAAGATCAACAACCTGTTTAAACAAAGCAGCTTTTAATGCATCTTACTTATGTTTTGTGTAAAATTAGTGTTGTAGAATATTCATATCGAAGTATTAATTCAAAAATCTTACAATAGGTATATTTAGGAGTAATTATATTAATTTATAAGAAATTATGTGTAGTTATGCGGCAAAAATTAAAAAAAAAACACAAATAACTTATTTAAACAAATTGTTTTTAATGCATCTTTCTTATGTTTTGCGCAAAATTAGTTTCGTAGAATATTCATATCAAAGTTTTAATTATAAGATATTATAATAAGCATGCCTAGGAGTAATTATATTAATTTATAAGAAATTATGTGTAGTTATGCAGCCAAAAAATTTGAAAAACTCGAATAACTTGTTTAAACAAATTGTTTTTAATGCATCTTTCTTTTGTTTTGTTCAAAATTAGCGTCGTAGAATATTCATATCAAAGTTTTAATTTGAAGATGTTATAATAGGCATGCTTAGGAGTAATTATATTAATTTATAAGAAATTATGTATAATTATGCGGCCAAGAATTATAAAAAACTAAAACAACTTGTTTAAACAGTAGTTCTTAATGCATACTACCATATCTTGTTCAAATTTAGTGTCGTAGAATGTTAATATCGAAGTGTTAATTGGCTAATATTTCAATAGGCATAATTAGGAGTAATTATATTAATTTTTATGAAATTATATGTAGTTAAGAGGCCAAAAATGGTGAAAAACTAAACTTTTCTAAATAACAGATTCTAATGCATCTTACTTATGTTTTGAGGAAAAATAGTGCCCTAAAATATTCATTTTGAAGTTTTAATTGGACAATGTTATAATAGGCATAATTAGGAGTAATTATATATATTTTCACCAAATTATGTGTAGTTATGCAGCCAAAAAAATTCATAAAGCCATGCAACTTGTTTAAACAATGAGTTTTTAACGCATCTTACTTATGTTTTGTGCAATATTAGCATTATAGAATACTCATATCGGAGTTTTAATTGGAAAATTTTATAATAGGCGTAATTAGGAGTTATTGTATTAATTTGTACGAAATTTTATGTGGTTATGCGGCCAAATGTTTTTAAAAACACAAACAACTTGTTTAAAACAGCAATTTTTAATGCATCTTTCTTAAGTTTTGCGCAAAATTAGCATCATGGAATATTCATATGGCAGTTTTAATAGGATAATCATATAATAGACCTAATAAGGAGTAATTATCTTAATTTATACGAAATTATGTGCAGTTATGCAGTCATAAATTTCGGAAAGATCAAACAACTTGTTTAAACAACAGCTTTTTGAAGCATCTTACTTATGTTTTGTGCGAAATTAGTATTGTAGAATATTCATACCGAACTTTTAATTCAAAAATATTACAATAGGCATATTTAGGAGTAATTATATTAATTTATAAGAAATTATGTGCAGCCAAAACTTTTGAAAACTCAAATAACATGTTTAAACAAATGTTTTTAATGCATCTTTCTTATATTTTGTGCAAAATTAGTGTCGTAGAGTATTCATATCAAAGTTTTAATTAGAAGATCTTATAATAGGCATGCTTAGGAGTAATTATATTAATTTATAAGAATTTATGTGTAATTATGCGGCTAAAATTTTTAAAAAACTCAAACAACTTGTTTAAACAACTGTGTTTTAAAAGCCTCCTACTTATGTTTTGTCTGCACAAATTAGTGTTGTAGAATGTTCATATGGAACTATGAACTAGATAATTTTATAATAGCCATAATTAGGAGCGGTTATATTAATTTTCACTAAATTATGTGTATTTATCGGGCCAAAAATGTTGAAATACTCAAATAACTTTTATAAATAGCTGTTTCTAATACATCTTACTTATGTTTTGGGAGAAAATAGTGTCGTAGAATGTTCGTATCGAAGTGTTAATTGAACAATATTATAATAGGCATAATTAGGAGTAATTATTTTAATTTGCATGAAATTATGTGTATTTATGGGGCCAAAAATTTTTAAAAAGTCAAACAACTTGTTTAAACAATGAGTTTTTAATGCATCATACTTATGTCTTGTGCCAAATTAGCGTCATAGAATATTCATATCGATGTTTTAAATAGATAATCTCATAATAGGCATGGTTAGGAGTTATTATATTAATTTTCACGAAATTATACGTAGTTATGCGGCAAAAAATTTGAAAAACTCAATAAACTATTTTAAACTGCTTGTTTTTAATGCATCTTACAAATGTTTTGTGCAAAATTAGTATCGTAGAATATTCATATCGAAGTATTAATTTGATAATCCTCTAATAGGCACAATTAGGAGTAATTATATTAATTTTTACGAAATTATATGTAGTTATGAGACAATAAATTTCGAAAATCTTAAACGACTTGTTTAAACAACAGTTTCAAATGTATCTTATTTATGTTTTATGAAAAATTACTGTTATAGGATATTCATATTGGAGAGTTAATTGGACGATCACATAATAGGAATAATTAGGAGTAATTATATTAATTTACGCGAAATTATGTGTAGTTATGCAGCCAAAATTTTTAAAAAACTCAAACAACATGTTTAAACATCTGTTTTTAATGCATCTTACTTATTTTTTTATGCAAAATTCATGTCATAGAATGTACATATCGAAGTGTAAATTGGATAATCTTCCAATAGGCATAATTAGGAGTAATTATGCTATTTTTTATGAAATTATGTGTCGTTATGAGGCAATGAATGTTAAAAATCATAAACAACTTGTTTAAACTGTAATTTTTAATGTATTTTACGTATGTCTTATGAAAAATTAGTGTCCTATGATATTCATATCAAAGTGTTAATTTGACAATCTTATAATAGACATAGTTAGGAGTAATTATATTAATTCGCTCGAAATTATGTCTAGTTTTGATACAAAAAATGTTGAAAATCTGAAATAACTTGTTTAAACAACAGTTTCTACGGCATCTTACTTATATTCTGTGCATAATTAGCATCATAGAATATTCATATCTAAGTTTTAATTGGACAATCATGTAATAGACATAACTAGGAGTAATTATATTAATTTTCATGAAATTATATGTAGTTATGCGGCCAGCAATTTTCAAAAATTCGACAACTTGTTTAAATAACTGTTTTTAAGGCATCTTATTTATTTTCTGTGCAAAATTTGTGCCGTACAATTTTCATATCGAAGTGTTAATCGGATAATCTTCTAATAGACATAATTAGGAGTAATTATATTAATTTTCACGAAATTATGTGTCGTTATGAGGCAATGAATGTTAAAAATCTTAAACAACTTGTTTAAACAATGCAGTTTCTAATATATCTTACTTATGTTTTATGAAAAAATAGTGTTGTAGGATATTCATATCGAAGTGTTAATTAGACAATCTTATAATAGGCATAATTAGGAGTAATTATATTAATTTGCATGAAATTATGTGTACTTATGCGGCCATTTTTTTTGAAAAACACAAACAACTTGTTTAAATAGCCGTTCTTAATGCATCCTACTTATGTCTTGTGCAAATTTAGTGTCGTAGAATGTTCACATCAATGTGTTAATTGGCTAATATTTTAATAGGCATAATTAGGAGTAATTATATTAATTTTTATAGAATTGTATGTAGTTATGGGGCCAAAAATGGTGAAAAACTAAACTTTTCTAAATAGCAGTTCCTAATGCATCATACTTATATTTTGAGGAAAAATTAGTGCCCTAAAAAATTCATTTTGAAGTTTTAATTGGGCAATTTTATAATAGGCATAATTAGGAGTAATTGTATTAATTTACACGAAATTATATGTAGTTATGCGGCCAAAAGTTTGAAAAACTCAAATAACTTTTTTAAACAACAGTTTTTAATGCATCTTACTTAAGTTTTGAGCAAAATTAGCGTCATGGTATATTCATATCGAAGTTTTAATAGGACAATCTTATAATAGGGGTAATAAGGAGTAGTTATCTTAATTTATTCGAAATTATATGTAGTTATGCGGTCAAAAAAATTGGAAAGATCAACAACCTGTTTAAACAATGCAGTTTTTAATGCATCTTACTTATGTTTTGTGTAAAATTAGTGTTGTAGAATATTCATATCGAAGTATTAATTCAAAAATCTTACAATAGGTATATTTAGGAGTAATTATATTAATTTATAAGAAATTATGTGTAGTTATGCGGCAAAAATTAAAAAAAAACACAAATAACTTATTTAAACAATGTTTTTAATGCATCTTTCTTATGTTTTGCGCAAAATTAGTTTCGTAGAATATTCATATCAAAGTTTTAATTATAAGATATTATAATAAGCATGCCTAGGAGTAATTATATTAATTTATAAGAAATTATGTGTAGTTATGCAGCCAAAAAATTTGAAAAACTCGAATAACTTGTTTAAACAAATTGTTTTTAATGCATCTTTCTTTTGTTTTGTTCAAAATTAGCGTCGTAGAATATTCATATCAAAGTTTTAATTTGAAGATGTTATAATAGGCATGCTTAGGAGTAATTATATTAATTTATAAGAAATTATGTATAATTATGCGGCCAAGAATTATAAAAAACTAAAACAACTTGTTTAAACAGTAGTTTCTTAATGCATACTACCATATCTTGTTCAAATTTAGTGTCGTAGAATGTTAATATCGAAGTGTTAATTGGCTAATATTTCAATAGGCATAATTAGGAGTAATTATATTAATTTTTATGAAATTATATGTAGTTAAGAGGCCAAAAATGGTGAAAAACTAAACTTTTCTAAATAACAGATTCTAATGCATCTTACTTATGTTTTGAGGAAAAATAGTGCCCTAAAATATTCATTTTGAAGTTTTAATTGGACAATGTTATAATAGGCATAATTAGGAGTAATTATATATATTTTCACCAAATTATGTGTAGTTATGCACCAAAAAATTCATAAAGCCATGCAACTTGTTTAAACAGCAGTTTTTAACGCATCTTACTTATGTTTTGTGCAATATTAGCATTATAGAATACTCATATCGGAGTTTTAATTGGAAAATTTTATAATAGGCGTAATTAGGAGTTATTGTATTAATTTGTACGAAATTTTATGTGGTTATGCGGCCAAATGTTTTTAAAAACACAAACAACTTGTTTAAAACAGCAATTTTTAATGCATCTTTCTTAAGTTTTGCGCAAAATTAGCATCATGGAATATTCATATGGCAGTTTTAATAGGATAATCATATAATAGACCTAATAAGGAGTAATTATCTTAATTTATACGAAATTATGTGCGTTATGCAGTCATAAATTTCGGAAAGATCAAACAACTTGTTTAAACAACAGTTTTTGAAGCATCTTACTTATGTTTTGTGCGAAATTAGTATTGTAGAATATTCATACCGAACTTTTAATTCAAAAATATTACAATAGGCATATTTAGGAGTAATTATATTAATTTATAAGAAATTATGTGCAGCCAAAACTTTTGAAAACTCAAATAACATGTTTAAACAAATGTTTTTAATGCATCTTTCTTATATTTTGTGCAAAATTAGTGTCGTAGAGTATTCATATCAAAGTTTTAATTAGAAGATCTTATAATAGGCATGCTTAGGAGTAATTATATTAATTTATAAGAATTTATGTGTAATTATGCGGCTAAAATTTTTAAAAAACTCAAACAACTTGTTTAAACAACTGTGTTTTAAAAGCCTCCTACTTATGTTTTGTCTGCACAAATTAGTGTTGTAGAATGTTCATATGGAACTATGAACTAGATAATTTTATAATAGCCATAATTAGGAGCGGTTATATTAATTTTCACTAAATTATGTGTATTTATCGGGCCAAAAATGTTGAAATACTCAAATAACTTTTATAAATAGCTGTTTCTAATACATCTTACTTATGTTTTGGGAGAAAATAGTGTCGTAGAATGTTCGTATCGAAGTGTTAATTGAACAATATTATAATAGGCATAATTAGGAGTAATTATTTTAATTTGCATGAAATTATGTGTATTTATGGGGCCAAAAATTTTTAAAAAGTCAAACAACTTGTTTAAACAGCAGTTTTTAATGCATCATACTTATGTCTTGTGCCAAATTAGCGTCATAGAATATTCATATCGATGTTTTAAATAGATAATCTCATAATAGGCATGGTTAGGAGTTATTATATTAATTTTCACGAAATTATACGTAGTTATGCGGCAAAAAATTTGAAAAACTCAATAAACTATTTTAAACTGCTGTTTTTAATGCATCTTACAAATGTTTTGTGCAAAATTAGTATCGTAGAATATTCATATCGAAGTATTAATTTGATAATCCTCTAATAGGCACAATTAGGAGTAATTATATTAATTTTTACGAAATTATATGTAGTTATGAGACAATAAATTTCGAAAATCTTAAACGACTTGTTTAAACAACAGTTTCAAATGTATCTTATTTATGTTTTATGAAAAATTACTGTTATAGGATATTCATATTGGAGAGTTAATTGGACGATCACATAATAGGAATAATTAGGAGTAATTATATTAATTTACGCGAAATTATGTGTAGTTATGCAGCCAAAATTTTTAAAAAACTCAAACAACATGTTTAAACATCTGTTTTTAATGCATCTTACTTATTTTTTTTATGCAAAATTCATGTCATAGAATGTACATATCGAAGTGTAAATTGGATAATCTTCCAATAGGCATAATTAGGAGTAATTATGCTATTTTTTTTATGAAATTATGTGTCGTTATGAGGCAATGAATGTTAAAAATCATAAACAACTTGTTTAAACTGTAATTTTTAATGTATTTTACGTATGTCTTATGAAAAATTAGTGTCCTATGATATTCATATCAAAGTGTTAATTTGACAATCTTATAATAGACATAGTTAGGAGTAATTATATTAATTCGCTCGAAATTATGTCTAGTTTTGATACAAAAAATGTTGAAAATCTGAAATAACTTGTTTAAACAACAGTTTCTACGGCATCTTACTTATATTCTGTGCATAATTAGCATCATAGAATATTCATATCTAAGTTTTAATTGGACAATCATGTAATAGACATAACTAGGAGTAATTATATTAATTTTCATGAAATTATATGTAGTTATGCGGCCAGCAATTTTCAAAAATTCTGACAACTTGTTTAAATAACTGTTTTTAAGGCATCTTATTTATTTTCTGTGCAAAATTTGTGCCGTACAATTTTCATATCGAAGTGTTAATCGGATAATCTTCTAATAGACATAATTAGGAGTAATTATATTAATTTTCACGAAATTATGTGTCGTTATGAGGCAATGAATGTTAAAAATCTTAAACAACTTGTTTAAACAGCAGTTTCTAATATATCTTACTTATGTTTTATGAAAAAATAGTGTTGTAGGATATTCATATCGAAGTGTTAATTAGACAATCTTATAATAGGCATAATTAGGAGTAATTATATTAATTTGCATGAAATTATGTGTACTTATGCGGCCATTTTTTTTGAAAAACACAAACAACTTGTTTAAATAGCCGTTCTTAATGCATCCTACTTATGTCTTGTGCAAATTTAGTGTCGTAGAATGTTCACATCAATGTGTTAATTGGCTAATATTTTAATAGGCATAATTAGGAGTAATTATATTAATTTTTATAGAATTGTATGTAGTTATGGGGCCAAAAATGGTGAAAAACTAAACTTTTCTAAATAGCAGTTCCTAATGCATCATACTTATATTTTGAGGAAAAATTAGTGCCCTAAAAAATTCATTTTGAAGTTTTAATTGGGCAATTTTATAATAGGCATAATTAGGAGTAATTGTATTAATTTACACGATATTATATGTAGTTATGCGGCCAAAAATTTTGAAAAACTCAAATAACTTTTTTAAACAACAGTTTTTAATGCATCTTACTTAAGTTTTGAGCAAAATTAGCGTCATGGAATATTCATATCGAAGTTTTAATAGGACAATCTTATAATAGGGGTAATAAGGAGTAGATATCTTAATTTATACGAAATTATATGTAGTTATGCGGTCAAAAAAATTGGAAAGATCAACAACCTGTTTAAACAATGCAGTTTTTAATGCATCTTACTTATGTTTTGTGTAAAATTAGTGTTGTAGAATATTCATATCGAAGTATTAATTCAAAAATCTTACAATAGGTATATTTAGGAGTAATTATATTAATTTATAAGAAATTATGTGTAGTTATGCGGCAAAAATTAAAAAAAAACACAAATAACTTATTTAAACAAATTGTTTTTAATGCATCTTTCTTATGTTTTGCGCAAAATTAGTTTCGTAGAATATTCATATCAAAGTTTTAATTATAAGATATTATAATAAGCATGCCTAGGAGTAATTATATTAATTTATAAGAAATTATGTGTAGTTATGCAGCCAAAAAATTTGAAAAACTCGAATAACTTGTTTAAACAAATGTTTTTAATGCATCTTTCTTTTGTTTTGTTCAAAATTAGCGTCGTAGAATATTCATATCAAAGTTTTAATTTGAAGATGTTATAATAGGCATGCTTAGGAGTAATTATATTAATTTATAAGAAATTATGTATAATTATGCGGCCAAGAATTATAAAAAACTAAAACAACTTGTTTAAACAGCCGTTCTTAATGCATACTACCATATCTTGTTCAAATTTAGTGTCGTAGAATGTTAATATCGAAGTGTTAATTGGCTAATATTTCAATAGGCATAATTAGGAGTAATTATATTAATTTTTATGAAATTATATGTAGTTAAGAGGCCAAAAATGGTGAAAAACTAAACTTTTCTAAATAACAGATTCTAATGCATCTTACTTATGTTTTGAGGAAAAATAGTGCCCTAAAATATTCATTTTGAAGTTTTAATTGGACAATGTTATAATAGGCATAATTAGGAGTAATTATATATATTTTCACCAAATTATGTGTAGTTATGCAGCCAAAAAAATTCATAAAGCCATGCAACTTGTTTAAACAGCAGTTTTTAACGCATCTTACTTATGTTTTGTGCAATATTAGCATTATAGAATACTCATATCGGAGTTTTAATTGGAAAATTTTATAATAGGCGTAATTAGGAGTTATTGTATTAATTTGTACGAAATTTTATGTGGTTATGCGGCCAAATGTTTTTAAAAACACAAACAACTTGTTTAAAACAGCAATTTTTAATGCATCTTTCTTAAGTTTTGCGCAAAATTAGCATCATGGAATATTCATATGGCAGTTTTAATAGGATAATCATATAATAGACCTAATAAGGAGTAATTATCTTAATTTATACGAAATTATGTGCAGTTATGCAGTCATAAATTTCGGAAAGATCAAACAACTTGTTTAAACAACAGTTTTTGAAGCATCTTACTTATGTTTTGTGCGAAATTAGTATTGTAGAATATTCATACCGAACTTTTAATTCAAAAATATTACAATAGGCATATTTAGGAGTAATTATATTAATTTATAAGAAATTATGTGCAGCCAAAACTTTTGAAAACTCAAATAACATGTTTAAACAGCTGTTTTTAATGCATCTTTCTTATATTTTGTGCAAAATTAGTGTCGTAGAGTATTCATATCAAAGTTTTAATTAGAAGATCTTATAATAGGCATGCTTAGGAGTAATTATATTAATTTATAAGAATTTATGTGTAATTATGCGGCTAAAATTTTTAAAAAACTCAAACAACTTGTTTAAACAACTGTGTTTTAAAAGCCTCCTACTTATGTTTTGTCTGCACAAATTAGTGTTGTAGAATGTTCATATGGAACTATGAACTAGATAATTTTATAATAGCCATAATTAGGAGCGGTTATATTAATTTTCACTAAATTATGTGTATTTATCGGGCCAAAAATGTTGAAATACTCAAATAACTTTTATAAATAGCTGTTTCTAATACATCTTACTTATGTTTTGGGAGAAAATAGTGTCGTAGAATGTTCGTATCGAAGTGTTAATTGAACAATATTATAATAGGCATAATTAGGAGTAATTATTTTAATTTGCATGAAATTATGTGTATTTATGGGGCCAAAAATTTTTAAAAAGTCAAACAACTTGTTTAAACATGCAGTTTTTAATGCATCATACTTATGTCTTGTGCCAAATTAGCGTCATAGAATATTCATATCGATGTTTTAAATAGATAATCTCATAATAGGCATGGTTAGGAGTTATTATATTAATTTTCACGAAATTATACGTAGTTATGCGGCAAAAAATTTGAAAAACTCAATAAACTATTTTAAACTGCTGTTTTTAATGCATCTTACAAATGTTTTGTGCAAAATTAGTATCGTAGAATATTCATATCGAAGTATTAATTTGATAATCCTCTAATAGGCACAATTAGGAGTAATTATATTAATTTTTACGAAATTATATGTAGTTATGAGACAATAAATTTCGAAAATCTTAAACGACTTGTTTAAACAACAGTTTCAAATGTATCTTATTTATGTTTTATGAAAAATTACTGTTATAGGATATTCATATTGGAGAGTTAATTGGACGATCACATAATAGGAATAATTAGGAGTAATTATATTAATTTACGCGAAATTATGTGTAGTTATGCAGCCAAAATTTTTAAAAAACTCAAACAACATGTTTAAACATCTGTTTTTAATGCATCTTACTTATTTTTTTTATGCAAAATTCATGTCATAGAATGTACATATCGAAGTGTAAATTGGATAATCTTCCAATAGGCATAATTAGGAGTAATTATGCTATTTTTTTTATGAAATTATGTGTCGTTATGAGGCAATGAATGTTAAAAATCATAAACAACTTGTTTAAACTGTAATTTTTAATGTATTTTACGTATGTCTTATGAAAAATTAGTGTCCTATGATATTCATATCAAAGTGTTAATTTGACAATCTTATAATAGACATAGTTAGGAGTAATTATATTAATTCGCTCGAAATTATGTCTAGTTTTGATACAAAAAATGTTGAAAATCTGAAATAACTTGTTTAAACAACAGTTTCTACGGCATCTTACTTATATTCTGTGCATAATTAGCATCATAGAATATTCATATCTAAGTTTTAATTGGACAATCATGTAATAGACATAACTAGGAGTAATTATATTAATTTTCATGAAATTATATGTAGTTATGCGGCCAGCAATTTTCAAAAATTCTGACAACTTGTTTAAATAACTGTTTTTAAGGCATCTTATTTATTTTCTGTGCAAAATTTGTGCCGTACAATTTTCATATCGAAGTGTTAATCGGATAATCTTCTAATAGACATAATTAGGAGTAATTATATTAATTTTCACGAAATTATGTGTCGTTATGAGGCAATGAATGTTAAAAATCTTAAACAACTTGTTTAAACAGCAGTTTCTAATATATCTTACTTATGTTTTATGAAAAAATAGTGTTGTAGGATATTCATATCGAAGTGTTAATTAGACAATCTTATAATAGGCATAATTAGGAGTAATTATATTAATTTGCATGAAATTATGTGTACTTATGCGGCCATTTTTTTTGAAAAACACAAACAACTTGTTTAAATAGCCGTTCTTAATGCATCCTACTTATGTCTTGTGCAAATTTAGTGTCGTAGAATGTTCACATCAATGTGTTAATTGGCTAATATTTTAATAGGCATAATTAGGAGTAATTATATTAATTTTTATAGAATTGTATGTAGTTATGGGGCCAAAAATGGTGAAAAACTAAACTTTTCTAAATAGCAGTTCCTAATGCATCATACTTATATTTTGAGGAAAAATTAGTGCCCTAAAAAATTCATTTTGAAGTTTTAATTGGGCAATTTTATAATAGGCATAATTAGGAGTAATTGTATTAATTTACACGATATTATATGTAGTTATGCGGCCAAAAATTTTGAAAAACTCAAATAACTTTTTTAAACAACAGTTTTTAATGCATCTTACTTAAGTTTTGAGCAAAATTAGCGTCATGGAATATTCATATCGAAGTTTTAATAGGACAATCTTATAATAGGGGTAATAAGGAGTAGTTATCTTAATTTATACGAAATTATATGTAGTTATGCGGTCAAAAAAATTGGAAAGATCAACAACCTGTTTAAACAGCAGTTTTTAATGCATCTTACTTATGTTTTGTGTAAAATTAGTGTTGTAGAATATTCATATCGAAGTATTAATTCAAAAATCTTACAATAGGTATATTTAGGAGTAATTATATTAATTTATAAGAAATTAAGTGTAGTTATGCGGCCAAAATTAAAAAAAAAAACACACAAATAACTTATTTAAACAGCTGTTTTTAATGCATCTTTCTTATGTTTTGCGCAAAATTAGTTTCGTAGAATATTCATATCAAAGTTTTAATTATAAGATATTATAATAAGCATGCCTAGGAGTAATTATATTAATTTATAAGAAATTATGTGTAGTTATGCAGCCAAAAAATTTGAAAAACTCAAATAACTTGTTTAAACAGCTGTTTTTAATGCATCTTTCTTTTGTTTTGTTCAAAATTAGCGTCGTAGAATATTCATATCAAAGTTTTAATTTGAAGATGTTATAATAGGCATGCTTAGGAGTAATTATATTAATTTATAAGAAATTATGTATAATTATGCGGCCAAGAATTATAAAAAACTAAAACAACTTGTTTAAACAGCCGTTCTTAATGCATACTACCTATGTCTTGTTCAAATTTAGTGTCGTAGAATGTTAATATCGAAGTGTTAATTGGCTAATATTTCAATAGGCTTAATTAGGAGTAATTATATTAATTTTTATGAAATTATATGTAGTTAAGAGGCCAAAAATGGTGAAAAACTAAACTTTTCTAAATAACAGATTCTAATGCATCTTACTTATGTTTTGAGGAAAAATAGTGCCCTAAAATATTCATTTTGAAGTTTTAATTGGACAATGTTATAATAGGCATAATTAGGAGTAATTATATATATTTGCACCAAATTATGTGTAGTTATGCAGCCAAAAAATTTCATAAAGCCATGCAACTTGTTTAAACAGCAGTTTTTAACGCATCTTACTTATGTTCTGTGCAATATTAGCATTATAGAATACTCATATCGGAGTTTTAATTGGGAAATTTTATAATAGGCGTAATTAGGAGTTATTGTATTAATTTGTACGAAATTATATGTGGTTATGCGGCCAAATGTTTTTAAAAACACAAACAACTTGTTTAAAACAGCAATTTTTAATGCATCTTTCTTAAGTTTTGCGCAAAATTAGCATCATGGAATATTCATATGGCAGTTTTAATAGGATAATCATATAATAGACCTAATCAGGAGTAATTATCTTAATTTATACGAAATTATGTGCAGTTATGCAGTCATAAATTTCGGAAAGATCAAACAACTTGTTTAAACAACAGTTTTTGAAGCATCTTACTTATGTTTTGTGCGAAATTAGTATTGTAGAATATTCATACCGAACTTTTAATTCAAAAATATTACAATAGGCATATTTAGGAGTAATTATATTAATTTATAAGAAATTATGTGCAGCCAAAACTTTTGAAAACTCAAATAACATGTTTAAACAGCTGTTTTTAATGCATCTTTCTTATATTTTGTGCAAAATTAGTGTCGTAGAGTATTCATATCAAAGTTTTAATTAGAAGATCTTATAATAGGCATGCTTAGGAGTAATTATATTAATTTATAAGAAATTATGTGTAATTATGCGGCTAAAATTTTTAAAAAACTCAAACAACTTGTTTAAACAACTGTGTTTTAAAAGCCTCCTACTTATGTTTTGTCTGCACAAATTAGTGTTGTAGAATGTTCATATGGAACTATGAACTAGATAATTTTATAATAGCCATAATTAGGAGCGGTTATATTAATTTTCACTAAATTATGTGTATTTATCGGGCCAAAAATGTTGAAATACTCAAATAACTTTTATAAATAGCTGTTTCTAATACATCTTACTTATGTTTTGGGAGAAAATAGTGTCGTAGAATGTTCGTATCGAAGTGTTAATTGAACAATATTATAATAGGCATAATTAGGAGTAATTATTTTAATTTGCATGAAATTATGTGTATTTATGGGGCCAAAAATTTTTAAAAAGTCAAACAACTTGTTTAAACAGCAGTTTTTAATGCATCATACTTATGTCTTGTGCCAAATTAGCGTCATAGAATATTCATATCGATGTTTTAAATAGATAATCTCATAATAGGCATGGTTAGGAGTTATTATATTAATTTTCACGAAATTATACGTAGTTATGCGGCAAAAAATTTGAAAAACTCAATAAACTATTTTAAACTGCTGTTTTTAATGCATCTTACAAATGTTTTGTGCAAAATTAGTATCGTAGAATATTCATATCGAAGTATTAATTTGATAATCCTCTAATAGGCACAATTAGGAGTAATTATATTAATTTTTACGAAATTATATGTAGTTATGAGACAATAAATTTCGAAAATCTTAAACGACTTGTTTAAACAACAGTTTCAAATGTATCTTATTTATGTTTTATGAAAAATTACTGTTATAGGATATTCATATTGGAGAGTTAATTGGACGATCACATAATAGGAATAATTAGGAGTAATTATATTAATTTACGCGAAATTATGTGTAGTTATGCAGCCAAAATTTTTAAAAAACTCAAACAACATGTTTAAACATCTGTTTTTAATGCATCTTACTTATTTTTTTATGCAAAATTCATGTCATAGAATGTACATATCGAAGTGTAAATTGGATAATCTTCCAATAGGCATAATTAGGAGTAATTATGCTATTTTTTTTATGAAATTATGTGTCGTTATGAGGCAATGAATGTTAAAAATCATAAACAACTTGTTTAAACTGTAATTTTTAATGTATTTTACGTATGTCTTATGAAAAATTAGTGTCCTATGATATTCATATCAAAGTGTTAATTTGACAATCTTATAATAGACATAGTTAGGAGTAATTATATTAATTCGCTCGAAATTATGTCTAGTTTTGATACAAAAAATGTTGAAAATCTGAAATAACTTGTTTAAACAACAGTTTCTACTGCATCTTACTTATATTCTGTGCATAATTAGCATCATAGAATATTCATATCTAAGTTTTAATTGGACAATCATGTAATAGACATAACTAGGAGTAATTATATTAATTTTCATGAAATTATATGTAGTTATGCGGCCAGCAATTTTCAAAAATTCTGACAACTTGTTTAAATAACTGTTTTTAAGGCATCTTATTTATTTTCTGTGCAAAATTTGTGCCGTACAATTTTCATATCGGAGTGTTAATCGGATAATCTTCTAATAGACATAATTAGGAGTAATTATATTAATTTTCACGAAATTATGTGTCGTTATGAGGCAATGAATGTTAAAAATCTTAAACAACTTGTTTAAACAGCAGTTTCTAATATATCTTACTTATGTTTTATGAAAAAATAGTGTTGTAGGATATTCATATCGAAGTGTTAATTAGACAATCTTATAATAGGCATAATTAGGAGTAATTATATTAATTTGCATGAAATTATGTGTACTTATGCGGCCATTTTTTTGAAAAACACAAACAACTTGTTTAAACAGCCGTTCTTAATGCATCCTACTTATGTCTTGTGAAAATTTAGTGTCGTAGAATGTTCACATCAATGTGTTAATTGGCTAATATTTTAATAGGCATAATTAGGAGTAATTATATTAATTTTTATAGAATTGTATGTAGTTATGGGGCCAAAAATGGTGAAAAACTAAACTTTTCTAAATAGCAGTTCCTAATGCATCATACTTATATTTTGAGGAAAAATTAGTGCCCTAAAAAATTCATTTTGAAGTTTTAATTGGGCAATTTTATAATAGGCATAATTAGGAGTAATTGTATTAATTTACACGATATTATATGTAGTTATGCGGCCAAAAATTTTGAAAAACTCAAATAACTTTTTTAAACAACAGTTTTTAATGCATCTTACTTAAGTTTTGAGCAAAATTAGCGTCATGGAATATTCATATCGAAGTTTTAATAGGACAATCTTATAATAGGGGTAATAAGGAGTAGATATCTTAATTTATACGAAATTATATGTAGTTATGCGGTCAAAAAAATTGGAAAGATCAACAACCTGTTTAAACAGCAGTTTTTAATGCATCTTACTTATGTTTTGTGTAAAATTAGTGTTGTAGAATATTCATATCGAAGTATTAATTCAAAAATCTTACAATAGGTATATTTAGGAGTAATTATATTAATTTATAAGAAATTATGTGTAGTTATGCGGCAAAAATTAAAAAAAAACACAAATAACTTATTTAAACAGCTGTTTTTAATGCATCTTTCTTATGTTTTGCGCAAAATTAGTTTCGTAGAATATTCATATCAAAGTTTTAATTATAAGATATTATAATAAGCATGCCTAGGAGTAATTATATTAATTTATAAGAAATTATGTGTAGTTATGCAGCCAAAAAATTTGAAAAACTCGAATAACTTGTTTAAACAGCTGTTTTTAATGCATCTTTCTTTTGTTTTGTTCAAAATTAGCGTCGTAGAATATTCATATCAAAGTTTTAATTTGAAGATGTTATAATAGGCATGCTTAGGAGTAATTATATTAATTTATAAGAAATTATGTATAATTATGCGGCCAAGAATTATAAAAAACTAAAACAACTTGTTTAAACAGCCGTTCTTAATGCATACTACCATATCTTGTTCAAATTTAGTGTCGTAGAATGTTAATATCGAAGTGTTAATTGGCTAATATTTCAATAGGCATAATTAGGAGTAATTATATTAATTTTTATGAAATTATATGTAGTTAAGAGGCCAAAAATGGTGAAAAACTAAACTTTTCTAAATAACAGATTCTAATGCATCTTACTTATGTTTTGAGGAAAAATAGTGCCCTAAAATATTCATTTTGAAGTTTTAATTGGACAATGTTATAATAGGCATAATTAGGAGTAATTATATATATTTTCACCAAATTATGTGTAGTTATGCAGCCAAAAAATTCATAAAGCCATGCAACTTGTTTAAACAGCAGTTTTTAACGCATCTTACTTATGTTTTGTGCAATATTAGCATTATAGAATACTCATATCGGAGTTTTAATTGGAAAATTTTATAATAGGCGTAATTAGGAGTTATTGTATTAATTTGTACGAAATTTTATGTGGTTATGCGGCCAAATGTTTTTAAAAACACAAACAACTTGTTTAAAACAGCAATTTTTAATGCATCTTTCTTAAGTTTTGCGCAAAATTAGCATCATGGAATATTCATATGGCAGTTTTAATAGGATAATCATATAATAGACCTAATAAGGAGTAATTATCTTAATTTATACGAAATTATGTGCAGTTATGCAGTCATAAATTTCGGAAAGATCAAACAACTTGTTTAAACAACAGTTTTTGAAGCATCTTACTTATGTTTTGTGCGAAATTAGTATTGTAGAATATTCATACCGAACTTTTAATTCAAAAATATTACAATAGGCATATTTAGGAGTAATTATATTAATTTATAAGAAATTATGTGCAGCCAAAACTTTTGAAAACTCAAATAACATGTTTAAACAGCTGTTTTTAATGCATCTTTCTTATATTTTGTGCAAAATTAGTGTCGTAGAGTATTCATATCAAAGTTTTAATTAGAAGATCTTATAATAGGCATGCTTAGGAGTAATTATATTAATTTATAAGAATTTATGTGTAATTATGCGGCTAAAATTTTTAAAAAACTCAAACAACTTGTTTAAACAACTGTGTTTTAAAAGCCTCCTACTTATGTTTTGTCTGCACAAATTAGTGTTGTAGAATGTTCATATGGAACTATGAACTAGATAATTTTATAATAGCCATAATTAGGAGCGGTTATATTAATTTTCACTAAATTATGTGTATTTATCGGGCCAAAAATGTTGAAATACTCAAATAACTTTTATAAATAGCTGTTTCTAATACATCTTACTTATGTTTTGGGAGAAAATAGTGTCGTAGAATGTTCGTATCGAAGTGTTAATTGAACAATATTATAATAGGCATAATTAGGAGTAATTATTTTAATTTGCATGAAATTATGTGTATTTATGGGGCCAAAAATTTTTAAAAAGTCAAACAACTTGTTTAAACAGCAGTTTTTAATGCATCATACTTATGTCTTGTGCCAAATTAGCGTCATAGAATATTCATATCGATGTTTTAAATAGATAATCTCATAATAGGCATGGTTAGGAGTTATTATATTAATTTTCACGAAATTATACGTAGTTATGCGGCAAAAAATTTGAAAAACTCAATAAACTATTTTAAACTGCTGTTTTTAATGCATCTTACAAATGTTTTGTGCAAAATTAGTATCGTAGAATATTCATATCGAAGTATTAATTTGATAATCCTCTAATAGGCACAATTAGGAGTAATTATATTAATTTTTACGAAATTATATGTAGTTATGAGACAATAAATTTCGAAAATCTTAAACGACTTGTTTAAACAACAGTTTCAAATGTATCTTATTTATGTTTTATGAAAAATTACTGTTATAGGATATTCATATTGGAGAGTTAATTGGACGATCACATAATAGGAATAATTAGGAGTAATTATATTAATTTACGCGAAATTATGTGTAGTTATGCAGCCAAAATTTTTAAAAAACTCAAACAACATGTTTAAACATCTGTTTTTAATGCATCTTACTTATTTTTTTTATGCAAAATTCATGTCATAGAATGTACATATCGAAGTGTAAATTGGATAATCTTCCAATAGGCATAATTAGGAGTAATTATGCTATTTTTTTTATGAAATTATGTGTCGTTATGAGGCAATGAATGTTAAAAATCATAAACAACTTGTTTAAACTGTAATTTTTAATGTATTTTACGTATGTCTTATGAAAAATTAGTGTCCTATGATATTCATATCAAAGTGTTAATTTGACAATCTTATAATAGACATAGTTAGGAGTAATTATATTAATTCGCTCGAAATTATGTCTAGTTTTGATACAAAAAATGTTGAAAATCTGAAATAACTTGTTTAAACAACAGTTTCTACGCATCTTACTTATATTCTGTGCATAATTAGCATCATAGAATATTCATATCTAAGTTTTAATTGGACAATCATGTAATAGACATAACTAGGAGTAATTATATTAATTTTCATGAAATTATATGTAGTTATGCGGCCAGCAATTTTCAAAAATTCTGACAACTTGTTTAAATAACTGTTTTTAAGGCATCTTATTTATTTTCTGTGCAAAATTTGTGCCGTACAATTTTCATATCGAAGTGTTAATCGGATAATCTTCTAATAGACATAATTAGGAGTAATTATATTAATTTTCACGAAATTATGTGTCGTTATGAGGCAATGAATGTTAAAAATCTTAAACAACTTGTTTAAACAGCAGTTTCTAATATATCTTACTTATGTTTTATGAAAAAATAGTGTTGTAGGATATTCATATCGAAGTGTTAATTAGACAATCTTATAATAGGCATAATTAGGAGTAATTATATTAATTTGCATGAAATTATGTGTACTTATGCGGCCATTTTTTTTGAAAAACACAAACAACTTGTTTAAATAGCCGTTCTTAATGCATCCTACTTATGTCTTGTGCAAATTTAGTGTCGTAGAATGTTCACATCAATGTGTTAATTGGCTAATATTTTAATAGGCATAATTAGGAGTAATTATATTAATTTTTATAGAATTGTATGTAGTTATGGGGCCAAAAATGGTGAAAAACTAAACTTTTCTAAATAGCAGTTCCTAATGCATCATACTTATATTTTGAGGAAAAATTAGTGCCCTAAAAAATTCATTTTGAAGTTTTAATTGGGCAATTTTATAATAGGCATAATTAGGAGTAATTGTATTAATTTACACGATATTATATGTAGTTATGCGGCCAAAAATTTTGAAAAACTCAAATAACTTTTTTAAACAACAGTTTTTAATGCATCTTACTTAAGTTTTGAGCAAAATTAGCGTCATGGAATATTCATATCGAAGTTTTAATAGGACAATCTTATAATAGGGGTAATAAGGAGTAGATATCTTAATTTATACGAAATTATATGTAGTTATGCGGTCAAAAAAATTGGAAAGATCAACAACCTGTTTAAACAGCAGTTTTTAATGCATCTTACTTATGTTTTGTGTAAAATTAGTGTTGTAGAATATTCATATCGAAGTATTAATTCAAAAATCTTACAATAGGTATATTTAGGAGTAATTATATTAATTTATAAGAAATTATGTGTAGTTATGCGGCAAAAATTAAAAAAAAACACAAATAACTTATTTAAACAGCTGTTTTTAATGCATCTTTCTTATGTTTTGCGCAAAATTAGTTTCGTAGAATATTCATATCAAAGTTTTAATTATAAGATATTATAATAAGCATGCCTAGGAGTAATTATATTAATTTATAAGAAATTATGTGTAGTTATGCAGCCAAAAAATTTGAAAAACTCGAATAACTTGTTTAAACAGCTGTTTTTAATGCATCTTTCTTTTGTTTTGTTCAAAATTAGCGTCGTAGAATATTCATATCAAAGTTTTAATTTGAAGATGTTATAATAGGCATGCTTAGGAGTAATTATATTAATTTATAAGAAATTATGTATAATTATGCGGCCAAGAATTATAAAAAACTAAAACAACTTGTTTAAACAGCCGTTCTTAATGCATACTACCATATCTTGTTCAAATTTAGTGTCGTAGAATGTTAATATCGAAGTGTTAATTGGCTAATATTTCAATAGGCATAATTAGGAGTAATTATATTAATTTTTATGAAATTATATGTAGTTAAGAGGCCAAAAATGGTGAAAAACTAAACTTTTCTAAATAACAGATTCTAATGCATCTTACTTATGTTTTGAGGAAAAATAGTGCCCTAAAATATTCATTTTGAAGTTTTAATTGGACAATGTTATAATAGGCATAATTAGGAGTAATTATATATATTTTCACCAAATTATGTGTAGTTATGCAGCCAAAAAAATTCATAAAGCCATGCAACTTGTTTAAACAGCAGTTTTTAACGCATCTTACTTATGTTTTGTGCAATATTAGCATTATAGAATACTCATATCGGAGTTTTAATTGGGAAATTTTATAATAGGCGTAATTAGGAGTTATTGTATTAATTTGTACGAAATTTTATGTGGTTATGCGGCCAAATGTTTTTAAAAACACAAACAACTTGTTTAAAACAGCAATTTTTAATGCATCTTTCTTAAGTTTTGCGCAAAATTAGCATCATGGAATATTCATATGGCAGTTTTAATAGGATAATCATATAATAGACCTAATAAGGAGTAATTATCTTAATTTATACGAAATTATGTGCAGTTATGCAGTCATAAATTTCGGAAAGATCAAACAACTTGTTTAAACAACAGTTTTTGAAGCATCTTACTTATGTTTTGTGCGAAATTAGTATTGTAGAATATTCATACCGAACTTTTAATTCAAAAATATTACAATAGGCATATTTAGGAGTAATTATATTAATTTATAAGAAATTATGTGCAGCCAAAACTTTTGAAAACTCAAATAACATGTTTAAACAGCTGTTTTTAATGCATCTTTCTTATATTTTGTGCAAAATTAGTGTCGTAGAGTATTCATATCAAAGTTTTAATTAGAAGATCTTATAATAGGCATGCTTAGGAGTAATTATATTAATTTATAAGAAATTATGTGTAATTATGCGGCTAAAATTTTTAAAAAACTCAAACAACTTGTTTAAACAACTGTGTTTTAAAAGCCTCCTACTTATGTTTTGTCTGCACAAATTAGTGTTGTAGAATGTTCATATGGAACTATGAACTAGATAATTTTATAATAGCCATAATTAGGAGCGGTTATATTAATTTTCACTAAATTATGTGTATTTATCGGGCCAAAAATGTTGAAATACTCAAATAACTTTTATAAATAGCTGTTTCTAATACATCTTACTTATGTTTTGGGAGAAAATAGTGTCGTAGAATGTTCGTATCGAAGTGTTAATTGAACAATATTATAATAGGCATAATTAGGAGTAATTATTTTAATTTGCATGAAATTATGTGTATTTATGGGGCCAAAAATTTTTAAAAAGTCAACAACTTGTTTAAACAGCAGTTTTTAATGCATCATACTTATGTCTTGTGCCAAATTAGCGTCATAGAATATTCATATCGATGTTTTAAATAGATAATCTCATAATAGGCATGGTTAGGAGTTATTATATTAATTTTCACGAAATTATACGTAGTTATGCGGCAAAAAATTTGAAAAACTCAATAAACTATTTTAAACTGCTGTTTTTAATGCATCTTACAAATGTTTTGTGCAAAATTAGTATCGTAGAATATTCATATCGAAGTATTAATTTGATAATCCTCTAATAGGCACAATTAGGAGTAATTATATTAATTTTTACGAAATTATATGTAGTTATGAGACAATAAATTTCGAAAATCTTAAACGACTTGTTTAAACAACAGTTTCAAATGTATCTTATTTATGTTTTATGAAAAATTACTGTTATAGGATATTCATATTGGAGAGTTAATTGGACGATCACATAATAGGAATAATTAGGAGTAATTATATTAATTTACGCGAAATTATGTGTAGTTATGCAGCCAAAATTTTTAAAAAACTCAAACAACATGTTTAAACATCTGTTTTTAATGCATCTTACTTATTTTTTTTATGCAAAATTCATGTCATAGAATGTACATATCGAAGTGTAAATTGGATAATCTTCCAATAGGCATAATTAGGAGTAATTATGCTATTTTTTTATGAAATTATGTGTCGTTATGAGGCAATGAATGTTAAAAATCATAAACAACTTGTTTAAACTGTAATTTTTAATGTATTTTACGTATGTCTTATGAAAAATTAGTGTCCTATGATATTCATATCAAAGTGTTAATTTGACAATCTTATAATAGACATAGTTAGGAGTAATTATATTAATTCGCTCGAAATTATGTCTAGTTTTGATACAAAAAATGTTGAAAATCTGAAATAACTTGTTTAAACAACAGTTTCTACGCATCTTACTTATATTCTGTGCATAATTAGCATCATAGAATATTCATATCTAAGTTTTAATTGGACAATCATGTAATAGACATAACTAGGAGTAATTATATTAATTTTCATGAAATTATATGTAGTTATGCGG
The DNA here is from genome assembly GCA_037127355.1 of Schoenoplectus tabernaemontani. NCBI lineage: Eukaryota > Viridiplantae > Streptophyta > Magnoliopsida > Poales > Cyperaceae > Schoenoplectus > Schoenoplectus tabernaemontani. The sequence continues at coordinate 13,951,745 of CM073740.1, forward strand.
CCAAATAATTTTCAAAAATTCTGACAACTTGTTTAAATAACTGTTTTTAAGGCATCTTATTTATTTTCTGTGCAAAATTTGTGCCGTACAATTTTCATATCGAAGTGTTAATCGGATAATCTTCTAATAGACATAATTAGGAGTAATTATATTAATTTTCACGAAATTATGTGTCGTTATGAGGCAATGAATGTTAAAAATCTTAAACAACTTGTTTAAACAGCAGTTTCTAATATATCTTACTTATGTTTTATGAAAAAATAGTGTTGTAGGATATTCATATCGAAGTGTTAATTAGACAATCTTATAATAGGCATAATTAGGAGTAATTATATTAATTTGCATGAAATTATGTGTACTTATGCGGCCATTTTTTTTGAAAAACACAAACAACTTGTTTAAATAGCCGTTCTTAATGCATCCTACTTATGTCTTGTGCAAATTTAGTGTCGTAGAATGTTCACATCAATGTGTTAATTGGCTAATATTTTAATAGGCATAATTAGGAGTAATTATATTAATTTTTATAGAATTGTATGTAGTTATGGGGCCAAAAATGGTGAAAAACTAAACTTTTCTAAATAGCAGTTCCTAATGCATCATACTTATATTTTGAGGAAAAATTAGTGCCCTAAAAAATTCATTTTGAAGTTTTAATTGGGCAATTTTATAATAGGCATAATTAGGAGTAATTGTATTAATTTACACGATATTATATGTAGTTATGCGGCCAAAAATTTTGAAAAACTCAAATAACTTTTTTAAACAACAGTTTTTAATGCATCTTACTTAAGTTTTGAGCAAAATTAGCGTCATGGAATATTCATATCGAAGTTTTAATAGGACAATCTTATAATAGGGGTAATAAGGAGTAGATATCTTAATTTATACGAAATTATATGTAGTTATGCGGTCAAAAAAATTGGAAAGATCAACAACCTGTTTAAACAGCAGTTTTTAATGCATCTTACTTATGTTTTGTGTAAAATTAGTGTTGTAGAATATTCATATCGAAGTATTAATTCAAAAATCTTACAATAGGTATATTTAGGAGTAATTATATTAATTTATAAGAAATTATGTGTAGTTATGCGGCAAAAATTAAAAAAAAACACAAATAACTTATTTAAACAGCTGTTTTTAATGCATCTTTCTTATGTTTTGCGCAAAATTAGTTTCGTAGAATATTCATATCAAAGTTTTAATTATAAGATATTATAATAAGCATGCCTAGGAGTAATTATATTAATTTATAAGAAATTATGTGTAGTTATGCAGCCAAAAAATTTGAAAAACTCGAATAACTTGTTTAAACAGATGTTTTTAATGCATCTTTCTTTTGTTTTGTTCAAAATTAGCGTCGTAGAATATTCATATCAAATTTTTAATTTGAAGATGTTATAATAGGCATGCTTAGGAGTAATTATATTAATTTATAAGAAATTATGTATAATTATGCGGCCAAGAATTATAAAAAACTAAAACAACTTGTTTAAACAGCCGTTCTTAATGCATACTACCATATCTTGTTCAAATTTAGTGTCGTAGAATGTTAATATCGAAGTGTTAATTGGCTAATATTTCAATAGGCATAATTAGGAGTAATTATATTAATTTTTATGAAATTATATGTAGTTAAGAGGCCAAAAATGGTGAAAAACTAAACTTTTCTAAATAACAGATTCTAATGCATCTTACTTATGTTTTGAGGAAAAATAGTGCCCTAAAATATTCATTTTGAAGTTTTAATTGGACAATGTTATAATAGGCATAATTAGGAGTAATTATATATATTTTCACCAAATTATGTGTAGTTATGCAGCCAAAAAAATTCATAAAGCCATGCAACTTGTTTAAACAGCAGTTTTTAACGCATCTTACTTATGTTTTGTGCAATATTAGCATTATAGAATACTCATATCGGAGTTTTAATTGGGAAATTTTATAATAGGCGTAATTAGGAGTTATTGTATTAATTTGTACGAAATTTTATGTGGTTATGCGGCCAAATGTTTTTAAAAACACAAACAACTTGTTTAAAACAGCAATTTTTAATGCATCTTTCTTAAGTTTTGCGCAAAATTAGCATCATGGAATATTCATATGGCAGTTTTAATAGGATAATCATATAATAGACCTAATAAGGAGTAATTATCTTAATTTATACGAAATTATGTGCAGTTATGCAGTCATAAATTTCGGAAAGATCAAACAACTTGTTTAAACAACAGTTTTTGAAGCATCTTACTTATGTTTTGTGCGAAATTAGTATTGTAGAATATTCATACCGAACTTTTAATTCAAAAATATTACAATAGGCATATTTAGGAGTAATTATATTAATTTATAAGAAATTATGTGCAGCCAAAACTTTTGAAAACTCAAATAACATGTTTAAACAAATTGTTTTTAATGCATCTTTCTTATATTTGTGCAAAATTAGTGTCGTAGAGTATTCATATCAAAGTTTTAATTAGAAGATCTTATAATAGGCATGCTTAGGAGTAATTATATTAATTTATAAGAAATTATGTGTAATTATGCGGCTAAAATTTTTAAAAAACTCAAACAACTTGTTTAAACAACTGTGTTTTAAAAGCCTCCTACTTATGTTTTGTCTGCACAAATTAGTGTTGTAGAATGTTCATATGGAACTATGAACTAGATAATTTTATAATAGCCATAATTAGGAGCGGTTATATTAATTTTCACTAAATTATGTGTATTTATCGGGCCAAAAATGTTGAAATACTCAAATAACTTTTATAAATAGCTGTTTCTAATACATCTTACTTATGTTTTGGGAGAAAATAGTGTCGTAGAATGTTCGTATCGAAGTGTTAATTGAACAATATTATAATAGGCATAATTAGGAGTAATTATTTTAATTTGCATGAAATTATGTGTATTTATGGGGCCAAAAGTTTTTAAAAAGTCAAACAACTTGTTTAAACTGCAGTTTTTAATGCATCATACTTATGTCTTGTGCCAAATTAGCGTCATAGAATATTCATATCGATGTTTTAAATAGATAATCTCATAATAGGCATGGTTAGGAGTTATTATATTAATTTTCACGAAATTATACGTAGTTATGCGGCAAAAAATTTGAAAAACTCAATCAACTATTTTAAACTGCTGTTTTTAATGCATCTTACAAATGTTTTGTGCAAAATTAGTATCGTAGAATATTCATATCGAAGTATTAATTGGATAATCCTCTAATAGGCACAATTAGGAGTAATTATATTAATTTTTACGAAATTATATGTAGTTATGAGACAATAAATTTCGAAAATCTTAAACGACTTGTTTAAACAACAGTTTCAAATGTATCTTATTTATGTTTTATGAAAAATTACTGTTATAGGATATTCATATTGGAGAGTTAATTGGACGATCACATAATAGGAATAATTAGGAGTAATTATATTAATTTACGCGAAATTATGTGTAGTTATGCAGCCAAAATTTTTAAAAAACTCAAACAACATGTTTAAACATCTGTTTTTAATGCATCTTACTTATTTTTTTATGCAAAATTCATGTCATAGAATGTACATATCGAAGTGTAAATTGGATAATCTTCCAATAGGCATAATTAGGAGTAATTATGCTATTTTTTTATGAAATTATGTGTCGTTATGAGGCAATGAATGTTAAAAATCATAAACAACTTGTTTAAACTGTAATTTTTAATGTATTTTACGTATGTCTTATGAAAAATTAGTGTCCTATGATATTCATATCAAAGTGTTAATTTGACAATCTTATAATAGACATAGTTAGGAGTAATTATATTAATTCGCTCGAAATTATGTCTAGTTTTGATACAAAAAATGTTGAAAATCTGAAATAACTTGTTTAAACAACAGTTTCTACGCATCTTACTTATATTCTGTGCATAATTAGCATCATAGAATATTCATATCTAAGTTTTAATTGGACAATCATGTAATAGACATAACTAGGAGTAATTATATTAATTTTCATGAAATTATATGTAGTTATGCGGCCAGCAATTTTCAAAAATTCTGACAACTTGTTTAAATAACTGTTTTTAAGGCATCTTATTTATTTTCTGTGCAAAATTTGTGCCGTACAATTTTCATATCGAAGTGTTAATCGGATAATCTTCTAATAGACATAATTAGGAGTAATTATATTAATTTTCACGAAATTATGTGTCGTTATGAGGCAATGAATGTTAAAAATCTTAAACAACTTGTTTAAACAATAGTTTCTAATATATCTTACTTATGTTTTATGAAAAAATAGTGTTGTAGGATATTCATATCGAAGTGTTAATTAGACAATCTTATAATAGGCATAATTAGGAGTAATTATATTAATTTGCATGAAATTATGTGTACTTATGCGGCCATTTTTTTGAAAAACACAAACAACTTGTTTAAATAGCCGTTCTTAATGCATCCTACTTATGTCTTGTGCAAATTTAGTGTCGTAGAATGTTCACATCAATGTGTTAATTGGCTAATATTTTAATAGGCATAATTAGGAGTAATTATATTAATTTTTATAGAATTGTATGTAGTTATGGGGCCAAAAATGGTGAAAAACTAAACTTTTCTAAATAGCAGTTCCTAATGCATCATACTTATATTTTGAGGAAAAATTAGTGCCCTAAAAAATTCATTTTGAAGTTTTAATTGGGCAATTTTATAATAGGCATAATTAGGAGTAATTGTATTAATTTACACGATATTATATGTAGTTATGCGGCCAAAAATTTTGAAAAACTCAAATAACTTTTTTAAACAACAGTTTTTAATGCATCTTACTTAAGTTTTGAGCAAAATTAGCGTCATGGAATATTCATATCGAAGTTTTAATAGGACAATCTTATAATAGGGGTAATAAGGAGTAGATATCTTAATTTATACGAAATTATATGTAGTTATGCGGTCAAAAAAATTGGAAAGATCAACAACCTGTTTAAACAAAGCAGTTTTTAATGCATCTTACTTATGTTTTGTGTAAAATTAGTGTTGTAGAATATTCATATCGAAGTATTAATTCAAAAATCTTACAATAGGTATATTTAGGAGTAATTATATTAATTTATAAGAAATTATGTGTAGTTATGCGGCAAAAATTAAAAAAAAACACAAATAACTTATTTAAACAAATTGTTTTTAATGCATCTTTCTTATGTTTTGCGCAAAATTAGTTTCGTAGAATATTCATATCAAAGTTTTAATTATAAGATATTATAATAAGCATGCCTAGGAGTAATTATATTAATTTATAAGAAATTATGTGTAGTTATGCAGCCAAAAAATTTGAAAAACTCGAATAACTTGTTTAAACAATTGTTTTTAATGCATCTTTCTTTTGTTTTGTTCAAAATTAGCGTCGTAGAATATTCATATCAAAGTTTTAATTTGAAGATGTTATAATAGGCATGCTTAGGAGTAATTATATTAATTTATAAGAAATTATGTATAATTATGCGGCCAAGAATTATAAAAAACTAAAACAACTTGTTTAAACAAAGTTCTTAATGCATACTACCATATCTTGTTCAAATTTAGTGTCGTAGAATGTTAATATCGAAGTGTTAATTGGCTAATATTTCAATAGGCATAATTAGGAGTAATTATATTAATTTTTATGAAATTATATGTAGTTAAGAGGCCAAAAATGGTGAAAAACTAAACTTTTCTAAATAACAGATTCTAATGCATCTTACTTATGTTTTGAGGAAAAATAGTGCCCTAAAATATTCATTTTGAAGTTTTAATTGGACAATGTTATAATAGGCATAATTAGGAGTAATTATATATATTTTCACCAAATTATGTGTAGTTATGCAGCCAAAAAATTCATAAAGCCATGCAACTTGTTTAAACAAAGCAGCTTTTAACGCATCTTACTTATGTTTTGTGCAATATTAGCATTATAGAATACTCATATATCGGAGTTTTAATTGGGAAATTTTATAATAGGCGTAATTAGGAGTTATTGTATTAATTTGTACGAAATTTTATGTGGTTATGCGGCCAAATGTTTTTAAAAACACAAACAACTTGTTTAAAACAGCAATTTTTAATGCATCTTTCTTAAGTTTTGCGCAAAATTAGCATCATGGAATATTCATATGGCAGTTTTAATAGGATAATCATATAATAGACCTAATAAGGAGTAATTATCTTAATTTATACGAAATTATGTGCAGCTATGCAAATCATAAATTTCGGAAAGATCAAACAACTTGTTTAAACAACAGCTTTTGAAGCATCTTACTTATGTTTTGTGCGAAATTAGTATTGTAGAATATTCATACCGAACTTTTAATTCAAAAATATTACAATAGGCATATTTAGGAGTAATTATATTAATTTATAAGAAATTATGTGCAGCCAAAACTTTTGAAAACTCAAATAACATGTTTAAACAAATGTTTTTAATGCATCTTTCTTATATTTTGTGCAAAATTAGTGTCGTAGAGTATTCATATCAAAGTTTTAATTAGAAGATCTTATAATAGGCATGCTTAGGAGTAATTATATTAATTTATAAGAAATTATGTGTAATTATGCGGCTAAAATTTTTAAAAAACTCAAACAACTTGTTTAAACAACTCGTGTTTTAAAAGCCTCCTACTTATGTTTTGTCTGCACAAATTAGTGTTGTAGAATGTTCATATGGAACTATGAACTAGATAATTTTATAATAGCCATAATTAGGAGCGGTTATATTAATTTTCACTAAATTATGTGTATTTATCGGGCCAAAAATGTTGAAATACTCAAATAACTTTTATAAATAGCTGTTTCTAATACATCTTACTTATGTTTTGGGAGAAAATAGTGTCGTAGAATGTTCGTATCGAAGTGTTAATTGAACAATATTATAATAGGCATAATTAGGAGTAATTATTTTAATTTGCATGAAATTATGTGTATTTGGGCCAAAATTTTTAAAAAGTCAAACAACTTGTTTAAACAAAGCAGCTTTTAATGCATCATACTTATGTCTTGTGCCAAATTAGCGTCATAGAATATTCATATCGATGTTTTAAATAGATAATCTCATAATAGGCATGGTTAGGAGTTATTATATTAATTTTCACGAAATTATACGTAGTTATGCGGCAAAAAATTTGAAAAACTCAATCAACTATTTTAAACTGCTGTTTTTAATGCATCTTACAAATGTTTTGTGCAAAATTAGTATCGTAGAATATTCATATCGAAGTATTAATTTGATAATCCTCTAATAGGCACAATTAGGAGTAATTATATTAATTTTTACGAAATTATATGTAGTTATGAGACAATAAATTTCGAAAATCTTAAACGACTTGTTTAAACAACAGCTTTCAAATGTATCTTATTTATGTTTTATGAAAAATTACTGTTATAGGATATTCATATTGGAGAGTTAATTGGACGATCACATAATAGGAATAATTAGGAGTAATTATATTAATTTACGCGAAATTATGTGTAGTTATGCAGCCAAAATTTTTAAAAAACTCAAACAACATGTTTAAACATCTGTTTTTAATGCATCTTACTTATTTTTTTTATGCAAAATTCATGTCATAGAATGTACATATCGAAGTGTAAATTGGATAATCTTCCAATAGGCATAATTAGGAGTAATTATGCTATTTTTTTTATGAAATTATGTGTCGTTATGAGGCAATGAATGTTAAAAATCATAAACAACTTGTTTAAACTGTAATTTTTAATGTATTTTACGTATGTCTTATGAAAAATTAGTGTCCTATGATATTCATATCAAAGTGTTAATTTGACAATCTTATAATAGACATAGTTAGGAGTAATTATATTAATTCGCTCGAAATTATGTCTAGTTTTGATACAAAAAATGTTGAAAATCTGAAATAACTTGTTTAAACAACAGCTTTCTACGGATCTTACTTATATTCTCAGTATAATTAGCATCATAGAATATTCATATCTAAGTTTTAATTGGACAATCATGTAATAGACATAACTAGGAGTAATTATATTAATTTTCATGAAATTATATGTAGTTATGCGGCCAAGCAATTTTCAAAAATTCTGACAACTTGTTTAAATAACTGTTTTTAAGGCATCTTATTTATTTTCTGTGCAAAATTTGTGCCGTACAATTTTCATATCGAAGTGTTAATCGGATAATCTTCTAATAGACATAATTAGGAGTAATTATATTAATTTTCACGAAATTATGTGTCGTTATGAGGCAATGAATGTTAAAAATCTTAAACAACTTGTTTAAACAAAGCTTTCTAATATATCTTACTTATGTTTTATGAAAAAATAGTGTTGTAGGATATTCATATCGAAGTGTTAATTAGACAATCTTATAATAGGCATAATTAGGAGTAATTATATTAATTTGCATGAAATTATGTGTACTTATGCGGCCATTTTTTTTGAAAAACACAAACAACTTGTTTAAATAGCCGTTCTTAATGCATCCTACTTATGTCTTGTGCAAATTTAGTGTCGTAGAATGTTCACATCAATGTGTTAATTGGCTAATATTTTAATAGGCATAATTAGGAGTAATTATATTAATTTTTATAGAATTATATGTAGTTATGGGGCCTAAAATGGTGAAAAACTAAACTTTTCTAAATAGCAGCTCCTAATGCATCATACTTATATTTTAAGGAAAAATTAGTGTCCTAAAATATTCATTTTAAAGTTTTAATTGGCAATTTTATAATAGGCATAATTAGGAGTAATTGTATTAATTTACACGATATTATATGTAGTTATGCGGCCAAAAATTTTGAAAAACTCAAATAACTTTTTTAAACAACAGCTTTTAATGCATCTTACTTAAGTTTTGAGCAAAATTAGCGTCATGGAATATTCATATCGAAGTTTTAATAGGACAATCTTATAATAGGGGTAATAAGGAGTAGATATCTTAATTTATACGAAATTATATGTAGTTATGCGGTCAAAAAAATTGGAAAGATCAACAACCTGTTTAAACAAAGAAGCTTTTAATGCATCTTACTTATGTTTTGTGTAAAATTAGTGTTGTAGAATATTCATATCGAAGTATTAATTCAAAAATCTTACAATAGGTATATTTAGGAGTAATTATATTAATTTATAAGAAATTATGTGTAGTTATGCGGCAAAAATTAAAAAAAAACACAAATAACTTATTTAAACAAATTGTTTTTAATGCATCTTTCTTATGTTTTGCGCAAAATTAGTTTCGTAGAATATTCATATCAAAGTTTTAATTATAAGATATTATAATAAGCATGCCTAGGAGTAATTATATTAATTTATAAGAAATTATGTGTAGTTATGCAGCCAAAAAATTTGAAAAACTCGAATAACTTGTTTAAACAAATGTTTTTAATGCATCTTTCTTTTGTTTTGTTCAAAATTAGCGTCGTAGAATATTCATATCAAAGTTTTAATTTGAAGATGTTATAATAGGCATGCTTAGGAGTAATTATATTAATTTATAAGAAATTATGTATAATTATGCGGCCAAGAATTATAAAAAACTAAAACAACTTGTTTAAACAAATGCTCTTAATGCATACTACCATATCTTGTTCAAATTTAGTGTCGTAGAATGTTAATATCGAAGTGTTAATTGGCTAATATTTCAATAGGCATAATTAGGAGTAATTATATTAATTTTTATGAAATTATATGTAGTTAAGAGGCCAAAAATGGTGAAAAACTAAACTTTTCTAAATAACAGATTCTAATGCATCTTACTTATGTTTTGAGGAAAAATAGTGCCCTAAAATATTCATTTTGAAGTTTTAATTGGACAATGTTATAATAGGCATAATTAGGAGTAATTATATATATTTTCACCAAATTATGTGTAGTTATGCACCAAAAAATTTCATAAAGCCATGCAACTTGTTTAAACAAAGCAGCTTTTAACGCATCTTACTTATGTTTTGTGCAATATTAGCATTATAGAATACTCATATCGGAGTTTTAATTGGGAAATTTTATAATAGGCGTAATTAGGAGTTATTGTATTAATTTGTACGAAATTATATGTGGTTATGCGGCCAAATGTTTTTAAAAACACAAACAACTTGTTTAAAACAAAGAATTTTTAATGCATCTTTCTTAAGTTTTGCGCAAAATTAGCATCATGGAATATTCATATGGCAGTTTTAATAGGATAATCATATAATAGACCTAATAAGGAGTAATTATCTTAATTTATACGAAATTATGTGCGCTATGCAAATAAATTTCGGAAAGATCAAACAACTTGTTTAAACAACAGCTTTTTGAAGCATCTTACTTATGTTTTGTGCGAAATTAGTATTGTAGAATATTCATACCGAACTTTTAATTCAAAAATATTACAATAGGCATATTTAGGAGTAATTATATTAATTTATAAGAAATTATGTGCAGCCAAAACTTTTGAAAACTCAAATAACATGTTTAAACAAATGTTTTTAATGCATCTTTCTTATATTTTGTGCAAAATTAGTGTCGTAGAGTATTCATATCAAAGTTTTAATTAGAAGATCTTATAATAGGCATGCTTAGGAGTAATTATATTAATTTATAAGAATTTATGTGTAATTATGCGGCTAAAATTTTTAAAAAACTCAAACAACTTGTTTAAACAACTCGTGTTTTAAAAGCCTCCTACTTATGTTTTGTCTCCGCACAAATTAGTGTTGTAGAATGTTCATATGGAACTATGAACTAGATAATTTTATAATAGCCATAATTAGGAGCGGTTATATTAATTTTCACTAAATTATGTGTATTTATCGGGCCAAAAATGTTGAAATACTCAAATAACTTTTATAAATAGTCAAGTTTCTAATACATCTTACTTATGTTTTGGGAGAAAATAGTGTCGTAGAATGTTCGTATCGAAGTGTTAATTGAACAATATTATAATAGGCATAATTAGGAGTAATTATTAATTTGCATGAAATTATGTGTATTTATGGGGCCAAAAATTTTTAAAAAGTCAAACAACTTGTTTAAACAAATGCAGCTTTTTAATGCATCATACTTATGTCTTGTGCCAAATTAGCGTCATAGAATATTCATATCGATGTTTTAAATAGATAATCTCATAATAGGCATGGTTAGGAGTTATTATATTAATTTTCACGAAATTATACGTAGTTATGCGGCAAAAAATTTGAAAAACTCAATAAACTATTTTAAACTGCTTTTTTAATGCATCTTACAAATGTTTTGTGCAAAATTAGTATCGTAGAATATTCATATCGAAGTATTAATTTGATAATCCTCTAATAGGCACAATTAGAAGTAATTATATTAATTTTTACGAAATTATATGTAGTTATGAGACAATAAATTTCGAAAATCTTAAACGACTTGTTTAAAATTACAGTTTCAAATGTATCTTATTTTTGTTTTATTAAAAATTACTGTTATAGGATATTCATATTGGAGAGTTAATTGGACGATCACATAATAGGAATAATTAGGAGTAATTATATTAATTTACGCTAAATTATGTGTAGTTATGCAGCTAAATTTTTTAAAAAACTCAAACAACATGTTTAAACATCTGTTTTTAATGCATCTTACTTATTTTTTATGCAAAATTCATGTCGTAGAATGTTCATATCGAAGTGTAAATTGGATAATCTTCCAATAGGCATAATTAGGAGTTATTATGCTATTTTTTATGAAATTATGTGTCGTTATGAGGCAATGAATGTTAAAAATCTTAAATAATAATTTTTAATTTATTTTACTTATGTGTTATGAAAAAAATTAGTGTCCTGTGATATTCATATCGAAGTGTTAATTTGACAATCTTATAATAGACATAGTTAGGAGTAATTATATCAATCTGCTCGAAATTATGTCTAGTTTTGATATAAAATTTTTTGAAAATCTGAAATAACTTGTTTAAACAACTGTTTCTACTGTATCTTACTTATATTTTGTGCATAATTATCATCATAGAATATTCATATCTAAGTTTTAATTGGACAATCATGTAATAGGCATAATTAGAAGTAATTATATTAATTTTTATGAAATTATATGTAGTTATGCGGCCAACAATTTTAAAAAACCCAGACAACTTGTTTAAATAACTGTTTTTAAGGCATCTTATTTATTTTCTGTGCAAAATTTGTGCCGTACAATTTTCATATCGAAGTGTTAATCGGATAATCTTCTAATAGACATAATTAGGAGTAATTATATTAATTTTCACGAAATTATGTGTCGTTATGAGGCAATGAATGTTAAAAATCTTAAACAACTTGTTTAAACAACAGTTTCTAATATATCTTACTTATGTTTTATGAAAAATTAGTGTCGTAGGATATTCATATCGAAGTGTTAATTAGACAATCTTATAATAGGCATAATTAGGAGTAATTATATTAATTTGCATGAAATTATGTGTACTTATGCGGCCAAATATTTTGAAAAACACAAACAACTTGTTTAAACAGTCGTTCTTAATGCATCCTACTTATGTCTTGTGCAAATTTAGTATCGTAGAATGTTCATATCAAAGTGTTAATTGGCTAATATTTTAATAGGCATAATTAGAAATAATTATATTAATTTTTTATAAATTTATATGTAGTTATGGGGCCTAAAATGGTGAAAAAACTAAACTTTTCTAAATAGTAGTTTCTAAAGGTAAGATGAGAGACAGGCAAGCAAGCAGTGATCTACGTCGAGCACATATGACAGTGAAATGTATCCTTAAAGTGAAGACAATTTAATTTGAACAAGAATTTGATTTATATTAAAAAGAAATTAGATATTGAAATTACTATTAAGAATCCACTAACAGTCCTAGAGCAAATTCTTCAAGAAAAATTTCCCTACCTAATTTTTTATTTTTGACAAAAAAGATACATCCTCTGTAATTTGACGAAAAAATACATCTGTCTACATAAATGAGTCAGATAAACAAGTCAGATATTTATGTAAGTGAGTTAGGTATTTATATAAGTGAGCTAGGTATTTAGATATGCGACTCGAATATTTAGATATGAGGTTCAGGTATTTAGATATATAACTTAGATATTTAGATATGTGATTTAGGTATTTAGATATGTGACTCAATTATGTAGTAAAATAATTGCAAGATAGAGAAAAATAGTCTCGGAAAACAAAGTCACATGGGAGAAACTGACAAATGTCATATGAGTTGTATGAAAAAACGTGCATGACAAATGAGAGAGAAAAAAAGTCTAGGAAAATAAAAAAACTTGATTATTATATTTTTTTTTTAGATATTTAGATAGATAAACTAGGTACTTAGATATGTGAATTAGATATTTAGATAGGTGAACTGGATAATTAGATAGGTGAACTGGGTATTTAGATAGGTGAATAACGTATTTAGATAGAAAATATCAAACATCATAAATGAATTAGATATTTAGATATGTGAACGTGATATTTAGATAAGTGAAATAGGTATTTAGATAGATGAGTTATGTATTTAGATAGGTGAATCAGATATTTAGATAGAAAAAAGATAAATATCGCATGAGTTGTACGAAAAAATATATGTGACAAAATGAGAGAAATTTTTTTTTGAGAAATAAAAATGACTTGAGTATTTATATATATGTCTCAAGTATTTAGATAAGTGAACTAGGTATTTAGATAAGTGACCTGAGTATTTAAATAGAAAAAATACAACATCACATGGACTTTTTAGCGAGTCACGCTGTACAAAAAAATGTATGGGGGATTTTCTTGGAGGACGAAGACTTGGGAGATAATTTTTTTTTCTCTTTAATATTAATCAGACATTAAAAGATCTAGAGAGCATTAACCATACTTAGACATGTCTTCTTTGCTTTGTATTGCTGAATATTAAAAAAAATGAAGAATTACAAAAAATGATCCTTATTAAAGAAAAAATATTATTATTGCCACTCAACTTAATTCAACTTTGCTTATATATAAAAATAGATAGCATAATGTTAGCACAAATTTAAACGCAAAAAAAGATCTATGAACTGAAATCTTAGATGGTATCCTATCTATGTCAATTGCCAGATGATAAAAACGAAATAGTATTTTCACTCTAGTTGACGAGACAATAATTTAATTCCAACTAAGCAGATCAAGATCAATAGATGATAGTGGAGTTGGTGAATTCTTAGATGGGATTGGGACCAACCTGTCGTTTTGGAGCATCAATTGCAAACGAACAATTAACGATAACCTTTGGATAATTTTTTTGACGCACGCTTGTATTGTTGCAGTGCCAGGGAAACTGTAGAGCACTATCTGATTATAATATTTCTAGGAGTTACTGTCGTGCTATGTATAACATAAATTGACTTCGTACTATGGATTACTTTTTTATTTTTAAAATCAAATTGATTGATTCAAACTGTTTAAAATGATTTTCATATTAAAAATATAGTTTGAGATTCAATTTTATATATTTTTTAAATTTTTTATTATATTTTAGATAGCTACAAAATTATTTCATTCAACCATAATAATTAAAACAAGTGATTTGTAACTATTTATAAAATAGTAAAAAAATTCAAAAATTAAATAAAATTTAGTCTCGAGTTAAATTTTCATATGAAAATTACTTTGAAAGGTTCAGATCATCCATTTAAAATTTAAAAATGAAAAAAATAATTTATATGAAACAATCTATACATAACACCTAGCCCAAATATACAAGAGTTAGGCTATGGTGCTACGCGTATTTAATGATCAAATTTGCTACGGACTCAAAAAATATAGTTAAATTATCTCTAATCTTGATTTATGGGTCTCAATAAATTCTTTATATCAAAATATGATGGGATATTAAATTTTTTTATTTTTTAAAATTTCTAAGTATTAGTGTTGAATTTTTAAAAATGACTTAGAAAATATGTATTATATTATTATTATTATTATTGAATCATCTTAAAAAAATAAAAAATTAATACTTAGAAAATTCAAAAAAATAGATTTTTTTATATCCCATCATATTCTGATATAAAAAACTTATTGAGATCCATAAATCAGGACTTGGAGATGATTTACCTATATTTTTTAGTCCGAGATAAATTTAATCATTAAATACACGTAGCACCATATCCTAACTCAATAATTAATTTTAAAAAAAATGTGATTGGTCTCAAATAATCAATAAAAAAACATTCTTCTCTAATTAATTTTACGATCATGATATATCATATATGTGCCAATGCCAAAGGCATGATCTATGGTACTCGGTATAAGAAGCATATAATTCCTTTGTGCTTTTTACCGGTCAAACGTGGGTGGTCCTCTTAGTCGGTGAGCCAGCATGGCAGCACCTGCCAATTTAATAGTTGTCGCAAAATATCACTCGAGTGGATAATTGTTGTACGAAATTTTATTAAACGGAATTATCTATCGGAAAATTCAGATCGCTTCTTGTAATTGTACTTCTTATTTTCTTTAATTATTTAATTAGTTAATTCTCAATCATGCATTTCGCATTGCAATTTTATAGTTTGGGAGATACGGACGAGTATGAGAGAGTAAAGCTCAATTGATGTAGAGAATTAAACTCAGTTCAGAAATATTTCGTATTAGATCTTCTAGGTTGGAAATTCAATTAATTTTTTAAATTATTGAAATCGAGATACTTAATTTTGATTTTTTTTATCTTAAAATATAGGATTAATCTTCTGAGAGGCCAATGAACTTTCATGTTTATTCATATTTGATCACTGAATTTTTATTTATCCGTTTAAGTCACTAAACTTTAATGTTTATCCAAATTTGAACACTCCTGTTATTTTTTCATCTAATATTAATAGTAGAGATTGTTAAATTTGAATGAAAAAACTAATGGAGTGATCAAATATAGATAAACATCAAAATTTAATGACTAAAAATAGATAAATAGAAATTGAGCTATCAAATATAGATAAACATTAAAATTTAGCGACCTCCCATAAAATTAACCCTAAAATGTACACTCAATTGATGTAAAATACGTTTGGCCGTTTTAAATTTTGATTTTTATAAGATTGGCTTTATTTAGTAATAGTGAATACGTTAATCAAACATTCACAGTAAAAAAAAAATCAGATGGCTAGATTGGAAATTTGGCACTCACGCTAAGATTAGGCCAATTCTGTTATAGATCATAATCAACTTAAATCTTATTTTTATCGACTAAAATCAATAATCATAATTGATTCGAAGGCAGCTTTTGTCAAAAGTATAGTTCTGTTTTCTGCTCGAAAATAAAAATAAAAATAAAAAATAAAATGATTAGGAGGTCCATCAAACCTGTCTTGGGCCCAACGGCCATCTAACTCCTTTGCTTTTCACCAACCTTGCCTGTTTAGCCCTAACAATATTTAAAATCTCATATTAGATTATTAGTATTATGGAATTTCATGACATCAATTGGTGTCATCTTAATTAGAAAACCCGAAACATGGAACTTCTAAACGGTCACTTTTAGTACTTTCGATTTTGTCCATTGATCTAATTAAGTCAGATACTTATTGTCATAAAGATAATAAAACAATCAATTCCCAAATCAATTGGACAATTACGTGGGGGCAAAATGACATGTCAGATCATTTACGACTCTCCATATCTGTCAAAGCCGTTGGATCATTACATGCTGTGCTTGATTTCATGATTTGATCAAACGACCGTTGTGTTGTGCTGTTGTGGAGATAGTTGATGGACTGATGGTATACTACATATATTGACTAATAAGTAATTAGGTATAGGATAATAGTATAAGTATATTCTGAGTATCCAACTGTCTTTGTTAGTTTGTCCAAAAAAAAGAGTATCCAACTGTGAATTATATATGTATTTATGTCATTTTCGTTGTTTCTGGGAGAGCGAATTACATGTCGTGATATCATCCAACTGTACATTCGACGCACAAATTGAGTCGACATCTCTTTAATATTAGAGGTCGCTAATCAGAGTACGTATCAACATCAATAAATAGCTGGATTAGGTGTGTGGGCCATAAATGAAAGAGATTTTAAGGTACACATGTTCTATCATATGGGGGTTTTCCTTGCTCTTACCAGTACATTTGTTTTGACGTTATTTGGTTTTTCCGACTAATCTTTAATTTGTTCACCTGTGTGCTTGCATGCCGTGATTGATATATATAGGTTACTCGCGAATATTGGTATCCGTTTTAAGGTTGAAACAAAAATGTACCTCGACCATGCAGTCTATATTGATCTTTATGGGCTCCTATTTTTTCAACAAGTTCAATATGTCCTTTTGTTTTTGTTTTTTTTTTCCTTTCTGATCCAGCTATCTTACTCATAAATATATCATATTTTGTTATTTCTATTGTGAACCTAAATGTTGTCGACGATTAGTTTTTTTCCTAAGAGAATATTAATATATTTGTTCGCATTTCATAAATTTTATCTACAAAAATAATAGCAGTTTAGGCTTATACTGTTGTTTTTTATGATCCTTGTTGTAGTATGTCCTTATTTTAGAAGGAGAAGGGATCAGTTGATAATGGGTTATTTTGATAATCTTGACAATGGACCTCTAAATAAATATAAAAAAATCTTAAAAATAAAAGTTTATAGATATGTTCATCTACCTTTAGATTGATGGTCATTCAAATTTCATGCAATTTCATTATCATTTGATAGTCCATCAAATACCGTTAAATTGGAACCGTTGCAAATTATATGAAAATTTGATGGTCTTTGATGGACTATCAAACGATAATTAAATTATATGAAATTTGAATGACCAATAATATAAAGGTAAAAGAACACATCTATAATTTTTTTTCCATTTTTAAGATTTTTTGTATTTATTTAGAGGTCCATTGTCGAGGTTGTCAAAATAATCCATTGTCAATGGATCCCCACTCTTTTAGAAGTTCATAAAATTAATATTGAAGATAACAGTTATGAGTATAGTCATGTTACCAAATTTTATCATTTGAATTGGAGTTGTCCATTAATGTTATCAGATAATATATAATGACTGAAATATTAATATTTCAATTTATGATTGAGATTGATTGATTTGTTCAGATTTCATTCAAATGTCTTTCCTCTTCATTTTGTTTGCTAAGTTTTACCATGCATTTATAGAAGGTTTCAAAAAGAAATTGTATATCAAATAAATTAAACATAAATTATTGTTAAGTTTTATTGTAAAAAAACTAGACATTATACAACCATACTGAATAAAAAAACTTATTATATTTTATACATAATCTTTTATTAAATAAATTAATTTTATTTAAAAATTTAAGAGTCTCTAATTGATTTAGACGTTAATATATTTAAATAAAATATATCATTTATTTATAATAAATTAGTGATAGACATAAATATTTTTAAATTAAAAGTGTCCGCACAATGAATAGGTTCTGTGCTAGTATGTATAGGTTTTCAAATATTAACTAATAAATACAAATGAAATATGCAATTAATATATAGTGAATAGTTTTTACAATAGTAAATTGATAATTATTGATTTAAATTTATTGTATAACATCATTAAGTAATAATTGTCAATAAATTTATTATTTTATCAACAAAAATTAATAAATTAAATTCTGTTTATTTTTTTCCTTAGTTTGGATGGATAAAACTCCTTTTTTTAGGAAAGGATGGATAAAAACTATATTTTTTTTTTTTGGGGGGGGGGGGGGGAGGATGGATAACAACTTAATTCTCATCGTCATTCTCTTTCTTTTTCGTCCATTTTCTTTCTTTTTCTTTCAAATCAGGAGCATATTTTAGAGCTCGAAGGAGTCATTGAGTCTGAAATGCAGAAAATGAATAGTTTAAAATGTGATTGTATAGATTGTATATACTTATGTAATGTGAGAACAATATATATATATATAAGAATATGCTCCTACATATTTAATAGTGTATTGTATTTAAAAAATAAATCATTTTAAGTTAAAAAAATCTAAAATTATACTAATATAATATTCAATTGTCATGTATTTGAAGAATTTCTTCACAATAAATTTTCGCATACCGAACCGTATAATGCATATTTGATCATCTACTATGCAGTGAAGGTGTTTGAATATGGAAAACCATATTTAAAAAGATTGATTTGCAGTTTTGCACTTTTGCAGTGAACTGAAATATAATACTGGGCAACAGAAGTAGCAAATTATATATAGTATATAAATTCTCATGGGACTTGTGAACAATTAAGCTACAATGTGAAAAAGTGTGCTACAGTATTAGATCATATTCATCCATTATCTTTAAGATTCCGATTTGTTTTTGGATAGAGTACAAGGTTTGTTCAGTTCTTTTTTTTTCTTGAAGTCTGCTACCTTTCCAGCTTAAAATAAAAGGGATGTAATAGAACGATAAACAAAGAGATGAAATGAAGGATTAATATTTTGAACTCTAATTTGGAGGTGAAAGATTTTGTTCAAATTATACAGAAAGAGTTTCCTCATTCATCTTCTCTAATCTTCTTTATCTCGCTACAGTGAAATGTCTGGAACAAAATGACTTCACCTTTTCTCTTCCCCATTCACCCTCTCGCCCTCATTTACTATCTCCGAAGTAGACCCTAATGGCTTCCTCTCTCCAGAAAATTCTTGTCCTCTCTTTTAAATTACAAACTCTATCACTTTTTCACTCTATTCTTAAGCAAGATTTATACAAGTCCATAAGTCCAATTTTTCATTTTAGAGTCCTCTCTTCTGTCTATTCATTGATAATGTCGAGTTTGATAATTTTATAATACTTCTTTAAAATATTCAACAAAATTTTAAATATATATATTTTTTTATAAATATATTGTTGAAATTAAAGTTTGATTGTGTTTTAGGTTACATGCGGTTTATAATTTGACATTTCATCAAAATCATTATAATTTGACCAACATAAAACTTTTATATTTTATGAAATTGCATTAATTTTATGCGGGTAATATACATATGATTCATATTCTAAAAATTGGATTTCAAACTTAAAATTATTTCGATGATTATCAAGGAAAGTTTCAAATAAAATGCCTAATCTAATCAATTTATTTCTATATTTTTCCCCTCAAAATAAGCTCTTATGAACCTTTTTATAAATATTTGTTCTTTTAGTTCAGCGCTTCATTTCTCGTAGTGTAATCCTCAAATGAATTGTTTTCTATCTGAAATCTGCTTATAAGAAATGAATTATAAAATATTTTATGGAAATAAACTTTGGATAAGATATCTTTTATGAGATATTAACATATAGCAAGTTCATATTAAATATATAATAAGTCAATACCTTTTGTGAAATCACGTAATTAATAAATATGTAAATATTAACATTTAACAAGTTTATGTTAATATACATTATGTCAATTATAATAATACAAATATTTAAATCACTCGTAGAATAACTATTTTATTTCGTTCATTAAAAGTAGAAATATTTATCAATAAAAACTTGAATTGAAAACCGTAGACTTCATATTCGGAATAATATCAATAAGATAAAAATTTATATCCACAAACAGTGTTATGTTTCCACTCTCCTCAGCCACTCCACATCACAATTAATTAGAACTGTTGGATTTTACTATGTCACTTATTTTTTTCATCAGATAGTTACATATATAACTTAAAGTGGATGGTTAATGCTGTATTAGTCTTTTGATTTCTTAAAGCATTTAATGACTTTGAATGTGTCCTTTTTCCTCTCTATACTATGGAGTCCATTTCAATTAATCTTTTAATTCTTTAGTTAATGCAATAATACAATTGAAATTCGTCTATATTTTATTTGCTTCTTTATGATATTTTGACAACATGATTTTCATCATTTTAATTGTAAATTAATATATTAAAAATATTCCGCAAAAGAAATTTATAGACATGATTTTCTCATTATTTTTCATCTTAAGTCATTTTATCATTGTTTTAATTTAACATCAACAAGTTATTTTGGACCGCTGTGAAACGCAGGTTCCAACCTAGTTTAATAAAAATTTGGGTCTGCTTCGCAAACCTACCTTCATTTATTTCATTTTTTTGTCATTTTCTCCGGTCTCTACGCTGGGCGGGCAGCCTCTGCGGAGGAAATTCCTTGCGAAGATCTCCGAGGAAAACATCTGAACGGCTCGTTTTAATATTTACGGCTGTGATGAAGTATAAACACGAACTTTAATGCATAGAGCTGGTTATTACTATTAAATTATAACCGTTAATTGATGATCGGACGGATAAAAACGAAATAACCGTACAGCTTCTCAGGAAAAACTATTCAGAGGATACCGATTCTCTCTACTTCGGACTTCACCCTCAAAAGCTCTCCGATTTTCAAAGAAAGCAAAGCGCACGCACCGACGCGCGAAGCTAGCGATGACGTGGCGCTTCCTGGCCGCGCTCCTCGTCGTCCTCTTAATCACCCTCGCCCCGGCGATCTCCGGAGAAGGCGACTCAGACACGGTGGTTGAGGCGGCGGATATAATTACAGAAGGCGAGGCTGCGAGTGGGAACTCGACGGAGGCGAAGGGAGAGAACACCTTCGCGGATATGATCGATCGAGCTCTTCAGAAAGAGTTCACTGAGGCCGAACAGACTGGAGCTGGTGCGTATGCCAGATATAGATCTAATTATTGCTTTGTTTGGTTTAGATTCCCGCCAATTTTCATTGCATTGGTTATAGATCCATTTCCTGTACTTTCTTTGGCTCCATCCCGTTCTTGCTTTCTTTGAGTTTGGGCATTTTCATGGAATTGCAATCTTGCCTTTGCATTTTAGTATTTATTTTGCAAAAAAGTTCACCATTGTATTGGTAGGACTTTAAAATTTTTATTCTAGTTTCCTTTTCTGACGGACTAATTACTGAAGCTCCCTCCTCTTGCACTGTTGTGACAGGAGCATCTTGTAATACTTCTGTCAGAAGTCACGTTCAATTCTTTGTTACATTGTAGATCTCTGTTTTGGATCTCTTGTTACTTTGTCAGAAGTGACTAGAGCTAGGGTTTCATTTAAAGGTTTTATACTTTGAAAAACCCCATTATCAGGTTAATGGCTTGGATCTGAAGCCACTTGATTTCTTAACATAATATATATTTTTTAATCAAAATGGGTTTTATTTTGGTGACAATAACTTGGAAATGTTAGGATTCTTCCCAAGTTTTTTGTGGGAATTTCTTTTTTATTTATTTTTTAACAAGGAACTGATACTTCCAAAGGGAAAAAATATTAGAAAACTATATGTTAGATAACCTGTCAAATTTTGTGTACATTCATTATTAAATATTAATTGATTCCTATTTTGGTTAGCTAGAACTTAGAAGATATGTATGTATGGTAAAAGTTTCTTTATATGTCAAATAAGTATGGTCTTTTAATTACAATTGTATGATAAATTTACTGGTAGGCGTTTTTTTGTAAAACAGCTTATATAAAAATTTAAGCACTTCTCTGTGAATCTTTAATGATCACCCTTTTGTGTTCTAACTGATCTTTCATGTTGACCAATTTACAGAAACAGATCCAGGAAGTTTTAATAATAGTGTTGCTGAAAATCAGGTAAACACTCTATTTTCCGTTTAATTGGCGTCATAGGAGTAAAAAATAAGAATCCAGGTCTTAATTAAAAAATAATACATAGGCAAATTTTGACCGGTAGTTGACACTAGGATCTATGTTCCATGCTTGGTTTGTAAGCATTGAAGTTAGTTGCAGTCTTTCTTACTTTCAATCAATAATTTAGCTTATTCCAAGGAATGCACTGAATTACTTTTTATACAAAGCAAATTTGACTACTGTATTCATCAGGTGTGCTGGTTCATACTGAATTTTCTTTATCTGGGTAACTCTATATTCTTTTTCTTTTTTATTTGGTTTGGGGCTTGCCTTGGGCCCATGCACTGCACCAATGAATATGTGTGATGTCACTAACAAGTGCTAGTGCTAGGGTTTGCACTTGCAGACAACAAGGGCCGGAACTGGGAATTTCGAGTGGGGGGTCGGAAGACAATTGATAGAGTTATCAGAGGATTTTTTTTTGGGTGGGTGGGGCGTGGAGTACCAAAAACCTTATATTTTATTATTAAAATTATTCAATAACTACTCAATTTAACTAACATTTTGGAAAGTTTGGGGGGGGGGGGGGGGGTGCAGGCCCCTGCTGACCACCCCCTCCCTCTGCCCCTGTGTACAACATGGCACATACATTTATTAGAAACCCACCTTTTGCTTTTAGGCTCTCTGAGGTTCAGTTTTCACCGGGGGTTATGAATGTTGGGGTTTATATCATATGAATCTGTCTTCTGACTTGGTTTATCCTGACAGGCCGTTCTAGAAACAGTAGCTCGAGTCACAACAAAGAAAAATGAAACCAAGGATGAACAGTATGCTTCTAACTAAATGTCTATTTTACATTTCAACAATTTCCCTTGTTCTTCTATTGGTAATAATATTTATATTTTCTAAATGTTTTGCCAGGTCGTTCCAGCTTCATAATGTGTTTAATTTGGATAATGAGAATCGAGCAGAGGATGTTCCTACCTTGATTGACCGAAGGGTACTTAATATATGTTGTGATCATTTATCATTAATATAGTATTTTTGTATTTCTTTTTATTTTGATACTGAACGGAAGTATGAATGACACAGGATAATGTTTTTATCATATCCAATCCAAAGTCAAAATATCCTGTCCTACAGTTAGATCTAAGGTTTGTCTTTATATATTTTTTTCTTTTGAATCTCTTTTGAAAAAGTATATCTTAGCTTTAACTTGCTATGAACACCTACTTATGAATGATGAAATATTTGTAGGTTAATATCAGATCTTGTGGTAGTCATTGTGTCTGCTACATGTGGTGGTATTGCCTTTGCATGTGCTGGACAACCAGTCAGTTTCATATCCCTTTCCTTTAAATTAAATTTAGCCAAATAACTACAATTAAGTTCTAATTAATCCTTGGTCCAACAGATAAGAAGAAAACAATAACAAAATCAACTAAAGGAAAAACAGTGAGAAAACAAAAGACTGGCAGTACATACAAGATACAGGTTCTGTGTTGTTGCAGAACACTGCTGTCATAGCACTGAAATATGCTGTATTGATCCCTGTTACCAATTATTTTGGCACATCTCCTTAAAATGCTTTTATTATCACTCAAAATTATTGTTCTACACTAATTTTATTCTCCCCGATATTGAAAAAAAAAAATCATTTATTATTTGGCAGGTGATAACAGGCTACTTGCTAGCAGGTTCAATAATTGGGCCAGGTGGTTTTAAGTTCGTCAGTGAAATGGTGCAAGTAAGGTGCTTTTTTGCAATTTGATTTTAATTTTTGGCATCTCTCCCACTACTGAAAAGTTTTCCTTTATTATTTGTACGGTTTTTTTATTGTGTATGGGAAAATTTCAGTTGGTTCTGAATTAGTTCTTGAAGTTTCATTTTTCACCACCCTCTTGTTCTTCTTTGGGTAAATTCACCCATTTTAGGGTTAGTTGTACTAATCTCATGTCATACCTAGAAATTATGGTTACATTTGTAGATTGATGCTCTGATGTACAGTGTGCTCAAGGGTATTGTTTATCGTTGCTGAATACTGTGTTTCGTCCGCTTATAGGTTGAAACAGTGGCACAATTTGGAGTCATTTTTCTCCTTTTCGCATTAGGACTGGAGTTTTCAACTGCAAAGGTAGTTTCTTTTCCTTAAATGGCCATTTTATCATGCAAGAAAAAACATTTTCTGTACTATTATATTTATCATCAGTGACAGTCGTTAATACTTTATAAATAATTATTTTTTATTTTACATTTTGTTTGTATTTTACAGCTTAAAGTTGTCCGTGCTGTTGCTGTGCTAGGAGGACTACTTCAGATTATTTTATTCATGTGCTTAAGTGGTATAACAGCATCGGTAATTCTTCCCACATTCAAATTTATATTTGGTTTTACTGCTCTTTTTTACATTTTAAACTTTGATATTTTCATTCCTACAGACAAATCTGGTAAGCTCATTTTATACACCTGACATCAATAATTGTTAAACTGCAGCTGGCTGGGGGCAAAATTTCAGAGGGAATTTTTGTCGGTGCCTTTCTATCTATGTCATCTACAGCTGTGGTATGTCAATGTTTTCAGTGTCAATATTGTTTCAAGTTTCATGTGAGAGTTTTTCAGAGACAATTACTGTACTCACTCACTCATCTTGGTAGCATAATTAGGTTGAAATTTTCCAGAAGGTTGGCAGTGTTGAAATGTAGGAACCCATGAAAAGTACTTTAAGGTTGAAGTGAAATTCAGAGGAGTTCAGTATATTCACTTGAAGAAAATGAGCAAAAAAATTTTAATCAATAATTTAATATTGTTATAGATAGTAAACAATAGAATTCTTGCAACCTGGACTTAAGAGAGAGAATCTCTTAAGATATGAAAAATACTTTTTGGGAGGATTGTGTTACATTGTTTTTGTGTTCTTGCATAGTGTTATTGTCTGCCAATTTTTGCAGTGTTATGATCCCTTTTGTCTTTATACTTGACCACATGAAAATACAATTTGGTAGGAGGTTAAAGCTCAAAAGGTGATTTGTTAATTGTGTTACTGGGGCTGTAATTACCTAACTTGTACTTGTTACCAATTCTGCTGAAAAAACTCAGAACAGAGTATGATGTTTGGCTGTTATAGTATGGATACCTGCCATATTTTTTTTAATTAAATTTTTTTATTAGCAGTCTTCCTCTATTCCTTGGGACAGCAATGATTTTAATGATGCCATAGAAGTTGACCAGTAATGCTTATGTGTAGGTTTTGAAGTTTCTGATGGAAAGAAATGGCATAAATGCACTTCATGGCCAGGTGACAGTTGGCACTCTTATACTTCAGGTACTCTGTTTTATCTTTTCAATACCATCCATAACACAAGAATGCAATATCTATTGTTCTTTATTTTTATTTTTAATGAAACACGGTATTTAGGCCTGTCCAATTTCATAAAACAAAAATCGCTGATGAGAATATAATAACCTGATCTCTGTTCGCAAGTCTTATTATTAGCACCTGATCCTTTAGTAGGACGTTGGTGAGTTTTATAAAAGGTTTATTTATATGTAGGATTGTGCTGTTGGCCTTCTTTTTGCACTATTACCTATATTAGGTGGATCCTCAGGTGTTCTTCAGGGTGTCATATCTATGACCAAATCGTAAGTTACTTTAGAAGCTCATTTTGCTAATCCTCCTTCTCTTTGAAAACATTACTGTATGTCAACAAAAACATCGCCCGACATCCTTTTTTAAAAGCAAATGATTACTTTATATTTCTTTTAGTTTTTCAAACTATTATTGCACCAGGTTGGTAATTCTATGCACATTCCTTGCGATTCTCTCCATACTATCCCGGACATGCGTGCCTTGGTTTCTTAAGCTCATGATAAGCCTTTCATCTCAGGTTATTAATTTTCTTGGGCATAAATATCCCTGAAAATTTTAAATAATATTATTTTCTTTACTTCTATGTTGTTTTCAATAAAGTACTCTTCAATGTTTGTCTGATGCACATATTTAATGCAGACAAATGAACTTTACCAGCTTGCATCTGTTGCATTCTGCTTGTTAGTTGCTTGGGTAATTTTCTGAACTCTTTAATCAGTCTCCAATTGTTCAGCGCTGATTGGAAATATTGTATTTGTGGTGATCGTTGTTCTTACTTTTGCTGCACGTTTGATGTTTTGATTCCAAGTGAATATTTCTTCTGGGAAATATTTTGACATGTGTTCTTATACAATGCTTGTGCAAACTCAGTGTAGTGACAAGTTGGGACTGAGCTTGGAGCTGGGCTCATTTGCAGCTGGAGTTATGATTTCAACAACTGACCTTGCACAACACACCCTCGAACAGGCAAGTCTTTTTGTACTAGCTTACTGGTTCTAAACAATTTTAGGGGAATTGAAGTCTTAACTCAAAGTTCTGTGGTGAAGAAGATTGAGATAAAAGTTTCATGAAGTGCAGTGTTCTCAAAACTATTAAATTATAGTCCAATTCATGAAGAAAAGGGGGGAAAGCAACACAGCACAAACAGCATGCAAGAAAAAAATACAGAATTGTGAAAGAATTATTGAATCAATCACCAAAAGCGAAAGAAACAAGCACTAGCTTATTGAATGTCACATCTACCTGAGGGATCAAAATCTTATCTTTATTTTCTTGTAGAATGTGCCCAAATAATTTGGCATTTGTACATAAAAGCAACGGGGAATATGAATGATGCCTGAAGTTTTAGGTTTTTATTTTCTGCAGATTGAACCTATTCGCAACTTCTTTGCAGCACTGTTTTTGGCAAGTATTGGCATGCTTATTCATGTCCATTTTCTTTGGAACCATGTGGATATCTTGCTAGCAGCTGTTATCTTGGTGATAATTATTAAAACCGCCATCATTGCCATAGTTGTCAAGGGGTTCGGCTACAACAACAAGACCTCCCTTCTTGTAAGTATTGTATACCATCTTCCCGTTGATCTTTGCACTGGAGTAAATATTGCCAAAATTCCTCTTAGTATATTTTTTAAGTATTTTTAATTCCTTTCGAAGGCATTGATGTATTTGTTTATTATCTTTTTGTTCTTTTTTTATCCAATATACTACTATTCATTTTGTTGGAATCTACTTGAACTTGTTCCAGTTGTGATGGGGCTTTTTAATTTTCATGTTTCCAATATTGAGTAGGTAGAGCCCTAAAAACAAGAAATCTTGCACACAGCTACTCTAAGCATGTAGCACTAGAAATTTCTTTTGTCTCTTCTTCCACACCATTGAAACTATACCAGGCAGTCCCATCATTCCTCACTGCCATAGTTACAAGGTTTCTTTATAATACCCAAACTATATTCATATCATTCTTTTTCAGTAATTCCAAACAAATGGAAAAAAAACTAACTGCTGATTTCGTCTGATACTATTTTCATGGATTTTACAAATAATATGTGATTTATGCCCATTCATATGCAAAATATACATATTTGTGTTTGCTCTTTAAACTTTCAGTAGTTTAGTAGATGTTGTTATTATTTTAGGAACAAACTATTCTCAAATGATACCATATTATAGTGAGTAATGTATCTTGGACCTTGTCTTGTTGGATTATTTATGAATTCTGCATATGTTACTGTCGCTCTCTGCATACTGATGATGGCTTTCATGCATTCTTTTATTTATTTCTATTTTCAATTTCAATTCTTCCTTCCTTCCTTTCTTTTATTATTATTATTATTATTGTTGTTGTTGTTGTTATTACTATTTATTTATTTATTTTATTATTTTATTTTATGTGTAGTATCCCCCTAACATCCCAGAAGGTCCTGGGATGTTAGGGTACATTACTGGGTAAAGCGATGAATTTTTTTATACCATGCTTTAAGCACTTGATTTCTAGTCTTTGTGTAGGACTTCATAGTCTGAGCCTCTGAGGTTTTGCTGGTTCATGTAGAAACTGAACATTTTTTATTTGTTATCTACTCTATTCAGACTTAATTTACTTACATTCAATCCTTTTTGTAGGTTGGGATGTCTCTTGCACAGATAGGGGAATTTGCATTTGTCCTTCTTAGCCGTGCTTCAAATCTAAAACTAGTGCAGGTTCAATCTATACTTTGCCAGTAATATTGTATATTGTTTGTAACATTTTATGAACTTTGTTTTGTACTTTGTGGTTACCAGGGAAAATTGTATTTGCTTCTACTTGGAACAACTGCTCTCAGTTTGGTAATATTATTTTCTTTGTATTTTGTCCCTTTTGAGATTGCTATGCCACATGGTATGAGAATATTATCACCAGACTACTGGCAGTCACTCCCACAAAAGAAAGTAATAGAATAATAAGGAAGATAAGATAAAATAAAATAAACTAAATTCAAGAATTGAATATATGCTACCTATTTAGAGTTAGTTTGTTACTAGCAGTTTGGTGTTGGCATCCATTGTGAATCCAGATTACTGCTAATTACTAGATTATAACTGTCAGGAGCAATTAATTAGTTACAATGGTATCAGTTCTGAAGTCAGCATTCTGGAGATCTGAACCTAATTAGGCTCTGGTAGTAAATAATTGTCCATTAACATTCTTTCACACCGGTTATTTAAGCAGCCTGCTGCAGGTGAGAGGGGTGATAAAAATAAAAAATAGTAAAGCGATTCCTTACTTTTTCGCGGAAGTTTTTAAGCAATTGTTTCATTTCATCTGGTGGCATTGCTTTTTCAAAAAAAAGAAAAAAAAAGAGAGAAGAATAGAAAGAAAGAAAAGGAAGAAAGGAACCACAACAGCAGCATGACTATATTATTGGCTTGCATGTGATGAGAGAAATTAACTTGAAATTTGTTTGTGGTAGGTGACGACACCATTGCTATTCAAACTAATACCTGCAGTAATACACCTTGGCGTTTTGTTGCGGTGGTTCTCTCCTGATACCAACCATCATGTTGAGGTAATATACTGGCATAATAGGTCTTAGCCAACTTCTATTTTGGTTGCGTTTTGGAGATTTCGGGCCAGAAAGTGATTCTGAGCCTTAACCCACAAGTACTTGAACAACTACTACTTTCACCTGGACAATAGTCTTGTAAATGGTATCCGAGCAGTAATATACCAGCTTTATAGACCTTTTGGTGCATAAAACAAATTTATGAACCTCAGTTGGACTTGGGTTTTTCTCACATTGCTTTGTTGATTGTGACTTTGCTAAAGTTGCACTTTATGTAATTGATAGATTGGGTATAAAGCTGACCGGGTGGACAGTGTAAAACGTATTACTCTTCTGGTTCAAGATGGTCATGATTCATGATAGATCGTAGCTTAATGGGCTTTGTAGCATGATGTCTTTTTGCATACGCTTCTAGAAATAGAGGATTTTTGATCTGTAGTGTGGAGAGAAGAAAGGTGGTATCTCATCTCTTTCCTGAGGTGGCTTGAAAGTAGAATGGCCATAAAGGATAGTGTAGCATCGAGATGTTGTTTTGTTGTTTAAAATCTAAGGGGTAGCTTTGTTTTGAGGGGAATGTTGTAACCCGTTGGCAGCCTGTCAACTTTAAAAAAAAAATGAAACAAAGAGGTGAAAAGATAGGAATGCCTAGGTGAGAAGTTGGAGAAGTGGATCGAAATGGAACAGTATCCCCTTGTAAGTGTTCCTTTTGTAAAATAATATGCATCTCTCATTGATTGATTGGTTTACTCCTGGGACCCACAGTTAGCTAATTGAATTTGTAACCATTCTATCAAGTGTAGATTAACTCCCACATGGCTTGTAGATTAGATGATGTACAAATAGGATGGGGGTAGCTTTCTTTTATTTTCTTTTTTGTTTCGGTTAATATTTTGTTCTAGTTATTCAAGCCTTTTTTTTTCTTTACGTGAAAATTTGTTATACCAGAGCGCAACTTTAGCACCTTTACCTGGCATCTAACTTATGAGTCATACATGTTAGCCTTAGTGATTCCGGAAAATTAGTATGGTGTATTAGGCTGTGATTTATTCCAACACTCTGGATAATTTCGTATTCAAGTTGTTCAGACTATAATACTTCTGGGGACATTTTATAGTGGCGTTGATGAAGCTAGTTTCTACGTGTTTGCCTGATCGGTATCATGTTAAGGTGGGTAATTGCGAGTTCGTTTCTACCTGTTTTTTCCCATCTCATTAGCCTATTAGGTGATAAGACGTTGATGAAAAAATGACTAGAGGTTGGCTCTGACATTTAATTTTTAACCAATATTTTCTCTTAATGTTTACTGAGGTTTGAACCTGCGACTTTAACGGTAGTGGTATTGTCACTGACCAACCGTATTAAATATTATGTTCCATTATTTTTTTTTTTAAAAAACATTCGCTTGGTACGCACATAGGTAAGTGGGTATTATGATTTTGGATAATTGAATAATATGCTTGAAATGATGATATAATTGATGGATGCAACTGCGTACCTTTGTTTAAGGATTTTCTAGACCTTTGAGAGTGGTGGAGAAAATAGATGAAGCTTGCTATATTGCTGTTTGTTAGTTTAATTAGCAATTGATCTTCTATAATAATGAGGCCAGAAAATATAAAATCTTATGGTATTATGCTAATTTTACAGCTTATAGTTTCAAATATCAAACGGTAATGCATTAGATGTAGTGTATGTTCCTGAGATCGAAGAAGTGCATTGAAAACTTGTTTTGAATATAAGACAATTTCTGTCCTACTTGCTAATCATGATGTGATGTTGTCCTTAATTTCAAAATGTTTATTTAACAATTTGCTAAGTAAGCATTTTTTTTATAATATCAAAGTTAGCATTTACAATTTCTTGACAAACAGTATGAGCATGTTATGTCCTTGCAATTGCAAAAGAGGATATTTCATTACTAATTAGGAAGTGACACAATAGCAAATGAACAATTGCAAGGTGAAGTGTCCTAAAATTGACAATAATGATGGATTCACAGGAAATTAAACCTAAATCTAAATGGAAGCGAGCATTAACCTATCCATATCAAACACTAATTATTTTATTTAATAATATAAATAATAAAATTATTAATAATAATGAAAAAATAAAATTTTAATAGTAGAAAAGATGCGTCACTGACAGTGACGCTTTACAAATGCGTGAGTCGGATTGACGTCTTTCTCTCTCTTTTTTTTAACACTTTGCACTTGGGTTTTGCATTTGGACATTTGAATGCCACATATGTTGTGGCAGCCTAGTGGGAGAACGCTACTTTCACTGACACTATTGTATTTTTTTTTGTGAAAAATAAAAAGAAAAGACTGAGAATGAAGTGTTTCTTACGCGCCACCTGCAATGATGCGTGTTGTTATTTCTACTATTAAAATTTCACTTTTTTCATCATCATTATTATTAATAATTTAATTTTTATATTATTAAATAAAATAATTAGCGCATATAAAAAAGAAGTCACTGAGAGTGACGCATTTTTTAGACGCCACCCGCAATGACACGCTGATATTTCTATTATTAAAATTACATTTTTTTCACCGTTGGTTGTGTCTAATCCCGTCATTTCTTAAATACATTCAACCCACTATAAAACGGGTCCAAATCTACTATTATTCTTGGACAATAATAGAGTTCTACTTTTAAATCTAAAAAATATAAAATAAATCCAAAAAAGTTTATAAATATGTTCTTTTACTTGTAATTGATTGTCCACCAAATTTCATGCAATTTCATTAATATTTGATAGTCCATCAAAGACTATTAATTTGAAACTGTTATAAATATTGGTGAGAAATTATTAAATTTGATAATATTTGATGAACTATCAAATATTAATGAAATTACATTAAATTTTATAAAAGTTTATAAATATGTTCTTTTACTTGTAATTGATTGTCCACCAAATTTCATGCAATTTCATTAATATTTGATAGTCCATCAAAGACTATTAATTTGAAACTGTTATAAATATTGGTGAGAAATTGTTAAATTTGATAATATTTGATGAACTATCAAATATTAATGAAATTACATGAAATTTTATAACCTATCAATCGACAAATAAAAAAAATATCTATATATTTTTATTTTTAGGATTATTTTTATAATTTTTTAATTTAAAAGTAGGACCTAAGAATAATAGCTTATTTGGACTGATTTTTTTATTAATAACAAAAATATATATATTTCACTGAGGTAACATAGAAGAGATGAATTTGACGAAAATAACAAAGATGAAAATCATATTTCTATCCGAGAGCCTACTTTGTTGTTTCCGTTCCGACCCCACGCCCACGGATCTTCATGCACCTCCTCTCTCCTCTCTCCATTCCCACTGCCTAAACTAGTGTTATAAAATAACCTGTACGGGTCAGACCCAACCCGTTGGACCCGTGATCCGTTAGAACTGACGGGTCTAAAATGGGTGTGGACAAAATTCAAAAAAATTCAAAATGGGCCTTACATCCATTAATTGTTCTTCCATGTTCTACTCATTTGCTTCAATTAATACTTCCATTAAACTAGAGTTACATGTTGAATTAAACTGTTAAAAAAATTATAAGTGATGCATTTATATATAAATTTTGTTAATTTTATTATTTATAAAGTCAAATAGTAAAAAAAAAGTATTGTAAAATAATTTATAAATATTTAACTTTTTGATGTCTAATATTATTATCACTATTATTACTCATTATCAATATTATTTTAATTATTAAGTTAAATATTGATAATGAGTAATAATAGTGATAATAATATTAGACGTCAAAAATTTAAATATTTATAAATTATTTTACAATACTTTATCTTTACAAAAAAATAAAATTAACAAAGTTTATATATAAAGATATCACTTGTAATTTAACGGTTTAATTCAACATTTGACACCGATTTAATGGAAGTATTAATTGAAGCAAATGAGTTGAGCATGGAAGAACAATTAATGAATGTAGGGTTCATTTTGAATTTTGCCCGCACCCGTTTTAGACCCGTCAGTTCTAATGGGTCACGGGTCCAACGGGTGGGGTCACGGGTCGGATCGTGGTCTAGGATCTAGCGGGTCGGGTCTGACCCGTGCGATTTATTTTATAACACTAGTGTAGGCGGTGGGAATGAAGAGAGGAGAGAGGAGAGAGGAGAGAGGAGGTGCATGGGGATCCGTGGGCATAGAATCAGGACGGAAACAACAAAGTAGACACTTAGACGGAAATATGATTTCTATGTTTGTTATTTTCGTCAAATTTAACTCTTCTATGTTACATTAGTGAAATATATTTTTTATTTTGTTATTAATAAAAAAAATAGGTGATTTGGATCTTATAAAACCCGTCAGTTCCCACATTTACACGGCATCGCCACTACTAGGGTTTGGAGATCCAGTAGTACCCGCCTCCTCACAGTTTACCAGTACCTTACAGAAATCAGAAGCGAAATGGAAATGCAACGCAGCAATCCCTTCGATGTGCTAAGGGATGACAATCTTGAAGACCCGTCTCAGCTGATCGCAGCCAAACAGCCGCAGAAGATCGCATCGACCAAGGTTTATCAGTCGAAGCTCCCATCGAGACCTCTTCCTCCTCAACAGGCAGGCTGGTATCGTCGCGTGCTGTCTTGATTTGGATTTATTTTGTTTGAAATCGTTTTTGTATCATAATGTAGGTCGAATGCCTGATGTGATTCATGTTAAGGTTTCGTTTTCTTTTGTCTCGTTACGTGATATAAGGGTTCGCTTATCAGTGTTATGTTCTTATTTGGGAGATATTCTGGGAACAAGGAACAAATTGTTTAGATTGCCTTGATATTTATCCTGTTCGCCTTCTTACCTTAAGTATTCAGGTGGATTAAGTTTATTTTTGTTACTCTATTAGTCTATTATTACCTCTAGTATTATTGTTATTTAAATTCCTATTGACCAACTGAAGAAGAAAAAAAAAGTGAAAGCAATGCATGCTGCTAGAAAACAAATGGTTTGACGTTCTGTATATATTTTACGAGAAAAATAAAAAAATAGCTGTTTTATGCTTGTGAGCTTCCCTAACCCTCTACTTCCTTTAAAATGTTTATAGTGAAGGAGGCAAAGAAGAATGAGGCCCCAAGAACACAAACTAGCCAAAATAGGTTCGAGCGACGTGGTGCATATGGTCCAACCTGTGAGTTCCGGGCCAATGGTTGTGACAGCAGCACACAAATGGAAGGTGTCTGGCATGGTGAGGCCTCACAAGGCTCGTCTAGATATGCAAATGAAGATGTGAAAGGTCCTTCGGTACAAGGACCAAGACACACAGATACAGCAGCACCAACTGTAGGCCTGATGCGAAGGGAGATGAATTTCACACTCAGTTAAAATTGATCCATTTTTCCATGCATTTATGTCTATTATCTATTTAGCGGTTAGTGCAAGGTCATAGGCTGTAAATTCTTTTGGAATGAATGAAGAATTATAAATCTCTGGTGCCTATGAAGTGTTTTTTTAGTTTGATGTAGATCATGTAGTATAATTTTATATAAGAATAACATGCAAGTGCACAAACTGATAAGGATATTAGGATAGCCATTGCCATAACATAAATTTTGTTGTCATTTTTATTTATCTTTTTGGAACTTTGGCACTGCTTTGAAGCAGATTTACTGACAAAGGAAGTAAATAGGAGAATGCTGAGAAAATTGAAAAGAACAGACCTGTTGGTGAGGATTATGATCCACTGCTGTGCTGAAACGTGCTGCGCAGCACGTGGACCATTGGATCACTTGGTGATTCATGCAGGCGCATATCACGAGGAGATCAAATGGTCCACTTGCTGCGCATCACGGTTCAACGCAGCACTGGATAAGGATTCTGTTGGTGATGGCAAGGATGAGGATTAAGTACCCACAAAAGGAGGAAGAGAAGGTACAAGAAGATAAGGTATATGACAACTCAATGGTCTTGTATTACAATTGCTACAACAACAACAAAAGCCTTTAGTCCCAAACAGATTGGGGGTAGGCATTGTATTACAATTGCTATCTGGCTATTCATTTTTAGGTCCTTTTGCTGCCTTGAGAGAACTCGATGGCTATGACATGTGCCATCCTTGTTCCGTTGCAGGCATACATTGAATGACCAATTGCCTTGTATGTTAATTTCTAAGCATTGCGATTATTGCTTGGTTTAAAGGCTTTGGACAATCCTAATTTCTATGCACTCCATATGGAAGAGTTTGTTTCTTTCTTTATTTTTTTTGTTAGTCTAGCTGTATGCCAGTATATGTCGCCTTGAGAGAACTTAGTGGCTTATTTTCCATGCCATTAATAGTTCCGTTGCAGGCGTATAGTAATTTTTATTGGCCTCAATTTTTAAAGCGACTGCCAAATATTGTGGTGCTTTGCAAAAAGGGTCAGTAGACATTCATGCATTGACGCATCTTTTATAGTATAAAAAGTTTTCCCTTTTTTGAGGATGCTCAAATGTAATTTGACTTGATTGTAAATAGGAAATGATATTGGAGGAGTATGATGAAATAATGGATGAAAGGAGAAGCTTTGATATCAACAGAGAGTGAGAGAAGTTAAAATGGACAAGGATTTTGAATCTATGAAGCAACTCTGTATCAAGAAGGAAACTGATGAAGTATTCATACTATTTGTAAGTCATTTATCCAAAATTTCGTTTTATTTTGTAAACATTAACTAGTTTAGTGTTTAAAGCTATTAATAATATTACAATGAACCCTAATTTGCTTTCCCCCTGCTGTGTTTTGTGCTATTTTTCAGAAAAGAAAAATCAAAATTTAAAGTTCTCATCAATATATTTTTCTTATTTCAGTCATTGAATGAATGAGTTTTTGAGGCTGGCTTAAGGTCAGAACTACGATAGATCGAGTGGGCGAGGCCATGCATGTGGCGCCAGTTAGGGATGCTTGAAAAATTCATAATTTTATTCATTCGATGCTCGAATTGATTTTAGTTCAAGTTTGATTCTTTCAATTAGATATTTCTGTCGGTTCGATAGTTTTTTTAATGAACGAATTCAGGTTTTTTTCGTAATAGTTTGTTATGTCGTATTTCCATATATTTTGATAGTCAATTAATTAATTTTTTCAATTTTTATTATAAAATTATAAATATTAATTAATTTTTCTCTAATTATTTATGATAATATGAAAATAAATGTAAAAACTAAAATAATTGAGTTCTTTTGGAGTTTGATTTAAGTTTGAGTTTGATTTCACTTTAGAATTTGATTTAGTTCGAGCTCGATTTAGCTCGACTTCCATTTATTTCAATTTGTTTGCAATCCTAGCGTCAAACATCGTTGGCGGAATCCACATTCTTTGTGGTACCACAGAGAATAATGTGATGATCGAATTCACATTCGATCTTATAATTTACTTAATCAAATCTTGATGTTGTCTGTTATTGTAGTAAGTGAAATATATATGTGCTCACTTTACTCTTCAAAGTAGCCGCTCACTCCAAAAGATATGCACTCCTAGAGGATATGCACCTCTATTATTCTTCAAAGTAGCTGCCCAATTTAGAAAATATGCACTCCTAGAGGATATGCACCCCTAATGGGGGTGGGCAAAGGGCAAACTAGAGCCCACATGACCAGTCAACCCGTTAGTTCTGATGCAGCGGCACCTTAATTAACGACCCAGCCATTTTCCAACAATTTTGGTTAATTAAAAATTTAGAAAGTCTTCGTGAAGATTTTTGCTTTTGTATTACTTTTATGAAGTTGAATCTGTTAGCAAGGTTATTTTATCTTTCCTTGAAGTCTTTTGTTGAATGATTTATTATTTTATTTATAAGCATTATTTGTAGTTTTGTATAACGAAAAAAAGTTCATTTATATATGATACAAATTAATACTTAAACCAATCGGCAGTACATTTGTCTAAGTTCTCCTGTTTGTTATTTGAGGGCAGATCTTATATAAT
This sequence comes from Schoenoplectus tabernaemontani, assembly GCA_037127355.1. Classification (NCBI taxonomy): domain Eukaryota; kingdom Viridiplantae; phylum Streptophyta; class Magnoliopsida; order Poales; family Cyperaceae; genus Schoenoplectus; species Schoenoplectus tabernaemontani. Next base: position 13,989,082 of record CM073740.1, read on the forward strand.
TCACAAATTTCCTGGTCATTACGCAGATGATACTTGATTATAAGCCTAACTTTGGGTTGAGAATTCAAATTATAGTCCTGTTGATGTCTCCCTAAATCTAAATAGGAAACGATTCTTTTGGGCTTAGGTCCGTTACAACGGACTATTTTTTGGAGCATTGTTTGATGTAATGGTTCTGTCAAATGAGTTTATGATAAAACTTTATTATCATATGAGCTTATTATAATAGAACTCATTTGATAGAGAGTCTCGCCTATAAATGTAATTATGGAACAACAAACATGTTTCATATATGAAATAGGAGGGTCAGTTTTAGGTCTAGTGGTAAAACATGCATTTTATATAAGAGATCACATATTCTAAAATCAGATCGAGATTATTTACAGACATTTAAGGTCGGAAAATTGTCTTTATTAAAAGAAGAAAAGATATTTCAGTGTTTATATAGTACAGATTCATGAAAGAAAAAAATAAATAACGAGTATTTGAATTACATCAAGTTCTCAGACGTCTTGACAACAAATTCAAATTGGATCATACTAAACTTCTGAAAGAAAATGCCAATGCATTTTTGCATTATTACCTTCTTCTTAGTTTGTTACAATAATAAGCAATTGAAGGCGTAAAAAGGATCCAATATAGGATTCCCTTCTAAAAGATATGCTTCAGAAAAAAATAATACATGTCAAATAGACATTGTAGCATTTACTATAAAAAAAAATGACACCATCAGATCTCGCTTCAGAAAAGAAAAAAAGAATGTCAATTAGACAACACAGTCGCCAATGTATATCCCGAGAAGATTATATACTCTGCCAATTTTACCATAAACCAGATCATGTCTGCAAGGTGCAAGCTAAGTAGGTCACCTAACCAAGTTAGAAACTTGTTGCACCTGCAAATATAGTACTATTTTGTACGTGAAGAGCACATGCAATTCTAACCCCACTCGATTAGGGTTCCAAATGGAGACAAATGTAGAGCCACTTAATTTATGTGCCCACCAATTAATTAACTAATTACATTGCTCCTTGGTGTAACTTCATATTTATACGATTATGCAAGGAAAAATGGCTTTTTCATAGGGTTAAAAAATGAAACGAAGAAAGATGAACTTACCAACTGAAGTGCATGCCTACGCGGCTACGCCAATAATTTGTGGAAGCCATATAATTTATGACTAGTTAAGGTTACTGAACCGATGCATAGTATTTATGTCATGTAACGCGGCGAATAAGTTGATCTCCCCATTGGCAATTTCTAATTCAACGCAAAATAATATGTAATAGGTTCGTGTACTCATTTTAAGTATTTAATGTTTTGTTAACTTATATGCACGTGCATTTTGCATGTGCGGCAATGTGCGTTAGCTGACACTTCGGTCAGGACTCAGGGTTACATATCATTATATCATTGTTGGCAATTTAGTGCGATTACATTATTAACCTGGGGTTAATTAGTATAGTTAATTTGCTATCGAGGGTTTTTGTGGGCTTAATTTGCTAAGGCCTCAGTAATCCAAATTAAAATACTAACAGTTAATTAAACGAGGCTAGTTATGCATGACAATACATACTGTCGTGATATTAATTGGTTCAATTAACAATTATAAGTATATATACTGCAGCTAGCAAGTAGATAATTATAAATGAAAGTTGAACTGTCAGATTGTTTTCAGAGTTTTCTAAGATAAGTCTCGAAAGATGTGATTTTAAAATCATCAAATTAAATATAAATCTTAGTAGATAATCTTCTTCGAAGATGCAAATGCAGTGGTGCACGTAGAAAACGCCAAGGCGACTATTTTAGAAATAAATAAATAAAAAGAATGTTTTAGTATTGTCATTATTCTTGTCTGTCACAACTTGACATTGGAATTTGAAATCCAATAGTTCATCTTGTTAATTTTTATTATAGATGTATATTTTTAAAATTTTATAATGATTGAGGGTCATTTTATATTGGTATAAATTTTATTTTATACTAATATTAATCAATCATAATTAACTAAATTCACGATGATAATGGTTCCATAATCGTTGTTAAACTTGATCAACAACCGTGAAAGATCTTTTCTCCCATAATACTATGAGAGAGCATAAAAGAATCAAGAGCTAGAAACAATGAGGTAATCTGTCATTTGTCATTTTCGAAAAGTGATGGGAGGAAAACAGGAGAAAAGTGCTACATTATTTGGAAATTATTTTCTGACTTTGCTATACTGACAGTGACTTCTTCACCGAACTGAAAAAATATTTTTGTACTGTGTGATAAAATTTTCAATAGAATATATTCCTTCGCATACTGTATTGAGAAAAAAACGGCCGAAATAAGAAAAGATTTTTGTCAGAAAGAAACAAATGATCCTTCATTAAATTTATTTATTTCACCAAAAAGGGTGCCACCGAAAAACCTGAAGTTTTTGAAATAGAAGTGTGTGATACTTGACACGTCGACACTATATTCCATGGAGACTCCCAACTGAATGAAATAAGCTCGCTTGAAGATTTATATTATATATTTTTATCCATTCCAAAATGCATCTTAACATGTGTGAGTACGTTAGTCAGACCAGGCAACAAGCATAGCGTTTTATTCACGAAGAGAGTTCCAATGCAATCAGTTTGTGTAAAAAGACAGGATGCTATTTACTTTTTAATTTATATTTTAAAACTTAAAACTTAAAATTGAAATTCAATTTATTGATCTTATTAATTTTTATAATAAATGTAAGCCCGTAAACTTTCATGATATTTTTGAACTTATTTTATTTTAGATTAAATGATAATAAAATGAAAAAATGTATTATAAAGAGTGTCAGAAAAACATTTAACAACGGTTTTTATTTAAAAACCGTTGTTAAAGGGTATCTTAAAAATAAAAAAAATATATCTTTAGCAACGGTTTTAACTAATAACCGTTGCTAAAGGATCTTTTAGCAATGGTTTTTAGTTAAAACCATTGCTAAAAGTATTTTAAAAAAATATATTTTTAAATTTAACTTTCTTTAAAAGGTGTGAGTCATATTGATATTGAGTCGTATTGATTAACATTAAACAATAAATATGGAGTCATATTGATTAGATAAGAATAAATATTATTATATATTATTCATTCAATAATTAATATGAAAAAAATATAATTATTCATCAAAAAAAATATTTACTGAAAAATACATACATCTTGCTCATACAATAATATGAAAACTTATACAATTTCTAAGAAAAAAAGAGAAAAAAAAACTTCAAATGGGTTTTTGAGATTGAAGATGAGATTTTTTGGCCCTGAAAATGGTGGTGATGACATAAGCTTTTGACCATTAGATTTCATCGTTAGCTTTCCGTGACCGCGTAGAACGTCTAAATCAGAGTTTCTTATCAAAAGTTATGGTAATTTAAAGTTGAGATGGTTGGATTTTAATTTTTATTTCTACTGGCTCTCTTCTTTCTCTCTTTCGTCTCTCTCTCATCTCTCTTTTTATATATGAAAACAGATAAAAATGGGTTGGTAATCCGTGGATTTTAATTTTTGAAACGTTGGATTGGGATTAACGAACAATGAGATGGGCAATCCGTGAGAGCAAAAAAGTAAATGTCAGAGTAAATGTCAGATCCAAAAAAATGACAGAACCATTTAGCAACGGTTAATTGAAGGAACCATTACTAAATGCAATATTTAACAATGGTTCTAAGCACAAAACCGTTGTTAAAAGTTGTGTTTAACAATAGTTCCTTCAAGGAACTGTTACTAAATGATTATGTTGTTTTTTGGTGTTATGGGAGTCTATTTTAATAATATTTTTTTTATTATAAATCGTTATTAAATAGATATTGTCTAAGGTCCTTTCAGTTGTAGTTTAGATTCTCCATTGTTTCTAGGTCTTGATTCTTTTATGCTCTCTCTCATTTTTTTTGTCTTGCATTCAATATATTGAAAAGGAGGGATTCAATGTTTTCATTGTGGATATTTATTTATTTATGTATAAATTAATAAATATAGATTATAAGATATATTTTAAATTATCTTAAATACATATATATAAACTTATGAATTTTTAGTTTTATTTCGATTCCCATCAAGTAAACAGTTGTATATAAAATATCCCACCAACTATTTTTAATTTATATTTCAAAATTTAATACTCAAATTTAGAATTTAAATTTTGATTCTTCTTCATTTTTATAATAGATGTATACTCATAATTTTTTTATGATTTTGAATGTCAATTTATGCTAGATTAAATGATAACAAAATGAATGCATAAAAATTAATCAATTATCATTAACTAAATTTACTCATTTTGTTAACATTTGATCAAGCATATAGTGACATTAAAAAATCACGAGATTTTATCTGCATTTAAAATCATGAAATTTGAGTATTATTTTTTTTAAATATAAATTAAAAAATAAGTTGATGATATCAGAACCACCTAAACTACTAGCACATGATCTCTTCTCTTTTATTAACTATGATGATGTGGCACCAATAATAACGATCATTTGATCTTTTTTTGTGTAAAAAAAGGTATTTTGAGATAATTTCTTCCATTCATCATTCTAACTATTCTAAACATCATTCGCAACTGATTTCTTCCTTTTTATCATTCTAATTATTCTAAGCATCAGTCGTAGTTAATTTCTTCCATCTATTTTAATTATAATTTACTCTCAATTTAATTTCTAAGACAATACAGAATATTAATTACTGTTAGCAACCCGAGTTTGGCTCGCAATTACAAAGTATATATATGCTGTTAATTTATCCTGAAAATTATTGAATGTTGCGCGTTCCTCAAATTTAATCAAGGTGAAAATTTATTGAATGTTGCGCATTCTTGGAGTATCTACATCCCATTGTTAAATTAATTATTAAATCTCATTTGATAATTATGATTTTGATTTCAGAGATGCAAATACTAAGCAAATTTAGATAATTATTTTAAATTTGATAGTCCATTTGATAAACCACGTTAGCGAGGGAGTAAAAAATTAATTACGAAAGTGTCATTTTGACAATTTCATTCTATTCAGTGATTCTACTCTTAATTTAGTTTTAAAAGAGATTATGAATTTAATAATGTGACAAAAAAAAATAATTTTAACAATCGACATTAATACAGATGCTCTAAATATGATAAAGTAGCCTTGGTCTGTAATATAATCTAAGTAATAGTTAGAACGGTTTTAGTTACAACGTTTGGCCATCTAGATTTTCTTTTTATTTTCAATTAGTGGGTTATCCTTTCCAGATAAAAGTTACAAGAACTCTCTCATCTTTTTGTGATTGACAAACTTGATGTTATAAGTTTGCTCAGCACGCTTTTACTTTTTTTGAAAATTATTGATTGATTTGATTTGATTTGATAGCGCGCACCTCCACTTATATACACTTAGTGATAATTAACAAAAAGAAGTACAGTTAGTGATAGACTTTTAATTCTATTTAAAAGACAGTTCAAGTAGGGCAGAACGTTAGTTTAATTTAGACTTCACATAGAAGAAGGCCGGACTGCAATAACTTTGTTAGTTTAGAAAGTTGGAAGGAGATTATATTAAAGAAACAAATCCATCAAAGCATTTAGACAAGTTTCAACATTGAATCAGTGCGTAGTTAATTAAAAAATATCATCATGTGCGCTTATTAGATTCAGTTCTTAATTATAAAACTTGTCTTCTCTACTTCTCTCTTTGATTTCCAAAAGCTGAATGCCGTTTCGTTTTTTGTTACACGTATGTATGAACGATAAGATGCACACGTTACAGAAAGGGACAATGCCTACTCTGTCTCTCTCCTGATATAATATTCGACGATATCAGAATACGGGAGATGCTTCCAATAGTTTTCTTGGGTTAGGGCTCAGATCACATCACAATTTTTCGTCTTTTTCTATTTATCGTATCATTCTGTCATTATTTTGGTTCCATGATTGAAATTATGGAATAAGTAATTCTTTATTGATATACGATATATTCGATAGTAGCGGAGCCTAGAAAATTCTAAAACGAATTCAAATATTATATTTATTATTAGAACTAAATTATGTTGTAATAACGAAGGTAGTTGATAATGAAATAATTCTCAAACCTTTTTATATAGTGCATGTATATATATATATATATATATATATATATATATATATTCCGACTATGGTGTTTTATAAAGCACAGAGACGTTATGTGATTTGCGCTTTATTTTTAATTTCAAGTCAGAAATAATTGATCCGAACCGTTCAATCTAATATTCATATCAAAATCTATTAGTAAACTAAATTTTATATTTTTTAGAATTTTTTTGCTATTTTTTCTGATGAAGAGAAAATGAATTAATCTAAAAATTTTGGTTCATCCAAAAATAATGATTTCCCCCCTATTCAAAAAAATAACAAATTAATTCTAAAAAATATAAAATTTGATTTACTAATAGATTTTGATATGGAGATTAGATTGAGTGGTTTGGATCGATCATTTTGACTTAAAATTAATAATAGAGCGCAAAACACACAACGATTTTGTACTTTGTAAAGCACCGTAACCTAATTCATATATATATATATATATATATATATATATATATATAGTAAGATCAGGGTGTTCCTAGGAGTATGAAGCTTCTCCACACTCTTAACTCAAAAATGTATTTAATCATCTTTAAATTTTGATTTCTCTTTTTCAATAATTTTTTTATATTAAAATCTTATGAGATAAAAAAATACTATTTTTTGAGTTTCATAAGTATTAATTTAATTTTTTTAAAAATAAATTAAAATAATAATAAAACAATCAATCTTTGTTTATGAAAATAACTCACTTTAAAAAATTCAAAATAAATATTTTAAAAACTCTAAAAATAATTTTTTTATATTTTATAAAATTTTAATATAAAATAAAATTTTGAGTTAGAAACACGGAGGGGTTCGTGCTCATAAAAGTTTATTAATTTTACACTATATATAAATGTGTGTTCTTTAATATCTATACACTATAATAAAATACCAAATTTACGTATATGAGAAAAGAAAAAAAAATAGAGGATTATACCCTAAGGCTTAGGACAGTCCGCTAAATAGAAATAGAAGCAACCCGAGCTTTCTTCTGACGGTCTAAAGCCTACTTCCATCGAAAATATCGTCTATGGTGTTATGTTAATATGTCGAATATGCAGATATGCACGATATTATCTATAGTAGAACTACAGTACTCAGCTCATACCTATAAATATCTTTTCATTTTCAGGGGCAAAATTAAGGGTGGACCAGTAGTGGCATGGCTCCCCATAAAATCAAAATTTATACAAAAATTAAAAAATAATAGTGCATTATGAGAGATTTTGTTCACTCACCCCCTCGCTTCCCTTTAAAATTTTTATCCAGTTTTTAGTAATAATAAGTTTTATTAAATTAATATTATTAAAAATAAGAGTGAGAAATGTAAAATTTCAAATATACGAATGACAGCGCGCCACTAGCAGTGGCGCGTTTCATTATTTTTTCATTATTTTTACGAAACGCGTCACTGTCAGTGGCGCGTTTGGTTCTTATATATACAAAACACGCAGCGCCTCTCCATCTCACTTGCGCGGGTTTGGACGAAACGCGCCACTGGCAGTGGCGCGCTGCCATTTGTATATTTAAAATTTTACGGTTCTCACTCTTATTTTTAATAATATTAATTTAATAATAATTATTAATAATAAAAACTGATTTTTATCTAATATCTAATATAACACTCGATCTCCAAATTGAATTTCTAATTCTATCCTGCTCACTATAACCTGTCTATAAGAAATAACACAGGCTCATTATAACCATCAGATATCACGTTCATCGGTATCTACTACCGCCTGATATGAGCTGTAGAAACCCCGGTCATTATTGAGTGTCCACCATAAAAGAAATATTACTAAATTTTAGAAAAAATTAATCTCATTTTATTGCAAAATTCGCCCCCTTGACTACATATTACTAAATTTTATTATGTACAATTATTGACATGATAAAAGAAATATTTCGTCGGCAGAAGTATTTAATCTACTGTTTTCTTCAGTTTTTGCCCCTTGCAACGAAGGGAATATTCACTTCACACACCCCACCCCACTCAGGTCTAGAAGATTAATATAACCCTTTTCTCAACCGGTACTAGAGAAGAAGACAATTTTAAGATATGCATAGTGAATGTGTTTTTCGGAGTCAGATTGCGACCCTCAGCCTCTTATATATTACTTAGCATATAATTTAGACTCACATAGTATCCCACGAAAGAGTTTATTCTGTGACGCCCACATGTCCAAACCACACAAGAAATTCAATTACCGAAACAATTTAAGCGGATACTAGACAAAATGATAAATACATAAATATTTATTTTACAATGCGTATGATACATGATGTAAATTCAAAAGTACAATATTGATATTCAATATGCATAAAAAATAATTAATAATGTAGTTTTCAAAATCTAAATAATTCCGATTTTCGATTCATATCTCTAATCATATATCAATCAATTCAAACAAATTAATACAATAAAATACAAATTATAAAAAAGTCCGATTATATCATACAAAATGATTTTGATTTACAAGTCAGGCCGTAATGATAGTCGAGTCCAATACACGATTCTGATTCACAATTTAATCCGAAGCGATACTTGAATTTATCATGACGTTCTCAATTCAAAATCTGAATTGTAATACCAGTGATGAGACAGAGAAAGAAATATCAAGTGAAGTTCTACTCAGCCCCGGCTCCTCCTTGCATAGCCTGAGGGAAGATAATCGAGAGAGAGAGAGATAGAGAGAACTTAACGAAGGGGTATGTGGCTTGTCAGTACAGCAGGAGCAGCAATAGCTAATTTGGTCCCGTGAAAGAGAGAGAGAGGTTTTTGTCGAGAGGAAAATTATCCAGGATCCTTAAAACAAGAGGTAACCGACTCAAATCAAGAGTCCATATCCTCTGTACCACGTGCTAAGAGATAATTTGACAACTTGTCTTCTCTGTTCTTTTTTTCTTTTATTTTTTCATTGTAATTTATATATGTGAAATGAAAGGGTACTCAAGATCAGCCACGCAGCCACGCACTAAGCAAAAACAGACCAGCGTATCTTATTTTTTATTTATATTTCAATTTTTACAAAATAATCCTTACGTTACACAATTTTGTACAAGAGTCCAAATAAATCATGCTACAATTTTAGAATGTTACACTTATCGATCTAGTTATCAGACAGGAAAAGAATTATGCTGTTCTTTGGTGGGCATTCCATGACCCTGAATGCTCTTCTAAGAGATTGAATGCATAGTCTGAAAAAAATATACAACTGAAATTATATTTATGAAAATTTATCGAGTCAGAAGTAGGAAAACTTCACGTGGCGCCGCAATTGTGTTAATTTCGTCTGCATATACTAGATTTAATGCACACGATCTTATATCAATTTAATTTGTTGTTAAGAGATTTTTTTATTAAAGTTCACATAAGATATTCGACGAACATTCATGATCACGAGCTATAGTTGCTCAATATATGATTGAAATTTTGCAACTATAATCATGTATATATATATATTCAATAGTTTTAATTTGCAGTTTTTGATAAAAAGTTTGAAACTAATTTCTGAATTTTAATACATAGTTGTTCCATCCATTAATTATTGGGTAATTCTTAGGCAAAAATAACAGCGATTCGCCATTATTGATTGATGTTTATCCTTAAAGATGTTCTACACAATATCGCATTTTTGTTTCTTCTATAGGTGGTTGAAATAATATTAATTTATGTCGTAGCGACATGACCCTGTTAATTGCTTTGCAGAATATGACTTGATTAAAGTAACATTCTCGTCAAAGTGAACCAATAATGTCATAATAGTCTTTATCAATCAAAGTCAAACCATCCAAAGTTTTAGTCAATCAACAAACTTCGATAGAGATTGTGATAAATCTTCCATATGCATATGTGATACATATCTAGTATATATATTTACAGAAGTAAACTACGCATGTGATATATATCAAGCATGCTAGGTGACAATGACATATCTGAAAAGTTATAAAAGCGTTATGTGCACAAATATGCAGCAATAGCGGTAAGAATTTCATTATTGTTTAATAGTCCATCAAAGACTATTAAATTAAAACCATTACAAATTGCATAAATTTTAATGATCTTTGATGGACTATCAAACAATAATAAACTTATATGAAATTTGAATCATCATCAATCTATACATCTATATTTTTTTCAATTTAAGATATTTATATTTATTTAAAAATTCATTGTTAAAATTGTCAAAATAACTCATTTTCAGATATTTCTCCCCTTATCTAGAATACTCTTAGATAAATACAAATGTCATGAGATCTTATCCAAGAACTATAACAGCAGTAAGGAATCTAGATGCTCATATGCTCATATGCTAGTAAGGAGGAGATAAAGCGAGGAAAACTTATGTCTAATTCATGGGTAAAGACTTGGTGTTAAGTCTGCTATGTCATTCGCTTACTAGCAAGGATCTATGAAAAATAACATAATATTTTGAGTTTGTTTTAGAACCTACTTTTAATCTAGAAATTAAAGTAATGTTTTTTCTATATATAGAAATTTATAGATTCGAAACTTTATTCAAGAAATATTTATGATTTTGTGAATATTTAATGTTGAGCAACGACTTATTTTTTGTTAAGAAAAATATTTAACCCTTCTGTTATTCGGGTAAAAAAGAAGAAGTTCCAACTGAAAAAGAAATATTTAAGAGGTTGAAAATGTAAAATAATCACTGGCCGTACATCCTCTGCCTCTGTTTTTCATCTAGGTGCAGAAAGATCGGATATTATTTTATCGTATTTGAATTTGAATTCAGATAATAAAGGATACGTATATTTTTGAATATGAATTCGGATACAGATAAAGTTTAAGCGGATACAAATATGAATACAATTTTCAATTTAGAACCGGTTACATATACAAATATGGATAATCGTTCGGATCCGGATATATTTAAAATTTGAATATCCAGATAAAAGATTGATATATATTTTTCAATTGAGTTTTTAATGTACATTATAAATCTAACTAAATTTACACAGTGCTTATATTTTATTTTTTATAGTTTTTTTATACATTTTAACTAATAATTTAGTTTCATAGTTTCTTGACGACTAATTTGATTAATCACTAATAATATAACTTTTACAATTAGTAATTATCATGAAAAAATTTATATAATTATTTTTTAATTATGTCAGTGATATTTTAATTTAGTATCCAAAATATATTCGCATTTGTATCTATATTCATATATTATCTGATTTATATTCATATCTGTTTAATATTCTATTCATATTAGTATCCAAAACTATTTACATTCCTATTCAAAAAATTAAAATAAATACGAATACAATTTTATCCACTATCCGACCATATCCGTTTATTGACCTGTTTTTCATAAAAGTTTCTACATTATACGTGGTTGTAGATCTACACTTTTTTTTATGAAATACATTTCTTTTTGAAATAAAAATAGTCAAGGCAAGCACAGTATAATCACATGGGTAAATTTGTCGGAACGTGAAAGACTCGTGAGTCAAGACTAAGAGAGAAAATGAAAGGGATTTATTACTGCGATTATTCAACATTAAGGCTTAATGCAATAATTTATTTTTTCTTGATAGGGGTTGTTGCGATCTCGGTATCCATTTGCAATTTAATTTAGAGGATGATATTGATTTTCAAAATATCAGATATAAGCACATGAAATTTGAATGTGTGCTGTAAATAATCTTAATATGTTTCCTTTTTTTTCTGTTTGCATATCTACATTTCACCCTGTGTGGGTAACATCTTATTTTGTAATGATAGCAAACATAATTTACTAGTACGAAATTTTATTCTAATAGTTTTACTCTTTGTGTTTAGAGAAACGAATTTTGAGTGGCTTGGATGATGTCAATAGTGAATGAAATTTGCTTAATTGTAGATTTTTATCAATTATTTCTGCTAAATTTTATGTAGATAATTTGCCTTATGGAAGCTAACTATTTTTTTATGGAGAAGGGTTCCGATGCCACTAGCTTTAGTGGCATCCGATACCATCAACTTATCTTTTAATTTATATTTGAAAAATTGATATCTAAATTTAAAATCTAAATTATTGATTTTGTTCATTTTTATGATAGATGTATGCTCGTAAATTTTTATATTTTTTTAAAGATCATTTTATATTAGATCAAATGATATCAAAATAAGTAAACCTAATTAACTATAATTGATTTATTTTTATACATCCACTTAAAAAAGGCAGAGAGATTCGAAACATTGGAATTCTCCTATTCCATACTAGAATAATCCTAACTCCTAAGGAACCTAAACTCGGATATTAGCGTTGATTCAGAATGAAATGATCTCTAAAAATCATGAAAATTTATGAACATATATCTAACATAAAAATGAACAAGATGAACAATTTAGTTTTAAAATTTAAGTATTAAATTTTAAAATATAAATTAAAAAATAAATTGATGACATCAGATGCCACTAAAACTAGTGGCACCGGATCCTTCTCTTTTTCATGTACCAAATTATTATATTGACCTTAGAAAGTTTTTGAGTTTGTACATAATATGAGGGGTTTATAAGTCTTGTACCACTATAACGAGAAAGAAATTGATTTATCTGATAATAAATGATAGAGGTATCAATCGAGTCAATTAGTGGATAGAATCATTATCAGATCTGAAAATTTGTCCCGGTCAAGAAGTTCGCTCAATAAACTCAATATCCGGATCCGATTTAAATATACTAAAAGTTAGATAACTAAATGATTTAAATTCGTAATTGACTGAATCTAAAACTTCTCAATGAACTTAAATGATGTAGTATCTGAACTAGCAATTATTTGAATATAAGTCGACCGAACTGAAAAGACCCAATGTGAATATTCAAGAAGTTACATAATTTTTTTATTTAATAAATACTAATAATAAAAATTAAAATATATATATATATATAATTTAAATATTAGAAATGATAGCGCGTCAGTAACAGTGGCGTTGTGTAAAAACGTCATTGTGAGTAGTTTTTTTTTATTTTTTAATTACTTTTAGAAAAAAACCACTCCCACTCGCGGACAAACAAAACAAAATGAAAGTTTGAATAGCAACTTATGAATATTACGGTAAAAAAAAAAAGATGTCACTGAAAGTGACATTTTTGTACAAACGTGTCAACCTTACTGACGTGTTTTTAAAACGTCATGGTCACTGACGTGCAATCATTCTTAATATTTAAAATTATATATTTTTAATTCTTATTATTAATAGTTTGATTATTTATATTATTAAATAAATTAAAATCTTAAGAAGTTATGTTGAACTTAACAAAAAATATATTTTTTTGAGGAAAAATAAGGGTCTAGCCCCTATTTTATATATTAATGAAAAAAGTACGGTTTATAAGTTTTAACGCTATAAAACTTGATCAACACCATTAAAAAGATGGACCCAAGAGGTATGAGTCCCAGAAGAAGGGGAAAAAAGTTAAAGGGAACAAAGAAAATAAAAGAAATTTTAGCAACAAAGATATCAGAATCACATTAAATTTGTTTTTTAAACATAACCAACTTATGAATACACAAACATAACGCTTGAAATATTTGAACTCTTAATTAACTTACTATGATCGTCTAACCCGATAAATTGAAATATATTATCTGAATCAGAGTAATTTAGTTGCAAAATCATAAAAAATTGTAAGATATTTGACTGATATAATCTGATGCTAACTAAATTATTTAATTTGATCCAAATAGACCTGATCCGCTATATCTGTATCAAAAATCCACACTTCAATGGAAAAAAAATGCTCTGCAGCAACTTCAAATTTGAGTTAATGCGTGGTAAAATCTGGATCGTCAGTTTTGAATTCGAACAGAGCCGATAACGATAGTCAATGTTTAGATTTACAGAACCTATTCAACATGAAATCCGGACAGTAATTCAATTTTGATTACTGTAGAGGATATAAATTTCACCTTAATTATCATTTATCAATAATTCAATATCCATTGTGATCTAAATCGAGAAAAGTACGACACATGAGTCTAACCCGCATCCACATTGATCTGAATCCGATAATATCTGAACCCGCACGACGTCACTTGGAAGTTGGGATCCAGATCATTCAAGGGCTCAATAATGGAATTTTTACTTAAAACAATTTTACTATTAAATAAATATACACTAATAACCAAAGAACCAAATTATTTACACAGATGGTCTAACTAAGGGCGTGAGTTCTCACGCCCTTTAAACCTAATTCTATTACCCGCTAACTGACCATACCATATTGAGTTTAAAGGACGTGAGTTCAACTCACTCCTTCAGTTCATGTTCAAAGGACGTGAGTTGAACTCAAACTCTATAACTTAATTATCAATAATTTTGTGTCATACACGTAATTCTTTTCACGAGCTTTCCGGATTGTATTTAAACGTTCAAATCAGAGTTTCCTAATAAAAATTATATTAAATTATTCATCAATAAATTTATTGAATTTCTTAAATTATTTTATTTTTATCATTTTATATGATTTAGAAAATAGTTAAGAATTTATTTATTTAATTTTTAAATTATTCAGATTATATTTTAAATTTAATTATTAAAAATATTATAATGATATTACATTAATTATATATATATCAGTAAATAATCATAATAATTAAAAAAATTAAAAATAATTTTAATAATTTTATATATGATGAATCGGTATCGATTTTTTTTTTCAAATCATGCGGTAAAAATGAAATAATGTAATAAAATTTCAACAAAAATTATTAAATAATAATCTAAACTTCAAACAGACATAACTTTTGATAAAAAAAAAACTCCGAATTGAGCGTTTAAATATAATCCGTAGAGCTCATGAAAAGGTCTACATGTATAACATAAAAATATATATAGTTATGTTAAATGGTGTGAGTTGCACTCACGTCTTTTAAATTTCGTATAGTGCGGTCAGTTAGCGGGGAGAAAAATTAAGGTTTAAAGGGTGTGAGTTTAATTCACGCCTTTAGTTAGGTTATATATGTAAATAACTTGATTGTTAGACTATTAGCGTAGATTTATTTAATAATAAGGCTTTTAAGTAAAAAAAATCCCTCAATAACACAGAAGTCGCTTGGGAGTTGTGATCCACTTCATGAAACTCTGTTGTTCATTTGCATGTATCATCTACTGCAGGGACGGATACAAGGTCTAAGGGTTTCTATAAATATTTTCTTTATTATGTATATTTTTAGAAAAATAAAAAATATATTTATATTGAAATTTTTTTCAAATTTTGACCTTCATGGATTTTTTTTATTTTTGTCTATTTGGATCAAAGTCTGAATCCGTCCTGATATATTAATTGTAATTTATTAATTAATTAATGTGTAACATCAATTAGTACTAAATTATATTTCACATGATTCGACCTCATATTTCTACGTTAAGAAATTAATGAAATTAAGATATATAACCAAATACATGCCAGTATTGTTTTTATTTAATTCAACATGAAAAAAAAATATGACGAGGTACAAAATAAAATACTATGGGTTAATGATAAGAAAATTTCATCATGATCCGTATTTCAATCATCGATAACCATTACAATTCCTCGTTCACTAAGTGTTCGTTTGGCAAATAAAGGAATAGATTTGGAAAAGTGGTAATTTTGGAAGAGTGATAGAATAGTGTATTTTTGTAGAGTGGTAGAAGAGTGGTATTCTTGACTATTCAAAAGAGCGAAAATATTGTTTGGCAGTTGTTAATCAGAATAGTTAAAAAATAAATAATTATGATACTAACAATGATGATGATGATGATAGTAAAATAATAATAATGATAATATAATAATAATAATAATAATAATAAAATGATGATCATAATCCATAATCACAATCATAATAAATAATAATATTTATAATTATAATCATAATAATATAATAAAAATATAAACATAATCATAATATAATAATATAATAATAAAAAATTATAAATATAATCATAATCATAATCATATAATAATAAATAATAATAATTTTAATAATATAATCATAATATACAATACAACGTAATCAAATAATAATAAAATAATTATTATAATCATGATAATAATAGTCATAGTCGTAATCATAATAATATAATAATATAATAAGAAAAATTATAATAATAATCATAATATTACTAATAATAATAATTAATTATAATCATTATAATATAATTATAATCATAATCATAATATAATAATAATAATAACAATAAATAATTATAATTATAATATAATCATGAGTAAAGATACCATGAGCTTAAACTCACGGAGACCTTCCGTAATCTTAACTCAAAAAGTATATCAAATCATCTTCAAATTTTAATTTATCATACTCATTAAATTCTTTATATGAAAATATTATGGGATGCAAAAAATTGGAGTGTTTTGAGTTTTCTAAGTCGTCATTTTTAATTTTTGAAAATCAGCTCTAAAAATAATAATAAAATATTTAATATTTGAACATCATTTTTAAAAATTAAAAACAGTGACTTAAAAGGCTCAAAACACTCTAAATATTTGCATCCCACAAGATTTTCATATAAAGGATTTAATGAGCATGATAAATTAAAATTTGGAGATGATTTAATGTAATTTTTTAGTTAAGTTCACATATATTTACTCTATAATGATAGCTATAATCATAATATAATAATATAATATAATAAAATAAAATTATAATAATAATAAGTCATAATAATCATAGTCATAATAATAATAATAATAATATAATAATAATATAATCATATTTATATTCATAATATAATAATATAATACTAAAATCATAATTAATATAATATAATAATAATAATAAATAATAATAAAATTAATTATATAATAATAATACTAATAGTGATGTTAATATAATAATAATTATTATAATAATAATAATAAATAAATAATCATCATAATATTAATATAATAATAAATCATAATCATAATAATATTATAATAATAAATCATAATTATAATAATAATATAATAATATAATATAACATAATTAAATAATAATTGTTATTCCGACAAGAGCTAATTTGTTATACCACCTATAACTTGGTATATCATATTAGCACTCTTCTACTTAGTCTAAAATTCGTTTGGCAAATTAATTCGTCGGAATTGCTATTCTATTCTAACTTTTTACTATTCCATCAAGTGCCAAACAAACTCTAAAATGAATAAAAAAAATAATACTAACAGTTTCATATTTGATAGAGCAATTATCATCATAAAAAAAATAGTTCGTCTCCGCAGCGAAGCACGGGACAGCTCTTATTTTTATAAGTTTTGAACAAATTAAGAACCAGTGCCCGATCTACTGACAAATATTTTATATATATATAAGGTCATAAATTTTGGAACTACTTGACGAGGACATTTCATGAACATTATTTGATGGTTTAGATTTTCATTTTATTTAATAAGAATAATTTTGAACAATTAATTTGCTTTTCTTTTTTTTCCTTTAAAAACTGTGTTTTATTTTCTTTTTTAAGAATACTTTATAAATTGTATTGCAATGAATAAATATAGAATCCTACCTGAAATTTTTCATACCCTGAAACTCCGAAAATTAGAACTTAATTATTGATACTAAGTGCCAAAATTGCCTCTTTTTGACCCAATCACTACACGAGTCTATTATAGGCGGTAGGCAAGCTCCACAATCATGGCTGAAAAATAATAACAAATGAGCTCCACTTGCAATTTAATTTTGATTCAGATATCATACATATCTATCTTACATTGTTTGTTGAAATTCAAACCAAAGGAATACTATATAGTAGTAGCTTTATTAAGTCCTAGTACACGGGGGCATATACAGTCGTAGGCTCGTAGCTTTAGTACCTTTCACTGAAGCATTAGAGGGAGAGCTCTCTGGCAAGGGGATAGCAAACGACATCCCCAATGGAATCTCCAGGTACCGCTTGATTAACCCCACGAAAGCTTTTTTTATTAAGGAAAAAATGCTCTCTCTTTTTTCTTCACAACACATTTTCAACTTTAATTTGGAGTTCCTATACAAGTATTTCTGCATAAGCTCGTTCTTTAAATTTTTTTTTATTTGTTTGGGAACTATACATGTCTTGGATTGTCTTTTTTTTTTTTTGGCAAAGGCATCATTTTGTTTTGATTTTTGCGTCAAATTACTTGTTCGTACTATATTAAAATCTGTATTTATTTATTTTGAATCTTAGGATGGATATCACAACTTTGTGAAGAACAATTCAATATTGTCTCTCCATGCGTGCAAAGGAATCTGATAGATATACTTAACGCATTGTTCTTTGTTATCTATACATTAACTCTACTGATATCTCTTTCCAAAGAGAATCAAAGATACCACAAGCGTTGGTTCTTTATATTTGTTTCGCTCTGCTGTGCTGTAACAGGAGCTGCATATGTTGTCTCTGGTTTATATAGTTTATCAAGAACGAAGATATCACAATTGGAGTTGGTTACATGGTCTCTTAGGGGATTGAATTGGATCATTTTAGCAATTTCCTTGAATTTCCAACGAAACAATTGGACAAAAACCATTTCTTTAGTTTGGTGGATATCATTTTCACTGCTCATATCAGCATACTATGTGGAAGTTCTAGTTACAAACCAGAAACTAGAAATATTTGAGTTGCTTTCATGGCCTATAAACTTTTTCCTTCTCATTTGCTCTCTACTCCTCTTGTCTCACAAAATTACCAACGTCCACCAATGTCCATTACCTGGAACTTTAACCGAGCCCCTTTTAGTAGAAAGCATTCGGAAGAATTCAAATCTATACCGAGCTGGGATATTTAGCCGATTGACATTTTCATGGCTCAACCATTTGCTTAAACTAGGTCGAATTAAACCATTGAATCTTGATGATATCCCTTCAATAGATTCAGAAGATACATCACTCCAAGCATCAGAAAATTTTCTAGCTATCTGGAGGGCCTATATGAAAGATAAATTCAAGGCCAACAGCAAAAACCTCATATTTCTAACGTTGTTCAAATGTTACAAATGGGACCTCCTACTTACTGGATTTTATGCACTTCTAAAAACTGTATCCATTGCTTCATCTCCTCTTCTCCTATTCGCGTTTATAGATTATTCTAATTTGGTAGAGAGAAATACTTGTGTTGGCATAACACTTGTTATTTGTTTGATTGGAATGAAATTTCTTGAGTCACTATCACAGAGGCATTGGTATTTTGAATCAAGACGATGCGGTATGAGAATGCGGTCAGCTCTAATGGCATGCATATTTCAAAAGCAGCTAAAACTCTCAAATAATGGAAGAAAAAAACACGCAACAGGAGAGATCGTGAATTATATAGGGGTTGATGCATATAGACTAGGAGATTTTCCTTGGTGGTTCCACATGGCTTGGAGTTCCCCTCTTCAACTTTTCTTTTCCTTAATAATTCTCTTTTGGTCCCTTGGACTCGGTGCTATTCCGGGTCTGGTCCCCCTTGTCATATTTGGTGTTCTAAACCTACCATTTGCCAGAATCCTACAAGGATATCAGTCCAAATTCATGGTGGCACAAGATGAGAGATTAAGAGCTACTTCTGAGGCCTTGAATAACATGAAGATCATAAAATTACAATCATGGGAGGAGAGGTTTCGAAGAATTATTGGTTCTTTGAGAGATATTGAATTTAAATGGTTAGGGGAGACCCAACTGAAAAGGGCCTATGGTACAGCTTTGTACTGGATGTCCCCAACTGTTGTATCAGCGGTTATGTTTGCTGGAGCTGCAGTTACAGGAAGTGCTCCACTAAATGCAAGTACCATTTTCACGGTACTTGCAGCCTTGCGTGTCATGGCTGAACCGGTACGGATGTTACCAGAGATCCTTACAATTATGATTCAAGTCAAGGTTTCATTAGACCGGATTCAGGTGTTTTTACTGGAGGATGAGATTAAAGAAGATGATGTGAAGCGAGATTGCGAGCAAGACTCAGGTTGGGCCATGAAAGTGGAGGGTGGTGTATTTAGTTGGGACACAATTGGGGGGACTTTAACACTGAAGGATGTTGGTTTGGAAGTTAAAAGAGGGGAGAAGGTCGCAGTTTGTGGGCCTGTCGGTGCTGGTAAATCTTCCCTGTTGTATGCTTTGCTTGGAGAGATACCAAAAATTAACGGATCAGTAAGTTTATTTTATTTTGTTTTGTTTTAGTTTATCTTGTTTTAGACTTAGCATGATCTTGTGAATAATGCAAAAAAAAAATAATCATACAAAGTACTATGTATTACCACTTGAAGTAGCCTTAAATTAAAACAGGCCACAGCATCACTAAACCCTGACCACTGTACATTTTTAAAATAAAGTTATCCAGAAAATCCTTGTTGATATAGGAATTGTTTACATATTCCCTCGAGGTTGTGCAGATCTATGGTTCAGTTGTCTTCAAATGATGCGTTGTCTTATGCAAATCATTTTCTTTTTCAACTTACATAATTAATGAAACTACTGAAATTTCATTCAGACTCTTTGGAAAGAAACATATTCCATGCACATCCTTTGACATGATACACTTTTTGTGCCAGATTGAGGTCTATGGCTCACTTGCATATGTTTCACAAAGTGCATGGATACAGAGTGGCACTATTCGTGAAAACATTCTTTTTGGGAAGCCTTTTGACAGGGAGCGATACGAGAAGGCAATCAAGGCTTGTGCCTTGGATAAAGACATAGAGAATTTTGCAAATGGTGATGCCACTGAGATAGGCCAGAGAGGGCTGAACATGAGCGGGGGCCAGAAGCAGAGAATACAACTTGCAAGAGCTGTTTACAATGATGCAGATGTTTATCTTTTAGATGATCCTTTTAGTGCAGTGGATGCTCACACAGCTGCAACTCTCTTCTATGTAAGTCTATAAAAACTAAGAAATATCTATAGTATCTGTTATCAATTATGGAAATGCAGATTTTATCCCTAGTTGTGTAGAGTTGAACTTTTCTAGTTTCTGTGCAGGGATACAAAAATTGGACTTGCACTGTGAAGTTCTATAACATCATCATTCATTGAAATAAATTAAAGACCAACCAGTGGCACTGGGTAGAATTAGCTATATTGCTTACCATTGTTGCAATTTAATTTGTGTACATCAATACACATCACAAATAGGATTGCTAGGGATGGCTGACACCTTTATATGGTATAGGATACATACAGAAACATCTTAACAAGTAGAAATTAACCAGGAGGGAAACAAAATTCTCCTCAATAATCAAAATGGGAAAAAAATAAAAATATTACCAGCATGAATTGCCTGATAGTGTGATTATCAATCATTGCTTAATAATAATTGAGAAGGGCTCTATGTAATGCAGGATTGTGTCATTGGTGCTCTTGCAAAGAAAACTGTAATTCTTGTTACACATCAAGTAGAGTTCTTGGCTGCAGTTGAAATCATCTTAGTAAGTAGCTATGTGTTTATTAATTATGGTTTCATTTGGAAAAAGAAACCCTTGTTCTTATAAACCCTTTCCTCCTCTTGTATTTGTTTCACAGGTCCAATTATGATTTTAAACTGCTAGCAAATTTCTTTAGGGTCCCACTATTCAGAGAAAACAAATCAATATTGTTTCCAACACAATGAGATATCATCCTTAATTTTCAAAAAATATATTGCTAAGACTATATCTGCAAAACCTTAGGATAAAAATCCTATTGCCATATGAAATTACAAGCCTCAAGGATTCAGAATGAAGAAGAACACTAACAACTTTCTCATTCTATTGGCTAAAAAAATTGTTCATGTCTAATAGAGATTCCTTTTTCATTTCACTACCATAGGTCATGGAAAATGGCCGAATAACACAGCAAGGAACCTACAATGAGCTCCTTGGAGATGGGACGCCATTTGAAAAGCTCATCAATGCACACCATTCGTCAATCACGGTATTTGAAAAGAGCAATCTGTCCAATTTTGCCAGTACAGAACAAGAACCCGACGTGTATGTTGGGAACAAACATCGACCTACTACAGAACAAAGCGGCGAAAAAGAGATAATCATAGCAAAAAAATCCACAAAAAATATCTCAACACAGCTCACAGAAGAAGAAGAGAAAGAAATTGGTGACTTCGGTTGGAAACCCTACAAAGATTACTTATCGGTTTCAAAAGGAAAGAGTCTTTTAGGATTTTTAATTTGTGCACAAGTTTTGTTCGTGGGTATGCAAAGCATGTCTACATATTGGCTTGCGATTGCAGTCCAGTTTTCTCACATTGGAAGCGAAGTCCTCGTTGGTGTGTATGCAGTTTTCTCTACAGTGAGTTGCGTCTTCTCATATTTCAGGAGCTACTGTGCAGCACAGCTCGGCTTGAAGGCATCAAAGACCTTCTTTGATGGATTTATGAACTGTATTTTCAAGGCTCCAATGGTGTTCTTTGACTCAACTCCAGTTGGTAGGATTTTAACCAGGGTATATTTCTTCGTATTCTGCAGTTAATATTCTACTTTTCCTGTGCTTTTTGCCTAAATAAAATTAGAATAGAGCTTTTACGGTGAAAAACTGAATATTGAGATGATTTTTGCAGCACCTTTGTGCCATAAACCGATTTTGATTTTTGTATGTCTAGGCATCTTCAGATATGAGTATATTGGACTTTGACATACCATATAGCATGTCATTTGTTATAGCTGGTTGTATCGAGGTATCCATGGCTATCATTGTCATGTCTACTGTAACTTGGCAAGTCTTGATCATTGCATTTCCTGTTATAATAATCGTGATGAAAGTCCAGGTCAGTTTCCAATCTTATTTTATTTATATACTGGAACTTCTATTATAACCAAAGGCTGACAAATTGAGTAAAGTACTAACAAGTAACAACAACCACATTATTGTATATAAAGAGGTACTATGTGGCATCGGCAAGGGAACTGGTACGGATCAATGGTACAACCAAAGCACCAGTGATGAACTATGCATCGGAGTCGATGCTTGGGGTCATCACCATCCGTGCATATGCAGCCACTGAGAGATTCGTCAGAAAAAGTTTTGGCTTGATTGATCAGGATGCATCTCTCTTCTTCCACACCATTGCTTCTCTTGAGTGGGTTTTACTCAGAGTTGAGTTGCTCCAAATCATCACCGTTGTTATCTCAGCTTTATTTCTGATCTTTCTTCCTCACGGTATCATCGCACCAGGTATTTACAAAAACGATTCGGAAGTTAAAGTAGGGCCGAAAATTGCTCTCTAGCAAAGTCAAGGCTTTTGGTTCATCTGACTGATATTTCTTTCTTATGTATGACATGAATTGTTGGCATAATGTAGGGTTTATGGGTCTGTGCCTCTCGTATTCATTAACCCTAACAGCATCCCAAGCGTTTCTGACAAGGTACTACTCAAGCTTGGAGCAGTTTATCATCTCTGTGGAGAGAATTAAACAGTACATGCAAATTCCACCTGAGCCTCCAGCTGTAATTCAAGAAAATAGGCCTTCTCCTTCTTGGCCATCTGAAGGAAACATAGAAATCCAAAATCTGATGGTAATGATAATTGTGAGAACTTTTTATTTTTTTCTTGTCATTTTTTTTTTTGTTTCCCATCATTATCTTGGAATTGCTATCCCCATCCTAGGTTTGGAGTTACATCATTTAGTGGATTTAATGTTAGATCCTTGATATAAAAGTTTGATTTCGAGCCCTTACTTATGCATAATTAAGACTTTATTAGATAAGATAGATTACATGGAAGTATTATCTTCATTTGGGTAAATCCTGTAACATTGCATCCTGACCAAAATTTATAGAATATACAGAGACAAGGAAAGTTGCTTTGTCTTTCTGATATTTTTAATGTAATCATCAAATGACAGGTCAAATACCGACCAAATGCTCCTTTTGTGCTCAAAGGGATCACTTGCACCTTCCAAGCAGGAAACAAGATTGGGGTCGTGGGACGAACTGGAAGTGGCAAGTCTACTCTGATAAGTTCTTTGTTTCGCCTCGTTGATCCTAGTGGAGGCAGAATTCTGATAGATAAGCTTGATATTTGTTCGATTGGATTGAAAGATTTGAGGACTAAATTGAGTATAATCCCACAAGAACCCAACCTCTTCAGAGGCACCGTTCGCACCAACTTGGATCCCCTCAGTTTGCACTCAGATCATGAGATTTGGGAGGTTATTATAATTTTGCTTTGAAATCAATTGGAGAAATTGGCTTGCACACATTTTATCACCAAAAGGAATTTCAATGTCTATTTGCATGTGTAAATGGAACAAATCGAAATATTTTGAAAAAGAAAAATATAATGAAAAACTAGTTGATGTGCAGCACTGGTACTGGCATGAGACAGGAATCTGGTACAATGAAAAAGCAAAATATATGGAAGCTTAATTAATTAGAATATACAATCAAAGACCAATTGACCAAAATTAAAACCACAATTAAAGCAAAATATTTCACATACACGGATAGAACTGACACAGTCTAATAGGTATATGTGTTCTTTACTGAATTTTCAATTTCTGATAGCATTTGCTTCACCAATTTCAGGTTTTGGACAAGTGCCAACTAAAGAGCACCATTAGTAGCCTACCCACTCTTCTTGATTCTCCCGGTAAGTATTTAATTTGAAAAGATTTAAATTCATGGATCCAAGAGTTACTAATATATCCTAAGATGAAGCCCAAAAACATTACACACGCAAAACAAAAAGTATCAAGTTAAAAGCAATTATGAACTTCAATCTACTTGGCAGTTAGTGATGATGGTGAGAACTGGAGTGCGGGCCAACGGCAGCTGTTCTGTCTGGGTCGTGTCCTACTAATGAAGAACAAAATCCTGGTCCTGGATGAGGCCACTGCCTCCATTGACTCTGCCACTGATGCCGTGCTGCAGCAAGTCATCAAGCGTGAGTTCACCAGCTGCACTGTCATCACCATTGCACACCGAGTTCCCACAGTGACCGACAGCGACATGGTCTTAGTTCTCTCATATGGTATGTTTCCTGGGGATCTTACAGTATCTTGCATATTAATTTTGTTATGGTCAGGTGTCTATATTTATGGTGCTAGCCATGTGCAGTGCCAGTAAGTGCAATACTGGTAAGGGTTATTGGTGTCTCAGCAGTGGGCACTACTGGTCCTGGAGTGGAACCGTGTATTTACGATATCAACCACATTAAAAACCGTCTTGTTTAAATAGCACAAAATTTAATAGAAGAAAAATGTGGGCTACAAAAAGGCCCATTCGGCTTTGATTTGTGCCTGAATGACAATTTGCTGTAATGGCAATGGCTCGTACCTTAGTTGAGGATAAATTGGGCTTTTCTGGATATCTTCGACTTGATTGGATCGTTCATTGATCTATTATCTCATTTATTTTAGTTTATTTATTGTTTCTCTGTGTAGGTAAACTTGAGGAATATGACAAGCCATCTAAACTAATGGAGAACAAGAAATCGGCATTTTCAAAACTCGTGCAAGAGTACTGGTCTAATTGTATGAGAAGCTCATCAATTGAAGAAAGTATTATTTAACCTAGTTTTAAATAAGAATAATAGTTAGTCATTTGGAAAATCATAAGGTTTGAAACATGATGCTATAGATAGGAGGCAATTAATGTGTAATAAGTACGGTTTACATATAGGCAATTAATGTCTTAGCATTAGCTCTCGGAAAGACATTTACTAATTGCCTCTAATTTGAATTAAATGCCAGGTTTATTTATGATTTACATACATTACTCCACACGAATGCTTCAATTTATTCGCTCAAAATTAATTTTCAGATAATCTTTTTCTGAGATTTTATATGCACATCACAACATTTTTCTAACAAAATCCGACTTATTGATTTTTCATGCTCATAGATACATCTGATTAAATAAAATAGTCCAGTAATCAATTAACAATCCTGACTGACGTTTCGATTTGTTGAGGAATTTTTTAATTATCAATTAATTATGTAAACGTTTGTAATTATTAATATTTTCCAAACTAAAAGATATCTATATTGGACTCTGAGGCCCAGCAAAATTGACAATGTGACTCATCTCTTTTTCTGAGCTGCATGTTCGAGATTAGCATTAAAATTTGATTGGTAAAAATATTGAAAAGTTTTGGGTTAGAATGTCCATGTCAAAAAGCTATAATGTGTGTTAGTGTTTGAGGTTTAAAGTGTGTGTAAAAGATGCACGAGAACTGTTTTGATTTATAAGTTCTATGCGTGTAAATGAGAATGAATTTCCTCCTCTGTTTTAGGCGATGCCTTACATTGAGGAAGACTATCATATGAAAATCATGACTAGTCGGTGGAAAAATCTCAGAAATCAATCGTAAATTACCCCAAAGAAAAAAGAAGTAAAATAAATCAATCGTAAATGTAGCAAGTGCACATAATGACAAGTCGGTGAACTTATCGTGTGCAATCATGTGCTATATAGAATCATGACTAGTTATAACCATTATACTTGATTATGGGCCGTTACTAGGTAGTTATACTCGAGATGAGTATTGTGATGACCTCGAACTCAAGAATATATCGCTCAAGATATATGTATTCGAGACAAGTATGGGGTGAAGGAGACTTTATAGGGTCTAATGGATTAGTGTTTTAAGGTTAAGTATTCAGACTCGTGATAAATATATCAATAATAATATTCAGACTCGAGACAAGTATGGGGTGAAGAAACACAACACTATCATTAGCTTATGAAGTTGGAATGTATCAATAATATTTTTTAAATTCTAATTATATAAATAGACGTGAACAAATATGAGTAGGCATAGTGTGAACGTATTCCTATCAGGGCCAATTGATTTACATAAAAGAAAAATGTCCATCTTGGATTACCACTTTTTTTATTGGCACAATTTAGTATGCTTGATATTTTCGAAGTTGGAGGGTGGTTGAATCCCATCACCTACATTGCTTATGATGATATAATTGGAATCATTGGATACCAAATAGTGGTATTAGTGTTTGTTTGTTGACTTTAGAGAACATTTATTATTTAATCTATCCTTTCAAGCTGAGGAGATGATTACTAGTTTTTGAACCAACCATGGACTAACTGAAAGTAACACTGGAACTGCTACTTGCTACTTATATCTTGTGGTTTTTATAATAGGCTTGCCAGTCTAGGCCATATATCACGAAAAGGGCAAGGAATTATATGAATGGATCTTCAAACCAAATTGACTTTGATGCATCTATTATTGTTTAATTTGAGTGACATATTTCATTAAAATTATTAGTATATAAAACAAATTTTTTTTTTATGAACAAAATAATCGTTCGATAGTATCAACATTGGCGCCGAATTTTCATTCCAATGCTTTAAAATTTTGTGTGAATTATCAAATTCAACAATTTGGTGACAATTAATATTTCCACTGAATTTTCACTTCAATGCTTTATTAACTTTTGTAAAATATCAAATTTAACAATTTGACGGTATGTGCAGTCCATTGAATCAAATTTGGTACGATAGACATCGGACCACCCCCGTTACCCTTAGTTTATGCAATGCATCGCTAGTGTTTTGATACATCCAACATTACTCTCCTTATTAATTTATATTTTAATCAAATAGATATCTTTTAAATTTCAATTCTTCTTTTTTCATTTTATATCGGGTGTGTTTGTTAATGGATTTAATTCAATTTTTAAGACTATTTTAGATAATCAAAAACTAAACGGAAACACTACCTTGTTCTGTGATTACCGTTATTTAAATTTGAATTTGATCGGATTATCATACAAGTGTTTTTCTCTTAAATTTTTCTTCTCTTCTCTCACTGTTGCACACACCACAACAGCTACGGGGTCTTCTAAGAGAACTAGTTCCTTGTTGCTGGTTCCTTTAATCATTTACGCCACAACACTGTTTTGTGAAATTTGATTGCAAGGTTAGCAATGGACTCTCTCAACTTTTTCTTTTTTCATTTTTTTATTTTCTCTTTAGTATTTATTTATGAGAGAGATTGTACAGAACAAAGCCTTTGAGGACCAGGAGCTCTTTCATAGAGTGATATTTTTTTAATTTAGTTCATGATAAATTAATAATTATTATAACTTTATTTCTATAACACTTTATATCTATTTTTATTATTTTTGAGTGATTACTTGAGTATGAAATATAATAACATATAATTAATATATAATCGTATAACATATAAATTCATAATTAATATATAATTGTACAACACTATTATTATTCGGGCTCGTGATTTAGATCGAGCTCGGCTTCGAACTCGAGTTAATCTGGTTTGAGCTAATTTTACTCGATCTATGGCTCGATAGTTTTAAATGAGCTGAGTTTGAGTTGAGATTGGCTTGACTCATGACTCAAATCGGCCCGAATAATAATAGTTTATATTATTTTTTTTGCCAAATCTTAATCTGATAATTTATCTCTCATTATCTCTCATAATCTCACCATTTCAAAGGCTTAAAAACTTTTTTTTACTCACTTGTGATTCGACTCGTATATCTGACGCAATAGTTTTTTATTGGTCCATCTACTCAAATTTTGCAGCAAAAATATCATTGAAAGCAATAGTTTGTACCAACTCATGTATCAATCTTATAAATATATCAACTTTATAGTTTATAGATGTACTAAATTCAAATGTCAAACCAAGTCAACGTATATGTATTGGTTCGTGAGCTAATTCGAATAGTAATGAGCCAAGTTTGAGTTAGATTTTTCAGCTCGAAACGTTTCATGAACTCGGCTCGACTCAACTCAAATTTTCACGAGTCAAATTTGAGTTAAACCTAACTCGCTTAAACTCGACTCATTTGCCGCCCTAGATACATCCGTATGCTGCATACGGGCATACCGAATTTCTCCTCTGTTATTTTATTTTAATTGAATGGGTAGACAAACAACAAGAGTTAATAAAAATCATATTTGATTTATCGTACATGTATGGCTCTTCAGTACAGCATGGCTACTATGTTGCAATGCGTGCGGCCATTTGACTGGAACAGAGATAAAATCATGTCTTCTGTTTTACATTGGGAAGTAAATATTAAATTGTCTTAAAGTGATGTTTAATAATAATGAAATAAATAAATAAATAGTTTGATTAAAAAATATTTAATAATTTAATTTTAAAGTATTTATCTATAACCTATTTTATTTTAAAATCATTTATGTTTAGTACATTAAAACACTTGGGTTCATTTGGCAAATCAAGGAATACCTTTAGAAGAGTGATAATTTTGGAAGAGTGATAGAATAGTATTTTTTGGAAGAGTTGTAGAAGAGTGATATTCTTGACTATTCGGAAGAGCGAAAATATTGTTTGTTGCGCTTGTTAATCGAATAGTTAAAATATATATAATTATGATACTAACAATAATGATGATGATAAAAATAATAGTAAAATAATAATTATTATAATAATTATTATAATCATAATAAATAATAATATTCATAGTTGTAATCATAATATAATAATATAATATAACATAATTAAATAATAATCATAATCGTAATCAAAATAATATAATAATAAAAAATTATAATCATAATCATAATAATAATAAATAATATAATAATAATTATAATATAATAATATAATGATAATATAATAATGCCATAATGAAAATATAATAATATAAATAATAAATAATCATAATTATAATATAATAATATATAATAATATATCATAATAATGAATAATCATAATTATAATAATATAATAATAAAATAATCATAATAATAATATCATAATAATATAATCATAATTATAATAATATAATAATAATAATAATAATAATAATAAGATCATAATCATAAATAATCATAATTATAATAATATAATAATATCATAATAATAAATAATCATAATTATAATAATATAATAATAAAGTAATAATATAATACTAAAATTATATTATTATAATATAATGATAATAAATAATAGTAAAATAAATAATATTAAAAAATAATAATTATAATATTAATATAATAATAAATCATAATATAATATAATATAATAATACTAATAAATCATAACCATAATCATAATCACAATATAATAATACTAATAAATAATAACCATAATCATAATCATAATCATAATATAATAATATAATACAATATAATCAAACAATAATCGTTATTCCGACGAGAGTTAATCTGATATAACACCTATAACTTGTATGAATATACCGGATTATAATATTAATATTATGATGATTATTTTTTTATTATTATTATATTATAATAATTATGATTTTAGTATTATATTATTATATTATGATTATAAATATGATTATATTATTATTATATTATTATGATTATTATTATTATATTATATTATTATGATTACAATTATAATTTTTTTGTTATTATATTATTATATTATATGGTTATATTATTATTATATTATTATGATTATGATTATGACTATGATTATTATTACTTATTATTATTATTATTTTATTATTTTATTATATTATATTATGTTATGTTATTATGATTATAGCTATGATTATAATTATTATGATTATAATTATTTATTTATTATTATTATTATTATAGTGCACATTAATGACACCAATGATGATATCAATGGTAATGTTGGTATTATCAGATCCCAAAAAAAGAAATACTTTTATTTAGACGTTACTTGAGTCTACTTTAAGAATTACTAAAATTAATTGATTTAAAACCCTCTATTATGACTATTGGAATGAGAAGAGCGTCTCGTGATTTCTTTATGTGAATGCAAACGATTATACAAATTAAATACATATTAACTATTCAAACTTATTTAATTAGTATATGAATTGAAGAAGAATAGCAGTGTTTGACACTAATATTCTTTGGCATTGAATATTTTCTTCTAATTAATAAAATATAAACAGGATTTAATTTTTAAAATGTCAACATAAATTTTCTCATGCGAAACAATTAAAAAATAAGCTCTTTAAAAACTGTATGACATATTACGTATTTTCAAAAGAAAGTTGGTATACAATAGAGTTTTGAAATTATCATTAAAACTTATTTTATTGTTTACATTGCTGACTTTATTGTGCAACTTATTTTATATAATATTTTTATTATTCAATTTAAATTAGCTATATGTTACTTATTTTAATGCAATTTAAGTTGAATAATAAGTGTAGTAAAAAAATATATAATAGATTGTTACTATGAATAATAATTCATTTAATATAAATAATATAGTTTATACCGATAACAATATCATCTGTTATCAGAGAGATTAGTGGCTCACTATAAATATAATCTTTAAATTGTTATTTTTACTTGTGAAATAAAAGGATCATAAACATTCCATATAAGTGTTTACCCCTGAAAATTCGGGGAATTAAAAAGCAACTTGGGACAAAAGATTTAAAAATTCAAGGAGAAATTTTAAAAGCCCGAAGAGGCTTAATTCAAGTCCAGAAGCACAAAGAAAAAAGAAGAATTCAGTGAAATGCTCAAAAATCAAAATTCTTAAGAAAATAATTAAATGCTGAAGCTCTACAAATTCAAATTGAAAACCTCTTCGAAACCCAAAATCTCAAAACTCAAATTTTATGGTAAATCAAATTCTCCATAAAATTATGAGAATTTTCATATATTATTTGATATTTTTGGAGTTACGGAAGTCAAAGAAATTCCAAATTATCGATTAATATAATAAAAAAATTAATTAATCGAGCGTTAAAAATTAATTGATGCTTAAACAAGGGGCAAAATGGTAAATAAAAATTACCATAAATTTTTTTATATTTCAAGGAATTTTTGAGAAAATTTTGGTGCAATTTGGACAAAGAGATTTTTGAGAAATAATTTAAAAGCAAAGAAGAAATAAGAAAATCAGCAAATGGAGGGCTCCAATTAAAAATCAAAATGGAGAGGGCTAAATTCGAAAATGACCATTGCTACAGTCCCTCGCTACAGTAACCCGAGCTTCTTCACTGTCCAAAATTCGAAAATGGTGATGGTGCTCCCGTGCGATGAAAACCCACATATTATATACCGTTGGAAAGAGCACAGTGAGGAGAATACAACAAGATAAATAACTTGCAAAATGGTAGAGCGGTTTGGGAGAAAACCGAAGGGAAAGTTTCCGATCCAAAAATGAAATTGAGCAATCCGAGCCATAATTAATCAAATTGACACTTCAAACACCTTCTACATGGTCACAAAATATTGTTTGAGGGCTTGATTGAATTTCATAAGCTTTAAATTGGTGAGACCACGAACTCGCAAATCGGGTCAAAAAACCGAGTTAGTCAAACTCTATACCAGAGCATTCTATTGATTGAATAAACATTATAAATTAATTCCTGGGATTAATTAGATGCTAATCAAGCTTTGAAACACAAGAAATGGTGAAGAAATGAAGGAGAACGACTATGTGGCTTGAAATCGGGTTTGAAGACAAAAACGGGTCTCGGGTGCGTAATTGTGATCCGGCAAGGTCTAAAATGCAGGAAGGGAGCGGCAAGAACGTGTTTGAAGCTCTACAACCTTCTAGAAGTCCCTAGAATCATCTGGTGACCAAGTGGTGGTTAGGGATGGCAAATTTATAAATTTTCAGCAAACATAACAAATTCCATTTGTACCCCACTTGTGCTCTCAGCTGTTAGAGCACATTTAAAACACTTAGAACTAGTCTAATACACCAAAAAACATTCAGAAGAGTATGAGAAGATGAATGAAGGGAGTTGGTGCATAAATTGGTCAAAGAAAAGTCAAACCGATCTCATACACCCATCTACCACCCCTTAGGCCTATATAAACCCCTCTCCTCCTTCAAACAAAGAGACACAACCCATCCCAAGCTGAATGCTAATCCAAAACGCTGCCAAAACCAATTGAAGCTCAAATTAAATACAAAATAAGATCCAATTTTTGAGTTTAGATCAAAATCAAGCCCAAAAATACAAGATTCAATCAAATCCTCTTCTACTCAAGCTACAAATTAGATCTAAGTAGTCATATATCCTGTAAATATAGATATCAAGAGTGTATTGGAGCTTGTAATTTTGATTCGTGCAATAAAGATGAAAATTTTCATGTGCAATATCGATTTTTCTTCTTTTTCTTGATGTTCTTATGTTGCAATTCAATCTTTTTTTCTTTTTTTTCTTTTTTTTAGCTCAAATCTGCATACAAACATCATTGAATGTTAGATTGAAGCTAAATGATGCATTTAAACCATTTAAGATCAATGAATCCCTTATAAACGCAAAATCAGCCCAAAAATGGCTGAAAATGCAATAAAATGAAAAATGGGATGAGATCTTCTCCAAATCTTATAAAACTTTCAGATCTCGTAGAAATAAGTCATATGAATCTACAGAAACTGATTTTGTATTTTTTTTTATTTTTCTATAAAAAGTTATAGCCTTTTTAATTCTGAAAAACAGCAAGTTCTGGTAACATCAATTCATCTTTTACTTTTTTTCATTTTTTTATTTTTTTTATTTTCTTTCTTTTCTTTTGGCTCAAATATACATACAAACATCATTGAATATTAGATTGAAGCTAAATGATACATTTAAACTGTTTAAGATCAATGAATCCATTATAAACGCAAAATCAGCCCTAAAATCGCTGAAAATGCAATAAAAAGAAAAACGGGATGAGATCTATTCTAAATCTTATAAAAATTTCAGATCTCGTAGAAATAAGTCATATGAATCTACAGAAACTGATTTTGTATTTTTTTGATTTTTCTATAAAAAGTTATAGCCTTTTTAATTCTGAAAAAACAGCAAGTTCTAGTAACATCAATTCATCTTTTACTTTTTTTATTTTTTTTTGTTTTTTTTTATTTTCTTTCTTTTCTTTTGGCTCAAATCTGCATACAAACATCATTGAATGTTAGATTGAAGCTAAATGATGCATTTAAACTGTTTAAGATCAATGAATCTATTATAAACGCAAAATCAGCCCTAAAATGGCTGAAAATACAATGAAAAGAAAAATGGGATGAGATCTGCTCCAAATCTTATAAAACTTTCAGATATTGTATAAATAAGTCATATGAATCTATAAAAACTGATTTTATATTTTTTTGATTTTTCTGTAAAAAGTTATAGCCTTTTTAGATCTAAAAATCAGCAAATATTGGTACATAATTTTTCCTCTTTTGCCCCTGATCTGATTCGAAAATAAAAAATCATATCTCTGCTATTCCAATTTCATTGAAATTTTATGAGCATTTAAATCTAGTTATAATGCATCTTTCTGTAAATTTTCATAATTTTTGGAGCTTCATACGATTTTATATGTATTTATGAATATTCAGCAAGTAGATTATAATAATCTGGTTCATAATAAAATAAAATAACTCTATAAACTCTTGTGCCGGCTGAATTCGGTCGTGAGCCCATGGTTTTAAAGATTAATAGGCATGTGCCGGCTAGTACAAAGTCGTGAGCCTTGCCTTCACCTAAAATACAAAATAATCTTTATAATTAACAAAGCTCGTCTAAATCTTGTGTCGACTAGTACAAAGTCGTAAACACTTAATTTTGAAGAGTTGTAAGGCTTGTGCCGGCTAGTACAAAGTCGTGAGCCCTTACTATCAAGAGAAATCAATAACTAAAAGAGTTTAAATCTGAAGGTTAAACTATTTTCTAAAAATAAAAATATATTTTCAGCTTTTTCTAAATTTTATTTGAAACTCTTTTGCTAAACAGCCTCAAAAGTGCATTAAAATGATTTCAAATAAGAAAGTTTTCAACATAACAAATGTTCATCATAACCTTAGTCATATAATCATTATCTGGTCCGAAAGGTTTCTTAAATATATCTTTTGAAAATACCCAAAACACCCTCAGCTGTCCAGTTTAGTTTTTATCAGAAAAGAATTAAAAAACTGTACCGATCCGTGAATGTGACATATATATACTATTTTATATTCATAAAATACATATCAATAGGAGCTTGTACATAATTTTTCATGCAAAAATACACTGTAAATACCTCTCAAATAAGCAAAACAATCCAGACAGCTCCTGATTTTCAGAACCGTCTTCTGCTGGTATTTTGCTCAAAACAGTACTTTTTAAAGCTCAAAATGAAAAGTGTTCAAAATAAAAGTTGTTCATAATATCCCATTTCATATTTCTGTTAAATAAAATCAGTATACTATTAACTCATTTTACTCTAAAAAAATAATAAACAGTATTATCTGCTGAAGTCTTCGTAAGTTTTCAGATTTGTCCATTTCTAATATTCCTCCCGAAATAATATTTTAAAGGATTCAAATTAAAAAATATTCAAAATAAAATTTGTTCATAACATTGTCATTGATATTTTTTTCAAATAAAATTAGTATGTTACTAATATATTTTCTCAAAAAAATCAAAATAATCCCCGACTGATCGTATTTTTTCTTTGCTGTTGAAAATAAAAAAATATATTAAAATGCTTTCATTAAAAATATATAATAAAAATAAATAACATAAAAAATAATAAGATAAAAGTTTTCTTAAAATAAATAAATAAATATAATTCTTATTCATTAAATCAAATTCTAAATAAAAAAAATACAAAAAAATAAATAAAATTAAATATATAATGAATAAAAATAAAAATAAAAAAATAAATATAACTCTTATTCAAAATCAAATAAAATTTAAATAAAATAAAATTAAATAAATAAATACATAAATAAAAAGGTAAAAGACTAAACCAACATTCACCTAAAATAAATATCATAATAAAAAAAGTAAATAAAAAGTAACTCTCAATCTTCAAAATTAAATAAATTTAGATATCAATAAATAAAAAAACATAACTAAAAATAATAATAATATATAAAAGATTTTTGTTTCTCCTTCTTATCAAATAAAAAAAATCAATTTTAGAATTAAACCAACCTTAATCTAATAAAAATAAATCTTAACATTCAAGACTAAATAAATTTAAATAATATAAGTTCAAATAACAAATAAATAAATAAATAAAAACTAAATCATTTTATCAATAAAAAAAATAAAAAGTCAATTCACAAGGTGTAAACTATCTTGAAAAGGTTATATCTTCCGTACCATTATTCACAACGACCACTTAAAATTGCTTAACTATTTTGTTTATTTTCTCTTTCTTAATCAGAGATTCCTCGGGTTCAAAGCCCAGGGTAATTAACAATGGGGGCTTGCGCCCATTGGAATCTTAAAGACCCCACAATCTCTAAAACCTTTAAATGTGCATTCCAAATTTATATAAATATACCCCAATGCACACTTAGAGGGATATCCGTGTCCTTCTTCCGCAATTCATCGTCCAGTTCCTTTTTCAGGGCGGTGAGGGGCGCGAAAAAGGGGCGCACAATAAGAAACACACACAAAATAATAAACAGAGTCTTATAAAAACCAATAGAGTTGGTTAATCACTTGTTATGTTGTTAGTCTCCATCTCTTCCATCGTCCCTTTCACATGATTTCCAAATCTACTGCATTAAATTAATTGAAGTATAGCCATTTAGGACGGTTAGTAGAACATTGATTTCTAATTGGTTCATATAGAGTTATACAATTATCAAAAAAGCTAAAAACTTATTAAAGGAGAGCAATTGATGAATTTAGGTACTAAAATTTGCATAACTATGAGAAGCAACAGTAGGCAGCTGACCTATATTTTAGGAATAGGATCTATAATTTTGCTTTCTCATTAGGTTACCTTTTTACTGAAAGCGACAACACCTTTTTCTAATGTCTTATCTCACTTTAATTATTAAATACACAACTTATCTCGTTGGCATTGGAGGTGCCACGAACAGACGAACTGTAGAACCTTAAGCTGAATATACAGATATTGTTGATACCGTTGATGATATCAATTTATTTATTTTATATGTTAAATGAGTTATTATTTATATTAATAATTTTCTGATGCAACACATTTTGTGTACTACTTTATTATTTAATTTAAATGACTTATTATTCAAATTAATATTATTTAAATTAAATAATAAAAATATTGTACAAAATAAATTCACATTATAAGGTCGTTAACATGAATAAAACTCATTTAACTTATGCTATAAATTTGATATTGATGATAATGTCAATAATGATATATCTTAAATATTTTTTTTATTAATATATAACATGTCATGAGGTAAAGTATGCAATAGCGGATCTTAATGATATTTTTTATTTCAGCCAAAATTTGAGATGCGCCTACTTACAATTTTTTTTTAGCCCCTGATTTTTTGGTTCAAGTTCCTCCACTGAAGGTATACATAATTCATTGTAAGGGTTCTGTGCCACGATGCCACACAGCCAGTAACACTGGTAGTGGTACAAAAAAACTCTCCTTCTGCCCTTTAGATAAAATCTTAAATCTTTGCACTGTGCATCCAATCCAATATAGCATAACTTGCCTAATAATTGTTTAGTTGCGACACCGGCCTATTTTTTCTGGCACGAAACTAGAAATTTAACAAGCAAATCAGTCGCTTCTTTCTTTGGGAATATTTTAGAGTTTTCACTCCGCAAAATATGAACGTGAGTTTGATGGTCACATCTTTTTTTCATATATAAAAAAATCATGTGTATATTATCTATGTCCAAGTTTCAATTCTTTCGAATTCTGCTTTTATAATTTACTCTATTTTTTTTAAGTGTTGATCCAAAACAGTTCCGAATAAAATAAAGGGTTAATATTCTAACATATCACTAAACTTCAATGTTTATTCATATTTGATCACTTTTTATTTATTTATTTTTAGTCACTGAACTTTAACGTTTATCCATATTTGATCACTCCCATTAGTTTTTTCATTCAAAAATAATTAAAAAACTAATGAAAAAAATATAATTTATTTCATTTATCTATTTTTCATTGCAATTAGTTTTGGCAATAAATATAATTTCATTTCAATTATTTTTGAATGAAAAAATTAATGAGAGCGATCAAATATGGATAAACATCAAAGTTCAATGACTAAAAACGGATAAATAAAAATTTAATGATCAAATATAGATAAATATCGAAGTTCAGTTGCCTATAAGAAGATTAACCCTAAAATAAATAAAAGGGAGGTTCTTACTATTTGATAAAGTTGGTTCTTAGACTTAGACAAAACATTAAATTATTATGTGAATCTCCATCCGAACTAATAAGTTAGTCCACTAATTAAGTTCACATGCATCAGCTACAGTACTATATAAATGATCGCTGTCTCATTATCATAAATTTAAAGAACAATTTAATTTTTTTCAGATAGAAATAGACAAATAGTGAAATATTTATGCATTTCATTGAAATTATATATTAGTTATGCATATTTGAATTTTCTAATTAAAAGAGTGACCATTTCTAAAAGAACGTAAAAGCTCACAATCAATATAAAAAAGATGTTCAGGAGCAAACTATATCCTATGCAATTATAAAGCACTAGAATATTATTAGTTTATTACAATAAAATTTATTCTGCATTAGTTAAAACGAATAGGAGATTTGAAATCATTATCTTCTTTTTTTATTTTCATGAAATCATTTTCTATATATCTGTTACAACAAATAAAGACGTAATATATCGAGAAAAATATAAGGACATATATAACCATCTAGAATGCCACTGGGATATAATAGTCAATTCACAGATTTAAATAAATAATAATTATTATTAAATTAATATTATTAAAAATAAGAGTGAGAACCGTAAAATTTTAAATATACGAATGGCAGCGTCATTGGCGGTGGCGTGTTTCATTAAAATAGGCAAACGTGCCACTGGCATTGGCGTGTTTACCTCATATCTGCGCGTTGTTGAAGAGAGAGAAAAAAGAGAGAGAAAGAAAAAGAAAGAAAGAGAAGAGGGGAAAAAATAGAGAAAGAGAAGAGAATATAAAAAAATCAACGTACGAGTGCGGTTTATTATTGGATATTGCTATTAAAGATAAATTATATTTATCTAAATAATTAGAATTGAAATATAAATTATATATTAACTATAGATTAATTAATAATTAATTGTGTCGATTAAATTATAATTTAATTGTAGATTAATTATAGATTTTATTATAAATTTTATTAATTATAATTTAATTGTAGATTAATTATAGATTTAATTATAAAATTATTTAATTATAGATTAAATGTAAATTTAATTTTTAAAGTATTTAATTATAATTTAATGGTAGATTAATTGTACATTTAATTATAAAATTATTTAATTATCGATTAATTGTAGGCAGAAAATATGTGAATTGATTTGCCATAATAGAGAATCAAATAATGTCATAACAAATATAATAATAAAGTCACAATAAATATATAATAATAAAATTCTAAATAAAATACCACAACAAAATCTCCATAATAAAATGATACAACAATAAAGATAAAAAATAAAATACTACTCCTGACGACGCCTAACATATCGACGTGCTCTCAAACGTGTCTGCAAAAATAAAGACGGTATATCAGTGAGCTGATTTTATTTTTTTAATAATTAATATTGACTAAGTTGTAGAACAAACAACTAATCATGCCAGGTGTATATCGAGGTGGTGGATGAACGTCACGCTGCTCCCGACCATGAGAAAGTGGAGTGAAATCTCTTGTCTGTGCAGGATCTGCAGCATCATCCTGAATATGCGACGACTCTCCAGGCCCGGAAGGAAAATCATACTGGGTTGAATCGTATTGCTCGCCGTACTGCGAATCCCACTGTTGGCCGTACTGCGGTACATGATCCATCGGTATCTGCTGGGTCTGTGAGAAATGTTGAGTCCCGAATGGATCTGAGAACAGTGTACCCGACGGATCGAAATATCAACAGACAACCTAGTAATAACTTTGTTCCAATCGTAGTTCTCCGGTAGCTTTTAATACAGTTCAAGTCATTAAAATTACGTTGTTAATACAGTTTAAGTCATTAAATTAAGGTATACAGTACTTACGTTATCGAGGATAGACGTGAAGTCGGCATTCTCATAGGGGAAATGTGAGGGATGAGGAGTGGATGGAATCGATGCGGTCTCAAAATCACCCGTCGAATCCGGAATAACATCAATATCCATGGGTAATCCCGCCGCATGAAGAAGTTTGTCCATCTTATGAGGCATGCCTGCATACTCAAAATGCCCCTTGCAATCAAAGAGCGAAATCTTGCCAAATCATCTCCATCCCCTGGTGACCGCTCATCGGACTGTCTTCAGTGCAGTCTTTGTAAATCTAGCGATCTATTAATTATACATTGATTACATATATATTACTTATTACCGATTAGTGCATATAGATATATAAATTTTAATATATCGTGCGCTGTTTGTGAGGTACGTGAGGAATGCAGCCGACGTCAGGGATCTCCGCTGCCGATGGTATAGGAGGTACCAAATCACTCGACTCAAGTGGATCGCTAGCGGCTCCATAGACCTCAAACCACCGTCGATACCTCCTATATTCCTCAGAATTCCACTCTTCTTCATCCGGGTCTCGTGGAGGCAGCTCATCCCATCTGTCCACATACGCCTAATGATGTTGTCTCCAGTTCATATTCTTTTTCTTGAATCCAAGCGCGGATAATTTCTGATGCTCCTCCATAAATGCCTATAAAATTAGTCAGTATAAATGTACAAATAGTTAGTATAAGAAATAATAAATATAAATTTTATATATTTTTAGTATATATGGTAGAATACCTAGGAAAGCGGAGGCGTGATCGATCGAAGTAAAGCCGAACTGTCGCCTCACTCAATCCGGATAGTACCACTCCACTACCGGAAAGTAAATAAGTGGAAACCGACAAGTATACGAGTCCACACAGTCGTCTACGCATGTCGGCAATAAGTGACGTACTGACTCGTACGACCTCCAATTAACATGTGTGTGAGGCAACATAATCAGCTAATCCCTCACGTACTTCATACCGACGTGTGACGGATTGAGATATCTGTTCTTATCAAGCGTTCATTTCCTATTATTAGTTCAAAATAAAGATTAGTGATTACACATATATTTTCATCGATTGATTGATTTAATTTTATAATTAAATTTTTATCTGCCAAAAGGCGCACAACTATCACGGTCCGGTATACCCCAGTCACTGAAAATGAATGCCTCTGAGGCAGGTAATGGACGAGCGGGGGGCAAAACGTCCAGCTCCACAATAATAATAAAAGTCACGGATCACCAATGCTCCTGATTAATCCTTGGCATGCCACATCAAGATGCTGATATAAATAACCAAGTACCGCAGCGCCCCAATTTCTTTTTCTACCGCATTGTAAATCTTCATGTAAATTAAATGTTAGTACTAAAATTATATAATTATGAAAGATAAATTATTTTAAAATCCTTACCGTCAAAATCGACAGAAGAAACACCGGTACAGAGTCTCCACTGTTGTCGGGGAACATGATACACCACGCCAACTCCAAAGCAAAATCGATCGCATATCAATCAAGATCTTGATGATTGTTTGCCTCTGGAGCGTGATCAAAGTGGGACCGTAACTCTCGAAGGGAAATAGAACGTCTGCCAAATTTTATATTTAGCTTAATCACAATTTGTGAAAAAAAAATCGATGTTCATGTATAGTCAAATCAATTACCTCCCATCCTTACAGAATGTTGATATATCATCCTACCCAAATAACCAACGAATGTATGCCAAAAATCTTCGTCAGTATATCCAGTCATCGGCTCATCAATGTTGGATAAACCCCCACAAACATGCGACATCCTAAAAAAATTATATTACTATACCATCTTTTTAATATTGTAATTAAATTAATAATATTTTACTATTTAACTCTAGAGTCACGGTCATCTCGCCAAAATTTAAGTGAAACGTGTGAGTTTCTGGCCTCCAAAACTCTATTAACGCGCTCAATAAACCCGTATCAATCTTTAAGTTACGGGCCTCCGCTTCTTGAACATAAATCTCACACAGCATGGCGAGATGAAAAAATCTCATAACTCGCAACCTACTCTGAATGTGCGAGATGTATGGTATCATCGGACGGTGAGTACGGAAACGAATGACATTGTTATCTCTCTATAATTTTCATTTCATAATTAGATTCTCATATATATGTATTTCATTATTATTTTTTGAAATATAATGTACCTCTGCTTGACTATAATGTATCCAATGTTTGTTTTTAGGAGATAAAGTATGAGATTTTTATTTCTTTGCTCGTCTGCCATTATCTAGTACAAAAATCATTTCATAATTAATTTATAATTATTTTGTAATTATTTTATAATTAATTTATAATTTTTTCTAAATATTTTATAATTTTTTTCTAAATATTTTATAGTTAATTTATACTTCATTTTTAATCTATCTATTCTATAATTAAATAATAAATAAATTCTATAATTAAAAATTAATCTACAATTAAAAGCCGAATTAAATATATATTATTCTATAATTATTCTATAATTAAAACATAATTAAAAACTTTTATTCTATAATTAAATCCTAATTAAATATATATTATTCTATAATTAAATCAATAATTAATCTACAATTAAATAATAAATTAAATCTATATTATTCTACACAAATAATTAATAAATAATCTAAAATTATAATTACACAATTCTATAATTCTATAATTTAATCTACAATTAAATAATTTTATAATTAAATAGACAATTAAATCTACAATTAATGGATAATTAAATCTACAATTAAATAATTTCACATTTAAACTTATAATTAATCGACAATTAAATTCATAATTAATCTACCATTAAATTATAATTAAATACTTTAAAAATTAAATCTACATTTAAATTATAATTAATAAATTTTACAATTAAATCTATAATTAAATTATAACTAAATTATATTTAAATAATTATAATTTAATCAACACAATTAATTTTTCTATTATTAATATATAATTTATATTTCAATGCTAATTATTTAGATAAATAAAATATATCTTTAATTGTAATATCCAATAACATACCGCACTCGTACGTTTCTTTTTTCTTCTCTTCTCTCTTCTCTTCCTCTCTCTTCTCTTTCTCTCTCCACTTCTTTCTTCCAATCTCTCTCTTCTTTTTTCTTCCAATCTCTCCTCCTCTTTCTTTCTCTCTTTTTTCCCTCTCTTCTCTTCTTTCTTTTTCTTTCTCATTTTTTTCCTCTCTTCCACAATGCGCAGATGCGATTCTGCACGTTTTGTATATATAAGATGCAAACGCGCCATTGTCAGTGACGCGTTTATCTATTTTAATAAAATGTGTCACTACTAGTGACGCGTTTGAAACGCGTCATTGGCAGTGACGGGTTTCTATTCGTATATTTAAAATTTTACAGTTATCACTCTTATTTTTAATAATATTAATTTAATAATAATTATTATTATTAAAAACTTGTCAATTCATATACATTAATTGCTGGTGTAAAACTGTAAATAAAGTCCAAGGCCCAGCCCAAACACCGGTACCCACCCTTGCTAGCTGACTGTCACAGAAATGAGCAAATGACAGTCTAGCACGGTAGCACCAGTTAGGAAGGAGACAAACCACTGAAACCAGTAACACTGTAACAGTCTACAAATCCATAGTACTAAATGCAACATTAAATTTCGAATGTTATATCATTGATTAAATTAATCAACCACTGCAATGCCCAATAGCCACAGGCTGCCACAGCTAGCACATCTTAGTGGCCTAGTCTTACTTTTATTTTATAGAATCTAAGAAATATCTAATTAAATATATTTAATAACGTTAGTTTTGCTAAATTTGAAAAGCCCAAGCATTGTCTC
The DNA here is from genome assembly GCA_037127355.1 of Schoenoplectus tabernaemontani. NCBI lineage: Eukaryota > Viridiplantae > Streptophyta > Magnoliopsida > Poales > Cyperaceae > Schoenoplectus > Schoenoplectus tabernaemontani. The sequence goes on from CM073740.1 coordinate 14,032,854, forward strand.
TTCTCTTTTGGCGCAAAAGCCACCACCTGTGGTCTAATCAAACTATTTAATATTGTAATAAGAGTACGATCATCATTAATGATCGGGTTGCACTTCTCAATAGTCCGACTTAGCAGATTTTCAAAAAGATTGGATAAAGATCAAATTTGATAAGAACTTTTAGATGATCAAGTTTAAAGGGTTTTATTTTTAAGAGGTGAATTCGGTCTTTACTAAATCTTCGGACTTTAAGAGACAGATAAAAGACGGGTAAAAATCGAATAAGGGTCGACGGATGAGGAATTAATATATATGTTTTAATAATTATATATATTTTTAATGATAATTTATATTTATATAACAATACTAAATTATAATTTTCTGTTTTTATATTTTATTTTAATATTTTCTATTTTTAAAATTTTTTAAGTGTATAATATAAAATATTAACGAAAGTGTCGAGTAAAGGTCGGATTAGAAGGGTCCGCTTTTTAAAGATTAAGCTTGGCTTTTGAAAAGTTCGCTCTTTACCATTAGAAAGGGTCGGACATGACTTATGAAGGTCTGATAAGGACAAATTTTATAAAGAGTTGGTCGGGCCGGATTCAAGAGTCAGACCTTATAAAGTATAAGTATGCCTAGCTAAGAGTAACACATGCAACCAAACCCAAACTATATAACGTTTGTAACTTAAGAGCATGAAATTAAAAAAAAAAGTATGATTATGACTTTGGGTATGATGGAATCATTCTTATCCCATGTATGTTTAAAGTCTATGCATGGTCCATTTATTTTTCTTCATCATAAGTGTATGCATGTTTAAAATCTATACGCATTTTTATTTACATTTATTCATCGTAAATGTATGCATATTCATACACAAAATGAGCAGCAATAACAAATTGTAAATTAACCAAATTGAGCAAACGTGATCGTTATGGTTTATTTTTTTCATTAGGTTTGAACGCTATTTTTGTATAAAAAGTTCAAAGAGAAGAGTTCCAAATATCACAATATTTTGTACTGCAAAACGAGATGCACTTCGTTTCCAATTTATATTACAATTTTTTAAATTTTAATTAAATGCAAATTTAAATTTATATAAGTCTAGTATAAAATGAGATCTAGAAATTATAATTTTTTTATAAGGATGCCTCCCGTATAAAACGTCCATATGAACAGTTTAGTGTAGTAAAATTGAAATATAAAAAAATAATAACTTCTCCGGGGAGAAATGCTGAATGATTGTGGACCATCGGATTAATGGGACATACGGTCAGGATCTGTTTACAAAATTTTGGAGAATTTTAAAATTTTGAGCATGAATACTACGTCGTAGCCCCACTAAAAAAACCATATATTTTGTAGAATAAAAAATATATATCATTGAAATAAAGCAGTAGGTACAAATATTTTGGTATCCAAATCCAACTACGTGCAAAAAAAATTTAAATTTCCGTTGTAATCTCAACTTGCATACAGTTAATCGGGAAAAAAATCACAAACAATTATTGAATGAAAGATGTACGCATTGTCGTTATCAAATATAAATAATTTATTATTTATATAATCTGAAATACGTACACTTGAAGACTTGAATTATCCCTTTCACAATTTTAATAACCTTGTTGCGCCCCTCTTGACAGTACACTAATAACCAACAAGGGTATATTCGTCTCTCCGCAGGAAATATAACTCGCATTTCTAGGCAGAAACGGCCAAACCCCACCCCCATGAATAATAAGCCAACTTGCACTGCCTCTCTCTCTCCTCTCTTTTCGAACCCCTCCTCCTCTCCTCTCCTCTCCTGCTCTATACATAATACATCCATTAATAGTTAACACCAAAATTGAACAAGGGAGAGAGTAAAAACAAAAAACAGAGAGAACAAATCAAAGCAGTCCATGGATCCGCATCACACAGCGCTACAAACCCTAACCTCGGATGAACTCGCCGAGCTCACCCCTTTGATCCAATCCCACCACTCGCACCCCGACCGGGGACCTCAATCCGCCACGTCGCTCGTCAAGCAGAGGATCGAGGCGCCGCTCAGTGCGGTGTGGCCGATTGTGCGCAACTTCAGCAATCCTCAACGGTACAAGCACTTCATCAAGAGCTGCACAGTGACACACGGCGATGGACGTGTCGGAAGCGTGCGCGAAGTCACGGTCATCTCCGGCCTCCCCGCTTCGACGAGTACGGAGAGGTTGGAGATATTGGATGATGAGAATCATATTCTCAGCTTCAGCGTTGTTGGAGGTTGGTTAATTACATGAAATTTATCTATTTAAGTTTTTGTTTTGTTCATAATTGGGAAGTTTAGTTGTTTGATATAATTCGGAGGTTGTGATTTTGGGATGCTCCATTTTGGCTTGGTTAGTTGGCTATGTGCTTATATCCATGTGTAGGTTGAACTCGAACTTTTGTCTTTCTCCGCTGTCCGTCGAAAATAATATTAACTGCCTGATCATTAAATTGCTGTGTCAGTTTTGATGAAATTCAACAACTTTCCAGCGGTGCATGCATATATAATTATATAAAAGCGTCCTGAAAACAGAAATTTATTAGTTTTTACCAGAAGACTGGGAATATAAAAATTTAATGCATATTTTTGTGTATTATTATTATACACAGTAATTAAGGTAATGACTGTGATTCACTGTGCAATTTGTAATTTAGTCTGTCTTGAACCAAATTATCTTGATAACATGTTCTGGATATTATTGTTATAATATATGTTGTAATGGTTGGTAATTTCACCTGTGCAATTCGATCATCCATCCAGTACTGATATTAGTTCACTGGCCTGGGCTGGGCATGTTATATTTCAGGTGAGCATCGGTTGAGGAATTACAGGTCAGTGACAACAGTAAATGAGTTCCGAAAACCCGATGGCCAGCCTTACTGTGTTGTGCTTGAGTCGTACTTGGTCGATATACCGGAGGGTAACACCGAGGAAGACACGAGGATGTTTACTGACACGGTCGTCAAGCTCAATCTCCAGAAACTTGCTACCATCGCAACCGCCGCCGGCTAAGGCTGGCCGAATTGTGGTAAGAGATCAGCAGAAAATGTTGAAAATTTTCAATGGTTGAGACTTGATGGAGGTGTCTTCTTATTGTATGCTTTTTCATTGGTTTGTTGAGGATTCTTGTGGATGTCATTGAGAAAAGGCATGCAAGTGGGAGAATTTCCTTTTTTTTTCCCCTCTTTTCTTTGATTTTGTATATTTTTATTTAGTGATGGCTTTATGGGGTCTTTATCATATAAGATCTTTTTTTTTTCTGAATTTAATAAATTCATTGATTATGATCATGTTCTGATAGACAGCCATATCTTCATGTATTATTTTCTAATGTCGCCTTTAGATGGATACATCATTTTCTCTCTTTTTAATTTGGTCATTCACTTTAATTTAGTTATACGCTGTGAACAGCAGGAAAGGTTCTGTTATATATATTTTTTTTTGGAAGATATTCAAGATACCATGCTTTTAGAAATAGTCAACCCATTTATTAGATGGTTAAAGTTTGAAAGATTATTTTGAATTGTGATTCAACTCAAAAGTGTGGGGCTGTGGGCCTCCTGGATTTGTTGGTACCACTTTCCTGGGATAGGTCAACACTTATCAGAAATGCATACTGATTACCTGTTTCAGGTGCAGACACATCACATGATGTGGCTGGTCCCTGACATGTGCAAGTTCCAATAGGTTTTTTGCCATACTGTATGATACTGGGAGGTTACTAGTTATTACTTATTACTTACTGTAGTCTACCATAGTCTGTAGAGAATCCGGCAGATTTTAGTAATAATATGTTTTATTAAATTAATATTATTAAAAATAAGAGTGAGAAACTTAAAATTTCAAATATACGAATGTTAGTGCGCCATTGGCATTGGCGCGCTGTTTGAATTTACGAAACGCGCCACTGTCAGTGGCGCGCGTTTCCTTTTTTTTTTTTTTTTTTTTTTTTTTTTTTTTTTTACGAAACGCGCCACTTTGGCGATCGGCGTTTCGTTTTTTTTTTTTTTTTTTTTTTTTTGAAACGCGTCACATTTGGCGCGTTTACTTTTATATATACAAAACGCGCAGCAGCGCAAGTGAGATGGAGGCGCGCGCGCGTTTCATTATTTTTTTGAAACGCGCCACGCATGCGCGCGTTTCGTCCGCGCATCGATAGTGTGGCGCGCTACCGCCATTCGTATATTTGAAATTTTACGGTTTTCACTCTTATTTTTAACAATATTAATTTAATAATACTTATTAATAATAAAAACTGAGAATCCGGACATTATAGAGACGGAGATACTTTTTTTATATCGATTTTTTTTTCAAGTTTTATAATAACAATTTTGATCAAACAGTATACGTGTAGCAATTTTGACTATAGCGTATATTCAGACAGGTAAAACATTTTAATATCAAAATAAATAAACCTGACGCATGATTTTGGGTGCGTGTTCAAAATGAACTGTGAATGCATAATACAATACACCTGTAGCACGCATTCGCATGAATTTGCAATTCAAACTTTTAAGTTCTTAACTCATACATTTTCAGTGAATTATATGCGTTCAAAGATCATTCTGAATATATACATTTAGTTAGTTTAGTTGTTGTAGTATGTACAGAAAGAATGTCATTTCGTTTTTTTTTAACATATGAATTATGTATAACCTGGGAACCCATGTTATTAAATATTTCAAAATAAAAATGTTACATTGGATTTTTGAAATTCTGGAATAAACCAAAAGTTCAGAGACGGATAGATCGAAAATGAGTATATCAAAAAAGTGATTTGATCACTCAATAGTCAATTCCATCTATTACAGAATTGAAGAAAAAAAATAGAAAAAAGACCAATTGGGTTCCTCCCATTTTTGGTCATGAAAATTAATTAGATATATGGCGCAAATTTAAATAATTAAATTCACCTCGGAGCTCACGTTTTAGTCTCAATCAAATTAGTTTGGTCAAATTTTCTCATTCATTTTACATGGCGAGATGATCCTCTACTGCTTTTCTTGGATACGAACATATACCCACTTATCCTGTGGAGGTACTTCAGCTTATATTTTCGTTTCCATTTTTCCCTTTCTCTTTTTCTTAAATCTTATTTCTGTAACTCAGCAGGTTCATCCTGTATGATTTTTTTTTACACAATTTCTGTGTAATGAAGACTGCCTTTTCAATATAACATGATTAATTTAATATAATTTAAATAGAGAACGGGCTCTATTTTTCTGAAAAAAAAATTAGTTTGATCAAATACCGAACGTTACCAGGTTTCACCAGTTGATGCAGGCATTAATGCATGAAGCATAATACAAGAAGATAAAAAAAGTTACAGTCTATCTCTGAGCAAAGGTCAGAACAAAAATTAAATATATTCGGTAGGACATTAATAGCGCAGCGTCTCATATAAAGTGTCAGTACCTTCTTCTCGGTGTTTGATTTCTCCAACATTGAAATAAAAATGATTTAAGATCCTTTAATATATTAAATGAAAATAATTTAAGATGAAATTAAAAGTATTATCAAGATAATTTAAATTAAATTATTAATTTATTTATTTTAATATTTTAATATTAACTATTTATCTATTTATTTTATTATTATTAAGCACCACCACCGGTATTTCAAAATGATTTAGCATTTACTTTGCTTTAGTTTTACTTCACTTACCAAATGTGGTAGAAGAGGATCCAAGCAACCTAAAGTTTGATTTCTATATTTTATACATAAAGTTGTAATTCATTATTAATAAGATCCTTTTAATTTTAATATTAATAGAAAATAAATTTATACTTTTATTATTAATCATTTAATTAATTAGTAATTTTTACTTTCTATCGATTCAAAGGTTATCAGCTTTTTTGAATTTTGATTTGTAAACAATGTAAAAATATATTAAATCGTAACATTAAATTTCTTTGCTCACTCATAATATTAAATTAATTTGAGCATTTACCACTGTTTATCAGTGCTTATAAGCGAGGGAAACTTTCATTTTCGACCAAAGTGACATTTATAGTGTTCAACAAACTAGTTAGGTATCAAACTGATCGGCTATACAGCGAGTGCACGTGAACTGGTTTCTGCTACGCAATTGCATGTGAACCCATTTTTAGCCTCCCCTTAACACATCATCATAACTAAGTTTACAACTTAAATATTCTCATGCCAAGCTGCCATTTTCGTTGCGTTTTTGTATTCCGGACTTTTAATACTCAGAAATCAATATGTTATCTTCAAATAATTAACAAAATTAAATCTTGTCTTTGAATACTGCTATTTGCAAGTCATATTATTGGATTTATGTATGGGATGGTCTAACTTGATAATAGTTATTTTGATAATTTTGATAATGAGAGTTCAACTAAATTTGAAAAAAAATTATAGACGAAGATCGATCATATTTTTAATTTCAACTAAACTTGACAATATTTCATAAACTTGTAGATTGATCATATTTTTTTATTTTATATAATCTTCTTACTGTTTGATGTTACACAAAAAAAAATCGTTAAATTTGGATCATTGTAAATTACATACAATCTTGATGTCTCTATTAGATCATTAAATTAAAATAAATTACATAAAATTTGAAATACCATCAATCTATAAATTGAAGAATACATTTATAAAATATTTTCTATTTTTATTCTTTTCAAATTTATTTAAATTTTTTGTCAGGATTGTCAAAGTGATCCCCCTTTATGTATTATGTTTCACAAAACTAAAAAAAAAAATACTAGAAATGTTTATTCGGCAAACATGACAAATTAGGCCGGATTCTTACGATGACAATTTAACTTGAAACTATGTATTTAGCTAGGTTTTCCAGTACTAAAAGTTTTCTCATCTATTTGAATAAACAAGAAAAAAATGCGCTTGTTGTTAGAAACCCTCTTAAGTTAAAGAAAAATTGTATGTAACACTAACTTTTTATAAGTAAATGATAAATTGATATAATTTAAGTCTAAATGAATTATAAAAATCTTAAATTTTAAATAAATAAATTTATTATTTAATAAAAATAATTTATAAAATATAATAATTTATTTTTTCTGAGTAAGATTGTACAATGAATAGTTTTTTTAATAAAAATTAATAATAATTAATGTTTAATCTTCTCTTTTTAGACTTTCTATTAATATATGCTTAAAAATAGAAAACAAACCCTTCGTTTGGTAAACGTAGTAAAATTAAAGTGGTCACCTTAAAGCGGTGGTGTTTGATAATAGTGAAGTAAAAGAGATGAAATAGTTTGTGCAAAAAATGTTGAAATAAAGAAAATTGGGTGCCTTAATTTTAAATCACTTATGAAACTGTTTTAACTTTACGTTACCTTAAATCACTTTCGTTTGATACTTTAAAGCGCTTTATAATGCTTAAAAAACTTTTACTACATTAAACAAACAGGGGTAAATGGAGAGATAAAATGGTTTTGTTCAAAATCTAAACCATTTATCCTCATCATTATTTTTTTTGAAAAAAAAAAACTGAACATTACTAGAAGAATTCTGTAGTATAAATATAAATATACTAACGGAGAGAGTTGTAGATGCTTAATTAATAACCTTATTTGTTTAATGAATTATGTAGTTTCAGTTTGAATGTTCTTTACACCGCCACTACCGATAAGGTTGTGAATTCATATTCCAGCATACGCTGGACATGAAACATTAACACATTAAAATAATTGAGTGCCAAATCCAGCCTCTAACACAAAGAGACCTTCATGAAAAATAATATTGTTTCAGTATGTATTTTATTTATATGTTCGTAATCTTATCGTTAAGTATGTTATATAATTTTTTTTCACTTTACATATTTATAGCATCTGGATTACAGACCACTGTAAGGGCAAATATTCTCAAAAAACCACAATATACAAAAATTAAAGTTAGCTAAAAAAATTATGAAAATAATAATAACTGTACGAGTTATTGCCACAGAGGATCAAGTCGTAGAAAAGGAATAACTACTGGAAAAAGACCGCTCAAAATATCAGGCCACTTTGTTTGTTTCAATAAGTTTAGTTATGATTTTAAAATAGTGTACGAGCATTTATGATCTATCAAGCTGTAAATTAGTAAATAGTGTGCGTGATGCCACGTAATTACCTTTGGAGACACTAAACAAGAGGGGACAATTGCCAATATCAAACTATGACATTATCAACTATCAAGACAGCACAGCTGTGCTTGATAAAATTATTCTCGTAAAGGTCAAAAATTATTTGACTGAATTAATGTCTATAAGACTAAGACCTCTATATATATGTTATGTTTAAATAACACTCAAGTACTAAAAGAAAATCTAATTATACAAAACTTTAAGCCCATGTTTGCAATTTAAAAATTTCAGGTGCATTTCCCAAATCTAGTGGGAAGAGGCTGTTAGCGCCGCTCACAGCAGTAATTTCTTTCATTTTTTTTTTACCACTTCCACTTGTTATGTCGTTTAATGGGTTTTTTTCCTTTTCTTAGATAATCAATTTGAGATTAAATAATGATAATCAAATTTTACTTGTACTATCCCATAAAAAAATTATACCATCAACCCTAAGAATTTAACTGCATCAGGACAATAATCTAAAATTCTAAATATTTTCAGAATTTTACCTTTTAGGTCACTTATTAGTTCCAGTTAAAAGTTTCCATTAGCTCTGTTGAGTCATTAAAGCACTAAAATTTTCCATGTTAATTTTTTTTTTGGCGGTGCAGATGAAGAATAAGTTCTCTCCTGAAAAGAATAATAACAAGCATGGATGCAAAGCTGTACGGTTTCCCAAGTTTAACAAAGTTGATTCTCAGATTAGTCATGCATGTAAATTTTATATTCCAAAGAATCTTTTTGTTTTGACTTTGATTATTTTAAAGTAAAAAGAAAGAGGAAAATGCTGTGCAGATATGTGATTCTGTACCATCATTCGGTACGGAATTATTATGCGTATTGATGATTTTATTATATCATTTTTGTATAATATTTAGTTAATATACTTATTTAATATGCATGATGCCAGTACTCATTATCCGATTTATTTGGTTTTTGACCCAGAAACATTTTATTTTGTTAATCGAACTTTTTATTTGGTATAGCTGACAAAGTTAATGAATAAGGTGGTCTCTCTAAAATATTATTCAATTCGGTTTTATCAAAATTCCTTAATGTCACCTATTTCACTATTTGTATTATGTTGTGATTTTTTTCTCATCGAAATAAACCGCGAATTTGTTCAAAATTGTCCTCAATTTCGCCTCTATTTCGAGCTCACTTTTTTTTTTATAATGAAGTAAAATTTTACAAGAATATAAATACCACCAAGAGATATACGCCAACTCCTTTTCTATTTGTAAGGTCTTCTGTTAGATTTAGCACAAATTAGTTCCCTGCCGAATTTAAATATGATTTTTTTTTTTGTAAAAAAATGTGATCTATACAGGGGCGGATGTAGCATGTCAAAAATTAATTACACAAACAATGTACACTGCGTGAGAGGTCGCGGGTTGAAATTCGAATGAATCATTTGTGGACAATTAAATGATAATTAGCTTAAAGAAAAAAAATCATTACACATTTAAACTCCAATTTGATTCCATAAATAATATATCACTTCTCTAATCTACACAAATAGAAAAATTTTATGCAATTTCGGTTTGTAATTTGGTACCAAACTATGAATCATTAATATATATCGATCGATGTCATCGGCAAACCTCCACATTCAAGATCATAGAAGTTTGTTGTTTCATAATTTGCCGGAACAAAAAGGTTGAGCCATGAATGCATCAAATTTATGGCAACAACATAATCAACATATCAGATGTCGGACTCGTACAAGACAAAAATCTAATTTCCATAAGTTCATATACATTTATCATTTTTGAAAACACGTAAGATATCATCTCATATTTGTTATTTAATTAAGTCATGCAAAATGTAAAACGGTTGGGAACACAAAATATAATTGCGACATATAAAGTATAATTTTGAAATCAAACATTCAAAATAAACGATTTATGTATAACTCGCTGCAAAAATCATTAAGATTTTATGCATGTAAATAGTTCGCCCAAAAATGTTCATTACTCTTACGGCATATCAACTACTAAATTGTATAAAAATTGATGAACATTCTATGTATATTCCACAAAAAAAAAACAGATTTTTTTATATAAAATATGTTGATCAATTTTCACAAATATTAGATAATTTAATTGTTCAAAGATTCCAATCGAAAAAATTAGAAAATTTACGTCAGTGTGATAAAGAGGGAAAGAAGAAAGGACAAGTGTGTGGATGAAACATTAAATAGCTGGTGTGCTCAAGGGAATCCCATGACGGGGGCCCTGCTGTCATTTATTTATCTTTCTTTTTGTTTTATAATTTAAGAAAAAGTGTCATGCATTTATTTAAGCACGGAAGCCGAGATTATATCCAGCCATTTATCCACTAATTTCAACAATAGCTGCTTGTTGATCCAATTAGCAACTTAGATTTTGCTTTCTGATATGATGCCTTTTCTCAGTTTTGTGTGAGGCAAAATCTCCAGAAACTGTGCACGAGGCTCTTGCTTCTTGATGACCTGATTTTATATATCTATAATTTTGTTGCCTTTGCTGTGTAATTTAGTGACGGTTTATTTTTCACCAGACCAATAATTGAAAATTTAGCTGATTGAAATGTCTTTTTTAAGGAAAATTGCGGCAGCAGTTTCATATCGCAATGATGACAAAAGATTCAACGAGCAGGTTAAAAGTTAACATCAAATATATGAAATTTCATATCATACTACAAAAAATAATAATAGTGAAAATAACAGAAAAAAATATATGAAAATTTTAAAATCTCATTAAAAGATAATTGTGGCGAAATGAATAATATTTTTAAGGGCTTCACAATTCAAACTTCCAACATGATGCGTTTTTAAAAAATATACGAGCATTACGCTTAAGGCATAATTTTAGTTTTAGCCAAAAATATTATTATATATTTTTTTACAATATTTAATGCCTGCTAAATGATCGGAAAAATAAGTTGAACATATTGCACAAATACTTTTGTAATAAAAAAAATGCATAGTTATATCCAGCACAATACTCACTTTTGTGTTCTACGAAAAAAAAAATTAAAAGCACTTCCTCAAATGAAAAAGAATTAAAAATAACATACCGTTTGGCGTTGGTTTAGGGTTGCAAACGGATCGGATACGGACGGATAATACTCTTATCATATCCATATTTGTTAAAAAAAATTCGGATACGGATAGTTTCGGATACAGATACGGATATCGGATACGGATCGGATATCGGACGAATACATATATAAATACGGATATATTTCGGATATTAAGTAAAAATACTATATCTCTCATTAAAAAATAATTACATATTATTTTTTGATAGAATTATTAATTATAAAAATTAAATATTAATTATAAATATTAAATATTAATTATCATTATATTAGTAGTTCAAATGTTTCAATGAATTATTAAAAAGTATGATACATAAGCACAAATTATATATATAATTAGTTAGATTTGTAATGTATGCAAAAATATATAATTTTTTTGGATATATATTCGGATAAAATCGAATAATATCGGATCGGATACCTTCGGATAATGTCAGATATTGATGGATAATAGCTAAATGGATGGTTACGGATAGGTAATAGCCAAACTGTATGCATATCCGTTAAAAAAATTCAGATACGGATACGAATACGGATACAAATACGGATCGGATCACAGATAAAATCAGATATTTTACTATATGTTTTCAACCCTACGTTGGTAATGTTTTATTATTATCTTGCCGCATAGATTTCAACAAAGTTTGTGCAGATATATTATTTTTTGTTATATCAAATCTCCTCGTGAATGGTTTTTTTCCCAATATATGTTAAAAGCTATTTAAATTTGCTCGAGGCGGAATATTTGGTATTTTATAAAAACTCCTATTAATTTTGACATATGTTATTTTTATCTATTTTTCAGGACTTAAATCAGTATCACTCTAGTGAGAGGAAAAATCTATTATCATCCGTATTAAATCTCTGTGATTCATATAATATTTATTATTTCAAAGAAAGATCCGTTAAGTACTAATCATGATATCTCATCCATTATTGAGACGTTGTTGCGTATGTAAGCCACATTCAAACTATTTAGAAAATTTAAACAATATTTATCTTTCGAACTTTTATACATAATTCTCACGTGTATATATGTCCATTAATTAATTAATAGAGAATTCATAAGTGAGGCAAAGTAGTGAATTTATGTCTTTTCGAGTACTTTATCCTCTAAAGTTATCTTGAAATGTGAATCTAAATAGGCATTATCGTTCCCACCCTTAGTAATTTTGTCTGAAATCAAAATAAACAGCCTGAATCTTCTTATCTGCTTATTGTATGTGGTACAGTATTATAGAGAACATAGGCCCTGAATTCTGATTAAAAAAAATCATTATCCAATATTCTAACTTAAACATTTTAGTATTGAGGCCGTTCAATCCCCTAATGATGCATCGCAACACTCAAAACTTTATATCAGTAATCACAATCAATTTTAGGGGTGTACAAAAAATCTCATCTGTTTAACTCACCTCATTAGAGCCGACCCATTTTTTTTAGATTGAGAAATTATCAGATTAGATATGAACTATATTTTTTACTGACACCTTTATATTAGATTGAATATGAATTTGCTTTTTCAAATATTATACATTTAATTTATTAATAATTAAATCATTATTTAAGAGTTAGAAATTTATTTTGTTTTCCGAGTGCTGTGAGAATTTTACTTTGAATGAATGAGTAGCACCCGAAATGTTAAATTTTAAAATAAATAAATAAACAATAAATAGATTGATCTGAACTTAATCCGATCCAAAACAAGGTGTTTATTTTTCCCCCAATTATTTTGGGTCGGACGAGAATAAAAATTTAACACCACGTGTGTGGACTATTGCCTATTGGAGTCAGCAATGGGCTGTGTATTATATGTCACTGCCATGTTGTACTTTATTTGGGCCGAACCGGGCCTTACATTGAGAGTACCATTTTATATAGATTCTTAGATAAGAAGTTAATAACATATTACACATTCATTGTAGTGGACAAATCAATCCATAAATATCATCTATAGATTAATATATTTAGGAAAAAAACAGTCTGGAATATGATAATATTCATATGATTGCTAGGTAGAATCACCGTATATAATTTCTAAGGCAGAGTAATTTTCAAACCATGCGATATATTATTAAGGCCAACCTCAACCTATATATGTTGACATACAATTGGACCTTTAATTCAAGCAGATAAATTTATCATTATTGTGAAATTTTCCTAGGATATGTATCCGAAAGCTCCTGCATCCCGTCACGGAGTGAAGATCCTTACTTAAAAAAAGAAAAAAATGCCAAATTGTCAATGTGAATGAAGATCCTTATTTCAAGAAAAAAATGATTTCATTTTTTTATGTGATTGATTTGGTATTTCAGCATGTCAATATTAATCCACTGGAAACTTGAAACAAGGCAAATGAACAAGTGGGAATTTTAACCCACGGCCCATAAAACCCATGAAATTAAATCTAAATCCACCTACCACTTTGTACAACCCTCTTGAAGGAAATAAACAGGAATTAATCTAACACGGAAGGATTAACATTTTTTGACTTGCGGTCTCAAGGCGTTAAAACACCAATGCATTACAGAATTATGATAACAAAATAAATACAATTTTATTTAAACAAATAATCCCGTTGCTGAGTTCCCTCTTCATTTTCTTTTATTTTGTTGACCTCAGCATACATCTCCTCTATCATAGGCTTCCATAACCTAACCCTAGCATTGATAAACCAGTTGGATACCTAAAAAATCAAATTAATGAGATAAAATAGCCTATCATGTATTGGATATAATTAGCATATCGTATATGATGATTGATAATTATAAGCATGAGGAAATAATTGCATACCTGGCTCCTGGTTAAACCGCTTTTTACAGCAAGCACATCCTTCTCATTATCACTAGGATACCTAATGGAAACAAAAATGCATTACAAAACCTGAAAGACTTGATGATTTCCTTAGAAAGAGGAATAAAAGAAGATAAAAGGCAAAAAATATATAATATCAACAACTTACGGGCGCAAAAAGTTCTGGAACATCCAAGCCTTCAAAACTGACACAGATTTTTCAGGAAGGCCCCTCTGAGGCCTCCAGATTTGAGATTCAGTCCTTTTCAATTGTTTATCTTTCTGAGATGCCCAGTGCTTGATGAAGGAAGATTCAAAGGCTGCATCTCTTGTAGTGTGATTTTTTGGAAGGGAGACAATCTCTTTTGTGATTCTTTCTCTTATTTGTTTGTAGAAAGAAGAGACCGTCAGGTGTGCAAATGGAACAATAATGTTCCCGCTGTTGTGCGAGTCAGTTGCGGCAGTGAATTTGGAGATAATGTTTCGAATCTCATCCAAGCACTTATTATATTGGTTATCAACCTGAAATTAAGAGAGGCAAAAGATAAAGAAATGACACAGATAAAATTGACAACAATCGAGCAGCACCAGGTCCAGTACTGAGATGTCAGATATCGCTGCTGGTCCATGTGCCTATCGGCATCTGAAACAGTACATACTGATACCTTAACCGGTACCAGTACCAATGCATGCCTGCTACATCTAGGTTCTAATGGTGCAGGTACCCGTACTCCATGCTACCTTTGTACATGGTTTTATTATGATTACCATAATGATACCAATACATGCTGGTAACCATACATCTAATCACATCAATGCATGTTGGAAAGAGCAAAGGCCTGAATGCATACTCATTTTTATGTTTAAAAACCCACGTACCAATACATGCTGTACTAGTGTAAACACACGTACCAATTGAAGCATGCGTAGCAATTCAGCTCTGGATGCATTGATCTCTTGTTGGATGAAATTGCCCTCCATATCAACATCAGCACATGCAACACTACCAGCCTCTTCTTCTAAACCTAACATCTCACTTGAATCAACCCCTGAAATAGCCCTGCTGGAGCGAACCGGTTGGATACTCGGATCATTAAAAGCACATGCCGTGTCAGCTAACACATAACTAGTAACCTCAGAAAGGATTTGCAGTACCACTCGTAGGTACTTTGACTTGACAATGGAATTGTTATCAGGTCTATGAAAAGGGGGCTGACTTGATTCAAATCCAGTAATATGACTCAGATTCGAACAGCTTGGCTCTGACAACTGGGATCTGAGACTCAGGGCTAGCTCATTATTTGAAATATAGTAAGGAGGGATTGTTTGAAATGTAGGTGCTTGGTGGTCTAAGCTTTCATAGTAGAAATTCACATCCCTTTTGGGAGTGAACATGAATGAGTCATCAAAGGAGGGCTGAAATGCAAAACTGGAAGAAGAATTCGCTGTGATACAACTATTACTTGGGTTAATAGAGGTTTCTTCCATGTAAGGAATTGTTTCTTGAAAATGGTTGGGACCTAACAGAAAGTTGTTTTGTATGAGATCAGAATATCCGGAGTTGGAACCATGTTGCATGCAATTTGATGGAAATGGCAAAGCTGGTTCGCATGGGAAGTTGGTATTCCGAAGAAGGAAATTGTTCATTTTTAAAGATGCTGAGAAAAGCTATTTGGAAATCATATGATAGACCTGAAATTTCAAATTATAAAAATAAATAATCATATAAATAGGCCCCTTCAATTATTCCTGTTGTTTCTTTTATATTTACAACGCATCTTTTGCCAACGTTCTCAATGTAGCAACCGTATTTTATTGTATATTTCCAATGTTCAAGTAATTAAATAGTTATAGTAAGAACAGTTAACAGAAGAGAAAAAATGTACAATTAAAAACGGAATGGTTCCTGCACCACCACTAATGCAACTATATTACAAGCATTTCAGTCACTTGTAACTAAACTATTATATATAAATACAAATTTATGCAGAAGGAGTCCTAGTGGAACCAAGACAAGATGAAATGTATATTACAAAAAGACGGACAACAAAAGATAATTAAAACTCTAGATACAAGAAACTACTCTTAGAAGAAAACTTTTAAGCTAACCAGTGATCAGGGAGATGAGTTGCTAAAGATAAACGCACATAAAAGTAGTAATATCAGAGAAACTAACCTTCTAAAATTAGACAAAGTACCCTGACATAATCTCTTCAAGAACCCTGAAAAAGAGTAAAAATCTAAAAGTTAATCACGTTCTTAGAAATTAAACCCCTTTTGGACCACCTAAAATAGGAAAAGTGGCCATTTCCATATAGAAGGGCTACAAGGGAGCTGGGTTCTCTTACCCAATGCAATGAGGAGAGAGAGAGAGAGGGACAGAGTTAGCGGGAGTTGGGGTTGAGAGACAGTGAATTCAGAGTCCCTCAGGTAAGGGCGTAAGGCCATGCTTTTAAAAACACAGACATGTGGCCAAATAGAAGGAACCGCTTGTTCTCAAGCGATCAGAGACTTGGGTTTTCATACAGCACAAAAATACAAGGTTATGGGACCCAATTGTAAAATGTGCACTATACCTCTGCCCCTTTTAACCTCTATGGGGTTCCTGACCAAGAACCAAATCACCTCCTATGACTTGGGTTCTCTGTTACATGCCCTGTTATAAATACTGGTAACAAAGTGGCCAAGAAATTTCATGATTTTTTTAGTCATGCAGCTCAGCTGATTTGCAGCAGTGACTATGTAGTAGTCGAGTAGAATTATGTTAGAGCATGCAACATAGAACAATCCTGCCTTAACCACCAGAAAAAAACTGAGCTTCTACAAAATATAATCTTACTTTTCTCCTAAAATTTTACAGAAAATATTATCCAAAAACACTTTTTGTTAAATATCCGGAAAATTGATATTTTCTCATACGTCATATGAAGGCAGTATAAAAGAACAAAATGATAACCGACCGGTGCTACTTAAAATTTTTCTATTGCACTGACAAAATCAAAAGGATAATCAAATGCCTGTGCAAATTCTTTCGGGACATGAACAAACAAAAAAATTAACCAGATAACTCCTCCGTCTTAAATTGATGTGAGATGTGCTGAGTTTAGACAATAATATTAGTTGGGTCTGAAAGGAAAAAGAAAGCGCTCGGCTGTTTTTCCTCTTATACTACATGCAAAAGTACAAGCGGGATTCTATCCGAATTGAATAATTGCAGTGGGGCTTTCAATCACAGTGCTGAGTAAAAGACACTGGCAAAGGATTTCAAACCTCTTTAAAATATTTATCGGTTTTGTCACCTCATGATTGCTCACTGGAGGCTAGGTTGAGGGTGAGAACTGAGAACTAAAGCCAAGCGAAAATCTTTGTTTCTCCCAAAGAATATCTGATTTTAATATTAGGACTTAAAAAATTATAAATATGTTGATTAGTGCCGATTGTATCCTTAATCCATGACAGGTGAAAGAAAGGGAAAGAAAAGTAACTTTAACCTTTAAAAAATGAATTATGTACTTGTACAACAAAAATTTGACCCCAACCAAACCATAAGAATATAAGGTACTGTTAAGAAATGATATGAGCGATTTATCAATAAAAGAAAAAAGAAATATCATATATCATATAAACAGCTAAAGAGCTTTTGCTTTTAGTCCCATGAAATTGATAAGGTATTGTTCATTCAAAGTCTTAACAGAGAGCCAATCATTAAAACAGTAAAGGATCATACGTTGCAGGACATGTTATAAAGTTGCCTTTCATGAAATTTAGAAACTAGGTCATAATTACCAACCAGACTTTTCTATCCCCCCTTGCGGCCTTGCCTGACTCAATACACAGAAATTGCAGATTGAATTCATTGCAAACACAAATTACACAACACACTTAAATATATCGGAAAAGATTAAATGTGTGCAACTTTTATTGTTTCTGCAGTGTATTATTGAAATTTGTGAATGATTTTTTTTTATTGCCAAGAAGGGTCCCCGGTCTAGCTCGCCAACATGCGTCACTGTATACAGTAAAATTAGCAGGCTTTATCAGACTCAGACTTGCCAGACATTAGGCCATTAGCAAAAAGGAGCAAAAGATAAAAAGAAAAATGAAGAGAATAAAGATCAACTTCACTGTTTAAGCATAAAAATAGTACGTAAATATCAATTCACTGTTGTACAGACATAAGTACAGAACTCTCAAAAGAATTAAATATATATATAAATATATTATGCTAACAGTGTCAATCCTTAACATACAAGACTGACTTTTTTTTCAGCTTTTTTTCGATAAAGACGATTAATAGGGTGAACATCCCTTCACAGTCAATTATTTTGATAATATTGACAATTAATATTTTATAAATTCAAAAAAAAACTTAAAAATATATTCTTAAGCATATAATTTTTTTATGTTTTAAATTTCATACAATTTGAATATCTTTTGATATTTCATTAAATGCCGACAAAATTACATAAATTTTAATGGTTTAAATTTAATGATCTTTGATGGCATTTGATATTCCATCAAAATGCCGACAAAATTACATGAATTTTGATGATTTAAATTTAATGATCTTTGACGGAATTTCAATGATATCCAAATTGTATGAAATTTAATATAAATGAATCCATAAGGTTAAGAATATATTTCTAAAGTTTTTTTTCATTTTTAAGATTTTCTATAAAGTTCTATCAGGTCGGTTGTCAAGATTATCAGAATAATTAGTTGTCCTGGAATCCTCACATTTTATAATCTATATATATAAAGAGAGTTAAAAAAATTTAAGTTTTTAAAATATATTACATTATCACCTATATTATCAATTAGATTGGTTTACCTCTTCTTATCTGTATTTAATCGGATCAATTAGATTTATCTTTAGAAATTCTTACATACTTGTTTGGAATTTTTTAAAGTGACTTATTTTTATATGCAAAGACAAATTATTTTACTATTATACTCATCTTAAAAATATATGAAGCAAATACTTATGTAACTCAAAAAATTATAAAAATTATATCCCACGAGATTTTGATATAAAAAATTTATTGAGAATGATAAATTAAAATACAGAAATAATTTAAAATATCTTGAGTTAGGAACATAAAGGACTCTCGTGCTTCTATGAGTACGTTAGTTTTACTCTTATATATACATTATATTTTATGCATTCTTCTAATGTATTAATAAATATCTATTATATGTAAAAATTATATTTTAAAGAATTATATATTAATATTTTTTTAGTCGATCATGAGCAACTATTACCGGGCTTAATATTATTATTTATCATCGTGAATAAACAGTTCTGAAACAAAATAGACTTTTTCTAATGAAAACTTGTAATTAAACGCTGACTAAGGTTGTTAGCTTTTCTAATCAAATTTGACGTCAATATTTCAGCAATTTCAAATTGAATTTACTAAAATACAACTGGCAAAAAAATAGTCTAAACTAATATAAAAAGGTTGACAACCGTCTCTATTTAATTTTATGCTTGGAGAGACATAAAATATAGGAATAAAAGGACTGCATATGTATTTATTTATTTATTTGAAAAAAACATATAACAAAATATCAACAAATGTAATGCGACAGACTTCAAAAGAATAAAGTTTCACAAAATACATTATCATCATTAAGGGTATGTACACATATGTTGTAACAAGTATTAGAGCATGTAATAACGAATCTGATGTCTTTTCTATTAAGATGAAATTACATCAAGATCTATCTTTATAATTTCATCTTAGTAATAGATGAGGTCACAAAGGACATACAATGAGACATTCTTTAGTGTATTTTTTTTGCTAATGATGTGATGTTGATTGATGAAAGCAAAATTGAAGTTGTAAAGACATGAGGTGTAAATTCAGTGATGACAGCTTAATTGATTGAGATGTCATGACATGCATCTGATATTCCCCATGATAAAAAAAATTCAATTAAACCAAAATGTAAGTTCCATGAGAAGGCGATTTGGCTTGCGATATTGTATAGTGCAAAATGCTGAGCTACTCAAGGTCTTTACATCTAAAACACAAGTGTATTCGAATGCTTATATTACACTAGATCTATGACCATACAAGAAGGCACATAAATCATAAATGATGGTATACAAGATAAATTTGGGGGATCACCAATTCGAGAGAAGTTTGTCCAACACCGCTTGTAATAGTTTAGTCATATTCAGCGAATGTCTTCTCGAGACATCAGTACGCAGTGATATTCTAAACTGTATCGAAAAGACAAGAAGTGGTAGAGATCGACTAATATTGACATGAGAGGAAATGGTAAAAAGAGATTTGAAAAATAGTATATCAAAAGAGCTTATTCTGAATACGAGTGCATGAAAAATAACGATTTATGTATAAGAACCATAATTTAGATGTTTGAGACTAAAAATAGAGTTAGTAGACTTTAAGCTATTAGATTATTAGATTTTTCAGTTTTAGATTTAGTTTATAATTTAGAATTTTTTGAATATAGAATTTATTAATACGATATATAGTATAGATCTACTATGATTATTGAGAGAGGAAATTCAACATTGGGTTAATCTATCATAATTTATTTGAAATTAAAAACTTTATTGTTGTAAATATAATTCGCCCTCCTAAAAAATTTACATAATTTAATATTTGACATCTCCTCGCTGATAGGCAAGCTAAAACATTTAAGTGAGAAAATTTGGTTATTCTTTTTTCTTATACTGTATTTTCATCCTAATTTGTATAAGATTCCTGCGGCATTTATGTGAGAATTTATATCTTCTAGAGCATTTAGAGGATAGAGTAACGTCTTAACTAAAAATAAAAATAGATTATATAAATTCAAAAGTTGTCAGTAATTTGGATAGTCTTTTTTTCTCAATTTAGATGCTCACTGTACCAAATTCGACGATATTCATCCATTTACGTGGATATATCCCTCACGAAATAGTCTCATAAACATTTGATTCAGTGAAATAAAGATATAAAGTTCACATGTCGTGTTGGTCATAGAGATGTAATTCTTGTAGAAAAGAACACGGCGTGAGAATACATGCGCGGCACATGCGTACTTACAAGCGACAAGTCCATGCACGTGACAGCACATAAAATCGCGCACGGATGTGCCGCAGAAAAACTGGAGCTGAATTAAAATAAATGAGCTGAGAGGCTGTCAGGTTTGAGAACAAATTCGCGCCTTTTTTTAAATTTCTCCTCCGTGTTTCCTTTTATGAAAATTTATGAGAAGCTGTCGCTTCTTCCCTGCCTGGCCCCTGCTTAGAAAGTTACAATCCAAGAGAAAACAAAGAGTACGAGTTGCATTTATGAGGAGGCCCATCATTTTTCTTCACTGGAACAAGTAAATTATTTTTGGATGATAGAGTTATGGTCGTTGTGTCCGAGTGAAATTAAAAAAGGAATCCATCCAAACTTCAAAGAAAAAAAGGAATCATGGATCAAGAATCAAGATGGCCTATTCTTTTAATATCTACAGTTACAGTGCTCTTTTCCATTTTGTGGGTCTCACTCCTCTCATGTTGTACATAATTTTATTTCCCCTCTCATTTGAACTTTTTTTTGTCTCATGGCTAATTGCCCAAACCAAATTACTCAGAAAAAAAGGAGAAACGCATCCAATGCTAAAAATAAGCGAACGATTAGAATCTTGCCAAAAAAGGGGAAGATTCATACAAAATTTTGAACAGGGGGCAGATTTAGATCCCTGACGAATGATGGTGTAATTTATAATATATTATAAAGAGCCTATGTACTAGCTTTATCCATTAATGTTAGTTTTTTTTATTTTTTAATGATCAAAACGTCCATAATCGAATGGTACAAATAAATATTTTAAAAAAATTAACGGTTCAGATTTTGATCAATATTATTTTTTCTCTTCATTTTATTCTTTTATTTTTATGGTCTAAAAAAGAGTTATCTATCAAATAAATCAATAATCAACAATTGTTATTTTTAAAAAAGAAACTATCTACTATACAACTTTAATAAAAAAAGAAAAAATATGTTTTGTAAATCATAATTTATTAAATAATGAATTAATTTATGGACAAATCTAAAAGTCTTTATAATTGATTTAAACATAAATTATATCTGAGTAAAATATACCATTTATTTATAATAGAATTAATACTAGATATAAATATTTTTTAAATTAAAAGAGTCCGCACAATATACGTTGTGCGGATTAGTGCTAGTTGATGAAAAATGCGAGCCATCCCTACTCCGAGAAAAGTCTTCTAATTTTGTATCATGATAGGTGTGCATTAAAATAATTGATATTTAAATTACATAAAAACATTTTGCACTCATAAAAGTTTCTCAACATTTAAAATCGATAATGTTCGATACATTTTAATTGTGATCCAGCTGCACCTAAAGATTTGGAGCTGTCCACTTATTTGGATTTTTCTTATTTCTGTTTTACTTTTAAATTATTCCTTAAAAGTCCTTTTATCCAAATTATATCAAAATTTGCTCAAAAATTCTTTAAAGCGAGACAAAATTTATGGTACTTTTTATTTATCATTTCCCCCATTTAATCTTGCATTAAATATTTTTAATGCTTAATTAAATAATTTTTATTATATTAATTGATAATTTAGAAACTTTTTGACTTTTATAATTTCAAAAACAAATAATATATAATTTTTCTCATAATTTGATGAATAAATTGATTTTGGCATGAAAACTTAGTTTTGAGGTTTCAAAAAGGTTGTTTGATGTTTAATTTTTTTCTGATGAATTTTAGTTTTTAATCATTTATCTGAGTTTTCTTTTTCTTTGATGCTTCTAGATTTGAATTAAGTTTTTTTGGACTTGTAAAATTTTTCCTTAATTTTTGAGTCTTTTGATATGATCTACTTTTTTTTTCTAATTCTCCAACTTTTCGGAGTTGAACAGTCACAAATGAGTAAAAGGCCACTAAGCCACTTAGATGGTGAGAGAGAACGAGGAAGAAGTTATCAAGTTAGAGTTTGATGAAAAAATAATATATAAATTTTATTATTTGAGTCGAGCCAAATCTCATTTAAACTTAGATCGTTTAATTATTAAGTCAGATTAATTTAAATCAAATTAACTCGAATAAAATTTCAAATTAGTTTCGATCCAAACTGATCCCAAGCAGCGTTTTTATGCACTCCTAATACTTGATATGTGGAGTAAGTAAAAAAGGAAACGAAATATAAAAACTTGGACTGGTTAGACCTATTCACTACCTAGCTAGATCGCCTAGGTCCAATAAGAGGTGCAATCATACTATAATTGCTCTTTAAATTCCACCCCTTTTTAAATTACATAGTATTAGGGATGTTTATGGGTCGGGTCGGGTCGGGTTCGGGTCGGGTCGTATTATTTTATTATTATTTTTTATCCGAACCGAACCTGATCCAATTAAATTCGGGTCAAAAATCTTAACTCATACCCGACCCGATCGGGTCACGGGTCGATCCGACCCGACCCGTGTAAAATAATTAATTATTTTTATATAATTTTAAGCAATTAAATATTGATTAATTTATAATTAATCTTAATTAGTGTAGATTTAAGCTTTAATTAGTACTAAACCATAAAATTACTTCAAAAATTATAATTAATCGGGTCGGGTCGGATTGATCCGAACCCGACCCGATCCGATTCGGATCAAAAAAATTAAACTCATACCCAACCCATTTATTTTCGAATCATGTCGGATCGGGTCGGATCGATAATTGACACTCCTACGTAGTATATATAAAACTATTCTCCGATAGAGGTGATAGATTTTGAAAATCAAGGCACATTGACTTGTTTTTTATTTAATTAAAAAAAATATGATAATTCAATCTTAAAACCATAAATCGAATTCAAAATTTTTGGATTCGCATAATTTAAGTAAAACTTAGTGTAGTTTTATCTCTTTCAACGCTGAATTTCACAATGTTGCTAGCCTAGGCACAATTAAATACTTTTAATTTCTAACTATACAAATGTTAATTTTTTGCATCAAATATCCTATTGGAGTAGAGACATTTGTAGGAGGCAATCAGCAGGTGAGCTTACTAATTTACATGCTGCGCGCGTAAATTAGGTGATACAACTATACAAAGGATGCAAATTTGGGGATCTTTAACAAAGTACTAGCCTACAAAGAGGGGATGAGAATTGAGATGAGGTAAGCAAAATCTAGTGGGAAAATGATATCCTGACATGATGTATCTTTATGGGGTCGACTACGTGTTATTTATTTCTTCGAGACCGCTCCCAAATTGCATAAAATCCCAACTGCTCTTTATGCATTTCATTGAAAGACGCTGTACGTATTACTATTATTTACAGTGTACTGGTACAAACTAACTGCGGCCGTTGATCACTTTTGAGATTTACGCGGCATGAATGTGAAAAAAGAAAGTAAAAAATTGACTCGGAATTAAACAATTTTTTTATTTTTGGGAAAATTATAAGAAGTTCACATCACTAAACAAATTCTACCAAGAGCCAATGCATTATGGGAAAAAAACCCAGAGAGACTTTTTTTTTTGGTTTATGATTTCTGCATGCCAGTTGAGCCTACAACACTGGAATTTCTTCATTAATAAATCTTAGCGGTCAATTAAAAAAAAGATTCAGATAAAATCTCAGTTTCCGGACCTTTTATTTCGTAATTTTTTTATTATGTTATGGAGTTACGGCACGGGGAAATCTAAATTTAAGTGACCGAGTTGCATCATTACCTTTTTGGTATAAAAGTCTACCCAAGCAGGAAATGAAGAGGCAAATCTCGTCCTTGGAAATCAGGCAATCAACATTACATCTGATAATTATTACTATTATGATTGTTATTATTGCAATTGTTACTATTATTGTTATTCATGATATTACAAGATGTCTCAATTCTCGATAGTCAAGTTTATCTGGGGGGCTTTGTCATTTCGGTTCAAAAAATTAATATTATCAGTAAAAAAACATCATATTATCATTCATGATATTACAAGGAGGCTACGCTGGAAAAAAATTGGAAAAAAGGGCATGAGAGAAAGTCATCATGTTATAATCTACGAAAAATGAGAATTAAGTTCACTGAAACGACTATTGAATTTAATTAAAAATATATTGTTTCTTATTTAAATTATAAATTTGAACCGTTAAATTGATTTAATTCACGTGTAATATATATATGCATCAAAGTTCATAATTTTAGAAAATATCACTCCAAAATTAGAGTCTAGATAATTGCAATCTAAACTCAATTAACTTTAATTTATCACCGCTATATATTTTTAACTAAAAAAAAATGTGTATTTCAGAAAAAAAAATGGTATTACACACGGTCAAAC
The DNA here is from genome assembly GCA_037127355.1 of Schoenoplectus tabernaemontani. NCBI lineage: Eukaryota > Viridiplantae > Streptophyta > Magnoliopsida > Poales > Cyperaceae > Schoenoplectus > Schoenoplectus tabernaemontani. Next base: position 14,058,155 of record CM073740.1, read on the forward strand.
ACATTTGTTTTTAATGATTAAAGAGGTTCAAAATACTTGAATTATCCGATAAATTTTTTTCTATATCAAACTTTATAATTATAATTGTAATAGTTGGATTGATCTCGACAATAATTAGATCACACTGATTTCAAAAAGTATGTCAATTAAATTAGTATTTAGATATTTAGTTATACATTGCAGTGTAAATTACATATATTTTGTTCATATTAAATATATATTACTATTTATAATATTTAAATACAAAATCTGAATATGACCAGATATTTGTTATATAAATGAATATAAATTTAGTGAATCCTCAAATTTTAATTGAATATAAAATTACATATAAATCTTATAATTTTTTTATAATCCATAAATAAATCATACCGCACCCCATCCAAATCTGATGCGTTGACATCCCTTATATGTACAGGTGATCCATCACATTTAAGATAAATGTGGATAATAGTAATCGTAGTAACAAATTTAGAATTCGAAAAATATTGGGCGAGGTAAAAAATACATTTCGGATATAATACATATATAATTTTAAAATAATTTATTTTATATAATACAAATAAAATATATATTAAAATGTGAAAATTATAAAAATATATGAAATATATAAAAAATATAAAATTTTATTTAAAATAATATATGATATATTTTATTCATGAGTATAACATTTATTTACCAAAAATATATTATATATTAACTTGAGGAATCATTCATAAATATCCAGATATAGATAAAAATGAATTAAATAATTCGTAAATTATGTTATTATGATAGTAATACACTAACAAGTTTGGAGGACGAATCGGTGATGCAGACAATCATCGAACTTTCTCTAAATTCTTCCACCAACCAAAAGAGCCGTCTCGTTTTTGTATTTCCGATATGCATCTCTTCTTTATATATTTTTTTCATTTGATTTGAAATGAAGAAGTAAAATTAGAAAATAATTATATTGATAAATTAAAATTTAAAACAATAATGATAATCTATTAATATGAAATTAGTTATCATATATTATAATAATATCTATAAATGTTATCAATAGTAGTAATAATAACTAATAATATGAAAATATATGTCATAACAACAATAATTCTATTAATACATTGAAAATAAATATAATAATGATAATTCATTAATATAATATTATTTATGGTAGTAGTAATAATGTTGTTAATATTAATAAAATAATTATTATTATATTACTAATATGACAATAATTTTTATATAAGTAGTAATAATAATAATTTTATTATCTTCATTATAAATTGTGAGCCCCACTGAAGAACAAATTGAGGCATAACTTAAGAAGTTTGGGAGAACTCTTTGATCTAGTGAGTCATTATGTCAACTTTTTTCTCTTGATTTTTTATTTAATTATTTATGTTTGGTTCAATAAGTGAGGGGTAAAGACTTTCGTTCTCACTTATGCTCTAACTAAACATGATCTAAATGTTTAACTACTAAGCTAACTTCAAACTTTAAGTTTTACTGTTTGACAATAGAGATATAGTGCTTACTATATGAATAACCAATTAAATTTAGGTTTAATTACCTGTGTTAATACACATGTTATCTGAATAGTTGATAACACATTGGACTTCTTTTTTCAGATTCGAATGATATTTTGAAAAAAAATGAACTCTGCCAAGTTTAAAAAGATTGAAAATATACTAAATAGATGAATCCAAATTATTGATTGCATTGATATGCTCAGTATCTGAATATTGATAACGCATTTGCATTTTTATCATTAATAAGAATAATATTTTTAAAATAATTAATGAAAATATATTATAGGGGTTTTGACATAAAAGCTAATCACAAACCTATTTATTGTTAACAATATAGTAATATAAAATATATATACACATATGGTTCGTTTGACAAATCAAGAAATAACTTTAGAAGAGTGTTAGAAGAGTGATATTTTTTATTATTTAAAAAAACAAAAATATAATTTGACCGTTGTTAATCAGATTAATAATTATATTTTAATTTTTTACTATTCCATGTGCCCATACATACCCATAATTAGCATCAACATAAAATAATGTTCAGCGTTCACCTTGATTTTCAAGAAAGCTAAAAAATGTTCAGTGTTCACGTAAACTAATGCTGCAGAGACACGCTGTTGTACTGTTCATGTTTTCACAAAAAGAACACAACAGCATAAAATGTTGTTTTTGTAGCTCTTTAATGATTACCTCTTACTGTTCCGAAAGGGACAGGGACGGGAGGATACAGTCACGCACAGGAGAAGAGAGAAACCATCCAAAACTGATTTATTATTGGCAAAAATAACCACTTATAAGCAGTTGCATACACCGATACACGGCACTTGAGTTCATGAAATTTTGCATCATGGATACCGGTATTTTAATTATCTTATTAATAATCATATTATAATATGCGCATCAAGTCTGATGTATTGTAGTGGCGTGTTAAATAATGAATCAAGATTTTAACAAATATTATAATATTTCAAATATCTGTTATACTTATACACAGGACAAATTTTGAAAATAATAATTAGTAGTAAATCATATAGTTGATGCATTGAAATTGAAGTTATTTTAACAAGATCAATGAAAAGTCTTTCAATAACTGGATGGGTATGAAGGTGTTTTAAGTGTACAACGCAATAAAGATAAGTATTCATGGGTTTGTGCCTCCGGAAAAACGAAGTTTGAAATGAAACAAAGAGAAAAGATAAACTTGTTCGACTTTCACCAGCCTTCAATGAATCTCTAACAAAATCTATTTCCGAAAATGACATTTTGTTGCTACCTCCTTAATGACTCGTGCATGCACAGAAATTTCTCCAGTTTAAAGAATGATTTGTAATTAAGAATTTCCTCATCCACATTAAATGCAGTGAGAGAGGTGCAGAGAGCAAGAACAGAGTCCTGACATAGGTGTGGTCTGGGGAAAAGAGAAGCATGTAGCTGACTGATATGTGGCGTGTAAGATAAGAGCAGGCTGAGGAGCTCCTTTTTGCCTAGTAGGCGAATGTATGTTTCTGTGAGGAGCACATGCTTTTGCACCTTGCTTCCCATACCGCTTCTTTATATACCAGTCCGGCCTAGCAACCTATTTAATTGTGGCAGAGTAGATTAGGTTAGGCTGTTACCGCACTCCAACCTATTGCCCTCGTCCAATTCTCCACATAATTGGGACAAAGATTGATAGAAAATGTGGTCTTTCAATTCATCTTCCTTTTTTCTTCTCTTACTGACATTAAGTATTTAATTAAATCCGTTGATGTTTAGGCATGCTGCTAACACAGCTCTTTTTTAAAATGCTTACCTTATTTTGATTATATTTTCATATATATCATTAGGATTTAGGAAAATAATATAAGGAAAATAGGAAGCAGTTCCTTGGAAACTGGCAATGTGAAACGGGCAATAATTATACGTATATGCGTATAATTATAATGTGAGCATATACGTATAATTAATAGGAAGCAGTTCCAAGAGCCAGATCTAAAGCTTATTACAATATTCAATTTATTTACATCTGTACAACGTATGGCAATGGCAATAATTAAATCAGGTGCACAGCAATCTCTGCACTTAGATGCACCGTCATAAAAAAAATCGATTATAAATGGTATCCTAATGGATTGCAATTTGGGTCATCAATTATTCCCATTAAATTACTGACAAGTTACCGAATTTACCAATTCATTAATCTAGGCAGAATGAAGCCAAGGATAATGGGTACTCTGTGCTTCATCTCTCTCTTGCAACAGCCGCGTTGTCCCGAGAAGGAACTTCAAGCCAGAGTTTCATCAGATCATACATTGTAAATCCTATTGCTACGGATGGAACCACCTGGTAAAGCAAATTTACCATACCATAAATTCAGTCACCAAATCACAAAATAAAGAATAAATATTGGTAAAGTAGCATGATAGTCCAGCTCACAACTTGTACAAATTGTCATACTGACCTAAAATTCTAGTGAGCTATTTTTGTTCCTGGAAGATTTGCAGAATGTCACAAATGAACTCGTCATTTCCAAATCTCATCATAATAAATACGAGTTCACAACTAACAAATGGTCTTGTCATCTACTGGACTTCTAATATGATTATATTTTCACTTCAACCACTGGTTCAAGTATGGAAAAAGTTTTAAGAGAAGTGATGCCACTTTTCACCAATCAACATACAAAGGGACCTTCATTTGCTTAAAATCAGCCATTAAAAATATATAAATTTTTTAAATCCCTCAAATATGAAGAGATTCGTTTGCAATGAAAATTGCAGTACACAAAGGTCTACATGCTTCATATACAGAAAAAAAAGTTTTCACAGTCAACATATTTTTCAACATTGTTACATGAAAAAATTGGTTTTGATGAATCCCATAGAAAAAGACATTGACAAGGCTTTGAATCCTGACCTGTGTGTAACTCTGGGAAGCATTTCATTAGTACTAAATCCAACTGGTATTGTAATAATTGATTGGTTAGCTTTTGTCATACCTTTAAATAGTTAATGCTTAGACCAGAGAAAAGCTGCCTCCAGCCTTGAGTTCTTGTTATCATAATCAGGCTAGCTAGTGTACCTCTCATCTGTATGTGCTCTGGTACCGCAAGAGCCTGTACCTGTATATTAAACCAAGTACATTCTTTAGGATCTTGAAAAAAACTGTGCAAATAAATTAAAAAAAAACTAAAGATTTGAACTCTAAATGCTCGTGATCAAAATTCATAGTCGTTAGCATCATAATTGGTAGCCTAATATTCTTGTTCTAGCTTCTTTTAGCTAGAAAATTTGGAGGTAAAATCATACTGCATTATAAAAATTAGTACCAAACAAGAAACATACCATATACCAACATGAATATTTTTGGATTGCTTGGAAATGATACAGCGGTCAAAATTGAGCAATTGGCTTAACATTGTTTCAATTTTGCACCTGGGGAATACGGCTTTATCAGAAGTTAAAGCAAAGTTGTCAATTTCTAATGAATATGGCTTGCTCAGTGACCAATCTAATGGTCTAGTACTCTAGTTCCATTTGCAAAACCCAAAAGTATCAACTCTTCTTGAAAACACAAAACCTGCATCTGTCGTCTAACGACATCAAGGGGGTAAGTTATGGTCTGACTTAATAGGCCTGCCATGGAGCCACATGCCAGCTTCACAAACACATTATTCTTGTGTTCTACTGGTACATGCCTCTTCATTTCTTCATAGAAGTAGAACTTCAATCCAGCATAAGGGAATATACCATATAATGAGGGCGCTGTTAGTTAAAAATGAAACGTGCATTATCAACAATTTTGGACAACGAGATAAAATTCCACATTTTCCACTACAAGGAAATAGTACTTAGATATCAAAATTTCACACTTGCAGATGTTGGAGCCATTAAACTTCAATTGGGCTTGAATAACCTTAGTTATACAAAAACAACTGACAAGTGATCAAGCATTATATAAGCTTCACTCAGAGCAGATAACCCTTTTTTCATCTTTTTTTGCACCATTTACCAGCATGACATGACATTCTAACTCATAAATTTGCAACTAGCTTGTCCTACTAGTATAATTCCACAACAGATTTATGATTTGACAATAACTAAGCAGGAAAATAAAAGAGCAATGCATACCAATGCCATGGTAGAGTCCTTTCAAGCCATTTTTCCTGAATACTTTTCCTATGCAATCAAAAATTCCTTTATATACATCAATGTTAACTGGTACAAGCTTAGCTGATGTTTTCACCTATCAATGCTCAATGGAGAAACGACAAATACAAAAAAAATACATATTAAAAAAGTAAAAAGAAATAATAATCATTTGATGTGATTTTTAAGAAAGATCTGAACTGCAATTCCTTCAACAGCACTAATAACCTAAAGAACACCCAAAAAACAAGAAAGTTAGAGCAAAAGAGTGAAAATGCTACCTGATAAGCCAATTTGGTACGGACCAAGTCAAGAGGGTAAGTAAATATAACTGCAGTAGCCCCAGAAAAGGAACCAGCCATGAGGTCAAGTACTGGGCCCTGGTTGACAGTAGGATATGCAAGTATAATCCATCTTCTATACTGTTCATATGACATGTAATGTAATGCTGCATATGGTATTATACGTGCCACACTAGCTCCATTTCCTCTAGAAAATATTGAACAATGAAATTAAAATAGTAAAAATAACAGTAGAAGTAAAAGATTTTGTTAATGACATTTAAAATACAACAGGAAACTGTGTATGTAACTAACAATCAAACGTCAAAGTCGATGACATTTCAAAAGAAAAGTAAACTTTTTACTCTGTGTACTAGGAAATAATGAAATATCCAAAATAGCATTCGTATTAGAGCAAACAAACTTCCATTCCTTGCTCATTTGTCAAGGGGGGATGGAAACAGGAGGGCCAGCTTAAGAACTTCTTTAAGAAAAAAATATGTAAATTTTTTTCTCAATCTTCAGGATCATGTTGGGCGCATTGAAACTTACAAGCATCCCAAAATATCCCCAGACTGATTACAACAAAAGGGCACTTTTTGTAAATCTTAATAGCACAGGAAGACATTTATTTTACTCCGTAAAACTGGAAAATAACCAGTGCAGTAACCAAATTAATAAACAAGCGAATAACCCTGTTGTCTTAACTGTTATAGTAGTTAGTAAACTACCTTGCTCTTCACTTTTTCTCATAAACAGCGCAACGAAGGAAGCCTGAAGGACATTATTAATTCTGAGCAGGGGATCACTTGACAATGGCTTATGTTTACATTCTTGACAATATTTTCTTGAAGCAACTCGAATAGTTGAAAATTAAAAATAAATTATATGTTGTTGGATACAAGGATAGACAGCCAATCAAATTCCATGCAACTTGAGCTGCATTTGGTGATGCATCAAGAACTATTAATTTGAAATCGTCAAAAGATTCAACTCACTTGATGAATTTCAAACGATGTATCAAATCTTTTTTTTTTTTATTAGACATGATATCTGCAATATATAGATAATCAATATAATATTTCAAATTTGAACATTACTTTTGATGATTTTCAATAAAGTCGAAATAAATAATTGTCAAATGATCCCTCATAAGTTTTTCATAGAATGCATTTGAGATTTCTATCCAAAACACAGTATCTGTTCCTTAAAACAAATTAACTAGAATGTATTTGAGATAAAATAAAAATTGTACCTGTAAAATCCAAAAATACCCTCAGTTTGAAAAATCTTCCTAAATGATCCGGCTAACCCAGAACCCTGGAACTCTGCTCTTCTAGTCTGGTACAGCACATATATGTACAAATTGTTGGTCATAATTGCATTTTCCCACAATTTAAATAATGGACTAGCAGGAAAAGGATTGGTAGCCAATAACATGAGGTAAAGTGATAACAATGAAACTCGACTCTTAAAGCTGCCAACAAAGTAGTAGCAGTCTGTACCAAGTCTGATAATTATGCAATAATACTTGTACCAGAAACACCTCTACTTTCACAATAATGTGCTACTGGTACTTGATCATCTCACAATAATATTTGCGGGTATCATTGCTAAGAACCAGTATAACCTTTGTGATGGAGGTTGGAGGTTGATGCTAACATTATCTAATTCCCAATAAATGTTACACTGGCAAGTGATTTGCATGAATAGACTACCAACTACCAGGTTCCAGTATATAGTATTGCAAAGCAATTATTATTTCAGGAGTTGTTGCCTGCATGCAACCTTATTTCTGTTCCGCCATTGTCAATTTCATTTAGAGATAATATATAAAACAACTAGAGGACTAATAAATTGGAGCTACATGACCTGCTATATTCGTTTCTTGCCTGTCAATTCAGCTGTAAGCAATATTTACAGTTGTCTCATACCAAATTGAGTACCACTATTATTATCAGCACAATAATTGAATTCATCGAGAAGCTCAAATGCTGATCAATAGCGGTCATAGAGCATTGAGGAAATCAGTAAGCTAGTAAACAATTTTCGCCAATCACAGACGAAAACATAACAAATAACAAAGATCATGAATCAACGAACCTGGAAGAGAATTTTGACGCGTTCAAGCGGAGCGACGGCGGTCTTGGCGACGCCGCCGGCGATCCCACCGGCGATTAGCTCCTTTGCGGGGAGGGGAATATCAAGCCAGGCACGCCGACCGTCCCCTTCTTCCCCTGTCATCGCTAGTGTAGAGCTCGTAAACGAGGAGAGCAGGAGACAGCATAACAGAGAACAGCCAGAGAGACGGGTTGGAGAAGGAGAGGGGCAATTTCGGAAAAGCAGAAGGAGAGGAGTGTCGATGTGTCATGGTTGGTTTGGTTGATTCGAGGAAATAGGAATCATTGTTGGTCCGCGCAAAACTGTACAGATTTTTTACCTCGATATTTATGTTGATTATGTGTATCGGGTTATTGTGCATGTAACAAAATTATTCAGTGCACGGACTTATAAACTAGTTTTCTTTATCGAACAGTTGCTTTTGCTTTGTAAAATATTTCATTAAAATATCCATGGTGTAAAAATTACTCGCTAAATTTGAACGTCTTAGAAATGTCAATTATGCAATTAGACGTTGCGTGAGAGATACAGCCATACGGGTCAAAATGAACTTTCGTGAAATGTTGAAAATAAAAAATCTATTAATATTCGACTATTAGTCAAGGATCGATATTATATTATATGTTTTAAAAAGAGAACGTGCGCCAATTAAAAATTAAGCATGACATTTCATTTGGACTGCATTTCCATATATCTTGATGAATTTATTATCGTTCATTGAAAATGGGGTGAAAATAATATTGATAAACTTAAAATATCTAATGTTGTTAATAGTCAATGAAAATTTCTCATTATCACTATTATTATTATTGATTTTTTTAACATTTGAGATTATTGATTTCTATGCTTTTGAATTGAATTTCTTTTCTAACCTACTATAATTTATGTGAGATTATTTTTTTTATTATTTATGTGAGATTAAAGACTTTATTATTGTTGTTGTTAAAATAAAATTCAAGGTCTTCCGACTTCAAATATTCACAATGAATTTTCAATACATTCATCATCATTATTGTTGGTGGTCAATAATTATTCCTGTTAACCTCATGGGAAGGAGTAAATATTCACAACAGCAAAAATAGCGAAAATAACATATTTATAATTTAAAATTTTGTCCTCCGTTTTTCAATTTTTGGTGTTGTACTTTAGTATATAATAAATTGCTTCTAATGCATTTGAGGTTATGGAAAACAAGATATTATTTAGAGCATGCCATAAAAAGATCATGTCGAACTAGTGCTGTCAATGACATCATTTTGGTCGTTTATCCGATCCGTATCGTATCCGATAAGATGGATATGGGTAAAATTTTATTTTCGTTAGGTCATCGGGTATGGGTATGGATAAAAAATATTTCGTTAACTTATCGGGTATGGATATGGATAAGGGGTTTTCATTACCCATTATCCATTGGGTAAATTATATAAATATATATAAATATAATTATTTTATATTTTAATAAATATATATATAGTTAAATTATATAAATATATATATAGTAATTAGTATATATTTTTATATACAATTGACATGAAAAAATTATATATTTTTTATTATATCTAAAATGTTAATTATTATTGTACTTTATTAGTATATTTATTTAATACTATTTATTTATCTAAATCATATAAATTTTTTCATTGATTTTTTATTTATTTTTACCCGTTATCTACCGTTATCCGTTTGTTATCCAAAATTTTTAATGGGTAAGGATAGGGTATGAATAAAATGAATAATAGTTTAATGGATATATTTTCTCGATAGAATAATGGTCCTTTGAGCTTATATAAGCCTTACATGTTCGTCAAACAATCGGTACGCTCTGGTCTTTAGTCGAAACATGACCTAACTCCAGGAGTCCACTGTTCAACTTCTCCTTGATGAAGAACCTATCGATCTCGATATGCTTGGTTCTCATCATCTTCTTATTTAGGTTGTTGGCGATGCTTGATGGCGACTTGTTATCACACCACAACTTCATTTGGGTCCCTTGGTCCATCTTGAGCTCTAACAACAGAGCTCTCAACCACAACATCTCTGCCACACTTAGGGCCATGGCCCTGTATTCTGCCTCAGCTGTGGACCTCGCAACCACTGTTTGCTTCTTGCTCTTCCAGGAGACCAGATTACCCCCTACAAACATGCAATATCCAGACGTGGACTTTCTATCATCAGAACAACTAGCCCAGTCTGAATCACAATAACCCTCAATGTTCAGATGTCCATTCTTCCTGAAGATCAACCCCTTTCCAGGTGCACTTTTCAAGTACCTCAGAATCTGGTACACAGCATCCATGTGACCCTCTCTGGGATCATGCATATAGCGACTCACCACACTCACAGCAAAGGATATGTCAGGACGAGTGTGACTCAAATAGATCAGGCGACCAACCATCCTTTGGTACCTCTCTCTATCAACTGGCTCTCCAGCCTCAGCACTAAGCTTGGACTTCTGGTCAATGGGAGAAACTGCGGGTCTACAACCCAAAGATACCCGTTTCTCGTAAGCGGATCCAAAGACATACTTCCTCTGAGATAAGACAATTCCCTCTGCACCACGAGCTATCTCAATCCCAAGGAAGTACCTCAATTGTCCCAAGTCCTTCACCTCAAACTCCTTTCCCAATTTCGTCTTTAGCAATGCAATTTCACCCTCATCATCTCCCGAGATAATCATGTCATCCACATATACTGCAAGCACTGTAATATGGCCTCCATGTCGTCGGAAGAACACCGTATGGTCTGCATTGGTCTGTCGATACCCCATGCCTACCATAGCTCTCCTAAATCAGTCAAACCAGGCCCGAGGGGACTGCTTCAGCCCGTAGAGAGTGACTTCTTGAGCCTGCACACCTTACCATCCGTTTGTTTCGTGCCAAAACCTGGTGGTATCTCCATGTACACCTCCTCCAGCAAATCACCATGGAGAAAAGCATTCTTCACATCGAGCTGGTGTAGCTTCCAACCCCCATTTGCAGCCTAAGGAAATCAGTGTCCGTACTGTGCTCATCTTTGCCACAGGTGCAAATGTCTCATCATAGTCAATGCCATAAGTCTGACTATACCCCTTTGCCACCAATCGGGCTTTGTAGCGCTCAACCCGACCTTCAAGGTTTTGCTTCACCGTGAAGACCCATTTGCAGCCAACCGCCTTCTTTCCTGGTGGTAGTGACACGAGCTCCCAGGTTTTGTTCTTATCCAGGGCCTCAAGTTCCTCTAACATGGCAACTTTCCACTTTGGATCCTCCTTAGCAACCTGCCAACACTTAGGGATAGAGACAATGTCCAATGATGCAATGAATGCTCCATGCACAGGTGATATGTTAGAGTAAGAGACAAACTGAGCAATATCATGTGGAAAACCATATCGATCAGGGGGAACTCCTGCATTGCTGCGAGAAGTCCTCCTTATCGATAGGGGAGTGGGAGGAGGAGAAAGAGGAATCATATCACCTGTGTACTCTGAATCTGAGGTGGATGGTGTAGGTGTCTCAGGAGTCGGAGGAGGCAGGGACGAGGGACTTGGCACAAGTGGCACTGTAGGCACTGCTTCCTCATTCTGCTTTCTTCTTCTCGTATACACCCTTAACTCCCCCTGAGCCTGAGTTTCATCATTTCCCGGTTCGGTCTCCACAACCGGCACCATAACCGAATCCACAAGCGGACAAGGAATATCCCCCACACTCACCATCCTCCTCTCACTACTACTATCACCCTCCCCCTCTCGCCTCATACCTCCTGTATCGAGCGAGTCACCAAAGGGCGATGCGACTGGATCAGAGTAGTATGGTTCAAGCTCTCTAAATGTGACATCCATGCTAACAAACAATCTTCTCTCTACCGGACTCCAGCACACATACCCTTTCTGAGTAGCCGAATACCCAACGAACACACACTTCACCGCCTTGATCTAGTTTTCCCACATTTGGTCATTATCTTGTACAAAGCACACACAGCCAAAGGTTTTGAGAGGCAAAACATCCCCATTATTGCCTTTCAACATCTCAATCGGCGATTTCCAATCCAATACCCGCGAGGGCATCCTATTAATCAAGTAGGCCGCTGTCAGAACTGCTTGCCCCCACAAGTATTTTGGTACCTTCATTGACACCATCATGCTCCGAGTAATCTCAAGGAGATGTCTGTTCTTCCGTTCGGCTACCCCGTTCTGCTCTGGTGTGTATGGACAGGTGGTTTGATGTTGTATCCCATGAGATGACAAGTACTCTCCAAACGCCTTGTTGGTATACTCCGTCCCATTATCAGACCTTAATACCTTCACAACTGCACCATATTGGGTCTGAATCCCTTTGTGGAAGTCTTTGAAACAAGCAAACACATCACTTTTATTTTTCATCAGATAAAGCCAAGTCACACGAGAAAAACAATCAATGAAAGAAACAAAGTATCTAAATCCATTCACAGTAGTTGTGGGACAAGGCCCCCATACATCAGAATGCACTAAGTCAAAAACAAAAGAACTTCTACTCCCAGAACTAGAATATGAACTCCTCGTGTGTTTCCCCAACTCACACGCATCACAAAATAATTTTTCCTTATTAGCCTTTTCAAACAAAGGCGGATACAACCTACCCAAAACAGAAAAAGAGGGGTGACCTAAGCGCCTATGATGGAGCAGCAGTAAGTCCTCCACACTCCTCCCAACTCCTCCCAACTCCTCTTGTACCCTCCACAATGGATGAAAGAGCCGAGTCCATACTCTCCCTATCCAGGTACCACAAGCCACTATGCCATGTGCCAGTCCCAAGTCGTCTGCCGGTCTCCTTCTCCTGGAAGATCACCTTTGGAATATCAAACAAAACCACACATTTTAGTTGTGATATAATGGCACTTATAGACAAAAGATTCACAGGAAAGGAAGGAGCATGCAAAACATTAGACAAGGTCAAAGTGTTGGTACATTGCACGGTACCCTTACCAATTACCGGTTGAGCCGTACCATCGGCCGTTTGGATGCTTTCTGGGACTGCTAGATGAGTATAGGAAGAAAACTCCCTAGCAGCACCAGTCACATGTCGAGACGCACCAGAGTCAACTATCCAATCTGGTGCTCTGGTGGTAAATATAGATGCAAGAGCAAGTGTATCACCAATACCTGAGGCTGAGTGAGCAAAGGAAGCAATGTTACCCCTTGAGGAGGATGAGGTGGATGCATCGTCAAGCGCACGCTTCCCTTCACCCGCTGTTTTCTGCTTCCTCTTCAATATCTCCAGAAACTCCTGATCCTCCTCGCAAAAGACCACGCCTCCTCACTCTCCTCTCTCTGCTACCGTCGGATGTGCTGGTAGCCTCCTCTTCCACCCTCCGGCCACGACCTCTGACCGACCTCTTCCTCCCAAGTTCCTCTCCTTCGGTGGCTTAGTGCAAAATCGCGCAGTGGCTACCTCACCGGTTGTAGCACTCCCGAGTCTCGCCCCCGTACCGGTATTACCCGACTTGGAGACGCAAGTGCCGACTTCACCCCCGGAAGTCTCGCGTACCGGACGGAGCCCAATCCCGCTCTCATCCCGTATCATGGCCGAGATCGTCTCCTCCAGTGAGGGTATCTTCGGCTGTGCTAATAACCCTGCGCACCTCAGCTCAAATGCCGGGCTCAACCCCCTCATGAAATGCATAGTCCTCCTCTGAGTATCACGTGCCCCTCTCTGGCACTCAGGATCCCTGCAGCATGCGGCTGGCGAGAAATGATCATAATCTGCCCACAGTCGCTCCAGATCTGTGGCATACTCCTGAATCGATCTATCTCCCTGCACTACTGCCTCTATCTCTCTCTCAATCTGGAACACCCTCAGATTGTTTCCCACTCCATCATAAGTTCTCTTCAGCTTCTCCCAGACATCCTTGACCCGCTCTATGCCATCCACTGTGGAAGCAATAGAGGGAGTCAATGAACTCAGAAGCCACATATATACTGTCATGTGAGTGGACTTCCACTCTGCCCTCGCTGGAGATCCCTCAGCTGGCTCCTTCTTGTCCCCGGTCAAGTACCCATCCAAATCCTTCCCCTCCAGAGTGTACCGTACCCGACGCGACCAGCTCAAGTAAGTGGCTGGTCCATCAAGCTTCCTATCAAGCAGTGGAAGGTCTATCCTCTGCACGGGTCTCGGTGTGCTCTCGCTCGCAGCCACACTGAACGCTCGCATCAGCATCTGGAGCTCAGTGGCGCTCAGCTTCGCCATCACCTCCTCCATTGGATTCTTACCTTCCTCTGCCATAACGCCAGCTTAAACTCACTCCCTATCTCCTTCTTGACTCAATCTTGATTTATGTCATCAAGATCAAGCCGATCAATCCCGCTTCTCGGGTATCGTGAGGTATTGCCCCCACGCCGCCTCTTCGCCAACAAGTGGCGCAGCCTACGATCGTGGCGCACATTGTCGCAGGCTACGATGCGCGCCCGCCAACAATGTCGCGACTACGATTAATCGCGTCTACAAGCGCGGCGGCTACGGTGTCTCGTCTACACGCGGCTACGGTGTTAACCTAGGGTTTTTTGATAGAGTATGAGTAAAGAAAATTTTAATGGATATGAATATGAAAATATCTCTATCCGTACCTTACCTTATGCATTGACAGTTCTAACTCTAACCAAATTAATATTCACTGTACGATGCAGCGCAAGATTGAAATAGTTTGATTCTCTCGAAATTTATTTCCTCACTAATCTCAAATTTTATTTTCTTATACGGTAAGATGCGCTGCACGCCGACAGCGCAACAGATGATAAGAATTGGATAGAACTGAATTGTTGGGTGGAGCTTTCAAGTCTTTGACCTACATTTTCAACTTTTTATTCTCATTCAGAATTTGAGTCTAATTCAGCATGCTGACAAGTCAGTTAAGCAATTTATGTTCAGATCTCGGTCCATGATTTCTATAATAATAATTATTATTGTTTGATGGTCGTTGTAAAATTTCTATTTCTACACTTCTAAAGTTGTAGTGCTGGCTTTTAGGTCTGCCCTGTGGTTGTGTGTACATCAATTGAATGTATAATTTTGGTGTTATCAAATTTATAACGAATAATTCGGTTAAACTCCAAATCATGTAGATTGAAGATATAAAATCGTCTAACCTTTCGGAATCTTTCAGCACAAACAAACATTTTACTGGCATTCGTCATGCTAACGTTTTAAGTCTTTTTTTATCTTAATAACATATTAAAATTCATATTTATTGAACATGGTGTCGGATGGTCAGATATATTGAACGTGATGTTCAACATGAATGATCGGTGACACCATTGCTACCGTTAAAATCGAGAATTCAAATTCCATTGAATATTAGGAGGGGCAATAAAACCTTAAAAAAATAAATAAATATCAGATCGGTCTACAATAAAAAATATTTATATTTATTAAGAAAAAAATGTTAATCCAATTAACGGGCCCGGGCCTGCAATTAGGCCACCAATTCTACTATAATAAAATACATTATCAAGAGGGGTTGAATAGGCAAATAACAACTCCGTATTTGCTTCCATAAAGTCCATAGGTAGGGCAGCTGTTTTTGTCCATCGACTTTATTTAAATGATTATAATTAATATAAATTATTATTATTATTATTAAGTGAATTCTACAGTTATATATATAAAAACATTTTTACCATAAATGTCTATGGCATCAGATATATTTCCGGCTCCGCGAGTAACTAACAAGTTTTTAATCGAGCACGTGTGCAAATAGAAGTTATATTATGACAATACGTACTATGTAAATTATGAGGCGCTGGCTGTGTAAATAGAAGTTATATTATGTAAATAGTAAGTTAAAAAGTTATGTACTCATCAATATTTAATTATTGCTATAAAATTTATGATCACGTCTTTATATAAAATGGTCATGGATTGTAAATTTCATTTCCATACATGTACATTATAAATGTTACTTCCATATATACTATGCATGATAATTAGTTTGTTCCACGAAAAATTATCTTTTAGTCGCCGTAAAAAGTGAATTTAAAGTCTCTTACAGTTTCAAATATTAAAAAAAAATAAAAAATTAAAATAACGAGATATAAGTACGGAGTAAGAAGGGTTGGAGCCAAAATTTCTAAATAGGGGTCGAGATGACAATCGTTAGTTACAGAAAAAATATAAAAAAAGTAAAAAAATCAAATACTCATTATTAACAATAATGATAATATTATCGATATTCTTAAAATATTCATTGTTTTTTTTTTATTAAGTTATATTAGGAGTGCATGCGATAGATGAGGGGGAAGAACAAAAAAAGAGATTGAAAATATATACGTAAGACACTAGTATCTAATTCATAGAAATAAAGCATCACAATATACATAAAGTCATAATTCTAAATTTTTAATGATATTGTATGCTTTATATTATTATTTGACAATATTAATATATACATATGTTATATATTAATATATTATTAAGAAGTTAATATGAAAAGGATAACGATCCAAATACAAAAAAATGGATAAAATTAATATAACTTGGTGCAAAACTAATGATAAAAAATCTCACCTTCAATTAATTGAAATCTAATGATGTACAATTTTAATGTCAACTACAATATTCAGCACTTCTCAAAATCGAACCGGATCAGCCGCCGATTAAAATGATTTTGGACATTGTCCCGGTTCGGTTCTTAAATGAACCGTACATATAGTACAACCATTTAAAACCGTGTCATTTGGCCGGTTTTTGATTAAGAACCTAGTAAATTGTGTATAAAAAACCGATTCTTAATATAACTAATCTCATTTTTAAATCATCCATCTTTCATATATATTTACCCAATTCTTTCCTTCTCTTTCTCATGTGCAATTGCATCATTGGAAAGAGATAAAATATATAATAATAACAAAAAATCATCTAGATACCGTCCTCTATATGGAACAAAGCAAGTGCTCAAAATTGAAAGTTCATAAGGTCTCCCAACATGAAATATTCTCAAGGATTTTCAATATATAGTTTCATTATCAGTATTTTTGGTAGTTGATAATCATTCCTGTTAACTTCTTGGCAAGGAGTAATTATTCACTAGAGAAAACAAATAACGAAAATAACATATATTTGTAATTAAATTTGAGTCCTCCGTTTTCCCAATTTTTATTGTACTTTAGTATATAATAAATTGCTTCCAGTGCATTTGAGGTTCTGAAAATGTGTAATGAAAAGTAATATATTATTAGAGCAGGACACAACAAAAAGGCCAGGTTGAACCGGGTTATTGGGTTTGTGGGTTTAACTTTCAACTATTTGACATCGGTTTTCTACTTTCATATTCAAAGTCCAATTCAGCATTCCGAAAAGCCTGTTAAGCAATTTTTGTGAGCCCGGTCCATGATTTCTACTAAGGGCCTGAATGGAGGCATGGGTACATGTGGGTATGGGTTACAAAGAAAGCAACTGGTGGGTAAAAGAAAATTATATCCGACTAAATTATTTTTTTTCCACTCATTTCAGTTATATTTGATGGGTTTGAGTTGGAAAACTCATCCAATCCTCAGTGAATAAAATGACTGCCAAACAGGTCTTAGAAAATAGAACCCACAAAGTAGGAAAGCTCATTAAATTTCCATCAAATTCTGAAGTGCCGAATTCGACCTAAAGAAATTAAAATCAGGAACATATGTGCCTCAAAACTTTGAAATATATTAATGATCTTTGAAAAAGAGGGCTTAAGGAGACTAAATATTTAATGAAACTAAAGAAGACATTAACCGAACAACACCATAAGTATAAATTATTGTCAAAGTTATACGTATATTGATCCCTATGCTGCATTTCTACTTATTATAGATTATATGCTACTTTTATGTAACAACACTAATTAATAATGTGTTATGCATTGCTATAGATTATTTGTCAATTATTATAACACTAATAAAAATCTGCTGTGTTTGTTGGTTTGTAGTATTATGGCTTAGGTTTTGAAGGATTTATTTTGAGTTTTTTTTTTGTAACGTTTGTGAGATCTTTTAATTCTGTTATTTTTTGTTTGTTTTTCTTTAATATTTTTCTGTAATTGTTTCTGAAAAGCAATGAAAACGGCGTATACTCCCTACTTTTATCAAAATAAAAAAAACAAAAAATAATATGACACTAATTATTTCCTGACAAAAAAAAAAAAAAAAACTTTGACATTTAACGATTATGTGTCGATTAAAAAAGAAAAAAATAATGAATTCAATTGATGGGCCTAAAATTTAGTCTTTTAACAAGGTTGGTAATCCAATTCATGGACCTGGGCTTGCAATTGGGCCACAAGTATTCCTTTAATAAGGTACCTTATCAAGACGGGTTGAATTAGGTAACTAACAAGTTTTTTTTTTTTTGAGAAAAAGATGAGGGTTATACCCTCAAATTTTCGATTTTCATTTAAGAGGATCACAATTAGTGATCGATATTACAAAGATAGAAGAAAAAAGTTCGGCTAAGAATAAATGTAATTAATTAAGAATAGAGAAAAAGGAAAGGATGTTGTTGGCGTTGTGCTATGTGTCCCGGTTTATTCTGCATTTTCCATCGCCAATTGCTGTTGATTTTTTGTTTCTTGCCTAAATATTCTTGCACATCTTTCCCTCCATATTACAAAGCATAATGTAACTAACAAGTTTTTGCTCGAGTACGCGATAATTCATTATCCAATTTTGTTGATCGTCAAACATGGCTTTTCGGATATAAATATATTAATACAATAAATACAGATAATAATAAATCTCACTTCTCTATGTAGTGATTCAAATTTTAAGTCCGAAAATGATTATATAAAAAATATATATACCGAAATAATGAGTGCCCTATTTTTCAGCAGAAGAAAACACAGCACCTAACCATCCCACTTGCCTTATTCCATTCAAAAATAGCTAGAACTCTTAACCATATAATTCTCCATTTATCCCTGCTATAAGTACTAAATATAGTCATTTTGTGAGGTGTGTTTGGATGGGGTGAAAAATAGTGCTAACTTAGGTTAGTAATTATTCTTACTTGTAATTCTATATTTGATAGAGTAAATGGTTTCTCAAAATCATTTAGTCGTTATTCTATTAAATCAACTAATTAAAAGTTGATTTAGCTACTATTTCAAATTCTTGGATTAGTAGTTATTTTCACTAACTCATGCATCCTTTCATTCAAACACATCCAAGTGAAACTCGGCTTAGAGTTTACGAGAAACGGAAGACTAAAATGCATATATGTCATTAATTGTAAAGTTCAAACAATAAACGATGTCTTACAATCTAGATTTACAATCTACTGTTATTCTTCTCAGGACAACATGACTCTGTTATCCTGATAAAAACTGAAGGTCCTGCTATTCCGAGAATAATAAAGATCAGATGCTACAATTTACTGTTTCATGTCTTGTATTGTGAGGATTTTTGTTGTTGTTGTTGAAAAATCGAAATATTCTTGCATGATTATTTGCAACTTTAACAATGTTGACTAAAACTCCAAACTGGTGATAATCTCTAATAAAACTAGAACACCAAACTTGATCAGTTTCTTAGTTGCATGGCAGCACTAATTTTAAATAGCAGGTCAACATACTTCTCTATTACCGAAGATAATTTATTCATCCTAACGTTGACGTCTATTTTTATGTTTTACTCACATTTTTACCATTTGTTGATTTGCCAAACGATATCCATCACAATGGATTACAAAAAACGAAAAGAAAAAGAAAAGAAAAAGTAGCTTAGCACAACATTTGAGAAATATGCTTCATTCCAATGTTCTCCAATGCATACCCACCAGGGCAGGGCAAATTAATTGGAGACATTAAGCACTTTTGGAAAAGATTCATGAGGAGTCACTGGCACGGCCGCATGACACGTGGCTTCAACAGAGATCAATTGCACAGGGCTAGAATTGATACTGATGAGACTTAGAAGAACCCTCTCAAGCTCCATAGCATCAGCCCAATCATATACCTGAGCATGCATTTCATTTTGCTTGCTATGAATTAGGTCCCACACAGATAATTTCTCCTAGCCATCATTTGATCTCTTTCACCTAGCTTCAATGAAGGACAATAATCTCCTTTGCCATCTCCCAAATAAATTAGTCTTGGTTTGCCTTCTTTGTCCATTGAGTTCTTAATCCTTTCAATTATAGCTCCCTGTTATGAGGGCAAGCAACTGTTAGATAATATGAGATAAGATAGGTAGTTACATCTTAATTACAGGATTAGATATAAAGGGAGAGAATTAAGAACTATTTATAATTCTACACGAGTAATATTTCAATAAAAAATTAGTAATATATAAAAAAGTAGAAACAAGTATCACATTCTGCTTAAAAAAAAGGGTTGTGACCGGTGTTATCAAAATATCAACATTAATAAAATCTCAGTTTTATATTGACCAATTAATCACTTGATATTGTTAAATAATCAATAGATCTTCAGTTTATGAGCTATTATCTTTTTAAATTAATTAATTAATGTATATTACACGTGGAGAAGTACCTTGCACATGTTAGGAGGGCAAGTGCCAATGCCACAACCATGAGAGCAAGTAGTGAAGTTATGGTAAGGAGAAATCCTTAGTCTCCCCTCATTGTCCACAAAGCTTGGATTTGTGTGTATCTCAGAAAAGTAATCCATCAAACCATGGTGCTTTAGTATGGTCTCAATAAAAAAATTGTTTGCATCACTCACTATCCGAAGTTCACATCTGAGGAAGTAATAATACAGAAATATAACTTTATAATCATGAATCAATATAGTGCACAGACAAATCGATCAATATCTGAGAACGGCTTGGAGTAATGAAACCGCGCTTGAGTTTACTTTTGGGTTCATATATTCTGGTCAAATATATAACGGGCCCTGGGCCTATAAAAAATGATCAACCTGAGGTAGCCCAAAATTCAAACAAATACAGGAAGCGTGCGATTAGTAGTGACGCTTTATAAACGCGTCAATCCGATTAATGCGTTTGTACATATCATTTTAAGTGATTTTTTTTTTTTACTTTTTAATCACTTTTCAAAAAAAAAAATACAACAACGACGGTAAGAGTGGCGTTCTCTCACTGACTGTCGATATAAACAATTTGTATAAGTATAAAAAGAGACGTGATTTGCAAAATATTAAAAAAAAAGGCGTCACTGGAAATGATATTTTTGTACAAACACACAAGTCAGATTAGTATGTTTGCAATATGTTACTACCAGTAACACGCTGTCATTTGTATTATTAAAATTTTAATATAATAATAACACACTGTCATTTGTATTGTTAAAATTTTGATATAATAATACTTGTATTAAAAGTAGGATTATTGTAAATATTATTTTTAAAAAAATCTCTGGAAGCCGGTTCAGCCTAAATAAAGAACTGGGGAACTGACAATAAAGAAACCAAAATTGAATACAAGAAAAGTTTATAATTGAACTTGGAATTATAAATAAACGGAATAATTATTTAATCACATATAATTAGATACTTTGTTATTATAGAAAAAAAGAAAAAAAGGTATACCCAAGAGCGTAAGCCGATTTAATGGCAGAAATGGTATGAGGGGACAAAGGGGCTTTGACCAAGATATCTTTAATCTCTTCAATGGATATCCCCTGTTCGTGGAACTCCCCCATAATCTTATCCTACAAACATAGAAAATAAGTAATTCATATCAATAATTAACCATATTTCCCTTTTCTATTTCAAGAGAAATAAAAGGACAACACTAAATATACATTGGTAACTAGAGAGCAGCACAGAATACACTACTTGAAACAGAAAGTATACCCACTTCAATTTCAAAATAGATAGAAAAAAATAGAAAATATCATACATTGACAGTATTTAAAATAACCTGCATTGATAGTTAAAATACAACTCAATTAGAAAAGATAGAAAGAAAAAGAAGTTGGAAGTGCATACCATAGCAGTATTCCATGGCAAAATTAGGAGTAGTTGATCGAACCGCTCGGTGCCACCGAGACAGTCAATCACCCAATTATCACTGTCGCAATCTATAATCGTCTTGTCAAAATCGAACACGATCATAGTTCCTGCCATTGTTGCTTGGTGTGGGGTTTATCAGAGAAGGAAGAAAGCAAGAAAGCTATAAGAATTGCGAAGGATGAATGTGTGAGAAAACAGCCAGTACCGAGCTATTTAAGAAAGACAAAAGATGGCATTGGCATCTCATTCGAATATTGCACAGTTATTCGGTGCTAATTTCCCATTTTATATAATCCAAATGGAGGACAGGGAAGGTAAACAAATAAATTTAATAAAGTAACTGTTTTTCTCAGTGACTCGTCACACGGATGAGACATGTCTTCCACACAGAAAAGGTAGGAAAGGGATGGTGGAGATGGAATGATGGATGCAGCTCCCATTGTTACGGGGATTCGTAATGAAAACAGGGACGCAGAGGTGAAAATAGAGATTTTTAGATTAGTGCGGGATAGTAAAAAAATAATGTTATTTTGAATGATAAAAATATTATTTGAATTATATAATTAAAATGGTAATAGAAAGTTAAGAAAAATAATAATTATTTTAATTTTCTTTTGAACAATAAAATAATAATTATTTTCACTATTTTAGAATAATAAATTTGTATTTAAATGCACCACTGTTATTTATGATCTGAGAACAATAACTATTCCGTTGTTTTTGAGCCATCTATACATATACCCAAATGAAATCAAGGATTTAATGATCATGAGATTTACTTTTAAAATACCATAGCAATTGCCAAAAGAAATATTCATTAAATGATCTTTTCCTTAAATAATACAGTTCAAGTTTCTGAGTGACACCTTAAATGCTATTTCTATGGTTCATACATTAACTTGTTATTTTATAATTTTATTTTGTAGCTAACATAATGCAGAACCATCCATTATGGAATCATCCAGGCTTGTTTTCTCATAGTTAAAAAATGAAGGAAAAAAAAAAATCAAGTTCGTGTAATCGTGTTCCAGCGTGCGACTGGGATATGTGCAAAACTGCAAATACAATCATACAAGCCAAGCCAGTGCTCCTTTTGCCAATCGGATTGTTTAAGATTGATTTTACATCTCTCCAGTACTTTATTGAAATTCATGATCAAGGGTACTCAAGCAAATTTTGTATCTTAAATGGTGTTTTTTTAATATGAAAAATGAGAGTCAAATTCTTAAATTTCTTAAATGTTTATCAATTTTTTTTATTCGAATTTTAGTTCTGCAATCTTTTTTTTATAAAGAAGATATTCGAATCTTAAATAATGTTAATTAATGAACCTCGTGCAACCATTAGTTCAAATCCGAATCAATTAATTTTATATCCTCCGCTGTACTTCCCTGAATGCATGAGCAAATATCTGAGCAGCCTCTGTGAATCTTAAACAGTGTTAACTTTGTGCAACCAAATGATCAATGAAATATGCATTGTTATGAGTAACCGACAATCTAAAGTGCATAAGATTTTCCTATAAAATTTTAGTGAATTTTTAAGTGGATCATATTAATCCATCCCACGGCTGAGGAGGCACCACTTAATTTTTTTTTCTCAAAAATATTCTTGAGATTCAATATTTCTAAAAATATGTTTATTTTAAAAAAATGTGATAATATTCCCAACCCTGAAAAATGTTCTAAAAAATATACATGTAAAACAATACTTCTACTATAAAAAATTATGAAAATATCCTTTATTTTTAATATAATTATAATATTATGTTTATCTTAAAATATTTTTTGTGGCCTCATGTTTGAAAACCTGACTCTGCCCTGATCCAATTCATTGAAAGTGCTGAATTCTTATTCTTTGTTGTATAGTACCATGCAATGCGGCACGTAGACAGTTGAATCTCCTCATGACTTGAGTTAGAAAGAATCTCAAAGTGATTCAACGGACCACGTGTTGTGCTGCATGGTGCCATTTGCAAAGTAGTTACAAAAGTTTACGTGACATAATCAAATTAGTAGTTCTTTTAGAGAAAGATGAGAGTCCAATTCTCATTTTTTTTGTACTCAGGAGACTAAAATTCAAGATTTTTTTTGGACACCATTTCTAGCTTTGTGGGGATCTTTGGACAACTATTTATGTTGATAATTTTGACAACTAGTTTTATATAAATTTATAAAAAATAATAAAAATAAAAATACTTTACAAACATATTCTTAAACTTATGAATTGATTGTGTGTTTGAAGCTTAATTTGATATTCTATCAAGAGAAGGGATCCCTTGACAATGGATTAATTTGACAATTTTAACAATGATTTTTCAAATAAGTACGGAGTAAATCTTAAAGATCATTATTTAAATTTTTTTATTTTTTGTTAAAATTAAATTTGAATCAAAATAGCGACTGTTAAATTTATTTAAATTTTCATTGTGATCCCTCTCCTTCTATCAAAGACCATCTAAATGATATGTCAAGAATTAATTTGCTAAAGTAGCTCGTGCTTCACATTTGTTGTAGCAATATTTTTAATTTCGTTCTAACTGAAATAGAATGACGGAAATGCTCTAAATGCGGTGCATTGTGTTGTGGTGCACTGTCCAACAGAAAAGAAAGAATAAATGTAGTGATTGAGATAAGACCGCATAATCGGGAATAATCTATTGATCTATTCCTAGCTATGCTCTTAACCACAACAATTCAGTCCATGGCAGTTTTACATAGGGGTAGGTCAGTAGGTGGAGGCGCATCGGGTCGGGTTTCAAGCAAATTAGGATTTATGTTGTCAATATTATAGGATTTTTTAAACAATTACTTGTTTAAAAAAATAATAATACTACCTGAAAGTGTAGCATAAGCTTTTTGTATTATTTTTTTGAAATATTTTTACCATTCATTAATTCCTGTAATTAGAGATGTAACTCGGGTTTCGTCCCAACAATATAGTCCTCAAATAAATAATTAATAATATAAAATTTTAAATGTATTTTATAAAATTTTACATTAAAGAAAATTTAGACACAATATTCTTAAATGCCAAGTAATAATAATATTATAATAATAAATAATATAATTAAATATATAATAATTTATAAATGATCATATAAAAATAGATCATTTTAAGAGTTAAATTTCACGTTAAGTACATTACACATATTATTTTAAATGAGCAAAGTGAAACTATTTTATATAAATTTTTGGATTCAAGAAGATGAAAAAATCTAAACAAAATAAATGGTGGAGAAAATCGATGACGTGACATGGTTGAAAAGCTTGAAACACCTATATATTAAGAATTTTAGAATTATTGTCCTCTCTGTTAAGTTCCAACAATTTTTTTTTTTTGCTTTGCCATGCATGTTAACGAAATTGAAATTGTAGGGACGGGAAAAATTTCAATTACTGATGCGGCAAAAATAATTCGTTTTTTACAATTATTGATATGGTAATAAAGTAGTTTTGTTACTTTCTAAAGTCCCATTCCAATTAAATTTTAACACTATCACTTGTATATGTATTTTTATATCAAATGAATAACTTTTTATTATTTGTTGTGCATTTTCTTCACGAAGATAATAAGGATCACTACTTCACGGTAGTGTATCACTTCATCTAGATGATTTTGACAATCTATCCTCAAATTAAGCAATGTTAAAGACTGTTCGCTCGGATACTGTTGTCGTTGCATTTATTTCAGTAAAGTATTGTGGAAGATGTAAAATCATTATGATCTTATTGGTAAAAGGACCGGGAAGTTACATGCCGATTTTTTTTTAATATTAATATTACGAATTAAATATTTAAAAAAAAAATCTGAATTTTCAAATCTAGTTGGAACGCAGCCGTTACTTGTGTTTCCAATAAATTTTTTTGTTTCTGAAAAAATAATAAAATATAGAAGCACAATCTCCATCTGTGTACTCAGGTCTCCGGTAGAGTTATAAAAAAAATCTAGACGGGTCAGATCTGACCCGTCGAATCCGTGGTCGCGACCCGACCCGTCCGACATGTGATTCAATCCGTCAAATTCGTGACCCGTTAGAACCGACGGGTCTAGTACGTGTGCGAGCAAAAAATTTCAAAAAAAATCGTGCTAGACCCGACCCGTTTTGGACCTATCCCGATCCGACCCGACCCACCCAACCAGTCCCGGGAACCCGTGCAAACTCAGAAAAATTAAAAAAAATTTAAAAAAATACGGGAAAAATTAAATTTTTTGGTAAAAAATATAAATAGTTATATATTTTTAATATTCTTAATAATTATTTTTGAATTTTTCGAAATTTTTAAGAATTTATTTGAATTTTAATGGGTTATTTTTGAATTTTGAAAAAAAAAGGAAAAATCCTTGTACCCGACCCGTCCGACTCGAGGGTCTAGAACGGGTCACAGCTAACCCTCAAAATAGACCCGTCCTAACCCATTCTATAAAAACCCATTAATCCGTCCCACCAAAATCCGCCGAACCGTACAAACCCATCATAACCCGTTTTTAATACACTAGTCTCAGTAGCTGGACTCATCATCTGTGCTTGTCACGTCACATTCCGTTTCTTAAAAAAAATATATATATATATATATATATAACAGCATCCTCACATGCGCTTCCAGCGTTGGACACGCAATGAGTACTTGCGGTCCCAGATCCACCCATCTCATGTATATCGATGAATCAATGCTATTGTTCAGTTTATTTCCCTCTCTTCAATTTTTGAGAATCGCGAGGTTCTTCTCCATTCTTAATAGTTAATACTGGAGGAATTTTGATCTCGGTACAGTTCTCCAAACATTGTACTGGATTTGTGAGTTTCGGATGCGTACGGTTTCCACTTAATCGGATATGAAATTAATGGGTTTAACCTTTAACGACACGTGTGTCATTGACGAGAGCAATCATATTGATCTTGTATATATTAATGGGGCTGTGCTCCCACGTTTCATTTTTTATTTTTTTAGAAATAAAATATCTACTAGAAACGCAGGCCGCGGCTGCATTCGAACTAGATTTAAAAATCTAGATTTTTCTTAAATATTTAATTTTTAATAATATTATTAAAAATGTCGGAATTACATAGCTCAATATTTGACTTCATAGCATACAAATAATATTATTTTGTCCGAAATATGAAATCTGAAAAAAAAGAGTTAAATATCTTCAAAATAATAAAATTTGATATTCTATAAGATTTAATTATGTAGAATTAATTGAGCAACTTAAATCAAAATTTTGGATATGGGAAAATATATTTTAAGCTATTTGTATTTTCACTGAAATACATATATTTGTACACTAGCCTAACTAATAATAAATTAATTAAAGTTTTTCTTAGTGCGTACATTTGTATATAAAATAATTATATAAACTTTTACCATTACAGAAATAAAATATTCAATGCGATCCAAATTTAATAAAAAATGTTATAATCCAGGAGCTTCGGACACTACTGGGGACTTATATTGTGGGTAGATTAAGACAGCTGATTAACTGTAAATGCTGCAAAAATTAATGTTGATAATACTTTGCTAGGGGGATAGAATCATATATATATAGCAGCTCTGAACGCTTCCTACGTACTGAGCTTCTTTAATTATCTTCTGTAGCCTGTAGGTTCGTAGTTGGTTGAAACAGCAGACATAATTAATTAATTACTAGCTTACTCATGCTTTGCTTGTTGTAATTTTTCTATTTTGATTATATATTACTAAAAATGTCATCTTATTTGATACAATATATGTTAACAAATAATAAGAAGCAAATATAATTAATCAATTATTATTTAATTTTTCTATTTTGATTATATATTACTAAAAATGTCATCTTATTTGATACAATATATGATAACAAATAATAAGAAGCAAATATAATTAATCAATTATTATGCAGTAATCATAATTTTTGTAAAAATATAAAATTAAATTTCAATAAAAAGAATAAATATGATTCATTTTTTGATAAAATTTTCAGCAAAATGATATCTTTTGTATATATAACTTTTAATATAGTAGATGTGTTATGAATTTAACAAAAACTTTAATATTTTCGTTACAATCTTTTACGTCGCAAAAAAAACCTAATATATCTAACGATTTATGTTCTCTCTAAAGATTAATCAATAATTTTTAGTTAATTCTAACCGTTACATGATCATAACACTTACATATTTAATAACAAATAGAGATAGAGAAATGTGCTGCATAGTCCGACAAAATGAAGGTACAAATACAGTGATTAAGATAAGATCGCATAATAATCGGGAATAATATGTTGATCTATTCCTGCTTTAACCAAACACTGGCTCTTCAGTTAGTTGCATGCTATGTATTCCCATCCATACAGTACAGGAACGAGGAATCTAGCTCATAATTTCCTATAAGCACTCTCATTCCATGCTTGTTCTCTTGAGAATATTTTTCAAGATAATGACATTAAAATATATGCCCGTCTAATTGAGGAGGAAAAAGATGGAGCATATTCACTTAATCTATGGCAGTTTTAGATAGGGACAGGAGTATGTGGCTCAGGTCGGGTTCAAACAAATAATTAGAAACTCGTTCGGCAAGGTTGGAATAGAGAAAAAATAGAATTGTGTTGGAATAGTAGTTAAATAAGAATGAGCCATTCAAAATGATTGATTTTCTATCTATCTAAACAAGAATGAGCCATCCAAAAATTTAGGATTGATTTCCTCTCAATCACTTGATTTAATTATTATGAGCCATCCAAAATGATTGATTTTCTAACTATCTAAAAAAATAGTATTTTTTTTAAAAAAAAATATAAAATTTGGTCCATAACTAGATATTCATATGGAAAATATTTTGAGCGGTTCAGATTGACTATTTAGACTTCGAGAATGAAGAACTAGTCCATAGCATAGAGTTGATCCGTACTATGCATAACACTATAGCCCAACTATATATATAGAATTAAATTGAGCGATCGTCATCTAATAATTAGATTGTATAATTTTTTGGAATTAAATTGAGCCTTAAAATTTATATTTTTTGGAATTTTTTATAATTTTTTTACAAAATTCATTGATCTGATGTCTTCTGAACCATTTAATATCAATGATTTTCTATTCCTTCAAAAAAATAGTAAAAAAATTTAAAAAATATATAAAATTTGATCACCAAGGAGATTTTGATATGAAAATCATATTTAATAGTTTGGATCGTCCATTTAAAATTTGAAACATAGGATATAAGTATGAAGTACGAAGTATTTTGTGCTTTATAAAGCACATTAGCACATCTCTCTATATATTTAATTATTTGTTATGGTTTTTTATTTTTATATAAAATTTATTATATCTTTATTATATAGCTGTATTTATATTTTAGTTTTTTTTTAAATCTTTGTATCCCTACATATGTACCGTATCATATCCAAATCTGTACCTTTCATTGATCCTCCTCTATAATATTTAATACTAATGTATATTTCAATCAGCCAAATCAAACAAAAGTTTATTAACAAATATATATAATGTCATTGGAAATTGGCCATTAAGAACGACTATGAAAGTGACAACACCCGCGGTCCCAACGTTAATTATGAGCACCAATTCTAATGGCATGTACGCAGTTCCAAACTTCCAATATTATTTCTAAAATCTTCAGTTTTCAAAACTTTAACCAACAATTCACGTCATAGTCCAATTTCACAATCTAAGAGCATCCACATTCCATTGTCAAATTTTATTTGACAATTGTCATTTGAATTTTAAGGATGCAGAGACTAGACAAAATTAGATAATTATCTAAATTTGATAGTCCATTTGACAAACTATGTCAACGAGAAGTAAAAAATTAATTATAATAATGTCATTTTGATAATTTCATTTTATTCAAAAATGTCACTCTTAAAAGAGATTATCAATTTTATGACGTGGCATAAAATTTTAATTTTGACAATCGTCAACAATGTGGATGCTCTTATTAGATGACGATCGCTCAATTTAAGGCACATCAGAGATGACCCATTAAAAACTTATATGGCTCGGATATAAAAGCTAACTGCTTCACATGAATCCTAACCTTTCTAAAATATCAAAATGAAATCATTAGATTTGATCTAGGTCATTTTATTTATGTATAGATTAAAAATTATGACATTTGAAGCAGTTGCATAATGGGTATTCACGGCCATGAACAGATCGAAGCACTTATCCGAAAATTTTAAATAATAATATTTTAATTGAGAACTTTAAATTTCAATACTCATATAACATAAATAAGTAGTTGGGATTTTTTTTTATTTTTGTGTGCTTCAATCATACCTCAATTTTTTAAATTTCTAATAACTCAAATTTAAAATTTAAATATCAAAATGAAATTATTAGATTTGATCTAGTTCATTTTATTTATGTATAGATTAAAAATTATGACGTTTGAATATTATTTTAAGTGATAATTACAAGATTGTAAAAATGCACTAATATGATTAATTTTTGGACATTGATTTTTATAACTTGTTGATTTACATAAAATAAAAATGAGAAATAAATTATTTTTTATATGTTAGAAGAAAATATAATATAAACCAAATTGAATATTTTTAATTTGATATATCAGTTTTAAATTTTGAGTTATTAGAAAATTTTAAAAGTGGAGGCATAATAGAGGCACACAAATTAAGATATTTGAACTCTCTTCTTTTATAAATGAGAACAAAAATATTAATTATTTTAAATGTTTAACGACTCTATGTCTATTTCAAAATTAAATGTAGTGTTTCACAATGCACAAACCAATATTATTGAGTTCAGAGCTGAAAATCTGAACATACACCTTCACAGAAAGCATTAAGCATGTAAATATAAGAAATCTTGCATTTCATGTGTCTAAATTCTGCATTGTTAGACTCCTTCATCCAGAGTTCCAGACACACTTGAGTCATTTTTTTTGCGTTATTTTGTGAATGCCAGCATTTAGAATCTTCTAGCTCGAACATAATGATATTATATGTGCATTAATTGTTAACATTTGTGTTTACAAAATAGGCATAAATTTGTCAAATAATTAAAACAAAGATATTATTGTTATCCATGTGATAAATGAGGATAGACAAAAAAAATTATTAGACTGGAAGTACTTTTCCGTGTATAGTTTCTTTCTTATGCTTTCCTAGAGCTATTATAACAATATTTTCCATCTCAATTTTAAATATCCGAAAGAAAGCTTTGTCATGATCAGATTGGATTAAATTATGTGATTCAATCAGATCCCCTAATCATCTTTTTTTTAATTAAAAAAACCTCAGAAATGTGCATTTCGATTCATTCTATTTGCAGTTAAGTGTACGGTTTACCCGTTAAATTTTCATTTTTCCTCAATATTTTCTCCCCTTCACTTCTCCTCGTCATTAATCAAGTTGTGCAACCCAATTCCAGCAACATGTAAAAAGGAGCCACTTTCCTTTTCTCTACTTTAGTTCTCTATTAGTTTCTTTTCCTATCTAAAAGTGTCAAAATAATTTATTTTTGTTATCTTTCATAAAGTTTATGCACAGTACGTCTTAGAATATAATCGCACTTGAAGTTTGGATTCAACATTAAATGCACTGACTCCACCCGCTCGATTGGCATCTAGTGGATGAAAAATATCCGTTCCGTCCAAACCCATGAGTCTAGAATAGGTGCGAGCCAAAAAATTCAAAAAAATTCGTGTAAAACCCGACCTAACCCATGAAACCTGAGAATAAAATCAACCCCCATAAAACCCGTTGCCTTTACCCGGAAAAAAACTGTTAAAATAAAAAAATAAAATTCTATGTCAATTTTTAGCAATTTTTAATATTTTATTTTAATTACTTAATTAGTTTATCATTTTATTTTAAGTTATATCATTTTATTCAAATTTTTAAAGATTTTATTTGAATTTTTACTTAATTTTTTGGAGTCGTAAAAAACTGAAAATTATTTTGGTTAAGAATATTAATGGTTATATATTTTTAATATATTTTTTTAATTTTTGAAATTTATTTGAATTTATTTGAGTTACTTTTGAATTTAAAAAAAAACAATCCGACTTAATCCGCTGACTCATTCGATCCGATGGATCTAGCACGAGTCACGGTCACACCTTCCAAATTCCGACCCGTGTTAACTCATCCCATCTAACTCATCGACCCATCCTAATTTATCCCGATCTAATTCGTCGACCCGTTTTTTAATTCACCATTGCCACCTAGGCACCGAGATCAAAACATGAAAACACATAAGGTGGGGCCCCTGCACTTTGAAGTCCGCGCTTTTAAACAGCACCGAGTCTGGTAGTGATACATTCTGCGTCCCGAAGGCATTCTCTTTTATAGAATCATTATTTTTTTTTCTTTTCTAGGACTCAGCGTGTTTAGTTATTCATTAAACAGAAAAATGCTACTGGCACCTTACCGTATGCATCACACGGGCCGAAATAACAAATTTGAATTAATTTAAAGCAAAATAAGCAAGATTTTAAAATATGAATTTTAATATATGTGCGGTTGACCACTACATAGTATATATACGACGTACGGGTGCATATGCGGTTCGGTATGCGGATTACATATGCGGATATGTATTTTAAAAAAATCTTATAACATTTGAATCGATCATTTATTTATAAAGAATTTTAATGTAAAATAAGAAAATATAATAAGATATTAATATAATTTTGAATATTTTGCATGAAAAATAGAATATAATTAATTTTATAAGCTTAATACGATAAATATTTTAAAAAATAATGCGTATTATTAAATATATGGATGCATACTCTTATGCATGCAACATTGTACCGTATAAACATAAGCAAACCGTATATACGGCCATGCGGTCGCATTTTAAAACAATGAAAATAAGTAATGCTAGAAAGAACCCAATTTATACAAGTTTCAAGGGCAAATATACCAGCCCAAAATTGTTAAAACATAAATCCCGATTTAATTTCGGCCTTGATATAACAATGCCCACAATGCTATTTGAATAGAAGCCCGATATGACCTTTTGTTATTCATAGCCACCACATACGGGTATGTGTGAGCATTGCAAGATATACAAATTATTTTATACATATAAATAAGATTTAATGCTCTTTGATGGGGATAATTATGAAATATGTTTTGCTATGGTTCTTCATATAAGAACCATATAAATCTTTTTTTCGTGTTCTTCCTTTTCATAGATAGACTTATCACTTATATCGTTTGATTTTTTTACATTTAAATTCGAAACCATGATTACGAAAGGACAAAAATGATTAATATTATACTTAATTACGTGTAGGGTTGCAAATGAGTTGAGTTTGAGCGAGCCGGGCTTAGCTCAAGCTCGGCTCATGAAAATTCGAGTCGAGTCGAGTCAAACTTGTGAAACGCTTCGAGCTGAAAAATCTAACTCAAACTCGGCTCATTACTATTCGAACTAACTCACGAGATGGCTCACGAGCTAATGCATGTACATTAACTTAGTTTGATATTTATATTTAATATATCTACAAACTGCAAATTTAAAATATCTATAAAAATAATACATGATTTAGTACAAAATTGATATATCAACAAACTATATTTTCAATAAAATCTTTAATACACTAATTTGAATGGATGGATCGGCAAAAAAACTATCGAGTCAAATATATGAGCTTAGTCACGAACGAGTATGAGAAGTCATTAAGCTGCTGGTAAAATGATGGGAGATAATGAGTCTCTCATTATCAAATTAGAGTTTAGCTGAAAAAAATATATAAACTATTATTATTCGAGTCGAATCGAGCCCAACTCAAACTCAGCTCATTTGATTATTGAGCGAGATTAGCTCGAACCAAACTAGCTCGAGTGGGAGATTGTTAGAATTAATTATTATTAATTACAATATATATGAGCTTATATGTAATAAATATATATTATATAATGGAATGTCAAATTATATCCGTTATGTAGTGATCAAATTATGTATTATTAATCGAATTTAATATGTGTCATGAGAATTGTGCCATTTAATGTGTAGAATGCGTATTAATAACTTTATGATTTAGTGATGATCTAAATTATATAATGTTTGATAATAATACAATTATGTTATTGGTCTAGAGAACACAACTATAGATAATTTTCTGATTAAACAACAAATCCATTAAGAGAGAATTTGAATATGATATGGACCTCCTAAGAAATAATTGTTGGCTCGTCCATTATTTACAAGGAGATTGTTAGTTTTCGAAACAATTTCAATTCTTCATTTTTTGGCACCTTTTTTGTTTTCAACAGATAAAATCCAAATCTCTCTCAAGATATAGTTTCAAATGAGACAAAAACTGTATGCGCCGGTTCTCTCAATTCTCCATCAATTAGAGGAAGATCAATAGAAAACTTAAACGAATCCGGTGATCAACGGGATTGTATTTCTCTAGAAGATCGATAACATGGATTAATATAATTTATTTTTTAATTAGGAGTTCATTAAAGGATAATGACTAAAAATCAAAATTAACTCGAATTTGAGTCGAATCCGAACTAAATCATAAGCCCAAACTTTTTTTGTGTAGTCTAATTACGTGGGACCAACCACCGAACCACTCTTCATCGGTTATAAACTTGTAATACTTCTAGCCTTCTAGATCCCGTATACACCCACCACACGAATTTGGTACATTGATAAAGTCTCAGGAAATCAAGTAACTTTTAATGACGGGACCCACCTAATAATACTATTAAGCAGTGTTTCTGTTTTGTTGGATTCTATTTAGCAGTGTTTCTGTGAGAGAGGAGGCGGAGAGGAAAGGGAAGAAAGCCTGAAAGGAGATACGACAGAGCGAGGGATGGGAGATATAGTAAAGAAGGGATGGAACCAGTACATGCTCCAGCTTCAGCTTCATCCATTGAGAACAAAGGTAACACTCCAATTCGATCTTTTCGTTATTACTTTGAGATCGATGTTTTATTGTACTAATCGTGGTCAAATTTTGTTGATTTGGGGGAGATTTGAGTAGATGATTACGGCGGGAGTGTTGGCTGGGATCAGCGACTCAACTGCGCAGAAACTCTCTGGTTTTAAGAAGCTTGAATTGCGGCGCCTTCTTCTCAAAATAGTATTATCCCTTTCCTTCCTTTTTATGTGGTAATTTTGGATCCCTGTACCGGTTCATTGCTTTGGGTTGAGATTGTATCCAGAGATTGTTTTCAGGGGATGCAGAATTTTGGTCGGGGTCAGTAATCAGATTGAATAGCTTATGAGGTTTAAATTTATTAACTAATCGGTATTAAATAAAAATATTAAAGTAATATCTTTTATATATTAAAAATAATAAAAAATAAAAGTCAAAATAATAAATAATCATAGCGATAAAGAAATTTTTCCTCTACGAGACTTCATATTTTAAAATTTTTGCATAATTCTTTCATTATCCACAATATTAAATATATTTTTTTCTCAATGAAAAATAATCAGGCAATTTAGGGGGTCAGAAATTTAATTCAGAGAAGGTCAGATTAACAAAACTTTAATCTAAAAACACTATTTTTTAAAATTCAGGAGGGGTCAAGAGCTTTCATGAATATTACTGAACAGAAAGATATATAGAGGATTTGGATGCTAGGCCGCTGCTGGTGAACTTTGGCATGTGATGGTGGATGGTTTTGGTTGTTTTTTTGGGAGTGGAGGGAGGGGGCTATGCTATTTTTTTGTTTCATTTTTTTTTTTTTTTTTTTGGGTACTTTTATATCCTTTGTTTCAAAAATCTGGTGATCTCTCTTATGAACAGAATCAGTGATACCACTAATTTATTTTCTTTTAAACTTGTGAGGCACAATAATATGAGTAATGCTTTTGCTTATCAAAAGAATCTCTGGTCTAATGTGATTTATACTTTTTTGTCCTGTACATATGTACCAAACTACTAATATTAAATATGCCATTTGAAGTGGTCTGATCATTGTCTACTTGTATCTGTTAGGTCAGATTATCTAGCATTTTAAATTTAAATTAATTGCTCAGAGCTAAAAACAATTGTATAGATTAGTTGTCACCCATGATAGTAAAGTTAGCAACTTTTGATGTCCCTACAAATATAGAAGCACTTAGTTTCCTTTTGTTTAATTTTATCTTTTTCGAAGAACAGCTTTTTGGATTTGCATATGGAGGGCCTTTTGGTCATTTGGTTCACAAGGTGTTGGATTCCATTTTCAAAGGAAAGAGAGACAAAAAAACTGTTGCTAAGAAGGTACAGAAGTTTATGGCCTTTTCGGGCAACCTAATAGTATAGTAATATCATTAATAATTATGATGATGATGATGATAATAGTTTTTGGGTTTTATTTCTAGTCTATCCTAATTTATTTGGGACTAAAGGCTTTGTGTTGTATCAATAATTAATAGGAACAATATATAATGATGTTGATGATACTAATAACATAGTAATGATATTATTAGCTGTCATATAAGAATCACAATAATAATACTAATAATGAAAGCCTTTCTGGGGGAGATAGTAATAGTACTGATAAACAACAACGACAATAAAGCTTTTAATCCCAAATAAATTGATGTATGCTATAAATGAAGCCCAATCCAAAATGATAGAAATTAGAGATCTCAAATATCAAAAAACAATGATAGTAATAATAACAATGATAAGTTATGATGATGTAGTAGTAATAATAATAGTACTAGTATTAGTAACAAAAATGGTATAGTATAAAAATAATTATTTTTTTAGAAAAAAACATTGTTCAAATAGTTGTAATAGCAAAAAGAGTAATGCTAAAAAAAACAGTAATATCAGTAATGGTAATAGCAAAACGTGTCATTAGCACTCATTCTACTTTTAACTGTAATGATGGTACAGATATTAATTGTAATATTACTATAATTCTAATGATGATTGAAACAATATGAAAGTTGTAGTATTAATATAAATGATGCTAATAATACTACTAGTACTAATCAACAGCAACAACTATAGTGAAGCTAATAATAGATTCAGTAATAATAGCAATTCTTACAACAAAATAGTATGAACACAGTAGTGTTGATAGTAGTTAAATTCATTTACTGAGAAGAGTTCATTTTTCTTGCCAGGTATTGCTCGAACAATTGACGTTATCTCCTTGGAACAACCTGCTATTCTTGTTTTACTATGGATTGGTTGTAGAGAGTAAGTTTAATCAAGAACCTCTTGAAGTGCCACACTGTACTAGCATTCAAAAAGTTACAAGATCTGAGTAGTTAGCTACCAAATTAAGTGGTCTTCCTTCCATTAGTTCTATTTATGATTGTAGTACCTACCAGTTATGGCACTCAACTAAACCAAACCTATGATTAAAAATTCTGTGAAATATTATCAGCAAGTCAGGAAGGGAAACAAAAATATTATCAAAAGGAAAAAGAGGAAAACAAACTTTTGTTTTTTTAACTGGAAGCTTCAAAATAAAGATGCTCTACTGTTTTACAGGGAGACCTTGGTCAGAGGTGAAAATGAGAGTTAAGAAACAATATCCCTCTGTCCAGCTTACTGCATGGATGGTAAGTATTGCAGACCTCCTCAAATTTGATAATTACACATTTCCATTCCTCCTTTATCTTTAGTATCATAAAATCTAATAGATTAAGTTGATTCTCATCAAGATTTATACAGTTGCGTTCATCTTGCTTCTTGGGGAAAGATGGGCCTATTGTTTATTTACTTTGTGATTTCCTTAAAAGATGGGTCAAAAGGAAATTTGTTCTCAAAATTTTCTGATGTAGTCATATTTTATGCAGTTTTGGCCTATTGTGGGATGGATAAATCATCTATACATGCCTCTCCAGCTACGTGTGATCTTTCAAAGCTTTGTCGCGTGCTGCTGGTACATATTTCTTTGCTCCAACTCATAAATCAGAAAACTTTAATTTAGTAAAATATTGATTTTTGATATAATGTGTTTCTGCTGCCTTTTGTTTTAATTTCTTATTTCAGGGGAATATTTCTTAATCTAAGAGCAAGAACTATGACTCTCAAGAACCAATAATTTTGGAACACCATATTTATTTGGAAAATGTTGTTTCTCATCCGTCTCTTTTTTAGGTCTCATTTCTATGTAATAATAGGCAACTATTTGTCCATTCTCGTTCCAAAGGATATTGGATTTGAATCCAAATGCTATCAAGTTACTCATGTATATCATTGTAATTACGATCCTGTGTTAAAACACTCAGAAAAATTCTCTATTATCCTCTATACTAAACCTTAAACCTCTTTCATGAAATGCAGTATCTACAGATTTCAAAAGAGTTTCCGTTAACAACTGCAGCTGTGCGATCATTAAGAAAAATACTTATTGTAAAAATTAGTCAAAGTATCCCATCTTTATACTTTGAGTATTGGAATTTCGATTGGATTGGTAATTTACGTGCTAAGTACAGTATATGGCCCATACCGATATCTAAATTATGGGCTCACATGCGATCTATATGAGCCCAGATCTTAGACATTTGCTTTCATTAGAGAATCTTCTACTGTATTGACTGTTTCAACTTTGAACATTCAATACTACTACCTGTTCAAAGCATACATCACGGTCAAAGTGTGCTGAGTCAATGACACCAAACTAACATTAGTTGCATATAAATACACACTTCCAGTCCACCCTCTCCAAACCATTCACATCCCAGAAAATCAAGAGAAGAAAGACAAATTAAAGGCATCATCAAACTAAGCTCCAACAAACTAACAAAACCAAAAGGTTAATCAATTATGAGCAACATGGCAAGTTTGCGCACCCCAGGCCTTTGTTTACCCTCCACATCTTACTCAACTCGAAGGCATCCTATTTACTGCCGTGCAGCACTCCATTTCCCCTCCGATCTCAGTCCGAAGGGAATTGCCGCATTTCAAAGCCGACAGTCCATGATCAAGCTAGAGGCACTAAACATGAACAAACAACAATACACTGTCATTACTGAAGTCAGTAAAAAGAGCTCACCTTGTAGCCCGAAAGAGAATGCATTGTTACTTGGGAAGCTACGGGCCATAGCCGAGGCTGTAGCTGACAGAGCAGAGATGCATGATATAATTGGTAGACAGAAAATAATTGGAACCATCTGTTTCTCCACTCTATCAATGCTTTGGCTCTCTCGGCCTCTCTCATGACTGGTGTATTTGCTTCCCTACCATCACACTTACCTGCATTCAAGCTCTCATCTGTGCTTCTTTTTTTGGCTGCAGCCAGCATGATGGCCATAGTTAACAAGATTCAGCCATCTCAATTGGCTGAAGAACAGCGTAATGCGACTAGGCTGTGGAAGCAACTTGGCCGCGAGACTGGACAAATGCTAAGTGCAAAATCTCATTTCACAAAACAAGATGTAAATTTGGCAATGGAAAAGGTGCTTGCCCTTGACAAAGCTTATCCACTGCCTTTGCTCCCAGGTATGCTTGAAAAGTTTCCTGATCAGGTGGAGCCCACATGATGGTGGCCTCAAAAGGAAATTGAAAAGAAACAAAATTTGAATAATCAGAGCAAATTAGAAGGAAATGGATGGAACAAGGAGCTAGAGGAGGCAATGAGAGGCCTATTAAATGTGCTAAGGACTAAAGATGAGCCTAATTATGTCAAGTTAGGCAAGTTGGTTTTAAGCATCAACAAGTCTTTAGCCGTGGCAGGACCTTTAATTGCTGCCTTATCTGCAATCACTTCAGGGCTAGTGGGTTCTCCAATTGGTGGATCCTGGGCACTGGTGGTATCAGTCGTTGGAGGATCATTGGTACCAGTTGTGAACACATTGGAACATGGTGCACAGTTGGGGATGATTTTTGAGTTGTCTAGGAACTGTGCTGGGTTTTACCGGCGCTTGCAAGAGGATATTGAGGGCAACTTGAGCGAGCCGGAAGTTGAATTGCGGGAAAATGGAGAGGTGTTTGCGCTGAAGGTGGCACTGCAACTCGGGAGAAACATGTCGGATCTGAAGGAATTTGCATCATTTGCTTCTCCCTCCAGTAAAGCAAATGATTTTATGGAGTTCGCAGGAAAATTGTTCTGACCATGATTTTTTATGACTTTTTACTGACAATTAGCTAAATTCATTGTAAATGAAAAAGAATGACAATTAGTTGTAACAACAGAAATGAACACTTATTTGGTCCTTAGCATGAAAAGTTAAGTGTCTGAAAACAAATCTTTTACATGTAAATCTGGTATGCTGTGGTACAGTAGTTTGTTCAAGAAATATGTTGAGAAATTTTAACCGTTAAAATTGAAATCTACATTTTCTTTTTGAATTTTTTAAAGAATATTCCACAACAAAAACCTTCGTTCAAATCGATCAAAATGTACGGTTCCAAAATATTTGAACACAGCTCAGTGTTTTATGAGCCAGAATACACACAAATAGGGAATTCGTATCATCTCAGAGCCTCTTCGGATGCTGGATTGATATATGCTGCTCTTCTCGGTTC
Source organism: Schoenoplectus tabernaemontani (assembly GCA_037127355.1). NCBI lineage: Eukaryota > Viridiplantae > Streptophyta > Magnoliopsida > Poales > Cyperaceae > Schoenoplectus > Schoenoplectus tabernaemontani. The sequence goes on from CM073740.1 coordinate 14,098,528, forward strand.
TTCTCTCTCCGTCGGTGGGTCCTACTTAATTCTGATTTTTAATGAGACCCGCTGTCAGAGATAGAGGAGCAGAGAAAAACAGAGATTTAAATAGCAGCAGATGCTCGGATGTTACCACTCGCCACTCGAGAGTGAAAAAAATAAATAAAAGTTCTTAATTGTAACATCCAAACAGGCTCAGTTCTCAGAATTTCTCATACTATAACTCCAAACCTTAAATTTTTTGTGACTATTTGTAAAATTAATAGAACAATATTGATGATTTGATAATAGCTTTATTAATATCAGTGAATTTATTGTTACAATGGCAAAAAACGCTAAAGGAGCTATATATACATATGGATGCAATGGTGACGTTATTTACCGTTGGCTCTAATAGACCCTATTGGCACTATTCCTCATTAAGAGTCTATGATGAATAGTTTCTGAGACTAATTACATCTTCTAATCACTCTATTTCATAATACTCCCTCAAACTAGGATTATAGAGATCAAATAATCCTAGATTGCATAAAATATCCTCATATGCTTTAACGCTCAATCCTTTAGTAAAGATATCGGCCAGTTAATCTTCGCTCTTGACGAATGGAGTGTCAAATTCTTTTGATTGAACCTTTTCTCTAATATAGTGGCAATCCACTTCAATATGCTTTGTCCGCTCATGAAATACATGATTTGCCGCTATGTGTCTTGCCGATTGGTTGTCGCAAAATATCTTCATCGGTTCCTTGATTTCAAAATTCAAGTCGGTTAACACATGTTTTATCCAAGTTAGTTCGCTAGCGGTGGATGCCATGACACGATATTCTGCTTCGGCGCTCGATCGTGCCACAACATTTTACTTCTTTTTTTTCCATGTGACTAAATTTCCGCATACAAATGTATAAAAACCGGTTGTTGATTTTGTATCAAAACTTCCGGCCCAATCTATATCGAATAGCCACATATATCATTAGTATTGTTTCTCTTCATCAATATTCCTTTTCCGGGAGAACCCTTCAAGTATCTTAATATTCTATTTATGGCTTCTAGATGTGGGGTTCTTGGTGCATGCATAAATTGACTTATTTGACTTACAACATACGCTAAATCCGGTCCAGTAACCGTCAAATAAATTAACTTTTCTATAAGTTTTTGAAAATGATTTATATCTTTCAATGGTTCACCTTTTTCAGTATCAAGTCTAACATTGCTTTCCATTGATGTTTTGGCCGGTTTGCATCCAAGTTTACCGGTTTCTTTAAGCAAATCAAGAACATATTTTCTTTGAGATATAAAGAGCCCCTTTTTTGAGTGAGCTATTTCTAACCCGAGAAAATATTTTAATTTGCCTAAGTCTTTTATTTCAAATTTTTATTTGAGATCTTTCTTTACATAATTAATTTCTATTTGATCATCAACGGTTATGATTATGTCATCGACATAAACTAACACTACGGTTATTCCATTGATATTATTTTTAATAAATAGAGATGAGTCAGAACCACTTACTTTGAAATTGCATGAAATTAAGAAATGAGAGAGTTTGCCATACCACGCTCTTGGAGATTGTTTTAGTCCATATATCAATTTATTTAACCTACAAACAAGATTAGATATACCTTCATTTTTGTGCCTGGGAGGGAGTGTCATATACACTTCTTCCTCAAGTATTCCTTGAAGAAACACATTTTTTACATCCATTTGGTACATGTTCAAATTGTTATTTACCGCTATGGACCATAATATTCGTACGGTATTCATTTTTACAACCGGTGTAAATGTTTCATGATAATCGATACCATAGGTTTGGGTATAGCATTTAGCAACTAGTCTAGTTTTATAGCGTTCAATAGTACCATCGCTATGATATTTAATTTTATATACCTATTTGCATCCAACCATTTTTTTATTTTTTGGTAGATAACAAATCTCTCAAGTTTGATTTTTTTCTAATGCATAAAGTTCTTTATTCATTGCCCTACACCATTTTGGCTTGATTTTTGCTACCTCATATGTTGTTGGCTCCTTAATCAATGACAAGGAACTAAAAAAAACATAATGTTCATTAATGATATGATCATAGGAAATGTAATCTTGGATTGAAAATTTTACCGAATATGTGACAAAGTCCTTTAATTTCGTCGAAGGTTATATTTGTCGATTTGACCTCCTTAACGGTATTTTTTCCTCTTGAATTTTCTCCGAGTTATCACCCTCTTCTTCTTCTTCTTCTTCTTCTTCTTCTTGAGATTGCTCATTATCCTCGGTCTCTTGTGTACCTATTTGTGTATGATTCTCTACAAGTACTTTTTTTCTCTTTGATTAGTGTAGCATGGCAATACAAATTCACTTGATAACAAGTGGTTATTTTGGTCTTTTTTGATATTTTTGTAGAAAGAGTCCTTTTAAAGAAATGTTACGTCTCTTGAGATAAAAAGTTTTTTGGTCTTCGGATCATAACACTTATAACCCTTCTTAAATATAGAATAATGTAGAAAATTTCCTTTTGTTGAAGTAAAATCTAACTTATCTATTTTATTTTTATGAATAAAACATACACATCCAAATACTCATAAATGATCAATATTTATTTTTTGATTGTAAAGTATTTCTAGAGGAATTTTAAAATTTTGATTGGCACTAGACAACCTATTTATCAAATTGGTGAACACGACTTCCGACCAAAAAATCTTTGAAACATTATTTTAAAATAAAAGAATTCTAGTTATTTCGAGTAAATGATGATTTTTTCTTTCAAAAATACCATTTTGTTGTGGGGTATACACACATGAGGTTTGATGAATTATACCATTTGAATTAGTAAAGTTTAAAAATTTTTGATTTATAAATTCCGTACCATTATCCGTACGGAGAATTTTAATCCTTTTATTATATTGGGTCTCTACTAAATTCATAAATGTTAGAAAATGAGAAAAAACTTCACTTTTACTTTTTATTAAATACAACCATGTAGTTTTTGAGAAATCATCAATAAATATAACATAATATCTATAATCATTGTAAGAAATTACGGGAGCGGGTCCCCAAATATCAGAATGTACAAGCTCAAACATTTCATTACTCTTTGAATTAGAATTATAAAAAGGAAGTTTTGTATGTTTAGCAAGACTACAAACTTCACAATTGAGAGAATAATCTTTAGAAAAATCAAACATAAATTTAAATAACTTGTTGGAAGGATGCCCCACACGTTTGTGCCATAGTTCGCATAAATCTTCATTTTTCTTAACGTTGAAAATGAAATTTGTTCGTACTAAAAAAATAGAGACCATTTTCTAAATGACCTTCACCAATCTTCTCCTTGGTGAGTAGATCCTGAAAAAACATGCTCTCCTTTTTAAAAATTACTTCACAATTTAAATCCTTTGAAAGCTTGCTAATAGACAAAAGGTTTATTGAGCAATTATCAACATGGAATACATCCTGAATATATCTCTTTGGAAAAATACTAATTATGCCCCAACCCTCAATTTTAATTTTATCATTATTGGCAACCGTAAATAATTGATCATCATAAATTTTCTAGTAATTATTTAATAATTCTTGATTATCGGTCATGTGATCGGTTGCACCGGAGTCAAGGACCCACTTTGTATAATTTTGCATGGTATTTGTTCTTAGTCATAGAGTTGAACAATTATTATTAGCAGAAATTCTGATGCAATTTTTAGTGTTATGAAACACCCTATGATCAGTGGAGATTCTAATGCATTTTTTGGTATTGTGAGACAATTTCTGGTTGGATGCATTTATTAAATGGTTAGACTCATTTATTGAGCTGATGGGTTTAGATGAACCTTTTTCGTTGATAAGCTTTGCTAGCATCGCCTCAAGGCGATCCAGACTATTTGACTTATCTCTCGAGTCGTCCCTTTGCTGCCCCCTTTATTCTCCTTTTCGCTCGCGTCTTCTCTGGCAAAGAGAAATCCTCTCTTATCTAGCTCTAGGGTTTTTGAAACCGCCTTCTTATTGTCAGCCTCCCCTTGGTTTTTCCTTGGCCGAAGATGCGGATGTAGTATCCAACATCTCTCTTGACTGTGGCCATCCCTATTGCAGTGTTAGCTCCTCTCTCGAGGCCCCTAGTTTCGACCCTTGCCTAAGTTGAAGCGATGAGCTGAGAAGGCGTGGCCCTCCGACTTTGGGTTCAAGTCGGGGGTTCCCATCGCAACTCGTCTCAGAGCTTCTTGTCGGACTTGGGCCGTCATTGCCTCAAAGGATAGTTTTTCTGTTGAGAGTAATATCTGAGCTCTGATTGGTTCGTAGCTTGGTTCTAAGGCAGCCAGGAAGGTATAAATGCGATCCATTTCACCCCTCTCTTGGAGCACTTTCAGGTTAGTGGTATTTGGTCGATAGAGCTTGAGTTCTTCGTATTTTTCTCTAATATGCCCGATTAATGTGGGTACATCTTGGAATTTTTGCAATTCTTACTTGAGATGATAGATTTGAGAGTGACTCTTTTGATTGCTGTGCTGATTTTTGATTTCTTGCCATAATTCTGTTGATGTTTCACAGTAACAGAAAGTCTCGGATAATTGAGGTTCTAGGGAGTTGGTGATTAATGTCATAGCTTGGCTATCCATTATATCCCAATCTTCTTGTTCCTCGGCTCCCATCTGTGGTTGGATTTTATTTCCATTGATGAAACCAAGCAACCATTTGCCTTTTAATGTGACTTTTGCTGCCTTAGCCCATGGAATGTAATTTCTCCCATTTAGTGGAACATTGGTTAATTTTTGAGAGGAATTGAAATCAGTATTAGTTCTCAGCCTTGTTGAGCTTTGATTTAGATTTGGGTTAAATTAAAGATGAGATTCTCTTCCGTTATGCTGACAATGGTATGATTTTGCTGATTTTTGGTTATTTTCGAGCTAGAGCTTGTTTCTGGTATGAAATAATTTATGAGAGAATTTTTTTGCCTTTATGAGTAATTAATTACTCACTGGCAGGTTGGCCCTTCTGGTATTATTAATTTAAATGGCTCTGACTGTTGTTGTTATTATTGCAGAATGAGTTTTACTGAGATGCTGCTCTGATACCATGTTGAATTTCTATGTTTAATGGAAGTATTTGAGTCAGTAGAGAAGAAGGAAGATGGTGATGAACTGTTTCATTGTATTATTGCATTATTCTCTCCTCTTTTGTTGTTGTGGAATTTTTGAGACAAGTTCTATAACCCGCTTTGATACCATATGAAATTAATAGAACAATATTGATGATTTGATAATAGCTTTATTATTATCAGTGAATTAATTGTTACAATGGCAAAAAATACTAAAGGAGTTATATATACATATGGATACAATAGTAACGTTATTTACCGTTGACTCTAATAAACCCATTGACACTATTCCTCATTAAGAGTCTATGATGAATAGTTTGTGAGACTAATTACATATTCTAATCACTCTATTTCTTAACACTATTCTCACTACCCACAAAAAGCTTGGGCACAATATAAGTCCCCAATAGTGTCCGAAGCTCCTGGATTGGAACATATATATATTTTTTATTAAATTTGGATCGCATTAAATATTTTATTTCTATAATGGTAGAACTTTATATAATTATTTTATATATAAATGTACACATAAGAAAAACTTTAATTAATTTATTTTTAGTTAGGCTAGTGTACAAATATAATGTATTTTAGTGAAAATACAATGTAGGAACTGAGGAATCGGAGACTTTCAGTACTGACATCAATGGAGAGTGAAGAATGAAACTGTTAGCTCTAGGCAGTTACTTTTGTTATTACTTTTATATATAGGCAGGCTATATATATCTTAGGATGATTGTAATAGAGATATGATGGAATAATACAAATGATTTCATTCTTACAATTCTGTTATGCTTAGTTTTTTATATGGTATAAGAGCCATTCAAGAGAGCAAACACTCCCTATATCAGTATTACTCTTTTCTTGATTTCTCACCTCGCGTTACTTTACTCATTCATTTCTCATGGCTACTGCGCCAAACACTGTACATATCTCTACTCTGAGATCAGATCAACCCATACAGTTCACTCATCAAATCCATACAATCTCAATTCCGATAATTATCTTGTCTGAAAATCACAAGTTTTACCAATTCTTAGAGGTTTTAATCTCGTTGGCTTTGTTGATGGTTCTTGTCCTGCTCCAACTCGAGTAATTATGGTCAATGGTGTCAATTCGCCAAATCCTGAGTTCAACCGATGGCATCAACAAGATCAATTGATCATTGCTTGGATCTTTAGCTCAATCTCTGCACCAATTCTGACGCAAGTTCTCAATGCTGAGACATCCTTTCAGCTTTGGCAGCAGTTGAGACATCTTTAGCTTCTTGTGCTCAGTTTATACAACACGTTCAGTCTCTGGCAGATCGATTACGCAACATTGGATCTGAGATATCAGATCAAGATCTGGTACTGTACACTCTTCAAGGATTGGGTTCTGATTATGAATCATTTGTGATTGCTTTCTCCATGTGTTAGACATCAGCAACCATGCTTGAACTCCAAAGCTTGCTTCTTGCACATGAAGCTCGACAAGTCAATCTGAAATCTACTGCTACACCATCTGCTCATTTCATTTCTAGCCATAATTCTAAGAATAATTCGGGTCAGTATTCCAATTATGCCCCTCGCTCTCATGGATACAGGGGTAGAGGATCTCATAGAGGTAGAGGCAGAGGTAGATCTAATTATAATTCTGGAGATTAAGCATGTCAAATTTGCTTCAAATGGGGTCATAATGCTGCCAATTGCTTTCTCGTTTGGCTTTGTTAATGTTTGATAAATATGGGATACTCCTTAACACAATTCTTAATTGGATCAAAATAATATTACTGATGGTCTCAGATGAATCACATTTAGCAAATCATGTATTGATAACTTCTTTCACAAGTATCAGACAAATTGAGCACCTATTTCTATTAACAAGGAAAACAAAATTATAGAATTTCATACTAGTAACCTATATTTATACTCTTTTCAATTGAAACAACTTTTGTCTTGGCAACCATAAGCTGATTGCTGAAATGGAATCCAGGTAAATTCTAGAAACCATTGCAATGAGGCAGAGAATCTTGAAGTTAAATGTGACTACCTCAAGTTGTTCTCAGGCTCAAGTGAAACGGTAGCAAAAACCTCAAGGAACGAACATGTTTTAATTGAAAGCAAAATAGTTTTGGCTATCTGAAGAGACGAAGAGAAGTCATTGAAGCCGTCAGATTGGATGATGACGTCATCCTCCATCTCAGAGCGTGCACCTTGCAATTTGGTGGACCCCCATCGTACAAGGACCGCTGCCGGAGCAGAGCGGGAGCAGCGCCATTCCTTTGAGAAATTAAAACGCGTGACTTGATAAGAGGGGTGTGTGTGTGACAGAGAGCGAAAAAAGGGCTCCGGAACTAGAGATGATGTAGGAATGTTGCCGTATCTTTCAGCGCTTCGTTAGTCCCACTATGCCGGAATGAAAAGGAGAAATCACTGGAGCTCTTATAAAAGGGGGTGGATGGCTATGGAGAAAGCACAGGACGTGGTCTGTGCTTGATCGCACGACCTAGGTCAGTGGCCTCCATTGCATTTGGGAGGAGCGTTGGCCTACCGTCTGCTCAAGTGGCAGAGTGGGCGTCATAATTTATGTTTGGGGTGAGTGAGTCCAGGCAGTAAGGCGTCCGGGTCTCGTTCGGAGGTGGGGTGTCTGCGGGGGTCCGGGCAGCAATGCGCCCCGGCCTCGCCTGGGGGTGGGGGTGGGCGTGGGTCCGAACAACAATGCACCCTGGCCTCGCCTGGGGGGGGGGGGGGGGGGGAGATCGGGATGGTCGTGGGTCCGGGCAGCAATGCGCCCCGACCTTGCCTGGAGGTGGGGATGTGCGTCAGTCGGGGCCTCGGGGGCAAGGTGTGCAAACTCGTCTCGTTAATATCTTACATCAAATGGTGAGTCCGAATCTGCTGTCCTAGCAATGCTACGGCAAGATTCTGCTATGAAATAAGAAAAACAACTTAATTTAATTTTAACAGCTTAAATTTAGATGATAAAAGATGAATCTTTATTTTTTATTTTGTAAATTCCATCTATCATTGACCCAATAACAAGATTCTGCCATCATCACTATGACAACGGTCAACGGATGTGAATTCATCAAATGATAGCCTGGTTAAACAATGATGACAAAAGTTGTTATCTCATGTGCACGAGCAGGACTTATTTAAAAGGGCACCCGCCTTGTTTTCTTTTTGACACGTATTAGTGAAAGCTAACAGTAAAAAATGATTCTATAATATTTTATGAACACTTTTTTTGTGATGATGTTAATGCTAATAGTAAAAAATATAATACGATATTTAAAGCTAAATTTTTTCATAAAATGTATCCTTTGGAGGTTGATAACAGTGTTGTAAAAAACGATACGTTTGACGGACGGATAAGGTACTGTTAAATAATTAGTTATTATGTGACCAATTAAATGGATTTTTACGGGTAATTTAACGTTATCATTATTAGATATATATTTATTTATATTCAAATATATTATCCATTCATAATATTATATTAATGATTGTCATTGAATATCATAAACTCATAGTATGATATTTTATGGTCCATTACTTTAATGAGTGGGGATCCATTGACAATGGGTTATTTTGACAATCTTAATAATGAATCTCTAAATAAATATAAAAAAATCTTTAAAATAAAAAAGTTTATAGATGCGTTCTTGTACATTTAGATTGATGGTCAGTCAAATTTCATGAAATTTCATTATCATTTGATAGTCCATCAAAGACCGTTAAATTAGAACCGTTATAAATTGCATGAAAATTTGATGGAGTTTGATGAATTTTGAACGCTATCAAACGATAATGAAATTGCATGAAATTTGAATGACCATCAATCTATAGATAGAAGAACACATCTATAAACTTTTTTCTATTTTTAATTTTTTTATATTTATTTAGAGGTCCATTGTTAAGGTTGTCAAAATAACCCATTGTCAACTGATCTCTTCTCTACTTTAATACACCTAATACACTCAATACATATATTTCTTAAAATCGGACCAGAATACTATATATATGGTGCAAAGTCTATCTTTTTTTTATATTTTATTATATTAATAATTAATTGTACAAAAATATTCAAAATAAAAAATAATTTAAAAAATTATACATAATTTAATAATATTTTTAGATGTTTTGGTTTATAAAGTTATGATGTTATGATTAGAGAAACAAAATTAAATAACTTAGATCTTATATCTTTTTGAGATTTGGATGATCTAACTATCTATTTATTTTATTAATTTTATTTTGAGAAGTAAAAATAATGAAGGAAGAGATCATAGGTCTTTACAAAATAAAAAGTAGAGATCATAGAGATTGATTCGAAGACAAAAATTATAATAATAGTTTTGTGATTTTCTCGAGAGATAAGTATAATGAATTGTATATTTACTCTAACGAAATACTCATTAAATTGATAACAAGCTATTAATTTAAAAAATACTATAATATAACGATTAAACGAAAAAAATGACCAATTAGCTATTCATGAACGAAAAAAATGAATGAAAAAATATTATTCGTGATGGTTTAGCCGCCATCACCGACTCTAATCAGCCAAAATGACCGCTTTTTACATCACTGGTTGATAATAGTCTCACAGTTTTATCTCTAAAGTTCTATAAAAACACTGTAGCGACTTGACCGAACTGTAGCGAAATGGAGCGACCACCACAGTGAAAAGACATCAACATATATCTTGTAGTACATTTAGTTTTATTTATAATTTATAATTAGTACTGTATCTATTTATATAAATTGAAATAACTACTAATATCTTGTAATGCAGTGAATGATTTATCGTTATTTATAACAATCACCGCATCTCTTTGAATCACTTGAGATAATAACTTATGTCTCATAATCCATCACATGATTTGGCTCTATTTATAACTATCACTGCATTTATTTATATCAATTGTATTTTATATTCGACGTCCAATTTAAGCAATTTACAGTTATAAATTATTTTATTTATACTTACTAAATATGTTATTAACAGCTATAATAATTATTTTAAATGTTGCATGTAATATCTTTTTTATTTTAAACTATTTATAATTGTCAATGATTTTATTTTGCTAATTTTAATTACTATTAATAGCTAATATTCTGTTAAATTTCAATGACATAAAGTATAAAGTCCATGATTTTGCTTCTTATCCAAAGTTGGCAGTAGTGAAATTCTTCAGTAAATGTCAAAACTCAAAACTGCTTCATTTAAAAAAAAGTCGAAAGAAACTAAAAAAAATACATACATCATATAATCAACATCCCCATTTTCTGATTTAACCAACATCTCCTTGTATATATTAAAACTTTCAGCGAATAAATAAGATGCTAGTAAAGATAATAACTAGGATTAAGAAAGAACATAAAGAGTTCATCAGTTGGATTAATAAAATTTACATAACATCTAGTTTTAACGTCTTAAAAGAAAATAAAAAAAGAGAGCAAATAAATAAATTATTATAAAAATGGATTACTAGCACCGTACATAATAAACTCCTCAATCTTATTAAACATATTAAACAAAAAGACAAATTCTAGAGTAAAAGCATAAATTCTAGATGTACAAATAACAATCTTTGACCAAATTAAAAGCAATGTCAAAAGAGAAAAATTCAAAAAGAAAGTGTTTCGGTTGTCAATTTTGGAATCGTCCAAATTCGACTAATATATCAAACATGATAACATACATGAAAGAAGCAAGTGAAAGCTTAATTTCAGGAAAAAGCAAAAGACGTGAAAATTTTAAATAGAAAGATATTGGGAGAGAATATCTGACATCGTTTCAGAGAAAATAGTTAAAATTTTGATCGGTACGCCAATAAAAAGGTTTTACAATTTGGTCGTTTGAATTAGTTTTCAATAATGGAAACAGTTATATAATTGGTTGCATGCCAAAAATAGAATAACAATTATTAAGGACGGATTATGGCGACATAGAGTAGGGGACTAATATATTATTTCTTTATTTTAATCGATTTTTTAAAAAATAAAATCGAGATTGGAGAAAAAAAACAATAACTGATATTGTATGGCAGCAGAAATAATTATAATTCTGCACATAATCAACACTTTTTAAAAAATAATAAGATGAAAAATTTGCATATAATATATTGTATGGCAGCAGAAATACTTGTATTGCATATAATATATTGTATGGCAGCAGAAATACTTGAATAGAGGGAATGGGAATGAGAATGAGAATTGAACTAAAATGTCACTGTTTGGGTGAGAAAAAAATAATTTACTCTGAGTGAATTTGTTTTTTCCCACAGAGGTGGGAATGAAGCGAACACGCCCTTAGTGTTATTCTCCTTGCTTCGCTGTAGAATTGAAAGTCATCTCTGGTACTGATAACCTATAGAAGTCAGGTACGTTCGTACTTTTTTGAATCAAAAAAATGGTCGAAGGTTTTGCGAACCGTTGATTTTACATCGAGATTCATATTTTTAACAGATCTCGAGGTCTGAGATTCGCACTTTCAATGATCGTTACGATTTTCGATGCAAAATCAACGGCTCGCGAATCCTTCGAACTAATTTTTTAATTTGAGGGAGTGCGAACGTACCCGACTCCTAACCTATAACTGAAGAATCGAGGCTGATTCAACAATAACCTGTAACAATTTTATGCGGTATCAGCTCCACATATAAGTAAGAATGTAAAAGTCAACTACTCAGTAATGACATTGTGCTGAGAAGCAAAAACAGAACTAAAAGTCAAATATCAAAAGATATAAAGGCACAACCAAGGTAGTAAAATTTCATAACACTTGCTTCAAAATGACATAATAATAAAAGTAATAGCATATTTCTTTTTTAATCTGCTTCGAGAAGACCTGTTGTTCATATGCTCATAACTGATCAACAGCTATTTCATGTGCTTGTGTCATATGCTCCCCCGTGGAATATTGATTTCTTAGTTTTCACCCATAAAATTATGAAGAACTATATAAAGCTGCAACTGTTAAATTACTTGTGCTCTTTTGTTAGTTGGAGGTTAGTAGTTATAGTGGTTATATTATTTTGTGGAGTTTTTAGGTTTTATATTTGGTTAAAAATTGGGAATATTTTAGGTTTTGTAGTTAGTTATGTCAGCTAGATGGTAAATGTAGGATGTACTTTGTTTGAGATCAATCAATCAGGTAAAGCCCGAGGCCGAGAGCATAGGATAGGCCAATACTGATTCAAAAAACAAGTGAGGCAGAGTTAATGGGCTGTATTAACACTTCCAATACTTCATAAATATAATGAATGAATTACAAATAAGGAAGAGATCAGGATAATGAGTTTGATTAATGGGCTATATCAACTCGAATGAACTCTTCTCTGGATTCAGTGAGCTGAATTTATAAGAAAATTGGATTTGCAATTAAAGATAAGTTGAAGAAGATGACGTGTGGTTAGGCCCTAAGGATGTAAGGCTTTTGTTTTTCTGAAAAAAGTGGCTTCTATACCACCTGTTTTATTGTGAATGAAAAAACTTTATTTTACTTACATAGATCAGAATGCATTAGTCGTACCTAATCTATGTCTCTCATCAATCAACTATACTATATAAATTACCCTAGCTAATTAAACTACCGCTATCAAATCAAAACTGCAAATAGAAATACAAAAAGAGGAAAAAAGATGTAAAGATGAAATATACGATATATGTACTATGCCTAAACTTGCACTATGGTTTAGGACAAAAATTCTTTCTATGTACTTTTTATTTGATTAATGAAAATAATAGTTTTGAACCTTGTAGCATGGGTCCTTGGGCCTCTGCTTGTTTACAATTGGCGAGAACTAGCCTCCGGCACATCATCAGGAATAGTTGGAAAAAACTTTCCTCAATTTAGAGGGATGGCAAAATGATCGTTGTCATGGGATTCTTTCACATTGGATTTAAAATGGTGTGTTGTTACAAATTTCTTTTTCCTTTTGATCGTAATTCTAGCGATATATTGTATCGTGTGCATACAAGTTTCATGATACAATGTGCAGGTGTTAACTCCAGTCGGTTTTGAAGATTTCTAACATGAAATAAAATAGTTAATAAAAACAATTAATAATAACTAGGGATATGTTTGGCACTCGGTGAAATAGCAAAAATTTAGAATAAAATAGCTATTTCGATAAATTAATTTGCTAAACGAACTTTAGACTAAGTAGAAGAGTATGGAAGAGTGCTAATCCAGTATATCAAGTTATATGTGGTATACCGGATTAGTTTTCATCGGAATAACGATTATTATTTCATTATGTTGTATTATATTATTATATTATGATTATAATTATGATTTATTATTATATTACTATTATGATGATTATTTGTTTATTTATTATTGTTATTATTATTATATATTATATTATTATTATTATTATAATAATTATTATTATATAAACATCAACTTGTTAGTATTATTATTATATTATTATATTATGATTATGGTTATATTATTATTATATTATTATGATTATGATTATAATTTTATTATTATATTATTATGATTATGATTATGACTATGATTATTATTACTTACTATTATTATTTTATTATTATATTATGATTATATTATAATTATATTATTATGATTATAATTATTTATTATTATTATTATATTATGACTATAATTTTTCTTATAATATCATCATATTATTATGATTACGACTATGATTGTTATTATCATGATTATGATTATTATTTTATTATATTTATTTTTATTGTATTGTGTTATAATATTATGATTATGTTATTATTATATTATTAGAATTATGATTATTTATTTTTATATTATTATGATTATGATTATTATATTATGATTATGATCATTATATTATTATTATTATTATTATTTTACTATTATTATCATCATCATTGTTAGTATCATAATTATCCATATTTTAACTATTCTGATTAACAACTGCCAAATGATATTTTCGCTTTCCCGAATAGTCAAGAATACCACTCTTCCAAAAATACACTATTCTATCACTCTTCCAAAATTATTCCTTAATTTGCCAAACGAACTATAGTATCTTGCTCTACAGTGCTGTCTTTTAAAATATAAAAAATTATATTTTTATGTGAAAAGAAAGAAAATAAAAATAAAAATAATTTAATAATTAATATAAGTTTTAATTATAAATTTAAAAAAATTAAAATTCATAATTAATAATAATCTTGCTCTACAGTGCTGTCTTTTAAAATATAAAAATTTATATTTTTATGTGAAAAGAAAGATAATAATTTGCCAAACGAACTATAGTATCTTGCTCTACAGTGCTGTCTTTTAAAATATAAAAATTTATATTTTTATGTGAAAAGAAAGAAAATAAAAATAAAAATAATTTAATAATTAATATAAGTTTTAATTATAAATTTAAAAAAATTAAAATTCATAATTAATAATAATCTAAGAAAAAAAATAGAGTAGGGCAATTTTATTCTTAAATTATGCAACATTTGTGTAACAATCAAAATTGAGAGAAAATTATAACTTCAACACAAATGACTGTAGAGATAATAATATTATTTGACGAATAACTCAATCTAATTACTGACATTAGCTGTATAAATTCAACAAAACAATCTGGATAGTTGTAGAATCAGAATACTTACATACTAATAAGGTGTAGTGATATTGACCATTGACTCAAAACAAATGGAGTAATTGAAATGCACAAAGAGCTGACTAGAGAACTAATCTTTGGTTCACCGATGAAGATAATGTTCTCTGTGTGAAATAAAAAATAGTATATAAACATTTAAAGTTGGATAAATTAGATTTTCATCTTTAACTAAAAAAATACTGACCAACTGAAACAGATTTTTAAGCGGATTTAATTTGTGTTTTAACTTTTAAACAAACGTAAAAAAAAGTTCGAAAACCGTTTTTTATCTTGTGGTAATGGTATAGTGTTTTCCGGAAGGTTGTAAGTTTAAAATTGAGATATAAATATTTTGAACGGCTTAATCTCATTGTTTATCTAAAAATGAACAAAGGAAAAGTTAGTGAATGACGTTAAATATCTTTTATACTTCATATGCTCGTCAATAAATTCAACCTACAAAACTAAATCTTCAGCCATGTTGCGTTGGACTAGGAATTTTCTTCCAGTTATATTGACGGTACACACAAACGCACACACGCGTAAACGGTAATTCTTTTCATTTATTTTCACATGTCAATGTTGACGACTCAGCTGAGTATAGAAATAATTTAATATAGGCATTCATCTCATGGAAAGGAAATGGAAGAAGGTGAAATATATTCACTTATTCCCAAAAAAAAAGAGAAGGTTTTATGGAGGAATTACTTATGTCATCTAGATCAAATATGTTATCTTAGTTTATGCTCCGCCCATGATCCCAACTCGTACCAAATTAATTATAACTATTATTTTCATTGTGTTACAGAGAGCAACACCCCTTATCTTAGAAAGAATATAAATTGCATAAAATTTTATAAAATTGAAACACTATTGATCTATAAAGTTGAAAAATTATCTAAGATTGTTTTTTCAATTTATTTGAAGTACCATTGTCAACATCATTATTTTAAAATGCGGCCGCATGACCACATATACGATCCGCTAGTGCTTATGCAATGCGATGCCGCATATATAAGAGTTTGCATCCGTATATTCAACAATACACATTATTTTTTAAAATATTAATCATATTAAGCCTATAAACTTAATTATATTATATTTTTCACGCAAACTATTTAAAATCATATTAATATCTTATTATATTTTCTTATTTTACATTAAAATTCATCAAAAGTAAATGATCGATTCAAATATTGTAAGAATTTTTTAGAATATACATCCGCAAACTAAACCGCATATGCATCCGTATGTCGCATATACGCTATGAAAGGATCAACCACACACATATTGAAATCCACGTTTTAAAGCCTTGATCAAGATCATCCATTGTCAAGGGATCCCTCCCGGCAGTATATAGGGGAAAATGGGTACAATCCGATAGTAAGGGTATCGAATAGTATGACAGTGAAAAAGCCATAAAAATTACAAAGGAGGGTAAAGACAGTCGATACTTATTAAATTGAACTTATCAATATAAAATTATATAAAAATTTAATACAAATTATATAAAATTAAAAAAAATAATCAATAAATAAATTAGTTCTTTATAATAATAAATAAAATGAATTATAGAGCATTATGACAAATATGACATACAAATGGTGATGTTAGAGAGGTGACACCTTGACTACAATCTTTTTATTGTTTATAGATATTAGTATTATCAAATGTTTCATCATATATTTCTCTTTTAAAATAATTCTTTTTTTAAGTAACACAATAAATGAAAAACAAGAATTACGGTAAATTAATATGTATATATACACGATCAATTCAATTTTGCACATAGTTCAAGTCCTAATCTTTTTTTAGAAGTAAATTGTTTTTTAATTAAAAACTAATTTAATAATTCATGGTAAAAACACATATTTGAATTTTTACGATATAATTATATGAATTATGTGGTTTGCGGCAGTTGCCCTAGGTAAAGGATTCAATCCATGTTGTCTCTGAAGATTCAAGAATCAATTAATTAGGCTGCCATTCCCCAGAAGTCAGCGAACCAGCACCACAAAACCAAGACAATTACAAGAATAAAACGCGCTCAGCATCTGACTTGTCTCTGTAAACCCAAGAAAGGTAAAGGCATGAAACGAGTCACCAACAGAAATGAACATACATTGCAATTTGGATCTAACACTCTGACCCGCTACACAGTGGAACATTGAAAAGCATCCCGCAGAAGACTCGATGAATAGAAGGAGCAGCATGATTCGTTGAATAGTCCTTCTATTGTGGCCTTAGTTAATTGACAAGCTGCGAGCTGAAGACCAGGACTTGTTCTTCTAAGATTTGATCCATTCAATAATCAGACCAGGAAAATTGACAGTAGGTCAGGTCTTGTAACCCCAAGTCACCAACCTATCTGTATATATTCTCTTCCTTCATCCATTCTTCACACCAAAACCTTAACCACAGATCCAACAAAAGTAAACCCTCAGAAAAGTGAACAAAGAAGGCAAACAATTTTTTCTTAGTATAATCATCTGCCTTTCAAGTACTACAAACATGGCATCTCTAACAATTAAAAGCCTACAGTTGCCGGCTATTAGCTCGGTCAAATCAGCACATCGGCGCCTGAATTACTGCCGTGCAGCCATTAACATCCATTCCAATCTCAGCCCGAAAGGAGCAGAAGCATTTCAGAAGTTACTACCAACGATCAAGCTTGATGAGCTAGCTCGAAACCAACAATACACTGTAATTACTGAAATAGCCAAGAGAAAGCCTATTGGTAGCCCAAAGGAGAGCAGGTTATTCTTCGCAAAGTTACAAACCATAGCTGATGCCGTAGCTGACCGGGTGGAGATGCATAACATAATTGGTCAACAAAGGAACAACTGGAACCACTTGTTTCTTCACTCAATCAACTCATTCGTGCTCTCAGCCTCTCTCATGACTGGCATCTCCACCTCCTTGCCGACACATGTATTTGCATTTAAGCTCTCATCAATGGTTCTCTTGTCGGCTGCAGCCGGTATGATGTTTCTAGTAAACAAGATCCAACCTTCTCAATTGGCTGAAGAGCAACGCAATGCAACTAGGCTCTGGAAACAACTCGGCAGGGAGATTGAGCAAATGTTATCAAGGAGATCTCACTTGACTAAACAAGATGTTGATTTGGCAATGGATAAGGTGCTTGCACTTGACAAAGCATATCCACTGCCATTGCTTCCTGGAATGCTGGAGAAATTCCCGGAGCATGTGGAGCCCACATGCTGGTGGCCAAAGAAGGAAAGTCAACGTAAGCAAGTTCCCTTAAATCGAGTTGAAAATGAAGGGAATGGATGGACTCAGGAGTTGGAGGAGGCAATGACTGGTCTAAAAAATGTTCTGAAAATGAAAGATGAATCGTACTATATTGAGTTAGCCAAGTTGGTTTCCAAAATCAACAAGGGTCTTGCTGTGTCAGGTCCTATAATAGCTGGTTTAGCGGCAGTTGCAACTGGTTTTGTGGATTCTTCGATCGGTGGGTCATGGGCTCCAGTGGTATCAATTGCTGGAGGATCACTAGTGGCGGTTCTGAACACATTTGAGCATGGTGCACAATTGGGGATGATTTTTGAGATATTTAGGAACTGCCCTGGGCTTTATCGGAAGATTCAAGAGGAGATCGAGTGCAATTTGAGTGAGCCAGAAGTCAATTTGCGAGAAAATGGTGAGATCTTTGCAACAAGGGTTGCATTGCAACTCGGGAGAAGTTTGTCAGAGTTGAAAGATTTTGCGATGTTTGCATCTCCATCATGCAGAGCTGAAGATATGAACGAATTTGCTAGCAAGTTGTTCTGAAATCTGACTGAGCATCAATTTTGTTCATATGACCATTGTTTAGTAGGATCTTAGTCAATTGTGGATACAAATTATCTGACAATTTTTTTTTCTTAACATGACTAAAAATTAACATCTGATTCTGTTAGAAATACCCTGATAGAGGATATATGTATATATAATTTTTTTCGTTTTTCTCCATCTGTTTTAAGTAAATATGTAGTTCAAGAACTTCACATCATGTACTATGATACAGAACACTCCTTAAATTTTCCCAGATGGATACAGAAATTATTTCAGACATCATCTCTCTTTTCATTCCGAATTACAATGGATGCCCATATGCAAAACATAATACAGAGTTGAGCAGTAGAAAATAGAAACTCCCCCCAACAATCCGGGGCTAACTAAAAAGATTAGAAAGATCTAGCCAATGTTCAGAAACAGCAACAGTGAATTCACATGTATAGACAGAAGCATTGCAATTTCAAAACCAATAAGAACAGGCATTATAGTATTTACACATTCCAAGTAGGGCCTCTGCATTTTGTTTTGATCTACTTGAGTGCATTTTCTTTTCTTTTAATTCCTTTCTTTTCATCCTAACTAGTAAATTTGAATAAACTTCCTTCTGTCAATCTGTGTGTACATAGCTTAAACCAGCTAGTTTTATTTATTTATTTTGATCTAGTAGGCTTATTCCTACTAAATTTAATTAAGCAATAAAAAGAATACAGACACAAAAGAAAGAAAACAATTGAAATACAAGCACAGGTGCAAGAGGAAAAAAGAAAAGAAAAATAAAATTAAACCAGCTAGGTAGTCAGCGAATATATAGCATCTAATTAACTTAATGATACTAAAAGCTATACATGTAAGAGTAGACCAGATGGCGTTAAAATGATTAACATGAACATAACTATTATCGATGTCATCAAACAACTGAACTGTACATCTCAAAATTAACTGTCATTTTCTCAAGTCAAATTATACAAAGAATAAACATATATACTTTTCTCTATCTACAAGGGACCAAGTCCTAACCAAAAAAAAAAATCATATATATAAAAACTGATGGTTAACCCGAGCTTTAATTAGAATAACTTGCTGGCAAATTCCTTCATATCCTCAACTTTGCATGATGGTGATGCGAATACCGCAAAATCCTTCAATTCTGACACATTCCTCCCGAGCTGCAATGCCATCCTCATCGCAAAGACCTCTCCATTTTCTCGCAACTCCACTGTCGGCTCACTCAATGTGCACTCAATCTCCTCTTGAATCTTACGGTAAAGCCCGGGGCAATTTCTTAATATTTCAAAGATCATTCCCAACTGTGCACCATGCTCAAATGTGTTCAAAACAGCCATTAACCCCCCTCCAACCATTGATGCGATAGGAGCCCATGATCCGCCGACCGGAGAATCCACAAAACCGGTAGCAATTACGGCCAAAATTGCGATTACAGAACCTGAGACAGCTAGCCCCTTGTTGATACCCAAAACCAAGTTGGCTACCTCGATATAGTTCGACTCATCTTTCATCTTTAGCACATTTCTCAGGCCTTTCATTGCCTCCTCTAACTCCTCATCCCATCCATTTCCTTCACATTTTTCGTGATTTTCTGAAAGTTTATTCTCCTTATTTTCCTGTTTGGGCCACCAGCATGTGGGCTCCACATGCTCGGGAAACTTTTCAAGCATCCCGGGTAGCAATGGCAATGGATAAGCCTTGTCGAGGGCAAGAACCTTATCCATCAGTAAATTCACAGCATGTTTAGTCAACTGAGATCTTTTATTTAGCATTAGGTCGATCTCCCTGCCAAGTTGCTTCCAAAGTCGGGTCGCATTACGTTGTTCTTCGGCCAATTGAGAAGGCTGAATCTTGTTCACTAAAAGCATCATACCAGCTGTGGCAGACAAGAGAAGCATAGATGAGAGCTTAAATGCGAATACATGTGTTGGCAAGGAGGTGGAGATGCCGGTCATGAGAGAGGCCGACAGCGCAAATGAGTTTATGGAATGAAGAAACAAGTGGTTCCAATTGTTTCTTTGTCTACCTATTATGTCGTGCATCTCTACTCGGTCAGCGACAGCTTCAGTGATCGTTCGTAGCTTAGCAAGTAACAACCCATTCTCCTTTGGGCTACCAATAGGCTTTCTCTTGACTATTTCGGTGATCACAGAGTATTGTTGGTTTTGTGTAAGCTCATCAAGCTTGATTGTTGGTCGTATATTGTGAAACATGGTCGCTCCTTTCGGGCTGAGATTAGAAGGGACGTTATTTATTGCTCGGCAGTAGTTCAGGCGCCGGTGTGCTGAATTGGCAGAGCCAATAGCCGGTAAGTGAAGGTTCTGAACTCTTAGAGATGCCATTATGTGGTTTGGAGTTTGTATTCTTTTCTTTTTCCTGCTTTTGTTGTTATAGTTTTAAGGATGAAGCTTAATGTAGGCTTTGGTAGAGTTGTGGTAAGGTATTTTGGTTAGGAGCAAGGAATGACGGAGATGTATATATATAACTATATAAGACGTTGGAACACTTAATTGGGTACAAGACTTTGACACAGTATTCAATTCAAATTTCCTGGTACGTGATTGTTTTGAATAGACTTGTTAAAATCAGTTGGTAGCAATAGCTTGGTCGTTTGCTGAGAACCTGTCAAAGATGAATTAATCCATAATTTATCAAATAAGTTGTGTTGGATCCTCTGCGGCCAGTCAGATATTATTAACACTGTAACGAGTCTGTCCCGATGGAATTGGACACTTGGGAGTTGGGATCAACCCCAGCACCATGCCTTGCATTTCCTCGTAATATTTTAAAAATAAAATCGCCCTGACTATACATTCGTAATTGTAATTTATACAAAATGTTCCTCTTTTGATGATAAAAAGATAAAGATCAAGGAATTAGGGTATGGTGCTACGCGTAGTTAATGATCAAATTTGCTATAGACTAAAAAAAAAATATAGTTAAATTATCTTTAAATTTTGATTTAAGGTCTCAATAATTTTTTTATATCAAAATATGATGGGATATAAAATTCTTCTATTTTTAAAATTTTCTAAGCATTAGTTTTGAATTTTAAAAAATGATCTAGAAAATATATATTATTTTATTATTATTATTGAATCATCTTAAAAAAATTCAAAACTAATATTTAAAAAATACAAAAAATAGAAATTTTTTTATATTCCATCATATTTTGATATAAAAAATTTATTGAGATCCATAAATTAAGATTTGGAGATAATTTATTTGTATTTTTTAGTGCATAACAATTTGATTCATTAACTACGCGTAACACTATAATCAAGACCATAATATCTATTTTGCACAAGATGTTATTTGGGGCTCTCATGTTATTCCTTGACCAGCATATACACATCTGCACTTAACTTGCATGTCTAGTTGCTATAATTTAATAAAAGACAGAGACAAGACAATTTAATATTGAAACTAATCTTAAATTATAATACACTGTATCTAGTTACCCCACTGATTTTCTCTTGCATCATGTGAAAGGGAATTTGGTGATATTGACTTCGTTATTGGGCCCCGGTCAGGCAGAGTACAATAATTCAAACCTATATTTCCTTTTGAGACTATCAATTAAATTAAACTTTATTGTCATAAAGCACCAAAAGAGCCTAATCCAAATGTACATTTAATTTAATTATTTAATTAAACGTATGGATAATTTATTTATGTTTTTTTAACTTCTGGACAGTAATCGTGAACTTAACCGTTCTTTGCTTTAATATAAAGAAAAATAAGGGCTTAGACCTCTATTTCTTTTTTTTTATCAAAAAAAAAAACTCCGGACAGTAAACTTTTGTATTGTAAATTTAGCAAATAAAAAGTATTAGGTATATAATAATATTTGTTTCTTTCTTTTAGAGACATATAAGATTTGTATGTCTATATTGATTATACTAACTCGGGCTTCATCCCGACAATATAATCTTTAAATAATTAATTAATAATATAAAATTTTAAATATATTTAATAATATTTTACATTAAAAAATTTAGACATAATATTTTTAAATGCTAAATAATAGTGACAATTATTATAATAAAAATAATTGGATCATTTTGATGACATCGATGATAGTTATGTTCCTATTAGGCATTTTAAGGCCATCTGGTCTACTCTTACATGTGTAGCTTTCAGTATCATTAAGTTAATTAAATTCTACTTGAGCATCAAGTACTTTTGGTTGGTATGATCTGGATGGAGTGAATATGCCGCTACATATTCGCTTACTACCTAGCTGGTTTAATTCTATTTTTCTTCTTTTTTCCTCTTGCACGTGTGCTTTGTATTTCATTATTTTCTTTCTTTTATGTCTGTGTTATTTTTATTGCTTAATTAAATTTAGTAGGAACAAGCCTACTAGATCAAAATAAATAAATAAATAGAACTAGCTGGTTTAAGCTATGTACACACAGATTGACAGAAGGAAGTTTATTCAAATTTACTAGCTAGGATGAAAAGAAAGGAATTAAAAAAAATGCACTTAAGTAGATCAAAACAAAATGCAGAGGCCCAACTTGGAATGTGTAAATACTATAATGCATGTTCTTATTGGTTTTTAAATTGCAATGCTTCTGTCTGTACATGTGAATTCACTGTTGCTGTTTCTGAACATTGGCTAGATCTTTCTAATCTTTTTAGTTAGCCCCAGATTGTTGGGGGGAGTTTCTATTTTCTACTGCTCAACTCTGTTGCATATGGGCATCCATTGAAATTCGGAATGAAGGAGAGAGATGATGTCTGAAATAATTTCTGTATCCATCTGGGAAAATTTTAGGAGTGTTCTGTATCATAGTACATGATGTGAAGTTCTTGAACTAAATATTTGCTTAAAACAGATGGTGAAAAACGAAAAAAATTATATATACATATATCCTCTATCAGGGTATTTCTAACAGAATCAGATGTTAATTTTTAGTCATGTTAAGAAAAAAAAATTGTCAGATAATTTGTATCCACAATTGACTAAGATCCTACTAAACAATGGTCATACGAACAAAATTGATGCTCAGTCAGATTTCAGAACAACTTGCTAGCAAATTCGTTCATATCTTCAGCTCTGCATGATGGAGATGCAAACATCGCAAAATCATTCAACTCTGACAAACTTCTCCCGAGTTGCAATGCAACCCTTGTTGCAAAGATCTCACCATTTTCTCGCAAATTGACTTCTGGCTCACTCAAATTGCACTCGATCTCCTCTTGAATCTTCCGATAAAGCCCAGGGCAGTTCCTAAATATCTCAAAAATCATCCCCAATTGTGCACCATGCTCAAATGTGTTCAGAACCGCCACTAGTGATCCTCCAGCAATTGATACCACTGGAGCCCATGACCCACCGATCGAAGAATCCACAAAACCAGTTGCAACTGCCGCTAAACCGGCTATTATAGGACCTGACACAGCTAGACCCTTGTTGATTTTGGAAACCAACTTGGCTAACTCGATATAGTATGATTCGTCTTTCATTTTCAGAACATTTTTTAGACCAGTCATTGCCTCCTCCAACTCCTGAGTCCATCCATTCCCTTCATTTTCAACTTGATTTAAGGGAACTTGCTTACGTTGACTTTCCTTCTTTGGCCACCAGCATGTGGGCTCCACATGCTCCGGGAATTTCTCCAGCATTCCAGGAAGCAATGGCAGTGTATATGCTTTGTCAAGTGCAAGCACCTTATCCATTGCCAAATCAACATCTTGTTTAGTCAAGTGAGATCTCCTTGATAACATTTGCTCAATCTCCCTGCCGAGTTGTTTCCAGAGCCTAGTTGCATTGCGTTGCTCTTCAGCCAATTGAGAAGGTTGGATCTTGTTTACTAGAAACATCATACCGGCTGCAGCCGACAAGAGAACCATTGATGAGAGCTTAAATGCAAATACATGTGTCGGCAAGGAGGTGAAGATGCCAGTCATGAGAGAGGCCGAGAGCGCGAATGAGTTGATTGAGTGAAGAAACAAGTGGTTCCAGTTGTTCCTTTGTTGACCAATTATGTTATGCATCTCCACCCGGTCAGCTACAACATCAGCTATGGTTTGTAACTTTGCGAAGAATAACCTGCTCTCCTTTGGGCTACCAATAGGCTTTTTCTTGGCTATTTCAGTAATTACAGTGTATTGTTGGTTTCGAGCTAGCTCAACAAGCTTGATCGTTGGTAGTAACTTCTGAAATGCTTCTGCTCCTTTAGGGCTGAGATTGGAATGGATGTTAATGGCTGCGTGGCAGTGATTCAGGCGCCGACGTGCTGATTTGACCGAGCTAATAGCCGGCAACTGTAGGCTTTTAATTGTTAGAGATGCCATGTTTGTAGTACTTGAAAGGCAGATGAGTATATTAAGAAAAATTTGTTTTCCTTCTTAGTTTATTTCTCTGAGGGTTTACTTCGATGATTTTGTGGTTAAGGTTTTGGTGTGAAGAACAGATGAAGCAAGAGAATATATACAGATAGGTTGGTGACTTTGGGTTACAAGACCTGACCTACTGTCAAATTTCCTGGTCTGATTATTGAATGGATCAAATCTTAGAAGAACAAGTCCTGGTCTTCAGCTCGCAGCTTTTGAATTAACTAAGGCCACAATAGACTGACTATTGAACGAATCATGCTGCTCCTTCTATTCATCGAGTCTTCTGTGGGTTGATTTTCATTGTTCCACTGTGTAGCGGGTCAGAGTGTTAGATCCAAATTGCAATGTATGTTCATTTCTGTTGGTGACTCGTTTCATGCCTTTACCTTTCTTGGGTGTACAGAGACAAGTCACATGCTGAGCGCGTTTTATTCTTGTAATTGTCTTGGTTTTGTGGTGCTGGTTCGCTGACTTCTGGGGGATGGCAGCTTAATTAATTGATTCTTGAATCTACAGAGACAACATGGATTGAATCCTTTACCTAGGGACGAGGGAGGTAAGGGGTTTTGGAGAGCAACTGCCACAAACCACATAATTCATATAATTATATTGTAAAAATTCAAATATGTGTTTTTACCATGAATTATTAAATTAGTTTTTAATTAAAAAACAATTTACTTCTAAAAAAAAGACCAGGACTTAAACTATGTGCAAAATTGAATTGATCGTGTATATATACATATTAATTTACCGTAATTCTTGTTTTTCATTTATTGTGTTACTTAAAAAAGAATTATTTTAAAAGAGAAATATATGATGAAACATTTGATAATACTAATATCTATAAACAATAAAAAGATTGTTTACATGTCAAGGTGTCACCTCTCTAACATCACCATTTGTATATCATATTTGTCATAATGCTCTATAATTCATTATATTTATTATTATAAAGAACTAATTTTATTGATTAAATTTTTGAATTTTGTATAATTTGTATTAAATTTTTATATAATTTTATATTGATAAATTCAATTTAATAAGTATCGACTGTCTTTACCTTCCTTTGTAATTTTTATGGTTTTTTCACTGTCTTTCCCAATACTATTCGATACCCTTACTATTGGATTGTACCCATTTTTCCCTATATACTGCGGGGAGGGATCCCTTGACAATGGCACTCTAAATAAATTGAAAAAAAAATCTAGATAATTTTTCAACTTTATAGATCAATAGTTTTTCAATTTTATAAAATTTTATGCAACTTGTATTCTTTCTAAGATAGGGATGTTGCTCTCTGTAACACAATGAAAATGATAGTTATAATTAATTTGGTACGAGTTGGGATCATGTCGAGCATAAACTAAGATAACATATTTGATCTAGATGACATAAGTAATTCCTCCATAAAACCTTATATATTTTTTTTTTTTTTTTTTTTTTTTTGGGGGGGGGGGAATAAGGATATAATTATCCTTCTTCCATTTCCTTTCTATGAGATGAATGCCTATATTAAGTTATTTTTATCCTCAGCTGAGTTATCAACATTGTCATGTGAAAATAAATGAAAAGAATTACCGTTTAAGCGTGTGTGCATTTGTGTGTACCGTCAACATAACTGGAAAAAAAATTCAAAGTCCAACGCAACATGGATGAAGATTTAGTTTTGTAGGTTGAATTTGTTGATGAGCATATGAAGTATAAAAGATATTTAATGTCATTCACTACTTTACCTTTGTTCCTTTTTAGATAAACAATTTCAGTTGGTCAGTATTTTTTTTAGATAAAGATAAAAATCTAAGTTGTCGAACTTTAAATATTTATATAGTATTTTTTATTTAAATTACAAATTTACGATCGTTCTCGTAACCAAAGACTAGTTCTCAGGTCAGTTCTTTTTGCCTGTCAATAACTCCATTTGTTTTGAGTCAATGGTCAATATTATTATTAACTGTTTTATTTCATGCTAGAAATCTTCAAAACCGGCTGGAATTAACACCTGCACATTGTATTATGGAACTTGTATGCACACGATACAATATATCGCTAGAATTACGATCAAAAGAAAGAAAGAATTGTAACGACACACCATTTTAAATCCAATGTGCAAGAATCCCATGATAACAATCATTTCACCATCCCTCTAAATTGAGGAAAGTTTTTTCCAACTATTCCTGATGATGGGCCCAAGGACCCTGCTACAAGGTTCAAAAGTATTATTTTCATTAATCAAATAAAAGAGTACATGGAAAGAATTCTTGTCATAAACAATAGTGCAAGTTTAAACATAGTATATATATCGTATATTATATCTTTACATTTTTTTCCTCTTTTGTATTTTTATTTGCAGTTTTAATTTGATAGCGGTAGTTTAATTTGCTAGGGTAATTTATATAGTATAGTTGATTGATGAGAGACATAAATTAGGTAAGACTAATGCATTCTGATCTATGTAAGTAAAACAAAGTGTTTTCATTGAGAAAAAAAAATCCTTACATCCTTAGAGGCTAATCACACGTCATCTTCTTCAACTTATCTTTAATTGCAAATCCAATTTTCTTGTAAATTCAGCTCATTGATTCCAGAGAAGAGTTCATTTGGGTTAATATAGCCCATTAATTAAATCTCATTATTCTGATCTCTTCCTTATTCGTAATTCATCCATTGTATTTATCAAGTGTGGGAAGTGTCAGTACAGCCCATTAACTCTGCCTCACTTGTTTTTGAATCAGTATTGGTCCATCCTATCCTGATTTATCTCAGAAAAAGTACACCCTACATTTACTAGGTGATAGAACTCGATCGGATCCCCAGAAAATCAAAACCTCTCTCCAAATTAATATAACCACTATAACTCCTATCCTAACAAAAGAGCTAAATTTTAACAGAGTTTAATTCGATTTAATTTTATAAAAAAAGTCAAACTTATTCGATCTTACTTGAACTCCACATCTCGAAGCAGATTAAGAAAGAAATATGCTATTACCATTTTGAAGCAAGATCAAATAACCTTCAATCCAATTGAAATCAATCTAAGAACTTGAAAAAAGGTGATAGAACCCGATCGGACAAAAATCATTTGTCGTTCGAAATTCGATTTGATTTTTTAAAAAGTCAAACCCGATCCGATCCCCACCCGACTCGACCCGACTTAATTTCTTTCTAAGAACTGAAAATCAAAAATGTGATCCGACTTAATTTCTTTCGAAAATCAAACAACCGATCCGACAACCGATTTGTCACCTCTATACCGCATACAATTGTTACAGGCCATTATTGAATCAGCCTTGATTCTTCGGTTTTAGGTTATCGGTACCAGAGATGGCTTTTAGTTCTGCAGCGAAGCGCGGAGAATAACACTAATAGTAAACTTCTTTGTCTTGGAAATTGTGACTCTCTCCTCTCTCAAATGTGTAAACAAATAGCAAAAAAAAATTAAACCTTATGTTTGAAAAGATAGATAATGAAATTTGTCCCAACAATCTTCTGAAAATAAATCAACAAATAGAAACAAATTTCACAATAAACAAAATATTGATTATGCATTTTTTTAAAATAAAAAAAAAAAATCGCATATAATAACACGAGTGAACTTTTTTAACGGTTCACTAGCATGGTCCGAGTTTGTAAATGAAACCCGGACTAGTTTTTTTTTTTCTTTTAAACCTGGCCTGTAATAGAATTACAGATCAGGGTATTCTTTTTTTTCGGCTGGTAAAAATGATCTGTTTTTCGAATTATAATATAAAAATTAAAATGATTAATGTTGAAATTAATTAATTCAAAAATAATTGTTACACAAAATTAGACAAATCTAGGCTCAAATTATGTGCAGATTTCAATTGTTTTTTAGATAAGTTTATATGGTATTTCCATAAAAGTAAAAGTAAGATATAATTGAAAGAAAAATATTAGGGATACTGTTATTAATATCATTGTCGATCTAAAAGTTATTGTTTATGTTAAATGAGTTCTTATTTACTAGCTATATACATGCGCGTTACAGCAGACTCTTTTATTTAAACATTAAAATATTATAAGATAAAAAATTCACATTGATGAGATTTTCTACACAGTATGAGTTAATGATTCATGGATTTATGGTAACAAAAGTGAATTATTTCAATATGTATTATCACCATTAATTTCTTACCAAACATGCACAAGGTTGCTAAATAAAAAAAACTATATTATGGAAATAATAATATAGATGAGAAAGAAATGGAGAGAAAAAAGGGATCAATGGACACGATTACATACGTTTGATCAACCAAAAATAAATATTATCCGTCTAATTGAGGGATAAAATTGATATAACAAAAAATTACCATGACAAAAAATGAACCCTCCAATTCTTAGATGCTTTATATAATAGTATAGATTTTAGTGATTATTATTCTACTTATATCATACATTATTTTATTCTTCAATTAAAAAAATTAATCTAAATACAACTCATACAATGCAATACTATATAAATAAGCTGTTATGAAATCAATATCAATTATGATATTAACAATATTATTGGCTCTCTAGCTAGCTAGCTAATTGAAAATTATGATATTAACAACAATAACTCGGCTTGTAATATCAATTAAAAAAAATCACTATGAATATTTTTTGTCCATAGGTTTTCATAATAATAATTTTCCCAAATTGAATTATAAAACACATATACTCGGAAAATATGATCCTATAAATTTTCCAAACAATTAAACTTGAATTGAAAAAGAAATAAGAATTCTTCAATTAGTATAGAGCTAACTTTTTACTCATTAAAGTTATCGCAAAGGACCAAACTTTTTTCTTAGAAAAGTTATTTTTATTCATTTTAGATTCTAATATTGTAATTCAGAAAACAGAGCATTTCTACCAGCCGTAAAAAAAACTACCAAGGTCTATAGTTATATTACCAATCAAGTTTAAAAAAATGGTTCGGATTTCATTTACGGGTCAGGTAGAAATGCCAGTAGATGTTAAAAAAAGTTCACTCATGCTAATTATTGATTATGTGCAGAGATATTATCATTATTTCTGCTTCCATACAATATATTATGTGCAATTTTTTCCATTTTTCTATTTTTAAAAAAATGTTGATTATGTGCAGAGCAGAGATATCATAATTATTTCTGCTGCCATACAATATCAGTTTTTTTCTTTTTCCCTACCTCGATTTTACTTTTTTTTTTTTAAATCAATTAAAATAAAGGAATAATATATTAATCCCAACTCCATTTTCCCATAATCCGTCCCCAATAACTGTTATTCTATTTTTGGCATGTAACCAATTGTATAACCATTTTTATTATTGAAACTAATTCAAACGACCAAATTGTAAAACATTTTTATTGGCGGACCGATCAAAATTTTAATTATTTTCTCTGAAAAGATGCCAGATATTCGCTCCCAATAATATCTTTCTATTTAAAATTTTCACGTCTTTTTGCTTTTTCCCAAAATTAAGCTTTTCACTTGCTTCTTTCATGTATGTTATTATGTTTGATATATTAGTCGAATTTGGACGATTCCAGCGCTGACAACCGACGCATCATCTCTGGTTACGGAGCCCTTTTTATCAATACATGATTTGCTAAATGTGATTCATCTGAGGCCATCAGTAATATTATTTTGATCCAATTAAGAATTGTGTTGAGGAGTATCCCATATTTCCAAACATTACAATTCCACTGAACAATTATTGTGCTGATTAGATAATACTGTATTGACAATGCACTGCAGAGATGAACTCTACAAGGAGTGTTTATTAACATTGCAAGGTGGATCAGTGCTAAATAGTAACGACCTTGATTCCATAAAAGATGCAATCCAACTAGCTTTCATGAATGTCAAGTTCTTACTCAACCCAAGGAGCACTTTTGAGTTGTGAGGCTTATGAAAAGCATCATTAGTGACCTTGTTTATCTATGTTTTGAGGGCTCCAACAAGTTACCACATATGATTTTCTTTTTTTCTAGATAAGGTACATATGCTCTGGATCAGGAACACAAGTGGTGATCGGCTCAATTAAAGATACCTCTTCTTGCTACTGTCAAGATTATAAAAAAAAAAAAATCTCTTCTTGTAAATATGTCACAACTGTTCAAGGACCCGTATGTTCTGTGTTGCATCTTAATTAATTTTTATTGAAAAATCCTCATGCACTAGTACAGTGTCAGTATGCTACACTTTGGAGCCCTATAGGTTAGATATCTCTACTCCTTATTAACCATGTACTTTCTTGATTTTGTAATGATTTAGATTTTTTATCAAATTTTAAGAGCTAATATCATTCATTGGATTGAGTTACTTATTAAATAATGTTACTATATCAATGATCATTTGTGTTGAAGTTAGAATTTTTTTTCAATTTTATTTGTTACACGAAATGCTATATAATTTAGGAGTACTATTGTTCTATTTTGTTTTTTTTTCTTAAATTGCCATCAATTCAACTTTTCTTAAAAGCTTAATGTTAACTTTTCTTTAAATTTGCATTTATTTTGCATTTATTATGTATTCATGATTAAAATTTACATTAATTACTGAATTATTTTTATTTTTATTTCCTTATTTTTCATATGAAAATATGAATTTTTATATTTCTGAAAGATATCACCGTAGCAACGCACGAACATGATACTAGTTAAGGTTTAAGTATATAATGAAGCCTAGTGAAACTGGCAAACTACAAAATTTTATGGTGCTTGTTCGGAGTGCACTCAATTTGTTCAGATCAGACTTTGCTATGAAAATCACCATCTAATTACATGTGCAACTAGTGTTTTAGTGTTCAGAATTTTGATGTATATCATGTTTATTCTCCTATTTTAATAGGCTGAGGTGGCAAAGGTAGCGGAGACTCGGACAACTCTAAGGGGGAAACTTGAACTGATTGCTAAACAATTGGTTTTGTTTGTTTTGTTTCAGGTTGATCCGTGCACTTGAGGGATTTAAATTAGTCTTTGTGAACCTTCTTTGCAAACTATGTATCACTTGTTTTTGTTTTCATTATTTTGTTTCAAAAATAATTATCATTTTTCAATATTATCATCCCACCGCAACGCGTGGACGCTATACTAGTTGAATAGAAAGAGCAAAAAGAAAATGAAAAAGAAGAAGAAAGGTTTAATGCTATAAAAATTACATATGAACACATATTGAAAAAAAAAATAACAAAACTTTTGTATCATTGTATTTAACTCAGGTTGATTAAAATTATTTCTTTTCCTGCCTTTTTTTCTGTGCACCAATTACGTTTTAGCAGGACAATAGTTTTGTGATTGACTGTTACGGAAGACTTCATGTAATACTAATAGAAGATGGAATTATTTCCGTTAATGATATTACTTGGTTAAAAAAATAAATAAAAAAAAAACTGAAGGAGATGCTAGCATCATCCTTTTTGTTCAGGAAAATAAAAAAACACATTATGCGCAAGTATTTATGCGTTGTATATCTTAACTCAACATTCTACAATAATAACCGAGAAACAGGACAAGCCCAAGTCTTCAGTAAATTTCAGATGCTATCATTAATAGGGTGGGATCACTTGAGAATGAGTTATTTTGACAATTTTGACAACAAACTCTTAACTAAATATTATAAAAAATCTTAAAAATAGAAAAAAAAAATATAGATATATTTTTTTACTTATAGATTGATAGTGTTTCAAATTTCATGTATTTTTATTATCTTTTGATAGTCCATTAAAGACCATTAACGTTCTTTGATGGATTATCAAACAATAATGAAATTATATAAAATTTGAATCACTATCAATATTTATAAGTAAAATAACACATCTATATTTTTTTATTTTTAAGATTTTTAATATTTATATAAGAGTTTATTGTCAAGGTATCCCACCCTAATTAATATCCTGTTATTGGATGTAATTATCAAATATTGGGAAAATTTTTTCTAATATTAGATCATCACTGATAAGAGAATTAAGAAGAAGAGTTCCCTCAATCAAGTATAGGAATTCTCAATACAACCCATTAACTCAGCCTCGCTTTTTTTTTTTAATTAGTATATGTAGGCCCATTCTATTCTCTGGGGCTTTGTCTGATTTATGTCAAAATAGTTCATCCTACATGTACTATTTTACCAACATCTATAAATCGTCATTTTGTCCTTTTCATCGTTGAAGTTTCAAAAGCATAAATTATGGTCTAAGGTGTAGCTGATTACCATATTCATCGTTCCATTAATTAATTCAACGAACTGAATGATTGATCTTGCAAACCCCAAAATGAGCACTGCAAGCAATTTAATGTACCAAATGAAGCCATCAAAAGGCCCCCCTACATATCATAGCTTCCCAGTAGAGATTGGCTAATAAATAAATACATTAATAACATGAAAAATTGTGGTATTAGTACTCTCTAGAAATGTATGTGTGCCCCGCCTCGCCCCCACATTGCAAGAGTAGGTGCATAGATCAATTTGAAATTAATTAATGGAACTGATTAAGATTTTATCTTCATTTGTAGTTGTATGTAGAGTATCTCTATCAGAAACGAATCTGCTGCTCATCTATGGGCAGTATTTTTATGTTAACCATTGAGTCTGATCAATTTGAAATTGACATATGGCATCAAACATTGAACTTGTAATATACAGTTGAGTAAATAGACATCATTAAAGACAAATGATTAAATAATAGTGAATGTCATATATTAATCTCAGATTAACTAGCTTCAATGATTGACAATAAAATGATGCTCGTAGGTGAGCAGCAAATTTGGTTCCATCTATATCTATGCTTATACATATTGAACGTTTGGGTTTGTATCTTGTGGGTTTAATGCTTGTTAAATGTTGCTCAATTGAGTTCTGCACTAATATAACTAATTGTGCACCAAACTTTAGCAACCCAAAGACTGCAACGTACGTTTAACACCCTCCCCTCTCTTATATTAGAGTTATGTTGCTTCAATAAATACACAAGATATAATTATATAAAAAGTAAAATCCGTCCTAGTAGTACTAATAATTAATGATGATGTGACGACGATGATAAATGAATAAGTAAAGAAGTTATTTCCAATGCACGTGACATATACTGTACAAATTTTCGGTTAGAAGCGACACAAACTTGTTTTTCTAATTATCTGACACAATACTTCTATTTTGGAAAGAGATATTCTAGTGTCTATTATTTTGATATCACATGTTCGTTACCAGATGTGGACAAGTACGTAATCATCGCCTAATTAAATTAACTACAATTGGGGGGTAAAAACAATAGTCCAGTGCATATAGCATTAGCATATTGTTACATGCCATTAAGTTAACCTTAAATTGAACAGCATGATATGGCATCATCATCCAGCCAAAACATGTTTTTCTTTTAAAACTTCATGACCAAATAAAGGCTAGAAATATGTCAATTATGAAAAATGTGTCGCAAACTTGAATAGTACTATTACCGTGAGAGGTACATTCCACCTTGGATCAATTTTTTAGAAGAATAGGTTCTATTATTTATTTCAAAAAATAGAAAAAAAATAGAAAAAAGTTTATAGATATGTTTTTTACTTGTAGATTGATAGTCCGTCAAATTTCATATAATTTCATTAATATTTAATACTTTATCAAAGATTATCAAATTTAACGGTCTTTGACTAATATTTGCAATAATTTCAAATTAACGATTTTAATGGACTATCAAACGTTAATGAAATTGTATAAAATTTGACGATCTATCAGTCTATAAGTAAAAGAACATATCTACAAACTTTCTTCTATTTTTAGAATTTTTTATTTTTTTTTAAATAAATTACAGGTTCTATTCTTCTACAAGAATAACAACAGGTTTGGAGTCATTCCACCTTAACTAAAAAATGTTCAGTGGAATGATTAGCATCTCCGATCTGAAAGCAGATTTCAAGTCGTTTCTCACTGAATTGACTCCTTTTCTCAGGAGTTACATGACAGGAATGGCAAAAATAAATATCTCAATAAGACACATCCGTTGGAAATCTTAAAAATGATTTTTGGTATGTGTTAGTTGGTGTTAAAGGCTTATATAAAAGAATTTAATGACAGTTGTCAGATAGCTACCTATAAAATATGAAAGTTCCATTAGATTATGTCATTTAACTACTCAATTGACCAAGCACAAAACCTAAAAATTCTCCAAAATTATATAACCATAATAACTCCTAGCCTCCAACCAACAAAAAAAGGACAAATATTTTAACATTTGCAGCTTTATATAGTCCTTCACAATTTTATGGGTGCAATTTAAGAAAAATATTCCACAGTGGAGCATATGAACAAGCATATAGAACAGTAGTTGATCACCATTACTTGGAAGCTTTACCTAGCACCACCACTAAACAGCAAAGGAGAGGCACCGAATCAATAATCTAATACATCATGGCCTAACGACCGTACAACCTAATAGATAACCCATTTCCTAATTTATTATTCTCTTTTGAGGCATACATCAAAACTAGCCTACAAATTTTCACACTAAAAAATAACAAAATGAAAAATAAAAAGGAAGACCACCCCATTTCAATGATTAACAACAGATCACGTTCACTGATCCCCCCCCCCCCCCCCCCCCCCCCCAAAACACACACACACACACACAACAAAAAACACGAACACGCAGACATACGGAGAAAAAAACAGATTACAATCTCACAAAAATATGAGAAAAAGGAAACAGAAGAAATCAGAAATAAAAGAGAGCCTAGAGGAAGAAACACAAATACAAATAGATAAAAGAGGACAAAACAGCAAGTTCAATGACAAGCAGCACCTCACTTTCTTCCTGTCTCAATCAGCATCTCATTCACTAGAAAAGCAACAAACTACCTACAACAATGAATCTTGATTACAATTATCAAATGAGGTATTTCACAACCAGGGTTACGTGAGTCCCACCTCTCTCAATCTATATTTCTACAATACCCCAATTGTACTCCAATTAGTAAAAACTAGGAATATATACAATTATAGTCCAATTAGTAAAAATTGCATTTCTACAATATACCCAATTGTATTCCAATTAGTAAAATCTATGAGATACATTTCCAAGAAATGTGAATGAGAGGGAAATAGAGAGTAAGATTTTTATTGCAACTGTAACAAAAAATATAACAAACATCATAATTACAGCAAAAAACATCCTACAAAAAAAAAAAAATGAAATAACAACCTACAATCCTAGCCTTTATCTACATCATGTATAACATTATTCAGTCTATAACATTTACTACTACACTTCGATGGATATGCGTGTCTTTATTGGTTTGAGCTTGATACCCATGCTTTCGGGCGAGAGCATCTCAGGAGAAATACAAGACGGACTCAATGGGCTTCGAGGACTCAGGTTCAATTGAGATGGCCGATACAACCCATAACCCATTAAAAAGTACTCCAATGGTATTAGCATTGCATGCGGTTGTTCCTCTGTCACCAGAGATCCACAAGTTTGTACCTGAAAAAGTACCTCTCCATGAATAAACTTATCAATCATTTGAATTGTAATTTGTAAATAGAACATTCCCTCCATTTTTCTCTTCAGATAAATAATCTTTTGTTTTTCATGGATGATTTCTTCAGGTAAATAATCTTTTGTCTTTCATAGATGATAAAACCTATAAAAACTTTTCTCATCTGGTTAATTTCTTTTCTGAGATTACAATGGGTGCTATTATTTCTCTTTTAGAAAGGAAAAGACATGGATAGCATCAGCATAAATTTTCTTTCAAAAAAAGAAAATTCAATGGATATCAGACAGTGAAATATGCCAAGTGCTTCCAAATGTGGCCATAAATAATTGATGTCATCAACACATAGGCTTCGAATTTTTCATGATCTATTTCTTAATGAATATCTTGCAATTCCAACAAGCACCTTGTCCAGAATATGCCCCTTTTGTAATGATTAGTGCATATTATGATGCAGTTATCTGGAAATAAAATATTAGTACCTCAACCAAGGCACAATATCTCCTATCAATTTTAGAGGTCATGTGCACAGCCTCAGAATGAAAAGACGAATTCTCCCCAACAAATATTAATGTGCGGCACTCCAGTTGCTTCAGTGACTCTGTTAGGTCATGCCTCCTATTATAATATTTTTATGATAAAATATCAACTCATTGATCTCTATTTACTTGTTAATTAAATTATCTTTTACAACAAGATGATAGAAAAGCATGTCATCTGTACCAGTTGAGGGATTGAAAGAAGCGCCAAACATTTATGCTCTGCTTCTCTTCAAGCAACTACAATAAATGGTGGCAATAAATTATTATTTATTTGCAAATAATGGTTTATTTAATTAAATTTTTGGGGCTCCAGCATAACTACACGCAATTATCCAAACAACAAGAGCTCTTTAAGAGAAACTGCGATGCAACTTTTCAATGGTGTATGATTTTAACAAAAACTCACAAATGGCCCCCAGCTTTGGCAATTTGCCAAATTGTGTAAAAGAAAGATGAAACTGACACTTACAGTTCTACAAGCTTGCACGATATCTGATTCTGGCACTTGTGAACTGCCTCTCACCTCCTAATACCAAAAAAATAATTAAAAACATTATTAAAATAAATAAAATGCACATCAGATGAGGTGTACAAAGAGCACCCTTCAAAGATCTTTAATTAAACAACCTTACTAAAGAAGCGCTGAAGCAAATATTCCTTGACCACACTGCACATTCCATAATAATATAACAAGTTTGACATGACCTAGTTTTCAAAGAACAAAATGCATACTGTCAGAAACTTTCATGCTTCATTTTTTCTCAAATTTGCAATAAATTTTCAAATTTATACCTTATTATAGAACCATTCTGTCCAAGAGGGAGCTTTACATAGGGGCGATATGAGAATCAAACCCAATACACGCTCTCTATACTTGGTCTGAAAACAACAAAAAATCGGTTTATCATCTAATTTCCCTAGAATGTACCAGTATTGAGCTGGCTGGTACACCATGGAGCACCCAAAAAAACCAAGCTTAGGTTTTCCTTATCATAAGCCTTGAGCCCTTAAGAGCACATATACAGTCATCATCTCTAACAATTATTAATTGTATCATGGCAAATTCTGAGACAGTACCCAAACTCACCGCAAAAAGGGTAATAATGTAGGCACCTGCCGTCACTCCCATGCACATAACAGAACTTAACCTGAAATAAATACATACAAACCAAAATTAATAAACACTATCAAAGAAAAAAGAAGATATTGTTCATTTAAGAAAGAGGTTCTCCAGTAAAAGAAAATTTGCAAATTTACCCAAAAAAATCAAGAACATCTGCCACCTGGTCAGCGAGCTCATCAACAGTCAGAACTGGTACATTAGTACAAATAGGAGCGGCTCCCAACTGTAATTTTCTTAAAAGGAAAAATGCAAAAAACAATTATTAGAAACACAAATTCACCGCTCAAAAAGATGAAATCAAAATTAAAGGAATTTGAATGACCGACCTCATGCCCAGGAGGGCTGATATGATACACGCAAAAATTATGGAGTAATAAAGAGGCGGCCTCTGGACAGAACAATAAACCTTGAAAGCAAGACATATCTGATATGAAAAAAACACAAAAGAAGACAAATTAAATAAAACTCACCATTTGCCATAATTTGGACTTAAAAATCCCTGAAAATTTGAAGAACTCACAGTTTAGAGCTACATCTGGGTATGTAATAAGCGCAGGTTTGTCAGGGTCACCATAAACGGCTACTGATACTGGTCCATGGCGCGTGTGTATGTGATGCTCCTGAGAAAGGAAAAGAGTTAAAATTCTGAAAATATTGCGAAATAAACCCAAATTAAATACGAAGTGCCTTATAAACTAACTGAAACATCCTTATTTAATTCAGGAAGAACGAATATGGTTTATTGTGACATTTTATAACGAAGCAGTGCTACAACAAGAATATTAACATTTTTTAAATTGATAAACATTTGGCCTCAAAAATAATGCCAGCGCTACAAATAAATGGAGACAGGTGAGAAATGGAATAATTTAGCCAAATAACAGTCGAAATAATTTAGCCAAAAAACACTAGTTAGCTTGCAAATAGTTAAAGAATAGTGAAATACAAAGCCCAACCAATAAAATATAGAATGCTCGCACCAACGCTCTCTCACAGAATCAAAGAGAAACAAGAAAAGAGGTAATGTGGGCTCTTAACTAGATCCGAGATTTCACAAACTTCAACACGAATTGAAATCGTAACGAAACAAATTTTAGAAAATTTTCAAGAAATAGGATAACAAACCTTTCCTCCTAAAGAAATCCTCTCTACATCCAGAGAAACTGAACTGCCTGATTCCCCCATTAATCCTTTGGTACTTCTTCAAGAGGAGGCGAATCCCCTCCCCCACCTCCTTTTCTCTCTCTCTCAGTGTCGGAGCTTCTCTCCTCTCTTTCTCAGGGAAAGAGATGGTTCGCCTCTTTACTTTTCTTTTTTTTCCTTTCGGAAAAATTTTCTCTCCACTTTTTTTTCTCGTTTCTTCTATTTCGCTTCACTTTTTTGTTTGAGCTGGCTTGGCTTATAAATCAAGCGTCGCCTTCTCTTTCTAGTCTCTCCCCTTCTCTACCTCTCACACCTTGTTTGTCGCTAAGGCAGAGAAGGGGGAAATATTATTTTTTATTTTATTGAAAATTTAATAAGAAGTTAAAGTTAATAAGATTATTTATTTATATTTTTTATTTTTTAAAATTTATACTGTATTATTTTCTATATTAAAGTATCATGGAGATTAATAATATATGAATTAAACCAAAACATCTAACATTATAATTTTATTTCCATTTCATTCTCTCTCCTTTTATTTTTAATATTACTTCTCCTTTATTTTTCGATCCTTCTCCTCACTTCATGCAACCTAAATAAAGTATCAAAGGAAAGAATAAGAATTAAGAAATGAGTCGCTTGCTCCAGGTGCACGCTTTTGTTTTGCCTCTACTCCAACATTATTTTTATATTCCATATGAAGTGTATCATTTAACACACCAAACAACTAGTTTCGATATGAGAGTTCTTCAAAAAAAAAAAAATTAACAACTGAAACAAACAATGATATAAGTTAACTCTATACTAATATAAACTTAATTTCATACATAATATAGAATGCCGATGTCTCTTAAAATTTATTCTTTTCATTATTAGGAAAGTATAGTTTTCTTTTACTAGCTTAGAACCGTATTTTAAAAATCTAATAAAATATTATGGTCATTCTAGAAATAGATAATATAAATGTTTAGACTTCTAAAATTGACATGTAAAATTTTCTTTCTATAGATTAGATCTGCATTTTGAAAATCTAATAACATTATAGTCAATCTAGAAATAGATAATAATATAAAATGTTTGACTTCTAAAGTTGACATGTAGATTTATTTGTTTTGCACAATGATATTTGTTACCAGTGTATAGTTTTTTCCGTATTGAAATGATAATGTTATTAGATAAATTTAAATCTTAATTAAGAAATAAATATATTATAATTCTCTTTTCAGTTACATAACGCTCATTTTCGCTTTCTTTTTTATCTCTTTCTTTTCAATCACATTTTTTTACTAAATTTCGTAAACATGTTGCTTAGTTTGCGTTCTTCATTCTTTTTTTCTTTTCTTTTCAAACTTGGCTAAATCTTGCCTCGCAGTTTTTATTTATTTAGTGATTACATTTCCTGCACAAATGAGTAATACTTTTGTATCACTGACATTTTCTTCAAGAACATATAAGCATAAATTTTATTTAAGCTAAAAAAAGTTCTTACTAATCTTCAGTCCTTTGCCAATAGAGGTGTGCAAACGGTCGGTTCAGTTCAAACCGAAATAATTATATGTATTCAAAAAAAAATTGTTTGTCAAATTATAAACCGAATCAAATTTCTAAAAATAAACTGGAAACCGAATAAACCGATTTTTTTTATTTATTCGGTTAAACCGAAATTATATCATTTAAACAAAAAAAATATCAAAAATTATAAAAATTGATAGAAAAAAATAGTTAAAAGAATAAAAGAAATAACTAAATAGAACTTATTAAAAATAAATATATTCGGATTATTTTTTATATAATTCTTATTTATATCAAGTAAAAAAATTATTTGAAAAACTTTTGAACTATTCGGTTTATTCGATTTATCCGATTTTTATTTTAATGCCTGCTGACTCCTGCACCTGGTCCTTTCATTAACAATGATCCGAAAAACCACACATTTTTGTACTGGCAAAAGCCGAGGATTTAACCCCTCACAGTCACCGACGCTTCTTCTCCCTGTTCTCTTACCGCGAGTAAGCGTACCGACACTGGCCTGCACCTGAACAGTGCACGCTAATTCCTTTCCTACTCTCGAAGCTCAAAATATGAGATTACCAAAATACCCTCCTTTCATCTCATTGGACCTATTCCCACCCTGTCATCTCCATTCACCGTCTGATACAAATCAAACGATCCTCGTTGAATACGATATGTTGTCTTTGACCTAGCAAGTCCAGCTTGGGCCGCGCACGTGAGGACAAACCTTCGCCGCTTGGCTTGGTTAGTTCCTACATGCACCCGGTCTATTCGCGTAGTACTTTAAAGTTCACTGACAGATTGGTCACGAATTTAGGAAAAAATTTCGGATGCTTTGCTGTCACAAAAGATGACTCTAGGCCCTTGTGGTATCCCACTGGGAGACCGATGGGATTCGTCTTTTACGACACGTGGAGAATTCTGAGTGGATGAAGACCCACAGGTGGCGTCGACAGGGAGCAGCGCATTGATCAAAGGAGAAGGAGAAGGGGGTACACCTTACGGCTTACACAAACCAAGTTCGGGTTAAACGCCAGGATCTCGCTTCGCATGCTAATGGTTTTTCCTCCTGATCCTTTGTGGCTGAGGTTTCTGTGGTCTAGAACCAGCTTGATGATACTTGTACATAATATGCGAAATTAATTTAATTAAAAAAATTATTTCCGATTTAT
Organism: Schoenoplectus tabernaemontani; assembly: GCA_037127355.1. Taxonomy (NCBI): domain Eukaryota; kingdom Viridiplantae; phylum Streptophyta; class Magnoliopsida; order Poales; family Cyperaceae; genus Schoenoplectus; species Schoenoplectus tabernaemontani. The sequence goes on from CM073740.1 coordinate 14,140,300, forward strand.
ATCATATTATTTTCAATTATATTTTGAGAATTATTTCTGTGTGTCTTCTGTTACTCTGTTTTATTAGGTTTGATTTCACAAACAGAAACCATCAAGTATTGATATTCACAGAGAATCTATGTTTAAACAGGCAAATGAATGATTAAATTACTTTTGTTGTGAATGCCATTTAAGTTTTCCTAGCTTGTACCAATGCAAGGCATTAATGTATCTCATTCTCATCAATGATAAAAAGAATGCAATTTCTTAATTTTTAAATTTTTAGGTACCCCCAATATTTTATTTTCTTTTTCCTTCGAATACAAGTCTATAGACAATATTTCTTTTTGTTTACTGTTCCCTGTCAAAAGTGAAGTGACTGTAAATCTCTTTCAAGTTCCTCAAAAAAAAATCTCTTTTGAAGACTTCTTCGATTTGTGATTTCAAAATAATTTTCAATTATAAAGTCTTTGAGAAAAATATATTTACACACGCGTACATTAATGGACAAACAAAAATCATCATCTCTACGGGTTAATAATAGTCTTAATTCAGAAAACAAAATTAAATTAACATACCTACAAGACGTTCGCGAATAAGCTTGTGAATGCTTGTTTGAGATAGATATAGGAAGTTAATTTTGAGCATCTGCATCATGCAAGCATCATATAAAAGGAAGAAACAATACACTAAAAATTAAGTTAAATTGGTAAGATGATAAACAATAAACAATTTAAAATCCCAAAACATTGAATTATTAATTATTTTAACTTCATGAATAACTAATCAGTTTTCATACTACCCTAAATTTGATACACAAAACATAATTAAACTGAAAAATGGGGTTCAAAGTCACATTTTTATTTAATTATATATGTAAGCATAGATTTTTAGTATTATATTTGTGTCCTTCTCAGAAAGAATCATGCTTGAACCTCAAACAATATGAAATTTTCTCGATCCTATAATCATAATTTAATGAATTTGATATGATTATATAATTAGTATTTAATACGGTATTCATCCTCCATTCAAAAAAAATTAGGATCTGCTACACGTTCTACTGATTAAAAGCAAAGAATAATCATAAAATTTATTTAAATTTGAACATTTATTGCAGAAGTAAGATCATGCATCTGCCTTTATTGACCACGTCCAAATTACGTATGTTATCCATTCATGACATAGAGAATTACAAAAAATTCCTCCAAAATCTTTAGCAGATACAGGGGATTCTTTCAACCAAAGTGCGTGTGTTCTGCAATTAATGTATATATTCTTCTTCTTTTTTTCTGATTTTAATGTTCATCATAAGTGAGCTATTCGACCAAAGTGAGTGTTTTCTTTTTTGCTCTTCCGATTTTAGACGATTATTAAAAACATCTTTTTCAGAATTGTTATGATTTTTTTATTTTACTAAAATGCAGTATATTGTAGGATCATTCTTGTTTCTTTAGAAATAATATATTGTAGAGTCATAAGAATCTTAAATAATATCTACTTGGTTGGATATTAAATTTTCCTTCCATTTAATTATCTTCTGAGATAAAAAAAAAAGGGGGGGGGGGGGATTTAGTAGTTGGATTGTTGCTCGAAGGAAAGAGGATTTTGGATCCCTTTCTTACAAGGAAAATAATTTTAGATTATTCAAAGTTTTGAAATTCTATCACCTTTGCTTGGGTGATTAGAAATGACTGTTTGGCTGTCAATTTAAAGCAGACTTAAAAGGATAATTTCTTCTTTATTTGGTTGATTAAATTAGTGGCAATTGTAGCGGGCCATCAGCCATGGAATCTAATGCTTTCTTTCCTTCTATTAATTAAGCTCCTTTGTGAATGGATTGATTTGACAAGTAAAAATAATTTATATTTCAATATTTCTTTATTTTACATTTTTTTTCTCTGAATTTAATTGTTGCTCAATTGCAACGTTTTGTTTAATTAATTTGCACGACCAGGGTCATGGGCACCAAATCATGCTTCATGCCAACATGCAACTGTAGATGCAATACTAAAATATTGAGCATTTAATTGGGTAACAAACTGATTTAAATGATCTGACACCTTTTACCTTTTATTCGCACTTTTTAATTGCGCAATTCATTCAGGTCAGGACATCTGTACAGCTTCTGCTATTATTTCACGATAGTACGGCTTAATTTATGTCCACTTAAAAAAATAATTGGTTGGTAAGGACTATGATTAAGATGTTAAACATGAAAACTTTTGTATGGAAAAATTAATTATTAACTCTAGAATGTGTTATTTGGTAAAAAAATATAATAATGACGAATAGTGCTATTTAATTATGGGCAAAAATAGTAATATTTTTGCACTATTATGAGACTGAAAATTTTCAACTTTTAGAATTTTTTAAGTACTTCTTTCGGCTTTCTAAAATTTCCCAGTTTATGTGCGACTACCTATTATTTTATGATTATTTAAGAATTATCTTAAAAAATCTTAAAAAAAATTACAAAATAAAATTTTCATATTCTGTAATATTTTGATATAATTAAAGAACTTATTGAGCAACATAACTTGAAATATTTTTTTTAGTTAAATTCATCAAAAACCTTGGTAGTTAAGTGAACAAGCCTAATGTGTGTCGGTGGCAACTATGACGTATTGGATTGGTTTTGAGTAATGGTGCTAACGTTGGATTTCCTTTTTTTTTTCATTTTTTTTTTCTTTTTGAGAAAAGGATGAAGTTTTGAGCCTCCAAATTTGATTTATGAAAATATGCACAAAAAGTTACAGGTCTGCGGTCAACGTTTTAAAAAGCACAAAAAAAAAAGGTTGAAACAAAAACAACTAAGAAGTAAATTAATCTGAAATCAAGTTGTCTTTTTCTTTAAAATTTCTATCGAAGATATTATATAAAAATTAAGTAAAAACAAAATTGTATGAAACTTAATACACAATCAATTCATAAAATTAGCAGCACCATTATAATTTTAGTTTCTAAAAAATATAATATAATTTTATACTGTCCAAATTGTAAATATGTTCAACCATGTTCTTTTGTTCTAAAACTTACTGCTTGTCAAGAGATCTCAATAAATAAATAATTCCACCTAACAAGATTCATTTTTGAAAAAGTACAACGTTTATCTTTCATTTCATCTTCTTCGTCTTGTTTTCTTTTTTGGTGGAAATGAAACTGCTGTTTATCCTGATTTTTGAAGAAGATCAGGACAAATTGGATGATGCTGGTGCATGCTGTCACAGAGGATTGATTTGATTATCCTATTATTAGTATTATTTCTTTTTGTACTCTCTGTGATGTATCTTGCCCTTGGGAGGTTTCATACTGTTGTGGCTTTTCTGGCTGGTTCTTTAGTTTTAGGTTGAACTCGTTTTTTTTTTTGTAAAGTTTTTCGAGAATAAATGAAAATTTGCAGGTATTTCGTTTGCTTTTATCAACAAAAAAATGTAGAACATTCTAGATTTGGTACTCACTCTTACTTAATTACGCGTAACAGGATCACCTTCCATGTTATTCATGTTAATGTTTTTATTAGTGTCAGATCTAAAGACCTTAAGGGTTAAGTGAGTATTTCTTTCTGATAGAAAAATCAAATTGTGGGCGTATGGCTTCATACCAAAATTTTGAAATTGTAGACTGAAAATTTGAAATTATTGATCTTAGCGTAAGTTATGGCTGTTGATTGGGAAAATATTACTGTCAAGTTTAGATTCATTCAACCACAAAGTCCACAACTGTTTGCTTTTTACAATGCATTGGACAATCTAATTACATTATTTTTATCCTTTATATTGCAAACAAAACTCAGAGAAAATCCAATCCTTATTTTCACTTTCAATTCACGCACCCAAAATTTAGTACCTCTTTCTGGGAGCTGATATATATATATATTAAAAATGAGTTAGCATCTCATTTTTGTATAATATTATCATTATTCAACTAATTAAACGAGTCATTATGTATTTAATAGTATTTCAATTGAATAATGGAATTATAGTACAAAATGCGAGATATAATAAAGTTAACATATAATATATAAATCATTTAATGTATATAATAAAATACATATGGACGTGATATCAACAATTTCTCCGTGACCATTTCCTTTATTTGTTTACTTCCAAGTCCTAACTTTTGAATTTCTTACCTAGTAGCGACTAACAATTCATATTTGCATCAATTATAATAGCTCAAATGGTAATTATAAAAATTATAGAATTAATTATTAAAATAAGACATTTTTTAAATACGTCTCACTAACTTTTAGTCCACAAAAAGTATTGTAATTTTCAATATAAAAAGTATATTAATATCAATTGTACGTATCATTATATGGACAGATAATCAGCAAGTTAATTTAACATTGTTTCACTCAAAATTTAATCGCTAATGTTATTGCTGTAACCGAGATCATGTTGACAGTTGCAAAAGATAAGCATGCTCTAAAACCAGGCTTCATACACTAAGAATACATTTTGCAAAAGGTTACCATTCGATTAAAAATTATATGCATCAATATTCTATCTCCAACCAACTGTATCAGAGCATGACATTATTATGTCCGTTCAGCGAGTTAATTGGACCAAATATTAATTTTTCATACCATCGATTAGCATCATATACTCCAATGTCGTATTATATTGCAACATATAATATTTTCCCATCACTGCATGTGCATGTTCTACTACTATGCATCCCTTTCTCAATTGTTGACAATGCTTTACATTTTTTATTTCTTATTTGCCCCATTCTTGTAGAGGGAGGCACCCGCAATATATGTACTAATTAATTAAAAAATCAATATTATATCAAGTGATCATGATTGGTTCGTACTCATACATTATAGGCAATAGACTAATTAATTATAGAAAATAGGGATTGATTGATCTCATTTCTTTTTCTCAGAAATTTATAATTAGGCTGTAATTAGAAAATAGGGATTGATTGCTTCTGTATATTGATCTCATAGTCCAAAATCCGCCGTCTGCCTTTATTTTTTATTTTTAAATACATGACTTGGCATGCATGGTGGCTCATATAAGTATAACAAAAGTATCCTGTTGATCAATTAATTTTGAAACTTTTGTTTTTAAAATATAAACTTGTTATTTAATTAAATTGACTACCCAACAGTGCCAATAACAAATAATTTTAAAAGCTTCCGCACTAAAAAAATTAAAAGTCTGACAAGGTTCTACTTGAAATATGCATGATTGCTTGCGTACTTGTATTTTATATAATTATATATGTAGTTTCTTCATACAGTACATGAGAAATTTCTTGTCGCATTTTTTGATGGTTTCTTCTGATGCTAACCGCCAAACTACTAAACTTGGTATCAGAAAAATAAAGTACAAACGTGTTCATTTATTCAACCGGCCTTTTGAGAAGGATCCATAACTAACATTTTAATGCATATGCTGAAATTTAGGCCACATAAAATATAATATTACTAATGTGAAAATTCTGTACAAGTCCTGTAGGGGTCAATATATTGATCACTATTTTGGTTGCTAATGCTATAATTAGGAGATTCAAATGTCGTGGCATATAGACTAGCTAGAGAGAGACTTTGAATTTTCTAATGAGGTGGTTGTTTTTGTCAAACGTGTGATTTTAGAAATCCGTCCGATTCATCCTGATTAAAATCTGATTTGATCTGATATCAAATAATCTACAATTTAATCAAAATCAAATAAAAATATGAAATAATTCAATATATAAATTGATCTGATCAGATCCTATTCTATTCTAATCTGATTTAACCTGATTTTTTTTTTAAAATCAAACTCATCCGATATGATACAACTCGCCCAATTGTCACCTATAATAATGGACATAATTAATTCTTCCTAGCTAGTATTCTTCTACAGAGGCTAAACGATATGGTCAAGTAAATTAGAAACAAGTGGGAAGATATTTTTGATGTGAAATCCACCGTGGCAAGTGGCACCATTTGTTAGAAGTTAGAAGGAGAGCATGTGAATCTCCAGATATTGATTAGAATGGTTAATACAGCCAGGTGTCTGCATCTGCACCGCTGGCATAATGGCATTGGTGCCCATTCTTTTGCAACGGTTTTTTAGAAGCAAAGCCCCTGAATCATACATGTTTGAATAAATTCAAACATTAATTTAAATTCATCATAGAGGACTGATTGAAATGATAATTTTGAATTGATGATTTTTGTAAACCAATTAATGAGGTAAATATTCGCATTTATTTTTTTTAATCAAATGACTTCGATTTAGTTGAAGAGTTGTATATAGGGGTGTTAATGAGTTGGGTTGGGTTGGGTCGGTCGGGTCATTATTATTTTATTATTATTTTGTCTCGATTCAAACACGACCCGATTACATTCAGATCAAAAAATTTTAGCCCATACCCGACCCGATCGGGTTACGTGTCGACTCGATCCGATCCGTGTAAAATAATTAAACATTTATTAATTATTTTTAATTAATATAAATTAATATATATTTAAGATTTAATTAGTACTAAATCATATTTAATCGGATTAGTTCGGGTTGACCCGAACCCGATCCGATTCATGTCAAAAAATTAGATCCATATCCGATCCATTTATTTTCGGATCATGTCGGATCGAATCAGATTCGAGTTTGATCAAATTAATCTGTCGGGTCTGATCAATAATTATCAACCCTAGTTGCATGTTTTCGCTTTGAAAGTTGTAATCTCTCCAAGTACTGATATTTTTTCATCCTTCTTTAGAAAATTATAGTTGGACTGCACTTATATCCTTCCATCTAATTTCAATTTTTAGCTCATATTTTTATTTGATATTTTCTAATGGTCTTAACAATAAGTATATTGACAATCTTCATAATGTTTTATATTAATATAAATAAATTTAAATTATAAGTATTTCTGATAACGTATTGATATTGATACTCTAAAATTAAATTGTATACAATCTGAGAATTATTAATGATACATGGGAAATTTTAATTTCGAACTGTTGAAACTTAATGTATCTTAATATGCAGTGAAACATACATTAAATCTCATTATGTGTATTACATAGATAATATATATAAATTAATTTTAAAATTTAACTTTTTTATGTGGGGAATCTGTAAAAGTGTCAGAACAAATTATTGTCAACCAATCCTCTCTTTTCTAATCTATAGACCAGGAGACCTTATGACAACAAAAAAAAATTACATGTGGCATGAGCCGCCACAACTCGATTCGGACCCACCTGCCAGCCGGACAAGAGATCCTTTCCCCCAAAAAAAATGAAAATAAAAGGGCCCAGTATTCAGACTTTTCAATTCGTTAGATGGTCGAAATCATAGGAAATTAGGAAAAGCTATGTTCGTTAGACCAACTTTAAATTGGGAAAAGAGAAATGAACCTTACATAAATCATAAATGGTTGTTAAACTTAAAGCATAGCAGCTAGGTTTCCATATGGGTCCCAATTTTAGTAATATTTAACTTATTTATTCGGATTTCTTCTTGATTTAAAAGGAAGGAGATTTCTGGAAGAATGGAACCTTCACAACATTATGAAGACAAGACACATACTACTTAACATGCGCTGGATAACATACAACTCATACGCAAAGTATAATTTTGAATACAAAAAGACAATAATTCCCTTCAATACATGGTATGTAGGTGTAGCCTGTGCTATATTCTGAGCTATAATTACTAATTAAGTAAGAAAATATAGAATATTAAAAATCAAGGAAAATATTATGGAGATAACTTTATCTAAAATGATATTAGTTTTTCCCTTCTTATAATATTTGACAGATTTGAAGAATAGATTCTACATGATAAATGTCTTTTGGAATAAAGGAACAGCACAAAACAGAGGTTCAAATCAAGCATCATTTTTATGACAATAAAGCAAGCAAAAGAGGAGCTTAATTAAAAAAGTGTAATCATAGACCTTTTGGTAATCCATATTAGGTACCTAATCTTTCAACCTCACTTTGCTAAAGTGCTAACAAAAATATTATGTGTGCGTGCAAAAATTAATTGCAAGAATATGTCTTAGGATGATTAGATAAGTCAAACATGGTGAAGTTTCAATTAGGGAACAGACCAATAAAATGCACCCCCCCCCCCCCCCATAAAAAAATGCCCCAACACACAGACAAATGGAATCCATAAACACACACCGGATATAAGTTCATGAGAGGCGTACAACATGCTTATGTTCAAAGAAACACACACCGGATATAAATTCTAGAACTAAGATAACGTTCAATTGAAGAAAGGTACAAAATAGTGTCCTTCCCACACAGCTAATAAGGACAATTTGTGATAGAAGCTGGAATAAGACCTTGAAGCCTCCTCAATGGGACGAAATTTGGTACCTAGCCACCAATACCATCAATTTCGGATAGTTTGGAGGGCCCTTCCATAAAGTAATCTCTGTTAGTTACTTTCTTTGATGATAGTTAACATCATTTTTTTTATGTTTTTATGGTAGTTAACATCATGTCATAGGGAGGGGGATGATAATAATTTTCGAGGTTCCAAATCTTATGTCTTACCCATGCATTGTCAGATGGGAGGTACTGTCTACGTACACCAAAGTATATGTATATCAAACAAATTATTTTTGAAATATTATAACTTTTTAATACTCGCTGCAACACAGACTTTTAAGAAGTTATCACTACAGATTTTATTGAAAACTTATTATTGTAATTATTTCATATTTAATTAGAAAGCGTATAATAATTTAAAAAAAATACTTGTGTGCAAAACAAAATTTTGGTATAGATAACACCTCCTTGTCAGATAGACATATTCTCAGATGTATATAAATGTCAAAAGTTCTAAATCTAAATTTGCACTGGATTCAATTTAATTATGCACGTTTAACACAAAGTTAATCTCGGAAAAGAATTAATTCAGATAGGATTCACGCTCTATAAGAAAAAGATTATATAGGTCGCAAACTTAACAACAGTGACGAGCTTTAATAAATTTTAGTATGAACTGTGTTCGCACTTGTCAAAGTATATTAAGTAGGAACTATGTGACATTTTATTGACAATGGATCCTACATTATTTTAAATTTGAGTGAGGCCATTAATTCTACTATTTACTATGTGTGCATAGTATGGAAAGATGATTTCAACTAAGGATTTATATCTTTATTTTGAAATTTTTAATAGTTGATCCGAAGCACTCAATATGATCTTCATATGAAAGTTTAGTAATTAATAGATCCTATTTTACATTATTTTTTTTGCAAGTTTTTGTTCGATAGATAAAAATGCCACTTCTTTAGATATTTCATAATGTTTAAATCAATTGATTTTTTAATTATTTAAGAAAATAGTAAATAAATTGTGAAAAAATATAAAATTCAGTCCACAAGCAAATTTTTATATGAAAATCATGTTGAGTGCTTTGGATTGATTATTAAGATTTAAAAAATAGAAATATGAATTTATATTATAAAAGCATTTCCTACTATATATGCATAGTATAATAGCCTTACTCTTTAAATTTTTATTTTTATAAAATTCTCAGGACAAATTTTTATGTAATTATCATTTTATTAATGTTAATTAGTGTACTTTTTTTATAAAACGTTGGGTCTTATACTGATGTGAATATGTTAATTTATATGGGATAAATATTTTCTAATATTTTGTACACCAAAATCTAAGCTGACGTATCAATATATCCACGATTCCGCGTTAACACATCAAAATTCCTGCTAATAAACCGACCCGACAAAAATTCTCTCAATGATTATAATGACGGTCCCAAATATTTAATATCCTTCATCAGTTCATCACGGAGATACATGCACAATGTCATCACCATATTTAAAATTTGTAGATATTTCAAAACACAGCGTTAAGGATGAGGAAAAATTATAACATGAATCCACACTCTACAAATTACTCTGCTTGGAGGTTGGAAAGATAAAAATAAAGAAGTCACAACCAATGCAACATGCTCTTAACTAGCCTACCAGAAAATATAAAGCACGCTGTGAGAAGATATTTATAATCTATACATAAAACAAATGAAGTCACATTAGGTAGTAGTTAGTACGTACTAACATCTGTATTTTCATAATTCTATGATGATACGTTCATCATAAGAACTCATATATATATATATATTATGGTGCTTTTTAAAGCAAAAACCTATTATTATTTTGGCGTCAAATTTCATATTCGGACGGCTAAAATGATCAATCTAACTTGCTCAATAATTTCTTTATGTTAAAATATTGTGAGATATTAAGTTTTATGATTTTTTGAGATTTTTAGCTTTTTTAAAATTATTTTTAAAAACAGTCCTAAAATAGACTATTTTCTTATCTTAAGCAAGATCTTTTTTAAAAATAATTTAAAAAATATCTAGAAAAACTCAAAAAAATATAAAATTTAATATCCCATAAGATTTTGACACAACAATTATTGAGCAATTTAGATTGACCATTTGAATCATCAGGATATAAATTTGATGTCAAAATAATAATATTTTTTACTTTGTAAAGCACCATAATGCATCTCTCTCTATGTATATGTGTGTGTGTGTGTGTGTATGCGTAGCATAGATAAATCATGTTTTATGATTTTTTTTCTATTTTTAAAGTTTAAATGCATAGTTGATCCGACCACTCAAAATAATTTTTATATGAAAATCTAGGTACAAATCAAATTATACATATATATAGAGAGAGAGAGAGAGCTTATGCATAGTCAATCTGAATTATATATAGAGAGAGAGGAAAGGGATACATTATGGTACTATGCAGGTGGCTTAAATGATCAATTTAAGTTACTCAATATTTTTTTATGTCAAAATCTTATAGGATATTAAATTTTATAATTTTTTAGCTTTATAGATATTTTTAAAATTAATCCTAGAATAGATCATTTTTCTTGTGTTAAATAAGGCTATTTTTAAAAATAATTTAAGAAATAGCTAGAAACCTCAAAAAAATTATGAAATTTAATAATCCATAAGATTTTGACAAGAATGAATTATTGAGCAACTTAGATGACAAATTGAACCATTGGAATATGAAATGTCTCCCCAAAGAAAAATTAGTTTTTGTGCTTTACAAAGCATCATATATAGGAAATGAATATCTTGACAATGGGTTATCTTGACAATCTTGACAATGGGTTATCTTGACAATCTTGACAATGGGTTATCTTGACAATCTTGACAATGGGTTATCTTGACAATCTTGACAATGGATATCCAAATAAATATGAACAAAATCTTAAAAATAGAAAAACTTATAGATTTTTTTTACTTATTGATGGTGATTAAAATTTCATGCTATTTTATTATTATTTGCTAATTCATCAAAGACAGTCAAAATATTATGCAATTTGCAATGGTTCTAACTTGACGGTCTTTGATGAACTATTAAATGATAATGAAATTGTATGAAATTTAAATCACCATCAATCTTTATTTATAAAAAAAATCTATTTGTAAGATATTTTTCTATTTATTTGAAAATTTCATTGTCAAGTGATCCCTTCTCATATATATATATGAGTAAGATACCGTGAGCTTAAGCTCACGGGGGCCTTCTGTGAGTTTAACTCAAAAAATATATCAAATGATCTCAAAATTTTAATTTATCATCTTCATTAAATTCTTTATATGAAAATCTCGTGGGATAAAAAAATTTAAAGTGTTTTGAACTTTTTAAGTCATCATTTTTATTTTTTAAAAATGATGTTCAAATATTAAATATATTATTATTATTTTTAGAGCTGATTTTTAAAAATTAAAAACCATGACTTAAAAAACTCAAAACACTCTAAATTTTTGTATCCAAATAGATTTTCATATAAAGAATTTAATGAGAATGATAAATTAAAATTTTGAGATGATTTGATATACTTTTTGAGTTAAGATCACGGAAGACCTCCGTGAGCTTAAGCTCACGTATCTTTACTCTCTCTCTCTCTCTCTTTCTATATATATATATATATATATATATATATATATATATATACTACTTATTAAGCACGTAAGTATCCTGATCCTACAATAGTCCATATTTTTATTAAATTTTTAAAGCTAATATTAGTCATCAGATTGTATTATTCATCAAATAATGTTACTATCTCTGTGAACATTTGTGTTGAAGTTAAAATTTTCTCTCAATTTTGATTGTTGCATAATTTAGGGGTACAATTGCTTTACTTTATTTATTTTTTCTTAGATTGTCATCAATTATAATTTTAACTTTTCTTAAATTATGAATATCAATTTTTCTCTCAATTCTGCATTTATTTTACATTAATTATGTATCATGATTGACATTTACATTAATTACTAAATTATTTTTATTTTAATTTTCTTTCTTTTTACATGAAGATATGGATTTTTATATTTTTAAAATACATCACCGTAGCAACGCACGGACAAGATACTAGTGTGTGTGTGTGTGTGTGTTATGGAACGGATCACTTGACAATGGTTATCTTCACAATCTTGACAATGATTTTTTTAATAAATACGAAAAAAATCTTAAAAATAGAAAAAACCTTATGGATATGTTCTTCTACTTATAGGTTGATAGTGATTTAAATTTTATGCAATCTCATTATCATTTGATAGTCTATTAAAGATAGTCAAATTATAACTGTTACAAATTATATAAAATTTTGATGTCCTTGATGGAGTATCAAATGATAATGAAATTGCATTAAATTTGAATCACTATCAATTTTATAAGTAGAAGAACATAATTCATAAAGTTTTTTCTATTTTTAAGATTTTTTTTAGTATTTATTTAAAAATTCAATATCAAGATTGTCAAAAAAACCAATTGTCAAGTGATCCCCACTCATATATATATATATATATATATATATATATATATAAAGTCAACGAATGAAGTCAGGAAGATCAATATGTGCATTAGAGTGAAAAAACTGACAATATATTAATTTAATTACCGATAAAGCTAATTTATATTTTTGAAATCCGACCGTTACAATTTGTTGTGAACTTATTGTGCATCAAATAATTAAAAGTTTAGAACGATATATATTAAATGATATTTGTTTAAGTATGAAAAAACGCTAAAATTTCATACGTATGAAATTTGCTACATAATTTCATAAGCCTTACAATACGTCAATATATTTTTTTATTTTTTCTAAAAAATTACAGTTAATTTAGAAATATGTAGTCAAGATTGTTTTAAATATTTGCTCAATGTAAAAGCATTAAAAAGTGTGTACAATTTTCTTTAGAAGGCAATGATGTGACACGAGGTCAAACCTCATTTAATGGTTTAATCTTAAGTGTGTACTTCACTACCAATACTGAAAACTACGTTTATTAATTAAAAGAAAAATACTATGAAGATATCGATATGGACTTTATCTTTTATTTAATGAATTTATTATTTAATTTATTTTGTATTATACTTTTATTAGTCAACCTAAATTTCACTATTATGATTAGTAACTCATTTAACATGAATAATGATAATATTATACAAAATGAATTGCATAATTAAGTCATTGACATAAATAATTACTCATGTAACGTAAATAATAAAGTCCACGTCGATTTTTAATATCAATTTTGATATATGTATAAGCTCTCTAACTAAAATTTTGAGCTGATCCTATGCTTTTAGCTATTAATTATTTATTGTTTAGTTAGGTGAGCAGTCAAGTTTCTAATGACATTTTAAGCCGCAGGATACTTTTTTTTTCAAGAATAGCTCATAATTTCCTATCAATTTTGTCTCGTGGGAGTGAATATACAGATATCATCGTCGATATCAGCTTAATATTTATGCTAAATGAGTTGTTATTCATAATAATGACTTAATTGTGTAACTTATTTTATATAATACTTTATTATTCAATTTAAATGAGTTACTATTTAGTGATATTTCAATTGAATAATAAAAAAATTGTACAAAATAAGTTGCAAGGTTAGCGATTAAAATCATTATTATGAATAATATTAATAATTGATTTAACTTGAATAACAAAATTGATACTAACGATGATATCAATTATGGTATCTTTCAAATATTTTCCTTCTCTTACATCAAATTTTAAAAATTATATATATTTATATCATAGTACTATATTGAGATTATGAGAACCATTTTCGGTCTATATTTATGATTTGAAAGATTTGACTATTGTATAAAATTAAAAAGAAAAGTATAAATAAATTTAAAGTATAATTTGAATAATATTATGAACGAAATTGGTGTTCTTGTTTCTGTAGTTAAATATATTTAGCAGGAGACTCACAGCTTCGTGTGGAAAAAAAACATGGAGCAGAGATTAGGACTCCAATTGGCATGTCCAAATTGTATATATTGTATAGATGGCTTAGTAGTTAGAATATATAATGTAAGGTCAGGGGCAGAGCTTATTGGAAATCGGAGGTCTTTTTAGAAAAAATAAATAAAAATAATATAGATTTATGATATTATATTATTATTTCAGTATTCCGGTCCTTTTGCATTCTCTTCAATTTTGAGAGATATAATATCATAAGTGATCTATATAAAATTAGTTTATCATAATTTAAACTAATCTATTTAAGAAAATACGTATTTCTTGCCCATATTATGTTTTACTATCCATGCATCTCCAATGCATAATGATATCTTGACGACCAAACTTTTTTTATTGTAAAACGAGCGATGTCAAGGTTAGATTCTCCTTTATTATACTATGCGAATAGGGGTAAAACTTAGTGGGGACCGGAACGGGGGCCCTCAAAAAAATTAATAATTGATATAGTTGTTAAAAATTTATTATATTTTATAGTATAATTATGATTTTTTTTATTTCATCTCTCAAATTTGAGACACGGTATTTAATATTTATATAATTTTTTTAGCCCATATAATTTTAGGACAAACTTTGTCACTGTGTAAAGCCTCTCTCTAATTTGTCTTATGAGTTATGATCCGTCCAGTATAAACTATAGAAAGATAGTTTTGTAGGCAGTTTGCAATAAAACTATAACAATTCAATCTCAATTCTTAAGCCCGTGTGACCTCATTTCAATCATTTTTCTTAAGCAATCCTCATGGTAAATGATGGGAGTTTATGTAATTTGATTGCTTGGTTTTGATAATCCCTCCACACCTTTAGAACTCCATGCCCGCCCAATTGCATTATGCAAAAATTACAAACTAATTTTTCAAAAGGTAATCTTTTTCCGGACTTAATTGCATAAAGCTTCTAATACTGTGTTTTTTCCTTGAATATAATTCGAGTTTAATTAGGAAGGATTTTCTTGAAATAATCAATTAATTCAAATTTAATAAAAGATCCACTTTTGGCCAACATTAAAGTAATTGAAGAGAAAGGGTATATCTAATTACAAATTTACATCACGAGCATATAATATTTACCTGTTCAATTTCAGTGTTTTCCTAGTAATTCATTTTCAGCGATTCATTTTCAGCGATTTTAAGGTGGTAATCGGACGGGTTGGGCGGTTTCAGGTTCGGGTCAGGTTAGATTAGGTTAATTTGATTCAGTAAGACTATTAGGTCACAGGTCTAGTCGGGTCGGGTATCGGGTCTTTTAGTGTCGGGTTGTTTCATATTTCGGGTCATATCAGGTAGGGTCGGGTCGGTTATCGGTCATCTAATATCGGGTCATTTCGGATTTCGAGTCGGGTCGGTTATCGATCATCTAGTGTCGGTTTATTTTGGGTTTCGGGTCATCTTAAGTTTGATCGGGTCGGTTATCGAGTCATCTAGTGTTGGGTCATTTCGGGTTTCAAATCGTATCATGTCAGGTTGGGTTGGTTATCGGGTCATCTAGTGTCACATTATTTTAAGTTTTGAATCATATCGGATTAGATTGGATCATATCGGATCAGATATCACCATCTTTGTGTCTGATCTAGTCAAGTCAAATGAATCAGATCAGATTAAATTTTTAAGTGATGCATAATTGAGTCATGCGGGTTTCACCTTAATTTCAATTGAATTAAATTCTTTTATATTTATCTCCTCAATCCTCAATTCATCATCATTTGAAAGATATTTAAATTACTGATAGAAAAATATTTATAGATATCATAGTTAATATTATAATTAATATTAACTTTATTATTTAAATTAAATAAGTTAATATTCATAATAATAATTAAATTATTTAACTTATTTGACATTTATACGGAATCCATAAAGGTCACGTCTGAGTCTTCAAGAGCGTGAGTTGGAGTCTGGAGATAATGTTTTCATAATTCATTAAAGATCTAACCACAATTATGAAAATTTTACTATCGGGTAATATCAGGTCGGGTCGGGTATTGGGTCATCTAGTGTTGGGTCATTTCGAGTCTCGGGTCGTATTAGATTGGGTCGTGTCAGGTATCGGGTCATCTAGTGTCAGGTCATTTCGGATCGGGTATCGAGTCATCTAATATCGGATCATTTCGGATTTTGAGTCGTATCAGGTCGGGTTGGGTCGGATATCGGATCATCTAGTGTTGGGTCATTTTGGATTTCAGGTCGTATCAGATCGGATCAGGTGAGGTATCAAATCGTTCAATGTCAGATTATTTCAAATTATGGATCGTATCAGATCAGGACAAGTTTTTCGAATCGGGTCGGATCTCTCACCTCTAATTTTAACCCCCCAGAATAAAGTCCACAGATATGACAAGTTGATAGACGTTTAGGCGCAACTTGGAGAGTCGGAGCGTATTAGAAATGTTAAATATTTTACAACTAGGACTATCAAAAATGACCTCCGTATAGGATTATTCTCTCGCATCTCCCCCAAAATAGACACCCCAACTAAGGGGAGGGGAGACCTCGACCCTTGCCTTGCTCCATTCAGTGTTTTAATGAGGCTTTTCCAACAAATAAAGCAAAGAAAGAAAAGGCCAGTTAAGAAACTGTTCTAGAAGCAAATAGCTCAGGGGATTTGCATTTTCATTTGAATATCAGAAAAAATTAAGGATAATTTTTACGAATATTAGATATGTATTGATAAGCTTGAGTAATTCAAGGACCTTTGTCATATTGATCTTATAAGACCAATATGAACACCCTTACCTTTGTAATTTGAGTTATCCAATTATTTTTGTTCCATTATTACAATAAGGAGTTATTATTTAAAAGGGAAGGGGTCACTTGACAATGGTTATCTTAATAATCTTGTCAATGGATTTTCAAATAAATACAAAATAAAATCTTATGGATATGTTTTTCTACTTATGGATTGATAATGATTCAAATTTTATGTAATTTCATTATTATTTTTAAAATTTTAATGGTCCTTGATGGAATATCAAACGATAATGAAATTATATAAAATTTGAATCACCATTAACTTATAAGTAGAAAAACTTAACCATAAGATTTTTTCTATTTTTATTTTTTTTTAAATTTTTTGGAAAATTATTGTCAAAATTATCAAGTGATCCCCGTCCTATTTAAAAACAAAAGATTGTACAATTGATCTCATGTTTTTCAAATTCTAAGGTTGTAATGATGAATGTGACTAATATGAGGCTAAAAGGCTTAGGCCTTGTTTGAGATTTCTCTGGTTATGATTTCTGACTTGTGTGGCAGTTGATTCTTGATATATGTTAAAATATTTCGAGATTTCAGGCGTCGGCTGGTTTCAGTTTTTCTCAAAAGGCCCAAAATATGCTATGATGGGCCATTCTAGCCCACCTTGAAACACGTCGAAAATCCAATGTGGAACTTTTCTATTGGATGAACCAAATGAAGTTCAACTTCTCCATTTCCCTACAAACCAGGAAATCTCCGTCATACCCAGTGTGACGTGTCACAAATAGCTGGATATATCCAGTTTACTAAACTGGAGAATATCCACACTACTAAAATCTTCTTTGCAGTAAAACGCTGCGAGTACTCGGAGAAACCAGAAACAAACAAAAAAAGCCATGGCGAGAGTTGTCTCTTTGACATTGTTTCTTCTCTCATGGCTTCTCCTCTTCTCTCATGCTGCCTCAAAAAAAGCACCCTCCGCGTCAGCGAGAAAGGAGGATATACCATACATTAAGTGCCAGGTGTGTGTGAAGATCGCGCACCAGATCCATCGACAGGTGCAGAAGAAAGAGGCTGAGGTTTCTCCCAAGAAGGTGCCTTGTACTTATGTGGTTGGTTCTTTTTGCTTGTTTTGATTGGATTATGCACTGAATTAGCTTCGTTTTGCTTAATTATGCGGATCAGGTGTCAGAGCTTGAGATAATTGAGATCGTTGAGAATGTTTGCAATTTGAAGAAGCAAGAGGCTGATTGGATTTTTCAAATCGACGTTGTTGAAAAGGGGAATAAATTGGAGGTAAACATTTAGTTTAAGTTTCAGTGTGTCTTTTCTATAGTGCCAACGATTTGGTTAATTTATGCTCATTTTAATGTAATTGATTTTTGAACAAATTTCTTATGCAGTTATCCACTTTTGCATTACAGGACAAAAAATATAATATACTTTTATCCTTAAATTTCAGTTGGTTGAGCAAGGTGTAGAAGGGCATTGCAATTCAAAATGTAAAACCATTGAAAGAGCATGCCAGGAGGTACATCACTTATGATAATGATGTTTTCAATTATTATTTTTCATGTTGCATATTTACTATTTCGAATAAAAAGAATGTAACCATACCAAAAGGACAACAACAACAACAAAGCTTTTAATCCCAAATAAATTGGGGTAGGCTAGAAATGAAACCCAATCTGAAATCACAGAGATCAGAGATCTCAAACATAAAAAATCAATGATAATAATAGTGATAATGACCCTGGTTGTGTGATTTCCTCTAAGATTACAAGCCTACAAATATTATTTTGCTGATAGTAATCAATTAAATACTGTTTCAGGTAATGGGATTTGCCGATACCGATGTTGCTGAATTTTTCTACAAGAACCAACCATCCATTAATGAATTAGGGAATTATCTCTGCCATGACCTCTCAGAAGCTTGTTCAGTGAAGACGCCACCTGTTCCAAAGGTGTAAATTTACCTTATTGCATATACTATACATATACTAACAGTTTCAATATCAGGTCTATATTCTTTTAAGTTTTGGTTGAGCATTGGTTTTCGCTTTTTGAATTTATGTTATGTTGCACTCAGTTCCATAGTTGAGCATAGAGTGAGAAAATTGAGACTATACTTTGGTCTTTTTTTAGGACAATCTCAACCAGGGAACATTTGATTAAATGAAATTAGTAGATCTTTGTTGCACGACTGAAACTTAACTGAGTGTTCATTTTCACAAGCAAGGAAATTACATTGGTTCCGTATTGTAGTATTACCTGACCTCAATGTATGTTTTTGTTATTCTACTTCTGTTTATGAGTAGCACATGTTTATTTAATTTTTTTCTAGTTTCAGACTAATATGGCCTTCCAAATTTATAGGATAGAAAACCTGCTGAACCATTTGTTCCGAAATCATCAAAGGATGCTGAAATGGAAAAGATACTGAGGTCAATGCAGGTGAGTTGACAATGTGTGAAAAACCAAAATTTGTGAAAATATAGATTGGATTTTACTTCATTATACTTTTGTTTTATGTTTTTTATGTGCAAAATACATCCAAATGTTTGCCTTAAATTTGTCGCAAGTGCACCTGGCATCCAATTTTTTATGTCTTAAATTTGTTGCAAGTGCACCTAGCCTTCTGTGATTTGCCTTAAATTTGTTGCAAGTGCACCTAGCCTTCTGTGATTTGCCTTAAATTTGTTGCAAGTGCCCCCCCCCCCCCCCCCCCCCCGCATCAATGTTGTCCGATATTTATAGTTAAAATACAACTTTTGGTGCTATTTGTAACTGACCGCATAGGGACAGACTTGTTTCTATTGTAGCTTACCTATTTCATCATACTATGTTGCATTCTGAATTGATCCAAAAACATGTTGGGTTTTTTGCATTTTAAATTTGTTTCCGTCCGCTCTTTCAGAAAACAGAAAATAAAAGTGAGAGAAAAAACAAACATTTTCAATGAAACAAGAATATGTATAAAATGTTCTTAAGCAAGTTCTTGGAAATTTAGAATGCTCACCTTTTTATCTAGGGTATGCCTGGTGCACCAAATATGAAGATGTATTCAAGAGAAGATTTAATGAATAATAATTTTGCTGGTGATGTTGATGCGGATGATGATGAAGACGAAGATGAAGATGACAATGAAGGCAACTTCCCTAATAACTTGGTAAAACCTACTTTTAATACTGTTTTAATGATCTTCTTTTTTGTACAACATCTTTCAAATTTCAGTTGACTTTTTTGAATGGAGTCAGAGGTTTGTGTTTTGCATGTATAACCTTTTAAATATTTGTTTACTCTATTGTTTTGATGGATCATTACTGACACCACTTAACATAAGGAAACCGCTGAATTTCATCTCAGTTATTTTCGAACAAGATCATAAAACTGCATATTAGTTTATTCATTTTACATGAATGTTCCTTATTACCTCCGGACAATGTGAATAAGTATGCCTTTAAGATGATTTAAAAAAAAATCTCAAAAAGCTGATTCTAAAGCTTGAGAAACATGATTGATTCTTCTAAATGGAAGCTCCAATATTAGTGGTTATGTCAGAAAATATATTGGTTCACTGTTGAACTAGCTTAACAGATGTAATTATGTTTTAGGGAAAGGTTTTGAAAAACAAGGAAGCACCAAAGAAGGATTTGAAAGAGAAAATCCTTCAAGGGGTAGCTGACAAGAGCAAGCAAGTCAAGAAGCACATAAACAAAGCTTCACAAAAGATCAAGAAATGGTGGAAGGGATTTAAAAAACCAGGGAAGAAAGCTCCTTCAAGGTCTTCAAAATCTTCAAAGTCGAGTAAAACCGAGCTTTAAGTTGTTAAAGAATATCATATGTTGAGTTGCTTGATGTATGAGATTTCCATAGCACAAAAACACTTGTAGAGAGGTAGCAGAGGCAAGAAGAACAAATCAGGCCAATTGTAGCATGTGATTTATGACTTCTGTTCGATTGGTTTGGAAAATTTTGGTTTAGAACGTTAGGGTAATTCTTTTACAGTGAACTTTCCCACTTAAATGCCAGTTAATTTATTGATTTGGTTTTCTATTTGCTTGCTATAGTAAAGACTGGCCAAACGCATATAAAGAGGTGTTTTTCTCTTTCCATCAATTCAATCATTGATCGAATGAGTTTGCACAAGTGTTAAAATTTCCATTTTAATTGGTTTGCAAGCTTAATAGGCCTGCTTGACGTTCGACATGCCATGCTTTTCTGTGCGGAGGAAGCTCAGCAGAGTGTTTGTTAGATTTTTGATGGAGGAAATTAATTTGGAAGTTATCTCTTTTTTTAGTTTAAAAATTCAAAATTATTACATTGAACCTTGAGACATCCATCAATCTCTAGAGTTTTTGTTTGTTCATGTCATTTGCCACCAAAACATATCTTTCAATAGTTCTTCCACAAAACATCCATAAAGGATGCTTAGATCTCCATCTTTACGAGAGAAATTTATTTGTTGCAGATTGCACTAGAAAATCCCACCACATTCAGTTCAAACCACCAATTCTCTTTTGTATAGTTTCAGTTTTCACTGTTGATTTTGTTGAAAGTCGGTTAATCGTAGCTCCTCATACAAATCGGAACGAAAAAACTCCATTAAAGAGTGGTTTTTTTTACTATTTGAAAGAGCAAATAATAATATAATATGTTAGTGAGCTCACTAACGAAAAATCTCCATCTTTGTACTTTTTTTTTTACTAAGAACGTTGAAGATTGCAGATTACTTGTTATGAACCTAAATTTTCGTTTGACAAATTAAAGAATAACTTTGAAAGAGTGGTAATTTTGGAAGAGTGGTAGAATAATATATTTTTGAAAGGGGTAGAAGAGTGGTTTTTTTGACTATTTGAAAGAGCAAAAATATTATTTGACAGTTATTAGTCAGAATAGTTAAAATATAGATAATTATGATACTAACAATAATGATGATGATAATTATAATAGTAAAATAATAATATAATAATAAAATAATGATCATAATTCATAATCAAAATCATAATAAATAATAATATTCATAGTTGTAATCAAAATAATATAATAGAAATATAGACATAATTATAATATAATAATATAATAATAAATAATTCTAATTCTAATAATATAATTTTAGACTAAGTAGAAGAGCGCGGAAGAGTGCTAATCCGGTATACCAAGTTATAGGTGGTATACCGATTAGCTCTCGTCGGAATAGTGATTATTATTTGATCATGTTGTATTATATTATTATATGATAATTATGATTATGATTTATTATTATATTATATTATATTATATTATATTATATTATATTATATTTTGATTTATTATTATATTAATATTATGATTATTATTTTTTATCATCACTTTTAGTATTATAATATTATTTATTTTTTATTATTTATTATCATTATATTATAATAATATAATTTTAGTATTATATTATTATATTATGAATATAAATATAATTATTTTATTATTATATTATTATAATTATGACTATTTATTATTATGATATTATTATTATTATTATTTTATAATTATATTATTATAATTATGATTATTTATTATTATGATATTATTATTATTATTTTATATTATTATTATAATTATGATTATTTATTATTATGATATTATTATTATATTATTATATTATAATTATGATTATTTATTATTTTCTTATTATTCTATTTTGATTATGGTTATATTATCATTATATTATTATGATTATGATAATGATTATTATTGTGTATTATTATTATAATTATTATTATATTATGATTATAGTGATGATTATATTATTATTATATTATAATGATCATAATTATTTATTATTATTATTATTATTATTATTATTATTATCATAATTTTTTATTATTATATTATTTTGATTATTATATTATTTTGATGATTGTGATTATTATTTAATTATGTTATATTATTATATTATATTATGATTATATTATTAAAATTATGATTATTTATTATTATTATAATTATAATTTTTTTATTATTATATTATTATATTTTTATTATATTATTATGATTACAACTATGAATATTATTATTTATTACGATTATGTTTATTTTATTATTATTATATTATTATTATTATTATTATTATTATTTTACTATTATTTTTATTATCATCATCATTGTTAGTATCATAATTATTCATATTTTAACTATTCTGATTAACAACTGACAAACGATATTTTCGCTCTTCCGAATAGTTAAGAATACCACTCTTCTACCACTCTTTCAAAAATATACTATTATTATTCTTCCAAAATTGTCACTTTTCTTAAGCTATTCCTTGATTTGCCAAACGAACTCATGTTCATAACAAGATCTCTCACTCATAGTTAGCAAGAACTCACTCAAAAAGAAAAAAATTAAGTTGAAAATGCTTAATTTTGTAAGAAATCGGAAGAAAAACAGAAACAGAACAATCAAAAGCCAAAGAAAGAACCAAGATATTCAAGACACTATTTCATTATTCAACATCCTTTACAAACAATATAAACTACTATTTATAGCTAAGCAAACACAATACAGTTCAAAATAGATAATTATTCGTAATAGAATTACAAAACTAATTTTAAAATCACTATAACACTTTATAAAGCGTTAGAACATTTTAAAACGTTACAACGGTATCAGCAACAGTTACAATAAATTATTCTATCGTTACAACGCTTAGATGAAGAGTTATACGATATGAAGCGTTATAACATCTTAAGGAAACGTTATAACGCTTCCTTTATCTTTTGGTCGGTTCTTGCGCTCCTGACACTCCCTTTCCCTTCAAATTGTAGTTGTCCTCAACTACAAAATCTGAGAATTGTTGCTCTGAATCCTCTTCTTGACCAATCATCATATGGATCTTGACCTTACATTAATGGCTAGGATAATATTTCTCTCCATATTTGAAACACAACCCTAGTACTCTTCTATGTTCAACCATGGTATTTCTGGAATTCTCTTTGTTAATTACGGGCTTGGTTTCTTCATATGAATTCCTTTCACCAGTACTCCTATCACTCACCAGAGTTCTTTTTTCTAGATTCTCCACAAAAGGTTGAGTATTTCCAAATTGAAAATCTAAGACAACCTCCATATGCTTAGCACACTAATATGCATCCAAGAGATTAATGTGATTTTATAGCAGAACTAGATGTTTTATATCTTCCCTAAGTTCATTGATAAAAGCAATTATGTAATGACTTTCGTGAAATATGAAAACTCAACTTGAGATCTGGACTAGACAATCTCAAATTGTTTCATATAGTTTCTCACACTACCTTGTTGTACTAGATTCTTCAGTTCCTCATAGGAACTCACACCTTCAGCCTTAGAGAATCTTACCTTGACTAACTCCATCAGATGTTGCCAAGATGGATGCTCTTGTGTTGATCTATACCATTTATACCATGAGCCAGCTTCTCCTCTTAAATTAGTGACTGCTTGTATCACCTTTTGATCTTCAGGTGTTTCATACATCTCAAAGATGTATTTACACTACGCCAACCACTCATTAGGATCATCACCTATCACCTGAGATTACTAGAAAATTCTTACTTAGGACCTTGAATTCTGCCACTAGCTCGGATCTCAACTCTATCATGAATCGGTCCTTCAAATCCCTCGGTGGATCTAAGATTAGATGAAGAAGTCGAGCTTCCTCCTATTTGTTGTCCCACCTTGACTTCAATATACTCCATCTTTTCCATCAGTTCTCGGACAGTTGTTGCATTCACCCTAGCCATGGCTGCATCAACTTGTTCATTCACAGATCGCAAGATTCGCTCTTCCATAGATGTTTCTCAATCTAATGCTTCCTTGTTTTTTCTATTCAAAGCAGCTTTAATCTTTTCAAATCTGGCCTCCATCTATTCGAGTAGCATCTCTAGGGTCACTGATCCACTCTTCTTCGCCATTATCAAATCTCTAGTGTTGTAAACTTGGCTATGTACCAATTGTTATGGACATAAGTTCACAACAAGATCTCTCACTCACAGTTAGCAAGAACTCACTCAAAAAGAAAAGAAATTAAGCTGAAAATGCTTAATATTATAAGAAACTGGAAGAAAAACAAAAACAGAACAACGAAAAGTCAAAGAAAGGACAAAGATATTCAAGACACTATTTCATTATTCAACACCCTTTACAAACAGTATAAACTGCTATTTATAGCTAAGCAAACACACTACAGTTAGGGATGCAAACGGATCAGATACGGGCGGATAATAACAAAATCATATCCATATCCGTTATTATTTTTCAGATAAGGATACAGATACGGATAGTTTTGGATACGGATACGGATCGGATAATAAACGAATACGGATACGGATCGGATATTATCGGATACGGAATGCAGATACGGAATGCGAATACGGATATAATTCGGATAGCTAAATAAAATAATTTATCATAAAAAATAATAACTTTGACATATCATGATTCGATCATAAAATTTAAGAATCTTTCTTATATATAATATTCATGTAAAACAAGTCCTCTAAAAAACGTAATAAAGCATTATTGGTACTGGGCCAATAAAATTTTATCTGGTGGCATCACACTGTTTAATATAGTCAATATAATATTCATATTATTTATGGGTCATGTTCATTAATATTTAATGTTTAATATAGTCAATATAATATTTGTATTATTTATGGGTCATGTTCATTAATATTTAATTTTGTATTGGATCAATACTTGGGTCATCTATATATATTTCAAAGTCACGGATATCCGAAATTTTAAAACTTTCGGATCCGGATAATTATCCGTATCCGGTTCCAAATTACATACCGTATCCATATCCGTATCCGTCAAAAATATTTGTATATGTATCCGTATTTGAATCTATATATTCATATCCGTTAAAATTTGGATTCGATCCGGATATTTGTGGATAATATCCGATTCGGTTGCAAGTCTAACTACAGTCCAAAATAGACAGTTATTCGTAACATAATTACAAAACTAACTTTGAAATCGCTATAACGCTTTGTAAAGCATTATAACGTTTTAAAATGTTACAACGGTATCAGCAACCGTTACAACGATATATTCTATTGTTACGGCGCTTAGATGAAAAGTTATACGATATGAAGCGTTATAACATCTTAAGGAAACGTTATAACGTTTCTTTTATCTTTTGACAGGTTATTGCGCTCCTGACATTACTAATGACCCCGGTCATCCACCCCCACACACAACAAGACAAGACAAATACAGAAAAAAAAAACTTCACGAAAAAAAAAACGAAGAAAAATTATCAAGCTAACTTTACCAAATTCAGGAACTTATCCTTTCTTTTCTTTAGAAAAGAGAAGAAACGACGTTTTAAATAAAGGATCGCATTTGCATAGGCTGAATGAAACATTGAAACAGATATGAGAAATTGTTTGGGCATTTATTATTTAATATTTAATTTTTGAAACAGATATGAGAAATTGCTCGATAGTTTTAACATCCTTCCTCCTCCGCCCCACCTTCACTCGATGTCACCTCTGCACTCTCTGCTTTTTTCTATCCAATCATCCTCCCTCCTCCGCCCCCTGCCAGTTCTTGCTCCACCAAAGCCGGAAGGCGAGTGGAAAGGATGGAGGGTTTGGCAAGAGCAAGTGAAAGAGATAAATGAGAAAAAGGACGAGTGAAATGAGATTAATTAAACTGAAGAAAGTACTACATACATCTAGTTGGATAGAATGAAATGGTAATTTTGGAAATATAGAAAAAAATTCTATTATATACTAATTTTTAGAAAAAAAAAATTAATCAAATACGTAGATTAAGTGTATAATTGTGATAAGTTATTAAATTTAATGAGTTTGAGGTGATAATTTTCTAATTTAAAGTTTTTAGAGTGATAATTTCTTAAATTCTAAATTCTGAAGTGGAACAATAAGGTGATAATCTCCTTATTTTTTTGCTTTTCCTCAATAAAATTTTTCCACTCTTCGTTTTTATCTCTTCTACTTTTATTATACATCATCTTCATCCTTCTTTGCCTTTATTTTGTTCCACCTCCACTCTCCTCCTGATTTTCAGCCCGTGTGCACCTCATCTTTGATCCACCTCCATCTACGGACTATTTTGCCTCGTTTTTGCCTTCGACCCATCTTCACATCACCTCCTCCGCCACACTATGCCTTCGCCTCTACATCTTTGTCTACACCATCTTCTTCACAACATTTGTTCTCTTTATTTTTCGTTCATTTTTTTTAACTAAACTAACATCAAAATGTTTATAATTTTCTTGCATAATAATATGATATCTCCGTTCATCTCTACCTTCTTCACTTTCTTCATTATGTTGCACAAATTCGACCACAAGATATTTGCATAAACACTTTTTTCAATCATATAAATAATGTAAACACTACTTCAGAGTTTTTTTAAGAACATGAACATTTTTCCTCAAAAAAAGAAAGTGCATGAACATTTCAAATTTATAGCTTTATGTTTTTTGGAACCTATAAATTGCATAAACATTTCTTTATATTTTATGGAAACGATATATGTAATAGATATAAATTATTATTTTTTTTTAACAAAAACATTTCATAGTTTTCTATTTTTCCGATCTTATGGGTGGTATAGACATTTATTTTATATTTCATTGAAACAATTTATGTAGTACTTAAAAATATTTTTTTAAGAAAATCAATACATATACTGCTCATAATGGATGTGAATCACTTGAATATTTCATGCAAGAGAGAATCTATACATAAAATATTTTGAGGACAGATCAAAGATATTTTTTGAAAACTCTTGATAATAACACAATTTGTAAATGAATAATTTAAAACACACTCTACATATATTATAAGGTTACTATTCTCAAATCCTCTATACTTGCACTATTCTTTGCACAATCCAAACATGCATACATGTTGTACAGAAATTAAACTCAACAATGGAAATATGAGAACAAAGACAACAGGCCTGAAACTTGGATCAAGAATAACGCTCTCAATTTCTTTGGCGAGCTTAAGCTCATAAGAACTTTTATCCCGTCAACATAGCATAAGAAATTAAGAATGGAGCCTTGCTCCCAGCATCAACCAGCAAAACAAACACATAAATAAAGTATGCTTAACTGCAACAAAACACAACTATCAATATCTTGAACAAGATGCAACACCTTAAGCTACAGACACTTACCAGAAGACCATTATCCTACACGAGACAAACCTAAAAATGATACAACAAGAACCAAGTTCATAACAATCATGACAAAGATCCAAGCAAAATAATTTAACTTGGCGGAGTCTTGATCCCAGCAGCAACTGGTCCACCACCAGCAGGTGCAGCTGGTGCAGCAACACCTGGTGCACCAGATCCGGTCCCCTGAGCAGCAGTACCTTCCTTGGAATAAGCAGGAGGTGGTACCTGACCATAGGCACCACCTCCACCGTACGACTCACTGTACTGACCATAAGCCCCATATCCAGTACCATAGCCTGATTGAGGCGGTGCAGCCTGACCATAGCCTGGTTGAGCATATCCAGGCTGTGCAGAACCCGGTTGACCCTGACCATAGACAGGTTGTGGTGGTGGTGGTCTTTGCCCGTATGTCGTCTGTCCATAACCTGGCTGTGATGGCACTGGTGGATAACCTTGTGTTGGATAACTCGTGGGAATTGCCATGGGTGGTTGATTCAGATAGCCCTGCTGACTAGAAGGGGCCCCAGATGTTGGAGTTTGCTGAGCTGGCGATGCTTGTGGAGGAGTAGAGTTGGTTGCAGTGCCAGCTGGTGCACTATAATTGGGCGCTGGCCCATCCTGGCTGGAGGTTTTGGTAGGAGGCGTTGCATAACTAGCAGCGCCACTATAGTTGTAGCCAGCGTGAGGCTGGGAATAACCTTGAGAATAGCCACTGGAATAGGATGATGCATCCCCATAAGAGCCTTGGGAAGTATAACTAGGTGGCTGAGCATAACTATAGCCAGTAGGGTCAGTTGAAGTAGGTGGTACGGTGGAGGTCCCAGTGGGCTGTGACTGTGCTGGCTGTGGCACTTGCTGTTGCTGTTGGTTGTAATAATCATAGCCACCTGAAGCGGGCTGCTGGGGTTGAGCTGACTGGTTGGATGGCTGATCCCACCCAGTTTGGTATGATGAAGGTGGGTAGCCTGGGTACTGGGGCTGAGGCATGTTGTACTGAGGTGGAGGGGCCCCAGAATATGCAGAAGGCTGCATATAGTTGTTGTAGGAGGGTTGCGATGGAGGTGGGGGCCAGGTATTTGACTGAGGTCGTGGGGCCCGGTAGCCGCCACCAGATGGATTCCTGGGCCTAGTCTGAAAAAATAAACAAAGATAATTATATATTCTTATGCAACTCCAGAAGAGTTATATTACAAAAATAGGATAATTGCAGGAGAACCAAGGAAAAAGACATACAAGAAAAGAGGCGCATGGAAGCACAATAGGTTCAACAGAGTCATACATAGCAATCAATGTGAATTCAAGGTGGAAAAAAAAATCTACTTACCAATAAAGGGAAAAGAGGCTGGTGCCATTGACAGATGTCCCCACCTATGCTCTCTCCCCAGGAGAAAAACTATGGTCTATAAAACAGTTGCCACAACTATATACCAAATACAGTTTGCAACAGAACTAACATTCATTTACATAACGCATGTGAAGTTTAACGATCGATTTATAAACTTATTTTAGAAAAGATAATATTGAGATATCTATCTGTAGTGAATTGATAGTGAATTGATGACACCAAACTAGTCCACTTTGTTAGCGAGTTTACCTATAGTAACTATACTATCCCTGTAACCTGGGCTCGAGAGCAACATGAGAAAAGACAGTATATACAAGCAAGAGCAATATATAACAGAAGATGCAAAATAAATATCCAAAAAAATTTCAATATACCAATAAATTGGTTATTCATGGGAGAGCAACTAGACCATTGCTTAGAAATGAGGATAGCAAGAACAATGATTGAATCAAATAAAACTACAATGTGGAAGCGCCATCCTGCAGAGAGCAGCATATCCAAAAAAATATATGTGATAGGACGAGCAATTATATGACATAAGATTCTTAAGTATCAATCATTTCCATTTAAAACAACTTTGGCTACTCCTGTATAATAAACAAAGATAAACACAGAAGGAATGAAAGATTCTAGCACCATGTCCCTTGAGGAGAAAGGAATAAGATGAACATTTTTTATTTAAAAATACTTCAAAAAAACACAAGGAAGAGCTGTACAAAAGGATTGCATAGTATAATCCACTAAAACCTCCAACAAGAACAGAAGAAATAAGATTTATTGCATACCTCACTTAATATTTCATTGAGCAATTGCTTTGCAACTTCAATTTGTTCTTGTGTGCCGTCAACATAAACTGTTCTCTCCGTTGAAGTGTCTCCAGGTGGCAAATGTAATGGAATAACCTAGTAGCAATACAAGAAAAATATTCTATCCATATACATCGAAACAATGAAGTACATAAGACATCCCCTTGAGTTTCTAAAACAACAAAGCCTTTAATCCCAAATAAATTGGGGCAGGCTAGAAATGAAACCCAATCGGAAATCACCTTGAGTTTCTACAGTCAAAATATGGACCTATGTTTTCCATAGGACAAGTATAGACAACAAGCTTAAACCAAAAATAAGTAACTAGAAAGGCACCGGAGAGGTCAATACAAAGAGCATAAAGCACAACAAGAAAGCCATGGAACTATAGAATTAAATGTACATATTTATAGCAACCACCAAAGTATAGCAATTACTGAAGAATTAATATGAACTATAATATTAAACGTACATTCTTATAAGATTTCATTAGCAAGAATAGACAGAAGTTAAAAACCATAAAATTTAATGTCAACAAAAACCTATTGGTTTAATTGAAGGCCATCCCAGCAATTTAGTTTGCACATCAGCAATTGTACTGAAGGCCGCCATTAAGATAGCACTTTGTACAAGCAAACAAAAATGACATACTAACAACAAACAACAGAAACTGCTCCAAGTCTCATATATTCACCAACTATTTAAACTTCATATTAAAAAAAAAACAATAACAATAAGCAAACCTGGATCCGAGCACCGGACTTGGCTTGCATGCTTTTTATAGTCTCACCACCTTTCCCTATGACCAGACCAACCTGGAGAAATTTTCAGGTATAAAGCATACATGGTAATACAAAATTTAAAGAGAGGCAATTTTTTAAATCAATTAATACAACACATAAAATCATATACCTTGTTATTACCAATTTTCATCTGGAATGTCTCAGCACCAGACTGAGCAGAACCACCCACATGACGGCCTGATACTACTTCAGAGACACCAGCATCAGCCTACATAAACATTGAAAAGAACTTTCTTACAAATTTGAAGCCGCACATACTAAAGACTTTAAAAAGAAAATGCTACAGTTGACTGTGTATCACATCAAAAGCAGTCTACACCACAATTTCTATTGTAAGCTAGTTTACATAAGTACCATCAAGTACAAATAGGAAGAACCCTATAATCGAGGAACTGACAATAGACTTATCCCCTTCATTATGTCCCGTCTGTAATAGTGTGCATTGCAGCATAGTATTAATGATTGAATTGTATTTTGTATCATATTGTGCATCATGCATAGTTAAAAAACACTAAACTTGACTTACAATGAGCTAGAAATACTCATTGCAATATATAGCAAAAGATCATTAAGAGAACCATCATAATACCATATTCTATCATACTTATGCGGTGTATCATATTGTGCATCATGTATAGTTAAAAAAACACTAAACTTGACTTACAATGAGCTAGAAATACTCATTGCAATATATAGCAAAAGATCATTAAGAGAACCATCATAATACCATATTCTATCATACTTATGCGGTGAAATAGTAAGACACACTTTACATAAAGCTTAAGACATGGACAAAACTTCCATTGTAAACCTTTCAACATACCTAAAACTTACCAAAAAGTTTGTTTAACACACAAAACACTGAAAAAAGAGATGATTTGCTCATCAAATTTCAGAAGTCCCAAATAAAAGTTCATGCCTAAATACAACTGAAAAGTCCTTTTAATTAAAGCATTATAGTTTCTTTTATATACTTAGGTGAGACTGGAAGCTTCAAAATATCACTCCAGTTCAAACCACACAATATGATGCATAGTTTTTCACAAATAATAGTATAAAGATAGAAAGGTTGTGTTTCATCACAAACAATTAAGATATTGCAGTAAAAAAAGGCAAGCCGTGTCCATTCAAAATATATGCCCTTCTCCAACCCAGACCCATTGTCCCTTCCCTAATATTTTTTTCCTGACCTCCCATTTTCCTCTAAAGAATGAAGCAGTATCAGAAACAGTAAGGAGAGTTCTTGTGACCATGAAATAGACAGATGAATGTCTATTTGGCATCCACAAAGGATTTCAAGAGTAATTTAGTGAGTGCCAATGCACAGAATTGTATCACTAAATCATATGATTTGTTCCTTATCGCGCATTGTTTGGAAGAACTATTCAAAAATTTACTACTCCTTTAATACAGATAAGTGTGGATTCCCATCGCCAACGAATAGCATGATCATATCATGCGATTAATATTGTGAATCTTACCATTATTTTTATCATAGCTAAAGCAAATAAAGGAATGAACTAAGGGGAAAATGAAAGAAAGTAGACCTGAGCAAGAACTTCAGTGATAAGCTGTTCAGCCTTAGCAATCTGTTCTGGAGTACCCTGAATCTCAACAGATCGGGTTGGAGAATTAGGATCCGCATCCATGTCTCTAGTGACCTGAATCTTGGCTCCTGATTGCACCTGCAGGTACTTGATAGTATCCCCTCCTTTCCCTATAATAACTCCCACCTACAGTTGACCAATCAGTTACAGACTTAGTCAGAAGCTTGCTTGCTTGTTTTTTTTTCTGGATGCACTACTCCATACGGTTAATTATAAGCAATCATAGATCTTTGCCGGCTACAGTATAGTTGCCCTTTATAGATAGAGACAGAGAAAAAGAAAGAGGGAGAGGGAGAGAAATACCCGCCCATTTGGAATGTCAATTTTCTTGCTGGTGCTGTGATAATTATAAGATGCAAATGAAGGTGCGCTGGTTTGAGGAGGAGGCAAGGGTTGACTGGTGAATTTATTCATGTAAGCTGCAACAAGAGAAAATAAGAAGTACATAAAGTCATGACACGATCAAAAAGGAAAATGTATGTTTATTGATAGATAATCAATGTAATATAGAATAAAGTTTATCTTTGTCATTGCAGTCAATAATGAATCCAAACAGTGAAACCCAACAAAACCCCATGGTTTAACTCAATTAAGTATCAATGCTAAAGATTAAACACTTTTCACCCTCATTCCAAATAGCACATTAAACATTAAAACAGTAACAAGAACAAAAACAAAACAAAAAAGAGATATATTTGTCATCTGTTAAAAACTGCGGTGAATCTACAATTTAGCAAAGAAAGATCAGATCGAAGTAGCAACAGAGGGTATATAGCTTCTCTCAAACCAGGTAACTCTCTCACAGTTCTCATTTGTATCATCCAATCCACTCTAATATTTTAAACATAAATTCCCTTTAATGACAACAATCCACATAAATCTGTCAATGATTAGTAGGAAAAAGAAAAGACAGGAGAATCATACTGTTTCCTCCAGAGAAGTCAGATCCGTTGTCGGTCTTTGGCCGTTTCGCCTCAGCATCGCTGAACAACTTGGCTGCGATCGCCTGAGCGCGCAGCTTGGCGGATTCTATCTCATCCATCGGCGGAGGCACGCTATTATAGGACTGAGACGGAGTTTTCTCCAGCGGCGGCGCGGACGAGAATCCAGACTGTCGGCGCGGCGGAGGTGTCTCCGAGTCGCCAAATTTCCTCTTCATATCCGATCGGGACGAGTACCCGAGCTCCTCGGCCATTCTGATGATGATTAGGGTTAGGTTTTAGGCTAAGATTGACAAGAGGACGGAAACTAGAGACGATAGCAAAAAATCTTGGGGCGAGGCGGTAAGGTCTGTTATATTAAATAAATTCCGGTCTTTGCAGATTAGGCCCCGTACTTTTATCTTATTTGAAACTACCATCCCGACTGTAATGTCACAGTTAGCTCCAATTAAATATTTTTTGTTTCGTATTTTACAGATTGGTCTAATATATTTTATAAATTATTTTAATATATTTTATAAATTATTTTAATATATTTTATAGATTGATTGTTTTGACAGAAATGTTGCTCACATGTGAGCACAAATTTGATTCCCCTTAAACCTTATCTCTTGGTGGCTGACTAGCTGGTGCTGAATTTGAGAGTAACTGGGTCAGACAATAATTAATGCTCTAAAAAAGAAGGGAGGGAATAAAAAAAAGTAATAAATGAATGAGAAGGTGAGCAGTTTTTATTATTAATAATTATTATTAAATTAATATTATTAAAAATAAGAGTGAGAACCGTAAATTTTCAAATATACGAATTGCAGCGCGCCACTGTCAGTGGCGCGTTTCATTCAAACCCCGCGCAGTGCCTCTATCTCACTTGCACGTTTTGTATATATAAGAAGTATACGTGCCACTGCCAGTGGCGTGTTTCATAAAAATAAGAAAACGCGCCATCGGCGATGGGCGCGTTTCAAACGCGCGATGAACGCGCCACTTTGCCGATGTGCGTTTGCCATTCGTATATTTGAAATTTTACGTTTCTCACTCTTATTTTTAATAATATTAATTTAATAAAACTTATTATTACTAAAAACTGGAAGGTGAGAGACTTGGCTATACCAAAGAAAATCTTTTTATTGGAAAAGTTTTTTTATTCAAGATAAACTTATTCAAATTGGGTCCGTTTGGCAAATTAAGGAATACCTTTGGAAGAGTGATAGAATAGTATTTTTTTGGAAGAGTGGTAGAAGAGCGGTATTTTTTACTATTCGTAAGAGTGAAAATATTGTTTGGCAGTTGTTACTCAGAATAGTTAAAATATGAATAATTATGATACTAATAATGATGATGATAATAATAATAATAGTAAAATAATAATCATAATAGTAAGATAATAATAATAAAGTAATAAAAATAATCATAATAAATAATAATATTATAATAGTAATATAATAAAAAATATAAATATAATAATAAAAAATTATAATTACAATCATAATTATAATAATATAATAATAATAAGTAATCATAATTTTAATAATATAATCATAATATAATAATCATAATCATAATCATGATAATAATAATTATAGTCATAATCATAATAATATAACCATAATCATAATCATAATAATATAATAATAAAAATATAATCATAATCATAAAAATAATTATAAATAATTATAATTATAATTATAATAATATAATAATAAATTAATCATAAATATAATCAACATATAATAATATAATACAACATAATAAAATAATAATAAAGTAATAAAAAATAATCATAATAAATAATAATATTATAATAGTAATATAATAAAAATATAAACATAATCATAATATAGTAATATAATAATAAAAAATTACAATTACAATCATAATTATAATAATATAATAATAATAAGTAATCATAATTTTAATAATATAATCATAATATAATAATCATAATCATAATCATGATAATAATAATTATAGTCATAATCATAATAATATAACCATAATCATAATCATAATAATATAATAATAAATAATCATAAAAATAATTATAAATAATTATAATTATAATTATATAATAATAAATTAATCATCACCATAATCAACATATAATAATATAATACAATATAATAAAATAATAATATGTATTAATAATCATAGTCATAATCATCAAATATAATAATATAATAATAAATAATCTTGATCATAATAATATAATAATAAAATAATTATAGTTATATTCATAATATAATAATATAATATTAAAATTATATTTATAATAATAATAAATAATATAATAATACTAATGGTAACGATAATATAATAACAATAATGATAATAATAATTTAATAATAATAATATAATGATAATGATAATAAAAAATAACAATCATAATATTAATATAATCATAAATTATAATCATAAATATAATATAATAATATAATAATACTAAATCATAATCATAATCATAATATAATATAATATAATCAAACAATAATCGCTATTCGACGAGAGCTAATCCGGTATTCCACCTATAAATTGATATACCGGATTAGCACTATTCCGCACTCTTCTACTTAGTCTAAAATTCATTTGGCAAATTAATTCGTCGGAATAGCTATTCTATTCCAACTTTTTGCTATTCCATTGAATGCCAAACACTCCCATTGTGTACTGTCGTCACTTCTGAAATAAATTTTCTGTACTCATTTACCATGGAAAAATTAGAACCGACTGATACTTGGCATGATAGAATTGGTTATTTGCAATTAGATAGAATGAAATATATGATGAAATTAAATTTAATTCTTAAATACTATTTAGATCATGAGTTCAAATGTCAAGTTTGTGATGAGTCTAAACAAACTCGTAAGCATTTCCGATAGTAAGTACGTAAGGAAACATCTCCTTTAGAATTAATTTATACAGATGTATGTCATTCTATTAAAACACCAACTAGATGTGGAAATCAATATTTTATGAAAATCTCGAAATACTATTACTATTGTTTGCTCAAATCAAAGATGAATTTTGTGATAAATTTAAAGATTATAAGCTGAGGTGGAAAATCAATAAGATTGAAAGATTGAGATCTTAAGATCTGATCCGAAGTGGAGAGGACACCTCAAATGAGATGAATGTCTTTTATGAAAACCGTACATTGATTGGAGTAGTGGAAAAAAAAAAGATATTCATATGTCATTTCATTTTAAACAAATACCTTAAATGTCAATTTCCTTCCATATCAAACCATCTAATAATACATCTAGAAATGAACAAAATTAAAAAATAAAAAGAAAGAAATAAATAAAATTGCTTAAAGTAGATCTCATACAGGTTTATGAACCATGTCAAACAACCATTACAAATTAAACTTCTACATTTTTAACAGTACTTGATTTAGTTTCCTTATTTTCAAAAATATACAAATGAAAAGAGAGAATGTCAGATATTCATATAGCATTTCATTTTATATTACCTTAAATGTCATCTATACTATTATATAAAACATCTAAGAATTGGAGGGTCCATTTTTTGTCATGGTAATTTTTTATTATACCCATTTTATCCCTCAATTAGACGGATAATATTTATTTTTGGTTGATCGAACGTATATGATCGCATCCATTGATCCCCTCTTTCTCTCCATTTCTTTCCCATATATACTATTATTTCCATAATATTATTTTTTTATTTAGCAACCTTGTGCATATTTGGTAAGAAATTAATGGTGATAATATATGTTAGAATAATTTACTTTTCTTGCCATAAAAATCATGAATCATTAACTCATATTGTGCAAAAATCTCATTCAAGATTAAATATAGTCTTTATTATAGGTTTTCTCTATAATTGGGTGAATTTATAATTTAATATTAGATAAATGTGAATTTTTTTTTCTTATAATATTTTAATGTTTAAATAAAAAAATCTGTTGCAACGCGCAGGTATATAGCTAGTTTTTATTTTAAATTCTTAATCTGCTAAACTTAAGATGCTTAAATTGGAATATTAATCAAAGCCTGATCATTAAAAATAGAAACTGGTAGAAAGTTAAATATATTTTTAAAAGTTACCCCAATATCGTATTAATTAAAATAGCATATTTTTTAAAACAGATCTCAAATGATATTTAAGGCATAAGCTATCAGAAATAAAGACATGTACAAATCAAAAAAGCTTTAGAATTAAAAACACCGGAGTGGTAACTAATTTGCAAACTTTTATATTTCAGATTGCTATGCTTGGTAAGTAATCACAATTATAACGAAGTTTTAAAATCAAGAAAACTTTAGAATCAAGAAAAGATCCTAACAAATATTATTCCCTTTTATGACATATTATATGCAATTAAAGAATAATGTAGCAAATAATGGGAATTTTTTGAAATTTTATACCTAATTGTCTATTTTAGGGTAGCAATTAATGGACTGTAAATCTGCCATAATGTCTCTGATTTTATTTTGCGGATCTTAATGATTTATCAGGAGATCCGGTAAGCATTTTGTTTCCAAAACTGCACATCTCATATAGATTGTCATCCTTCTGCAATAATATGATAATAAAAATTTAAATAATTGTTCCAAAATTTGAAAGATAAAAGTAGCAAGTTTTCATTAAAAAAAGGTAAGCTTGAAAATCATAAATTCCCAACAACGAGAACAAACCCCATTTCTAACAATGAAAAAAAATCTTCAAATTAAAAATAAAGAAAAATAATAAATTAAAAAAAGAATCAACAAATATTATACTTGAATATGAAGCAATAAAGATTATTGATGCCTCGTGTAATCGTACTTTTACTTGTCCTATGCTATATATTTTCTACTGTAACATGCACTCTGCATCCAACGAATGAAAAATTAATCCCAAATTGCATTGGTATATAGAAATCATGTGCAATAAATGACCAATAATTTGTTCTTTATTACCTCAATAAAAGCACCTGAAATATGGGGGAAAATAACTTCTCACGGAACAAGCTAGTTAATTACATCTCTGTTTGGCAGTTATCACCAGTTGCATAGTTTGACAAACCTAAAATTTTAATCAAATCAATATTATAATGACCAGAAATTAGTTGATAATAATTTAAATGTTCAAATCTAAAAATAATACTAAATAAGTAAATAGATTTTTAACTTTTTTATGCTTACTGGTAATGAAATATGAGCCAACTTCTTTTGGATAGCATACAGGTATTGACCTCACATTTTGAAAAAAATAAAATTAGTGCTAAGATTCTTAGGTGAGCTTAATATTTAAAAATATCAATGGTAATGTCCAATACTCATCCTCCCTCCAGACCAGTATGATTTTTTTAAAAGTAAGTTATAAAAAATCAGCAGTGTCCATTCCCTTCATGATCACCCAATTCTAATAATGTGCATGAAAAAAGAATCTTGGCACTAATTTTTTATAATTTTGTACTTAGCATATACAATTTCAATAAATCAATAAAAAATAACAATTAATATGTATGAAAAAAGAAATTAGTGATTTAGTTAATAGTCGGTAGAAATTTTGTATGAGGAAAAAAGAATTTATCACTGAACAAGCTAGTTATATCAAAATGAATAATTGAAAAATTAGATCAGTGTGAAATATGTTTGTACCTTCACATTGTATATTATCCTTTTAGCATTTATCACCAATGACATTGTTTAGCAAACCTAAGATAGGTGAAATCATGTGGCAAAAGAGATTTCATGAATAAATTTGAATAAATGACAGGAAGGAACTCTCAAGCACGATTTAGCCTTTATGGAATGAAAAATAATACTGACTAGAAAAGAACATAGAATGTTATAATATGTTGTAGCAAAATAGTCAGTTCATCTTTCAAAAAAAAGGCAAAGATAGGGAGGAGATGGAAGAGTTTATTCCATATATAATTTGCATGCTTTGGTCGGTTGATCTGCAATAAAATCACAGTAAATCAAGCTACTTAGGGTTAAAATCCATGTATATATAATTTTCAATGAAGAAAAAAATAACACTGTAATGCGATTGGGAAAAGAATAAGAAATTTCAAAATTATAGTACATATGTACTTAAAAGCTTCTCAAATCATGCCACGGATTATGTATGTATATATTCAAACTGAATCCATTGTACCGTTTCTTGTGATAAGAATTGTTTATTAGCTGAATCCCATTGACGACCAAAGGAATTGAATCTCATGGAGGAAAGCCTCACTACCGAAGCTTTACTTTAGGGGTAATTTTGTATCTTGCTCAACTTTCCCACCTCCCTGCCTAAATCTGCACAAATAAATTTATCAATTAACTACATCGAAGAAACATTAAAAGAGAAAACAATAGAATTAATAAGTCATTAACCAAAATCAAGTAGGGCATTTAGAAAATTGATGATGACGAACTTGCTCACGCTTAGCACCTATTTCTCCTTGAAAGCGGAGTTTGTTCGAACCGTCATAAACTGATCCACCATGCTCTTGTATGAGACATAGATCCTCTGCTTTAGCGTCATGTCTCTCTCGTCTCGCTCTTCGTCTTTAGTTAGAATTTAGTCGATTGTTGATTTATTTGTGTTTGATTTAGGGACTGTGAGGGAGGCAATGCAGTGCGAAGAGGGAGGTAATTGGGACTTGAGAGAGACGGATTCAGCGACAGTGACGACGACGAAGA
The DNA here is from genome assembly GCA_037127355.1 of Schoenoplectus tabernaemontani. Lineage (NCBI taxonomy): Eukaryota > Viridiplantae > Streptophyta > Magnoliopsida > Poales > Cyperaceae > Schoenoplectus > Schoenoplectus tabernaemontani. The sequence goes on from CM073740.1 coordinate 14,180,592, forward strand.
CGACACTCAGATACATCACAATCCTGATCACAGTGGATCTAGTCACCTTGTCTAGATAGAGAGAGGAGTTAAAGGAGAGACGATAGGTTTAGGGTTTCAAAGAATCTATCAAGCCTGAGCTGTGAGGGTTTATTTTCTTTTCTATTTTGTCAAGAGAGAGGAGGTGAAGGAGAGATAATAAGGGTTTAAGATGTAGAGAGAGTTACGTAATTGGAAAAGAGCGCTCAACGCTACTCTTAGACATAATGGAGAGGAATAAAGAAAAGTGGATGCAATAACGGTCATTGAATTAATCACAACAAATCTAAACTGTGTGTGATGAGGAGTATTTTGATCAATATAAAAATTTGAAAAAAAATAACAAAAATCGCATGTATTCAGTGCTTATCTGCTTTATATAATAACATAGATATAGATATCTTCAAATGAAGTACTTTTATTGAAAAAATTATAAACAATGAAATTCATTTAATATTGCAAAACTATACTTGGTACTTAACAGATCTGCCACCCGTTAATAAAACCATAAAATGTTAATGGATTTTTGAAAAAGAAATTTAGACTTGGTTTTAGTATAGAAAGATATAAAACTTGATTAGTGACCAAAGATTTTAGTAAAAAAAAAAGATATTAATTATTTTAATACTTATGCACCTACAACAAGATATAACTACCATGAGAGTATTGCTAGTACTTGCATCTATTTATAATTTATTAATTCATTAAATGGATGTAAAAATTATCTTTTACAAAATGATAATTTAGATGAAGAAATTTATGTTGAACAATCTGAAGGTTTTATAATAAAAGGTCGAGAAAATAAAGTATACAATATCAAAAGAACATTGTATGGATTGAAACAATTAAACAGTGACATATTAAATTTGTTCAAGTTGAGTTTTAGATCAGTGATTTTGATAGATGTGTATATTTCAAAGTATATGAAAATGGTTGATTTTATTGTGTTTTTAAGTTGATGTCAAAATTCGTTTATCTAAAAGAATGATATGAAGGATTTAGACCAGGCTGATGTAATACTTGGAGGGTTCGTTTGGCAAATCAAGGAATGGCTTTGGAAGAGTGATATTTGGAAGAGTGATATAATAATGTCTTTTTGGAAGAGTGGTGATATTCTTGACTATTCGGAAGAGCGAAAATATTGTTTGGCAGTTGTTAAACAGAATAGTTAAAATATGAATAATTATGATACTAACAATGATGATGATAATAAAAAATAGTACAATAATAATAATAATAATAATAATAATAATAATAAAATAATCATAATCATAATTCATAATTATAATTATAATAAATAATAATATTCATAGTTGTAATCACAATAACTTAATAAAAATATAAACATAATCATAATATTATAATACAATATAATAAAATAATAATAAAATAATAATAATAATAATCATAGTCATAATCTAATAACATAATAATAATATAACCATAACCATAATATAATATAATAATAAAATTATAATCATAATCATAATAATATAATAATAATAAATAATCATAATCATAATCATAATATAATAATAAAATAATCATATTTATATTCATATTATAATAATATAATACTAAAATCATATTTATTATAATATAAAATAATAAATAATAATAAAATAAATAATATTATAATACTAACAATAATGTATAATAATAATAATCATTATAATAACATAATATATTAATACAATAATATTGATAGTGATGATAATATAATAATAATCATAATCATAATTTAATAATAATATTAAATTATATAATAATAATAATAATAATAAAATAATAAATAATAATCATAATATTAATATAATAATAAATCATAATTATAAACAATAAATCATAATATAATAATATTAAATCATAATCATAATATAATAATATAATACAACATAATCAAATAATAATTGCTATTCCGACGAGAGCTAATCCGGTATACCACATATAACTTGGTATACTGAATTAGCACTCATCCGTACTCTTCTACTTAGTCTAAAATTCATCGGAATAACAATTATATTCTTATATTTTACTATTTCATACATTGCCAAATAAACTCGGAATGAATACATCAGGCATGCATTGAATACTGAGTTTTTTTTTTAGATTTTTGAAGACGTCTTCAATTGATATAATTTGAAGATGTACAATCATAACATACTCAATAGTCAAACTAAAAAAAATATAATAATTATAATATATATTTCGCAGTATAAAAAAATCATACCGGAGCAGCGAAAAGCATCGGATCTAGTTAGATCCCGTGACCAAGATAGCCTAACAAAAGATGCCAATGAGTGAATTAATTCAACAAATTTACAATAGATCCCACGAGTGATGCCACGCCCACTCGGTTAGAGCCATTAAGCATCTCCAACGCAGAATTTTTTTGGATCACTAATAACACAACCTTCACTTCATCAGAACAATTTAATTAGAGTCTCTTCATCGCTGCAACTCAAAAGTGGGGCCCACCACTTAATAGAAATTTAGCGTTTTCAAATTTCAATCATTAAAATAAAAAATTTCCTTCTCCGACGTTACAATTAGTATTACCAACATAATTGATAATTTAGTTTGGTGTTTAGAAATGAGTTTTTATTTTAGCAACTTTTCTTAATAATTTCTAAATAAAAAATCCTCATTCAACTCAAAAATTAAAATAATAACTGTCACATAAGATTTAACAACTTATTAAAAATTCTCATTGAAAATCTCTAAACTGGTATATTTGATAATCACTAATCAATAATCACTAAGCTTCGACCTTTTGCTTGCTTGCAGTGGCCTTTTGCATGTCACCATCCTTGGAAATTTCTACCTCTCCCGTATAAGAAGAACAAGGACTTGTAAGTAAACTGCATAATCATAAGTCTTGCTAAGAAGGAAAGATAATAAAATATTAAAGATATATTTTGATCAGAGGCCCATAAAACAATAATTCCATAAAGAAGATAATTAATAAATATCTATCTGATTTAATGACCCATACAAACTCTTTTGATATATAATAAGTTCTCAAATCATTTTTCTCAAATTCTTTTTATTAAAACAAGTGATAGGACTAAAAGATAAGGGAGCTTATACACATATACATTTTGTTGATATCGTTATCGAAATAAATTTAATTATGTACATTATATGATGTCAATAATTTTATTATACAACTCATTTTTATATTACTCTTATTATGCACATTAAATAAATTGAGTTATGCTACGGTTAGTCGTGAAGTACAAAACGATTTTGTATTTCGCGTCGTATCTCTCATTTCCGAATTCAAAACACTGATCTGACCGTTTAAAGTGTTCTCCATATTAAAATATATTTGGAGATTAAATTTTAAATTTTTTAAAAAATATTCTAAATAAATTTTAAATTTTACTTCGCGACTAACTGTAACATAACTCTAAATAAATTATTATACATATTAATGATATTAAAATTAAATAATAAAAATATTATATAAAACAAGTTACATAATATATAATTATTAATACATAATAATAACAACTTAAATAATATACATAATTAAGTCTACATCAATGATGTCTTCATGTCATGTCATTTTCTGAGAGATCAAATGTGAAGTTGGTCCCGACTACCGAGCTTCCAAAAATGACCACGATACATAACAGGGAAGCAGAACTGAGCGAAAGCTGAAAGATTCTTTGGACTGCCTGTGAAGTATATTTTCTTAAATTCAATGATAAAAAACCATGCAAAAACTGACAGGCCATTACGGGCCTGGAGGAGACTGCTTAAATTTTATTGGGCCACGTTACCTCCCCTCTGAGGTCTTTAGTAAAGACTAAAGAGGATAGGAATGGTCCAAATCCAATGATCAATCATTTATTTATTATTAAAATTAAAATAACACGAGAGAAAAGCAGCGAGAAATGAGAAAAGCTTGCGAAAAATAGAAAAAAGAGAAACAGCCCCAACACGACCCTCCCTCGCTCGCTCGCTCGCTCGCCTCTCGAGAGAGAAGACAACGGAGACGTAAAAAAGAGAGAGAACAGAGAGATAGAGAGAGAGTACACAACACCTTTACAATATTCCCTTTTTCTATCAGAATCTCCTCTCGGTTTCACCCCTATCGAGTGTCAATTCATCAGTCGTTAGCACGAATCGGGTGAAGCCATGGGGGCATAACGCGTCTAAATCTTCGTCTTTGGATGATCTCTTGGTGGATCCGTACAGTTGCAAGATGAATCCGAAGGCGGCGGACGTGGCTGAATGCGGGCCGTCTGATTCGCCACCCATGCCACTCGATTGGAGGTTTTCCCAGGTCTTTGGCGAGCGTACGGCTGGAGAAGAAGTACAGGAAGGTACATATTTCTTTCCATTTTTAGTATTGTTCGAGATCCATAACATTTTTTTTTTGCTGAAACTATTCTTTCGAAGAGTGCTGTTGAAGATTGTTTTCTCTTTTTGTATGGCTTAAAATTTACTCTGAAATGAGTTTGATACGATTCGTCTCTTGAGAGATAAGCTACAGTGAGCTGTAAATTCGGAGAATTTGTAACTTCTGACTTGAGGGACTTGTTGGATAATAGATGTTTATTGATAGGAATTGGTGTTGACTTGGACTTTCTAGCTGGATTCCTCCCAGTGAACTCGACCTGAGATAATCTAGTGGACTCGTGTTGAGAAAATCTGTGTAAATTTTTGGTAAATTTATTTTGCTGGATTAAAGAACGGATTCTATGTGGGATAAAGGGTCATGTTAGAAATTGTCTGATGTTAGTTTTAGTTGATTATGCTTTCAAGTAGAGAAGCACAGATCGTTTTCACTTGGTAATTGTGAGAGTTTTATAGTCCTGATGTTCATCTAAATAAAAATTTAAGCAAACTTGAGATAAGTAAGAAAAGCTTCATCACCATAATTGGGGAAATCAACACAATGGTTTCCTCAACTGAGTTTAGAGAATTTAGCTGCATGTTATATTCTCTTAACTCGTAAGTCTGGTTTGCATTCAATATGGATATGATTTTATTGATTATAATTATGAATTATGAATATTTTATAATATTGGGACCTGCTACTTGTTGGCACAATCCTTCCAACGTGTGTTACTTAAGAACTTAATTTGTGATATGTGGAAGATCTTCCCTAGATTCCATGCATGCAACAAGAGAGAAGGGATGATTACAAAGGACGTTCATTCGTTACATTTGAAAAGGGACAGTTACGAGTAGCTTATTTTTATTCAAAATGAGTTAGGGGGTCAGTTAACTGCCATTTTTCACTCTGCATCTATTTGTTATCCTATACAAGTAAGATTCCTGTTTTATTCCATTCATGTAAAGATAGAGAGAAGGGGATGAAAGGATTTCATTTGGTACATTAAAGAGGGACAAGGTTGTGATTTGTTTGTTTTATTCATAGTAATTTGGTGCATTAGTCAGATGTCATTTTCGATTTTACAATTTGTTGGTTACAAGGTTGATGCCTGACCAATCAATTTTGTGACAGAATCTCTGAATTTCCTTTCTCAATTGTGCACGTGCAATTATTAAAAGTTCTTTCTATTTATTAATTTGTTTTGTGCAATATTATTATTATTATTATTATTATTATTATTATTATTATTATTCAAAGCCGAACAATGCTAGATAGTGTTGTAGAGCTATCCAAGTGGGCGTTTCATTTTTAAAGCTTGCCTCTGACAATTATTGTGATGCCAAATTCAATAACAGTTGGTCTGAAACAACTGAGTGAAAAAAGGATGCATTGGTGGCAAAAGCAATTCAAGTTTGTGAGGGTTCTTGTAGAATATAGCATGTCAACTGTCAAAAAACTACTTTTGATAACCTTAGGGTTCGCCTTTAACAATTATGATACTGTGATTGTTTCAACATCTTTGATTCTTAAGGAAACAGTTGCACATCTTACTTTATTCCTTTTTCTTTTGTTGCAGTTGACATAATATCAGCAATAGAGTTTGACAAATCTGGAGACCATCTTGCCACTGGAGACCGAGGCGGCCGTGTGGTCTTGTTTGAAAGGACTGATAATATCAGGGATGTAAGTGTGACTTAACTTGACATTTCTTGTTTTTTTTTATAATGTTATCAACAAAGTGTGAGTTATCCATAGAAGAAAGATTTGCCATGTGGCTCCACAAAAGATATAAGATCTTATTGTAGCCTTGAAAAGCAAGATGTACGTCATATACCTATTTAACTTGGAAATATCTAACCAATATTTCCCCTCCTAACTTCTTTAAGGACGCCTTAATAAAAAAGACTATATTATGGTTCTTCTCGCTACGGGCTTTTACACAAAAAAATGTTGTGAGATTATGCACCCAATCCTATGGTAATTTCCTGGCTCTCTCCTGCTTATATGGGTGTTTCATATATTTCTATTTGTTTTACAGAATGACAATAGAAGGGAATTGGAAAGGCAAGATTATTCGGCCAATAGACACCCTGAGTTCCGCTATAAAACTGAATTTCAGAGCCATGAACCCGAGGTAGTCTTGTAATGCTAATTTACAATCAGGCCTAAGCACAAATGACTGATTTGCAAAGCATATCTGGGTGTACACTCAATGATCCATCGTCTCTATCAAATTTTACTCCCTGGATTCTTAACCTCAAATAGTGATTAAATTCCCAGTTTTCCAACTCACCTCTTTAATTGGATAACCTTTATTTTTCTTAAATAAATATATCCTGATACTTTGTGTATTATCCCAGGACCTGAGACTTTGATGCTTGCATGAATGCCCTCAAATAGGATGCATCCCATTTTCAGAATTTGTGCTTATTGCTTTGGGTTTAGGACGAAATGGATTCAATTTGTCAATCTTGACTCTCATTATGCTTGTTTTTGCTGCGCATCAAACAAATTGAAAATATAATTCATCTATCATTAACAATGTTTCACCCATTTTCTAAATTGACCTTTGTATTGTTTATGTCATTTTATGTCCTAACAGTTTTTCTCAGATCACCCTCCCTCATAATTTTGGATATGTTAATTCCCCTTCAGCAAAAGTCAGGATATGGTTGACCACTTGGGCATTTATGCTTGTCTTTTTATGTCATTTATGATATGGTTGACCCCTTCAGCTATTCTCACTCGTGTTGAGATGTACATTAATAATATTAATTAATTAATTATTGTTTGGTGGAGATTTAATTTTATGTACTTTCTGATGGATAAAATTTTGTTTCAGTTTGACTATCTGAAAAGTTTGGAAATAGAGGAGAAAATCAACAAGATCAGATGGTGCCAGACAGCTAATAATGCACTCTTCCTTCTTTCTACAAATGACAAAACCATCAAATACTGGAAGGTTTGTGTTAAATTTGGATTTATGACTTATTTGGTATGGGAATAAGGGAGAGATAAAAGTCATCACCACCTCTCACAGGTCATAATTTTAACTCCACTTATCCCCATTTTATCTTGTACCCAAACTGAGCCTTATTGTTTTGAAAAAAAAAAAGGATGTGCAGCTAGTGCCTAATTTGAGCCTAGTTAAACCATGGAGTTAAGTGTGAATTAAGCTTGAATGGTATGATAGCTTCTTTAAAATGTTTATTAAATCAAGGCTTGTCCAATTTAAGCCTGCATTCATTTGCACGTGTGAAATTAATCCTCAGCAGACAGCTCGTTCATTGACAATATTTTGTCGTCCTTTAATCCAATCAAGGTAACAACAAAAAACAGGGGTAAAGAAATAAAAAGGAGTAAAAAGAATGTGTCAACTGACAATTACAACAGATCTGGTTATCAATCCTTGGGAATATATTTCCCTTTCTTTATATGGTAACAGTAATATCATTTTGTACTACAGGTACAAGAGAAGAAGGTGAGACGGGTGGCAGTTATGAACATGGATTCGACCCAAAATGGAGGTGGTGGGTCAGCTTACGGCTCTAGAACTGCATCATCTCTACCAAATGGCGGGGCCTATGATCTGTCATTTCCTCCAGGGGGCATTCCCTCCTTACGCTTACCCGTGGTAGTTGTATTTTACCTGGTCTAAATTTAAATCTTTCGAGAAGTTGAACCTTTATTAAAGCTTTTTAATTTGCTATTAACTCACAGTTGTTCAACTATGAATTCTCTATAAACAATATGGAAGTCCGCTATCCCTTATTAAATTTTGCTTATACCAACCAACCTTACATTGCAAATATTAGCTTTAAATTGTTTAACTGGACCTTACTTTATCTCAATATGGAAGTCCCCAAATGCACAGTTGTTTAACTATGTGTTCAGTTAAGCCTCAATTTTACTTGTGTTGGTCTTCTCCTTCTCTCTTGTACGAATCCCTCCTTGGTATTCACAAAGGAACAGTTAACAGAATAAAGGACCAACTTAGCCCCAAGTGTAGCTTGATGAAAATTTTGCTATATTCTTGATTACAAATTTGGTTCTAGCTTTTCTGACCGTGAAGTTATATTTACATGACTATCTATTAATTGTTGGAACCTTTTATCTTGTTGCTTCTGTTCACTCTGATTAGTAATCTTGATGATCTTTTGTTATGAAAAAACTAGGTAGCAAGCCAAGAGTCAAACCTTGTTGCCAGATGTCGCCGTGTATATGCGCATGCTCATGATTACCACATTAACTCCATTTCAAATAATAGGTATATTTGCAGTTCTTAATGTACACTATATGCCCTATGTTTCTTTATTAGTTTGGTTGCATCTACTGATGATAACACACTTTTTTTTGGGTGGGGGTTGCGGGGCTGGAGGTTCACATTTAACTTTATACTCATGTTTAGTATTTCCTTTCAACTTATGGTTTATTTTATTTATTCTGATGAAATTTGCAGTGATGGTGAAACATTCATATCTGCGGATGATCTGCGAATTAATTTATGGAATTTGGAAATTAGCAACCAGAGCTTTAACATTGTTGATGTAAAACCTGCAAATATGGAGGACCTCACTGGTACTTATTCTCAAATTATTTTGTGTTATTGTCAAAATGGCACCATATTTATCGTAGAAAGGAACCTGTTTTATGGGAACTCAATATTTGGTTCGAACTGTTAAGTGTTGTTATCAGCTAGTTTTAGTAGAGAAACCTTGAGTAGCACATTTTTATTAGATAATACTGAAAAGATTGGAACTCTCAAATGATAAGAATGTTACTTGAAAGCGGTTGCCATTAAATTTATGCCTAATATTAGTGTCCAAAGCTCTTGTAAAATCCGACGGGGCCAAATGACCCCAATATTCTCTACTTGGCTCCGCCGGTACATACGATCAAACTGAAAGAGTTTTATTGCTAACTCTAATGAAGTCCTGGCTTGTATGTCCAGAGTGATAATTTTCATGGAGAGACTTTGCAAATTAGTCTCTTTATAATGCAGAGCCTTTTGGCCAGAGTGATGATTCTCTTCTTTTCATCTTTTTTTTTTCTTCTTTCTAATCTGTATCAACTCTTTTTTATTTTGATTTAATGAAAATTAATAGTAGGCTTTTTGCCTACTACAACAAAAAAAATGCAAAGCCTTTAGGCTAATTTCTATTTTTCTCTGTGCATGTTGCGTGCAAATGTATTTTGGAAACTTGTGGGTTTTATACATGGCTGTTGATGAGGTTTTCTGGCTGGATCTTGATACAAAGGGAGTAAACATAGAAGTTCCTTCTTATCTAGTATATGCCCGTTACAACTTTTGTTGAGCACTAGAAAACAAGTCTCATCCTTGCTACTTTGGCATTGAGATGTATATTACCATATTATTAATCTCTTTATGGGGATTGAGGAGATGCACTGAAATCTGACAGAGATTGCAGTCAATACCCAATTTAAACAAGCCACTTCAATCAAAGGCAGTGATGCACTATGTCAAATGTGTTAATAAAATAAAAAAAAACTAATGTAGAAAAAGGGTAATCTGAGACAAAGGTTCACTACTAATATTACTAAACTGACTTTGTTTACTGTTTTGGAAATTTTCAGAGGTGATAACCTGTGCTGAGTTCCACCCAACCCATTGCAATACACTTGCCTATAGCAGCTCCAAGGGCTCTATTCGTCTCCTTGACCTTAGACAGTCAGCTCTATTGGATAACCACTCTAAATTGTTAGTCCGCTCAACTCAATAAATACATACACAAACATCTATGGAAGGGATAATTATATTTGACAACTATGACAACTGACGGAATTGTTATTGAAATTGAAAAGAAGAAAAATTGTAGATACATTATCTATAGTAGAGATGCATTGTTTATCAAATTACGTCTGATTTGGGAACCATTTTAGTCACTGTATGTAAGTACTGATGCAATTAAACCATTATTTCTTTTGAACGTTCTTGATGGATAATCAATCAGTTTTTAGATTCCAACAAATTGATACATGACCTACATATAAAGAACTTAAACTGTAACTTTCTATTTTATTTTGGTAACTATTTGATGGTTGTCAGATGAGCTTGCCATCAGTAATTTATCTGAAAGTTATACTGATGTGATGAATTGATTGTTTATGGGATATGTTTTACTTGTTAGTTTGGCTTGTTGGTAGAGAACTACTTGTGCCTCTTGAAAAAGCGAAGTACTGTATACTCCTAATGAAGAGAAATATTTTGACATGGATAAAATCAGATATCTTCACCAATTTGCTTAAGAATGCTCTTCCCTTTCTTCTTCATTTCTACCAAGGTTAAAACATGAGTGTTACTGCATTATTTTAAGCAAATGAGAAATATATTCTGGATTTTTTGGGTGTATATGTGATCTTTTGTACTTTTAAATAGACTATGACACATGAAAGCAGCTAGACGGTAAACATATCTAAGTTCTGAAGAATCATGGAAAATTGATTCAATTTAACTAAAATTTTATAGGTTCGAAGAGCACGAGGCTCCTGGCACAAGATCTTTTTTCACTGAAATAATAGCCTCGATTTCTGACATTAAGTTCGCCAGGGATGGGAGGCATATCCTTAGCCGTGACTATATGACTCTTAAGGTTTCTTTTTTTCTTTTTTCGTCTCCTTACTGACATCTTTCCTAGTGTCCATTTAATGGATTAAGCAATTGCCTTACTTAAAAGAGTAACAATACTGGCCTTGGAATTGGTAAACACATTTTTCCTATCTGTTACTTTGCACTTTGCATGCACTTTTGTTTGATTCTGGCAAAGTTGAAAATAATGAAATATACCTAACATTTGTTCCAAATAAAAATATTCTGAACTTCTGGTGTGAAAAGATTTTCTTTTTGTGCACCAGCTGTGGGATATAAACATGGATTCAGGCCCGGTTGCGACTTTTCAGGTCCATGAGTATTTAAGGCCCAAGGTAATAAATAGTTCTCATATTTGGACAATGGCTCGCACCAATATCTATTCATTTGATCACTTTATTGTTCTTTGTACATATCTAGCTGTGTGATCTGTATGAAAACGATTCAATCTTTGATAAATTCGAGTGTTGTCTGAGTGGAGATGGGCTTCGGGTTGCTACTGGTTCTTACAGGTATATACTTCCCTTGGCCTTCTGGTACATCCGATTATTCATATGCTCGATGATTTGTATAAATTGTGATGCTACTTGAGATGGCAGTGACCTGCCAGATTGTCTGGGATCAAAGCCTGCTTTGTTCTTAGGTCATGACAAAAACAGTTCAGTGACCTTAACAACAACAATAACAAAGTCTTTAATCTCAAATAAATTGGGGTAGACTAGAAATGAAACCCAATCTGAAAGCATAGAGATCGGAGATCTCAAATGTAAAAAATCAATGATAGTAATAGTGACAATGATACTTATAATAATGATGATGAGAATGAGAATGATGATGTTAATGATGATAATAATGACAATAATGATGATGATGATATGATAATAATAATAATAATAACAATAACAATAATATAGATATCCATAATATAGTAATAATAATATAAATATAATAGTACTAATAATTATACAAACATCCATAATAATAATAGTAATACTACTACTAATAATAATAGCCCTAATAACAACGGTCATAGTGAACCTATATTATAAAATATACTTCTAAATCCTAAAAATCTTAAATCTTAAATCGTAAATTCTAAACCCTAAAACCCTAAAATCTAAAAACCGAGTCCAGTGACCTTGAGGCTTAGATTTATTTTGGGGCTATCGGGTCAAGCATGTTCCATGTTTGTCTTAGATCAAGACATTTTCTGGTATTGGTTAGGTCAAGTTTTCCAGGTTTGGCCATTTGATATTCAGATTTCAGGTTAAGATTGGCTGGGTCTAACAGATGCTTTCTTGGGCATGAATTGCTATTTTCTTTATCTGGTTGGTTTGGGTCTTTTGGGATCATATCAGGCATGGATTGCAGGGCAGTCTGGTTTTAAATCTTCAGGTTAAAGGATGCTCAGTTTGTTTTGCTTAGGATCTGACTGGATTACATTTGGCTCAGATCTGGTTTGGTTCGGAAGAATCAAATAAGCTCAAGTCCTGGCGCACTTACATAGAAAGTGAATTCAAGTAGCTGGTAAATTATCATCGATGAAATGAAAACCAAAAAAAAATGGATGGACAGTTTGAAAATTCCGTGTATTAACATAGCTGATAGTAGCATTTATGACACAAAATGGTCCTTGATATTATTATGTTTAGATAATTTATTTTTTCATGGAAAAGTTGTTGGTAAAATTTTAGTTGCATGTTGTTTCAGTAATCTCTTCAGAGTACTTGGTTGCTCTCGAGGAAGCACAGAGGCAACAACGTTGGAAGCAAGCAGAAATCCAATGAGGTAGATTTCTTATAGGACCTGTATCTTTATTTTCAGAGCTTTGTGTTGCATGATGTATTATTGTGTTAATACTAAAATAAAAAATAAATAGTCTTTAATCATGAATTTTTTTTTACTCTCTTAAGAGCTTTGACCCTGCTTGCTTTATTTTGGAGGTGGAATAAGGTCTAGATGCTAGATGTTTGTAAAATATGAAGAGTTTTTTTTTAAGTAGCAGGCAAAAAGCCTACTATTAATATATGAAATATGAAGAGTTAATTAAGCAATCTGAACAACAAAAGATGAACAAATAGAGAAAAGCAAAACCAAGCAGAACAAAAATCAAGGTCAATCAATATACAGACTGGTCTGGAATTTCATCCATTTGGTGCATGTAGTAATGTTGGCACGCCATTCTTCATACATTGGCAATGGGCGCACAATGTCATGTATTTTTCTTCTTCCACTATGTTAGATGAATTCCTTTTTTTCTAATATACGATGTGTTAACAGGCGTCAGGTTCAGAATGCTACAAGGCCTGCGAGATCGTTGATGACTCGGGTTGTCAGAAGAGGTATGTGCTTGCATAATTTCTAATTTTTAAAGTAAAACTTATAAACTTAAAAATAGATTCTCAAGACCAGCTGTGTGTGAAGATACCAAAATGTATGGTGATTACAGCTGGTGCCTCCTTGTATCATATTGATAAAAGGAACTGAATGGTGTTGGTGCTGAAATCCTTTAATTGACTTGGTCGTTATTAATGTTTCTAAAAAAGAGGGGGAGGATAAAGCTAGTATGACCTTATTACTTCATGATGCATGCCTTTATCTTCGTGTTTTTATATTCAGAGTTCATTTTTCATAGAGATTGAGGCAATAGTGAAATGAATTATTTTAGCATATTCATTTTCAACGATTTTTTTTCCTCTTGATCTTAATTGAAAACAAGCTTGAAAATTTAGAATGTGGATGCTCTTGCTGATAGCTCCTCTAATTTTATGCAACATCCAACCTATGAATTAATATGATAAAAATATGTCCTCACTCTTTTACATCCTATGAGATGACTTTTTTTTTACTGTAATCAAATTTAAGCAGAAATCAAGCTAACTCAGTTTTGTTTCTACTTGATTCCATCCAGTTTTATTTGCAACTGAATTATTATCTGTTAATATTTGTATTATCTTGTGAGCTGCAGAACGCCCAAAATATTTACTATTTATGCTGCTATATTAGGCTTTGTTTTCAGTATATAGTTTTATGTATGTAACAGTGCTTAGTGCTTAATAATGGAACAGGTGCAGAGGGCCCTGCAGCTGATGTGAATGGGAATTCATATGATTTCACAACTAAATTACTCCATCTGGCATGGCATCCAACAGAAAATTCAATTGCATGTGCTGCAGCCAATAGTTTGTACATGTATTATGCTTAGATACCCCAACATCTCGTGGTAAAAATTACTTCGGTGATTTAATTCTGTGTGACTTAAACTTACAAAGGGAATATACATGTTGTTGTTGGTTGGTTTTTGGGCGGGGGTTTAGCTTCCCGGGCGGCGGGGAGGTTGTTGTTGTTATTAATGTTGTTCAGCTTTAGATGCAGGCTCCTGAAAGCTTTGGCTATCCCTTCCAATTCTTTATTAAATGTGCAAATTATTTGATAAAAGCAAAGTGGGGTGGGAATTATGTGATTGTAGCTCTCATACAGTCGGTGGTACTGATAGCGGTTTTGGAACTTTTAACTTAATGGAGATAGAAACAATTTTCTTTTTCTTTCCTTTTTTCTTCTTTTTTGGTTTTTGGGTATTTCCTTTTGGTCCTAGCTAATCTGTGTTAAGAAAAGGGATGGCTGATTTGCTTGTAAGGGGTGTGCAAGAGTATATATATTCTTTCTCTTTAATCTGTACTAATCAGTATTGCTAGAAACATCAAAAGATAATCTATTGTACTTTTAGGAGACTTAACTGGTTGATTGTTTCTCTTTTAAGTTTGTATTATTCTATTTTCGTTTATTTATCAGTCTTGCAACCAAATTAAGATACATTCGAGTAATATTAAGAAGTGTGGGACGCAAGTGTTTTCAATTCCCATACCCATCTGAGTGCCTTTGCTTGTTGTGGCTTTGCAGTGTTCGCTTTGCGTTCATCGGCACTCAGCAGTAGCGAAGATAATATAAATGTTGCATGGAGGGATATATAGGGTCACAAAATGTCGCTTTCCATGCGCTTTTGGTTTTATAGGCGGGTTGAAGGACTGGTCAAAGCAATCTTTTCTTTCCTTTCTTTTTAAATGAAACATTATTAAAGAGGAAAAGATTCTCGTGCTTTGTTTGAACTTCCGAAAAAGACGATGGTGAACTGGAAATACCAAAAAGATAATCATGGGGTGTATCATAAAACCCTAGACGCCAGAGAGAGAAAAAGGCGATGTCATTGATTGGAAGATCACCATAGAACTTAGCCTCCCCTATCATCCCTCTCTTTCTTTCTTCCTCTTTTGTTGTTGATCTCCTTCTGTTTGTGAGTTTCTTCCTTCTTTCTCTTTCTTCATTCTCTTCTCCTTTCTTCATACACTCACTTCCTCACTCCTTTACCATCCATCTATTTTACTAACCAACCATCTCCTATCATTCACCTCACCTATTTCAACCACAACTCACTGCATCTTACCTTTATTGGGAGGAGAGAGCGCAACTTAAATCGATGAGGTGGATAACTCAACTCGTACTATTATGATCATTGACCTTTCTTGCCTGTTGTTCTCTCCTGGTCTTAGGCCATCGACTTCTCTCGCCCGTCGTTTTTGGATCGTCGACTCTCTCCTCCTTTACTCTTCGATCGTCGTCCTCTTCAACCATTCCTCTACAATGTAGGACAAATATCATCGTTAGTTGTTTATCATCTTCGACTTCACTATCTCATCGACTGTTTACCTTTCCCAACCAATTCTTTTGAACCACTCCAAACCAAAATTAGAAAGAATAAAATATTATTTGATTGTGCTTATTAGCTGATAGATTTAGACTATCACATTGTCTATTTAAAAATATAATAATTATCTTTAGTTCTACTATAAATGACTAGATTAGTTTTAAATCATTAATATTTGGAGTTGGTTTTATTTAGCTTATTTTTTTCTGTTTTTATTATGTAATATATAATGATTTGATTAATCAAATATGCTTACAGTTTTTCACTCAAAAAAACTTCCGAAAAAGACATAAAAAGTAACATATGTCCACGTTTGTGGGAGTGATTTTTCTAAAAAAAAAAAAGAGCAAAGCTGTCAACGAGAAGCGCAGAGCAGAAAACCAAATGGGATGTATCATTTTTTTTTTGGCGGGGATCGCTTGAAAATGGTTTATTTTGTTAATTAGCTTTTAAATAAATATTAAAAAAAACTTAAATAAAATTATGATATAAAAAAATTATTGAGATACTTAAATTAAAATTATAAACATGAAAAATTAAAATTTGACTCGTTAGCATTTCAGTTGAAATGTTAATGGAAGCATGCTAGACAAACTCTCTCTATATATATATATAGAGAGAGAGAGAGTTAGACTATTGTGAAAACGTTTGCATTTCGAGCCCCAAGTGCATACGGCTAAAATATTATCGTAACACGTCCAAAATTCAAAATTATCATTCTCATTAAATTTTTCATATCAAAATATTGAGGGATAAAAAAAATTGGGGTATTTCGAGTTTTCTAAGTATTTGTTTTGGATTTTTGAAAATCAGCAACAATAATTCAATATTTTATTATTATTATTATAGTGTTGATTTTCAAAAATCTAAAATAAATACTTAGAAAACTCGAAATACCCAAATTTTTGTATCCCAAATATTTTAATATGAAGAATTTAATGAGAATGATAATTTTGAATTTCAAACGTTGTTATGATAAAATTTGAGCCGTATGAACTTGTGCTCGAAATGCAAACGTTTTCACAATAGTCTAACTCTCTCTCTCTCTATATATATATGTGTGTGTGTGTGTGTGTGTGTGTGTTATTCTACCTATAGAATGATGGTCATTCAAATTTCATTATCATTTGATAGTTTATCAAAGATCGTTAAATTGAAACCATTGTAAATTGTATAAAAAATTAATTATTTTAATGGACTATGAAATGATAATAAAATTGTATGAAATTTGACTGACAATTAATTTATAAGTAGAAAGACACATCTATATTTTTTATTTTTTATTTTTTTTTAATATTTATTTAGAAATTATTGTCAAAATTATCAAAATAACTCATTGACAACTCATCCCTTCCCTTTTTTATTAAAAGGAAAAAAGAGAAGTATCATCTAACATTAACAAAGACGTAATCCATAGCCTCAGCCTTCAATTCGATAACTACACTGGTGAGATTAAAATTGACCCACAAAAATCCTTGAGCAAGCAACGCAACCAAATGTACAGGGCACATTCTGAGTGAGCAATCGCTTGTGATCATTTTTTTGTTTTAATGATTTGTCTGAGCATGAATATTCAGTGCATCATGTTATCTCCCTCTCTTCGGCATAAAAGCATGAAATTACTCGTCCCTTTGAAGATCAGAGATTTATTAACAGAACTTTCTGAATAATAAGAAATGGTCATGCACTCATGCTCGACTAAACCAGGAAAATTAAATTTCTGATGCTTTTGTTATATTGGGTTTAAGTGGGTGGCTTACTATTCTACCACCCAAATTTAAGCCCATTTTAAGTTATACATAGAATTGTAAAGCCCAACAGATGATTCCAATTCCATTCCCATGGAGTGTTGAAATTTATGTTTAGACTTGCAATGACTTGGAAACAAAGTCTTTTGTAAAGTCAGTTGCTTCTTAGATGCTCTTCTTTGTTGTCGCAGAATATAATATGTGGTTTCTTTCCGAGTCAGTCAAGCCGACCCACTAACCAATGAACTTATCTTACATTTTTACCACATTGGCATTATTTTCTTTCTCGTCCATTTCGATGCTCCTCTTGTGGAAAACAACATGCTACCTTCTCTCACGGTCTGAGTGATTGACTGTTAATTTATCTTTTTCCATGTACAAGGGACGACAATGCTATTCCAAAGAAAAATGAAATAAGAAACATGAAGGGAGCATGTGCTTCTCTCAAAATTTTGTTTTTGCTACTAACAAAAACATAACCAGTGATGGAGCCAGAAAATATTCATAGCAGGGGGATTTTCATTGTAAGTCATTATTATCTGCTAAATCACACAACAGTATAATGAATAAACATAGTTGATGAGTTTAATTAACAAGAAGTTCTATTTATTGAAAAACCCCCATGGCTCCGTGACTGAACATAACAAAGAAAAACAAAGAAACGAAACAAAGCTTAGGATCATGAAATAACCTCAACATCAGTAATTAAATTGCTTCTTTTCTCCATACCTGACAATTGGGATAACATACTGTTATAATTGAGAGCTCAGATCCTTGCAAGCTGAAAGTTTTATATGTAAGTAAAATAAATTTAAAATTAAATATTAGAGTAAATTATAAGCAAAATTTGGGTTTTACACGCCATGAGTTTCGTACCCACGTGGAGTGTTCCTACTCCACGAGATTACTACCTATGTGAATAACTGAATTTTAAATCACTTTATGAGGGTCTCTCACGTTGGACTAAATACCAAAACAAAAAAAAAAATTGACTCCACGTGGATAGCAATCCACTGAAGCGGGAACATTCCATATGGATGATAATCTCATAAAGTGAAAACACTCTATGTGAGTACTAAATCGATAAAGTGTAGATATCAAATTTCACCTATAACTTATTCAAATATTTAATTTGAATTTTATTCTAACTTAAATATAAAAATTTGAGCTTGCAGAGCTAGGTTCAGAGCGACAAGTTCAAACTCGTTGATTTTTATTTAGAAGTGACAAAAATCTCTAGTTAGAAATCTAAAAGGCGAACTTTCTTTGTACATATTCATATTTAAAATGTTTAACTCAAACTTCTCTAATTAAATTATAATCATATAAGATACTTACATAGAACATTTTTTTTTTGGCTCTTGAGCTTGTTGTACCAAAGGAGATAATACGAATTTATCTGAATAACTAAAAGAACTAAATTCATAATTTTTGTAGAATTTAATTTGGTCGTGTCTTCGTACGAAATTGCACCACCTTAATTTTCAAAGCCTCAACAATCAGGAAAGGCAATCTCAACCGAAGCTGGTCTTACTTTCAACTCAAGCATACCAGTATACCACAACATATCACGCTACCAGCAAAGGCTCTGGTCTACTGAGTACTGAGCTTCCTTCTTTCCAACAAAATCATAATTCTCTCTGGTCCGAAAAATCAGCTGGACGAGGATTCGCACATAATCTAATAAAGATTTAAATGCAACTTGCCTGAATGAAGATAGATTCAGGTTATTGCGAACCATTCAATCTTTCAAAAGCTTGATTTATATTAACTTAAAGTATATTAAGCTTAGGATATTTTATTATATACAAGCAACGAATTTAATTAAATTAATTCATAATATCTTCAACCACAACTTACATAGCCCAGTCCCAGCTATTGTTTTATTAGGTAATGAGAAAGAGAAGTTCCTAAATTCCAAGTCCCAACTGACAAAATCTGCAACTTGAGCCGATAATCTGATGTCTCGTACACAATCCTAAATTCCTAATCCTAATATCAAATCACAAGATGCTATAATAAACCAAATCTCTTGCATCAATGTGCAAATTCATACACCATCACTTTCGGACATCATTCATATATGGACATTTGACATTGATAATACATGCGCAATAGGTAGTGTACGGAATAATGAATGAATGAATGAACGAACGAACGAATGAATAAGTTGACAAAGAGGCAGCAGAGCTGAAATGGGCTAAGCATAAGATCCCACTCAACTGTCAGTGGCCAATATGAGAACAACCACAAAGCCAATTAGTAGTAGTAGACAGATAATATACAGTTATTCCACACAAAAAGAATAATAGATAATGAGCTTATTCCTCACTATTACTCGCCAGTGAAATATCAAATAAGTCATATATGGACTTACCACCAGG
Source organism: Schoenoplectus tabernaemontani (assembly GCA_037127355.1). Taxonomy (NCBI): domain Eukaryota; kingdom Viridiplantae; phylum Streptophyta; class Magnoliopsida; order Poales; family Cyperaceae; genus Schoenoplectus; species Schoenoplectus tabernaemontani. Next base: position 14,200,402 of record CM073740.1, read on the forward strand.
AATGAATGGATAATCATCGGCGAATTATAATATTCTTAATACAAAACCTCACTTTACAAACTTAACAAGATTTAGATGCATTTTTTTTTGTTAATTAATTAAATAATTACTTCAATAATAATAATAATAATAATTTTTGATAAATACAGCTTTCCAACCATGTCCCATCAAATTTAGGATAACACAGAGAACCAGAAACATTGAACATATCTCCTAACTATCCAATTCACTCAAGTATTTGATCAAACAAGGTAACCACATCTTTGAACATACATTACCAGATGTAAACAAGTAACATTAAAGATTTGTCAAGAAAAACACAAAATGTCATCTAAAAACTTCAAAATACCCACATCTAAAAATTAGCAATATCAGGATTTCACCATGACAAAATTCCCACCATGGTATCATAACTTCAAAATACACACAGAAAAAAAAAAGAGTTACTGAAATTCATTATTAACGTACAGAGCCCACTGAAAACCAAGCTAATCTTCTAACTATACCTGATAAACTAAAACAAACAGGGAACAAATTCTCAGTTCTTCTCAACTTTCCTCCTCACTGGAATGTGGGCCCAGGAGTATAGATGGATAAATCAGCCCAACTCCCCGGCCACAGCGCCTCATTCCCTCCACTTTCCACTGGAGAAGTCACCTCCCCTGTACCGAGTCCACCCAGGAAACCTCCATCGGGAAAATCACCAAAATGTCCATTAGAGGCCAGGAGAGAACTGAAGGTCCCTACACCGCAATCGAGCAACAGGGGCTGATCAGGCTCCACAGAGGAAACGCTCTGAGTCTGAGGGGCAGGGGACACGTGTGTAGTCTTGGTCGATCGCTTGGAAGGAGCCAAGCTGGCGCGCTTGCTGTTCTTGCGGGTCCCACCACCGACGGGGATGTTGCGAAGCGCTCCGCCTTTGGTCCAGTAGCGACGACAGTTCTTGCAGAAATGGCGAGGCTGAGAGAGGTTGTAGTTGTTGTAGTAGCAGAATTTGGTGTTGGTGGAGTTGCACCTGGGACACTCCAGCGGTTGCCGTTGATCAGCCTCGATGGCTTGGTTTGGTTTCTGATCTTCGGTTTGGAGCTTCTCCATGGTTTTTGAGTTGTGTTGAGAAGGTTTTGGTGTTAGACGAGAAGAGAAGGTCACCAGGTCAGAAAAGGTGGGGGTTGGTTGGTTATAGGGGGGAGAGATAAGAAGGGTTTGGTTGGGTCAAAGCAGGGGGGGGTTCAGAGAAGAGAAACGATGCAGAGGTGGCAGGAAAGGGAAGAGAACAGAGATATGTGAGAGACTGAGAGGAGACTGGAGAGGGAAAGGGGGTGTGTGAGCAGAAATATTTGATTTGATTTTTTCTCCGAGAAGCAGAGGTTAGGTTAGGTGCAAATCTTCTTGCAGAGCCCCAGGTCTCTCTCGTATTTCTGTTCCTCTGCTGCACAGCACCGTACAGAATAGCACGTAGACCGTTAGATCACTTTGAGTCTGTTCTAACTCGAATCACGAAAAAATTCAACGGTCCACGTGCTGCGCTGCACGGTACAGCGCAGCAGAGGATATGGATTCTCTCTGTATGTTTTGTCTCTGTTGTGTTTTGGTCCGGGGGCCGGGGAGGAGTGTACAGTACTAGTAGCTCATACGGCTACTAGCCTACAAGAGAATTATGTATCTGGTTTCCTATGGCCAAATTCCTTTAGGCTATCCCTGTGGTGAATCACCGATCGCCTGTTATGTGTTTTCTTTTATTTCTCACTCGTTGTATTTCCTGGGAAGGGAGTTCTCGCCTCGGAATCGGAGTGTGTATTGTAACAGGAAACTGTAGAGAGAGTCTTGTGAAATAGTATGAGATGGAAACAGGGAATACTTAGCCCGCTAGTTTGGAATTTGTTGTTACTGGTAATAAATAACCACGACTCAGTCGTGGAATACCTGTCCACGACTCGGTAGACGAGAAAAAAATTGAAAGCTAACCTCTGCCACCTCCGTTCGCAAGATAAATTAATTCTATTTTTCATGTACTAATGGTCCATGGTATATGCTAAAGTGAGAAGTTAGTAGAAATAAATATATTGTGTGAGAAAATTTTGAGGTTTTCAAATTTATCGATTATTTTTTGAGAAAATATTAATTAATTACAGTGTATTAGAATCGGGATGGGGACGGGTCAAGGCTAATTCGAACGGGTGAGACGGATTTGGTCAGTACGGGTTAGGACATGTAGATGAATTAGACGGGATGGGTTGGATTGGTTTTGAGAGAGTGCGGCTGTAATCCGTCCTAGGACCATGGGTTGGACAGGTCGATGGGGCGGAACGGGTCGGGCCGGGTTTTTGGACAATCATTTTTTAAAATTCAAAAGTAACGTAAATAATTTTTAAAAAGTCTGAAAATCATAAAATAATTATTAAAAGTATTCAAAATATAAAACCATTAATATTCTTGAATAATTTTTAGTTTTTAGTTTTTTAGTTTTTTTACAACTCAAAAAATTAACTAGAAATTCAAATGAAACGTTAAAAAATTCAAATATCTGGGGTTTCAACGAGTTTTGGGGATGGGTTGTCCAGGAAAGATGGGTCGGATCGGGTTTTAGACGAATTCTTTTTAAAAAAAATGACCGCAACTTGTGGTTGGACCATTTTTTGCCCGGGTCACGGGTTAGATCGATTTTTCCTCGAGTCGGGACATTTCGGGGTTTGAGGTCAGGTTTGACCCATCCGGATTTTTTTAAAATACTAATTAATTATTTGATATATTAGAGATTTTTTATAATATGATAGATTATAACGAAAATATTAAAAAATTTGTTAAATACATAACATATTTGTTACATTAAAAATTATACGGTTGATGATATTTTTTTCTAAAAGATATTATTCTATGAAAAAAAATATCAAATTTGAAGTTTTAATATATATATTTTTAGAAAAACTATGATTACTACATAAAAAATAATTAATTATATTTGCTTCTTACTTTATTTTTCATCATATTTTATATTGAAATATAATGATATTTTCAAATTTTGATGTAAAAATATTATAATATAGAAACTATTTGTAATAAAGCACAGATAATATATTAATAAAATATAAAACAATAACTACTGACAAATTAACGAGGGTGACAGCTAGTTATTATATGTATAATATGTAGAAATGATAAATCATTTATTTAATTGTTGTACATTTTTCAGACATTATGAAGATTATGGTTAAACAAATTTCCACGATAAGCAGAAAATAAGTCTCATGATTAAAAGATTATGGTTAAACAAAATATTATTATTAAGTGTTTGATCAGCAAGCAACTCAAAAAAGCTTTTGAGAGCGATGATAATGGTAAAGTAAAGTAAGACGTTAAGACTTTTTTTTCCTAAAAAAACAGAGACATTCTATTCACAGGTCCACATTCCATTTTTTATACGAGATAAAATACAGTAATATAGACTACAATCAGTAGCGGACCTCTATCCAAATTTTAGAAGGGACCTGTTAATATATATATATTAGCAGAATATGGTCTATTTCACAAAATTTACGACTGGATTTTAGCTAATAATACAAATAGAACACACTTATTTTGATATTGTTTTTAATTATTTCATTCAATCAGGATGTAGGAGAATTTGTATTAGATATTTACGTAGAATAGCTATATACAATATTATTTTTTGTTTCTCTTTGTGAAATATATAAAAAATTGAATATTACAAAAAATATATGAAATATTATACTATTAAATAAAGAAAAATAAAAAGATCAAAAATGGGGGTTTACTATAAGTACATTTTGATATTTACAAAAAAGGATTAAAAGAAAAAGGTATTGTCTGCTGTGTACTATAAATAACTATAAGTAATGATTAACTGTTAATTTATCTGTTGTATAATATTCATATATTATTTTCAGCAAATATAATATATATGGTGATTATTAAACATTAAAAAATGCCCAGCCTTTTAATCTTCATATAAATTAATAATTCATAATTTCATTATGAAATAGTATTGTCAATTAAATATACTTATCATTTAAGTCTTAAAATAAATAAATTTAATATATTATCATATTTATTAAAGTCTTTTTAAATATAACAGGATTTATTTAAAAAAATAATGCTCGAGTACCTTTTTATCGTGATTTTAAATTAAAGGGGGCCAACTTAGTATTTAACTAATATTTACAGGATAAAAATACAAAACTTATTTAAAATTTTCCTAATTGAAAGAAGGTATGGCTTCTTTGGCCCTAAGGAAGTATAACTACTAAATAATGCTACAATTACATATTGACCAACATCACCATATTATTCAATAATTGACTCATCATCAGACTATCCTATCAAATGATAGTCAGTAGAGAAATTATCCATACCCCCTGTGATAGCAAATTAATGACCAACTCCAAAATATAATCATTGTAGCAAAAAGCGGCACATACAATGGACAACCATTACCAAATACATCTCCAACTTCCAAAACTGAAAATATAAATTTAAAAGATAGTCCACTGACAAAGGAATAACAATTATATGACCTCAAATTCTTCTTGGTCGTCGTGTTATAATTTCAATCATCTCGTCCCTGAATAATTAATTGTTCTAGATCACAAATTGAACATGTCCAAAACATGTCATAATGCAAATAATTTAGCCCATCGTTTGGAGAATGAAGCAAAATTAAAACAGAGTAAGTGCTAAATCATTTTAAAGTTGTGATGTTCAATAATGATGAAGAACCAAATAAAATGTGAAAAGAAAAATATTTATTGATTTAATTTAAAAGCACCTTAATAGATGTTTTAACTTATTTCATCTTAAATCACTTTTGTTTGATGATTAAAGTACTTTAAAATACATAAAACACCAAACAAGGGTTAGTATATAATTATTGTTGAGATAAAGTATTACCGGCTGGAAAAAAAGGATCTTATATTGAATTAATCATAATTGGCACAAAACTGTCCAAAGCAATATTTCACAAAAAAAAATGACTATCAGCATTTAAATTTGTTAAGATATTTCATAAATCCATCGACGGTAGTAAATTAATATATATGCACATGGCATTATGACCATAAACACAACGAAAACAATTAGAAAATTTTAAAACGGAATAATAATCAATGATAAATCATTTCAATCCGAGAACAAAAAAACACAGTACATATACATTTGCTCTCCAACATTTTTTCGACAAATTTTCTTTTGTGAAAATGATATTTTTCATTGTTAATAATACAATATTTTTCACCTTCAATGAAATTTCTAGTTTCTGCATGAAATTATTTAATTGTACTCTAACCCTCTTGAATTAAAAAAAATGTATATCGACTGATGTGAATATAAAAATTTCAAATCTAGCTCCAAGATTATTAATCTAAACTAAAATTAATCCTGTAAAGATAAAGTGATGAAATTGAAATAGTATTTTTTTCCTCTCTCGTCATTCTACTGAATTTTAGGTCGACCACCATTCAAAATAAAACATCTTTCTGGAAAAAAAAAGAGTGCCATGTTAAGAAAATAACAACAAAGAATTCGTTAAGATATTAGGGCCTGTTCGGTTCGTTGAGAAAGCTTGGGAATTTTGTGTTGTACTGAGTAATTTTCTATTTATTTTTATTATTTATAAAATTATTTTGAATTTTATAATTCCCTAAATAATAAGTGTAGGATCTTAAAGCTCGCAAACTGGATCAACTGGACAAGAAGAACAAGTCAAGAAAATTGCAGTATTACTTGGATTAACTTAGGTTTATCTATGTTAGAACTTTACTTTATGATCATGATCTTCTAGTGAACTCCAAATATAAATTATATTATCTTGATTCATGCTGTCGGTCTTCCAGAGAGACACAACCCCGTTGATCACCAGATTCCTTTAGCCTTCCAGCGATCTTTCTCTAATCCGATGGAGTGATTGAGAGGATTGACGTCGACAATTTTCTTCTTTTCTGAAACTGTGTTAAGAGAGAGTGAGATGGATCTGTTGGGAAACGAAAGTGTGACAGAAAGTGGGGAAAAATCAGAATCGCTTTTAAAACCAACAATATCCCTGTATATATATGAACGCCCATATAACTGAGTGCAGTTATGTCTTAACGGGTCCATATTGGATTCAGATTATCTCTTAACGGGTTCACTGCTTAATCAGAAAACTGTCTATAGTTGTGTTCTCCAGGGACCAATAGCATAATTGTATTATTATCAGACTTTATATACCAATACCATCACTAAATCATAAAGTCATTAATACGCATTCTACACATTAAAGGGGCCACTTCTCATGACATATAATAAATCCGATACAAAATTTGTTCACTTCATTACGGGTATAATTTGACAGTCCATTATATAATATATATTTATTACATATAAGGCCATACATGTTATAATTAATAATAATTAATTGCAACCATCTAAACACTAATTTTGTAAGTCTGATTAAGTAAATTTGAGTTTAAATTTAAAATTAGATAGAAAAAAGTCAAATCATTATGTAACATCTCAAAAGCGTTATAATGGTTGTAAAAAATTAACCTCAACGTATCAAAGCCATCCAAAACAGAAGGCAAAACAATGCTTAAATGGTTCACACTTCACAACGTTCCATAATGGCTCAGCGGCCCGTGTAACGGCTCCATAATGAGAATGTTTAAACCGATCACAAATTTCCATAAATATTCATTTTGATAAAGCTAACTAATTGATTTTAGAAAGTACCAATTCTCTGTGTATTTTTTATCTAACCGGCACTGCAAATAATACATTTTTTAAAAAAATATATCAAACTGAATGAAAAAATGTACAAAGGAAAATAAGCAAGAATAAAATTACGAAACCATAAAAAAAATCATGTTTAATAAAATATACATAATTTTAATTGCAAAATGATAGATTCATTGCTAAACACAAAAACATTAAAAGATGGTCTTCATATAAAAACCACGACATTACGACGTATTTTCGAGGTTTTAACAAACTTTAAAAAGCAAAAGCATGACTAAAACTTGCAGCCATTTATTTTAAACATCGATTAAATCATGATTTCTCATTATCTTTATGTCAATTCGCCTCGTTTAATCATTTACTTCGTCTACTCATTTTCAAGTTTCAACATAAAACACAGCAAACGAGACAATTTTGCGCTCCCGCCTCCCAGCAAGTAGGATTATAGGATCATTAATTAATTATTATTTCATGGATATAGAACCAAGAAAAACACAGAAGAGGTGGATGGATGATGGATCATGCAAGGATGGAGGTAGAATTGTGGTGCCCAAGGGATAGGCTCGGCGTTTGAGGCATCTCTCTCACGCTCCCTAATTTTGGCTTGGCTACGAAGACAAGTACTGTAGCTACAATTGCAGGGAAATGCAGTTCTGGAGTAAGTGGAGCTGTCGGAGCTGGTGTGTTTTCAGGTACAGGAATTGGCATGAATTGGGTAGTACCACTGTACCAGTACATGTGGGCCCCACTGAGTCGGTGCTACGGCGTGTCAGAGCCTCCCACTCTCCAATGCAAAATGAACGCTTCCCTTCCTTCGTTTGTGTTATTTTATGCTGCTTCTGCTCTTTCACAAGATATTTCATCTGCGAACATTCTCTTAACTGGGACCATAACCCATAAAGTTTTCTTCCATTCGGGTGTAACAATTGTAATAATATAATTGGTTTTTATTATTGTTCTTCCCTTCACCTTCAGTTTTTAGTAATAATAAGTTTTATTAAATTAATATTATTAAAAATAAGAGTGAGAAACTTTTCAAATATAATGATACAGCGCAGTTTGAAACTCTTTCAATTTTTACTATATATACAAACGCGCGTTAGCCGCTCTCCACTCACTTGCAAATGGTAACGGCTCTAACTAACCAAATGGTAACGGCAATTTTTATTTTCTATCACAAGTTTTTTGGGATAAACAAACTTTTTGAAAAAAAATTTCTTGCAAATATTTGATTAAATTTTATTGAGGGGGTTATCACTTGTCATAAAATAATAACAGAACCCACATAACATTTCATACAAAAAAATAAAATAAAATAAAATAAAAATACAGAGGACATAATAATAGATAGCGTGAAACACAAGCGATCTGGTCACAGTAAGCAACAAGGATGTTGTAAGAGCGACAGCGAATCTGTGCCGTCCACGTCTTATTGACTATAGTCTCCTCACATTTGTTTGACGCGAGGGGGACAACTGGGGCCCACCTCAGAATGATTTTCATTTTATCTAGACCTGGTCTACTTATGATCTGTGAGCCGTAGCAGGGACGATTGTTTAAAAAATAGCTTGTGGGACCCACGTCTCAGGAAAGCGGCCTTTCGTCCTTACTCGCGTAAGCTTGAATGAATCTGCTTTCGTTTTCGTTTGTTTTTGACTGGATGGTTGTTTTCTTTCTTTTTACTCGTAATTTGTCTGTATTTCCAATTCAGGAATTGTGTATCACTTACATGTGGGGTGCGAGTTGGGAGCCAGTATTCTCTGTTTGTGAAACAATGATAATTCACCGGTTCTTTACATGGAAATGGTGAAAATATATTTGTATATGTAAATTGTAAATTTATTATATGGAAGAATATGATGTGCAAAAGATCTGACGCCGTTACACTAAGTATATTGTGAAATGCAATGAACGTCGAAGAGGAACATCCGAGGGCGAAATTAGAAAAACCAGGCAGTATCAAAGTATATTATAATTTTTTTTATCCTTTCCATTAAATTCAGTTTTTTTATATATAATATTTATAATAATTATATTATTAATAATAAGAGTGATGAAATCAAAATTTTAAAAATACGAATGACAGCACGTCACATGCCAGTGGCGCGGTGTAAATGTGCCACTCACAATGGGGCGTTTGTGCAAACGTGCCACTCGGGCAATGGCGCGGTGTAAATGCGTCACTCCCAAGGGCGTTTGTGCAAACGCGCCACTCCCCAGTGGCGCGTTTGCACCTTTCAGTTTATTTTTAAGTCTGACTCGTTCTGGCGCAAACTACTTTTGTTTGATGTCGGTGGGAAAACGCCACTTCCACTGTCGTCTTTCAGTTTTTTTTTAAACATTGAAATTAAAAAAAAAAAAGACGTCACCGCAAAATAGAACGCACCACCGAGAGTGACGCTGCTAACATTCATATTTTTAAAATTTTAATTTCATCACTCTTATTATTAATAATAATATTATTATAAATATTATATATAAAAAAACTGCATTAAATTTAACAGATACAAATTCCAATTTATGAGACGGACCAGGCCCCTCTAGTCCCTTCTCTCTGTATCTGAGACTCTGAGTGTCGTTCTAATTTTTAATATAAAAATATAATAAAAAAGATTATTTTATATTCTGTATATCGTCCATTTATGGAAAACCAGAGAGTTCAAGCAGGAACATGCCAAATTATGTTAGCTAAAAGTTCCTCCTAATAATGGTCTTAAACTCATTTCGTAATTTTTCATTTTTTTATCTTTTGGTAAATCATTTATGGACAACTCTTCATTTTTTTCGGGCCATACTTTAACTACTAATTATTTGATAATTTTGACAACTAATTTTATATAAATTTATAAAAATCTGAAAAATAGAATAAAAAAATTTATAAACATATTTTAAAACCTACAAATTGAGTCGTGAAAAACAATCAATTTATAAGAAATTATAATAATACCATTAGTACTCTCGAATAAGCTCCAAACACCTCCCATCCAGTCACACCTCAGTTCTCACAGTACTGATAAAAACACAGACTAAAACATAAATGGACACACTAAGTACTCGCATCTCGCTGATAAAATTCTTAAAACTGCCATGAATGTGAGACATCAAATTTACATCAGTAGGATGGACTGATCACTTGACAAAGGGCCATTTAGACAATTTTGATAAAAATACATAAATTGACAATGGTTATAGAGCAATTAACATATTGTTTGATAATTTTTTTAAAAAAATACTAAATTTTATACAATTTGCTATGATCCGCAATCTTAATTGATTTTTTCACCTCATAATCTGTAGTTTTTAGTAATAATAAGTTTTATTAAATTAATATTATTAAAAATAAGAATGAGAAAAGTAAAATTTCAAATATACGAATGGCGTACACCGGCAAAGGGCGCGCGCTTCCTTATTTTTACAAAACGCGCCACTGCCAATGGCAAATTTCATTATTTTTACGAAACGCGCCACTGGCAGTGGCGCGTTTGCTTCTTATATATACAAAACGCGCAGCGCCTCTCCATCTCACTTGCACGGGGTTTGAACGAAACGCGCCCCTGGCAGTGGCGCATTTCATAAAAATAATGAAACACGCCACTGCCAATGGCGCGTTTCGTCCTCGCCACTGCCAATGGCGCGCTACCATTAGTATATTTAAAATTTTAATTTACTAACTCTTATTTTTAATAATATTAATTTAATAAAACTTATTATTAAAAAAACTGCATAATCTGGCTAGTTCCACACAACTAAGCAGAGTATTGAAAAAACACGCTCAGTCCAATCCGTCTATTGCTATCTCATCTGCAAATAAACATAATTGGTCAAACTTGCAGACCTAATGACCTATCCTATCTATTCCCCATGTCACAACTCCCAATGAGAGAGAGAGAGAGAGATAGTGAAAGTCAAATGGGTTCCTCTATTGTACTGTGAAATGGGACCTCATTACAGCTCCAAGCAACGACGCAAGTCAATGCAGAGCAACATGAATTCCCATCTTTTAGATCTTTTTAGAGTACTTTATAAGATAAATTATCTGAATTTGAGTGGATTTCGTGAATATAAGAGTAGACATTGAATTCAAACAGTTCATAATAAAAATCCGATGATTATAATTAATTCCAACAATTACTTTATCCTAAATTACTATTAGATACTAACCCGAGCAACAACATTCCGATCTCTATCCTATGTGGTATAAATTCCTGCAGTGACTTGCTGACTTCCTGTTCTCTCAAGCGAGCGTAGACTCTGTTGCAGAGCGCATTTGCGTGCAACGAGTCACATCCGTAAAACTTTGTTTATTTATGGTTTTATAGCTTTTAGGCGCCTACAGAAGTACAGGATGAGGGTTTGATGTGATCGTCTCCAAACCGTGACGTATGGCATGCGACACCAAAATAACGTTACGAGGGTGTGGGACCCGCTAGTCAGGTCGAAATGTCCAATCGTGTCGGCTGCTCATCGCTCACACAGAAAGCGTGATCGCATCGCCGTACGGTGTCATGGGTTGATGGCCACTGGTCAGTGTGATTTTCAGTGGCAGCTCGTTTATAACCAAATAGGTTGCTAACCATTGGTAGGATCCGAAAGTACAAGTCCCGGCGTGCTGTCCGATGAAAATTCGGCCCATATATGCTTAGGTATAACATTTATATAAGATAACTAATGGGCCCATTTGTAACAAATGAATTAGTAGATCAAGCTTAGAAACCTGGCCTCACTATTGCTCTCTAATTGTGTGGAAACAAAAACGAATTGAGATCTTGTTTCAGTTGCTTGATCAGTGTTATCACTAGACACTAATTCAGAAAATTTTGATTCTAATGGACTGCTTCAAAGGCACAAACACCCCCCAACAATTCAATGAGTTCATGGATCTCTTGCCTATATGAGTCACAACAACGATCTACTTTTCTGATTGCTGTTCAAGGGGAAGTCTGATAACCTCACACCCTCTCAGATATCTAACTGAGATGAGCAATGTCTGGTTAATCTCCAATTTAAATATCGTCTGCCTGCCTAGTGTACCAGTATTTTGATCAAATGGCCGGATGGTGTCTACCTCAGAAAGGATGCCAACTCAAATTTGAGTTTGATGGCCCCTTGTGAGTTGGTATTCACGGTTTTAGAACCGACTTCAGTGATATCGAGCAATGTGCTAATTTGGGACCATTTCCAGATTGCATGTAGGTACTTGCTCTTGGTACATCAGATCAGAGCAATACTTTAGTATATGATTTGTTGCAGCACTGTTCACTCAGTTTCTCTCTGACAATGACTTAGAGATTTTACTGCAAAATCTCAATGGTGATTGCTGGTGAGAAGGCAGACAGATCAGGGGTTAAAAGTTAACCGTTGAAGAATCCAAGCAAGTCATATTTGCATTATGTACATTAACTTGTATATGTTGTAAAAAATGTTCTGAACTTGATCCAATAAACTACATTTGTTTTGCAGCCTCCGAGTCAGAATATACAGATTTTTTTAAATATAATAATTATAAAAATCATATTATTAATAATAAGAGTGATAAAAGCAAAATTTTAAATCTATGAATGGCAACACGCCACTGTCAGTGACGTCTTTACTGAAACGCGTCACTGCCAGTGGCGTCTTTACTGAAACACGCCACTGACAGTGGCGCGTTTGTCTCCTAACCGCGCAAGTATCTATCTGTGCGTGTATTTATAGTGATCAAAAATCCGTTTTTAAGCACAGTGGCGCGTTTCAATAAAGATGTCACTGGCAGTGGCGCGTTTCAGTAAAGACGTCACTGGTAGTGGCGCGTTTACACAAAGACGCCACTGACAGTGGCGCATTTGCTCCGCACCACTGACAGTGGCGCATTTGCTCCGCGCCACTGACAGTGGCGCGCTGTCTTTTGTATATTTAAAATTTTGCTTTTATCACTCTTATTATTAATAATATGATTTTTATAATTATTATATATATAACAAAATCTGCAGAATATATGAAAGTAGAAGAAAGAAACTGAAAAGTGAAAAGTAACTTTTATTTAGTTCGAGACCATGCATTGGAATGAAGTCCCTGTTTTCAAGCACTGCAAATTTTGGCATTGAAATGGGGTGCCTCTCTGCCTGAGCATCTCCTATTTTGCTTTTTTTCTCTGTTAGGATTCTCAGAATAATGAAAAAAAGAGAAGGGATCCAATTATCACCATTTTGGTGTCACATCGTTGCCATTAAAATTAAATATCAAATAACTATTATTTAAATTCTTAAATAACAAAACTAATTGAAAGAATATTTTGTCAATATCATCTTATATATGTATACAAAAAATTATATCATTTCGATATTATTTATATAGGCATCAAGCGTTAATAAAATCAACGGACCAAATTTTATAATTTAGACATGTTACTTGATAGCTATTCAAATAAAGTTAAAATTTTTTGATTTTTCATATACATACAATTGAGATGATATAAAATACATCTAACGGTTCACATTTTTAAATTTATACATAAATAAATAAATAGACACCATAGGCACTAAAAAAATGATAATTGAATCACTTCTCATGAAAAAATGTGCACCTCATAAACATATGAAAATTAAAGATGTACAAAGTTGTTTGGACGTTCTTCTCAGCTTATCATTCTTTTGTCCTTCACACTTCCAAAACTTGAAAAGCATCAAGGCGGACTATTAATCTCTTTTATTTTGAATTGAATAATCTTCGTATTTATACAATTAATTCAAATGAATCGTGTCTAAATTTAGTTAGAAAATCGAATACCTGTAAAACCATGTGATTGGGTAAAGTACACACATTAGAAGGCAACCAATGAAACTTCATTTACTGATTTCAAAAGGAGAGTTTTAAAGTCTGTTTATCCAGAATTTTTTTTTAACATTAGATGCACTTCACTATACACAGCCATAATAATTTACAACGAGACGGCAAATATAGATGGCATAAGGCCTAACAAGATGAAGCAAACCACCCCACCAAATCATACAAAATTACTTCAAAGAAATATGCCATTTTTGTTGCGCCTATAAACCCTCAGAATGCCTGATTTACTAAATGCCCCTAAAAACTAATAGCAATATCACATGAGAAGAGATATAATTACCGTCATAGTTGATGTCAATATTTATTTATTTATTTATATATATATAAATTTTAAAATATAAATTATTGGATGCATTCTATACTATCTCAATTATATGTATATGAAAAATCATAAAAATTGAATTCCATTTGAATTAGGGGCGGATGTAGAATTTTGGTCAGGGGGCAATTATCGGATTGTAATAGCTTATTGGGTTCAAACTCATTAACTAATCGGGTACTAAATAAAAAAATAATAAGTTAATATATATTCTTACCCCCTGCACCACCTTGGATTCGCCCCTAATTTGAATAGCCATTAAGTAATGAAACTAAATTATAAAATTTAGTCCGTTGATTTCATTAACGTTTGATTTATATATAGATAATATTATTATTTAAAATAATAATTATTTAATATTTAATTTTAATAACATCGATGCCAACAATGATGATAATATGATCCATTCTCATACCACGTACGCCCAATGCTATATTATCAGCTGTGGCAGTTATGGATGATGATTTTTTTTCCCAATGAAAAGACTTACGACCTCATTTAGCTAAGGAACTCAACTGAGCACAGATCAAACTCTTAAATCAAACCAAAAAACATATAACTCCAGTGATAAGAAGTAGGTATTTCCTAATATCTGGAACAAGATCAGACGGGCAGGGCACTGAGAGCAAAATTCAGAATTTCTGTAAGGGTGGATAAGCAAACAAAGTGCAAGCAAATTCTTATTAACAATTACTTCTTATTAGCAAAATTCAGAATTCCCCACAAGGCCGAGCGCCCCACCCGCACACCCCCACCCCGCTAGTCCGGGCGCCATGCGGCCCGGACCCCGCTCTCACCCCGCGAGGCCGGGCGCCATGCGGCCCGGACCCCGCCCTCACCCCGCGAGGCCGGGCGCCATGCGGCCCGGACCCCGCCCAGAGCCTGCCCCCTCGAGACCGGGCGCCATGCAGCCCGACCAGCACCTCTAAATAAAAAAATATAATTTCCACTCTACCAACTGTGGCAGATGGCAGGCCAACACCTCGCAAGTGTAATGGAGGTACTGACCGTCCAGATGAGTGATTTCTTTGAAGCCTCTATCCCCTTTTATAAGCTCCCAACCGCACTCTCTCTTCGTATTTCGTATAACGTCGCAAGTGTATATGAATTAAAACTATTATCAATTTTAATTGAATATTGTAGAATTAGATATCAAAAGATGTATTTTCTCAAGAGTGAACTTAAGTTTGACAATGTCAAGTATAATTACAGATTTGTAGGCAATTTATCAAATAACATAAATGCAAAACACCTCTCTCTCAATAATGCTGTCAATTCTTAAGAACTTTTAAATTTTCTTTTATGGCACGTTATGTTTGCAACAAGAATGGATCCGTTTCTAGAAGTATATCTACTAATAGCTCTTAACCATGTCCTATTTGTATATATTACATTTCAATCTATATAAAATTTGTACAAGCTATGTCACACACATTGCAAAAAAAAAAGATCAATTTTGTTATGAGAAAAATTAGATAAATGATGTATACTTTAAAGTAACTAATTGCTATATTTAAATGTACAACCGCTGCGAATGCGCGGGCACTGTGCTAGTTAATTAATTTTGTGATTTTGTCGGATCAATCGAGTAGCCTGGCTAAAAAAGTATGGCAATGGACAAGCAAACTTATAAAATCAGTACTTATCAAATTATCTTTTTATGGCGCGCGGAAGTGAAATTGTTAAGATGCAAATGTTACATGAAGCAAAAACAACTATTATTACACCATCGTAATCGAGAGAGAGAGAATAATATATATGAATTTTAAGGACATATGCATAATTTTGTATTAATGTACAACACAAATATTTTAGTTCAAATATGAACAATCCGGGGAACATTGAAAAAACAAATTGTATGTTCATGAACCTAGCTTATGTTAACTGTTAAGTAATGTTTTACACACTGGGCTGTATTCAATGATGCGGGTCGGATCTGATGGGCCTAAATCACTATACAAATATATCATCATTTTACAGCCCATTAAGTTTGGCAAGAATTGTATAATTTTGTAAAGGAGCCCAAATAGTTATCTAACTTATCTTTCTAAGGGCCCTTTAAAATATTGAAAGCTTGTAAAGGCCCATCAATCGCTGCTCCCTCTAAACCATATATAAGTCGCGCAACTATTAACCCATTAGGGTTTCCTTCTCTGTTTAGATCGCCGCTTCCCCATCAAAACCTAGGAGAGCTTTGTCGCCGACGGAGTAGAGAACACAACCATGGGTAAACCCCTCCTCTCCTCTATCCAGTTCCTTATTTTTCTCTTGTTCTTCACATCTTCCTCTGTTTCTGATGTATTTCTTTTGATTTATATCTGATTTTTTTTGTCAGGTAAGGTGCACGGATCGCTTGCTCGTGCTGGGAAGGTGAGAGGTCAGACACCGAAGGTGGCGAAGCAAGACAAGAAAAAGAAACCGAGAGGTCGTGCCCACAAGAGGATGCAATACAACCGCCGATTCGTCACCGCCGTCGTCGGATTCGGCAAGAAGAGAGGTCCCAACTCCTCCGAGAAGTAGATCTGAGTTTCTCTCGCACTTGGTGCAGTGAGGTTTAAGTTTTGAATTGAATTTTTTAGTCGAAAATAGTGATGTTTTGGGGGTTCTTAAGATGTAGTTGTTCTGGATGGTATTATAATATTCTCGTTTTTCTGAAACCTGATGTTTTGCAATACAATTTATGATTTTATTGCTTTGAAATTAATTATTTAATCAGGCCAATTGGAGGAAGTTAATCTAGGAGAGCTGCCTCTTTAACTTAGATAAATGTTGACATTCAATTTTTTTTTTACTTCATAGTACATTGTTTCGTTTCCATAGTAATAGTGAATTGACCGAAGTAAAATTTCATCTTCTTTGAAACAAATATTTTAGCATGTTAGTTTGTGCTGTAATTTCTCGGCTTGCCTGTATACTGGTGCAATACCGATCTTTGAAAGTTTGCCAGCAACATGACATTTCAAGAGGTGGTGTTATGTGTTCTGATGTTCTGATGTACATGCTATGAGATCTTGCATGTTATTTATGCTAATTAATTATCCATGCACATTTGGAATGAACTTTGGATGATAGAATTGTAGTAGTAGAATTATATATTGCCCTGCTCCTGTATATGTAGTGATGATAATTTACCCCGCAAAACAGGCAACCGGAATTCTGTAGTAGAATCTGGTCATTCATCAGTTCCTGCATCTTTCAGTTTGTGAATGATCTTAGATTCTACTTGTAGTGTATGTAATTGAAGGAATTTAAACCCTTGTTACAAACATTGGAATGTATGGAAGGCTTGAAGCTGTTGTTGAACGGTACAATATACAATGTAGAAATCACAAACTTGTTCTCTTGGTTAAGATAACGATGTCGTGTTACATTAAAGTATTCATGTTCTACTTGCATGCCGTTTTGTTATTTGAGAATATGAAAAAAGAATCTTAATATGCCATTATCATTCATATTTAGATAACATTAATTTGTTGGTTGCCATTGTTTAGCTATTAATCTTATTTCAATCTGACCCTACAGTGTGGATTTTTGATCTTAATCTCCATTGAAAGTTTTTCTGCCATCCAACCACAGGTACAACACATTAGGCCCGGTGGTAAGGGTCCCGGTGGTAAGGGTCGGTTCCACATTAGGTCCGGAGGTAAGGGCCAGATAGGCTGGGCTGAAGGTTTTGAATATAAACTCGGTCCGATCCGGCCCATTGTCATCCCTAGGTACCACACAACCAAAAATCACATCTTTGTTACCAGAGCTGCTTAGTGTGGATTTTCATTCTGGGCTTGTATCAACCAATTCTGCTTCCGATACATATAGGCTAAAAATACAACAGATAGTGGGCTAAGGTCCATATATATGTACAAGTTGGGCTGTAAAAATGATAGGCTGTCAGATTCTTGACATGAATTTAATTGTCAAGGTTGTTTCTGCTTTCAGCATTTCATTCTCGATTCAAATCTATAGGGCATGGCTATATCTTTAAGTTTTTCCATTTAAATATTTTAGCAGATTGGATTACAATACTAATTAATAATAACCGCCTTAACCAAGGGACCTAAGAGTAGGTACAGTACTTAGCCTTGTCAGTTGTTAACAGTGTTAGGTATACAATGGATGTGGATATATATATGGTCGTATGGATAAGGTATGGTCTCACTAAACCTAACATGATTGCTTTTATATTAGATAGCTGCTCGCACATTTTTTTTTTTAAATTTATCTACGAATGACCCCGGAATAACATTTCGTAAAAGCATGATGGATGAGCTCAGTTTTTGGAAGGCATATTTTTATTTTTAGAGATCCTTTGGCTTCTGGTGATTTAGTTAGCTATAGATCGGTTCTTACATGTTATGTATTTAAGAATCAGGTGCTTTTGAAAAGCACTAAATTATAGCCGCTACATGACAAGATATTTAATTAACTCTCCGTGGCATACAATTTTTTTTTAATTTATAACAAAGTATTGATTGATTAAAAGTACAATTGATATTTAATATTTTGAGAAACATGGGCGGAAACTTTGGTTCTCAGTTCACTGTCAAGTGGACGTGTCAATCGGATGTTATGTTACCATCTTAATTTTAAGATTGAAGTTGGAATTCATGCATGTTTATTATATTTTCTTTGGTATACAAAGCCTGAAGTATCTTTTTTTTTCTTTTTATCTCCGGCGCTTAAATTTGATTTCAAATGATCAGCTTTGGAAGCAGAGCATCACCATATTTCATTGGATGATTTTTTTCTCTCATAATATATCAAATAAACTTATATCTCTGCTGGAGGATTGATGATGGAATATTTATATTTCTATGAAATTCAAACATAATTGATGATGTTCCAACGAATCATTAATTTTTAATTATTACGACGTTCAATCAATGATAATGAAAGATTGTGATTTTTCATACATGTGACGCGATATATCTTTTTTTAGGAAAGTGACACACAATACATCTTTGTTATTATTATTATCATTATTATGAATGGGTATCGATAGAGTACGGTACTGTCGCTATCTAAATGATAAATGGCTCCGATGGTACGATCAAAAGATTGGGTTCAATATTTTTAGTTTTTATTTGTGATTGAGACAAAATTGTCAAGATGCTGTTGTATTTACAAAGGAATTCTAACTTTTTTTTTCAGTTTTTTTATAATAAAAAAATATAAGTGAAATTATTATTTAGATATTTTTTTTGAATGCAACCTTGTACGCTCCAATTCGCAGAAGAAAGAAAAAAAAATCATATTGTATTCTTCTTAATCGGAAGAAATTATTTCGTCGGTTTAAATTCAACCACATGCTTCATCACAACACTTATTATATTACCTTGCTAATCATGACTATAATATATGAATATACAATTAATTCAAATATATTTAAATTAATGATTTCAGACTGATTCTACTCGTGTAATTTAGGATCTGAAAAACAAAATCCGCTCACACGAGTGGCTTGTAAAAATTGGAGGACTAATTAATATTTTATCAATTTATTATTATTTTTGCATCAAATGGAGATTGCATTTAAATAATTTATCGGCACATGCTTTATCAAATTAAACAATCAAATAATTTCCTATTAATTTTGATAAGCTTACAAAAAAGCAATGGAATTGAAGCGGTGCGAGCCTCAATTACAAAATGTTACTAAAATTTAGGTGATTATTATTGCGGAAATTTAGTTGCTTGCATTTGCATATATAGTCAGTCATGCAAACATGTCACATGATAGAACGTTCTGGTTCTGTATTATTATTATTATTATTATTATTATTATTTTATATACATCCCAATGGTTTTTGAGGAAATATAGCCACATGGAATTGAAAAAACATTGCCGTCGAATACACAAATCCGGAGGATTTCGACATGGAACCTTATTACCTAACATGTCGCGCTTATCCTATTCAAATTTAAATTGACAAGAAATTTCCTCGTATTGTAAATTATAAATCAACAAGAAATTACCTCTTTACTTCGCATTGTAAATTGTTATGTAGCACAGATACCCAAACGGATGTCTGACACGATATGATATTTTCGAAAAAATGAGGACATTACTCTCCGACTACACATGCCATAGACCATATATATAGTTAAGATTCAAGAGTGTTTATATACTTTGTTTGGAGAAATTTTACACACAGACACAGATGAGTTGCCCAGTTGGAAACTCAGAAAGGCTCATTTTTCCTCCTAAGTCCCAACTGTGATCAGTGATCACGTGCACCACAAAACAAAACACCAAAATACACTCCGATTCTTTGTCGAGGAAATAAACTTTGATTCTCTGTGGCAAGTGTCAGGACGTGTCCGAGGACTGTCTCTGTCGTGTCATCATTGACCGTGTCAACGTGTAGCGTGCATTTGTCCGTTTCCGACATGTATCTGACATAAAAACGACTTGTTAGATGAAGTGTCCGTGTCGGAATAGCTAAATTGTCATTTTGCAAATGACAAAAAATTGCCTGGTTATTACGCAGAATTTGCCATTGGAAATTGACTAACATTAACACACATTACACTATCTACCCAATTTTTTAACATAGAAAAATAAAAATCCTTTCACATATTATAACATAATTAGTTTTTTTACACTCACTAATATGATCCGAGTTTTTTTTTCAGGTCAGATAAGGTGATCTGAATTTTTTTTCAGTTCACCCTATCTAGTCCGAAAAAGCTCGGATCATACTAGTGAGTGTAAAAAACAGCCATCTATGCTACAATATGAGAAATAATTTTTATTTTTTATTTAAAAAAATACTATCTACCTATGATAAAATTGCGAATTGTAAATTTACAAATACAAATTGACAAGCAGCAGCAGCAAAAGGATATGGAGCTGCATTGGAGAAGGGGACACCAGTCAGAAAAATACAATGTGCGGTGTTTCTTTGGATCCTTTCGTCAATGAAGCAATGAAGGCTGCTTGACTCTCTGTTATCATTTGCATATTTTGTTATTGGCTTGGTGTTTCTTGTCCAGTGTGCAATTTCATTGGGAGAAAGGAACCAATAAAAATATATTATGATAATCAATCAGTAAGTAACATTATAGCAAATCATGTTTTTTATAAGCGCATCAAGCACATCGAAGTAGATTGTCACTTTCAGGGTCAGACATAGTATATAGCAGGGGGTCAGTTGACCCCCCTGGATTTTAAAATATAGTGCTTTTAGATTAAAGTTTTGTTAATCTGACCCCTTGGATTAAATTTCTGACCCCCTGAATTGTTTAATTATTTTTCATTGAGAAAAAAAATTAATATTGTGGATAATAAAAGAATTATGCAAAAATTTTAAAATATGAAGTCTCGTAGAGGAAATTTTTTTTTATCGCTATGATTATTTATTATTTTGACTTTTATTTTTTATTATTTTTAATATATAAAAGATATTATTTTAATATTTTTATTTAATACCCGATTAGTTAATGAATTTAAACCTGATAAGCTACTGACTCCCCTGATCAAAATCCTGGATCCACCCCTGATCACTTTACTAGAGTAAAAAATACAATCAAAAGAGATCAAGACTCCATTTTCCAGGAGTGAAGACTAATTGGCTGACATTCTCGTGAAAGGCTTAAGCGCCCAAATATTTAAAAATATTTCATGCAAGTTAGGATAATACGATATCTATCATTCTAACTTGATGGGAGGGAGTGTTGAGATAAAAGTATTAAAATTAATAAATTAGTCTCATATTCATGAGGGTATTTTTATTGGTTAGTTTAGAAAAAATGTCATCCAATCTTTTCTTTTATTAAGAGAAAGGTTGTAAATTTTCATGTATAGACACAGTAGGTTAGATATTCCAACGTAACATCTATTGCCGTTTAGAGAGCTGTTTAGAGCTGCTTATAAAAACATTTGTAATTCTACAGTTTGAATTAGAATAATACAAAATTATTCATCATTTTCTCATAAAGCAAAAGAGCACAAAATCTAACACAAACTTCTCTTTTCTTCTTTAAATGACGTTCGTTTGTAGCATCCGAACCTATTATGTTGTAGAGCGAATTTTGATGCAAAATACACAGACTTTAATGTGTTGGCGTAAAGTATAATACATCTTGTATGTATGAATGAACATGCAAATTAATTAAATGTGAATTTTTTTTTTTTTATTCTGAATGTTATATAGGTCTTAGTCTGCGGGTTGTTTCTTTTTATATAAACATTTGAACGCAAATGGCATTTTCAAAGGCACGCGAGTTCATGTACATAATAAGCAAAATTTAAATATATCTATATTCTAAATATCAAAGATGCGTATAATAATATATATTATAATTAAATACTTTATACTTTGTAAAGGACAATATAAAATTTTTAGCTCATTTTAAAAGTTAATGTTTATCTTACGTCTATCATACCCATTTATTTTATATGAAGAGAAAGAAAAATATATATATCCAGATAAAATATTGAATCAAAGTAGATGAATTTTTTAAATAAAATTAATAACGTGACATAGCTGAAAAGTATAAACATTTAACCCCTCTTATATATTATGAATTTAAAATTTATAGTGAATTACCACTTTTATCATGTTGTAGTTCATTTAACTTTAAAGTTACATTGTCAATGGACAAGAGTAAATTTTCCGGATGTCATTAAAATAGAGTAATTTTTTAATAACTTTAGTGATAAAAAAATATGATTTTTAGTGTCTGACCTCTTTTTCCGTCCCCAAAACACTGGTCAATTGTCAGCAGACTGCAGATCTCAATTTACATGATGATAATAAAAAAAAACACGGGTTCTTCCTGGTTTTTTATTGCTTAATTTGAGATCGCCCTCTGTCCATAGGATTTTAAACCGAGAATTTAAACCAGAATTATTCCTCCTTTATCCCTCCCAGCTTGGTTTAGACTTGTAGTTGAGAAATTAATTTTGACTAAAATCATAAAAAAATCAAGAAGTATAAATATTAATTAATAAAGGTTCCGATAAAACTTATGGACAGAGAAAATTTCAGCACTGACTTAAAATAATAAATTACTTGAGGTGCATTGCATAGCGCATAGGTCGGTATTCTCATTCAAAAGGCACGTGTAACGGTGTAAGATATGACTAGGGGCCTACCCTCTTTGGTTTCATTTGATCAATTGTGTCTATCTTGGTCAGGCAGCAAATAGGTGCTTAGGTGCTTCAGTTGCTACCATAGTAACAACTTTACGATTCGGAAAATGTTCGGCGAGGTCAAAAATTCGACGTTCGGGTATAATTCGGAAATAGTTTGTTTCACATAATATAAATAAAATATATATTATATTGACAAAATATTAAAAATATATTAAAAACTATAAAATTCTATATAAAATAATATATAATGTGTTTTTTTGCCGAATAATTCGCGAATAAAACGTTTTTTTTTGACAAAAAAAAACGCACTGTATATCAAACTGACGAATTATTCGTGAAACATCCGGCTATGGGTGAAAAACGAATTATTCGCGAATGGTGTTACTATGGTTGCTACACATGGCATCAGAGTGCAAATTATCTGGCCCTATTTGATTGAATATTCAAACGGGAAATAATATAAAAAAATCTTAATTTTCTGTATATAAATATTAAATTATAATATATTATTATATATATATATCATACAAAATTAAAGTTATTCTCTCTTATAATATGATTGATATTATGAATTTTATTGTTTTTAAAATTAATAATATATTTTTAAATAAATAATAGTATTGAAAAACTTATTTTATTATATGTTTCAATAGATTTCATAAATTTTAAGTGAAATTTATATTTATCTTTAACAATGTATACACATCATCTGTATTTGTATATGAAGCTGGGCCATGAACTCGAGATTTTTTGTGCAACACCATTGACAAATTCATAATAAAGGAGATATTCTTTTTATTTTTTGGATCAGGGCAAATGTCTCTTTTGTCCTTTGACGTGATTATTAATTCTTTTAAATCCAATATTGTTATATTTTTCAATTTAATAATTTTAGATAAACATCAACCATCAACCATGAAACATAATAGTTTAGGATAAGAAGCGAGAAATAAGCTACGATTTGATAGATTTTTAAATATAATATAACTCATAAAATACAAATGTCTCCCCGATGCTCTTAAACTCTCGCATAAATCATTAAAGTGAATTCTCCCCGCCAATCTATTTTAAAATTTTACATATTCGAAGAGTCATCATTCATCAGTAACATTTTTTTGTTATAAAACGTGCATGCAATCAAATATTTAAAATGTAAAAATGTATTAAAGCAACTATAAATAAAGATTTGCCTATCAAACTGTAAATCAAAATTCTAAATATACATTCTTCATTATATTTTTTTGACATTACTATATTACTTTCTTCTAAAGCTAACAACATCCTCTAAATACCTTCCAGCATTATTACAGTATCTACATAAGAAAATGTTTAAAATTATAATTTTGTATCAAGCACCTTATATCATAACAACAGCCACATAGGACATTTTTAATAGGTTTAAAATTTCTTTAATTACGCATCATATATGCTAAAGTGATATATGCCTCGAAACCATAATTTCTAATAACTCGCTCGTGCAAATCACGCCCAAAAAAGGGAGCCTTAAGGTCTTCTTTAACATCTTGATACTTCACCTCAAAACAACAAATATTTTAGAGCCTCAAGGAAAAGGTGAGATATCAGATATAAGAAAAGTCTTTTCATTTTCCAAAATAATGGAGTGATGAGGGATTTATATCACCTGCCATACTTTTGTATGGTAGCCATGTGTCATAATTTCCTTCATATTTAGGCCCACAGAAAAAAAAACATTTTTTATATTAATATTTACACTATTCAAATTAAATCTAATGTTGTATAAATTATATTAAACTCACGAATCATTCAGAATAAAAAATAAATTATTCATAAATAATTTGCTATTATTATTATTATAATGATAGTACTGTTACTTCTATTTATAAATTCAGAACAATTAATTAACACTTTTAACGAGGATTACGACATCTCCATCACCGTACGAATGGAGAAAAAAAAATGCAGAATAATAGAAGTGGAACTTCTTTTTGTTCACCATCCCGAAAACTCCACCTCTCCTTCCCTCTCGAAGGCTCTAACACCTTTACCTCTCTCCAATGGCGAATTCAGTCGATTCAAACAAAACCCAGACCCAAACGCAGGCAAAAACTCAAAGACAAATCCAAGCGACATGCCAATGTGATAAAGCCAGTATCCGACATCGCTATCCTGGTAGAGGAGAGCAGGAAGCTTCGTCGGGCATGGGAGCGACGGTATCGGATTCGGGCATAAGAGATCAAGTTGCGGATTCGAAAGAAGCTAAGAAGACGGGCGCCGGTTTGGAGGTCTTATCGGATCGGGATGTGCCTTTGTTCCGGGCGTCAGCCCCAGCTCATAGGCGGATCAGGGAGAGCCCGCTAAGCAATGAAGCTATTTTTAGACAGGTTCGTCTTGATGAATTTTTATTTTTGAAGTTCATGTATGTTAATCAACACAGTGTGCGAATTGTTGGAGCTCGTTCATTAGTTTGCTTGTAGTTCCTTGGAAACAGAGGAACTAGTTATACCGTTTCCCCCCTTCAAACGAAGCAGTGTTGTTAAGAAAATTAGTTAGATGCATGCAACCTTAAATTAAAATTGAGTGCAATTTTTTACTGTAATTCTACCAAGTGGTGCTGGAAAGCTTATATTTTCCGCCCTCAAATAAATGATACTCCTTCAAAAAGACGAGCAATCTCATGCTTAATTTCTGCTTGAAAAAGGCATGCACATACATGGTTTGTGCTATCATAAAAAAGATTGTGGCAAAATGCAAGTGCGTTCCAGTTTAAAATATGGATTGCAAAGGATTAGCGAATATCTTTCAATCAACAAATTGTTAGTTATTTCTTGAAAGGAGAGAAGAGACCAAGGTAATGAATTTTCTTGGTTACATGACATCCTTACTTCTGCATAATTAACAACAACTAAAACAATATAGTTGACTTCTGTTTTACATTAATAGTCAGGATTAGTTAGATATCAGGTACTTTGTATTGTTACCGTTATAGTCCTTGTTCTTATATTTTGAAATGAGCAAGGGAAGTCTATTGGGTATGGACTTTAACTTGTGTTTTATGTTATAGCTGCAACTTTAATTTTTCCGTTATATTTTCCGATCTGTACCTAGTGAAAGTATATGTTGCCAGATAGTCCAATGGATAGGTTTTGTCCTTTACGCTACAAATTCTCCCTTTTTCTGTGGATCCCGCAAAGTATATACTCATGCCTGTGTATCATGTTGTGTATATATTTGTTGCCTTTTTTATCCTGCATGTTAGAACTCTCGATACAAGTGCTTTTAAAGATTAGAAAAAATGAGAGTAATTCGTCTAAATATTGGTACCAAGGAAAATTAATACCTAAGCAAGTTACTAAATTAACCTTGAGACAACAATTTATCACTGCAATGAAAATGCTCGTATTTTATGTTCCTTACCTTTATTGAAAATACGCGATAGCTTTAAGAGTTCTGGCCGAACAGTTCCTATTAGGAAAAAAAAAAATCCTAAATAAATATATCTTTGAGTCAGCAATATTAGGATGGTTCGGTACCTAACACTTGCTGACTTTGGGTTATGCCATCTTCCATGATCCTATTGATTATGTTTTGGTCAGAATACAGCACTGAACTAATTTAAATTCCTTTTGTTGAACTTGATGTTCAATTTCAAAGTTGATTATCAATGGGGTTGGTGTTTTGTTAAATTGAATTATATTTGGTCTTAGTTAAGTGTCTTTATTAGGATTGAACTGCATAATTAGTTCTTGATGAGGCATGCTTGAGTTATATTAGTGTATAATTGGGGTCATTCAAGGCTCATTTGAGTTGTATTTGAGTCTTACTCCCACAATTATTAGGCTGAGCAAGTATTGTGGTGACTTAGGACTAACTGCATTACAAGCATAATTGTGCAGACTGACTTGATTTTGGAAGGCACAAACTGTTAAAATGCTGCTTCTTGAACTTGATACTTAATCTGTTCAATCTACAAGGATTGGAGTGACTATAATTTGTCTTTGAATGAATTTATTTGCAGAGCCATGCGGGTCTTCTTAATCTGTGTATTGTTGTGCTTATTGCTGTCAATAGCCGCCTTATTATTGAGAACATCATGAAGGTCTCTCCCCCCCTCCTTCTCCAGCCTTTTATGCTCCCACATTCTCAATATATCATTTTTTTCTTTTGCATAAATGTATCCAAAATATTTGCTTTTTACAACACTGCCTACACAAAATTGGTATTAGCCAGTCCCTTCTTCAAGCATATGTAATGTACGTCATGTCTTGTCAGTGGGAATTTCTGCAATACCTTCAATATTACTTAGACTTTATTCTTACTTCTTTCTGAACATATTCTCACTTACTGGTGTAGTATGGGCTATTAATAAGGGCAGGATTTTGGTTTAGTGCAAGATCATTAAGAGATTGGCCTCTTCTCATGTGCTGGTACTGTTTCTCTTTGCTTCCATATTGCTTTTTTTTTTAAATGATTATGTAAAACTAAAACCTGGTAATAACTGCAGCCTAAGTCTCCCCATTTTTCCTCTTGCCTCATTTTTGGTTGAGAAGCTGGCAGAACGCAAGCGCATACCTGAGCCTGTAAGTGCAAGCTATATTATTGTGCTTATTCTGAAAATAAAAAATTGGCATGTGTTTGCTAATTCTAATTTTCTTTTTTGCTTACAGATTGTTATTCTTTTGCAAATTATCATAACAACCGCTGCCATTGTTTATCCAGTTATTTTAATTCTCAAGTAAGTGCTAGTAGTTTCAGAGAGGTGGATTGCTAATTTCGGTTCTTGTTTCTATTTCTGTTTGGTTATTCAACTTAAGTGAGAGTTCATAACCCAGAGCGCTGAAGTCACTGAATTAGCATGATTCAACAATGATCATTATGTTCTTTTCAAAAAAGGAAAATAATTTCTAATAGATTTATGAATTCTCAATTTCTTCTCTAATGCCTCTGATTTTTTCTTTTATTTATTTATCAGGTGTGATTCAGCAGTCTTGTCTGGATTGGTTCTAATGTTTCTTGCATGCATTCTTTGGATGAAGCTTGTATCATATGCCCATACAAACTATGATATCAGAGCTTTATCTAGAACTACTGATAAGGTAGTGTTTATGTATTATACATTCCTTTTTTTTTGGACTATGATTAGGAGAATTCCCTATTGACAGAATGTACATTTTTGTACTGGCCAGTGCTATTTCTAGTTGGGTTACTTTTCTTTTGTTCTGGATAGTTTTCTTTAGCTCTTGGGTTGTTGCCACATATAGCGCTCTACCAATCAGTTCCTATACTGGTCGTACCAGTATTTGTATATAGAACATGCTAATCTATAGATTGATCTTGTTTCTAACCTTTTCAAACTTCAGTGCCCTATGTATGTACTACGCTATGAGCATAGAATATTTATTTGTATCCTTCTTATTTTATTTTATTTTTGCTTTATTACCAGGATTCTCTCAGCAATAGTTCATTTGATCTTGAAAACTTGAAAGGGACAACTTTCAAAAGTCTTGTTTACTTTCTCTTAGCTCCCACTCTTTGTTATCAGGTATTTCTCTCCCTCTCTCTATCACTCCTCGTAGACTGCTGATTTGTCTTTGGTTTTCACTTTTCTTGAACACTATTGTATTCTTTTAGCATTGAAATCAGCAGTTGAGCATTTAATGGGAACATTTGTGAAATTTGAATTGAAAAGAAATTTAGAAGGAGAGATGAATTATTAATCAGCAATTTTGAACCCGTTAAATTGAACAAAAAGGAGAAATGAGGAGGTCAATGTGTGTGAATTCTTATTTTATTTAGGAATAGCATGTAAGGCCTACTACAGTATTTTATTATCAATAAAGCATAATGTTTTGCAGATAGAATGTATTTGAGAACAAAAGAATTGAAAAAAAGGAAAAAAAGAGATCGTTTAGATGATAGAGTGCATTGAATTTTTTATTTTCTTTTTACTCATCTTTTTTTGTACGCCTTTATGGTACAGCCTAGCTATCCTCGTACAGCTTCTATTAGAAAGGGTTGGGTTCTTCGTCAGCTTGTGAAGTATATTCTTTTTACTGGTTTGATGGGATTTATAATTGAACAGGTTAGATTTCTCTTTTTACTACCTTGCTTTGAAATATAGATACCATCCTGCCCTCCCCAAACATTTTCTTTTCTTTCATAAAGTGACAAGCTGGAATTTATTTGCTCTTCTAAGAAAAGGAGAACAAAATATGAGGGGCAGTTTGGATATTTTTCAGCATAAGTATAGATGATTATAAATATAGGGGAGATGAATGAGATATTTCTTTTCTTTTTTTGGTAAATTTGGATTCTGATTTAGACTTTATATAGATCATAACTTACTTTTATTAAATTATGGTGCAGTATATAAACCCAATAGTGCAGAATTCGCAACACCCGTTGAAAGGGAACTTTTTGAATGCAATAGAGAGGGTTTTGAAGCTATCCGTGCCTACTCTTTATGTCTGGCTATGCATGTTCTACTGCTTCTTCCATCTCTGGTTTGTTGCTTTTACACATCTATAACACTGAATGCACAACGCTGTGCTCTAACAGGAATTCATATTTGAGTGGAAAATGACCTAATTGTTCTTTTTTTAGTACTAATAAATAAATTATCTGAATAGTAGAAGTACTTTTGAACCCATGTTTATAATTGGTAAAGAAAGTACTTTCGGATCCATGTTTATAATATCCATAATTCTTTTGTAGAAACAAAGGAAATTTAGAGATAGAGCATGTAGGCAAAAATTAATGTAGTACATTATGGGCCTATATTCATGGATAGGGCTGAGAACTTTAGAAAAGTTGGGCTTACCTTCATATATGGTAAAAACATTGACTTTATCTCACTGTACTGGCCAATTTGTTCTGGTATCAGATACTGTATGTATCCTATTGTCTGCTATCTCTTAAATTGTAATCATTTATGTCAGGCTAAATATTCTAGCTGAGCTATTACAGTTTGGTGACCGGGAATTTTATAAAGATTGGTGGAATGCAAAAACTGTTGAAGAGGTTTCTCTCTTTATACATATAGGGAAGGGATCACGTGACAATGGTTATCTGGACAATCTTGACAATGAATTTTCAAATAAATACGAAAAAAAAATTTAAAAATAGAAAAAAACCTTATGGATATGTTCTACTTATAGATTGATGGTGATTCAAATTTCATGCAATTTCATTATCGTTTGATAGTCCATCAAAGGCCGTCAAATTATAACGGTTGTAAATTGTATAAAATTTTGATGATCCTTGATGGAGTATCATCAAACGATAATGAAGTTGCATGAAATTTGAATCACCATCGATCTTTAAGTAGAACATATTCATAAGTTTTTTTTTTCTATTTTTAAATTTTTTTTAGTATTTATTTGAAAATCCATTGTCAACATTGTCAAAATAACCCATTGTCAAGTGATCCCCACCAATACATATATATATTATATAAATAAATCTTATAAGTTATATGCATTGAATTAGGTATTGAACTGACTTTGGTTTGGTTTTTCTTTTTATTTTTGTTTATGCTACCTTTGCTTCCATCGCATCAGTACTGGAGAATGTGGAACATGGTAAAGGGTTACTGTTTGCACTTATTTACTTCTACATGTTTTCAACTTTTGCATAGGAAGCCTCCAAATGATATTTGCATTTCTATTCAACTTAGTCAAAATTTGAGTGTGTCTGAAGGCAGGCAAGTACTGGATTTTAGGAGGCTTTATATGCAAAAAAAGAATACAAAAAAGAATACTGTATAACATGTGAACTGTTTTCACAATTTTCAGCCGGTACATAAATGGATGATTCGTCATGTATATTTCCCATGCCTAAGGCTTGGGTTACCAAAGGTTCGACACTGTTTCTCTTTCCATGTTAGTTGTGTTGCTGTCTTTGCCTGTGTATTTCATATATCCTTCTAGTTGTATCCGCACCCAGTTGCATATTGCTGTTGCCCTTGACCTGTTATTTGGTGTCTTTGGTAGTTCAATCCTTGATTGAAACCAAGCATCATCCACTCATAATTTGTTTTTCCTCATTTTCTAAAACTTCTTTTCCAGGGTGCTGCGCTTCTAATCTCATTTTTGGTTTCTGCTTTGTTTCATGAGGTATTCTATTTGATATTAATAGGACTTTCTAAACTATTGCTTATTTTTTGTGTTAATAAGAGGGAAAATCCTTAAAAGTAGAAATAAGGGGGGAATTTAAGAAAGGGTCAAAAGGAGTCTCTGCATTCTCTGGTCTGTACTGATTGATACCTCATTGGATTACAGATTGTTGTTGGGGTTCCCTGTCATATCTTGAAGTTCTGGGCTTTCATTGGTATAATGTTTCAGGTATGCATGTCCCTTTTCACTCATATAAATGAAGAAATGCTTAATTACCATTTCTTATGATTTTTTTTCCTTCTTGCATTAGATTCCTTTGGTTTTTTTGACAAAATATCTTCAAGACAAGTTCAGAAGTTCAATGGTACGTCTCTTTTCTTAGCACCGTAAATTACCTCAATTTTGGTTTATGTTTTTTTCTGTAAGTGGAATTTTGTATTAAATAGCTATTAGCAACTGCATATTGAACCACTAAATCACGGCACAAAACCCTAGGGCAGTAAGAAAAATAAATTTATTTTATTTATTGTGCTGTATCAAGAAATATACAAAAAAAAAAGAACTGGGAAATTTGATGCAAGGCGTATGGGGTTTTATTGACAGTGGCTTATTGATTATTCATAATATTCTTTAAACTAAACAGGTTGGGAACATGATATTTTGGTTCTTCTTCAGCATAGTGGGGCAGCCGATGTTCGTTCTCCTATATTACCATGATGTCATGAATAGAAAAGCTAGAACGTAGAAACTCAGTAGCAAGGAAATAACCTTACCATGTATATAATTCTAATCTCACCATAGGAACGCCTGAAGTGCTGATGCATTAACTCAAAAAGAGGGGTTTCTTTGGGAGTTTTTTCTTTTGGGTTGGGGGGGGGGGGGGTCTCGATTATATGAAATGCTGATGCAAATGTTGTATCGAGATATTTTGGGATGTCAATGTCATTATCCCCATTTGAAGTGTAAATTTGTGTTAAAGCTCTCCTCATGGCGGATGGTTAACTAGTCTGTTGTTCAGTGCGCTTAGATAAAGTTGTAGTTGTACATCCAGGAAGTTTTGATAGCATAGTTTACTTCTTCTCATGTTACCATTTTTTGTAATGCATGCCACATGAATTAGGACTTAGTAATCTAAAGATCGAAATCGTGCGATGAGATGAATGCGTGCATCATGAGACGCACACACCTCTTACAAGTAACAGCGTATTCACTCAAACCTTAACGTGACTCTTGCGATCGTAATTTTAGAAATTGAGAACATTTACTAATTTTGCAATCTTTTTAATTTAGCAAATCTTTTCAAAAGATCACATTAACAATGTAATTTATTTGTAAGTGGTGCGAGAACGTATTCATCCTCGAAATGACTTAAATTGTTGTGTTCATCGATTAGGTTAGAAACTATAATGTAAGTAAATTATCCACTTAGAAACATCTTGAAATTAATAGGTACAAAATTATTAAATTGATAATGTGACAATTTTATAATCGAATTAGTAATTGGAAGACGATGCTATTAAAATGAAGGGAATTCGTTATACTAGAACTGTAGAACATAACGCGCGTATCAAAATTTCAACGATTTTATATTGACACAAGTTAAAATATTTCCGGGAGCACACCACTGAGTGTCCATTTTGCCTGAGGTATGAGATATTTGTCAAAACATGACAAGCAATTTGATCTATTGTACATATACCCAGGCGGATCTGGTGTACACCAGGTAGAGATGGCAGAACCCGACCCGACCCAAGAAATCTGCCCGACCCGCTCGACCTAAACCCGATCTAAACCCGATCCGATCCAATTTTTTAAGAAAGTCAAACTGATCCGATCCGACCCGAACTCGACCCGACCCGAGATCAAATGACCTTTAATCCAATCGAAATCTATCAACGATCTGAAAAAACACAACATATAAATTGACCCGACCCGACCCAACCCGATTTCTTCTAAAAAGTCAAACTGACCCGACCCGGCCGACCCGAACCCGAACCCGACCCGACCCGCCCGATTGCCACCTCTAACACCAGGGGAGCTGACCCTCTGAATTTTGAAAAATAGTATTTTTTGATAATGTTTTCGGTAATTTGTCCTCCTCTGAATTTTTTTTGTTCTTCTAGATTGTCTGATTAATTTTATTGAGAAAAAATATTTAATATCGTGCATAATGAAATAATTATACAAAATATCAAAATATAAAATTCCGTAGACGAAAACTTTCTTCATCAACTTGATTATCTATTACTTTAAGCTTTATTTTATTATTATTTTTAATATATCAAATATTATTATTTTAATAAATTTTTTATTAGATAAGAATATATATTAAATTATTAATTTTTATTTAGTATCCGATTAGTTAATAAATTTGAACTCGATAAACTATTACAATCCGATAATTACCTCCCACCAAAATCTTGCATCCCTGCATTTACCTTCCTATATTAGGTCAAAGTGAATTCAAGCAACTATTGTTAATTGGGATTTGGAATGCTAGAGGTTCTGACAGAGAAAAAAAAAAATAAAATATCAACGAGATATCATCATCAATTCATCAGTGTAAAGGGTTTTGTTATTTATGTTAATAAATTTATCGTTTAACTTATTTTTTACCACTACGTTAAATATTGATTCATTTAAGTTGAATAATTAAATTAACTAAAGTTAAATAATAAAATTGTTAATAATGATTCGGTATCGTCATCTGTATATTTTCCACTATAATAAATCTCATTCACCTAACCATGCTCCTTTTTGACCAAGTCAAATCTAATGATGTTTATACGGCCCCACCTGATAGGACAAATTGTGTTGTTTTTCTTTTAAAATGCTGTAAAATCATGAATGAATATTAAACTCTGAACTTTTTAAATAGAACAGTTTTAATATTTTTTTCTAATCAACGGAGCTAGATCTATGCTTTCCCCCTCTCTCTCTCTCGGCAATGATACTTACTTCTAAGTCTAAAGCTTCTAAGGTCTATGTCGTGGGCTTGACTGGATAGGTCGCATTCTCATCCAAAATTTTCTCAAGAGGTTACTATATTAGTTAGAAAAGAACGTTAATTTAAATTTATTAAATGGATGGTTACATTACCATATATTCCGTTTTGAGTTTTTGACCTTATCAGCCTGATTAGACGTAATGTGACATCAACAGGTAACGACTTCTTAATTGTGGGTGTCAAATAATTAAATAAACTTTTTAAGGCGATTTGTCTCTTTAAACAAATAGATTTTGGAGTCTTGAACTCGGAGCATTTGATGAGACCCGGATATGATATTTCCCAAATAAAATTATTCAACTATTTTAATGTTATTTGCATTTCAATTTTTTTATGAAATTAAAATTAGCACCTCTTTTTTCCAAATAACATATTATTGCCTCTCTTGAAATGTTAATGAAATTGGGCGGCTTGGATCGGGTTCGGATAGGTCAGGTCAGGTTGAGTCAGATCAATTTATATATTATTTTTTTAAATCTTAAATTATTTTTAATTAGATTGTCGATCATTTAATCTCGGATTAGATCAGAACGAATTAGATCGGGTTCAGATCGTGCAGAATTTTGCCATCTCTAGTGGTGAAGAAGTATAGAGCAATTACATCTTATAACGATTATGAAAATTATTAAAAATAAAAAAAAATGTGGAAAGCATCTAATATTTTTGTCAATCACCCCTTTAATTTAAGGTACTAAGGAGAATGCCAGGTTTCAACTGCTCTCTATCTCGCTTGGCAGCCTATAAACAGAGAAAAAAGGGGTTATATTACTTCAATTTAAAATTGAATTATCACAATACACTATAAGATCATTCATACTTTGATCACTGATATGCAAGGGTGAGAATCCACTGTTTGTAAAAAAATGAGCTGAAAACTACTCGTAAATCAAACGATGAAGACTACTTCGAAAAACGCGTACACAAATCTCGAAGAGATCAAATAAAATCGTATCGTCCGATACAGACGAGCAGAATCCTGCTCATTTTTTTACAAGCAGCGGATCTCGTCGCGATATGCAAAGTGATAGTGTGTTTTCTTAAAAACAACTAGTATAAGAGTATTTTCACAAACAGCGTAAGGTCATCTCAATCATTTTGGTTAGAAAAAAGCTAATTTCACTACAACATCACACCACAGAAGAAATTAATTTATACTATTATATACATTTTTATATCCCAAAATTTCTTTTAAATTTTTTATATCTCAAAATATCTTTCATCTAATGATAACATCAATTATTTTATATTCTTCTTCATTTTTTGCCGCATAGGAGAAAAGAAATTAAAGATTGAGAGAAATCATGTGAGATTATATTTGATATAGCATCTATAATTAATTTTGTAATTGATGTTTTTCATATTAAAATGACGTATATATTATCATGTAATATTTTTTTATATCTAAATAAAAAAATTCGCTATATATTTGATATAGCATCTATAATTAATTTTGTAATTGATGTTTTTCATATTAAAATGACGTATATATTATCATGTAATATTTTTTTATATCTAAATAAAAAAATTCGCTACAATGCACGGGTACACAACTATAAATCTAAAATCATTCTAAATTTAACAACCTTTTTTTTTTTTTGAAGTTGAAAACTTAAAAGGGTAAACACAAAAAAAAAAAAGAGAAGCGTAGCAGGATATTTTCTTCTAATTAACAAGCTGAAGTGCTATCAAATAGAAAACACAATAGTTTTAAAAAACCCCATAATTTACTTCAAATTGATTCCAGAAATACACTAATGTCATCAGATTAAGCGAACTAAAGCGATATGGGAAACACAGCGCATAAAAGTCTCCAACTTCAAACCAGAAACAGAGAATAAGGAAATGAAAATTAATATACCTTAAAAAAACATTGCTTCTCAATTATGCCCAGCCATATACGACTCGATTGCACTTGTCCTTGATCCATTTAAAGCTCTTTCGAATGGAGCCCTTCATCTTCCCTTCCATGTCGTACACCCGGTAACCCATAATCCGTTTCTTCCTCTGCAATTCCGGCTCGCTCAAATTCCAACCCGTTTTGAAAGAAGAAGACCCAATTGCGCTTTTCGCTTTTTTGAGCTTGGAGTCTTTGCTAGGAGCTCGAGTTTGTGCATAGGATGCACTATAGCATCTCAGATCGTGAGAATTGTACGATTGTACCTCAGCTGTGCGATCTGTGTAAGAACTTGACCGGAACCCCTCCATTGGAGAAAGAGAGAATTCTTTTTGATTGTGGGTTCTGAGAAAAGAAGACGGTATAAGAGCTCTTTGCCTTTATGATGCTATTTTTAAAATTTTATTTTTTGTTTCATCTCTTCGTATCTTTGGAGTCTCGGAGAGAAGGGGAAACAGCTCAAGTGGAAATGCTTTTAGCTCTGTAGCTTTTTGGAAGTGCTCTCTTTTTAAGTTCTAATCAGTGGTTCTAGTTTCGTGGAGACAGTTTTATAAAAAAAATATATATAAAACTTGTGAGGTCATACATATTAACATATATATACTAGCAATTATTCTCCTAAAGTTTTAAATTCTAATTGTTCCATGCACTTGAGAATTGGTCTTTAATTAAAATTTAGTAACAAAAAATAATTTCTATATGAAAGATTGCAAATTTAAAATTTGAATGAGAATTTTTTATAAATATAATAGTTAAGATAAAAATTTGACCCTTATCTTTATAAAAAAATGTTCCATAAAATCCAGGACAAAATATCCAAACATTAAATGGTGTCAAAAATCATAAAATAAATTTGATTTTGAATGATGAGCAGGAATCATCCAAGACGGTTAGTGTATTTTGATTATTAATTTGCAGGCCATTAACTTTCATTTTGTTAAATTAAGTATTTTGTCTAAAAGCTAGCAGCGCACCAAATGATAATAGAAATCGTCAATATCAGCGAAAATTATGTTCATATTAGCAGAAAAGATTGATTGGGGACAGATAGATTTGTGATAGTTAGGTTGTTAGGTAAATTTGATTTGATCAAACCTGAATAAAATTACTCTGGAGACTTGTAGGATGGTCAAATGGACAATGGGAGCCTATACAATGGTCTATGTACAGTAGTTATGCAAATGAATTGTTTTCTGAACCAATTCATTTATTCGTAGTTTCTTCACTGATACGTCCTGCCTTAAGGGGAGTAGGCCGTGTCGGTAGAAAACTGAATGTGAGAGTGTGTAGAGAGTGCACAAAATTAACTCTGATCTATAAGCTTTTGTGTATATAAAAGCTGGATCCTTTTCCCTGTCCTAGGCGAGGTCTTATATAGGGGAAGGAGGACGTGAGAATCATGGTCGGTTTCCATGACATTAGTGGATAGTACTAAAAGTAGCACTTATATGTAGAAGCAAGTCGGTAGACTTGCTTTATTTAGTCATATTATTTTAGGCTGTGATCAGTGATGATCGCTATTCATAATAGTTGGCGGTTATCGAAGATATGATTAGTTATAGTCACTATTTATAGTAGTGAGCGGTTACTAGTACAATTGGATTCAAGGACTGCAGGATGATCTCGAGCCCACAGGTACCTATCTCGAGATAAAATAGCAAGGTGATCTCGAGGTCGGAAATATATGGCTCGAGATATATATCTTGCATAAAGGAATGTCTAAAACCTCATCAAATGTCATTTTGGGCTAAGTATCCGGGCCTGTGATATGTGAGTCTTTGGAGCGTAACCCTATCTCGAGTGCTGCAACAAGTTTAAATTTTTGAAAAATGCTCCCGCAACTAAGACAATTTTATACTAAATCTGAACGTCTGATGCACTGTCTGATCCCCAGCACCCTTTTTTTACTAATCATGCATCAATTTGTCATCCAAAGGAAGCCTCCACCAAAGACGTCCAGTCATCATCAGAGATATCAATGACAAGGATGCTGTCAACAGGTAATCTTCATAAACACGTCACATCCTGCAGTGTAACGGTCATCTCAACCACTAGCATGTAAAACGTATGAGTTTTTGGTCGCCATCTTTCGACAAGTGTTGTGATATAAGTTTTGTCGATATTTGTTTGTCTGATTTGAACAACATGATATAATCCGAGTCTTTTCAGGGTCGGCTCATATTTTACATGATATAGAATATGAGATCGAAATCCTCTGCAGGATAATATATAAATGTACTATATTTTTTTTTTCTTTTGATATATATCTAAAGAATTTCTTAACGTGCAATGCATAATGGCATCTAAAGAATTTATGTTTTGTCCAACAAATTTATCTTCGCAGTGCATAATGTTAATAATTTATATGATAAAATATATTACTAAAAATATAATAAAATATATAAAATAAAAGTGCTTACATGGGATCAAATTTTGGACATTATATGTTGGAAAAATGACATCCGCAATAACGAAGTCAATGGCCGTGTGTCGGGATGAATTGCACGATCGGGTGCTAACTCCCATTCCGATCTCGACATACTTCAAAATTTCAAAATCTCATTTATTAAAATTAAATGAGAAATCATATGATCGTAGTTGAACTATATAATTTTTCTTTGTTCAGACAATTCATGAGTTACTGAGAATTTGCTTGGAAAAAACTCAAATTTGGATTTCAATACAACATTTTTCGAACATTCCATTGAACCTTATCTTCAAAGCAATTTTATAAATTGTTGCGATTATGTATACAAATTATACTATCCAAAATTACTATTCATCCACGCAACCAAGGACTCAGCGTATTGATCATTCTATACAATTGACAACTGAGACTATTCTACTGATGTTGATCTTTATTTATTTAACTGATTAATAAATTCAGAAAAAAAATTACCTGCTACCTTCTTGAAGGTGTCTTGCGTTGGCAGAGAGGGGCAAAAGGAGATTGAGGGGGAGAGAGAGTGCGGAGTGAGGAGAGAGAAAATAAGTTCTCGCTTTTAATAAATATGGAGCTGAGTCCACACTTAACAAATGTGGACCGGCAAGTCCGTATTTAATAAATGCGGATTTAAAAAAAAAATTTCTAAGTTCTGAGTCCGTTTTTAACAAATATGGATTTAGGTACACGTTTAACAAAAACTAATTGGTTAGTTTTTGATAATTTCCGACCATACATTATTATTTTCATATTTTTTAATTTTTTTTTTGGACATTATTAATAAAAATATCGGTTGCATTCATGTGAAATGACGACATGGGATGGGACCGTTGATATCCACCATTTCACTGAGATCATTATTTTATGTGGAGCAGTTGGCCGCTCATGATTTTTTTTGTCCATTAGGAAGCGCACCAGACACCATTTTTTGGCTTGTGCTATGCATATAGAACTTTTCAGATACAAACTAGAAACGAAGAAATTTAAATTAATTCAATCCTAACTAGGAGCATGAGCATTTGTTAATTGTTATTTGTTTTTACAAATTTTGGGAAAAAAAGGTTCCCCGCCGTAGCTTTTCCCTAATGAGGTTGAATAGAGTTGTTATAAATTCTCCATCCCTAGTTAGGGGCTTAGGGTAGTAGAAACCACCTCTGGATCGCATCAAATAGACATTTATCTGCGATATTTTTTATTTGAACGTACAATCAGTAATTAACGGTTTAATTTAATAATAATAAATCTCATACATTAGAATTCATATTTAGATTTTTTTTCATAATCATCCATATTAACTTAAACAATCCAAATTAATCTTTAAAATCTCTCCAAACCCCTCCAGAGATACTCTTCTTAGGGTAGTAGTCATATTTCACATTGACACTACTTTTCCTTGGTCTTGTTTTTTTCCTCTCTTTTTTGTTTTCAAAAAAGTTCTCATTAATACAACAAGTTAAATCCAGTCAGTAAATAAATTATTTCTGCGTGTCCAGCATATATATTTTTAATATTTTACACCTTTAAGTTTCCTAAAAGATTATATTATAGACTGAATTGTTATTAAAGAAGCTCTCTCTGTTAGTAAATTGACTGCATTGAAAAGGGAAAGTAAAGAATAATGGGAATAAGTAATTAATGTTGTCTTACATTTTGACTGAAACTTCAGAAGATGTCTCTATCAAGAATATTAGGATGTTTCACGAAAATCCTTGATACTTCACAAAATAAAAATGTGTTAATATTTCATACTATAACTCTGAATTTGATTTTTAAATTCAACCAGTCGGCTCGAGATACTAGATATTATTTATGCGTCGAATTTTTTTTGTAGGATATAGTTTTTCCCAACGTTTTCCGTAAGTTTTTAATATTAAGAAATCCATTATTATTGTGAGAGGGATCAAATGACAGGTCATCGGCGTCACATCGGTGTCCATAAAATTAAATATTAAATAACTATTATTTAAATTTTTAAATAACAAAAAGTAATTGAAGGAACTTTGTATATATCATCATATATGTGTAAACAAAAATAATAACATTTCAATATTATTTATATATGCATCAAGTGTTAATAAATTAATGATCAAAGTACCCCACATTATTGTTAATCCTATGACATTAACAATAATGTGGGGTACAACTTGATTACTATTGAAATAGAAATATATATATATATATATAGAGAGAGTAAAGATACCGTGAGGTTAACTCAAAAAATATATCAAATCATCTCAAAATTTTAATTTATCATTCTCATTAAATTATTTATATGAAAATCTATTGGGATGCAAAAATTTGGAGTGTTTTGAGTTTTTTAAGTCATGTTTTTAATTTTTGAAAATCAACTCTAAAAAAAATATTTAATATTTGAACATCATTTTTAAAAATTAAAAATAATGACTTAAAAAGATCAAAACAATCTAAATTTTTGAATCCCATGAGATTTTCATATAAAAAATTTAATGAAGATGATAAATTAAAATTTTGAGATGATTTGATATATTTTTTGAGTTAAGCTCATGGAAGGCCTCTGTTTAAGCTCACGGTATATCCACTATCTCTCTCTCTCTCTCTCTCTATATATATATATAGAGAGAGAGTAAAGATA
This sequence comes from Schoenoplectus tabernaemontani, assembly GCA_037127355.1. NCBI lineage: Eukaryota > Viridiplantae > Streptophyta > Magnoliopsida > Poales > Cyperaceae > Schoenoplectus > Schoenoplectus tabernaemontani. The sequence continues at coordinate 14,241,417 of CM073740.1, forward strand.
CTGTGAGCTTAACTCAAAAAATATATCAAATTATCTCGAAATTTTAATTTATCATCCTTATTAAATTATTTATATGAAAATCTTGTGGGATGTAAATATTTGGAGTGTTTTGAGATTTTTAAGTCACACTTTTTAATTTTTAGAAATGATGTTCAAATATTAAATATTTATTATTATTTTTAGAGTTGATTTTCAAAAAATAAAAACCATGACTTCGAGATGATATGATGTACTTTTTGAGTTAAACTCACGGACGGACTCCGTGAGCTTAAACTCACGGTATCTTTACTCTCTCTCTCTCTCTCTATATAATTGAGATGATATATAATACATTCAACGGTTTATATTTATAAATTTATACATAAACAAATAAATAGACATAACGGACATCAACAATCATGGTCATTGAATCCCTCCTTTATTGTTTGGTCCACAGTTCTTTGTTTTTTGTAAAATTTTCCCATATAAAAATGTAATACAAATATAAAATTATAAAAAAAATGATTTCAGTAAATTTGATATGTAAATAACATCGAATGGCCCAAACTGCTCAAATATAGATATCATATTCGAAGCTGGAATACTAATATATTCTATATATAAAAGCTTAAGCTTCAAACAAAATAAAATTAAACTGATGTGTTTTGAGTTTGTGGATTTGCAATCATCGCTCAACATAATTCAACTGATTTATGATCTATCCACCTATTTGCTAGGAATGAAATGATGATGTTTTCATTGTCAAATGACCAAAAAGCCAATGGCAAATATGACTGTATGAGTCTCAGTAAATGCCAACAGAGAATTCTAAATTTTTTCTTCCATAGTAGGGGAACCAGTTTACAATTCCAATAATTTTGATAGCATATAATCCGGCGCGAATTTTGGCAAGTGGGTTTGGTTACCACCAACTGTTTTGTGGTACATATGGCTAGTTGAACAAATTATACATGTTCTTGTTCATACCCTGTTTACATTGATTACTTGAAGCAGCATGTACAATTGTACATATAACAAAATTTGATGGACATTTTTCATAAGACAAGTTGGAAGCTGAGATTGGAGAAGACAGACAGTGAGTTGGTGCTCGTTTCCAGAAATCATCCTGTGGTTTCCACAAATCAGGATCATTCTTCACTCCGAGACATATTTTGGAGTTGATATCACATGTTTTATTTAAAATAAAATACATTATATTATTATATTAACTGAAGCCAAGGTATTATAACTTGACAACCCAATAACAGATTTTTAAATAATAACGAAAGATTTTAAACATGAAAAAACATTTATTTTTTTAACTTAAAGATTAAACGAATTTCAAATTTTATAATATTTCATCATCAAAATCTGATAACATTGCAGCATTCATATAAAAATATTTTGATGTAAGATTAGTTCCACTTAAATTGCATGAAATACAATCGATTTAAGAATACCAGCAAATGTACCCGCTCTCACGTGGAAACCCTTATGTTTATAATATTTTTAAATAATAAATAATATTTTAAAAGTAGAAAGGTGAATAAGTGATATATAGAGTTGGATTGAAAAAAGTGAAAAAATATATTAATAGACATTGCATTAATAGAAATAGATTTTTTGATACTTATGCACTTTTTAAATATGAAAGTTATTGTCTATATACCATCTCGCTAGACTTTAGATATTTGTATTTAAATTTTTTAAAAAAATGAAGAGGAGAAAATAGTGGAAACTCAATTGTATCTGTTACTTTTATCGTAGTTTTTAATCTCAACTGCACGGATAAATAAAGTGTATTTTGTTCAATAAGAAAGTTTTTTAAAATTATTGGACTCTCAATTCCTTAAAATCTCAACTTTTATTGTGGTTTTTAGTATAGTAAGATATTTATGATTTTATTTCCTTTTTGAGAATTTTTAAACAATATGTTGAAATTATTAAAAATTTGTTGTCAAGATTGTCAAGGGATCCTCATCTAACTTAAATCATTTAATTGAAATTATGTTGATATGATTCCTTAATTTTTAACCAACAATCTAAATTGGAATAGTAGAACTTTTCATTCGAAGAAGTAGAATATATGGGTCATAAATTTTGCAGCATCAGAACAGGTGAATATTCAACAGCTATGACACATTAAAAATTTTAATTGACAATTATCATCTTCTTCCAAAATATTATCCTGGCCTTGAGATTTTCTGTGGAAAAGAAGACGGTAAACTTTAGTATCTGGCCTGTGCACAGATGGATACCCGAGGATCAAAATCAGCTGCCATAAAAAACTATCGCATATATGTTGTCATAGTTTTGAATGGTCCAGATTTTAGAATGAGAGGGGCTACTATTTATGGATTCTATATCCCATGAGATAGGAACAATAATAGCACTTACTGCATAAAAAAAGTATGGCAGAGGATTTAAATTCGGATATCCGATATCCTTTGTACAAAATTTTGTCCTTCTTAATATAATCAATCTAGCAACAAGTTGCTTGCTACTACTACTACTACTATCACAAAAAAAAAATGGTCTCCATTTGTGGCCCATCAACTGAGCGAAACGACGCTCCGCAGGAGTTTTTATTTTGTCCATCTCTATTTTTTTTAAACTTTTAATAATAATATCTCTATTTTAAACTTTTAACAATACTATCTATAACTTTTAAACGCATACGTTCACAAGTTATACGTAAATATTTACATTTAAACAGTTAAAAATGATCAACTATGAATACATGTGTTTACAAACACTAGTGTTCACTCATATATATATATATATATAAATTCAAAAAACATATTAAATCATCTCGAAATTTTAATTTATCATTTTCATTAAATTCATATGAAAATTTCATGGGATGCAAAAATTTAGAGCGTTTTGAGCTTTTTAAGTTATGGTTTTTAATTTTTGAAAATCAAATCTAAAAATAATAATAATATATTCAATACTTGAATATCATTTTAAAAAATTAAAAACGGTGACTTAAAAATCTCAAAACACTCTAAATTTTTGCATCCCACAAGATTTTTATATATATATATATATATATTTGTTGTTTGTTTAGAAATAAAAAAACTCTAAAAATATATATGTTTTTGTTGTTTGTTTAGAAATAAAAAAAACTTAAAAAAAATAGGCCGCATGCGGCTAAAAACTTCTGCGTTCAAAGGATACAAGTTAAATGGGAAAAAGAACTGTTTTTGCGTTGAAAAAAGTATATCTTATTAAAAAAATCATTAAAATTTATAATATTTTATAGTGTATTTATGAAAATTTTATTATTTTAGCCCCACTAAAATTTAAAATACAATGTCTAAAAATATATAAATTATTTTGATCCCTGAACTTCAGGTTCAAGCTCCGCCACTAAAGAAACATGTCAAAGTTGTTAATCATTTCAAAGGAGAGAAAATTTTATAAAAAGAATAAAATATGGGATATACAAAATAAAAATTCTCTCCGCAATTGGGAGCAGTATCTGTGCAACAGTCCGATATGAGGAATTGAGGATAGAACCACGGAAGAAAGAACTAAAGTTCAAATTGATAGGATCCAACCACTTGTATGAAGTTCCTTCAATCCTGCCCGTCAGATTGAGATCATCTTGCCGACTCTTTTTCATTTTTAAATTCTCATTAAATTTGTACGGTCTGTAGTGTGATCATCATGGATGAGGACATGAGGTCACACAACCATCATATATTTTGATCATTTTGATTATATTTGACAATAAAATCTAAACTTTAGGATCCAACATTACAAACGTGAATATGATGTATATATGACTATTTACGTATTTCGAAAATAATGGTCCAATAACATCATATAAATGTGGCCTACTGGCCTTCTATATATATACATGTTCAGATTACTGTATTCCGCTCTCAAAAGAGGGAGGTGATCAAACAAGGACGAAGTTGCAAAAATTAATATATTTAAAGTGCAGCATAATGTATTACAAAAAAAAAAAATCCAGTCCTGAACTGTAATTACAAAGATCTCTAATGGTAGAATATACTTTCCACAAAAGATTCGTACTGATTGAAGCCAGATGTGTTACAATAATATTTTACAAACAAGGTTTAATTTGAAGGCAACTAACCATCGATATTTAAATTAGAAGGTCATTTTAATACATTCTTCCTTCACCTCTGCAAAGAGAACCGAGTTTACATACCTCTCTCCGCCACTTGGAAGCACCATCACAATCATCTTTCCTTTGTTGTCCTCCTTAGCAGCCAGCTAAACAAAATTTAAAAATTAGAAAATAAATAATAAGATTCAAGCTTCTAATATTCATATTTTTTCTAGGTTTGATTAAATCTCTTGTTACTTATACCAGGAGTTCTATTAAAGTACAGGGGGTACCAAGAAGCAAGGACTAAGGACTTTTATTTGAATCTTAAACAGTTTGTATTTTATATCATAAGATTTTAACAAAAAAATTCTGTTCTTTCCGCATCACATAGGACATTATGCAGATTAATAATAATAAGATAATGCCCGTTACCTTTAAAGAGGCGGCTAGAGCAGCACCAGAAGAAATGCCACCAAGAACACCTTCTTCCATGGCAAGTCTCCTCGCGTTCGCCATGGCTTCCTCAGACGACACAGTCACAACTTCGTCTATTACTGACATGTCTAGATTTTGTGGTAGAAATCCTGGCCCTACTCCCTGTATCTTGTGTGGACCTGGCTCACCCCCTGAAATTCCACGTGGAGAGCTTTATTTTGTCAGTATTTACATTTTTGCCCTCATTTTTCGAAGAGATGCAAATTACAATCCATGTTGTAATTCATTTGGATGGGGAGTAGAGGAAGGGAGGGAAGAGAAGGGAAAAAAATTTCCATTATTATTTTTGTTTGGTTGGAAACTTAATAGAAGGTTACGGTAATGGAGGTTACTCATTTAACCTTCTTTAACTTCTCAAAGCTTTTATTCTTTTTAATCCCAAATTCGAGTGTAACGGAGGTTAACAAGATGAACCAAACAAGAGAGTCTAAAATATTATAGCTTTTCTTCCTATTCCATTCCCTCCTCTTGTATCTTTTACCTCTCTTCCCCTACACTTTGTGTTATCCAAACAGATTTATGGTACCAAAGAAACGATGAGAGCAAATTCAAAAAATTCCTTGTAAAATAAGCAGTGGAATGGCATACAAGATAATTCCTATGGGTTTGTTTGACACTTGGTGGAATAGCAAAAAATTAGAATAAAATAGCTATTCCGACGAATTAATTTGCCAAACTAATTTTAAACTAAGTAGAAGAGTGCGGAAGAGTGCTAATCCGGTATATCAAGTTATAGGTGGTATACCGGATTAGCTCTCGTTGGAATAGCGATTATTGTTTGATTATGTTGTATTATATTATTATATTATGATTATAATTATGATTATGATATTATTATATTATTATTATGATTTATTATTATTATTAATATTATGATGATTATTTATTTATTTATTATTATTATTATTATATTATTATAATAATTATTGTTATTATTATATTAACATCACGTTAGTATTATTATATATGATTAATTTTATTATTATTATATTATAATAATTATGATTTTAGTAATATATTATATTATGATTATTATTATATGATTATATTATTATTATTATTATTATTATTATTATTTATGATTATTTATTATTATATTATTATATTATAATTATGGTTATATTATTATTTATGATTATGATTATGATTATTATTATTATTATTATTATTATTATTATTATTATTATTATTATATTATATTATATTATTATGATTATAGCTATGATTATATTATAATTATATTATTATGATTATAATTATTTTTTATTATTATTATTATATTATATTATGATTATAATTTTTATATTATATTATTATATTATTATGATTACGACTATGATTATTATTATCGTGATTATTATTATTATTTTATTATTATTTGATTATGTTGTATTATATTATTATATTATGATTATATTATTATAATTATGATTATTTATTATTATATTATTATGATTATGATTATAATTATAATTTTTTATATTATCATTATGTTTATATTTCATTATATTATTATGATTACAACTATGAATATTATTATTTATTATGATTATGATTATAGATTATGATCATTATTTTATTGTTATTATTATATTATCATTATTATTATTACTATCATTATTATTATCATCATCATCTTTGTTAGTATCATAATTATCCATATTTTAACTATTCTGATTAACAACTGCCAAACGATATTTTCGCTCTTCCGAATAGTCAAGAATATCACTCTTCTACCACTCTTTCAAAAATATATTATTCTATCACTCTTTCAAAATTATCACTCTTCCAAATCTATTCCTTGATTTGCCAAACGAACCCTATGTTTATAGGGGAATAACCAACACTTATCATTATACAGGACTATACAAGATCTCTAAGATTTTGAAAGGCCATACTAATATCAAGTTATCAACCCTCTAATTTATATTGTCTCAATACTCCCAGCAGTCCACATAATTTCTTCACAAAATCTATTAGCCAACAAAGAAAAAGAATTACCTGAAATAACAGGGCTTTCAGTGGGCTCAACAACAACTATTTTGATATTAGGCTTTTTAGTCTTGAGATACCTGCCAACCCCACTTACAGTGCCTCCTGACCCCGATCCTGCTACAAAAATATCTACATTGCCTGCTGTGTCTTTCCATATCTCTGGCCCTGATAGTTCACAATGTTATAAGGTTACTTTACTTACTACTAACTACCAATATTTAAAAATACTTGGTGCTAGAACCTACCATCTTCTGATGTTTGATTTTTTTTCTTTTTCCTTTCTGGAATATGTGTAAAAAGCACTTGGCCTTTAGAGTAGATTTTCTGTCGAAAGCACAACATTTGGTTTCTTTAAAACTAGCACTCAGTATTTGCTCTCATTCAGTGAAATATTCTTCATTTCCAATGACCGAACATAACTAATGAAGGCAAACCAATTTAGTGTTCACATTAAAATACTTGCGAAGATGCCTGGTTTTTCAATCAAAATTGCAAGGATAATGGGAGTTCATAGTTTGTTTGTTCAACAAGTCAGGTCTTATTCCAAACAACCACAAATAAAAAAAATCTTTGCTACTGGCGATAATGACAAAAAGCTAGATAATCTTTGAAAATACAAAAATCTGGGGCATTTTCTCAAAAGGAGAAGATTGTTCATCTTACAAAATAAGAAAAAGCCACTAAAGTATATTGCAGAAATATCTGCTAATACCTTTACTAAAAGCATATTGCTGAACACTTGCTATTTCTGTCAGCACAAATTATTTGAAAGAAAGAAAGCAAAGTGAAAAATGAAATTTCAGGATTCCCAAGTGTACCTGTCCATCTGAAATGTGCGTCCGCGTTTGCTGGGTTAGTGAACTGATCAAGCACATGAACATTTGGTATTTGCTTCTTCAATTCCTCTGCCTTCTGCATTAAACCATCTACACCTTTCAAAGGATCTGAAATGGAAAAAATTCTGTTCATGGTGGGTATTTTGTGAATCAGCACCAGTCGACCATTTAAATTCATATATACCAGTACTTAACGATCAGTGTCACTGTTATCCATCTGTACTAGTACAGGTTTGTCTCAGCACTGGTTGGAATATCTTGACAAAATGTACTAGTACTAGGTTTTCTTACTACTTTTCGGCCCAAAAAGTAAAGTCAAACCAACAAAAAATAAAAATAACGAGTTTATTTGAATCCAAAAATAAATAAAAAATGAACTTCCGCTATTTTGGTACATTATGCGTTGTACCCAAATCCAAAAATGCAGGCCAAACAAAATATAACAGTAATACAACAACCATGAACGAATTTTCATGAGTTGTTTATCGTACTAGATTTTACCAGTTAATTGCACCTCTGCACCCAGCCATCGCAACAGAATCTGCTTATCAAGTGAGTATTGAGCTGGCATTACTGCAACAAATCGATAGCCCTTTTGAATTGCTGCAAGAATAATCCCAATTCCAAGATTACCACTTGTGGGTTCCACCAATGTTGTCACACCAGGTTTAATTAGTCCCTTCTCCTCAGCGTCCTCTATCATTCTACACAACATAAATATTTATCAGTTATCTTATAACAGTAAAATTCACTTGAATGCCCCTGCAAGATAATAAATATTATGCACACCGCGACAAAGAGAAAACCATTGTTTCTAAAGCATCACTGAGACCCACCATCAACTACTTTTCTCAAAGTAAGAAAAAAAGACCAATTTATGTCATCATCTGAGAAGAGATAAAAGCATGGAAACGAGGGTACTGCCAAAACCTTATAAATGGGGATAATTTGGTAGTTGCATGCACAACCTTGTTTTGAAGTAGTAAAGGTACTATTGTTTTGCACAATTAAACAAGATTAAAATTCCTAATCTTAAAACATTGCTTAATTGCATATCAATTCTCTTTGTGTCATTAAACTTTAAAAGATGAAATAGTTTTCCCAAAGAACCTGAGAGCGCATCGATCTTTAATGGAAGAAAGTGGTTGGTAGAACTCTAACTTTGCAACCAGTCTTGCATCCGATCCATCTTTTTGTGCTATTTTCTTCAACTCCACCAATGGTGTCCAACCTACAAGCTGAACAGAAATAAGCAGAAAACAAGCCTATTAAAACCTAAAACTTTTGAAATTACTCTTCATTTCATCTTTAGTTTTTATTGTGCCCCAAGTTATTCTCATGAACAAGAAAAATATATACACACAAAAAAATCTAAAAACACTGATTTTATTGGTATCAGCACTGAATAAGTCATAGGCAAACTGGTATGCATCAACAAGGTGGTATCATGATGTTTAGCTAGTTCACTCTAGCTAGAACAAAGCACCAGTCAAGACTAGTTCATAGTTTATCCACCGAAGAACAATTAATGATGTACATGATTGTTATTATTTCATTATATTGTACTTGTCAGATGACTGGTCTTTAGTAAGTAAGCAATCTAATAATCTCATGATCCTCTTTCAAAATAGAATTAAACCTTCCATAAAAGATACAGTAGAAACAAGCAGAGCAGTGAAACTGTTCTCAATGAGTTGAGAGATTTAAATTAAACAAACTAGAGTATCTACTCCAGAATCTAGTTAAGCGGTTCAGGCCATGGATCCCAGTAGGTCTCAATTAGTACAACTGTACTGATTAAGTATAGCACACCGCGACTAAAATGTAGAAGGCACCTTTTTCTTGATGTGGAAAGAAGCAAATAAAAAGAGAAGGGGAGATAGAATATATAAACAATTGTGGTAAAACCTCGCTAATATTAGAGGCGATGTGCTCTCCAGTAGAAGCAAGGAGTGAAGGTATCCCTCTTTTCCCTCCCTCCATTTTCTCCTCTCGATCTGTCCGGCGATCTGTACTGTACATAATAATTCTAGAGCGGTTATCGAACTTTGCTATTTGATCCTCTCTCGTTTAATAAAATAAATAAAAAATAGAAGAGACTTTTTAGGCTCCGTTTGGGCTTTTTGGGATGGGTTCATATCTTCTATGACATCGTAAATATTACAGTGGACAGTGGACACATCTACCGTTCTCTTCAATCAACGACTAAGAAAAAAAAAAAAACGTTGCCCAAAATCATAAAATCGCTGCCCCCATTGCTCAGACGCCCTTCTTTTTCCTCTTCCTCATAACTTCGTGCTTAGCTCTTCCATGCTCAAGGTTGTGCATACTCGCTCCAACAAATATCTCTTTTCAAACTCAATTCTTACTTACCAAACCTTCTGAGATTTACATGCTCCTCTCCTTCTTTCTCTCTTTCTCTATTTGTGAGACTTAATAACATCCGCGACCCATTATGAGGATAAGCAACGAATCAGTGTCTCATGTTCTCAACGCTAAATTGGTGTCTGGAGATATGTCAGTAGATCGTTCCATTCAAATTAATGAAAGAAGATGGAAAAAATCAAGCCAAAGATCACAATATCGGTGGGAATTGAGCTTCTGATAAGCTATTCTCATTTTTACTTGATGGCCCTCTGAAGTTTCAAAATACAAAATGAAGGTATTTTTCTCAATAAAGTAGCTTGATTATCAGAATTTCATAATTGCAAATAAACAGGAGCAATTGGTGCTTGATTAATTTAGAGGTTAATTAGTATATGATTGCTAGAAGCATAAACTTTATCTAAATAAGACACTAGAGAGGATTTTTTTCTTTCGTGTCCTTCTAAGAAAGAGATGCCCCAATTGAATCGTTTGTCCTTTATTATTGATATTTTCTCCTATAAATTAATAAATACTTTCTCCTATAAATTAATAATTGAGCGAATCTAGCTAGCATTTTTCATTTAAATTTGATTGCTATCTCCTTCCAAGCACAAATCTTGAACCTTTGTAAAAATACAAAAATGAACTCTGTATAGTCTGTATCAAAATGAGCTCTGCCTATCAAATATAAATATAAATTCCATCAAGTACACAATGAACTTTCTATTATAACTATATATTAACTATGTCTTGATCTATCATGGTCCTTTCAGGATATTGTTAGAACTTAAAAATATGTTCTCCTTACCATCAGTTTCCTGCATTAAAATAGAAAGACTCTCATGCTAAAAAATATGTATTAATGAAAACTTCTATTGAATGAAATTTTATTGTACCCGACTTAAAGAAGGTAAATGGCAAATATTGCTTGGACAACCCTATAATAATGAATAAATAAATTTCTTATGAAGGTTTCGACTAGAATGAAATTTTATTGTATCTGACTTGTTGTGTCGTTGGCTGCTTTTCAGTAGTCTTCTTTTTACTGGATCTTTTTGAGAGATTTTCAACCCAGCTCGGGTTTCTTTTTTATCTTCTTTCCATTTATTTTCTTCAAGCGAGGTAGATTTTGAGAAAGATTCTTCATAGATATCAATACTTCATCTACTACTGGAGTTGAATTACCATCATTTGAGACATTAGACATCTTTTCATCTACTTGCTTCTCAACACTATCCAACACACCATCTAAGAATGTTGATACTTTTTCAGAACATGATGTCTTTCCAGCTATTTTAGTGAATTTTTGACACATGTCATCTAGCTTTGTATCAATAATAGTTATTCCATTTCTTTCACGAACTGCAACATTTCTCGCTTCACGAGTCCATAACTGTTAAACATATTTTTCAGGCAACAACTTTATATTCAATGTGTCAAGTACCTTCAATGCATGACTACACAAACACCCCACCTTTCAAACATGTTGCAATTATATGATATTGTTTCATCAATTGGATTCCACATGACCCTACAACATTTGTTAGAGTGCTCACCTTGACCACCATAATTACTCATTTTCTACCGGACTTTAAATTTTCATTGCTACGGCCAATTCATATTCCAATTGAAATATCTCAAAAATTTTATGAGTGTATTGCTTGCTCATTTGGAGAAGAATGGGCACATTCATTTTAATTCTTGAACATTTTCTTCTATATTCGTATTCCGACACCATCTCCTTTTCACGCTTGTCGGCAACCACAATCTCAAAGTGCTTGAAAAAACAAATAATATCCATGTCCGATTTTAAATAATTCTTCAGATTCTTATTGAGACTTTCACTTAGTTGAGTACTTTGAACCCCTAAACTAAATAAATTCATAAGCTCATTTTTTTCTTTTTTTTATATACAAATGGTAATTATGTTCCTTCAAGTATGCTCTTCAAATCTCTAAAAACATTTTCAAACTCTACTTCATCTTCATACACATAGACACAAGCCCTAAATTTGCCAACATAATCTGCTCCATCCTTATTATGACAAAGTGTTTTGCGACATTCTCCATTATATACCAAGTACACAATTTATGTATTGTATCTGGCATTACCTTAGCTATTGCAACTCTCATTGCCGCATCTTGATCAGTAAAGATGGTTTTGGATCTTTTATTGTTATGGGCTTTTAGAAAAGTGTCAAAGACCCACTCGAAATACACTATGTTTTGATCATATAAGAGCACCGTGTTGAGGATAATTAGCAAAAAAACACAAGTGATTAAGAATAATTATGGGCCTCAAAGCTTGTAGCATTTTCATCATTGGCCCATTATAGAAAAATAAAGGAGCAATTGTAATTAACCGCTTCTACTTTATTTTTCTTGTTACCATTATTGTACCGTTACAATATTAGCCTACTATATAGCTCATGTACCAGTGGTACCGAGAATATAAGAAAATAATATTTCATCATTTAACTTCCGATTCTCATAGTATTTGTTCTTACTCATTCTTTCTATCAGCATTTCCAATTCAACAAATTTTTCATGGTATCAGAGCAGGGTATATAACTCTGTCTCAATTCCACAAACAAAAATCAGAGTCAGCAAGTCAAGAGTCCACCTTGCCATCAGTGAGGAGACCAGCCATAGAGATTGTTTCTTCAACTCACGAGGCAAGAGAAGAGACCAAGAGCAAAATTGACCAGATTCAAAATTCACAAATCGATACAGACAACTAAAAGACTGCATCAGATCGAAAAATACAACAGACTAGAATCAACAGTCCACTAGTAAGTTTACCAGTAACAAGTATCAAACAACAAAGTCTATCAATAGCAACATAACTAAACCATCTTTGGCGCTTGCAACCAACAAAACCAAGCAAACCAGAATCGAGTTCAATACTGGTAAGAATATCAGAAAACTGAAATCAGATAAAAACCAAGGCTACACCTGCCACAAAAAAAAAGAGAAAGCCAACGTCAAAGAATAATAGATCAATTCTCAAAAACCCCACAAAACCCGAAAATGTCACAACCAATTGAAAAACTCACTTCTGTGATGCTAACCGGCAAGAACTACCACCTGTGGGCTAGACAAGCCACCTTTGGGCTTATTGGACGCGATAAGCTTGAATTAGTCAATGGTGAAAGACCAACCCCAATTCCAAAAAAATAGGAGAGTCAACAAAAGAGGAGAAGAAAGCTCTCAGAGAATGGCGAAGAGATGACAACAAGGTGTGCAACTAGGCTGATTGCCACTATGGAACCAAACATATTAGAGGTCATGTCATATCAGAATTCAGCACAAGCAATGTGAGAGAAGGCCGAGAGTCTCTTCAGCAAGAAGAGAAATTATGCACATATCTATCAGTTACAACAAGAGATTCAACAGCTCAAGCAATCCAGTGAATCAATCATCGAGATTTATAGCAAACTCCAGAAAAAAAAAGGAGATTAAGATGTACAGACCTCCAACCTCAGATCCAAAAGAAATTCAACGCAAAGAACAACAAGATGATAATTTTCAATTCTTAGCAATACTCGACTCAAGCTATGAAGTTGTTAGATCTCAAATACTCCTCATGGCCGATCTCCCCTCTGTTGATGAAGTAATGGCCATGGTTGAACGAGAGGAGAGCCGGCGAGTGGTTATGGGTCAGCACTTGACTGAGAACCTAGAAGCCAAAGTGTTTGCCACACTTTCCCGAAACCCTAACTCGAGGCCAGAGACAAAAGGAGACCAAACTCTGGTGTGCGATCATTGCAAGCACAGAAGCCACCATAAATATGAGTGCTGGTTTCTTCACCCTCATCTTCGGCCAGTGGGACCAGGGGGAGCGACAAGGGGATATCGCCCACAACCAAAGAAGGGGCTCTCAGTTGAGAAGGAAGGTGAAGGGACTGAGTCCAACAGACTCGAGTCTAACTCAATTATTAAAACCGATCGGCAACTCTCTCTAGATCAGATGCAACACTTGATGGAGCAGCTTTCCGTGCTTCTGACTCAGGATAAAGGCAAAACAAAGACCAATGGTACATTTATAAACTTACTCAATTTCTCAAATAACAATCAATGAATTCTTGACTCGGGTGCAACCGATCATATGACGGGAAATGAAAGTTTATTGTGTAGTTTTAGAAAATATGATATTAAACAATATGTGACGGTTACAAATGGAGAGAGAATGAAAATTATAGGAGATGACTCAATCAAAGTTTATTCAATAATAATTTCAAAGGTCTTGCTTGTTAAGAATTATGCATCAAATCTATTATCAATTCGAAAACTCACAAATGAATTGAATTGCAAGCTTATATTTTCATCAACAAATGTGATTTTTCAAGAATTGATATCCGAGAAAGTGATTGGTGAAGAATTAATGGAAAATAGACTTTATTATTTAGATCATAAAAAACTCAATCTCAATATTAGACGAGAAGATCAATTGAGCACTCTATGGCATAGAAGAATCGGGTATCCTTCCGATAAAATTCTAAAAAATTATTTGGTTTCTCAAATATAGATAATAGTAGTTGTGAAATTTGTAAGCTAGAAAAATCTACTGAATTACTTTTTAATATATCCTCTTATAAGAGTGAAAAATCTTTTGATTTGATTCACTCAGATGTATGGGGTCCGACCCCAATTGTATCATTTAATGGATATAAATATTTTGTTTTATTTATAGATGATTTTTCTAAGACCACGTGGTTATATTTGTTAAAAAATAAGAGTGAAGTTTTCAATCAATTCCAAGATTTCTATAATATTGTAGAAAATCAATATAATGCAAAAATTAAATTTTTAGATCCGATAACGAACCGAATTTATAAATCAAAATTTTTCTAACTTTTTTAAACAAAAAGAAATTTTGCATCAAACATCGTGCGTGTTTATACCCCGAAACAAAATGGAGTTTCCGAAAGGAAAAATAGACATTTATTAGAAATGACACGAGTTTTATTATATCAAAATAATATTCCAAGAATTTATTGGTCGGATGTCGTTCTCACTTCTCGTATATCTAATTAATCGATTGTCAAGTGCTAAATTAAATTATAAAAATCCATTAGAAATTCTTTATCAAAGAAAAATTATCATTGATCATTTGAAAATCTTTGGATGTACAAGTTATGTTTATAATGATAACAAGCAAGACAAATTGGATGTTAGGACAATTAAAACCATTTTTTTAGAATATTCCTCTCAAAAAAGGGTTAGAAGTGTTATGATCCGATCCATAAAAAAAATTATATTTCTAGAAATGTAACCTTTCGAGAAAATGAGCCCTATTATAAAGAAAAAATAAATGAGCAAAATCTCCTAGAACCCTCTCTTGAGATTTCATATTCTCAACCACTCGAGATAAGTCAAGAAACAACACAAATAGAAAATGAAATATTAGATGATCAAGAGGTGGTGTTAGAAAGCAACCAAGAGGAACTAAAACATCTCAAGATGATGTACCATTAGAAGAAAGCATTGAGGAAATAACACCCATAAGACGATCATCCCGAGAAGTTCAACCATCGACTAGATTACGAGATTTTATTTCCTATGATAAAATTTCAATTGATCACAAGACATATTTGTCCTCAACATCGAAGGAACAAGAACCGACACAATATAGCGAGGCCATTAAAAATCCAAAATGGTATAAGGCAATGGAAGAAGAATTAGAAGCCCTTGAAAAGAATAAAACTTGGAAAATAATCCAATTACCAAAAAATAAAAAACTGGTCAGGTGTAAATGAGTTTACAAAATCAAATACAATAGTGATGGAACCGTAGAACGGTATAAGACAAGACTTGTAGCCAAAAAATATACCCAAACATACGATATTGACTACCAAGAAACATTTGCACCGGTTGCCAAAATGAATACCGTTAGAATTCTTTTATCCATAGCGGTAAACCAAAATTGGGCCTTGTACCAAATAGATGTAAAGAATGCGTTCCTTCAAGGAATACTCGAGGAGGAGGTGTATATGAATTTACCACCCGGTCACACGAAATAAAAAAATCCTAACTTGGTTTGTAGGTTAATCAAATCGATTTATGGATTAAAGCAATCTTCAAGGGTATGATATGGAAAATTAAGCTCTTATTTAATTTTTTGTGATTTTATAATTAGTAAAGCCGATCATTCCTTATTTTGATAATTTGATAATCATGTCATTACTATAATCCTAGTTTATGTAAATGATATAATTGTCACGAGGAATAATTTGGAGGAAATAAGAAATGTCAAAAGAAAATTAAATGAAAGATTTGATATTAAAGATTTAGGGATATTAAAATATTTTCTAGGTATTGAAATAACATATTCTCCAAAGGGAATTTTTATTTCACAAAGAAAATATATTTTAGATTTATTAAAATAAACTGGTAAATTAGGTTGTAAACCGAGCCTCAACCCCAATAGATAGTAAATGTAAATTAAATACCGAAGATGGTGAACCATTAGAAGATATAAACTTTTTTCAACAACTAGTTGGAAAATTAATTTATCTCACCGTAACTAGACCGGATATTTCTTATTATATTAGTCAAATTAATAAATTTATGCATACACTTAGGACATCACATCTAGAAGCCATTAATAGATTTTTGAGGTATTTGAAAAATACCCCGGGAAAATGAATTTGGTTAAAAAATAATGACTCTAACGAAATATGTGGCTATTTCGATGCAGATTGGACCGAAAGTCGACTATCGATTTTTACACATTTGTAGGCGGAAATATAGTCACATGGAGGAGTAAAAAACAAAATATCGTGGCTCGATCAAGTGCCGAAATAGAATATCGAGCCATGGCATCGACCGCAAGCGAATTAATTTGGATTAAATAATTTCTAGCGGATCTTGGCATCAAGCATCCCGCTCCAACAAAAATGTTTTGTGATAATCAAGCCGCTCAACATATTGCTTCAAATCCAGTGTTTCATGAGAGAACGAAACACATTGAATTGGATTGTCACTTCATATGGGAAAAAAATTCAAGCTAAGGAGATCGATACTCTGTTTGTTAGAAGCGAAGACCAACTCACAGATATTTTTACTAAGGGATTAGAATCAAAACCATTTCAAGAAAACACCGTCAAGTTAGGGATGATCAATATCTTCTCACCCCTAACTTGAGGGGGAGTGTTGAGGATAATTAGCAAAAAAACACAAGTGATTAAGAATAATTATGGGCCTTAAAGTTTATAGCATTTTCATCATTGACTCATTATAGAAAAATAAAGGAGCAATTATAATTAACCGCTTCTACTTTATTTTTTCTTGTTACCGTTATTGTATTGTTACAATATTAACCCACTATATAGCTCATGTACCAGTTGTACCGAGAATATAAGAAAATAATATTTTATCATTTAACTTCCGATTCTCATAGCATCTATTCTTACTCATTTGTTCTATCAGCATTTCCAATTCAACAAATTCTTCACACCGCCCCAAAAATTATGATTTCTCTAAAATTGTTATATCCAACGAACACCCTAAAAGATCTGTATTCCTTGTTCGTGTCATGTGTCATGTCAAAAATAATCACATCACCAAATTGATCATAATCAATAAATATTTGTGCATAAGTCCAAAATATATTGCTAATCTCTTGTTGGTTATCTATCTACTCGGTATGTTGAAAAGAAGGGTTATCATTAGCTTGTTGGCAAAATATCTTAGAATACTAACGACCTCTCCATGAATAGGAGTATCTTTACGCTTATCCCTCAAATAATTATTTTGATCCATGAGAGTATGTGTTAAACTGTGAATCAAAATTTAAATTAACGTAAATAAATAAATTAGTTAATTCATTAATTAAGGGGATATAATTACTTATATGTATGGGCGCATATATATATAATATATAATAAATAGATAAATAAATCTTCTAATAAATTTTAAATTTTTATTTGGCTATTTATTAACAATCTAAATAATTAAGCAACACAGACCCAAAATTTATTAAATGAAAAGAAACAAATTAAATATCAAACAAAGATGAATTTTAAAAGTTAAAATAAACAGTTATTCAGTCAGTCTAAATAAAATGATTTAAGACTAACTAGTAAATAATATAAACACACAATATAAAAGTATATATATATAATAATAATGACAATTATTTTGACACTTAATTGGAAAATTCGATTTGCTACACCAATGATCATAAATCACCGGCCACAGCAAATCCCGTATCACCAAGCCTATCTATCACCGGCCCATCCCATCCCATTTATTTTCTCTTTCTCTCTCTACATTTACTTCCCTCTGAGCAGCCTCTTCTTCCTCATTTAATTCGGTAATTAATACCGTCATTTCGGCCCCCACTCTCCCCTCTCTCTCTGTCGCGCCGCTCCATTTCGTGCATGTCTCTCTCTCTCTCTCTCTCGCTCAGGCGCCATGATTCCCCCGGTTTTGAGCTTACCGCTTGGAACTCCATCTCCCACTTGTGATTTCACTCGATGGCCCCTCTGGTACTCCGCCGTTTCCTCTGATTTGCCTCGATTTTCTGCCATATCTCCACCCTATTTTCCCCCCTCTTTCTGTCACCTCACCCCTCTAAGCCTCTATGTTGTCCTTGCAACCGTCGTCGTTGCCCTCCCCTATAAAGGGAGCCCCTGGCCTCCCTCTTACTCTCTGTTGTTGGTCGGATTATCTCATGTGCTGAGAATAACCTATTGTCTAAATCTCTTATAAATTTGTGTTGGGTTGCGACTTTTCTTGATAGAGGGAGGGTTGGCCGGAGACTCCCCGAGGAAGTACTCGCCCCTGTTGAAACTTTCCCCCATTGCCCTTGCTTGCCTTCTCTATCGCTGGTAAACCCTAAAAATCCCCTTTCTATTCTGTGATTCTGTTGCCTATGTTATGCTGTTTGTCGATCTATTATGGCTTGTGGGCTTGTTGTGGGTACTGGTAAAAGGGTGGTCCTTGTTCTTGCTGGTATGCTCTGACTGGGCACCTTCTACTGGCTTGTGTTGTTTTGATGTGATTGGCCTGTGCCTGATTTAATCCTAGATGCTGCCTTTGTTGCCTTTAGTCCTAGAGTTGATTTATCATAAACTCTGGTTTATCCTTTTCTTTTGGCCGTTCTGTGCTATGGCCTGGTACTGGCATTTGAGGCTGGTAGCATCTCTGTACACTGGTACCCCAAGTACCAGTGATGCAGAGGGCTGATATGGTTCTTTTTTTTTGGGTATGTTTGCGGGTACTAGTTAATACCCCTTGGACCCCTGCTATCTTGCTGCTTGATTTATTTTGCTGGTATGAAAACTATGGTTGTCTCTCTTATCTGTGACATTATCT
Organism: Schoenoplectus tabernaemontani; assembly: GCA_037127355.1. Lineage (NCBI taxonomy): Eukaryota > Viridiplantae > Streptophyta > Magnoliopsida > Poales > Cyperaceae > Schoenoplectus > Schoenoplectus tabernaemontani. The sequence continues at coordinate 14,260,493 of CM073740.1, forward strand.
GGTCTGGTGCAACCCCTGTGACTTTGGTTTCTAATATACTGGTACCACTTAGGAGTTCTATCTGTCCTGGCCTTGTTTGTTGCTCTGAAGTGTTTGGCTGGTTTATTTTGTTGTCTTTTTCTCGATACCGGCCCCTCTCCTGTCCGCCTCCGATATTGGTACTTGAACCGCTTCATTGCGTGTGTCCGTATGCAATCGGTACATGCGCCACTGGTTCTGGCCTGGTTGATTATGAATGACTCACTACTTGTTGTCTCTGTTGGTGATTGAAAACCTGATTTTTTCTTGCTTGTTGCCTTGGTTGATCTTGTTTGTATATGGGGCTGCTTGCTGGTGTCCCTTTTCCTTCTTGTGCTGGTTCGGTGTTGGGCTTCTAAACTATGGCTATTAAGTTGTGATTAATTGAGCCTAAGTTTAATATTATGGGAACTGGATCAAAATAGTGAAAGAGGAGTAGGCCCAAACCAAATATTATGGACTTAATAGATAAGTAGAAATTTTATTGGACCGATTGGGCTTAGAACCGAATTGAGAACTTCAATAAGGAATTTACAAAAGAAGTTTAGGCTCGTTTTGAACAATCTGGATTTAACAAATATATATTAATCTCATTAGGCCACTAATTAAGTCATAATAAATTAAATTTAAATTGTCGTTCGGATTAGTATTAAAATTAAGGCCTAATGATTGAAAAGTAGCAAGATAATTAAGTGATAGAATAAATATGTGATCAATTAATTGGAAGCAGCCCCGAAAAGTTTGGCGGTATCCATGGACTAATACGTAAACTTAAAGAAACGGGAAATGATTAAATTCCCTGACTGCCCCCGATTCGGGATATCGATGCATTGGCACCAACGATTTGGTAGTCAGCGTATGATCCCAAACATTAAAACACCAACACAGTAATAAAACGATAATAATTTTCTTAAATTAGTTTACTTCTTTTTATTTTTATTTTTAATTTTTCTTTTAAGTTTTCCTTTTTAATTTATTTTAAACTATTTTTTAAATTTATGAAAATATAATGTTTAATATATATATATATATACATAATAATAAAAGCAAAATTAATAAGAATAATAATTAGAATATAATGAATATATATTAGTATATTAATCAATTTCTCTATTTTTAGAAATAAAAAAATATTAGAATAAAATATTAGATATATTATATATTATATATTAATCAATTTCTCTATTTTAAATTAAATGATTTGATAATTAAATCCATAAACTCGAAATTAAAACAAAGTATGAACGTATAAACGCGATCAGAACGTTAAACACAACTAAACGGATCAATATGCGAGAAACTAAAATTTCCGACACAGCACGGATGCAGCAAAAATGCTGCCGAAATTTTCAAGAAAAGACGATAAAACCCGAACGACCGTTTAATAAATTATCAATCTAATTTAATTATTAATTGTGAAGTAAAGCAAGTTAAAACTAATAAACGCCTAATTTAAATTAAATAGGTGATATAGTCGACTCGGATCCACTCGCGGAGTACGAGGTCACCCCCGACCGACCGACGTACGCGACACCGACCCCGAGGCCGTGTTCTACCACCGGAGTAGAGCGACTCCGTGATCCTCACCAGCACTCTCAGGTACGGTTTCCTGGGATTTAATCTTCTTTCTTCAGAATTAGGAACCCAAACCGAAAATAAAATATTTTTAAAATAAATCTGATATGCGGTACTTTTGACCAAACTTTGATTAGAGACCAAAATTGACCTGTCATCTGCATCCGCTAAATTGACCAGCATATTCGAGACATACCCGCATTCGCATGTCATACCATATCATATTTCATGTAAATAGGGTAGGAGCAGGATTCGGGAAATAGTCCCGAGATAGATTAGATAAAGTAAATAATTCAAGTTGTAGATTATAATTATTAGGAAAATATTATTACTATCATTAATTATTAATTAAGTTAGGTAGTTAATCATGCATTAAATGCATGGGAGTCTTTGAGAGCGGACCGGGTAATTCTCGGTCGAGGTTGCCTTGCATAACCGCATCGTTGTGGTTACGTACGGTGACCCATAGGCCGTGGGACCCACCGTGCTCGTATATGCACTGCGCATCTTTGCCTGTCGGGTTATCCACCGACCTCGTCAGTTGGCGGGTTCGGCTGTGTCAGAGTGTTTAATTTTTGATCAATATTATATTATCATTATTCTTAATATAAATAAGAATGTTAATCCAAATTTGAGCGATCGTGATACCGTGTCTTTCGATATTTAGTGTGGGTGGCCATATTCAAGATTGGAATCTACTCCGAGATATTATATTATTTTATTTATCCCGCTTATTTAGGATCCTAGTATTGTCCGAAGGGCTTTCTCCTTTATTACCTTAGTTGGTACAGAGAAAGTCGGGATGTGGTCCTCTCGGCCCTAGCTGGGTACAAAGTAGGCTCCCATTTGAATATACTGCTTTTTTGTTACTTTACGGACGATGCGGTCCTCCGACCCTTGGTTGGCACAGCAACAGTAGGCTCCCATTTGTTTCCGATTTGTCAATTCACGGGTAGTTATATCCTTTGGCGATATGGCAACCGAAAACATAAATATTAAATCCCTTTGTTCATATTATTATTATTATATTTATTATTTTGTGAGGTGGATCATCGCTTTGAATCACCGAGTACGTGCTTTTAGCCGTCACTCTCCTAGGGCGTTATCGCTCCGGGAGGCGAATTTTTCCAGGGTATTCGTGGCATTGGCGCCCGCTTACTCGAAAATCCTAAGTTTGTAAGTCGGGCCCGAATACGTGCCCGCTTAGGTAAGTCACAAGTCCAGGGGCCCGATCACGTGCCCGCTTGTGGATGGACCGATGATCCGCAACCGGGTTATATTCATACGGTGTTTTAAATCTCGTACCTTATACATATTTATCATATATTATATCCGTATTTCCACGATTTTTTTCATTTCGGGTTTATTTGTCATTTCATCTCATTCATATAGGAGTTTTTCTCAAACGTGCATAAAGTATTGTTATACTATATATAATTAATATAATGCATTTAAAATACAAAGATCGGTATTTGGGTCCGGTCTAGGAAAGAAGATAAAATCTTAAGGTGGATCTAAAATCCGTACTGAGTAATTTTTAAATTACTCACGTTTCCACGGGTGGTTGTGGGATCCGGGTATTACGGTGCGGGATTGAGTGTGGAGGAGAGTGCTAGGTGCGATCTGCGCGATGATGATGGATGCTTCGCCACATTTGCAAGTGAGTCGGGTAGTTGGATAGGATCCATCGGGTTTTTGAGTCTTATTTCTTTCTTTTGGGTTTTTGTTTGAGTGATTGCTGCCCATTCCAATGGAGCTAGCCCTGTCTATGTAGGCGTTGTATTCTCTTTGTTCATTCTGGACTGTATGGTTATGTATATTTATATTATTATTGTTTTGTTTATTCTGAGATCTACTTTATTTTTATTCACTTAGCCTTTCGTACGCGCGTCTCGTCGTGCGTACGTGGCGGGATTAAACACCCCTAATCCATTTTAATATTTCTGGAGTGTGACAGTATGTCCTAGACTTCTTGTATTGCCGGCTTGACGAGCCATTAACTCATGTGTTGTCTTCGGTGAAATCTCAGAATCACCAGCAAGGTAATGTTATAAGCTGGAACCATACTTATCTGCAAATTTAAAAAAATTTTCAGTTACATATGCTTTGAATACTAATTTTCTTCACTTTTTCAGACTTTTTATGTAATATGAAATTACTAAAAGAAGACACTTACTTTTCGTTGGGATGCAAGAGATAATAAGCTTGCAGTAGTTGAAGAAGATGATTGTGCTCACTAACGAAATATAAGACATCGTATTTGCTTGATTCTTTATTTAATTTTATCACCATACGGGCTCGACAACCTGTTCATGTTTCACGTCGAGGGTTCTTAGTTTGGCTATCGTTTGTCTTTGGGTCTAAAATTTTCATTTGTGCAAATAAATGCTCTTGAAGTTATTCTTCCATGCAAAGGACTTTGATTATGATAACCTTTTTAACACTGAAACTAGCTTATATAGTTTCAAATTTCATCCCTATTCGTGGTATCCACTCTATTTCATCCATTGATTTTTTAACTTCAAATAAATGTGAGAAGATAGATGAAAAATGCACAGTGCGTGGAGAAGGGAGTATATTGTATGTAAATCAGTGGAGAGAGGAGAGGAAAGGAGAGGCGAGAGAAAAAATGAGAGATCAGATGACTTTCTTTATTGTAATTAGATGGGATTTGGAGAGACGAGGCGGGAAGCAAAAAATATAATTAACACACCAAGAGAAATTTGCTTCAGCGTAAGAGACAGGAGACGAAGAAACATAGAGTCTGAATAGTCTGGACAGTGATTTTACAATTTTGGGCAGCGTTTTCTTTAATTTGGGTCGTTGATTGAAAAGAACGGCAGATGTGCTGCCCACTGTAATATTTACGGTACCATAAAGAATATGAACTCCTTTGAGATGGGATCATAAAATGAAGGGAACAATGGCATAAACTTATCACCAGTATCACTGTATCAATGAAAGAGGTAGGTGATAATTTTATCCCCGTATCAAACAGAGGTTCATGGTCATGGGAAGATGCACTGGGCCTCACGTTTATGCAGGTTTTCAGCTTTGTCGGTAGTGTTCTAAATTCGTGTCATGCCGAACCGTGTCGTGTTCGGACACGCCGTGCTTTCGTGTCGTACCGTGTCGTGTCTTTTATTATTTTATTTTTTTTCGTACCGTGCCCAAAAATAATAGAAGGAGGCACGACACGGATAAGACACGTCGTGTCTAGCGTGTCGTGCCTTAATCATGCCGTGATTTATTCGTGCTGTGTCTAATCGGAACCGTGACCAACCGTATCGTATCTATGTGTCTTAATCGTGCTAAACGTGTCTTACCGTGTCCGACATTAAAAAAATCAGAAAATTTTAAAAAATAAATTTATATCAAAAATCAAAAGATTAAAAAAATCAAAGTTCATTAAAATTTAAATTATTTTAAAAATTCAAAACATTAAAAATATGAAATTTGTCAACAAAAATCTGAAATCTCTCAACATATGATGTTTTGTAAATTATCCCTCTTCTCGATCAATTTAGTACATCCACGATCTATCTTGAAGTCTGATATCTGCATCGTACCAATCCTTTAATAAAACTAGAGCCTCAAATACTCTCTCACCTAATCTTGTTCTTTTGTCAGTGAGAACCCTATTAGCTGCACTAAAACAAGATTCAGATGCTCCTGTGGAGATTGGAACAACAAGAATATCGCAAGCAATAGATGCTAAAATTTGAAATACGCCCTTCACTTGATGCCAAAATTGTATAATGTTGAAATTTTCATCATCGAGTCTTATGTTGCCATAGTCAGACCCGGAGGTTGCAAACATTTGCATCTTTGTTGCACGCGGGGACGATGTTGAAGGCGAGCCAGAGTTTTTACGAAGGATAGATTGAATACGAGACATAGTAGAGTCATTTGCCCCCCGTTCTGTTCCGTACCGTGCCTGATACCCGTGTCGTTCCGTACCGTGTCTAACGCCTTAACCGTGTTGTGTCGTGTCGTGCCGTGCCAAATTTTCTAAAAGCCGGGCACGACACGGTTAAGACACGGGCACGAAACAGTACCGTTCCCGTTCCCATGCCGTGCCTTAACCCGTTCTGTTTCCAGCCGTGTTTGTACCGTTCCGTACCATTTTCGGCCACGACGTGTCTAAATTTAGAACACTATTTGTCGGCCATCTCGTTGGAGTATAGAGGAAGGTGCGAAAACGGACTGAATACAGATTAGATGCGGTCAAATCAATTTCATATTGATTTTCATTTTTTGAATATAAATATGGGTACAAAATATACTTGAATATGAATACAAATTGAGTATTACATAAGTACGAATATAAATATAATTTACGTCTTAATTAATAACAGAAATATTATCGAAGCAATAAAATGCTTTGTTTTTAATAAAAGCAGGAATATTTTCATTTCTTTTCAAAATTCCATACAACTTTTCAAAAGTAATTAAAATAAAACAAATCTCACAATAAACAAAACAATAATAATAGTATAAAACAATAGCAGTCTAGAATATACAGATAAATACAACGCCAGACACCGGCGGAGCTAACTCCATCGGAATGGGTAGCAAAATCTCTCAAATAAAACCCAAAGAAAGAAACCAAACACCCCATGCCCGATAAGTCCTAATCATCTACCCGCCTCACTGTGCTGATGCGGCAAAACACCTCTGATATCACGCAGGACTGCACCTAGTACTCTCATCAAAACTCGATCCCGCACCTGTAAACCTGGATCCCACAACCACCGTGGAAACGTGAGTAATTTTTAAATTAGTCAGTACAGATTTAGTTCCAACCTTAAGATTTGATCTTCTTTCCTAGACTGGACCCAAATACCGGTACCGAAATTGAAATGCAGTGAAATAATTTAATATATATTAATGTATTATTATTTTATACATGTTTGAGAAAATGCCTACATGAATGATATGAGATGGCAAATAAACACGAAACAGAAAATCTGAGGAATAATAATATAATATAAAATATAAGGTACGAGAATCAAACACCCGAAATAAATATTCTGATTTATAAATCACCAGATCTATCCCAAGCGGGCGCCACCAGCGTCCCAACTTACGAACTTGGGCCTTGTCTAAGCGGGCGCCACCAGCGACCCAACTTACGAACTTAGGACTTTATGTTTATGCGGCGTCAATACCGCATAAACGACAATTCGAGCTCCCGAGGCGATAACGCCCTAGGAGAGTGAGCGTGCATAAGCACGTACTCTGGTTTGCTAAATCTGATAATTCACCTTACAAAATAAAAGCAAGCGGATAAGTATGTCTTCAGTTGCCATATCGTCAAAAGGAGATAACTACCCAGGAAATAACAATTCGGAAACTAATACAAATGGAAGCCTACACTGTACCAACCAGGGGCCAGAGGACCGCATCCCGAGAAATGACAAAATGAAATATAATACAGATGGGAGCCTACACTATACCAACCTGGGGCCAGAGGACCGCATCCCAAATGAGAGCCTACACTGTACCAACCAGGGGCCAGAGGACCGTATCCCGAGAAATGACAAAATGACAGATGATACAAATGGGAGCCTACACTGTACCCACTAGGGGTCAGAGGACCGCATCCCGAGAAATAACAAAACAGGGTAGAATCCAGACTTGGATATGACCGCCCACACTAAAAACTAAAAGACATGGTATCCTAATCGCTCAAATTTGGATTTAACAATCTTAATCATATTAAGAATAATAAAAATATAATATTGATCAAATGAAAAACACTCTGGCACGGCCGAACCCGCCAAATGACGGGGTCGGTGGATAACCGACAAGCAAATGTGCGCAGTGTATATACAGACCAAAGGAATATAACCCGTTGGTCTGGTTATACAAGGCAACCTCAGACTGAGATCACCCCGCCCGCCTCTCAGCACTTCCATGCATTTTGCATGATTAATTGACTAACTTAATTAATAATCAATGATATTAATAATATTAATCTACTAATTATAATCTATAACTTTATTTATTTAATTCTAACATAATCCTATCTCGGGACTACTTCCCGAGTCCTACTCCTATCCTGTCTACATGCAGTATGACATGATATGACATGCAAATGCGGACATGTCTCGAATATGCTGGTCAATTTACCGGATGCATATGACAAGTCAGATTTAGTCTCTAATCATTTTTTGTCAGAAAATACCGCAATTCAGATTTATTTTAAAAATGATTTAAATTTCGGTTTAGGGTTCCTAATTCTGAAGAGAGAAAATCAAATCCCAGGAAACCGTACCTGAGAATAATTCGATCAGGCCAGTAGCGTCAGATTACTTAGTCTCCGGTGACGCTCACGATCTCGTCAGCCGTCTCATCCTGATTGTACTCGTTGGTCGGCTCGTCACGATAAGATTCGAGAACCAGAAAAGAGCCAAAATAAATTAAATTAGCGATTATCATAATCACGTTTGGTCTGGTTAGGTCAGGGTATACCAGACTCTGAATCATGATTATTATCATTTAGTGTTCGTGTTTTGAGATTATATTTACTTCGATTAATATAATTAACTTAATTTATTTAGATTAATTAAGTTAGATTAATGTTATCACTTAATTAATTTAATTAAAATTAGGATAATTAATTATTTAGAAATAGAGAAATTAATTAATATATAATATTATATAATTAATATTGTTCTTATTAAAAATAGAGAAATTGATTAATATATATTTATATATTTATTAACACTATTCTATTATTAAATATAAAAAAATTGATTAATATATATTTTATGTTATAAATTATTATCATACCTCAATTATTACCTTAAAATTCCTAATTATTTATATTATACTCTTTAATTATATTTTATTTTATATGTTTATGTTATTTTTAATAATTAGAAAATATACTATATAAAACTAGAATTAAAATAAAAATTAAAATTAAATGAAAGTAATTAAATTTAATTAAACTTAAATTTAAATTAAATGTTTTTATTTATTTAAACGTGTTGGTGTTTTAATGTGTTTGGGACATAGGCTGCCTCCGAAACCACTGTATATCTGTTCGAATTTTTATTATTGAGGCAGATCATGTAATCATCTCCCAAATTTCACTATAAGTATAAATCAATTTATTAGTTACGCACGTTTTTAATTTACGGCACTTACCAATTAATCAATTCATACTTTTAGCCCGCTTATACCTTTCGGCCCATTTAACTTGATCAATTTATTTTTCGATTGTTCTTATAGTTTCAATTATCCGTAAAGGTTAAATTTTTGCGCATATAACCCTAGAAAAGGTGTTATTACCACAAAAATTTATTTTGACCCTTATACTTATTTGATTTGCATTTTAGTCCTTGTAGACACCTAAAATTTCATAATAATTTTTAGTTGTAGTTTATTTATATTTCAAAATTAATAATAATAATAATGAGGAAGGAAAATGCAAAAATATGGAGGTCAAGTGGCGTGTGCGGTGTAAGGTATGTTCCTTGACTTACATCATGTTTATTATTTTATTTTTTTTAATCATGAAAAATATATAATTTAATCTTTATCCACGTAAAATAGGGTAACACATATAGCTAATTAATACTTCGCATCTATGATTAAATTGAAGGATAAATTCTAACTTTGCAAAAATGAATTTGAAACGTACATCTCCATCCAAGTGACATGCATTTTATTTAATGCACCTGGTAGGCCAATTTTATTTGTTATGCACACCGCATCATTTTATAACATTAATGGATTTCTAATTATCAAATATAATAATTCTATGCTTATAAACATGTTTTAAAGTATAATAATGAGTCGAATATCATGTATCGGGCACGAAAAATTTATTTCTCATAAATCTAACGAATATCAAAGTCTTTAGTGAAATGTGACCTATCAAAGCATAACATATATAAAAAAAATTACGCATTTCATGAAGACATTTAGACTCATCCCTGAAGTAAATAATAATAAATAGTGAACATCATAGAATTTGTTAACAAAGACTATCTCATAGTAAAACAAGTTAATAATTGCAAAAAGATAAATTTATTGGAGACGATCTACATTTGGGTTACAAACTATATGAATTCCATACAGGTCGTACAAAAAAAAGCATTGGAGGTTGGTACCAACTTTATGTCAAAAATAAGTATATTTTAAAATAATAAATTAGGTTGAGAAATATTAAAATGATAATTGGAGCTGTGTATGGCTATTCAATGGCTCATCCAACTGATTACATGACACTTAAAAGTAAAATCTTAGTTGGAAATAAATAACCCAAATATATAAAAAAATATATATATATTTTGGTGCTACAATACAATATGCCATAAAATATGACTCTATTAATCGTTACATCACGATAAAAATTTTATATCTCTGAAATAAGTTCGTGAGCTCTAACATTCATACGACAACAACACTGAAGCTTTCATGCTTGAAAATGATCCTTTTACTTTGACCGAATCATCTCGCACAATCCAATGACTTACTTCAACAAGTTATTTATACTTCTTCTTATTGGTCGTTGTCCGAGAACAAAACCAACGATGCATTAGTTTTCATGTCATAAATCAACTATTTAGCCTACTTACCCATGCCATGTCAGAATAAAGGTACAAAAAAGTATAATACTATTTGTCCTTTGTCCTATTTTCTCTCTTTATACAAGCAAAAGATATACATGGTAGTGATAAAGTCCTAACTGCAGTAAAATTCAGAAGGAAAATGACAAAGTCCAAAGGACAGAGAAAAAAGTCGAGTAGTGAATCTCCATTTGAAGCATAGTTGGATCAGAAAGAAGAAATAATAAAAATTAATAATCAAATCCAATTTCATACCTCATAATAGTATTGATGCACGCATTGAGCATTTATCTTTAAACAATAAGATATGTATGAGTTGCAAATCTAGCATGAAGAAAAAAGTCAATTAAGGACGAGAAGAAAGTACCGTGACTAAATTATGGATTGCACAAATGAAATAAATGATTATGATTCTGATATTCGATCTCATGCTTTGATAAGAAAATATAATAAATCTTTCTATCAAGCAAAATATTTCATTGATTTAAAAATAAAAAAAAATATAAAAATCTAATCCGTGTGCTAAGTTTTTACATATCATTATTTCGTAAACTTATAAAAGGAAGTACTTATGTTCTTTGCAAATGAATTAAATTATCTATAGCAGGTGGTAAGACCAAAAAGGCACAACCTGTAATTTTTCATCAAGTCCCAAAGTAGTTGTAAAAAAAAAAAAAAAAAAAAAAATCTGCACAGAACGAATAGGACTCATGTTTTTGCTTTGAGAAATAATGTTCATAAGCTCTTAAAACAGTTCAACACATCAATTAAAATTAAGGGACAAGCTTGTCTCATTTATTGCCATGAAATCATTACAATGCAACTATGTGTTTCAGCTTTTATCTAATTTTAGTCAAAACCTGTCTAAACAGGGTTCAGAGAGAAATGTACCATGCAAAGGACATATGCATTAATGGCTTCAACTGCTAGAGCAGGCAAGCATATGCCAAACGTATCACAATTTGATTTCCAGGAGGCTTCCCATCCACAATATAAATATAACATGTTACTCTTCTTCTCCTTCATGGTTGGCAAGAGCATACTAAGCACTAGAGATTAAGCAATTTTCAGTTATTGAGAGAAAAATATAGAGTGTAGTTACAGGCTACTACAATATTTTCATCAAATTATCATTGAGAAAATTGAGATGAAAATGAATGATGGATTGACCTGATACTTCCACCGAGCATCTGTGTCCTCCATAAGCCGGCCATCCAAGTTGAAAGACCGCTGTGACGCAACCATGACAAGAATCAGGATTTATTCAACTTGAAATTTGTTTTAATCAATTTCTAATTTGTATTTTATTATATTTCTTCCTTTTTTGCAATTTCTGCCTAAATTTTTGTAATTTATTTTTGCTGATTAATCATAAAATTTGAAAGCCAAAATCAGTAGAGACCAAGTTTTTGGGCGAGTGTGGTGCCTAACACCTTCCACATTCGTAATCAAGACACGAACCTATTATCCATGGGCTAAAACATATAATCTGATAATATTTTTCGTTATTCAGCGGGTGGCGACTCCAAAAAAATAAAATAAATAAAAATCCTAAAAAAATTACCTACGCAGAGTCCCTCGCCGTAGCATACGGTAGCTTATAAATGGCGACTCACTGGGGGAGTCTTAACTTGAAGTTTTGGCTTTCATTTAGCATTGTTGTTTCTCTCTTGTATTTTCTCTTTGTCTTCTTTTCTCTGATTACTCTACTTTTACAGGAGAAACAAGGAAATATCAGAGGCATAGAAAGGGCGCATTACGATTTCCTATAAAGAGGGCGATTAGAAGCAGAAACACTCAAGCAGTCAACAAAAGGGGAGTTAAATCAGTAACTCTAATCCCAACTGGATTTAAATTCTAAAAAGATAAGTAAGCCAAAAGGGTTTAAACCAATATTTATAAGGAGTCCCATTGTAACAAGGTCTCGTTCCAAAATGACTGGACCCCACAGTCTCGGTGGAAATCCTGAAGGCTCTCATGTACTGCCTGAAACAAGTGATTCAAATAATGAACAATCTTTGAGAAATTTGCTTGCTGAAACCATAACTACAATGAATACTATGATGACAAAACTTGCTGGTTTACCCCAATTCCAACAGAATCATAATTTTGTAAGTTCAAGTGTACCCCAAAATGAGATGCCCACAAATATTGATGTTGGGCAGCCAGCACAATCTCTTGAAAACCCAATTTTAACCTATAATCATCATCAAAATGGGTTTACAAACACACCTAGGTCTGAACGATCACCGGTCTTATCTGAATTTGACCCATTAAAATCCCGAATTGACAAAGTAGAGGCTGAGTTATCAAAAATACAGACTGGATGCACTAGAAATATTTCATTTCAGAACCTATGCCCTTTTCCTAATGTGGTGTTGCCTGAAAATTTTAAATTACCTGAATTTGAGAAGTACGATGGCGAGGGATGTCCAATGTCGCACCTCAGAGCATATTGTGGGGATATGGTATCTTTAAAGTCTAACGACCAATTGCTTGATTCGTTATTTCCAAAAGAGCTTGACTGTCCAAATTTCTTAAAATGGTTTACTTCTCTTGATTTGGAGGATATTTCGTCATTTGATCATTTATCAAATATGTTTGTAGACCAATACTCGTATAATCTGGACATGGAGCCTCGACGTGAAGATCTTGAAACCCTAAAACAGAATAAAGATGAATTATTTGTCACATATGTCGGGAGATGGCGTGCCACAGCTGCCAGGGTCAGACCTAAATCGACAGACGAAGAATCAATCAACATGATAATTAAGTCAGCCCTACCAGCTATATCAGGTTATCTTGCCATTCAGGGGCATCCTAATTTCACAACTCTAATCAAGTCAGGTTCTAGGATAGAAACTGCCATAAATCAGGGTTTAGTTTCAGCACTAGGACCACAACCAGCCCCCTCAAGTCAGTTTAATGTAAAAAGGTTTAGAAATGAACCAAAAAATAACATCACACCTAATACCACAAAAACTCAAGATGATATAAATGCAACATTTGAAGTACCTGGCACCAAACCAACAGCTTTTGCACAAAACACATTTCAAAATAATAATAGATTTGGTGGTGTGCCAAAGCCAACACAAATTGAACCTGTTACACATGTAAACCCAAATAATAGTCAATGTCCCATCAATAATCAAATACAACAGCCAAAGGTTTTTAGAAAATTCACCCCAATTGGTGAACCGTTAAGTTCAATCCTAGATCGGTTGTTTAAAGAAGGTGTTGTAACCCCTTTAGGAAGACAAATAAATCCTGGTTCGAAAGGTTATGATGCCACAGTTTTTTGTGAATTTCATCAAAGTGCTGGTCACCCTACTGATAATTATTATAATCTAAAACACACAATACAGGACTTAATAGACAAGGGAGTGATTAATGTTAAAACACCATCGATTGATGCCACCAATATCATGACAAATCCACTACCACAACATCAGAACAAGGATGAAGCAACTAGTTCTAAGACTGTGAATTATATTGAATATGAACATAAAAATTTTAATGACACGGTCAACCATCTTGAACAGAAAAACGTGACCAGAACTATTGAGGTTTTAGGGGTTAAACCAAGGAACCAAATAAATTTAACACAGTTCAAGAAGGCTATTGAAATAATGGGAGTAAGGGAATATGTTCGTGAACCAATAACGGTTATGAGCCCAAAATCAATTGAGGTTCTAGGAAAATCAAATGCCATAAGCTTAAAACAGGTCCCTTTTAATTACAACCAAACATTTGGATGTGTTGAGTTAAATAATATGACTAGGTCTGGTAGAGTTTATAAACCATCACATCTCACAACAGAACATGTACTTGAGGACAATAATGATAAGGAGGACATAAAAAATCAGGTAAGGAAAGATAACTCTGAAAATCAGGTAAAAAGAGAACCTTCTGATTATGATGTTGTGTCTCAATTGAAGAAAACAAAGGCTGAAATTTCTGTTTGGGAGCTACTTGTCAAATCTCCAACTCATTATCAAGCTTTGCAAAAGGTGCTCCAATCTGTAAATGTACCAACCAATATGGAACCAAGAGATTTAGAAAAATTAGTTAGTCATCTATACAAACAGCATATTACTTTTTTGGATCATGAACTTCCTGATGACAAAGAAAAACACAATCGACCATTATACATAAAAGTTCAATGTAATGATTGTCAGGTTCCATTTGTCTTAATTGACAATGGGTCAGCACTCAATGTTTGTCCATTACGGACAACAACCAAAATTGGTATAGACCCAAATAATTTCAGAAAGATTTTAGGGACAGTGAAGGCATTTGATAGCACCAGCAGAGAAATATTGGGTGAGATAGACCTAAAGATAATAATCAGTCAAGTGGAATTTGAAGTTACCTTTCAGGTTGTTGATATTAAATTCACATTTAATTTAATTCTTGGGAGACCTTGGTTACATGCTCATAAGGTAGTCCCATCTAGCTTGCATCAGTGCTTGAAGTTTCCTTTAAATGGTGAAATTATTATAGTCATGGCTGAACCGGAAATTGTTGTACCTATTGAAGCTGGTTCTATTAGTATTGACCAACAAGTTCCTCTAATTGATGTAAAAACTGAACAAAACTGTTTTAACCCTCAGAAAATGCTTGAAAACCTCCAAAAACAGTGATGTTTTACCTCAGGATAAGGTTTAGGAAAATTTAATCAAGGACTTGTAGAACCGTTAGTGCTGGTGAGAAATAAAGGTACACAAGGGTTAGGATATGGGGGTGTCAAGACAGCAACAACTATCAAACCCAATACATCAATAAAAGACACATTTGTCATGGGAGAGACCATTATATCAGAAAATAACAACTATAATGACTTAAATATATTATTTTCAGATCTCTTGGAAGTCAATGTGTTAGAAGGGATACCTGTTCACACCGCAACAAACCTAGAAGATGTACACCCACCTCACCTCAGGGCAGCGGCCACGCCGCTCGTATAAATAATGAACCGCCGTTAGGCAAAGTGAACGAACAAGAAGGTTGTTTCTTCTTCAATTGGAGGCTTTTTACATCTTGATTCGTCTTATGGCTCAAGGGCAGGCTGTACCAAGCACCTCAAATGTAATGCCATCACCAGTGTTGCGCCTGCCCCATCCCATAGAGCCTCTGTTTGGTCAGCTACAATCACTACTTTGAAGAATTGAAAGTTGCATGGGTGAGTTGAGAGCAAGGTATGAAGAACGACCTCAAAATCCATCAGAACACCCTGTTGAGCCGCCTAAAAATGACCTACAAGACACACAACCAAGACGAGGTCAACCACTAGAACATTACGATGGTAAATGTTGTCCAATAAAACATATGATGTCTTTCTTAAATCTGTACCAGTCATTCAGGTATGATGATCCTACCCTGATTTTACTTTTTGGCATAACCCTTAAAGGTGAAGCACACCTATGGTATGAAAATATTGTTGGACGGGAACGTGTGGTTTGGAAGTCATTTGTTGCACGTTTTTACACGAGATTTAACAATATGTGGCGTACACCTTCTTTAAATGATTTATTAAGCTTAACTCAAGGGGAAACAGAAAAATTTTGTGACTATGTAGATAGGTGGTTTTCTATGGCGATCAAGTACACCAAAACACACCCCCATTAGAAGAGTTAATTAAGATAGTAATCGTGTCATCGCGACCCCACTTCGTGATCTCGTTGGCAACTCACACATTTCAAGATTTTAAAGAACTAAAGACAATTGGTGACAGTTATGAACAAACCAGAATATTCTTAGCACCACCTATCAAAAGACCTAGAGAGAATAATGACCCTTTACGTCTCCAGTTAGGAACCTCTCAATCCACATTTAATCAATACAATTTAAATAAAGAATCTGAACAGTTTTGTGTATATCATCGTGCTATGGGTCACCGTACAGAATTTTGTGAATCACTTAGAAGAATGTTAACTCGAACTAATGAGACAAAGGGTACGAATCCTCCCCGCAAATAGTGAACTTCCAAGACCCCAATCACCAGAAAGACCCAACAACATCAATGTAATTACTGACACAGATTTGATTATTGATCCTATAACAATGATATATCCGATTAATGCACCCGAACAAGACTTGATAACAGATCCTATGAATGAGCACCAACAAATGACTAATTTAATTATGGATCTTAATCTTTATGATGATGAATTATCTGCTGATTTATTTGAGAATTATGACATATGTGGAAGACCATATATTAATAAGAAATTACAGAAGAAAATTGCAGCTCATAGAAGGATACAAGAATCAAGTCATGTTCAACCCATACCTGAACAAAATAAGCCACGAAAGCCACGAGCAAGGCGGCCGAGATATAAGGTGTTGAGGAAGGTCATGGCAGCCGACGATATATCATTTTTCATTCAGAACACAACTGCTGATCTGATGGGTTTGAAGCCGTCAGAACCACCCGTTGTGTGCCCTGATGATGGCTGGCCAATATTAGAAATTGGTGACATACATGATTCCTCTACTGCTAGCCACACATCTAAGGTATATCCTTCATCCTCCTCTATTAACTTGAGTCTGGTCACACCTAGCCAGGACCAGCAAAAAAAAAAGTCAGTTTGAATTCTGAATTTTCTGTACATAGTTTATTTATAAAATCCAAAAAAATTAGAAAACAAACAGAACCCCAAAAAATTAGAAAATCCCTAAAATGCAAAAAAAATCAAAAATTTATAAAATCCAAAAAAATGAGAAATGCAGAAACCCAAAAAAATAGAAAAACTATAAAAACTAAAAAATTTAGGAAACTAAAATTTGCTAAAAGAACCTCATTGAGACACACTTCTGGGTATAAGACTTATAAACTCAAAACTATTCCCAAATACTTGTCAGACCTTCTTACTATTGATGATCCATATGAAACCGTCCCTAACGAACTTTCCACTATAATTACTAAATATGATAATCCAACCATGTCCACCCTTGAAGAAATAGAAGAGATTAATTTAAGTGAAAATGGAGAAAGCAAGTGTGTTCATATAGGGGCAAATTTAACATCAAAAATGCGGTTTGAACTTATTAATTTCTTAAGAAGTTATGTGGATGTGTTTGCGTGGTCATATGCTGATATGCCTGGGTTGAATGAAAGTATAGTTGTGCATAAATTACCACTCAAATCAGGGACAAAACCAATAAAACAAAAACTACGAAGACTTAGACCCGAATGGATATTAAAAATTAAAGAGGAAGTCATAAAACAGTATAATGCTGGTTTTTTGCAAGTGTCGCCATATCCAGAGTGGTTATCGAATATTGTTCCGGTACCAAAAAAAGATGGTAAAGTACGTATGTGTGTGGATTATAGAAATCTAAATAAAGCTAGCCCCAAAGATGATTTCCCTTTGCCCCATATAGACAAACCTTCTTGTTGATAATACCGCTGGACATGAAATGATGTCATTTATGGACGGTTTTTCTGGTTATAATCAAATCCATTTGGCAAAAGAGGATATGGAAAAAACTTCTTTTATAACACCTTGGGGTGTGTTTTGTTATCGAGTTATGCCATTTGGTTTAAAAAATGCTGGCGCAACCTATCAAAGGGCTATGACAGCGTTGTTTCATGATATGATGCATAAAGAAATAGAGATTTATGTAGATGACATGATTGCAAAATCTGAAAAGGCAAGTGACCATTTGGAATGTTTAAAGAAAATTTTAGACAGAGCACGAAAATATAACCTGAGATTAAATCCACAAAAGTGTTTCTTTTGTGTCACCAAGGGTAAAGTGTTGGGTTTTATGGTCAGCCGTAGGGGCATCGAAGTGGACCCTGGTAAGGTCAAAGCTATTGTGCGACCCTTTTTCGCGCGCTCCGCACCGCCGCTGGGCGATGGGATGCGGAAGAAGGACACGGAGATCCCTCCCAAGCGTGCATCTGTTTAGTGTCGGCTGATTCTGCCGTTTAGGAAGATTTGGATGCACATTTAGGGGTTTTTTAGTGATTGTGAGTTCTTGTAGATTCCGGTGGGCGCAAGCCCCCACCGTTAATTACCCTGGGCTACTAACCTCGAGGCACCTCTGGATCTTTAAAAGGGAGAAGCAAATAGTATAGTTAAATGATGGTCAAGTGGTCGTCTGGGTTCACTAAAAGGTCGATCCCGTGGAAGACGAACCTACTACAGATCGGTTCAGTCTTTACCGCCTTGAGAGATAACCTTACTACAGATCAAATTAATCTCTTCGAAGGGGTTCGAGGTGAGTTTACTACAGAACAACTCAACCTCAGTTGATTTAGAAAATAAACCTATTACAGAATGGTTCAAAGCTGATCCCATGAAAGACGAACCTACTACAGATCGGTTCAGTCTTTTACCGCCTCAAGAGATAACCTTACTACAGATCAGATTAATCTCTTCGGAGGGGTTTGAGGTGAGTCTACTACAGAACGACTCAACCTCGGTTGATCTAGAAGATAAACCTACTTCAGAACGGTTCAATCTTAACTAGTCAACAACCAATCACACAAAATACAACTCGAAGCACTAGGCCGGTTGATCTTGAGGTTGGTGAATCAGGAGAAGGGTGGATTTGGCCCACGTGTTTCTTCTCACCGATCTTCTAGATCATGAATTCAAAGCACTAAGCCGATTCATAAACCTAGGAACACAACTGCGCACAAAGTCAAACCTGAAGCACTAAGCCAGCTTGACATTGAGGCATGTGTTAGTGAAGGAACCTACTACAGAACGGTTCGCATTCACTATTTTGTGGATGAATCTACTACAGAACGATTCAATCTCACAGTTTCAGGAGATGAACCAGAAGACGAACTTATCGACGGATGAGTTCAGTCTTACTAGCTCAAATGGTCATGAATTACTTGTTCATGTCACCTAGTCATTAAGATGTCACTCCTCTCGGATATCGTAATGTTCTTCTCTCTTGGAGTCGACATATCTCTTCATGTTGATGTCGTAGCCTTGGTTATTCTTCAACGAGCGTCAAGATGTTCTTGTCCCGACTAATTATTCTAATATGTTGCATTACTTGTGCAAAATCACTGTGTTGCTCTACACCCCTTGTGTGAGCGTATTCATTCACCTCTAAAATGTAAAAGAATTA
This sequence comes from Schoenoplectus tabernaemontani, assembly GCA_037127355.1. Classification (NCBI taxonomy): domain Eukaryota; kingdom Viridiplantae; phylum Streptophyta; class Magnoliopsida; order Poales; family Cyperaceae; genus Schoenoplectus; species Schoenoplectus tabernaemontani. Next base: position 14,279,767 of record CM073740.1, read on the forward strand.
TTACATTCTTATTGATTTCTATTATTAAGATAATGCCTTTCATTATTATCTCTATTACAAAGGTGAATATATCTATTATTTTTTTATTTTAAAACTCTATTTATTTCTGTAGGAAATTATTTATAAAAATAATAGGAAATGGGTTAGCTATTAACTAGAATTTTATTTATATTTTTGGGACTTTATAATAGCTAAAGTAATAGAATTTTTCTATTTTTATTATTATTATTTTTTACTCTATTCATTTCTGTAGAAAAATCACTTACAAAAAATAATAGGAAATAAATTGGCTATGATTTTATTTGAATTTTTAGGATTTTTATAATAGCCAAAGTAATAGGATTTATTATTATATTTTTATTATTTTGAAATATTATTTATTTTGTAGAAATTATTTACAAGATAAAAGATGGAGTAGCTATATTATTTTTATTTTGATTTTTAGGATTTATAATAGCTAAAGGAATCATTATTATTATTTTATTCTATTTATGATAGTTTTTATTATATTTTATTATTTCTATTTATTATTTATAGAAAAATATAAGATTTTTGTTTTATTACCATTATTATTATTACTTGGATTTTAAAATTCTTATAATAGTTACAAAGAATGAAATTCATTATATTCTTTATTACAATTATTATTTTTATTGTATTTTTTATTCATCAAGAGTATTTTCATTATTAATATTTTTAAACAGAAAATAATAACATTTATTCCATTATTATTATATCTTTATTTAAATTTTAGAAATAACCAAAGGGATACAATTTATTTTATTATATGATTTTATTATTATTTTTTTTTTATTCTAGAATAAGATGTATTTATCAGTTATTATTATGATTATTTATTTATATATTTTTTATTTTTACAGAAAAGATTAACATAATATTTATTTGATATTATTATTTATTCTCTTTTTTTTTTCTTATTAAAGAATAGAGCTAATCTCATTGTTTATTATTGAATATTATTATTGTCATTATTATTTTATGAAAAATCACCAGAAAAATCATTAAAATATATCTAATTATTATTTATGATTTTTATTTGAATTTTTGGGATTTTTATAATATCTAAAATGACAAGTCAAAGCTAAGTCAAATATACAAATATATATAATGTCCTTTTGCTTTTGAATTATTTTAATATGATAATATTTTTAAAATTGAAATATTATTATACAGAAAAATACTATGAAAAGTAAAGGAATTTTAGAAATAAATTTGAGTTAATTTGGAGTTTAAGAACATTTTCAAATGATTTATTTACTAATTAAATTTCTCTTTTCTGTTATTAACTCAATGGGCTTTAATTGAATGGGCCAGCTTTTATTCATCATTTTTTTTTGACTGGGCTCAACACATACTGGGCTAAACTTCTTCAGTTATTATTCCTCCTTTATTTTTCGTTGGGCCCAATATGGCGCTGGGCCGAATTCTCTCTATTACCATCTCCTTAATAACACAGGCCACGAGATCTACTCTGAGATTGGTGTCAACTATGATCAGAGGCTGAGATTGTTTCATTACACTTCTGCTTATGAGCTTCGTTCGATTACTATTAGATCTGTGTAGATACGTCAAGATCTGTGCCAAGCGCTTCTAAGTTCGTGCTATTGAATCGAACGCTGCCATCTTCTCCAACGTCTTGCGCCGGTGAACCTCATCTCCGGTGAAAGATCAGGGCATATGAATAGTGTCGCCTCATCTCATGGAGTGTGATTATCATCTCTGATCGGAGATCGGTGCGGTAGTTCGCCGTATGCACCAGTACCATTTGGAATCAATCGGTACAGTTCGGTACCGATAGATATGTTTGTTAATTATGATCAATTCCATCAATATTTCTAATAATCCAAGGTCTGTGATTCATCGTCTACATATATCTATTGTAATTAATGGATGCTGGATGCTCGAATCAATTAGTAATCTTATTCGGGTATGATACTAATGCATTTCACTGCATTTTCCATATTCAAGGTTTAATTCTAGATCAAAGTCTAAATATAATGAACCAGTGAGTCCTTTGCTGAGTTCTCAAGCTCAGTAGAGATCAATCAAAGATATAACGATAAGTATCGAGTTCTCAAGTCAAGTTTCAAATAGAGATCAATCGATTGAAATAAAGAAATAAGATTTCTAGCTTACAATTGAGATATTATCAAAAGAAATATGAACTAAATATCATGATAATAGGAAACAGTGAATAGATAGATCAAGAAATGTAAAGAATTACAAATTGAGTGATATGTTCTATTATATTCAAAACTCAAAGACAATTAAGTTCTAACCTTCAAGATTGGACAGAAAAAAGCTCTAATCTCACTCAATTCTAAACCAGATCATTACCTTACACCATCAATTGGATGTATCAAATCGAATTTTTCAAGTGTGTGGACTGAGATCAGCCGGCATTGGTATCCTCTTTCATTTCTATCTTTCAATTGTATCTCCTATGCTTTCTTTCTTTGCAGAGCTTTTATATTGCTGACTGAGTTCTTCAAGTAATCACTGAGATCAATCAGTCAGCAAATCGGATGAGAGTTACTGAAATTCCAATGGTGGAGAGATTATTCACTGAGAGAGTATGAATCGGGGGGGGGGGGGCTTGATCATCTTTGTTGCTCCGGTAGTTTATATAGACTCAATCACACTCCAATTGTGTTTCTTTATGCACCAATTGTGTTTTCTTGATCCCACAGATCGATGAGGTGGCATGATCATAGCTTTTGATCTAATAATCCAGTGGCTCACATTAACCCAGTTTGTGTTTCTTGTGAGCAAAACTACGAGGTTTGGATCAATATCATGACGCTGTGATCACAATCCAATCTTTCCCTGCTCTTCTTTCTTCAAACACCAAGTAAATTAGCCTAATTTCATTGCTCTCGGTTCTATACGCCAACTCCATTATGAAAAACATGTAAAAGGGAGTTAATTTGCGCCAACAACTACCTCAACTGAATCGTGGGACCCACACGATGCTTCCCACATTATCAATTTGTCGCATTTCCATCTTAAACAGCCAATTTCATTTTTTACTCGATTCCCTTCCCTTTAGGTGTGAGTAACACACAGTATCCCATTTTTAAAATCAATTGATTCAACGAATTCTCCTCGGTTAGGGCTTTCCATCGATATATCACTTGTAAAATTTCATAACCGATTAAGCCATTTCCCATTTTCAATTTAGTTTTCTGTTGAAGAAATCGAATCAGAAAGGGAGAAAGCGCGGTAGGGAAGAAGGGAAGAGGGCTCTGCCCTGTGGGGCCCAGCGTCAGCGAAGGAGATGAAGGAGGGAGGTAGTGTAGTTTTGAGTGAATTTGGTTTACGTGATCCGACCCCACCTGTCAGGTTTAATGAGACAGACTAGTGGTGCGCCGAGTTCGCGCAAAATATCCCTTCTTCAAAACTTTATTTCAGCGCCAATTTAGGTCTCCTTGTGTCTTGTGTCCCCAGCTTGCACCCAACTAGGCCCTTAGCTCCAAATTGCACCCATAAAGCCCTTGATCAAATCCTGGCCCTTGGATTGATCTGATTTTCTTTCCCCAATTTATTTTAATAGATTCCTTTATCCAAAAATCATGAAATTTTCACCAAAATTCTCTAAATTCATGATGATCACCTCTGTATTTTTAATTTCCATTTTTACCCCTGTATCTTTGTATTAAAAATTTTTTTGCTCAGAAAACCCTATTTTCTTCACAATTAATCCCAATTTCTCACTGCTGTAGCTCAGTGTCTCTGCCAAATAAATTCTCCTTGCAGAAACTCCACCCCAATTAACACCAATACTGATGCTTATTAGGGTTTGATTTGATCAAATGCTGACTACTTATCAGCAATTAATACAAATCTAGACTTGATCAGGTGGTTGCTCCCAGCTTTGGCACCTGATCAGTCTTGTGAAATTGACTTTCAATCCCTTAATATGAGGGTAATTTGGTCAAAGAGCTGACTACTTATCAGCAATTGACACAAATTAAAGCATGGTTAGGTGGTTGCTCACAGCTTTAGCACCAGGTCAGCCTTGAAAGCAAAATCATATTGAAATTTCTCATGATTGGTTGTATCAAAATACTGGCTTGGCATTGACATCATTCCTTGTTGCACAGGGATTGTATTGGTTCAGCTCATAGGGTTTGATTTTGGCTTTTTCTTTTGTATTTTTTTTCCTTCAACCTTTCAGGGGTAAACAACTATCATAGATATGCCACCTCCTAAAACTGAAAAAGAAGTAAGAGGTTTATTAGGGCGGTTACAATACATTAGTAGATTCATTGCACAATTAACTCCAATTTGTGAACCCATTTTCAAACTTCTTAGAAAAAATGCAGAAAAAGGATGGAATGATGAATGCCAATATGCCTTCGAAAAATTAAAATTTTATCTCCTAAAACCTCCCATTTTAATACCACCAAAACCTGAAAAGCCACTTCTCCTCTACTTATCCACTACTCCTACCTCGATGGGCTGTGTTTTAGGTCAACATGATGAAGAAGGTAAAGAGCATGTTATATATTATCTCAGTAAAAGGTTTACAAGTTGTGAAAGTCGGTATACACCGGTAGAAAAGATATGTTTATCTCTTGTATGGGCTACTCAAAGATTAAGGCATTACATGTTATCTCACAAAGTTCACTTAATTTTTAGAATAAATCCATTAAAATACCTATTTGAGAAACCAGCCTTGGTTGGTCGAAGTTCTAAGTGGCTCTTGATGTTATCTGAGTTTGAAATCATTCATGTTACCCAAAAATCCATAAAAGCACAAGCAATAGCTGATCACCTAGCTGATGCAGCTGTTCCTGACCTAGAACCAGTAAGAGAAGAATTTCCAGATGAGGAAATATTACTTATAACCACAAAATTTTCTGGTATTACCAATTTGAACTAAGTTTGGAAGGTTTACTTTGATGGGGCAGTAAATAAACAAGGGAAAGGTGTAGGGGCGGTTCTTGAATCACCAATGGGAAGTAAGTACCCAGCATCAACGAAAATCCTGTTTGAGTGTACCAATAATATGGCAGAATATGAGGCATGTATTCTCGGATTAAAGATGGCTTTAGAACAAAAGGTTACACATTTACATATTTTTGGTGACTCACTTCTTATAATCAGTCAAATAAAAGGTGAATGGAAAACTAGAGATGAAAAATTAATACCATACTTTGAATATCTAGAGAAACTAACAGAAGAGTTCACTGAAATTGAGTTTACATACCTACCCAGAAGTAGAAACTCTTATGCTGATGCCCTTGCCACCTTAGCAACACTGGGTAGAATTAACTGATCGAGCCATAATAATCTCCATAAATGATCAAACAGAACACACTTTATTGTTTTCAAATAGAAATCAATGACACCCAAAGAAACTTACCTTGGTACCACGATATAAAACAATATCTTCAAAATAACTTATTTCCAACAGAAGCCAACCAGACCGATAAGCGCACCTTACAACGCTTGGCCATGCAGTTTACACTGTGTGGAAATCACCTTTACAAAAGATCCTACAATCATATCCTTCTTCGTTGTGTTGATGAGACAGAAGCTCATGAAATCATCCAAGATGTGCATGCCGGTATTTGTGGCCCGCACATGAATGGTTTAATGCTGGCAAAGAAAATAATGCATCAAGGTTATTACTGGTTGATCATAGAAGCTGATTGTTGTAACTTTGTAAGGCGATGTCATGAGTGCCAAATTCATGGTAATCTTATTCATGCTCCTTCTACCGAATTACATAATCTAACATCTCCTTGGCCTTTTTCTAGTTTGGGGGTTAGATATTATTGGAAAAATTAATCCTAAAGCATCAAATGGTCATATGTTTATTTTGGTTGCTATAGATTATTTTACTAAATGGGTTGAAGCTGCATCATATTTCACCATTACAGCAGCACATGTGGCCAAATTTATCAAAACTAACCTGATATGCAGGTATGGAGTGCCAAAAGATATTATTACCGATAATGGTACAAATTTAACAACAAAAATAATAGAGGATTTATGCAAAAAATTCAAAATTACACGCCATCGTTCCTCACCGTATCGACCACAAATGAATGGGGCTGTTGAGGCAGCAAATAAAAACCTTATAAGAATAATTGAAAAGATGGTGGTGACCCACAGAGATTGGCATGAGATGTTACCCTATGCATTATGGGCTTACCGAACATCTATAAGAACATCTACTGGAGCGACTCCTTACTCTTTAACTTATGGCATGGAGGCTGTACTACCAATTGAAGTTGAGATTCCATCCCTAAGGGTTCTTATGGAGGCAGAATTAAAAGAAATAGAATGGGTACAAGCAAGATACGATCAATTAAACTTGATAGAGGAAAAGAGACTAAAGGCTTTATGTCACTCCCAATGCTATCAGAAAAGAATGACTAGTGCCTATAACAAAAAAGTTAAATCACGAAAATTCAAAGAGGGGGATTTAGTATTAAAACAGATAAGAGGCGGTGATGGCAAGTTTAAACCTAATTGGGAGGGGCCCTATGTAGTTAAGGAGGTGTATTCTGGAAATGCGATTCGACTCAAGGATATGGATGGAGAGGAACACTCAGAACCAATTAATGCACAATATGTGAAAAGGTATTATGCTTAATTCTTTCTTTTCTAATTAGAAATCATATGTGTTTTGAAATCATAAGCACTTCCACAAACTCCATAAACTCTACAAACTCCACTAATTTCAACCTCACACAGATTCTAATATGAACCATGCTATACTTTCCCAATAGCCAACAGTAAAAAACGAAACAAATTTCTGAAATGCAATGCTTGTTTAGTTATTTTATTTCTCCTTTTAGGCTATGCAAAAAGTTATTTGGCTGAAGTGTTTATACTATTCCTGCAAAAAAAAAATGAAAAAAAAAATGAAAAAAAAAATGAAAAAAATGTGAAAAAAAAAAAGAAAAAAAAAAATTTTTATCATTATTTTTTACTTTCTATTATTCTGTCAAAGTTGGAGAAGTTTTAAGAGGCAGTGTATACCTCCACTATATATAAAATTATCTTACTGCATTTCAGAAAAAATAAACACCCTTTCAAATGTCCCTTCTCGCCAACAACGAAGAGAAAAATGAGGAACTCGTGCCAATTGAAACACCACTGTAAGCACTTATCCACCGATGCCTAAACTTCACAGCCAAAATTCCCCACTCACAAAGAAAAACTCCTCTAAAATAAAATTTGTCATTCATTCCTAATATTTCCCACAAAAGCCTTTACATGCTTGTGATTTCAAAGCACTATGTAACATATTAGAAAAGGGGGCATGAAGCATAATTTCTTTAATACGTATGTGCAAAAAAAAAAAAAAAAAAAAGAGAGAGAGAGAAATAAATAAGGATTGCGGTGAAAACCTTAATCGGCGCTGCAATCCACTTGAGTCGGGCCCTTTTTGGTACCTTGTCACTCATGTACAGATTTGGCACTCCAATAAAAATATCAACATAAAGATAAATGAGGTGGCATCCCGGCATAACGGGTTGGATTATGCAATAAACAGGAGGTAACTTAGAAAACAACAAAATGAGATCGGATAGCATTATGGTGTTCAATTAGTTCTTAGTATGAAAATACTTGCATACTCATAAAACTTAAATACATATCTTCACCACTAAATTCATGATCATCACCTTGCTTCCATGTGTACACTCGTCTGAAAAAAAATGTTTGAGTTGAGAGTTTTCCACCCAGTATTTGATCTCTTGAGGCTTCAAAAAAAAAAAAGAATGTTATCTAAGTTATAATTGTTAGTTAATTTTTATAAGAGTCTCTCACTGCTTTTATTAGGTCCATAATGGTAGATGCGCTAATGGTTGTTACGAACTTTACCAAGTAAGCCCCAACAAAAAAAATATTATTAACACTAACAGATGCGGCAGTACCGCAAGTGGATCCCTCGTAGTGCGTTGATGATTCCTTACAACAAAATTATAATCATCTATGGATGAAAATATGTTTCAATGGAAATCGAGGCAAAATACTATAAGGGAACACTAAACTTTGGCATTTTGTTGTGTTAATCATCCTGGGCCCCTAATGTGTAAGATGATACAGTAAAGGATATTTGTCTTCTAGCACAATAATAAGCGATAATCTAATTAACGTTTATTTGTCCTTATTTTGGCATATATGTTGGTATTAATTGCTAATGATGCAATTACATGAGTCACAATCTGAAAGGTTTATCTACTTGGCAAACAAGGAGAGTGAAAATGAGAAGATATATACCGGTCTCTCTCTTTTAATTTTATAGCGAAGTGGAGTTCAAATATTTCAAGGCAAATTTTATAACAATGAATCTCTTAATTATTAACCATGAATTGTCATGCATTGCAATGACGGTAGGTTTTTCTTATTACTTTTTCAGGTATAAAAAAAAAGAGGAGAAAAAAAATAGGAGATATACAAGAAGCAAAGGCAGATCCCAAACCTCTAGTTGCTGAGAAAGACGATCTCATCCATGAAAACACAGTTCGAAAAGTCGACAAAATCAGGTCAGAGTTGGCCACGGAGGAGAAAGCTGATCTATTCACAGAAGCGAATAGCTAGCATGGAATCAAAAAAATCTTGAAAGGTTTTACTAATTTGAAGCTAGGTTTTTGGATGTGGTTGAGAGCTAGGGTTTCGGCCGCAGAAAGAGACAATTCACTCCCGATCTGTTCATGTGAGAAGCATTTATAGGAACCATCAATGTCGAATCGAAGGAAAACTTGAACAATTCCACTAGTCAGGAGCGCTAGATGCATCCGAGAGAGTTAGGGTTTGTGTTGGCTTGTCGTTCTAGATGCTTCTCCTAGTAAAGGAATCAAAATAGAATCAACTCTCAACTGGACCGGACGCGATAAGGTAGCTAGGTCACCTTGTAAGGTAAGACTTTGATTTACCGAAAAAAAGAATATAAAACAAAAGAGACCTGTCCATATTCTTTTGATGCATTAAGTGCAAGAGAATAAAAAAAAAACTCAAGAGATGACCCGTGTATTTGATAAGGAATTATTTTGGGCTTTTGACCATTTGACCAAGTCGTAAAAAAAAAAAAAAAAAAAAGAAGGGGGAATGGTAGATAAATGATGAGCCCCACTTCCGAACTAACACATGACTCATTAACTATGTAAATTAGCTTAAGTAAGAACAAGTTGTATAGGTCGTACTAATAATATACTTTAGAATTATCTGGGTGTCATTTTGCTTCAGCATATCTTTGTGAGACAAAGCTAGCTGAAGAGGGGCAACTGTAGACACCTAAAATTTCATAATAATTTTTAGTTGTAGTTTATTTATATTTCAAAATTAATAATAATAATAATGAGGAAGGAAAATGCAAAAATATGGAGGTCAAGTGGCGTGTGCGGTGTAAGGTATGTTCCTTGACTTACATCATGTTTATTATTTTATTTTATTTTAATCATGAAAAATATATAATTTAATCTTTATCCACGTAAAATAGGGCAACACATATAGCTAATTAATACTTCGCATCTATGATTAAATTGAAGGATAAATTCTAACTTTGCAAAAATGAATTTGAAACGTACATCTCCATCCAAGTGACATGCATTTTATTTAATGCACCTGGTAGGCCAATTTTATTTGTTATGCACACCGCATCATTTTATAACATTAATGGATTTCTAATTATCAAATATAATAATTCTATGCTTATAAACATGTTTTAAAGTATAATAATGAGTCGAATATCATGTATCGGGCACGAAAAATTTATTTCTCATAAATCTAACGAATATCAAAGTCTTTAGTGAAATGTGACCTATCAAAGCATAACATATATAAAAAAAATTACGTATTTCATGAAGACATTTAGACTCATCCCTGAAGTAAATAATAATAAATAGTGAACATCATAGAATTTGTTAACAAAGACTATCTCATAGTAAAACAAGTTAATAATTGCAAAAAGATAAATTTATTGGAGACGATCTACATTTGGGTTACAAACTATATGAATTCCATACAATCGTACAAAAAAAAGCATTGGAGGTTGGTACCAACTTTATGTCAAAAATAAGTATATTTTAAAATAATAAATTAGGTTGAGAAATATTAAAATGATAATTGGAGCTTTGTGTATGGCTATTCAATGGCTCATCCAACTGATTACATGACACTTAAAAGTAAAATCTTAGTTGGAAATAAATAACCCAAATATATAAAAAAATATATATATATTTTGGTGCTACAATACAATATGCCATAAAATATGACTCTATTAATCGTTACATCACGATAAAAATTTTATATCTCTGAAATAAGTTCGTGAGCTCTAACATTCATACGACAACAACACTGAAGCTTTCATGCTTGAAAATGATCCTTTTACTTTGACTGAATCATCTGCACAATCCAATGACTTACTTCAACAAGTTATTTATACTTCTTCTTATTGGCTGTTGTCTGAGAACAAAACCAACGATGCATTAGTTTTCATGTCATAAATCAACTATTTAGCCTACTTACCCATGCCATGTCAGAATAAAGGTACAAAAAAGTATAATACTATTTGTCTTTTGTCCTATTTTCTCTCTTTATACAAGCAAAAGATATACATGGTAGTGATAAAGTCCTAACTGCAGTAAAATTCAGAAGGAAAATGACAAAGTCCAAAGGACAGAGAAAAAGCTGCAGTAGTGAATCTCCATTTGAAGCATAGTTGGATCAGAAAGAAGAAATAATAAAAATTAATAATCAAATCCAATTTCATACCTCATAATAGTATTGATGCACGCATTGAGCATTTATCTTTAAACAATAAGATATGTATGAGTTGCAAATCTAGCATGAAGAAAAAAGTCAATTAAGGACGAGAAGAAAGTACCGTGACTAAATTATGGATTGCACAAATGAAATAAATGATTATGATTCTGATATTCGATCTCATGCTTTGATAAGAAAATATAATAAATCTTTCTATCAAGCAAAATATTTCATTGATTTAAAAATAAAAAAAATATAAAAATCTAATCCGTGTGCTAAGTTTTTACATATCATTATTTCGTAAACTTATAAAAGGATGTACCTATGTTCTTTGCAAATGAATTAAATTATCTATAGCAGGTGGTAAGACCAAAAAGGCACAACCTGTAATTTTTCATCAAGTCCCAAAGTAGTTGTAAAAAAAAAAAAAAAAAATCTGCACAGAACGAATAGGACTCATGTTTTTGCTTTGAGAAATAATGTTCATAAGCTCTTAAAATAGTTCAACACATCAATTAAAATTGAGGGACAAGCTTGTCTCATTTATTGCCATGAAATCATTACAATGCAACTATGTGTTTCAGCTTTTATCTAACTTTAGTCAAAACCTGTCTAAACAGGGTTCAGAGAGAAATGTACCATGCAAAGGACATATGCATTAATGGCTTCAACTGCTAGAGCAGGCAAGCATATGCCAAACGTATCACAATTTGATTTCCAGGAGGCTTCCCATCCACAATATAAATATAACATGTTACTCTTCTTCTCCTTCATGGTACTAAGCACTAGAGATTAAGCAATTTTCAGTTATTGAGAGAAAAATATAGAGTGTAGTTACAGCTCTACAATATTTTCATCAAATTATCATTGAGAAAATTGAGATGAAAATGAATGATGGATTGACCTGATACTTCCACCGAGCATCTGTGTCCTCCATAAGTTTCGCCATCCAAGTTGAAAGACCATTTGTGACGCAACCATGACAAGAATCAGGATTTATTCAACTTGAAATTTGTTTTAATCAATTTCTAATTTGTATTTTATTATATTTCTTCCTTTTTTGCAATTTCTGCCTAAATTTTTGTAATTTATTTTTGCTGATTAATCATAAAATTTGAAAGCCAAAATCAGTAGAGACCAAGTTTTTGGACGAGTGTGGTGCCTAACACCTTCCACATTCGTAATCAAGACACGAACCTATTATCCATGGGCTAAAACATATAATCTAATAATATTTTCCGTTATTCAGCGGGTGGCGACTCCAAAAAAATAAAATAAATAAAAATCCTAAAAAAATTACCTACGCAGAGTCCCTCAGTTTTCGTAGCATACGGTAGCTACAGTCCTTGAACCAGGATACATCATACAAGAGTTGGAAAACAATCATCAGAAGTGAAAACAGGGGGTGCAACCCTAATTTGCACCCTCAACATGACAATAGGCACAAGTAAAGGATCAGCAAGGAACAACAGTAAAGAGGGGTAATGCCGGTACAAACCCGAACCAAATAGAACCAAGTCAGCAAGGTAGAAATCCATGCATGGCTAGGGGCAAGGACATCGAACAAGAAAAATAGAGAACAAGCACAACAACATGAATCAGAGAATCAACAACAACACAAGATCGATTTTACTAGCACAAGAAATTGGCATACACTACAAGTAAGGCAATTTTAGCAAGGCACGATAACAGCCCAAGGATAGAACAACAGCAACACAATGCTGATAGAGGCCAGACAACACAAGCAATACTCACGGCATCATCAAGACAACTAAAATAACCCAACAAAAATCGCAAAGCAACCAATGGTACAACCAAAAGCAGCCCAAGGAGTATCAGATACCAGTCTCAGTCCCATCCGAATGATTTAGCAAAAATTTAGGAATCAAAACAGTGGCAGGAGTAACATGTCAGAATTTCAGAGTCAGGCTAGCAACCAAGCCAATTAACCCAGGGACACATGTCAGGGAAGATCAAGGCAGGGGCAGGGGCCTCGCTTCACTGGTACCGAATGGTACCAGTGTACCAAAGCACATAGGGCATCAACACAAAAATAGAAAATGGCAACTCATGACAGATCAACACCAGGCAAGAGCGACAAGGGGAGAAGAGGGCTGTCACACAAGTGACCACTCGAGCAAGGTAAAACTCACAACCGTAAGACCCAACACCCTACTAGCATGGGTATGTCCAAGCCAACAAAAATAAATGACAACAGAGTAAAAATCAGGACAGATCAGCACAACACAAAGCTCGGGACTCAACCACCGGCTCAAGGCCCACACGGCTAGATAAAGAGTGGAAGGAGGTTACCGATCTGGCCTGAGGTAGCCACAATAAGGAGGGTCGGTCGGGATTGCGCCCGGCTTGGCTCAGGGCAGCAACAATGGTGGTCAGCGGCGGCCAAGACAAAGCCCCGGAGGCGAGGGCTAGGGCCCGCGACGCTGACGAGGGGAGGCGGCGCACGAGCCTGAGAGCGAGGGCGATGACTGCCTTGCGCGAGAGGGAAAACAAAAGCGGTGAGTGTTTGTAAAGGGGGAAGTAGAGATGGAAGGTGGAGAGGCGAACTCACAAGAGACAGAAGATGGAGAGAGGAGGGGAAGCCGGCCAAGGAGGTCATCCATGGCGCTGGGGGGAAAAATAAAAATGTAGAAAGGGGTAGTTGTCGCCAGGGGAATACGGGATGGAGAAAGAAGAGACGGGACAGGGGGGAGAGAGTAGAGTAATTAATGGGAGAGAGAGTGGAAAGAGTAATTAATGGGAGGTGATGGGAAAGATGGGATTTTCTGTGGCCGATATTTTATGGCTTTTGATGTGGCAAATCAGATTTTTATTCATTTCTGATTATTAAATTTAGTCAAATTTGAATATTTTGTTATTGTAAACCATTTATTTCTTTGTTAAATCAAAATATGTTAAATCCATAACCTGTTATTAATAATTTCGATCATATTTATTTAATAAATTAAATTCTTTGATTTAATTTATTTTAAGCGTTTATTTATTTATTCCTTAGATAAAGTCATAAATAAATACACTTTTATCTGTATTTATTTCTTATAAGCCTTAAAATAATTAATTTCGATCATCATCTTTGTTAATTACTGCGTTGTATTATTTCTTAATTGTAATTAAGATTTGTGAGTACTACTTTAATTATTATTATTATTTAACAAAATTTTCATGGTTTAATAGTAATAATCCTTCAAACTTACACAAGTAAACAATATATTTGCTAGAATATTTATTTGAACTGTTTGATAAGAATTAAGTGAAAAAATATTGTCTTATTTCATGAATGAAATTATAAATTTATCAACCAAAACAATATTTAATGATTAAAATAAGGCTGCATAGATAATTTGACATAATATTGATTTATTTACGTTAAGAAAAATATATTTATATAATACTTTATGAGCAACAATTGTGCATAGTTTTCTTATTCCGAAATCTACATTGTTTATAACTATTATATACCTATATTTTTAATCAATCTCCTTGTGCCAAGAAAGAAGAATTTGCATGTTAAAAATCACAAAATAAATTATGTTGCTTAAAACAATATACTTCGGCCATCAATATTTGTGTTGAATAATAAAAAAATGCAATATCTTTCCTTTGATAATTTACATATTAGCTTCCTTTAGCGATTTACGTAATTTTAATTTATTGTTCAAACTACTGTATTTTTAGGTAAAATAAAAAAATAGAATTTTTTAAAGACCACAATAAAGTGTATTCAATAGAAAATTTTCATGACAGCCTATCTCAAGTTAGAAAAAAAAGAGAGGAGGGTTGTGTTGAGCGTAGCGAGCTAACATAAAAATACATCTTACAAAAATGATATCCAATGGATTTCATTTTTAGCCTATCCAACTTGTTTGAGAATAAAGACTTTGAACAAGAAGAAGAGTAAAGTTTATTCAATATTAAATTTTTTTACTCATGATAGTTAGAAGATTTATAATGCTAAAGTTGACTTAAGCTCTAAAGAAAAGTTATCGGTATTGTAAGAATTTAAATAACATTTTTAGTACTTAAACATGAAATTAAATCTTCAAATGTCTTGATTGAAAATGTGAATTAAAATATATAACAGCTGAAAATCAAAAAAATATGAAAATAATCATGCAGCTCGTTGTGTTGCGGGAGGAATAAAAAAAATATTATTTTTATACCTTTCTTTTCAGATTTTCCGTGGCTTCGTCAATTCAAATTATATTGATGTAGTAAACATAAAATCCGTGTGGTAAAAAAATGATGCATCGAAATTTTTGTGAAATTATAAAGAAAATGGAGAAATCTCCGAAAGGCCGTGGATTATGGTAAATGGACCATTTTAGTCCTCTTGGTAATTTGATTCTGGGTTGATATTTGTAAAAATCTTATCAGTGATATTAAATTAATTTTGAAATTTAAAATAATATTTTCTAATTTATAAACTTTAACTATTTTTTTCTATATCATGAATGTGTGAAACAAATTCATCAAACCAAACAAAGAAAAAATTAACACAGTACAAGGGGGCTAGACTGTTAGAACGGCCGGATATGCGGCCGAATAATCGAAGGCTGAAATAAAAATTACACGCATATTTTTATCATTCAATTTTTCCGTATAATCGTTCCTAAGAAATCATAATGGGTGTAAGTACAAGGCCCTTCTAAAATTGAATATTATAAAATTAATCTATTTCTACATGCTTCTTGTCTTATCTGAATCGATAATTTTGCTTCTAAACTCTGTCTTCTCTGAATCTTATCCGTCCGACGAACACATCCCGTTATTTACAACAATGAGTCAACATCCGTTCAATTCGTGCCACCTGTAAATCTTTTTCTTTGGCCAGGGTTCATCGCGTCTTTGCTCGGACCCACGCTGTCAGGTGTGAATTGTGATGACAGAATGTCTTAATACTTCAAAGAACACCTTGTATAATATGCAAATTGAACTATGTCAGTTGACGGCTCTTAAGGAATGCATTTCACTACATTACATATAAACTTTATTTGTAAATAACTTTGTACCAAAACTTTCATGTGTTAATTTGAACTTTTATATTGAAAACTTCTCATTACGTGCAATAACTTATGCACATATTAGGTGATGGAGTGTTATATTTCATTAAAATCGAAAAAATCTTAATTTTTTTTACAAAAAAAAGAAGCAAAAAGATTAGCCGCTTTCATTTATTTTCAAAAAATAAAACAAAAAAATCTACATAAAAATAGTAAACCCATTATAAAGTGAAAAAAAATAACATAATAAAAGCTGCAATATACAAAATAAAGTAGCTATTAAGTGGAAACTAAGAAGTACCTTAATCTCCAACTCCGCAACATAAATTTTTCACTGTCTAAAAGAAATCACCGCATGTGTCCTATAGAGATGTTCGACCCATTTGGAGTACCTATGCCAAGTTTATCTTGAAGTTAAGGAGTAATAATAAGTTTGTTAAAATCGTACAAAGATATTATAATATTCATGGTAAATTTGAATGATTCCATAGCTAAACATATCAAAGTAAAAAAAAAATGATATTTCAACAAAAAAAATATATTTAAGTGATGGAGTGTTGCATTGGTTAGAACTCATAACTAATTTACAAGCTAAAAGTAATTTTTTTAAACAGAAATTGACAAATCAAGATATATATATTTACCTGCTATATAATGGAAGACACCCTTCTAGGATATTTTAGTACTTTCGAGGGGTTTGAAATAAAAGGCACGCAATAATGGATAATCTGCTGGAGGGACCGCTCTTCTTGGGCCGCTTTCCAGAATAATGAAATAAAAGGCACGCAACAATCGAAGTTAGAATTTCTCTAGAATCTTGGTGTGTATGTAATTTTTAATTTAAATCAAATAAAAAAGGTCAGAAAAACAAAGATTCAGTGTCCATGATCATTATCATAGCAAAATTAAACTTTAGATAATTACTTTTTAAACTTCTAAATAAAAAGTTTATATTTTATTTTACGTATGAAGATTATCATTGATAATCTTGACAATGAGATTTCAATTATATTTACATAATACTGCATATAGGGAGATAGTCCATTTGATAATTTTGACAATGAGATTTCAATTAATTCATAAAAAATATTATAAAATTATTAAAATTTGGCAGATTGTTTATGAAAATATTTCTGAACATTTAGATTGATTGCTTATAAAAAATCATTAAAATGTAAAATTTTCAATTTTTCTGCAATGTAAATATCATTCGATAGCTCATAAAAAATAATTAAATTGAAACTATCATAAGTTGAATAAAATTTTGATATTCTTTGATAGACTATCAATCAATACTTAATGTTATATGAAATTTGAAACAATCAATTCAAAAAATACTAACTATAATTTTTTTTTAATTTTAAGTGTTTTCTGAACTTATTTGAAAATCTTTTTTGTAATTATGTGATTTGGTCCTCTCTTTTGATAACTATCAAGATAGAGCTAATTTTTCATAATCTTTTATATTTATGTAATTGAGATGATATAAAACCAGTGGCGGCACCAAGGTAGGTGCCAACTGGCGCCCGAACACCCCTTTGGTTCGCTGAAAAATAAAGTTCGTGCAGTAAAAAATGATGTTTTTTTTTACTCAGAAATTTTATTTTCTTAACCCGGGTACCCCCTATCGATCGTTTCTGATTCCGCCCCTGTATAAAACTATCAATATATTTGTAGATTTCATCATAAATAAAATAAGAAGCACAATTACACTAATAACTATGGACATTAAATCCTCCTCAAAAATACAAAAGCTAGAAGATCGATTAATAACTACAATGTTTTCTTAAATACAGTCAAAATGTTTCTAAAAAAGAGATAAAAGAGAAAAATAATTATAGACACTTATTTTATTAACCGGTTATCCAATAATCTATAATACAATTGAAATGCAATTTGATAATTAATCAAATGTAGTTTCACATAAACCATTAGAAATGTGAACTTGGTGAATGATAAAATTTATATCGTGACTTAATATATTTTCATTTTGTGATGTAAATTAAATTGTAATTGTCAAATTAAAAAACATTTCACAATTATCGAATTTAAAATTCATTTGTTAATAATGAATTTCAAGCCAACGTAAATAAATAAGAACTAGCTTTTCAAAGTTGTAACAATAATATATTTTCTCACATCAACATTATTATATAAAAGAAAAGAACTCTTAGCTCCTTGATTTGTACATTCCGACAAAACTTATCTTTTGAGTTTCCCAACTATCAGCATGGTAATTCGTAAAAGAAAATACATAAATACATATAATATGAACAACGGAAGTAAATGCGAAATAAAAATTCCCTGAAAATATACACGGAAGTAGCAGTTTGGCATATCTTTTGACCCGGAATAAAAAGACATACCTTTCCAAAATTGGAATTATAATTCTACACGAAGTAATCCAGAGAAATTGCTGCCCTTTAACCCTTTAAACCGCTCACCCACCCAGAAATAGAGAGAGCGTCGGAAACAACAAGAGAAAGGAAAAAGAGCTCCACGAAAGCATCAACACTCACCCAAATGGAGCAACAGCGTTTAGTGTCAGTCAAGAAGGTAGAAGAAGAGGATCTAGAGATCGAAGAGATAATTGCAGGTGCGCCACAGCCTAAGGAGGGTCTGAATGAGACAGGGCCGGCGCCATTCCTCACTAAGACATTTGACATGGTGGCGGATCCGACGATCGATGACATCGTCTCTTGGGCCTCGGCTAGGAGTAGCTTTGTAGTTTGGGACCCACACCGCTTCTCGGCCATGCTTCTTCCAAGATATTTCAAGCATTCTAATTTCTCTTCCTTTATCCGCCAGCTTAACACCTATGTATGTGTGTGCAGAATGCATATGAAATTTTTAGCTATTTTCTAATATTCCCCGTTTATGTTATTTACAAATATTTTAGTGTCTAGAAATTGAAATTCAAAACTTAATTTTCCACAATCTATATCAATTTCAAACACTTTTATCATAGCTTGAAAGTTAAGCTAAAAAAATATAAGTTGAAAATTGCCATAGTACTGTTATCTGATTTCAGATATGCCACTGAACCTGCGCTACCTCTATGCTTTCCAGCGTAACTATTAACAATGTTGGTTGGTTTGAATATTGTAACATCAACCAGTTAATATCTTTTGGCCCCAAAACATAAGAAAAATAAAAAAAAGGTGAGAGCATAGTAACTGTCTAACAGTATCTATTTTGCAAATTGAAGGGTTTCAGGAAGGTAGATCCTGACAGATGGGAATTTGCGAATGAGAATTTTTTATGGGGCCAACGCGACCTGTTGAAAAACATAAGGCGCCAGCGCAGGACATGTGGCAGTGGAAGCTGCAGCAGTAACAGTATGACAAATGGCACAGCCACATGTGTTGAGTTGGGAAACTTTGGGATGGAGACTGAAATGGAGAGGCTGAAGAGAGACCGAAATCTGCTGATGATAGAGATAATTAAACTAAGGCAGCAGCAACAAAGTGCCTGCAAAGAGATGAAGGAAATGGAGCAACGCATGCATGCAAGTACACATTGAAATTTGACAAATTTTATAGTTTCATAGAACTAGCTAGCATTTAAGATGTGGTTCCATTTGGTCAATCTTTTTGATGAAATTTCCTGTTAGATTGGTACTGGCTAGTTATATATGTACTTGGGTATAAAATCAACCCAAGTTCTCAGTAAGATCTGTTTCTAATAATAGACTGGCTACATATATGCAGGGAACAGAGAAGCAGCAAAAGCATACTATGTCATTCCTGGCGCACACACTAAAAAATCCCGAGTTTGTGCAACAATTGGCAGAACATTGTGACAGAGAAAAAGAACAGCTGATTGGTATGAACAAACGAAGACTGCCAGGACAAAACAGTATGCAAGATATAGAAAAGTTGTTGTTGGATAGTGTGGAGAGTGAGGATGGGTGTGAAGAAATTGAAGGTGTCAGTGAGGATTTGCTTTGGAATGAGTTGGTGAAGGAAGAGTCGATCTACCAGCTCAGCCAGGCTGACATCGGCCTTTGATGTAGAAGAATGGGGAGAAGAAGTAGATGAGCTGTTGAGTATGTAGGATCAATCAGCACATCTTGGTGTGACTCGGAATTCTGTGCATTTGGTGATGCTTAAATCTATTATTTGTTGTGTAATGTGTACTAATCTTGGAGATTTTTACTCTGTGTGTGTGGATGCACATAGATGACTTAGCTAGATGCACGCATGTCTATTCCAATTAAGATCTGAATTTTGTAAGGTAACAAATTAATTGGTTTCTCAATCTGTGAAAGCTGTGCCTCTTAACTACTGCTTTGAATAAATTATTAGAATTAGATGTATATATAGTCTGCTCTTTATCGAAGGTCTTTCACGGTTAAATGACTTGATTTATTTCAGATCAGAAAAAAAAAACATTTTTTTCTTATTATTTAGACACCTCTGGTCATTTTATTTTATAATTAATTAAGTTGATTTTAAACTTTTGAGATCTATATAATTGGTTAAGCGTCTGCACACTCTTACTAATTTTTGTTATGTACATGTATGTGTACTTTGTTTGGGCCCATCGGTTTGAGGCATAAATGGTTTTGCAGGGACAAAGTTGCATTGAGATCCAAAAATAGCTTACACGGATCAAATTGGGATCAAAATCTGCTGTTATTCTTGGAGAATAACATATCTTATTATTCTATCAATCAAAAAATATAAAAAGTATTTTAGAAATAGGAAAAAGTTTATAAATATGTTCGTTTGCATAAAAAAGTTCAGATTCGTGACTCATGTCGTTCTCGATTTGGGTTTGAGCTAATCTGGCTCGAGTTAATATGACTCGAGTTAATTTGACTTGAGCTAATCTAGCTCGATAGTTAAATGAGCCAAGTTTGAGTTGGGGTTGGATCGACTCGTGACTCGATTCGGCTCAAATAATAATAGTTTATATATATTTTTTATTAAATTCTAATTCGATAATTTATCTCTCATCATCTCACTATCTCAACGGCTTAACAACTTCTCGTATTCGCTCGTGACTCGGCTCATATATCTGACTCGATAGTTTTTTTGCTGGTCCATCTATTCAAATTAGTACAACAAAGATTTTATTGAAAATATAGTTTGTTGATATATCAATTTTGTACTAACTCATGTATCATTTTTATAGATATACCGAATTTACAGTTTGTAGATATACTAAATATAAATATCAAACTGAGTTAACGTACATGCATTAGCTCATGAGCCAGCTCGAAACATTTCACAAGCTCGACTCGACTCGAATTTTCATGAGCCGAGTTTGAGCTAAGCCCGGTTCGCTCGAACTCGACTCGTTTGCAGCCATATTATTTTAATTGTAGATTGATAGTCCATTAAATTTTATGCAATTTCATTAATGTTTGATAGTCTATCAAAAACCGTTAATTTAAAACATTTACAAATATTAGTGAAAAGATCGTTAAATTTGATAATCTTTGATCGACTATCAAATATTAATGAAATTGTATGAAATATCATAAACTATCAATCTACAATAAAAAAAATATATATCTATAATTTTTTTTTCTAATTTTAAGATTTTTTATAGAATAATAAGACTGTTATTCTCTAAAAATAATAACAAATTTTCATCCACCCAATTGGCATTGATATAAAAAATGATTCTGATATTGCCTAAGAGCGAGTGCATATCTTCGGAATGCAACTTTGTCCCTGCAAAACCAAGAAAATACAGTTTTTATTAATAATAATTATTATTAAATTAATATTATTAAAAATAAGAGTGAGAACCGTAAAAATTCAAATATACGAATGGCAGCGCCACTGCCAGTGGCGCGGACGAAACACACCATTGTCAGTGGCGCGTTTCATTATTTTTATGAAACACGCCACTGGCGGTGACGCGTTTCGTCCAAACCCCGCGCAAGTGAGATGGAGATGTGATGTGCGTTTTGTATATATAAGAAGCAAACGTGCCACGCTCGTGGCGCGTTTCGTAAAAATAATGAAACGCGCCACTGACAGTAGCGCGCTACCATTCGTATATTTGAAATTTTACGTTTCTCACTCTTATTTTTAATAATATTAATTTAATAAAACTTATTATTACTAAAAACTGAAGAAAATAAGAACAACTTTGATATTTGTGCATATTAATTGGGCAAAGATAACATGCATATTAATTGGGCAAATATTACAAGCATCAAGGGTCCGTTTGGCAAATCAAGAAATAGCTTTGGAAGAGTGGTAATTTTGGAAGAGTGATAGAATAGTATTTTTTTTGGAAGAGTGGTAGAAAAGTGGTATTCTTAACTATTCGAACAAATAAAATATCGTTTGGCAGTTGTTACTCAGAATAGTTAAAATATGAATAATTATGATACTAATAATGATGATAATAATAATAATAATAATAATAGTAAAATAATAATCATAATAGTAAGATAATAATAATAATAAAGTAATAAAAAATAATCATAATAAATAATAATATTACAATAGTAATATAATAAAAATATAAACATAATCATAATATAGTAATATAATAATAAATATATATAATTACAATCATAATTATAATAATATAATAATAATAATAAGTAATCAAAATTTTAATATTATAATCATAATATAATAATCATAATCATAATCATGATAATAATAATTATAGTCATAATCATAATAATATAACCATAATCATAATCATAATAATATAATAATAAAAATATAATCATAATCATAAAAATAATTAAAAATAATTATGATTATAATAATATAATAATAAATTAATCATAAATATAATCAACATATAATAATATAATACAACATAATAAAATAATAATAAAATAATAAAAATAATCATAATAAAAAATAATATTATAATAGTAATATAATAAAAATATAAACATAATCATAATATAGTAATATAATAATAAAAAATTATAATTACAATCATAATTATAATAATATAATAATAATAAGTAATCATAATTTTAATAATATAATCATAATATAATAATCATAATCATAATCATGATAATAATAATTATAGTCATGATCATAATAATATAACCATAATCATAATTATAATAATATAATAATAAAATAATTATATTTATATTCATAATATAATAATAAAATATTTATAATAATAATAAATAATATAATAATACTAATGGTAACGATAATATAATAACAATAATGATAATAATAATTTAATAATAATAATATAATGATAATAATAATAATTAATAATAATCATAATATTAATATAATAATAAATTATAATCATAAATATAATATAATAATATAATAATATAATAATATTAAATCTTAATCATAATCATAATATAATATAATATAATATAATATAATCAAACAATAATCGTTATTCCGATGAGAGTTAATCCGGTATTCCACTTATAAGTTGGTATACCGATTAGCACTATTCCGCACTCTTCTACTTAGTCTAAAATTCATTTGGCAAATTAATTCGTCGGAATAGCTATTCTATTCCAACTTTTTGCTATTCCATTGAGTGCCAAACACTCCCCAAAAAATAAGAACAACTTTGATATTTGTGCATATTAATTTTGTAAAAATAAATTTATAAGGAGCAGCTACTTCAAAAACTGAAGTACTTTAGAAGACATGAGTTCCACAGAGTTAGGTCTGGTATGTAAAAATGTTGGTGAAATGATGAAATCACAAAAGTCTAAATTTTTTTTATCCGCACGAACAGCAAAAATTAATATAAATTTCATATCCATTCCCGGATATGGATTACTTCAGAACACGCCCTAAAATAAAAAAAGAAGTCAGAACAAAAAAAATAGTAGTTTCTTCTCTGAATAAAATACTATTGGCATTTAAGGTACTAATAAAATTTGTTGTACGAGTATGAATATTAATAATATAAATACAGATAGTGATTAATGTAAGTATTTTAATATATATGTTTGTAATTTTATTTTAAATTATTTTTAAAACATGCATGCGTACAATCACATAATATGACCACATTTCTTTTGAGAAAATTTAAGATCAAAATCTGAAATTATTTTCTTCTGTGAAATTTCTTAGTTGACCTTAAAAATTGCGAAACTATATGAGTTTTCTATTTTTCTAGGCTTGTGAGTTGTAATGATAGTATCTTCGTAATCGTAATCCAGTCCAAATTTGTGAAATAACTGGAACTGCATAATACAATACCCCATAATTTGCTTCATTACACCTCTTAATTGAATCAATCGGGGACAAACTGTGATCGAATCAAATTCATATACTCATTTTTTTCTCTGAAATAACCATTTATTTTCATCCAGCTAGCTAGCAAAAAATTCAAACTTAATTTCTTTCCTTATTTCAATTTTTCCCACCTTCTAACTTGATCAAATTCCTCATTCTAACTTCGCGCCGCTCCTCAAACTCGAACAAAAAATAATGCTCCATTTTTACGTGATAGCAATCCAAAACTGAGAGCAGTATCTCGACTTGGCGAGAACCGGAGAAGGAAGAGGGACCGCCTGAGGTGGAGCAAAATCTAGACCTTCTCCTGTCTCCGGCCAAGTGCTCAGCTCGACCCGTCGGACAATGGCAATGCCTCCTTAGGTGGACCCGATTTCTCCCGTGTGGTGCATTGCAATCAGCCTCGTCTCCACCGGAAAAAGCCCTTCAAACACCCCTCTAATTACATCTCCACCTTCAAGTACAACATCCTAAACTTCCTTCCCAAGGCCATTTTTGAACAATTCAGGCGGGTTGCGAATTTGTACTTTTTACTGGCTGCGATTTTGTCGCTGACACCTGTTACGCCTTTCTCGGCCGTGAGCATGATCGCACCTCTTTCTTTTGTGGTTGGCCTCTCCATGGAGAAAGAGGCATTAGAGGATTGGAGGCGGTTCATGCAAGACGTGAAGGTGAACAGCCGCAAGGTTGCTGTTAACAAATCAGAGGGGCAGTTTATGTACACGCATTGGCAGCAGTTACGGGTCGGGGATGTTGTCAAGGTTGAGAAAGATCAGTTCTTTCCAGCTGATTTGCTTCTGTTATCTTCCAGTTATGAAGATGGTATATGCTATGTAGAGACCATGAATTTAGATGGTGATGAAGAGGTCGCTGGAGGTGACCTTACCATTAGATGAAGATGAAGCATTCAAGAATTTTAGAGCGGTAATTCGGTGTGAGGACCCAAACTCAAGCTTGTACACGTTCGTAGGTAATTTTGAATATGAAAAGCAAGTATATGCACTCGACCCGAATCAAATTCTTCTGTGGGACTCAAAACTGAGAAATACCGCATACATATATGGTGTAGTGATATTTATTGGGCATGACACTAAGGTTATGCAGAATTCAACTGAATCGCCATAAAAAGGAATTGTATAGAAAAAAAGATGGATAAGATCATTTATGTCTTGTTCAGTGTCCTTGTGTTGATATCTCTGATTAGCTCAATTGGTTTTTTGCCGTAAACACCAAATATTATATGCCGGATTGGTGGTTTTTAGAGCCCCAAAACACTTCCAATTTGTATGATCCAACCAAACCGGCTCTCTCAGGACTGTTCCATTTGATCACAGCCTTGATTCTTTACGGATACCTCATAACAATCTCACTGTATGTCTCCATTGAGGTGGTTAGGGTTTTACAAGCAATGTTGATAAGCCAAGATTTGCAATTATATGATGAGGAAACCGGTATTCCGGCTCAAGCCTGTACCTCAAATTTAAATGAGGAGCTTGGCAGGTGCACTCCATCTTGTCAGACAAAACAGGTACGCTAACTTGTAACCAGATGGACTTCTTGAAATGCTCAATTGCTGGTGTCTCTTATGGGGTGCGATCGAGCGAGGTTGAAATTGTGTGTTGTGACCCAAATTGAATCACAATAAAAACTGAGATGTAAAATTATACAAAAACGGATTGCAAACTCAGATTTTACTAATAGTACTGAGATTTAAGGGTAAAACTGAAATAAAAAGAAAATAACAAAAGTTCTTCAATTCATCGATGACCTTAAGCAAGGCATGCACTGTCTATTTATAGAAATCAAAATTACATCAGGATTTAACTAAAAGTAAAAAGTAATTTGAATAAAAACTCTTCTAAAATGCTTCTAACGGCTCGTCAGACTTATTCCCTAGTTGTTACCAAGCCTTGTCACTGACCATTTCACTTTAGTGCTCCCTTCACCAGTTGGTCCCTCTCCTTCACAAGGCCCATAACTTCAGCCTCACCTGATTTACACCTTTCAAATTTAACAGAAAACTAATCTAAATGCAAAAAAAAGACAATTAACAGAAAATATTTAACTATCAAATTTGTATAATATAGTTCTCAGATCAGGCACCCAATTAGACATTGATGATTGAACTACCAAATGTCCAATGATAAATCATAATGCTAAGAGATAAAAAAAATGCAAGGGTAGAAGGGCAGAAAGTTGCATGAAGTTCAGAACTGGTTTCATGTTACTTGTATGATTGTATTTGATAGAGTAAGAATGTTCCTTGTGATGGTATTATACTCCTTTTCATACCTTTCATGCCCAAAAATGAACAACAAGAAGGTGCATTTTTAATGATCTGCAGGCTGAAAGGTGAGAAAAACTGGGCCTCAGCTGAGAGAGGGACAAAAAGAGTTGGTAGGTAGGATAGAGTTAAAGACTTACAAATAAGGATAATTTTTTCTTTTGTCTGAGCAGGCCTCAAAGGAGGACCTGTTCCTCCAGATCTCCAATGCCATCCAGATGGTTAAGCTTGAGCAGGACCCGCATGCCGCATTTGCTTTAATTATAGATGGGAAGATTTTGACATATGCCCTTCATGATGACTTGAAGGCTCAATTTCTTCAGCTCGCTGTTGACTGTGCCTCTGTCATCTGCTGCTGTGTGTCACAAAGCAGAAGGCTCTGGTATCATTCTATCCAATATAATCCAGCATTTGCTTTATGCTTTTTCCTTTGTAACAGTACTGGAGCAAATAGGGAATGAAGAAAGAATTCTTTACTATATTACCTTTTTGGCAGCTGTGTGTTAACTTTTGAGTTCAAGTTACTTTTCACTTCAATTCATTTAATTCCTATGTTTTTTTTTCTTTTGCTCAGGTAACGAGGCTTGTGAAGGAAGGTACAGGTAAGACAACTTTAGCCATAGGAGATGGTGCCAATGATGTTGGCATGATTCAAGAAGCTGATATCGGTGTGGTATAAGTGGGGTGGAAGGAATGCAGGTAAACATTCGCATAAGGTCCATGTCTCTTCTGAAAAAGGATCTTGACTGAGACATTTGCTGGTGAACTGACAAGTTACAAAACTGATGCAATTAGAACTAAAATTTAAGAAAAGCTGCAGGAACGAGTTTCTGACATTGTCATCACTCATCACTATTAAGTCAAAAAGCAATTGTGAGTTAAAATATGTAAATTCTTTGCAAATTAGTATTGAAAAATTTCCTTGATTTTGAAGTCCAGTGATGATTGCCCCAATTGAGGTTTAAACACACTAAAATGTGCAGGTTCAAAGCAAAGTATACGGTAACATGAACAATGATTACTTCTTAAAATAGTTCTTATGTTCATTTCTTTGCATGTTATTATGTTTACATGTACTTCTATTACTTGCATAGGCTGTTATGGCCAGTGACTTCGCTATTTCCCAATTTCGATTTCTTGAGCGGCTTCTTGTTGTACATGGCCACTGGTGCTACAAAAGGATCGCTCAAATGATATTAGATTCAGTAAATATACTATAATTATTAGTGACTGTGCACCATTCAAGAGTTCTGCTCCTTAAGTGCTAGTACTAAATTGCTTTTTTATTTGATAAACAGATATGCTACTTCTTCTACAAGAACATAGCCTTTGGCCTGACAATATTCTACTTTGAGGCCTACACAGCATTCTCTGGCCAATCAGTCTATGATGACTGGTACATGCTTCTCTTCAATGTGGTCCTGACATCTTTGCCAGTTATATCTCATGGTGCTTTTGAGCAAGATGTCTCATCGGAAGTTTATTTACAGGTGATGTCTTGATGCATGGTTTCATTACAGGCCTTCCACCATCCCTTACCAGTGCATGCTTGTAAATGAGAAAAAAAATATAAAGAAGAATTATAGTTAATGAAATCTAACCATATCAACAAGAAGGCAGTGCAGAATTACCATATGATTGTTTTGCATACCATTGTTCTAAAGTTGACATTCTACAACAACAATAAAGCCTTTAATTCCAAATTAATTGGGGTAGACTAGAAATGAAACCCAATCTGAAATCATAAAGATCAGAAGTCTAAAAGTGTCCTAGAATAAAGTTAACATTCTAGCTTTAACAAATTTATAAAGAAGTAAAAGTGTCTTAGAATAATGGTATAATCATTTGAGCAAGAAATAATTTAATTTAGCAGTAAAATTGAATTTCTATGTTCTATTTCCCTTCAAAAATTGTAAGCACCATCACATAACAAATATATATATATATATTGTTATTGGTATACAGCTCCCGGCTCTGTTTAGCAGTAAAATTGAACTTCTATGTTCTAATTCCCTTTAAAAGTTGTAAGCACCATTTTATAAGAAAAATATAACTATTTTCTCTTTGATATAAAGTTCCCAGCTCTGTATCAGCAGGGCCCAAAGAATCTGTTCTTTGACTGGTACCACATCCTTGGGTGGATGGGAAATGGCCTCTACTCCTTGGCTTTGTACTTCCTCTCCATTTCAATCTTCACCAGCGACTCCGCCTTCCGTTCTGACGGTCAAACTGCTGATATGGCTGCTGTTGGTACTGCCATGTTCACTTGCATTATCTGGGCTGTAATTATCCAAATTGCACTCACCATGTCTCATTTCACTTGGATTCAGCATCTCTTTGTCTGAGGCAGTATTGCAAGCTGGTACCTGTTTCTCCTTGCCTATGGTGCAGTCTCTCCTTTGATATCTGGCAATGCATTTAAAATACTAATAGAAGCATTAGGTCCTGCAGCAATATACTGGATTTCTACTCTTTTGATTGCAGCAGTTTGTAATTTACCATATTTGGTACATATTTCATATCAGCGTGCATGCAACCCATTGGATCACCATGTTACACAGGAAATCAAGCATTATAAAAGGGATTTGAAGGATCATGGAATGTGGAAGAGAGAGAGTTTAAAGGCACGGGAAAAAAAAACAAAATAGGGTTTACAGCCAGGGTTGAGGCAAAAATTAGGCATTTGAAGAGTAAATTACATAAAAAAGTGTCATCCATTACTATTCAAACAGTTTAAGGAGTTTGCACATTCAGATCATCGCTAGTTTTGACCCCTCAATTAGTGTAGTTTTTGTTTAGATTTCCTTTGATTATATTATTATATATTTTAGGTCTTGATGTCACATCCTCTTTGGTTGTTTTCATTTTCAATTGGTTTCTTGTATATACTACCTCTCTTCATACGCAATTGTACTATGTGAATAGCTAATAATGCATCTATAATTGTATATTTACAGTTTTGACTCTTAATAGGTTCTTTTGATAGGCTCTTTAGTGGCTTTATTTATTTATTTTTGAGGAAAAGATGGAGATCTGGTCTCCAAATTTCATTAAATAAGGGATCACTAGAAGTGATCAAAGGTTACAGAATATACAATTTAAAGAAAGTATAAAAAGAGTTAAAATAAAGCAAGTATAAAAGGCGGGGTGATTGATTTCTGAGTATTTCTATCTATGTAAACTAAGGCCTAACTTCTAATTTTTGGATTTTCATTGCTATGAATGATTACTTAGTTTAAGCTATATTTGAGTTGGTGCTCACTCATTTCAATAGTTTTGGCAGTACCTCAAGTGGAATTTTTTTTTTCTTTATTTTGTCAATTCACTGTCATACTGATATGATATTTTATGACTTAGGAGCGGCAGGGCATATTGGTAAAATGTTAGATAATACTTTTAGCATTTAGGTATTGTATTAATTATTATAGAATAATTAGAGTAATATTTGATATGATGGAATGAAACCTTGCGAACTCTTAATACTTTATAAATCTGATAATCGAATTGAAAAAGGAAACATACCTTACTTTTCAAGGTGATAAAAACAATGAGTACAGATTCAAGTGTAGATGTGAATGTTACAATAGCCGACCAACATATAAATGATTAATAATTAACCATCGTAAAGAGCACCAACGGCCAACTAATCATATCCTTCAATAAACAAGGCAAGAAGTACAAATTATATGTGTCCTTGTGAATTGTGATCCGTTTCTTTCTTTTTTTTTTTTTTTACACATGAAAGATACATGATAAGCACCAACTATATTTCATAATTAATCTATCAAAAGTTGTTTCCATACCCCCCCCCCCCTACTAACTTCGTTTATAAATTAACAATTGAACTATCCACGCAATTAAAAAAAAAAGGAAAAAAAAATTGAGAGCAAGATACCGAACAAGTGATCTCTTTTTCCAACTCAGTAGAGATGAACCATTGTCTAAAGGGTGGCGAAAAAACTCAAGGTCTCGCCATTAGTTTGGGAATTTTACTCATTCATTAGTGAATTGAGCCATTAATAAGCTGAACTTGAGCTTGATTTGTCTCCGCTCGCTAAACTCATTTTGATCATTAAACTAATAATTTTTATTATTTATTTACGATTTTGTAATATATTACATAAGTTTTAAGTTATTATATAAAATATGTGTAAAAAGTATTCCTATTTGTTATTGTTAATTTTTATAAAAAAATTAATATAATATTTTTATTAAATATTATTAATTATTAAACGAGCTATTAATAAGACAACTCGGCTTAGCTCGTTATCTTAATGAACTGATCATGAGTTAACACTTTTAACTCAAAAATAGTTAACAAATCAATTTGACTTAATTTATTAAGCTAATGAGCTGAGCACGAACTTGACTCAACTCAACGAAGCTTGAATCGTTTACAGCCCTAGTCTAAGCGTTTTCTCTCTGAGGAACAAGTGCAGACTTACAGTAAAAATTAGGGGATCAGGGAAATTAAGGTCTACACTATTCGTTTCTTCCGAGTGCATGATACCTTTTTGTCGTGCTTAACCAGACTTGCAATGTGAAAACCTCACCCACCAAGCAACATTATAGTGAGAAACATGCAATATAAATTAGGCTCTGCACCAGGTTTGACCAAGCACTTGCATTGCATTGTTTTTATTGTCACCATATGCATGCCGCATTTCCAGCTGACTTATCTGTTCACACTAGGCCGTGCTTATATTAAATTACTTACCCCATTTTATAACATACGTAATCAATCAATTAATCTTGATCGATCCAATTCTCCTGTACAGGTTAATTACATGAAAAACGCTTACATTATAATTAACTCAGACGCATGTAGTTAGCACCTGCAGAAACATAGTGATGATAATTTACTAAGAGTAATTTTAATGTACATTCAATTTTTATTGTACATCCAATGCTTAATTCTTACTGTACCTCTTTTTAAAAAATATTATTCAAATGAAAAAAATCGAAATTATAAATGTGTATTAAATTTAAATGGAACGTGTATTAAATTTTAATCAATTTGAAAAAAAATGTCTATCATCATACAATTTAATATTTTTGACGAAAGAATTTTGATAACTGATCAATTAATCTATGAATTACTTTAAGTTTGTTGCACATTATATATAAGCTATTAAAAATATATCTATAATTTTGGAGTTTTATTTGAACATTTTTTTTTCAAAAAATAATATATTATTGGATGTATTGTTGATGTACACTAGAATTACTCATTTATTAATTTATTTTGTTAACTGTTTAATTCTGATCTTAAATTAAGTTCACGTGCACACGGTACAGTACGATGTATATTGCTTTCACCTGCATGATGGCAGAGGTGGAGGATTAAGATGAAATGGCGGGGAACAAATTAAATATTTGAAATTAATTACGGCCACACCATCAAATTAAGTATAAAATATGACACGCCGTTGCTATCTCAGTGACTGCGACCGACCGCCATGTTACTTCTTTTTCTAAGGAAAATTAGGTTGGATACGACCCGTAAATGGCATCAGCATTTGTATGAATGTTGCTTATAAAATTCAGACAAGTGTAAAAATTTTTTAAAGAAATTATGCATTATTTATGCTTGTACGCACGCTATTTGATCCCTTCTTTGAGATAAGATGCGCCAACGTGTATCCAAATTACAACGGCTGTAAGACACTATAAGTAAATTCTATGCAAATGAAAGGTACATGTATATTTGTTGCGCTATAATTTATGAAGGAACGCAAGGTAAATTACATTATAAAATAACCCAACTTCATGACCTTCCATCTCTTGCGTGCAAATATACAGAGAATATTGCTGCTTCATAGGAAGCCTAAACTAACCAAATAAGTTGTTTACATTATTACATATAACAATAAATACCAATCACCTCACCAAAAATTCTAAACAGAAAGAAAAGGCAAAAAAAAAAAAAGTCTTCTGTTACCATGGAACAGAACAAAAAGATGCTTACTATCTAATTCACCCCCATTTTCCCCATTTTTACTTGTTCTTGCTAGAAGCTAATTACCGGCTCCACGAGAGAGCATCTCCTTGTACCGGATGATTGAATCGAGCCGTTGTAGCCTCAGCTGGTTCTTGAATTTATTGATGAAATCATCTGCCTTTGCATCAACCTCTCCATCTTCTTCTATTGTATGATCCTTTGGGATCTCAGCCTCCTCGAAATGTGAGAAGGCCGACTTGTCGCTAGCTGATTTCTTCATCCGTACCGGCAGTTTCGGCAGTGGTGGCTGTGCATCGGATTGACTCCTCTCGATGTGGTGTTCATCATAGTGCTCATGCTCTTCAACTGAATAATAAAGGAAATGAATCAGACTATAGATCAACATTGCAAATATAAAATGAAGCAGCTGCTTTAGTGATTTTTGTCTCATTTTGTGTCAGCGCATGCAGACAGTGCTTAATCGAAATTTATTTTATAAAAAAGAGTTGTTTTGTCTATAACAGTCGGTAGTTTGGTACACTGTTCAGGCTTGACAGTGACCAATTACTGTTTATTAGAAGCTTTTGTTTTGTGAATTCTTTGTTATTTCTTTTTTTGTCCTTTTTATGGGGCTGTCAATCTGTCATTATAAGGACATCTTTAAAAAAAAAAGCAAGGAGAGCAATATTTCAATCAAAAAACTTATTCTACCAACAACATGAACCGCATTTCAAGCTCTTAATTATTGGGAAGGGTGAAGCTATAGCATTAAGTTGGAAATAATGTTATCCATGGTAGAAGTTACAGTTCTCTTGTACAAATCAATTACAATTACAGTTCATATTAGTAAATAGCTACCTTTTTTGTGGTAATATTCACTAAACTTCTTTACTTTTAGTTTAATGAAATTTATAAAACAACGCTTACTAAAAAAGGAGCTGCCATTTATCCAAATTTAAAACTGAAACCACTACCAAGTTATAAGTTTCGACTTCCTGACAACACAAACCGATGGATTAACAGAAGAAAATAACACTTTTAAGAGAAGAAAATTAAAGATACATTCCATAAATTCACAAAATAAAAGTTATACCTTGTGAAGCAGAGTCCAGTACCACATCAACCGCTGGTTCTACTTCCACAGTCTCAGCTTGAAATTCGCCAGAGACAAATCGCGATAGGCCAAACGATCTAAGACGGTTCAAAACCAGAGATGGAGCCCTCGTCAGAGCATTGCGACCTCGATCGCCGGCGTAGGCACCATCTCCAACTACCGGAACAGTTTCCGACTGAACGTGTCCGGTTTCCGTCGGGATCTCATGATGAACGTACTGAGATAGGTTAAAGGAGCGCAGCCGATCTAGAACGATGGAAGGGGCGCGCGCCAAGGTGGTGGCGCGGCCGTAGTGGTGGTCTCCGGTGGAGGTGGCGGAGGAGGAACTCCCCTTGGAGGTGACGGCGATGGTCCCAATGACGAGATTGAGGAGCACGAAAAGCACGGCGGGGGTAAACCAGCTGAGAACAGAGGTCCAGAGCGAAGGAATGGTTCCCTCCAGCATTTTCCTTTACTTTCGTTGACTTCACTTTTGGTAAGGGTTTCAGCGGAGTGAGGTTGGAGTAGGAGAGTGAAGAGGAGAGGAGGAGATGGAGCAATTTAAAATGAAGTCGAGGTGGGTGATGTGGCGTTTTTTTGAGTGTGACATGTGAAAGCCATTTATACTCTTGTTTATAAATTCTTTTCTGTAATCTGATTCTCTAATATCTATGCATGAATCTAACGAAATTTCTCCTCTTCTATGTTACACAGCTACAGGCTTTGCACCCTCAAAAAAAATGTTACGGGCTTGCTGGCCTGGTAGTCAAGTACAATTCGCCAAATATAAAAAGGCAGATTACACTGTTACAGAAACAATGGTGTACAATCAGTAATGGTCGGTTCAATGTATATCAAATTTAAAATAATTTTAAAATTAATTGATTATTTATTATAATATTATTAAAATTTCATCATAAAATTTTAAAATTATATAATTAGAGACAAAATTTCTTTCAAATTGACATTTGATATATATTCAAAGTTATTAGAAACTTATCCATGCTTTTGATTTTTTTATTTAACTATTAAAGTAATATTTCTCAAAATGTTATATCAAAAATACTGGAGGTATATGAAGTTGGGTGTACATTGAAATTACTCGTAAGAAAAATATTATATTAACAATAATTTTTTTATTTTACACGCTGCAGTCCTATAACCGACATCATAAGGTTTAAAATTATAAATATGGATCTGCACTCGGCAATTAATGCCATATATGTTGCTGCTGTTATAATTGATATATTAATTGATATTGGCAGCTCAATATGAATCAAAATATATTTTTCTATAGAAATGAAATGTCCATCAGGCGGTCCATGGTTATAGAAAGAGAGTTTTTTTTTAAAACTTAAATGAGGTCCATTTATTTTATACTCGACGACAGTTCGCTAGTATATAGCCAACAACAAGGAGAAATGAACTATTTTCACGGTAATGCAAATAATTCTAAATAATTAATAGTAATAGGATAGCGAATATTTGTACTTATGAACTACATGCCGAATTACTCGACCATGCATATTACAGATAAGTTGAATATCAAATTTCGTATAATTTTATCAATTTGAATTGATGGCTTTTCCAATTCAAGTTATTTGAAAATTTAGTGTTTTATTTTTTACAAGATTTAATTTTGGTGATGCAAGGGTTTTTCTCGTGCTTTGCTTCAAAATAAATAATTATATATTTAAATCAAAAAAATTCTTAACAAAAATAGTATTATGCAAGATTTGGATATAATTTATTTCAAAATGTTAAATCTATAATAAATAAAATGATTAGCCACATCATAACTTAGAAAACAAAAAGTTTAGATTGTACTTTAGGCATTACATTTATTTTATTTTCAACGAGGAGAGAAAAGAAAAGAACATGAGCAATCTAATCAAGATAGATGGGAAGAGAGAAACAAAATCAACTTTATAGAACATTGACAATATAATGGCATAGTTATAAAATTTAAATGTTTAACTTTTTAATATATTATGAATGTACATCGTCCATCTTGTTAAATATAATAACAAATTATTTATTCATGATTGGATTATTTTTTGGCATTTTGTAGTATAAGATTAATATATTGTTTAAACTGATGATAAGTTCCAATTAATTATGTTATTTAACTTTTTGACCTCTTTATCTTATCTCTATCTCTACTCCATATTAAACATATAAGTGTTCTGATTTTGTAATGATCTAAATTTTTATTAAATTTTTAGACCTAATATCACTCATCGGATTGAGTTATCTGTCAAATAATGTTACTATCTCTATGACCATTTGCGTTGAAGTTATAATTTTCTCTTAATTTTAATTATTACACGAAATGCTGCATAATTTAGAAGTGTAATTGCTCTGCTTTGTTTCAATTTTTTTCTTAGATTACCACCAATTATAAATTTTAACTTTCCTTAAATTCTGAATGTAAATTTTTTCTCAATTTTATATTTATTTTATATTAATTATGTATTCATGATTGAAATTTATATTAATTACTACATTATCTTTATTTTTATTTCTTTTTTTCACATTAAGATATGAATTTTTATATTTTTAAAAAACATGACCAAAACACTAGTATTATATAACCCAACATAGAAGAATTATCTACGATGATTGCTTTATACGACATAATATAGGATCAACGATTAAAATTTGTGATTTAAAATTGAGATTATTGATACAACAAAATGTACCACGGGAAATTGTGAAATGATGTATTGTTATTTAAATAATAAGAAAATATTAAAAAAATTATTTGTTAAGATTAAAATATAATAATATCTCATGTTTTATAATCGTAATTCATCAAAATATAAATGATAAAGAAATAAAATATATAACGTTGTAAGTGAACACTCAAGAGTCAAGACAACGGATTGACGGATTGTAGCGTGCTGGGATTGTAGAGGAACGTTAACAACCTAATGATATTGGTGAACACGCGGCAATGAGAGAGCGAGCAATGCACGCAATGCACATGGAGGATGTGAAAAACGACAAACAATGTGAACCTATAGTGGGCTGCAGTTCAGGCCCCGCGTTGTCCGGCTTTAATACCAAAACTATTTCCATCTTCACGAGACTTCTTTTATTTATTTAAATTCTACATCCTCTTTTCTTTTTCTCCTTTTTGTCCTTTTGATCGGTTTTAAATTCTACTCTGTCTAGCAAGCTTACTAAAATTAAAACGAAATTAAATTAAATTAGTATTTATTAATAAATAAAAATATTTAAAAATAATAATATTTTAACTTAAAACTTAAAAGTATTCTTTAACTTTACTTTATTTTAAATTATTTTGATTTGTTAATTTTAAAATACTTATTATATTTTACTGTACGTATCAAACAAAGGATAGTACACAAAGGCATTAACGTCTAAGTCGGCGCAAAATTTTGAGGGCAGCGAGATATTCTTTCATTAGGCTTTCTTGAAGTTTTATCTCGTCTCTATCACTGCTTTTTATTAAATATATAAATATAACGGTTCAGATTGAATTTTTAGAATTAATATCAATTATTGAATTAAATTATTCATCAAATAATATTATTATCTCTATGATCATTTGTGTTGAAATTATAATTTTTTCTAAATTTTGATTGTTACATGAAATGTTGTATAATTTAGGAGTACAATTACTCTATTTTATTTTTTCAAAGATTGTTATTAATTATAAATTTTAACTTTTCTTAAATTCTGAATGTTAATTTTCCTCTCAATTTTATATTTATTTTACACTAATTATATATCCATAATTGACATTTACAATAATTACTAAATTATTTTTATTTTTATTTACTTTCTTTTCATATGAAAATATAAATTTTTATATTTTTAAAAATATCACCGTAGCAACACATGTACAAAATACTAATTACTTGATATATGTATTTTTTTATAAAAAGGTAAAGCTTACTATGCTGAAAAACAAATAAGTGCTTTAAAAAAGAGACACATTACCTTGTACGTACTTAATTTTAAATACTAATCTATTCAAAGATTTTATTTATTTAGTGTTATGTTTTTTAATTCTTGCAATACAACCGGAACTGAGCGACCTGTGCACATCTTTTATATGCTGTTGTTGTAGATTTGTTGTAGAGTGATAATTGGGTGGGTCGGGTTGTGTCGGGTTAGGTCGGGTCGATCAGGATCAGATTAGGTCAGATTAATTTATATATTGTGTTTTTTTATATTTTTGATAGATTTTGATTGGATTGCAAGTCATTTGATTTCGGATCGGGTCGGGTCGGGACTGGTCGGGTTCAGATCGGATTTGATCAGTTTGATTTTTTTAAAATCATGTCAGATTGAATTTGGATCCGAACGAATTAGACGGGTTTTTCAGATCGGATTGGATTATGCCACATCTAATTTGTAGTGACAAAATTAATTGTTCTGTAAGTTCTATCTATGGATTTCAGATTTCTCATATGCGAAAAATTTCTTCATGTGCATTCTCATGAGTGTAGGAAAATTTCTTCATGTGCATTCTCATGAGTGTAAAAGTATCAGATTTTAGTAATAATATGATTTATTAAATTAATATTATTAAAAATAAGAGTGAGAAACGTAAAATTTCAAATATACGAATGGCGGCGCATGAGTTTACGAAACGTATTTTTTTTTTTTTTTTTAAAAACGGAAAATTTCTTCTTATATATACAAAACGCATGAGATGGAGGCGTTTCATTATTTTTTGAAACATGAGGTTTTGAGTCTTATTTTTAACAATATTAATTTAATAATACTTATTAATAATAAAAACTGGTAAAAGTATTGTTGTATATACAACTCATGAATTGATAACTGCACTATAATTTGAAAAATAATTTGCATGTCACAGATAAATTAAATAAGTTAAAATGGAGAGAGAGAGTGTGTATGTTAATTTTAAAAAGTTTCTGTACTATTTTTATTTCATGGTCAATGTAAAAAGTAAAAAAACACGTGATGACGTGATATGTACAATAATTTTTGTTTTAGACTAGTCAAATCATTTCTCACGCGATCTCTAACGATTACATAATAATAAATGCCAAGCATGATGCATGATATGTATAAAATTATAATGCAAAAAAAATGTTAAAAGATTCATCATGAAGTAATCAGGTAATACAATAAGAAAATGGAAAGTAAATCAATAAAGAACGAGGTACAAAAGGCTAAGGCAACAAACAACTCCACTCGCTCATCCGATTAGGTTTATAAAATAATCAAGCCGATTCGAGTTCATAATCGGCTCATTCTCATTAATTTAATGAGTTAATATAGTCTGTTAATAATTTTGATTCTGAGTTGGCAGCACTCAACTCAAACTCAATTTGTTAACTTAATAAATCAGTTTAATAATTAATTAGTTCATTTAATAGTTAATAATATTTTACATAAATTTGTCATCTTAAAACTCTAATATATTGGACCTAGCATCTCTTTTGGCCCGGCATATCCAACACCTCCAATTTTTCCCTACCAGTACCAGATAATAATTACAGGAATCTAACACGCATTCACTCCAGTACCTCAGTTCGGTATCAATCTCGAGCAGGACAATCACAAATCACCATTGGTTGTTGAAACTACATATACCTTCATCTACACCGGAGTTGTACAACTTGCGTTTCTTCTCACGATGAAGTGAGAGAGGGACAACTTTACATTTGTCCAAATATGATGTATGTTTCAGTGAGGCACGCAGCAGGATGCATGTGAACATGAATTACTTCAAAATCTAGCCCCAAAGATAGATATTTGGTTAGAACATAACTGAGAATAAAATTTTATATCCTACTTATAAAATCAAATATGAATAATTAAAAATGGAATAAAAAAAGTTGACATTATGCCACAAATTATTTGATGGGCCCACACTTTTATAATAATGACAATGATTAATATTATTATTTGTTTTTAGTATAATAATAATTATTATTATCACAACAACAACAACAACAACAACAACAAAGCCTTTAATCCCAAATAAATTGGGGTAGGCTAGAAATGAAACCCAATCGAAAAACATAAGATCAAAGATCTATCAGTGATAATAATGAATATGCTGGAAGAAAAAGAAAATAAATAAATAAAATAATAATAATAATAATAATATATAAATAAAGATGATAATGATAATGATAATGATAATATGCTAATAATAGTAGCAATAATAACAATAATAATAATAGTACAATAAACCTCTATTATAAAATCTATTTCTCAATCCTAAAATCCTATTTTAAAAATCTAATTCTAAATTCTAAATCCTAAAATTTTATCTACACCTCTATTTCTAAAATCTATTTCTAAATTCTAAATCCTAAAATCCTAAAAAAATCTAAGAATATAAAGTCTATAACTCTACTATTAGACTCTAACTCCTAAATCATGGTTCAGGTACATGAATCGCTATCTTCCACGCAGTCCTATCCAAAGCAAGCTCTTTGGGTATATTCCATTCCTTCAAATCTCTTTTTATTGCTTCCTCCCATGTCAGTCTCGGTCGACCTCTTCCTATTCTTATATTTTCATGACGACTTAAAATACTTGCTGTACGTCGATGCTTCAGGAGACCTTCGTTGGATATGATCAAACCATCGCAAACGATGTTGGACTAGCTTATCTTGAATTGGTGCTACCCCAAGTTTGTCCCTAATATCATCATTTCTGATCCGATCTTTCCTTGAATTGGTGCTACCCCAAGTTTATTATTATCATTATTAATAAATTAAATTATTATAATTACTACTAAATTATTTATTTTTAATATTATTAATATCAAATCATCGTTGTTATTATAATTATTATTAATACTATTATAAATTTATAATAAATAATATTACTAAATTATCATTATTATTTTAAATGTTAATTTACCAATAAAATTATTATGATTATGATATAAATTTTAATATTATTAGTATTATTCACAAGACAAAGTTGGACAAAATGTGTTTATGAGGTATGTGAAGCACGTGGGTGACCAAAATAACAATTGTTTCAAGTCATCATTTATTAATTATTCATTGTTTGATTTGACAATTTGGATTAATTAAGACCCGCAAGGGATTACCCGATAAGCTCATGAGTCATGAGCATGGTCTCTTCTTCCAACGGTCTTCCCTGTTTTGTTAATTACGTAGCAGTTAATGAAGCAGGTTTGTACAAAATTGTTTCAAACTTTTTTTTATAAATAATCCGGTTTCACAAATCATTTGTATTAATAAATAAAGTCTAACTTATTTTCAAAATATAGCTTATAAAAAATGATAACATTGTTCTTGCCCTATCACTACAAAAATATCTTTGAAAAATTTAGCAAAATACATCATACATCAAAAAAGGACTCGATTATTAGTATCCCTGTTTTCCCGTCTTTTCGTTGATGTTCACCTTATTTTGAGTAAAAGTTCAGACTTTCGTAATTTCAAATGAAAAAATAAAATTTGCTGTAAAATTTACTCCTTTAACGTATCCTAATATTTTTCAATTAAATTCAATAAATAAATATTTTGAAGATATAACAATATCCCATTCCTAGTACAGTTTTTGTTATACAATAGAAAAATTGTTATAGCAAACCAAAAATTAAAGTTACTGTATCCAGTGATTAGTGCAAAATTAGCATGTATTTTGATAGGATTCTACTTGGAAATTTATGTAAAAGATCCTTTGTTTATGTTTATTTATCTTTAGGATGTGAAAAGATTGTGTAATTGTTATTTTGTTAATATTTTATATATAAATGAACAAAAGAGTGTTTTTTGGATGAAGAATGGAGAAAGAAAGACATTTTTGTACTCTCTTTCAAGATCACAAAAAGTAATACGATCCTTAAATTTATGTTAGACACATCTGGACCATCAAGACACTTCCTAGAGTGAAGAATTTCATTTGGTTGATGCTCAACAACAAGATTCTCACAATAAACAATCTTAACAGGAGGGGTTGGAACATGTCAAAGATGTGAACCATGTACCTCTCAATATTGGAAGAAAGCATTTGTTCCATCATTGCGCTTTAGCAATACAACGTCTAGAGATTACATAATGCAAATCTCACCTTCACAACTAATAACTTGCCAACTGTACAACTCCCTCGACCATAATCAATTGCTGACATCGAAGCAACTTGAAAACAGATGACGACAGATGGAGGGGCCACTATCATAAATTTCGTAGAATTTTTAATCAGCAAAAACAAGATATGTTTACCACAGCGAGAGAGAGCATGACAGTACAAGGATTGGTTTACTTAGCGTAACAAGAGCAAATTAGAGCCAAAGTACATGCAATGTAATAACTCTATCGTTTTCTTTTGTTTTTCTTTTCTCATTGTAAATATAATCACTAAAAGTGATTAGTTATTATTGACATTTGAGGACTGGGATCTCATCTTTTTCCTAAAAAATGTTTGCTTAATTGCTTTGTTTCGTTTTAGCTGGTGGTTGAAAAAATGATTTTCTAAATTTCAAAACTTAAGTGCCGACATAAGGAAGGAATTATAGGGTTTATCTAGAGGTGGCAGAACCCGACCCGACCCGATTTTTTAAGAAAGTCAAACTAATCCGACACCCGAACCCGACCCGACCCGACCCGACCCGAGATCAAATGGCCTTCAATCCAAT
This sequence comes from Schoenoplectus tabernaemontani, assembly GCA_037127355.1. Classification (NCBI taxonomy): domain Eukaryota; kingdom Viridiplantae; phylum Streptophyta; class Magnoliopsida; order Poales; family Cyperaceae; genus Schoenoplectus; species Schoenoplectus tabernaemontani. The sequence goes on from CM073740.1 coordinate 14,321,703, forward strand.
CGAAATCTATCAACGATCTGAAAAAACACAACATGTAAATTGACCCGGACCCGACCCCACGACGACCCGACCCGCCCGACCCGATTTCTTCCGAGAAAGTCAAACCGACCCGACCCGCCCGACCCGAACCGAACCCGACCCGACCCGCCCGATTGCCACCTCTAGGTTTATCCAACTCTTAATATTATGTACATATTTGAATGATTTTTTAAAGCGTTCTGTAATAATTAACTTAACTATTTTTCTAAAGTATTTATTAGTATCTATACACATAACTTTTTCTAATTTGTCAGCAGGGACGGAATCCGGATTTAAATTTGGGAGCGTCAAAATTTAATTGAACAATAATCATTTTAATAAAAAATATTAAGTACTTAATAAAATTATGAAGTTGTCTGGTAGTTAAATATATTTTAAATACAAATAAAAATTTACATCTTCTATTTCTATTAATTTGTATAAATTATGGGAGGGATGTCATTCGGATCTGGATTCGCAGTCATACTTTCAATGGCAGGGAAGGTATGATACTTCACTATGGCCGTCAGATTGATTTAAACGATTCAGATTAGATTCAGCTACTATTGAATGTAGGGATAGAGTCAGAATTTTAGATTAAGAGGGTGAGATCAGAAGAGTCAGATATTTACTATAGAGAAAGAAAACTTAGGAAGAAAACTTAGGAAAGCAGACATATATATTTCTGAAATTTTTACAAACTTTTACATATTTTTCAAATATTTTTAAAAAAATAAGGGATCCTCCACCTCTCCAAACTTTTTGGATCCACCACTGATTGAGTGGATCTCATTGTTATACTCAAATGACATCGCTGCCACTCATAGATTTCCGGTGTCGTGAACTTAACATGATATTATGGAAGTACGGCTCATTTTCTATTATGATGAACGGCCAGCAAATCTTGTAATTACTAACTAAAATTGTAAATGAGCAAAAATATTAAAGTACATCGTATATTAAATTTGGATTGATTTAAATGATGTTTATTGTTAAAAAAAACGAATCTTAATTTTGATTAAATAAAAAGATTTCCGCATGATATTTTGTGCTATTAGACGGACAGAAAAAAAAAAGTAAACCGGAAATCAGAATAATTGATTCCGAGTTTTCTCGAGCACTTCCGAGTTCCAACAATGAACGGTACGTCATCAACCTTCTATGAGTGATCAACTGATCACAGTCAATAATAAAAGTCTATAATAAAAACAAGTGAAATGTATTCTTTTAACAGTCAATTAGTATCTTGTCCGTGCGATGTTATGGTGATTTCTTTCAGAAATATAAAAATTCATATATTCATGTAAAAAATAAGAAAATAAAAATAAAAATAATTTAGTAATTAATGTAAATTTCAATCATGAATACACAATTAATGCAAAATAAATGTAAATAGAGAGGAAAGTTAACATTCAGCATTTTAGTAAAGTTAAAATTCATAATTGATAGCAATTTAAGAAAAAAAGTAAACAAAATAGAGCAAATTGTACTCTTAAATTATATAGTATTTTGTGTAACAAACAAAATTGAGATAAAATTCTAACTTCAACATAAATGATCATAGAGATAGTAACAAATAATTCAATTCGATGAGTGATATTAGCTTTAAAAATTTAACATAAAAAATTTAGACGGTTGCAAAATCAGAACACATATGTACTTAATAAAGAGTAGAGATAGAGATAGAGATTAATTAAAATTTGTAATGGGGAAGATATTCTATGTTCTTTTTTTTTGTACCTGCGCAAGATGCATCGACTCCTGTTCTGGCCTCAAACTTTCCTACCTAATCCTCGTAAATGTTTGTGGGTAACAACAAGGAAATTTCTTTCTTTCTTATCTTCAAAAACTCTGAATAATGTGGCGGAATAATGGTGGATAGATCTGGACTATGGTTTGCATCGCTTTCCTTCAGATTTTTTTTTAGTAAATAAAAAAAGGAAACTGATAAAATTACTCGGTTTTTTAGTTTTATTAGCCTGGATCGAGTTTCAAACTCAGTTTTTTTTACGTTTATATATTATATTAAAAATAAAATACGATAGTCATTAAATTGGTCTAAATATTATAACAAGAATTAAAATAAAATATTACAAAGACAAATATAAACACGATTAATATATTGTTCTAAAATAGTGTCAAATAAATTGAAATATTATAACAACAATTTAAATCTAATTGTTATGTTTAATATAATAATAAAATATAAACATACTGCTAATCTAAATCATGTTCTGCTGGAACGAGCTCAACCTCAAGATGGTAGTTTGTTGATACGACTCTCTATTTTATCCATAATCATTGGAATGTGTATCTTCCTTCTCCTTCTTTTGTTGATTTTTACTGAATTTGGTCTAATGATCGGACTATTGTACATTGACCAATCTTATTTATTACCATAACTATGTCAATGACCAGATCATGTGTTAATGTAGTACTGGATCGTATAATATGGACTAATATACTGAGTGTAATTCAATCTTCTGAATGAACAAACGGCAAGCAAGTGGTCGCATGGGATGCCTGTCAATTGCGGTTTCTAACACCAATAATTATCAATTCTCATTATCGCTAATTCAACATCATATTTCATTTCACCCATTTGTCCCTATTATTTCAAATAGAAATTATAAATTATTACTTAAATTTTGAATTGAAATAAAAATTATATAATTATAGAATATTACCGTCTCGATAACTCCATTTCTGTTGTAAACATTATAGTTGTTGATACCTCAATCCAGTGGTATGACATCGTAAGTACTCCACTTATCACCGTGATGTTTTATCAATTCGGTGACATTTTAGGAGAACATCGGACCTTTTGGGTGTGAATACATCCTCCATGGACAGTTAGAATATTTATATTTCATCACTAACTTTGATTTGCTGCTATTTGTTATCTCCAATTCTATATTTCGTTGAACATGAAAATCAGCGATTTTCAATTTCAGCTCTGATTTTATACTAAACTGCTGACCGACACTAAATTTTTCATCAATTCTATGTGGTTTGCGAAAATAAGGGTCGTCTGCATATGACATCGGCATATTATCAGCAAATTGTGCACACTGGTGCTTCATTCCTCGATTGATGAAAGGAACAGACATTTGTCACTCCTTAACTATTTTTTCGACATCTATCACATCCTCAATTTCATCCATATTTATATCTGTTACATCTTGGATGTCATCAACATCGACATCCTGGTGTCACTCTTCCTCTTCCTCATCCTCATCAACATCCATATTTTGTACCGAAACACGAGATGGTTGCTGCTCCCGAGCTCGGGAGTGGGTTCTTTCCTCAGCCATGACTGGGTTACTACTTCCAGAAATACTAGTCGGAAAATAATAATCAGAACTAGATATTGGTTCAGATTCAACTACAAGCTCCAGTGTTTTATATCCGAGTAATTGGTACGAAAGTGTTGTTTTAATCATTCCCCAAATTTTATCAAAAATAACCCCAAATAAGCTATACAAAAATCACCCGAACCTGCTGAGACAGTGTTGATCCGTGCACTAATGCTGATGTTGAATTGGTTAGGGAGCAGCTCCAAACCAGCATGAATTTATCTCTTCAAGTCACGAAGATTGATTGTCTCATCGGCAGAAAATGTGCACGCGGCACGAATGTCGTAACCCATGCCGGTTGAAGTGTTTAAGATTTGACATCCGTGATATACATTGATCAGCAATATTTTTGTCTATACAGTATGAACAATAAATCTTACTATTAGTGTATTTAATTTTACAGCAAAAAATAATAGTCTAAATAGAAAAAACATACAATGTTGATGAGATGAGAGTGGTGAATACGGATTGGCTCTGGATCTGTAGAAAAATAAATTTTCAGTTGGAAGCTCTTATAACTGTAACAATGACGATTTTGAAGAAATGGTTGGCTGAAGGAAGATGAAGGAGAAAGGTACTGGATGTGCTATATAATAGCAAAAAACTAGGACCGAGTTTAAAACTCAGTCCAGACATCTGAGATTGAGTATTAAACTCAGTATCAGTTTTCTACTATTTTCAAATACACTCAAACGTAAAAAAAAGGATAATCTTACTGGTTCCCTATTTTTTTATATACTAAAATAAAAAATCTAGCTTTCCTTCATAGGATATTTCTCAACATTAGTAAAGCACACCATATCAGAAGAAGTTCGTATACTCATATTAGATCATGGTTTTTAATTTTTTTTAAATCAGCTCTAAAAATAATAATAAAATAACCCATTGTCAAGTGATCTCCATCCAAATTTATATTTAGAAGATTCATTTTATATTTATTTAAAAATTCATTGTCAAGATTGTCAAAATAATCCATTGTCAAGTGATCTCCATCCAAATTTATATGTGACAAATCGAATATTATATACATTTTTTTCAAAACAATGCTTAGTACAATTAATAATATAATAAATTATGTAAAAAGTTTCATATAAGGATACTCTAAGATATACAACGAACGTACTTATTGGAGGCATCAATTTGTTCGGTGTCTAATATATGTGAAATGCCATATGTACCCTTTATAAAAAAGAATTTAATGACCAAAATAGTTTTTTTAAATTTTAAGTTCTAATTATGTACCTATGAAAAAATAAATAACAAAACTTCTTAAAAACTGTAAGTGTATTGGATATAAAAAAATTCATAGAACATTTATATTTTTTTTGTCCTGCATCAAAATAAAATTTATTAAGCAAACAAAAGACATGAAGAATAAATAAGACCTCGTGGATTCTTTGCTGGTTATTTATAAAGAATAATCTAATATCTTAGACATAACAAATATATTTTTAAATAAAGTGAGAGAATAATGATATTGCATAACTAACAAATCTGAAACCAAATTATTTTTACAGAATATAGGTTTATTAAAAAACGATATATATATAAAAAAAAAAACATATCTAGGGTACTTTGAGGTAACGATCTGTAACAAAACAAGTCCAACTCTTTAAAAGTCCCAACCAAAATCAAAATGGCGCATTACAATACGACCGAAAAGGAACTCAGATTGGCAGTCTGGTTGGAATTCCTGTGCTGTGCATTTAACATTTTGTAAATTCAGCAGTCTGGTTGTGAGCTGTCTGAGCTGGCAATGGCATCCAGCCATCCACCACTGCGCTTGCTGGAATTCTCTAGCGCTAGAGAGGATTTTGCAATTTTGTGCTGAGGTTGACTATGGCTGCACAAAAAAGTTCAGATTTGTAGCTTAGTTTGAGTATAAATTAATTTGGTTCGAACTAATTTAGCTCGAATTAATCTGACTTAATAGTTAAATAAGCTGAGTTTAAGTTGGGTTGGGTCAACACATAGCTCGACTCGGCTCGTATAATAATAATTTATATTTTTTTTTAGTTAAACTCTAATCTGATAATTCATCTTTCATTATTAATGGTGTGTTATCATTTTTAGTATTAAAAAAATATTTTTTTTCATTATTATTAATATTAATTTGATTATTTATATTATTATGTGCTTTGAAAACTAAGCACATTTAATTGGAACATATGTACTGTCAAATATAGGTGGCAATCGAACGTGTCGGGTCAGGTTGGGGTTTGGATAGATTAGATCGGGTTGGATCAATTTATATATATGTTTATTTTTTTAGAGTTTTAATTGATTTCAATTGGATTGCAAATCATTTGATCTGGAATCGGATCGAATCAATTTGATTTTCCTAAAAAATTGTATCTTTCAAATTTAAGTCCGAACAGATTTCTCAAGTCGGGTTCAACTACCTCTACTGTCAAATAACTTCTATTTGCCGATTAAGCAGCCCGTACCAGTAAACTAACCTCAACACGGCTGATTAAGCAGCCCGCACCAGAAACGCATATATAATTATTCTTTACTTTAATTTTTCACTTCAATAATAAATTAGGATCACTGGAGTAAAGAAGGATCATTTTTTCAAAATAACTCATACTGAATAACTGTGATGCAAATATGCAATGTACTCAACGGTCTTGCAAAAAAAAAATGTCTGACTTGATAAATAAACAATGTTTATGGATGGTCGTATCAAACTGGGCTTCAAATCTGCTGTTATTTATTTTGGGAGAAAAATAGGATCATATTATTTTTTTCGAAAAAATAGAAAAAAAATTCTGAAAAATAGAAAAAAATTTATAGATATATTTTTTTATTTATAGATTGATAGTCAGTTAAATTTTATATAATTTTATTAATATTTGTTAGTCCATCAAAGACCGCTAATTTGAAACCGTTATAAATATTAGTGAAAAACCGTTAAATTTGATAATCTTTGATGAAATATCAAATATTAATGAAATTATATAAAATTTATTGAACTATACAAATAAAAGAACATATTTATAATTTTTTTTTCTATTTTTCAAATTTGTTTTCTATTTTTTCAGAATAAATAACATGACTCTATTTTTCTCCCAAAATAAGAGCAGATTTGGAGCCATCAAAGTGTGAGAATGTCAATGTGTATGAGCTCACTTATTTAATATATTTCCTTCATGCGCTGTTATTACCTGGATGGCGCCTATATCAATGCCATCACATTACATTGTTTATTTACATACAAGCTGGGACGGAGTTTATTTCTTCAACTTCGCTTCTTCTTTGTCGTCTGTCGTATGATACATACTAGATGTCTAAGTGATTTTTTTATTTAATAATTTAATTAATCCAATTATTAATAATAAAATTTTAAAATTTTAATTTTAATACTAAGACTAAATTAATGGTATTTTTTTACTTTTTACTGTCGATATTCAAAATTTAAATATAAAAATCGGAACTAACATTGTTTGTCCGTCAGTGAAAATATGTCACTTTCACAAATGTTTTTTTTTCTAAAATAACTGAAAATTAACACACACAAAAAATGTGGTTTTTAGTGGAGTATTTGTGAAATGTCATTGCCGATGGTGCACTGTCATTTTAAATATTAAAATAATAATTTTTAAAATTTATTATTAATAATTTGATAAATTAAATTATTAAATAAAAAAATCACCGTAGATATCTCGGTCACCTTCCCAGTCGGCTACAATGTGAAAACAAAATTAACAATATTATATCGGCCCGATTATATCAGAGACAGCCCATAGAAAGGCATTATAACAGAGCGGGTAGTAACACTGCCCCCATGCAGGTGGACTTGGTGGCTGGTGTGCTCCATAAAAAATTAAAAGGAAAAAGAAAACATGCAATTCTTTATTACACTTTCAATCCTCCTCCGACAAAAAGGGGAAAAAGAACAGGAACTTAAATAATGCAGTCAGTTCTGAATTCTGATGTATCATTTAATAAAAACCTATGAAACATCTGCATTTTTTTATTGAAGTTTTCTAAAATATTCGGTTAAATTTTCATGGTTTGAATATGTATTCATCAATGGTTCCGATCATCAGTTTTTTTTTTCGGTTTGAAATTTGTATTCTACTAAAAGAATATGTATACTTTGTTTCAGTGCTGGTATTTTTCCCTGACTCTGCTTTAGATTTTTAAAATTTAAGATGATTGAATAAAATATCTCTGCTAGTGCTTTCCTATTCTTCCCTATAGATTCAACCTCGTCCAGCAGAAAAGTAACTAAAAGAAGGGATAAGCAAGAAAATTTAAACCTCGTGCCTGAACATATCATTTGCAAGAGGAAACAGGTGTTGTTTCAAGGGAGCTTTCCATTTGATAATTCTAATATGAAGTAACTCGTAGTGATACTTTCAAAAGTGTTGATAATTGCAGGACTAAAATGTGAAGTAGTACCATAAAATGGTGCATGAGTCAGAACAGTGCAACATTCAAGAACTATGAATACCCAGAATGCTAGTCCAAAAATTGCAACATAAGCTTACAGGCAATTAACCAAAAAGACAAAGAAGTGAAACATCAGCAATTAATGATTAGCTAATTTCGTTGACAATTAGGTAGTTCAGACAGAATATATCATTGCTGGGGTATTTAATGAGTGATGAAATCAAGCAAACTGTTGAGTACATTACTAGCAAAATAAAGTACTTGGGTTAGCATTAAATGCATATCCCTCATAATTATTACCATACTATACACCCAATAAATACATGGTAACATGAGTTTGGGCCCAAGTATATACACGCCTTACTGGATGATAACTTACTGTGCTATCTGTATTTATCAATCAAGTGTGCATTGACCAGTAAACACCCAACAAGCATTAACAATCCTTCAAACAATTATTTTTTTTTTCTTATAATTCATCAAAATAAATAGCAACCAATAAACATCAATTTTCCTAAAACTAATTGCAAACCACATTCCAACACAAATTGCACCCAGTCCGCCATCACAATTCAGATTAGGCAAACTGTCTTCTTATTTCCATTAAGAAAGAATGAAGAAAACAACAAAAGAATAAGAACAGATAGATAAAATGAAATGGTTCACGCCCAAATAGCAAGGGCTGCCATACACACAGCGCCAAGAAAGAGTGCCACATAAGAGGCCACTTGCACGCACTTGCTGTAATTAACTTTCTGACTAAGGAAATCGGCAGCAATGAGATCAACCAGTGCCATATAAATTAGAATTCCAGCCGAAATTGAGTCGAGGATCCCTTCGATTATGAGGGCTGTGGGGCTATTTGCATTGTAAAATGATGCAACGGCAGCACCGCAACCGATACCAGCAGGTGTTGTTATCGCAAAAAATATTGCCATGAGAAGCGCAAAGCAATTGCTGAATTGTGCCTAATAGTAAGCAAATATTGTAAGTTTAAGCTTGTATTAAGAAGATATAACCCAATGTAGTATTCTAAGTCATCTACTTCATAATGATAATTTATTGTCTTTCAGTTTTTAATTCCTATATAGTTCATTATTATATTATTAAAAATCAAGTATGGAACCGTAATTAGGATCTGCCACCAACAATATCAAAATCCCCGACTACATTATCACCTCAATGACTTAAAACTAGTGCTCAAAATTACATATTTAACAATGGATAATTATAATTTAAACATAAGTGTTTGTGGACAAATGTTAGAATTTCCATATAATATGTCCAACTCACTGGTTTTCATGGTACCTATGCAAAATCTGGCTGGTTTCAGAAAAAAACTTTTGTGACACCCGGACTACTAAATGAAAAAAAGGAAAATAAATATTGTACAGAGTAATTGCGTTACCTGGGAGATGCAACCTCCTAAAGCAAATCCTTCAAAAAATTGGTGAAAAGAGAGAGCAACAATTAACGGTGTAATCTCACATGGGCTCTGTGATACGCCTAAAGATAATCCAATAATAACCGAATGCGACAGAATTCCTAGCTCCAAAATCTACCGATTGAGCAATCAAGTGACTTCAGAAGTTAAACTATTATACAGCAAAATAAAGAACAAAGAGTACAGCCGGAATCCTAAATATAAATAAACAAAGGTGCAAAACCAATGATATTTATTTAACTTGAGGTTACAAATAGATCACATTATGACAAATTGGTAGGAGAATTATGGTCGCCTATAAATGTTACAACACAAATTATAAATATAAATAAAATGTTGCTGTCTGCATCCTCAATTAAAACAGACAGATTAACATGGAATTCTTGCTAAGCGACATTGATTCCAAATAGTTCGTATCACTTCAAAGTCTTCAATCATTATAGAAAAAATATACCTAGCATAAGTTAAAAGCAGCTTTAATCAAGAAATGAAAACATGCCTGATTTAAACCAAACAATTATTACCTGGGCTACAACCACGTGGCGTCCCTGAGAAGACAGTTCGACTTCTCCATGTCCAGTGGCATGGGCATGCGCAGTTGCATGTACATGCATTCCAATGATAGGTGTATCTTTTTTATCCACTTCGTGAATTTCACCTTGATCCTCATTGATAGTTATAAATTCACTTGTCTCAGCCATAGGAGCCCTCGAAGTACTGGCCTTGCTACATACCTTGGCTTTAGATGCGTGCACTTGCTTCCTCTCATAAAATTGTGTTGCCAGAAAGTCAAGCACGAGAGTACCTAATGAACATATAGACCAAGCTTCAGTAATAAACATTTAGTTGACTAGGTATAATATACATACACATGTTTTATTTTATTTATTTTATTAAAAAATATACATACACCTGCTAATGTTTCCAGCTATTGGAAACAGCCACTATATATATATACATACTTTGCCTTGGCACAGTATTTAAGGAAAACTGTTCTATATACCTTTCTGATGAAGAATCAACTCCTAGGACACTAATTCAGGGCCAAGAGCTCAAAATAAATGTTCTAAGTGGCCCATGGAATGGAATGCAACCACATATACATATGCACGTAATGATCATGTGCGGAAATTATATGGGTCCTACTCGTGGATAGCAATCTGTGGCTATGTACATGCATGGTCTGCCTGTATGGCATCTGATTCAAGTATGCAGTTCATATATACATTACATGACTACAGTCTATATATGCAAACACTTATACATAATAGTTGCTTAGGCAAAACAAAAAACATAATTATATATTATTTTTTTATTTTACTTATGTAACTATATTTTTGTTTGACTTTAATTTTGACATTTGAAGTAACCACAAACTTCATTCGTGATGAATCATAAAAACTTGAATAAATTTTGTATTATATGATACTCATTTTCTACAAATGCTCTGGAAAAAAGAATCATACAAGTATATTCACATGAAAATCTACATATCCAACTAGGTAACAAATGTGATATGTGTTAGCTGCAGCCTGGAAACAACAATATATGGTGCATTTTGATGGAGATGAAGAAGATCATACTGTAGGAAGACAAAGAACCTCTCATTTCTTTGTATTTTATTTTTGTGAACTTGAAGGACTTCATTAATTAGAAAGGTGGCCAACAAAGAGGATAAAGTTCTTCAAAAATGCTACTGCCTGCCCTACCTACTAGTTCTTGCTGTGACTTCGTAACAAACTCCGGCAATTTAGTTGGCTTTTTTTTTTGGAAATTGGCAAAAAGGTGCAAAAATGGAAGGACATTTATCCAATTGACATGGTTTGAGAATTATTAAGTGATATATAGTATTGGACGAAACTTCAGTTTCCTTTTCATTTTAGCAGTCCCTAATGTGAGATAAAAGAAAAAATATGTTGTGATCGCTACTCAATGCACAACATAAAAGTTTTCTAATATCCATAGAAAAGAAAATTTCACCTAGTGCAGCTAACATAGCAATAAACCCAGAAAATGGAAAGCGCTGCCACGGTACATCTGGCAGACAGCTGCTAGTAAGAGCCTCTGCAGCATCATCCAACATGTGTACAAAACCAGTTGCCAATATGACACCAGCTGCAAATGCCTTTGTCAAGACAAATCCTGGACCACCACCGCTTGTACTGTTGAGGATCTTAAATCTTCGACCAATGAGTGGTATCCCTATGCCAACAATTCCAGACAAAAGGATTGCAGCTATGGCACATAGCTTCAGCCGTAGTGCAAGTGACTCATTGCGGCATGTGTCTGAATCATCTGATCCTGAACAGCTGGAAGTTGTCGAGGCAGATTCTAGCACAGATATATAAGAGGTCAAAAAAGAGTGTTAAGAGAGGAAGTATGCAAAATTAAAATATTGAACTTGTTGATTTTGTATTTTCAAAATTTGCAACTTAATTCCCCTACAGAATTCACTTATTTTCATATATTTATTCTCTAGAGACTCTTTCAATATTTCTGTTTGGCATAACTTAAGCTAATGTTGGTCCAAAAAAAAACAAATGTGTCAACAACAAAAAACAATATAAACAAGGCAAATTTAAATCCCAAGGGCCAGTCGGATCGCCCCGGGCTCATCCACCAAAATTTGTACATGACTTATGCTTATCAAAACATGTTAGCACTTAATGACAACGTGTTGCACATCCATTGGTGCACAAATCGGAAGGCAATCCGAACATCCGTGACAATTAGCACATCTCCAATAAAAATGAGTCTAAAGATGCTAACAATTTAGCATTTACTAACTTTTTTTTTGTTATAGCGCAATTTATTACTTTAGCACCTGAAATCTAAAAAAAAAAGATCATTTATGGAATCCATGCTAATTTAGTGTTTTACATTTCGCGCCACAGGTGTCAACATATGTGAAACAAATACAACACTAGGAACCATTCGAGACAAAAACGACAAAATAACATAGGTTAAATATACATTAATGTAAAGAACAAACAGGCAGCTCGGTGGTACGCACACAAATACGAAGCTTTAAGAGGAATATTTAGAAAAAGTGAGTTTACCAGTAAGATTGCTCAAATGGCTGAGAAACGGAGCAACTGAAAAGGACGAACCACCACCCTTTGAGAGAATGAGAGAAATTTTACAAAATACATTCAGTCTCTTTTGTCGATTTGAGTTCATGAGTTTGAATCTTGATAAGAGAAAGAAACCAAAGAAACAATTAATCAAACAAAATTGGAACTGAAGTTTGTACCTGTGAGGGAGACATCTGAAAAACTGAATCGATGCGATTTACGATCAACTCTTCTGAAATTTCGCAAGAAAAATGTAACGCAATGACGATCTTCGAAGAAGATGGTGCAAGTCAGAGAGCGACAGAGACAGAGCAAAAATATTTTTTTGAAATTGGAGAGCAGAAATATATAAAAGAGTGAAGATGAGGTGTCGCAAGAGCGGTCGCTGTTAAGTGGTTCTATAAATTGCATACGCCTGGTCTAAACATAATGACGACATAACGATTGAAATTTCAATTATACAAAATAAAGTGGCAATGTACTAAAAATGTAATAATCATATATTAAACATGTTACTAAGAATTGAGGGATATTATGACATTTTTATACCAAATAATGACAGCACTTCGATTTAATTTATAGTTTCAAGTAACACAAGTGAACCGCTAACAAAAAAATGTTGCATTTAAATTTTGTTTAACAAAAATCAAAACGCTGATAAATTAAATGACTAGTACAAATTAGTTTTATCCCAAAACATTTGCAGTTTGTTTGAAGAAATATCCCATCTGATATTAAACAAGATCGATTATTTAAATTATTATTTTAAAATTTAAAGTTTAAATTAATACAAGTTTTATATATGAAAAATGTAACATCTATAACTACACACAAAATACATTATCCAAATGTCTTGTAATTAAAGTATCTGATAGTAAAAAAAAAACGTTTTCTTCATTTTTCGAAGATGTTTTTTTTTCTCTGAAAAATGAAGAAGAGGTTTTTTGTTACAATTATTTGGCAAAGCAAATCATTTTCAACATGAACACCAACCAAAATCTGAAAATTTAATGGTAGACCAAATCCAGCTGCTCAGCACATCATATTTTATTATTTATAAGCCCAAAGAGAATGTCGTCACAAAAAGAAAGGAAATTGAATCCGACGGTCAGGATGCCGTTTAAGGGAAGAAGGCAGGGCCCCGCTAAAAAGGCCTCGTATTTGTATTGTGTTTTTTTGAGAGAACGAGGGTCAACTTAGTAGTTAGTAAAAAATAACCGCTGGATCAGAGACGTGGAGAAAATCGAGAGATATTTATGACAAATTGACAAGTGAAGTAAGGATGTCGACATAATGTACTTGGGTCCTTTCTTTTTCTCCATATATCGATTGGATCTAAATCTAATTAGCTAATTGCAGAATTTAGGGCGCGTTTGGGGTCATTAAATTTTTCGGTTTTTTGTTTTTTATTAAATGAAAATAGGTCTCTGTCTTCTGTTTTTAGAAATTCCATTTTCGTTTCTAAAAAATAACAGTCAATCAATTTCCAAATGATTGCAAATGATATTCACACAGTAATTTAGGGTTTCTACCAACGTAGTGAATCATAACTTATAAAATAAACAATTATAAAAAGAACAAAAACAAAGATTCCTGCAGAAATAATTTACGTAGAAAAGTTTGTGAAATTATGCAGCATGACAGGTATATTCGACGAGATATTATTTTTGTTTGGAATTGGAAAAATGTCTAAATAGATCTAGCGAAACCTCAATTTCTATCATATATTTTATTTCATAGTATATTGAATCTAAATGCAAGATAAAAATTAATATAAAAAGAAAATCGGACAAAACAAACAAAAATAATCTCATGTTCGAAGTCATGATTAAATGTTAATTACTGCAAAATCCAAGAGAATAAAAATTATTTGGATTAATTTATTTTCTATTGGAAATTGCCAAAAAATGGAGAAACTCCTTAAAATTTTCAAATAATATTATTACATTGTAAACAAAAAAATCGTTGGCTCAGTACATATGGTAATGTGCCTCATCTCTATTTGAAGTTTCGTTGGTTAAATATTTAAGATATATATATATCATGTAAAAAGTAATATATATTTTGATTTATGGGACCCTATTAACTTAAAATAAACATTGTAAACAGAAATATCATTATTGCTCCGATGATATAGATAATAAATTTCAAGTTCTAAATAGAAATTATCACACCATTGTGGTAAGGGTTAAAAAAACTATTATGTTGTAGTGTGCTATAGTAAAAACTATCCTACGTAGTGTTTTATATTTAAAAAGATAATTTGACTAATTTTTAATGATATATAAAGGATTATAAAAAATAAATAACATGGAAAACAGTAATTATAACACTAATATCAAAATGCAATCCGAAATTCCAAAGCATAAACTATAAGCTGTATACCATTTACTGCTCAAACACTTCAAGGATCAAGCTACATATTTTTTAAACAAAATATGTTATGTATCATAAATTGAAATACTATTTTCAATTTAAATTATTTGGAGTACCTGCATTTGTAACTTCTTGTTCAGAATATTGTCACTCTTTTAAATAAATTGGACGCTGTTTATTCGAATAAAATATCTTTTTCTCCATAAATTCAACAAACATATACTGTCCCACTTCGATTAAAACATATTAATTTGAGTTTATAAAATTGTACAATAAATAAATTTTGACCCTGCAAGATTGAAAAAAAAAAAGATGATTTTAATTTCTATGTAGCATTGCAGCAGTTATTTACACCTTGCATTACATGCTATAGAGGACTTATGTTACTATTATAATAGTCGTTGCTGACACAGCATAGTGTTTTGGTTGCAAAGATTATAACGTGCTATTTAAAAATTTGATATTTTTCATATCTTCGTGTTTATATTCTAAGAAAATTTGTTGGTGATTTAAAAAATTCTCCTAGCTTTGTTTATTATTTATTAATTTTAAATTTTAGATTAGCATGAGGCATCAATACTGAATTACCAGTTTTTATTAATAATAATTATTATTAAAAATAAGAGTGAGAACCGTAAATTTTCAAATATACGAATGGCGGTATCATCGCCACACTGGCGAAATGAAACGCGCAGCGCTGCGCGCGTTTCGTCCAAACCCCGCGCAAATGAGATGGAGAGGCGCTGCGCATTTTGTATATATAAGAAGCAAACGCGCTACTGTCAGTGACGCGCTGTCATTCGTATATTTGAAATTTTACGGTTCTCACTCTTATTTTTAATAATATTAATTTAAAAATAATTATTATTACTAAAAACTGCTGAATTACCTACTATTGGTCGGTTCATATTTGACATTTACATAATAACATCAGGGCGGAGCAGAACATGCCGCTTATGCGTCTTGGGAGATCGTCAAAATATTTTATACTTTGACAATCGCTGGTCTTTGGTTTGTCCTCCGTAAATCATCAGCGTCACCGGACTTCTCTTTCGTAAGAAATCGAAACTAATTATTAACCTTTTAACTCGTTTCTGATCGAACCAATCAACTTAAATGGCTACCAACCTTGATGTATTTTAAGCTACAGCCAGAAGTTCTGACAACAGCAGCAATGGCCGAGCCACAACACTCCGTTACATTTATTTGTAAAAAAAAAAAAAAACATAAAAACCCCAAAAGAAAAAGCTAATGAAGCATAAATTGATTAAAGAAGTTCAATTACTTTCGCGAAACAAACCAAAATTTAATAAGCAACTTCCGGAAACATGTTAGCTTTCATGAGTCTCAAAATTTTATTATTTATATCTTTCTATAGGAAAATCGACCCAGAATCTCGGAGAAATTATTAAGCTAAATAACTCCTACATTAAACATCAAAACAGAAATGAACCAGTTTGTAAACACAATCAACCTATGGGAGCCTACATCAAATAGCTGTCCGAAATAGGAACCAAGTTTACACTCTTAACATGTATCTAACTAGCAAATGATAAAAATAACTATTTCAAGTTCTCATAGGAAAATTTTGCGTTATCTATTTTCCATCCCTTCAAGACACAAAATTACAAACAGTGACAACCACAAAAAATGGTCATTACAGCATTAATACCACTCATAAGTTAAAACTTCTCAACTAAGCTTAACTTCTAGATAAGAAATACCACAAAAATCCTATTACTTTCCATATGGATGGTATCTCCCTTGTCCCCTGCCCCCGCCAGTACCATAATTACTGCGGCCACCAGTACTGGCACCACCACTACCATAGCCACCAGTGTTATATTCACTTGCACCAGCATAACCATATGCACCACCTGTACCGTACATCGCATTGTATCCTGCACCATACCCATACATGGACCCACCATAGCCAGCACCATAGCCAGTGCCATAACCAGCAGCACCTGTGCCATACCCATAACCACCTCTACCACCAGATGCTCCACCATAGCCATACCCAGCAGCTGATCCGTATCCATAACCTCCTGATGGGTATGATCCACCCCCATAGCCATATGAACTAGCCCCGCTGTTATTGCTTCCACCCCCAAAGCCACTGCTGCGGTATGAGGAGCGTCCACTGCTTCGGCCGTTGTACTGTGGATCTGACCTCTTTGGCTCAGCTTTCTTTATTTCAACCTGAAAAGGCAAAGCTGGTTGTCAGATCTCAACAAAGAACATGTGCTTTTTTATTTTCCTTGGCTCAGCTTCCTTTAGCAAATAGACAATTTGCCACTCATTTCAGACCACATTTTGATGCATTTTAACAATAACCACTGCACTATTCCAGTGGATTGGTTTCCTAAAAGCTGGCACAACTGCCCTGTCTTAAATAAATGAGAATCAAAATAACAAAATCAGAACCAAGCTTGTGAAAACTAGTTTTACAAGAATTGGTAGGGTACATACAAAAAACAGCTAAGGTGATAACATTTTGCGCAAAATACTCTGATGCTAAGGATCATCTTAAGTTCGAGTAAATAACACAAGCTGTTCATGTTGGTCAAAACATTAACATAATAGATGGAGATAATATTGAAGCTTAATGTGGAAGGATTATCAACTGCCTGCAATCAGTTCAAATATAACCAATCCCAGGTTGAAAAGGTTTAATTGTACATTAGATCACTAACGAATTAGATACGAGTGTACTTGTGGATAATTCCACTTTAAATTGGAAAACTTAATCATTAACACTATTAATTCTAATCTAATGACACCATAAAAATTTTCAAGAGAACATGTTTTTCAAATCTTTGACCACAATGAATAGACCAGATTGTTAATATAGAAGCAGGTGACTTTGACACTTATTTCAAACGAAAAAAATTGAAAGATAATATTAAAACACTAGTTTATCACCAAATCCTTCTTTCAAGTAGAATTCTAGCCATAATCAAGTAAATAATAAGAAAAAACTGGCAACAGTCAAATATTTGTATTACAAACAAAAAAACTGATGTCAGCATTTTCAGAAACCAGAGGAGATTTAACTTGCAAGAGTCTTCCAAATCACTATATGCAAGCTGCTTTTCTAGAAAGAGATGGATTGTTCAAGAACAAGTACAATAATCTGTGAGCATATGCTTCAAGTATATAAGCTAGTGGAATCTTAGGAAAGAAAGATGGAGATAATACCTGCTTGCCGCCAATGTCATGCATATTTCCATCGGACATGACATTATCAACAGCTTCTTCACTATCAAAAGTGACAAAACCAAAGCCTCTGGAGCGGCCAGTACTATGATCTACCATTATCATTTGCTCTACTATTGTACCATACTTTGAGAAATGCTCCCTCAGATCATCTGCATTTTAAGATCCCACTTCAATCAATCACAAATCAAATAGTCACGAATCACCGAATTTGTACAATTCAAAACCTCAAGGAGGCATTAAGTCATAAATTAACATGACATCAGTAACAATGAAGTAGATTGACACCTTCAGTTACACTAGTTGGCAGGCCTCCAAGGAATATCTTTTTGGTCTTTGTGCCCCATTTTGGTGTTGAAGCTGCACCTTTTTTCGGCACAGTCCTCTTCACATCTACCTGTGAAGTACTCAAACTACATATATTATTACCTAATATTTCACTTCTTGATAAAATAAAAAACAACATTCTCACAACTCACATGTAAAGGTTGTATGGTTACTGTCCAAAAAGTTGCACAATATATCAAAGTAAAGACGTTTATGGTACAGCCTTTCCTCAACAAAACTTGTGGCCTGTCACAGAAGTGACAGAACCCAGCCAGAAATTTTCTAGCAAATCTGCCTTAATCTGATTGTAAATTGTAACTTTTTTTATTCAGACCTTCTCAATGGGTTAAGGTGAAAACTAGACAGTTCAGAATTCCTTTATCAAGTTTATTACTGTTTTTTTATGAAAACCAAGCTTGTTACTTAATTCCTTTATCAAGTCTATTACTGTTTTTTTCATGAAAACCAAGCTCGTTACTTAAACATGTATGAATTACAGTTAAAAACACAACAGATCTGGATCTTACTAAGATACTACAACAGTCAACTACCAATTGACAAAGGTTCTACAGTTAAGATTCTATCTTTGGTCACAGCTATGCATGGAAGCATCCACCACTACATGTGTACTATACTGATACTGAACTATCTGGAAACTTACACTTCGACCATCAATGACATGCTCGTCCTCGAAGACTTTGTCAATAACAGATGGGTCCGCAAAGGTAACAAATCCAAACCCACGAGGCTTGCGAGTGACCTTGTCTACCATTATAACCGAATCCGTTATCTCACCATATTTCTCAAAATAACTCCTGAAACTCTCTGAAATAGAAAAAATAAATTGAATAATTAAATAAACAAAGTTAAAGAACGGGAATGCAAGATGCTACGGTACATTTGCCCAAAAGAGAGATGCTGTTTTCTGTCTACATATTGAATTACAAGTGTTTAACTCTCTATATCCAGTTAAAAAAGAGAAATTGTATCGCAATGCTATAAGTGTGATTACTCAAAGATTGAATCTGGATGTGATTACTAGAAGATTGCACACAGATTCAAATGAGAGCACACATTAAATATCAACATACCAAATCATTTTATACAACAACCAAGAATAAAGACCATTATTTGTTTGAACAGAACAACAGAAGGTATATAGAAAGAATTAAAAGAAAAAAAATTATATACTAAAAACTATCTCTAAAAACTAGATAGGATAAAATTCTGCCAAGCAAAAAGCCACATGAGATCTCCTATTATTCTATAATCAAATATTTTATAAAAAAAAATCCATCCAAAAGAATCACTTCTCTACGAATTTAACATTGAATTGGGAATATAAATGAAGCATACCTTCGGTAGTCTCCCATGCAATGCCCCCAACAAAGATTTTTCTGCCAAAAAATGGAAATAAATTTACAACAACATTAGCTTCTTTGCAAGTTGCAACAGTAAACACGATAAGTCTAGTTTTCCTTCTATTTAAAATCTAACCCAAAAGGAAGTCATGTTAAACTAATCTAACACTAAAAAATACCCTACTTTTGACAATACTAACCCTATAGAACCGAAATCACTAGAAGCCTCCTTGGTCTCTGCGTTTGATCTATCTACCTTATCAGCTGCCATTGTCGTACCTTGTCCTCCTACCTTTACTCCAGCGCCTTCTCCTCTGGCCGCTTGTTCCTCTTCCACTTCTTCTTCTTCTTCTTCTTCTTCTTCTTCTACTTCTTCCTCGACTTCTTCTTCGACCTCCTCTTCGACCTCCTCGTATCCGTTAACGCCGTTATGGGTCTGCTCCATTGCACCACTGGAGATGAAACCCTAGAACAGACCAAAAGCGAGCAGTAACCTTTGCTAGAGAAGCTCGCTAGATCGTCGATTTGGCGAAACCCTAGTTAGCGGATTGGGGCAGCACGAAAGAAAGAAAGAAAGAAAGAGAGGCGGCTTCACGGGTCTGTTGAATCTGGATTCAGTTCGGGAAATGGGTTGGGTGGCAAGGAACCAAGGAACCAAGCCGCGAGGTATTGAAATAAGCGGTATGGTCTCCCGCTACTGCTGTTTAGTTTAAAGTGATCCAAAACCGAGAACAGATTTGGGCCATTTGATACTTCTAAGGGGAGGATAACAATGGCTATAATCCTAACAATGAATTTTTATTAGAGCATCCACGTTGGTAACGATTGTCAAAAGTAAAATTTTATGTCACGTCATAAAATTAATATTTTTTAAGAGTTGCATCTCTCAATAGAATAAAATTATCAAAATGACACTGTCGTAATTAGCTTCTGCTTCTCCGCTGACGTGGTTTATCAAATGGACTAACAAATTTAGATGATTGTCTAATTTTGCTTAGTCTCTGCATTTCTAAAATTTAAATGATAATTATTAAATAAGATTTGACAATCAATTTGACAATGGGATGCATATGCTCTTATAGATTGATGGTGATTCAAAGTTTATACAATTTTATTAATATTTGATAGTCTATCAAAAATCGTTAAATTAAAATTATTTATAAATTATATAAGATTTTAATCATATTTGAAGGACTATCAAATGATAACGAAATTACATTAATTTTAATCACTATCAATATATATATAAAATAACATATTTATAATTTTTTATTTTTAAGATTATTCATATTTATTTTAAAATTCATCTTCAAAATTATCAAAATAACCCATTGTCAAGAGATCCTTCCCTATTTCTAATATTTCATGCAAAATATGAAAAAAGAATAAAAATAATAAATAATCTATTAATTAATCATAATATTTTTTACTTGTCAACCTCTCTTTTCTAATCATATTAAAAAATATACTTTATCCATTTAATATTCAAAATAAATGGTCTAAAATTATTTCGACCATAACCAAATATCCCTACAATAATTATATTCTATTTTAATCTATTATAATTGAGATGAGTTGAAAAAAGTTGTAATGTAGTGAGTCAATCTCATTGTTCTAGCATATGCCTGCAAAAAACACACTGGGTGTCTCTTATCTAGTAAAAAATCTCGAGTGAGGAGAGACGATTGATTTGCCTCTCTCTCGCCATCTCTCTTCTTCTCTACTTTTTATTTACTAATGATTTTCTAAATTTTTGTCATTTTGTTTAATTTTTTATTTCTCCGTCCATATTTTTGTCAATCTTTTTATTCTAAAAAGAGTATGTTTATTTGAACTATTGTTCTTTGAGATGCTCAAGAAGAAGAATTTTATTTTAACTTCAATAAGTTTGACTATTGATTTAAGATTTAAAATCTTGTGGCATGCTTTATAACTCATATGATCCAGTAAAAATTAATCACAATGATATTCATCATGGTCGTTGTTTGAAAAGAATTTTCGGCTACTTCAAAATTTGTCTCTTTACATATATTAAAGACAAAATCATTTAGATTATTTTAGTTTTATTTGATTTTGGGTTCAAAAAATCGTCTTCTTTAATTTTAGAGATGTAATGAGCTCTTTTGAATAAAATTAGTTGTCTACGGACCTTTAATGTTAAAAAAATATAGTGAACCAAGCTTGAGTCAAATCCAAACAAAGTCTTGTGTTTTCTGTGGCACCATTCTAATTTTAATATATTATTTGTGCTTTACTATAGGTGATTTTTATATTATAATCTATCTACATCAAAAATCTAAAAATATCATCATTTTCTAATACAAAATATAATAACAGACAAAGTAAGAAGCAAATACATCAATCAATTGATTTTATACAGTAATCATAGTTTTTCCAAAAAAAATTTATAACTAAATTTTAAATTTGATAAATTTTTCAGCAAAATGATGTCTTTTAGAAAAAAATATCATGTATAACTTTCAATGCAGCGGATGGTGGCGAGACATTATTGCTAAACTCAGAGCACACTCTTAGAGCCTGTGCGGAGTCATCCCGCTCGAATGGTGGCGAGTGAGATAATATATTCCTACAGGAGGCCATTTTAAAAAATAAAATAAATAAATTTTCATATAATAGTGACATGACAAAAAAAAATATATCTATTTCCGGAGCACAAATTCACAGCCCATTTAAATTGACAATATTGACAAAAATTCAGTTCTCCAGCGAAGACGACTCACCATGCACTTGGTTGCAGCGATGGCGGGGAAAAGTTAATTGGGAACTCATATTGTTAGATAAGTGATTTAAAGGATAAATTATTTATGATTATATTTTATTTTATTTTATGTATTGGATAATTTATATTATTTTGTTACTTGAGTTTTATATATTTTTATAGATTATTTGAGAGTATGACTTGAATTATGAAACTCTATGATTGTTATTAAATTTTTAATTGTTTTAATCTCATATCATTAGTATGGAACACTGAATGATAATATAGACTAGTATATAGATTAATTTATGATCATGTTTCATAAATCACTGATATTGGATATCTATATATGTACGGGGTGTATGATATTGCACATAACTTGTTGTAGAGATTGTATTTATGTCGCAAGTGATAAATCGGTATTAATTTTATTATTTGAGATATTCATAATTATAAATAATTAATATATATTTTGGATGATTATCAAAACCTGCTCTTAACTGAGGGCTATAAAAATAATTTTTGAATATACATAAATTATGATATGAATTATGAATAGTCAATATGATAGTATGTTCGACTCATTTTTTATGAAATTAGTGATATCAGTGGGCCTCCTGATGCAGTTACAATTGTTATGCATGTAATTTATAATTATGGTATAATTATATATTAATAATTATTCACTGAGGATCAAAAAATTAATTAATAGTCAAAGATGATATATTCACATGTTTGATATTAATTATTTCATATTACATGACAAAGAAATTAATATGAAAGATTAAAGGATCACAATTTTGTCTGTGTGTTGATTGAGTGATTATAATGCATTGCTAGACGTCAATTATGATTTACTAGTATCTTGTCCGTGCGTTACTATGGTGATTTCTTTTAAAAATATAAAATCCATATTTTTATGTGAAAAGAAAATAAATAAAAATAAAAATAATTTAGTAATTAATATAAATTTCAATCATGACTACATAATTAATGTAAAATAAATTCAGAATTGAGAGGAAAGTTAACATTCTAAATTTAAGAAAAGTTAAAATTCATAATTAATGGCAATCTAAAAAAAATGAAAATAAAGTAGAGCAATTGTACTCTTAAATTATACAGTACTTCGTGTAACAATCAAAATTGAGAGAAAATTATAACTTCAACACAAATGGTCATAGATATAGTAATATTATTTGACGAATAACTCAATACGATAATTGATATTAGCTCTAGAAATTCAATAAAAAATCTGGACCGTTGCAGGATCAAAACATTTATGAGCTTAATAAGGAGTAGAGATAAATTAATATATATTAATTTATTACTGATCATATTGTTGACCCTACTGGGTCACTCTTTTTGATAAGTTGAAATATAAAATAATTAATTAATTATACAGAATATAATTAATTAAATTAAAATTTAATTAATTTGGATGAAACCGAAATTATATATCTATACTCCTTATTAAGCACATATGTGTTCTGATCCTGTAATGATTTAGATTTTTTATTAAATTTTTAGAGCTAATATCACTCATCAGATTGAGTTATTCATCAAATAATGTTACCATCTTTATGATCATTTGTGTTGAAATTAGAATTTTCTTTCAATATTGTTTGTTACACGAAAATACTACATAATTTAGGACTACAATTGCTCTGTTTTATTTTCTTTTTTTAGATTGCCATCAATTATGAATTTTAACTTTCCTTAAACACTAAATGTTAATTTTCTTCTCAATTTACATTTATTTTTGCATTATATTATGTATTCATGATTGAAATTTATATTAATTACTAATATTTTTTTATTTCCTTATTTTTCACATGAAGATATGAATTTTTATATTTCTGAAAGATACCATCGTAGTAATGTACGGGTAAGATACTAATAATATATATTTATAATTCAGAGTGATCCCGAGCTAATATATATTTTATAATTCAGAGTGATCCCGAGCTAATCAAATTTGGCAGGAGACTAAGTCCTTTAAAAACAATGTTTTTTTTAATGGAGCTTTGCGCATATTAAGAGAACTTTTTTTCCTTCTGTCTTTGGCTAGGAGAATAAAAAAAATAGGTTATGCGTCGGTTATATAAGATATAACTTTTTTTAGATAAAAACATTTTTTTGGTCTTCTGCCGTAAAAAAAAGAAAAATATGATCGGCAAAATTAAGAAAGGGAAGTTATTTTATTTTGTCTCTCTACCGAAACAAGATTTTGGATTTCTTAATTTATTGGAGGTTTAGTAACTTTGATTTGATGTGTCAAGGAGGGCAAATGGTAGAGATTTTACATTTGAGAATCTTTCGTGAGACGAGAACAACACCGATGACTTTGCCATGATTTGTGAAGACACACACAATCACTATTTAAAAGAAGTCATCGCACTTAGTTATGATATCAAATAAAATATATTATTTATAAACTCATAGTTAAATTCAAATTTTATAAACATTATCTTTAAAATTTCACATTTCATGTATGTCACAAATCCAACACAAATTATATTAAACATTAATATCAATATAACTATCAAATAAAAAACATAAATTATTATTATGGAATTTAACATAATTTTATGAGGTTTAAATATAATAATTTTATAGAATTTAACATAATTTTATGGAATTTAACAAAAAAATACGCTATATATAGCTATAGATATATATTTCAAGAAATGATAGACATCGACTCCATTCTTTACATTTAGATATCCGATGACAGTTGATTGTCTGGAATTTTTGTTGTTCTCTCTCACATAACAAAAGTGATGTAAGTTTAATACCAAGTCCAAATCAGAGATTCGTGCCCCGATGGTCTGCGACTGTTTCAGATAACGGTTGTTCATATTTTTTCAATGACAATCACGAATTCGCGATAACGTTCTTTTATGATAAATGAACTCAATTTAAATAATACATCTTTAAATTTAAATTGATTCTTTTATTTATAATGACTGAACCCATTCAAATAATACATTCTCAAAATCTAAAAAAAAATCTAAATATAAACAATCAATTTTATCCGACATTCTAAAAATTAAAAAAAAAACGCTGTGCAAAGGCGGTAGGTAGCTTGACTTATGAGAAACTCATATACAAGTATGTTGCACATGCACCTAGATCACCTCGCACAAAAATTTGCTTTCGTAAGGAAAAGGACCCCACGAAAGAAATTGGTAACAGAGTTTCGGTTAAATGCACACCAATTCCAGGTGAAAAGTCTACGAACCACCGATCTTTTACTCGTCTCTCCTCCAAGTTACCCTTACACGTAAAGATCTCCTCTCATTGGCCTACTTCCGTGGATCCCATAGAGATTAAACCAGTAAGAAGTAGCCACGTCACAAGTAATTTTTAACCCATTGCTAATAGTAACTACTTTCCCCGTCTAAAACATATACCCACCGAACTCTCTCTTTCTCCAGTCCGCTACCATGGCCAACTCCAAATCCTCTTCTTTCCCGGTTCTCTTGGTGTATTTAGTTCTAGCTTTGGTGTTTCTCTTCTTTCTTTCCTATGCACCGTCGACACGGCGGAACCCGTCCAACCGCCGTCTCAAGCTTCGCTCTAATTTCAACTTCACGCCGCCTCTTCCCAACCAAGCGCCCCGTGAACCCGGCCATGCGGATCCTCTCCATTTCGCGTTCGACCCGTTAATATCCCAGATCGAGATGCGACGAGAGGATCGCGAGTGGGAGCGGGCCCACATGGCAGATGTCGAACACGCGCCAGCAATGGAGTCCCAACCCGAGTGGGAAGACTTCATGGACGCGGAGGATTATGTCAACAGCGAGAATCGGTTTAATGTGACTAAACGAGTTGAGATTTTATTTCCTAAAATTGATCTGGATCCGGGAGACGGGTTCATCACAGCCGAGGAACTGACGAACTGGAATCTGATGCAAGCGAGAACTGAAACTTTGCATAGGACCAAGAGAGATATGGAATTGCATGATAAAAATAAAGATGGATTGGTGTCTTTTGAGGAGTATGAAAGGCCAAGTTGGTCTTGGCGGCTTGACGGTGAGTATAAAAATGGATTTGAACTCAAATTGGGGTTCTGATATATATATTTTTGATGCCTTGGAAGTGTATAACAACCTATAGTTCTCGTATTTTTGTATGGGTGCGTTTATAATTCCGACGGAAGTAATACCAATATATCCAAGACTGCATTTCTTGGAACAGGCCTAATACTGACACTGTCGACAAAAGTGTATAGTCTATAGTGCTGTTAAAGCTTGTGTTTGCTAAAGAAACTTGTAGAAGGACCTTGACATCTGAGTTGAATTTTGACCATTGCTGCCATGACTATGATACAAACCTATTGCCTATTTCTAAGATCCCATTCAGTTGGTTTTCGCTTGAAGGATTTAACAGTTAACCTTCTGTTGCTGATTGCTAAACTTTCATGGTAGTTAGTGTTTTAAAAAAAAATGAAACAGAAGAAAGGTATGAAAAGGGGATATGATAGTACTGAATCTCTTGGCTGCTTTGGATTCTGCAATTTTATTTAATCCGTCTAATTTATTACTAACCTCATTTCTACCTTATATGAAAAACTTCAGAAGAAAATTCGACCAACGATGGGATGGGATGGTGGAAAGAAGAGCATTTTAAGGCTGCTGATGTGGATGGTGATGGCCTTCTAAACCTCACTGAGTTCAATGAGTATGTTTTCCAACCTTCTCCCAAGCTCGTATACTTAGTTATTTCTATTCTTATTGTTGCAGCACTATTGCTAGTGTCGTTCATTATACTTTTATTGAGATTGTTATTTTTTCGGTCATTGACGTAACTTATTCTGACTACCTTTGGACAGCTTTCAACATCCAGCTGACAGTACTAATCCCAAGATGATTGATTGGTTATGCAAAGAAGAAATCAGGTATCCTCAGATTGTTATTTTTTTTGCGTCAATATCTTTTTAGTTTTTAGAGATTTAGCCCTCAAAATGTGAAATTTGGAAAGTTGGTTTCAGCAATTGTAAACTCGTCCTCTTAAATTGCAAGGTGTGGTCAGGACTGTAACTGTTCATTCTTACCATCTATTGACTTGATCTTTGTTTCAGTTGATATGCTGCTACGTGCTTTTCTTTTGGTTTCCATAGAGCCAGTACATGCTGGCATAATGCCTGATATTGAACAACTAATCAGGCACAACTGTTGAACAGTAATAATTTCATTGGCTTATTTCTTTATCATTTGCTCTTCTGTACAAGCCAGTATCATAAAACCAATAGATAATAGTTTCAATATTTCTATATGACTGATCAGTAATAATTTTGATTGTTATATTTATATAAATTCAGGGAGAGGGATAAGGATAAAGATGGGAAGCTTAGCTTTCAAGAGTATTATGGTGGCCTATTTTATTTAATCCGAAATTATGATGAATTTACTGTTGATCCAAATGAAGATAATTATGGGGATGCAACTGCTAAAAAGTTATTTTCTCAGATCGATAAAGATAATGATGGGTATGGTTTGCTGTTATATTCCTTCCCTTTATTGCTGTGAATAATAAAGAGATTTGTACCCTCTAGATTTTTGTATAGATTTTGTAGCTCTGTATATTAACCCACAATAATCTATAAAAATGGTTGCTAAAATGACATCTGCATTTTGTTTTTTGTATTTGTCATTCAACTGAAAATTGACTGAGAAATATTATTGCATTGAACCCTTAACTCTTTCATAAAGAAGGATGATATGTTACGCAAAGAAAATAAAATGAATAGACTGCACACAACTTTAATTTTCTGTTGGTACTTGGGAAATTGCATATTTCCTTTTACTCTGTGTTGAAATAAGTGTTTTGAGACTTGAGTCATGGTGTATTGACCTTAAGTTTTTACCTTCTTTTGAATATATACTTTCAGTTTCATATCAGCAGAGGAATTGACGCCATACATAAATAACCTCCATCCATCAGAGCACTTCTATGCAAAACAACAAGCCAATTATCTTCTAAGCATGGTAAAGTTCATGCATTATGACTTCTCAATTTGGTTTGTAATTCTACAATACTTTTAATCAAATTAATCATTCTTATACTGGTAAAATGATGTTCAAGTTATGAATTTAATATTGTAGTATCCACAGGGATTCATTTTTTTTACTGGTACACTGAAATTTTAGCTAGTTTAGTAAAATCTACTATAAACTAAGATTTTAAATTTGCTATAAATTATGTCCCAAATTCTTGTCCAACTTTATCATTCATTATTCAAATTTGGTTCCATTTACCCTCGATTATACAATCTGAAATTCAAACAAACTCTTCTGAAAAGAGCCAAAGGAGATGAGGGAGAGGGAGGGAGTGCGACACAGAGATAATAACCAAAAAGATAGAAATATATTCAATGGTAATTCTTATTCATTGATTATTTTTTTTTTACAGGCTGATACTGACAAGGATGGAAAGCTGAGTTTGAAAGAGATGGTAGATAATCCATATGCTTTTTACAGTTCAATTTTCACTGAGGAAGGCCATCCGTACCATGATGAATTCCGTTAACTTTCTGCTTTGCCTGGTTCGTTCTCTATGTTATTTTACTTGTTTATTAGCATAAGTTGGAACTTTCACTGATGAAGAAAATAATCTTCCCCTGATTCCATGTTTTTTTTTACTAATATATGTCATTGCAGCTGTACCTACACTCTCTGGTGTATTCTGTAAAAAAATAGAGCTCAATTGAGATTCCATTTGTTTTTTTCTCAAAAAAAAAAGACTCCATTTGGTCTGAACTTTAATTGATGGTCATGGTACATGATTGGTTGATGTCTGGTTCTGTATTTGTGATGCTTTATGCTACGAACCTATGACACTGTGCCACAAATTAAGCGAGTCTCCCAACTCATATACTTGTGACAGATTATTATGACTAAAAAAGTGATTGTCAAGCTTTGCTGCTTGCACTGGTTCTTAACCTGTTATTGAGTATTTCTCTTTTAATTCTTTATTTCAGGTTTATGGGAGAATAGTCATGTAGTGGTATTGTTAAATTTTGTATTATTACAGTAAGTTAGTTTTGCTCTCCTTTTTTGTTTTATATTCGAGATATTACATTATATGTTTCTATATTTGTTTTCCATTTAATGTAATTTTCATGCTTGTCCCTGAAAAAATGTGCTGAGATCACATGATCCTTCATGTTTTTTATTTCTTAATAAATGACCAATGACTCTCCTACTTACAAATCAGATCAAGGGATAACTAAGAAGTTAGAAAAATTGGGGAAAGAGCAGTTATCTTTGAAATAGCATATGATAAAACTGGGGAGGGGATTAACTGGATTCTCCGGAAATTTTTTTGAGAGAAGTGGCATTATAATTATTTTTCATCTTGTTGGTTATATGGGAAAACCTTCTTTTTGTAGGATTACAGATGTTATCTTCGAGTTTCTATAGGGGCAAACATGATATCAGTGTTGCTCGTCTTTTTCTTGGTATGATTTGTATAATGCGCTGTATGTTCTTTTGTAGGCTTGAAGTTCAGCAATGGATTTATTTGATTGGGCGCCCATCTTTTTTACAGTTCAGTTTTATTTATTTTTTTAGGAGAAGCTAGTTCCTAGACTGCCCTTGCACAAATGTAACATAGGGTTAAAAGATGTACTGCTCTTTTGCCTGATAATTATTTTATTTATGGAGATTTTGGCATGCAATATATAGGCATCATGTCTAATTTGCCAAAAAAAAAAGCAAGATTTTGTAAAGTCTGTCAAGACCTTCATAGATGAGATGTGTTATTCTTTGGTACACCAATTCGGCAATAAGAGTTCTCATTATTTTAGACAATATGATCAGACGGCTCTGTTTCCCAAATCAGATTAATTGTTTTTTTTATGGTCTCCATGTCTAAAGTGACCCTTCCAAGTATTTGGTGTGCAACTATAAGATATTCACAGCATTTGTGCAAGTATGTGACTAGTAGCCTGATGAAAAAAGTCGTTTCTTTGGTTGATTATTATTTGAATATTTTCTCGAAGAAAAATATTACTCGGACAAATTCGATGGACGTGGACCATGTGGTAACCGTCTAAACATTTTCAAATGGTCCGTATTTGTCGCCATGTAAATGATGACAGCTCGCTTTCATAGTTGATACAGGTCGTCCAGTTGGTAATTTGTAAACCATTCAAATTAGCGGGTCGATCTATCATCAAATTAGCATAACATGACAGTAGACTGCGGAGACATTTCTGAATAATATAATGCATTGTTCTGAAAAAGTGAGAATTACGTATACTTCTACAAAATTAAGCAATTGATAACTCTTTTCTTTTATACATTATACATCATGACATCACTATATGTAGCATTCGCTAATAAGAAATTGAGATCATTTGATCAGTTAAAAGGTGAAAACATTTATGCACAAACACTCCAATTTTTCTTTTGAAACCCTTTTCCATAAATAAGAAAGTAAAATGCAAAAAATGTCTATATATAATCAATTAGAGAACTTGTCTTTAAATCTAGTGACAAAAAGTAATATTTTTCGTATAAGATATTATATATATATATTTAAAATCTCAATTAAGAGCTTTTTTGAACATTTAAAATTGAATAACTCATTAATATTTTTTTTAAAAAACATCAATTAAGAAATATGGCGTTTATTAGTGCCTGCCTGAATACAAATACTTAACAAAGGAAGGCTCATTCTCATTTTTTCTTTTAGACGTCTTACAACATCTCTAATTATAATTTCCAATGTGTTGCTGAATCTTACGGTGTCAGTTATTAAAATAAAAACTCAATTTTTTTTTTGCATTGGAGATGTTCAGAGAATTTATAATTTACAAACTATTGAGAATGATTGCTACAATAAAAATTCATTTCTAAACGACACATCAAATTAGCAATTATGATGAGAAAATTAATTTTAGCGTTGAAGAAAAAAATTCTATTTTAACGATTGAAAATCCTAAATTTTTAATAAGTGATGGACCCTCACTTCTAAAATTAAAATAAATTACAGCAATGGAGAAAATCTAATTAAATTATCTAAAACTACAACGTGACAATTATTAAAAACTCCAGAAAGTTTCTGTATACAGTTTATGTTTGAACTCATTTACTTTTGTTTTATTTTTCAAAATTTATTTATTTTTTATGATTTTTTGAAATACAATGAAAAATAGCAGATATTTTATCTGTTTTATCAAAAAAAAAAAAAAAAAAAATTTAAGGCAGGCCCGACGCTAAGAAATCACCACTGTTTGGGAAAGAAAAAACCCAGAAGGGAAAGTGATACGAAGTCGCTGGAGTGACGGCTTGGATCTGGTCCGATCCTATCCGATCTAACTAAATAAAATTCCTTCGACAAGGGGGTTACCTCACCTCACCTCACCTCACCGACTCAGGCTCAGGCGCTCAGCCCATCCACGTTCCGTTTTGCTTCCGACAAACAGCTATCGAAATCCCCAATTAATTGATTAACTAACAGTTCATCCCTCCTCCGTTCTCGAAAGATCCCAAATCCAAGAAAGCGTTCTCTTTTCTTTTCGGAAAATTTGGGGGGAAATTGAATCGGAGAAGTTTAATTAGAGTTCGGATATGTCGTACGCCTATCTGTTCAAATATATCATCATCGGCGATACAGGTTGTTCTTTTTCCTTTTTTCTTTCTTTCGTCTAATTCTGACGTTCTATCTTCTATGGTTCTCTACTTGGATTGTTTCCGTTTTCGGTGTATTGCAAGGATGATTTGTTCTTGGCATTTGTACATAGAATGAACTATAGATCGAACCGATATGTTAGAGGGAGTTGGTATTCGTCCAATCAATTGCTTCTTTTTGCAAATCTCTGAAGTAAGATAGCAAAATATAAACTTATTAGAATCTCGTTGCTTAGCATTTGAACTTAGTCAATCACAAATTAGCTTTGATTGAAAGGAGAGGAAGGGAGAGTGAATGGAGATCTCAATTTTAACTAAGAAGTATCCTTTTGTTTCAAGTGCAAGGAATGTTTCATTTTTTTTCCTTTTAAAAAATATTCCAACTTCTTGTTGTCATTGAGTTGTTTGGTGAAGGTATACAACTCATGCTGCATATTGAAGAGCTGACTTTCTGACGCGATGAAATTAATTAAAGTGTTTAACTAAATAATACTATTTTGATTCATTATAGGTGTTGGGAAGTCATGTCTCTTATTGCAATTTACTGACAAGCGCTTCCAGCCCGTCCATGATTTGACAATTGGCGTTGAATTTGGTGCCAGAATGATTACTATTGACAACAAGCCCATCAAGCTCCAGATTTGGGATACGGTTTGTTTCAGTTTCATATTCCATTGTATACTAAACAAAATGTGGTTTTCATATTAGTAAATTTTTTTTCTTAATTAGCATATATTACTATGAAAGTAGATTTAAATTTTCTAAATACTCTGTATTATGTTTCATGGTAAAATTGTAGGCTGGACAAGAGTCATTCAGGTCAATTACTCGATCTTATTATAGGGGTGCTGCTGGTGCTCTTCTCGTATATGATATCACCAGGTATTTCACATTTAATCATTAGGCCTGGCTTAAGCTTCGACTAAGTTGGTGCTGCTTTGCACTCAACACACATTCCCTTTTTTCCTGACACATTAATCATGGCTAAGTTTGTTAGTACATATTAAGTTAGTGTGGTTGATTGTAATTCTTTTTGTACTTTGGTAAGAAAACCCTGTTGGGAGTTGGTGCAAAACTTTCTATCATGAAATCAAGATGCATTTCCATAGATGCCAATATAATGATTAGATGTTAATTACAAGCAGTTAATAAATCTTAGGGTGTTCATGCCAAATAATGTAAATGTTTGTTGTTGTTTGTAATTATTATAAATTATTAACTTCAAGATGCAAAATCCTTAAGCTGTCATTCTTGGAAATGGATAGGAGGGAGACATTTAACCACTTGGCCAGCTGGTTAGAGGATGCAAGGCAACATGCAAATGCAAACATGACAATTATGCTTATTGGGAATAAATCTGATCTGTCGCATAGACGGGCAGTCAGCACTGAGGAGGGAGAGCAGTTTGCCAAGGAGCACGGTCTTATTTTCATGGAAGCATCTGCCAAAACTGCTCAGAATGTTGAGGAGGTAAATTTGTCATGCTTGGTTTACTCCTTTTCTACTTGCTAATAGTAGCTTGCTTTGGTTCATTTTTTTTGTCAGAAGCAACCCTGCAAATTTCTCATATTTCTCTGTTGCTTGTGAAATTATGTTTTCGTGCCCTTATTATTATTATATTACTATTACTGTTACTATTACTGCTGTTATTATTATATTTATTATTATTATTATTATTACTATTATTAGTATATTATTATCATCATCGTCGTCATCATCATTAATATCATCATCATCATTATTTTCAGTATCATTATCACTATTACTATTATTGATTCTTTTCTTTTTTTTTGATATTTGAGATCTTTGATCTCGATGACTCGGATTGGGTTTCATTTCTAGCCTACCCCAATTTACAATTTATTTGGGATAAAAATCCCAAAGGCTTTGTTGTTGTTGTTGTTGCCCTCATAAATAAAATAATTGAGATATATCCAATTACTCCCATATGTCTGTTACATTGCCCCAACAGTAGAGATACTTGCTCTATTTTTCATGTACAGAGATAGGGTGAAGAAAGTTGTATCTGGGCATTTTGAAAGTAGATTAAAGGACGAGTGTAGAATTCTCTATTTGTTAATGGATATGTGAGATATTTCTGCTAGTGGCTGAAATTAAATATGGAGGGTTATAGTTGAAAATGTTCTGATTGATGGTGCTCTTGATTACCATTTGCAATAAATAGAACAAAAAAAGAGTAAAAATGGAGTACTTTCAACTTCAATATGATGTTTCTAATATTGATTTGTAAATTGTGTACAGGCATTCATTAAAACTGCAGCAACAATCTATAAGAAAATCCAGGATGGTGTCTTTGATGTATCAAATGAGGTTAGCTAATTAAACTAGTACAATCATACAATTTTGTTCAACCATGGTGATAACTTAATAGTTCTGTATTAGAAGATTTCCTCCTTTCCTTTGATAATGCCAACCTGGGGTAATGTATCACTTTTATTTTTCTGAAAATGATGAGACTCTAATGTAAAATTTTACTAATTTAAGAAAACACAAGTATTGAACATCAATTAATCTTTAGTTCTTATTTTAACTTACAGTACAAGCTATATTATCAGTCTTTGACTCTTTTGTATACTTGTGGCTTATATTTGTGTAATGTTGTAATATATGTACTGCCTTTTTGTCAATTTGCAGTCGTATGGTATAAAAGTCGGGTATGGTGGGATACCAGGTCCATCAGGTGCTGCTGGCTCCTCTTCTCAAGCTGGTGGTTGCTGTGGTTAATCTTTAGTTTTCACCATCTTAAGTAAATGCGATGTTATTGCCTTTCGGTTGTCGTGCTTTGGTTCCATCCATGAAGAATATTCTCTTTGTACTGATTACTTGTTTGTTAACATTGCTGTTCTGGTCGCAAGAAAATTGATCAATTAATGTGCGTCTGTTAATAATCATGTAAATTTCTGTGTTTGGCAAGATGTTGATACTAGGGTTAAATTGTATGTTCTGTCCATATCAAGGTTTTAAAATGCGGATTTCAATATGCGTGTGGAGAGCCTTTGCATAGTGCATATGCGG
The DNA here is from genome assembly GCA_037127355.1 of Schoenoplectus tabernaemontani. Taxonomy (NCBI): domain Eukaryota; kingdom Viridiplantae; phylum Streptophyta; class Magnoliopsida; order Poales; family Cyperaceae; genus Schoenoplectus; species Schoenoplectus tabernaemontani. The sequence goes on from CM073740.1 coordinate 14,356,669, forward strand.
TATGCGGTCGTATATGTGGATTTCTGTGCGGAGTAATATATGCGGTCTAGGTGTAAGAAATAGTTGTTTTATACTATATATTTGAAATATAATATATACAAATGCAACCAATATAAATCACAAGTGAAGTGGAGGTCCAGTGGTAGAGTGCAAAGTTTGCTATTCTCACTTCCTCATATCAAATCCGGCTTGTAGCAATTATTTTTCCAGTGAATTTTGCTCCCAAGTATGGCATAAAATTTTCTGTGGTGGTTGTTTCTCATATACATTTATATGCGGTTCGTATATTAATTTGGACATGTTGACTGATCCGCACACGTATATGCGGCCGCATGAACCGTATTTTAATACACTGGTCCATACCTTCACTTCTGTTTTTTTTTTCCTTTAGCTTTTGAGGATTTTTTTTTTGTCTGATGTTGGCCGGTGGTGACCTGCCCCTACACACTCTTTTCAGAGAATGAGGTGCAGTAAGGAAACAAGAGGCAAAAACTATTTGTTAAGAGATTGCCTATTCAATTTTACATTACTTTAAAGATTTATGTCAAAGATGGCATTGTTATAAGAATGTGCGTGGGCGCTTAACATATACAGGAAGGCTCTGCTGAAATAACTAGTAATATTTAGAGGGAGTTTTGTTTGATCTTCATATTTATTATAAAAGTAAACAATAGTATTGGGTATCATCGCATCAAGAGCTGTTGAACTATTTGAAAATTTCCAAGTTAATTGGTAAGCGTTAAAACAGGCATTGAATCTCATCGATTTCTTACATCTTGTGATATAGCATTACAAATTTTTAATTTGAACATATTTATTTTTTATTATCATAATTGTCATGTGACCTTTCTCTTACGTTGAAATTGAACGATTTTGGAGCCGTGTCCTCTAAAGTGTACAGATATTTCACCGAGTGGGATCCCGTTTCACTGTCACAGAAAAAACGTTGTTATCGCTGTCATAATTTTTTAGATGTTAGATGAGATTTTTAATAGTCTGATTTATATTCAAAAAAATATTATTCTGATGGAATTCACTCACCATAGATAAAAAAAACACTTAAAAATAAAAATATGGCAGCGAATATGTTTTCCATCAAATGAAGTGGGCAAAAATTGTATACTCGCTAGCCATCAATCACCGTATCTCGCCATTTGTAACCACAGATTTGCGCTGCCTCCAATTTTTGAGATGTAAGTCAAGCTTAAAAATGATCATTGATTGGTAACATTTAACTAGATATGGTAAAATCCGATTTTATCTTATTCGGTTCGCTCAGATTCAATTCGATTCTTTAACAATATCAAATAGACTTGATTTGATTTGAATTCGATTTGATTCGAGATCAAATAATGTATAATTCGATCAAAATCAATCTAAAATCTGAAAAAAAATTAATATATAAATTATTCTAATTCAATCTAACCCTGATCCAATTAGATTTCATCCAAAAAATCAAATTGACCCAATCCAACCCGCTATAACTCAAACTAGTCCCACCCTGCACTACCCTGCCTAATTATCACCTCTACATTTAGCATTTGCTAACGTTGAAATGTAAGAAATAGATACCAGATTTATCTCATAGTGGGAAAAGAACGATGTTAAGTTTATCTAATCCGAAATTTAAAATGATAAATTATATTCCTTTTGCTTGGATTTGTTATGAATCAAATTTAATTGATGTGAAAATTATTTTCTCTTCCAGTGATTTCACGCCGCTTTTACGCAGCATAAAATTTTTATATTGTCTACTTCTTCAAACTATTGATTTTAAGTGCTTGTTCTGCAATTAATTCATAAATTCTAAGAATGTCAGAACTTGTAGTTCATGAATTGTTCATGATTCGCTCGTTAGATTAATGAGCTGAATTTGAATTAAATTTGGCTCGATATGCTAAGTTTGTTAGGTTCATTAAATTATTAATATTTATTATTTTGGATTTTTGATGTATTTTATTAGTTATAATTCAATATATATGAAATTATTATATAAAATAGATACAAAATTTTATTATTATTGATTATTATTATTTTTTAAATTTCAGTATAAGATACTGTATATAACATTATTAATTATTAAAAGAGCTGTTAACAAGTAAATTCGGCTTGTTCATTAACTTAATTACTGAATTTTAAGTCGGTATTTTGGGTTCATTAAATTAATTAGCCAATCTCAAACTTGACCTAACTAAGCTCAACTCGACTCGATTACAACCTTTATTATTTATGCCTTGTTGAAAGTATGAAAATCATTGTGAAATTTGTCTGTAGAAATAGAGAGTACAGTGGACAGCTAAAGAAATTTACGGAACTCTTTTAACTTTTAGCACTATCCTCTAATGAAATATCTATCCCGTGGAGCACAAAAAAGCTCCACTGCGGTATTTTTCATTGAATCAATAATTAATGATTCTAATTTAATAATAAAAAATTTTGTACATTAAAATTTATATTTAAAATTTCTCACAGTCATTTAAATTAATTTGAGTCGTCCAAATTAAATTTTAAAATCTGAAAAAAAAACTCAAGAGCACAGCGATCCATCCTCTGATACTCCAGGATGTGGATTCCTATGTGTTAGGGATCCTTATGTAGTGCTGATTAGGGCTGCAAACGAATCGAACATGAACGAACTGACTTGTGTTTGAGTTTGATTTGAAATCTATTTCGAACTAGTTTGATTTGAAATAGATAGGCGCTTCGAACTCAAACCATTGTTTGAAATTTGATTCGTTAAATATTCGAATGTTTGATTTGATTAAGTAAATAGTTTGAAATAGAATTATTAGGTGAACAAATTCCACAATTCATATCAAAATAACAGAATCAAATATAAAAAATGTCAATTTAATATAAATTCATACAAAACTAAAAGTTCATTCAACAAAAATTAATAAATTTTATATAAATTCATACTACTCAAAGTATCAAACAATCAAATAATTAATACAAATTCAAACAAAAATAGTTCGCGAACACATTTCGAACGAACTCACCATGGTTTGAGTTTGATTCGATATAATTTTGAATCGAATCAGTTTGATTTGAAATTAATTTCGAACTAGAATCGAACGAACTTTTTTCGAACCTTTTTCAAATCGAACACGAACGAACTACGAACTTCGAATATTTCTTGCAGCCCTAGTGCTGATGCTCACGCATGGATTATAGCGATTTTCTAGTTATTGTTGCTACAATTTATGTGAAATCCTTATGTAGTGCTGATGCTCACGCATGGATTATAGCGATTTTCTAGATATTAGTTTTGTACGAATCTTAACGCGATTTGAGCGATGTTACGGTGCGTCAGTAACTCAGTATACCAGTTGCTACAATTTATGTGAAATCCTTAACTAATTATTGACCTTCAAAAATAGATCTAACGCCTCTAATTGTTCTCTTGGACTCCCCAAATTGGAGACATATTCTCTCATCGTTGACATATCACTGACCGTTGGATGAAGATCTCAAATGTACCCCCGAGATCTCAAGGACATATCGCTTGGTAAATCGTAAACCCCAACTCAGAAGGATTTCGAAGAGCCTCTCCCTCTCGTTCTCTCCTCGATCAGATCCTGATGGTAAGAAGCACGATCTCTCTTGAATATTTCCAAGTAGGATTCAAGATCCTTGCGCGATTTACCGATCCTTCTGTTTTTTTTAATAAAATTGACCACATTTCAGGCGTCAAAACCGATCTCGAGCCCCGTACCGGTCGCCTTGTACCCGTCTCTGGCCGTCGTGATGCTCGCCGTCGGCTTCATGATCACAGCTTTCTTCTTCATGTAATCCCTTGATCTCTTGTTGTTTTATTAAGTTGTTTAGTTTTCATAATTTGAGTTTGTATTACAGCTAACTGGGCAGAGTTGGTTGAATTGGGGATGGATCGACATATTAGAAAAGGAGATTGGAGTGGAATGGGGTTTTTAGTGATTAAAATTCAATATATGGTACACGATTTTATCTGGAAAATAGATTTGATTCCTCTTGGTAAAGTGTTTAGGTGGGCTTTTAGTTCTCTCCAAGATTTAAGCATTGGTCAAACTTTTTCCTAAAACGAAATCTTCTTCTCTAATACTACCACAGTACATTATTCTATGTAGTCAGGGAAAAATATGCAGTCTTAGTGTGAGATGAACTTCCCCCCTTCTTTTTCTTAACAGAGTCAACTTATTTTACAATATTTTTCCTTGTCATAGAAGTGTAATGTAACTAATGTGAGGGTAAAGTACCTGTACCATTTTCTCTAAAATGTAGTCATGAAACTTATAATCAGTTAAAGATAGTTAATTAAAATAGAATTTATTATGTTGCCGGCTTTCCTAATTTTGCAACCATGTCATCCAGCATCAGTGAACCGTCATCTGTGCATAGAACCCTGAATGTAAACATAAATTTTCACTCTGACTCAATTTGGCTTAAGAGGTGTTTATTACTGTGGAATTTAAAATTACGGTCCATTAAGAGCAGGAGAGACGAACATGGTGTCTACTTGTCACCTGCACTGATTCAATTACATTTTATTATGTTAGCATTTAAGCTTTTGAGGTGATATATAATAAAAGGATATGCCAATTGCACTAGACTTGTGCTCATATTTCATTTTCCGTCTGTATGGTACTTCTTTCTCAGATATGAAGCAACTTCAACAAGGAAGAGCAGGAGCTCAACAAAGGAGCTTGCAATTGCTTCATTTGCTTCCGTCTTTCTGGTACTTTGTTCTACCCATCCCCCCCCCCCCCCCCCCAGGCTTTTATCAAATTGTCAGAACAATTATGCTTGCTCATGCAAATCTCAATGATAGCAGATATACCCAACAAAACAAAAAGATATCACCCATTACTGTTGACCGCTTTGATTGTCCCCTTTCTTATATGGGGGAAACAATGAGGACGGATTAATAATAACAGCACCTTTCAAAATAGGAGATTTAGCTGTCTTGCAGTCATGCAGATGGTTCATATATTGGAAGGATATGAACTTATGTGATATGTGACATATTTCCTAGGTGTGCTGATTTTCTTTTGTTCCCTAGTGTATCCAATATTCCATTAAGTTTTCCAGTGTTGCAAATGCAATTTGCTTCTGTTAAATCATAACCTCTTTTGTTAGTCAGGCATTAAGACATTATTTTATTATAGGTTCATCAATTTATGGGAAAATTTATGAGTTGGTAAACATGAGCCATGATACTAGTTGTGTGTTAGTCACTTAGTCTGAAAATTATGCTGAATTAATATTTTTGCTTGTCACAGGGATTTGGATCTCTCTTCTTGCTCCTTGCAAGTGGTGTTTATGTCTGACATCTGAGTTGATGAGTTGTCTTAGAGATATTGAAACCTTTTGCCCCTTGTTCAACTTTTAGCTAGAGATCATTTACACTTAGTGAAGCATTTGGTCGTCTGTCTGGAGTTTGAAACTCCTGAGTATTTATATGGTTTATAATTTCATTGTTTAGCAGATTTTGTTGGAAAAGAATGAAAAAATTCTAAGATTTTCAGTATTTAATTATTTTATTTTCCTTGTTTAACATATCTGATTCTTAATTACTGAAAACAAAATATATACAATACTGAAAAACTTCTAGCTTTCAGAAAAGAAAAAAAAAAAGATAAATACTGAAACAATAATTACTTATTGGCAACTCAAAAGTTCTCATTTTTTTTTGTCAAATTTTATTTGCCACTGTTTTATGGCGGTTATGATCAGTTAGAAATAAAATTATATTTTCTGCATGTTCTGCATTTTCTCCGCAACAATTATATTCTGAAAATTTTGCTTTATGGTATATTTGGACGGGTTTTAGATGCGAGTTACAGTTACCTATTCAGATATGATGCCATTAAAATTAAGGGCGGATGTAGGATTTTGGTCAGAGAGGTAATTATCGGATTGTAATAATTTATTGGGTTCAAACTCATTAACTAATTAGGTTTTAAATAAAAAATCAATAATTTAATATATATTCTTATCTAATAAAAAAATATTAAAATAATAATATTTTATATATTAAAAATAACAACAAAATAAAGCTCAAAGTAATAGATAATTAAGTTGATGAAGAAAATTTTCGTCTACGAAACTTTATATTTTGATATCTTTATATAATTATTTTATTATGCACGATATTAAATATTTTTTTCTCAATAAAAATTGTCAAACCGTGAAATTTAATTAAGAAATAATGATAATTAATATGACAATAAATTAATTGAACACAAATTAGTAAGTAAATTAAGATAACAATTTAAGAAATATATATAATTATACAACCATAAATAAACAAATAACTAAATCTAACAATAATGAAAAATAAAATTTGAATTTAAAACAAATAATTCGATAATTAATTCAATTAAATCTGTTAATAAGTAATTACCTAGAATAAATTAAATCAAAAACGTTAACTCATTTAATTAAATATAATCGAATAATCTTAGACGATCTCTGGATTTTAACCTTGATTTGATTTAATAGAAAAATCAAAGGTAATAAACTGATAAATAAACTATGATTCGCGAAACTAATGAGTTTGACAAAATAAAATACTTGAATTAAGATAAACTCGACTTGAGTTCGCGATTAAAATTTAGATAACCAACGCAAAACATAATGATTCGCTACATCTGAAGTCTTATCGTTTTAAAGGCTACCCAAAAACCGCCACAGAAAATCCCAGTCTCTCCTCTCTCTCCTCTCCTCTCTCTCTCCCCCTCACTCTCTCTCTCTCTCCATTAATTCGCTTCAGACTCTCTCTCCCTCCCATTATTTCCGCCGACCCCCCTCTTTTTCCTTCTTTCCACTTGCGACAAGCTACCCCTCACCCTCTTCCACTCTCTTGTCTGAGACGTGGCACCGCCATTCCGCACTCGCCTTCTCCATTCGATGTCGCAAGCCTCACCGGAGACCACCCTGAGCGATCTCCTCTTCGTAGTTAGATGACCCTTCTCGGTCGCACCTAATCCAACCATAACCCTCGTGCCACCTCGCCTAACCGAGCTTGAGTCGCCGCATTCCCTCCCTATGTCCTTTCTGCTCGGGACCTTGTCCCTCGACCTCTCATAAGCAAATCCGATGAGGACAACTCCCTTTCCAGGCCTCGCCGTCAGTGCACCACCACCCCACCGCCGTGCTTTGCCACCTCCAGGGTGAGAACAAACGACGCCGAACCCGACCGGAGGCTACGGCCGACCACACTTGTCGCCCAGGTCGAGCCCTCTCTGTGCCTCCTCATTCTTTGTATTGAGCTAGATCGGGTAATATCCTCACTTTTCCTTTTGGCGTGTGGGTCCTCTTTGTGTCGGGGCTAAGCCCCGTGCCGCAAAGTCCTTTGTTGGTGTGGTGTGATTATGCTTGCATGATTGCCTTCATTGTGCTCATTCGGTGTGATTGTTGTCATTACGCCATTTTGGGGTGGTTTTTATCCTTGCGGATCCGCTTACCCTTGTTGCTATGTGCCTTCATTCCTCTGCCTTGTTCCATCTCGGTAAAATCTTTCTTACATTTCTCGTAGCGTGTGGCCTCGAACCGTGGCCGAGCCCCGCATTTCTTGTCTTTGTGTTGTCGATTATTGTCGTGCAATTTTACCGATTCTTGCACTTGGTTGAATTGTGGCTTGGATCCTTTTGTGTGGGGCGCTTGACATAATTTCGTCATTACTATTATCTTGTCACCTTGTACACCGGTACCACGGTACCAATTGGTACCATGAAGTTAGGGGTTGTTATCTTGATGTTGGTCTTGATTCATGGGATCCGACTCCATTGCTTGTTGTCTTGCTTTGGTCTTGCCTCTATCGGTTCTAGCCTTCTTGTCTTGACACAAATTGTGTTCTTGTATGGTTCGGCTTGTCTTTGGCATCGGTTTGGGTTATTCTATTGGGTTGTGTTCCATGTTGATTTGGCACTTGACTTGTTGGGCAATAAGCGGAGGCTCTGTTGAATTTGGTATGGGAGAATATTTTTCGTCCTGGATGAAATCGTATAACCTAATAAGTTGAGGTTAAGATGCAATATCTAATAAAATAAGGGTCCGAATGAATTTGTGGTAATAACACCTTTTGGAGGGTTATATGCGCAAAACTTAAACCTTTATGGACAATTAAAAATATAAGATGAGTCGGAAAATAAATTAATCAAAGTTAAATGGGCCGAAAAAGGTATAAACGGGCTAAAAGTATGAATTGATTTAATTGGCGAGTGCCGTAAAATAAAACGTGCGCAACCAATAATTAATTAATACTTAAAGATAAAAAAAGGGAGATGATTACACGATCTGCCTCAATAATGAAAATCCGAACAGATACAGTGGTTTCGGAGGCAGCCTATGATCCCAAACACATTAAAACACCAACACATTTAATTAAATAAAAACATTAATTAAATTTAAGTTTAATTAAATTTCTTTTCTTTTAATTTGATTTTTTATTATTTTTGATTCTAGTTTTATATGATATATTTTAATAATATTAAAATATAAAATGAGATATAATTAAAGAATATGATATAAATAATTAGGAGTTATAAAATAATAACTAAAGGATAATAATAATTTATAATATAATATATATATATTAATTAATTTCTCTATTTTAATAATTGAATAACATTAATTAATATATATAAATATATATTAATTAATTTCTCTATTTAATAATTGAATAATACTTATAAATATATAAATATTTATATATTAATCAATTTCTCTATTTTTAATAAGAATAATATTAATTATACAATATTATATATTAATCAATTTCTCTATTTCTAAATAATTAATTATCCCGATTATAATTAAATTAATTAAGGGATAACATTTAAGCTAACTTAATTAATTTAAATAAATTAAATTAGTTACATTAATCGAAACAAATATAATCTCAAAACACCGACACACTTAATAAAATAATAATATTTAAGTTGTTTAAATTAAGTTAAGCGAGTTTCATTAATTTATGTCACATCTATTTTATTTTCATATAACAAACCTATAAATTATAAAAAAATATATTAGTATGTAAAATGACATATAATTGAAGAATATAATTTAAATAATTAATATTTACAAAACAATAATTAGAATATGATAAGAATTTATATTATAAAATATATATATTAATTAAATTCTCTATTTCTAGATAATTAAATTTTCAAATGTTAATTAAAATAATTAAGTGAGAATGTTATGATAACTAAATAAATCTAAATAAAATTTAGTTAATTCTATTTGTCAAATTAGATATAAGTTAATGATAAACTTTAAATAATAACGCTCTCGTCTCCGCGTCCGGTATACCATGACCTAACCAGACCAATCGTGAATAGGATACTCGCCAATTTAATCTATTTTGACTTCATAGGTTCTCGAGTCTTATCTTGACGAGCCGACCAACGACTACACTCGAGATGAGACGGCCGATGGGATCGTGATGCGTCACCGGAGACCGAGCAATCAGACGCTATCAGCCTTGCCAAAATATTCAGGTGCGGATTGCTCTGAGATTTATGATTTCTTAGGATATGACTTTAAATTATATTTTCTTTTCTTTTGATATTGAAACTTGATCATATCATCCGTATTTCATTTTATATGCATTTCATTTTGATTATTAATTAGATTAATAATTAAGTTAATTAGTTGTAGGATAGATTATCCTAGATAGATGTAAGTAGTATTTAGTAATTTAATATAGTTAGTTACATGATAGATTATCTAGGATATATTATCTTAGTTAGAGTAATTAGTATTTAATAATTTAATATAATTAGTTATAGGATAGATTATCCTAGATAGAGGAAGTAGTATTTAATAATTTAATATAATTAGTTACATGATAGATTTTCTTAGATAGATTAATTAGTATTTAATAATTTATATTATTGGGCATTAATTAAAGTACCTTGAAATTTTTATTGTACAAATAATGTGATTTTTAGATTATAATTAATCGATTGTTATATTGATCAAATTAAGCGAGACAAAACTAAATTGAATTAAGATTTGAATTTGCATATTATCCGTTTTCTATAATTTGCATGATGTTATGAAACTCAAGGAAAATTTTAAGTTAAAAATGAATATCCAATTTGGGTTTGGGAAGAGTGTCGATCTCGACTCGATTTCATAGTTAAATACACTTTAAATCTATTATTGAGGAGCTATTAAAGTGGTTACGGTGATTATTTTATCACTTTATATTTAGCAGTTGACTATTTTGTCACTTTATATTCGTTCGTGATTGATTCACTTCATTTTATATTATTTTCGGATAGTCTCCTTCAATTTGAATTATATATTGATAGAAATCGAGTCGTTGTTCGTTTCTTTATAGTAAGGGACCGAGCGGGATAAATTAGGGATGGTTTTGATAGTGAATGACGCTCTCTTCTATAGAGCGGGCTCTCTTCTATGAGCACCTTTGGTTGAGGTTGGTTCTTTACGAAAAGAATTTATCCCGCAAAGTCATTCGTGTGATATGGGAGTTTGAACCCGTACCTTTTATATTATAATATCTCAGAATGATTCATTTTGGGTTTATCCTTGATTTAAAATATCCATGATTTCAAGTAGCGCATTTTATTAAACTCTTTTGGATTCTTTTATACTCTACTCAGAACAAAATTAAATCGGTTTAATTATTTAAACATCAAATTTTATGTAATTATGTCTCGTAATATTTATTATAAAAAAATAAATTTGAAATGGTTTTAAGTCTAAGCCTAGAGATTTGTAACATCTCGGTGCTGGACCTAAAACCGCACTGAGTGATTTATCACTCACGTTTCCACGGTGGTTGTGGGGTCCAGGGTTTTACGGGAGCGGGATCGAGTTTTTGGATGAGAGTGCTAGGTGCGATCTGCGTGGTGACGAGAGATGCTTCGCCGCTTCCGCATGTGAGTAGGGTAGTGGATTAGGATCTATCGGGTTTCGAGTTTTATTTCTTTCTTTTGGGTTTTTCTTTGAGAGATTTTGCTTGCCCGTTCCGATGGAGCTAGCCCGCCGATGTAGGCGTTGTATTTCTCTTTGTTCATTACTGGACTCGTATAGTCATGCATATTATATTATTATTGTTTTGTTTATTCTGTGATTTTCTTATTTTATTCATTAAGCCTTTCGTACGCACGTCTCGTCGTGCGTACGTGGCGGGATTTAGCACCCTAACCCGTTTTATTTATTTTGGGGTGTGACATCCTTCGGTGGTATCAGAGCATGAATTTTATAATCCGATTTTATCTAAATCATGCTAGGGTAACATCTAGAAAATCCCGAGAAGATGAATAAATAAGCAAAATAATAATATATACTTGACATAGGTTGTGAGGGGTAGGTCTAGTAAAAGGACGGGACAAACGTGACGCGCTGGCATGCGTGTTTCGTTGTCCCTATGGATCCCACTACTTGAACGTGAGATAATTCAATAAACATCTTTACCAAAAAGTTTAACATTGTAAGATTTTGAAAACTAAAATTGCATTAATTCCCCTAATTTCCGCGCGATCTGATATTCTGACATAAACTGTGAGGTCAGAGACCTCGCACTCGGAAGATAATAAAATAGTACAAAAATATGTTTCTTTTTATATATGATATTATAACTCAAATTAATAATGTAATTACTGAGAATTTTAAATTCGAATCGGAGCATAATAATAATAACGACTATATATCTATGTAAAGTTAAATCTCATGTTTGGATTCTTATAGACATGCTATCTTGATTTTTTTTTTTTTTCCTCATGACCACAGTGGAGTGGATTTCTACGCCTCGGCAAATAGTGCTCGATCTCGCTAAAGTGTCCAGTAACTCAGTATCAACTTAATCGGGTATAGGACGCGGACATAGGTGTTCTTAATAGATAACACTATTCATTGAAATCTAATCGGCTAGCTAATTTCACCGTCCTATTCGTCCTTGACTGCCTGTTCAATCATCCCAAATTAATTTATTCCTGACTAATTGTTTAATCAAACCTTTATTCAGTTATATGTGAATTCGTAAGGTTATTCTTCTATAATGTAATTAGATTTCCTTGGAACCATTCTTGGCCCTTTAATGGATATCGATCGTAAATTATATATTTTTTTCAATAACCATAAAATATCCTTGGTTCATGTTTGTTTAGAATTTGAAGTCCTCTTTAATGAAGTTGTTTTCGCATCCTTAGTATAACTTGATTCATTCTTGACCAATTTAAAATTTCGTTGATAAGGAGTTTACGCTTGGTTTATATCTCCGTTAGTATCCTGATCTTGTTTAAATCGGGTAGCGACAATCCTTGTAAAAAAAAAAAAATATATATATATATAATAATAATATATATATATATATATATAAAATAAAATAAAAAAATATATATATAATAATAATAATAATAAAATAAATAAATAAGGGAATGAATAAATAAGTAAATATATATATATAAATAAATATATATATAAATAAATATATATATATAAATTGAAATTAATATCTATATATAAAAGGATATGTATATATATTATTAATTGACAATTACGTCAAAATAATTAAAAATAGAAGCTAATGTACGTACGTAATATTCAGACACGATAATCTAAATAAGGCATAATTATAATAATGCATCAATAATTGAAGTAAATGCAACATAAAGGACTTATCAAGAATTTTTGAATTTAAATTCATTAATCAAAAATTGAAAGAGCTTAAATTTGATAAACTAACAATCAATAATTAAAATAATAATAATGATAATAACAATAATAATAATCAAATATTATTGTATAATTAAACAAAAGGATGCACATGAAATTTATGAAACATTAATGTAAGCATCAAAGGATTTAATCCCATATATATTCAAGATATAGTTAATTGTATTGAAGTGAATATAATAATAACTTGTCAATCAAAGTGGTTCGTTTCGAGGACGAAACGGTTCTTTTAAGGGGGGGTGAAATGTCAAACCGTGAAATTTAATTAAGAAATAATGATAATTAATATGACAATAAATTAATTGAACACAAATTAGTAAGTAAATTAAGATAACAATTTAAGAAATATATATAATTATACAACCATAAATAAACAAATAACTAAATCTAACAATAATGAAAAATAAAATTTGAATTTAAAACAAATAATTCGATAATTAATTCAATTAAATCTGTTAATAAGTAATTACCTAGAATAAATTAAATCAAAAACGTTAACTCATTTAATTAAATATAATCGAATAATCTTAGACGATCTCTGGATTTTAACCTTGATTTGATTTAATAGAAAAATCAAAGGTAATAAACTGATAAATAAACTATGATTCGCGAAACTAATGAGTTTGACAAAATAAAATACTTGAATTAAGATAAACTCGACTTGAGTTCGCGATTAAAATTTAGATAACCAACGCAAAACATAATGATTCGCTACATCTGAAGTCTTATCGTTTTAAAGGCTACCCAAAAACCGCCACAGAAAATCCCAGTCTCTCCTCTCTCTCCTCTCCTCTCTCTCTCCCCCTCACTCTCTCTCTCTCTCCATTAATTCGCTTCAGACTCTCTCTCCCTCCCATTATTTCCGCCGACCCCCCTCTTTTTCCTTCTTTCCACTTGCGACAAGCTACCCCTCACCCTCTTCCACTCTACTGTACCAACGTGGCACCGCCGCTGCACTCGCCCTTCTCCATTCGATGTCGCAAGCCTCACCAGAGACCACCCCAGGCGATCTCCCTCTTCAGCCGTTAGATGACCCTTCTCGGTCGCACCTAATCCAACCATAACCCTCGTGCCACCTCGCCTAACCGAGCTTGAGTCGCCGCATTCCCTCCCTATGTCCTTTCTGCTCGGGACCTTGTCCCTCGACCTCTCATAAGCAAATCCGATGAGGACAACTCCCTTTCCAGGCCTCGCCGTCAAGTGCACCACCACCCCACCGCCGTGCTGCCACCTCCAGGTGAGAACAAACGACGCTGAACCCGACCAGAGGCTACGCTGACCACACTTGTCAGCCCTGGTCGAGCCCTCTCTTGTGCCTCCTCATTGCTGTATTGAGCTAGATCGGGTAATATCCTCACTTTTCCTTTTGGCCGTGTGGGTCCTCTTTGTGTCAGGGCTAAGCCCCGTGCCAGTAAAGTCCTTTGTTGGCTGTGGTGTGATTATGCTTGCATGATTGCCTTCTGTTGTGCTCATTCGGTGTGATTGTTGTCATTGCCTATTTTGGGCTGGTTTATCCTTGCAGATCCGGCTTACCCTTGTTGCTATGTGCCTTCATTCCTCTGCCTTGTTCCATCTGGTAAAATCTTTCTTACATTTCTGGCCGTGTAGGCCTCGAACCGGTGGCTGAGCCCCGCATTTCTTGTGCTGTGTTGTCGATTATTGTCGTGCAATTTTACCAGTTACTGCACTTGGTTGAATTGTGGCTTGGATCCTTTTGTGTGGGGCGCTTGACATAATTTCTGTCGGCTACTATTATCTTGTCACCCTTGGTACACTGGTACCAATTGGTACCAGTGAAGTTAGGGGTTGTTATCTTGATGTTGGTCTTGATTCATGGGATCTGACTCCATTGCTTGTTGTCTTGCTTTGGTCTTGCCTCTATCGGTTCTAGCCTTCTTGTGCTGACACAAATTGTGTTCTTGTATGGTTCTGGCTTGTGCTGGCATCGGTTTGGGTTATTCTATTGGGTTGTGTTCCATGTTGATTTGGCACTTGACTTGTTGGGCCTAAGCGGAGGCTCTGTTGAATTTGGTATGGGAGAATATTTTTCGTCCTGGATGAAATCGTATAACCTAATAAGTTGAGGTTAAGATGCAATATCTAATAAAATAAGGGTCTGAATGAATTTGTGGTAATAACACCTTTTGGAGGGTTATATGCGCAAAACTTAAACCTTTATGGACAATTAAAAATATAAGATGAGTCGGAAAATAAATTAATCAAAGTTAAATGGGCCGAAAAGGTATAAACGGGCTAAAAGTATGAATTGATTTAATTGGCGAGTGCCGTAAAATAAAACGTGCGCAACCAATAATTAATTAATACTTAAAGATAAAAAAAGGGAGATGATTACACGATCTGCCTCGAATAATGAAAATCCGAAACAGATACGATGGTTTCGGAGGCGACTATGATCCCAAACACATTAAAACACCAACACATTTAATTAAATAAAAACATTAATTAAATTTAAGTTTAATTAAATTTCTTTTCTTTTAATTTGATTTTTTATTATTTTTGATTCTAGTTTTATATGATATATTTTAATAATATTAAAATATAAAATGAGATATAATTAAAGAATATGATATAAATAATTAGGAGTTATAAAATAATAACTAAAGGATAATAATAATTTATAATATAATATATATATATTAATTAATTTCTCTATTTTAATAATTGAATAACATTAATTAATATATATAAATATATATTAATTAATTTCTCTATTTAATAATTGAATAATACTTATAAATATATAAATATTTATATATTAATCAATTTCTCTATTTTTAATAAGAATAATATTAATTATACAATATTATATATTAATCAATTTCTCTATTTCTAAATAATTAATTATCCCGATTATAATTAAATTAATTAAGGGATAACATTTAAGCTAACTTAATTAATTTAAATAAATTAAATTAGTTACATTAATCGAAACAAATATAATCTCAAAACACCGACACACTTAATAAAATAATAATATTTAAGTTGTTTAAATTAAGTTAAGCGAGTTTCATTAATTTATGTCACATCTATTTTATTTTCATATAACAAACCTATAAATTATAAAAAAATATATTAGTATGTAAAATGACATATAATTGAAGAATATAATTTAAATAATTAATATTTACAAAACAATAATTAGAATATGATAAGAATTTATATTATAAAATATATATATTAATTAAATTCTCTATTTCTAGATAATTAAATTTTCAAATGTTAATTAAAATAATTAAGTGAGAATGTTATGATAACTAAATAAATCTAAATAAAATTTAGTTAATTCTATTTGTCAAATTAGATATAAGTTAATGATAAACTTTAAATAATAACGCTCTCGTCTCGCGTCCGGTATACCATGACCTAACCGGACCAATCGTGAATAGGATACTCGCCAATTTAATCTATTTTGACTTCATAGGTTCTCGAGTCTTATCTTGACGAGCCGACCAACGACTACACTCGAGATGAGACGGCCGATGGGATCGTGATGCGTCACCGGAGACCGAGCAATCAGACGCTATCAGCCTTGCCAAAATATTCAGGTGCGGATTGCACTGAGATTTATGATTTCTTAGGATATGACTTTAAATTATATTTTCTTTTCTTTTGATATTGAAACTTGATCATATCATCCGTATTTCATTTTATATGCATTTCATTTTGATTATTAATTAGATTAATAATTAAGTTAATTAGTTGTAGGATAGATTATCCTAGATAGATGTAAGTAGTATTTAGTAATTTAATATAGTTAGTTACATGATAGATTATCTAGGATATATTATCTTAGTTAGAGTAATTAGTATTTAATAATTTAATATAATTAGTTATAGGATAGATTATCCTAGATAGAGGAAGTAGTATTTAATAATTTAATATAATTAGTTACATGATAGATTTTCTTAGATAGATTAATTAGTATTTAATAATTTATATTGGCATTAATTAAAGTACCTTGAAATTTTTATTGTACAAATAATGTGATTTTTAGATTATAATTAATCAGATTGTTATATTGATCAAATTAAGCGAGACAAAACTAAATTGAATTAAGATTTGAATTTGCATATTATCCGTTTTCTATAATTTGCATGATGTTATGAAACTCAAGGAAAATTTTAAGTTAAAAATGAATATCCAATTTGGGTTTGGGAAGAGTGTCGATCTTAGACTCGATTTCATAGTTAAATACACTTTAAATCTATTATTGAGGAGCTATTAAAGTGGTTACGATGATTATTTTATCACTTTATATTTAGCATGACTATTTTGTCACTTTATATTCGTTAAGTGATTGATTCACT
The DNA here is from genome assembly GCA_037127355.1 of Schoenoplectus tabernaemontani. Lineage (NCBI taxonomy): Eukaryota > Viridiplantae > Streptophyta > Magnoliopsida > Poales > Cyperaceae > Schoenoplectus > Schoenoplectus tabernaemontani. The sequence goes on from CM073740.1 coordinate 14,373,690, forward strand.
TCATTTTATATTATTTTCGGATAGTCTCCTTCAATTTGAATTATATATTGATAGAAATCGAGTCGTTGTTCGTTTCTTTATAGTAAGGGACGAGCGGGATAAATTAGGGATGGTTTTGATAGTGAATGACGCTCTCTTCTATAGAGCGGGCTCTCTTCTATAGAGCCTTTGGTTGAGGTTGGTTCTTTCTGAAAAGAATTTATCCCGCAAAGTCATTCGTGTGATATGGGAGTTTGAACCCGTACCTTTTATATTATAATATCTCAGAATGATTCATTTTGGGTTTATCCTTGATTTAAAATATCCATGATTTCAAGTAGCGCATTTTATTAAACTCTTTTGGATTCTTTTATACTCTACTCAGAACAAAATTAAATCAGTTTAATTATTTAAACATCAAATTTTATGTAATTATGTAATATTTATTATAAAAAAATAAATTTGAAATGGTTTTAAGTCTAAGCCTAGAGATTTGTAACATCTCGGTCTTTGGACCTAAAACCGCATTTGAGTGATTTATCACTCACGTTTCCACGGTGGTTGTGGGGTCCGGGTTTTACGGGGAGCGGGATCGAGTTTTTGGATGAGAGTGCTAGGTGCGGTCTGCGTGGTGACGAGAGATGCTTCGCCGCTTCCGCATGTGAGTAGGGTAGTGGATTAGGATCTATCGGGTTTCGAGTTTTATTTCTTTCTTTTGGGTTTTTCTTTGAGAGATTTTCTTGCCCATTCCGATGGAGCTAGCCCCGCCGATTGTAGGCGTTGTATTTCTCTTTGTTCATTACGAATTTGTATAGTCATGCATATTATATTATTATTGTTTTGTTTATTACTGTGATTTTCTTATTTTATTCATTAAGCCTTTCGTACGCACGTCTCGTCGTGCGTACGTGGCGGATTTAGCACCCTAACCCGTTTTATTTATTTTGGGGTGTGACAAAAATAATCAGACGATTCGGGGGGGGGGGCAAAATTTTTTTTTAAGTAAGGGATAAATTACCAAAAATATTACCGGAAATCACTATTTTTCAAAATCCAGGAGGGCAGTTGTCCCCTCTCTGAACCCACATGGATCCGCCCCAGATTAAAATTGAAGATAAACTACAAGATTTTGTGTTGGTGGATAACTGTTGGTGGATAACTGTTTGATTTTGGATAACTGTTTGATTTTGGATAAACTACAAGTTTGCATTGGAGTTTTAGATGCTTATTACGATATTTGTTTTTAGATATGAACTAGTATGGTTGTTTTGGCTAGAATAGTGATTGTTATGTAGTTTGGATATTGGATGTGTGGTAGGTTTGGCAATTATTGGTTGTAATGTGATATTTGATCATAGGTATTGTTGAATCTGCTACATGAATATATGGTAGATATTTTAGCTAATTTTTAGGAACTAGTACAGTGTTAGGATTTTTTTATGGACCACCTACTAAAAAACGGAGGTTGTGGTATTATAAACCTTTTCTTACACTCAAATTTGGTACCCTCGCTGCGTAGCAAACAATTTAGGTCTCTCATGCAACCAACAAAAAAAAAAAATGCATTCTGCATTCCTGTCGGTAGATAAAAGCAGACTACAATCAATCTTTTCCCTCTTAAATTAGAAGAATGTTGAATTTGGATTACAAACACTAGCAACCGAGTAATTATGTAATAAAAAGGGGTTGTATTGAAAGTTTCTCAGTATATGATATCTTTATATTTGACGCTGGCATTCAGATATCTTAATGTTTTATTTTTGAAAAAAAAAGATAATCTTTCCAGTAGGAACTCTGCCCGAATCTCACAAATTGCACGAATCTTAAAGCAACATTGCTCAGCGGTTTTTCAGTTGGAAATTTGTAACTGACTAATTGCGTACGTCGTTCAACACAGTATCTAAATCCGGGATGAAGGGGTTATATTGAAAATTTGAAACTATTCTTTTTCCAGTAAAAGGGGTTAAGGTGTTTATGGTTTTTATTGTTGGTATTTTGTGTAGTAGACCACAAATGGGTGTTGGATGGTTCTCAGTAAGTTTATTTTTTTGGAGGAGAAAAACAATGGGATAAAATTATCACCACCTTTCATAAACATATCTTTTAGTTATATATCCCAACTTATCCTTCTACCAAACGAGGCTTTAGGGTTTTGGCTGTGAGCTGGGTTGATGTGTGTTTTGGTTTAGATTCTTTGGAACTGGATTTTCGGTGAGGTTTTCACATGATCAAGGAGATGCCATTTTCTCTTTTTGGTTTAATTCCAACGATATTTAATTCTAATTTGGACTATTTTAGTTTTCTTTCTAGTGATGACTTTGAAAGTGGTTACCACTATATATAGGCTTTTTTAATTGTTCAACAAAAAATAAAAATAAAATAAACTTCCCTACAAAATGTAGGTTTGTGAGCAAAGCAAATACACAAAGACACAAGCTCTCATCAGAAATACCAACTCCACCAAAAATATTAAATAGATATAGTTTAATAAACTTTAGCAGGCATAATAAAAATGTTCCTTTTTAAAGTACTACTACCTATGCTTTGTATCTGATCTGAAATCATTCTTCTTCACTATCAAGTATACACAAACTAGTGAGAAAAGGAGATCAATGTCACTCCCAGTTTTCTCCTTCTTTGTTAGCTTTATAGCTTTTAGTTTTACTTCTCTTGCCTCAGCTGAGACTCAGCATCTCAAATGGGAGGTAAGTTACATGTTTTTGTCCCCTGATTGTCAAGAGAAGCTCGTCATGGCGATAAACGGCCAATTTCCAGGGCCGACAATCCGTGCAAAAGCGGGAGACACGGTGGTGGTGGAGTTGAAGAATAGCCTCCCGACCGAAGGAGTCGTAATCCATTGGCATGGCATCAAACAGGTACAGATTTAATAAACATTGTTCGATTAATTATTAAAGGATTACATGTTTATATGATTAAATCGTACAACTATTGTTTGATTTGTTCCACAAAAGCATGTTAATTTGCCGAGATGCCTTTTTAATTTAACATTCTTTTGTTTATTTTATTTATTATGTTTCTGTGTTTGGATTATCTCAACGGTCAAAGAAATTTTTGACAGCATTTGGTTCATTAAAACAAAATGTCTAACTTTGTTCCTTCTTTTTATGTATTTTTGTTTGTTACCAGATTGGAACGCCATGGGCTGATGGGACTGCATTAATTTCACAATGTCCGATTAAACCTGATGAAACATTCATCTATAAGTTCCAAGCAGATAAGGTGAGTTTGTTAGGAGTTTTATCATTTGAATAACTCAGTTTTATGATACATGCATTAAAGAGTCTTTACTTAAAGAGGGGAAGAATGATACATTGGTACAAGAAATATTTAGAACTAGGCAATAATTTGTATGCAATTTCATATCATAATTTTTATGTAGAGAAGTGTAAATGCACGCTATATATAGAGACAGAATTAGGCTATGGTGCTTTGCAAAGTACAAAAGCGTTGTGTGTTTTACGCTCTATTTTTAATTTTAAATCAAAAATGATCGATCCAAACCGCTCAATCTAATCTCCATATCAAAATCTATTAGTAAACCAAATTTTATATTTTTTAGAATTTATTTGCTATTTTTTTAGATAAGGAAAAAACCATCATTTTTGGATGAACCAGAATTCTCAGATCAAGTCATTTTTCTCCTCATCAGAAAAAATAGCAAAATTTTTTTAAAAAATATAAAATTTGGTTTACTAATAGATTATTATATGAAGATTAGATTGAATGGTTCAGATCGATTATTTCTGACTTGAAATTAAAAATAGAACGCAAAGCACACAACACCTCCGTGTTTTACAAAGCACCATAGTCTCACTCTCTCTCTCTCTCTCTCTCTATATATATATATATATATATATAAATTTCATAATTTTTTGACCTTCCTAGATATTTTATAAATTATTTTTAAAAACAAATTTGTTTAATGTAAGAAAATGATCTATTTTAGGGCTGTTTTTAAAAATAATTTAAAAAATAGCTACAAAAATCATGAAATTTAATATCCCACAAGATTTTAACATAAAAAATATTGAGCAACTTACATAGACCATTTAAGCCATCGAGATATAAAATCTCATGTCAAAACAAAATCAGTTCTTTACTTTACAAAGCACCGTAACCTCATCCTATATATATATATATATATATATATATATATATAGGGAAGAAATCACTTGAAAATGGTTATATTGATAATGGATTTTCAAATAAATATGAAAAAAATCTTAAAAATAGAATTTTTTTTATGGATATGTTCTTCTACTTATAGATTAATGGTGATTCAACTTTCATGTAATTTCATTATTATTTGATTATCCATCAAATTATAACTGTTGTAAATTATATAAAATTTTGATGATTCTTGATGAAGTATCAAATGATAATAAAATTGTATGAAATTTGAATTACTATCAATCTATAAGTAGAAAAATATATTCATAAGATTTTTTAGTATTTATTTGAAAATTCATGGTCAAGATTGTCAAAATAATTCATTTTCAAGTGATAGTGAGGTTATGGTGTTTCGCGAAACATAAAATCTCATATGTTTCGCGTCCGTTCTCAAATTTAAAAGTTCAAACGACCGATCCAAATCGTTAAACGGAATCTTCATATTGAAATATCTTTGGAGATCATATTTTATATTTATTTGAAAATTTTTGCCATTTTTTAAATGGATGCAAGTTATTGATCTAACAATTTCTACAACATCCAAAACTAGTAATTTTATACCATCTAAAAAATAACAAAAATTTTCAAATTTTTACTTACAGATTGCCATTTACAAAGAGAAAAAGAAGGTACTAACTAATAAAAAAACAATATATCACACTCTAATAACGAACAAATAATTCAATATATAGAGGTGAACTTTTTTACAATGACTAATCGAGTATAATATTTTTTAATTATTCTTTAAAGGCAATTTCTTTCATTTTCCTTCATTGGGCATATATTTGTGCAGGCCGGATCATTTTTTTACCATGGGCATTATGGCATGCAAAGAGCGGCCGGATTGTATGGGCTACTAATAATAGATGTGAAACAAGGTGAAGAGGAGAAATTTAAATATGATGGAGAGATAAATATGCTATTAAGCGATTGGTACCATCAAGATATTTACTCCCAAACGGTTGGTCTTTCGTCAAAACCATTTCGCTGGGTTGGTGAACCCCAGGTGCGTTATTTATTTATTTATTTATTTTTGCTCCTCAGCAGTTTTTTTAATTTCTTGAATTTTCTAAAAGGCGACGGACCTCTTTTAGAAAATGCTTTTCGCAGCGTTGAAGTTGTAACGCCAGATGCACAACAAACAACTGTGCTTTGTTGTGAGTCTCTATTTTTGTTCTTTGCGCACATATCGCAGCGTCTTTTTTTTTACGGTTTTAATAACTTAAATATAATTTTCAAGATATTAAGATGAACCATTAGAAATATGGTCTACGCCATTTTTTTTTTCATTTGTAGACAACGGTCCCTCATTCAATAAATATGTATTGTCTAATAATCCAATGTGTATGTAGGGTGCATGAGAGTTTACGTACATCGATTATATTTTAGAAGCGAGTGCGAAGATAGTTATTTGACTTGCAAATTTATATTTTATTTCACTTGTTAAAAGTAGAGATGTGACGGGGGCAGTTGAATTATTTTCATACTTTAGCATACTGTAATAAATACATTTTTAATAAAGCATTTTATATTTCTTTAATTTTTTGTTAGACCGAATGTATACAAATTGAGTGATTAGGGGGGAAATCGATTTTGATCGATGACTAACCAACTTTCAAAATTTCACCAAGTATTTTACATCATCTATTAGAGGATGAAAAATATAGTTCTATTTTTGTTAATGAGATTTCATGTCAGAATCTAACATTATCAAATGATAGAGTGCATATATTTTGCTGATATGAATATTTTGAATATATTTTGTGAGTTGTATACTTCAACTAACATTTTGAAATTGGATAAATATTTATACTTCAAGTACATTTTAATATTTGTAGCATTCTTTTTTGATTTCGTCACTTCAGACCTCTTTCATTAATTTGTGAACTTATTTCTCAGTAAAATTTATTTTCAATTAAAGGAGGATGTAATCATGTAAATTATGAATGATTAAACTTAAACACAACGATTTTACACTGAATATTGTCACAGAAGATTCCTATACAATTGTGCATGCACTAAAAGGAAACTAGTTATGTATGGAAGGCTTCGTGAAGAAGCAATCTGATAACATCATGATGAAGGTCAAATGTAGAAAGGTGCTGATAGAAATTAAGAAGGGACAAAAAGCAGACATCGTTTCATCCTCAATGGATAGCAAAACGATTAAATCCCATCATGAGAAAATTTTAAGAAATATTTCTCGTGAGGTTTGGTAGAAGCGCATTATTGTGGACACGCAGAATAATTGCCACGGCAGCTAAAATAACTTTTTACAAATTAAAGAAAGTTTTTTGAAGTAGGAAATATTGTAGAGAAATTTACTACCCACTTAAGAGAATTGAGAGAGAAAAAGACAGACATGCGAGTAGGTGAGTTTGGATCGGATCGGGTTCAGATCGAATTATATTATATTATTTATTTTTTTATTTGATTCTAATATGATCCGATTAAATTCGGGTCAAATTTTTTTGATCAATATCTAATCCGACTGGTCATGGGTCGACCCGACCCGACTTGTGTAAAATAATTAAATATTTATTAAATATTTTTATATAATTTTAAATAATAAAATATTAATTAATTTATAATTAATCTTAATTAGTGTATAATAAGTGTATATTTAAGCTTTAATTAGTACTAAATCATAAAATTACTTCAAAAATATAATTAATCGGGTCTGGTCGGGTTGATTCAAACCCGATCCAATCCGATTCGGAACAAAAAAATTAAACTCATATCCGATCTATTTATTTTCGGATCATGTCGAGTCGGATCAGATTTGAGTAGAGTCAAGTTAACCCGTCAGATCGGATGAATAATTCACACCCTACATGGAGGGGAAAAAATTCTGACTTGTGATTTGATATGCATATTTCGTTTTGAGTGAAAACATTCACTTTTCAAGTCAATTAAACTGTCAACAGTGATTTAGTCATATATTAAACAGTGCTGTCACCAAAGACTTGACTCAGAAAGAAGTGTGGCGTCTCTTTCTTGGGCAAAACTGGAGACAGCTGCAGCTCACTTATTCCAAATGGTGATGCTCCAGCATGCTGAAATATTTTAGACTCAGGAGTCGCCATTAATTTATCCGAGACTATAATTAATTACAAAATAATAGTTGTATAATTAATTAATACTCAACATATATACTTCACATGTAATTAAATCCTAATTATAGCACAATCAAACAAATGGGATTTGTTACTAGCAAATTTTAAACCGAATATTTTATATTTAATGTTATGCAACTAATTCCAATATAATAAAATTGAATTTTTTTTTCCTTATTTAGTTTGTTTAGATCTTTGGATAAGTATTAGTGGTGGAAAAACAAGTGAATGTGCGAGAGATATCATCAAATTAATGATATTTATTTTATTATTTGTATTAAACAAGTTTTTTTGGATTAATAGCTTTGTTATTCAAACTATTTGTACTACAACTTCTTATTCAGTTTTAATATTACTAATCTGAATAATAAATCGTTTATGTTAAATAATAAAGAGCCGTATAAACATGTTGATAACAGAGTATTATTATTAATAATAATAATAATAAATAAATAAATAAATAATAATAATAATAATGAAGTTAATAATTAAAATCAATGTCGTATCTGTATTAAGCTGCTGATAAACATCATGTTGGTTAGCTAATTGCTGCTGGTGCAGCTTTAACAAAGCACCTTTTTGTCTAGTACGGTTCACGCTTCAAGATGAATCAATGTATTTATTATATTCCCCCTTGTAAATATTTTTAACGACCTTTTAATGGTCTTTAGTTACTTTTTATTTTCATTTTTTTCCTAGTTCTCTCTAGATAATTTTAAATAAATACTGAACCTTTTTATATGCAGAGTTTGCTAATAAATGGTGTGGGGCAGTTTAATTGTTCTCTGGCAACAAATGAAGGCACCAAAAAATGCAACATAGAAAATGTTCAATGTGCTCCGGTGGTGTTTCAAGTGTTGCCAAACAAGACATACAGACTCAGGATAGTTAGCACCACCTCACTTTCTTCCCTCAACCTAGCTATTGGGGTATGAATGATAAATGCAAAAGCAAAATAAATATGCCAATGAATGAATATATAAATAAATAAATAATTATAAAATCTTGCACTAAGTTCATTTTCATGCATGAATTCATCACATGCATTATGCATTGTTTTATCAAGAAAATGGTCTCTTGTCTTTCCTTATTTCAGTAACCATTCTTCGCAAATTATAAACAGAAAATTTGGCACAACACAGTTAATTTTAAGTAGTAACAACAATGACAAAAAAAATGATGATAAAAAATTACAACGACTACTGTAATAATCTTCATAATAAATATCTTCATTAATTTATTATGCAGAATCATAAATTAACAATTGTAGAAGCAGATGGAAACTACGTTGATCCATTCACCATAGATGACATGGACATCTACTCGGGCGAGAGCTACTCTGCGCTGATCACCACTAACCAAGTGTCATCCAACTATTGGATCTCCGTTGGTGTCAGAGGTCGTCAGCCTAAAACACCACCAGCACTTGCCATACTAAACTATCTTAAAAACTCTCAATTGGAGCAACCAAAGACCACACCACCAGCTACACAACCGTGGAATGACTATGCCCATAGCAAATCTTTCACTTATAAGGTACTTGCTGCTAAAGGCACTCTAAAGCCTCCCAAAAGAGCAGACAGACAGATACAATTGTTGAATACACAAAACAAGATTGATGGTGTCATCAAGTGGTCTATTAACAATATTTCCATGGTTTTGCAACCAACCCCATATCTTGGTTCACTAAGGTACTTAATTTTAATCAAGTGATTGAACTTGATTTCATTTGAAAAGAAAGATAAGTTAATATCAACTCATTAATATTTATGTTATTTTGCATATTTTGATAGATATGGTTTAAAAGATGCATTTGACCAGAAAAGGCCACGAGACTGGTTTGGACCAAACTATGATGTGTTGAGGCCTCCAATTAACCCTAACTCGACTACTGGTAATAATCTATACAAGATCAAATTCAACAGCATCTGTGGATATAATTCTTCAGAATGCGAATGCATTAGCTGAGAACGTGAGTGAGATTCATCCATGGCACTTACATGGGCATGATTTCTGGGTACTGGGGTATGGTGAAGGGTTGTTTCAGAAAGAAGATGTTTCGAGGTTCAATTTGGACAATGCACCATTGAGAAACACTGTGGTGATATTCCCGTATGGATGGACCGCAATTCGGTTTGTCGCAGACAATCCAGGGGTTTGGGCATTTCATTGCCATATAGAGCCTCATTTGCACATGGGCATGGGAGTGATTTTTGCTGAAGGCATTGAGCTGGTCAAGGAGATACCAAAGGAGGCCATTTCGTGTGGAAGGACAGAGCAAATGTTTATGAACAATCATCCATGAGATTAAGATACTATGGACTTTTCTTTTCCTTTTTTAAACCTCCCCTTCTTTCCTTTGGTGAGTTTAATATAAATATCAAGTACTGAACTTGTCTAGCAATTAGAATTATAAGCATGGAATTTTCTATGTCCATAATGTGTTTTTGGGCTTTTCTTTTATTTAATCACTATTTATTTACTTGAATTAATACCTTCCTCCAAGAAGGAAATTGTCGAGATCTATGATGAATGTAAGTGCCACGCTTTTATTTGACCAATAAAAAAAACTAAGACGAAGTAATATATATATATATATTGATCGTAAATCATTTGTATTTCGAGCCCAAGTGCATTTGGCTCAAATTTTATCGTAACACGTTCAAAATTCAAAATTATCATTCTCATTAAATTCTTCATATCAAAATATTGGGGGATACAAAAATTTAGGGGATTTAGAGTTTTCTAAGTATTTATTTTGGATTTTTTAAAATCAACAACAATAATTTAATATTTTATTATTATTTTAGTGCTGATTTTAAAAAATCCAAAATAAATACTTAGAAAACTCGAAATATCCTAAATTTTTGTATCCCCTAATATTTTGATATTAAGAATTTAATGAGAATGATAATTTTGAATTTCGGACGTGTTACGATAAAATTTGAGCCGTATGCATTTGAGCTCGAAATGCAAACGTTTTCACAATAGTCTATATATCTCTCTCTATATATAGAGTTTGACTACGGTGCTACGCGTAACACGGATGACCTGTGTGCTACGGACTATTTCTCCTCCTTCAAAGTTCAAATAATCGATCCGACCGGTCAAAATATTTTTCATATGAAAATCTAGTTGAGGACCAAATTTTATATTTTTTTAAATTTTTTTACTATTTTTTAAGATAATTAGAAAATCACTTGATTTAATTATTATGAGCCATTCAAAAGGAGTCATTTTTTAGCTATTTTAAAAAATAGTAAAAAATTCTAAAAAATATAAAATTTAGTCTCCAACTAGATTTTCATATGAAAAATATTTTGACTGATCGGATCGACCATTTAAACTTTGAAGACGGAGGAACGGTCCGTAGTACACGGATCATCCGTGCTATGCATAGCACCGTTTCCAAACTCTCTCTCTCTCTCCCTCTATATATATATATATATATTTATAATCACTATTCATTTACTTGAATTATTATTTTCCTCAAAGAATGAACATGTTGAGATTTATGATGAATGTAAGTGTACCTGTGCAACGCTTTTTTTTTGACAAATAAAATAAAATTAAGACGAAGTGATACTATATGTATTACTGCAAATTCCCCTACTTTAAATGGCCGATGGTTAATAGTACTGTAGTTAGTAGATGGATTAGTTTTGAATAAAAGACTAAATTGTGTTCATGTACTATGTTGACCAATTAAATAGTAATAATAAAAGGATCAAAAGGGAAAAAAGTTGGTGATATAACTCATTCCACATATGATGATATTTTAACTTCATCTAAAAGCTGAAGGGATGAGAATATGAGGGGCTTAGCTTATTAGGGAATTTCAAAGTTTGAGCTTTTTATGGAGTACTATAGAATCTAATTATGCTAATACATGCAGAAAATGCCATGTTTCGGTGAAACATCATTTTAAGCCAGATACCCTGCTCCAACCACATAATTACAAGATCTTTAACATTTAACACAGTAGTTTTCACTGCATCTAATATTTTTTTCACTTCTTACTTGTTTAATGAACATTTGGTAGGCTTTTCGCCTACTGCTTAAAAAAAAATATTTATTTCCTTGGTTTGACATGGAGACATAAAGGCTGAAGCCGCTGTGCAGTAAGCTGCATAGTGTCAACCTCATCTTCATCTCCTTCTACAAGCCTCCACTCAAATCCTTGCACGAACCTTGCAATTGATATGCATGTGATGAGCACTGCCTGTATGGCACCAGCACAAGCCCTCTTTCCTGCACCGAAGGCCATTGTCTTGTACAGGTCTGACAACTCATGTGTGCCCTCTAGAAACCTTTCGGGCCTCCACTCTTCAGGCTCAGCCCAGTCTTTCTTGTTCATGTTGCATGCATATAGGTTGATCGCAATCTAATATTTTTCGATAAAGATGACAATATAGATTACCATTACTAATTTACAAATGACAACATTGATATAAGTTATCAGTCAAAATTGTGAGCTACTGACTACTGGTATAATAATGTACAGTAGAGAACATTTGGTTATATACTTCAATTCTTATAGACCAGACATTCACAGTTCCATCCAATTCATTATTTTCTGGTATTGGACCTGGCTGATATATGCTGCTACGTGTACTGGCCATGTACAACAGCAAATAACAAATACAGGAACCATGTTGCTACATGGTAACCTCATGTTTCAATGTGGATATGTATATCGCTCGGGATGTTTCCTAAAGGGTCAGGGTTGAAGCCCCATGAATATTTTTTGTTTCAAAAGATTGAAGTGGGTACTTGCCTACTTACCTCAAAAAAAAATGGATCAAAAGAATGAAGAAGAAATGATCAAGATCAATTCAGAGGCTTCTATGAAGATATATGATCATATTCAATGTATAGGTATAATTCAAAATCTTATATTCTTCATAATTATGCAAGGAAGAGACTCCGTCGCAAAGAACCGTTATAACGATTCCCCAATCGTTATAATGATTCAATATATATCTCAATTTTTTTTTAAGTTCTCTGTGCGTAGAAATGAGCCAAAAGTTAACAGAGTGTATCGTTATGTAACGCTTCATAAAGCGTTATAATGATTTAATACACTTACTAAAAAATATTCTAAGTTTTTTGTGAACAGAAATAAGCTAAAATTAACAGAGTGTATCGTTATGTAACGCTTCATAAAGCGTTCAACGATTCATGAAACGTATAACGATTTACTGAATCGTTATAACGTTTCTGAATATCAGTAGACTTGTCAGAAGGTTAGTCAAACCAGTCAAAGCGTTGTAACGGTTCTGTAAACCGTTCAACGTTTCTGTATAACGTTATAACGATTCATCCTATTCATTTTTAAATCGTTATAACGGTTCAATATAATTCTGACAAGGGGTATTCTTGAAAATTCAAGACTCTCATTATAAAACGTTATAACGATTTGTGAATCGTTATAACGTTTCCGAGTGCAAGAATATCAGTTTTCTATTAATGACTTATAAAAGTGAAGACTGGGTGTAGAACAATAAAATTAAGAAAAATAGTCAACATTCTTAGTAACCCAGAGCACCCTACTGCAATCAATAGAGCTGATTCTTTCCCTTGCAAATTACAAGAACAAAAGATCTTGAGTTAGCCAAATCTATAGATTCTTGTGCAATCTTCAGTTCTTTACTCTTTTGAGTGTTGTCTCAAATTTTTTCTTCAGTGCTAATTTGTTGTTCTCTCTTTATTATAGCTTTTAGTCTTCTTGCACTTGTTTTGTGAAGAAGCTAAAGCTTCTATATTGTACCTGAATTTTTGAGTAATAAAACGACATCCTATTTGTGAATGAGATCCGGAGACGTAGGCATTGTTAAAACAGAACTCTGTTAACATTTTTTGTGTTCTTTATTTTTTGTTTCAAAAGATTGAAGTGGGTACTTGCCTACTTACCTCAAAAAAAAAATGTGGATATTGGGGTCACAATGAGTATATGCTTCTACCTTGTACATAATGGCTTAGAATATTGGGGCCACCGCCATCTTTTAAACTTTTAATTTTCAAGATCTACATAAGGAAATAAAATGGGAACCATAAAGAGTAAAAAAATTCATAAAATTACCTCAGCTCCAGCAGGGATATCAAAGCCACCTAGCTGTGTGTTTTCATGCACATATCTCAGAGGAACAATGGGGGCAGGAGAGTAGCGCCTCAATGTTTCATGAAAACACAATTAAGGAAAGGCAGTTGTGATAAGTGCTCTTCCCTCACATTTTCAGAGCCACACACCTCTTTAATCTCATCAAATAGGCGACCCTATCAAATAAAATATAAGCATGCACTTATAAAAATTTTAGAGGCAACAGAGCTAACTGAATGGTCACTGTCAAGATTATCATACTGCTGCTTAGAACATGTGTTTGCAAAATATAAGCTTAAACATTAATCATGCATATCATGCATATTATGAGTGTAGCAAAACTAAGTCTCAGGTTTTCTTCAATCCACCTATCAAAATATAATAAAATATTATCAAATTGAGCACTGATTTAGGGGTAAAAGGTACTGGTATACTACCAGTTAGGCACACTACATACTGTTGAAGACACCTGTTCTGATGCCATAGTTGCAACTACTGAACCACTACAGAACACAATATGAGACATCTGATATTTGTAGAGATTCTGGAACGCTTCTACAAAGCCACAAATGAATATGGCCTTTGATTCGAATTAGGAAGGTAAAATCGTTATTCATAGTGACACTATGGCAGCAGACATGGTCCTCACTATACTATGCAACTTGATTGATCATTAAAGAAATTTCATTTTTCTAGTTGACACCCCAGTATAGTATCCATACCATCAACCAGACAAGAAGCCTTTTATGATTATGTGATGGAACACTAAGCCTTTTCTTCTTTTCCTCATATCCTTTGTTAGTGGGATAACTCTATCCCCTATGAGAGGTGGGGATAAGTTATCCAACACTTATCCATCTCCCAAACATAGTCTACTTAAGGTAGAAAGTAAATCCACTGGAATTAATGGCAGCTTAGATTAAAATAATAAGATCCACATACACATCAGAACATGCCTGTACACAGAGTCTTGTATAACAAAGAAAGGTAGCTTTGTAATTTAGATGTACCTGACAATCTGGATTCTTTGCAAGTTGATACATAGCCCACTCTGTTGAGATAGCAGTTGTATCTGAAGCCTCAATTATTACCTCCCAGACCAAAGAGATTAGATGTTCTTCAGTTAGGGTTTCCTCAGATAATAAATGCTTCAAATAGCAATTAGTTCCCTGCATGGATGGCAATACCAACTATAAGTCCGTATTTGGTCGAGCATATTGGCAAACGGCTACTGAACTTGTGATATATGGTCTTGGCATGGCTTGGTCAATATTCTTTATTCTTAATATTCTATGTTGTACTTTGGTAATTAGTTACAAGTGTAAGAGTAAATTTCAGATTAACCGGTTAAAATGTAGAGCTTATTGCACAACCAAAGTGTAAATAAAGCTATTTCAAAATCGAGGGTTAACAAGGTTCAATTCCATAATCATGGATGAATGACCTCTCCATTTTCAAAGCACTTTTTCTGTTCATTTATCAGGGCCTTCATCACAGCATATTTGTTTGAAGCCATTCGTTGGATTTTCTCTTCCCATTTTGAATTGGGCACCCATCTTAAATACGGGAAGAAATCTCTCCAATCCACTTCTATTGCACCAGTCATTGGATCAACCACCAGCATTTTATATAAGTCCTTTTTTGTCAGTTCTTTACCAAGTTCTGGCACATAAATGGCATCTATATCCTGTCCTAATGCCTGAAATTTAAAAAAAAATGAAGTTAACCATGGGAGAAGCATCGTTCCTTTATTTCTTATGAATAAGCAAATTAAGGAACCCCCAAATATATATGGTTTGACACACACATGCTGTAGGAAAAAAAAAAAATCATAACATTATGCTAAAAGTTCTTAATGAACTCTAATTCAATTATGTTCCTAAGCATCCAATTACACTGCTTTGTGTAATGAGAGTTGTAATTTGCCAGTAAATGCTGCAATTATACTGAATTGTATCTTGAAATTTGCAAGTGCTGTAATATCCAAGTGTGTAACGGATTTTCTAATACAAGTTTAATGAGACCTACTTCTTTCAGTGCTAATCGAAATAGCTCATCCTTGAACAGCTCTCTAAAATTGATTGGGCCACTTGGATTTTCCTTCAAAATGGTTTCTAAATTCTTGATCATATTAGAAACCATCACATCTCTGTGGTGACGCAGTTGCTTCTGAAAAATAATTTAAAATATAACAAATATGTTTTTTTTTATCAAAATATAACAAATAAGTTGAGCTATTTTTTCAGCAAGGATTGAGAACAAGATTTACAGTCTGCACCACCTAAAAACTGATGCATTATCATCACAGCATGAAAACCAGATAAATAAGCCAAAATTGTCATCTCCTCAAATGCTGTTGCTAATGCTGATATATACATACATACAGCGTTGGAGCCATTGGTAGAAAGTTGTACAAAAAGCCAATATACCATTTCTTCAATGCAAGAGGTTGGATACAAAATCATGGAAAGACCGCATACCTGAGCTCCAGCTCCTAAAAGGTTAGTGATAATGCACCGCTTGACCAGCTTATGGAAATCATCATAGTCACTGGTGGCAACCATCTTCTTGTTGCATGTCAAAATTGTAAGTGCCTTAGAGAGCTTTCTAGTAGATATAGATGAAAACTTTGCTACCATTGCCTACAAAATATTGTAAATCACTTTAACCAATTATTTACAATATGCACCCCTAACAAATCACAATATCGCTCAGTGTCGATTTTAGATAGTTAAATACATGTCTCAATTTTAAAAAATAATCAGACTACTACTTCCATTTGTTCATGGAGAAAGAGAGAGTCCTAAAGGACCAAATGTCAGGACATGAGGTAGGCAAGTAAAGACATAATATAGAAACAATTTTAGAGTTTTGTAGCTTAAGCAAGAGTTTTCATAAAACTTTTATAAGCAACAGAATAATTATTGGATTCTCAAGGTACAACGATTCCTCGATTCATGGATCTGATAGCAATATGAAAAGGCAAAAAAAATTACCCTGTTCATCTTCACAATAAACGCCTCTAAATGAAGGTTGAGAATGCATATATATACAAGAATTGAGATATAACATGTATGTACAATAAAATATCAGTGAAATTTGCAACAGCCACACATCTGATTAAGAACATCAAGGGAAGCTTTACCTCTTTGGCAACTTGGGCTGAGTTGAGCACAATTAATTTGGAAGCCCCCGTCTTTATAGAATAAATGGGTCCATATTTTTCTGCCCATTTCGCAAATGTCTGATGTGGTTTCTTCTCCTTCAACTGGTGCAAATTTCCAATCAGAGGAAGCCCAGGTACAGCTGAAACATATATAAGATTAAATTAAATCCTAAAAAATGGAAAACATTTAGCAAAATAAAAATATCATATTCAATTGTTTAGGTAGCATTTTCTTCAACTCTAGATTCTAAAGATATGAAATATCTGACTAATATTTCTATGCAGATTATCAGAAATGTCAAATAAATGCCTCTAGTTTCTCAAGACAAATTGAAAGATGCAATAGGTAGCTTATACATCTCTGAAAAGTTGGTAGGAGAGTTCTTCTTTTAAGAATACTGCACAGAATTGGGAAACTTCAAATCTCACAAATTAGAACAATAACATTATTTTGAAACTGAACAGTAATCTTTCCAATTAGAAAATATAGCAACAATAAAATTCAAAAGATGAATTTTATCAAACAATGATCATGATACCTCATCATCTTGCTTGATTAGGATGATAAAGAAGCTAATCTTCCTCAATATGGTTAACTGTTAAAGTTTTTTTTTATTATTATTGATCGATTTCCCTTTCTTTGTTGCTTTGAGTCAACAATATGACTACATATAGGCTAGGTGTTTTACATTGATTAGTATGTTGTTCAAATAAAAAATAGTAGATCAGATATACTGGTTGGTTACTGGTAAATTTCACAGCATTACCATTAAATCCCATAGAGCTCTAAACCAGTTTTACAACCACAACATAGAAACATGGTTATAAAATTTGGAATTGGAACTGGAATCAACATGTTCTTAGGGAAATATGATGGGGAAAATTGGATGACTTGTTTGGAAGTAGCAATCTGTCACCATAACTCAGAATTTTTCATATTTGTGCTTAAAAAAATATAAGATTAATATTTGTAATAAATTATATTAAGAAAAAAATGTCACTCATACAATACAATAACACCAGTCAAAGCATAGCGGTCCATCAACAAAGAAATGGTAGAGGTCAGAAAAGAGAATTTTGTTAACAATAACCATTAAAGCATACAAAAAGAGGATGCTAGAATTCATTGTATAACCAAGATAAATGAAATTGAAATACTGTATAGTTTATAAAAGCGCAATTTAGAATAAATAACGTACTTTAATCATGTTACCTAGCAATAAAACTAGCCTACAAATTACTGTCACAAGATATATGTCAGGTGGCAGTCTCTCTTTTCTCTCAACTCCAATCTACTAATGGGCTTTGCTGGTATTTGCAAAAACAAAAATAAAATAAACAATGATAGGCCCAACAATCTCCAGGAGGACTCGCCAGGTCCCCCTGGTCAGAGTCGTCACTTTTTTTTTTTTTGAGGAATTGCCCGTAGGCTGACTCGTCGCTTTCTTTTCCATACTCGGGAAACCGCGACAGCCGAACAAAAATAGAGACCGACCAACCAAAACCCTTAAACCCTACATTCTGACCCGACAAAAAGTAGTCAAAGTTGCACTCTCAGCCACTAATTCTACCGAGTTCCTTTCGGGAATCTCGCTCTAACTCGACCGATTCGACTTGAAATCGACCGATTTATGAAACCAATTAGAACTATAATTTGCATAGAATGCTGTTTTCATTCCCAAATAAGGGTATCTTGTGTTGTCCGTTCCTCCTAAATTCCTACTCTCATGTCTTGTCAAATGGGGAAAAAAAAAGTAGGAAAACAAGATAGATGCTACAAACCAGGAAGTTCTCTGGAGCGGAGATGCCTCCTCCGATCGAAAACAATTATCGAAACACCAGCGATGAGCAGCCCGATAACCACAGACAACAGCGCTACCGCTTGTGTGTTCTGCAGGAACACCAGAACAGCATCCATGGATTACCTTAACCCCACAGGAAAAATGATGCGCTTTTCTCGAGATAATTTCTCTTCAGAAAAGATATGATGCTTATCTGAAAATTGGGGGGTGAATCTCTATTATGCGGTTTTTCCTTCTCTTTTGGTACAATAATAGTAAAGTGTGTTAGAAAATGATAACGACGTGTTGTTCCTCTTCTTGCGACTGACAAGGGACCGTGAGAATCCGATACTCTGTTACGGTGTTGTCTGCTGACGAGCTACTGACGTGTGGGTCCATTATGTAACCATGAGCGCGCAACACGCCAGCGAAGTCCGCTTTTCAGTGACTCGTAACACGAAAAGTACCATTGAAGTTGTAATACGAAACTAGTGTGATCCGATCTGATTCATAAAAAAATCAAATGCATATAAATATAGGAAGTGTTTGGTACTCAATGAAATAGCAAAAAGTTAGAATAGAATAGCTATTTCAACGAATTAATTTGCCAAATGAATTTTAGACTAAGTAGAAGAGTGCGGAATAGTGCTAATCCCAGGTATACCAACTTATGGTGGAATAACTGGATTAGCTCTCATCGGAATAGCGATTATTGTTTGATTATATTATATTATATTATGATTATGATTTAGTATTATATTATTATTATTGTTATTATATTATCGTTACCATTAGTATTATTATATTATTTAGTATTATTATAAATATAATTTTAATATTATATTATTATATTATGAATATAAATATAATTATTTTATTATTATATTATTATGATCAAGATTATTTATTATTATATTATTATATCATGATGATTATGATTATGATTATGATTATTATTACTTATTATTATTTTATTATGTTGTATTATATTATTATATGTTGATTATGGTGATGATTAATTTATTATTATATTATTATAATTATAATTATTTTTAATTATTTTTATGATTATGATTATATTTTTATTATTATATTAATATGATTATGATTATGGTTATATTATTATGATTATGACTATAATTATTATTATCATGA
Source organism: Schoenoplectus tabernaemontani (assembly GCA_037127355.1). Lineage (NCBI taxonomy): Eukaryota > Viridiplantae > Streptophyta > Magnoliopsida > Poales > Cyperaceae > Schoenoplectus > Schoenoplectus tabernaemontani. The sequence goes on from CM073740.1 coordinate 14,393,178, forward strand.
TTATGATTATGATTATTATATTATGATTATATTATTAAAATTATGATTACTTATTATTATTATATTATTATAATTATGATTGTAATTATAATTTTTTATTATTATATTACTATATTATGATTATTGATGTGTATTTTGCTAAGCTAATAAATACCCTAATTTATACTTAATTTCAGCCGCAAGCGCGCCTAGTCAAGTAGTAGTTGGGGTGTCGAACCACAAGGACAAGGATGAATTACCGTTCTAACAAGTTTCACTAATCTAGAAAATCAAAAGTGAGTTTTGGTTTTAAACTAAAAGTAAACAAATCTAACAACAACGACTGGAGAGTTTATCAGATTGAGGATTCTAGGGGTTTTCGGCTTCACTCTCACTCGTTTGGTCAATTCACTCAATTTGATCTTTTAATATGTTCTAGTGTTTGTCGGGGATTCAATCTCAGATTTTAGTACCAAATTTACACTTTCGTAGCTTGATACCGTACCTAAACAATTCGGGTTTCACGATTAAGTACTTCACCTTACAAGTCTAAGCCCATTAAGATCAAATTTCGAGTCACTTTGGCATAATCTAGATTTTGTACTTCGCCTTTCGGTACCTCACACAATTTCTAGGGTTTCCTCGGTTTTCCCTTAGGTAATAAGTTTCACGGTTAAGTACTTGGCCTACAACCTAGATCACTATTTTGGGTCGAAGATTCGGTTCCACCTTTCGGTTTCCGCTTTCACTTCTAGGGTAACATGCGGTTGATTAAAACTAAGCATTCAATTTAGACAAAACAAAGAATCACAAACAACAAGAACTAAAAGATCAACAAACGAGTAAATTAAACCATTCGAGTTATCGAGTTTACACCTAGACCCCTAGAAGGATGTCTAGCCACGAGATCATATCAAAGATTGTATCAAGATTCATGTTTAAACAACGTCTGACATGAGAAAAGAGTAAAGAAAAGAATAAACCAAGAAGATCTACGATTTCTCGCCCGGTTCTTGAGTTCTTCTTCAAATTCTCCCTCTCATGGTGTTCATCCTCTTCTTTTTTGCTTGGGATCTCCTCTCCGACAGCTTCGAGAGATGTCAGGGACGAAGGGTATCAAAATCTATTAATTCCAATGAGAAAACGCTTTAAAAGCGCCAATTCGCGCCGCCAAAAAAATTACGGTCCCGACATTTTAAAATTGCGGTTCGCAATTTTTGTCATTTTTTCCGAATGAACCGAGAGAGCATTTGCGGTCCGCAATTGATAATTGCGGTCAATTTTGGTATGGGAATGCTTTTAACTTGATTTCTTCGTGTAAATCCGACTCATCTCGTTCCAAGCATTATTTCTCATGTTAACATCTTTGTTTACACTCAATGACCCGCAAAATAATAAGAAATGCAAGATATCTCGAACTCGACATAAAAACTAAATAAATTCTTAACAATTAACATAAAATGTATAGTTTTTGAGATAAAACCCTAATTGAATATAGTATATAAATGAGGCTTATCAATTATATTTATATTTTTATTATATTACTATGATAATATTATTATTTATTATGATTATTTTTATTATTTTATTATGTTGTATTATATTATTATATATTGATTATATTTATGATTAATTTATTATTATATTATTATTATTATTATTATTTTTAATTATTTTTATTATTATGATTATATTTTTATTATTATATTATTATGATTATGATTATGGTTATATTATTATGATTATGACTATAATTATTATTATCATGATTATGATTATGATTATTATATTATGATTGTATTATTAAAATTATGATTGTAATTATAATTTTTTATTATTATATTACTATATTATGATTATGTTTATATTTTTATTATATTACTATTATAATATTATTATTTATTATGATTATTTTTTATTACTTCATTATTATTATTATCTTACTATTATGATTATTATTTTACTATTATTATTATTATCATCATCATTATTAGTATCATAATTATTCATATTTTAACTATTCTGAGTAACAACTGCCAAACGATATTTTCGCTCTTCCGAATAGTCAAGAATACCACTCTTCTACCACTCTTCCAAAAAAATATTATTCTATCACCCTTCCAAAATTACTATTCTTTCAAAGTTATTCCTTAATTTGCCAAACGGACTCACGAAGTTCTCCGGTCTGTACTCTCTACACATGACTACAGTATGGGTAAAGGATCCATTTCTCAGAAAAGGAAAAGGAAAGAAAATGGGCAGGGATCTGATTCGGAGTGATTATGACTCCTCGTCGTCCTCGATAACTGATTAATTCAAAAAATAAAGTAAATAATAAATTGGCTAATAATTTCTAGTATATCTTTTCTATACTTGTCCAAATTTGAAATTTGTGAACTAATATCAATCATATATATTAAATACAACGTGCAATTTTTCTTCTAAAATACAAAGATAACGTATTTGTTTTTGGACAATATTTATGATAATTTCCAATATGTGTTATATATATAGTTATGCTACGTTTAGTCGTAAAATATTTGTATTTCGCATCATATCTCTCATTTTCGGATTCAAAATATCGATCCAATTGTTCAAAGTATTGTCAAAAATATATTTGAAGACAAAATTTTATATATTTTTTTGAAAACTTTTTAGGGTAGAAAATGCATTGAGTTTATAATTTGATTTTCTAACTCTAAAAAAATAGAATTTTTTTCCACAGATGTAAAATTTGAACTCAAAGTATATTTTAATATGAAAATCACTTTTGAATGGTTGATTCGTATTTTGAGTTTAAAAATAAAAAAATATGATACAAAATATAAAAGATATTTTGTATTTCACGACTCACTATAGGATAACTCTACATATGCATATACATATCCACACACGCGAGCGCACATATTTTTTTGCGAGAAATCCTTCAAATTTTCATATACATTGTATTATGTGTTTGTTGATGGCTTTATTCAATATATGTCATATTTGTGATCGTAACGTATGTATGATATTAGCACATGTATAAATTTATTTATGCAATATCAAGAATATAAACAAATCATTAATTTTTTTCACTTTCATTATATATGAATATGAATTAATAAGTTAAAAATCAGCAATTATTCACCTTGTTATATTTTTTACAATCTCTTTATTATCATATAAATAATATTCAAATGTCATAATATTTTACCTATAAATAAAATCTAATGATTTTATTTTGTCATTTTAGTTTTGAATTATGAGTTACTAGAAAAATTAAAAACTTATCTTTCTTTCAGCAAATGGATTTATCTTCATGTGAAGCTAACGTTGGACGTTATTGGTCAGTTATGTGATATTATAATTATCATAATTAACATCTGGGCTTTTATCACTTATTTTCCTTTCGACTATCGAATAAAAAAAAAATCGAATCTTAATTAAATCACTTCAGCCGAATCCTCTGGGCTTAAGTTTGTATTGGGCCTGAAGAATACATTAGTAGTTTAAACCATGATCTAGAAAATATATGTATTGAAAAATGAGATACTTTATGATAATGGTAGCAAATACATCATAATTAACGTCAATCGTGTGGCCAACCTTAAACCACAGAGTTCAGATCAAACAAATTTCTGATCAAGGCAAATCAAATATATAATTTAGGACATTCGAGTTTAATTTGATTGGATGCCTAATATCAACATTGGCACATTCATTGTTTATTAGCGTATAGACTATGTTTGAAATTCTTTCACAACGCATATATCAACTAGTTAGTGAGGTATAATTTATGTACAGTCTTAAAGTATCAAAATTGGAGTTTGACCAAAAAACAAAAAAAAAAAAAATTTCGAACAAAAACCATCAAACGGTCTGAAAAATTAATCATGGTCTCCAGGGCGGAGTTATATATAGTAGGACAAGCCCCAGCTGATATCTAGGATCGATTTTCAGAAGTATTTATAAAATAGTATTTTTTTTCGAGATTAAAAATATAAATAAAAATTATATGAGTGTTTGGGTTTAACTGAAAAATTAAACTTATCATATATAAATATTTAAAAAAATCTAAAATATATCTATAAATTGTGCTCAGACTGGATACGCCACAGCATGGCTATTGGCCGAATAATCAGTTTGATGCACAAGCGACCGACTAATCAACTAGATGATCCATAAAATGTCTCTAAATATATTATACAAGACGGTGAAGGTGGTTCATCTAATATCAACTCTAATTACTAATGGGTCGACTGATTGACATTCCCGTTTTTTTTCCCACAGTCAGTTCTCAATATATGCCCGAGTTTATACATCTTTTGAACTACTCTTGCATGCATGCTGATTCAACTCACAATCGTCCTTCCATTTTTTTTTTGGTCTTAACAAGGGAGGTTTTGGTGGCAAAACGGGTTAATGCGTTCCAAGCAAGTATTTGGAAGGTGATACGGCCAGATATTTTCCTTACTTCTGATCATATCTATTTAAGTACTTGAACCTTTAAAAACCCAAAGTGTACATTTCTAATATATAATATTTGGGCCTCTAAAGGCCCAAAGTATAAAATCTTATTTATTGACAGAGAAAAATAATAAAAAAATTGTGATGAAATATGGAAGATGAAAGACGAAGATTAAAAATAGATTTTTGTGGTGTTATAATTTTCAATTTTTTTTGCGGGATGAAACTTTTTTAGATTGTTAGTTTTCATTTTTTGTCTTGGTAGTTGGTAATACTTTTAATATTCAATGAAAAAGTCAGTTGACCATTCAGAAAAGGTTATAAAAATAAATTTAATGTTTTGTGTTTTTTTTTCTTGTTTTATTCTCTTAAAAATGAGCTAAGGACTCAAAAGCTTATTAATAGTACAATAATTTTATGAATGAAGACGTTCTCTCTTCCCTTTAATTTTCTCCACGCACCCGTCTATGCACGCCTGGGTGTTAATGGATCGGATGATATCTGATTTTATGTGTGATCCGATCCGAAAAATAATGAAAATTATCCGATCTGTATCGTATTCGGAGATATCCGTATCCGAAATTTTTTTACGGATGCGGATATGGTAAGACCCTTACTTATCCGTATCCGACCGTTTAGCTATTATTGATCAATATTTGACTAGCTATTATTGATCAATATCCGATATTATCCGAAAATATCTGATCCGATATTATCCGAATATATATCTGAAATATTTTTAATTAGATTTTTAGCATTCATTATAAATATAATTTATTTAATATTTAATTTATGTTAATGTATTATATATTTTTATAATTTATTGATACATTTAAACTACTAATATAATAATAATTAATATTTAAATTTATAATTAATGATTTTATCATAAAATACTATGTAATTTTTTCAATCATACATACAATATTGTTATTTAATATCCGTAATATATCCATATTCGTATTTATATTTGTCTGATATCCGATCCGTATCCGATATCTGTCGAATATCCGATTTATATCCATATTCAATACTATATGTATCCGATTCCGTATCTAAAAAAATATAATAGATATAAATATCATAAAAACATTATCCATTTATATCTGATCCGTTTACACCTAACCGCTCTCGTTCTAACCATTTCTTCCTCGCCATCGCCTCTGATTTCAAAACAATTCTCCTCTCTGATCGACTCTCCCAAAAAATTTCCACGAAGAAACCTCTTACCTCTCTTGTCTATCTCGCTTCTCTCCATCACAGAAAACCTCCCACGTGTCAGGGATGCTTCCAACGGTGTTTAAGATGGATCGCTGATCTCGGCCTATGGATGTACGACATGGACGTGGCCTTGTGGGAGTTCGGCAGTCGGATACCTAAATTTTAATGTATTAAAATGAATATTTCAAGTTCTAACACAAAAAATGTCGTCTTAATATTTAATATTATAATTTATAATTTTAAACTTTAAATTTATATTTAAACGATTATCAAGATATAAATAAATCTCTATCTCTAAACTATAATGTTTAAAAATCTAAGTCAACAATAATTATTTACTCTCTTATTTGAATATTAAAGAGAGTTATATAATTGAATTTACATCTTCAATAAGCCGATAGCAATAAGGATATAATATTCGCTATTACACAAAGTTAAAAACAATCACCCGATAAAATCAAATTGCTCACTAAATAATAACGACTCTTCTGAAATTCTCTAGACCATTCTATGAATGATATTCAAAATCTTAATATCTAATATTTTAAGTCTTAAGAGCTATTATATGATGTCTTAATACATAATACTTTAAGTCAATTTCATCTTTAAAAATATAAAAATCTCGAATATTTATTGAACATTATTTAAACCAAATCTTTATATCTAATGTAGCAACTAAGAAATGAAATCTTAATAAATTTTATCTAAAATAATACTTTTATATAATTTTTATTCAATATAAAATCTCATAAATAAAATCTTAAAATTTAGCATTTGAAGTCTTACGATCATTCATCTGATGTCTTAATATATATATTAACACAAATTCTACTTTTAACTTTGAATAATATATAATTCAAAAAATATTTATCAGACACTCCTAGAGTCAAATCTCTATACTTAATTGTTCTCGTCTTAAGACTTAACAATTAAATTCTTAATATTGATTAATAAGTCATATTTTACCATAAGTATTTAAAATTTCATAATATTATCTAATTATAGATATTCTTATTATCTTAACTAAGGCCTTACAATTGATAAATTTATATTTAGTATTTTTTTTATATCTTAAGACTTTATAATTTATATGTATAAAAAATAATCTCAATATCTCGTTTTAGACGATATCGAGAGTCTCGGGTCCCGTCTTCATGTTTTGCGCTCCCGGACTAGTTTTTTGCGATACCGAGGGCGTCGGGTCCCGTTTTCATGTTTTGCGCTCCTAGACTCATTTTCGGCATTACCGAGGGCCTCGATTATCGTTTTCATGTTTTGCGCTCTCGAACTCATTTTTGGCGGCACCAAGGGCGTCAAGTCCTATTTTCATGTTTTGCGCTCCCGAACTCATTTTCGACGATCCCGAGTCATCGGTTCCCATTTTCATGTTATGCGCTCTAGGACACATTTTCGGCGGTACCGAGTGCGCCGATTATTGTTTTCTTATTTTGCGCTACCGGACTTGTTTTCGGCTATTCTGAGGGTGCATGGTCCCGTTTAATGTTTTGCGCTCCCGAACTCATTTTCGATAGAACGCGTCGGGTCCCGTTTTCATGTTTTGCGCTCCCGGACTCGTTTTATGCGGTACCGCGGGCTTTAGTTCCCGTTTTAATGTTTTGCGCTCTCGGAATCATTTTCGGCGAAACCGAGGGCGTCGGGTCCAGTTTTCATGTTTTGCGCTCACGGACTAATTTTCGACGCTACCGAGGGCGTCGGATCTCATTTTCATGTTTTGCACTTCGAGAATCGTTTTCGGTGGTACCGAGGGCGCCGGGTCCAGTTTTGATGTTTCGCGCTCCCGAACTCGTTTTCAGCGGTACCGAGAGCCTCAGGTCCTGTTTTCATTTTTTGCACGCCCGGACTCGATTTTGGCGGTACCGAGGGCGTCAGGTCCCGTTTTCATGTTTTACGCTCCCGGACTCATTTTCGGCGGTACCGAGGGTCTCAGGTCCGTTTTCATGTTTTGTGGTTTTAGACTCTTTTTGGGTGGTACCTAGGGCGTCGGGTCCAGTTTTAATATTTTGCGCTCCCGAACTCATTTTTGGTAGTACCGAGGGTGTCGGGTCCCGTTTTCATGTTTTGTGCTCCTGACTCGTTTCCAGCGTTACTAGGGGCGTCGAGTCCCGTTTACATGTTTCGCACTCCGGGACTCAATTTTCGGTGGTACCGAGGACGTCGGCTCCCGTTTTTATGTTTTGTGCCCCCCAAACTCGTTTTTGGTGGAAATGAGGTTGTCGAGTCCCATTTTCATGTTTTGCGCTCCCGGACTCATTTTCGGTGGAACCGAGGGCGTTGGGTCTCGTTTTCTTGTTTTGTGTTTCCGGACTCATTTTCGACGGAATCGATGGTTCAGGATTCATTTTAAATGTTTTGCGCTCTCGGACTCGTTTTCGGCGGTACCGAGGGCGTCAGGTCCCGTTTTCATGTTTTGTGCTTCCGACTCGTTTTTGGCGCACGAGGGCGTCGAGTCCCGTTTTCATGTTTTGCGCTCCGGACATGTTTTCGGCGATACCGATGGCGTTGGGTCCAGTTTTAATGTTTTGCGCTCCTGGACTCGTTTTTGGCGGTACCCATGGCGTCAGGTCCCGTTTTCATGTTTTGCTCTCCCGGACTCATTTTCGGCGGTACCGAGGGTCTCGGGTCTCGTTTTCATGTTTTGCTCTCCAGGACTCGTTTTTGACAGCACTAGGGGCGTCGAATCTCGTTTTCATGTTTTGCGCTCCCGAACTCGTTTTCGATGGTATTGAGGACGTCGGCTCCCATTTTCATGTTTTGCGCTTTCGGACTCGTTTTCGGTGGTATCGAGGGCGTCAGGTCCCGTTTTCATGTTTTGCGCTACCAAACTCATTTTCGACGGTACCAAAGGCGTTGATCCCTTTTTAATGTTTTGCACTTTTGGACTCGATTTCCGTGGTACCGAGGGCGTCGTGTCCTGTTTTCATGGTTTGCGCTCCCGACTCGTTTTCGGCTGTACCGAGGCGTCGGGTCCCTTTCTCATATTTTGTGCTCCCGGACTCATTTTTGACGGTATCGAGGGCGTCGTATCCCGCTTTCATGTTTTGCGCTCCCGGACTTGTTTCGGCGGTACCGAGGGCGTCGGTCCCGTTTTCATATTTTTCTCTCCAGGACTCATTTTCGGCGGTGTCCGCCGTGCCCCGTTTTCATGTTTTTCTCTACTGGACTCATTTTCTACGGTACTACGGGCGTCGGGCCCTGTGGCATTGTATCCCGCTTTCATGTTTTGCGCTCTCGGACTCATTTTCGGCGGTACCGAGGGCGTCGGGTCCCGTTTTCATGTTTTTCTCTCCAGACTCATTTTCGGCGGTCCGTTTTTCATGTTTTGTCTCACGGACTCCTACGACTCGGGCGTCGGGCCCTGTTTTCATGTTTTGCGCTCCCGGACTCGTTTTCAACGGCACCGAGGGCGTCGGTTCCCGTTTTCATGTTTTGTGCTCCCGTACTCATTTTTGGCAGTACCGAGGACGTTGTGATCCGTTTTCATGTTTTGCGCTCCCGGACTCGTTTTCGACGGTACGGAGGGCATCGAGTCCCGTTATAATGTTTTGCACTCCGGACTTATTTTCGACGGAATCGAGTGCGTCGGTTACCGTTTTCATATCGTTAAGTCGTAATATTGTCAATAATATATAATATTTTGAAAATAATTATGACAAAATAGATTTAATATTTAATATAAATAAGTCTTAATATCTACCATAACACATATTAATACATCATTTAAAATATAATTTGTTGTTTAGTCTTAATTTTTACTATTATAAATAAATCTAAATATATATTACATACACGTTTTAATATGTAGTGTACATTTCCTGACTAAAATTTATATTAATATATCATTCAAAATATAATTTATAGTTTAGTCTTAATTTTCATTAGTACAAACAATATAGTCTTTATTAGTTTTGTATTGAAATTTCTTCAATTCAATTCTCAGATCAAGATAAAGTTTGTATAATAATATTTTATGTCTAGTACAATGAAGTCTTCATATCTATTATACTAAGTCTTACACATATATATTTAGCATAATAAAATATCTTTTTTTTGTTCTCTTCTATCTCTTAATCAATTCATTCGAATGAATACTCAAATTTTATCTTCTTATTCCCAGAAATTGATCTAGCTTAACTTTTTGATCAATTGAGTTTCAAAATATGAGTTTCAACACATTATCTTTGTACATGAGAAGTGAAATGATGATTTAAACATTTAGAACATTAAAACACTTGCTTAAAGATTCACATATCATCTCATTGGTCTAAAAAAAATATTTGATCAATCGATTGAGATTCACCCATACTAAATCACTCCAATCGAATTTCTAATCGAGATACTTTCTCTCTTGATTTCTCCCAAATCATTGATCAATTTAATGTGTAATTTAGCTAATTGTGTTATGCTCGTCGCTAATTTTTTAACGATATATAGCATGAATGCTAACTCTCAAAGATGAAGGATATACCATTGAGCTTTTGTTAAAATGGATCAAGTACGTGATCCACTTTTTTTTTCAAATTTAAATTGAATAACAGTTAGAAAGTAGTTAGATAGTTAGACTAGTTAGATTAGTTAAGATATTTGAGGTATAGAATGTGATATAGAAATTGAGGTATACAAAACTTTTCTCAACCACAAATTATACTATGAATTTGCAATAGTTTTCGACCTTTTGTAGTTGACAGCATTTTTTTCCTTTATGAATGAGATGTGTCCCATGATCGCCATCACAAATTTTCATGCTAGCAGACTAGCTATAGAGAAAAAGGAAGAAAGATTATTGTCAGATTGCAATTAAATACATGAATGTCTACTGATTTGACAAAATTTAGCTAATTTGAAAATCGTATGTACTGAACAATGTATCAGAGAAAATTCTACCAGTCTCCCCTATGGTCCTACATACATGATGAGACCAACCAATAAAAATTAATTTCTGATGACAAGCACGCTCACCAGAATATTATTTCTCATTAAATGCATTCCTATTGTCCAAAAGAAAAATCTGAACTTTTGATTATGAATAATCTTTATTATAGAACTATATATTTTGAGATTGAAATTATTTTCATTTCTATTTCGTAAAAAAATGCCAATTAAACAATATGACTGAATAAATTATTTGCTTACGCAATTTAAGGAAAAACAAATTCAAGAGAAGTTACACTGAGGACAGCTGTCAAACCGTGAAAATTTAATTTAAGAAATAATGATAATTAAGACAATAAATAAAATGATTTAACACTAATTAGTAAATATCATAAACCCGCAATATAAGAGAGTGTATATAAATATATATGTAATATTAATAATAACAATAAATTCAACATTTAATTTAAACAAACACAAACTTAAGAAAATTTAGTTAAATCTGTTAATAAATAAATAAACGAATTATTATCAAAATTTAATTAATAAAGAAGATTAAGCAATGATAATAAGTATGATAATAATTAAAATGATTAGACAAAAATTGACTGGTGATATTCCTAAATAAATGATAATAGAACATGATATGCGTGAGTAAATTAAATAAGATTCATTCGGCTGATTTAGAATCAAACGAGACCATATGTACACATGCCTATTATGACCAAAAGAGATTAATTTTTAAACGATCCTAATTAAACTATAAACCTTAATTTCTCCTTTGACACAAAATGTCACACTAATGGCCACGAAACTCGGCCACAAAGAATCTCAGTGCCCACTCACACACTCTCTCTCATTATTACCCAATATCTCTCATCTCTCTCTCTCTTCCCGTTCTCTCTCTCACTTGTCTGTCTCTCTCACCTGTCTGTCTGTCTCCCTCCGCCTCCCCCCTTATCTCTCTGTCACTCATCTTTTCTCTATCTCCGTCTCCCTCGAGACTCTCACCAGCGACGAAAATGACTCTCTCTCCCTCTTTGTCTCTCTCGACCACACCGCTCGAGGATCCCTGCCGCTCGCCTTACCACCCACTCCCCCTCCATGACCGCCTGTCAAATCTCGCAACCACTCTTGACTTACCAGCCCTAACCCTTAAGCTGGCATGGTACCTCGCTATCCCCCACTCCTCTCCTTTAAAAGAACGATGCCCGAACCCTTCTCCTGGGTTGACTTGTTATTATGCCTCATGTGTTGAGAATTAGACTCGAAAAAAAAGTATAAGATCTGTAATGGAAATGTTCTGAAACGATGGATTTAGAAGAGGAGAGGTGTGGGAGGAGTGAGGAGGCGTGTCTGGCCTTGGTTTGTGAGACCCTTCCGACCCTTGCTGCCTTCTTGTTCGCTATCGATCCCTGATCTACTTACTGGTAAACCTTAGCCCGACTATCTTTTGTGGTTGTATGTTGTTTGCTTGATGAGTTGTGTATATCTTGTGTTATGGCTATTTTGTGTGGTTTGCGGTTGTGCTAGTGCTGTCCCTTTTGCCTCTCTTTTGTGCCACTGTTGCCTCTGGCCTTTTCTGGTAAAAACCCTAGAATCTTGATATTTTCTTTGCTGGTTGAAATGTTTGCTCGTTGGATTGCCTTATTGTTGGGTGTTGTTTGATTCTTGTTGGTCGGCTTGCTTGAGTGGTTGTTGCTATCTGGCACAGCCCTGTGCCTCTTTCTGGTACTATTGTCCCTTTTTTCTCTGATACTGGTACACTCAGAAATTTCGGAAGTTGGGTTAGGGTTAAAACTGTGCTGAATTGGGATTTTTACTCTAATATGGTCATTGGGTTATCTGTTATGCAGTGGGCCTTGGTACATCGGTACTGACTGGTACCGATGATGCGAGGCTACCCCTCCCGCTGCCTTGTTGGGTTCTTTACTGGTATATTGAATGCTTAGCTAGTTTTACTAGTTTTGCTTGTATCTGGCTTGTTGGCTGGTTCTTGCCGCCACTTTCAAATGCTACCATGGGTGCTGGTTGCCTATGTAAATCACCTTGTTGTTGTTGTTGTTGTCTGTTGCCTATGTCTGTGACAGTGCACCTCTTTCTTATGTCCCTACTTGATGGTTGTCCCTTTAATGTTTGCTGGTATGGGTTTTTGCCGGTTTGCTTGTTTGATTTATGGCTGAGTGTTATGTTGTCTTGACTGCTGGTTATGCTGCATGTTCCTCTCTGATACTGGTACCATTCTGGTATGGGTGGTTTCTGAGATTTAGACATGATGCCTCTGTTGCTGTCATCGTGCTTGTTGCCTGTGATTGTTGTCTATACTGATTTACTGTTGCTTATTTTCTACTCTATTGCCTAGTTGTAAACTTGTGGCCCAGTTGCTCGATTTTGACTGTTGCTCTGACTTGTCTATTGCCTCGAGATGGTATTATGTTAATTGGGCTATTGGATTAAGTAGGAAAATTTAGATAAATGGACCCTTGGATTAAAGGAAGGCCTTACGAGTAAAGGGAAATCGACCCAAATGTAATAATCAGGATTTAAAATAACTAGATTTTTATTGGGCCGACTAATTTAAATTAATTAACTTAAAACATTAATTAGAAATTAGAAATACTTAAATAAGGCCAATAATTATAAATGTCTCAAGATAATAAAAGTAAGTAAATTAAAAATGTGACTAATTAATTGGAAGCCGCCCCGAAAGGTCAGGCGGTATCCATGGATAATAACGTAAACTTTAATAGTCGGGAAATAATTATATTCCCTAACTGCCCCCGATTTCGGGATATCGGTGCATTGGCACTAATGATTTGGTAGTCAGCGTATGATCCCGAACATTAAAACACCAACACGTTTAAAATAAATAAAAATGTGTAATTTAAATTTAAGTTTACTTTAAATTTAATTTCCTTCAATTAATTGTTATTTTATTTTTATTTTTATTTTTATTTTCATTTTTATTTTAATTCTAGTTTCATATAGCATATTTTCTAATTAATGAAAAATAACATTAACATATAAAATAAAATATATTTAAAGAAGATAAAATAAATAATTAGGAATTTTAAAGTAATAAATAAAGTATAAAAATAATTTATCATATAAAATATATATTAATCAATTTCTCTATCTTAATAATTAAATAACATTAATTAATATATATATATATATATAAATACCTATTAATCAATTTCTCTATTTTTAATTGATAAGAATAATAATATTATACTATATATATATATATATTAATCAATTTCTCTATTTTTAGATTTAAAAGAATATTAGAAATAAAGAATATATATATATAAAATAATATTATATATTAATTAAATCTTTCATTTTTAAATAAGCAAAAGAATATTAGAATAAAATATTAGATATATTATATATTATATATTAATCAATTTCTCTATTTTAAATTAATAAGGATAATACTAGATATGCTAAATATAATATTATATATATTAATCAATTTCTCTGTTTTAAAATTAATTAATGTAAATATTTAAAACTATGAACTCGAATTTAAAATAAAGAATGGACGTGTAAAAGCGATCAAGAACGACAACCACAATTTAACGAATCCATAATACGGGCAACAAAAATTTCCGACACTGCGTAAATGCAGCAGAAATGCTGCCGAAATTTTCAAGAAAAGACTACAAACCCGAACAAACGCTTAATTAAAATTATCAATCTAATTTAATTATTAAGTAAATCAAGTTAAAACTAACAAACATCGAATTTAAATTAAAATAGGTAATACAGTCGACTCGGATCCCCTCGCGGAGTACGAGGTCATTCTCGACCCGACGTACGCGGACACCGACCCCGAGGCCGGTGTTCTACCTCCGGAGTAGAGCGACTCCGCGATCCTCACCAGCACTCCCGGGTACGGTTTCCTGGGATTTAATTTTCTTTCTTCAGAAATAGGAACCCAAACCGAAAATAAAACCGTTTTTAAAATAAATTTGAATTGCGGTATTTTCTGACCAAACTTTGAGTAGAGACCAAAATCTGATCTGTCATCTGCATCCGGTAAATTGACCAGCATATTCGAGACATACCCGCATTTATATGTCATATCATGTCATACTGCACGTAGACAGGATAGGAGTAGGATCCGGGAAATAGTCCCGAGATAGGATCAGATAGATTTAAATAATTCAAGTTGTAGATTATAATTATTAGAAAAATATTATTACTATCACTAATTATTAATTAAGTCAGGTAATTAATCATGCATTAATGCATGGGAGTGCTAAGAGGCGGACCGGGTAATTCTCAGTCGGAGTTGCCTTGCATAACCAGACCGTTGTGGTTACGTACGGTGACCCATAGGCCCGTGGGACCCACCGGTGCAGCCTATATGCACTTGCGCATCCTCGCTTTGTCGGGTTATCCACCGATCCCGTCATTTGGCGGGTTCGGTACGTGTCGGAGTGTTTTCTTTTGATCTTTATTATATTTCTTATTATTATTCCTTATATGATTAAATTTTTAATCCAAATTTGAGCGATTTAGGCTACCGTGTACTTCAGTATTTAGTGTGGGCGGCCATATCCGAGACTGGAATATATTTCGTGATACAATATTATTATATTTATCCGGCGTATTTAGGATCCTAATTTTGTCCGAATGGCTTTCTCCTTTGGCCCTTAGTTGGTACAGAGAAAGTCGGGATGCGGTCCGCTGACCTTAGTGGGTACAGTGTAGGCTCCCATTTGTTTATATTTCGTTTTGACACTTTTACGGGATGCGGTCCTCTGACCCTTGGTTGGTACAGTGTATGCTCCCTTTTGTTTCCGATTTGTTAATTCACGGGTAGTTATCTCCTTTTTACGATATGGCAAATCGAAGACATACTATATCCGTTTGTTTCTATTTTTGTAAGGTAAATTACCGGATTCAGCAGACCAGAGTACGTGCTTTATAGCCGTTCACTCTCCTAGGGCGTTATCGCCTCGGGAGCCCGAATTGTCGTTTGTGCGGCGTTGTCGCGGCACAAACATTAAGTCCTAAGTTAGTAAGTTGGGCCTTGGTAGTGCCCGCTTAGGCAAGGCCCGAGTTAGTAAGTTGGGCCCTGATAGTGCCCGCTCGGGATGAGTCTGGGAAATTTACAAATCTGGGTATTTATTACGGGTGTTTGACTCTCGTATCTTATACTTTATATTATATTATTATTTCCACAGAATTTTCTATTTCGGGTTTCTTTACCATATCATATCATATCATGTAGGTCAATGTGCATAATAATATTATTATATTCACTTACCAATATTATTTTCGCTGTTCA
Source organism: Schoenoplectus tabernaemontani (assembly GCA_037127355.1). NCBI lineage: Eukaryota > Viridiplantae > Streptophyta > Magnoliopsida > Poales > Cyperaceae > Schoenoplectus > Schoenoplectus tabernaemontani. The sequence continues at coordinate 14,409,019 of CM073740.1, forward strand.
AACATCAGTATCGGTTTTTGGGTCCAGTCTAGGAAAGAAGACTAAATCTTAAGGCTGGATCTAAATCCGTACTGAGTAATTTATAAAATTACTCACGTTTTTCACGGTGGATGTGGGATCCAGGTATTTTCAGGTTCGGGATTTTTGGCTAGAGTGAGGACTAGGGACAGTCCTGCGCGATGACAGGGATGCTTCGCTGCATTGGCATGTGAGCTGGGTAGTCAGTTAGGATCCATCGGGTTTTTGAGTCTTATTTCTTTCTTTTGGGTTTTTATTTGAGAGATTGCTGCCCATTCCGATGGAGCTAGCCCCCGCCTATGTAGGCGTTGTATTCTCTTTATTCATTCTGGACTGTATGGTCATGTACTCCTATTATTATTATTTTATTTATTCTGTGATTGCCTTATTTTATTCATTTAGCCTTCCGTACGCACGTCTCGTCGTGCGTACGTGGCGGGATTAAGCACCCCTAATCCGATTCATTATTTTTGGGGTGTGACATCCGAAGTTCATGAAAATGGATCCTTTAACTGGCCTATTTGCACATTCAAATTTATGTTGAATGTTTCGTAACTTTTCACTTCGCATGATTACTGTCGAAGGTTAATTTTGTTCCTAATATTTTTTTGTGTGATTTCAGTAAAATTTTTATTTTTTTATACAATTAGTAAGAACTGGCTAAATGCTAACAAATATTTTAAATGAAACACAGGACGAGATAGTTAATTTATATTGGTTGTGCATATATTTAAATCAGATGCAGAGTCAGAATTTTCAAATAGAAGGGTGAGATCACATTATGTAATTATATTTTGAGGAATATTGGGGGTGCCGGGATGAAATCCGCTACTTATAATTTCAACGAGTAACTTTCTGCTCGTAAGACATCCGACGAGTATTATCATTTTTCGCTACAGTGATCCACTCATCCGTGATTTTAAACTGTTTGATTTTACGAAAAGGCCTCTGCTCGCTCAAATTACGAGCAACAGATTCGGAGCCGGGGGTGCCAAGCAACCCGCAGTCCCCTCCCTCCCTTCACCTCTGATTAAAATAATCATAAATTTTATGCCTTCTTGCACTTACACGGTGATTCACAAAAAAGTAGGAGAGGGAAGAAAAATAAAATAAATGAGTGAGAATGAGAGAGTAAAATCTTACACCTCAATTTGAAAAGTAAAAAAAATTAATGAGTTTGTATAAACGAGTTTACTTTTTCTCCTCCTCTTTTCTTCTTACATTCAAAACATATCTTTGTAGATCAAGTAAATTTACTTGAGAAGATAAATGTTTTACACGGTCATTCATTTCTTCCCTTTTATCCCCTCTTGTACCCCCATCTAGAGCATGATGTTAGATTTCTTTTGAAGCCGCATAAATACAAAATGAGTGGTGGAATTCATTTATAATAGTTATTTGATAATATTAATGACATCAATAACTTTATTTTCAAATTATTTGACAAAATTTAAAAATAAAAATTGTTTATTCTTGAACTTATACATTTATTATGTTTCAAAGTTCATACAACGTAAGTGTCATAAAATATTTCACTAAAAAAATTTAAATTTGCAATAAATCGATTCTAATTATATATGATCTAGTATCAAATTATACTTAAAATTATATTAGATTTTGAAACACAATCAATTTATAAATTTATTTATAAGTTTCTTATTTTTAAGATTTTATTTGAATTTATTTAAAACATCATTATCAAAATTGTCAAATTAACTAGTGTTGATGAACCCTCCACTTACAAATTTTAGTATAGTAGCACATGTACTTTGTAGTCAAGGATATAACCAATATTCTAACATAGAGGGTTCGATATGAAGATTTATAATCTTAAAGGTACTTAGATTGATAAATTAGAAGATACTAATACATTACAAAAATAAAAATAGATAATAAAATTTAATAATTCTAAGAAACTTTTGTGGGAAAGAAGGCTGAGGGCGCCCTAACACTCTTGTTTCCAAAAATTCATCTCTGCTGCCAGATTTTTTCTATGACAGCAAACTATCATAAATTTTCATCTCATTATAGATGGGATCCCAAAAAAGTACACCCTATCTAATCAAAATCTGAAGCAGTAAGAAATAAATTCAAAGGACTGAAAACTATGATAGCGGTGTGTTATAGTTTTGTTATGGCAGCAGATAGAAATCCCCTTATCCCCATCCCTGTAGTTTTCTACAAAAGCAGCACAGTACAATTATACTTTTTCCACCAAGATAACACAAGTTCGCACTTTGAATTTGAAACTAGTAATATGGGAGGAAATAATGAGAATTCAAAATTATTCGTTCAAGAAGTTTCTGCATGCGAAAGCAAAAAGAAGAATTCAAATTCAGAAAATTATTTTTGCTAGAATTCATGTCAAAAGATTCCATCGATCCAATTACATATCTAGCATGTCTTGAAAGAGTAACCGTCCGCCGTGATTCTTTAATTAACCTCTAAATAGAAAATAAGTTATTTTGATTCACACGGTTAATCTTTTAAAGAGACACAACTCCGTTAATCATCATATTTTTTTAAATTTTTTAATGATCTTCTTTTAATCCAATAAAGTGATTGAGAGGACTGGTACAAATAATTTTCATCTCTGTTTGGAACTCTGTCTTGAGAGAGATTCAAATTTCTGTTGGAAACGAAAGGATGTCAGAAAATGAAGAATTATAAATAATTTTGAAAATCAACAATCTCTCTGTATATAATGGACGTCAATAACTGAACCACTAGTTATTTCTTAGCTAATACATTACTTTATATCATATATATTCTATATCCATATAAATATGGATACCCCATAACAACGATTGCCTGTCATTGCTATTTGATATTCATATTTTTATGGATATAGATAATACATGTGATTGAAGGTATTATCCTAACATACTAATAAATACCCTTTTTTGAGAGAATTTCTTCTCACCTTCCTTTGGATTGGCGCCCAGTGAGTAACTACTCACTAAGTTAAATAACACATTAACCTATGAACCGATCTTTCTTCTTTTCATTTATATAATTCTGCTAGTTTGGGTCCATATCAGATTCAAATTATCTCTTAACGGGTTCACTGCTTAATGAGAAAACTATCTATAGTTATATTCTCCAGGGATCAATAACATAATTGTATTATTATCAAATTTTATATAATTTAGACCATAACTAAATTATAAAGTTATTAATACACATTCTACATATTAAAGAGCCTACTTCTCATGACACATATTGAACCCGATTAATAATATAGAATTTGATCACTTCATAACGGGTATAATTTGACAGTCCATTATATAATATATATTTATTATATATATTATATAAATCAACTAAGAATTGGACGGATCCATTTTTTGTCATTTCCTTCAAATTTTTTATATCCCAAAATATCCCTCATCTAATGATTTACATTAATTTTGACTAATCAGACGAATAAGGTAGTTTTCATTATTTTGTATTCCTCTCAATTTCTTTGCCATATAGGAGGAAGTGAATTAAAGGTTGAGTGAAATCATGTGAGATTATATCTGATATAGCATATATAATTGATCTCACATTTATTGATTTTTTCTATATTAGAATGACGTACATATTATTATGTGATATTTTTCTATATTTAAATAAAAAAATTCACTGTAACGCGCGGGTACACGACTAGTATATTTATTACATATAAACCCATATATGTTGTAATTGATAATAATTAATTCCATGTATGTTTCATTATCGTCGACAAGGATCCAGCTTGGTAAGTCCAGCTTTTTTGAAAATAATAATAATAATAATAATAACATTTCCCTGCTGTAGTTGAAGTTACAACACAATTTCGAAATCCTGCTGTAGCAAATTTATTCATTACACATTTAAAGTAAAGTATCCAAATGTTATATAATATCATGTTTAGCCGAAATTTATAATTAATATGTGTTCTTAAAAGATAACATATAAGATTTTTGAAGATAATTATTGTATTACGAGATTGACATGAAAAAGCTTCTAGATGACATACGTCATTGGAGGAGCGCATCTTGTTAGATTATGCAAGATGACAGCGAACGCTAAAGAGAAGCAGATCGAGGAAAAAATAATATTATTCGTGCACTTAGGGTTTAAACTCACTATTATTATTATGAAAAAATAATATTATTCGTTAAGCAAAATTAATCACTTCGCTCATCAGAGGAAGTCTACTAATTTGAATTTAAACTCTGAATCCAATATTATGTTTTTCACTTGAATGCTATAAGAAGAGAAGTTGTAAATACGTAATCTCATTGTTCTTCAATATTAAGATAAAAAAATTAGATGAATGAGGTAAATATATATTTACGTTTTCAAATTCTTAATTGTAAATATTTACGTACACATTTTAATTTATAATATAAAATGTAGCATGCGAAAATATTATAAAATTTAAAAAGGTTATATGAAATAACATAAAAATTGGAACTTTTAATTACGAATTAAATCATATTTCTAGATATATTAATTACACTCATCTATTTTGAATGAGTAAAAATAAAGAGTACACATAAATTAGCGGATCAAAGTAGATAAAAAAATATAAATAAAATCAACGATAGAAGAAAAAGATATAAATAAAATTAACGATAGATAAAATTTATGATGTGAAATAGTTGAAAATATAAAATAATCAAATATTTATATATTATTATTGTTGTTGTTATTATTGTTATTATATGATTAAGTTTAAAAAAATAACTAAACTACTGTCACATCAATATTCAATGATTATCCTATTATTTTCATTCAGCTAGAGCGACCGTTTTTGGTAGTTGGTTCAACGACCGTGATAGGTTGACCTCATGTGAAAATTTTAAAATCTATGTGGAACTTGCGAAATGTGAACTATACAATGCATGTGGATAGTACTTTTCCAAAAGGATATCTTATTAGCTAGCTCAAAGTTTCCTGGAAGGACCAATTGGTAAAACGTCTTCCCATATGAGATATGACCTTACCTCACGTCATGTGCCTCCTAGTTTGACTCGAGATCAGACATTTGTCCCGTTCCTACTTCCCACGACTGAAATGGCCGAAACCCCTCCGGTATGCAAAATCTGGCTGAAACCTCCTACATCTCACAGCAAAAATGTCCATCCAATCCAGTAGAGGGGCTCCATCTGGTTGCGCCTAATTTTTTGTTGCATTTCTATTTTATCATATCTTATTCTACGATATCATATAACAAGAGTAGGAGAAAAAATTGTATCGTATATGCCTGAATCCTGAACCAGACTCTTTCAATTTCGTGCAGTTCCAAGCGGATATGAAACCTGGTAAGGAGATTCTTCCTTAATTTGACCCAATTCTTCTTTCCGAATCTATGAAAGAAGCACACTTTGAACAACTACTTTTCCGGTTTTCTTCACTGGCGTCTAACAGGCATGCGAGGCCCGACCCCCCAATCCTTGCTCTTTCTCTTCTCTCTGTCGCTTTCTTCTATACTTTTCCAAGTCCCTTCTCAAATAAAACACAAAGCTCAGAACGCAACAATTATGGTCTACTTCATCGTTGCTTCCATTTCACCAGCACATGATCAGTTTTCTATGGACAGTATCTTCCTCCTTGGTCCCCAATACCGACTTCAGTTCTTACAGCATGCCACACGACTGCTCGGCTGTGCCTATATCTGTATCTGGTCACGGTTCTCGCATCAGTCATCTGAGTATGCATCGAATGAAACCCTTTCTCTCGCTTAGAAACCATGCAAGAACATATAAATCAAATGCTGACATATGAATTGCAGCCACTTGTCATGCATCGGGGCTTGGCTTCAGGATGAATATGACAGAGGGTTGTTGAGCACACTTTTTGAGGAATATCGAGGATCCTTTTGCAGCATTGTAAGCGGGTAAGCAACATGCGTGCGTGTTTAAAAATAACTCTGAAATATTCTGTTCTGTGCACTTAGGGTCACTACTTCAGAAAACCCCTTTTGCAGCGCACAATTTACAGCGGTTTTCAGTTAAAAATCGCTGTAAATGGGTTTACAGCGGTTGTTAAAAGAAAAAGTTTACAACGGTTGTTAGCTAAGCAAAAGGGTTTAGGGTTTTGAGTTTGTGATTTTCTTGTTTTGATATTTTTTATCAAGTTTTAATATTTTATAAATATTTGTTATATTTTGTTGTATTATGTGTGTATGTTAGATAAATTAGTTAATTAGATGTAGTTAATTAGTAATTAAATGTAGTTATTATTATTTTTGTGAAAATGCATGTGATGAAAATATTATATATGGCTAGCATATATGGGCTAGTCACGAAAAAAAATAATTAAAAAAATTAAATTATTTTTACAAATTTTTACGAAGAAACCGCTGCAAAATAATTTATATAAAAAAAAATTTACAGCGGTTTTTATGAAAAAACCGCTGCAAATATAATTTTACAGTGGTTTTTAAGGTAAAAACCGCTGTAAAAGGTGATGTTTACAGCGGTTTTTAGTTAAAAACCGCTGTAAATGGTATTTAGCAGCGGTTGTTATATAAGAACCGCTGTAAACAATTTGCAGTGGTTTTCAACAAAACTGTTGTTAAATTTTGCAGCGCTCCCAACAACAGCGGTTGTACAACCGTTGCTAACGGAGAGAAATAACCACTGTAAAAGCTTATTTATGGTGTAGTGGGTTTTGAATCACGCAATTTCCGTGCAGTTGTGTTCCTGGATGGGCGTTTAAGGATGGCTTGCAATACTTTGTGTTGGAGGATGCTGAACTGATGAGCTCGGCATCTCATCAAGTCCAACAGCAGTTCTACCAAGTAAGGAGGAAAATAATTCAGATTGCTTTCCTTTATAGTTTGCTTTGCTAGCAACTTGTGATCCAAGATGCTGAAATTGCCTTTCTACTGTTTGTGTTGTTTTTCAGGAATCAGGAATTAAGGTTAGTCAAAGACACTTATAATCCTATTACTGCATTGCAGTTCCCACACATCGTTAATCAGCATGTTACCTCTCAATATGTTTCATGAATTCTTAAGCATTTTACTTTACAGACAGCAGTTTTTATCGGTTGTCAGAATGGTGAAATCGAGCTCGGCATAACTACCATATCTCCTGTAAGTTACACGGCATAATTTGTCTAATATTTGCACATAATATTAATGTTGAGAATTGATTCAAAATATATTTTTAGAATATTTTGTATTTAGGAAATTATTTTGGTAAAACTAATTTCAGCAAAGATAGAATGATTATAGAGTTATTTTAGAAAAGACAATAGTCAAAATTAGTAGGCAATTATATTTAGGAAGTAATGAAGTTAGTGGGGTAATTTATAGGAAGTAGTGGATGATATTTTAGGAATGTAGTAGAGTTAATTTAAAAAAATTCTATGCTATATAAACTATAGAACATTATGCAATTGTATGTCTCTAATATGTAATGAATTAAGAAAAGAGTTTCAGTAGAAATTATTTATTTATGAGTTTGTTTGTTCCTCCCTTATTCCAACAATTAATGATGAGACAGAAATCACTGTATTGTTTTTATTCAATCAAAATTTCATAGGCCAACTTTCAAGTGCATGTACACCGAGTGTTCTCAGAAGATTTCATCCAACAATCACTTCTTTCTGAACTCCTACAGAATCTGCCACCAGATCAACCTGCCACATTTGATGTATGTCGACAATCCTCATCTTCATCTTCACTTCCTTCTCTCTCTGTCGGGAGTACCGGAGACTCTCCCCTAATTAACATCCCCCGACAAAATCAATCTTTAACATCAGAACCAAAGGTATCAGAGCTATTGATTGTACCAGCACCTCACCAGCTACTGATGCAGGTATATGGCCGAAATCAAAACCTCCAATTCCCAGCATTAGCAAGCGATGAGGAGGCGATGGCTAGGGCCATCCTTGCTGTTATTTCTTCTTCTACTACATCAAGTTCCTCTTTGTCTCGAGTTGGAGACGCAACCAGTGGGTCCACAGGTGCATTTAAGGCTTACAAACTGGGGTTGGGTCCTCGAGTTGAACTGATTAAGCCAGGTGGCCTTGGGTCACAACGGATGGTTAAGAGAGTATTAGCTATGTTGAGAAGAATCTATTGGATGCGATACCAACCAATGGTGGAACCGGAGGTGGCGACACGACCAACTGGTAATCAATTGCATCATATGGTATCAGAAAGGAAGCGGCGTGAGAAGCTTAATGAGAGCTTTGATGCATTAAGAAATTTGCTTCCCCCAGGATCTAAGGTAATGTGCTGAGAAATTATAATTTAATTTTTTTGCTATCTCTTTTGCCATAAACTTTAAATTAATCACAATAAACGGGATGAAAAAGTAAATGTGGAGCGGGAGAATTTGCTTTTATAGAATGTATGCTTTTGAGCAATTAATTCTTTAGTTCTCTGGATATATATCTCCCAAAACAAGAGGCCAAGATGGTTCTTCATGTCTACATTATTAAATACCCTCTTTGGTTCACAAATAAAACTATGTATTACATGCATTATTTCATGGTCAGGCGTTTCATCACATATATTTCATGTAATATATAACATATGCAACATACTACATATATGCAAAGTTAGTTGTTATGTTCAATTCTATGGAGTGGCCTTACTAGGCAAGGCTTAAACAGTTTTGTGTTACATCAACCTATTTGATCGATCAACTCAATAGTTTCTACATTTGTATGTTGAACTAAAATATTTCTTCTTCCCTAAATATATTTTGAAAGAAACAATTGAGACCGTTGTTCATTTCAACAGAAGGATAAGGCTTCAGTTCTTGCTAAGACAATAGATTATGTCAGTACACTCAAAGCACAAATTAATGAGTTGGATGAGAAGAACAAAAGGCTAGAAATGCAAATTAGTCAGGCCAAGCAGACACAGGAAAAGAAAACTGAAGAAACCAGTGAATCAACTGAAAGAGTACAGGTCGAGGTAACAAGGGCATCAGAATCAACATCAGAGTCTCAACAAATATATTTGCGGATAATAGTGAGGGAAGAATGTGACTTGTCTGATCTGATTCTTCATTTACTCGGTTGCTTAAAGAAGATTGGTGCTTTCAAGTTGGTAACAATAGATGCAAGCTCAGATACACCACGATTGGCACGAGCAGACCTTACATTGCAAGTGACGGTACGTACTTCAACTCGAACTATATTTATATGAATCCTTGCTTTGGAAAACTTCGTTCAAGTTAAAGGTATATATTTCTTTGTTATATGTTTTATAATTTATACAGATGCTATCCTGGCACTTTTTTCTTTTTCAAGAACCAGTATGTATATATGGATCAATTATCAGTAAGAGTAAAGACTCTAAAGGAAAGACGTAATGAAATTAGTTGAAGAAGTCTATTTACTAGATGGAGTTATATATCCTTAAAGCATAAGATATCTATTGGAAGCATACAAGTTGAATCACATTTTGTATCGTAAATCATAATATTTTGTATCGTATCGATATATCGTGTATCGTATCATATCATTAAAATACGCTAAACTAGTCTTAAAATGAATTAATATTAATTAAATTTAATATGTAGTGATTTTTTCATTTGAAAACATTATTATTTAGCATTATATCATATTTATATAGTATACTAGCATAATTCATACTATGTGAGCTATATATATATAGAAAGAGTAAATATATCGTGAGTTTAACTAAAAAAATACATTAAATCATCTCTAAATTTTAATTTATCATACTCATTAAATTTTTTATATGAAAACCTTCTTGGATGCAGAAATTTAAAGTGTTTTGAACTTTTTAAGTCATGATTTTGAATTTTTAAAAATCAGCTCTAAAAAATATAATAAAAAATTTAATATTTGAACATTATTTTAAAAAATTACAAAATGATGATTTAAATAGCTCAAAACACTCAATATTTTTTGCATCCCACAAGATTTTCATAATAATTTAATGAGCATGATAAATTAAAATTTGAATATAATTTGATATACTTTTTGAGTTAAGCTCACAGATGACCTCCGTGGGCTTAAGCTCATGGTGTGTGTGTGTGTGTATATATATATATATGAGCACCGAGTTTTATTATAGCTCATATGGTAATCTAATGAATTAATATCTAAGGAGAATAAAATAAAATAATTTTATTTTAGCTAATAAAATCTCTACAAAGTAAATTACAATAAGCACGTGTGGAAGAAGAATAAAATAAATAAAATTAATTAATATAATATAGTGGTCCCGACTACATTATTTGAGTCTTTAAAAATTAATATAACTGCCTACAGTTTTAGATGTTTCACAGAAACATTACACACGTTTGTGTGTGAGAGAGAGAGAGAGACATGAGAGTAGGGACAAATGCAAAATTTTAATTAGAGGGGGTCGGTAATCGTATTGCGATAACTTATCAGATCCAAACTCATTAACTAATTGGGTAATAAGTTAACCAAAAATATTATTTTTTAAAATTCGGGTGTCAACTGACCCCCCCTTAGGTCTTACTACATTCGTCCCTGCATAGGAGATTAAAATTAATGAAATAAATAAGAGTTACCCACTTGCATTGTCTCGTGCTTGAAGTTTTTGACTCTTATCTTTCAATCGCTGGCATATTTTTCCTTTTCTTTGTTTCTTTTTGTCTCTTTTCGCTTTTTTTTCTCTTGCACTAGGGTTTTTTGGTCGCCGAATAGGATGCGTGAAGTTGAGCGGGAGAGGTAAAGTCGAAAAGGTATATATATCTTAAAATTATTATATCGTTGGGATACATATCATATTGAGATACAGAAAGATACAAACACGATTCTTAAGATTCTTCTCTCTAGAGATACAAAGTATAGATTCGTATTTTTATCCATTTGTATCGTATCGAATCATAAGATACTAACTTCTATGATTGGAAGTAGTATATATTTTAACTATTTTCATGAAAACCTATAACTGAAGTACTTTAATTAGTTTTATTCCAAAGCAATGTGTATATACTATACAATAATTATATGTTATTCAGACAGACAGTATAGACAGGTACAACAAATCACTGCATCGGCTACAAGCTAACGAAAAGTCGTATACAATAAGATATAACCTACGTGACTTGCTGATTTCTATGTGAACTCAACAGCTTAATTAGAATTTTCAGCATTAGATGTACGTACAAAATAAGTAAATTAATAACTACTGCTGCAAAATAGAAAGAAAAGTACAAGACACTCGGTACTAATTTCCTCTAAGAGTCGGAATTTTCTTGATAAGAAATTATGAGGAAATGAGCAAAACTTCATTTCTGGAGGAAAAAAACAAAAACCGTCTTGTTTCCTTTCAAGGTACCGGTGTGGGCTCTAGATCAAAAATCAGAATTTTGAATCAGGAAGGTTCATTCTTTAAAGGACATCCCGGTTTTAGTAATTCCAAACTAAGTCAAGGAGGATAGCCACGTGACAAGTTTGACTGATTTTGTGATATATTTAATTAGATTTTTTTAAAATTTAATCAACTAAGATTTGTTAGATGGTTATATTATTTTATTATTATTTTATTCTAATCTGAACTTTATCCGTTTAAATTCAAAATTTTTTTTGACCCATATCTAATCCAATTAGATCACGAGTCGACCCGTATAAAATAATTAAATATTTTTATATAATTTAGAGCAATTAAATATTAATTAATTTATAATTAATCTTAATTATATATAATTAAGCTTTAATCAATACTAAATCATAAAATTACTTCAAAAAAATATAATTAATCGGATGAGGTCGGATTGACCCAAACCCGACCCAATTTGATTCGGATAAAAAAAATTAAATTTATATTCGACTCATTTATTTTGAATTATATCGAATCAGATCGGATTCGAATCCGATCAATAATTGTTACCCTACTGTAAGGCCGCAGGTGAAGTTCGGAATCACTGAGATGCTTCTGATATTCGGTTGACTTATCTTCGTCGTTAAAAACTTTTTCAATCAATGTCAAATTATCGATGCTTAATCAATAATTCTATCATTTTAATTAAAGAATAAAGAACTTAAAACTTAGATTTGGGGGAAAGGTGGGTCTCCTAATGATTTAAACAAAGTATAACTAAAATATTAAAAGATAGTTTGGATAGGTCCCAAAACATGTACGGGATGAAGGAAAAAAATATAATTTGACAAAAGAATCCCTGTAAAATAAAGGAGTATCGAATGAATGACGGTGGGTGAAATAAAGGAGTATCGAATCAGTGCCTAAATGCCTAAAGAAGCTAAAACTGTTTATTTTAAACCTATTTTTTTAATATTAAATCAAACAACAGTCGATTTTAAAATTTAGAATGGACTCCGATATTTGAGAGTATCTAACCCGAACTTCAAGCAGTACCTTCCAGTATGGATTTAGGGTTTAGGGTCGGATTAGGTTCGGGTTAGATTCTAGAGGTGATAATCGGGCGGGTCGGGTTAGGTTCGGGTTCGGGTTCAAGTCGGGCGGGTCGGGTCAGTTTGATTTTTTGAAAAAAATCGGGTTGGGTCGGGTTGGATCAGGATCGGGTCAATTTATATGTTGTATTTTTTCAGATATTTGATAGATTTCGATTTAATTGAAAGTCATTTGATCTCGGGTTAGGTAGGATTCAGATCGGATTGGATCAGTTTGACTTTTTAAAAAAATTAGATCAGATCGAGTTCAGATCCGAACGGATCGGACGAATTTCTCAGATCGAGTCGAGTTCTGCCACCTTGGACTCCATTTAGGAGCATGCATCCGCTTTAAGGCTGGGATTACAAAAAAGTCAGATAAACACTAGATTTGATAAATATTTTAAAATAATTAGATTTAAAGAGTTTGATTTCTTAAGAGTGATATCGGTTCTTAAAAACTCGGCTCTTATCAAGCGCTCTAAGGATCGGGCTAAGGACTTGATCGTTTTTTACTGATGAAATGATGTAGTTTACCGTATGCCTTAGTTTACTTAAATTCAGCAATGATATAGTAGAACTTGTTTTTTAATCTAAGTCAATTTTAGGAACAAATAAAAAATTAAAATTATAGTAATAGATATGCTAAAAATTAAAATAGAAAAAAAATACCAATTAATACTAAATTATTTATGTATCACATTTTATCTGTGTTTATGATCAATTTTCGAATTCAAATGCGTCCTACTAAAGTTTCATTCATAGTTCACAACGATTCCAAAAAAATAAGATATCTCTATTCAGCGTTCGTTAAAGTCTTCTTAGACAACCTACTTGGCTACTTGCATGCATGATATATATGATAGTCGCCAGTGGTCAAATGTTTAGTTTCGCTTCACATAAAATATTGAACCGACTTAGCTAGTGATAATATTTTGTTTAGAAAATATGCAAATTTATATTTTTGTCCTCACATAATAGCACATAATTAGTACTGAAAAAATTAATTGAGTTTAAAGTGACATTATATTAATTAATTTCTAATTTTAGAATGATAATTTAATTTCTAATTTCTTAAAGTGACATATATTCATTTCTCTCTAAACAAAAATATATTAGGCCTTAGCCCTTCCCCCAATTTGTTTTTTTAAGAAAATAATAAAAAAATTCTCCTAATTGCGTTTGTTGATTTACAGGCTGATAATTACGACCAAGCGTCATTGAAGGAAGCAGTAAAAAAAGTTGTCGAGGATACAGTGGCCCACCAGCCAGACATGCAATAGTTTGCCAAAGTCCAATTAGCTCAACAATTTTGACTCATTCTTTCACCATGACTAACCACATTGGTTAGAATTTGCAATTAATAATTTATAGAAAAGTTATTTCATAATTGGCTAGGAGAAAAAAATTGCATAGGTGTGTGTATGACGCAATTTTTTTTAGAAAAATAAAAAATATCGGATTGTAAAAGGAGTTTTGTTTTTCGACGCTCTAGGAGTGTTTTTTTTATCTCGGTCCTTTTTATATTTTTTTCTTTTTTTACCAGCGTTTTCATGGATAAAATTTCGGTTCCTTAGAGATCGATAAAATTTTGATCTCTTTGAAGGGACCGAGATTTTATAAAATCTCAGTTTCTTCTATTTCATCGAAAAAAATAATCCTTCTACAATCCGATAAAAAAACTTTTGAATTTTTTTTTTAAAAAAAAAAAAAAAGGTGTATGACCGGAATAGATAGTTGTGTGGGATTTTGTCACTACTCACAACGGACCAACCGATTGGTTGGAGAGATTAATTCTTGACCAATGTAGGAATAAAGAGCAAATTTTGTACCATGTACTTTTTTTTTTCTCGGTAGCCAATATTCAATGTTAGATTGGAGGATTCAAGAATGGGAGATGACAGGTTCTATAATTACTCTCATCATTTTAGGAGAATATTCTCCTGCACTATTTGTTTGAGAGGAATGTTGTGGTTAGGGCCGGAAATGAGTCGAGTTTGAGCGAATCAGGTTTAGGTTAAGTTCGGCTCATGAAAATTTAAGTTGAGTCGAATTGAGCTTGTGAAACGCTTCGAGCTGAAAAATCTAGCTCAACCTCAGCTCGTTAGCTAATGCATGTGAGTTGATTCAGTTTGATATTTATATTTAGTATATCTATAAAATGTAAATTTGATGTATCTACAAAAATAATACATGAGTTAGTACAAAATTGATATATCAACAATCTATATTTTTAATAAAATCTTTGCTGCACTAATTTGTATAGATGGACCGACAAAAAAACTATCGAGTCATATATATGAGCCGAGACACGAGTACGTATAATAAGTCATTAAACTAATGAGATAGTGAGATTATGAGAGATAATAATAGATGAATTATCGGATTAGAATTTAGCAGAAAAATATATAAACTATTACTATTCGAACCGAATCAACCCCAACTCAAACTCGGTTCATTTAACTATCGAACTAGATTAGTTCGAGCCCGAACTAAACCACGAGCCCGAACTTTTTATACAGCCCTAGTTGTGCTAGCCATAAATCCTCATATTTTTTTTGTCCCTGGAAAAGTGGTGCTATACTGCTATATGCATACTAGTAATTTTACTATTTTAGCGTAAAATGAGTTTGGCACTTTGGCTTTCCTCAGTACACAAAATGACAAAATCTGTTAGATTGCTCGGACTTATTTGGATTTTGTATTATTTTTAGATCGGATGGTGGACAATTTCTTAATCAAGATTCTCTTATGAGTTGTACTTACCATTTCTCAATAATTATTTTTGATTAATTGTATTCCAGAAACGTCAATCTACTCCAAGATGTATGCTAGCACAAAAGGGAATTAAATTTGTTCGCAAATTATGAACCCTCATGCTTTGAAGATCTAAAATTTACTTCCATTCCAAGGAAAAAAAGATTTCACATTTATTTTAACTTATTAAATTTATTATGAATATTATGGTAATTCCTATATCAAATCACGCCATAAATATTGTATCTGTCATTTCTTTCCAAATATGTACTTCGAAATCAGAACTACTCTAAGAAATAATAAATTCGTGTTGATTATTGTAATTAAATTAAGTTGTATATATACGCTGCACTTTTTTTTTAATTAAATAGGGCTGCCATTCCATGTGTCATTCCATAGAGAGACAAGATAAATTACCATATGTATTAGATCAACAATTCATTATACACTTGTACCTTAGCTTGAATATTTTCAATAACTTTCTATTTATCAACCAATCTAAAATGTGAGGAAAACACAAAGATAAATACTTATAATATTGACTCGCAAATTAGTTCATACCAAAGCCTGTAATTTGAAGCAAATTTTCTCAACAACAACAATAAATTTTATAATTTTAAAAATTATAAATTTAGATGTGCAAACTTAAATCAGAAAACCTCAAATCAAAGGTTAAAATGAAGGGGCGACGTCGAGCTAACTATTTCCTTACAAACTCAGGCAAGCTCAGGCAAATATTTGGGCTTGAATTTTAAAATTGAACGTCGCAATAGTAAGTTTTGCTTTTGGCCCATAAAAAATAAAAGTGGAATTATATAAGTATCTAGGCTTAAATTAATAATTGGGCCTTCTATGCTTTAAGAATTAAAATAATGGATCTACTCTACTACTAAGATCTATCACTATCATCAATTTTATAAAACTAGTACATATACTCTCTCTTACACGTGGATCTAAAATTAGGGATAACAATAACGTTATGATTCGCTATTAAAGCGGTGATAAAAATTGAGCATGTTATAAAAACACACAATAATAACTAAAACATACATGAAAAAAAAAACAATAACATAATGTATTTCTTACTATTAAAGGACAATAAAATTTTTTAGTTACAAACAATACTTCAATGATAAAAATATAATGTAATTCTCAACATAATGGACATGAGTCATGACGATATAAGAGCTATTGCAAGAAGTTAAAAACATCAAAAATCATAATAGTAAACCGGTTCATTACACAATTTAAAGGAAATAATATAATTATCTGCCAAAATATCAAAAACATTCATTTCTTTCTCTGTTTATCACAGATCTCTCTCTCTCTCTGTGGAATATATGTACTTATGAATGATGATTGAGATGATGTATGTTTGATGAATGTGGAATAGGTACTTGGCTGAATTTAAGATAGGAGCAGAGAGGAAAGATGCAGCTGAGAATACCATGTTGGCCTATAAGGCTGCACAGGTTCATCTTCCAAATGCGGTCTTGTACTTGACCAGTTTGAAATAAATGATATTTTGCTATTTAAATTTTCATGGCCACATAGGATATCACACTTGCTGAGCTGGCACCAACTCACCCCATAAGGCCAGGCCTTGCACTCAACTTCTCTGTTTTCTATTATGAGATCCTCAACTCTCCTGACCGTGCCTGCAATCTTGCTAAATATGTGCTTTTCTTTGCTTATTTGAGCAGTCAAACAGTACCCAAATTCCATCAATTTGACAGATTTACACAAGCCTTGAGCTTTTTCTCCATAATGAGAGAGAGAGAGAGAGAGAGAGAGAGAGAGAGAGAGAGAGAGAGGATCTTGTCAAACTTGTTGGGGAGGAGAGGGGGCCATAAGCACAACAAAAAACATTTGGAGGGAGGATCTCCAGAGGCCCTGCCAATTATACCGTTCTCTTCATGGTTCATCCTTATCCCAAAATAAAACAGAAAGAAGGTACCAGTGTTCATTCAAATAAGATAGTAATCTGCAAACACTGCATATATCTTTTTGAAAAATCATGTTCATTCAGCAATTGGAGCTCTAAACTTTTCATCTTCAGACCGTCTATGCTTACAAAACCTGTACGGAGTAAATATGTATTAGAAAACTATAATAGAAATATTAGAAGTGCTTAAAATGCCACATTAATTATATACAAAATTAGTAGTAGTTTAATCAAACATTGCAACACTTCTAGTTATTTCAATGCCAAATATAATATTATATAGAAAATATTTATGGAGCATATAATTCTATATAGACACATAGTTATGAATAAT
Organism: Schoenoplectus tabernaemontani; assembly: GCA_037127355.1. Taxonomy (NCBI): domain Eukaryota; kingdom Viridiplantae; phylum Streptophyta; class Magnoliopsida; order Poales; family Cyperaceae; genus Schoenoplectus; species Schoenoplectus tabernaemontani. The sequence continues at coordinate 14,426,424 of CM073740.1, forward strand.
GATAACAACAATGAGGATGAATAGAATAATGTAATAAAATGATTTAAAGTTTTATAACATACATATTACAGATCGCTTGTTGATCTTGATGAGAGACAACATTTGATACGTCTTCATTGACAACAGCTTGATACTTCTGTGCCACTTGCAGTAGTTGGTTTACCTGCAATGTGAAAAAGAAAAGATTAAAAATACAAACCAATCCAGACATGCATACAATATTTTCAAATAACATCCTTTTATACTGAAGATATGGAAAAAAAAGTACGTGAGGTGCTAAAAAACCTTCGAGGAACAAACTCATGGCGTCTTGCACAAAATTCATACTTCTAGAGTACATTAAGATTCTTAATTCTACATGATTTTGAGTAATTAATATCATTTTTGGGTTTTGACTTTTGAATAATATCCTTAATTTTGATTTCTTATGGCCTAATTAAACTGATGCATGATTTTGTACATCAAAAAACTATATCATAAACAAACATCTAAGATTTTCAAATATAGTGCATAAAAAACTATACCATAAACAAACAACTGATGTGGATGTGTCAATTTCTTCTTCCAACATAGTAAAAGTGATGAAGTAAAAATAGTACCATAATCGATGAATTTCAACTAAAAAAGTACAAGAAGCTAAATTTAAATTAACTAAACATGGGCATTGAAAAATTTATCAAAATCAACTAAGATGACAAAAAACCTTAAAAAACCAAAAATAATAAAAGAGTATTGGTACATTTTTATGCTTATTCACTAAAAAATCTTAGAAAAAGTCCAATAGCTAGTTAATTAGCAATAAACTCAAAGATATACATAGATCATATTTGATCAATTGTTGTAGTCAATTTTTGCATGATCGAAGCAAAATTAAAGAGCAGATACATCAAAAGCTAATCTTGAAGTTGTCTTATTTGAGGTGCTTGGTAAATGCGACGTCCATCAGCACCTATGAAATAAATCAAATAAAAAACTTTCAAAGTACCAGTCTACCAGACAGATAGACATTGGCATATACTAAGGTAGGTAATTCAGCAAATAAAGCTAAAATTGATTGTTCAAAATATTTTTTGATTTTACACTACCTACCTAACTGTAGGATTTTATGATGCAAATTAGGTAAAAATTAAAAATTTTAGTCCAATAAACATCTAGAATCGATTTATTATTACTAACATTTTTCTTATTTGTTTGCATCACAAATCACAATCACACATGTACCTACAAGAAAGATTATGATACCATACCTATGGTTTTTAACGTAGTTCTATTCCTCTTCAGTTCACCTTGAATCCGAAACAAAAAAATGGCGTCGAGTCCGTGCTAGTGTCCTCTTCGTCCGCTCCTAGCTTTATCACCCGTTACTTGATCGATTGCTTAATCGTCAATTATTTAGCAAATATTTAGAGGAAGAGAGAAAAACTGAGTTGAAAATTATAACCACATAATGTATGACCAGATATGATATTTATAGACTCCAAATATCAGTTCAAAAACTCATCAAATTCGTACAACAATTAAGGCTTGAACTGAATACGAAATGACACATTAACTGCTGACCTTTCAGCACTAAAACTGCCATAACTTTCTCTAGAGAACTCCAAACGATCTCAAATCTTCACCGTTAGATTCTACACTCCAAGGGATACGATTTTCATAGGTCATTTATCCATATTGGTTACCATTTGCCCTTTCAAATTCCAGTTCAAAATAGCCTTAAAATCTGACCCGAATTTGTGGCCATAATTATGATGTCTTCCATATCTCTTTATTTGTTTAATAAATTATATTGGGTTTTGGACTTTAAATAAATTTATATCTCATAATAATATTTTCATATGATTATAATACATGAAATTTATATTATACTCATAATATGCACATGTGAATAAATTTATTTTCCCGCTAGGAAGTCATGTTATGTGACATAATATTTTAACAACTCTTATATGTACCTATATTTCATTCAATATGAAATCTTGTACCTATATTTCATTTTAATAACTCTTATATGTACCTAAATTTATTTTCAAAATGCGGTCTTGTACGTATAGAATATTGTTACACTTAACATCTTCTTTGATTTGTCGATTTGCAAAACAATCTTGAATTTTACAATTTGCCTTGTTTGAGTTTTGTGCACGGATTAACATGCAAATGGACTAGTGTACAAGAACCAAGACTAGTGCTGGGATACAAGAGCTTAATCAAGACTGTATTAGGCTTAGGTTTAGTTAGATTCAAACTGGGTTGAATTGGTCAAGATAAATTGAGCTTAAACAACAAGAAAATTGCATTCGCTTGGGGAATCGTTATAACGATTCAGTAAACGTTATAACGGTTCATCTCAATACTCAAAAATATTCTAAGACAGAAATATTCTAAAAGAAACCAGAGTGTATCGTTATGTAACGATTCAGTAATCGTTATAACGATTTGGGAAACGTATAACGATTTGATAAATCATTATAACGTTTCAGCTCAGTTGATCCAACGGCTATTCTTTCTAAACCGTTATAACGATTGGTAAACTGTTATAACGGTTCAGGTCGAAAAAGAGTTCTTCAGAAAATCTATTTTAAAAGGATCACCTCTCTCGCTGAACATTGAATTGACTGAGTTAGAATTTGATCTATCTAGCAAAATCATTACTCCAGAGAGCTTACTGGTCATATACAAAGTGAGAGAGATAATTCAAGAGATTGATACACTCAATTAGCCAAATTCTTGTTCAAGCTCAATCTTGCTTCTCTCTATTCTCCCAACTTGATCCTTCGTGATCTTCTTAAAAACATTCTCTTGAGCTGTAGTGCTCATCTTTTCTTGAGTGTGTTGTTACTCACCTTTTGAGTGTGTTGTCACTCACCTTTCTTGAGTGTGTTGTCACTCTCCTTTTGAGTGTGTTGTCACTCTTGTTACCGATAGGCTTGACAGCCCATTTTTGTAAGGGACCAAGTTCTATAAGTGTAAAAACCCTTTTTAAATATATCGGCTCAACCTCAATTGTTAGAGGTTGAGGGTCCCGGAGACGTAGGCATTGTTAAAGCCGAACTCCGTTACATTTTGTGTTCTTGCTTTATCTTTACTTTCTTTTCTCACGTTTCTTTGATTGCTATATTCTTGTGAGAATTGAATTGTTTTAAATCGTATTCTGCTGCCATTACACTTGAACATTAAGCCCCAAATTGGTTTATACATTTCTACCTTAGGTTCTTTACATTCTTGCAATATCTTGACCTTTCAATACCAACATTCTAGGGAGTTCAAATTTTTATCAAATATATTAAAATATTTATTCTTATTTTCCGTTCAGTTAGTGTGACCTATGTTGAGAATCTATGTTATGTTGGTAATAAAATAAAATATTTTATTTTATAAATTATAAGCGGTATTCTAGCTATATATTACAGTTACTCAAATAACAAAAATATTTGGCAAATGCTTACAAAACCTGATCCTTTTAGTAATGTTATTATTAACATTACTTGTGTTCATTCCTTGTCTTATGATATTATAATTATTATACAATGTAGGACTGTGTCATCTTTGTATTATAATTATTTATTAGTATCCATTAAGTAAATTATAAAATTATAAATGTACTTCAGTTATATTGGATCAATTTATAATTCCACTTTACCAATGGGCCCATAAAATATCATTTCTCATTACTAATGAGTGACAATGATACTATTGACATATACCTTTTCCCGGCACAAGTTATATATAAAGAACTATTACTTTTAACACTGCTTGTTGCAAGCAGCTTTTAATAATAATTACGTTATATATTTCTCATGTGAAAAAGATACATGTCTCAATCTTAGAATCAAAGACACAATAAAATATTAATGATACAAATACAATCCATATAATGTTTTATCTATCAGGTTTGTTTAATATATGAAATATTTCTTATATTCGTGTTATTAAACGATAATCTTTTGTCAACGTTTACAGAACTAAAATGTACTTTAATCAACATGACAGTCTTATATAGCATATTAGTGTTCCTGCTAATATCCAAGACCTGTAAACATTTTAGAGTTATATATTCATCTTATTTAGAGTTTTGCTGTTCAAGACCAAGTGTATCTTGTTGAACATGTCTAAATACGAATATTGAACTTATGGAACAAAAATGTTAAAAACATTCAATTCATAAATATAACATAAAGTAATCATCAAAGATAACTTTTAGAACACAAATCTAACACTAACAAGTGTATTTCTCAGTAAAACACAAAAAGCCAAAGCAATCAGATATGAAGTAGAAGAAAAATTAAAAAAATGTACATGTAAGAAGGAAAAATCACATCTACTATGAGTTCATGATTGGTACCATCCTCAATCTCGATGCCACTTCCAAGTGCAATGTGGTGCCCAAAAAATTTAGAATCCAAATACAATACCATAGAACATTTTAATAATTGTAAATTTAACTGATAAAAAGTAACTACAATAATTCCATAAAATTCAATTTCACCAATAATAAATGTAAGAATTCTATGAAAATAAAAAGTTAACTTAAATCAATGAGTGATGTGATTCCTACATTCATCTATCAAGATACAATGAACCACCAAAATAAAAGTAATAATTTATATATTACGTAAAATATTACTTTTATTTTGAGGAGATATATTGAGGATTAACAATGAAAAATATTAAATCATCAGCCAACAACGCTTATTTTTTTATTAAAAACAAAACAAAAAGTGTCATAAAAAAATATGATAAAAAATTCACGATGGTCGTGGGATCCAGGTTTACAGGTATGAAATTATTTTTGATGAGAGTGCTATGAATGCAATCCTGCGTGATGACAAAGGTGTTTCGCCGCATTAGCATGTGAGCAGAGTAGTTGTGATTAAGATCCATCGGGTTTTGGGTTTTATTTCTTCTTTTGAGATTTTATTTGAGAGACTTTGCTGTGCCATTTCGATAGAGTCAGCCCCGCCGATGTCGGCGTTGTATTTCATACTGTTTGTTTCTGGACTATTTTGTCATGTTTTATATATTTATTATGATTATTTTTTTTATTCTGTGTAATTTATTTATTTATCTTATCTTATCTTAGCTTTTCGTAAGCACGTAACGAGACGTACGTAAGTGACGAGTTATCACCCCTAATTCGATTAATTTATTTGTGGTGTGACAGATAGAGTCAACGATCTTCTACTTCTAAGTCGTGCCTCAATCCTCACACCCCAGTCTACAGTAAGTAGTTCCCACCTTCGCGCTACCGTGCCCATCTAGTTGCGAAGAGAAAAAAATTGTTGAAAAACTAGATGCGAAGAGGAAAAATTTGCTTTATCCTCTAATATATAAGCTGGTCAAGTTGATTTTAAGTTTACCTATTGGTGTTGAAAGAGCATTTTCTGCTATGAACATAATTAAAACTCATTCAAGGAATCAAACGAAAGATGGGTAGATAAATGATAATTTGGTTACATATATTGAAAATGATGTCTTCAGTTATTTACTAACGAGACAATAATATAAAAATTTCAGAACATTAAGACACAACGATGATTATTACTTCTATTAGAATGATTTTCTTATATATATATATACTTTTAACTAGGAATTAGAGAGGTATTATAAACCTTTGACTATAGTTTGCTGAACGAACTCATGATTATAAAAAGCAATAATATTTTAATGGTATTGAATTATTAAAAGAAATTTAATATAATTTTATATTAAAACTATTTTTGTTGTGAATTTTATATTTATATTAATTTTAATAATTTATTTAGTGTGCCTAGACTTATTCTTAGATCCACCACCGCTTACAAAATCCTCTAAAAATATCCTTGAAGCGTTTCTTTCCATTAACAGAAAATGTCTTTCCAAAATGGAAATATAAGTTCGTAGACTGTCCTTTTAACAATTGATGAAAAATAAAGTTAATGATAGCTAGTCTTAAGAGATAATTGATAAGAAAGGAAATATAATCATAAAACATTAAGATAATAAAGGAATGATAATCATTAAGATAATAAAGGAATGATAATCATTAAGATAATAAAGGAATGATAATAATAATATATTAGGATAATATTTATGTGATTAATCATTAATATAAATATATAATTGTTGTCGTTGTTAGCTCTATATTCCTGCCCAAGAAATCAAGACTAACGTAGATAACCTTTTTGGGGTTCAAAATTACACAGGGGTGCAAATCACAATACTTCTATAAGTAGGGACTATTCTGCGAGATTATATCAGAGAATTAGAGAATCATAAACCTCCATTTGTGCTCTCCATCTTCCACAACGCATCAGCCGCCGGTCTCTCAACAGAACCCTAATCGAATCCGAAGAAAATCTCCAATGGAGGTAGCAGACGTGGCCGCTGAGATGGCCGCGACGAGCCTTGGCAAGCCTGAGGGGCGCGTTCTTCGACGCATGACTAAAATTAAGCAAATCCTTGAAGATGACGTGGAAAAATGGTTTATGCGCCGCGTGTTGGTCGGGGGTTGGGTCAAAACCGGGCGTGAACAGGGTAAAGGCTCGTTTGCCTTTCTCGAAGTCAACGATGGTTCATGCCTTGCAAACCTTCAGGTTTGTTTAAAGCATCAAAGCTTCGTAGTTAATTTAACTGGACCTGTTGAATTGATTTGTTAGATATCATATTTGAACTCCCTCTTAGTTCAAGTGTTATAGTAGATGTAGATGACTTGTTAATTTTCATTTTTTTTCCATCAGGTAAACAATAAGTTTTTGTTTTGGATGATACATTGCATTTATTTCCTAAACCTTAGCTGATACATGAAGTGGAAAATATGCACTTACTAAATTAAATCAATTTTAAGGACTAGATATTGTAGTTTCATGACACAATTGTTTTCATCCTGGCAGTAATTCTTCTGGAATTTATTTAGCTCACACCCAAATTCTGTCGATTACCATATATGATGTATTTGCACTTCTAAATATGTACATTAAAATTTTGAAGTGTTTTCAAAATTAACTTTGTTCAACCATACGAGGTCAGGAACAGAAAAAAATTCTAAGATTCAATGCATGCTTGTTAGTTTAATGTAAGTAGTAAAGGTGCATGACCCATATATTATAGTTCTGGGTTGCGAGCCTTTTATGTTGATAACATATTATTTACAGGTAATGTGTGATGCATCCATCTATCCACTTGCCGAGCTGGTACCAACAGGTACATCTGTTTTGGTTGAGGGTGAATTGACGCGACCTCCTAAAGGGGCAAAGCAAAAGATTGAATTGAAGGTTGACTGTGTTCTAGAGGTGGGCTCAGTTGGGGAGAAATACCCCTTGCCAAAGACTCGGCTAACACTAGAGAACTTGCGTGATTTCATGCATCTCCGTGCTAGAACTAACACGGTATACAATTTTTATTACATTGTGGTTTTCTATTATGTCAGCCAGAATGTCGTGACTTGCAAATTTTTAACCACCAATAATCCTCAGTACATGTACCTCTCTCTAATGATGTATCCAAAATATTGTTTAATTAAGAAAAATTGCAAAATGCAGTTTGCAATTTGTACATTATTTTGTTTATAAGGGTTCTGACTGTAATTTGTTGTCCTATCAATGATCTCATGTTATGGAGCTATTGGGTTTGGGTAATTGATTTCTGTTATGTTGAGTTATCTTAGTCCTTTGAGTCCAGGCCTCTGACAGAACTTCAACATGTTTTTTACAAAAATAAAGTCGTACAGAGAATTAAATGGAAGTTAATCTGGGTAAGTCACCAGTATTGAGTGTCCATGTAGCATGTATGTACTATTAGCAGAAATGCAGAATACAACACCAACAACAGAGCCTTTAATCCCAAATAAATCAGGGTAGGCTAGAGATGAAAACCAATCTGAAATCATAAAGATCAGAGATCTCGAACATCAACATAGATAATAATAATAACAACAGTGGTAGCAGCAGCAGCAGTATATCAGATTGTTTACTACAATGTTGTAATCTATAAACAAGCACAGATCTTCTAGATTACCTCTGGATAGATTGGTTGTCATATACATTCCACAGCACCTCAGTTATCACTCCAACATTGGTTGTCATATATATTCCAATTATTAAAGCTGTTATATTGGATGTGTATGCTATTCATAGAAGTTGACTACCATGTGCTGAAATATAAGAGTGCTGGTCACATCATTTTCTATACATTTTTTGTTGAGTGTGATTGTTTGAAGCTTGGACTCAACCCATTGTATCTATCTTAGAAAACTGGGAGTGATGTCAGAAATTGCATAATATTTGTTTGGACCATTGAGTATTTGGAACCTGGGACTGAACAAGGTGGTATCATTCTCCTTATTCTTATCATCATTATTATCATTATCATTGTCACTATTACTATCATTGATTTTTTATATTTGAGATCTCTAATCTCTATGCTTTTGGATTGGGTTTCATTTCTAACCTACCCCAATTTATTTGGGATTAAAGGCTTTGTTGTTGTTGTTGTTGGACTGAACAAGGTGGCTGATTGGAGTTGTTTTTCCCCTTCAAAAGCACTTTGGAAAAACAAACTCACTGATTTGTAGATTTTTGTTTTAATAAAATGGCTATGGCTTTCTTGGCATTGAAGATGGAGGAATTCTACAGCAGTACATAGATTGGTTCCTTTATTTGTATTAAACTGACTGTTTTTGTCATTGTTAGTTTGTTGCATTTCATTTATACCTCTAGGCTTGTGAATTTTCTTGTCCATTGACCTGAGCTATTTAATGAATTTGTAGATATCAGCTGTTGCTCGAATCAGAGATGAACTGGCTCATGCGACCCATGCCTTCTTCCGGAAGAATGGGTTCCGCTACATCCACACTCCAATTATCACAACAAGTGACTGCGAAGGCGCAGGAGAGATGTTCCAGGCCACTGTTCTCTTTAGCCAGGCTGAGAAACTTGCCAAGGAACTCAAGGAGAACCCACCACCAACTGAATCTGACGTTGAAGCTGCTAAGCTTGTTGTCAAAGAGAAAGGTGAGATTGTTGCTCAGCTTAAGTCTACCAAGGCTAGTAAGGAGGATATTACAGCTGCCGTCACTGAGCTCAATAAAGCCAAGGAAGCTGCGTCTAGGTAATGCTGTCAATTTGCTGCTGCATTTGAATTTGGGGATGGATCACTTGTTAAACCTTTTACCTTGAAATAGTGGAAAATAAAATTTAATTTCCAAATCCAATGTTATATGCGTGATGTAATGGTGCTCATATAATCTCTATAGAAAATTGAGATTTCTTGCATCTTTTGCCTCATTTATATTTCTAATGGTCTAATTATCCTTGATGTGTCACCAAATAACATTCAAACTGTATGAAATTTTTTGGTAGGATCTATATGTCTAAAGATATATCTATGAATTTATTTCTTTAATATTCAAGCTTATCACAAGGTTGTCAAAATAAACAATTTTCAAGTGATCCATTTTCTTTAATTTTTTTCCCAAACTTAGTACCTAATATTTATTTCTTCTGTGCCTGTCTACCTTGTTGTTCTTTCTAGGTTAGAAGAGAGGTTTAAGCTGAAGCCAGGGATTCCTACTAAGCCTGATGGGGGATTTGTTTTTGATTGTGACTTCTTTAAGAAACCTGCTTTTCTGACTGTGTCAGGTCAGCTGCAAGTTGAGACGTACGCTTGTGCAGTTGGAAGTGTGTATACATTTGGGCCCACTTTTCGTGCTGAGAACTCCCACACATCCCGTCACCTTGCTGAATTCTGGATGGTTGAGCCCGAAATGGCTTTTGCTACATTGGAGGTACTTAAAATTACATAAATTCTTTTAAGTGTTCTCATTTTAAGTATGCTCATTGGAGGTTCCTAAGATCACATAAATTCTTTTAAGTGTTATCATTAATTAAGCATGCTTTTAATTGTTGATTTTTGGTACTTGTTAGTTGTTACACTTATTTCTGTCATCATGTAATATTTTTAATGTTGAGTGCTTGAAAAATGCAAACAGCATACTATTTGCTAGAAATTGAAGTATAATTTTCTTTTACTTTATTCTCCGAAATAAGAAAGATGGTTCAACATGTAGATGAAGCATTATTTGATTGGTAGGAGGTGATAATGTTTACTTAATGACAACCTAGCACACTTATATGAAGACATGAAGTTAAAATTTTAACAAGAGTGCAACTTAATTTATTTTTTCATTGAATCAGCATAGGTACTTTGTATTTTAATAAAACATCATTTAACAAGCACTGTATGGTTGTTCTTTCTTTTTATTTATTCTGGCTTCCGTGATGTAATTTATCCTTACCTGGAGGTTCAGTAAAAGTCTGTCTAAGAGTAGGGAGAAAATTGAGCACCTTAATATAATGTTTTCTTTGGATACATTAGTAATCATGGTTAACATCATATAGGATGATATGGATTATGCAGAAGAGTATGTGAAGTTCATGTGTCAGTGGTTGCTAGATAATTCCAGGGCTGACATGGAATTTATGGTGGAAAAATATGATAAAGCTGCCATTGAGCGGCTGAAGCTTGTTGCTTCAACTCCATTTGCACGTGTCTCATACACTGAAGCGGTGGAGCTTTTGATGGGAGTCACTGAAAAGAAATTTGAAAACAAGGTAGAGTGGGGTATTGACTTGGCATCTGAGCATGAAAGGTAATCTTCCCCAAATTATGTCAAATTTGTTGGGTTGTCTGGTATACTTCTGATTAGCTTACATGGCTGCCTATTATACTTGGTGGCTGTAATTGGACAACTGAGGCTTGAGATGTATTAGTTTTATCTCTATTTATATATTGAAGAAATATCGGCAAACATTAAGATCTATAACATCCAAAAATGTAAGATTAGTTTTCTCGAGGATAACACTTTTTTTTTCTTGAAAAGGTACTTAACTGAGGAGATATTTATGAAACCAGTCATAGTGTACAACTATCCAAAAGGAATTAAAGCATTCTATATGCGGCTCAATGATGACCAGAAGACAGTAGCAGCAATGGATGTGCTTGTTCCAAAGGTATACACTCAATTTGAGTTCTCTGTACATCAATGCTTTTCAGTTTTGTTCCTTGATTCGAGTTTAAAATTGTACTAAACCCTAAAACCTAAACCTTGATTGTATATTTGGTGGTTTGTTTTGAAATAATTTGTTTCTGTTTCTCTTCAAATTGACAATACTCCTTTCTTTTATCAGGTTGGTGAGCTTATTGGTGGAAGCCAAAGAGAGGAGAGGCTAGATATTCTGAAACGAAGGTATGCATGAATGTTGTTTCTGATGCCTTGTGGATATGCTGGTAGGCGATTTCTCAAAATTATAATACAAACAAAGTTCTTATTTATTTCATGACAAAAGAAATTATCTGAAAAATGAGGAAAGTCTGGTTTTAGCACCCCCAAGGTACTTGTACTTTTTGGTTCCATTGAGCATTCCAAGACTGCTTTTGGTTCAATGAAAATCCATCTGTCAATTAGTACTTAGTACTTAGTACATACTGAGGTTGCTAAAGTTTGAATTGCTACTGGTCTCTGTGTCCCCAAAAAAACATACAACTGAGGGTTTGCTTCAATCTCCACTGTCTCACTAACTGATAGTTCAACACAAACTCCACTAGTTGCCAAGTTAGTATACTTAAAAATCATGACATTAGCACTAATATATTCTTCTCCCTTTCTGAATCGCCATATATGTTTTCCTTTGTCTCCTCACTATATATATATATAGTGGTCTTCCTCCTCTTAAGCATATTCCTATACAGAATGATGGAAAGATTTATTTTAACCGTTGTCAACAGTTTGCACCTTGAATGAATTAAACAAAGATGTTCAGGGTTCTTTATTGAACCATGTTCAATGGTTGAGTGCCTAACCCCAGCTTTGCTCTTTGAAGAATATGCTAATATCTGTACATAAAAACTCATAATGATGCTGGTCAAGTTGTAAATTTCCTGGTTGTTTAAAATTATATTGCTGTTTGTCAAATAATATTTATTCTCCTCTGACAGAATATTGGACTCGGACCTGCCTTTGGAGATTTATGAGTGGTACCTTGACTTGCGTCGGTATGGTACAGTCAAGCACAGTGGCTTTGGTCTAGGGTTTGAACGCATGATCCTCTTTGCCACTGGGCTGGATAACATCCGTGATGTCATTCCCTTCCCTAGGTACCCTGGAAAAGCAGATCTGTGATTCTCTTATATCCTGATCTACATACACAATTAGAAATCGATTGGTGTAATTTTTACCGATACTGCCATTTAGCAGAATTAGGTTTTATTTCTTCTCTGGTTTGGTTAGTGCATACTCGTTGTGTTAGTTTATTTGAAAGGAGCAAATGTCAAAAGCCTTTTAAAGTATGTATAACCAATTTATCCCCTTTTTCATTTCCTTTTTCTGAATTTTACGTCGTGTCTTAAATCGGAGGATTCCAATGCCACCAATACCACAAGTTTGTGTTATAAGATTTCATCAATTTATTTTTAATTTATATTTTAAAATTTAAAACTCAAATTTTAAATTTAAATTGTTTATTTTGTTAATTTTTATTATAAATAAATGTTTTTAAAATTTTATGATTTTTTGAGTTCATTTGATACTGATCAAATGTGATTAAAATGAATGCATAAAAATTAATTAATCATAATTAACTAGATTCATGAAGAGTGAGAAAAATCATGATTTATTGGATGACTCATCCGATGACACTAAGAGGTAATTTGTTTGAAGAATTCAGGAGTTGAAAAAAACTTTAAAAGGATAAATGGGACATGATGATATTTTTATTTAGGTATGGAGATGTTTTAAAGATGTAGTAGTAATGTGTCTCATTAAGGTATTTAATAACATTTTTTATTTAATAAATGTTTGATGTGGTTCATTAAGATATTTAATAACATTTTTTATTTAATAAATGTCTGATGAGTGAAAAAGAAGTATATTAGTATTAATCTTTAAAAATAAAGAAGATATTCAAAATTATACTAATTATAGAGGAATTAAGTTTATAAATTGTACTATGAAACTTTGAAAGAAAGTGATCGAGTATTGTTTAAGAAAAAAATGATAATCATTTTCAAAAATCAGTTTGGTTTTATGTTTAGGAGATCCATCATGAATGCGATTTTTTTGATATGACAACTTATCGAGAGATATAAAGGAGCAAAAGAAGGACTTAATGATTTGGAGAAAGTGTGTGACAAAATATCAAGAAATGTCATGTGATGACCTCTTGAATTTTTTTTTTCAAAAAATACGTCGCCTTTATTAAAGATATGTATACAAATATTGGATTAATGTCAAAACATGTGATGATGAGTTTAATATATTTTTTATTAAGATAGGATTACATCAAAATTCAACATTGAGTCTATATATTTTCATCTTAGTGATAGATGAGGTCATGAATGACATATAATGATACATCCCTTAGGTATGCTCTTTGTTGATAATGTGGTGCTGATTGACGAGGGTAGAATCGAAGTCGATTAAAAACTAGACTTGTGGAGACTTAGTAGGACCAAAGTCGAATATATGATGTGTTAGTTCAGCGGTGATAGCTCAGTTGGTGAAGATGTTAGACTGGACGGATAAGTAGTACTCGTGAATGACACATTTCGATATTTGAGATCGATGTTGCGAGGTGTTGGGGGATCAAGGATAATGTAAATCATAGAATAAGGACATAATGAATGAAATGACGACAAACATTTGACATTCTCCGTGACAAAAAGGTCAAAAAAAATAAAAATGTATATTCTACAAGACAACGATTAGACATGCGATGATGTATGATGCAAAATGTTGAACTACAAAAGGACAACACATTCAGAAGATGTGTACCTGAAATACGGATGTTATGTTGGATATGTGGCCATACAAGAAGAGACCGAATAAAAACTGATGATATATGGGAAAAACTTGGCGTAACATCAATTCAAGAGAAGCTGATCCAACAATATTTGCGATGGTTTGGTTATATCCACCGAAGGCTTCCTAAGGCACCGATATGTATTATTATTCTAAGTCGTTCTAAAAATATAAGAAAAGATAGAGGTCGATCGAGACTAATATAGGAGAGGAAGCAATAAAAAGAGATTTGAAAAAATGAAGTATACTTAAAGAGCTTTGTTTCGGATAAAAGTGTCTAGAAAACGATGATCCACGTACTAAAACTATGATCTAGAAATTATATTCTAGCAGTAGAGTATATATTTTAGACTCTTAGATTCTAGAGTTTTAAAAATAGAATTTAGGAGTTTTAAGGTTCAAAAAATATATTTCATAGTATAATTTTAGTGTGATCATTGTAATTAGGACTATTATTATTAACATTATCATCATTATTATTATGGATGTCTATAGTATTATTGTTGGTATTATTATTGTTATTTGTATTATTATTAGTACTATTATCATCATTATTATTTTCATCATCATCATCATCATTATTTTCATTATCATCGTCATTATTTTCTTCTTCATCATCATCATCATCATCATCATTTTCATTATTTTCTTCTTTCATTTGAGATCTATGATCTCTATACTTTCAGATTGGATTTCGTTTTTAGTCTACCCCAATTTATTTGAAATTAAATGCTTTGTTGTTGTATTCATTTTATTCTCATTTGATCTAACATCACATGAATTTTAAAAAAATCAATTTTTTTTTAAAAATATACATCTACCATAAAAAATAATAAGATCAACGGTTGAAATTTTAAATTTCAAATACAAACTAAACAATAAATTGATGGTATTTTATCACTCACAAAACTTATGACATTAAAACTCTTCTCTTAAAACTATTAGTGGATGTTGGTGTGAAGTTTCATGTCCTAATCACTGATACACTCATTTTTATCCTAGTTAGGGCTGCAAACTAATCGAATTCGATCGAACTCATTGGTGATTGAGTTTGATTTGAAACTATTTCGAACTAATTCGAATTCGAACTAAATCGAACTCGAGCTAAATCAAACTCGAATTGAAATCAAACTCTAAACGAACTCAATTATTCTAATTTTTATATTATCATAAATAATTAGAGTTAAAATAATTAATATTTTATTAATTTTATAATAATTAAAAAAACTAATATTTATTAATTTAATAATAAATTAATAATATCTTATTAATTTTACAATAAAATAATTATGTTATTGCATATATTATTGACTAAATAGTTAAAAATATATGCAAATAACTACATATAGAACTATTACGAATCAAACTAGTTCATTAAAAAAATTATCGAATCGAACTCGAATCGAACTAACAAAAAAGTCTAATCGAACGAACCGAATTCGAACTAAAATCGAATCGAACACCGAACGAATTATGAATTACGAACTTTTCTTGCAGCCCTAATCCTAGTCATATCCTAACCACTGACATACCCATCCCTATCCCTAGAGGTGACATAACCTAATCTAAACCTGAGAAACCCAGCCGATCCCGTCCGAACCCGAACCCTACCCGGCCTGATTTAAAAAAAAATCAAACTGATCCGACCCGATCCTAACTCGACCTGACCAAACCGGACCCGAAATCAAATGACCTTCAATCCAATTAAAATCTATCAAAGATATGAAAAAATACAATATGTAAATTGATCCGACCCGACAATGCCCGACCCGATTTTTTAAAAGATCAAACTGACCTGACCAGTTTAATCCGAACCCGAACCCAACCCGATCCGACTCGCCCGATTGCCACCTCTACCTATCCCTACCCACTCCATTTAAACAACCCCAATTGGAATCGAACGGACGCTCCTACGTCACTGCATAAAAAAAGTGTAATAGTAAAAAACGCTTCCTTGAACCACTCCATCATGTCAGAGCTGATAGCAGGAGCATCTTCAACGTATTTGTTACTTACTCCCTTCCCGAAGGCTAGGTAAAGTAAAGATTCTGTGATTTATTGTTATTTCATCTTATTCAAAAGAATAAGGAGAAGCATATCTATGTGTATTTCCATAAATTGCATAGGCAGACATGCACAATTCAGCTTTTCTTTTTTTTTTTCTTTTTTTATTCGTTTAGAAGATGCACGATCCTTAGCTCTATCAACTTGAAAGATTTTTTTCTCAAGCCGTCCGATAGTTTGTCGCTTGAGTAACTAGGTAAAAAAAGAAAAAAATTAGCTCTTGTAAAGCATACTATAAATTGGGAGATGCGCTCTGTGTTCTTGTTTCATGCGTCTCCAAGAAATAAATAAAGTTGTGATAACATTGAAATTGATCTTTGTAGTAGTAAAGAAACAATGTGTAAAAATATAGATAATTTCATAAATTGCAAGAGGCAAACGGATATTTTTCGGATTTTCTCCATAAATTGCATTTGGCTAGCTAATAGAGTTTTGAATCTTCAACACGTTTTATTGTTTTTTTCTTAATTTCTTAGAAAAGGAATTTTAATTTTAATTTTGATTGATATGACATTTTAATACATAAAAATTCTAAATATAAGATAGTTTCAAATTATTTTAAATAAAAGATCGAATTTTATTAACTCAAAAAATAATTTATTTCACATATCATCGACAAACTGATTATATGTAACGACTAAATTTCATATACAATCAAAACAAAACAGAAAAATGTTACAATAAAAAAAATTAGAGAATAATTAGTATTTGATTTAGTGACTTGTTAGTGCTTTATGTGTGCAGCCAGAGATTGTAGTTCGAAAACTTATATAAAAAAAATTCATGAATATATAAATTGGGAAATTTTAACTCCATATTTGTCTTTATAAAAACAGCGATATTTTTTTTTTTCAAAACATAAGTTGCTAGTCATTACCAGGACGGGTACCATAATTATCTTATACCTTAAAAGTCAAAAGTATTTCACGTAGTTTTCTTGTTTATCAAACATACATATTTATGAAAAAAAAAATTTACACCAAAAACTTGACGACAATTTTACAATATAAAAGTCTCTAATAGTAATTGAATTAAAAAGTATCACACGCATGCTTGTTCTTTTTATTTTCGTCTCTTTTTTTTTTTAAAAAAAAATTGCTGATAAGAAGCATGAAGTCGTGATCATGAGAAATACTGAAGGCACTAAATACCATTATTATTTTATAGATATGTTGTCGACCAAGAACATGATAATTGATAAATTTCAGTTCCAAAAGCTACGGGATCATTCATTAATCAGGAACCAAAGGAACCCCACAGCACAGGAAATTAAATTCAATTTTTTTTTGGTGAATTAATATATTCATTTCATTTACCAGTGTTACACTTGGAAGAATCAGCAATTAATATATTCAAATGATTCACACTTGGAAGAATCAGCAATGGTCAACACAAACTTCAGATCGTAATAGAATGAAATTAATCAGAGTTCATGCTTATTATTTATTAACAAAGAAGAATCACATAAATAAATCCCCAACTCTAGAAAACCTCACAACATCCAACAACATCTCATTATACCGGTACACAAAATACATCTTACCGGTCACCGACAGCCGCTCAATTCTCTAAATCGGTATGCTCCTCCTCATCTTTCTTTACAGTAGCATTTGCAATAGCATTTACAGCACCTACAATGGCATTTAAAAAAGCATTTATAAGAACCTCTGTGATCTGGTATGCAGCTGAAACCACAATGTACATAGTGGCATATGTTAGAAGCAACAGCATAAGCGTCACGATCGACAAGACAGTGAGCACGACAGGTTCCCCAATCGTGCGACCGAACAAAACCAGCGGCTCATCACGCAGGAAATAGAAAAAAAACCTGGCAATCAATGCATATGAGGTAGACGATAAGGGAGACTTTTCTATTGTGTGATGTCTATAGAAAAAAAAAACTGGCAATCATATCATATGTCTAAATTCTCTACTATTATACACTATATCATGCCGATTTTTTTAAAAAATCAGACACACCATACAATGATTACAATTAAAGCACGGATTACCGTACTCAAAACTGTGTCGTCCTGCTTTCTACCGTGTCGTTTCGTATCACCTCTCCCCCTTTCTCTCGCTATTTCGCTGGGCATCCTCTCCCTCTGATTCCGCTCTTCCTCCATTCCCAATCGGATGTTGCTCCGCTCTCCCTCAGTCCCTCTCCTCCCTCTGCAGCAACACACTGTCTCCTCTCTCTCTTCACTGCCAGTTAAGTTTTTTCTATATTTAATTTCGTTTTCAGCTGGTTGCTAATATCAATGGCGAGATCCAACTAATTAATTTGGTTTTCAGCTGGGGTCTCCTTGGAATTTTGATACAGAAAACTATTTGGACGTCTATTGATGTGAGAAAAAAGTTTTTAGTTTTTGACTTTCATCTCACTTTGCTAAGTTATTACTTGCTATGAGTTGATTTCCGAATTACTAATGTTCTTAAGTTTCCCCTTAGCCCTTACTATCATCTAATAATGGACTAACATGCATAGTTCTTTTGAGGGCTAGACATTTCTGGTGTTGGAGAATTTTTAGCGGACTGCCAATTTCAGCGCTCTTATGTTGTATATCGCTAGACAATTATCAAGAAAAAGGTATGATATATATCCCTTAATTTTATTGTTATTTTTACCTTTATTTTGTTCAGTCCTCAATTTTTTTTTCTTTCTTACAATTATGTGGCCTAAATTAGTAATACAGTTCCCAAAAGCAGAGCTAGTGTTACTAATTTCATATCTGCATTTGCATCTTAGTGTAGTACATGCTATTATAGTTTGAATATTTAGTTGGCAAAAAGAATTTCAGCATCCAACAAGGAATGCCATATTTTATTCCCAATACATGCCATATTTTATTCTTTCGTAATTATTATTTTATTATATCTCTCAGTGGATATTTCTTTTGATAGCAGATGTTCACAACATAAGGTTGGCTATAGAATAAATAGAGGAGTGATTTGTGGATAATTATCAAATAGATTATTTTTTAGTTTACAATATTCTACTATTCTTATACAATCGGTGACCAGTATTGATCATCTTTGTACAATGATGTTTGACTTGTCAGAAAGAAGATAAAGATAAACAACAGAGGCTCGATATCAGCATCTAATATGCCTGTGACAACACGATGAGCACCAGTTAGGCTTCACCTATTTCACATTTTCTGTGATTCTTCAATTTGACGGTAATTTTATTTTTCTCCATGTTCCTTCTTTTATGTCATATTACTCGCTTTGAAAATTATGTAAGATATTAGCTACAAATGTGAATGCAATTTGTTTGGTGACTGGTACTTATTTGGTTCACTTGCACAAGAGCGATAATAGTGGTAATTTCAAATTATTCTCAGAACACAAAGTCGTGCCTTCCATCTCCTCCTCCTTTCTTGCAGTGTTCAAATTCTTCAATCCTTAAAATGAAGGATACATTGTGTAGCTTCTTTCTTTTAAACATAATTTGGTAAATTTTTTTGTTGTGGAATAAGTGTTAAGTTTATGATATAAAATCAAATGTTGGTTACAAAGACTTCTTTATTGATATACATAAAGAGAAGGAAGAAGATGCAAGAGACAGGTTGAACACTCTCTCTCACCTTCCCTCCCTCGAGGGACGACCTCCTTTCCCCTTGTCACTCACCGCCAATTGGTGAATCCAGCTGCTCTGTTTCCATCGACATCGAGCACACTTCATTTGGCGGATAGGTTTTCTCCTTTTCTCTTCTCCTGCTCATTTTCCTTTCTGCTCTCTCTTTTTCTTTCAGTTTTATCCTCCTCTTTGTATGTGTTTGTTTTATGTGCGGAGATTTGATCTGTTGAGGCTTCTTTACAACTCCAATAGGCATATATTGAATAGCTTTGGATTATTGTTTGCATTTGGTTTCATTTCGTACCAACTTGCACGCCTCAAGCTTGTATCAACGCTGAAATGTGGAAATTTCTTTCTTCTTTCATTTAGTTTATTACCTAGCTAAAGCATTTGTATTTTCATGTGATAGAAGTTCGTCAGACTTCATCAGACTGCAATGTACATATCTTAACACTGGAATGCAAAATTTGTGTGTTAAATTTTGGAACCCAAATTTACTTTCTAAATTCAACCATGTTGTCAGAAGTATTATTGCACTTCTTCATTTCACAACCTGGTTGACAGAAGCGAGCAGACATTCTTAACACACATCCTTTACACCAAAATTTAGATGATAGCTAGATATGATATTTTGAGATAGTTCTTTGAAGAAAAGAGCTGATTCAGCATTGAATTAAATGCACATCTTTATTTTGTAGATTTTCTTTTTTGGTTTTGGTTGCAGGGGTGCCTCTGAACCTTTTATTCTTTTTTTTTCAACAGGAATGAGTTGTAAGTTAACAAAATGTAGTGGATGTGGGTGAATTTGGGGGGTTTCCTTTATTTGCTTGAATGAAAGATATCAGCTACTTTTGAACGATGACTGATTTTGAACTTTTGTATGACATAAATGTCTTCTATTTTAACAGATAATGCATCCCAGAATGGACCTCTTTTATTAGCTTCTGATAAAACTGGGGAGAAAATGGAACTTCTTTATGTTTCCTCTGCTCTTTTATTAGCTTCTGGAATTGGCATTACTGAGGCCATTTCTTTATTTTTCGGCTACGGGATACTTCTCAGATTGATGGAATGTCACCTCTAAGTTTGTACATTTTGGTTGATCTTATGCCATAATGCTTTTCATTATTGATTTTTAAAATTATATATTTGTATATTTAAAATTAGTCATCACCTGTGAGATATCCATCAGAGATGTTCCTTGAACTAAGAGCTTTAGGTGCTTTGGCTATTCAAGATGTTTTTCGTGGATTTAAAAATACAAAACAACTTTCTTGTCTAAATAATCTGTTTTTTTTTTTGTAAATATAACATATTCTTTTATTTTATATACTCAAAACATATACCACATAAAGCTTAAGTTTAAAATTGTCTGACAGCAATAAATTTGTACTTTATCCCTGTGACAAAATTGACTCAAAATAATATAAAAAAAAAATCCAAATTTAAAAGTGTTCTACATGAAAGTTGTTTATGAAGATCGTCTCAAAATAACTATAATCAACTATTATCACGCTTTTATAAAAAAAAAGAATTAAGAAAATGTTTGTTTTATATTTGACAATTTCGAGTAAAACCTTGTGGAGGTAGCAATACGTCAGGAATTTTCACTAAGAATGTTGTATATCAAGAAGTTTTAAGAGAATAATGAGGTAAATATTTATATTAAAATTACTAACTTATAAATTTAGTATATAAAATATAATATTCATGATAATTTATGTTTGTATTTAATTTTTATCCAACAGAATGTTCATGTACAAAAACTTCCTTCTGCTGCATTGGAGCATGAAAATATCACATAATAATGTGGTAATTCTCGTTATCATATTATTTATTAGTTTTATTTTTTTTATTTCATTGATATAAAATTAATATTACAAAAATATGATGAACATTGTTATTTTGTATCCTCATTATTATAATTATTATTATAAATAATAATAATATTAATCATATGATTACAAGATAGTAGAAAATTGAGTTATCTCAATTTTATTTTATAATATATATTATAATAATATATAATATTAATATTCTCACTACAAACAAAATACTAATACATTTAAAAGCATGTTTCATCACAAACACTGCTTTGGGCCGTTGGCACAGTGGTCCAACTGGATGCCTTGTGCGCTCTGCCCCAAAAACCTAAGTTTGAATTCCAATTGAAAGAAATTTCTCGAGTTTTTAAAACTGCATCATGGATTCAAAATTGTCCGTGGCCCATAATATTACAATATGCGTACTACTGTTATGTGTATGAGTTAAAATGCATTGATTGACCATATCTCGACCGAATCAGGATGCATTGGTGACTGAATCGTTTTGTATCGGAAATTAAATTCGTTCGTTAAACGGAATAAAATAACCTGATATTTATTCGGCAAAGTATCAAAAATATCGTAACATAGATTTCTACCCATTTAAGAGTAGCGCATACAAAATTTCAAATAATATTTTCAATATATTTTAACTATCTATTGCAACTAAATCGAGATGATAAGATGTCAAATCTATATTATTATATAAAGCATCTAAGAATTGTAGAATCTATTTTTTGTCATTGTAATTTTTTATTATATCTATTTTATCCCTCAATTAGACGGATAATATTTATTTTTGGTTGATCAAACGTATGTGATCGCGTCCATTAATCCCCTCTTTCTCTCCATTTATTTCCCTTATATACTATTATTTCTATAATATTTTTTTTATTTAGCAACCTTGTGCATATTTGATAAGAAATTAATGATGATAATATATGTTAAAATAATTTACTTTTCTTGTCATAAAAATCATAAATCATTAACTCATATTGTGCAAAAATCTCATTCAATATTAAATATAATCTTTATTATAAGTTTTCTCTATAATTTGATGAATTTATAATTTAATATTAGATAAATGTAAATTTTTTATCTTATAATGATTTAATGTTTAAATAAAAGAATCTGCTACAACTAATTTACATAAAAGTACCTAGTGTCCTTGGATATATTCGAAATATGAAGAAAGATGAAACATGAGAAGAAAATCTGAAACTCTTTGACTCAAAAAGATGTCTGAAACCCCTGACACTTCATTTTTATTATAAGCAACTTTTGTTCAAAAATTACATTACATCTTCACCAGAAACAGTTATTTGCCTAGTTTACAAATAAAAAAAAAACTACTTACAAATGAGATATCCACGCCTCTTGACGGCAATGTCATTTGCCCTATTGATGATGTTCTAATCTGAGCCCTTTAATCCTCATTTGATGCTTCAGATCTTGAATAGTTGTCTGAAAACTCATCTTCAATCCACATCAGAAGTTCCCGTCTCAGTTTCGGATTAATAACCCCCTTTTCTGCCATCTTCCACACTAACTCCTTGGCATCTTTACACCTCCCAAGCCGACCCATCTCACTGATCAATGCCCGACATGTGATGCCATCCATGACCCGCCCCATTGCCCCCAATTCCCACATTATAATTGTCGCATCCTCAACCTCCCCTTTAATTGCCAATGCACTCACAATAGAATTACTAGCTCTTGTATCCAGGACCAATTTCTTAGCCTTCATTTCATCAAACAACTCTTGTGCATTCCTGGTTCTTCCCTGGGCACACAACCCATGAATCAGGTAGCTGTAGGTGCACCCGTCAGGCTCTAGTCCATAAATATGTCCCATCTGGTGGAAGATTCGAAGGGCATCATTTAAGTGCATTGATTGTACATATCCCTTAATTAAAGAATTTAAGCAGAGCAAATCAGGTTTAATTTCCAATTCGATCATTTGTCTGAACAGTGCCCGTATATTGTCCATGTACACATACTGTATATAAGAATTCCTGCTGCAGCGGTTTAATAATGCTGTAAACAGTAAATTGTAAGTGTGCGTGGTGGGTTTTGCGCTAGGGTCTTTGGACTTGAACATTACTGTGTAGACATGAAATGCCTTGCCAAATCGACCCGCTTCAAGGTAGAAATAGATCAATGTGTTATACAAAGAGGAAGAAACAGGCAAGGAAGGCATAGACAGAGCCAATGAGGCAACTGAGTCCATTTCAACAAAAAGACGAGCTGAGCCGAGTCTTTTAATGGTGACAAGAAACGGGTTCGGGTCAGGTCGGAAGCGGGGGTGGTGTGTGAACCAGGAGAGGATGTGGAGACAGAGTAAAGGGTTGGGTTCGCCCGAGAGGAGGGAGGAGAGATCGGCTGGTGTAAAACGAGCAGGGAGAGAGGCGATGGTGGCTTCAATCTGGGTCTCGTCGATGACAGCGGGCTTGGATTTGAGGCGCTGCTGCTTGCGGTGCGGCACCCGTTTCCCCAAGGTGGAGTAGGGCGAAAGGGAGGCGAGGGCCTTGCAACGGAGGAGAGCTGGTTTCAGAGAGAAATGGAGAAGAGATCGGATCATCGCCTCTGTTCGGCGAACGAAGGAAGAGATCAGAAAGGAGGATAGCTCAATAACGGGGAAAAAGAAACCCTAGTTGTAAAGAGACCTGAGAGGGAAGGGACAGGAGATTTCATTTTGGGCCGTCTTTTTTTACACTAATCAGATCCAATAAAAGTGATGATATAAATTGGGCTTTACTGGACCTGTTATATCAGTGTAAAATATCATCAGCATCTACACCTGTCGGGGGACACCATCCTGCGGTTTCGGTTACCTCTCCTCCATCCCGGTCAAATATCATCAGCATCTACACCAGATCTTCTTTCCTAGAATGTTGGTCTCGATTCGACCGCTCCTCCCTCTTCTCTTGCTTCTCATCCCTCTCATCTACTCCGGTACATTGCTGCTCCTCCCGTATTCTTCGTTTGGTTTGCTGTTCAGTAGTCTTCTTTTTCAATCATAACTGAATAACTTCTCGGTTTTTATCCAGTGTCGGTTCTGCATCAGAGATGGAATCCGGAGGAGACGAAGAAATTAAGCTCCAAGCGACCAGATCGACTAGTACTGGGACCGCCTGCTGGACAGGGACTTCCTAATCGGCTCCAGTGCCAAGGTTTCACTATTTAGTTATTTTGTGTAATACTGTAACTTTATGCAAGGTTTCAGTCTCAGAAATGGTGTGGCTTAGTTTGCTATCAAGATGTATTTTAATTTCAAAGTACTTGTGTTGTTTCAATAAGCCCAATGTTGAGAAATTACTGATCTCGTTACAGAACCAGCTTGGATTGTCCAGTACCTTCTGATATAATTCAGGTTCAAACTGAATACAATAGCACTAATTACAGAATTTTACTGTCAGTACAGCATTGCTTTTGTTTGTTCTTTTCAGATCTGGGAGGTTTTGTCCCGGTGTTCTGGTATAATCCAAAGCTGGTAGATTACCTGGTTACCACTTGTATGTAGTGGTATCTAACTAGTCAGTATGGATATTCTACATGTAACAAAACTGTGATGGTTATCTCAGAATTCAGATATCGGTGTCAACCTTTGTAAATACTCGGTTGAAATGAATAAATTGTAATGACCTTTGTATTTGTGTTTTGCAGGTATCAGAGCAATGAATAAAATAGACCTTCTAGTAAGAACAGCCAGTCAGGAGATCAAATTTCTTTTGTTACCATTTTTACAATTTACAAATCAGATCCTCTGATTGAGAACATGTTGGATAAGATCACAGTTGGAGAAACCTCGTACAATACCAAATCTGAGAGATCCTTGGCTATTCTCTATGCTTACATTAACTTCATTCAGGTAAATAATTTAGTTATCAGTTATATTATGTTGTATGAAGTATAGGAGGGATTGGGGATTGGATGACCGCAGCTTTTTATACCCCATCATGCCACTATCTGAACACTTTCAAACATTCCAACACTGTCCGATTGGATATACTTCCTTTTCCTTTATTACACTAACAGCAAGATAGAAACTAAGAGAGCAGCCAGTCTGAACAGCCTGCCTCTGACTCTCTGGTAAACCTCTTACTCTTCTCTTCTAATCTTTGAATCCAAAAACTTTTCATTCTCCTTGGTATCTTTTTTGTTGTATGTTGTAACCTATCCTGATGCACTTGCCTCCTCCTAAGGGTATGCTCTGGTGGTGCTCCTCTCTATCCAGAGTATGCTCTAATCAGAACTAAAGCATATATCTCGTTGTTCATTACTTTAACGCCAAAAGGTACCAAGTTGAGATGATACACATTTAAGATATTCATAAAAGTTTCTGGTACACTGGTGTCAGCTTGTATGTTGTCCAGTATGAAAAGAAAAACTGGAAACTTCCTAAATATTTTCCAATTGCTTCTATTGGGTGATGTTGCCAGCATGTAACAAAAAGAAGTTCATTTCTTTACTGTCTCTGAAACTCTTAATGTATGTTAAACCACTCATGCACATAAGAAAAAAATTGGTGTTGATATCTCACGGTGTGTAACGGCAGTAGTGGTCAGGACTCAGGAGTATCAAGGTTCTCAATAAATTAAATCATTAGTAGAGTAACAAGTGAGAATATCTTTACCGAGCTTAGAAAGAAGAATTTCAAGAGACTAAAGGAAGGTACATGCTGGAAAGTCAGAGAGAGGAAAGGGCAGTGCATTACAGGACAAAGAGGAGGAAAACTGTTCGGACGAGCTGCTCCTCTCTCTTCCTTTGTTCTTCTTTTGTTGTTAAGCGATTTAACAAATGCATAATAAGATATATTTGATGAGCGGTTCAGATATAATGGCAAGATGGGATATAGAAATTTGTGGTCATCCAATCCCTCCTTGTTTATATTATTGTTTTAAACTATCTCAGTTTTTTACATAATAAAATAGGTGATAGTATACAAAAAATTAAAATTTTGCTACTTCAATTCGGTATTTTTTGAGGTTTTTGTGGACAGTAGTAACACTGAAACAGATAATAAATCCATGGAAAAGACCTAAACCTAAGTAACCCTGATCTTGTTGATTTTAAGTTATCTATTCAAGCTGTTGCTTCATAACCTGTTCATAGGAACTTGGGAACCAAGCATGTTTTCTTCATGTGCTGTTTTCAATTAAATTTCAGCTTTCAGAAATACGGGCTTACCAGATAAAGCTGACTTATTTTGGGGTAACAGTAAATCTAAGAGAGATATTTGGAAATACTTGAAATAGCTGGGTCTACTTGTGACCTAACACCATTTTGTTGTTTCTTACTTTCTTACATGAAAAAATAAAAATGACAAATGGAATGCCTTGTTGCATAATTTGACTTGCTTTCTCACTTGTAGAAATTCTCAGGTGTCAATGCCAAGCAGCAATGTGGTTGTGTTAACTGATCCTGATTCTACATTTTTGCTGGACCAAAACAATGCAATTAAGTTACCTATTGAGGGAGACTATTCTAGAAGTAATTTAATGCTCCAACGCATCAAATCTTATATTGTTAGTACATTTCTCTCTCTTCTTGTCCCAGATTTTTTTGTCAATTGTCTGCAATAATTTTCTTCTATTAGTTCTTTTTAGTAGTGAGATTTATTTATGTTTTGATCTTGTTTACTGGCTGCTACTTTAATGGTACTAGTTCATCTGGTTCTTAAATCTGTGGTGCATAGCCATTAGGCTATTTTATCATAGTTTCTGGAATCAATTTGATCGTATCGTCATATGATGTGTAGGCATATCTGAAGAGAATTCTGGAATCGTTTGAAATGGAGAAGACCAATAAGAATATTATATTTACAGATTCTGATATAGCAGTGGTGGATAATCTTGAAGACATTTTTCAGAGGCATCCTGATTTTCATATAGCTCTTACATTTCGCAATAACAAAAATCAACCATTAAACTCTGGTTTTATTGCTGTCAGAGGTACTCAAGATGGAATCAACAAGTAAGTTATGACAATAAATTTATTTTAATATTTATGATGTTAAACAAACCACTTGGTTGCCCTTAATCCAATTTTGAAATTTCTTTGATTTTTTTTTAACATTAGAATCCTTTCATTTCACATATCGAGAACCTTGATATACCAGAACTGGTAAAAACATGCCTGAAAATATTTTGGGAACCATTATTTATCCCACACAATTAGTTAATTAATAATATGTGTTCATCACATTAGCTCCCATGTATAATGTAGTTATATAAAAGAAGTCTTCAGGAGCAAACTAAACAATTGCATCAAATTCGATCATAGAATATTGTTTATTATTGATATTTCTGTGACAACACAAGTGGATTTACTTTTAATTTCTTTTTCTTTTCTTCATAGGGCTAAGGTTATTTTAGAAGAAGTACTTGATGTGTACATGTCAAAATACATGGGTGCTTCACGTATGTTAGGTGACCAGTTAGCACTTTATTGGGTGATTAAGTCACATCTTCCATCTGCAATTAAAAGATTCAATCAGCATGAAACTTTTAGTGGCAATGTAAAAGGGGTATCTGTGCTGTTCTTACCATGTGCTATCTACAACTGGACACCTCCAGAGGGTGCTGGCCAATTTCATGGCATGCCATTGATGTCAAGGTATCTATTTTTTTTTAAATTCAAATAAAGTAGCTTGTGGAATTTTTTATAATGACCCTCATTGTGTATTACAAAATTTATTGCGTTTATATATGATATCTGAATTTAGTAGCAGTTATATGTTAATGATCATTGTACGCACCACACTACTACATTAGCCAGATGCCTAATCTAACCAAAGCTCCCGCTGTCTTTTGTATGCTTGTTGGATTTTTTAATGAATTTTCCTTTAGATAGCATGTATGTGCAGATGTGCTTATTTTTCTTGTCCTCTCCTCCCTTTATTGGATGTTCTTTATCACATTATTTGGAGATTTAAGGGTTTTCTTCTTTGTACAACATAGTTTACCTGATATTAACTTCTGTTATACTCTTTTCTTGTGATACAACATCAGATAGTTCATTTCAAAGGATCAAGGAAGCGGCTAATGCTAGAATCATGGGACTTTTACAATTCTACATCCAACATGTCTAATATGCTCTGCCTCATATTATGCAGCGGCAGGACAAAATATGATTTTTGACCGCCTTTTCGCTTTGTTATTCCATTTGGATATATTGGGTATCCTCTCTGTCTCACATGCTTTTGTAATCAATACCTTAGTAGTCCGATAACTCATGTCATAAAGCCACTCTCTACCAAACCAATTGTCGGTACCATTTCTTTTGTTGAATTTCCTTTCTTGGGTATTTTCTTTCCTTGATTTTTTTTCGGGATAACTGAAAGTATACCTGGGAGCTTTTAATGTTTATCCCTGTATATAAATTAAACTCAGCATGACTATTGAAACAATTTGCAATAGCTTACCTGGAATAAATGGATACTTGTGTACTGCTGTAGCGGCCTGCTGGAAATTGGACTGCAATGAGCTAAAGCATTGTTTTATGGTGAAAGCCTGTCCTGAGAAGCAAAGCATGGTTTTGAGGTGAAAGCTTTTTTCTGAGAACTAACACATCAACTGTAAAAATAGTGAGAACTTTTCTTTCACATTGTTCTATTGGTGGCACATTGGTTGTGGAGCTCCAGCTCTGGTTTGTACATCACTTTTTTGGCAGATATAATGCAGTTTAGGTTAATTTGTTCAATGCAACACCCAGTAGGGTGCTGTATAAAGAATTGCATATGCCTTTCTTTTATTTTGGCAAAGGCCCAAGTCCAGGATTGACATATGGTTCACCTGGCCTTGACGTTATATATTTCAGCAACTTGCATCGAGACCCTTCTAATTTTGGAAGAAAAATACAATGTTTTTATTTCCTGCCAGTGGTCAGGTATTATGGGGATCGATTCACTGGGATCAACTACCAAACTAGCTTCATAAACTATTTGTTATTTATTGCATATCAGAGATGTCTAGTTAGAAGACTTTTCCCCTAATACATCGGTTTCTTTTATTTTGGTTTAGAGTTCTGATATTATCAGATAAGTTAAAAGATAAATGAAGAACAACTTGCCAAAAAAAAAAAGAAGATAAAATGTACCAAATATATTTCAATTTTGAAGTTCTGGTTGAACAATCCAAATGTGATCTAAATACTATTTTTTCATCAAAAAAATATTATCTAGTTTTTTTGTTCCTTTTATACAATAAATATAATAATTCTTTTATTTTGTTATTGGTATGGCTCAAAATCTAAAATTTGAAATTCATTTGGCTGATCCAATGTTCCTGATTTTTGTATATATTGAAAATACTATTGAAAGTCAAATTTTATAACTTATATATTTGTTTCTTTTTTGTTGTTTGATCAAGAGAAATTTATATTAGTGAACACTACATAATTTCAAAATCAATGGTTTTAGAGAATTTAAAAAGCTAAATAATAATTACTTTTTTTTTTAATTTTTGGTACGTAGATATATTCGAATTGACCGATCACATCAAAATCAAAGCTTGGAGTCGTATCAACATTTCTCTTAATTTATTTCATTATTTTTGTTGTTTGGTGTTTAGACATATCGCTATTACCATCTCGCTTCATGAGACGAAACAGTGGTAGAAGCTTGTGTCCCAAGTAGAGTTTTCAAAACGAGGCGGCACGGTCCGGGTGAAAACCCTGAGTGCGGGGCACGCAGGTTACGGATGGGGAGGGATGGATTTGAGTAGTCCAAAATTAAAAAAATATTGACCCAACTTATATTGGATTTTTATGTTGGATCTTTGCGGATATGACCCTCACGGATTAGGACGGGTGGGTCAAGGGATGGTTCAAGTAGGTCATGATGGGTCAGATACCGGCACAGTTCAGTACTACCGACGGATATACAAATGTGTATGGGCTAATACTAATTCAGCTTTCGTTTTACTCACGTCTACCATTTGTGATTCTATCCTCTCAATCTAAAGCATCTTGGTCTGCAATCTCAAAGAGGTGCCTGAAAGACTTCTTTTGTCGTTCCAACTTTCACTTCTGACTACTAAGAACTTCATGGAGCATAAACGTAATGATCTTTTGTGCTCTTCTTCCTTCATCTCAAAGTGAGTAGACTATTAAATGCTTGCTGGTAGTCAAGGAGATTGTTTAAGCTAGAAAGGAACCCTGATCTTACTTTCTTTGGTCGTTTTTTTTTTGCAATTTAAAAAAAAAAGTCAAAAAATCCTCAATGCAGCACCCACCTGAAGTGTCACCTTGTAGCGCTGTTCATTAGTATATTCTTTATTTTCCTTGATGAACCATCAAATTAACTTTAAATTTCATAAAAAATTGTGAAAACTATTATTTTTCAATGTTGTATAGTTTCAACGGAATGAATCGAGCAATTTTTAATATTTCACAATAATCATTGTACTTTCATGCTCAATGTCCTCTTATGTTACTTATTCAAGTATAATGAGTTAGTAACCTACTTCATTATGATCGAAAATATTAATTATTTATGACAAATCATGATAAATCATACCATACAAATGCATTCTAGAGACAAATAACATATACCGAACTCCGTTAAAATATTCTCTCTTTTAGTTCTAATATTTTCATTCTTTCTAATTCTTTATATCTCTCAATTAGTTGAAGTTTGTAATATTTTCTAGAGTCATCGGTATATTATTTTACACTAATTGTCTTTTCATAGTAATTAATATTTGATCGATTCTACTTATATTCTTACTTTCTTGATCTTCTTATTAAAATTTAGACTAAGTTGTACTTCATTCTTTAAGTATCTTTATTTTAGTCGATTTTTTGTATTCTTATAGTTAGCACTTATCTCTACCAAACAATTAACATTTGACTTGACCATTTTTAAGGTTTTTGATTAATACCACATGAGTCTTAGTAATTCTACAATATTTAAGTTATAATAATATTAATTACGCATTTTTTCACATTTTTTTTACACCAACTATGTAATTTTTTTTATTTTTGTAAATTAAAAAACCTTACAATAATACTATGCATGTCAAGCTTAATACTTTGATATAAAAAAATTTAATTGTATATAAAAATAATGAAAAAAATTATTAACATATATGTAGGAGAAAATGGGAAATGGAAATAACGTATAAGTAGGAGCTGGAGTATGAGGTTCGGGTGAGCGTGGGTATGGAGTTCAGGTTTCACGGGTTTATTCGGCTCGAGTTCGGGTAGCAGATTTGAGCGGGTGAGCGCGGGCCACGGATGAGAGCAGATAACGGATGAGAGCGGAATGAATTTGAACAGTTTCATTTTTAATTTTTTTATATCCTATCTTTACTAGAATCATACTATTAACAAATTCGAGTATACCCACGTACCTATCTCAAAACTGTCCGAGATGAATGAGGAATGCAGATTTGCACACTGTCTATCCGTACAGATTTTTTCAAACGTCTAATTGGAACATAATTTTCATCTCTTCCCAAAAAAGGAGACTACGGAGAAAAAGGAAAACCATCAACACACGATTCTTGGTTGTCAGCCAAACATTGAAACTTGTGAGAATTGATATCACCCGATCTATTGTTTTTTTTTGTATTTCACTTTTGCGTGATTAGCGATTCAAAGTTCCAGGCACCGAGTAATCATGTGTTTTAATTTGAAATTTATTTTTAGAAGTATGAACTCTTACATCAAAGAAAGGTTTTATTAAAAAGTAAAACGTAGTTCTGGTTTTGTTATTTTATTCTATATAAATTATTATACACATCTTTAGCATTTTAAATAGAATTTTCCCAAATTTTATTTAATATAGAATTTATTGAAAATATTTTAAAATTTGTATTTCTAATTTTTTTTCCGTAACTGCGTTTTCGGATCAAAGCCTGAGAGACGATCCTATATATTCCACAAAAAGAGTTAAAATTTTCAGCCTCAATATTCAACATCATCAAGTCTTATCATTTACTTCATTTTCTTAATTATAAAATTTTGATCATTAGTAAGTGAGACCTAATGATGGCGATCAAGTCATGAGAGATCTACAGGTGAACAATCATGATCAAGGAAGCATGTTTTGGACCAGTTCTCAGTTTGAAGAACCAGATCCAAGTCAGATTTGCAATTAATTTTCGAAACAGCTCTCTGGACAGATTCGTACTGGGTCAGTATTTTGAACATAACTCTCTCATAAATGCTCGGATTTGGGTGATTCAAAGTTCTGTGATCAGATGATGAAATGGACTATCCTTTTTGTGTTTTGAGTTTCTCCAGATTCCATATGCTTCTTGGTCAAAACCTCATGTCAAGTGAGCGTGGTCACTGAGGAGCCAGCCAGCAGCATTTAGTTTCTTGGAACTTGCCTTTTGAGTCTCTCTATGTTTTAATTATATTTTGGAATTAGCAGTAGTAGTTAATGTTATTTTTATTGTGTTTTGATATTTATAAAAGTAGTTAAGGAATTATTAATTAGTAAGAAGTTTCTAGAGTTGAGTTATATGATTATATCAAGTCTAATTTCTGAATGTAAACTCACTTGTTAAATTATTATGAAAAAAATTACCTTGAGTTAAGTTTATCTCCTCTTTTATCTTGCTGTGAGTTGAGAGTATTCTCCATTTGTGATTTTATCATTGAACGTGTGCGTGTCCTTGAATGATTCATAGCTATCACCTAATATTATTTTTTTCATAATAATTTTGTGCATGTCCATAAAAAATAATTTATTTCTACAAATATTAAGAGAGAAACTAACAAAATAATGAATTGAGAAATCTCACATTCATATTTTAAATTGAGAAAAGTTTTTTATACCCGACCTCTTGCCTCATTTTGTACCCTGAACTGTACTAACCATCGCCGGTAACAGAAATCAAATTAACTGTGAGATATCTTCCTCTTTTTTTTTGTTGCTTTCCGGTTCTCTTTCTCCTTCTGCTTCTCTCTATCTCCAACTCTCTAACAAAAACGATCTCCATTTTCATGTCACCATCGATGACTGATGATCTCTCATGATGTCAGATCTCCGATCATGTTACACTAATTTCCACCTACGCTGCGCCTCTTTTCTAATATTGTCTCAAGATCGATGCCTCTCGCCTGGTGCGCCTCTTTTCTAACATGGCTTCATTGCACTCTGACCTCGCATCATGGTTTGGCTCCAGGGGCGGACTTAGCATTCGCCGGGGGGGGGGTCAGTTGACCCCCCCTGGATTTTGAAAAATAGTGCTTTTAGGTTAATATTTTGTTAATTTAAATTTCGACCCCCTCTGGATTATCTGATTATTTTTCATTGAGAAAAAATATTTAATATCACGGATAATGAAAAAATTATGTAAAATTTTTAAAATATGAAGTCTTGTAGAAGAAAATTGTCTTTATTGCTATGATTATTTATTATTTTAACTTTTATTTTTTATTATTTTTAATATATAAATATATTCTTTTTAATATTTTTATTTAGTACCCGATTAGTTAATGGATTTAAATCCGATAAGCTACTGAAATCCGATTATTGATCCCCCTCTGATCAAAATCCTGCATCCGCCCCTGTTTGGCTCTGATGAGGATTTGCATCGCAAGTTGAGGAAGAGGCCAAAGATCGACTTTAGGAGGCATAGCTAATATCTTAATAACTTCCCCTAAAAGCGGCATGCTGAATGCGCAGAATCATGGCGCTCCACTCCACTTGGTTCCCCTTGGATCGCCAAGGTCTTAGGTTTTACAAATGGACGCGATTGACGATACCCTGCGCGAAATTCGATTTTTCATTTTGAGAAAGTTTTGCTCATCAGTGCTTAATGAACTTTTTTTTAAGTATGCACGTGATTATTAATCCGTCGCGTACAGATCATTAGCGTAAAAATATATGTGATAATTTATAATTTTCTGACCGTCAATCTCGTGTTCTATGTAATTATATTGTACATATATATATATATATATAAGTAATATTTTAAAAATTATAGATATTTTTCTATTCATGTCATGTATGCATAATAATATATTATATGTAATTAGATATAATATTTAGGTATTTAGATTTCATACTTAGGTATTTAGATATGTGTTCGGTGTTTAGATATTTATTCTGGATATTTAGATATATATTCTAGGTATTTAGATTTATTTCTTATGTATTTAGATATGTGTTCTAGG
Organism: Schoenoplectus tabernaemontani; assembly: GCA_037127355.1. Taxonomy (NCBI): domain Eukaryota; kingdom Viridiplantae; phylum Streptophyta; class Magnoliopsida; order Poales; family Cyperaceae; genus Schoenoplectus; species Schoenoplectus tabernaemontani. Next base: position 14,460,859 of record CM073740.1, read on the forward strand.
TATTTAGATATGTATCCTGTGTAGTTACATATATTATCTAGGTATTTAGATTTCTTACTTATATATTTAGATATGTGTTTTGAGTATTTAGATATAATATCTAGGTATTTAGATTTCTTATTTGGGTATTTAGATATATGTTCTTACGTATTTAGGTATTTAGATTTCTTATTTAGGTATTTATAAATGTGTTCTAGGTATTTAGATATTTGTTCTTGGTGTTTAGATACATGTTATGAGTATAATATCTAGTTATTTAGATTTCTTATTTAGGTATTTATAGATGTGTTCTGGGTATTCGGATATTTGTTCTGAGTATTTAAGTATAATATCTAGATATTTAGATTTCTTATTTATGTATTTAGATATGTGTTCTGAGATATTTAAATATTATTTATATGTGATTATCTAGATTATGCGATTTCTTTCAATTATTTACTGAATAACACGGAAAAAAAATAAACTTCACAAAATAATATTTTCTCATAAAGTAACAAATATACTTTAAATATATATTTATATAATTTTATCAGCCTAATAATATATTTGATAGGCCTCAATTATATATTATATTCAATTAGGGTTTTATCTCAAAAACTATGCATTTTATATTAATTGTTAAGAATTTATTCAATTTTTATGTCGAGTTCGAGATACTGCTGCATTTCTTATTATTTTATAGATTATGGAATGTAAACAAGAATGTCAACATAAGAAATGATGCTTAGAACGAGATAAATCGAACCTACACGAAGAAATCAAGTGAAAAACACTTTTGGACAAAAATTGCGGATCACAATTATCAAATTGAGGACCGCAATAATGAGATTTGCTTTCTGGTTCGCTCTGTTAAAAAAATATAAAAATTATGGACCGTAATTTTAAAATGTCGGACCGCAGCAAGGCATGTGATAGATACCAAGAGCTGTTGCGTCTTTGCCCACACCATGGACTCGAGAAGTGGTTCATAGTTCAGATTTTCTATGAAGGACTTGAACAGTCCTCTAAACTAACAATTAATGCAGCAACATGAGGTAATTTAATGAACATGAGTGCTCGAGATGCCTACAAATTGATTGATGAGATGGCGTTGGGGCAACAACAATGGAGCTCGGTGAGAGGACCCGTTCGAGGTGCACCGGGTGTGATTGAGATGAACATTTCAACTAAATTGGCAACACAAATGGAGGCGATGCAAAAAAATATAGACCGCTTGACCAACCAAAATATTTTAGCGGTACATCAATCACTTACTTGTGCTATTTGTGGTGGAGGCGATCATTTGACCATAAACTGCAATTGGGGAAGATCTGATGAGGGGGATATGAATTAAGTCAATGCATTCAACAATAATTTCAGACCGTAGAATAATCCTTACTCAAACACCTACAATCCTAGATAGAGAAATCACCCAAATTTCTACCAGGACAATCAATCTCAAAACCCGAACCAACATCCCAATCAAAATCTACCAATCCAGGGATACATACAAAGATAATTTGACCAAGGTGCTCAACAGAAGTCTAATTTGGAGCAAATGATGGAGAGGATAATGCGTGGACAAGATGAGTTTATGCAAAATCAGAAGAGAATCAATCAATAGGTAGCTGACCAAATCAAGGACTTGAGTATGAAAATTGATCCTCTTACTACTCAAGGAAAAATACTTAAAACTCAAGTAATGCAATTGGCAACACCTCCTGCACGATAACAAGACATGCAAATGGAGCATTTAAATGCCGTATTCTTAGAAAATGAATGGGAATAAGGAAAAACTAAACCACAAGAGAATGAAACCGAGCAAGCAATGACATGATCGTTGTGCGAAATATAGTTGAAGAAGCCAAAGTACATGACAAAGGGCAAAAATGAACTTTTCGTTTGATTTTTAATTAGGAAAACTGAATTATAAAAAATAGTACAATTCTAAGTTTTCTCTTTCATGTTTTGGTTTAGGAACTTGGGTTATAGGAAGAGTCGATGTTGCAAAAAGCTGCCCCCTTGGAATCAAGCTGTAACAGAATGAAAGCTGATTATACAACGTTCTTGTTGTGTTTACAATAAATTGTCTCGTTTTATAATCAACTGTCAAAATATTTTATTCCTGTTAGTTGTACATTCTCAAACATAAGTGCTGACACGCAAGCGTTGTCAAGGCTGTTATAGCTTATTTGGGGTCTTTGAACCTCTATTGTAATTGCATATTAGTTTGTAGTTCGTTTCGTACAAAGACCTGATGCCTTTTTTGCAGTATTGATGCTACTCATATTACTCATATATCAGCATTCTTGAACAGAGTTTGGTGCCACAGTATCACAATCGTAATCTTAATATCAAAATAGTTTGCAAAATGACATCCAAAACCAGTCCTCTTTATGTTACCCGCCTGTTGTATATTGTACGTATACAACTCTCATGCTAGAAAATTCAATAGTACCAGCTTTATTCGGTTGTTATGGACTGTGGCCCATGAACCATGGGCCTCTACAATTTTATTATTATTTTATTTTTTCACATTCCTAGAACCAATTTTAGCAATCAGTAACCTAATATATTAACCTGAATTGGAAGTACGAGGCCAGAAAATACAAACAGCGATGGCTGTGGCAGTGTTGTAAAAATCGGTCGTTTCGGCCGACTAGCGGTCAAACCGTCACGAATAGCTAATCAGCCGTATTTTTCCGTTTAACTGTTATGCTACAATAATCTTTTTAATGAGTGTTATGTCAAAGTAAATATATAACTCATTATACTTATCTCTTTTATGAAAATCACAGAACTATTATTGTAATTTTTCTTCTCCGAATTAATCTCTTTTATCACTATTTTTTATTTTTTTAAAGACATGTGATATCTTCCTTCATTATTTTTACTTCTCAAAATCAAACTAAAAAAATAAATAGATAATTAGATCATCCAAATCTCAAAAAAAACTATAAAAATCGAAGTTATTTAATTTTGTTTCTCTAATCGTAACATCATAACTTTATAAACCAAAACATCTGTAAATGTTGTTAAATTATGTACCATTTTTGTAATTATTTTTTATTTTGAGTATTTTCGTACAATTAATTATTAATATAATAAAATATAAAAAAGATGGAGTTTGCACCATATATATAGTATTCTGGTCTGATTGTAAGTAATATAGATTGAGTGTATTAGATGTATTAAAGTAATGAACTATGAAATATCATATTATGAGTTTATGACTGTTAAATCATTTTTTATATATAATGTTTAATAACTACAATCATTAATATAATATTAAATGAATGAGTAATATATATTGTATATAAATAAATATATATATAATAATAAAAATATTAAATCATCCGTAAAAATTTATTTAATTAGTCGCATAATGATTAATCGTTTGATGCTATCCTGTCCGTCCGCTAAGCGCATACTATTTTTTACAACACTGGTCTGTGTGGGGAAGAAGAGGAAAAACAGTAACCTTGGAACAACAGTGTTAGCACCAGCGGTACCTTCAGTTCTTTTTTTTTCCATTTTACCCTTCTCTCTTTTTCCTGTTCCTTTTCCTTTCTCTTCCACTCCACCTCGTTCCTGCCCAAAAACTATTATTCCATTGCATTGTTCTCCTCTCTTCCTCTTCTGATCAGCAGGTTAATTTAGTTATTTAGAAAATTTCCTTTGAATTTAAGATGCTGCTATTGATGGATTTGGTTCGTGTTGGATTTTGGTTGTTTTGATTGAATGGCTCTGGTGATGTATGCTCACCACCTGTTTGCTGAAAATACTGTACTACTATTGGGTAGACTTGCTACCTGCAACATTTCAAATTTAAATGTACTTGATATATGTTGGTGTACATTTTAATGACCTGAGCAGACTACCTAATAAAATTAAAATCCATACTGAAGCTAGAGCTGCTAAGTTAAAAATTTGTAAGGGACTTGGAGTTGTTTTGGGTCTGGGTCCATATCTGGTGTCAAGTTATTTGATCATACCAACATTTCAAGCAAAATGGATAAGCACCCATTATTTCCCCTTCAATTTCGGTCTGGTTATTATGTATGTTCATAATATGGTTGAAACTTGTATTTGCATATGAGCATGCCTGTTCAGATTTTCGTGAATTTTAACTCAATTTGGTACTGGTTCAATGTCAGGTTGGGTTTTATGTTTGTATTATTATTACTAGATTAATTTAAAGTCATTTAACAATTTCAAGAGCCAGTGTTTCCTTCCTGGTAACTAAACCAGTACTGTGTAATGTACACACTTCGTTAAAGAAACAATGAAGATACTTTCTAAGGTCTGGTTCGTCTGTTTTCAGGTTTAATCAAATGATCAGAACAGATCTAATTTTAGGTCATTATAGTTTTAAATTTTCTCGGAAGGATATCCTTATATTGACTTTAATCAGGTTGTAGTTAATTTTACCTAAATATGCTTGGTTTTGGGCCCTTTCAGGTCAGACATGATAACAAGATTAAAATTAGTTGGGCTCAGATTAGACTAATTCTGGGTGATGTTTTGGATGCTATTCAGGTTAAACGAACTTTGTGCAGGAAGAACACAACATCTTGTTATGCAGAGCAATATAAACATTGTTGGATTGTATTTTATTTTTGGAGAAAAAAATTCTGTTGGATTGTATATCTGGAATATTGTTGTAGGAAGTTGAATAAGGTCATGTTCTATTCTAACATAAAACTGGGTTACTTTTATTCTGTTAACTCAGCACTACTAACTTTTAAATGTGCTTTTGAGTTTCAAGTAAAACAAAATAGTGTACTATTTTGAAAATTAATATGCCTAATTTGGAAAGGATGCAGGTAGTTATTCTGGTAAAATCTTGCTAACATTAAAAACAATTACTATTAATGCATGGGAAGTGGCATAGTAAATTAATATCAAGTTGTGGAGAGTGTTTTGGAATATATAGGCTGTTAGGGTCCCAGGTTTTATTAATCAACTAAATATTCAGAGGTCAGTAACATGAATCTAGTCCACGTCTTGCAGTTGTTGTTAACCAGAGTTTTCATATACAGTCAAATATGCCCCATGCCTGATTTTTCAGAGGTCTGGTAACAAAGGTCTATTGCAAATGATTGTCATGTATCAATTAACATAAAAGGTTAATTCACCTAGATATTTTCTATTGATTGTTACTTAGGATTTTTTCTGATTAAAATACTTAAGTTAGGAATTAATAATGATGAGTATTTGTGTAGGATATATTGGAATTAATGAACTACAGCCAATAAATGGAGCATCAAACAATTGTCCCATGCTTGTGTGATGATTTGTCTCTAACCAATTTTTTTTAAGGTTTTGTTTTCTTGTCTAAGAGAGTACATTTTTCTGTTTGATTTGCCTAATAAATTGGGACCACTACATTATTATAACCTTCTGTCCTTTGATGAGGCAGCTTGTATTGTATGGAGAAGATATTATATGCTTTGTGATGCTCAGTATATACATTTTCATTTCATTATAGTAGATATAACAAGAACAAGAAGGTAATTAATTTATTGGATTATTAATTAAACTTATAATGAATTTTGCGAGTCCAAATCGAACCCCCCATGGCCCCATGGCACTCTGAACTGTCACACTTTGCCAAGAGAGAAACATCACTCATAACCGGGAAAAACATGATCCATCTCCTGTATTTCTCACAGTCACAGGGGTACTCGTGACAATGTACTTTTTGATCCCGGAACAAAAACATTTCACTATATATATGTTAAATTTTTTTATTAGGCTGAGTAGATAGAAATTTAGCAACCAAGTTCAAATTTATGGGAAACGATAATATTTAAATGTATGACAAATAAACTAATTAACAACTGCACCTATTCTTCAGAGACGTCAGAGCTGCTTCACTTTTTTGTTTTCGTCTCTTTCTGACAATAGTTGTTTTGTCCTCAGTACTCAGCTTCTCTACGAGGATTACAATGCAAAGTAACATGAACTTTGAGAAAATATGAACGATCTTTCTATTTTTTTTTTTAAAAAAAAAAGCAAGCTCACGTGAAAATTACATTTTGCACAAAACTCTCTTGAAGCAGACCTTTTCGACAAGCAATCATTGAAATATTTTCCAAGCTTGGACATGATTTATAGAATTATTTTTAATGAAGCGTAAATTATTATGTTGTGGCGCTTGTGATTATTTCTGTATTATATGTTGAGAAGCTTTCTAATTTGACACATTAGGCTTTCAGGAGAGGAAGATTAGGCAATAGTTATTTGGTCCCCTAGTAACAACCTGTATATATATATATATATATATATGTAAACAGCGGGAGAAAACATCAAATCAATTTTCGGAGAGCAATGCCCATAATTTTACGAATTATTATTCAAAAAAAAATCTTCTCTGGTAATTAAATTGTACAACAGAAAGTTGTCATCACCCTAAATTTGTCAATTTGGTCCCCGAAATTGCTGGAAATTTCATGGCCAATATTCTGTCCAGTATTAACAAGTCAAAAGTTTAATTTGTCTTCTGTGGTTGTGATCTTGTCTTTCTGTAGTTAATTGCTTAATCATTGAGGTTTTACTCATACAGCCATACTATCTGTGTTGGAAGGCCCAGTTAATTGTTTTTACTGCTCCCCCAGCATCAGAATGTTTTTTTCATGACATCAGAAAGAAATAGCTAAAAATGGCTTTGCTATGCAATGATTGTTTTCTAATTTTTTTATGATGAGATGGAAGTTTTATCTGGAAGGGAATAAGGATGTTTTGATCTCTGAAGCTCACTTTCATGCGATATCTTTTACCCTAGCTTGTTTCAAATATTGCATTCTTTTGTTGCTGTCAAATGTTTTTAAGGCTTCCTTATTTTTTCGTAATTGTTCCGGCTCAAAAATGGGTTAATTTGGCAGGAGATAATGAACTCATCTTTCCATTTGATCATCCCACCATAGTTTCTATTTCAATAAAGTTTTTAGAATGCTTATTTAGTTGTCATGAAGATGCAATATTACTATATTAGGGACATTAGAACACACAACAATTAATGAGAAATTGAAAACTCATATTCATGGGAATGCAAGATAGTAAACAAATATTCAATTACTGTCGAAACTATTCACGAAAATTTTATTCTTTTTCTTGAAAGACTGAGCCTTGAAGAAATAACAAAATCCCAACTTCTCGTTCCTGAACCATTTTTTTGTTTTTAATTTTTGTTTTTAATTTTTTTATCAGAATCTCATATGAGTACTCATTTTTTTGACTGATTAGAAGGGCCCGAATTAGTTTCTTAGCTCTTCAACTTCTTTTAAATAACCATAAGAAAAAATTTCATCTAAGGCGCGAATTATTATCTCGGGCCCTCCATTTTTTTTTTTCTGGTATAAAAAAATTACTTAAAATATATTAATGTATTATGCAAATTTTCTTAGCACCTCAAAATAAAACCTTAATACTGCCAGGTATATATTCTGATATGGTATACTTTTCTCGTTTCATTTATCTTTGTACTCTGTTCGATTCAGTGTAAACTTTTCAACTGGCTCAAGCTTGATTGCTCTTTTTTGGGTCATGGTATGCGTCCAAACCAATCTATTATCATCGCATTTGTTGAAAATTTTGAGGTTGAAATCTGATATATGATTATAATATATATAAACACAAATTACATTGACAAAAAAAATACTAAAATAGATATGTTTCTAAGGTATATCTAATTTTTATGATAAACTTAACTTTATATTACATATATTTGAAACATATTAACTAAATTAAAAACATAAAACATATTCAAAGATCAAGGAAGAGCAAACAATCAAACTGCTCCTGCGCTAACTAAACTGAATTGTAGATGCATGTAATCCCAATTATTTAGAATGAACATATATCAAATTTGGATTGATTCCGAATTTTTTTTTATAACTAGAAGAAAAACAAATTTCACCTAGGATCCGAATTAATATCTTGAGCTATCCAATTATTTTTGTTTTGGTTAAAAAAATGTTGAAGAGCTTGGAATATTAATTCGGACCCTTCTAGTTAGTAAAAAAAAAAAATGAACACTCATGCGAGCAAGATTCTGATAAAAAATATAAAATATTTTCTAAAAAAATGCACGGCGTCGGGAATTTATCTACTTGCTTTAAATTGGCCCTAAACTAGCTACTCTCGATCAGGCAAGTCACCAATGTATGCTGATATCTGTACTAATATTCTTCACAATAATTATCAATATATATTTCGGTCTAGTGGCAAAAAACAACATCTTATGTGTGAGATGTCATGAGTTTGAAACCCGAATGACGGGTCTTTATGAATAATTATGAAATTTAAGAGATTGACTCTCATCTTTCCGATCAAAAAATAATATCAATATATTTTAAATGAAATAAATATTTTCTTCATTAAATATCTGGAATAGCTCATGAACTTATAATATATGTTAAATATATATGAACGGTGAGATATAATTTGAAAATATTACCGAATAAAATGAATAATGTATAAAAACATGTTTCTCTCCGTAATTAAATTAATTTTCTTTAATCAACTCTCTGTTCCTTTCTTACCGTTGATGTGGTGTAACAGGATAGGAGGAAGGAAAGCTCTTTGGATCGTGTGAAAAAAGACATGACTCAATCAATATACTTTGTTCTATAAATTATTGAAGATATGAAAACTGACACGTCCAAACCCGTCTACGAAAAATGGAGCGCCGAACCGGCTTTGGAAATTTTGTGCAGTCAAATTCCATCTAATCTTTATATCTTTACAGAATGAAATGAAACCAATCAGGGGATCTTATTTTCTATCCAGCTGATCACCAGCTGATATTGTTTACTTAATTGAATTTGAACTATGATGAAATCACCTAGAAGAATTTTGAATATTTAATAAACTGGCTAGCATGTAGGCATCATTATCCCGCAAGTTGCATGTTATTTTACTTAAAAAGGTACAGTGTAATATGTAGTTAAATTAAAAAAAGAAGAAATTGGGGAGTCCACTTTTGTCAAGTTCACAACTTATTCCTTATTATTTATTATCTATTTATTGAATTTTAAAAAAATATGCTTATAATTAAAATGTATAACTAACGCTAATTGTTATAAACATCTATCAAAGTATTTAAAAAAATATAAAGGACATTAACAATTATATATTCTCACATAATTGATATATATCTATGATTGATACATATTTTGATGGAGAAGGCATGAACGTTCCATAGATATTTTTCTTTAAAAAAGAACCTAAAACTAGGGGTGTGAAATTGTTAGGTTCAGTTCAAACTGAAATTGAACTGAAATAAATATATACACCAAAGAATTTTTTTAGTATTATGAACCAAATTAAACTTATAAAAATCTCAACTGAATAAATTGAAAATAATTAAACCAAAATTTTATTTGGTTTATTCGGTTAAATCAAAATATTGATAGTTACAAAAATTGATAGAAAAAATAAATAGTTCGAAATATAAAAATAACTAAATAAAATATATAAAAAATAAATATAATTAGATTATCTTTGATATGATTCTTATCTATACCAAGTAAAATAAATTTGCTTGGTAGATTTTGAACTATTCAATTCAGTTTATCCTATTTAGAAAAACATAAACTGAACCACAAAAAAAATTGAATTAGCTAAAATTTTCAACCACACTGAAAATTTTAAACTGAAAAATCAAACCAAATAGTCCACAATTTAATGATTTGATTTAAAACAATTAAAACAATCCGTTTGCTTACCTGAAACCAAAAAAAAAGCAAAAAAAAAGAAAAGAAGAGAGAATCCCTTTTAGTGATCATATGGTAATTAATAAGGATAAAATATCCGGACCTCATTTTTTTCATGAATGATTATAAAAAAAAGGTTTGATTTTTAAATTTTTTATTTTTAGTCCTTAACTATCCCGTATGATACAAAAATAATAACAAGATAAGCCTAGGAAATGTGGGGTTGATATCAAACCAAAGGCAAACTCTCCACGTCGCCTATTCCCGTCCCGTCTTATCCTCACAGCAAATCCCTTTCTGGTTTGAGGTTTCCCCAATCCACAGTCCCCATTTCATTTCCGTTTTTAGGCCCCAGAAATTAATTGTTTTATTAAATGAAAATGAATAGCGTTGTTGGAGGCGTGTGCCACCCACAACCAAGTATTCACTTTTCGGCCATTTTTGACAAGCCAACGCAATCGTGTGGGATTAGTAATCCTCAAAGGAAAGCAAAACACAGAATTACAAAGCTACACCAAATAAAAGTAATATATATATATATATATATATATATATATATATATATATATATATATATATATATATATATATGGACAAAATGAAATGATATAAATTTCTTTATGCGTATTTTACAATAATGATATGCTATTTGACATAAGAATGACCAATAAACCAATTAATAATCCACTCCAACAAAAAATAATAGATAATGATTGTTGACTAAGTTTAAAAATAATTCTTAATCCGTTATTGAAGAGGGTGTTAGAAAAGTCTGTAAAAAATCATTACCACATTTCGTTGCCAAATCACATGATATTATAGAAGTTGGAGCGGGCTGAAATATATATTCTTATTTTAAAAAAGAGTTAATTTGTGATGTTTATTGTGATAAAAACTTATTGATTAAATAAAGAGAGTGAGATTTCGACATGATCTTAGCGTCAGAGCCAACAACATCACTTCTTTGATTATAAATTATGTTTTCTACCATGATCATCAGATGACTCATGATTCTACAAGTTTGTCCATTATATTTTTAAATAAACATTTGATGTTCCCAAACTGCATTAAAAATAAAAGTAGTGCGCGCAACACCTTTTTGTTTCTACTTGGCATCTCAAACTTGACTAATTGTGTTATTCAATAGCACATAACCGGCATTTACCAACCCCAACCAATAACGATTTTTTTTGAAAAAAAAATTACTAGATAGGAGTTGATGCTTTTTGAAAAAAATAAAAGGAAGATTCGGTAACAGTTATTAATTATCAATAATTACAAAAAATGTGTAAAAAATAAAAAAATATACACAGAAAGTTAGTAAAGATTTTGAAAAAAATAGTACTAAAGGTCGATGGATTTCAACTATGTTAGAATCTGTTGACTTAAATATCATATACCTTCAGTAATCCATTTTGTACTCCATATGATGTTCTCGAATGAACATACCTCACTATAATAGATCTCCTCCCTTTCTACTTTATTTTAGGGGAAAAAAATGTGAAGGCACAAATAAATTAGAGCGCTTTAACTTTTAACGGTCATAATTTTTAATAAAAATTTCAATCAGAACTTGTTATGTGGTCATAAAAAACTCATGACAAGATATATAAAGTTCATGGCTAACAAAAACTTATGAAGATAACTTTCGGACTGAAAAGATTTTATCTTGACCCTCAACATGCTGTTTAAATTTTTTAGATCTGTATTTTATTTTTTATTTTTTTCGACCTCTGACCCCTAAAGAAAGAAGTGCAAGCTTCGCTTTTTGCAACTCGATGCAAGAAAATAAACGCGCTAGAGTAGGAATAAATCTTATTCAGAAGAGCAATCATAAATTACATAGTTGGGTAGATAAACTACAATTTAGATCGAGTAAACCCGCCATACCAAGAAGATGGAGATACGACGGTTTTGGAAGCTATTTCCAATCCCGTATTTCCTTAGAATGTCTTCTTTATACTAACAAAATCTGCATTCGTAATGAATTCATTTCAGCAGGCAAGGCGATGCTTTTTTAGTTCTTTTAGAGTGAGTTTTTGGATATTTAGAAATTATATAGTTTTTCGTATGAGTAAGATGTATATATTCACAATACATATAGATGCAGAGGCGAAACAATGAATGATCAGTCATGGGTGTCTAGGTCAAGAAAGTAAGATGTCGGGTCAAAATTTTTTTTTTCACTGCACAAAATTTATTTTTTTAGTAGATCAAGAAGGTGTTCGGGCGTCGGCTGATACCTATCTTAGCGCCACCTTGTATAGCTGGATTATGATGCTTTGCAAAATAAAAATTTATTCTTGCTTTGACATTAAATTTCACATCTCGATGGCTGAAAATGATCAATTTAAGTTACTTAATAATTTCTTTATATTAAAATTTTATATTAATTTTTATGATTTTTTGAGCTTTTTAGCTATTTTTAAATTATTTTTTAAAATAGTCCTAAAACAGACCATTTACTTATCTTAAACAAGGCTAATTTTAAAAATAATTTAAAAAATAGATGAAAAGCTCAAAAAATTATGAAATTTAATATCCAATGAGATTTTAACATAAAAAAATTATTGAGTAATTTAGATTGATAATTTGAACCATCATAATATGAAATTTGATACCAAAATAATAGTTATTTTTTTCTTTGCAATGTACCATCAAGTGATTTTTTAACTATCTCAAAAAATGAAAAATTGTAAATATTATAAAATTTTCTCTATAACTAGATGTTTATATTAAAATCATTTTGAGTAGTTTGGATTGACCAATTTGATTTTAAAAATAAAAAACCGATTCATAACACAGAGACATTTTGTGCTATGCATAGCGCTATAACCAAATCTCTCTCTCTCTCTCTATATATATATATAAAAAATACCGTGAGCTTAAGCTCACGGAGGCTTTTCGTGAGTTTAACTCAAAATGTATATGAAATCATTTCTAAATTTTAATTTATCATGCTCATTAAATTCTTTATATGAAAATCTTGTGGGATGCAAAAATTTGGAGTGTTTTGAGTTTTTTAAATCACCGTTTTTATTTTTAAAAATGATGTTCAAATATTTATTATTTTATTATTATTTTTAGAGCTAATTTTTAAAAATTAAAACTATGTCTTAAAAAACTCAAAACACTCCAAATTTTTGCATCCTATAAGATTTTCGTATAAAGAATTTAATGAGCATGATAAATTAAAATTTGGAGATGATTTGTTATACTTTTTGAGTTAAACTCATAGTATCTTTACTATATATATATGTATAGAGTCCGACTATGGTGCTTTACAAAGCACAGAGGCGTTGTGTGCTTTACGTTCTATTTTTAATTTCAAGTCAGAAATAATTGATCTGAACCGTTCAATCTAATATTCATATAAAAATATATTAGTAAAATAAATTTTATATTTTTTAGAAATTTGTTTGCTATTTTTTCTGATGAGGAGAAAATGATTTGATCTGAGAATTCTGGTTCATCCAAAAATGATGGTTTTTCCCCTATCCAAAAAATAGCAAATGAATTCCAAAAAATATAAAATTTGGTTTACTAATAGATTTTGATATGGAGATTAGATTGAGCGGTTTGGATCGATCATTTTTGACTTAAAATTAAAAATAGAGCGCAAAACACACTACGCTTTTATACTTTGCAAAGCACCATAGCCTAATTATATATATATATATATATATACATATTCTTTGTTATTAAGGAAAATAATTAAAATCACCCTTTAGTACATTCAAGACTTTCAAGGACATTTTTTTTCTAAATTATTTAAAAAAAATAAGGACCTCCAGTTAATTGTACAAATCTATTTTAGAATTTAATTTCTTTCGCCCTTGGCGCCACACTACTCCCAAAGGAATCAATAACGTTTCAGAGACCAGTAACAAGATAGAGAGAAGACAACTAGTGATAGTTACAACTGCTTTTCGAATTAATTTGCTAATTCTGAAAGTAAACCAAAAGCTCGACTATTGTTTACTCATAAATTACTTTATTTTCGGGAAATAAACGGTCAATATTAGAACATAACTTAAAGTTTACATCTCCATATTTATTTCTGTGCAAAAAAAGAAAAAAAAAAATGTAGCTAGATGTATAAAGCATCGAAATTTCAAGGTAGTCGTTTTCGCTATCATTCACGCCTTAAAAGTGCAAACTCTGTCTCTTACATATCAATTCGTCTGACCAAATACAAACAAATAAAATTCATAGATTCTAAAGCTCCTAGTACATGAATAGTATAGAATTCGTTGGAATTAAAACGAACGAACGAAATTCATCAAACAAATCCAATTACAGATTAATCATGCTTTATATATAGTACATGAATAGTATGGACTATGGATCGATGCGTTTGGACCATTTTACAGATTAATTATCAAACAAATCCAATTACAGATTAATCATCAAACAAATCCAACTTTTCGTTTAGAGCATGAAAAAATGGACAGATAGGTTCGTTAACCAGGACTGGCAATCTTACTTTTTTTCTCTCTCTCTCTCTCTTTTAAAGAACAAGGAGGATAGTTTATATATACAGTATATCTTTTGTTTTATTTTCTCCACAGATTTTTTTTAATGCAATTCTGAATGGAATTTTGGTTATTGAGATGACAAATATGGTATCATGTACGTATGGAACGGCGACACCAAAAATGGTATGTTGTTTTCATCCCTCTGACGTCCGAACAGACTTTATTTTTTCTAAGCAAAACTTTTTTCTTTTTTTAAAGAAAGAATCTGTTTCTATATACAAAGAGAACCATATCATCTAATTATGTTAACAATCTCTAAAAAAAAATCAATTTTAATTCATCCAAGTTCTTTTTAATATTTTATATTAGAATAAGCGGTCAAAAAGAAAACAAATTTGAATGCCTATAATATAGTATAAATTGAATTTGAATGTATATGCCTTTTGAACACTTAATTTAATATGAAATAAATTTGAAAAATTATGAAATTTTACATAGATACATTTCTTCTAAATTATAACAGGATAAACTATTAGAGTTAGAGAATTGAGTAAATTTTTTTGAGATAGGAGACAAATAGCCTATTATCTAAATTTTATAAAATGAAATTGACAAAAATTCAGAGAAGAGAAAAATAGAAATAATTTGAAATAGAAACATAATCACAAAAAAAACAAAAAATAAAAGAGAATGTTGTGTCCAGCACTGATATTTTTGCGCTGACATTTGATAACAGTTATTTATAAAAAACCGTTAGCAAAACTTTTTGTGCTGGATTTTTGCTAATGGTTTTTAATAAATAACCATTAGCAAAGGTTCATGAGCAAAAAATCTAATATATATCATCTCATCAATAACATTTGCTCTCACGGATTGCCTATCTTACCATTCGTTCATCCCAATCCTACAATCTAAAAATCAAAATTCAAAAATAAAAATTTCACGGATTACGAACCCCTTTTCATTTTTATATATATAAAAAGAGATATGAGAGACAAAGAGAGAAAGAAGAAAGAAAGAAGAGATTATATAGAAAAAATAAAAACCGAAATCTGACCATCTCAACTTTAAACAGCCATAACTTTTGATAGAAAACTCCGATTGACGCGTGCTATACGGCCACGGAAAACTTACGACGAGATCTACAAGATTAATGACTATTATTTTCGCCGCCATTTTCAGGGCCAAAAAACATCGTCTTGACCTTCAAAAATGCATTTGAAGTTTTTAGTTCAGTTTTTTTTTTCTTAGAAATTGTATAAGTTTTCATGTTATTGAGTAATCAAGATGTGTTATTTAGTAAATATTTTTTAATTGTATGAATAATTATATTTCTTTTATATTAATTATTGAATGAATAATATGATGTATGTCACAATGCTTATCATTTGTCATTTGTTCTTATATAATTTATTGTTCTTAGTTTTTTTTTTATCTGTATAGAAAGTTAAATTTGTAAAAAAAATATTTTCTAACGGTTTATTAGCAAAAACCGTTAGCAAAAATTCAAAAAAAAAAACTCACAACACCCTTTGCTAACGGTTGTTGGCTAAAAATCGTTAGCAAATGTCCGTCCAATACTCATCTTTTTCTAACGGTTACTTATACTTTTCCTAACCCTCCATTACTAACGGTTGTAAAACCGTTATTAGTAAATTACTTTAAAAATCGTTAGTAAAGCCCAGTTATGCTGTAGTGACATGATCAATTTATTTTTGAATCATGTCGGCTCGGATTGGGTTCGGGTCGAGTTAACCCATCGGGTTAGATCAATAATTGACACCTCTACAATAACTCATATGGTTCAAATTCATTAGCTAATCGGATATAAAAAAAATGAACAACTCCACATATATTTTTATCTAATAAATTCAGAGGATCATAATTAAATTTACAAAATAAATAAATAGAAAATTGGCTCAAATTTTTTTTTTTTAAATTGAGGATCAACTAAACATGGATGTACTGCCGCCAACTGATCCGTCAAGCATTCTCACTCCGCTGACTACGATAGCAGTAAGAAGACGGACTCCTAATTGATTAGAAATATGTGGTGCTGAAGTTGTTTAAGCTTACAAATACAATAATAGCAAACAAGTATGTAAGCATACGTAAGAAATGATGCATGTATGATGTGTCAAAAAAGATGTTGATGTCCGATCCTTTAACCTTTCGCATAAATATATGGTGTTTTCATTTCGATATCATGAGCAACATAATAACGATGATATATTCAATCTTCATAATACATGAATAGTATGAAATTTGTCTGCATTAAAACAAACAAAATAAATTCATGACATGGAACTTTTATTGCACATGAATATATAAATATGGATCGGTGCTAGGGCTGTCAATTATTGATCAGATCCGACGGGTTAATTTGATCAATCCGATCCGATATGTTTCAAAATAAATGGATCGGGTATGGATTTAATTTTTTTTACTAAAATTGGATCGGATCGTGTTCGGGTCGACCTGACCCGACCTGATTAATTATATTTTTTGAAGTAATTTTATGATTTAGTACTAATATAAACTTAAATGTACATTAATTATACACTAATTAAGATTAATTATAAATTAATCAATATTTTATTACTTAAAATTATATAAAAATAATTAATAAATATTTAATTATTTTACACAGGTCATGTCGGGTCGAAACGTGACCCATCGGATTGAATATGAGTCAAAATTTTTTGATCTAAATTTAATCGAGTTAGATTCGAATTGGGTAAAATAAAATAAAATAATATAATCTGATCCAAATCCGACCCGATCCGACCCATTAACACCCCTAATCGGTGCACTTGGCCCGTTTTAGATCAGATGGATTAATTATTGAAACAATGTCGAACTTTTTCATAGCACGAGAAAAAGGTTGATGTTATATATGGGATCTTGAAGTGGTATGTTTAATCGAATTGGTGTTTCTATTTTTGAAATAAAGATGAGAGTCTAACTCGGAATTCCATGATGGAGCCGGAACAATTATAAAAGAGGGTTACGAAGAAGCAAATTAATTGTATTAAATTATTAAAATTAATCTTTAAAAATATTACTTATTCATAATAGTGATTATAATTTATCATGAAATATTATGAGAGATGATATATATAATATGTTGGAGAGGTGACAAATACACAATATATATCATTGTATTACTTGTAAATTCCATTCTTATCGATAGTTGATAGCCTGATAGTGGACACTTCATTCATAACGGAAACAATATCAATTGTAACAAAGTCATATCACAATCTTAAATTAATGAAACAATTGCCTATGGTGAAACAAGGAAATTTAGAAAATAAATAGTATAACTACAAGTATATAAACTTACCATATCAAGTAATTAAGCGTACAATAAAAAATAATTTAATAACAGAACTTAATATTATTATATTATGCATATAAAAGATGATGAATTTTGTGCAAATTTTGTCGTCGATCAAAAGGCTTAGGATTTAAAAAGAAGCGAAAGTACTACTTGCCTTAATTAATGGAATACATATGAAATAACACTCAAAATTGTATAAAATTTTTTAAACACAACCAATTATCACAGAATATAATTTTAAATTTAATTTGAAAAACATTATATCTTTGTAATTATCATCACAAAAATTGCCCAATAATTCGTGGCAGCGATACAATGACGCAATTCCCCTAAAAATATAGAGGAAATATCCACTTTCTCTTTTTAGGAAAAGATGAGGATAAATCCAACCCTCAAATTTCATTGATATTGGTCTCAACAAGATTTTAAAAAAACTTTGTTTTAACCTTTTAAACTTCATTTTAACTTCATCAAAATCTTTAATGTTAAGTAAAAATTTTTATTTAAACTGTTAAAACAATTAAATAACTCCATTTAAATTGTTTAAACTTAAAATTATTGCCTTATCATTAAAATCTATGCAATATTTTTTTAAAAGCTTCGGTCTCAATTTTATTTGATCCAAATTTACGGAAAAGAAAAAAAAACAAACAAAACAGAGGAAACAATTACAAGGATACGTATAATCATTTACCAGAATAAGTCTAAGGTTAAAACCATAGAGGAAGTATCCATTTAATTGTAAAATTTTTGGAGGGGCGTCATGACAGAACTTGTTTTTATTATTATTATATCAACAACTTAATTTTTACGATTACAATTCACGAAACTTAAATATTGATCTTGTTGAGTATTACATACAAAACATATGCACAAAAAATATTACAAATAAAGTTTGATTTATTAGAGCATGCATCAACATATCAAAAAAAAACAACAGCTGATTACAACTATTTTTCTCATTGATTTTTTTCACATTTTCATCCAGTATCATATGATCTAAATAAAAATTTTGTAAACAACTTTTACAATATGATATTCAAACAAGATTAATGATTTGAAATTGAAATTATAAGTGTAACATAAAGTGGTGGCTTGCGGTGTCAAAAAAAAATGTTAATCCTTTCTGACAAATACATACTATTTTAATTTATCTGCATTTGAAAGATATAGAGTAACATTCATAAGTTGACTGGAAATTGTTCTATTTTTTTTGTTTGTTTGTTTGAATAGACCGTTTGGGATGATTAATTTCTATATCATAAACAAAAATATGCAATTAATGATTGAGAAATGTTTGCATCCACCAAAAAACCAATTATAACATTTACACCCCATGTTCAGTAAAAAATTGAACGACTAACATAATTAAATTTAAAAAATATCTGTATTCAAATTAATTAATATATAACCGTCATTAATAATTATATCATCCATTTAAATTTTATGATGCACTTATTGGTGAAAAGTTATAACTATTTTTTAGATGGATAACTCTCTCTTAATGATTCATGGAGGTGGAATTCGGTTAGCTCTTCTATTTAGGTAATTCGCTCGGAAATACAAGTAGTGGCGCAGGATGTGCTGCCCCATACTAGGAGGCCCCTGTACCTTGATGAAATTTAATACTTTTGGATGAATGTATATTTAGGATATTAATTATATCGCACTCAGAGGGATCGATCAGGCGGCGCAGCACGTTAGATGTTAGGTACACTTCAGACTACTGTTAGAAAAATCTCGGATGGATAAAATATTTAATGCGGGTGGGGTTTGTTGTCTGATCTTCCTTTTATTTTTCATTCATTATTTTCAAATTGCTTCATGTAACTATTACCGACATTATCCTTAGTTATCTCTTTCGTACTCCTTCTGTGAGTATTTATTGCTCACATAATTCCATTTAACAATTGTTACAAATTGATGCTGGCTAAGACAGAGGGATAACACAAGGGTTTTCTTCAACTATTGTGTGCAGCACGGATAAGATGCTTCGAGAGAAATACCACATTAACACTTTTACAATTAAGACTCTGATGCTATATATATCACGGATAGCTCTCATATTATAGATTATTTTTTATTCTCGAAGTCTAAATAATTGATTTGAACTATCTAAAATGATTGACATATGAAAAATTAGTCAAGGGCCTAATTTTATATATTTTTAAAAATTTACTATTTTTTAGAATACTTTGAAAATCACTTTCTTTGAATGAATCATAATAATTAAATCAAGTGATTATCAAACTATTTTAAAAAATAATAATTTAAAAAAAATAGTAAAATTATTTAAAAAATTTAAAATTTGAACACCAACTAGTCTTTCATATGTAAATCATTTTGAATAGTTCAGATCGATCATTTAAACTTTAAAAATGGAAAAATGATCCATAGCACTGGAGCGATTTATGTTATGGATAGCACCGTATCACCATATATATATAGAGTTCGACTATAGTGCTTTGCAAAGCACAAATGCGTTGTGTGTTTTGCGCTCTATTTTTAATTTCAAGTCAGAAATAATCGATCTGAACCGTTAAATCTAATCTTCATATAAAAATCTATTAATGAATCAAATTTTATATTTTTTAATTTTTTTTTACTATTTTTTCTGATGAGGAGAAAATGACTTGATCTGAGAATTCTGTTTCATCCAAAAATGACGGTTTCCCTCCTATCCAAAAAAAATAGCAAATAAATTCCAAAAAAATATAAAATTTGGTTTACTAATAGATTTTGATATGGAGATTAGATTGAGCGGTTTGGATCGATCATTTCTGACTTAAAATTAATAATAGAGCGCAAAGCACACAACACTCTTGTGCTTTGCAAAGAACCATAGCCTAATTCTATATATATATATATATATATAGTTTGGCTACGGTGCTACGCGTAGGACGGATGACCCGTGTGCTATACATAGCATGGTTGACCCGAGTACTACGGACCATTTCTCCGTCTTCAAAGTTCAAATAGTCGATCCGACCAGCCAAAATATTTTTCAAATGAAAATCTAGTTGGGGACAAAATTTTATATTTTTTATATTTTTTTACTATTTTGTAAGATTGCTAGAAAATCACTTGATTTAATTATTATGAGTCATTCAAAATGAGTCATTTTCTAACTATCTTAAAATATAGTAATTTTTTTAAAATATAAAATTTAATCTCCAACTAGATTTTCACATGAAAAACATTCTGACCAGTTGGATCTACCATTTAAATTTTGATGACGGAAAAGCGTCTGTAGCACACGGACCATCCGTGCTACGCGTAGCACCGTAGCCAAAATCTCTCTCTCTCTCTCTCTCTCTCTCTATATATATATATATATATATGATGCTACGCGTAAATAGAGAGATTTGTGCTATAGATAGAGTTAGACTACAATGCTACGCATAGCACGGATGATCCGTGTGTTCTAGAATATTTTTTCGTCTTTAAAATCACTCATTTTGAATGACTCATAATATTTTAATCAAGTGATTTTCTAGCTACCTTAAAAAATAGTAAAAAAATTCTAAAATATTTTTTTTATTTCTAACTAGATTTATATATGAAAAATATTTTGACTAGTCGGATCGATCATTTGAACTTTGAAGATGAAGAAACGATCCGTAGCACATGGGTCATCTGTGCTACACGTAACACTGTAGCATATATATATATATATAGTGAGGCTATGATGTTTCACGAAGCACAAAACCTCCTGTGTTTTGCGTCCTCGTATTGGATTTGGAAGTCCAAACAACTGATCCAAACCGTTGAACATGATCTCGATATTAAAATATCGTTGAAGATCAAATTTTTATATTTTTTTTTAAAGTTTTTGCTATTTCTTAGAGTTTGCTATTATTATTTTGAATTTTTTTGCTATTATTATTTATTTTATTTTATTTTTAGATTTTAGTATAATAAATAATTTATATCATGTAATAAACTGTTGGGAAGGGATCACTTAACAATGGGTTATCTTGACAATTGATCTTCAAATAAATATAAAAATAATTTTAAAATAGAAAAAAAGTTTATAGATATGTTATTCTACTTATAGATTGATAGTGAGTTAAATTTCATGTAATTCTATTATTGTTTGTTAATTCATCAAAGACCATCAAAATATTATATAATTTATAACTGTTCTAATTTAACGGTCTTTGATGGACTATCGAACGATAGTGAAATGTATAAAATTTGAATAACCATCAATCTATAAATAGAACAACATATCTATAAGTTTTTTTTCTATTTTTTCTATTTTTTTCGTATTTATTTGAAGATTCATTATCAAGATTGTCAAGTGATCCCTTCTCTAAACTGTTATATTAAATTTATGTGAAATGTATTGTTATTAGTTATTCTATTAAATTTTTTTATAAATTTCAACATAAAATATTATAAAAAAATATTATTAACTATTAAATGAGTTTTAATGAGCCCTCTTAGTTAGCTCGTTGACTTAACAAGCTGCTCAAACCAAAGCTTTTAGCTTAAAATTAGTTAATGAGTCATCTCAATTTGGTTCATTAAGCTAATGAGAACCGAGTATAAAGTTAATCTAATTCAATTCGGCTCGGCTCATTTACAGTCTAGAGATTTGGCCAGTCTGGTGCTACATGCTAATACGTACTAGTTTAATTACTATCTTTATTAAAAAAAAATTGCTGTCCGGTGGAGGATCTAAATGCTATTAATAGTTTACTCTCTTTCGTCTCTTTATACACGTAGATAGCCGTAAGTTATTAAATCTTAAAAAAAATACAAAAAAGATGCTTCATTTGATTTAAGGAATTAAGGTTGTCTTTACGACTGTACAGTGTCCGGTGCAGGATCTAAATGATAGTTTTTTGAGCTCAAATGACCTTGCTGATCGATTTTCACAAATTTACTTTCAAATATATGTAACTTAGAGATTTCTACTAACTAGTATCGAATACATATAACGGCCCCACTGAGTTTTTTTTTTCTTCGATCTTCCGTGATGGACCAGACAAAAATCTTTATTTGCTCTCTTAATTCATACAAATTTTCTTTTATTTTCTGTTACAATCTCCTCAGATATACTCTCACGTCCTCTCTTTTAAAAATTTCTCTTACTCTTACAAATTTCCTGCTTATATTATAAGAGGTCCTTTTTTACAAAGAGATGACGATTACTAATTATTTCTTACATGATTAGTAATAAACCTACATGATTTTCTGTTTTAATTTATATTATATTAACTACTAGTTTCATATGTCTAATAGCTAATTATTAAAATTATTTCTTAATTAGTTAAAAAAAATTACGGCACAATTAATATATAATTTCCTTAATCCAACAAAACTAAGGTACATTAGTTCTCCAGAAATGACATATAGCTAGATCATACAAATGAAATTAACTAATAAATATGACCTTTCAAAATGATAAAAAAGACAACAAAATCAATTGATATATTTGGTTGCAGAAAGTTCCTGATATTCAGATCGGATTTTTTTTAGGGTATCAGATCGGATATGGATGCTATGACAGATCTATCTAAGAAGAGAGAGAAGGGGTAGGGGGAGAGAGAGAGAGAGGCACAGCTGGGGCCAGTGATAGCATGTATAGAAATGTCTTTTAGCAACAAAGGCCACGACCCTGCTGGATTTGCAGAGCCTTGTGAAAGCAACAATTTTGTTTTAAGTAACCCATCATTGTTCACTGAGCCCCTACACAATCGTTAGGGACATAATAGTTGCTGACAGTGAATTTTTTTTTGTGATACATCTGTTTTAGGTGTGATTCAAACTTTGTATACGTATTCCCCCTTTCCATCATTCAAATATTGTGCTGATGTGCATTCTCTTGATCATGAACAGTAAGTACTCTACACCAGGAAATAACTTGATAATTTATTAATCTATAAGCAAAATTATCATGTATACCCCTACCATACGATAATATCTTGGTGCCTTCAATGTGAATGGTGACTGTATATCTCGGCCTCATATAGTACAACAAGTATTGACCAGAGGTAATTATAATTATATATTCGATATTTTCTGAAGAAGAAATGTAAAAGCTTAAAAGAAAAGTATACCTATTGTGAACAGAGCATGAACATGAGTTTATTTTTAAATTATAAAATGAAGGAGAATGCACGATACTTTTTGAACTTTGCTGGGGCAATATAAAAATGACATTACATATATATAATAGTATTTTTCTTTGCTAAGGACTGTGGATTTATAATTGATAACTTTTGACTCGGTTGGTCTGTCAACCTCTGATCACTGCTTATAAGCATACACATGCTCGCGAAAATACATATTGAACAAACAGAAGGTTTCGCTGGACACAGTTCAAATTGATAAAAGGACAATCAGATCTTTTTATTATATAATGTAATTTTTGGTTATTTTACTAAACATTCTTGATTATCTTACCAAACAAATTGATATACATTTGCTAAAATTGTTTATTTATATAATATATTCTTGCAAACTGCCAAGCTAATTTGTTTGTTCTATTATTCGCTAGAGACATAACAACAAGCCAGAAATAATCTCATTCGAGATACGCGTCATTTTAACAACTACCAAGTATAATGCACAATTAATTTTCCTTTTCAATGTTTAGTGAAGAAATTTTGCCCATTATAAATAATCAAATTAACTTTTTATTTACTAAATTATACTTAAACTAATGAAAAATTGTTTATCTTGACAGAATAATTATGTGGATCATCAGTTATTTCCTGGTTCATGCATATTGGATTGAGGATACACACTGTTTGTATATTTTTTCAATCTAAATTTATATAATTTAATTAATTAGTATGCTAGGTATATATTATATAATAAATGAACAAATTTTAAAAAAACTCAGAGATAAATAAACTCTAAGATAAATAAATATACTTAGAGTCAAGAGTTAGTAACTCACGGATTTATAAGAACAAAAATATACGAGTTCCATTAATTATTCTAGTCTGGTTAATAGTCAGACCAAAATTGTGGTCCAGATTGTGCAAATGTTGGTACCAATTTGGGATTAGCAAAGAAACTTGTAGATGACATCAGCTTGCCGACTTCGGTGAGAGAGTCTAAAAGTTCTCAACTTATGGCCATTAAAATTATGTTGATATATATTTGAGAACTTCTAATTAATGGCCATAAGCACTTAAAAAAACTTTTCTACAATAGTTTTTCTGCGTTGGCATATGCCATTTACTTCAATTGTAGTTCTTATTATAGATAAATTTTTGGTAAAAAGATGTAGTAACTCAGTTAATGTAATCTGAAAAGGTTCAGCTTGTAATCCTTTATTATTTAGGAAATATTGTCTACGGGCATTTTCTCAAAAAAAAAAAAAGCTCCGAGAAGTTGATTTAATTGTAAACCCTAGTTTTATAGTGTATAAAATAAAATATTAGTTTGCTTTTATGTATAATTGATCCGCTGACTCTGCATCTATCCTGTCTCAGAGCTTGCTGGTCTGCATTCAGATCATTTAACTTGTGAGCAAAAACGGAAAGAAAAGAACATAATGGGAAAATGCCAAAGTAGTGTGGTCTAGAAAGAACAATACCTGAAGTAGTAACTGTTAGCTAAAATATCACTCCTACGGGCAATTCCTCAAAAAAAAAAAAAAAAAAAAAAACTCTTCACATCAGAGAATTGAGAAGGTGTAGTTTTCAGTATTTCCTTATATGTACCAAAAGAAAGAAGAAACAAAGAAATACTATACAAATAGTGGATTCTGAAGAGTTCCTTCTTTTCTGGAAATAGAGTATATATGCTGTAGCTAAAATCTATACCGGTTTCAGTTACTTCTTTCACCAAGTTCGTTCATATATTGTATCCAAACTAACAGCTCAAGATTGGTATTTTGCATAGTCAATAAAGATTTTATGGCAACAGCTTCTGCTGGCGAATTACTGTTTGTCTCAGAGTAGTAAAAAAATGAAGTTGTAGTGTAATGCAAACTGTAAAGGTGAGCCCGAAAGTCTGGCGTCAAGAAAATTGGATCACGGGAGCAGCAACATAACTTGCCAAGTTTGGCATATATGTATGGAATTGTACCCACAGTTCTCATCTAGTACTCTGACCTCATTTGCTGTTTAATTATATGATTGTGGTCCGTTAATTCATCCTAGAAAATTTTCTTGAAGGTTCCATAAGAAGGAAGTGTTATGTTAACTGTCTATAGTCAGGGTGGTGGATGCATAATTTTGGTCAGGTCAGTAATCGAATTGTAATAATTTATCAAGTTCAAATTCATTAAGTTAATCGGATGCTAAATAAAAAAATCAACAATTCAATATACATTCTTACTTAATAAATCTAGAGAGTTAGATTAACAAAAACTTAATCAAAAACATTATTTTTTAAAATTTAGGAAAGGCATATAACAACGATTGTAATGATGAGTAACATTTTGTGACATTGTTAAACACACTACAACATAAATGACTTTAGACAACATCCATTTAACAATGATTATATGTTAATTTCATCGTTAAAATGAGTTAATGATACTATTAAAATATTAAGAACTTTTTTAATAATATTTTTAATAAAAAATATTATTAAAACAGAGTCGCAGAACACCAAAAAATAACATATTCATTTAGCAACGGTTTCTTAAATGATTTGTTGTTAAATACACCAACATCCATTTCTTTTTTTTTTTTCAGTTGTTTTTTGAATTTTTCTTAGAAATTTTATCGATTCTTATTGTACTATATGAGAAAGATGTATTTTTATTTGATGAATAATTATATTTCTTTCATATTAATTATTGAATGAATAATATGTTTGTTCTTATAGTTCTTCTATATCAATATGTCTTCATTCATATTATCATTTAGTGTTTGTTCTTAAATAAATAAAGTTAAATTTTGATTTTTTTATAATAGTCTTTAGCAACGGTTCTAGGGGTATTTAGCAATGCCCAAAATTATTGTTAAATACACCTTTAACAATAGTTCTTTGTCAGAATCGTTGTTAAAGTTCATTTTAAAAAAAATTCAGAACACCCCCATTTGGTAACGGTTATTTAGAATATTTTTCAACACCCTTTTAATAACTATTTAATAACCGTTGTTAAAATTGATCAATAATGCCAAAGAGTTTTTCTACTGTAGTGACATATCCTTAAACATTTATCAATAACTAATAACTAGTTTAAATAAATTGGAAAGCCTTGGCTATGCCCTGATGAAGAAATATGTATACCACCAAATTTAAAAACATTAATGGAGATGTTTAGTAGTAGCAAAATAGATGAAGTGTAGATAGAAAATGTGAAAACATACAACATTTTAATTATTTAATTTTACTTCACCTCCATATGTATTTTGGTTTATTTCAGCTTACATCATTTTCTTTTGGTACATTAAAATGATTTAAAACAACAACAACAACAATAACAATAAAGTCTTTAATTTTAAATAAATTGGGGTAGGCTAGAAATAAAATCCAATCTAAAAATATAAGATAAGAGATCTCAAATATTAATGATAATAATGATGATGATGATAATAATAATAAATTAATAAATAAATAAAATAATAATAAATAAAAATGATAATAATGATGATGACAATAATATGATAATAATAATGATAATGATGTTAATAATATGCTAATAATAATAATAATAATAATAATAATAAAATTATATAATAAATCTACATTATAAAATGCATTTCTAAATCCTTAATTTTAAACTCTAGAATTCTAAAATCTAAGAACTAAAAAATTAAGAACCTGAAGTTCTATAACTCTACTACTAGATTCAAACTCCTAAATCATAGTTCTGATATATAGATCGCTATCTTCCAAGCACTCATATCCAAAGCAAGCTATTTGGATATATTTCATTCATTCAAATCACTCTTTATTGTTTTCTTTTATGTCAGTCTCGGTTGATCTCTTTCTCCTTTTGTGTTATCAGGACGACTTAGAATACCACTGCGTACTGGTGCCTCATAAGGCCTTCGTTGGATATGACCAAACCATTGCAAACGGTATTGGATCAACTTCTCTTGAATTGGTGCTACCCCAAGTTTGTCTCGCATATCAACATTTCTTATTCGATCTCTCCTTGTGTGGCCGCATATCCAACACAACATTCGTATTTTAGCTACACTCATCTTCTGTATGTGTTGTCCTTTTAACATATTCATCGATCCCTCCGTCATATATTAGAATTTAGTTCTACTAACATTTTCATCATTTGAGTTATCCCATTGTAACACTTATATTAGATTTCTAAAATTTATCTCTACAACTTTAGTTTCTGATTAACTCTAATCATGCTCTCGTCAATCTGCACCACATCGTCAGCAAAGAGTATGCACCAAAAAATATTTTCTTGTATGTCCTTTATGATCTCATTTATCACTAAGGTGAAAATATATGAATTAAATGCTGACCCTTGATGTAATTATATCTTAATAGAAAATGTATCGGACTCACCGTCACATGTTTTTACACAAGTTATAATATTTATGTACGTATGCTTAATAAAGATAACGTATTCGTTTCTTTTCAAGCGGAGAGAAAGCCTGAGAGACATTAAATATGCACATTAATCATTTTTATTCCACTCGTCAAACAGTTTAATAGCTTCAAAACATTAAATATGCACTCATGATAATATGTATAATAAAAAGGGAGCAGATACAGAAATAGATACTTGTAGAGTTGACCTGGTCAATGCTTTTTCGCAAGTGCACACATACAGATATCTATTATTATGTTGTCAACATTAATGCACTTACTCTTATAACTTTTATGAGTAACTAACTAATATGACTAATAAAATAACTTAAATATGCATAATTATTAATTTGAAAATAAAATCAACAAACTGAATAATAAATCGATCAACTTACATTATTAATTACATATAAACTGATTCAAATAAAGATGAAAGAAAGATAAGAGACGAGGGTATGGATGATATTCGAAATGAAGGCAAGCAAAAGATAATTACAGTATTGCCGAAATGTTTTTAAATTTTTTATAAAGTATATATTCATGTCTATTAGTAGAATCCCTCCCCCGCACGTCTACAGGAAGATTATGGACTCCTCCATATATTTTAACATTATTCCAAAATAATTTATTTTTTACTTTGAATGTCTCTCTCAAGGCTTACTATGCACGAGCTTTTAGAAAACAGAAAGATTGATTAATATCTTAGAAAATGGACCAAGATAAATAGAAGTCCCTGTCAATGATTCCCCTTTTCGATCTCCTCGTTGATTTTCTTGGATAAAATAAAAAAAAGATAGGTTAATATGTTTCAATAACAATCACTAGCTTAAGAGGCGAGGAGAAAGCCTGAGAGATGACATGACAGATTCTGGGTATTAAATTTAACTTATTTGTAGTAATGAAGAAATAAAATTGGGCAGTCCTTCAAAAATAGGTGTTAATTATGTAGAATATTTAATTACTAATGTATCTCAAGGATTAAAATCGGTCTTAAGTGTTCATTTGTGGTGCCATCCATCAAAATAAAATAATTATCATTTATATGATTATCATTACTACATGTTATATATGTAGAATCCTGTACTGATTCGGGATGGTGAATTAATAATGGCTATTTGAGGCCCTTAGTGTCGGACAAAATCTGACACAAAAGCCTCCGATGCTAATGGAATTGGTCAAAAGTATTAGAAAAATTAACTGACACTAAATTAGACCATTTGTGTCGAATAAATAAAAAGTCAAAATTAATATTTTTGAGCGGTGATATCATCTGTTAATGTCAGTATCGTTTATAGTGCTAAAATAATCAACACTATGATTGAATAATTGTGTTGGTGTGTTTTGTTATCCGATATTAACCTAGCGACACTGAATCATCATTCTAGATTAGTGTCTATATAGGTTCTAACAGAGACAAGACTTCTCAATGCAAGCCAAATTGTAAGAATAAAAAAATGTAGTTAAAAGAGGAGAAGAAACATTCCAGAATCGTAGAAGAAAATAATTCACGTCTATATATTAATTTAATATTTTTTTATCCAAAACATTTCAATATTACATTCAAATTAAGGGGAGACATCACTTGACAATGCTTATTTTGATAATTATCACAATGGGGTTTCAAATGAATTTGAAAAAATATTTTTAGACATATCTTTGAGCATATAGATTGACGGTGTTTCAAATTTCTTACAATTTAAATGTCTTTTATAGCCAATAAGAGAACATAAAATTTTATAAAATTTATAATAATTTTATTTAATAATATTTAATGAACTATCTAGTACGATACTTAAATTGTAAAAAAAAAATATAATCCATTTCTAAGTTCAATAATATTTTTAAAATAAATCTTTTATGGATTTTTTGAATTTATTAATATAATTGCAAAGATTGTGAAGTGATTCCTCTCCTTAAATTAATCATATATTCTTAGGTATTAAGCGAGTTAAGGGAAGGTGCTTTAAGTTCCTTAGGTACTTCAAAATATCGAATATAAGTGCTTGATGCGAAGTTAAAATTTTTCAGAGAAAGAAAATAAAGTCGTCAAGATTCTGGACATTCTTATTTGCCAACATATATAACGCATCAAGCCATAGTTATCTTTTATCTAATATAAAATCGGCTTAATTATTTCATTACTATAAAAACATCAACATTAATTTTAAAATGATTTAGCATTTGAGTCACGTTAATTTAAATTCATTTATCAAACAAAAAGTGTTGAAGCATAGTGTCCGCTTTTATCTAAAGAACTAAATTTAAAACCGTTTAGTACAATTAAGAAATGAACAACCAGCCATCAGCAAAAATTAAATAGGTTCCATTATGATCAATGAAGGCCTCCTAAAATTCGAGGCAAGCCTTCGCATATATTTCGATCAGTGGTGGAGCCACCTATACAACAAAAAATCTATTTGACAACGGTTGTTGACCAAAATTAAAAGGGGCTCATGAATTTAAAGTTGTTTTTTTTTCTCTTCATTGTACATTTCTCCTTCAACAGTACTATATAGATGATATATTGAATGACGTGAGATGTGAGGTGAGGTGGGTTTTTAGATTTTAGAAGCTATAAATCATGATCTTAACAAGACAGCTCTGAAGAGCTAGTCCTTGGTTCTCCAATTAATAAGTTAAATGATGTCTTTCTTAGGATTCTTCTAAGAATGATGTCTTTCATATGTCTAATAGCACATGCTATATACTTTTTTCTTTGTTTCTTGTAGTCTCAGGAACTCAAACTCACTAACAAATTTTCACCATAGATGCATCGTAAATGCAAAGGGCAAATTTGAATGACAGAGGTCTATTGTCTCTTCGCCTGCCAATGTAATAACTTTCTTTTGTCTGCTGTCGGGAGATTCAGGGAGAGGGAATGGAGAGAGAAAAAGATGCCTCCATGCAAAAGTACTAAAGTTGGTTGATCTTTTGTTCTATAAGCCTAAAATATTGCAAGTACTGAATGTTTTTTATTGGCATTTATGCTTTATTCCCTATTAAATTGAAGAGAGAAAAATATAAAAAAGCTGGACAATTAGAAGAGTATATGAATCTATTATAATTTATATTTTATTGAATCTGATATTGATGTTAGTCTTAGACATGCATATGTCAAAATTTAAATTAACTTCGGACGAAACTGATCTCCCTCTCTCCCTATGTACAGATAATTGAGAAATTATTTGGAGGCGGGAGGGACAAAGGGATTTAAACCAAAAAATTGGTTCAAAGCCCTCTGGGGTCGTTGATTTTGCATCGAGATTTATACTTTTAATAAATTTTAAATTTCAAATTTATTCTTTCAATAATTATTATAAATCTCGATGCAAAATCAACAACTCCAGAGGGCTTTGAACCAACTTTTTGGTTCAAAGCCCTTTATACCTCCCCTACTTCCAAATTATTTATACTTCGATTCAAGATGCAAATGCCTCAAAATATATTTTAACATTTTCTAAATTTGAATTTATGTTGATTAATAATTTTTGACATAAAATCTTGTGAAATACAAACAATTTTTATTTTAAGAGTTTTCTAAATATTTATCTCAGATTTCTGAAAATGACCTATATTCATGTTCAAAAATTCATTATATTATCATTATTTTAAAGCCATCTTAAAATATTAAAAAATCTAAAATCTTAAAATATTTGAATTTCATATGAATATTTTGCTGAGAAACATAAATAATTTTTTTTGTACATGATAAAATTATTTTTTTCAGACATTTTGGAAACTTAATAAAAATAAATATTCAATTTTAATAAAGAATATAATGATAAAATAACAAATTTCACAAGAAATTAAAATATATTAATATTTTATACATGATAACAAGTATATACACAACGATGATATTATAATAAAAATGGAAAAAAAATAAAAGTTTGAATTTGAAATGTGCAAAAATAATTTGGACAATTCAGAAATTTATATTTCGATCTTTAAGGAATTATGAATTGCCTATATTAATATTTGAATTATCATGCACTACAACAAAAATGACCTTAGACAACATCCATTTAATAACGGTTATATATCATATTCATTGTTAAAATGACTCAGTGATATCATTGTAATATTGAGAATTTCATTAACAACGGTTTGTAATAAAAAAATATTATTAAAATAGACTCTAAGAACACTAAAAAATAGCAGAACTATTTAGCAATAGGAATCTGTTGCTAAACTTTCTTGAAGGAAGCTAGAACCGTTGTTAAATGGTGTGTTTAGCAATAGTTTCATCAAGGAACCTTTAAAAATGATTTTGTGTCTAGAACCGTTGTTAAATGGTGTGTTTAGCAACGGTTTCTTCAAGGAACCGTTGCTAAATGGTTCTACTGCTTTTTATGGGTCTGATATTTATTCTGACATTTATTTATTTTGCTCTCACCAATAACATTTGCTCCCACGGATTATCCATCTCATCGTTCGTTCATCCCAATCCAACGATCCAAAAATCAAAATTCAAAAACTGAAATCTCACGGATTATCAACCTCTTTTCATCTATTTTGTATATAAAAAGAGAGATGAGAGAGAGATAGAGAGAAAGAAGAAAGAAAGAAGAGAGACGAAGAAATAAAAATTAAAATCTGACAATCTCAACTTCAAATGGTCATAATTTTATAGGAAACTCCGATTGAGGCGTGCTATGCGGTCACAAAAACTTATAAAAAGATCTATAGGGATAATTCTTTTAGATAGTACGGTCATTTTCGGGGCAAAAAAATATCATATTCAAGCTAAAAAACGCATTTGAAGTTTTTAGTTCAGTTTTTTTTTTTTTTTTTCTTTGAAATTGTATAGATTTTCATTTTATTGAGTAAGCAAGATATATTTTTAGTTAATATTTTTTTCATTGTATGACTAATTATATTTTTTCATATTAATTATTGAATGAATAATATGATGTATGTCATATGTATAGAAAATATTTTTTTATATTTACTGTTTTTAGTTTCTTTGTCATATGTATAGAAAATTAAATTTATAAAAATAAATAATACAACTTTAGTAACGGTTCTATGACATAATTATTGTTAAAGGTGTATTTAACAATAGTTTTGGGTTCATAATCGTTGTTAAATACCCCTTTAATAACGATTTTGGCACAGAACCGTTCCTAATGGTTAATTAAAAAAATAATTCCAAACGTGTAATTTGACAATGAGATTTGGCAACAGTTAGACCTTTTCTAACACCCCATTTAATAACGGTTCAATAACCGTTGTTAAATTTGATCAACAACCATTGTCAAATAGATTTTTTTTTATTGTAGTGATGATATGTGTGTTGCACTGTGCTAATAAATTATTACTTATGAATAGATGTACGTAGTATATTTACTAAGCTTTAAAATAATGTCAAAATGGTTGATATTTAGTGTTATCTAACACCCGTAATCACAATGTTAAACCGAACAAGATTTAACGTTGAACTGCAACTTCTTGATGTTTTAATACTATATCGAGAACTGATTAACTTCTGACATGTATGAATAATTCAGAGCAATTAATATCTATTAGGCCCGTGACATTCTTTTGCATCAGTTAAAATAGGATTCAACCATTTTCAATTTTAAATATTGAT
The DNA here is from genome assembly GCA_037127355.1 of Schoenoplectus tabernaemontani. NCBI lineage: Eukaryota > Viridiplantae > Streptophyta > Magnoliopsida > Poales > Cyperaceae > Schoenoplectus > Schoenoplectus tabernaemontani. Next base: position 14,494,447 of record CM073740.1, read on the forward strand.
AATCAAACTTTATATATACTGATTTCGAATATGCGATCTCCAATCATCTGAACTAGATTAAGAACCTGGTACACTATTTGCACTTCAATCATCTGATTATGTTGTACTGAGGTTAAAATCGCTAATAATTAATTAATACGGCTAATAATTTTTATTTTAATATATATATATATATATATATATATATATATATATATATATAGAGTGAGGCTATGCTGCTTCTCGAAGCACAAAATCACCTATATTTTCTATTTGTATCTCGAATTTAAAAGTTTAAATGGCCTATCCAAACCGTTGAACATAATATTTATATTGAAATATCTTTGAAGATCAAATTTTATATTTTTTATATTTTTTGCTATTTTTTAAATGAGTACAAAATTGTTAGTTTTGAATAATACTGAAATCATTAGATCAATAAACTTTATAATCATTTAAAAAATAGCAAAAATTTAAAAAAAATATATAAATTTTGATCTTCAAAGATATTTCAAATTCAAGATATAAATACGAAACATAAAAGCTTTTTGTGTTTCACGAATCACCATAGGCTCACAATGTCACACTAATTAACTTTTTAGTCCTTTTGTGATCCCTGGCGTCGGCTTATATATAAGAAACATTTACACACCACAATTCATGATCTTTCTCACAAATTTCTCACTCTCTTTTTCCACCTTCCCTGTTATCTACTGAAACCTCTCTTGCTCTCTCTATCCCTCTGATGTCTAGTGCACTGTATATGAGCCACTTCCCTAATTTTTCCCTTGAGGGAGATCAAGATCACGGCCCAACACTAACCTTAGCCAATGACCCCTCACTCATCTATCCTTTTGTGATCGACAATTCAAGAGATCAAGAAGCAAGAGTTGGATATCATCACCAATCGGAGGTCCTGTATCCTTTTCTGATGAACAATTCAAATAACCAAGAAGGAAGAGTTGATAGAGGTCATGATAAAAAAAAGGTTAGCCTTTTTTTTTTTAATTAAACTGAAAACCTCTGATATTTTTCTTTCTTTTATATAGATCACAAATATAAATTAAGGTGTGCAGAACAAAAATATATATTCTTGGTTGATGTATCTAATATCCTTCCTTAAGCAATCATAAGAACAAATACATTAATTAATCTATTACTAAATAGTAAATAGAACTATATTTAATCAAGATTTCTCTCTTCCGTTCTTGTTTAGATCAACGAGCATATATTCATGGCTGGATCAAGCTCCACATCTGCATCTATTCCTTCTATCCATGGGATCATGACTGATAACAAAAGCGATCAACAACCTCTGCCTGTTGAGCTGGTTGCAAGTCATGACTTATCAAAAGGTCAAGTACAAGGTCAGTGGATGTCATCAAACATGAGGTTTATGAGGAAGATGAAGAACTCAAATCGCACAATCGAGAAAAAGCCAAGAAGAACTACACCAGCAAACCATCAATTGGACCAAACAACTAGCAACTCCAACAATAACCCATCAAATGGCATAGTAAGAGTTTGCTTGGCTTGCAACACCACAAAGACCCCACTATGGAGAACTGGCCCTTGTGGTCCAAAGGTAAAAATTCTGATCCTTCTAGTTTTACTTAAACAGAATCACTGATCATGCATATAGTGATCACCGATCATATTTCTATGGTTGAACTGTTGAATTTTCATCATCAATTATTGATCTTATATTTTTCTTCTTGGTGGTGCAGTCACTTTGCAATGCATGTGGCATTCGACAAAGGAAAGCACGGCGTGCTGCTTTAGCAGCTGCAAATGGTGGACAAGTACCTAGTCCGGCACAAACTTACAAGGTAAAAAAGGATAAGAGATCAACTGATCCTGTAGATAGGACTCTTCCGATCAAGAAACGGTGCAAGATCACTGCTTCAAACAAAGTGGATCCTACAAAGATCACCACCAAGGATGAAGAAATTATCAGCTTGAGCAAGAATTCGGCTTTTCATCGGGTTTTCCCACAAGACGAGACTGATGCTGCAATTTTGCTGATGGCTCTGTCATGTAGTTTAGTCCACAGTTGACTGTTTTATCCATGGTTTGAGGCTGTGATTTTATATTTGTTGTCATCTCTTTTATCTATTTTTCTTCCATCGATTTTTTTCTTGCAAGCGGAAATTAATGTTTTATGTGTGGTTTTAAAGGTGAGAGAATAATTAATTTAAGGAGGTCATAGAAGAGTGATAAGGAAGTAAAAGTGTTTATTAGTTTTGCCTTGAGTTCTTGATAATTGGAATGAAGTAATAAGGAGTACGCTAATCGATTTCTTTTTTTTGTTGAACTGATTAAGTGAATATGATTAAGAATTACTATGCATCCAAATAAATGTTATATATATAATGTGTACAAAAATTCAGTAATTTATTTGAGAATAACCATGAGTAGTTAAGAACACTTCTATATGACATGAAAACATATATATATATAGATTATATACATGTTTAAAATTTTTATAAATTAAATTTTGTAAGAAATAAACACTTGATCATCACTCATAAATAGTTAATGTTGGAAGCTGTTTAATGAGCATAACAAAATAATACAAATAATTTTATATATATTGTAATATAATTTATACAATACACTAAAAAATCATAACAAAATAATATAAATAATAAATATTAACAGTTTAATGAGCATAACGAACTTAATGAGCTGAGTCAGATCTAGTTCAAACTCGATTTATTAACTTAATAAGTTTAATGAACAAGTCACGAATGAGCTATATGAATTTTTCTGATAACCATATTTAGGAGATCGATCCCTCCCCCGTCTTTTGAATTATACAAGCAACATTGACATATACTGCTAAATTAAATTAAGAAATTTATCTCGGAAATATTAATTCTTAGTGTGATCAGTTACATAAACTATGATACCATTATGCCAAATTGCGAGAGCAATTTGCAGCTGTTAACAAATTAAAATACCAAATGTTTTAGGAGAATGATTTGGATATCCTTGGAAAAGCTGCCGAATTTTGTCCAGTACAGCCGTATAGGGTTCATCATCTTTAGTCAAAAAAAAAAGTGAATGATGCAAATTTGAAGAATTAATCATGCATTTATATAAAGCAGAAAAATGATGGCATCTGTATTTGATGAAACTTGGATGGTTTTTCTGGGGCAATAGTTGGCGTTAATCAATATTTTATTTATTCAGTGATCACTGTACCACATATGGACAGGAGGAGAAAAAAATATCATGATTCAAAATTACAAAACAGGTTAATTAAATTTTCGGAAGCTATTTTCTTTATTAGTTAATGCACATGTATATTTGAAATGATTTTATCAAATTTACATTCCTTAAATATGACCTTCTAATAATTTATTCAAATTAATTGACAAAACGTGGCATAAACAAATTAAAAATCCAAAGAAAATAGTGCTGGCTTCGGTATAACTGGAAAGCATGCTATTTACATAGATTGCAAGAAAGACATGTAATGTAGTGGCATGATTGTCTGGGTCTCTTATTCTCTAGCGGAAGCTTATACTATTTACATAGATTGCAAGAAAGACATGTAATGTAGTGGCATGATTGTCTGGGTCTCTTATTCTCTAGCGGCAGCTTATACAGGGGACCACACATAGTTGTTAGGTTTTAGACCTCCTCTCCAATTTTATAATTGAAAGACAGACAGATGTGGGGAGTACATAATCAGCCGAGGAAAGACAAGTATGGACAGGTTGGTATCATGTCCTCATTTGTTACAATTTGCAGTTTGACAGTTCTTGCCTATATTTCAGTTCACAAAAATAAATTCGTTTCAGTTGTGTTAATCAGAAAATACAGTCGAGCTCCTTAAAATACCCATTATTAATAGTTGTATAGAGTATCTGAACATATATGCAACTATGCAAGGAGATGCATGACTTTACTTTGGTAAGATAGTGAAGAGAAATGGAATAATTATGCCTAGTTAATTATCTTACATATAAATGAAATGTCATGAGAGTTGGCTTCATTATGTTACCTAGTGTATTAAAAAAAAATCGGATGGGTCAAACCCGATCAGTCAAACCCGTGTTCGCATTCCGATCCTACCCGATGTGAGACCAAACCTATACTAACCCGTGTCTGGGGTAACCCATGGGTCTACAACGGGTTGCGGATAAAAATTTCTAAAAAACTAATCGAAAACCCATATCTCACCTGACCCGCCTTACCCATCCTAACTTGTTTGACTAACCTGCTCAACTTGTTGACTTTATTTTTAACTCTTTTATTTAAATTTTTAGCAATTTTTTAAATTTTTTGTCAATTTATTTGATTTAAACTATAAAAAATATATATTTATTTTATTTGAATTTTTAATATGTTATTTCAATTGCATAATTAGTTTGTCATTTTATTCTAAGTTATATCATTTTATTTAAATTTTTTAACATATCATTTGAATTTCTATTTATTTTTTTAGTTGTAAATTTTTTTTATCAAGAATAATAATGGTTATATATTTTGAATATTTTAAATAATTATTTTTTATTTTCGAAATTTTTGAGAATTTATCTGAATCTATTTGAGTTACTTTTGAATTTTGAAAAAAAAAACTTGGCGGTCCAAATACCCAACCCGACCCACTCTGGAATTTTGACCCGTCCCATCGACCTATCCGACTCATGGTCCTAAAACGGATTGCGGCCACACCTTCTCAAATCAAACCCATCCTAGCCCGTCCCGTCTAATTTGTCGACCCGTCCTAACCCGTCCCGAACAAACCCGGCTAACCCGTCCGAATTAACCCCCACCCGTCCTAATCCGTCCCCATTGTAATTCACTAATTTTACCTAAGCATGGTCTTCCAATCTATATAACCTTTTCAGACTAGGGATCTATGTGATACTAAGCAACTGATCACATAAAATATTTTTGTGACATGCTCCCCTACTCAGTCTGCCAACAATTTGATAAGTGAGATTGAGTGCAATATTGAAGAATGAAGATGCATGCCCTATACTCTAGCTAAGAAGGTGCTGCCCTATACTCTAGCTAGCAGATTCTTTTATCGGAAACCTTTGAAGTACGCAGAGGGGCGGACGTAGGATTTTGATCAGGTAGGTTAGTAATTGGATTTAGTAGCTTATTAGATTTAAATTTATTAATTAATTGGCTATTAAATAAAAATATTTAAATAATATTTTATATATATTATAAAAATAAAAAAATAAAATAAAAATAATAAATAATTATAGCAATAAAGATAATTTTTCTTTAAGAGACTTCATATTTTTAAATTTTTACATAATTCTTTTATTATGTAAAATATTAAATATTTTTTTCTCAATGAAAAATAATCAGACAATTCAGGAGAGTTAAAATTTGATCTAGAGAGGTCAAATTAATAAAATTTTAATCTAAAATCACTATTTTTTAAAATCCAAAGAGGATCAACTGACCCTGTTATAAGCTACATCCGTTCCTGCAAGTACGGACCGAATTACCTGATCATCCAGACTATTTTTCACAACGGTATTTTGGTTTTCAAAATTTTAATGGACAAACTTAAGGTGTGTTTAGATGGTTGAAGAACGATGCTAACTCAAGTTAACAATTCAAAAAAATTCGGTTAGCTCTCAATCCAAAACTAGAACTACGTTGGATATGAAATGAAGTTGTTTTCCACATAAATGATATTTATATTTTATTTCTGCATTAAAATAAAATAAATTAAGCAAGCCATGAAGATTGAATAAGACACTAGATATAAATATACTAGTTAATTATATAATATTTGTCTTATTAAGAATTAAAATAGACTCCGGGAATGGCACATGCCCTTTGCTAGTTTCGTTGTGCGGTCTTTTAATTTATATCTAAATTAATTATAAAATCTCTTAAACTTATAAATAAATTTAATTTATTATTTAATAAAATATTATTTATAAAACAATATATTTTTTAAATAAAATTATATAGTAGATAGTTTTCTTTCTTCAAAATACTTAAAAGTAATGGACTATTAGTTTATTTGATAGATGATTTTTTTTAACTTTTCATTAATTCATGGTAAAAATAGAAAATGTAATGAAGAGAAAAAAAAATGATATTGATTAAAATATGAATCATTAGTTTTCTTAAATATTGATTTGAATCACTCGATTAAGAATATTTTGGTCATTAAGAAAAGACTGAACTGATCGACAAATCCAATACATACACTCATTATAATATAGTATAAATACATATAGATATTATAAAGAGCGTATGTATTGGATGTGTTTATTTGTTCAGTGTCTGATATATGCGAAATATCATAAATATCTCTTGTAAAAATAAAGACTATAATGACCAAAATATGTTCTTTTATTTTTGAAGTTCTAATTTTGTGCTTGTAAAAAAGATAAATTTCAAAACTTTCTCTTAAACTGTAAATATAAATGTTGGATATGAAGTTATTTTTCACATGACATTTATGTTGTTTTTTCTGTTTCAAAATAAAAATTAATTAAGAGATTCATAAAGTTTGAATAAGGCACAAGATACAAATATATATTAGTCAATATAATATATTTACCATATTAAGAATTAAGATAGACCTCGAGGGTGGATGACACAGATTGTTTATTCGTAGAAGGGAAAAGTGCAAAAATAAAATAATTAATGTAAAATATTGTATATAAATCAATCACATAATTAAATAATAATTCATAATATATAAAAGAGGGTTAATCTTTGAAGATTTTTAAATATGCCACATTGTCACTTTTCTCCACCGTAAATGTTGTTTTAATATTTTCATCTTTTTAAATCTAAGGTTCATATAAAATAGTTTCTCTCTCTTCATTTAAAATAATGTGTGTAATATACTTAAGATGAAACTTAATTCTTAAAATGATTTAATTTTTTATATAATTTTTATAGATTATTATTTATTATTATAATTATAATTATTATAATTATCATTATTACATAGTATTTAAAAGTATTGTGTCTAAATTTTCTTCAATGTGAAATTTTATATAACTAATTATTTATTTGAAGACTATATTATCAAGAAGAAACCCGAATTATAGTCCTAATTAATGATAATGAGCAATTATGACAATGTGATGCTCCTAAGAGCACTGAGCACCAAAGTCACTTGATGCTTATTTGGGATTTGGGAGTAGGCATAGCTCATAAGGAGTCGGTCTTTGAACCCGGCACAGCTGGCCATCACAAGTCTAGTCAGGCCCTTCTAACCCGACCCTTTTCGGTCCTTACCCAATCCATTCCCGATCATTTCTTTGATATTTAATATTATATATTAATTACACTTAAAAAATTTAAAAATAATAAAAATAAAATAAAATACCAAAACAGAAATAATATAATTTAATATTTTATACAAATATAAATTAAAATAAAAAAAATATAATCGTCAAAAAAAATATATATCAAACTCTTATTTGTCGATCCTTTCTCGGTCCTTAGAGTCCGGATGGTTTGGTAAGGACCGGATCATCGCTTAAAAATTATGTCTTTTAAACTCAGTTCTCTAAAAGTCCTTATCAAATCCGACTTTTATCCGAACCCTCTCATAAACCTGCTAGGTCCGATATTTGAGAAACCTGACCTGACTCTTAAGGTTGATGCTATGGATAGAGGTGGCAATCGGGCGGGTCGGGTCGGGTTCGGGTTCGGGTCGGGCGGGTCGAAATCTTTATTTCCGGAAGAAATCGGGTCGGGTCGGGACGGGCCGGGTCATCGGGTCGGGTCTCAATTTACATGTTGTGTTTTTTTCGGATCGTTGATAGATTTCGATTCGATTGAACGTTATTTGATCTCGTCCGATTTTTAAGAAATTAGACTTTACTTTCTTAAAAAATCGACCTCTAACTATGGACATCACAACGATAAAAAAATTGTTATTCTTTTTTTTTCCGTGTCTGTCGACTGTCGCTCTATATTAACGCATGTAATGGGTAGGTATAACTGTATAAGCATCTGAATATTTAAAAAATGATACGGTTAGCCTCACGAAGAATTTACAAAAAACCAGAACAAAGAGGAAACAGCTTAATTTGATGCCTTTCTCCTCCGCTCGATTAATTCTTAAAGAAGATTAAGATTCAATATTTTTCAAACATGTCACTTTATCAATTTTTTAATCATTAATTTTCTTTAAATCATTTTTTTTTTTGAATTCAAAAGTTTATATAAAATAGTTTCTATCTCCTTATTTAAAATAATTTTTTAATGTACTTAAGATGAAACTTAATTTTTAAAATGATTCAATTTTTTATATGATCATTTATAGATTCTTATATATTTAATTATATTATTTATTATTATAATTATCATTATTATTTATTATTTAAAAATATTATGTTTAATTTTTTTAATGTAAAAATTTATATTATTAATTATTTATTTGAAAATTATATTGTCGGGACGAAACTCGAGTTAGAGGTCTAGTTTGTATAAGTCATTAAACCAGATGAGAATACGTGTCGTGTCATGAATAATTTGGATTGGGTCCATCAAATTTTTAGTTACTCATAAATGAGTGGACAAAAATACTCTTCTTTGAAAAATTGTTAGATCTCTAAAATTTAAATTTTATTCATTCAATACACGGTAAGAAGAGATTTATATTAAAAAAATGTGTTCTATAGGGTCGTCTAAACTCTGTTGATTTGAATATAAAGAGAGAAATTTGATTGAAAAGATTTGCAGATTAATAAGCGAAATTAAGGGGAGAATATTAATGGTATCTACGAGCACCTCCCGGATCTAATTTTTGAAGTTGACTGAATGAAAGGTCTTGGAGATATCTGAAATGTACTGTACTTGGATAAGGCATCTACTCGTGTGCCAATTGGCAACCAATCATTGGTGGTGATACCTGGCTCAACATAAAACATGTGTCTTATTCTTACTCTGGCAATTGAACTGCCCAACAGTTTGATAAATGTTGATAATTGACTCCATAGTCACATCTGCTCCTCAAAAACACATTTTTAATATCACATCTCGGTTATAATAAAACAAATAAAGCATTTTGTCTTTTTTACGGAGCATACGTAGGAGCAGTCACAGGTTTATTACTATTAACAACGTACGTACTGCAGAAAATTGTAAAACTCAAAATAGTTGGTTGAACCGAATTGCAATTTTATAATATAATTATATGCTTATACTATACATATATTATTATTAAAAATGAAAAAAAAATGCCACCTGCACGATACAAAGAACAAAAACGTCAAGGTTCTGCTTTTTTGGTGTTCTATTATCCGGCCTTGAACTGTTTCATTGTTCTTTCTGGACTCAGCAGTAAAATAAACACTAACAGACCGGAGCGCACTACTGGGCTGGGAAAAAGATTCGTACAATTGTGAATAGATTTTCTTACGTTGATGCCATATCATAATTGATGAACAAGATCAGAATTATGGCCCAATATAGATCACTAGTTTAATTATCTTACTCCAGGCCAGACTCAATGCTAGCCAGGAATAAGCTGGCTAATAAGCAGGAGCTAGTGAAGGTTTGATGAGCTTGACTACTCGGAAAGACCGAAGTTACTGCCTGCTTTGGATGATATCACACTATCAGAAAAAAAAATTTAGAAACATCTATTTAGAACCGATTTTACAAAAAATAGTTGTTAAAAAATCTTAGTGGCATTGTTGTAAATTTTGTTACAATTTTAGAACCAATTTTATTACATAAACAGATCATAAAATTGAGACATATTCCGTTTCTAAAATTTAGAATTGGTTTTATAAAATAACTGTCTCTAACAAGTCTAAGTTAAAACCAATTTTTAAATAATTAAGAACTGACTCTAAAAATTAATTGCTTTAAAATCATATTTATTTAAAAAAAACGGCTAAAAAATTAATTTAGAACCGACTTTCTAATAACCATTTCAATTTTTTAAAACTGATTTTATTGAAAAACAGTCTCTAATGATTTTAAAATCAGTTTTTACTTAAAAACATGCCCTAAAGAGTTCTAAATGTTAGGGTTTCTTTCCTCTCTTCTCATTCGAGATATTAAGCATCAGATGCGACTCCTCCATCTTCCTTTTTTCTTCTCACCATCAGCAGCTCGATTTCTTTCTTTTCTCTTCTCACCAACAACTATCTTCTCATCGGTAGCTAATATTTTTGTGATCTCCTTAAGGTTATTCTTCTTCACATTATTTAAATTTAATTTTATTTTTTCTAGTTCTAGATCAATATCGTTGTTAAAATGATCATTAATTTATATTATTATTACATAAATTGATTATATATATAATTATAATTATATATGTGTCATTGATAGTATTGTCATATAGTATCAAATTATCGGAATCCCGCTTGAGGAGGAGAATAAATATTGTAGAGACCATTAGCTCAAAGAAGAGGGATTTGTATTAATTTAGATCGGTACTAGTTTGGGATTACACTAATAGAGATTAATCTCGAATAGTCCTCGGTTTGGGAGTGTTTTTTAATACTTTGTCTCATTTAAGATAGTGAGCATATACTAGCTACAATTTGGTGTTCGAGAAGAATTTGGTCAGTATTTTCTCTATTGTTCCTACGGGTGCGTATATATATGAAAATTTGCGTTGGCGTACTCGAGGAGCTTAGGGGAAATACTTTTGAATTTTTTCTCAAACACTAAATTGGCTAGTGTATACTCACTAATAAAAACAAAATATTAAAAAGTGAGTTATGATGGTTGACTGACCCAAAGCTTTATGTTAAACCTGATCAAAAATCAAAACTGACCATAATCTAAACCCTAAACCTTGAACCTTAAATCCTGAACTCTGGTAGCCATGAGTCCTAAACACTAAACCCAAAACTCTAATTTCTAAATCTTAAATTTGAGAGTGATCCTTTTTTTATTGATGGATCGTGATATTTTAATATATAAAATCAAAAGGAATACAATTAAAAACTTGATAGGGACCGATGAATTTCTGGAATGTGTTTTAGAAGATATGCGAAAGATGAGTGCACGAACACTTATTTGTTCTTGTCGAGATTGTCAAAACTTACGGGGATTTTAAAATATCAAAGAAATGAGATATCATTTAATTCATCATGGATTTATGGATCGATTCACCTGATGGGTATGACATGGAGAAAATATTAAAATCGTTGATAATATTAAAAATATTGAACGAGATGAATCAGGAGGTGATTATATAGATGATTTAAATTTGGGCAATGATGAACTAGATGTATCGGAGATTGAAAATGTACAAAATATAGATTGGATGAAATTATGAATGATATTGTAGCAGACGTTGTTGATATTCCTAATTTTTTTGAAAATTCGGGCAATGATTCCAATGTATCGTTATTTCCGGGTTGTACAAAATTTATGAAAAAATTTTAAAATTATATAACCTGAAAGCTAAAAATAGACGGAGTGATAAAATTTTTACCTTTTTACTATAATTTTTAGGAGAAATAATTTTAGAAAATAATTCAATATCAGATTCCACATATATATAGAGCAAAAAAAATATTATGTCCTTTGAGTCCTTCGAGATAGAGAATTTATGTATGTCTGAATGAGTGAATATTATATTAGAATGAATACAGTAATTTGGATAAGTGTCCGAAGTATAACGTTTCACGGTACAAATTGAGAGATGATAAGATAGAAGTTCAAAAATGATCAATAGCCAAAGTATTATGATAATTACCAATCAATCCTTCTCTATCTCGAGGCATAAATATGCAAGTGTAGGAATTAATTCGCATATAGATCTAAATATTTTTCCAAAGTTTGTTGGATTTAAATATATATCTTGAAAAATGATTCATTTTATTTTTAAAATTTATATTTGAATTTTGTATGATCCGAATCCGTTATAAGTTCATTAAAATATATTATTTTTTAAAGTTTCTAATAAAAATAAATATATGATAAATGTTTTTCTATAGCAAACTTTATAATCAAAATTATAATAATTAGATTAGTCTCAATAAAATTAGTTTGCATTAATTTAAAAAAATCATGTAAGTAGTAATTTGGTATTAACTATGTAAGTAATAACTATGTATGGTAATGACAATAACTATGATTATAAGATTCGAACTTGATTCAGGTTCGATCCGATATCTCTTATGTAAATGAATATATGAATTCATATTTGGATCTTTAAATTTTAATCGGATATGAATCCGCATATATGTCTTACACATTTTTGTTAAATCTACATTTGGATCATGCAAGCTGCGGATCCAAATCTGATCGTTGAGACCCGTGTATAGTTGAGAAGGCTAATTTTGTTCTTAGATTGTAATTGGAATTTTAAAACCAAAATTTATCAGAACTTTTATTCAAGTTAGGTATAAAAGAAGAACAAGAGATCCCATAATGGTTGTAAAAAGGGTACATTTATCTTTACATTTTAAATTTGAAGTTTACGGTCAGTAGATTTATATATTTATGGGTAAATTTTGAAATATTTGAAATTATTATGAACTATTTACAAATCTAAATTTGATGAGAAATATTTTAATAAAAATAATTGACGGATATGGACCCAATTTTTCTACGTTCAATTATGACTTGAATGTAATATCTGCTTTCCCGTTAAAGTTTCTGAAAGTGCTGCGTTGGTGTGCAATTTTTCGGTTCTGTTTTACAATAATCCCCGAAAGGAAAATTATTCGGAGAGCGTGACACCAATCTTTGGGAGATGGCTAATTAATCATTCTAGTAACATGATAACCAACCATGTGCAGTCCCTTTATAAAAATCAAGTATCATTAAGATAGAATAAGCCCATTGAATTTAAGGTAATAAGTATTGATGATATTCTTATTTCGAAAGAGAGTAATTTTCTTCACAAAAAAAAGGAAAAAAGAACATAAAGGAGATATATACCACATCTATAGGAATTATGAACACCACCTCGATCGCTGACTATAAATACGTGTTCCTCAACTTTATTCCGCTCCACTTACAATGACATAAAAATGCGAATAAACTAAAAGAAAGTGGTCTTATGTCAAAAAGGTCCAAAAAAGTAAAAATGATAAATTTTGATATTTTTGTATGATCATGATACGAGGCATTCGTTAAAGTACTTAGCTTAACATTTCAGATTAAAAAAATATAACAAAATTTATCTGTTACCATATCGCTTGACATATGTTCATTTTAGTACTACTAGGGGTGTTAATTGTTAACCCGACCCGATGGGTTAATCCGATCCGAATTGACATGATCCGAAAATAAATGGATCGGATATGGGTTTAATTTTTTTGATCCGAAATGGATCGGGTCGGGTTCGGATCAACGGGTTCGGATCAACCGACCCGACCCGATTAATTATGTTTTTTTGAAGTAATTTCATGATTTAGTACTAATTAAAGCTTAAATATATACTAATTAAGATTAATTAATACTTAATTTCTTAAAATTATGTAAAAAAAATTAATAAATAATTAATTATTTTACACGGGTCGGATCGGATCGACTCGTGTCCCGGTCGGGTCGGATCGACTCGTGTCCCGGTCGGGTCGGATCGAGTCATCGATTTTTCCCGGTCGGGTCGGGTATGAGTCATGATTTTTTGACCTGAATTTAAACGGATCGGATAAAAATAATAATAAAATAATATGACCCGATCCGAACCCGACCCGACCCAATCTGACCCATTTACACCCCTAATACTACGTACTAAAGTTAAAGATCTGATAGAAGTTTAAAAAAATTGATGCTGAGAACCATTCTTTTTGAAATCAATGGCAATTTGAATCAGCAAATGATCGAAATAAAGATTTTGTCCAAAAAAAATTACATCAGAATGTCATGTATAGCAATTGTTATTATGTATACGACGAGAATTCATTGTTTCTATGTTTGTTTAACAATTAAAACGTCATACTTTCTTGATATTGTGCTAAAGAAATAATTGAAGGTGATTTTTTTTTTAAATAAGAATATAATAAATTCTATTTTTAATAATAAGTATTATAAGAATGAGAACGCATTCGTTGCAATGGCGTTATTCCATAAATACGTCACTGGGACTGACGTCTTCATTCAAACGCGTCATTGGGACTAACATCTTCCCACAAACGAGCCACTGAGACCGACACTTTTAATGCGTGTTTAATTCCCTTGGGTTCACTCTCTCATCTCTGATGATTATTCCGTTAGTGGGAAGAAAACAATTCCAATGATGTATTTCCTTAAAGACGTCACTGCGACTAACATATTTTATGGACGTCAATCTCAGTGGTGCGCTGTCATTTTTATTATTAAATTTATGATTTGATAATAGTTATTATAAAAAATAAGATTTATTATATTTTATTTAAAAAATCACGGAATATTTAATTCTCATTAAAATATTCAATCATTATTTTTAATATGATAGTAAAATGATAACTTTTAAGCATTGAATTTCATAGCACGTTTTTAAAAAAAAATGATTGTCATGGCATGCAATTATCTTGGTTCTTATCGGCATAAGAAATTAATTAAATAATTAAAAACAAATTAACTTTATCATTTCAATCATGGATCCGTAAATACAAAATGGAGCGCTAGCTATATCTAGACACCAGGCATACTAATTAAAATTTTCGATTAAAGGTAATAATCCCCAAATTTTGCTCAAAAAAAGATTCCTTTATACGTCAATTTTGCTGCTCCAGCAAAAATGGTACAGCCGAATGATATGTCGACAGGAGTGCAATAATTCTAGGTATGAAACCAATAGGACACTACCAGAAAAAAATGATTTAGAACCGGTTTTTTAAAAAACAGGTGTTAAAATGTGAGAGTGACATATTTGTAAATTTTATTAAAATTATTAGAATCGGTTTTGTATAACAACCGGTTACAAGTTTTTTTATTAAAACCGATTTTATAATAACTGGTTCTATTTGATTTAATTAAAACCGGATTTAACAAAACCGGTTCTAAATTTTTTGTTTTAGAACCGATTTTATAAAAACCAGTTCTAATTCATAAAATTGAATTAGAACCGCTTTTTAATAAAAACCGATTCTAATTAATATGAATTAGAACCATTTTTTAATAAAAACCGCCTCTAAAGAAATTCTTTGCATCAACCAATAGAATTTCAGTTTTTGGCTCCCACGGATTGCTATGTTTTTCAATCTAACCGTTGGTTCATGCTTATCCGACAATCTAAAAACCAAAAATCAAAAATCTATATCCCACGGATTATCACTCTTCATCCTCCTATTTCATATATAAAGGAGATATTGAGAGACAGAGAAAGAGAAAAAGCAAATGTCGTCTTGAAGAAAGAAAAAAAGAAAGGGAAAGAGAAAGAGAATGACGGGTTTGAATCTCAAAAATGAATTTGATGTTTATTTGAAGTTTTTAGTTTAGTTTTTTTTATTTTTTCTTTAGAAATTGTAAAGATAGAAAATTTGTAATCTTTAATATGTAAATTATATATAATTATTTTGTTAATGAAATATACTTTATTAGTTAATGATAAAATTAAATTATTTAATCAAAATTTAAAGAAATCAGAACTAGAGAATATTAAGAAAAAAAAACTAATTTTTAGTAAATAGTACCATTACAAAATATTAAGAAACTAAGTTTCCAAGATAATAATGTATTATCCAGGCAGTGTAGTGGAGATATTTGAGAGAAATTGGCGAATTCAAATTATTTGACTTTCTTCCTGGTGCACGTTGCAATATTCAATGTGTACAATAGTTTAGAACCGGTTATTTGAAATAATCGGTTCTAAAGGTTAGAGTTTAGAACCGGTTATTTGAAATAACCGGTTCTAAATGTTAGAATGTAGAATCGGTTATTTAAAATAATCGGCTTTAAATACCCCATTTAGCACCTCCTCTTAGCGTCGGTTTTTAAAATATTTAGCACCACATAGTTTTAGAACCGGTTGTATAACCGATGCTAAATCCTTTATATAACCGGTTCTAAAACATTTTTTGTGGTAGTGGGATTAGGCACTTTAATTACTTGACCATGAGCTTCTTTCTCAAAAAGTAAAAAGTAGGGCGAAGCTTAGTGAGACAGGGCGCGGCTCCCAATATTTTTAAAAATGAGTATGTTAATATAAGTATAAACAATTAAACTTTTTTAGGATCGCAAATTAATCAGCTCTTTTAAGTTTTCATTGCCAATTAGTTTTTTACGGAATCCGGAGTTTTATTTTCTCGTTTAAAATAAGTATAATTGTTAGTGTGGCAAAATTCAATCTAATCCGAGAAATTCATTGACTAATTTGGGTTGAATATGATATAATTCAATCTTTTATAAAATCAATATGATCATATTCGATTCAAGATTAAATGATCTGTAATTTAATTAAAATAAATTTGAAATTTGAAAAAAAAATCAACATATAAATTATTTCAATCCGAATTCCTCCAAAAAATTAAATTTATTCGACTTAACTTGTTCAGACACCAAACTAATCTGACCTATCTATTTGATTACCATCTCTAATAATTATGATAATTGTTTTTTAACCTTAAAATTTGAGATCTATTGTCTAACGTATATATAATTTTTTTTTTTAGTTCTCCACAAAACTGCGCGCCACTGCTAGAAAAACGTGTGATGGTGTGGTGTGAATTCCAAGTGATGATGCGTGTAAGTAATAATTGCTTCTCATAAATAAAAAGATGGAAAGAAGTAATGGGTCAAAAATATTCGGCGGAAACATAATTACGTTCATAGAAACTAATTAGGACATTACAGTGGACCCGGGTAGAGGGCCGCTTAAATCATATGGGAAATTTTTTTCACCAGTACATGTTCGTAATATATAAAGGTGGCCAGGGGAACTAAATTATTAAATATATTATAAAATAAAGTTAAAACAAAATATTAGAAGAGGTTAGATATTATTTCTGTATTATATATTTTACATCAACAATAATAAAAAAATTATCTAAATTTATGCAAAGTGTTCCATGCATAAAGTCAGAAGCATATAATATTTGAAAGCTACAATCACCATCAGGAGTCTTAGTCTTCCAATGATTAATGTTAAGAAATTCAATCTTAACAACAGATAACTTGAGAAAGAAAGAATAGCAGCTCACAA
Organism: Schoenoplectus tabernaemontani; assembly: GCA_037127355.1. Taxonomy (NCBI): domain Eukaryota; kingdom Viridiplantae; phylum Streptophyta; class Magnoliopsida; order Poales; family Cyperaceae; genus Schoenoplectus; species Schoenoplectus tabernaemontani. Next base: position 14,511,482 of record CM073740.1, read on the forward strand.
ACATTTGTTACATTTGTTATATGTGTCTTCAACACTAAGAGAGTGTTCAGCGTTTGTTTCATGATTTTAAAATAATCAAAGAAATAAAGATTCATTTGACAAATTAAGGAATGGTTTTGGAAGAGTGATAAAATAATATCACTTTGAAAGAGTGTAGAAGAGTGATATTTTTGACTATTTGACAGTTATTATTCAGAATAGTTAAAATGTAGATAATTATGATACTAACAATGATGATGATAATAATAATAAAAATAATAATCATAATATAATAATAATCATAAAATACTATGTCCATGATGTAACACAAGCACATAATTAAGCAGCGGTAAGGGAATTTTTAGATGGGAACAAATTAAAGGGAAGATATATATTGGCGAAAATTAGTAGTAACATGCTTCGTTATTTGTAGGGGAAAGATGTGTCAGGATATATAAAGAGCAAAGAAAGATGCAAATCGTAACAGTGAGAGAAATACTTTTGAGTTTAAAAACTGATTTGGATAGTAGAAAATTGTTAACTGTAATAATTTTTTTTTTGGATCTAATCTATAAATCTACCATCACCAATAGTGACATGGCAAATCTTCACAGTTAATAAAAATTGGATGCATAGATTTTCATCTTTTTGATAAAAGAAAAATAAAGTTTTTATTAATAGACTAGAGAAAGCAAATAAAAAAGGCGTACGATAAGCCAAAGAGTTAATAAAAGAAATAAATCAAGTGAGGAGTGGAAGAGATGGAGAAGATAAAATATTTATTATTGAAATACAAGATTATTTTTAGCTAGTTAGGATTTCAGATCGGGTTTTGTGGTTGGTTCTTCTAGTTGTTCCTCCATGAGAAGTTTGATGGTTTCTCTAGTCAGGATTGTAGATGTTTGAATAGGAATTGTTAGCTCATAAGTTATTATTATTGAGCGCATTGATTTGTTTCACGTCTCCTTCACTTGTTTTACCCCAATCGCAATTGATTGCGAAATGGTCATCGGCACCGCAAATAGCACATGAGGTCAGGAGATTCACCGCCGACACATTAGCAACTGACATGCAGTCGAGACTCTTCTGCATGGGGTTCAAGTTGTGCTGCAAACTTGGTGATTGCATGTCTCCAAGAATCCTCTTACTGAGATTCCATTTTTATTTACTGTGCGCCAATAAGCTTGTTTGCATTTTAGGCCCCCCATATTCATCAGATTTCCACCTACAGCTGTACCAATAGTTATTTTAGAAGATTATTCAAGATCTTCATAAAATATTTACAAAATAAATTATTTTTTAAGCCCGTGATGCTGGCATAGGCATATCAATTCTTAGTATCGATCCCTCACCTCGCTAAATGATTCTCTACCTCTTTGTCTAAAATTGGTAATTTGAATTTATAAAATGAAAGTCTTAGAGAGTGTACAAAATTAAGCGAGAAATGTATCAGGCATTAGTGGTCAGGTCACAATAATACAAACATCTAATGACCTTAACCAATTCTAACCTTATCATTTAGGAAAAAAAAAGATGCCCTAGGTTTTATAGTTTCATGCTCTAAGTTTTAAAACTTCGAACATTACTAAGTGCTGAATTGGGGTATAGTGCATAGTATATCCAATTGAATAAAAAATTATTCACCGTAATGGTGAGTAAAGTGTAACCTAATTGAATTTTGATTGCTTTTAGAGCCACAATCTCTTTGAGTGGCTGATTATCATCGTTTTATGCCATCTCGGGCTCTCCTCCAAAGTTGATGCATCAAGGTGCTAGCTCCACAATTGGGGTGTTTTTTAGCCTTCTTGAAAGTAGTATTGCGTTTGTAGACTAAGCGTGTGGTCTTTCTTGTCATATCAAATTCTACATGAAGAAATCAAATAAGCGGATCACAAAATCAAGAAAAGAAATGAAAAGAAAATAATAATGTCTAGCCTTAATTACTAAAGTTTAAACCAATATTCACACTGTTGTCCCCAACAAGGGTGCCAAAAAACTTGATGAATTTTTACAAAAACTAATAATTACTCTAATTTATATTTAATTTTGGTCACAAACATATGACCGTATCAGATAATAATTAGATGTCGAACCATAAGGATACTAATGATGTCGAACCATATTTAATTTTGTTGGAAACTAATGAATTTATTGGTTTCTAAGAAGCTTCAAAGGAATGAAGAAGAAATGATCAAGATTGATTCGAGGGCTTCTATATAGGATCATATTAATTGTATAGGTATAAATCAACATCTTATATTCTTCATAATTATGCAAGGAAGAGTTTCGACACGAGAACCGTTATAACGATTCCCCAAACGTTATAATGATTCAATCCACATCTCGTGTTCTCTCATTGCATAGAATTTAGCAAGTTAACGAGTGTATCGTTACGTAACGATTCATATATTGTTGTAACGATTCAATACACTCACAAAAAAAATATTCTAAGTCTTCTTGTGAGCAGAAATAAGCTAAAATTAACAGAGTGTATCGTTGTGTAACGCTTTATAAAGCGTTCAACGATTAAGGAAACGTATAACGATTACTTGAATCGTTATAACGTTTCTGAAACTCATTAGACTTGTCAGAAGTTGGTCAAACCAGTCAAAGTGTTATAACGGTTTTGTAAATCGTTCAACGTCTCTGTTTAACGTTATAACGATTCATCCTATGCATTTTTAAATCGTTATAACGTTTCAATTTAATTCTGACAAGGGTATTCTTGGAAAATATAAGACGTTATAACGATTTATGAATCGTTATAACGTTTCCTAGCGCAAGAATACCAGTTTCTCTGTTAATAACTCATATAAAAGGGATGTTCTTGGAAAAAGAAATCAAGAAAGTTGTTATCATTCTTTTTGCAACCCAGAGCATTTCATTCTGCAAATTATTGAGCTGATTCTCTTCCTTTTGCAAATTACAAGAACAAAAGATTTTGATCAAGCCAAACTCATAGATTTTTGTTCAATCTTCAGTTGCTTTATTTCCTTGAGTGTTATCTCAAACTTGCTCTTTGAGCCTTAAGTGCTCATCTGTTGTTCTCTTTTTAATTACTGTCTTTAGTCTTCTTGCACTTGTTTTTGTGAAGAAGCTAAAGCTTTTGTAATTGTACCTGAATTTTTGAGCAATTAAGCAGCGCATCCCGGTTGTGGGTGAGACCCGGAGACGTAGGCATTGTTATAGCCGAACTCCGTTAACATTTTACTGTGTTCCTTATAATTTCTATACTTTGTTGGTAATAACCATCAACAATTACTTAGAATATCAGTGGTATCAAAGCAATAGGTCCAAAATTGTGGTTTTACCAATTTAAATGGCACCAAGTAGGCATATTAAGGAACCTCCGGTCTTTGGTTCTTCATGTAAGAATTTTTCTTATTGGAAGAAATGCATGATCAACTACCTCAATATTATTGATGTATGGTCCATTGTTGAATATGGATATGAACCAAAATACAATACCACTACCCATAGTTTGACCACCGAATCTCAAATAGACAAAGGTCTAAATGATTGTGCAGTAAATGCCATACTTAACTCGGTAAGTGAACCGATAGCTCTAGTTTTTGGTAATATGACTAGTGCTAGAGACATGTGGTTGGCCTTACTAAATAGGTTTGAAGGTAATACTCAAATCAAAAGAACCAAAATTATGGGTCTTGAAACCAAATTTGAAAATTTCAAAATGGAAGACCATGAATCAATTGAAGAAATGTATAATAGATTGCTATCTATTCAAAATGAGTTTTCAGATTTGGGTGAGCCTCTAACAAATAATAAAGTTGTAGGCAAAATTTTACGGGTGAAGCTACGAAGACCGAGATGGGAAGCACTAGTCTCCGCTCTAGAGGCTATGCAAGGGACAAATGATTCTTTCACGCCGGATGAATTGTATACTCATCTAAGATGCTTTGAAGAAAAACTGAAGCAAGCGGGAGATTATCATATTGAACCAAAACAAGTTGCATTTCCTGCTCAAAGCAATGTTAAACACTTTCACCCATCATCCTCACGTGAAAACTTCATTCAAACACTTGACCACGAAGTATCAAAAGATGCAATGCTTCTTTCCAAGATGTTTCAAGGGATGCTCAACTTTGAAAAGAAGTTCAATAAAGAGAGGGAGGAGCATGACAAGAAAGTGATATGCTTCGGATGTCACAAGGAGGGACATACCATACACTCATGTTTTCTACTTTTTCCTCATTTTAAGGGTACCGAAGGAATAAATCGTCAAGACCGAAAAGATAAATTTGTCAAAGATACTTTTAAAGGTAAAAGGAAGGCAAAAGCTATGAATGTCATTTGGGATGTCGATTCGGATGATGATAACAATGATTCCGACAATGAAGCATCTCATTCTCAAGAAGCAAACTTTGCTCTCATGGCCATGGTGGAAGACATGTCTAATGGTATGGATGTGGAGACCATCATCATCTCCAAAAATATCACCGATCCTATCACCATTGAGCTTTTACGCAAGATAGCCGATTCCAAAAGGCCTAAAACTTAACAATCCACCATGGTGAGTGAACAACCCACCATTCAAGCATCTCTCAAACAACCATCTTCAGATTTGCTAGAAGAAGAAGTTAAGGTGGCTCCTTCAACATCAATATTGGAAGTTGTAAATGGACCAAAGGTGCCCCTCGTCTCAAGCACAATTCTTGAAGAAAAACTGGAATCACCACCTAAGGTAAACTATTTTGCAAATCTACCTAATGATTGTGATGAGTCGGATAATGAGTTTGATTTATGCATGACTTCTTATCCAAGCAATTCTAGTAATACACATTTGTCTCATATTAGGACCTTTGCACATTTTGAGTCTTCATCCAACATTCTTAAAGCAAGGATTCTTGAGCTAGAAAAGATGGTAAGCATTTATCAATCAAACATGGATGAGCTTGCAAGAACAAAATATGAATTATTAAAATGCAAAAATGAAAATATAATTTTAAATGTACAAATTCAAACTCTTAAAACTGAAAATAGGGCTCTCAAGACAAGTAGTGATTTGAGAGATATCACTAACTTGGATCTTGAGCTTATTTATGGAACAAGAAATTTTCATGATAAGTCCGGTTTAGGGTATGTTAAAGATCCAATTTTATCAAATTTTAAGCTTAAAAGGAGCCCTACATTAAAAGGGAAGCAACCTAACATTATTTTTACTAAGAATGCTAAACCTAATATGGGTAGGAATAGTAAACCAAACAATCATGCCTACCAATATAGGTATTCCAAAAAGAAAAACACCAAATCTACTTTTAGGCCAAAAGGTGATAATAGAATATATCGTAGGGGTCCAAATAACGTCTTATGCAATTGAAAATAAAAGGGTTTTTCAGAAAATCGAAAAGTCAAAGGTTGCATCCCAACAGTCCAAAAATGTTCAAATAAACATGATTTCAAAGGGAAAAACAAGCTTATCCAAGTTATCTAAAGCTCAAGAATTTACATCACATTTTAAGTCTCATTTTGTGCAAGAAAAATGTCATATTTCAACAAGGATATTTTGTAACTATTGTTGCAAAATAGGTCACATTTTGTTGGATTGTGTTTTTAGGAGGAGAAGCAACAAGAATGTTGTTTGGGTTCCTAAGATCACTACTTAGAGTATAAATGAGATATTTCTTCCCAAAAATACTACTAGTAAATTTTTTTTGGTGAAGAAAAATGTCAAGATATATATTAGTTAATTAGATTTATTTTTAATGACTAATATATTCTTGTAGGTATGTATGGTTTCTAGTGAAATTGCTTGGATAATAGATAGTGGATGCACTCATCATATGACCGGTAACAAAATAAATTTCAAAACTTTGCAACAATTCGATGGTGGAATAGTTACCTTCGGTGGTAATCAAGGTAAAATTATTGGTATAGGATCGGTAGGAAATCAATATATAACCATTACCAATGTATACCTTGTAGATGGTCTAAATTTTAATTTACTAAGTGTAAGCAAACTATGTGATAATGGGTATCATATTACATTTGATTCAAATGCTTGTAATCTCATTGATAATTCTACAAATAAATTGTTATATCAAGGAAAAAGAGATAATAGCATGTATTATTTGTATCTAAGTCATTTTGAGTTTGGTGAAATATGTTTGAATGCCATATCATCCGACTCTTGGTTATGGCATCGTAGATTGGGTCATGTCTCAATGGATTCAATCAAAAAGTTGGTAAGTCTTGAATTAGTTAGAGGATTGCCAATAAAAAGATATGAACTCGAAAGACTATGTGATGCATGCATGCAAGGCAAGCATAAAAGATCAAGTTTCAAAGTCAAAGAAATGATATCTAGTAAGTGTCCTTTGGAATTGGTTCATTTAGATTTATTTGGCCCAATAACCATCCCAAGTGTTTCAAGAAAAATGTTTGTGTTTGTCATTGTAGATGATTATAGTCGTTTTAGTTGGGTTATTTTTCTTGCCTCAAAAGATGAAACATTTGAGCAATTTGTCAATTTTTGTTATAGGGTAGAAAATGAAAAATCCTCTAAAATCGGTACTATTCGTAGTGACCATGGAAAAGAGTTTGAAAATACAAAATTTGATGAATTTTATAATAAAATAGGGTATAAGCATAAATACTCCGCTCCACATACTCCTCAACAAAATGGAGTTGTAGAAAGGAAAAATCGAACATTACAAGAACTTGCCCGAACCATGCTTCATGAGTATACTATTCCAAAATTTTTGTGGGCCGAGTCGGTTAACACGGTATGTCACGTAGTTAATCGAGTAAGTCTACGTCCAATTATTAAGAAAACACCATATGAGCTATGGATTGGACGCAAGCCAAATTTGTCATATTTTAAAGTATTCGGTTCTAAATGTTTTGTTTTGAATGAGGCACCAAAAGTTATCAAATTTGATTCAAAATCAATTGAAGGAATATTTGTAGGATATTCCTCCACAAGTAAAGCCTATAGAATCTATATACCGATATCACGGATTGTGATAGAATCCGTACATGTCAAATTTGATGAGTTTATTGACATTGGGGCCGAGAAGGGTTCATCTATTATAGGTGATGGAGCTGAAAATATCCAAGCATTAAATGACAACCAAACCATAATTGTTGAAGATGAACAAGAACCCTCAACATCTCAAAAGGATTCAATAATTTTGAATGAAGAACAAGTTATCGAAATGGATCAACAAAGAATGCAAAATGCTTCAACAACTCAAGAGGAGCATAATGCATTAAATGATGATATCGGTGTAGAACACATTTTGCCATCTCAAGACTCAAATTATGAAGTTCCAACCGATCTTCGAGAAGTGTCTTTTCATCCTCTTTCTAGTATAATTGGTGACCCTAGAGATGGTGTAAGAACAAGGTCAAAAATGAACAAAATGATTGCCCATTGTGCTTTTGTATCTCAACTTGAGCCCAAAAATTTTAAAGATGCCAATAATGATTCATATTGGATTTGTGCTATGCAAGAAGAATTGAATCAATTTAAAAGAAATCAAGTATGGGAACTTGTTCAAAGGCCAAATAATAGAGTAATTATAGGCACAAAATGGGTCTTTAGAAATAAACTTGATGAGAATGGGATAATTGTTAGAAATAAAGCTAGGTTAGTTGCCCAAGGATATACCCAACAAGCCGGTATTGACTTTGAAGAAACATTTGCACCGGTTGCACGTCTTGAATCCATTAGAATGCTTTTGGCATATGCATCACACAAAGGTTTTACATTATATCAAATGGATGTTAAAAGTGCATTTCTTAATGGATTCTTAGATGAAGAGGTGTATGTTCAACAACCACCGGGGTTTATTAACCAAACTTATCCTAATCATGTTTATAGACTCAAAAAAGCTTTATATGGTCTTAAACAAGCTCCTAGAGCTTGGTATGAAAGACTTAGTTCTTTTCTTCTTTCAAATGATTTTGTTAGGGGTCAAAATGACACTACACTCTTTATTAAAAAGAAAGGTAATGATCTTTTATTAGTACAAGTTTATGTTGATGATATCATATTTGGCTCTACTAATCCGGTACTTGCCAAGGAGTTTTCTTCTTTGATGGGCAGTGAATTTGAGATGTCAATGATGGGAGAACTTACATTTTTCTTGAGACTTCAAATTAAACAAATGAAGGATGGCATCTTCATTAGTCAAACCAAATATGCTAAGGAGTTGGTCAAGAAGTTTGGCCTTGATGATTGCAAGACAAGCAAGACACCTATGGCAGTTGATGCTAACCTAGGTGTAGATGAAGAAGGAAGATCAACTGATATACATCAATATAGGGCAATGATTGGTAGTCTTCTTTATCTTACGGCTAGTAGACCGGATATAATGTTTTCCGTTTGTTTATGTGCAAAGTACCAAACAAATCCCAAAGAGTCCCATCTAGTTGCACTAAAAAGAATTCTAAGATATGTTAAAGGTACTCTTAATCTTGGATTATGGTATGATAGACAAACCAAACTTAATCTCATTGGTTTTACCGATGCAGATTTTGTCGGTGATAGACTTGATAGAAAAAGTACTAGTGGGACTTGTCAATTTCTTGGGGGATCATTAGTGTCATGGTCTAGTCGTAAGCAAACTTCAGTGGCTCTTTCAACCGCTGAAGCTGAGTACATTGCTGCGGGAAGTTGTTGCACACAAATATTATGGATGATACAAACTCTACAAGATTACAATTTACGCTTCCGCAAAGTATTAATAATGTGTGACAACACTAGTGCAATAATGATCTCAAAGAACCCTGTTTTACATCCACGTACCAAGAATATTGAAATTCGGCATCATTTTATTCGTGATCATGTTGAAAGGGGTGTTATTGAACTCATACACATTGATACCAAAAATCAAATAGCTGATATATTTACAAAACCCCTCAATACACAACAACATTGTGAGCTAAGATTTAAATTAGGCATGCTTGAACTTCTTAGTAATTAAAGCTATAATATACATTCTTTACGTCTGTTTCAAAGCATAACTATCATATTTGTCTTAATAAGTTATAACGATTTCCCAATCGTTATAACGTTTTCTTTTGTTTCAAAACATAACTACCAATCGTTATAACGATTGAAGGATCGTTATAACGGTTCACAGAAAATGAATTCTGACAGAATGGGTTTATCACCAAAGGGGAGTTTTCAGACAAAAGTTTTAACCGTTGTAACGCTTCATCAGACCGTTGGACGATTCGGGAATCGTTTCACGCTATATGAATCGTTATAACGTTTCATACAAAGTATTATATTTTTCTGACAAAGAAGGTCCCACCTGACAGTGACAGAACAAAACCGTTGTAACGGTTCTTTGGATCGTTGGACGAATCCTTAAACGTTATAACGATTCAGGAAAACTGAACAGCTTTCTGACCGTTACAGAATCTTCTTGATATCTGGATTATTGAAAGAGGCGCCTTTTGGATACCTTTCTTAAAGAGGCTCGTGACTGTTCATATTAACCTCTATTCTTATATTATAAAAGGTCTCCATTCCTTCTTTTCTTCTACGAACTACACAAGTTCAAACCTCTCTTCCAAGTTCCAACCTTTTCTTTTCAGAGTTTCTATCGTAACATTTTGTCTTCCACAAACTTTCTCAAATGGCTTCCTCAATTCTTGGACTCTCCCAATTCAATCTTCTTCTCATTCTTCTTGTGGCTATGGCACCAAAAATACCATTCGTTAAGAATAAGAAGCGAAAAACAGAAGAACAACTTCGGCGGGAACGGTTGAGTGCTGGAGTCGATCCAACCAGTATCCCGGGATTAAAACTCTATCCAACATCATCTGATCCATCACGGCAAAATCAAGCAAGTGGTTCTTCTTCACAACCACCATCTCAACCTCAAGGGCCCGACAATCCCGGAGGATCATCATCTCAACCAATAATTCGTCAACCATCACCACTTGGTCCTCCTGCCACGTTTGAGTTTAAATTCAGTGGACAGCGATTTGAGATGAATGGGATTACTACTCCCGGAGGATGGTTCATGGTTTTACCGGATGACAAATATATTACTTCCCCGAATGATCGAAGAAACCGGTTTCTCTATCGATCAAACAATGCAGCAAGCTACTTCTTTGGTAATTTCAAAAACAGAAAAATTGCTGATTGTTATTTTTATCATAAGGGTGAAAATGGTAGAATGACTGACTGGGAAGATACTCAAATTGAGACCTATATCGGTTTTTGGCCATGGAAAACTATAATTGAGTGTAATGATGCATCTCACAAAATTATTACCCAATTGTTCTATGCCAACATGGAATTCATTGATGAACCATGGGGTTTTACTACACTTGTTTGTGGACAACCAATTGTAGTTACAATTCCGCAACTTGTAAAGTGGTTTTCAACACTTGAAACCGGTGAACAAATTTATGCCTACCGAAAATGGCCAGAAATCACCGAGGGTACAATAAGAGAATATAAAAGATGGTTTGTACCTCGATTGATAAATGATCGGGAAATTTTTGCAACTTCCTTACCGGCTGTACATCGGTTAGCCTTTCATTTTATTAATAACATTCTAACTCCAAAGGCTACCTTGAAAACCAATATGGAAATAAATTCCATTTTTTATTTGCGTCACATTCTTTCCATGGATAGACAATTTTGTATTCCATTCATCATTATAAGTCATATGAAGCATGCATATCGGGTTAAGAATGCAAATTTACCATATGGAAATCTGATTTCTAGAATCCTTCGGTTGCATTTAAGGGATATACCGCAAAGAGATAGGATTCATCCCACCAATTTGTTTCATGAATTGCCAAATCTTGGGTGGGTTAATAATTCAATTGGTACTCCACCTGTATGGACTCCAAATCATAAGTATCCGATAAATAGTTTGATAAAGGATCCAAATGCTAAGGTAAACCAATATAGTGATCCTAATTCGGATGAACCTTTCTTGGAAACCGAACCAACTCAAGAAGCCGGAACCTCTTCTCAACCTTCTTCATATCCCACCATGCCGACTTTCACTTTTGATTCGGCTTATCAAACCTCATTTGATCCCTATCTTGCTCCTCCACAAACTGGTTTTATGCAAGATTACCTTTGCTATATTGCTCAATCTATGTATCAAATGAACTTGAATCAACAAGTGTTTCAAAACCGTGTGAACAATGACTTTGCAAGTATCAACAATGAAATTTCTGTTCTTCAAGGAAATTTAACCCGTATGGAGGATTGGCAACTTAACCTTCAAACAAATTGGGTTAATAAGTATGGAAGTTGGGTGGATAATACGGGAGACATGGATTTTGATTTGGAACCGGGTAATGTTCATATGGAGATGGCTGCTGATCCTGATATACGGGGTCCCGAGGATAACGAGGAAGAAGAAGATGAAGTTGAGGCTATGGATGAACAAGAGGTTACATCCACCACTCCACCGGATCAAGCTTGAAAACCTATTTTCTATTTGTTATGAACTCTTGTCTTTCATTTTTGGCTTTACCATTTTTGTGCGATGAGAGTTATGTTTTGATTATTGTAAGTTTGTATGTTATAATTTGTTTTAATTACTCCATGTCTATGTAATGTCTTGAATATTTGTGCTTGAATATTTTTGATATGTTATTACTTATTTATGATTCAGGGCATTATCATTTTTTTTATGCACTAATTGTATGAAGATAGGGGGAGCAAAGATTGAGGGGGAGCTCAATTTTTTTTAATTGTGCAATTAAATTTTTTTTGTTTGTTTTACAAAAAGGGGGAGAAATGTTTTTGCTCAATCAAATCTTCATATATCTGGTTTTGCAAAACAACAAAAAGGGGGAGATTGTTATACTTAACAATTTCTTTAATTTTGTTGTTTTGCAAAACCTTATTGAATTTAACAATGTGTTCTTGAGATTTAATTGTAGGATTCTAAGAAGCTTCAAAGGAATGAAGAAGAAATGATCAAGATTGATTCAGAGGGCTTCTATATAGGATCATATTAATTGTATAGGTATAAATCAACAACTTATATTCTTCATAATTATGCAAGGAAAAGTTTCTGACATAGAGAACCGTTATAACGATTCCCCAAACGTTATAATGATTCAATCCACATCTCAGGTTCTCTGTGCGTAGAATTTAGCAAAAGTTAACAGAGTGTATCGTTACGTAACGATTCATATATCGTTGTAACGATTCAATACACTCACAAAAAAAATATTCTAAGTCTTCTTGTGAGCAGAAATAAGCTAAAATTAACAGAGTGTATCGTTGTGTAACGCTTCATAAAGCGTTCAACGATTAAGGAAACGTATAACGATTACTTGAATCGTTATAACGTTTCTGAAACTCATTAGACTTGTCAGAAGTTGGTCAAACCAGTCAAAGCGTTATAACGGTTTTGTAAATCGTTCAACGTCTCTGTTTAACGTTATAACGATTCATCCTATGCATTTTTAAATCGTTATAACGTTTCAATTTAATTCTGACAAGGGTATTCTTGGAAAATATAAGACGTTATAACGATTTATGAATCGTTATAACGTTTCCTAGCGCAAGAATACTAGTTTCTCTGTTAATAACTCATATAAAAGGGATGTTCTTGGAAAAAGAAATCAAGAAAGTTGTTATCATTCTTTTTGCAACCCAGAGCATTTCATTCTGCAAATTATTGAGCTGATTTTTTTCCTTTTGCAAATTACAAGAACAAAAGATTTTGATCAAGCCAAACTCATAGATTTTTGTTCAATCTTCAGTTGCTTTATTTCCTTGAGTGTTATCTCAAACTTGCTCTTTGAGCCTTAAGTGCTCATCTGTTGTTCTCTTTTTAATTACTGTCTTTAGTCTTCTTGCACTTGTTTTTGTGAAGAAGCTAAACCTTTTGTAATTGTACCTGAATTTTTGAGCAATTAAGCGGCATCCCGGTTATGGGTGAGACCCGGAGACGTAGGCATTGTTATAGCCGAACTCCGTTAACATTTTACTGTGTTCCTTATAATTTCTATACTTTGTTGGTAATAACCATCAACAATTACTTAGAATATCAGGTTCTAACAACTTTATTAATCTAGACAAATAGAGGTTACTTCTCACTTAACCTAAAATTAAACTAAATAGTAACAATTAAATCTTCATTTTAATATAAATGGTGAATACGAGGGTTTTAACAATTAACTTACTTGGTCTTTTTATTTTTTTAGATAATAGACTGGTATGAGGTTAGCAATGCTAATCTTGTATAGTTTAAAATTTACAATTAGGTACATTGCCCTAGAGGCTCAAACCCTTTATGTTCTTTTCTTACTAAAACCTTATCAAAGACTAACACTACACAATTATGAAATAAATATAAGTATTTGGTTCAGTTCTAGATACAACTACATAAGTTACAACTTATTGCTAGGCGGCGTATACAAACCAAGATTTTACCTTTCAAGCTCAAAACTCTAGTAATATATCTCTATAATATACTAAAATTCCTAGGATATATCACAAACATGTACCAATTATAGTTGAAGCCTACAATCATTTCATTCAAAAGATAAATGACACAATGATTGCTAAAAAGTTCAAATACCGAGCAAATAAACTAAATGAGTTTAAAGCACTACATGCCATCACCCTCCAGAAGGGTGATTATCCACTCATGTTCTTGCTTAAATAACAAAAAATCAGCACAAATAGAGAGTACATGGCGCAAAATAGAGAATAAAAGAATATACCCGAAGTCTCGCTCGATCTCTTACTCGAGTGCTTGGATTTAGCATCCAGATCTTCTAAGTTCTTCTCCTCGATGTTAAATCTCTCAAAAATCCTTAAAAATGGTCTAAGATAGGTCTAGGGTGGCTAGGGTGTCCATTTGGAGAGAAATGATGCTTCATTTTATACTCGGGACAAGATCCATCAAGAAAACTTGCCAAAACTGTGTGTCAGGGCCAGTGTGCAAGTCACACACTTTGTTGTGCGGATCATACTGTGTAATTTCATATTATAGCAAATTTAGCGTTTTCTTTAGCTATGGGTCACACCGGGAAGTGTGCAGGTCACACGGGGAGAATTTGTTGAACAACTATTTGTATTTTGGCCATAATTTTTTCATATGAACTTCGATTTGGATGATTTAAGATCTATTATAAAGCTAAGAATAAACTATACAAGATTAGCATAATATATTGGTTATTCAACGAGGGTTTATGATCATAATTTGTTATGATTTACTGCTCATGATATATCCCGATTCGGTTCACAATCGGGTTCTTCTCAATTTTGTTCAATTGCTTCAAAAACCTTAAAAACACATCAAGCTATGACAGTATCTTGAACTCAAAATATAAATGATAATATAACAATTAAATGCTCTAAAAATTGATAAATTTCTGAGATTAACCCTTATAAAAAATATATGCATTTGAGTGAAGCACAAAAGACAATACTTTATTATCATTTTAGAGTTGATTTAAGAAATTCAAAAGAAATACATAAAAAACTCTAAACACTTGCATCCCTCAATATTTCTATATAAAAAATTTATGCGTGAATACATGTTTGTATATACACATATCAGACATGTTGTGCTTTTAAATGTACATGCTCATCGTCTGAACAATTTTGATATAGTTAAACACACACGTCTAGTACGTCGAATATGAATATGCACATGTAGCACGTACAAAGACACACCTAACACTTCATTATTTTTCTGATTATTCTGAGTTTGTAAAATTTTTAATATCTTTTTGAATTTATATGTGTTATCAAGGTAGTCAGAGGCGAAATGCACAGTCAAGGTGCAAATGGTTGAAATCACCTGAGGCGCAAAGCGCATAAAAAGCACGCGCCTGATTAATTTGAAGTGCATAATTATATGTGATAACTCCGCTTATGTGGACTAGTTTCTGCACAGTCTGTCCCAAGCCAGAATAAAGGATGAGGGTTGCGGTGGGTGTGGCGAGCCCTGTACTAAAACAATCAATCTTTATGGATATGAAACCCAGATAATTGGGGCGTCACCCTCTTAGCGACGCGCCATATTGGAACCCGGATAAGGTGATAAGAGAACAAGGTCGGTCATCACCGCCTTAGTGGCGTGCTATATTGGAACCCGAATATGGTGACAAGTGAGCGAGGAGCCGGATCATCATCACCTTAGTGACACGCTGCATCGGCGCCCGGATGTAGTGTCAAATGAACAAGGGTCTTCGCACTTGACTCGACGAGTGCGAGGGGCAATGAAGCTAGTCGGGGAAAGTAGGATTCGTTTAGGTAGTTGGAATGTGGGGTCCTTAACAGGTAAGCTAAGAGAGTTAGTTGATACTGCGATTAGGAGACGCGTTAATATCTTATGTGTTTAGGAGACTAAATGGACGGGTCAGAATGCTAAGGAGGTGGAGAATACAGGCTTTAAATTATGGTACATGGGAAAATAACGAAGTATAAATGGTGTAGGCATCTTAATTGATAAGAGCCTCAAGAATGGAGTTGTCGTAGTTAGGAGACAAGGGGACATGATCATCATGATCAAATTGATTTTTGGAGATTTAGTCTTGAACGTCATCAGTGCGTATGCCCCACAAGTAGGTTTGAGCGATGATGTCAAGAGACGATTCTGGGAAGACTTAGAGGACATGGTTAGAGGAGTGCCTAACAGTGAAAAACTCTTCATTGGAGGTGATCTTAATGGTCATATTGATACAGTTGAGGGGGTTTGAGAGGGTACATGGGGTTTTGGATATGGCGAACAAAATCAAGAGGGATAAGACATCTTGAACTTCGCTATAGCTTATGACCTCATGGTAGCGAACACCTTCTTTAGAAAGAAAAAAATCGCATTTAATTACTTTCAATAATGGCCACACTCGAGCCAGATCGATTTTGTCCTGACTAGAAGGGAGGAGAGACCAAACTGCATGGATTGTAAGGTTATACCTGGTGAGTGTGTTGTCACACAACACAAACATTTGGTGGCTGATTTTTATTTTTAGGTATGCGTTCGGCGAGATAGAGGCATGAAAATAACGAGAACGAGGTGGTGGAAGCTCAAAGGGGACGTTTCTCAGGTGTTTAAGAATAGAGTTATTGCAGAAGGATAGTAGAACGAAGGTGAGGATGTGGATAATATGTGGAAGAAGATGGCGACTCACATTCAGAATGTGGCTATAGAGGTGTTTGGAGTAACTAGAGGAAATAAACGTGAACTTAAAGACACTTAATGGTGGAATGATGAAGTACAAAAGGCTATCAATGAGAAGAAAGAATGTTATAAACGTTTACATCACAACAAGAGTGATGAAAACATACATAAGTATAAAGAAGCTAGAAGAAACGTAAAGAAAGTTGTGAGCGAAGCAAGAGGTCAGGCATACACGGAGTTGTATCAGAAATTAGATACGAAAGAGGGCGAAAATGATGTCTACAAGATGGCTAAACTTTGAGAAATGAAGACAAGAGACTTTCACCAAGTTAAATGTATTAAGGATGAGGCTGATAGACTTTTGGTGAAAGATGAGGAGATTAAGAACAGATGGAGAACATACTTCGATAAGCTATTCAACGACGAGAGTGAGAAAACCGCGATCGAGTTGGATGACTCAAATGACACCAATAGGCGATTTGTTCGGAGAATTCAAGAGTCTGAGTTGAAAGAAGCTTTAAAAAAGATGAAAATAGATAAGGCGTTAGGATCGGATGACATCCTGATTGAGGTATGGAGATGTCTTAGAGATATAGCAATAATGTGGCTCACTAAACTATTTAATATCATTTTTCGGTCCAATAAGATGCCTGATGAGTGGAGAAGAAGTATATTAGTATCAATTTTCAAGAATAAAGGAGATATTCAAAGTTGTACTAATTACAGAGGAATTAAGCTCACGAGTCATACCATGAAGCTTTGGGAGAGAGTGATCGAGCACCGTTTAAGAAAACTGACAACTGTCTCTAAAAATCAGTTTGGTTTTATACCTGAGAGGTCCACTATGGAGGCGATTTACTTGATAAAATAACTTATGGAGAGACATCGAGAACAGAAGAAGGACATATATATGATATTTATTGATTTAGAGAAATAGTATGATAAAATTCCGAGAAATATCATGTGGTGGGCACTCAAAAGAAAACTAGTCCCAACAAAGTACGTTACCCTTATTAAGGATATGTACACAAATGCTGTGACTTGTGTCAGAGCATGTGACGGCGCGTCCGATACATTTCCTATTAAAATAGGATTACATCAAGGGTTAGCATTGAGTCCATATATTTTCACCTTGGTGATGGATGAGATCACAAAGGACATACAAGAAGATATATTTCTTGGTATATGCTCTTTGCTGATGATGTGGTGCTGATTGACGAGAGCAGAATTGGAGTCAATCAGAAACTAGAGTTATGGAGACAAACTTTAGAATGGAAAGGTTTTATACTTAGTAGGATAAAAACCGAATATATGAGGTGTCAGTTCAGCGGGGAAAACTTAGATGATGGAGATGTTAGTTTGGATAGATGAGTAGTACTCATGAATGACACATTTCGGTATTTGGGATCGATGTTGCAGAATGAAGGAGAGATCGATAAAGATGTTAGTCATAAAATAAGAGCTCGATGGGTAAATTGGAGACAAGCATCTGGTGTTCTTTGTGACAAGAATGTCCCAAACAAACTTAAAAGCAAGTTCTACATGACGGTGATTAGACTCGCGATGTTGTATGGCGTAGAATATTGGGCTACAAAAGGACAACACTTTCAGAAGATGAGTGTAGCTGAAATGCGGATGTTGCGTTGGATATGTGGCCACACAAGGAGAGATCGAATCAGAAATGATGATATTAGGGACAAACTTGGGGTAGCACTAATTCAAGAGAAGCTAGTCCAACGTCGTTTGCGATGGTTTGATCATATCCAACCAAAGCCACCTGAAGCATCAGTACGCAGCGATATTTTAAGTCGTCTTGAAAATACAAGAAGAGGAAGAGGTCGACCGAGGCTGACATGAGAGGAATCAATAAAAATAGATTTGAAGGAATGAAATATACCCAAAGAATTTGCTTTGAATAGGAGTGCGTGGAAGATAGCGATTCATGTACCTGAACCATGATTTAGAAGTTAGAGTATAATAATAGAGTTATAGACTTCATATTCTTAGATTTTTTAGGATTTTAGGATTTAGAATTTAGAAATAGATTTCAGAAATAGAGGTTTAGATAGGATTTTAGGATTTATAATTTAGAATTAGGTTTTAAAATAGAATTTTAGGATTTAGAAATAGATTTTATAATAGAGGTTTATTGTACTATTATTATTATTATTATTATTATTATTATTATTATTATTATTATTATTGCTACTATTATTAGCATATTATCATTATCATTATCATTATCAACTTTATTTATATATTATTATTATTATTATTATTATTATTATTTATTTATTTTATTTTTCTTCCATCATATTCATTATTATCACTGATATTTGAGATCTTTGATCTTATGTTTTCCGATTGGGTTTCATTTCTAGCCTACCCCAATTTATTTGGGATTAAAGGCTTTGTTGTTGTTGTTTTTGTTGTGCATAATTATATGTGATTTAATTAATATAATGAAATACTTGATAAAAACAAAATTAATATAGAAATCCATTATCATTAATTTTATTTTTTATTTTTAAATAATATATAATATCTTAGAATACAAAAACATAAATAAAATACTTGAATTTCATTTCAAATAAAATAAAAATATGCAATTAAAAGTTTTCATTGTAATTTAATATTCTAAATATTTAATATTGAAATCTCAATAGAATAGAACTAAACTTCGATTATATTTCACTATAACTATTATAAAATATAAATATGTCGATGACATACAAAATAATAGTAAAATATGTACACATATACAATATTACTCATCATCTCACCAAATTTTTAAATAAAGTAAAGTTAATTTATTTACATCTATAATAATAGATTTGATTATTAATTTATTATTTAACTTTTATTTTTACGTGATATATTATGGTAGTTCAGAAACTTTTTGACATAATATTTATAATAAGATATGATATGATTTTTAATATTATTTATTTTTATTTTTTATATTTCTTTATTTTGTTGTCATCTCTATTAGTATTTCATCAAAATTATATTTTGAAGGTATATAAAATTTTAAATAAAAAAACCTAAATGTTTTAAAGTCATATTAAATTTAAATATTGTAATAAATTAAACTTGGATGTAAAAATATTAATCAGGCGCACGCTTTCTTGCGCCTCTCATTTTTTGCTTCTCACCAAAATACGCACAAAAGTGCGCGCTTTTGTAACTGTGCTCGCTTCTCAAGCCAAAAAAATGAACATTGCTTTTGCGCTTAATCGAGCTTTTTGTGCCTCTGACTGCACTGTGTGTTACACAAATGTCGAAACATGACAAGTACAGATAAACTCGAACATATTTTACACAACGTATTAAATATATCACTTTTTTTAAATGTATATATTCAAATTTTTAAAATTTAAATACATTAATTAAAGCACATAAATACTGAAATACATATGTTAATATAGTATATTCTGTGTGAAACACATTATGTACTTGCAGATGACATATATAATGCACATTTTTATTAATTCACTAATCACAGAGATAATCACAGAGATATTAAGATAAGACAAAATAACTAAATAAGAAAAATTCACATCCTGCTATAACAAAACGACACGCTAACCCTCGTCGCCCAATCAGATAACAGTACCATGATGCATGCACCTGCTAATTTTCTGACTATCAGGAAGGTGCGCTTCATAATTAAGTTAGAAAAAGATACATAGACGAGTACTAAAAAGATGCTTTTCAATAAAAAAAATAGGACCTAGCTGCCCATCGGAAATTAAATTCTCGTCGAATGTGCACAAATATGACACGGATGGGACCTCACATACGCGCACGAGTGGGTGACTTGGACCATCTTTAATCACTTACATTCCTCTGGAATTATTTAAGAGCATTATTAGAAAGCGAGATGCATTTGATCAATTTGTTTTGTTGAGAAAAATGTTTAATAATTTTTTTAAATAAGAGCAGCGTAACAATCTTTCTTGAATTCATCGCCAATTCAAGGCACACGGAAACACCAATTTCTTTAACTCAGATGTTTTCACTGTCATTTATAAAGATTTATATCACACATAGGCGATTGACTTAATTTTAAACTTTAAAAATAATGTCTCTAGAAAATACAGTTATTTTGTGCAAATATGATCAATCGCAAGATTTCAGTTGAGTTTTTTTTATCCAATCAGTCCTATATAATTTGTCGGATATACTAATTTGAACACTTCAACATTAATTGTACTAAATAAGTTCGCCAAAAAAAAAGCTTTAGCACGTTATTTGCAATAAATGCGTTGGGAAATAAAGATTTAAAAAAATACTCTATTTATTTTTTCTAAAAACAGAATATTTTGAAAAAGAGAAGCGAGTTTTTTCCCCGAAAAAATGTACAAATTTATAATTCAATTTTCTTTGTTGTCGATACAAATGTGAAAATAATCATAATGATACAATGTTCATTCGTGGAGTTTTGTAGAGATGACTGGTCCGGGGCCCCCTGTCAAGGATTTCAATATAACAAACAATTAGACTTTGGCGCAATGCCATCATTTCCATGTGGGCCCTACCCGCTTAAAATAGGAGGACCCACCACTGCTGATCGCCTTCATATTACTGGATCCTCATCGTACCGGTCCAATTCCTCTCTCTTGAAAACTTGGCAGCGGGTGCCCTGTCTCTCTCTCATCTCTTTTTTTTTCTTTGGAAAATCTCTCTCATGCGGACTTCTAGCACCATGACCACCTCGTATATTTGGTCATGGGTACTGATCTTCGTAGCTGGAATCGTGCTCAGTCTTCATGGATTATTCAGGAAAAAAGAAAAGGGTAGAGCTTCAAGTGGGGCCCAGATGCCACGTGGCTCTACTGGGTGGCCTTTCATCGGAGAGTCGCTTGATTTCATCTCTTGCGCTTTGTCATCTAAGCCGGAGACCTTTGTCGATAAGCGAAGAATGCTGTAAGTGCCTCTCTGTTAGTTTATTTGATCAGTAAAGATCCTCTCAATAAATTGATTCAGCGATTGTTGAATGCAATATGTGAACACTCTTTGCATGGTTTTTTAAGAAAAATGTTTCATTCAGTGTGTGCAAATTCTATATTATTTTCCTTCGTATAATCAATATTTATTGAAATTTTTTTTGTGCTCGATTATTCTTGATAAAGTTGGTTTTGTGTTGATAGTGGGATATTTTATGTGCTTTAAGTAATTCATGCATTCAAAATATATGCAAGAGCTAGCAAGGGGAATTCAGAAATCAATACTTTGTTGATTTCTTTTCTCTTTAAATCAAAGGAGGTCTAAACTTTTGAGGGACTTATGTAAAATAAACGAAAGGAAACAGGACGCATATATTAGTTAGTCATTATTGCACTTGTTGTGATAATGATGATGATAGAGACCATCATTACTATAATTAGAATTACAACTCTTACTCTTATGCATTTTGCTTTTAAACGTGTTTATATATATATATATATATATATTTCAAAGACTGAAAAATTGTCTACACCTTCAGTTGATAGAAATATAAGCATACCAATTACCTAGTTATATCCGATATAATTTTCTAATGATTGTATATCTTAGAGAGTAATTTTTTGCATTCTTAGATGTAATCTTTTAAAAATTTTAAACTTCATTAGTATGGATAAGAGATGTTGAATAAGAGTGTAAGGATGAATTTTCTTTTTTAAATTATCGGAGCTTATACATAGTTACTAGTTGATATCGTCATTGACATCGGCTTAATTATATACATACTATACGAGCTATTATAAATGTATATTAATGATTTTATTATGCCACTCATTGATTTATATAGTATTATTAAATAAGTTATTACACATATTCATGGTAAGTGAGTGGTATAATAATAACATTAACGTACATAATAACTCGTATAATATGCATAATTAAACACATATCGATAATGGTATGACAAACGTATCTCCGTAACAATTTCAATTAATATAGTTGTTATGATTGTCATTACGGTATATGAACTTATATTATATTATATATATGAGTAAAGATACCGTGAGCTAACTCAAAAAATATATCAAATCATCTTTAAATTTTAATTTATTATATTCATTAAATTTTTTATATGAAGATTTTGTGGGATGTAAAAATTTGAAGTGTTTTGAGCTTTTTAAGTCATCATTTTTTATTTTTAAAAATAATTTTTACATCCCACAAGATTTTCATATAAAGAATTTAATGAGAATGATAAATTAAAATTTAAAGATGATTTGATATATACTTTTTGAGTTAAGCTCACGGATATATATATGTATATATAGAATTATGCTATGATACTTTGCAAAGTACAAAAACGTTGTGTGTTTTGCGTTCTATTTTTAATTTTAAGTAAAAAATGATCGATCGAAACTGCTCGATCTAATCTCCATATCAAAATCTATTAGTAAACCAAAATTTATATTTTTTGGAATTTATTTGCTATTTGTTTGGATAGGGGGGAAACCATCATTTTGGGATGAAACAAAATTCTCAGATCAAGTCATTTTTCTCCTCATCAGATAAAATAGCAAAAAAATTCTAAAAATATAAAATTTGGTTTACTAATAGATTTTTATATGAAGATTAGATTGAACAGTTTGGATCGATTATTTCTGACTTGAAATTAAAAATAGAACGCAAAGCACACAACGTCTCGTGCTTTGCAAATCACCATAGTCGGACTCTCTCTCTCTCTCTCGATTTTGTACCCATCTAAAAAATAACAAAAAAATAAAAAAAATATAAATTTTGATATTAAAAGATAGTTCAATATGAAGATCATGTTCAACGGTTTGGATCGGCCGTTTGAACTTTTAAATCTGAGATACGAACGTGAAGCACATGAATTTTTGTGCTTCATGAAGCACCATAGCCTCACTCTCTCTCTCCATATATATAATTTTATAGACTACTATGGAGATATATGCATAATTTATACTGACTAGGCTAATTAGTGCGTTTTTAGATCATCAAAGCCGTGAACTTAACTAAAAAAATTAATCAGCTTTTTGTTATAATTTAAACTGTTTAAACCGATTTATTTATAAGCACTTAATTTTCCAATCATTTAGCTTAAAGTCAAGCTTCCACGAAATTGAAAGTTTCTAAGTTATTTTCATGCATCAATTTTTGTCTGTCATTTTTTTCCAATTGACTTCACACGAAATAAATATCAAAAATTAAATTTTTTTAATTCGAATGCAGCCATCATGATAGATTGGTTTGAATGATTTGGATTTGTTCATCTAAATTGATTTAGTAGATTTTGAGTTTAGCTTACCCAGCATTATACTACATAATTTTAATTTCTAAGCTATGCGGTTAATCGGTATTTTCCATTTTTTTTGTAAAGATGAGAGTTTAAGTTGTTCATCTTTTATTTATCCAAAAAGGATTTCCGTCCGGATTTCGAACTTGTAATTTCTCATACAAAGGGTATTATTACCTTTGCCACTAGATGAAAGGTTAGTTATCAGTATATTTCATTTTCATAACACATTAATGCTTATAATTATGGACTATTGTTATAATTATCACTAATATTGCTAATTCATTAATTATTAATGATAATCCAACAATGAGCATTTCTTAGTTAAGGTCAACTGTAAACGTAATAGGTATAATTAAAACATTTTTGTTTTTATATATTATTATTTTTAAAAATAAATACCTTTTTAGTTAACTGATCGATAGTAATCGTCATAATTAATCAGTTGATAGTCTTTTAATAATCATATTCCAATTGTAAATTAACAACTGTAAATTCATGCAGATATGGAAAAGTGTTCAAGACGCACCTTTTTGGCAGTCGCACAATTCTATCATCAGATGCAGAGATAAACAGGTTCATCCTACACTCTGATTCGAACACCTTCGTTCCCGATTACCCGAGCTCTCTAATGGAGTTGATGGGTAAGTCCTCAATTTTGGCTTTCAATGGAGATCTTCAGAAAAGATTGCATGGCCTGGTGGGGTCATTCCTCAAGTCCAGACAGCTTAGAGATCAGATTACAAGCGACTTGGTGAGGTGCATGGATGCAGCCATGATGGGGTGGATGGATGGTGAGGCTGTGCTCATACAAGACCTGACCAAATCAGTTGAGTCTTCTTCTTTCTTTTGAAAGCTTAATTAGCATGCGCTGGCTATTAAAATGTCCTGTCCTGTTATTTTATTTACAAAAACCGAGTTTAATTGGTTCTACTAATCTTTCCAGTCCGTATGAAAATTCTAAATATATAAAACTATTACCATGCTCGTGCCTCGTTTTTGTGGAACATTTCCCAAAACAAAAGTAACCAGCGAGCTACCATAATAGCCTATCGGGCCAGGTCCAATTGCCTAATGGCCTCCAATTCGCGGTGCTAGAACTGTCCGATTTGCGTTGCGATTCGTGCTTCACCAATCTTAAAATGGGCTCCGTGAATCTAACGGCTTGCGGACGCATGCAGCGCGTTCCGCGCGTTAGAAGATGTGAACTCAATTGCCTCTAGCTGTGGCGTTTATAAGAGGATCATTTTCCTTATGCAACTGTGAAATGGTATCTAAATTCTAAAACTAGATTGAGTTTGATTCGGAGCCTTTGTTTTTTTTTTGTCGGCTTGTTCATTAATTGATTTTTATTGTTTACATGCACTTTACATACATGCACAATTATGACCCACGTGGAATATATTTCACTATTGAGATGTTAAAATGAGCTCTTCATTCCATCTAGACAACTAATATATATGAGAGATCTGCAGTCTGTAACAGTTCTGTAGCAGCTCAGCTGGAATATATAGCATCTGTGTCTTATGATTAATTTGAACTTATTTTAAATTTGTTCTGACAGATACTGTTCCCAATTCTGGTAAAAGCATTGATTGGATTAGAGCCTGGAAATGACATGCAGTTCATACGCGACCAATTTCATGTATTCGTTGCTGGTTTCATGTCCTTACCAATTAAGCTGCCAGGAAGCCAGCTATATCGGTCGCTTCAGGTTTACACTTAATTCATACCAGTATATGAAATCAATTAGATAGCATAAGTGTATAACATTAATGAATGACTTTACTGCTCGATATTCCAAAGATTAACCAAGTAGGTACTTCATTCCAAAATTTGAATCAGGACTATCCTTGAAATAGTGGAGTACCTAGTCTCAGACCATTTTAGTGTAACTCCATTAATTTGATTTCTATATCACATTCAATAATAAAACTCAGTACTGATATGGTACTAAATCAGTATCAAAAAAGCAAATGCAATGATGATAGAAAAAATGAAAAATCATAACTCTTTTTTTTGCCCTTCTTTTTTGAAAATTTTCCATTTTGCGGGTGAAAAACTTATATGAAATAATGTCAGTTCCAATTCAGAATAGAAGTGATGTTTCATCTCACATATTGCACAACTCTTACAGATAGCCCCCAGGATATCTTTAAAATTTGATGTTAATGCATAATTTTCTGCATTTGTGCAGGCAAAAGAGAAAATAGCTGCAATAATAAGAAGGATAATTCAAAAGAAGAGGAGGGACAACAAAGACATAATTCCAAGGGATGCAATAGATGCATTAATCAGTGATAGTAATGATCAATTAACAGATGAACTAATATCTGATAATATGGTCGATTTCATGATACCAGCTGAGGATTCAGTACCGACTCTCATCACTTTGGTAATCAAGTTTCTGAGTGATTGCCCTCTTGCTCTCCATCAGTTGGAGGTAAATTATATTTTAGATGCATAATATAGTGCCCACTTAGCTAGAAATTGTTATTTTGAATTTTATCCCGAAATGGATTATCTCAAAGATATATCTCGAGCACTATGAACTCAAAATTTATCTCGAATTTATGATCTCGAGATACTATTTTGAGGTCCTTCACAGTGATGCACTCTGACTTTCAAATCTATTTGAAGAATTGGATAATATCTGTTAGATCTAGGAGAATTTTTTTTTTGTTTACAAACTGTTTTCTAGTGATTTTAACTGAAAGTTACAAATATTTTCTCTCCCTTGTAAATTCATAAGCACAACTCTATTTATAGGGGTTGATACTATCAATATCTATACATGTCTATATCTATATTCTAATCATAGAAACATAGACAATTAATGTCGTCGCCTCATACAAAATATTCTGACACAAAATATTCAACCACGAGCTATCTTTTACATAGGCGGCTGCCTGTCAAATCTTATCTTGAAGGTTCATCTCAAGCTTCATTATCGAGCTCGGGTTCTGCATACTGCTTTTCTTAGATTCTGATTCTTGGGGCTTCTGGAGCTCGATTTCGAGACCTTGCACTTCGGGTTCGGGACTTAATGGTTATAACTTTCAATATCCTCCCTTAAGCTCACGTCTCGAATTTCTTTCATCTCGATCATCTGCTTGCAGTTCTCAAACAAAGACTTCGGTACTGCCTTAGTGAGAATGTCGGTATCTTGGTCATTGATTTACACATGGACCATTTGAACTTTCTCATTGTTCATATGTACTCAAATTGAATGGAATCTTACATTAATGTGTTTGCTCATCTCGTGATGTACTGGGTTCTTAGCTAATTCAATGGCTGATTTGTTCTCAACTCGAATTTCGGTTGCCTCGAGTTGTGGGAGCTTCACATCTTACAATAATCTCCTTAGCCAAATAACATGACTTACATCGAGAGATGCTGCTACATACTCGGCCTCACAAGTCGACAATATAACAATGAGCTGTTTCTTCGAAAACCATGTGGAGGTTGTGTCTCGCATGAAAAATGTATATCTTGATGTGCTCTTTCTGTCGTCAATATCTCCACACTAGTCACTGTCCACATAACCTGTATGTTCATTTTTATTAGTCTTTGTACATTGTAACCCGAGGTCCTCTGTCCTCTTGATATATGTCAGGATCCTTTTTACTACTTTCAAATGTGAATATCCTGAGTCCTCTGTGAACCGAATTGTCATGCTGACCGTAAATGATATGTCCGGCGTTGTGCAAATTAAGTACTTCAGACTACCAATCAAATTTCGATAGTTGTTTGAATTTGTAGTTTCTCCTCCCTCAAGTTTGGAAATCTTTACACCAAGTTCCATCGATGTTGCTACTAGATTGCAATCAGACATCCCTAATTTCTACAAGATATCTTAAGCATATGCTCCTTGAGATATGAAAATTCATTATTTATTGTGCTTTATCTCGAGATCGAGAAAGTACCTCATCATCCCGAGGTTTATCATCTCGAACTCGAGCTTCATCACCTTTTTGAACTCGTCAACGAGGCTTTGGCTATTACCTATAAAGTTCAGATCATCCACATATAGTGTGACAATCAAGAGTTCATATTTTTTTTGCCTTCACATAGATGATATGATCGAAAGGACACTGTTTGAAACCATTCTCTTTGAAGTAATTATCTATTCTTGTGTTTCACGCTCTCGGGGTTTGCTTCAGCCCATACAGTGTCTTCTTTAGCTTGAGCATCTTGTACTTTTTTTAGGTTTTATGTACCCAATGAGTTATTCAACATACACCTCTTCTTCGAGTACTCTATTCAAGAATGCTGACTTGACATCCATCTGATGTACCATCCATCTGATGTACCATCCATCTGATGTACCATCCATTCAAACTGTGCAGCTTGTGAGATCAGTAGCCAAATAGTTTTCATTCACGCTATGAGTGTAAATACTTCATCGTAGTCGATCTCGGCCTTCTGTTGATATCTTTTGACTATAAGTTTCGCTTTGTGACTTTTGATATTTCCTTGTGGGATTATTTTCTTCTTGTACACCCACTTCACACCTATTGCCTTGTGCCCTTTGGGCAACTCAACTAACTCGTAAGTTTTATTCTTCTCGATTGTCTTGATCTCTTCGTCCATTATTGCTTTCCACTTTGTATCTCGAGCAACTTCTTCGAATGAGATTATTTCGGTATCGGCCAACAGATACACAAAGTGCTCATCATCGGTTGTCTCATAAAATCTAGTAAATCTCAAAATCTTGGGTTCATTGGTACCTGCTCATCTTCTGAGTTTCCCGATCTGAGTCCTCATGTGAGTTTCTTATCGATCGGGTCATACAACTTGTATACTTTTGACTTCGCATCATATCCGATGAAGACATACTTCTTACTTTTATCGTTGAGTTTAGTTCTTTTGGGATCTGGCACTTTTCCTTACGTCACACTCCTGAATATTCTCAAATGGGATACATTTGGTTTATGGTCACTCCATAGCTATTGTGGGGTCTTATTCTCCAGAATCATATGCGGACATCGATTCTGAATGTACACCACACACCGCATAGTCTCTGCCAAAATTTTCATATTGATCATTGGCCGAACCATGTCGAGTATTGTCCAATTTTTTTTTGGGCAACTCCATTTCACAGTGGTGTATAAGGTACTGTCAAGTATCTCTGAACTATCTGCTTCTTGTAGTATGTCTTGAATTCGTTTGACAAGTACTCGCCTCCTTTGTCTGATCTTAGTGCTCAAACATAATTTTATCGGCTTCTCAACCATAACCTTGTATTTCTTGAAGATCTCAAATGTCTCAAATTTCTCTTTGAGGAAGTACACCCAACACTTTCTCGAAAAATCATCAATCAAAGTGATGAAGTACTCCTTCTCGCTGAATGAGTCTGTGGTGATCGGTCCGCATATGTCAGTGTGTATCAACTCGAGATACCTCTTCGCTTGGTACTGAGACTTCGTGAATGACCTTCTCGTTTTTTTCCTGAACTTGAGATTCGACAGTCCTTACACCGACTACATCTTGACCAAATCTCTGAGGTCACTATACCCCGATGTCCGAATCTCATGTGCCACATTTAGGTTTCTCCTCGATTCTTCGTAAGTTCAGTTTAAGTATTCTATTCTCCCTCATCTCAACTCGAGCCATTTCTCTTCCTTGTTTGTCTTTCAGGTGTAGAGTCTGATTCTTCATGAATATCTCAAACTCTTTCTCCATTAATTGTCCCACACATAGTATGTTACTTTTCATTTTGGGAATGAAGCATACATCTTCAACTATCCCAAATCTCTCATTCTTTTGGAGACATTTCACTTTTCCTTTTCCTTTTACTTCTACCTTAGAGGCGTTTTAGAACGAGACTGATCCTTCTAACTCGGTCATCTCCGCAAACAAGTGTTTATGACCAATCATGTGTTTGATTGTTCCTATGTCAAGATATCATATTGTATCACTTCCTAATGTTGACATGCTTTGTGCCATTAACAACATATCACCGTCTTCCTTCAACTTAGCGTAGTTGTCTTTGTCTTATACTTTCTTCTCGACCTAGTAATCCTGAGAATAATGTCCATGCTTTCCATAATAGTAGCCATCTACATTGGGTTTGTTTCCTCTGCCACCTTGGCCTTTTTCTCATCTTCACGAGTTTTGACTCGACTGACCCATTTCACCTCTGTCTTTTCCTTGATCACGACCTTCTTAGTCATATACTTGTTCCTTTTGGACATACATCACCTTCTCCTTAACAACTACCTTGGCTTGTAAAGCATCCCCAAGAGGCTCTTTCTTCTTGAGCTTTTTTCTTTGCTTGTGTGCCATGAGTGAGTCGACGAGCTCATCTACTGACAACTCGTTCAAGTTTTTCAACTCCTCTATCGTGCACACTATATTCTTGAAGGCATCTGTCAATGAGATCAAGATCTTCTCCACTATTTTCGTCTCTATGAGATTTTCTCCATTTCTCTTCAACTGATTCACCACTTTCTTCCCCCTCGTTATATAGTCCGAGACTCCTTCAGAATCCTTCATTTTTAGTGATTCGAACTCTCCTCTTAAAATTTAGTGTCTTACTTGCTTAACCCTTTCCACTACTTTTATCTCTTTGAGTGCTTTCATCTATGGCACAGTCAAGACGCCTAGGTTCTCAGGTTCAACATAACCTATCTCGACTTCAACATAACCCATAAATCCTACGCTTTGAGCAGTGCTTTGATTTGTATGCTCCAATTGTCGTAGTTCGACTTCGTCAACTTGAGCAATGCCATATGTCCAATTGAACTTTTGCCGAAGTGGATTGTCTCGAAGATATATCTCGAGTATTATGAACTCGAAAATACTATTCTGAAGTTTGGTCACAAGTGTTCACTGTAATGTATCTCGAATCTATGATCTCGAGGTCCTTCACAGTGGTGCACTCCGACTCTCAAGAACAGTTTAGCGTAAGTCCATTTGAAGAATTAAATGATATCTGTTAGATCTAGGAGAATGAGAGATTTACTCAAAAACTGAAAGTTACAAATATTTTATCTCTCTTACAAATCCATAAGCACCACTTTAATTTATAAGGGTTGATATTATCATTTTCTATACAAGTTTATATTTATATTGTAATTCTAGATACATAGATAATTAATGTCACTGTCTGACATAAATTATTCTAACACAACATATTGTCCCACGAGCTATCTGACATAGATGAGTGTCTATCAAATCTTATCTTAATGGTTCATCTCGAGCTTTATTCTTGAGTTCGGCTTCTACATGTTGTTTTTCGAGTTCTGATTCTCAGAGCTTTTGGAGCTCAGATTCAGGACCTAGCACTTCAGATTCGAGGCTTGATGGTTATAACTTTCAACAAAGATGCATAATTTCTTACTAGATAATATATCAACATGAAAGGAAACCTGTCATGTTTTTCATTTTTCTAATTATCCTGTAAAAAAATCATTTGTACTTCATTGAACCTTCGGGCATTTTCTCACTGATTTAATGAATTAATTATATGGATGTACTTTAGCAATTCAAGCACGGGAATACTGGACCATAAACATTATCGATCTAATTAGATGAATACCAAAGAATGAACCCAAATTATTAGCTGTGATGTTTTAAAGATTTAGCATATCAAGCAATTATTTGCTTGGAATATTCCTGCCCAAAAGTCCAGGCAAGACTATCGTTTTGTTTTCTTGGATGAAACTATTGCTTTTACATTGGAGCGCAGGACAGTGCTCAGTACATACTCTGTTTTCAATTTTCCAAAGTGCTTAAGAAAATTACTCAAAATTGTAAATGTAGAGATCAAGATTTATGTATACTCATTTGTAGTATGTGTTTTGATAATTTCTTCAGGAAGAAAACATGGAACTGAAGAACCGGAAGTTGGCACTTGGTGAAAATTTGGATTGGACAGACTATCTGTCTCTGTCTTTCACGCAAGATGTAAATAACTTGCCTCTCTGTTTATTATGTTTGCTTTAAATTTTGCTCTCACATTGTCTTGCAGAGTATGACCGGTGTAATATGTGTAGGTTATTTCGGAGAGTCTGCGTATGGGCAATGTAATTGTCAGTACAATGCGAAAGGCTGTGCGCGATGTCGAGATCAAAGGATTATTGATCCCCAAAGGGTGGCGTGTTATTTTATATCTAAGATCTGTACACCTTGATGAGGAAAATTTCATCGATCCGTATGAATTTAATCCATGGAGGTGGAAGGTAACTGATGAATAATTTTAAAGATATTTAAAAATGTGTAGTTTTTTAAACTACAAAATGGTAATGAAAATCAGAGCGTGACCCCGAACCTATCTCAAAAAAAAAGCAATATAGTTATAAATATTAGCAACATAAATATTTATTTTAACTAGAAATTAATATCTACTTACGTAAGAGGGATGAACTTGTAATATAACTAATTTTTTGATGGAGGATCGAATATCTTTCTGTAAGGAACCAAAATGGATTTTAACAGTAACTATACACTCCACAAATTTTATATAAATACTATTTACTCTAATTTGAGAACTATCCTAAATGTAGTAGGATTATGAAAGGTTGCTTATTATTAGCATTTATATTTGCAGATTTGAACTTTATTGGGTACAAACATAGTATTGATTAGAAGTACTGATGATTTGGCTTTGATAGTTTCTGATGTGTTATGATAGGAGAAGGATATAAACAGAAGTTTCTTTATGCCATTTGGTGGGGGGCCGAGGCTTTGCCCAGGAATGGATCTGGCCAGGCTGGAGGCTGCCATATTTCTCCACCATCTGGTCACCAATTTCACGTGAGATATATGCTTCTGTACCCTCCCTGGAAAACAAGCAGATTAACAAAAGGAAAAAAGGGGGAAAAAGGAAACAGAAATATAGCACGAAATTGTGCTGGCTCAAATAAAAAAAAAAATCAAGGAAAGCAAAGGAAAATTATTACTCTTGTTGGATATACATCAGATACAAAATAATGCATGTTCCTTGTTCTGAGGTTAATTGCTTAATTAGTGTAATTAATAATTAATAATTATATTTTATTAATCATGTGCATAATAATGCATCGTTGATCAATAACGGGGCATAATTGTCCTTATCAGTTGGACTTGTAAGTCCATTAATTATTTAAATTTCCGAATTTTGATTGAAGAAAAGTACACACATACATATATATATATATATATATATATATATATATATATATATGTATATATATTTATATATAAGACGCATGTTTGTACATAATTGTCCTCGTTTAATATTTCTAAATTGAATTAAGTGTTAATATAAGTTAACCTATTTTCAAATTTTTTATTATGTAGATGGGTCGCACAAGAGGACCAAGTAGTAAATTTTCCAACAGTGCGGATGAAGGGAGGAATGCCTATCCGTGTAAGAAGGAAAGAATAATCAGTACAAATGCAATAGCTGGACTTCCTTGTTTGTTCTTTAAAAAAAAAAAGAAATATAAAGAAAAGAATAGATTTATGTAATTGTCTGTGCATAGTTCTGCGTAATATATAAATATAGTCTTGGCTCCATGAAATTGGCTGTGTGCAAATTGTATGCTCAGGTTAATTAATTATTTGATTTAGATCTTGACGTTTGCCAGGATAAACCATTTTTCTACTTTTTTTCTTTTGGATTTTTCCTTTTGTTTTGTAAACAGTACTGCGAGCCTTGTTTTGTTTAGAGTCGAAAAAGAAGATGAAAACATTAATAGGCAGACTGTTTCATTTTCTCTTAAAATGGTACTTGTTGGTATGCTGTTTGCACATTGCATCGCTAATGTATTGCTGTTTGTCTTGTGGCTGCACCATGTCACATTGTGACAATGTGCGCAAACATGTTAAAGGACATGTAATTTGTGTTAACACAATATCAGATTTTATAAGCATCCGAGTCTTGTTATAAAATTAAAAGTGTTACATGAGCAGCATGCCAGCTTCTCGTTGAGTTCCCAAGTTAAAGCTTGTATGCTTTTTGCATAGGAGGATATGAGTGTGAAACACAGATAGATAGGAATTTCATTTCTTAAAGATATTGAAAGCTCGAGAGAGCTAGATTATTATAAATGTATATAAAGTTGAGCTATTGTGCTCTGTATAGTACGGATTATCTCCGTGCTATAAAATGATTCTTCATTTTAAAGTTTAAATGATTGATTCAACCATACAAAATAATTTTTGTATGAATATCTAGATGAAAACTAAATTTTATATATTTTTTTAAAAATTTTATTATTTTTTAAGATAGTTAAAAAATTATTTTCTTTTGAATGACTCATAATAACTAAATCAAGTGATTTTCTAACTATCTTAAAAAGTAGCAAATTTTTTTAAAAAATATAAAATTTGGTGTACATTCAGATATATTCATATAAAATTATTTTATACGGTTGAATCGATCATTTAAATTTAAAAATAAAGAACCGATCCATAACATGGGAGCGATCTATGCTATGCATAGCACCATAGCCCAACTCTCTCTCTACATATATTCATACGAAAATCATTTTATATGGATAGATCGATCATTTAAACTTAAAAATGAAGGACCAATCCATAACATGGGAGCGATCTGTGCTATGCGTAGTGTTTACCCCTGAAAGGTCGAAGGAAAAAACTCAAGAGAAAACTCAAGATTAAACCCTAAGAAATCAACCCTCAGATCCAACCCTCAGATCAAACTCTAAGAACCAAAGCAGTACAATCCTTATACAACAAGAATTATGTCAATGTCAAGCCGATATTTTGATACAGCCAACTATAAGAAATTTCAATGTGATTTTACTTTCATGAACATGGATTGAAAGTCAATTTCACAAGACTGATCAGGTGTCAATGTTGTAAACATCTGATTAAGTCATGATTTGTATCAGCTGTTGACAAGTAATCAACTGTTGATCGAATCAAACCCTAATAAAGCATCAATACAAGTCTAATTGATGTTTAATTATGGTGGTTTATGCAAGAAAATTTTATTTAGCAGAGACACTAAGCTACAATTGAAATATGAGATTAATCTAGAGAAAATAGGGCTTTCTTCATCAAGGATTTTTTAACATAAGGAGACAAGGGAAAAAGTAGAATTAAAAATTACAAGAGTGATCATCATGAATTTAGAAAATTTGATGAAAATATCATGATTTTTGGATAAAGTGAGCTATTAAAATAAATTTAGAGAAGAAAATCAGAGCGACCAAATGCTGAGATTCAATCAAGGAGTTTTATGAGTGCAATTTAGGGTCAAGAGTCTAATTGGGTGCAAACTGGGGATGCTAAACAAAGGAGAGGCTATTTTGGCGTTGAGGAGAAAAAAAATTGAAGAAGAGAAGTTGGGAAAATCTGACGCACCATTGTTGTCTCTCATTAAACCCGACGTGTGGGGCCGGATCATACCGTGCCCATCCAAAGCGCGCCACTTCCCTCTCTCATTTCTCCCGTGCCCCTTCTTCCCGTCTGCGAGTTACCCCTTTGCGACCCGATTTTGAGTAAAAATAAATTGCGCGCACTCACTTCCCAACAACAACAACAACTCCTCCCATTTCTCCCGTAAGACAAGAGATCCCAAATATCGAGATAATAA
Source organism: Schoenoplectus tabernaemontani (assembly GCA_037127355.1). Taxonomy (NCBI): domain Eukaryota; kingdom Viridiplantae; phylum Streptophyta; class Magnoliopsida; order Poales; family Cyperaceae; genus Schoenoplectus; species Schoenoplectus tabernaemontani. Next base: position 14,546,367 of record CM073740.1, read on the forward strand.
TGAATATGATGGAAGAAAAAGAAAATAAATAAATAAAATAATAATAATAATAATAATAATAATATATAAATAAAGATGATAATGATAATGATAATATGCTAATAATAGCAATAATAACAATAATAATAATAGTATAATAAATCTCTATTATAAAATCTATTTCTCAATCCTAAAATCCTATTTTAAAAACCTAATTCTAAATTCTAAATCCTAAAATTCTTCTTCCTATTTCTGAAATCTATTTCTAAATTCTAAATCCTAAAATCCTAACAAATCTAAGAATATAAAGTCTATAACTCTACTATTAGACTCTAATTCTTAAATCATGGTTGTTACCCACGCACTTTGTATGACGAAAATACCGATGCTTCAGAGGCCTTCGTTGAATTTTGAGTAGAAAATAAATTAAAAATGGAAAAACACTCAATCGGCGATGGAAATTTACAAACTATATATAATTGGAAATCTCTCGGTGAGGGGAGTACGTTAGAAATCAGTGTACATCACTGTACGTTAGCAATTTGTTTACAAACTATATATAATTGGAAATCACTGTACATCACTCACACTCAAAGGGAAGGAACTCGGGTATGGAATCCAATTGAGTGATTTGGAGAATGAGAGAATGAATTGGCAGTTTGGGAGGCACTATGTGGGTCCCACGATTCAGTTAGGATCGTTTCTGACACAAAATAACTGCTCATTACATGATTTTTTTGGTATAATTGGTGCAAAAGACAATACGCCGATTTTAATAGTGATTTTAATTTGGTATTTGAGAAGAAGGAAATTGGTGAATTGAAGCAATAATATAGACGGTTACAACAATTACCACGCTGACAATCCAAGTCAAGGGGTGTTCACATAAAAAACACATCAACAACTCATCTGTGCCATCTGATTATTAGATCAAGGGCTATGATCATGCCATGTCAACGATCCGTGGCACCTAGAAAGCATAAATTATGCGAGAAGAAACACAATTAGCCACTGCCAAGCTCTATATGAACTCTAGACATCAATTGAGCAGCTCCCCGGATTCAGTGAGCAAGGCAGTACACACCCTCTCCAGCAACAACCTCCGATCTCATTTTCTTTAGTTGGCATTTTCGACACAAAAACACACACAAACACATTCAATCATTAGTAGTGTTAGTGCAAAAAGAGTTAGAAGAGAGTAATACACTAAGTGGTGAAGAGGTGACACTATCCTAGAAGAAAGGCAAGTGTTAGTATAGCATTAAAGTGAGATTTACGTCCTTATTTTGTCTCTTGGAAAACAGAATGCAATTTGATCCAAGGTGTTCAATTTACTTTGATAAAAGTGATCTTGACAATTATTTCTTGTTCTTGTTGTTCCTTTTCAAGTTCTTTTTTTATTTAAAAATTTCAGTCAAACACGAAATCGGCTTTAGAGTTGATATCCAACGAGCCACTAGCCTAAACACAAGGTGCTTGGTGTACGTTTAGTCCTGGATCAATCATCAATACAAAAATTTCATGACACAAGTTGATGTTTTAATCATTTCATTGAATCTCATCTTTTGCTTTTCTTTTTTTTTCTATTTATGTTGGCTAACGACTAAGAACCAAGAATTGATCACCTCTCTCATTCTAATTGAATGATCATGATTGAGAATAATGCATCAATTTATGAGATTTTAGCAGCAAAGGCATTGATTTTGATGAAGCCAATACGTCGTTTATCTCCAAGAGGCAAATTGATCGAAATTATTGAAGACCTCGGTAAGCCACTGGGCCCTGACTAAAGTCAGGTGTGCCTTTAGGCCTAAGGGATGCTAATCAAAGGTGTTGAATCGGACAAAAGGGCTTAATTCAGAACCGGATGCAGTGAAGATTGTCTTGCAACAACAATACCGATTAGAATTTAAAAGAATGAATCATGGATGAGCTACATTGAAGCTGAATTCCCGACACAAACGCAACAATGGCAATTTTCACAAACAAACAAGTAAGAATCGGTGTAGCAATTATGCCCGAACAACAGCAAACTTTGTCCGGTACAGAGACTGCAACAGGAACTGAAAGTAGTACTGGCCCAATTAGCAATCCATCTCGTTGATGAGTGCGGTAGAGGCACCACTATGTTCATTGCACCCAGGCGAAGATAAGAACACCGGCCAATCTCCGATGAGAGGCTATGATCGTCGGAAGGCCACATGAGCATAAATCTTGAAGGTTACCTAAAGAAGACAATAGAGAAATGCTTTAGCACGACACTCAAAGCAAACACACAAATCGTGAAACAACCTGAAGAGACCTAGACTAGGGATTAGAACAGGACGGTTCATCTCACTAGTCAAATCTAAACTCTCATCTAACGGTCTAGGTTTGAATCTGCAAAAAAAAATTAGGTAACTGGCCCAACAGTAAAGGTAGGAAGGAAGTAAAAAATGAATTAGTGCCCAATCCGTAAAATAAAGAACCAGCCCAACTGAAGGAAAATTAAATCTCACATTAAGAGCAAGCCCAACTATGAAAATAAAAGGAGGAATTAAACTAGGTCCAATCTGCAGAAATTAAAGGAAAATTAAATCTTAGCCCAGTCAATTAAACCCAAAACTCAATTAATAACAGAAAAATTAAAAATAAAGATAAAAAATCATTTGAAGTTCTTCCCAAACTTCAAATTGACTCAAATTAGTTTTATAAAAACCTAAAAATATAAATGAAATTATGAATAATAGCTACCTATTTTCTATTATTTTTTATAAGTAATTTTCTACTAAAATAAAGAGAGTTAAAAAAATAAAAATAAATTCACCTTTATAATTGAGATAATAATAAAATATATTATCTTATTAATAAAAAGGTTAATAATAAATACAATAATTCTTTTGTATTTTAGAAGAGATTAAATAAGCTCACACAAGAGATATAGAGCAACATAATATTTTTGCACAAGTAATGCAACACTCAACACAGTTAGTCAACAATAGTTCGGACAAGAACATCCTGACACCTACCAAGAAGACAACTGAGACTGCAACATTAACACAACGAGTGTGTTAACTTCAAAGAATAACATTATGATGTATGAATAGGTGACATCATGATGTTGGAATTGATGATTTATTAATCATCAATTCACCAGCTGCCTCCCAAGGCTGGTGGTGCACAAATATAGGATTGATCTGCTCGTAAGCCTATGAACTGACCAAATTAGATGAGTTGAGTTGAACTGTCTAGAAACTCATTCTCTAACGAAGCTGTCTCAATATTAGACCAGCCAAGTACTTCAAGTCTAATTTTGTGTATAAGGTAACCCTGAATCTCTGAATCGGCCAAGTACTCAGAATTCATGATTTGAAAGGTTAAGTAAGACAACTGTAGGGACTCTATCCACTGTCTACTGACTCTGTGTCTTGAACAACTGTTCATGACTTGACACGCTAGTAAGACTAAATTGATCTATTTGTAAGTTTGTCTTCTAGTCCATGATTGGTCATTGACTAGTTAAGTTTGAACTGATATGTTTGTAAGTTCATCTTCTGGAGATCAATCAAGATTGAGTCGATCTATTTGTTTTGACTCATCTTCTATCTCTCCGTAGAGGTTGATCTGATCTATTTGTAAGATCGTCTCTCAGAGCTATAAAGATTGAACTGATCTATTTGTAAGTTCATTTCCTACCAACCTACTTTCACTACTCTTCTATCTCTCCGTATCATCTGTGAACTAATCGTCTCTAGTAAGTTGATCTCTTCGTTTGTATCTCTACCAACCTACTATCTCGAACTCAAGTGAACTAACATGTTAGTAAGTTCATGTGTATCTCTACTATCTGAACACAAGTGAATTGATCTTTTAGTAAGTTCATATGTACCCTTATTATCTATATCAAATGAAATGATCTGTTAGTAAGTTCATCTACATCTCTTTCATCTTTACCCCTATAATCTGTAACTCATAAACTGATATGTGTGTAAGTTCATCTATATCTCTTTTATATGAAAAGAGGTGAACTAATCTGTGTGTAAGTTCATCTTTTACTTTATTTGCCTCTGTTTTGAATTGAACTACTCTATTTGTAAGTTCATTTCTTCTACCTTTGAATATGAATTGATCTGTTTGTAAGTTCATTTTCACCTGTTTCTAAACTCCGAACTAATCTATTGATAAATTCATCTGTCAACATTCTATGTAAGTTGAATAGATCTGTTTGTAGATTTAATTTACATTGTACCCTAAAGATAGAACTGATATGTTGGTAAGTTCATCTTCTGTTATTCCTGCCTCACTGGACTGATCTGACTGTAAGTCCAGGATGTTTCGTAGTGATCCCGATCACTAGAATACTTGACCACTCAACCACATGACTATCATTTAGGTATAATATTTGCTTCCCGTTTCGTGATCCAGAGGTGCCTCGAGGTTAATAGCCTAGGGTAATTAACGATAGGGGTTGCGCCCATCGGAATCTACAAGGACTCACAATCACTGAAAACCCCTAAATGTGCATCCCAATGGGTCTGAACGGTAGGATTAACCAGCGCTAAACAAATGCACGCTTAGGAGGGATTAACCGGATATAGATCTGGATTAGATAATTTTTATTATTTTTCATATCAAATCACAATTAAAATTGAATATTTAACTATTCATTTACACCCTTATATTTATGAGAGATTAGAAGACTTTAACCTTCGATATAATTTATGGTGATCGGTCTAGGTTGTTTGTCATAGATTTATAATTATTATGGAGTCAAAATTATGACAGCCTGATACAGGATCATTTAAATGTCGAAAACCCTTCTTATATATAGGGATGGCAATGGGCCAGGTAGGTGGATAAAATGTCAATCCCGTGTTCGGTCCGTCTATCAAAATAATATATCCATTTTATGTGGCCCATACCTCCTGGGCCTAAAATACCGTCCTGCTCGCGAGCCAATTATTTCTGGCCTAACCCGACCCATCCAGGCCTATCCTGATGTGTAGTTTTTTTAAATCGGCTGAGAAATATATTTTTTAAGCATCTAAGATTATGAAAGTTATAGATTTTATTGTTATTAATCTATAAAATTTTATTTCTTCTCAATATAGTCTTTCTGTACAAAGTTATGATTAAGAAGGTATATAGAAGTCTAAAAATGTTTCAGTAGTTAACCTTGATAATATAAAATTTTGAGATTGATATATTTTATTTGTGAAAGAGCACAAAAAATGATAGATATAATTGTCATGGTTTTAGAAAAAATAATTTTGTATTGATTGAATTTTTGAGTTAAAAGATATGACTAAAAAGGTACCAAAATGTCTATTGAATTACATTATTCATATTTATACATTTCAAAAATATTAGTAATTATATTCGTTAATAATATCATAACAAAATGCTTAAGATAATTTAAATGATATTAGTATTATATTAAGATTCTACATAATTTTTAGTATGTATTGATATATAATATGTAGATATATAATATACGTATAAATATAGATAAATTATATATATACACAACTACTTCGGGCCGGACATGCGGATCTAACCCCAAATCTATACCCGTACCCGTCGCAGCTCGTAGGATGGTCCCGACCCGGCCCTACTCGTTCACCGATCAGACCAAACGGATTAACGTCTGGCCGAAATGGTCCGGGCGAGACCATCGGGATCGAGGGCTAAATTATCATCCCTACTTATATATATGATCTCTGGGCCGTTGGACGCAAACAAAGTAGAAACTATCAGGCTCTCAGATACCAATTTTATGCAATGGCAAGTGGTAAATCTTTGTTTTCTCATCTGATTTTGAATGGAAAGACCATTTATTTTTAAAAAGAGAAAGCACCATAACTATGGTTCCATTTCTTTACGAAAGTAGAGTTGTTTACAAAAGCTAGTTTAAGAGGTATAAACTAGTATAGCAAGAATGTAATAGCAAGTAACAAATTAAGCCTCTAGAACATATTACCTAACAACATAGTACTAGAAGCAAAATATAAAATATAACCATACAAAGAGGCATTGCTAAGTAGGACTAGTAAAAAGAAGGCACATTATCAAACCAACCATTAGTCCAGTAGATCTTCATCCAAATCAGTTCTAGATGAAGAACATCGATCCACCAGCATTTACAACCCACTGGAATGAGGAGGGGCTGGAGGCAACTGCTATGGCACAACTAGCTGGGTTTGATCGGGCTTAACCTCTTCTACCAAAATATGCTCAAGATTGGTAAAAGAACTTATCCAGAAATGAAATAATTGGACAATATGAAAGTAGACATTAGCAACAATTGGATGGGGGGGGGGGGAGAACACCCTCTTATTGTGTTCCAGCCATAAAATCCATAACAAGCAATTGGATGAGGGGGGGGGGGGGCACCCTCTTATTGTGTTCCAACCATAAAATCCATAACAAGCTACTAAGAGAGTACTCCAAAACTGAAAATTTATAATTACTGGCAAGAATGCCAAAAGGCTAAAATGAAATTAGTATCTAACAAGGGAGCTTGGGGATTATACATAAGTAATTTCCTCTAAAATGGAGCAACCAAATCACAATGAAAGAAGAGATGATCCACAAATTCACAACTAGAGCAAAACATACAAAACAAATCATCTGACCATCTCTTTTTCCATAAATTATCCTTGATGGGTACTTTATTTTGTAGTGCCAACCATAAAAATAATTTGCTTAAATGGTATTCTAAGAGATCAAACTGAACGAGGTGCTAATATGTATCCCCAAAAATAAAAAAAATGTATACATAAATTTAATAGTATAGCAGCCTAGAGGTTTCCAAGACCAAAAGCATAGTCAACCTCAGTAGTGAGATAAAAATTATTCAGAATAACAAGGAGTTGAGTCTTCTCCTGCCGTATATCATGACTAACTCCTCTAGTGATGTTAAGCCTAACACATCCACCATTCCGAATTTCACTAAGCAAAATGGTAAAAGATTTGGATTTAGCCTAAACTAAAAGAAATTATACAGAAAGTGGGTTCTCATTGTGCCAGGTATCTAACTCAGAAGTTAATAGATTGACTATTACCAACTATGCGCTTAGCACCTAATAGTAAAAAGAAAGACATAAAGAAAATAACTTTCCAAAAAGCAAATGCATGAGCTGGTGTGTTGTGAGGATATTTGAACCTAATAATATCCTGTCAAAGCCCATTTTCATTAAGATAATGATATTTTCAATACTATTTAAAAAGAAAAGTTGTGTTCATATATTTCAGATTCAAAATATCCTACCCTCCATGTTCTTTAGGGCAAAATATTGTAGCCCATTTTATTAGATGGTATTTTCTTTTAGTAATATCAGAACCAGCCCCTAAGAATCTTTTCCTTATTTGATCAATTTTCTAAATAACCCATGCAGGAATTTTACATAAAGTAATATAATACAAAGGGATAATAGAAATAATCAAGTTAAGCAAAACTAACATACCACCTAAGAAAAGAAGTTTATCCTTCTAAATAGGTAATTTACTGATAATTTTATTAATTAATTTCTGCCAATCAACATGAGCAAGTTGCTTCTAGTCATGGAGAGAAATGCCTAAGTACTTTAGTGATAAAGAACCAAGTTTACAATTCAATTGAGCTACAAAATTATGAGCACTAGCATAATCAATATTGAGAGCAACTAATTTGATTTGTGAAAATTAATTTTAAACCCCATAAACCTTCAAATTCTCTTAGTGCCCACTTAAGTTTATTTACCATGAAATAATACTTTAATAGATAAAAGAGAAGATTTAAAAATTTTCTATATTAATAATAGGTGGACTTAGACCCTCAAAATGTCCTAATATAATACATTTAGTTAATATTTTATTGAGACCATCAGCAGTCAAAAGGAATAGATAGGGAGATAAGGGATCTCCCTATCGAACCCTTTTTCGACACTCAAAATTGGTCCATGGACTACCATTAACTAAAATAACACTATGCCACCCTAAAGTATAGATTCCTTCCATTTAATCCTTCTAGGATCAAAACCTTGTTGTCGAAACGTAGTGAGCAAATAATTTCAATCGACATTATCAAATGCCTTCTCAAAATATAATTTGAAAAGGAGACCCGGTTCTTTGGTTTGTTTGAATGTATGCAAAATTTAATGGGCGATGATAACATTATTCATGATATTCCTTCCTTTGAGGAAAGCATGTTGGTTCAAGACTATTAGTGTATCTAATACTTGGTGGAATCTAGAAGTAAGAACTTTAGTGAAAATCTTAAAATTATAATTTAACAGACTAATAGTGCAAAAATCCTTAATGGTAATAGTGTCCACTACTTTATAAATTAACCAGATAAGTGCCCTATTAAGTTTAATGATATCAATCGTATGATTATAAAAATCAGTAATTATTTGAAGTATATCCTTCTTAATGAGATCCCAAAATTTTTTATAGAAAAAAATAGAAAAGTCATTAGATCCAAAGGTCTTATTAGGATTCATGAAAAAATAGCATTTTTAATTTCCTATTCAGTAAAAGGAACTATAAAAATATCATTTTCGAGATCGATAACTTTTTCATTTTCATCCTAGATATCATCTGAGAAGGTAATCCAAATAGCACCTTTATACCCTAATAAGTGTTTATAATAATCTAATATGTGAGATTTAACAACATTGGGATCTCTAACCTTAACCCCATCAATACGTAAGGAAGTAATTAGAGTTGATCTTTTTTTAGAAGAAGGTATGGCATGAAAAAAAATTAGTATTTTCATCACCATTGTGAAGCCATTGCAATCGACCTCTTTGCTGCTAATAGATAACTTCATCATGATAAATATTGCTTAACTCATTTTTTTACTAAGAAAAAAAGATTCATATTCATCGTCGGAAAAATCGCAAGTGTCAATAGGAGATTCAAAATGAGTAATGAACTCAGAGCATTATTGTTTTTTATCTTTAGTATTCTTTAAGGTTACCACAGTACCCTTTTAATTTAATTTTTAATTGAGTTAATTTTTATTTCCAAATTATAGTAGAAATAGGACCAGAAGGAAAGATGGGAGAATGAGGAATATGACCATTTAACTATTAATTCAGCAAAACCCTATTGATTGAGCTAATAAGCCTCAAATCGAAATTAAGGAGAATGAGAAAGAGGAGAGCTCCCATTGTCTAAATAGATGGGAGAGTGATCAGACATGATCCTAGGATAACTAAACGTGATAGAGTTTAAAAATAAAATAAGCTAAGATTAATTGGCAAAGAACCTATCAAGTCAACCCATTTGGGTGCTTTTACCCCCTCTAGCCTAAGTGTAATTTTTATCAGGGCACTAAAGATCAATAAAGGCTAATGCATTGATCCATTGATTAAAATCCTCAGAATTCCTAAGATCAAAAGAATCCCTTTTCTTTTCATCATTAGACCTGATCGCATTAAAATCACCACCTACAATCCAAGGTAACGACCAACTATTTCCAATAATAGATAATTAAGACCCAAAACTTTGTTTAAGAGTAATGTCTGTAGGACCATATACTGTAGTGCAGGTCCATATTATATTATCTTTTTTGTTTTATAAATAAGCTGTCAAACCTAAAAAATCCTTGTGCCAATTTATTAATTGACAACAATCAATATTAATATCTAATAAAATACCTCTAGCAGCACCCTTTGAAGGGATATACTGCCATTCGAAAAATTTAGGGATATAGAATCCAAGAAACATTGAGAAAATCTTCCTTTTTAGTTTCTTGAATACACAAAATATTAAAATGTTCTTTAAATACAAATTCTTTAAGAAAATTGCGCTTTTGAGGAATTCCAAGCCTCTAATGTTCCAATTCAAGAAAATTATGCTTTGTTATCTTTCAAAATACCCTTAAAAATACTTGAATCAAAATCAACTATCTTTGATTTGGGCACAAATAAATTGAGCCATGGATGAGGAACCAGCCATAACCTGAGAGACCTCAGAACTGTCTCTTCATAGTGCACTCGATTAAGGAAATCAAATAATGATACGTCTCGATTGGAATGCAAAGCCAGATTCATAGTGTAACTCTTCCAAACAACAACCTTACATTTTGTAAACAAAGCATCATCATTACCATTAATAATTTCAATCATGCATGCAATTATGCATCCATGTGCATACATTAGTTAGTAACATGGAAATCCATTTCAAACAATTGACAATATCAAGCAACTTATGTCGGTATCTTCTCGATCATGGTACCGATATACCATGCTAGTTCAGATGTTAGTTTTTAATTTTTAGCTCTCCTTTCTTACGTTCTCAAATATATTTAGGTTCAGTAACAGTTTTGACAATAACATGGATTAAATTTTCCATATTTTTGCACCAAAATCACAAAAATAGTCAGATCCTTTAAGGTTCAAATGCATTGATGGGTGTACCAGATGAAAAATTCTTTAAGAAAATTACGCTTTTGAGGAATTCCAAACCTCTAATGTTCCAATTCAAATCTTTATGAACAATCAGTTCATTACCCATTATTTTCACATTACAATTATTAAGTACTTCCCTAATTTTGATAAAAATTTTCAAATTGCTGCAAATCAACACCCTTAAAGTACTCAATGACCATCTCCGCTTTAGTAGCATGAGAGAAAGTTGGCAGCCCCCGATGATTAAACATACTAAGTATATCATCCTTAGTAAAAAGACTAAAAGGAAATGAGAGAGAGGAGAAATTATTTGACTCATCCACCATACGATGACGCTCAGCCTTGGAGGGTAATGACTTGCACTAGAGACAGAGCTATAGCGTGGGAGTTGAGCTTGAAGTGGTGGAATCATCAATTACTCAGAGCCAAGATGAGGAGCAGAAACCACTAGAGTTGATGACTATGCAGGGTCGGTGGGAGGAGAGCTAGATAATGATGGAGGGGATGTAAGAGGGCGGGGAAGGTCAGAGCCATCCAAAATACCTTTATCTTTACCAGAAGTAGCCGAAATCGTTTTAGGATGAGGAACCGGATTATCAGAATTGGTAGCAGTACCAGTCGGTGGACCAGAATTGGGAATAGCAAAAACCCGCTTACTAGTAGCAGGGTTAGGAGGAGAAATCGATGATTGAACCAATCCCATGACTTCGAGAAACTCAATATGAGTTTTCAGAGCAGTGTTCTCAGTTTTGAGGAGATTTTGTTGATTAATATTGGAACCACTCTTGTTTTTGTACCCGATCTTATTTTTAGAATGTTTCTTGAAGGTAGGGGGTTTAGGTGCCAAATGAGTAGAAGGTCTGACCTTATGTGGATCAGTAGGTTGGTTTGAGATTGATGGTACCATAGGTGTAGGTAAGGGATTAAGGGTAGGAGTAGGTTTGTAAGAGTAGGAAAAGGGACGTTCGAAAATGAGTACTGGTCGGAGCCCTTGGATGCTAGGCGGAGGCCTTATGGGATGCAAATAAAGCCAAGGAGCTTGTGAGGAGGATGGCTGGTTCATAGTGGCCACTGACTGGTATAATGGTTGAGGAGGGGAAGGGGCTTGTGCGGATACTGGTACGACGGCTGACTGGAATAGTGGTTGAGGAGGGGAAGGAACTTGTGTGGAGTTCGCGTGGAACAATGGCTGAGGGGCGGACTTTGGTGAAGTGAGGTTGGTTCATAAACAGAGAGCGATGTATGGAAGTTGATTGGTACAGAGGATGGGTTGTTGATATAGCTGCCGAGGAAGAATAGGAGATTGAACCGATGTAGTGGCTCTGATAGGACCCGGTACGATAGGTAGTGCAGTACCATCGATTTCATAACAGATTTGCACATAAGAGACCCATCCATTGGGCCTGCTGACCTCGAACCAGAGAAATGATGAAATTATATCCATGGTAGCCACCTCGACTAGCACTCTAGCACACTGAAGATTCGATCTAGCCCGTGTTCCAAAACAAAGATCCAATAAATTCCCAAATGGATGAGTTATGGCGTTTACCATATCATATTCCATGTCTAGTATCTTGATCCAAACCCTAACTGAGTGAGTTTGGGTAAAGAGGCACGAGAGATCTTGAGAAATCGTAAATTAGTGTTGGCGAAGCATAAGAGAGTCGACTTGCGCTATATCTCTAAGCCATGAATTTGATCCCTGGACTTGATAACGACCTTTACCCAGATAGCGGATAGCCGAAAGGTTAGACTTGGGAAGATCGATCGGAGGCTATCAAGAATCTCAGAAGGGGCTAATTCAGAGTCTGAGGTAAGAAGCACATTATGCTTAACCACATTCGCCAACGCCGCCGATTGATCATCAGTGAGCCAAATACAATGGAGTTGGGAGGATGTTAAGGAATTGAAATGGGAAGATGCCATATGCACAATAGAAGCGAGAGATAGGGAGGGCGAGCGATCTAGTGACTAGGGTTCATAATAGGAAAGATGTGGAGAGGCTTCATGCGACGTTGAGAATATGAAGAAGAAATATGTCCTAGAGCACCACATAGAAAACACACTCTAGCATTTCTACAAGAGTTTGCACGGTGATTCTTTTCACTATAGCGGAGACACTTGTCTGTCCTTTATCCACTAGCCACGGTGGCTACGAAATTGAGCAGCCCGGTGAGTAATAAAGTGATTGATAGAAGGCTTATCTCCAATACTAACTAATCGGAAATTATCATTCAGTTCGTTGACAGATGGAGCCCACTTATCCATATCTGCATAGCTGACATCACTTGATACATGTGACTCTTGACCAAATCTATTGATCAGAGATGACGCATAAGAATGCTTCATGCTAGCTGGCCAAATCGTAGTCATCAAATTTTCCTGATCTTGGAGGGAGGAGAGGAATCTTGGAGCGATCTTGGAACAAGACATTTGTTTTAACTAGAATGTATAATGCATTATCCATAATGGAAGGACCGTTTTAGTTGTTTGATTTTTACATATGTTAAGTATATTTTTTTAGGGAAAAATCAGAGTCTATCTCACAAATTTCATTTTGTGTCTATGAGAATTTGAACTCATGATCTCTTTAATGTCATTCTAGTAAGTTATCACTTAACCTACTAGATCATTTATAAATATAAATATATGTTTTTAAAAATATATATTTTAGATTTGAATTAGAACTATATATTTTGAAAAATATTTATATTTATTACTGCATATAAAGGCAGTGTGCATATAAGGTATGTAATGATTCACTTCTCTTTCAAAAATTTAATGTTCAAAAATTTGGATAATGAGAAATTTTTTTTCTAAATTTCTGTTAGTCTACAACTCTACATTAAACTTGAGATGGGTCCATACAGCGGTCTAACACCTTTTCTGACAATGAGACTAACATCTACCAATGAAGAGAAAAAAGTGGGTTTTAATACAGAGCACAAAAAGAGGCTTAGTGGGCTTGTGATTAGTTAGTTAAATCTTCATTTTCTCTTCTATTTTGGGCCTGTCAATGTAATAACGGGCCTATTAGAGGTGAGGTTTTAAAATGGAATTTCAATATGTCTAGTTAGTCACTGCATAACATATATGTGATATACGAATGCATACACAGTTTAATGTTTGATTACATATATGTGATATACGAATTTCAATATGTTTGATTACATATAATGTTTGATAACATATATAGATATATGAATCAATAATTTATTTTTAATGAATTTTAATATAAAAAATAAAAAAAATTTAAATATAACTTTTAATTTTTATATGAAATAAATTATATGACTAATTTTATAGACTCAATATGATATAATTTTTAAAAATATTATGCACTATTAAATATATAAATACATAATTGTATGCATATAATATCGCAATGTATACGTATAAGCGGACTACATATGCATCTATGTAATCGTATTTTGAAACAATGTTTAGAGGTAAGCTTTAGTAGATATGTGTGTTGGTTATTCTCTATCAATAGAAGCACAGACGTTACTAGAGGATTAGCTTAGATGGACGCTATATTAGAAAATCAAATTTCAAGGGATGCACGGCAGCTAGGTTATATCATGAGAAAAGAATGTCAAAAAGCCAGTTAAGGAACCTTAAATATGCATGATACCATTGAACCACCACAAATAACTATAAAATAATGAAGTCTCGGGTTCAGACTTCAGACAACCCAAATATTCAACCCATTCCCATCCATATACAGTTAACACACACATCTGGCCTCCTCTGTCCTGGATATTATAACTATATAAGGAACCTGCGAGGATTGACCAGATGTTGGTGTCATTGCGTTGTGAATAAACTTATATATTTAACAATGTTTTTTATTTGTTCTCCGTACGAGAGTTGCATATTTAAATATGCATGATACCATTGAACCACCACAAATAATTATAAAATAATGAAGTCTCGGGTTCAGACTTCAGACAACCCAAATATTCAACCCATTCCCATCCATATACAATACAGTTACACACACATCTGGCCTCCTCTGTCCTGGATATTATAACTATATAAGGAACCTGCGAGGATTGACCAGATTGGTGTCATTGCGTTGTGAATAAACTTATATATTTAACAATGTTTTTTATTTGTTCTCCGTACGAGAGTTGCATATTTAAAGTTCAAATATGAGATTCCTTAAAAATATTTAAAATTGAACGAGTTAGATTTCATCTTTATCTAAACCAAAAATATTTTTGAACCATACTTTATATATATATATAGAGAGAGAGAGAGTGGAGATATTGTGATCTTAAGCTCATGGATATCTTCCGTGAGCTTAACTCAAAAAACATATTAAATCATCTTGAAATTTTAATTTATCATTCTCATTAAATTCTTTATATAAAATCTTGTGGGATGTAAAAATTTAGAGTGTTTTGTGTTTTTTAAGTCGCCATTTTTAATTTTTTAAAATGATGTTCAAGTATTGAATATATTATTATTATTTTTAGAGTTGATTTTAAAAAAATAAAAATCACAACTTAAAAAGCTCAAAACGCTCCAAATTTTTGCATCCCATGAGATTTTCATATAAAGAATTTAATGAGAATGATAAATTAAAATTTTAAAATAATTTGATATATTTTTTTAGTTAAGCTTACGAAAAGATCTCCGTGAGCTTAAGCTCATGGTATCTCTATTCTCTCTCTATATATATATATAGTATACTGTTGAGAATCAAATTGAAATATTTAAATCAGAGCTTATGCATAGGCCATGATGACAAGTTTGGTATTCGGCGAGAGTTTAGTAGAGTTTAAAATTCTTTATTCGGATATAGTTTGAAAAAAAAAATAGATTAATCTAACTGTTATAACAAAATTAGTAAAACACGTCCAAAAAATAAATTGGGAATTGCAAACTTTACAAAATGTTATGAATAAAAATTGTGAATTTATGCAAGTTATAATATTTGGTTGATCTATTTATTTAAATAGATAATGAGAGTTAACATTATGTATGTAATACAGAAGTTATTTAAGGTGTCTATTATCGATAGGGATGGAGACAACGACTACGGGTTGCCTGGGCACCCGAATCCTACGAAAGTTAATTAGAGTGATTAAAATTTACTAAATTTTATCATATAAATGTACCCTATAATTTATCAATCTCAGTATTCTAGTGATCGTAACCTACACCTGACCCCTGCTAGAATAATTTTTTTTTGTATATCCCTATTTTCTAAATATTTAATAAAAATATCTCTATTTTAAAACTTTTAATAATAATATCTCTATTTTAAACTTTTATATCTCTACTTTCTGAATACATGTGTTCACATATTATAGGTGAATATCTGTATTTAAACAAATAAGAATGACCGTTTGTGAATGCATGCGTTAAAAAATGCATAATGCTCACTATATATACATATTACTGACAATATACCCACACGTTGAAGCAGAATCTTTTATTTAAACATGAAAATATTATAAGATAAAAAAAAATTCATATTGATCTAATAATAAATTATAAATTCACCAAATTATAGAGAAAACTATAATAAAAATCAGATTTAATTTTGGATGAGATTTTCTACACAATATGAGTTAATGATTCATGGTGTTTATGGTAAGAAAAGTGAATTATTCCAGCATATATTATCATCATTATTTTTTTACCAAACATATACAAGGTTGCTAATCATAGCGTAACCTTAAGCCTTAAATCAAAATTTTATATCATAACATAAATAGAAAGATATTGAGTATTCTATTTTGTAAATCATTTGCATAAATGAAAATAATAGTATAGATGTGAAAGAAATAGAGAGAAAGAGGGGATCAATGGACACGATTACACAATAGATATTATCCACCTAATTGAGAAATAAAATGGATATAATAAAAAATATCATCATAAAAAATAAATCCTCCAATTCTTAACTACTTTATATAATATACATATATACATATTATTATAGTAAAAAATGCATGTCTTCACTGGATACAGATTAAATGGAAAAAAATGTGTGAGCATGCGTTCAACTAATATGGTCAAAGTTGGTAAATATTTTAAAAGAGAGACAGATCTGTTAAAAGAAGGGAATACAAGGATAAACAAAAATAAAAATTCGCTAGAATCCCTTTCACCCCTGAATCATGATTATTGATCCAAATAGTTTCCAATTATGACATAAATTTTTAGGAGTTCCGAAATCATGACAAAAAGTACAATGCAACCTCCAAACTGTGAGCAACAGAAAATCAAGAGATAAATAGAAACGAATAAAAAGTGCACACTTTTTAATGATAGAGATATGGAACCGGGAGTTTCAAAACTTTTTAGATAGTGCTGTCAATGACATTTTTTTTATTATTTATTTGATCCGTATTATATCTGATAAGATGGGTATAAATAAAATTTTATTTTCGTTAGTCATCAGTTATGAGTATTGGTAAAAAAAAAAATTTCGTTAATTTATTGGATATAAATATGGATAAGGAGTTGTTGTTACCCGTTATCTATTGAGTAAATTATATAAATATATACATAGTTAAATATATATAAATGTATAATTATTTTATATTTTTAATAAATATATATATAGTTAAATTATATAAATATATATAATAATTAGTATATATTTTTTATGACAATTGACATGAAAAAAATATATAATTTTTATTATATCTAAATTATTAATTATTATTGCACTTTATTAGTATATTTATTTATCTAAATCATATTTTTTTCATTGATTTATTTTTATTTTTATCCGTTATCTACCGTTACCCGTTCCCGAAATTTTTAATGAGTAAGGGTAGGGTATGAATAAAAAAAAATTTAATAGGTATGGGTAAACAAAAATTTAATAGGTATGGGTAAAAAAAATATTTAATGAGTATGGATATGAAAATATCTTTATTCGTATCTTATCCTACCCATTGACAACCCTACATCGAGACCAATTTTAGTTTTAAAAGTTTATTTGAACTGTCAGATTAATATTGAGATTAAAATAAAATATAAAAATAAATATGAGTTTTATCAAAATTGATAATTAAATGATGATATAACGGTTAAAACAATAAAAAAAAAATTGTTCACAAGAACTTGGAAACTCCGGTTCCGAGAGAAATAGGCTACTAGCCTGCTGAACCCTATTCTTGGTTCCCAGGAATAGTTTTTTAATTTTCTCTCTTAACGCGTATTCCCGACATAATGTGGAAGCAAGCTGCCAGAAATTTAAAAGTACCCCCGAATTAAACATTTTTTTTTATCGTAATTCCATATTATAAGCGAATAATTAGTGAAGTTAGCGAATACGCGACTCATTCTAAAGTTTGTCGTTCTATTCACAAATTATTGTTAAATGTTATTACTGTAGCATAAACTAATGGACTGAACAAGGAATCTCTCGACAAAATGAAATCATTTTATTCGTTTGTCCTAACTATATCAGGTATGGATAAAAAAAGTTTATTAATTTATGTGGGTATGAATATGAATAAGAAAAAAATTATTAGGTTAGTCTAAAGGATGAATAATATATATAATAATATTTATTCTATATTTATCTATATAAATATAATTAACATTATAATGATTATTGTTGTTACCAAATTTATCAATATATAATATTTCATATAACGTAATTTAATTAATAATTTATCATAATATCGATTTATACAAAATATCAATTTATACTCTTCTAAAAATAATTAAATTGATAATTAATTATTTTATTTTATTTGTATATAATATATTTAAAATAGCATATATTTATTTATTTATTACATTTGTTTCAAAATAAGTAAACTATAAATTATTGGATAATTCAGTTATTTGTTCATTACCCAACAATATAAATGAATAAAGGTAAGATAAAGCTAAATTTAATAGACATGGAAGGAATATGATTAAGATTTTTTCGAATGAATGAAATTATCTCATCCAATATCGAATCAAGGGCGGATCTAGCTAGATTTAAAAAAAAATAGTATTGTTATATTAAGGTTTTATTAATTTGCCCCCTAGATCAACTTTTTGCTTCTCAAATTGTTTGATTGCTTCACTGAGAAAAAAAACCTTTAACACTGTAAATAATGAAAGAATTATACAAATATTTTAAAATATGAAGTCTCATAAAAAAATTTATCAATATAATTATTAATTTATTATTTTGAGCCTTATTTTATTGTTATTTTTAATATGTAAAATATATTATTTTAATAATTTTATAAGATAAGAATAAATGTTAACTATTAATTTTTTTTATTCAGCATCTAATTAACTAATAAAATTAAATTAATAAATAATTACAATCCTATTATTACCCACTGAAACCGCTGCCCCAGATTAGAAAAAAGAGCTCCAACCAGCTGTTACTCTAGTCAACGCTTCCTAACCTAGAATATGCGCATATGTTTGATAGTTAACGCTTATATTATTGTTTTTGTCATTCTTAATTGACATCGGATCAGTCACAGCTTAAAATTTCATTGAAAATAATTCCCATCTGTCAATAGGATAAATTAATGGAGCCAGATTTTGACTTCGTGGAAACCCGATGCCAACTACTAAATTTATTATAATCAAGAACTATTTAAGATTATATACTAAATCTTTTATATTTTTCAGAGAGAAATTTTTTAGTAATATCAAAAATTAAGAAAAGACACTTATCAATGCTTACCTCTAAATAGTCTGCTTCTGATCTAAATAAAAAAATCTCAAGACAAAATTCAAGAATAGGGTTATTCGTGAAACTTTTTTAATCATTTACTTTATTCGTATCGTATTTTATAACATGATATTGATAATGATTTTTTTTAACATGACATATATGAATATGAATAAGAATAAGAAAACTTTCGTTAGGTTATTAGATAAGCATATGGATAAGAGATATTTCATACTCAAAATTCTATATGGTAAATGATATATATAATAATATTTATTCAACCGTTTTAAAATGGTCTCCATATTAAAATATGCTTGAAAATCAAATTAATTTTTTTTTAAAATATTTTGAAGGATAGAAATTTATTATTTTAAAAATCATTACTTCAACTTCTAAAAAAAATAGAAAATAATTTTTAAAAAAATATAAAATTTGATCTCCAAGCATATTTTTAATATGGGGACCCTTGAAACTATTGGATCAGTCTTTTGAATTCGGAAATGAGAGATATTACGCAAGCTAAAAAATCTTTTTGTATTTCATGATTTATCTTAGCATAACACTAAATATAATTATCATTGTAACTATTATTATTGTTACTAAATTGATCATGGGATTGATTTGTATTTCATATAGTGTAATTTAATTAAATTTATCATGAGATTGATTTATACAAAATCTCTATCTATACTCTTCTAAAAAATAATAAAGATGATAATTATAATTTTTATTTTAATTTATTTTATTATGTATAATATGTTTAAAATAAGATATATATATATATATATATATATATATATATATATATATATTTGTTATATTTTTTGGTAAATAATTAAACTATAAATTATTGGGTAATTAACATTATTCGTTCCTTATCCGTTAAAATTCACGGCTAAAAGTAAGATATAAGAAAGATTAACGGATATTGATATAATATGAATAAGATATTTTTTTCAGTGAATATGATAATGAAAATATTCTTTACATCGCTGTCCCAGACAAGAAAAAAGAGCTCCAACCAGTTATGCCGCTCTAGACAACGCTGCCTAACATAGAATATGCGCATATTTTCATGGTTATTGCTTACATTTTTTTTTTTGCAGTCTTAATTAATTGACATCGGAATAGTCACAACTTAAAAATATATTGAAAAGAATTCTCATCTGTCAATAGGATATAATAATGGGGCCAGATTTTGCCTTCGTGGAAACCCGATGGCAACTACTATATTATTATCTAGATCTACTAAAGATTATACATAGAGAACGTGCATGGAACGGACCATTGAATAAGATAGTAGATTACAATTATATAGTTCTTAGTTTGCAATTGAAAAAAAAATGTAAAAGCTAAAAAACAATATAAAACCTGCCAGGTGAATATAGTTAATCTTTTCTTTTCCTCTAGAATATATAAAGAAATCAAATAATTAATTAGTTAACCAATTCTCATCCTAGCTTTTTTCCCACTTCTAATTTCAAACCTGTGATTTCTCGCAGAGAGGATTATCTCAGGTAACTAGGTTAATGCCAATTCGAGATTCTCATCCTAATTTAATTGTATTTGGTGTAAATATTTTCTGTCCTGGTGACAAGAGTGCCTTGGGATCAAGCTTCTTCTTCCTTGACACAAACTTCTTCCATTTTTTGCCAAAGTGCTTTTGCCAATCTGCCTGATTTGTATAATGAGGCAGATACTCTTTGCATCCAAATTTGTTATATTCACAAATACTTAGTATTTGGTTGTTCTCATTTTCCAAAATTTCTATATCATTTGCGACTGCTGACCAGAGAAAGCCTACTGTAAAGAAAACTTCTTCAGTTGGAATCACTGCTGACATTTTGGCATCCCACCTAAAATATTGCAATTTGTAAATTAGCAAAACAGTAAAAAATTTAAAAAAAAATAATATCGCATAGAGCACTATTTTTATGAAAATTTACTTACATCCTTCTGTTCATTGGATAGAGCAAAATAAGACCAGCAGCTTTGTTATCTTTCAAAATACCCTTAAAAATACTTGAATCAAAATCAACTATCTTTGATTTGGGCACAAATAAATTGAGCCATGGATGAGGAACCAGCCATAACCCAAGAGACCTCAGAACTGTCTCTTCATAGTGCACTCGATTAAGGAAATCAAATAATGATACGTCTCGACTGAATGCAAAGCCAGATTCATAGTGTAACTCTTCCAGCAACAATCTTACATTCTGTAAACAAAGCATCATCATTACCATTAATAATTTCAATCATGCATGCAATTATGCATCCATGTGCATACATTAGTTAGTAACATGGAAATCCATTTCAAACAATTGGCAATATCAAGCAACTTATGTCAGTATCTTCTCGATCATGGTACTGATATACCATGCCAGTTCAGATGTTAGTTTTTAATTTTTAGATCTCCTTTCTTACGTTCCAAATATATTTAGGTTCAGTAACAGTTTTGACAATAACAAGGATTAAATTTTCCATATTTTTGCACCAAAATCACAAAAAAAATAGTCAGATCCTTTAAGGTTCAAATGCATTGATGGATGTACCAGATGAAACTTATTAAATGATCTGTCAGAAACAGAAATGAAAGAAAAAAATGATATTCATAAGTATGGCAAAAAGACAGTAATCATAAAACAATTTAAAAATTAGTACCTCTGCAACTGAGATAGCGGTGCTATCATCATAGTATGCTGAAGCTTCAAGGACATAAATTGGCCCATTATTTCTGGCAGCAAGCTGAGTTATCTTCTCTATGTCACTATCCGAGAAGAAAAACGACTTTATTGCAAGAACCTGTGCCTCACTCAGTACAACTTGACCTTCTACATAATCAAAGCCTGTCGATGTTTTCTCAATGGATATCAGCTTTTCCTGATCACTTGTGAATAACCTGACATCTGTGTAAATAAGTCGAACCCATTGCGCCATTTTCCTAGCTGGCTCAAGTGCAATTCTAGCCCTAGTAATGACTCCAAATTGACCCAAACCTCCCAATGCAGCATAGAATAGATCAGATTCTCTATCTTTAGAGCATGTGATCATTTCACCGGTTCCTACATATTTCAGTTAGCAAAAAATACTTTTGTTAGTCTTCATGTTAATAAAACAAAGAAAATATCTTAAAAATCTGATCGATCGTGTTGCTCTGTTCTTTTGATCTAACTAGCAATATTTGTTTTACTTATGTGCATATCACCAGGATGCAACATATCTTAAACCTTTATCGTAGTCTTGTCATATTTCTTTAATTTACATGGGAAGCTATAACAGTGTACCTGTGATCATATCCAATTCATACACATTGGAAATTTGTGGGCCATTCTTAAATGCACGGCCACCAATACCGGCATTTGAGAGTGTACCTCCAACTGTCGGATACAAGTAATCAGTAAATACACGCGGTGTTAGACCATATTTGAGTGTAGCATTTAGCACATCAATCCAATGCTGCTCCCCACCGACATCAGCATAAGGGACTGGGCCATCAGTGACGGTTATGCGAGAGTTGACATTGCCACGGCCAAGAGATAGCATATCTATAACAATGCCATCCGGAGCAAATGCCTGGCCATTTATTGAATGGCCGACGCCTCGTGGTGAAATCGTAAGGGATTCGTGGACATATAGGAGAAGCGTATCAGTGTTGCTATTTCATTGGAAGAGGACGGGTAAAACACAGCAGCTGGGAAGGATTTGGTCAGGTTTCCGAAATCAGTTGCCACTAATGACGTGTCGAAGGGGTCTGTGGTGATCTCGGAGATGATGTCTAAGGTTTGAAGTTCATCGGGCAGTGATTCGGGAAGGGGAAGAGATAATACAAATGATGTGAGAGTGATGAGCATTGTAAAATGTAGGATATTTGAACTCTGTTTGGCAATAGCCATTGTTGTGTGATAAAAGACAGCTATGTGTGTAGATGGGGTTGAAATGCGATGCATGTAAACGATATCACCCGACCTACACATATAGCTCAAAGAGAAGTCTTTAGTTTGACATTTTTTGTACGACCGAGAGTTAATTTAATATCTCAAAACTATGATTGTTAATAGATAATGGCATTGCAGTTATGTATTTTAATTTGATGAAGTCAATATTAATATCTGGTCAAGGCAACCGACCGACTAATCGTTCTATTGAGGCACGATGAAATTAATTGTTTATTGCAACTGTACATGGACAAACACAGGAAACAAACCTTGATATCAGAAGGTACCATCGCTTAGTACCTAAATATATAGCTTTACATTGAGCGGCATATGCAGGATTTCAGTTTTTCATAATAATAATTATTATTAAAAATAAGACTGAGAAACACGCGAAATTTCAAATATATGAATAGATTACCGATAGGCGATGGTGCAAGCGTTTCAAACGTGCCACTGGCAGTGGCGTTTTGATCAAACGCGTCACTACTAGTGACGCGTTTCCTTTAAAACGCGCAACTGCCAGTGGCACGTTTGGTTGCTATAAATACCACACCCCACTCACTCAGTTCTCACAAACACAAATACATCAAATATCCAACTTTTTTAAAATGCTATAAGATTTAAATTATTATCCCGATGAAGAAAATTATACTGCAGAACAACCTAGCGATAGTAATTTTTTGACGAGAATATTTCCAAACCACAATCAAACCTACGATCAAACCAATTTCAATCCAACCTACGATCGAACCAATTCCTATCAAACCTACGATCAAACTAATTCTTATACAACCTACGATCAAACCAATTTATATTCGTATCTAGCTATTTACGGTAACAATATAATTTATCAACAACCGAACCCAATGGTGCTACTATATGATTTATTTGGCGGTAGTAGTAGTACTACGGCAGGCTGTAATTTAGCTGATAATATTGGTAGGATCGAAGAGCAAAATAATATTGATGACAGAAGTAGTGTTGATCCAATGATAATGGAATTAAGTGATAATCACGATGATCAGGATGAGCAAGATGATGGTGGTCTGTATTATTCAAATGAAGAAGAAATAGGAGAGGATTACACCGAGCAGTCGGATAATTCGATCGATGAATCTGAAGATGAGAAAATTCAGAGATGCGATACCATATTGTTAGTTACTGGACGAACTGAGAGACACTACTATTAATAATTTTGAGATGTTTGACCGTTTAGGTGTGAATGAATCTCTCTTAGGACTCGATGATGAGTTAGCTGAAAATAAAATATTTGCTTCTAAATCGGCTTTAAATTGGGTAATTTGTGATTGGAGTGTTAGAAAAATGTTCAATGTTGGGTACAAGAAAGTTGTAAAACACGACTTATTATGAAATACAAAGAAGAGAGTTGTCCTTGGAAATTATACGCTAGACTTGAAGAGGGTTCGACCATATGGAGGATCATCACAAATAAAAATCCCCACAATTGTAGAAGACCACCATGAGACCGCAAACACTTATAACTCACATCTAGTTTGATTGCGGATGTGTTCGACAATATTCAAAAAAATGATCTCTCTCTAACAGTTTAACAAATCAATATGATTATAGAAATAAAATATCCCGGTGTGGCACCAAGGTATGGTAAACTTTGGTGTGGTCGAGAAAGAGCAATTGAACAATTATTTGGCACTTGAGAATGATCATATACATTGCTTCCATAAATATTGGAGGTGATTGCTTGGACTACTCCAGGTACAAAATTTAAAATATCGACGTGTGATACTTCGGATAATAATGTAAAAATATTTAAATCCATAGTTTGGGCTTATGGACCATGCATTGTAGCGTTTAAACATTTAAGGGTCGTTATAACCATTGACGCTGGATTCTTATCAGGGCATTATTAGGGTAAATTATTGATAGCGTGTGAATACGATGCAGAGAATAAAGTCATTCCTCTAGCATTTGGAATCATGAATGTAGAGAATGTGGACAATTAGGGTTGGTTCATGCGATGGGTCCATAATGAAGTGATCCAACCGTCATAGGGGAATAAAGAGAGTTTAGAGTTTTTGAGCGACCACATTTGGGATGGTCTGTACAACATGGAGAGGCGGTACACCGGTATTGCATGCAACATGTCGCGGAGAATTTATATAAGGAAGCCGAAAAATCTGGAAAGAAAGAAGATAATCTCAGAAATAATTTCCGAAAAAGACTAGCGAACAAAAGAAACCGCGTCATTTCGTAGAGAGATGGTGAATTTTGAAGAAATCAAATAAAAAGCTTATGATTTTTTTAAAAAATCAACAGAAGATTAGAAAATGATGATAAATAACCTTCTAATTTTGCTTTGTGGGCACAAACTTATGATGGAGGACATCGATGGGGTATAATGACCAGCAATGGTTCGAAGCTCTGAATAGTGTCTTTAGAGTTGAACGAACTTTACCGATTGCAGCAATTATGGAGGGAACATGGTATAAATGTGTTAAATTGTTCGATAAGAGGGAAATGAAAGCATTGAACCTTTATAGAGCATACAAGTAATGGCCGAAAAAAAATGATGACATCTTGGCAAAACGTGACAACAAAACAAGTTCGTGTTGATATTATTTTACTATATTTTACTAAATTTTGAACATCACGTGATACCTTTTGTATTTTTTTCAATAATTACAGCTCGTATGATCATAATTCCGTTCGAAACTGCTTTAGAAGAATATGAGGTTCATGTGCTTGGTGAAAGGATTGAGAGTGGAGGGTATAGACCGTTCAAGTACACTATTACAATTCCGAATGAACGACACACTCGAGATGACCCACAATTACCGGAACCGCACTACACGTGTGATTGTTAGAAACCTCAACTGACTGGGATACCCTGCTCTCACGTGATTGATGTATGCCAACATAAAAACTTTGAGGTGTACGGTTTCATAGATGAGCGATACAATACAGCTCACCTACTGAATACTTGGTCCGGTCAATTTCATTATTACGGAGATCAACAAGTTTGGCCGCCATATCTTGGAGAAACTATCATACCCAATAAAAAATTGATAAAAATTGGTCGGTGTGCAAATGTTAGATGTCGAATGATAATGGATGAGATGGAGGGCAAGATACGGGGTCAAGGTAGATCGAGGAATATACAATCTTCTGAAGGTGGGTCTTCTCGAAGAGATGAAATTAATCGTGACCCACTTCCAATGAATACATTACAATCAGGACGGCATATGAGTAGGCCTTCAAGTCCCACAACAAACAGAATAACCCAAACTTCTCGAGATGTCTTGCAATTAGCGAGATTCTCAACTAGTTATGATCCAAGAGATAACAACAAAATAACTCAAACTTCTCGAGATGCCTTGCAATCAGCGAGATTATCAACTAGTTATGATCCAAGAGATAACAACAGAATAACCCAAACTTCTCGAGATGCCTTACAATCAACGAGATTCTAAACTAGTCATGATCCAAGAGACAACAACAGAAGCACCGAAGGTCGTCAGAATCAGGAAAGACAAGTTATGAATGCTTTAACTAGGGGTGCTAGAAGAAATAATTTTGGAGGCAGAATCTTAAATTTTTTCGCACGGGGAAAAAAATGATGTATGTTGTATTTAAGCAAAAAATATGAATTGATTTGCCATAATAGATAATTAAATAATGTCATAATAAAATATAATAATAAAGATAAAATAACACAATAAAATATAATAATAAAGTCACAATAAATATATAATAATAAAATACTAAATAAAATAACACAATAAAATCTCCATAATAAAATAATGTAATAATAAAGATAAAAAATAAAATACTACTCCTAACGATGCCTAACATATCAACGTGCGCCCCAATTTCTTTTTCTACCGAATTATAAATCTTCCTGTAAATTAAATATTAGTACTAAAATTATATAATTATGAAAGATAAATTATTTTAAAACCTTTACCATCAAAATCGGCAGAAGAAACGCCGGTATAGAGTCTCCACTGTTGTCGGAGAACA
Source organism: Schoenoplectus tabernaemontani (assembly GCA_037127355.1). Classification (NCBI taxonomy): domain Eukaryota; kingdom Viridiplantae; phylum Streptophyta; class Magnoliopsida; order Poales; family Cyperaceae; genus Schoenoplectus; species Schoenoplectus tabernaemontani. Next base: position 14,573,315 of record CM073740.1, read on the forward strand.
TGATACACCTCGTCAACTCCAAAGCAAAAAACCCGAACCGATTGCATATCGATCAAGTCCCTGATGATCGTCTTCCTCTGGAGCGTGATCAAAGTGGGACCGTAACTCTCGAAGAAAATAAGAACGTCTGCCAAATTTTATATTTAGCTTAATCAAAATTTGTGAACAAAAAAATACTGAAGTTCATGTATAGTCTAATCAATTACCTCTCATCCTTACAGAATGCTGATATATCATCCTGCCCAAATAACTGATGGATGTATGCCGAAAAATCTTCGTCAGTATATCCAGTCATCGGCTCACCAATGGTGGATAAACCCCACAGACATGCGACGTCCTAAAAAAATTGTATTACTATACCATATTTTTAATACTGTAATTAAATTAATAATATTTTACTATTTATCTCTAGAGTCACGGTTATCTCGCCAAAATTTAAGTGAAATGTGTCTATTAACGCGCTCAATAAACCCGTATCAATCTTCAAGTTGCGGGTCTCCGCTTCTTGAACTTAAATCTCACATAGCTTACGAGATGAAGAAATCTCATAACTCGCAACCTACTCTGAATGTGCGAGATGTATGGTATCGTCGGACGGTGAGTGCGGAAACGAATGATATTATTATCTCTCTATAATTTTCATTTCATAATTAGCTTCTCATATATATGTATTTGATTATTATTTTTTAAATATAATGTACCTCTGCCTGACTATAATGTGTCCGATGTTTATCTTCAGGGAGATAAATTATGATATTTGCATTTCATTGCTCGCCTGCCATTATATAGTACAAAAATCATTTCATAATTAATTTATAATTATATTGTAATTATTTTATAATTAATTTATAATTATTTTCTAAATATTTTATAATTATTTCATATTTAATTTCAAATTAATTTATAGTTAATTTATACTTTATTTTTAATCTATCTATTCTATAATTAAATAATAAATAAATTCTATAATTAAAAACTAATCTACAATTAAAAGCCTAATTAAATATATATAATTCTATAATTATTCTATAATTAAAACCTAATTAAAAGCTTTTATTCTATAATTAAAGCCTAATTAAATATATATTATTCTACAATTAAATCAATAATTAATCTATAATTAAATAATAAATTAAATCTATATTATTCTACATAAATAATTAAGAAATAATCTAAAATTATAATTAACAATTCCACAATTCTACAATTAAGTCTATAATTAAATAATTTCACATTTAAACTTATAATTAATCGACAATTAAAGAATTTTATAATTAAATCTACAAATAATCTACCATTAAATTATAATTAAATACTTTAAGAATTAAATTTATATTTAATCTATAATTTAATAAGTTTATAATTAAATATAAATTAAATTATAACTATAAATTTAATAATTAAATTATAATTAATCTTAATAATTATAATTTAATCTACATAATTAATTATTCTGTAATTAAACAATTTTATAATTAATATATAATTTATATTTCAACTCTAATTATTTAGATAAATAAAATTTAACTTAAATAGTAATATCAAATATTATACCGCACTCGTACGTTCCTTTTTTTCTTCTCTTCTCTTCCTCTCTCTTCTCTTTCTTTCTCTTTCTCTCTCTTCTCTTTTTTCTCTCTTTTTTTCCCTCTCTTCTCTTTCTTTCTTCTTCTTTCTCTTTTTTTCCTCTCTTCCACAACACGCAGCTAACACATCTGCATGTTTTATTTGTATAAGTGGAAAACGTGCCACTGGCAGTGGCGCGTTTACCTATTTTAATGAAACGCGCCACTGGCAGTGGCGCGCTGCTATTCGTATATTTGAAATTTTATGGTTATCACTCTTATTTTTAATAATATTAATTTAGTAATAATAATTATTATTAAAAACTAGGAGGATGGGAGGGAGGGTTAGTACTAATCGGATTGTGATACTTTAGCGGATTTAAACTCATTAATTAATCGAATACTAAATAAAAAAACTATTTAACCTTCTATTCTAAAGATAGAGATGAGTATTTCACTGTCAAGTCTGCAAAAGAAAAGAGAGGAGAAGAAAACATACAGGTAGCGGTTTTCATTTTCTGGAATTAAATTCAGTGCTGCTTTCCATTTTGAAATGCCATCTTTATACTTTCCAGTCTATGAAATGATAAGAAATATAATGTTATTAGAGATCTATAATATAGAAAGAGTAATCTTTATTTAAGAGGTAACTTAAAAGTAAATCATGATCCCAGATTTGCGCAATCTGTACACAGTACCATGTACTTATACAATTATACATTGCAAGTCGGTATTTGAATAAGAAAAGTTAAAGATGGTGTGCCTATATTCCCTTTCTTTTTTGAAAACCCAATGTTCCTTTTGATACTTAAATTATTTTTCCCAAAAATGACAGTATTGTTCATTAATTACTTATGATAATGTCTAATTTGATACATTTCTAAAATAATAAAAAGAACTGATTTTGTCACTAAGCCATGTATAAAACTGTTAAAAGCTAATTGGTATGTGGTGTCACTCTGTATAAATATTCAAATTCGCATTATAAAATCTTACTCTAAATTAATTAGTCTGGACCATAGATCATCAAATTTGCTAGATATCTTCTCTCTGAATTATTGTGTTTCTTCTGTTACTATAAATAACACTGATATCTACTTATTGGCGCATTATAGGTTTTGCATCTAGTAATAATCAAGAAAAGAATCATGATCTGTAAACAGTGATAATTAATTATATAAAAAAAGAAACAAAGAAAGATGAAAATAAGAGCAAGAACAATAAAGAGTTACGGTATATGACTTGTGAACTCACTGAAGATTTTTTGAAAGTTCCAATAGTTCATTCAGATTGCAAAAATGTGTAAATAATGAAAGAAATCGCCCTTGCCAGGTGAATCTGCCCCTTTACGTTGTACAGATTTTCTTCTACTGACTATTATTTCGTCGGACTTATTTTGTGAGGTAGAGACGTAGTATAATGTAGAGGTGATAAAATTTGATTCGATTTGAAAAATTTATCTGATTTTTTTTTTATTTGAATTTCATCTAATCAGATTTTTTTTACAAAAATTAAATTAATTTGATTTAATCTAGATATGATTTGATTTGATCTAATTCAACATCAAAGAATCTGCAATTTAGTCAAAATAATTTAAGAATTGAAAAAATCATCATATAAATTGATCTAACCGATCAGATTATGTTCTGATTCAATTTCTTTCAGAAAATTGAACTAACCCTATCTGATTTATGAATCTGAACCCAGCCCTTATCGATTACCACCACTAACCGTATATGCTTCGTCTCTTTAAAGAAACCAAAAGGACTCCATTCTTTGGCGTTTACTCGTGTTCATCTTTGAACAAGACTTTTGTCTCTTGGCTCCATGGCCGTTTGGTTGTACCTTTCTTCGATTAATTCATGGGAACGCGTAATTCCATTTTGAGTCGAGTTAAAGCGGACTTAAATTTCTAGTATATTGGGTTTGAAATTTAATGCAATTTGTTACTTTGTATTTATGAAATTCTGACAAAATCGTTGGACGGATATGGTAGGCTTGTCTCTCTTGCGCATTTCGATGGGGTTCGTTTTAGATTTTAGTGTAGACCGTCTATTAAATAAAGGTCTCACCAGACTTTTTTGTTTTTTTGCCTGTTCATGATTCACATAACAAAGCTCCAAACTATACCAGACATTTGTCCTTCTTAAAAAAAGACCAGACTTTTGTCTCCTTTCAGTAAACAAGAAACGTTTATTTTTTTTGAAAAAAAAAGAAATGGGTTGCTGATGATCACATGTTTTATTTATTTCATAGTAAAAATAGCGTGATTTTAAACTCATATAAGTTTTTCGTGAGTTTAACGTAAAATTTATACTAAATCATGTCTAAATTTTAGTTAATATTTTTAAAAAAAATATATCAAAATTTTATCGGATACAAAAAATTTTTTACTTATTTGAAAACTTCCAAGTAATTATTTTAGATTCTTTTAGATGGCTCTAAAATATTAATAAAATAGACAATATTTGCATATCAAAATAAGTCATCATTAAAAATTCGAAACAAGTACTTATAACTATAAAAGTGGAAAGTTTTTTTGTATCTCATAAGATTTTTATATAATGGATTTATTGAGGAAGAAAAATCATAAACTTATTCCAATTCATAGTAAAAATTGTTTTATTGTCATGGTAAAATTATTTTTTTCTTCCATCATAATACAAAGGTTTCAAAAATATCCAAATCATGACAGAAAATAGTGTCAATTCGGACATCATTTTTTGACCCGATCCTGAACCCAGGCAGATCGGAATTATCAGGAAGTACAAATCATGATAAATATTTCATTTTTTTCTCTCTTTCTCTTTCTTCTCCACTGTTATTTCAATATTTAATTAGTTAATTTATTGTGATAAATATTTCATTTCAAATAAAACTTTCATCTAATAAAAACATATTTTATCTTCTACATATATATAAAGAATTTTGATAATACGTGTGTTTTTAATATACAATTCATTATAATATATCATTATTTGTTAATATATATTTTTTATTTTAATAAGTGTTTTTCATCGTATAATATATAAAATCATGTGCCGCATCAACAGGGGGTGATGGACATTAGAGGGTCACTCCAAATACTTTTGTTTCCGAAATTATGCTCCAGCACTTTTGGAAAAGTAGGCCGAATTGTAAGAAATCAATTATTTAATCATGTATCAACCTTTTCAAACATAATATATAGGCCCCATGAAATTTCATTTGTGTATTTTGAGCACATTTAAATTCGTTTAACTAATTTTAAACTGATATCTGCAAGTTTTGCGTATTTTTCTGTATACACTTCTTAATGTTTTTCTTTTTTGTCTCTGTCGCGTTTTTTTGTGACTAATTAATGGAATCACGTAATAACATTATGAGGTGTAAGTGAAGGTGGACTCAAACCTAGTAGGTTGGGTTTGAAAATTAATGCAAATATCTCCTGCGAATTTGTATCAGGTTCGTTTTAGATTTAATCTATAGAATGCATCTTAGAGTACAGGCCTTGCCAGTGTTTTGTTTTCCTTTCAGGTTCGCAAAGTTGAATTGGGTATTGGTCGAATATAGACCCAATCCAGCCTATGTGTTTGGGCTGGGTGTAAAAGCACAACTGTGCTATGTTATTTTCTGATGGATCAAATAGGTCGATAATGTGGTTTAAATTTATTCAATTGTTTTCTCCAAAAAAGTTGGTGCACTAAAAACTGCCTCTACAAATATAATTACTACAACATATTTATTTTATGTAATACTGTAGTTTAAGGGCAAATGACAATAATTCTACGAAGATGTATATGTTCAATACCAATTAAAAATATTTCAAAAGATAAATATCGAAATTGACGGAAGCTTGTTTTCAAGTACAAAATGTGTTTTGTTTTACTTTTTACTAGTTTGTTTCAATCATTTCATTTTTGTTTTAACGTTAGAATAGAAGCTGATATTATGAAAGAAATTGTTTAATTGCATGAATTAAGGTTCTGAACTGAAAATTCTTACTCTATATCGTACTACATCATGCTACAAATAACCCATCAAATTACAATAAAATTCGTGCATATATACATAAATACCAAAGTAATCCAACAGATGAGTGATTGTTTGCCTCAACTTCAACATCACATCCAAAACTTTTATGTAGGTTCATTTGGGGTAGAGAAGCCAAAACAGACATCCTTTAGAGTGATTTTTGAGATACATCATATTGTTTATCTGTTGAGGACAGAATGCTACTTGAGGCCCCTTTCTCTGAATTTGGACTAAGAAAAGTAATTTTTATTTTGATGCATTTGGAGCTCTAGGCCTAGATGATTTTAGTTTTCTATTTTATCAGCATTTCTTTGATCTGATAAAGCATGATTTGTTATCAGTATGAATGTAGCTAGATTGAATCATGCTATATTTTGCCTCATACCTAAAGAACAAGATGCTAGAGTAATACAAAAATATAGAATTATTAGTTTAGTTGGTTGTTGTTACAAAATTATCTCTAAATTATTCACTAATAGACTTTCATCCTCTCATGAACTCAATAGTAGATAGCACCCCATCAGTTTTTATCAAAGATAGGTATATCATGGATAATATGCTAACAACACATGAGGTTATTCATTATGTTATCAAATATAAATAAAAGGGAATTTTGCTCAAAGCGGACTTTGAGAAAGCATATGATAAGGTCAATTGATCATTTATTTAAAAAATATTATTAAATAGGGGGTATGACACTAAATAGACCCATGAATCATGAGTCTCATGCAAGGCTCTAACACTTGTATAAACATTAATGGTAACACCTCTTCATATTCTCAACGTAAAAGGGGTTTGAGATAAAGGGATCCCTATCTCATTTCTTATTTGATCTAATAACTAATGTATTATGTCAAATCTTACTTAGAGATCAACAATTGAATTTAATTTCTAGATTAGACCCTAGTTTGAATAATGGGCTCAAGTGTATTTATTTTTTATATGTTGATGACATAATTTTTTTTAAAAGAAGATTTGAGTAATATTGATATTGTGATGTGTTCTCTTAGCTTTTGAGACCTCTTTGGTATTAAGATTAATTATACAAAGACTGAGCTGGTACTCATACATTTAAATGATGATGATACATTTCAGTTAGCCAACTTGCTAGGTTATAAAGTTTCTTCTTTTCCTATTAAATATTTGGGTATTCTTTTATATGTTCAAATATTTAGAACATATGATTAGGATATGTTGCTTGATAAAATTGCTACTAGCCTGTCAAACTGAAATGGACAATGCTCTCCTTTGATGGTATATTAACATTATGAACTTTATCTTGTCAACAATCCCTCTATATATGTTATCTTTTTATAGATTATCAGTTTTAGTTAGAAAAAAGATTGATAGAATAAGATGCAAGTTTTTTTTACAATGGTTTCCAACCATAGAAAGAAAATTGCTTTTGTAGCATGAAGAAAGTTATGTATGCTAAAGAATTTAGGTTGTCTGAGCATTTTGGATATGAATATAGCTTTACTACTCAAATGATTGTGAAAGTTAAAACAACCACAAAATCACAATATTTGAAAACAAATGGTGCAAATCAAATATACTAATCACACTCCTCAAGCCAAATCTCCAATTTGAAGAGACATTCTAAGATTAAAGGATATGTGCAATCTAGGGTGTAATTTAATTATTGGCAATGGTATGACTACTTGCTTCTAGTTAGATAGATGGTGCTCAGATTGTGCATTATCATTCCATTTCTACTCATTATTTTAAGTGTTCACCAATCCTAATATAATTGTGTTCTCTAAGAGGGCTGCTTTGTAATTTAATAGGCAATTGACAAGTGTTTTGTTGCATAATTTTAACTCACTTTGTTGTATTATTATTCATTGTTAATTGAAATTAGAACCTGGTGACCTTGTGTAGAGATGGAATAATAATGGACTTTTCACTACTCACTCTGCCTATACATGGTTGATGTACAGAGATATTATTGATAAAAGTTGTACTATTTGGTGGTCTTTATATATTCCTTTGAAAATCAAAGTGTTTATATGGTTGGTAGAAAAGAAAAAAATTGACAAGGGATAATCTTGTCAAAAGAGACTGGACATGCTCCCTACAGTGCTCTTTTTGTCAATGTGATGAGAATGTGAATCATTTATTTTTGTCTTTCTCTATGTCTCAATTAGTTATGTTTTGGATGATCACTATCAATAGGTTTACTAGTATTGACGCTCCTTTGATGAGGTGATATTTTTTGCATTTTCACTACAAAGATCTCATAAGGAAGCCTTTCTAGTAGTTATTTGCGCTATTTGTTGTTAACTGTAGACTTTGAGAAATAAAATTATATTTCAAAATACTCATAGCATTACTAATCGTAACTTCATTATTCTCATATGCTCTTTGATTGACTATTAGACATGTGAGTTTAAAGTGGATGTGAAGAATAAGCTAAAATTTTGGATGTCAAATTCTCTGGACATGATTCCCTTACAAGTCTTGCCTCCAATGCCAGCTTTTCATCTGATCTATAGTTAGGGGTGTGCAAACGGTTGGTTCGGTTCAAACCGAAATAATTATATGCATTCGAAATATTTTTCGGTTTGTCAAATTATGAACCGAACCGAACTTCTAAAAATATCAACCGAATAAATCGATTTTTTTTTTCGGTTTATTCGGTTAAACTGAAATTATATTATTTAAAGAGTACTAAAATATCAAAAAATATTAAAATTGATAGAAAAAATAAATAGTTTAAAAGATAAAAGAAATAACTAAATAAAACTTATAGAAAATAAATATATTCGGATTATTTTTTTATATAATCCTTATTTATATCAAAAAAATAAAATTATTTGATAAATTTTGGACTATTCGGTTTATTCGGTTTATCCAATTTAGAAAAATCAAAACCGAACTAAAGAACAAAAACCGAATTAGCTAAAATTTTCAACCGAACCGAAATTTTTAAACCGAAAAACCGAACTAAATAGTCCAAAATTTAATAGTTCGGTTTAAAACCAATTAAACCGATCCATTTGCACACCCCTATCTACAGTGCATTGCTCCTTTCCTAGCCTTGTAATTATTATGTTTGCTTGTTGCTCTGTGCTTGTGATGTTGTATATTTATAGTTGTTATTTGTTGGTTGTTGATTGTTTGGTTGGTTGCTTGTAATATTCTGATAGTAATTGGTTTCGTGTTTCATTAGAGAAAGGATAATGATGATAAGTTTGTAGAGATATTGACATACAAATCCTAAACCGATTAAGAACATATATTACTGATATAGATACTACATTGATACATGGATTAAGAATTTATTTTGTGTGTGACTCGATGATGTTTGAATAATACTAAATCCTTTCTCTAGAGTTTCTCTTTTGGGTAAGGGATATGAGTAGCTTTGTTAGGTCTTATAGTGTCTGTCTTGTTTGTAAGTTAAAGTTTCTTTTGTGAAATAGAAAATTTTATCTTTTTTTTTTCAAAAAAAAAATCCGACAGATGAGCATCGTGAGGATAAGGATCGCTCGACCGATGACTTCGAGTTGATGGTGTAGTAAAATCAATTCAATTGATGAAGGATATACACACACATCACTAGGACTCACTACAACATATTGGGGTTTTAGTAACACTCAATTACTAACGGTTTATTAAAAAAATCGTTAGTAGAAAAGGTCAATGGCATTTTAAAAATATTTGTGAAATTTTTGGTAACGGTTCTTTAAAAAAATCATATTATTAAAATGTGTGTCTGATATGTGTATTTTTCAGAGAAATATTTAGTAACGGTTATTAACTAATAACCGTTAACAAATATTGTGAATCAGTAATGGTTTTTATATAAAAAAACCATTATTAAACTATTTAATAATGATTTTTATATAAAAATCGTTACTAAACATAAAAAATTTAAATTTATTCCCACCCATCCGATATGTTGCTCGTGTCCTCTTCTAGAGTTTTAGTCTCTTTTGAATTTTTTCTAACTCTGTGTGTGTCTCTTCCTTTGCTGTCGAACTCCACCTTTGTGTGCTGCACTCCCTCTTGATCGGATCGATCCTCTTACTCGCTGCCCTCACCTCCTCCGCTACCCCCTCCTACTTCTCTGATAAATTTTATTCTTTTCTTTTCTTTTCTTTAATTTTGCTGATTTCTTTAATTTCTGAGTCATATCCTCTTGTCTTGTTGTTTTGGCCTACCCTTTTTATTTCACATTTGAGTGTATTCACTTTTATGAAATTGAATGAGATAATCAAAATGAAGTTCTTTAATCTCAAGTTTAACTAAATTGAATAAAATATATGATGATTTATGCTAGTGATTTTACTTGTTTCTTCAATATGAGGTATGCACTTCCTTCTTTAGACCTCAACCCTCATTCGTAGGTACAAGCTTAAAAATAGAAGTTAATTTACACCAATTGTATAAAGGATATGGTTGTTACCACATCATGGTACTTTATTATTTACATCATTCTAATATTTTTTATTTGTCATATAGATTAAAGCTATGAATTTAAATTTTCAGGCATCAATTTCTAATTTTGTTTTCTCACATTATGTATCGTAGCAAATATGAACAACCTTTTGAGATTTCATCGATACTGACAATTATTTTGATTTAATGAGCTAGCTAGACCGACAGGGCTAGCAATAGTTTCATTTTTTTTAAATAAATATTTAGTAACGGTTCTTAGTGAAGAACCTTACTGAATCTTTGTCGCTGAGGGATTCAGTAACAGCTTATTTTAAATAACCGTTAGTAAATATATTTGTCGCTGAGGGATTTAGTAACGGTTATTGAGTAAGAATCGTTATTAATTGTCTGAATATTTCATCCACGTGACACACAATTTAATAATAGTTATTATAAAATTTTAGTAACTCCCCATTTAATAATGGTTCATTAACCATTATTAAATGGTAAAAGAAACCGTTATTAAATTTTTTTTTTTTTTGCAGTAGTGACTATTATTAATTTATTAAAGCACAATATCTTAATAACCACAAATTATATATTCACTAGCATTTAATTGAGATAACAAAAGTAAAAGAACAGCAATAGTCGCGAATTTTACATCGGACACATTGGTCATGTGATTGTGCCCAAAATTTAACATTTTTAAATTAAAGTCAATACCAGCGCTTCCACATAACCTATACAAGGGCCTTGAGAGGGCTGACCCATCATTTATGACTTTTTAGAAAAATAGTTATCATGAGATCTTTGTTTGCTATGTTTATTATCCGCGTTTTTATCATGAGATCTTTGTTTCCACATCATGGCCTAAAAAATAGCATAATTATATTATAAAAAACTCCTCTCCGTTTTTTCTCGATTTTTTGAGAATAACGGTGCATCCCTCCATTCTCCTCTCGTTTTTTCTCGAAATCCCTCTCGACTGAACCAGGAACTGAATTTGTAGCTCATGGGTGGGCAGGATTTTCCTACACATAATAGTAATATATAGTATCTAGCCAATATACAACCAACATGTGGCATCTACATTTCATTCAATTGGTTGTAACTGTGTTAATTTCTTCCATTACAAACATATTACACATCTTTCCTCGACTCTTCAACTTTGCTTACTGAACTAATAAGAAAGAGGAAATCTTTTTCCCTTTTCCATATGATCATCTCTATTATGTAAAAATAATAATTACACAAAAAAAAGAAAAAAATATATAGAAGAATTCATAGATAAAAAAAAATTCTAAAAAATAAATAATGTGATTAGTCAGGTTAATGTTATTACCTAAGTATGATAGCATAAAAATTCTCAATGACTCCCTCGCAAATAAGAATAGAGCAAAAATATAAAAGACAAAAATTGGTCTCTTCTTTGTGACGAGCTTGTAATGAAACTAAATAAATTCAAAACAGAATGAAGTACTTGTATAAAATGTTTGTGAACATCTGCGCTGAAAAGTGCTCAAGAACTTCATGAAATTCAATAAAAAAAAATTACCTCAGCCCGTTTACATCTTCCAATATATATTCTGAAATTCGTTGGGTATATTGATAGGCTTTTGCTTCAAATTTCAATTTGTTGAATATTATGAGAAGAATCCATGTCAAAACTTGAATTCATATTCAAAAACTTTTTTGACGGCATCTCTAGTTAAGTGGTCAAAAATAATAAAAAGACACATTAGACTTGCTATTGAATAAATGCTAGCAATTGATTTGATTTATAAAAAAGCAAAAATATATAGACTTATTAAATTTGAGATATCAAGAAATTGCAACAGAAAAGTACTACTTCTTTGCCACACATTTTGATGATTTTTGAAAAACTCGTGCGCGGGTTCAATTAAATCAAGACAAGCATTACATAAGAAAAAACTCAAAAGTAATTTGCTATTTGATTTAAATCGATATTTCGCAAGGAGGGGAAATATTTGCTTTTTATATTAGTTCAAAACATGAAGCTGAAGAGAAGGAAAAAAATAAATGTGATACCTATATATATTGATTAAATAAATAAAATTTTGTTAGGGTGAAAATGTATGTGTAACAGAGAAAACTAGACTAAGTAGCACCATTGAACTCAAACAAATTGGATAAAAGATAAATGACACATGTCAAATTTAAATTGATTTACCCTAAAGGTATCAAAGCACATGTTCCTCTCAAATTTAAATTGGTTGAATATCATTATGGACAAGAAAATTCTACCCACGTGTGGGCTGCACATTTCGTTCCAAAAAACCACATGCTCTCCCTCTACATCCTTCTCCCTCTCTCTCTGCTCTCCTCCCTCAGGATTCAGAAAACCTCTTATGTAACCTTTTTTTCTATCTCGCTCATCCACCCTTCTCTTTGTAACACTTCTTTCCCATACCCCTCCTTTTGTTTGCCTCTCTTTTCTCCCATACCCTTCTTTTTTTTGCCTCTCTTTTCTTGTCGTAGCCCTCTCTCTCCTATTGTCTTTGCCTTTCTCTAAACCAACCATGTTTTCTACTCTATTGTCCTCTCCTCCACGATCTGTGAAGACAAGATCACATCTCTCCACCCTGCTCTTCCTCTTTGTCGCACAAGAAAAATCAAATCTCTCTATCGCTCGCACATTGCCCTCCCTCTGATTACCTATGCAGCGCTGCACATCTTTTTCCTCTCACAATATAAAGTAATCTCTTTCTTTCTCTAAAAACCCTAAATTGCACTTTTTAAGTGCCCATTGTGCAGACCGTACTAATGTAACTAATTCGAGATAACTTACTCCTCGTCTCTCTATAGACTTTATGAATTATGAGGTACAATGTTAGTTTTATATCCTAGAAGCCAATCAAAATTAATGGCTTTATATTTTACTCATGAATTGGATGATTTTTAATCATTTTGTTCCTTAAATATTTTTTTTTATAAATAGATCATTCGGATTGAGGACTTGAAATACTAGAGCTTTATTCTTATAAAATGATAAATAATAAATACTCTAAAAGTCCCTAATCAAGATTATTTATGGGAACACTAATTATCGAATAAGAGTAGTATATGGATTAAATGATGATCAGATTTCACAAATTATGTGATAAAGAGTTATTAATTTGACCATATAAATATCTAATAGAGATTAGTGTATTGGACATGACCCAAATGAAATAATGAATGGATTATATTTGTGTCATCACTTGTTTCATTATTGTTTGAATTCTATGTATAAGATTGTTCAATATTTTTCACATAAGGAGTGATCATAGTTAGTATTTTATAACGTTATCCATAACTGACAACCATAATGATTATATTTTTATGTTCACAAATTACATAGGGAGAAGTTATTCATCAAGAATATTATGTCCCTCATTATTCAATTAATGATGATATCTTTGAGCTTCTTGATGAAATGAGATTGTAAGCATTAATTGTTTAATTATATACAGTCTACCTTGGATTATTTTCATATCATGTGACATAAGAATTAACACAATATGAATTAATATTTTTTGTGCAGTATTAATATTATATTGGACAAATTATTTGTGTCAATTGGGTAGTCGTAACGTGTTGCTAGATACTGCTTATGACTTGTAGAATAAAATGAGTTTTACTTCTAGTGTCAACATGAAATGAATCCTCCCGGGACACAACATATAGGCTCTTAACTAATTAGATTAATTTTAGTATATAAATATGATTAATAACACTAAAATTTATTGTCATGGAGATGACAACCTTAATATCTAAATATAATAAGCATGTGAGATATGTTATACAGTTTCAATCAAAGAGAGATAAATTTATCAAAAAAATCATTTGGATTGAAATAATTAATTAGGTTAATTATTAAACTAAAAATTCGGCTCTAGCCCATCAAAATTTCGGCCAAAAAGAGAGGGAGACAAAAATTTATTATGTTATTTCATATGATCAAAAGTTGGCTCATTAAAAGTTATATTATCAAAAGTTAAAAAAGTAACTTTTATTAATAAGGTAATTTTTAAAATATCTAAAAATGGACTATATATTATATGGATGAATTTTGGCTGCCTATTCCTCTCTTCTTCTTCTTTATTTTTATCATCTCTCATGTATTGAGAACACCATTAAAAATTAAGAAAGTTAATTTTAAGGGGTTGAAATCTTGATTAAGAAAAATACTAATTTGTTCTATTAGCATAGAACTATTAGTAGTTAGTTAATCTTTAGTGGATACTTGGAGATGTATCATAGCTTTGGTGCTTAATTTGTAAAAAGGAGAGGAGCTCGTATCCACCCGTAAAAGAAAGATTACACCTTTGATTATAATATCAAAGGAGGTATGCAAAATAAACCTCTATTTCTGTTTAGTAGCAACTAGATTACAATTGATGCTTGGTTTTGCTTGTAGATTTTTTTTTTAAATTTATACCATGCGCATAACCTAAAATCCAACATACAATTCATATCGATCATAAATGACAGTCTCATCTCAGCTCAATCTGAGATGATATTAAATATTAAACTCAATACACTTTCAAAGCATCACTAGTTTAATTAAGTCTCATCTCTTCTCGCTTCTAAAATGCCAGAGTCGATTTTTCAAACAACCATTATGTCAAATTAGATTAATAATTATATAATTTCTGGTTCATTTATGTCCCAAAATTTGATGCAAATAATGATTATGTCAGTTCTAATAAAAATTTCATAATTGACAATAGTCAACCCATCAGTTGACAATTTAATTTGACAAAATCATATCTCCATCATTTTTTCACTAAATAATATGGTTCAAATCTCTTTAAAAAAACTCTCTGATAGATATTTTTAATTATGAAAAACATAAAATTATTAAGTGTCAAAAGAATGAGAAATTTCTCATTAAATCAAAAGATTAATCATCTGTTCTGATAATCTATCAGAATCATCTTCCTTATGACCCTCATAACTTCCTACTCGTAAATTCAAAAATATGTGTTCTTAGACGTTCTGAAGGTCTTTCAAAGTGAACTATAATCTATCAAAATTTTATATAATTTTGAATTATCAACTATAAGAAAATTAATTCACACTATAGAAAGATAAATTGTTTCATAACTTTGATAGATTGATAACTTCTTATTGTGATTGTCATAACTTTCTCTTTACTTATCTAATAGACGAATTCATTCACTTTATGGAAAGTTACTGTGAGCTCAACAACAGTTGTGAACAATACAAGGTTATTTGGATAACATAAATAAATATAAACATATTACAACATCAGACAGTCTAGAAATCTATCTGTTTTGAATACTAGACATAATTTCCATGAATTCTTTCAAATAATTACGAAATTAAAACCACAAATCACACTAAAATAACCAAATATCACAATAAAGACTTAGGTATCAATTCCAAATGAAAATGAGTACTCATAGTTTTGATACAAATGTTAGAAATAATGAAGATAAGGGAATTCAAAATTACTAGCGGAAGCTCTTCTCTTCTGATCTTGTGTCTCTAATCATATCAAGTATGCCTAAGTATTTGCACTTCGTCTCCTACATCCGTAAGCATTTGAGAATCATTTGGTTGGAGATAAATAATATTCGAGACCGAGCCTATTCCACTACTTCACAATCTAGATGCCACGATCTCTTCGATTCTCACATCGAGACTATTTGTTCTAATCTCGTCATCGAAGAACTAAACATCTCCCTCTTATATGGAGTTTCTCTTTCTCTCTCGAACTATCATTGACACACTTTGATGTGCCCTCTACTGTGTCTCATATACTCTCTATACAATCTCTGTACATAAATAGAGAGGTAACCTACTTGAATAGATACAAATGCATTTTTTCAAAGAAACACTCATACATGGCTGCATTTGATCTTATATCATCTCAAATCTAACAATATTGTTGTTGTGTGGATTTCCCATGTATTTATGTCGACTCCTTTTTGTACAGTACAAGCCCAATTCAGTCAATCTAAAATTAATTGCATAATCCAACTCACTTGGTGAAATAGGGAAGCCAGCGATTGGTCAGGTACTGTATAGGTATGTGCCAGAATGCTTATTTATCCTTATTGATGAATGATGATATATGGTTTGTATTGATTGATGTCAGAATCAAATATTTTACATAGCATTTATGTTTGTAATATGTGTTCTTCATAAAAACTTGTAATGAGTTTTTCATGGTATATATTAAGCTTGTCACAAAATATATTTGGTTTCTCTAAAAGGGCATTACTGAACCTAGCCCTCTCGATGTTCTCTGCAAATGTTGGCTATAATCTGGTACTGACCATTGTTGTCTATTAGGTATTAATTATTACTATTCTTAATAAAGTTGTCAGAGTATAGCTTCTCTTTAGATAGTTAATTTGCTTGATGATATGAATCTGATCTGATTGTTGTCAATTAGGTATTAATTTGCTTGATGAAAGAAATAAAGCAGCAAGCTTACAGTCTAATATGCTGATTTATTGTGGCTTTGATTGGTCATGACAGTAACTGCGATCCAGGTGTGATTTACCAGATGGCCTACGGAGCTTGCTACCCTATGTCGCTCTACTTGAGCTGTTTGGGAACTTCCTTCTGATTTTATCTCACCTGCCATTGCTAATGCAGCCAATCTGTCCAATCTAAGATCTCTAATAACTAATTTACTAGGTTCATCCGATCAGAGACCGTACACTGTCAAAGCTCTACCAAATTTCAACTGTTAACAATCAGTTAACTAGGTCATTATCAATTTATCATCATTATTACGTGACTATATGAGCTGCTCTACTTGATCTCTTTAATAACTCGCTTTTGCCAAAAATACTTATTTTTTTTCTGCAAAAAAGTATTACCAATGATGGCTAAATTAAACTTTGGTTTTTTCACTGACCAATTTAATTTGTTGTTTATACTTACTTTTATTGATTATAAGGAAAATTTAATCTACTTGTAGTAGACATTAAATGCCCTAGGAAGGGTAGCTATGCTCCAATAGCACAGTGCACCACAGACATTATTCAAGGTCGATGCGTGTTTTTAAGTATTATATGTTTTATTATAAGGCTAAAATATTGTATGTTGTTGAGGTATGCAGACAAGCACCGGTACAATCATGTACCATTTTGGGTTTTGTGCAGACCAGGATCAATATTTAATGAAATTAATCCTGATTTAATGATGTTCAAGTAAAGTACATTATTTGGTTACAATGATAAAAATTAATATCTTGTATAATTATTTTTGAAACAAAAGGGTCCCGCACAAATTAAAAGGCGGGTTTACTTCTAGTTATCATAACATGCAGAAAATAAACATAGCAAAAATAACTTTAAAATATTTTCATGTTTCTAATTGATTGTTTCCGTAATTATGAATTTGCTAAGTACTAAAAATATTTTTTTAACAAATTCATAATATTATTTTTAGACCATATTTATTCTGAAATTATTACATATCTAGTAAATTAATTATAATTAGTTTATTAATAAATATAATTAATTACTTATTATTTTTATATATTTTTTGTTTCAAATCGTAATTGAAATATATATAGATGCCAACAAATGTATAATACCACCGTATATTTTGGCATTATCTAATTATTGACAGTAGTTATAAACACATCAATATATATACGTAGTATAACACTTTAACTGGCATCAGGCGTCTCTTATTCCAACAATATTGCACTTGGACAAGTATAAGTTTATAATTATGTGTTTTACATACAAACTTTTATGTATTTACTTATCAATTATCATCTTTTCCGAATAATTTCATTCATCAACTATACTAATAAAAAACCCAAACAGTAGTTGTTAAATTTATATTTATGCATATATACTTAAACCAATGAAACAAAATATCCCATTATAACTAAATTAATATGTCTCACATAAACATCGCTCATAAAATAAATATAGCTCATAAACAGTTTAGAAGAATAGCCCTTTTGTGAACAAATTTTAACTAATGAGTCTTTTCTTTATTTATATGTTCTAGACTTTAACCAAATATTATCAATTCTCTTTTTTACACAACTAGAAAACTTATATATAGAAGTACTTTAACCTTATTAAGTTTCTATGTTGTTATGTATGACACATTTATTATCATTATTCATAATTCATAATACATAAAGAGTGTTAAACTTTCAAGCTTTTTAAGCATGCTACATCATTACTTTTCTCAATTATTGATTTTATTTTAATTTTTTCATCTTCTTGAATTCAAGGATTCATATAAAATAGTTTCTCTCTCTCATTTAAAATAATGTGTTTAATATACTTAAGGTGAAACTTTAACTTTTAAAATGATCTAATTTTTTTATATGTTCATTTATTTTATAGATTATTATGTGTTTAATAATATTATTTATTATTATCATTATCATTATTACTTAGCATTTAAAAATAGTGTGTCTAAATTTTTCTTTAATGTGAAATTTTATTAAATATATTTAAACTCTTATATTGTTAATGGTCAGTATATTGAGTCCAAAATATACAACAAAGTGACATCCTTATGAAATCATACAGTTAATTTTGAAATCAGATTTGATGTACTTAATGACATATCAAGACCCTTAAACTTTAAAATTTAAAATATACTTAATATAAAGTTGTTTGGTAGTTTCTAATGGATTGTATTAAAATAATCATCTTTAATATAAAACTTAAAACACACAATCACACCAATATAATCTTCTTAATGAATCTTTTAAATAACTTAAATAAAAATTATCTATAACACAACCTTACATCTGTATGAAAAGCTTAGCAACAAATTATAATTTTATATTTCTCAACAATACAATTTGAATTTTGTATGATTTCAATTTTCATTTGTACTCAACAGATCTCATACTTTAATATAATGGAAAAAATATTCAAAATGCTATTGTTCATGAATAATTTTCATTTTTATGTATTAACTTTTGGGAATAAAGAAATTTTCATCGATCATATTTTATAAAAGACTTGAAACATGCTAATGTCAAAAAACTTAAATAATTCTTAATGATACTATATTGTCTCTTTTAAATATATACCAAATCATTTCTATTATCTAATAAATTTTCCTAATTGGCACCAGGTAATATATCTTCGAGAATTTTCATTATTCCAAAGTCCGAAATCAAATATAACAGTAGAATTATCAACAGATCTAACATCATTTGAACTAACTTCTGATTCTCCCACAGGTGGATTGCTGACATTTAATGGCGTAAAGGGTCTGAATCAGGTCTATGAATATCCTATTGATTTTTTATTTGAGTTGGAGTTTGCTTAATGATAAAGATTAATTTTCAATATAATTAATCTCGATCATAATTTTGAACAAAAATTAGGACTTATAGATGGATCATGTTTTGATTTTCATATAATTTAATTATCATTTGATAGTTAATCAAATATTATCAATATTTTATGTAATTTACAATGATTTCATTTTAACGATCTTTGATGGACTATTAAATCATAATTAAAATGAGTACAAATTAAAAGAATGTCGAGATATAAATTTTTTGTATTAGAAAGATAAGGATCATGTCATTAAATTTCATGGAAATGTATAAATTTAAAAATATATTTACAATTTTTTGAAAGTTGTTAAGATTATAAATGGCCACGTGTTAAAGGATCCCTCCCCTTAGAAAAATCCAACACTGATAATGAAATGTGATTTGTGTTTTCAGTTTGTTTTAACGTTAGAATTCAAGCCGATATGGTCAAAGTAGTTGATTAGTTACATAGAAAATTAAGGTACTCGAGGGAGAATTATTATTTTTTGTTGTGCTGCGTCGATCATGCAACACGTAATCCATCAAATTACATTAAAATTTGTGTATACATAAATCTAAAAGTAATTCAATGGACACGTACTATCAGAGCCGGAATCAAAATGCATCTCAGCCGGCGCCCGAACATCTTTATGACCGACTGAAAAATATTTTTTTTTTAACGTAATGAATTTTTTTTTTTTCATCTAAGCACTTTTATTCTTTGTTCGGACACCTTCAATTAATCATTTCTGACTGTGTTACCGCATATACTGTAATACACAAATGACACAAGCACAAGCACAGATAAGCATAGAGAGGACAAGGATATCCGAGTAGGGGTGTCAATGGGTCGGTCGGGTCGGGTCGGGTTCGGGTTGGATCATATTATTTTTGTTCCGGTCCGAACCCGACCCGATTAAATTCGGATCAAAATTTTTTGACACATACCCAATCCGACCCGATCCGTGTAAAATAATTAATTATTTATTAATTATTTTTATTTAATTTTAAGCAATAAAATATTAATTAATTTATAATTAATCTTAATTAGTATATAATTAGTGTATATTTAAGGTTTAATTAGTATTAAATCATAAAATTACTTCAAAAAATATAATTAATCAGGTCGGGTCGGGTTGATCCGAACCCGACCCGATCCGATTCGGATCAAAAAAATTGAACTCATACCCGACCCATTTATTTTCGGATCATATCGAATCAGATCGGGTTCGGATTAGATCGGATTAACCCTTCAGATCGGCTCAATAATTGACACCTTTAGATGTTCCTCGAACGATTACTTCGAGTCGAAGATGCAGCAAAGACCAATTCAATTGAAGCGGCCATATTTTTTTTTATGGCAGAGAGTGCCATAAATTTTCAATCACCATCTCATTTCAACGGTTCAGTAGTTTAGATCATAGAAGGTGCTAATTTTGTGCGTCTCCCTCATCATGACACAAAAAAAAATTATGATACTTTATTGCCATAAAAAAATATATAGCAGCGGATGTGAATAAAACGCAATATCTTAACGGCCGCAAATTGTACTCGCATTGAATTGAGCAAAAGGGCAGGAAATTAAAAAACATTAGTCAAGAATTTAAAATATGCTTATAAATCGAACTCGTTAATTGTGTGATTGTATCCAAAAGCCTGATATTTTAAATTAGTCAATAGCCATTTAAAAATAGAGTAATTATAATGTACAATCAATTTTTATGGTATATCCGGTACTTCTGATATATATTATTTTAGAAATTTAATCAGCTGAAAAAATTAAAATAAAAAATGTATTTCTATTAGTTTAGATAAAAAATATCAAATTTAAACAATTTAAGATCATTTTTACCTCTCATCATACATTTTTAAAAATTTATTTGTAAAGTTTCAATAACATTGTGATGGATGATCAACTAATCTCTATTTGACTTCCTACAATGAATACACTGTCTTTAAATTAATTCAGCTAAAACTTGACTTGTTTGATTACATTCTTTGCCGAATATAACATAAACTTTTTTTTTGGTGGGCTCACTTTTTAATTCTTAACTACAAATAACTGGCTATGTAACTATAATTCATTTAAGTTATCTAGAAATACATGTACCTAAAATATGTTGTTCATTTAATTTAATTAATATAGTATAAAATTTTATACAAAACCAACACCATAGTAGTTAGTAAAAATATAACTTTAATTTATCTAAAAAAATAACAATTATTAATTATTAAATTTTATAGTGTTTTCTATGAGTTTAAATCATTGGTTGCATCTTTATGAAACAACCATGTGTCTACGATAACACAATCTAATATTGTCCTTCAAAAATAAGAATCCTAACTCGGACATGTGTTGATATGAGCAAATTTATTTAATAATAATACAAGCAAGTACAATGTCATTTATTGTTTCATGAGCATACATATATGGTGTCAAACACACTTATTCCAGTAGTGATTTGCTAAACTAAGCTAATTGTAAGGGAGTAAATATTTCGTGACCGGGAGACATGATTGCAATTGGATCATACTTCCTTTTCCTTGAAACAAATCTGTTCCATTTATCACCAAATTGCTTTTTCCAACCTTCTTGACTTGTAAAATGAGGGAGATACATTTTGCATCCTAAGTTGTATTCTTCACAGACATTTACGACTTGATTATTCGCATCGATTAATGTTTGTGTGGTGTTATCGTCTCCTGACCAAAGAAAACTGGCGACGTACAAAATTTCCTCATCCGGAGTAACTGCTGACATGTTATCATCCCATCTAAAATCAATGTTTAATTTCAAAAATTAGTAAAAGGTAAAAATGTCGAAAATTCAAAGCAATGCAAGTGTGTGTATTTTTTTTTATTTTTTTTTAGTCTTTACGTCTCTTTCCTTCAACAACCAACCATAATGAATATAATAACAATAATAAACATCTCTTTCTCCTTCTACAACCTGTAGCAAATAATATTAAAGAAGTTATGAAAATGGTCCGAACTCTGAGCATTACATTGAGACAGTGATTGAAGAAACTTACAATGCTTTGTACATCGGAAAGAACAAAACTGTACCGAACGCTTTGCTTCCTTTAAATATGCCCTTCATGACTTTTGAATCAAATTCAAGTACTTTGGATTTGGGCAAGAACAAATCGAGCCAGGGATGAGGGCCCAGCCACTGCCCAAGTGGTGTAAACTCAAGCTCCTGATAGCGCATTCGATTGATGAAATTAAAAAGCGGTAGGTCGAAGCTGAACCCAAACCCAGATATGTAGTTTAGTTCGTCCAGGATCAACTTCGCACTCTGTCAAATTAAAGTACACTTAAATTTTAATCATGTTATTGATTTTATTAGGTGACAATCAGATAGATAGGTTGGATTGTTTAGTTGGCAATCAGATAGATAGATTGGATTGTTTAGGTGACAATCTGATTGTTTAAAAAAATCAGATCAGATTGGACTTGGATTCAGATAGATTAGACGGGTTTATAGAATTAAGTCCGATTTTTTTATAATAAAAATGACATTTCAGCTGATCGGATTAGATTGGGTTGGTAAGTAATCAAGGTAAACTGTTGGATCATAGATTGAGTCGGATCAGGTTTCAAATCATAATGACATGTTACTCCAGATCTTAGGTCAATTCAGCTCTAATCGGATTGGATTCGAATCAGTTTGATTTTTCTAAATAATTGGATCTTATCGAGTTGGTTTGGGTCTGAATAGATCGAGAAGGATTCAAGGATCAAGTCAGGTATAGCCATATTTGTAAGAATGTTTTTTTTTATATGTAATCTATTTAGTTAAAATTATATAAGTAATGAAATTGTACATTAGTGTTTATATATAGAACGAAAAGAAACTATGTCTGGAGCAATGCCAGCAGAAATTGGAAGAAACAACAATGATTGTTAACAATTTCAAATAGTTAATTACTTGTTCCATTGACGCAGCCGTTGTATCATTGTAATATATTAGAGCTTCAAGGAGGTATACTGGTCCATTAGTTTGAGTAGAAAGCTGATTTATCTTCTGTTGGTCACTATCCGAGAAGTTGTACCCCGGGAGTATAAAAGAAACTTGTGTCGTGGTGAAAATAACTTCTCCTTCCAAATAATCAACTCTGTACTTCTCAGTGGATATCAGCTTCTCCTCATCGGTCATGAACTGTATCACATCTGTGTAGAATAGCCGTATCCATCGCGCCCTCTTTTGAGCTGGCTCCAGAGGGATTCGGGCTCGGATTATTACTCCGAATTGACCCAAACCTCCCAGTGAAGCATAGAATAGATCAGAATTCTTCTCTCTAGAACATGTTATCATTTCACCAGTTCCTACACACAAACATATATATATCATTAGCATAACGTTCTATGATTATATCTTCAGATATACTGCAAAAATGTTCCAAAACACTTTGATCATTTTTTTAATCTAAAACTGCGAGTAATATCACTTCTATAACTCATAGTGTGTTTCTCCCTAGATTGTCAAGATGCAATGAGGCAATAAGCTTGCTTTCTATATAGTATTAATTTGGTTTATAACTGTATATATGTATCTTTAATTTATAGATATATGAAGACACATAGTTTATGTATACCTGTGATGACATCCAATTCATATACATTGGATATCTGGGGACCATACTTAAATAGACGGCCACCAATCCCTGCATTCGAGAGAGTCCCTCCAACTGTTGGATATAAATAATCCGTAAACACTCGCGGCATTAGACCATATTTGAGAGTCTCATTTAGTATGTTGATCCATAGCTGCTCCCCACCCGCATCAACATAAGGAATCGGACCAGTGGTCACATTTATGCGACTATAAGCTTGGCCGAGTGATGGCATGTATATGAGAACGCCATCTGGAACAAACGTCTGGCCCTCTGTCGAATGGCCTGCACCTCGTTGCGAGATGGTGAACGGTTCTGGGGACAAATAGGAGAAGCGTATGAGTGTGGCTATGTCACCTGGTGTAGATGGAAAGAATACAGCAGCTGGAGTGGATTTGGACAAATTACCAAAGTCAGTGTTAAATGATGATCTGACGCTGAGATCGGTGGTGATTTTGGAGAGAATATCTGAAAATTCATTTGAGTGTGAACGTACAGAGGATACGAGACATATGAGTATTGTAAAAGACAGCATGATGATTGATGGAATTCAATCTAGGATTTCCTGTTACTGTGAATGTGATTAAGGAGGTACTTGATTCCCAGTTCTCTATATATAGTCTCGATCAGTAAACTTTGACTAATGATTACAAAGGCAGAGGTGTACGCATATGTCATCCGTTCAAAAAGATGCAGACGCTTTAAAACATAAAAAAAAAAAACACAAGCTAAACCACCAAGTTTTTTGTTTTTAGAAGAATAAAAATAAAAAAAAATTGGAAGATATTAAAGTGATTGTTTTTTTTTCCAGCAGCCACCACGTTTTATTTTAAAAAAAATGAAAAAAAAATTGGAAGATATTGAAGTGATTGTTTTGCTTTTTCATGCACCAGCATGACTCGGTCCCTTAAATTTTTGGGAAAATTAGTCTTATGCCATCTCAAAACTTTAAATTTAGCAAAATATCACTTCAAAACTTTAACTCCCTCTAATACCACCCTAAAATAAGTTTATTTAGTCTTTTGCCACACTTATATATTTTTTGTTCATTTTTAATTAAGTTCAGTAAAATATCACTGTATTTTTGGGATATTTTTTTTTAATTCCAAAAATACCCTCATTTCTGTATGATATATTTTTTCCTACTAATTCCATCTGTTAAATTCGTTGATATCTCTGCAAAATGCGTAATGCAGAAAGCAAATTTCAGACTATGAGCATCATGATTCAAAACTTTAAAAGCGAAAATTCTATTCGTAAGCATATATAAATGCATTTTTGTAATTTTCTTTTATGGATCATTTGGATAGAAGATTTTAGTATGATTTATTTGTTGACTGTTTTCTCTATTGTAGAATAAAATAAAAAAGTGTTTGGTTTGACATTTACTAAAATAATTACGCATTTTGCGCAGAGATATCAACGATTTTAACGAGACGAAATTAGTAGGAAAAAATTACTGAACTTAATTAAAAATGAACAAAAAATATATAAGTGTGGCAAAAGACTAAATAAACTTATTTTATGGTGGCATTAGAGGGAGTTAAAGTTTTGAAGTGACATTTTGCTAAATTTAAAGTTTTGAGATGGCATGGGACTAATTTTCCCTAGATTTTTTACACTCGACTACACCAAAAGGTGTAAAGAAAAACAATTGTGACCGAAATACTAATTGTATCGAAGAAACATATCAATCATTTTAGAGTCCGTGAAAAATATTTTGATTTTTCTAGAAATAAAAAATTGCCCAGCGTTGTTTTCTCCCGATTCTACTCCTAAGATTTTGACAAAACAAATATTG
The DNA here is from genome assembly GCA_037127355.1 of Schoenoplectus tabernaemontani. Lineage (NCBI taxonomy): Eukaryota > Viridiplantae > Streptophyta > Magnoliopsida > Poales > Cyperaceae > Schoenoplectus > Schoenoplectus tabernaemontani. The sequence goes on from CM073740.1 coordinate 14,598,986, forward strand.
AATAAATTAGATTAATCGTTTATGACGTCATGATATGAAATCTCATGCCAAACCAACAATGACTTTTTACTTTGCAAAGCACCATATATATATAGAGAGAGAGAGAGAGAACGGGTGATAGCTCAGTTGGTTAGGAAAAAATTTTAGGGTTGTTCTACTCAAAGGTTGAGAGTTTAATATTTGTCCACGACTTTACAACCTCAAATATTTCAAAACATATATATTGAGTGTGTGTGTGTGTGCGCGCGCATGCGTGAGGTTATGGTGCTTCGCAAAGCACAAAATATCTTGTGCGTCGCGTCCGTATCTCAAATTTAAAAGTCCAAATAGTCAATCATTGAACATCTTCATATTGAACTATGTTTAGAGATCAAATTATATTTTTTTAAAAAAAAATTTTTTTCTATTTTTAGATTGATACAAAGTTTATTGATCTAATGCTTCATGCACCATCCAATACTACTGGTTTTTCACCTATCTTCAAAATAGCAAAACTGTCAAAAAATATATAAACTTTGATCTCCAAATATATTTTTGTATGAAGATCATGTTCAATGGTTTGGATCAGTCGTTTTGACTTCTAAATATGAGAAATGGATGCAAAGTATGAGAGATTTTGTACTTCATGAAGTACTGAAGCCTCACTTATATATATATAGAGAGAGAGAGAGAGAGATAATTAGGCTATGGTGTTTTGTAAAGTATAAAAGTGTTGTGTGTTTTGTGCTCTATTTTTAATTTTAAGTCAGAAATGATCGATCCAAACCGCTCAATCTAATCTTCATATCAAAAACTATTAGTAAAACCAAATTTTATATTTTTTGAATTTATTTGCTATTTTTTGGATAGGGGGAAACCATCATTTTTGGATGAACCGGAATTCTCATATCAAGTCATTTTTCTCCTCATAAGAAAAAATAGCAAAAAAATTCTAAAAATTCTAAAATTTAGTTTACTAATAGATTTTTATATGAAGATTACATTGAATGGTTCGAATCGATTATTTCTGACTTGAAATTAAAAATAAAATGTAAAATACACAACGTCTCCATGCTTAGCAAAGCACCATAGTCGACTCTATATATATATATATATATAGTTTGTCTATTGTGTTTTCAGTAGCACTTCGTCCGAAACGCTACCACTCAAAATTTTCATTTTTCATTCTCAAAATTTTAATTTTAGTAGCTCAATAAAATTTTGTATCATAATCGTGTAGAATACTAATTTTTATCTTATTTGGAGTTAGTTTACTATGCTTCAGAATTTTTAGAAAGTAATCATTTTTGACATATAAATTTTATTATTTTTCTATTATTTTAGGGCTATATTTTAAAAATTATTAAGTATAATAAATTAATTTTAAATATGATAAAAATTAGTATTATATAAGATTATGATATAAGGATTTATTGAGATATTTAAATTAAATTTTGAGCATGAAAGATTAAAATTTGAATTGATAGCATTTCGATAGAAGTCTTACTAGAAACACAATAGACAAGCTCATATATATATATATATATATATATATATATATATATATATATATAGAGAGAGAGAGAGAGAGAGTTAGGCTATAGTCTTATGCATAGCACGGATCGGTTTTTCGTTTTCAAAGTTTAAATAGTTGATCCGAACCATACAAAATAATTTTTATATGAATATCTCGATGTAGACTAAATTATATTTCTAAAAATTTAGTAATTAGTAAATAATATAATTTCAATCATGAATACATAATTAATGTAAAATAATGAGTGGAGAGTTGACATTTAAAATTTAAGATAAGTTAAAATTCATAATTGATGACAATCTAAGAAAAAAGTACAAAGTAGAGCGGTTATACTCCTAAATTTTATAGTATTTCATGTAACAATCAAAATTAAGAGAGAATTATAACTTCAATACAAATGATCATAGAGACAGTAACATTATTTGATGAATAACTCAATCCAATGATTGTTATGAGTTTTAGAAATTCAATAAAAAATATGGACTAAATTAGAACACTTACATACTTAATAAAGATAGATATATATATAACTCCACATATTCTAATTATATGCAAATCATAGAAATGAGTCAGAATCAAAATTCAAACAAGCTAAAATATATAAATCATACAAACATGTCAAAAATCAATCTTCGGAAATACCAAATATTATCAAATCATGGAATTATATCAAAATCTATACTATTATATAAAGCATCTAAGAATTGGAGGGTCCATTTTTTGTCATGGTAAATTTTTATTATACTCATTTTATCCCTCAATTAGATGGATAATATTTATTGTTGGTTGATCGAACGTATGTGATCGTGTCCATTGATCCCCTTTTTCTCTCCATTTCTTTCCCTTATATACTATTATTTCCATAATTTTTGTTTTTTTTATTTCGGAACCTTGTGCATATTTGGTAAGAAATTAATGATGATAATATATGTTAGAATAATTTACTTTTCTTGCCATAAAAATCATGAATCATTAACTCATATTGTGCAAAAATCTCATCCAAAATTAAATATAGTCTTTATTATATTTTTTCTCTATTAGATAAATGTAAATTTTTTTATCTTATAATAATTGAATGTTTAAATAAAAAATTCTGCTGCAACGCGCGGGTATATAGCTAGTATGCTATATAGACACAAAGTGTACATATGTCAAAATTAAACTTCAAATATACCATAAACGTGAAAATCATACAAATATATATAATCAAACTACAAAGTATGTTTTCTTGTGAGATTGATCGATGAAAACAAGTAGAGTATTCAAAAATTTCAGGGGCAACCTGGACCATGCAAACTCACCACAAATTAAGGGTTTGTTGGGCATAATAGGTGTTGGGCTGAGGTTTTTTTATTTAGTCCCACTCAAATTGGGAACACACACAACTTGTTATTAATCTTAGACCGACCTCGCGAACTCATGTCTAAGGTGTAAATAGATTGCATAGGAACGGATAATATTCTTATCGTATTCATATTTGTTATATTTTTTTGGATATGTATTAGGGTACAGATATAGATCAGATATTCGATGGATATCTGAATAATGATCGATATCGACGACGAATATGTATATAAATATGAATATATTTTTAATATTAAATAAAAATATTATATGGTATATTAAAAAAATAGGTATACTATTTTTTTTATAGAATCATTAATTATAAAAACTAAATACTAATTATCATTATATTAGTAGTTAAAATGTAATAACTAACTATAAAAATATGATGTAATTTAGGATATAAAATTAATTAGATTTATAATGTAAACTAAAATCTAATAAAAAATATATAATATATTTTTTTTAATATGTATTCGGATTATCAGATCGGATATCTTCAGATAATATCAGATATTGATAGATAATGGCTAATTGATCGGATACAGATAGATAATAATCAAATCATATTATTATCTGATTAATTTTTTTCAGATGAAGATTTTGTCAAATACGGATGGATCAGATAATTTTTGTCGATCGAATCGCGGATAAACGCATATAATTTGCTATTTGTTAGCAATCATGCCGGAACCCATTCAAACCCGGACCAAATCCCATACAAAGTCATGCTTGTACCCCTAGAACCCTGGACAACCCGGACCCCTACCTGAGTATACCTAGACCCAACCCGTGCACAACCCCCTATCCTGAGATTTTCAAAGCCCCAAATCTATTTTTTTTTAAATCACTTTATTTCAAATTTAATCAAAACATTCAAAAAAATAAAAAATTGAAAATATTTTTTAAAAAAAATCTATAAATACCACCCCTAATCTCATCTTAAAATACATCAAATTTTGTCTCTCTTTTCCAAGATCTCATATTATTAAATTTTCATTTGATATCATATTCTAAAATTTCAATCTTGTTATTCAAAAAATTCAAAAATATTTTTAGTATTATTCATTATTCTCATTTTGCAAGAATTTAAACTTATATTTTTCACTATTTCTCGATTCAGATAACATTTCATTTAGTTTTTAATTATAATTAATTATATTTTTTAATTTTTAAACATTTAGTAGTAATATTATTTTAGTTTTGCTTAATTTAATTGTCGTTTTATTTAGATCTAGTTTATATTAGTCATATTTTTAATTAGTTGTAGTTTAAATAAGTTCTTGTATTTTCTAATTAGTGGTAGTGTAAATTATTTGTATAATTATATTTATCTTAGAATGATTAACTAAAAAAATATTAGATAGTTATTTTAATGTTATAATTTTATTTGAAATAATGTTAGATTATAAAAAAGTGTGTCATATTTCATAATTTTAAATTTCTTTTTTTATGTTACAAATTTACGATGTAAAATAATGTTATATTATAAAATAGAGTGTTAAATTTAATAAATTTAAATTGACTTTTTTTTTATGTTACAAATTTATAATGTTAGATTAAGCTTTTTATATTAGAATGTTAGATTATTTTATATTGTCGTACTTTTAAATTCGCCTTTTGTTAGAGTATTAAATTTGGTTTTTATATTAGAATTAATGTTTTTTATTGTAGAATTTGTTTTTTAGTACCATAATGTTATAGTAATATTCGTTTTTTTTTGTTATTGATTTTAAAATTTGGTTTTTATAATACAACAAGTAGTTATAATAGAAAATTTTCAAATGATTATCTTCGAAATGTTATAGAAATTTTATTTTGAAATTTTTTAGACCTTTAAAGAATTTTTAGTAATTTTTTTGAAATTGTTTGAGTACTATTGGATTTTTAAAAAATTATAAACAATTAATTGAAAGTTATTCTTTAACAATAATGATAATTTTGTTTTGCAAATTTTATAAGAATTTTAGAATTTTTCAAAAAAAAGATCTGAGATTTTTTTTTGTTTTACGAAATTGAAAAAGAAAAAAACAAACAACCCGGTCCAACCCCGACCACTAGAGGTGGCAAAATTCGACCGACCCGACAAACTCGTCCGACCCGTCCGGATCCGAACCCGACCCGACCCGATTTTTTAGGAATTTTTAAGAAAATCAAACTGACCCGACCCGACCCGACCCGAACCCGACCTGACCTGGTCCGACCCGACCCGAGATAAAATGGCTTCAATCCAATCGAAATCTATCAACGATCTGAAAAAACACAACATGTAAATTGACCCGACCCGACCCGACTCTGACCCAACCCGGCCCAACCCGATTTCTTCCAGAAAATCAAACTGATCCGACCCGCCCGATTGCCACCTCTACCGACCACATCGAACCACTCCGCCCCACCGCATCCTAATTCATGAGGGTCTGAACCAGAATTTTTATTTTTTATATCGTCTAAATCCCTTCCATAGTCTGAAACAGGATTTCTATTTTTTATACCGTATAAATCCCTCCCATAAGGCTAATTCTCATGTAAATCAGCTTACAAACAACTCAAAGTAGGTCCAATGATTAAAAGCGATTTGCATAGAATATGGAAGTTGAATTGCCCTCCAAGAATGAAGTTTTTTCAGTGGTTAATGGTAAAAAATAAAATTCTAACAATGAATAATTTAGTGAGAAGAGGATGGTTATTGGTCAACATGTGTTTCATGTGTAAGTCAAGTGAAGAAAGGGTCTCACATCATTTCGATCAATGTTCTTTTGCAAATCAAAAATATCAGTTAATACCACGACAGATTAGTGGATTAACTGAGTTTTGGATATGAATGGGGATTTTATGCAATTACATAAATGTTGTCATGGACGAACATTTTAACATTACTAGCTAATAGATTCATACTTGAAATGACCCATTTCATCATTTGGAGGGAGAAATGTAATAAAAATTTTAAAGGAGTTCAGCTCGGCAGCAATAATCTAATCGAGCAGCTAAAAAATGAAATTCAACTAAACAGAAAGGTTGCAGCATATATTTCACAACATCATCGTTAGTCCTTCAAGTCTATCTCTACTTTATTGTAGTTTTATTTTCTTAATTTTAAGCTTTTTATGTCTTTTATTTTCCATGCAATTCAATCCTCTTGAGTTGTGGTAGTTTTATTTTCTTTTGTTCCTTTTGACTTAATGTACCAATGACTTTTGGTATACAAATTCAAAAATAAGAACATTGACCCTTATTTGTTTATACCACACCGCAGATGTGCAATTAGTAGGTCAGTGGTAAAACTGCATTTGGTATATCTCGAATTTTATTTAATCGAAAAATTAATTATTCAAAAAATTCAAACAATATTAAACCCTATGAAAGTTTACTCAAAATCATTTAAAAGATTCCCAAGTGCGAAAATAACCAACAATATAAATTAGAACTAATTTTTAACTAGAAAGTTTTTTTTTGTTAATTTGCACCACATTATTTCTTTTATTAATGGAAGGATCCTTATTCAAGTTTTGGACATATGACCTTCTGTACAAAAAAAAAAATAAAATAAAATTGTCTGTACTCACCATCTAATTTTTCAAAAGAAAGAAAAATTGAAATTACAATATTTGACTCTTTAAATTTATACATTCTAGACATTAATTTCTTCCTACGTGACGTAGCATCGGACGAAGATTTTTTTGCCCAAGATTAATTGACATTCAGGACATGACTATCCATTTCCTCATCATTGTTAAAAGTAATCACTATTGACAATTCAAAAACGACTAGAACGACAAAGAAGGGCAAGGCTTCTTATGCGAAATTTTATTTAAGTAGCAATATATCCGCGTGGACTCTTTTATTTAAATATAAAAATATTATAAGATAATGAAAATTCACATTGATCTAATATTAAATTATAAATTCACCAAATTATTTCAGTATATATTATCACCATTAATTTCTTACCAAACATGTTTAAAGTTGTTAATCATAGCGCATACCTTAAACCTTAAATTAAATTTTTATATCATAACATAAATAGAAAGATATTAAATATTCTAATTTGTAAATCATGTGCATAAATGAAAATAATAGTTAAGATGGGAAAAAAATGAAGAGAAAGAGAGAATCAATGGACGTGATTATATACGTTCGATCAATAAAAAATAGATATTATCCGTCCAATTAAGAGATAAAATGGATATAATAAAAAATAGATCGTCCTAATTCTTAGCTGCTTTATATAATAGTATAGATATAGATTGTAACCGTGTTCCAAGGGACAAAATATATGAACGAATTGAAGAACTGAAAAACAAGTGTCGGAGAAAAGAAATAAATACAGAAACGAGAGTATATTTCTTTATTTTTTTATTTTGTTGGTTTAAATTCTAAGAAAATATTAATTTTAAAAATAATTATTTCTAAATGAGTAATTTTTGGTCTTCGATGAGGTAATGCAGTACGGAATGATGAGCGCTACGAGGGCGTGTCATTCAAAAGATTAATATATAGGTTTCTTCGTGAGTTTGGTGCGATCTAGATTTGAAGTCAGAATAACACGTACGCGTAAAAAGAATATATTATATTTATATTCCAGTTTATACTTTAGCTCCGAACCTTCGTAGTTTATATCTTACCTGGAAATAGTCAACTGTTTGAACAAATCTGCGGGCAGCTGCCCGAATTAATATACTCGATTGTATTTATCCAGACTTATAACACAATGTCAGTAAGTAGAAATCTGACAGCAGCCGTTGATTTATTAATCTAGACTTCGTATTTTAGTAAAACCATCGCTTTCGCGCTCTTGGAGCAATTATGAATCAATTAGAATTCTTCTTCGGATTTCAAAATTATTAGTCGCTTGAAAAATACATCTTTAATTTAAAATAGGGCGAGAATCCATTGACAATATACAACTTGATAATGAATTTTTTCAAAAAAACATTAAAAAAACGTTTATAGACATGTGAGATATTTTTTGAATGTTTAAATTGGTTATGTTTCAAATTTTATATTATTTAGGGTTAATAGAACTATTATATTTGTAAATTAGGTATAATTTTAGCAGAATTTAATGGAATAATAAAATGACACATAAATTATAGAAATTTTAAACACAATAATTAATAATTTTGAAAATATGTTCAATTTTCCATACATTGATTCTCACCCTTTAAAACAACTAAATTTGCATTAAAAGATCTTGCAGTTTGCTAACTATTGTAACATATGCCCTTTTGAATACGAACAACGTGCACAATGAAAAATAACATGAAAATTTGTAAGTAAAATGGATAAAGACCTGGATTACGTGTCATGATAATCAATAAAAAGATTAAAAATCATAACGCTTCGATCTATAAACAATTACGATGCTAAATTCACAGCAGAGGTACAGATTTTAATTTAGTTAATAATATAAATTATTAAATTATTAATATTAAATAATAATAAAATATAATTTAATATTAAGAATGACGATGTGTTAGTGGGAGAAGTGTCTTTTATCTTTTTAACTTCCAATATTCAAAGTTTAAAAGTTTGGATTGATGAAAATTGCAATTTTTTTGTCCGCTAGTGGGAGTGGTGCGCACCATTTTTATTGGCATGGTTCCTTTTTTTGCTAAAAGTAGTTGAAAATTAAAAAAAAAAATGTTACTTCCAGTTTTTGCAGAGCGTCACTGCTATCGATGTGCTGTAATTTTTAAAATTAAAATTATATTTTTTTTTACTTCTTATTATTAATCATTTAATTACTTATATTATTAAATAAAAAATCTCTGGCAGAGGTATCATCAAATTTGCTCCGAGCAGCTTATTGGTTGAGGTAATTTATACGTATATCCATATCAATTGAGTTCTGGACAGCAGGATGTATATTTGCTGCCATAAAATAATATTGTCATCCATTATTGTAATTTGACAAGATCGATATCGTTCAAATAGAAACAAACCCATAGATATCTAATGGAAATATTTTTATTAAAGTTATAACTCGGTTTCGTCCAGATAATAAAGTTCTTAATTAAATAATAAATAATATAAAATTTTAAATATATTTAAAATAAAATACATTAAAGAAAATTTAAACAAAATAATTTTAAATACTAAGTAATAATGATAATTATTATTATAATAATAATAAATAATATAATTAAATATATAATAATTTACAAATGTTCATATAAAAAATTAGATTATTTTGGGAGTTAAGTTTCACTTTAAGTACATTACACATATTAGAGCTATAACTCAGGGTTCGCGCCAACAATATTGTCCTCAAATAAATATTTAACTTTTAAAATTTAAAATATATTTAATAAAATTTCACGTTAAAGAAAATTTAGACACAATATTCTTAAATACTAAGTAATAATGATAATTATAATAATTATTATTATAATAATAAATAATATAATTAAATACATAATAATCTATAAATTATCATATAAAAAAGTTAGATCATTTTAAGAGTTAAGTTTCATCTTTAAATAACACATTATTTTAAATGAGGAGAGAAACTATTTTATATGAACCCTTAGATTCAAGAATATTAAAAGATCTAAATAAAATCAATAGTGGAGAAAATGATGATGTGGCATGTTTGAAAAGCAAGAAATGTTAACTCTCTTTATATATTAAAAATTATTTTAAATGAGAAGAGAAAAACTATTTTATATGAACTTGGATTCAAAAAGATGAAAAAAATAAATAAAATAAATGACAGACAAAAATAATGATGTGACATACTTGAAAAACTTAAAATCTTAATATTTTTTATGTATTAAGAATAAGAATTTTCATTAGAGGATGGTTTTGGCACATGTTTTTAATCCCTTTGGGTCTGTTTGGCAAATCAAGGAATAACTTTGGAAGAGTGGTAATTTTGGAAGAGTGATAGAATAGTATTTTTTTGGAAGAATGGTAGAAGAGTGGTATTCTTGACTATTCGGAAGAATGAAAATATCATTTGACAGTTGTTACTCAGAATAGTTAAAATATGAATAATTATGATACTAATAATGATGATGATGATGATAATAATAATAATAATAATAATAATAATAGTAAAATAATAATCATAATAGTAAGATAATAATAATAATAATAATAATAATAATAAAGTAATAAAAATGATCATAATAAATAATAATATTATAATAGTAATATAATAAAAATATAAACATTATCATAATATAATAATATAATAATAAACAATTATGATTACAATCTTAATTATATAACCATAATCATAATCATAAAATAATTATAATTATAATAATATAATAATAAATTAATCATAACTATAATCAACATATATTAATATAATACAACATAATAAAATAATAAAAAAGTAATAAAAAATAATCATAATAAATAATAATATTATAATAGTAATATAATAAAAATGTAAACATAATCATAATATAGTAATATAATAATAATAAATTATAATTACAATCATAATTATAATAATATAATAATATAATAATAATAAATAATCATAATTTTAATAATATAATAATCAAAATCATAATCATGATAATTATAGTCATAATCATAATAATATAACCATAATCATAATCATAATTATATAATAATAAAAATATAATCATAATCATAAAAATAATTATAAATAATTATAATTATAATAATATAATAATAAATTAATCATCACTATAATCAACATATAATAATATAACACAACATAATAAAATAATAATAAGTAATAATAATCATAATCATCATAATATAATAATATAATAATATAATAATGTAATAATTATATTTATATTCATAATATAATAATATAATATTAAAATTATATTTATAATAATAATAAATAATATAATAATGCTAATGGTAACGATAATATAATAACAATAATTATAATAATAATTTAATAATAATAATATAATGATAATAATAATAATAATAAATAATAATCATAATATTTATATAATAATAAATTATAATCATAAATATAATATCATAATATAATAATACTAAATTTTAATCATTATCATAATATAATAATATAATATAATATAATCAAACAATAATCGCTATTCCAACGAGAGCTAATCCGTTATTCCACCTATAAGTTGGTGTACTGGATTAGCACTATTCTGCACTCTTCTACTTAGTCTAAAATTCGTTTGACAAATTAATGGTCGGGCGGCATTAATGCCGACATCAATTAGTCAAACAAAAGTAAAGATAATAGATTTAATACAAGTTGGAAAGATAATTACAAATTAATACAGACGTCAAAATGAACCTTCATGTTGGAAAACTAAAAAAATATGAAAAGTTGCGTAGCAAGTTAGCTTGTTCAGTCCGTTCAAGCGTTTGTATTTTTTATTAATAGCAAATTAGCAATGCAGTTAGTGTGTGTATTTTTTTATTTCTTTTAGTCTCAACGTCTCTTTCCTTCAACAACCACTACTTAGTAAATATAATAACAATAATAAACATCTCTTTCCTTCTACAACCTGTAGCAAATAATATTAAAGAAGTTCTGAAACGGTCTGAACTCTCAGCATTACTTTGAAACAGAAGTCGAAGAATTTACAATGCTTTGTACATCGGAAAAAACAAAACTGTACTTTGTGACTTTTGAATCAAATTCCAATACTTTCGATTTGGACAAGAACATATCGAGCCAGGATGAAGGCCCAGCCACTGCCCAAGTGATGTAAGTGTAAACTCAAGACGAACTTCTTAACGAAATTAATAATCTCATGGAGTTAATGGTGCAAAAAAATTGACACATTCAGGCTCATATATATAGATAATTTGATTTGACTGAATCAAACGATGGCTTTAATGAATGAGACAATGACGAATCTCATGGAATATCTTATGAGGCCCCGCGATTGGATTACTCGGGTAAATTTTGTCAATTAAATATTTTTCTGTTAATTATTTAATATTATAATTTTTGGGAATCAAAAAATTTTGTTAGTTTTTTTATAATTTTATTTGTTTATGTTGTAGGAACTGAGACCTCTTGAGAACTTTCGAAGGCTAAGATTAACGAGCTGGAGCAAATAGTTAGTCGCTGAGGTACCTAATTTATTTATATCTATGTTGTAATAAATTGCTGAAAAAAATATTTATGAGAACAACTGTCATTTTTTTATTTTGTTGATTTTGTGTCTTATGTAATTTTATGACTATAAAACTAGTTTGTTGTTTTTTGTTAGATGTTTTTTTTTGACTTATTAATATATATTTAAGTGTTCTATTTTAAGATTATATATAAACTCTAAAGTCTGAATTCTAAACCATTAACCTCCTAAACCATAAAATCTAAACTAAATGGGAATAATTTATTTTTCTTCAGACGAATCGTAGCAGATAGATATATAAAATCAGATGGGACAGAAATTGAATACTTAAATGGAATTGATGAATTTATGAAGGTGCGTTAGAAGATATGGAGATGGAGTTGTGCACAAACTTCTTTGTTCATGTCGGAATTATTAAAACTGGTGAAGATTTTAAAACGTTGAATAAGTGAGAGATCATTTGTTTTGTCGTAGTTTTATGGAGCGGTATAAATGATAAAAATGACAAGGAGTCCACAACGAAGAATCGGCCAATGCAAGTTGTTTATTTAATTTTATAAACAAGTTGATTATTACCCTTCAAAAAGAATATTTTTTTGTGAATAGTGGTATCGTTAGCTCGCTCATTAGACTGTTTCTATTTAATAAGGATAATTAATATATTGTTTTAATTCAATGACTTCTGCAGGCGTTATGGATTAATTAAGAACAATGAATAGGACTCGAATTCTTTTGTCCTATACTCAATATATGTAAGCTTATTTGTGCAAGCGGTCTCTGTTATTCCTTGGTGAAATGCGTTATATATAATTTAAGGAAAAACTAATTAGAGAGACATGATCCTTATGTTATATACCTAAAAAATATGCTCCACACAAAATATAATGAGTTTATATATCTGGAAATGAGATTTAATTTGATCCTTCTGTAATTAATAGGTTTATAAGTGTAGTAGTCGTTACTCGATCAGCAATTCAAACTATATTTTGCATTTTCGAGAGCTCCTGGCTCTGGCACGTGTTAACCTGTAATGAATATATATGCTCGAGTTCTAAGAGCCAAATTATTAAAAACCCTACCAGTGGTTTTTGCGGTTTATGATAAGAGTTTACTAGATATTTGTTGAACTAATCTAATTGCAGCGTTAAAATTAAAATTTAGTCAAACAGAAAATTCAACTCAAAGAATAGATCGAGCTATCACTTCAACTCTTACTTCTCGCAGATTACGACAAAAAAAATTCGGATGTGTGACAAACTATAGTGTTACGTTACTTACGTAGGTATGGCAATGGGTCGTACCTACAGGTTTTTTGTTAATTCCATATTGTCAGATCTGTCTGTAAAAATTTTAAGGCCGATCTGTCTAGCATGATAGAAATTGATCTAAAAATGAACGTCCAACCCATCCCGATTTTTTTTTAAATATAAAATTATAAAAATTATATTATTAATAATAAGAATAATAAAGCAAAATTTTAAATCTACGAATGGCACCTCACCACTGACAGTGGCGCGGAGCAAACACGCCAATGCTAGTGGCATCTTTACTGAAACGCGCCAATGCTAGTGGCATCTTTACTGAAACGCGTCATTGTCAGTGGCGTCTTTACTGAAATGTGTCACTGCCAGTGGCACGTTTGTCTTCTACAAATACCAACCGCACAGATAGATATCTACGCGTGTATTTTATAGTGATCAAAAACCCATTTTTAGGCAAACGCGCCACTGCCAGTGGTGCGTTTACACAAAGACGCCACTAGCGATGTGGCGCATTTCAAGAAAGACGCCACCGACAAGGCGCGTTTTTATAAAAATGACACCGCGGGCGCGCGTTTGCTCGCGCCACTAGTAATGGCTACGCCATTCGTAAATTTAAAATTTTACTTTAATCACTCTTAATATTAATAATATAATTTTTATAATTATTATATATAACAAAATCTGAACCCATCCTTGAACATTATATTCAAACCCCTTCCTGTACGTCTTGCCTGCCCATGTTGATGAACCTATCTAGCCCATCTGTGCTTATTTATACCCGTCCCAACAACAAATCATAACATGAGAAATTTTCAACACAAAAAAAAAATAAAACACAAGTATAATTAAGTACTAATCAATTCAAATGCAAAAAATAAATTAAGCACAAGAGAAACTAAGTAATCAAGCATAAACATATTACAGAACATAATTTAGCACCGACAAATTGAAATATAGAGTAGCTATTCGTCTCTTTCTGTCCTGCAAAAAAAAATAATAAATCAACATTAAGTAATTTTTGCAATTTAAAAAAAAATCTGCCATCAGTATATAGTAAAAATACAAAGGGGAAATCAATTGCGTTTCATATATCAGATTTATACGCTTTGCTAGGAGGAAATGAGGCATTAAGGGTAAACCATAGGTATAAACAAATCAGATCAAATTGAGACATATCCAACATCATATAATATGTCCGTCGAGTTACATGTAGGCTGATGATCAAGTCATATATACGCCTTCCCTGATTCGTCAATAGTCAGATTTTTTTGTATATAATAATTATAATAATTATATTATTAATAATAAGAGTGATAAAAATAAAATTTAAAATCTACGAATGGCAGCACACCATTGGTAATGTGGTGTGGAGAAAATGCGTCACTGACAGTGGCGTCTTTATATAAAACAATATAAACGCGCCACTAGCAGTGACGTCTTTGTAAACACGTCATTGTCAGTGACGTCTTTGGTGGCAGTAGTGATGTTGATCCAACGGTAATGAAATTGTAATTAGATGAGCAAGAGCAAAAGTGGCGCGTTTACACTGTTTTACACAAAGACATTACTAGCAATGACGTGTTTATTCCACGCCACTACCAGTAGCGCGCTGATATTCATAGATTTCAAATTTTATTTTTATCGCTATTATTATTAATAATATAATTATTATAATTATTATATACAAAAAAAAAAAAACTGGTCTTGAGCTTACCTTGCTTGTTATAGTATCAGGCTAACTGGGGTAAGACTTTAGGTTGGGTGGGTTGTATATTAACGGGTCAATGTGCCAAATTGTCATCTCTATATATATGAATATTATTGGGACATTTAATTTTTACAATGAGCTTTTAAATGAGCTTTTTTTTTTAAAATTGACGATGATAAAGTTGCTATTAAGAGCATCCGCATCCCATTGTCAAATTGATTGTCAAATCTCATTTGACAATTGCTTTTTCGAGAGATGTTTGAAAAGACTATTGTCGCAATCCATTTGATAAAGAAGCAAAAATTAATTACTAAGTGTCATTTTGACAAATTCGTTCTATTCAGTGTCACTCTTTAAAATAAATTGTCAATTAATGACATGATATAAAAATTTAATTTTGACAGTCGACACCAATGCGGATGCTCTAATAGTTAATACCGTCAGTTGGAAAATAATACCACGATTTTGGTCTTTTTTAATTTAGATAACTAGCATCATTTTTTTTAGAAAAATCGATACAAATTATCACAATTAATGTCAAATTTTTGAAAAAAAAAATCAAAGTTAATTATTGAATACTATTTGTTTTTAAAACATAATGAATGTCACATTATCTTAAAAACCAACACTAATGTTGAATATTAATATTTTTAAAACACCACCTATTAAACACTCATAATTTGTGCTGTCAATGACAAAATTTAGAAAAATACAAGAAAAAAATTACCAATATATCACATTGTTCAATAATACAAACCATACACAACTAAAACAATAAAAGCACAATAAAAAGGAATCAAAGGTAACTAATCCTAACAGTATACATAAAAATTACGAAATACAACTGATATGACAAGCAAATACAATTTATATATATGAAAGAAAAACCAGAAAAACAATTTCTTAAAGTGGAGTTGAGGTGTTAGATGATATTTTTTGGCCTCAAAAATAGCTCTCCGAGTTATATCCCAGATACCTTATAATTCTCATCGTGTGTTTTCCGTCACTCTCCCGAGCGGGGAGTTCAGAACAGAGCGAAAATTATAAACATATTATTGCATACATATATTGGTCATATTATAAACATAGTACCGCATTTATATATTTATTGTGTTTCAAAGTTCATGTAATTTAGTTTAAGTGTTTTGATATTTCATAAAGATTATCAGAATTATATAAAATCTGCAACTACTCAAATTTATAGAATATTGTTAGAATATTTAACATTATTTTAATTATATAAATTCAAAATACAACTACTCTATAAGGGTAAAAATATATTTTTTATTTTCGGCTTCCTTGTTTTTGCACGTCACATACGTAGGCTTGAAAATTGGTATTTTCTCTAGATTAATGATATAAGATTTGTCGGTTAATAGCTTGCTCAGCTATTATATATTCGTAATTTATACAGGACGATTGTCATCTAACTATAACGGGCCAACAGCTTCGCAAATGTTTGAAATGATCATAACACTAAGGTCTTTAATTCGC
Organism: Schoenoplectus tabernaemontani; assembly: GCA_037127355.1. Lineage (NCBI taxonomy): Eukaryota > Viridiplantae > Streptophyta > Magnoliopsida > Poales > Cyperaceae > Schoenoplectus > Schoenoplectus tabernaemontani. The sequence continues at coordinate 14,615,372 of CM073740.1, forward strand.
CAAAGCTTGTGTATTTAGTTTTCTTTATCTTTTCTGCTGTCGTTAATTTCCGCATAAATTATTTTTCATATATTTTTTAAACTTGAACCCGGATTTATTTTTTCATATTTTTTTTGGAAACTTAAATCTGCACCTCTTCATAAAAAAATATAAATCATTGCCATCTCACTAGCTCAGCAAGTCAGCAACACACATCAACGTCGGATAAAAATCAACACTAATGATGAAACATATCTGTGTCGGACAAAAATCTGACCCAGATGTAAACAATCAGTGTTGTATTTTTGGGAATAAAAAGATGACATTGATTCTAAAATTAATGTCAGATTTTAAAAAATAATAATAATTGTCAATTTTTTAAATTTTGATAAGTAATGTTAGATTTTTAGAAAGGGGTGGGATCACTTGACAATGGGTTATTTTGCCAATTTTGAATATAAATTTTCAAATAAATATGAAAAAAAATCTTAAAATAAGAAAACTTATGAATATGTTCTTCTACTTATAGATTAATGATAATTTAAATTTCAAATAATTTCATTATCGTTTGTTACTCCATCAAGAACCATCAAAATTTTATATAATTTACGATGGTTATAATTTGACGGTCTTTGATGGACTATCAAATGATAATGAAATTTGAATCACCATCAATATATAAGTATAAAAATATATGCATAATTTTTTAAAAAATTTAAGATTTTTTTCGTATTTATTTGAAAATTTATTGTCAAAATTATCAAGATAACCATTGTCAAGTGATCTCTTCCCTTTAGAAAATACCGACACAATTTACAACAGTTTTTTAGGGAGAAACCAATACTAATTGTTGAATATTATTTATTTTTAAAACAGAATAAATTTTATATTTTTAAAAACCGATACTAATATTTTAAAACATTAATTATAAATTAAACAGTTATAATTTATGCGGTCAATTATAACATTTAGAAAATATAAGAAAAATATCAATTTATTATATAATTCAATAATACGGAACCGTACACAATTACAAACAATATATCTCTTTTTTTTAAGTTTTTAAATTTATTTGAAAATCATTGTCAAAACTCTCAAGTTAACAAAAGCCATCAGAAACAAAATCATCGCCAACTTTGCGCAGAAAAGGATCGAACAACATAAACTAGTACGTCGATATAGTTAATATATCACACAAGAAAATCCCATTAGACATTGAAAATTAAAAAAGTTGAACCTTAACAAACAAATAATTAATACAAATTAATTTTGGTCTATCCCTGCTTATACCAGCGGAACAGATCTTCAGTCTGCGCATTTTTTTTTTTTTTGAAAGCACTGCAACCAATCACATAAACCCATATATACAAGAGCAACAGCAGCGATTATAAGTGCAATATTTGCTTTGCGCCACTCATGCCAAAGGTTGCCGATCATTCCAGCCCTGACATGCCTGGCAATTGCAGCAAAGCAGTGCTCCATGCCATGCAGTCCGGATCTGCATGCAGCTGCATTGCTTGGGTTAACCCACACCGTTGGATTTACATAACCAAAGCCACATGCATTGGCGGTTTGCAACAACCTCACTGCATTTGGAAGAGAGGAAAACAAATTGTCAGAAATAAAAATTACTATTAGCTAATTTACTAGTTAAGACTTATCAACTCAAAGAAAGCCATTATGACAGCATGGAAGGTTAGAAAAAATTTACCAACTTGTCCGACCAGGATCTATTTTACATATTTCCAAGTTCAGTTAAAAATTAGTGAAAGACATATTACAGTGTTATATTATAACTCCAACAAATTCTATATAAATCAGAATTCAGCAGATCTTGTCTTCAAATATAGTGATGAAAAAATTCAGTGCTTTGACAATTGAATTTAGTACTAAGTGAAATTATAATTAGCAAAAAAAGAAATGAGAATTGCTCTCTGTTCCTGGTTAGTAGCAAAGAACAGAAGGTGAAAACTGCCCTGCTTATATAGAGAGATGATTTATGGTGTTTTATAAAATAAAAAATTATTATTATTGTGGGTGAGATTTCATATCTCAAGATCTTAAATGGTCAATCTAAATTCTTCAATAATTTCTTCATGTCAAATTTTTGTGAGATATTAAATTTCATGATTTTTTTTTTAGCTTTCTAGCTATTTTTTAAATTATTTTTAAAAATTACTCTGAAATTTTTTATTTTTTATGTTAAACAAAGCTAATTTTAAAAATAGTTTAAAAAATAGCTAGAAAATTATGAAATTTAATATCTCATAAAATTTTGATATGTGAAAATTATTGAGCAACTTATATTAATCATTTGAGATTTCAAAATGTAAAATCTCACTTGCAATAATGATTTTTTACTTTGCAAAACACTATAATGCACATAATGCATCTTATATTCCAAGAGTAATAATACAAGATACAAATCGAATTTCAAGACATCCAGAGTCCAGAATCACACTAGAACGGATATACGTACATCAAAGCATAAAAAAATTTGGAAATAAGATGCTCATTCAAAAGTAGTACATAAAATGCGTTGTAAGTTCATAGATTTAGGAATGTCATTTAGATTAATGCTTGCATAAAATCAATTTGAACTCAAGATGTTGAATATGAAGCGCTATATTAGTTCAGAATCAAAGTCTGATATGTAAGGAGAACATGATATCACTTACACGTCTCAACTGATATTCTAAATTATAAACATAAAGTACTATGTCAGTTCATAAATCTAGGACTCTTAGATTCGGAGTACAACTCATGGTGATCTCTAGAGTATTTCAGCACACGGGATGTTAAATCTAAATCACTATGCAAATTCAATCATGGAAGACTATTGTTATCAGGGTAGCACTAGGGGTGTCAATTCTCAAGCCGACCGACGGGTTAATCTAATTTGACCCGAATCCGATCCGATCTGACATAATCCGAAAATAAATGGGTCGGGTATGGGTTTAATTTTTTTGACCCGAATCGGATCAGGTCGGTTCGTGTTAACCCGACCCGACCCAATTAATTATATTTTTTGAAGTAATTTTGTGATTTAGTACTAATTAAAACTTAAATATACACTAATTAAAATTAATTATAAATTAATTAATATTTTATTGCTTAAAATTATACTAAAAAAATTAATAAATATTAATTATTTTACATGAGTCGGATCGGGTAGGGTATGGGTCAAGATTTTTTGATCCGAATTTAATCGGATCGGATTCGGGTCGGGTCAAAAAAATAAAATAATATGACTCGACCCGAATCCAACCCGATCCGACCCGATTAATTAAATATTTATTAATTATTTTTATATAATTTTAAGCAATAAAATATTGATTAATCTATAATTAATCTTAATTAGTGTATATTTAAGCTTTAATTAGTACTAAATCACAAAATTAATTCAAAAAATATAATTAATCGGGTCGGGTCGGGTTGACCCGAACCCGACCCGATTCGATTCGGGTCAAAAAAAATTGAACTCATACCCGACCCATTTATTTTCGGATCGTATCGGGTCAGGTCGGATCTGGTTAACCCATCGGGTCGGGTCAAGAATTCACACCCCTACTATGTACACTTCAGAGTTTTCATCAACATCATTTTTTTGTTATTATATGCATATGTATTTACATTTGAAAGAAACTAGCTATCAAGTTTATATTTTTCATTTAAGGGAATTTAGTTTATTCACATTTTATGTAATTATATACATATTTCTTTTGAAAATAAAGATCCTTACTTTAAATCAAATCATTGAGTTAAGCTATAAAATTTGTTCTTTTTCTTCTTTTTTACCTTACTTTTTTATTATATATATTTTTTATTGATCACGGAAATCATGTATTTAAATAAAGTATTATTTATAATATTTTTTATTTAAAACAGGAAAATTAGTGTACAAAATTTTAATTCTGTTTTTGTAAGAGAGAATTTATAAAAATAGTTTTTGTAAGGAAAGATAGTGCATGGGATTGTACTAAAGGAGATTTTATATAGGTTTTTTAATAATTATTGTTCTGAAAGAAAATCTTAATCAAAGATAAAACTTCATTGGTATTTTATTTATGAAATAACCTGAAGATAAAACCTTTTATCATTATTATTATATTAAAAAAATAAAAGAAAGGCATCATTCCTTCCTGAACCTATTTACAAATGATTGTAATTATATGTTCTTTATTGTATATTTTTTTACTTCTATAAAGGAAATACATATTGTTTTTTGTTGTTTCTTTAATTATAGGAGGAAACAAATTAAAAACAAAACATTCTAATAGAAGAGAAGGATATTATTAAAATATGCCTAAAATCTATTCACAAGTGCTAACGATTTTTACATGATTTACAAAATATTAATCAGTGCTATAGCATTTCTGGAACCCAAACGCTATGCTATATACCTACACTGTGATATAACGGCGATAGCGAACTGCTATTGCGTATAAATTTCAAATTATTATAATTTTTTCATCCGAACTCCGATTAAGATGATTCAAAGTGCATTATAAAGCTAAAAACAAGATTTATAATATTGACATATAATTTTAATCACTCCTTTATTACCTTTAAATTTCTTCTTGGGTTTCTTTTTTTTACCTAAAATAAATAGTAACTTACTATAATCAAAAATTATTTAAACTAAATAGTAGTTTAAAAAAAGTTATACATTTTCAATATCTTGACATATAATATGATTTTAATTAGTAATTTTATATCATTTATTTATTTGCTCTATTAATCTTTAGATAAAAATATTGATATTATTTATTTACGTTATGTGGGATAGCTTTAACTATAGCATGTTATAGCATGATAACTTTTTCTAGGACTATGTCGCGATGATGCTATAATCGCTATTTAGAACTTTGATATTTATTATGCACAAATCCTAAAAATCAAAGCAAAGTCAATATGAAAAATGCATAATTGTTCCTTTGATTTTAAATCTTTTTGTTATTTTTAACTTTCAAAAGTGGAATGTTTTCTGTCTGTAAAATGCTATAAAAATAAAGAAATTTTGGATACTAATTTGGGCGAATTTGGACCTTAGAAAGGCTTCCCAATAATTTATTTTTAAAAGAGTGGGGCTGATTTTACATCCAAATAATTTATTTTTATATTTTTTGGGTTTAAAGGAGTAGGGCTGATTTCACTTTCAGGTGCCCTGGGCTGGGATTTAATTTCTTCACTTGGGCCGCAGGTATTAATGCTTTGTCGGTTTTTTATTTTTTATTTTTTGGGCAAAGCCAAACCTGGGCCCTTATTTTTTCTCTTTTCTTTCTTTGTGAGCCCAACTCCATTTTTATTCTTTTTCCTCTCATTCCTTCGATTTCACCTGACACCACTCATTCTCTCCCTCCGACAAGTTCAACAGTGAGGATCAGTCGGTTCTGAAATCAATTTGCATGCCCAGCGTTTCTCTTGCTTAGGCATTGGTGATCTTGGATCTGGTATTTGATCACCGGGTTTCTCAGAAAGCCACCGTACCGATGAGAGGACCATTTGAGACCGATACTGAAGTTCCTTGCTGTTTTCCTTGTCAATCTCGATGTTCATTGAATTACTTTGTATTACATTATCATGCCAAGCATGTTCACAAGCAGAATTTGATTTGATTTTTAACTTTAGCCTCGTTACTTGAGTCATCTCTATAGGTACCGGAATCTGCCACATGATGCTTGGTGTTTGTATGATCAAGTCACATGATTCTTTTCTTAGACATCATCGTTTTATCACTTTAGACACACTTCAGTTGTGCATATGTGATTTTGGTTTTGGTACCGAAAACTGATATTGATATCAGACTCCCTTTTCTTTAAAACTTAATTACTCAGATCTTAGCTTTGCACTCTTAAATCCATTTTACAGTCACTGAGAACGGACTTGGGTGATTGGTTTGATCAGGAATCAAGTTTGGGCAAGCTCACTGTTTAAGACTCGGTTTTGACTGTCATTACCATTATTCTCAGTGACAGTAACCTTTCCAACTTGACCCCTATCAACTAACTCACTTAAACTAATTGCTCTTGCAAGGATCTGAGCTCTGAGCAATCAATTTACAAAGTTCTGGCTGAGAGGGCTTGAAAATATATAGACTTCAATCAGCTTGGGGTTTATTATTTTATCTTTTTTTTGTGTGTGTGTGAATTTGTTCAAGTGAAAATAGAGAGCAAGAATGAATGCCCTTCAACCAACCTTTTTAATAGAATTTCATGTTCTTATGATTAGAGTAAAGATACAACAACAAACCAAATAGAAAGAAACAGAGAAAAGAGAAGAACGAAAAGAAACAAAAAAGAAAATAAACAAAAGTCAGCCACCGCCGGCTGAGCTGCCATATGGTCAGCTGAAATTCCAAAATTTATTTGAGATAGTTAAAATGCTCCAAATACATGTTTATACTTATTCTTATTATTATTATTATTATTATTATTATTATTATTATTATTATTATTATTATTATTATATATTACTATTACTACTGTTATTAATATTATTATATTATTATTAATTGTTTTTATCATTTTTAGTACTATTATTATATTATTTTTATCATCATTATCATTATTATTATTACCATCATCATTATCATTGTTATTATTTTCATCATCATTATCACTATTACTATCATTGAACTCCTATATCTATGATTTTGCATTGGATTTCATTTCTAACTTACCATAATTTATCTGAGATTAAAGACAGTTGTTTTTGTGTTACCTGCATACTTATAATCTCGTATAACATTATCAGGCTAGTGTCTTGGTTTAAATCTTAAAATTAAATAAAAAGGCTTGTAATTTGTCCTCTAAACAGAAGCTAATATACATAAATTATATAAGAATGCTCAGGCCTATCAAAAAAAAAATGATCCAATAACAGACAAGCTCAGACCAGTGTCTGAGATTAAATCTTAAAATTGATCAAAATTGCTTATAATTTGTCTTATAAACTGAAGCTAATATACATAAAATATAAGAGTGTTCAAGCTTTTCAAAAAAAAAATTTACTCTAAGTGTTAGGTTATCCTTACACATAAAAGTTGTGCCCAAACTTCTTTGAAGATCAGGATACGCCATTGCTTATTGGTAATAAATTCACCGGTACTTTTATTAATGCGAGTACGTACAAAAAGCTCATCCATAGTTGATCCTTGCATATCATTCTCTTTCATCTGTCTAAAAAGAAATGCAAATTAATTTGATACCTACTGCTACTGACACGTTACGTTATAGTATAAGTCTTGGAACAATACAGATACAAATTAATTCTAATGTTGCTCAGAGGTAAAAATAGAAAGAATTACAAAAAATATTTTTGTAAGAAGAAAAAATAACTGGGCCTTCAAACAAAATTTTAGCTAATCAAATTCTCATCATCTTCGAAATTTATGCAGCTATTATTTGAAATTTTTTGGCCGTTTGATTTGAAAAGTAAGGTCATGATCGGCTTGAGGAAGAGCAACGGATATTTTCCCCGTAGGATGGGGGTTCTCTATCAGATTTTTCCATTCTTCATTTTCATTTTTGCTCCAAAAGATTGGGGATCGGTTGAAAATGGTTACGGACCTCTAAATAAATACAAAAAAAAATAGAAAAAAAATTATAAATGTATTTTTCTACCGATGGATTGAGAGTTATTCAAATTTCATACAATTTCATTATTGTTTGATAGTCCATCAATTTTTTATTCAATTTACAACGGTTTTAATTTAACGGTCTTTGATAGACTATCAAACGATTATAAAATTAATGAAATTTAAATGACTCTCAATCCATATATAGAAGAATACATCTATATTTTTTTCCCATTTTTAAAATTTTTTTGTATTTATTTAGAGGTCCATTACGAAAGTTGTCAAAATAACCCATTGTCAACCAATCCCTCTCATATTTGAATCATGCAAAAAATAATATATAAATAGATGATTTGAGAGTAGCAAATAAAGATATTGAAAAAAATAATGATTTCTATATTAGTACGATAATAGTGAAATTGTGTTTCTTTTTCATTACACTCATGAAATTAAAAAGAGTTCATTCTAGAGTGATTAAATTACAAAAAGAAAAGATTTGACTCTAAATATTTCTTTTAATTTCACTTTTTTTTAATTTTTTTCACAATTCCATTCAATTTTAATTTTGTTCGGCATCTATTCCAAAATAATTATTCTTTTCTTTATTGCCAAACAGGCCCTAAGTACTCAGTTGGATATTTTTTTGCTGAAGAAATAGTTATTGACTGATGCCATGAATCTTAATCCTCTAGGGGTGTAAGTCCAATCTATTTGACCAACCGATATGATTGATTCGACTAGAAAAAACATGGATTTTTTATTTAATGGGTTGGATATGAATTAAATTTTAAGCAACCCAACAACTTATAGTTTGGTTACGGATTTTAAAAAATATTAAGTAAAATCTGAAACAATCATTTTACATTATATTCTTTAAATAATTTATTTTGATTTAACTTTAATAAAAATATTTTTTATTAATATCTAATTTTTTTAATAAAAATTTATTTTATATTTATTATAGTTAGCATATTGTTATCATTTTATTATATTTTTTCATTATGATTTGATTTTATTTATATTTTTGTACAATAAGTCTCTTAAAATTAATACTGCCAAACCCATAAATTTCGACAATTAAAGTTGAAATCTGAATTGAACAATTTTTATTATGGCAAGGGATCTCTTGACAATGGGCTATTTTGACAATCTTGACAATTGATCTTCAAATAAATATGAAAAAATCTTAAAAATAGAAAAAATATTATAGATATGTTTTTCTACTTATCGATTGATGGTGATTAAAATTTTATACAATTTTATTATCGTTTGATAGCCCATCAAAGACTATCAAAATATTATGCACTTTATAACGGTTCTAATTTAATAGTCTTTAATAGACTATCAAATGATAATTAAATTGCATGAAATTTTAATCACCATTAATCTATAACTAGATAAACATATCTAAAAAAAATTTTTTATTTTTAAGATTTTTTTTCATATTTATTTAAAGTTCAATTATCAAGATTCTCAAGATAACCATTGTCACTTCCCTTTTATTATTAATTGGTCAGTTACAAATTGAAATTGATGTAACCCGAATAAAATAACTTAGATTGATAATATATTAGAAACTCGACCAACCCAATCCATTTACACCACTATAATAGTGTCATCTTTAGTATTGTAAATTGCGGAACTCGAATATGTTGTTATTCTCTTCGGGATAACGGGACCCTGTTATCCCGATCGTAATCATTAGATCAAAAACTGACGATATGGATTTACTCGAAGAGAGATGATGGAGAGAGAAATTTCAATCTCAGCCGTTCATTTTTCATCTCACGGTCGAAATTGAAAAAGTAGGGTCATGTTATCCCATTTTCGATAACAGTAGATTTGGACATGTAAAGTTTGGGCAGCAGAGAGATGAAAAAGAAGATTGTCAAAAAAAATTAAAGTTGAAAAGAAAAAAAAATTAATACCGACAGTCTTGTCTAATTGACTAGTCAAATGGACCTTCACGTTGGAAAATTGAAAAATATGAAACGTTGCTTGTGGGTTAATATCGGGTGTGCGGTGTGCCCATCAAAACATTTTACATTTTTAAGTACCAAAAATCTTCATAATATCTTATATTTCCATAAAAAAATCAATAATATATTTTTTATCTCCTTTATTTGTTTAATCTACTGTAGACATTGGATTAAAATTTTCAATGACCATTTTACCCTCTCCTAATATGAAGATATACATTATGTTCCTAACTATATAAAACAAGCATAAATGAGAAATAATTGAGGTGATCAGTTATGCAAGTTGTTTGTGTATTTTATAAACAAGTTTGTGAACGTTGAGAATGAAAAAAAGTTTCAACTTGTGAATAGTGTTATCATTAAATCTCTTATTAGACTGTTGCTATTTAATAAGGATAATTAATATAGAGTGGGGATCAATTGATAATGGGTTATTTTGACAACTTTGATAATGGACTTCTAAATAAATATAAAAAAAAATAAAAATGAAAAAAGTTTATAGATGTGTTCTTCTACTTTTAGATTGGTGGTCATTCAAATTTCATGCAATTTCATTATCGTTTGATAGTCCATCAAAGAACCGTTAAATTGGAACCGTTACAAATTACATAAAAATTTGATGGTATTTGATGGACTATCAAACGATAATGAAATTTTATGAAATTTGAATGACCATCAATCTAAATGTAGAAGAACATATTTATATTTTTTTTTTATTTTTTCTATTTTTTTCTATTTATTTAGAGGTCCATTGTCAAAGTTATCAAAATAACCCATTGTTAACCGATCCTTTCTCATTAATATAATATTTACTTTCAATGTCTTCAGGCGTTATAGATTAAGAACAATGGATAGGATTAAAATTTTAAACGGCCATTTTGCTCTCTCCTAATATGAAGATATACATTATATTCATAACTATACAAAACAAGCATAAATGAGAAATAATTGAGATCGGTTATGCATAAGGGCGGATGCACATACATAGGATCAACTGATCTATTAGATTTTGAAAAATAATTCTTTTAGGCTATTTTTTTACTAATTTGATCCTTTGAATTGCTTGAATACTTTCATTAAGAAAAATATTTGATACCATGAAAAATGAAAGAATTATGCAAAGAATTCAAAATATAAAGTTCTATAAAGAAAAACTTTCATTATCAACTTGATTATCTATTACTTTGAGTTTTATTTTTATTTTTTAATATGTAAAAGATATTATTTTGATAGTTTTTATTAGGTAAGATTGTATATCGAATTATTAATTTTTTTATTTAGTATCCAATTAGTTAATGAATTTGAACCTAATAAATTATTACAAACCGATTAATGACCCCAACTAAAATCCTGCATCTTTCCTGTTCTTGGTTATGTAAGTTGTTTATGTATTTTGTAAACAACTTGTTATAATAGTCACTTTGAAATAACTGGTTCTGCAAGTTGTTTATGTATTTTTAAACAACTGGTTATAATATCGTTGCAGCACCTATGAGTTCTGTTTTAAGATAAAAAAAAAAAATGTAAGTGCATGCGGCCACTGTCATAGAATAAGAATTTTAGCAGATTTTTTTATAATTAAAATAATAAATAATCAAAATTTGATAAGATTATTTTGGAAATTAGACGGTCTATTTTGAATCGAGTTTCAAACTAAATTCTAATTTTCTTTATAAATTTTATATATTATTATTTATTTGTTTATTATTTTTATAGTTTATTTAGTTATTTTAGTATGTTTAATTATTTATTAAATACTTTAAATATATATATATATTAAATGTATGATATTGTTGTGTTAAATATGATATTATTGTGTATTCAAGAATAATATGTAGTTACAAAATCACAAAAAAATACAAAAAATAATGAATTAGAATAAATACACATGTTCATATTTTTTTTATTATGTATTCTATAAGCATATTTATTATGAATTAAAATATATATACATGCATTTACTAAAAAATAATGAACTAGAAAAAATATATATATTTATTATTTATACAATTATAACTATATATGGTACATAATGAACTAGAATACATATAATTTTCACTTACAAATCTAATAAAATGATGAAAAAAATAGATGTCTAAAATTTCAAATGTGTTTTTGATCCATCAGATACATTTTTTGGCCCTAAATATTATCATAATGGTGCTAACGATTAACCATGTAGATTTTGTTGTGAGTTTTCCGTAGCCGCGTAGCACGCCTCGATTAGAGTTTTCTATCAAAAATTATGACCGCTTAAAGATAAGGTGTTCGGATTTTGATTTTATCTTTCATCTCTTCTCTATTTGTTCAATCGGATGCGACAAATAAATTAAATATTATCAAAATTCAACAATCAATTAAAAATAGACTAAATCATTGAATAAATAATTAAACATAATGAATAACTAATTAAATTATTAAAAACTATAAATTTGTATATTTATTTTAATTTATAATAAATATATATATATATATAGATCTATTTATTCTAATTTATTATTTTTATAATTGTCTCCTATGATTTTCTAAAATACATATTAATATTGAATACATAATAATATTATATTTAACATATTATTACACACAATCAATAAATAATTAAAATAATAAAATAACTAAATAAACTATAAACATATAAAAAATAATTAATAAAAACATACAAAATTTATTAAAAAAACTTGAGATTAAGTTGATCCAAGCTAGACCGTCTAATTTTAAAATAATCTTAACAAATTCTGATTATTTATTATTTTAATTACTAAAAAAAATTACATTTTTGCGTTTCTTTAAAATTCGATATATATATTGACATTCAGAACGGAGAGTCAAAAGCTGGTTCCAGTTCCAACGACAAGACTTCCTTCAGAAAGAAGCATGCCGACGTCAACTTAATTAAGAGAAAATTAGATAAAATGAAATTTTTAAGGATCAGGAATTAGAAAATCATTACTTTAAAGTTTAAACTTTTTTTCCATTTATGTTGAGATTTGTAATTTTATCATTAATTGTATTAGGATAATTTTGAGTGTTGAATTCGCTATTATGAAATAGTTTAGGGGTTTATTTGTAAAAGTATTTTGTAAGGCTCTATATAAGTCCAACTAGGATGCAAATGAATTAAATTTGATAGAACTAAATTTTACCTTTTTTTAGAATTTATTTGCGACAAAGGTTGTAAGTCAAGTGTTGTTCTAATAATATATCACGTAAATAATTAATTAATAATATAAAATTTATATTTAATAAATTTTCACATTAAAAAATGGACACAATATTTCTTTGAGGCTAAATAATGATGATAATTATAATAATAATTATTATAATAATAAATAATATAATTAAATATATAATAATATATAAATAATTATATAAAATATGAAAGCATTTTAAGAGTTAAATTTCACCTTAAATATATTATATATATTATTTTAAATGAGGATAGAGAAACAATTTTATTATGAACTCTTGGATGTCAAGAAGATAAAAGATTTAAACAAAATCAATGGTGGAGAAAAATGCTGATGTTGCATGATTGAAAAGTTTAAAACTTTAATCTCTTTATATATTAAAAAAATTGAATATGAGAAAATCATTATTTTTGGATGAATCAGAATTTTTAGATCTTGTTATTTTCTTCTCGTCCAAAAAGATAGCAAGAAATTCTAAAAAATATAAAATTTAATTTACTATTAGATTTTTTATATGGAGATTAGATTAAATTATTCAATTAATAATTTCTAACTTAAAATGAATAATGGAGCACAAAACATAGAACGCCCTTAGTGCTTTGTAAATCATCATATTTGAACTCTATATAAATAAAGAGAGAGAGAGAGAGAGAGAGAAAGAGAGAGAGAGAGAGAGTAAAAATAGGAAGAGCTTAATTCAATCAATATATTAAATTATCTTTAAATTTTGATTTATTATGCTCGTTAAAAGTGTTTTAAGACTCAATATATACAAGGGACCAAAGGGACACACTATATAAGAACAAACCATATAAACACTTTTTTAATTATTTGGTATGAGTTCTTAGACATTAATATGAGTTAGTGAATCATCGGACATGATTAATTAAGGTTATTTATCAAATGGTTTATAAGCATGTCAAAATGGATCGAAAATTAGCTTCTAAGAAGTTTTTCAAGCTTCCAGACTGGTCCGATCCAAATTGGATCGGTCCGACTCAAATTAGATTAGTCCGAATCAATGCCAGGCCGAAAGGACCCCTCTACCAGACCTCCAGATCAGAATTGGATTGATCTGCTCTAGTCAATTTCCAAAGTGTCGGTTATGTAGTGTGATTATGCACATGGTTTGAATTGTTGAGTTAATTTTGAGGGTTTCTTGATTCAAATTTAGTGATTTTTTTAAGTAGTAGTAGTAATAATAATAATAATAATAATAATAATAATAATGTATTTCATACCCTATGTTCATGATATTACGATATGCATAAGATAAGATATTTTTGTCCCCTCGAGAAATATGTCTCCTCACACTCGACCTCACATGTATTCTCAATCTATATCCATATGACATAATTAACGGATTCATGAATACAAATAAGTCAGGATGTAAATCAATCAGCCTTCTCTTTCGCTCTCATGTCACTTGAATCAAGATCAACTATTTTTCCGATAATATTCCGGTAGACCTAGTCATTCATGGTCATATGTGACACACGTAAGTAACAACGTTGACTCATTTTCTCCTGACATAGTCAAAGAGTATGTAACAATATTGACTCATTTTCTCATGACATAGTCAAAGGGTATGTAATTAAGAACTCATACAATGAGAAGACAAGTATCTCTGACTCTCAGATCATTCTACTCATTTTTCTTTGTCATTTAAGTACATGCAGTATGAAATGCATGCGGTGGTGAATAATATATTCTATAACATACACATGTTTATAAAAAATAAATAATATATGAGTCTAGATCTAGTTACAAACTAAGAACCTATCATGCAGGTTTGTTTCAATGCAACTAATTTGAGTGTTCTCGCATGCTCACTTTTTCAGGCATTATGGATAACTCCCACATCGGCTCTATAGACTTTATTAATTGTGGGTTGTAATTCATGTCGACCATCAATGATAATATCATCTCAACTCAATCTGAAGCGACATTAAATATTAAATTCAGCATGCTTTCAAAGCGCCACTAGTTTAATTAAATCTCATCTATACTCACTTCCAAAGTGTAAAAGACGATTGCTCACATGAGTGAGTCAATCTCAGTCTATCGACATAATACCATAAGTCCTAACATTTATTTGAACAATAATAAATCAAATATTATTATTAAATTCAAGTGCATATATTTATGAGGATCATTATCAAATATAAATACGGACCGAGCGACTTTACTACATTAACATGATCAATTAATTCCTCAACTGGAACGTACTTGATCTAAGATCAAATCTCTCTATGTTTTCATGTCTCTAATCTAATATCTAAATGTATTTGATTCAGACCATTATCCCCACGATATGCTTCACAAGTCATACTATTATAATGGGTTGTTATCGATGTCCTTTAAGTCACAACAACATCCAAACAAATCAATTTATTTAGCGAGTTTGTTTTCTCATAGGATGTAGGAGGCTCATGAATGAATTTTGATCCGTTAAAAATATTTATATCTATTATTATAGATATTTATATCTACTGTATACATTAAAAGTATTCATATCTATTATTACAGAAGACAATAAGCACACCCCTTCTTCATTTCAAAAAATAAGCACACCCTTTTTTTTATGAATTTCAATATACATATTAAACAACACATCAAATAAGCTGATTTGGTTTAATTTTTCAGATATTCAAATTCATTCGAGATGCACCCCGTAGTAATAATTGATTCGTGTCAAACATTATAATCCGATTATAAATGACCTAGTAACTTAAATAATAACTAACTAAAATAATCTTAAAAAATTATAAATTCAAACTCTCATAAATATAAAAATAAAATTTATAAACTAGATTCTCATTTTTCTGTCCGATTAATTCATAGAAAGCCTTTTTTTATATAAGGCGAATGAAATGCACCTCTGAGCCAATAACGCCCATTAGCTATATTAATGTAAGCCGAAAATACTTGACGAAATAGGCCTCAATTTTGGCAGCACTTGTAATTTACTTAGGGTTCGTTTGGCAAATCAAGGAATAGATTTGGAAGAGCGGTAATTTTGGAAGAGTGATAGAATGTTGTTTTTTTGAAGAGTGGTAGAAAGTGATATTCTTGACTATTCGGAAGAGCGAAAATATCATTTGATAGTTGTTAATCAAAATAGTTAAAATATGGATAATTATTATACTAATAATGATGATGATAATAAAAATAATAATAGTAATAATAATAAAAAATGATAATCATAATAATAATAATAAATAATAATGTTCATAATTATAATCATAATAATATAATAAAAATATAAACATAATCATAATATAGTAATATAATAATAAAAATTATAATTATAATCATAATCATATAATAATATAATAATATAATCATAATCATAATATAATAATATAATACAACATAATAAAATAATATAATAATAAAAATTATAATCATAATAATATAATCATAATTTAATCATAACTATAATCGTAATGTAATAATATAATACAACATAATCAAATAATAATAATAATAATAATATAATAATCCTAGTAATAATCATAATAATAATATAATAATATAACTATAATCATAATATAATATTATAATAATAATAATAATAATTATAATCATAATCATAATAATATTGTAATAATAACATTGATGATAATGTATAATAAAAATAATAATTATAATAATATAATATAATAATATAATAGTACTAATGATAATCATAATTTAATAATATAATCATAATCATAATAATAATATTAAATAATATAATAATAATAAATATTAATCATAATATTAATATTATAATAAATGATAATCTTAATGATAATATAATAATATAATAATATTAAATCAAATTATTTCTATCCTACTAAATTTCGTACTTAATATAAAATTAATTTAATCAAACATTTCTAATTTTTACTTAGTCTAAAATAGCAAATTCTATTCCTATTCTTTTTACTATTCCATGCATTGCTATAATTACTATTCCATGCATTGCAAATTATTATATTATTATGATTATGATTATTAATTATTATATTATATTGATTATGATTATGATTATAATTTTATATTATATTATTATTATATTATGATTATGATTATATTATTATGATTATGACTATAATTATTATTACATTTTTATTACTATGATTATAATTATTTATTTATTTATTTATAATAATAATTATTATTATTATATTATGATTATGATTATAATTATTTATTATTATTATTATTATTATATTATTATTATTATGATTATATTTTTTATAATTTTTCTTATTATATTATTAAATTATTGTGATTACGATTATCATTATTATTATCATGATTATGATTATTTTTTATTATTATTTAATTATATTGTATTGTATTATTCTATTATGATTCTATTATGATTGTATTATTAGAATTTTGATTATTTATTATTATTATTATATTATTATGATTATAATTATAATTATAATTTTTTATTATTATATTATTATATTATAATTATTTTTATATTTTTATTATATTATTATAATTACAACTATGAATATTATTATGTATTATGATCATGATTATAGATTATGATCATTATTTTATTATTATAATAATAATTATTATTATTATTTAATTATTATCATAATCATCATTGTTAATATCATAATTATTTATATTTTAAATATTCTGATTAACAACTATCAAATGATATTTTCACTCTTTCGAATAGTAAAAAATACAAGTCTTCTAAAAATACATTATTTTATCCTTGTTCCAAATTATTCCTTAATTTGTCAAATGAACCCTATCTTTTCTTCTTTCTCGCCGCCGCGGGCTCAGCACGTTATCAGACAGTTAGAGCTCCTATTAGGGCTGCAAACGAGTCGAGTTCGAGCGGGCCGGGCTTAGCTCAATCTCGGCTCATGAAAAGTCTAGCTCTAGCTCGGCTCGTTACTATTCGAAATAACTCACAAGCTGGCTCATGAGCCAATGCATATACGTTGACTCAGTTTGACATATATATTTAGTATATCTGTAAACTGTAAATTCGGTATATCTACAAAAATAGTACATGAGTTAGTACAAAATTGATATATCAATAAACTATATTTTCAATAAAATCTTTGCTACACTAATTTGAATGAATTGATCAATAAAAAACTATCGAGTCAGATATATGAGCGGAGTTATGAACGAGTACGAGAAGTTGTTAAGTCGCTGGAGATAGTGAGATGATGAGAGAGATTATTAGATTATAATTTAGCAAAAAAATATATAAATTATTATTATTCGAACCGAGTCGAGCCAATCCAACTCAAACTCAACTCATTTAACTATCGAACTAAATTAGCTCAAATTAAATTAACTCAAATCAATTAACTCGAATCCGAATCAAACGCCGAACTGACCCACGACCCCAATTTTTGTGCAGACCTAGCTCCTAGTCGGTGCTTGATCGGAACTGAACAGTCTATTCCTCAAAAAAAAAAAATCGAAAATGGAAATGTCTTCGTGATCGGAAGCGACTGTTAAGGCGCCGCGATTTGGAAGGCGTGGAATTTGGCTGGAATCCGCACAAAAACGGAGGTTTAGGCGAGAACTGGTTTGTCGAATTGAAAAGATTTGTCTGCCCTTTTCTTCCTCGTTGTTGCTGTTGAAGGCGACGCTCGCTACCGACGACCACTTCGACGAAGACTTCAATCGCCTGTGCGAAATCCCGATCAAGAAATCCAATGGGATTGTGTCTCCGTCGACTCCTGCCGATTCTCCTATCGGTTTTTATTTTACTTCCACTTTCTTCTCCTTCTCCAACAATGCACAACAACAACTGGGCTGTGCTCGTCTGTACCTCTCGTTTCTGGTAAGTACCTGAAATTTCCTATTGTTTGGAGACTTTTTTTATGTGCATATTGTATATGTTTGTTTGCAGTTGGGACTTGTAGTAAATTAGAGTTTACTGAACAAAAGTTGGGAATCGTGAAAAATTTTATGTGAAGAAATATTGTTTGCAGCATCATTTGAGTGTAAAGAGGTAGTTATTTCTTTCTGGAGTTGGTCCAGTCCGAAGAAATATGCTTTATCAAAATAATTGTTTATGTGAAATACTTAGCATCTAGTTTTAATTTAGGAAATGATCTAATATATGTTTTTTTAATCTTGACCAGGTTCAATTACCGGCATATGGCCAATACTCTGTCTCTTTATAGGTAATGTTAATACTTAGTATTTTGGAAAATTAAAGCCTTCTTTCTATGTTCTTCAAAAATAATTAATAATTTGAAGTTAATTTGATCATTCCAGAACAGTTAAACGATTGGGGATACCTGATGAAAGAATAATTCTCATGTTGGCTGATGACATGGCTTGTAATGCGAGGAATAATTACCCAGCACAAGTGTTCAATAATGAAAACCATCAACTTAACCTATACGGCGATAATGTAGAGGTGATTTTCAGTTTCTTCATTTTTTTTTCTCAAACTGATTTAAATTTCCAGCTATACCTATTGTCATGAGGCTTTTACTGCTACTGTGGTTATTGATGCAGTATGTATTAAAGTGTAGCAGATTGTTTGGGCTGTCAGGGACTGGTAGTTTCTGGGTACAAACCACAAGAAAAGTTGTCTCAATAATAGTTCCATGTAATAGAGTTTTAGAGTGATGCTTGTGAAAGTACCAATCCATCTGTTATGATATTGGCATATTCTTGCTGGCTGGTTGTACTGGATCATACTCTATTGGAAGTAGTATAAAATAGTTTCTCATTCTTTTTGTTCCTTTATTCATAATACATCTTTTGTGAGGAAAAATCACATGCCAACCGGTTTGTTATCGCCAAGAACCAGCCTACCTTAACCAATGTTAAGCCTGTTGCTGCACTAAATTAATCTGCTTGCTTTTGTGAAACAGGTTGATTACCGAGGTTATGAAGTGACAGTGGAGAACTTCCTGCGGATACTGACTGGGAGACATGAAGCAGCTGTGCCTCGGTCAAAACGTCTCTTAAGTGACGAAGGAAGCCACATACTTCTCTACATGACTGGTCATGGTGGCAATGAATTTCTCAAATTTCAAGACACTGAAGAGTTACAGAGTCATGATTTAGCGGATGCAGTGAAGCAGATGAAAGAGAAGAATAGGTCAGAAATTTATTGTCTTCTCTAAGAGCTGATATTACTTCCACCATTAACTATTTATGCAAAAGAATAGTCCTTGCTTGCAGGAAGCACTCGTGACCTTTGGTATTTGCAAATCCACCATTTTATCAAGGCAGAGCATGGCCTCTTCGAATTTGTCTCGTCTCTTGATTTCTTCTCTTTCAGCTGGACAAATTGCCAGTTCTTATACCTTGATAGATAATTATTTAATACTTCGATCTTCTTCTCACTGACTGAGATGATGCTTAAAAAAAAAGGTTTTAGGCATAGTTAAAAGGTGGTTTAGATAGAGATTTACTGTTTGTCTGCATTAAGAGCAAAAGGATCATTTAATTTTGTTTTATGTTGGCCAGCTTACTTGCTTGGTGGGTCTGGGGAGGTGTAAACTATGCTTGTAATTACAAGTTGATCACCAAGCCTTAATAAGTACTGAATTTGCATTGTATTTTGTCCTAATCTAGTCATCTCCATCTCCTTTTGGTCAAATAAGCTAGCATATGTAGTGTTTTCTGTATTATCCCCCCATCCCCACCCCACCTCCGCACCCCAAAATCTATTTCCTGCACACCGTTTCCCTCACTTCCATGTTATTGGTATTTTTAAGGGAAGGGAGATTGAATGATTTTGACCCTTGAACTTCCGGTTTTAGTCTGAGAGGAATTTTCTTATAGTGGTTAGATAGTTACTTTTGAGGCCTGATATCTGAATTCTGAAGTATTATGACTCCATAAGATACTAAAATAATTTCGTCTAATCCTTAAGATTTAATATTCTTTCTGAACTCTTATCACTTGGCGCAAGTTATATGAATCCTTACCACACTGTGCTTCTAGAGATTCTTATTGAACTATTCTAATTTTGATAGGCCTACAAAATTGTATGGTGTAGGAAGCACTCTTAGCATCCTTCTATTTTTTTGATAAATTTAAGTTACATGTTTAATTTCCCTGTAGATTTAAGGAGCTGTTGATAATGGTTGATACTTGTCAAGCTGCCACTCTTTTCTCTCAGGTTCTGTACTTATCTTCTCTTCTGATACAGTTTCTGTACTCACTGCCTGGTTGATGCCAAATTATTGGACTTTGGTTTTGTGTTATCCTCGTGTCCTAATTGGTATCCAGGCACTTTTCAGTGTACCAGTACCTGCATGTACAGTTCTGCTTATTTAGGTTCACTTAAACTATTATTGAATCATATATTAAAATAAGCAGTTGGATGTATCTTTTTCTTTTGATAAATTACTTGCCCTTGCAGCTTCAATCGCCAGGGGTTGTGGCAGTAGGCAGTAGCATGAAAGGAGAGAATTCTTACTCACACCATCTTGACCCAGATGTAAGTACCTATCTATATTGTAGTTGTTTCCTTGATCTTTTCCATTTTTACAATTGAAGATTGTTTTTGAGTGTAGGTTGGTGTATCAGTTGTGGACAGATTTACATTTTACACACTTGCATTTTTTGAGAGACTTGATATGTATAGCAATGCTTCCTTAGACAGGTATTGTTGAATCGACCCTGTATAAATTGGTAATGCTTGGCCCATTTACGATAGTTCATTTTTTATGCACTTATCATCTGTTTCTAATTTCATTCAGATTTGAATTGTAGCTTGTACACATATCTGTGTACTCTCCAACCTACTCCAATGTGAATCAGGCAATGGTGATTGGACCTTTTTTTTTTTACTTTTGCAGTCTTTTTACATCGTACGATCCGACTTTTCTGATGTCAACTGCTTATTACCGCATGGACCTCTATGAAAGGTCACTGAACACGGTATATTTCTTTTATAATTGCATCCAAGCTTATTCTATTAACCCATTAGGTATGAGGTATTGACAAGAGCCTGTAATTAAGATCAAGCTTAGTTTGATCTAACAACTGTTAGCTGTTCTGTTGGAAATTATTTTAACCAGAAAATAAAATAAAAATAATAAGAACATAAACAGTGCAAGTAGGTCAAATTGTCTGACGGAAATGGTTCAAGTGGTTTGTCTGCAGTATTTCATGGTGGCTGGCTGGCTGCTACTATATCCCAGCCAATGTGGTATTGGTGTGCCCTTGAACAATCCAATAACTTGTATCGTTGTCCTTGTCAAAGGACCATGACATAGTATGCTTGTAATTCTTGCTAGGTTCCTGTCACAAATTTCTTTGGATCAGTCATGAAGACTATCCCGACTGACACGGCATATTTCGGATTCTCAATTGCGTATGCAACTGAATCGACGACAACTTTGATTGCAGAAAGTGCAACTTCAAATGTAGAGGGCCAAGCTGATCACAGTAAAACACAGAGCCAGAATGCAAAAGTATGATTATTGAGTTAAATGCTTAACTTAGTAGTTCATGCATTCATTAATTATTATTATTATTTTTTTAAATCCCTTATCATTAATAGCATGCCTTGCATTATTAAGCAATCCAACTGTGTTAATGCAGGGATTACAACATAAGGTAGATGAGTGGTTGAAGCTTTTAGCAGGCAAAGTGGGGAAAAGGATTCTGACAAGCTTGTAGCTTATGGATTGGGATCAATGATTCTTCTCCTTACCATTTCTACATGGTTGTCAAGTTCTGTATGACAACAAAAGTACTTGCTCTGTGTTATTTTTACGTAATTCTTTTTCCATCTTATCCGTGCACAATTTATTGTTCTTTTTTTTAGATTTTTTTTTTTTTGGTGAACGATTGATATGTTAGGTTTCTTTGTAGACTTGTTTATGCCTGTATGGTACATATGTAGATGGGAGCAGTACTTTTCAATGTTTACTGCCAAACAGTCAAGCATAAAAGAAGTAAATGTAGAATATTAGAACTTGCAGAGTTTATTTTGTTCTTTCCTTCTATGTTAATTGATCTGTTAGCAGTCACCTGCCTGCCTCTTACCATTCTCTGAGGCAGCATTTGTGAATGCCAATTTCAGCCTGCTTCTTTCCTGTGCCTAAAAAGTATTTCTTGGATGGCTCTTGGGCTGAGCCTGGGAAAGCTCAGTTCATTCTGGCTCGTGCATGTATGAGTTATTACAGGAAATAGTACCATTGCCCAACAGGATGAAGCACCTGACTTCGAACAGGTACTTAATCTACTGACTATACTAGTTCTGAGACCACGGTCGTTTTATTTCCCGCACAACTGACATGAGTGTTCTGGGCTGGATAAGTCCAAACCATATCAATTGTAACTGGGCCAAGATCAAGCTAATATATTTAGATGGCTGTACCACTTTTCAGGCTAGTTCGGGGCAAGCAAGAGTTCTGAAGAGTCTGATTTAGACTCAGATTTAAGAAAAGAGGGGACTGAGCTTTTTATCATTCCTGGCTATCTTACAACATATTGCTAGTTATCTCACATCTAATGAAGATGTTTAACAAGGAACTGACACTACAAATCTATAACAACTCCTTGTCGAGATGCCCAAATTATTGAAAGAACAAGATGCTAGTAAACTAGCCTACAAATGCACAGCTGGACCACTTTATATGGGTTAGCCTTGGAGCTTACATCAGATGTGAAGTTTTATCTTCTTGTTCTTTGATGAAGCTATCATTAATCCACTTCAATGATCCAAGTACTTTAAACTAATTACAATTAAACAAAACTTTAACAAACTACTGTTATGTTCGGTTGGATGGCCATGGTCAGGAATATTGTGACAATGATGCATAAAGAAATCATTAAATGTGGAGGTGTATGCTTGATTTGCTTGTAATTAATTCTCTAGAAGCTAGCTGTTGGAAAGATGAACCGGGCATGTCAGTTATCAGCAGTATACTAATATGCTCAGTAAAGAATTTTTGTAATGTGTTGCTATGAATTAACCCACTGTCATGTTTTACTCAATAAATTGAAACACCAGTGGAAGTATCTAGAGAATTAATTGCTATCAAGTCCATACGGATCATAGATGTTTTACATATCATTTTGCTATCATGCTCCAAAAATTGGAACGCCAGTAATCGTCTTAGAAAAAGAAAACTATTTACTCTACTATACATTACATCTTTTTTTTTTTATTAAATAACTATACATTACATCTGAATAATTGAAATGAAGTTTCAAGTTTTACTCAATTGAGAACAAAATTGTGAATATGACCTAAGCAAATGTAAAATGTGATGCACCTGTAAAAACAGATATCGCAGATAGTGGGATCTTAGAGTGCAAATTATAGCTCAACTTATGAAAATATATTTGGAACTCTCACTTTGATATATATTTAGTCACCATTTTTTGTAATTGTTTTGACAGATTTATCAAATAAGAAATGAAGTACTAGTTCCAGAAAACTGAAGGAGCAAAAATGAGATTGATGTAGAGAGATGCATATTGGTGTGTAAAACCAAAACCTAACCATCAGGTTCTCAACTTGTTTGGCCACTTTTGTGATTTATGACATCTGGTGACCTTTTTGTCACGTTTCTGCATGACTTGTTTTACTTTTGATTATGTTGTGGCTTTTGGATGGTGGATTAATGGTCAGAATATTGAATTTTGTTACGGTTTTATCAGTTATGTTGCACTGAGCTGAGCAGTACCAGGATGATGATATTCTTGGTCATTTCTTGATTCCCAGTATTTACATGTGCATTTATAGCCCTAGTACTAATCTTGGACTCTAAGAACATCTGAATGTTGTAAAATGTGCAACATGTGCAATTTTTTCCAGTTATGGCAAGGTTCTCTACCAGTCAGTACCAGCTGGTATTGAAATTCTCTCTTCAAAAGTTCTAATTTTTTTGCACGTTTACCTACAAAAGTTTGCTGAATATCTGTAAGAATAATTATGGTGAACCAAATTATTATTTACAACATTTTAGATTGTAATTCTTTTTTTTTCCTAGCTCAAGACTTGTAGGGCACCTTATCTTACTGGGAATCTGATCATATGCTTGTGACCAAAATTGTGCCGAAAGTACATATCATTTCCTGTCATGCCATTCCAATTGATTGAAAACACTAGCTCTATAAGCTAGTGCATCTATCGTTTTGATATTGAATTGATACATCCAAATTTAATTTCAACTTGACAACAAACTGAATTCAGACTACATGTCATATTATATGGGATAAGATCAAAGTGACTTCGGATATGGTCTCTTGTATGAACAATGCTGTGTATGTGGCTATAACATCTAAAATGAAAATAAGGATAAGAAGGGATAAAGCCCTTCTCATGGAGGATCTATCCTTTATC
This sequence comes from Schoenoplectus tabernaemontani, assembly GCA_037127355.1. Lineage (NCBI taxonomy): Eukaryota > Viridiplantae > Streptophyta > Magnoliopsida > Poales > Cyperaceae > Schoenoplectus > Schoenoplectus tabernaemontani. Next base: position 14,640,413 of record CM073740.1, read on the forward strand.
GTGTATTTATTGTCTACTTTTAAGGGACACATGCTTTCGGATAATAATATTTCCTATGTGGCTATCATCTACAAGAAAAGAGAATGAACGGCTTGCTTGCTTTGTTCTTATCTCTTATGAGTATCTTCTAAACCAAAAAGTAATTAATGCTATATAAAATGTATGAAGTTGTGGAAATTGGTAAGAGTACCAATCAATCTAAGAAATTCTTCGTTTAACGATTCCATTATATTTAGAAAGCAAAATACTTTGTACTATACGATGTATATTTATCAAAACAAGAACAAAATAAAGTTTTACACTTTTACAACTTGCAGAAGGCGGCATATGACTCGAAATACACGCCAATAATGAACGTGAACAAAATAATAAATATTACATAATAAAGATGAGTTGCTTCTTTGCACGGTTCCTAATTGTCGTAGGTCCTCATTACATGTTTTCTAAGAAAAATATTTGAGAAAAAAACATATAAATTTCTTAACTGGTACCTGGGTCCCACGGTGGCTAAGGTATCCTAAAAGTTGAGTGGACCACCTCTCCTGATAATGGTCTTTCATTGAGTAGCTGAAATGTCTCCCTCATCCATCCATGATGCACGTTTATGGACTTGTTAGGATCAATAGAGTTAACTATTATTAATGCCATTACGTACTAATTGATATTTAGTCAGACTTAATTTGAAACTCTTTTTTTCCAACAAATAATCTAGAAAAAAAAAGGTAATAGGACATATATTGAAATATACTGTTCAAAAGTTGGGTGGGAATTGAATTCAATGTTCTCAGACGACACAGGTCTCTCCTAGAATTTATATTTCAAAAACATAGTGTAAACTGTCAAGAATTGATATCAAAAAAGAAGAATAAATTAAATTGATCAAATATTGAATCCAAATTTATCTCTTAGTTTATACTTAGTTTTCAAGTAAGGTGTATGTTTAATTGCTACTTTGATTCGAGCCTTGACTTCACAATTTTTTGTTTTGTACCGATGGATGTTTGTTCAGTTTATGTGTTATCAATTGCTAATTCAAAAAGGTATCTGTGGTTAAGTCTTAGTCTTGGCCTTTATTTTTTTTCATCAGAAAGGAGCCCATTTGCACTTTTTCTGATTGCCACCAACTAACCTAATATCTTCAATTTATACACTCATTGTCTCATTGAGTAATCTTTCAGGAGTCGAGACACTACATGTAGTGTTTCACCACCTTTCAATTTAAGGATAAAAATCTGCTGCTCTCCAAAATAGAGAGCAGGATCCTGCTTTTTCTATCAGACGGTTAAAAAATAGTGAAAAAATAGAGTTATTGTAGTACGAATTAAAGAACATTATCAGATGGTGAAGAGCAACACCCTGCTCTTTAATTTGAAGAGCAGTTAAATTGACGCCTCAATTTAAAGTAAAAAAAAAAACAATTACGATGAAATTCCATATAAAATGTCGTCTGTTACTTGGGAACATAATTCTCTCGTACTCTATGTATGTCTTATCTGATAGTTGACACCGATTAAATGTCCATTAATATAAAATTATTGTGTAGAGCAGGGGCGGATTTATATTGGTGGTCTACTTACTTTCTTTGAATTTTAAAAAACAGTATTTTTAAATTAAAATTTTACAAATCTGATTCCTTCTGGAATTAATTTCTGACTCTTCTAAGTTGTATGATTAATTTTCATTGAGAAAATTTTTTTTGTACTGTGAATAATGACATAATTATGTAAAAAATTAAAATTTAAAGTTCATAGAGGAATTTTTTTCATTGGCATGATTATTTATTATTTTATTATTTTTAATATATAAAAATATATTATTAATAGTTTTTTATTAGATAAAAATATATGTTATATTGTTAATTTTTTTATTTAGTATCCAATTAGTTAATAAATTTAAACTCAATAAATTATTATAATCTGATTATTTACCCTCTTAATTAAAATTCTGCATCACCTCTCATGTAAAACCCTTTTTGGCGTTGTATTTTGGATCTGTGATTGGATGATTAGTTCGTACCATCATAACAATATTATTACATAGTTGCACATGCTATGCTCCAAAAGCTCGTACATGTGAACCCTCTTTAGGCCGTTAACCAACCCCATAAAAAAGGAGAGATGGCACCATTAGGGCTGCAAACGAATCGAACACGAACGAACTGACATGTGTTTGAGTTTTATTTGAAATCTATTTCGAACTAGTTTGATTTGAAATAGAAGGCAGTTTCGAACTCAAACCATTGTTTGAAATTTGATTCGTTAAATATTCGAACTGTTTGATTTGATTCGTAAATAGTTTGAAATAGAATTATTAGGTGAACAAATTCCACAATTCATATCAAAATAACAGAATCAAATATAAAAAATGTCAATTTAATATAAATTCATACAAAACTAAAAGTTCATTCAACAAAAATTAATAAATTTTATATAAATTCATACTACTCAAAGTCTCAAACAATCAAATAATTAAGACAAATTCAAACAAAAATAGTTCGCGAACACATTTCGAACGAACTCACCATGGTTTGAGTTTGATTCGATATAATTTCGAATCGAATCAGTTTGATTTAAAATTAATTTCGAACTAGAATCGAACGAACTTTTTTCGAATTTTTTTCGAATCGAATACGAACAAACTACGAACTTCGAATATTTCTTGCACCCCTACTCACTGTGCACTGTAACTTTGCAGCGCGTTAGACGATACGCAACACACGTATAAATATGCATATATAGCCTCGTTTTGACGTTTTCTTTCTTGAAGGTCTCATGCGTAATTTATGATGTGATTTTCATAAAGCAGCCCCTACCAGTCCAGAAACGTACACAAAAAAATTGGGATGTTCGTTTCAGGGTCAAACGTCGGCATATACATCCACACATACACATATATTTTAAATAAGAAATACTAATTCAGTATTTTATTAATATTTCATATTTAGTGTTTCGGTGAGAGATGATATGACGGTTATCAGACATTAATTCGCTGATAATATATAGAGTTTTACAATAATAAATAGTATACATGTGTCAATTTAATTGTTATACAGTTGGAAACTTCTGGTAAATTGGATTTGAGTATATCGCCTCTATGCCATAAATAGTATGTAGGCTTTATTTAATTATATTATAAATTATAATGGAGCTTTTTGCCAGCTGTTTTCTTTGTAGTTAATGGTCTATACTCTAATTGATACATTCAACATCTCATGTTCAAGACCTAATTGCTATTTTTTTTTAGTTCACTCGGACTCTTAAATTAATAACTAGCAATGATGATGAAAGAAGTTAATTAAGCTATCAGAGATCTGTCAATTGCTATCAATGAGATTCACTAAAGAATACAGAGAGAAATTTAAGAACGAAATTAATGCTTTAAGCTTTTCTTTATGACAGTTGGTTTGTTAGCTTTGTGCTATTCGTACGGTCGGGTATTGGTTGTAAATAATGAAATTAAACAGCCTCCCGAATTCACCAAAGTTGCCACATTTCTTGTGAATCATCCTAACTATATTCACAACTAACTTGTTGTGATAATTAATGCCAAATTTTATGAAAGAAAAAGGTTTGAAAAAGAAGTTGCGTACATTTTTTTTATTAAGTTGGATATCTATTGTATTTTGTGAAATTTGAATAATGATTAGTAATTTTATTGTGCAAGCTGAAAATTGAATAGTTTTTGATTGATTAATCAAATGTTTTCACATTATATCGATGAAAATTGATTTGCTTATTAAAAAATATTATAATTATAAATTAACAAATATGAGGACTTCTACTATCACTTGTCACCGTTGTCTAATATGTGGATCAACAATCTAATATGTTCTTTCTGTTCTGCGATTTCCTGCTTAATTTGGATCCAAGACTAAAGTTGATCGATTGAGCTTTTCACTTAATCATGACTCGAAATAAAATCAGACTTGAAGACCAACTACATAATAATCTAAGGGCTGGATCATTTCTCTCTTTAACGGAGAAGAAATAAGAAACTACAACTACCTACAAAATGAAGTTAATTATGTCGGTGGCAAGAGAACATGGAGCCATATAGTTTGGGATACTCTCTTGTGGTACCATTATGAGGTGTTTCTTTCTGTTCAATTTTGTTTCCATTACATTGCTTCCTGCATAGGTCTAGGGAATGTGCTATACCTCCGAATCATAACTACATTCATATATACTAGCTATATACCCGCGCGTTGCAGCAGAATTTTTTATTTAAATATTAAAATATTATAAGATAAAAAATTTATATTTATCTAATATTAAATTAAAAATTCACCAAATTATAGAGAAAACATATAATAAAAACTATATTTAATCTTGGATGAGATTTTTGCACAATATGAGTTAATGATTCATGATTTTTATGGTAAGAAAAGTAAATTATTCTAACATATATTATCACCATTAATTTCTTACCAAATATGCACAAAGTTTCTAAATAAAAAATAAAAATTATGGAAATAATAGTATATAAGGGAAAGAAATGGAGAGAAAGAGAGGATCAATGGACGCGATCACATACGTTCGATCAACCAACAATAAATATTATCCGTCTAATTGAGGGATAAAATGGGTATAATAAAAATTTACAATGACAAAAAATGGACCCTCCAATTCTTAGATGCTTTATATAATAGTATAGATATAGCCTGCTTGGTCCAACGTCATAATTATAATTTTGTAATACTTGCACGAGTCAACTTGGCCAATTTTTGTATTTATTCTTTTGTTAAGAATAGTGGGTCGTCATGTACCCATTCAATTTCTAGTTTCTTCTTTTTCTTTTTCAATTAATATTGTTTTTGTTTGTTCCATTACTAAGTTTATATCAACAATTATAAAATTATAGTAAATATAAAAAATATAAAATTATAATAAATATAAAAAAATATATAAATTATACTCTCATCATTACAATTTCCTTTTTATATTCTCATTTGATTGATTGGAGTATTTTTTATTATCTTATTTTTTTCTATTCCACAGAAAAATGTACCTGAATAAGGTGTAATTTAACATCTATAACAATTTAGACGTTGTTTGTAACTCATATGTCGTACGTAACACTCACGCGACTTTAGCATTTTCAAGAAAAAAAATATTTTTGTTCAAAATTTCAAAGTACAAAATTTATTTTATGGAAATGATCTTATTTTAAGGGCTTAACTATTTCTTCAATAAATATATATTTTAATTGCCGTCAAAAATCTGAATAATTAACAATCCTAATAATAAAAATACATCATACAAGCTGTTATGTATTCATCAGAGGTGCATATTGTAACGGTTTCCCCTTTATAAAAGAGAGAAAAAAATAAAAAAAAGGCATGAACAATATATTCGAGGCAAGATATATTCCAATAAGGACAGCAAATATATGTATGTAGATCATATATCATAATTCGACCTTCAATCATTACGAATAAGTTTGGATGTGAAATTTGAATTCACATCTTTTACTAATTATAAGCATCTTTTACTAAAATAAAATAATATTATATAAATATGACAAATTTTAATCCAAAAAATTTGAAGGGATCAATGGACTCCATACCAAAGGGAATTCATTGTAGATCAATCAGCTCCTCAAAAGAGCTGAACTTCATGTAGGTATATAAATTTATTTTTTTAGGGTAAATTACATAGGAATTCATTATCAATTGTTTAATTTGTAACTGATTGTGACTAAAAGGTTAGCAAATATCATGTAACAGATAACCACAAATTATATAATCAGCGACAACACTTGACTGGATTCTTTGGCGTTCTTGCGCATCTTTTTATCCATATCAAGATTTCATGCATATTTGGTACATGCATCTTAGCGAATGATCCACTTGTTTATTTTTTTTTCTTTAATTCTTTTTAGATAAGATAGGGTATAAGTCTAAGATGCCAATTATATAAGAAATTAAAGAATTTAAGTTCATACAATGTTTCCCACTTGTTATGGAGATGACTAGTTGTCTAATGGAGAGGCTACTTGCCTTGTTTCCACGACAAGGATACCTTGCACAGAGACAAGCAAAGAGTTGCGTGTAGGTTGTTCTTGCTGTTCGCCAATTGTGTTGTGCCCTGGAAAAAAAAAAATTGGGTAAAACTTGCAAAAATTAGCCTAAATTGAGGTGTAGAAAAACATGGGCCTGCATTATTAGGTCCCTTTTTGTGGGCCTATGTGCATCATATTCCCATGGAAAGAGACTTGGTTAGTTACGAAAGTGTGTGCAAACGCTTTAAATATGTAGTGTAGCATTTTACACTAACACAGTTTGAATGAGGAAAGACGCGTTAGTTAACACACAAGCAATAAGGCAAAAGGCTCTAATGATTGGACCAATCGGTGCTTTGTATTGCACATAATCAGATGGTATATATTAGAAATTTGCGTTATGGATATGCATTTTTAATTAGTATTCCGTGAAATTTGTCCTTTTGAAACAAGGCCGGAGCAAAAATTTCTCAATAGGGACGATATCATAATCATTAATTACATAGAAAAATAATATAATAAATATAATAAAGTAGAAATTTTAAATTGAATAGTTGTTATTAGCAATAATGATAATATTATCAATGCTAGTTTTATTTTTATAATTACAATCATTCATTTAAAATTTCCACGTTATTGAAATTTGGCGTGGTGCAATATAATGCAATAAGAAATTAAGTTTCATGACATACTTTTTGTGTGGCATACTAATTATTAATGTCAATTGCATTAAATTTAAATGTTCAATCAATATGATTTCCTGTCACGAACCTTATGATTTAGAAATAAAATAAAAATAAATTTATAAATAAAATATTATAAAATATATAATTAATTAGCAAGTATATAGATAGCCAAAAGACATTGATGACTTGAATTATTTTTAAGAAAATCTTAGTTTTAACATAAAATTGTCTTGCATAATATAATGGTAATTCAGATTAATTCTCAAAAGCTAGAAGTAATTTAAATATATCAAATAAGAACTTTTGAATAGAAAAATAAATAAAAGAAGAGATTGGTGAATTTGACATTGAGTAAAACAAAAATTGAATCAAATAATGTAATTGTGAATAAAAAATATAAACAGAAAATAAATAAACTATAATATTTTATCTTATCAACTTAGAGCTTACTAAAATAATAATTTAACAATCAACACACAATTAATAACTCATAATCAATATATAATTTTAATAGGGAGTCAATCTATATTTATTACTAAAATTTTAATTAAAAAAATCATATACTTAGTATATATTTTGGAGAACATTGGGCAAGCCCTGCTTTTGAAAACTCATAAAGGAATTGCAAATAAATAAAATAATATAATAGGAAGTTGCTTTAATTCATGCATGCATTTTATTTTATTTTCCCGGGTTTTATATGTTGATGATGTTAAGAAGTCAAGCATGTGTTTGATGCCCGTCTTGGACCATATCGTACTGTGGCCTTTATTACTACTTATAACCTCGTAATACGCGTAGTGAATGAATGATATTTTCGAGAGATAAAGCATGAAAGATTAGTAAATGTAATAGTTAACATAACAAGCTAACAAACATAAAAAATAATTTAAAACTTACTTTGACCCTATCTTGTTTTAAAAAATATATATGACAAGTACAAAACATATAACATAACGAAAAATTTTAATTCAATATAAATTGTCGCTTCCTTATTTGTAGGGATTGTCATGTTATTTTTTTCCCCACTTCTGAGTTCTGATATATCCCAAGGAACTGTCCATCACAGTCCTGAAATATTTTATTTATTTCCTGGTACCAATAGGGTCCATGAAACACCTTCGTATTGATCCATTTTGACTATGAAACTTTGTAGGATATGCCTATGATATGCTCTTTGAATGATGTAATCTTTTCAACGAGAAATGCACTCGTTACTCAACATTTAAAAATCTTTTCTTTTGTATTTCTGACTATATTTGACTAGAAAATTGTGTGGTTGTTTATCTTATCATCTCCAACAATAAAATATTAGATTAATCTCCATTTTCATTTATTTCTCATGTTGATCTTTTTTTCAAATGAATAGCCTTATCATCAATTTGATCAATTCAAGTTGTGCATTCTAAAAATGAAATCAGTGCCACTTTGGTTGAAAAGTGAGCTTACACTTATTTTTGATAAAGAATTGATCGACCTAGCTTTTTTATTATAGTATTAACTGACGTAATTTGTCTTATTAATCTGAGTTATCATTGTCACATAGTACTCTTTCATGATATTTACTGTGGTAACAAGCGCAAGATGTTTACCTCTTTCGGGTTAGACAATTTTTTATTTTGCTGGATAAAGATATAATCAAGTCATTCAACTTTAAATAGTTATAAAAAAAATCTCTATCAAAGTCACATCTATTAATCATCATACCTTATGTCATATATTTAAATCAATTCTAAGATAATCATGTCTAAAATCATCTTCTTATAAGTAAAAATATTACAATTTAAATTTAATGGTATCTTAAGAGAAATTAAAACTCTGACCCCCCATTATATTAAAAAAATATAAAATATAAAATATTTATATCTTTTCTAGAAATAAATTACAAATCACGATAATCTAAAAAGAGGAGAGAAAAAGGCATTGCAATTTAATTACTAAACGCAAAAATAAATTATTACATGTAATTTTCAATTTCATTCGTATACATGTGATACCTATGGGATGCATTGATATAAAAATAATAGGAGCCTAATGGAGGGCCGTAAGAGGCTATAAATTTGGCCTATTTAAGATCATCTGGCCAAGGTTATAATACCTTTAATTCGGCCGTAAAGTAGACCTCTAATTAACCAAAAGAACATCATTTGGATGCCACGCAATTCCTTTACGCAGTTAATATGTTTTGAATAATTGTTTTTTTAATGTTTGTGTTTATCTCTAGGATCGACTATAGATATGCACTTGATTATCCTCTTGATCGGAGGTCAATTACCAAATTATTGATCCCGTATTGTATATATAGGATAATTCTGCTATGAATTAAAATGTTTAAAAATTAGTATTTAAGATGTGGAGATCAAATTGATGTTAATAGTTGAGATTTACTCAAATTAATTTGATAATTTATCCATAAAAAATCACTTTGAAGCAGAACTGTACATAAAAAGCCAGCTTATTTACTACAAATCCAAAAAAAAAATAACTAGAAGCTTATTTACGGAGGAGTCATTAGTTCCTTATCAGCGAATTAATTAATCGGGACAATGATTCTTTAATCCAAGTGGGTTCCACAGGACCGTTAAGGACATCTTAAACTACAAGTAATCTGAAATTCTTCCATATTACGTCTTTGTCCTTGCAAATTGAAATAAATGATAGAAAAAGAGCGACAAGACAATATATGATGGATACCTGATCTCTCTCATTAGTCATTACCTTCACTCAACCATTGTTTGCCTATTTGGACTTCGGAGGATCTGAAAACTCTTTCGCACTGTGAGCAGTTCAGGTGCGAATCTTAATGCAAATTGAGAGTCCAGACTAATCCAACATATATATATATATATATATATATATATATATATATATATATATATATATATATATATATATATAGTAATCAGGCATGGAGGGAGGCCCCAATATTAGTAACTAGTAAGATCGATATCCCATACTGTGAGGAATGTAATTAGGGTTGTAAACAGAACAATTCGGAACGGATAGTATCGAAATTATATTTGTATCTGTTTTTTATTGACGGATATGAATATGGTTACGGGTATTAAATGGATATCAAAATTCAATATCAAATCCGTCTTAAATGAATACGGATATGAAATAAATATTGAACGGATACGGATTTTTTGATGGATATGAAATTAAAACTAATGTATATTACTAATAGCTATATATATAATAAAAATAAATACTTATATTAACCGTAAGTATTTACAATGCATATATTTATTTGGTAAATAATATTATTTTATAAATAAAATTTTATAATATATGCTCTATTTTGGATACGGATAATATTTGTATTCATATCCGCATCATTTTTTACGGATACGAATACGGATAATTAATTAATATTCGAATACGAATGATATATTTATGGATAATTTTCGGATATGAAGCCAAACATAACAGATATTATCCGCTACGTTATATATGTAATTCTTTTTCTTTTTGCCTCGAAATATTTAAAAAAAATGTATTGATACAAATAGCGCCGGGTACTCTTGTAAACTGCTTAGGCAAGAACAGGAGAGATTTTAATTTATGGGCAATGCACCCAAATATTTTTAGCATTCCGATTTTCTCAAGAAGGGATGTAGGTCAACTACAAATAATTTATTTATACTATATTACATTATATTATAAAGAGTGTATGCATTGAAGACGCTCATTAATATTATCAGATAGCGTGTAATGATTGAAATATTCTTATTTAATTTATGTTTGATTCATTGATTTTATAAAAGTAACGGTTTAGATTTCAGTCAAATCTATTTTTCTTCTCCATTCCATTTGCTATTTTTTATAAATAGATTCATAAGAGGTCTAAAAAATTAAATATTGAATAAATTAAAAGTCAACTATTAAGTTTTATTTAAAAAAACTACACATTATATAATTTTACTCAGAAAAAAATATTTTATTTTGTGCATTATCTTTTATTAAATAATAAATTAATTTTATTTAAAAATTTAAGAGTTTTTGTAATTGATATATATATATATATATATTTTTATATCTAATAAAAATATTTTTTATAATAAAATTAATATAAAATATAATTATTTTGTAAAAAAAGTCATATATCAAATAATTAAATATCCACTATTATTAAGTTTTATTGTAACATAAAGAAAACTACACATTATATGACTTACACAGAAAAAAAATATTATATATTATACATCATTTTGTATTAAATAATAAATTAAAAATATTTGTGATTAATTTAGTTATTACTTATAATAAAATATAAATGTTTTTAAAATTAAGAGATATGCATAATGGAGGGTTTATGCTAGTAAAAATAAAATGGAAGCAAATTCAGTGTTATGTATGATTTTTTATTTTTTTTCTATCTTAAATGTTATATCAAATACATACCGAGTATAAATAGCTTTTTTAGAGGGGGGGGGGGGACAAGATGAATTCCAACAATAAAATTACCATCCTCTGTACGGCAAAAATATTGTTGTCCAAGATCCTTCATCAATTAGGAATCTCACCGGTCAACTTAAAATAAATGTAACAAGAAGTAAAAACTACATAGCGGTTCAATAAATGAAGTAAAATATTTTTTGAATAAAATGAGAGTCTAATTAAGGCGCTCAACTTTTAAACGTTCATGATGACTTTCGTTTAAATTTCAAAATTATGAACTCCACACACAAAAAAAAAAAAAAAAAAAATCTTTGTTACTGAACTAAATATTAGTTCTCGTGCTATAATATATTTTTTTTAAATCTTTATTAGATGAGAAGAACAACTACTATGGATTGCTTAGAATTGTATGTGTGTTTTTGATAACCTCTTCTTTCAGAAGAGAGTGGAAAATAATTATTTTGGAAGAATTTTTTTACTTTATTTCAGTATTTAATATGAGTGTTTGATAAGGTGAGAGAAAATTTTCTAAAAGAAAGAAATTAAGAGAGTCTTCTTCCGAAAGAAGAGATCTTTCACCATTTTGGTGGAAGAAGAATTTTCATCTTTCTTCCATCTAATTCTCATTCCGTTTAATATTCTTCTTTTGAAGAAAAAGTTATTGTCAAACACACCTTAATGAAGACAAAACGAGGCCATGGCTTTCTAGCAAACATAATAAATGTAAAAAAATATTTGTGTAGGGTATATAACTGGAGTAAAAATAAGATATATAGATTTGGGCGTACTAACTGTCTTTCAGTAAAAATTCTCATTTTTTCAACACAAACATAATATGTATTAATATGTTTTATTTTCAGTATAAATATTTAATAAGTATGAACATCTCGAGAAAACTAAAATTCATTCATACGCGTCTCGTACATCCTACGAGCGAACAAAAACATACCAAAACGGAAAGTTAAAAGAAAAAAAACAGTTAGAAACAAATTTTGGGATAAAACATTGATCTAAGCATAAGTTGAAACACCCATATTATTCATACTTATATATATAAATATTTGTATTCACATATATAAATGTTCATACCTAGTTAATGGGGTGTTCATATCTGATAGTAGAATACAAAATTTTGTCAAAAATAAAAAAATAGTGAAAATAGAAAATCAGAAGAAAAAATAGCTGGTGGACGGATTTAGAGGATATATAACACATACCAAAACATAAGCTGAAACATCTATATTGTTCATACTTATACATATGAATATTTAAATTTATTTATAAAAGTGTTCATATCTAATTACGATAGTGTTCATATTTGATCGTAAAATATAAAACTTATTAAAAATAAAATATTACTGAAATTAAAAGAGTAACGGTTCAGAGACAAATTTATGATAGAGTCTCAGGGATTCAAATTTGTTTTTAAAGTTAATACTGTTGTGTTCTTGAATTTTTGGTCGTATCAGCATATATCACTCTTCCCCATCAAAGCTGTACATTTTTTTAATTGTAGCGCTTTATAGTAGAGGTCAATACTTAATTCTTTTAAAATGTTCATAACCCTTTTAATTAAAATGTTCATATCCCTTTTAATTAAAATGTTATATCCTTAACAGTAACGGTGATATCAAAGCTGTATATAATTTGGATTCAGATGCAGATACTTAATTTGGACCTCCGTTGTTAGTTGTCATTTGTGTTAACATGCAATTATTATTTTCCTATCCTCGAGGCCAAACAACATTGCCAGGGTTAAATCCTGGCCCTCTACACATGATCTGCACATGCTACAGCCATCCATTCTCCTCGTGATTCTACAAAACATAGATATCAAAGAGATCCGACGGCTGACTCTCTCAGATTATGCATCAAAGTTCTTACAATATTTGAATTGATTATTTATTTTTGAACAATTTTAATGTAAAATAAGAAAATATAATTTAATTTTGAATATTTTGCAGAAAAATATAATATAATTAATTTTATAGACTTAATATGATAAATATTTTAAAAAATAATACACATTATTGAATATACAGATATATACTATTATGCATACGACATTACACTACATAAATATAAGTGGACCACATATATGATCATTCGACCGTATTTTAAAACAATGGTTGTAAGCTTGCTGTATATTCGGTGCCAGATAAGTGCGGTCCTTTAATTTATGCCACAGACTAGGCTCCGGGCCTTAATTAACTGATGATATCACTGTTTAGTGTTTAGACATTAGACTTTAGATCCATCTGACTATGGTGCGCAATCAGAATGTAACTTACATTTATACTAATTAATTTCAAGGTATTTTAGGGTGTTGAATTCACATCGGGGAATTACAAAAAACAATCAATCTTAATTTCATGCTGCGAAGATTAGTTCTGAACAAATTTAAGAGGATCTTATGAGCACAAAATTGATTTGCGTAGATACTAGATATTTATTTGCTAAAACTTTTATAGAATTTAATTATTCTGTGATAAATAAGAGTCAATTTAACGTCACTCTCAATTTAATTATGTGCATCAACAGCTAAAAGTGGATTTGAATTTTATACGGTACTATTGAAAAATAATTAATTATCAGCTGACATTAACAATATACGAGCTATTATTAAAAAAACAATCTGGTATTTTATACATAATTTATGTTCTAATCATGCACATAAAGTTGTCCGACATTGATGACTATTTTACCATTCATGAAAGGCAAAATTCCGTCAATACCATTCCATTGTTTCAAAATTATATTTTTTTTTCTGTTAAAAAAAATAATGACGGGGTCTGAATCACCCAACTTTAAATTTCTATACCGGGCTTTCTCATACGGATTTTGAATATGTATTTACTTCTTTCAAATTTATAATATCATTTTATCTTCTTAAATTGTATAAATATTGCCATCATCCGAAAAAATATATTATATATCAATTATATCCAACGACTCAAATTAATTCTAACAACGTATTTAAAAACCTAGATTAAAATCTTAATGAATATTTTATGGCTAATATAATCTTTTATCTCTCCGTCATATTGCTAAGTAATAACTAATAACCATTAAAATCTCACATTCCGTCTTCTCATTCTCTTACGTACTTGCTACCTTATTTTTCTCTACCCCTCATCTCTCGAGACAATTAATTCGATTTCTTAAAGAAAATATAATATTTCCAAGATGAATTACATGACTGAATCATCCGTAATTAAATAAGAAAATGTTTTTTTATTGATATTCCTGCTTGATTGCTTCATTTATAGTGTATTTACTAGAAATCAGGGATAATATAATTTATCTTTTGTTTACAATAAAAATAAATGAGATACAAAATCTTTGATCTAGTGATAAAATCAAAACTCTCCGTATGGGAGATCACCGATTCAAAATCCGAATGACAACCCTTCATGAATAATTAAAAGTTAGATAATTTAGATTCTCATTTTTATCTCAATATAATCTTAGTTTTCATGGAAAAGATAATAAATTGAATAAATATGAGGGATTTAAGAATTCAGAAAGATAATATAATATTTATAAATTTTAAAAATATATATAATAACAAGTTTTGAATGAGCGTGCAAGTAATTCTACCTTCATAAAAGTAAAAGATGTGCACCCTTTCTAATAGCATATAGGGGTGTCAATTATTGACCCGATTTGACGGCTTAATTCGATTCGATCTGGAACCAATCCGATTCGATATGATCCGAAAATAAATGGATCGGGTATGAGTTTAATTTTTTCATTTGAATTGGGTTGGGTCGGGTCAGGTTCGGATCAAACCGATCCAACCCGATTAATTATATTTTTTTAAGTAATTTTATGATCTAGTACTAATTAAAGCTTAAGTATATACTAATTATATATTAATTAAGATTAATTATAAATTAATCAATATTTAATTATTTAAAATTATATAAAAATAATTAATAAATATTTAATTATTTTACACGGGTCGGGTTGGGTCGACATATGACTCGGTTAGATCGGGTATGAATCAAAAATTTTTAATCCAAATTTAAACTGATCGGCTTCGGATCAGGTAAAAAATAATAAAATAATATAACCCGATCGAGTTCGAATCAGATAAAAAAATAGTAAATAATATGACCCGATCCATTAACACCCCTAATATCGCATCTATAAACCAAAATCAATCATATTATATATTTTGAATTTTTAAATTTTTTCTAATAAATTAAAGGAAAGTATCTTATAAATATACACAACAACAAATACAATAAATAATGAACTGTTTATGGATCTCTTTTGGGCGGGCATCCCAAAAAAGTCTCCTTGGGTTGGGAACTGTAACCCCATCCACAAAGAGATTTAAATGGACCGTTTTAATCACAACGTGATGGAATTTAAATATGAATATTGATATATAAGAATATTTATTATTAATAAATCAAAACTGATAATTATAAATCGGACGAATTAAAGTAAATAAAGCCCGCACAACTCTGCAGATAACTCTCTTCAAAAGATATTATTTCCCTAGGTTGGGCGTCCCAATTTTCCTCCCCCAATTTTTAAATTTACCGCCACATTAACGTCACGTATTTCCTCTTCCTAAAAAATTAGAAAATGAGATAAAAAGTATAAAACTAACATACTTTTGCAACAAAACGAGAGTGGTTGTTTGACCTCCTGTCAGTGTTTATGCTTGGCATTTATGTTTTTGTTCTCTACAATAGTTTAATAATTCATTTCTCTTCGGAGCTCCTCTCATATCACACACTTTGAATTTAACTTTTATGGAATACAATTAAATTTAAAATTATTTGACATCTAAAAGTCTGAATGACCATCAAAATTCAACGAGATTTATTGCTAGCAGATTAGTTTGACAAGTTCAGTTATAAAATTCAAACCCGATAAATATATTTAATACATGAGTAAATCTAGCGTGCTTTTAAGATTACGGAGACATTTTATGAACTTAACTTAAAAATTATATCAAATTATATCTAAATTTTGATTTTTCATACTCATTAAATTTAATAATGTACAAACATTAAATATATTATTATTATTTTTAGAGTTTATTTTTAAAAATTAAAAACGAAGACTTAAGAAACTTGAAACACCTCAAATTTTTGCATCCCACAAGATTTTCATATGAAAAATTTAATGAGCATGATAAATTAAAATTTGAAAATAATTCTATATATACTTTTTGAGTTAAGCTCACGGAAGAATTTCATGAGCTTAAGAGTACGTTAAATTTACTCCTAATATATATACTTTTGAGATGTCATACACAAATCATGCATGAAGAATAGTAAAATTTTATGCAAGTTATGCCATTCATCAAATAACATTAAAAAATCATATTTAATGACATTTGATATCGTTTGGCAGTTGTTACTCAGAATAGTTAAAATATGAATAATTATGATACTAATAATGATGATGATGATAATAATAATAGTAAAATAATAATCATAATAGTAAGATAATAATAATAATAAACTAATAAAAAATAATCATAATAAATAATAATATTATAATAGTAATATAATAAAAATATAAACATAATCATAATATAATAATATAATAATAAAAAATTATAATTATAATCATAATTATAATAATATAATAATAATAAGTAATCATAATTTTAATAATATAATCATAATATAATAATCATAATCATAATCATGATAATAATAATTATAGTCATAATCATAATAATACAACCATAATCATAATCATAATCATAATCATAATAATATAATAATCAAAATATAATCATAATCATAAAAATAATTATAAATAATTATAATTATAATAATATAATAATAAATTAATCATAAATATAATCAACATATAATAATATAATACAACATAATAAAATAATAATAAAGTAATAAAAAATAATCATAATAAATAATAATATTATAATAGTAATATAATAAAAATATAAACATAATCATAATATAGTAATATAATAATAAAAAATTATAATTACAATCATAATTATAATAATATAATAATAAGTAATCATAATTTTAATAATATAATCATAATCATAATCATGATACTAATAATTATAGTCATAATCATAATAATATAACCATAATCATAATCATAATAATATAATAATAAAAATATAATCATAATCATAAAAATAATTAAAAATAATTATAATTATAATAATATAATAATAAATTAATCATCACTATAATCAATATATAATAATATAATACATAATAAAATAATAATAAGTAATAATAATCATAATCATAACATAATAATATAATAATATAATAATAAATAATCTTGATCATAATAATATAATAATAAATAATTATATTTATATTAATAATATAATAATATAATATTAAAATTATATTTATAATAATAATAAATAATATAATAATACTAATGGTAACGATAATATAATAATAATAATGATAATAATAATTTAATAATAATAATATAATGATAATAATAATAATAAATAATAATCATAATATTAATATAATAATAAATTATAATCATAAATATAATATAATAATATAATAATACTAAATCTTAATCATAATCATAATATAATAATATAATACATCATAATCAAATAATAATCGCTATTCCGACGAGAGCTAATCCGGTATTCCACCTATAAGTTGGTATACCGGATTAGCACTATTCTGCACTCTTCTACTTAGTCTAAAATTCGTTTGGCAAATTAATTCGTCGGAATAGCTATTCTATTCTAACTTTTTGCTATTCCATTGATTGCCAAACACTCCCTAAGAATTTAACTTTTATGGAATACAATTAAATTTAAAATTATTTGACATCTAAAAGTCTGAATGACCATCAAAATTCAACGAGATTTATTGCTAGCAGATTAGTTTGACAAGTTCAACAGTTATAAAATTCAAACCCGATAAATATATCTAATACATGAGTAAATCTAGTGTGCTCTTAAGATTACGGAGACATTCCATGAACTTAATTGAAAAATTATATCAAATTATCTCTAAATTTTGATTTTTCATACTCATTAAATTTAATAATGTACAAACATTAAATATATTATTATTATTTTTAGAGTTTATTTTCAAAAATTAAAAACGAAGACTTAGAAAATTCGAAACACCTCAAATTTTTGCATCCCACAAGATTTTCATATGAAAAATTTAATGAGCATGATAAATTAAAATTTGAAAATAATTCTATATATATTTTTTTAGTTAAGCTCACGGAAGGATTTTATGAGCTTAAGAGTACGTTAAATTTACTCCTAATATATATACTTTAGAGATGTCATACACAAGTCATGCATGAAGAATAGTAAAATTTTATGCAAGTTATGCCATTCATCAAATAACATTAAAAAATCATATTTAATGACATTTGATAAAAGATAAAGTAATATTTAAATTGAATTAAAACTGATACAAAATCATTATGTGAAAAATATATCAATAATCTTTATTTTTTTTAATTTGTGTATATAATTTGAAAAAAATGACATGGTTGTCAAAACATGCAAAGGATTCCTGTCCAAATGAAACAAAACTAAACAGCACAAGAGTTTCATTTTATCCAAATTAATTTTAAATAACCCAACCGGCAATCGTTCCATTTTGGGAGTGAGATGAAGATGCTCAGGCGTTGCAATTAATACAATTCCAGAGACCTTAAGACCTTCCCTAGAAATGTGGTCCCCACACTTTCCACCCAATCCCTTCTCTCCTGCTGGAGAGGATATCCAACTCCCTCTTCGTTTCTCTCAGTATTAAATCACACTGACCCCTCTGTAGTCTGTACCCTCTCCTCCCACTCCACTTCACCCTTCATCAGTTCATCTCCTCTCTGTCTCTCTCTCTCTTCACGGTTGGTACCGTGTTGTAGTTGTGGGAAGTGGGAACAAAACCCAAAAGAGAGTTTGAGTTATAATAAAAAAGAGAGAAAAAGAAAAAGACACAGTTTCCACTTTTGAATTTTTGATTCCTAGCTTAATACACCATACTTGATTCCCAATTAATGAATACAAGCATATAACACCAAATAAGTTTACAAAAAGAAGAAATTTCACATTTTTTTAGTATGGGCACGAAGAACCCATATTTCCGCTACATTTTTGGGATTTTAGCATTGCTTCTCTCATCTCAACTGATACAAACGATCAATGCAACTGTTTCTTACGACAGCAAGGCATTAATCATAAATGGGAAGCGAAGGATTCTCATCTCTGGCTCAATTCACTACCCCAGAAGCACACCTGAGGTAAATAAACAATTTTATTAATTCGTTAAATCATTTTGGGCTTAAAGAGCTCCCTGTTGTTTTTCCCTCTCCGTACCAGATAAATTTGGTTTTAGTTTATGAAGTATTTGATGAGAAATTGACAATGCTCTGTTTTAATTGAAATTTTTTTTGAAAAATTCTGTAGATGTGGCCTGACCTAATTCAAAAGGCTAAAGATGGCGGCCTCGATTGCATTCAAACCTATGTTTTTTGGAACGGTCATGAGCCTACTCAAGGACAGGTTATATCTCTTACAATTATTTAGAAACATTAGATTCTAATTTCTATTGATACTATTTGATTGCTAATTTAGGCTTTGTTCATGTTTTTGGTACTGTAGTATTACTTTGAGGACAGATACGACTTGGTACGATTTGTCAAACTTGTTAAGCAAGCTGGTCTCTATGTTAATCTTCGGATTGGTCCTTATGTTTGTGCTGAATGGAATTTTGGGTAAGAGACCTCAAATTTTTGAAAATTTTATTCTTTTCCTTTTACATTAAAGAAGCATACCTTGTTTATATCTGAACTTGGTTTTACAGTGGTTTTCCTGTTTGGCTCAAGTATGTTCCTGGCATCAGCTTTCGTACTGACAATGCCCCCTTTAAGGTAATCATATAAAAAAAAAACTTTCATAGTTTAGTAATTAACTAATTTCATGTTCATGATTTACAAATAGTGTTGTTTTAATTGGTTTTTAGGCAGCCATGCAGAAATTCACGGAGAAAATTGTCTCCATGATGAAATCTGAAGGTTTATTTGAATGGCAAGGTGGTCCCATTATCCTAGCTCCAGGTACTGTTTTTCAAACCATGTGTTAGAATATGCAGTCTCTTCAAGAAATTATTTCATTGTAACAACTAAATATTGACTAAAAGTGACATTTTTTTTTTCTTTTTGATAAATTCTGATAGGTTGAAAATGAATATGGTCCAATGGAGTCAGTTATGGGATCAGGTGCCAAGCCATATGCAAACTGGGCTGCTAAAATGGCAGTTGGTCTGAACACAGGCGTGCCATGGATCATGTGCAAGCAAGATGATGCCCCTGATCCAGTGGTATGAATAATTTAGATTTTTTTTTGTCTTGCCCCTTCTTTTTCTTTAATTAACTTGTTTTTTAGGTACTCCTTTTATTTGGGCAATAATTCAAAACATTTTCCTGACAAACTTTATACCCCATAAACTGTATATGTGATTGCCTGTTAGAAATTTTTGTGAAGGTATCCATATTTGGTTGTTATGTTTCTCAAAACAGGAACCCACCTTATTCATGTATATGATATGGACAGAAACTTTAGTGGGCTGGTGGCATTTCACTTTCTTTCCTTTAGAGAAGTATTCTTTTCTTTTACTAATTGTTATTACTACATATACCAGGATATTTCACATTCCCTTTTTTTGTAAATTAAAGACAAATGACCCCTCTGGTAACTTTAGGTTTTGAATCGATTAGAAAGACAAATGACCCCTCTGATAATTTTTGCAGGTACTCTAATTATATGTATAAATGTTCTCCTTTTGACTTTAAATTTCTCAAAATTTTGTAGATCAACACTTGTAATGGTTTTTACTGTGACTATTTCTCACCAAACCAACCATACAAGCCAACTATGTGGACTGAAGCTTGGACCGGATGGTACTTTTCTCTTTCTAGCTCTTTTCATTCTATATGAACTTAATTTATTTATTACCATTAGTAATATGTATACTTATCCAAATTTGTAGGTTTACAGCTTTTGGAGGTGCAGTCCCACATAGACCTGTAGAGGATTTGGCATTTGCTATTGCAAGGTTCATACAAAAGGGTGGATCATTTGTTAATTACTATATGGTACTGAAACTTCAAAAATAATTTTTCACATTTGGCATCTCCTGATTATTTAAATCAAAATATATAATTAGGATTAATTATGAACTTTTCTATAGTATCATGGAGGGACGAACTTTGGACGTACTGCTGGTGGCCCCTTCATAGCAACTAGCTATGATTATGATGCCCCAATTGATGAATATGGTATGCACAATTAGCTTCTTTATTATACTATTTTCCATCATGCCACTTTTCCATATTATTTTGATAAAAAAATTAATCTGGTTGGTCAGGTCTCCCAAGGCAACCTAAATGGGGTCATTTGAGAGACATGCACAAGGCAATCAAGCAAGCTGAGCCAGCCTTGATATCTGGAGACCCTACAGTACAGTCACTCGGAAATTATGAGAAGGTCATATTCCTTGAAATATTATAACTTTAAGAAACTATTTAGAAATACTTGCCTATCACAATAATAGTTATATCCCCTTTTGTATTCAGGCTTATGTGTTCAAGTCAAAGGATGGATCTTGTGCAGCTTTCCTTTCTAATTACCACCAAAGTTCCTCTTCGAGGGTTAGCTTCAATGGATTGCCATATGATCTCCCGGCGTGGTCCATAAGCATTCTTCCAGATTGCAAAACCGCTGTTTTTAATACAGCTACTGTGAGAACTCCACTTATGTTTAATTATCATTTCAATTTGGTTAATTTCTTTATGAAACTAAGTTTTGGGAGAAAGAGTCTGATTTGTGATTTAATTCTAATTGAAAAGTTCAAAACAGTAATGCATAATTTGTTGTTTCGGTAGCTTCTGAAAGGACCAGCCATTAGGTTTTTATTTAGCTCCAGAAGTACTTCTAATTAAGATAGTGTGATGCTTTAATTTGGTGAAGCTAAACTTGAAGTCAATTACCTACTGTTAATTTTTTTTATATAAAGCATTTTGAATTAACAAGTTGCTGACAAGTATCCTGTGAACATTGAAATTTTATATTGGTTGAACATGCAAGGATCCTACAACATGTGTTTTTCTAATATTAAAATGTATGCTTAACCATTCTCCGATCAATGGTGGGACCAATGACAACATACCTGCTCCATGAATATAACAAACATTGCATTATTTTACAGGTTAAGGCGCCTACCTTGTGGCCGAAAATGAATCCAGTTGGGAAATTTTCATGGACATCTTATAGTGAGGACACTAATTCTTTAAATGATAACTCATTTACAAAAGATGGTTTATATGAGCAAATTGGCCAAACTTGGGACAAATCAGACTACCTTTGGTACACTACCTAGTAAGTACCAATCCCCCTCTTCCAAACACTCCTTCGCATAACTATATAGTTAATGGTTTGCCTAATTTTGTTCTGACACGCTCTTATTCTGATTTTAGTGTTAATATAGCACAAAATGAGAATTTCTTAAAGACTGGTGTGTGGCCATATCTCTCAATTGATTCAGCTGGCCATGCATTACATGTTTTTGTCAATGGGAAATATGCAGGTTAGCAAGGCATATATAACTCATGACTTCAAATTTCTCCTTTTATAATTTTCTAAATTTTTTTATACTCATCTACTTGTTCATAATTACTTCTAGGCACTGGCTATGGAGGTTACAACAGCGCGAAGCTAGAATTCTGGAAAAGTGTTAACTTATGGGCTGGTAGCAACAAAATATCTATTCTTAGTGTAGCTGTTGGCCTATCAGTGAGTTGCTAAACTAAAAGTCAATATCACTTACAAAATTAATTACAACATTGTTTCTTACTATGTTCGGCACTTTCTGCCTTTAGAATGTTGGTACACATTTTGAGACCTGGAATACTGGTGTGCTTGGACCAGTGGTCTTATCAGGACTGAATGAGGGAAAGAGGGATCTCTCGAGACAGAAATGGACATATCAGGCAAGAAAGAACAACTTTGTATCACTTGCTCTCTGCTTTTTATATTTTTACAAATTATCGCATTAAACTTAAAATCTTTATTTTTTAGATTGGTCTCAAAGGAGAAAACCTAGGCATTCATACTGTAAGTGGAAGCTCATCGGTTGAATGGGGCAGCACATATGCTAAGCAGCCTCTAACTTGGTACAAGGTGAGTAAAATTACACATCTACCTTCTGCAGTTTTGAAAATTTTCAAATTACAGCAATTCCATCTTTGTTCTCATCTTGGAAAATATGTATGCACTAACATGGAGCTCTTGTATGGAAATGGGTTCCTTGAACATTTTTGTCTCATGTGCTCTCTTAAAAATGTATTTTTTTTTCTTTAGGCTTACTTCAATGCACCAGCTGGCAACGACCCTGTTGCACTTGACATGAGTAGCATGGGTAAAGGCCAAGTATGGGTTAACGGTCAAAGCATTGGCCGGTACTGGCCAGCTTACACAGCTTCTGGTGATTGCAGCGCATGCAGCTACGGTGGTACCTATAACGAGAAGAAGTGTTCAACCAACTGTGGGGACTCGAGTCAGAAATGGTATGTCAATAATTTTAGTCTGACCTGTCAGCACAATAATGGCCTACCTGTACTGTTCACATTGATATTCTACTGGCATAATTACGAAAAAAAGAAAAACTTGTAATTTGTGTTTGGTTTTTTTTTTCGATTTACTTTATTTATTTAACAGGTACCCACATTTTGGTGCTAGTACATGCTGTTTGTACTGCTGCCTACATATTGTTATCTCTCTTTTTATTTGGTTGGTTTTTACTGAGGCTTAATAAAAGCTGCATTGATGTTTGTCCCAGTACAAGTTTGATACATTACGGTATATTATTAATTATCTTTGATACTTATTTTGACATATACTATTATGTTCTGATTTCATAGGTACCATGTACCAAGGTCGTGGCTTAATCCCAGTGGTAATTTGTTGGTTGTGCTTGAGGAGTCGGGTGGTGACCCGTCTGGCATCACACTGGTAACACGCACTACCTAAGAAGATTATATCATGCCTTGAGATGTGAATAATTGGCTACTGTAAAAAAGAGTATACATACACATTTCCATACATTGTGTGTAAGGTATACATTAGTACGTACTAAATATTGGGAGGCTAATTATTATTGAATTAGCCATCAGTGCAGTTGCAGGAACTGTAGTTGCACTTGCCATAAGTTAAAAAAAAATTGTTTATTCGAGGGTTAAATTATGCAGTAAAAATGTGCGATTTATTGCAGCTTTTTGTTGTTAGAATTGTTATATAGTTGAATAACTTATTTCCAGACTCCGGATTTAAGACCTGTGGCATGTCGAGGGCAGTATGTTGTCTGTAAAGTTTAATGAAAAAAAAAACAATGAATAAAAGTATTTTTAGCTTTTTTTTATGTAATTTTATTTTGTTTTCTTCTTGATCAATTGCAAGTAAATATGAAAGTAAAAAACACCTGACAGTTGACATTTGTGGTTTGTGTTTTGATAATTATAATTATAATAAGAGTTGGGTCACAGTGTTACGTAGTACTAGATAATACGTGTGTTATAGATTATTTTTTTTTTCAAACTTTAAATAATTGAACCGACTATTCAAACTAATTTGCATATGAAAATCTAATTGTACATCAAATTTTATATTTTTTTGATATTTTTATTATTTTTTTTAGATAGTTAGAAAACTACTTGAATTAATTATTATGATCATTAAAAAGAAGTAATTTTTAACTATTTACAATTAGTAAAAAAATTTTAAAAATATAAAATTTGATTTACAAATAAATTTTCATATGAAAATTATTTTGAGCGGTTGAGTTGAAAATGAAAAACGCTCCGTAACACATAGATCATCCATGCTATGCATAGCACTGTAACCCAATTCATTATTTAACCCAATTCATTATTTAATAATGTAATTAATTGTTCTTAACCAATGTTGCATGGACATGGCGTGGTGCACTTGATGAAAATAATATCAATATATGATATGTTAATTTTCCTTATTTCAATTGAGACACGAATATCAATATATCATGTCAAAAACGAATACAAATATACAATACGAATCAACCACAAAAAATGACACCAATTAGGAATTTTCACAGCTGTACTATCCTGATTTTTTGTAATATACAGCGATATTTGCTTCTACTATTTGTCGAGTTATTAATTTGTCTCCGCAGATAGAACCCAAAAAGAGCAGAAAAGGTTTTAACAAATCCTGCGTCGATAGATCTTAAACGAGTTTGTCCTACCAGTGCTAAGGAAAATGAAAATAATAATAAAATAAAAATCAGTATCCGACAAGAGTCTATGATTTGAAATTCCAGCGCAATTTTAGTGGCGCTAACATGGACTTGTTAGTTGTTATGTATTAAAACTTGCTTCTTCAAGACAGCTGTCTTTGCTCGCTGTGTGCTTCTCCATTATTTTATCAAATTTAATTTTGCAAATGTGCACGAAAAAAGAGTCCATGCGTTTTTAGAACGGCACGCAGTTTCAAATAAATTTTTGACATTTTTTGGTCTCTGTAAAAAATAATGCCAAATGACTTCCTGATTTTCCGATGGATATTACATACGTACGAAATTTGGTGCGAATTGCAGAGTATGTATGGTCTTTAGTCGTGTTTATTGGAAAGTAAACAACAGTCCAAACTAAACTACAACGTTAGATTTATTATAATTATTTGCTTTCTTCTTTTGGACCACTGTAGGAAATTAAAAATCTCTGTAAAAATTGAACAACTAATTTAGTGGGTGCTTTATGTTGATATCGTATCACGGAAAAATCCAACCAGCTAAAGAATATATATATGTTTGCAAGGCGAGATTCTTTTTTTTTGTTTATTTTTGTTTTTGACTGAAAAATAATTTCAATCTTGAGCAAGATATCTTCAGGAGTGGTCGCTTTCGCTTAATTTATTTGTAATAATTAAACATTGGTAAAAGTGTTCAATACACTTTTTAACAGTACTGTTGGTTACAAAATGATTATTTTACAAAGGGAGCGGATACAGATATCACGGTTGATATCATAGTCGATACCACTTTATTATTCACAACGATGACTTAATTATTCAATTTATTTTGTACAATATTTTATTATTCAACTTAGTTGAGTTGTTATTCAGATTTATGATATTTCAATTGAATAACAAAATACTATACAAATAAGTTGAATATTAAAATTGTTATTGTGAATAATAATATGTTTTGAATAATAAATGATATAGAATTATAGTTTAATTAATCTATGCGTACTATGCTTGACGGAGTTTTTATCAATGCTTCAAGAGTTCCAAAAATCAAAAGAGCTTGACTTCCCTCAAATCTAGTGCAATTTATTCGTCTGAAGATTTTACTATTCGTTGGAATTCATACTATATGTTAATAATTGTACAAATAAAATATGATGTCCCGTAAAGATGATCAGTGAAACCGTTGCTATTATTTATAATTGCTGGTTTAAACTCCAAATCAGAGGACATTAATACATTTGGGCTCATTTGGCACTCCATAAAATAGCAAAAAAATAGAAATAGCATTGTTATTCTGACAAATTAATTTGTCAAATGAATTTTAAACTAAGTAGAAGAGAGCGAAATAGTGTAATCTAATATATCAAGTTATAAATGGTATACTGAATTAGCTCTCATCGGAACCGCGACTATTATTTGATTATGTTGTATTATATTATTATATTATGATTATGATTTATAATTATTATTATTATATTATTAATATTATTATTTAGTATTATTATATTATTATTATGATTATGATTATATTATTATTATGCTTGTAATTATATTATTATTATTATTTTTAGTATTATATTATTACTATACTTATTATTATTTGATTATGTTGTATTATATTATGATTATAATTATAATTTTTTTTATCATTATATCATTATATTATGATTATGATTATATTTTTATTATATTATTATGATTATGACTATAATTATTATTATTTATTATGATTATTATTATTATTATTATATCATGCTTATTATATTATTATCATCATCATTGTTACTATCATAATCATCCTTATTTTAACTATTTTGATTAACAACTGTCAAATGATATTTTCACTCTTTCAAATAGCTAAAAATATCATTCTTCTATCACTCTTCCAAAATGATATTGTTCTATCTCTCTTTTAAAATTATCACTATTTTTTGATTTGTCACACGAACCCAAAAAATAAAGTATCGGACCCTCACCTCTAATATAAAGAGTACCAATCAAAAATTAGTTGCACAAATATATAATCATATTCCTTTTTGTGCCCCTGGTAGTTGGGAAGTAGGAAAAAGAGAAAAGACACTAGTTAGTGAGTCAATCTCACCGGCTCCATTTCGTTAATTTTCAAACTTGATCCAAGAAGAATTAAAGTTCAGATAACATTGTCTAGTTTAGATTTAGGTGGGTAGCATATAGCTTTCTCATGTATCAATCAAAATTTGGCACTATGCATGGCCATGATAACAGGAGGATCAAGCGTCTCTCTGCTCTACAGCTGTTAGTCAACACTTTTTGTGTAATTTCACATAGATTTATTTAGAAGGGCATCTTTCAGTTACTTTTGTAAGGAGATATAGCAGCCAAATGCATTATTAGCACATCTTTAATTTCCTGTTGCAAGTTTCTTTCTATCTAAGAAATAATTCTGAAAATTAGTCATCTGCACTTTGTGTCCTAGTAGAAGTTAGATTGTAGGGGAGTATATTCTAGAGTCTAAACCAACCAAACCCTACAGTTAACTTTTGAAGGGATTAAGTTGTCACCGATTCTATTAACTTCTTATGTCCGTTTTTTCCTTCGAGGGTATCAAATTTGAGATATTTACTGGTAAGAATATTTTATTTGACATATGCTTTATTTTGATTTGAAATCGAGAGTACAAGAAATAACTTTTGGAAATTGTCCGCATGCATCAGACAAAATTTATAAGTTTTTTTATGCTTGTCGAAATAAAGTTCATATAAATGTGGAGAGTGTGAAAAACAAGGCCTGAAGTGTTTGCTCGTTAACAATAAAGTTTTATATAAAAAAATATTAATTCTAGAAAATTAATGCATTCACAACAAAAGCAAAAAAAGTTTGGTGTACATTAGGTGACAGATGTCTTATCACTAGTTTTTATTGTGTAACTTGCTTACTTGCATATATGTTGAACTTTGAAGCTATCTATGGACACTTTCTACAATTTCATATTGTTAAGAACTGTAATTAGTAATTAGGAAATATAAAATAGAAAAGAAGAAGAAGATGTAAATAGAAAAAAAAATATATAGGATAGATTTTTTGGGGCTCAGCCTTCTTTTTGTAGGCTTAGTTAGAATATATTTGTTATTGTGTTGTTGGTATCACTGATACACAAGGGTGGAGCCAGAGTTTTAAATGGGTGTGCAAAAATTAATTTTTTTTCAGGGGATTATTAAAAATTTTCTTAAATATATAAATATTTTTTTATTTTTTAAAATATACAAAATGTAGGGGTATCTTTTTAAAAAAAAATAGCTGGGGCAACTGTTCCCCCCTCCAAAGTATTAGCACCGCTCCTCATACACAATTACAAGTAGCTATACCTTTTGTAGAAGAATAAGATTTTGCAAATTTAATTTCTGACATATACACGCTCCCTAAAATTTCTTCACACATCTTCCATCGTTTTCCATCGTGAAAGATTAAAACATATGATCATTTGGTCATATTTTTTTTTCAATCTCCAGGGCATCTTCCCCCTCGAATTAAATGGAAAATGGGGTTGCTTGTACAGAATCTTATTTAATGGTTGGTTGTTGATCCATCGGTACCAATTACCAGAAAAGGGTGCCTTTTGAGAACTCGGTTGGTCTCTGTATTTAGTTACGTGAGAGACTTTTTGAAAATTAAGCTATCATATGACGACACGTGTAACTGTAACGGCCCACACTTAATCCACTGCTTTCATATCGCTCATGGCGTAGCACTTAATCAAAGTCTACAGAGAATCAGAATAGTACACATGCAAAGAAAAAAGAAAACAAATTTCTCGGCTAGTAAACAATATTCAGCTGACAAAATTGGTGTAAAAATATAGAATATATGTGGGACAATAAATTGTATAAAAATCACGATGCTGAAAATTTCATATGACTTCAGTTCTGGGTCGGTACCCGCTCTTGGGTTGAAAACAGTAGCTCAGTTAGAAAGCCCATAGCGAATACATATGATATGATAATTGAAATCGATAAAACCAAGTTACATGAGCTCACATGTACTACTAACTCTACATCAGCCCATGGACTGAGATCTCAACCCCTGGATAAATTCGGATAGACTTGGACCATCCTAGAACGAAATTCGAGCATTGTAGTTTGTAGAGAGCAATTCACAGCCGCTGCCTACTTTTCTATGGCAGCTCGCTGTCATTGTGTAATCTAGGGCCTTCAACTTGAGAGGATTGAATGGAATGAATGATACTGTTAGTACGTGGCGTATATCTTTCTACGGTTATTTTAGACCAACATCGCGTTGACAATGGCTATTTTGATAATGAATTTTCAAATAAATGTGAAAAAAAATTATAAATATATTTTTCTATTTATCACTTGATAATAATTTAAATTTTATTATCATTTAATAGTCCACTAACATCGTTACAAATTATATAAATTTTAATAGTCTTTAACGGACTATCAAATGATAATAAAATTACATTAAATCTAAATCATTATTTGTAAAAAATATTTATAAACTTTATTATTTTTATTTATTTAAAAACTTATTTTTAAAATTTTCAAGATAACCCATTATCAGATTATGATACCTGCCCTTTACAAAATTGGGTACGTAATAATTTCCTCTTGCAGTTTGTTTTCTTTAATTTATTTTTAGTTATTTCTGCACCTATCTTCGTAGCGTCACGGACAAATAAAATCTGGCCGTATCGCCAATTTGGGAACGTGGTACCTTTTTTTTAATGGAAAAGTAGTCCAATCCATATTTTTATTCGATCGCACGACGTGGCATATCGAGGAACACGACTTTGCATACGTACTTCTTACCACCTGATCGGACATGGCACTTGAAAATGCCATGAATATCAAGAACTGCTATTTAATCCGTTTGATGGTTTATGCGATATGTATCGGATAAGGTAAATATGAATAAGATTTTATTTTTATTAAGTTATTATTTTTATGAATAAGAGCATCCGCATCGGTGCTAATTGTTAAAATTAATTTTTTATGTCACATCATTAATGTCAAATGAGATTTAACAATCAATTTGACAATGGGATGCGGATGCTCTAAGAAATAAAATTATTAACTTATCGGATAAGAGTATAGATAAAAATTATCCTGTATATTGTAAAAATATAAATAACGGATATAAATAATTATATTATAATTTTTCATTATCAATTATATGATAATTTTTCACTTTGAAAATTATTTGGCCGTTGATGGACTATCAAACGATAATAAAATTACATAAAATTTGAATGATCATCAATCTAAAAATAGAAGAATACATCTATAAATTTTTTTATATTTTTTTTTTCTATTTTTTAGAGATCCATGTCAAGTTGTAAAATAACCCATTCTCAACTGATTCCTTCTCTTTTAATTATCATTGGTGTGTGTG
This sequence comes from Schoenoplectus tabernaemontani, assembly GCA_037127355.1. NCBI lineage: Eukaryota > Viridiplantae > Streptophyta > Magnoliopsida > Poales > Cyperaceae > Schoenoplectus > Schoenoplectus tabernaemontani. The sequence continues at coordinate 14,671,184 of CM073740.1, forward strand.
TTCAGATAAAAAATGTTTTATAAACATTTATAAAATTTGAGAAATTTTTAACTCTCATTCTCCTTATTAAAGAGAAAAAAAGGGAACAGTTGATAAGAAGCAATCAATAATTGCTAAATTTATGGTTCCCGGGAAACACACGTTGTAAATTGCTCCCATCTTCCCTGATTATTCAATTATCCAAAGTTAGAAAGTCTCTCAATTCATTCAATCTAAGCTGCTCAGTTGCACAAAGGAACTAACCGGAGAGAAATATCCTAACTCATGGAGTGGGTAGTGGGTCGTACTTACGATGCCTCAGTGCGCGCAGGATTGGCTGCACTGGAGAGGAACATCCTCCCTGACGCCGTGGTGAGGCGTCTGACGAAGACGCTCCTCGCCTCTCGCCTCCGCCTCGGTTACCTCCCCTCCGCCGACCTTCAGCTTTCCCATCTTCTCCATTTCGTGCATTGTACAGTCTTCTCAATTGACCTCTTCCTCTATAGTTATCCCGTTCTTGCTTGGATTTATCGTTTACTTGTTTGTTGCTTAATTTGTCCTGCAGCTTTAGAGGAGATGCCTATAGCAGTAGAAACGGACAAAGCCAAAGAACAGCACTATGAACTGCCTACCTCTTTTTTCAAGCTCGTACTGGGAGAAAATCTTAAATACAGGTATTGAGCCTTTTTCTGTTGTTGTTCCGTACCAGTACCAATGCAGCTGATACAAGATTATGCTTTTGGGTTTTTATCACTGAAAATTCTTGTGCATAATTTGTATATGACTACATGAGCCTGGTATAACAGTGTAGTTTTCTACCAGTAATGTAATTAATGAGTGAGGGCAGAGCCCAAACAGAGCAATATAACCTCAATTAAGTTAAATTTAACTCGATTATTCTCAGTTGGTATGTCTAATATGCACTGTTTTAATGATATTTTGCAAGTAAATACCAAATATGCAAGAAGAAGTTACAGGATAATATAGTGACTCGATATAGCTGAAAACATTATTGTTTTGAATCTGGTACACGACTCTACTTGATTTGAAATAATGCTAAGCCTCTTACAGTAATCTACGAAGGTGGTTAAGAAAATTATGCTAAGTTTTCTCCTTGGCCATTTACTTTGATAGTCAAATTAATTCATTTTGAGTCAGTTGCTGTTACTTCAAAGAAAAGACGAGCACACTAGAAGAAGCTGAGAAAGCAATGCTGGAATTATATTGTGAAAGAGCAGAGTTAAAAGATGGTCAGATGATTCTTGATGTGGGCTGTGGCTGGGGCTCCCTATCTTTATATGTTGCGAAGAAATACAGCAACTGCAGTGTAACTGGGATTTGCAATTCAGCTACCCAAAAGGCACACATTGATGAGCAGTGCAGGTACATGTTTATGCTAGTGGTCTTTTTCATGTGGTAATGTATCCATTGAACGGGGTTCCATATACATACTTTTGGAGTTGAATTGTGTTCGACTACCACAATAGGTGTTGATGGCAATGGATTGTTAATTGAAAAATTCAGCTATAGGTGAAAAGTTACATTTATTTGCTTAAAGAATCTCAGTATTCTGTATATATACGCCCTTGAATAAACATTTCTATAACAAATTCTGGAGGATCATTGTGTTTGTCGGTTATCACTTTCCTTATCAGGTTGGGTAAAGTAATTACCAAACTTCTCTTTCTCAATTATCAACCGAAACACAGTAAAAAGATGAATAATATATTTTTTAGGAAAATAGGTATAGACTGGCAGTGACTATTTTCAGGTAGGTTTGTGAAGGATGAGGGGTTATAGATAGTATTTCATGTTTGCAGGACTAGTGGACTACTCATTAAAATGCTCCATTTTTAACATTTAATGTATCATAAAACAATCCAGATTCATTTTTATGCAATTCTTGGAATTCTTTCTGTTCTTTTTCAGAGAACATAATTTATCAAATGTGGAGATTATTGTTGCTGATATCAGTAAGTTTCAACTGGAGAGATCATTTGACCGAATCATATCAATTGAAATGTTTGAGGTGTATATGAACTTCTTCTCTGGATTTAACCTCCATTTCATGATTTCATAGAAAAGAGATGGAGTGTATTTTACATTTACGCACTGAATTATTATTTCAGCACATGAAGAATTACAAGGAGCTTTTAAAGAAGATATCTGGTTGGCTGAAGCCTGATGGACTGCTTTTTGTTCATTATTTTTGCCATAAAACCTTTGCATACCATTTTGAGGTTTATTTTCCTTCAATTGAAAATATAAATGAGATGAGAGGAATATTTTTCTGAAAAAAGAATAATCATAACTTGCTGTATATGATAACTGTGTAGGATAAAAATGAAGATGACTGGATCACTAGGTACTTCTTTACTGGTGGGACCATGCCGTCAGCCAATCTTCTTCTCTATTTTCAGGTTAGGCTTTTAATTTGGTGACAACTACAGACTACTGCACTAGAAATGTTGTTTTTTTTCTCAGAAAACAATTGCAATACATTTCAAAATCTTATAACTTAGTACAATGTTGCTGTGGCAGTCACTGATCAGAAACATCTAAGAGCTGACAGACTTAGTGTGTTGGTTGGTTATGCAGGAAGATGTCTCTGTCATCAACCATTGGCTTGTTAACGGCACTCATTATTCAAAGACGAGGTATAATGCTTTTTTCAAAATTTACATATTGCAGAGTGCTGAGCAACTCCATGTATAACATCTTTATACACCTGCTTTTTGGCAATTCTACATGGATGGAGAATTTACAATATTTTGGTCAGGGATAATGTAATAACTATTTGTGCAATTGTTGGAGCAGTGAAGAGTGGCTCAAACGGATGGACAAAAATATTTCTTCCATAAGGCCAATATTCGAGACAACCTATGGGAAAGATGCGGCAGTGAAATGGATTGCCTATTGGCGCACATTTTTCATCTCGGTGGCTGAGCTCTTTGGATACAACAATGGTGATGAGTGGATGGTTGCTCTTTATCTTTTCAAAAAGAAGTAAATAGTTTTTTGAAACTATTGATAGTTCTCTATGTAGATGATCTGTAAGGCATTGCTCTTTTCTTCTGTTTACTTTCTTCTTTGGTTCTAAGTAATGCATAAGGATGCCAATTTTATTTCCTTTGGAACTGCGACTTGCAATGACATGCAATTTATAAAATAGCCAGCTCCTGAAAGGTCTGAATCAAGTAAATCTTAGCTTTATAATTAATGGTTCAATACAAATATTACACGGTGAGTTCTGATGTAAAATTTAAGATAATCAGTCAATGAAGCACTGTTGACAGAATTTGCCTAGATGTAGAACTCTGGCTGAAGCACTGTTGAACAAACAAGAGACGAGACAAGGGTCCATAAAAACGGGTAAAAAGTCGATATGGGGTCCTCTCACACGTAGGTACTTAGCATAGAGGTGGGTTTTTAGCCAGCTGTTTGTGTGTATTGTTTTTTGCAAGTAGTTTGCCAGTTTACAAGTAATTTTCTAAAAGTACAGTGCCAGTATACCGGTAAAAACAGAGATGTAACAAATGTTTATTTTCAAGTTCTCAAAAAAATAAATAAGAAGGATCTGAAACGTTCAAGCAAGAGAAATTAATCAGATCCGATAAAAGGTATTTTTGGTATTAAAAAGTTTGAAGAAAATGATAAATAATGGACCCTTCCATATAAAAAATAATCCTTAATTGAAATCATAAGAAAGGGAAAAAAAAAAGCAAGCATAAAGAGAGATTCTTTTGGCAACTTGCGGATGGATGACATAGGTGGAATTGACAAATTTATTGTGTAATCTTAGATGTTTAAGCAAGAGAAATTAATCATATCCGTTCTTCAAAGGGTATTTTAGCAGAAAATGACAAAAAAATGAACCCTTCATTTCTTAATTACTTTATATAATAATATAGATATAGGTATTTATAGTTCTGGAAGATAAATTTTCTAGCTAGAATGATCTTTTCTAATATTTTTACATAATAATTATATGATAATCACGAGAACTGATAAAATCATTTTTATCCGAAATAAAATTACATATTTATTATCCGTCGGTTTGACATGCCGTATACACAATTTGATGCAAACTAAAAAATAATTACTTATTAAAGGGATTTAAATGGTTTGACGTTTTGGAAGAAATTAAGTAGGGTCGGGTCAATATCAGTTTTTAAATTTATTTCGATTGAATTTGCAAATCATTTGATTTTGAATTTGATCGGATCAAATCAGGTTCGGAATGAGCGGATTAGTTTTATTTTTTTTTAAATCAGATCTAGTAAAATTCAGATCAGATGGATTACTTAGATCGAGTTAAATTATGCCACCTCTATATTAGTTCTCTGACTAACTCAAGTTAATTAAAAGTTTACTATACATGAGTGAACGCGGTTCACTGGACCAGCGCCTATATCTAATACTTAATTCTTCAAGTTATTTCAATTTTAAATTATTTCGTTTATTTGATCCATAATTTTATTATAATCTACAGATTTTTTATATATAATAATTATAATAATCATATTATTAATAATAAGAGTGATAAAAATAAAATTTTAAATCTACAAATGGCAGCGCGCCACTGTCAGTGACGTCTTTTCTTATTGATCAGTCGTCGTATGAGATAGGAGCTGACATAAATTACAATTTTTGAATTTTAGATATAAGGAATGAAAATGTTAAGGAATTTATATAAAAACGCCATTGATAGTGACGCGTTTGCTCCACGTCACTGGCAGTGGCGCGCTACCATTCATAGAGTTAAAATTTTATTTTTATCACTCTTATTATTAATAATATGATTATTATAATTATTATATATAAAAAAATCTGTATAATCTCGAGATATTATATATCCGATTTTACTCCAATAAAATATTTGGGCCCGTTGAGGAGTTCAATAGATACCTCTATTAGTCTATTCTCAACTTTTTATTCTGCTATTTCAAACTTTGGGATGTTTTGCACCATATTGTATGATTAATTGAGCAGGATATAAACGGAAGTACCAGAAAATTATGAACGTTCATTTGTATCTCATCGTTATTACTTTGATAAAATTGAAAAAAAAAAAAGCAGCAAGTAGGCAAGTAGTCATTCATCTTTCTCGTTTTCTTATTGATCAGTCGTCGTATGAGATAGAGGCTGACATAAATTGCAATTTTTGAATTTTAGATATAAGGAATGAAAATGGTAAGGAATTTATATCAAAAAAAATGTAAGGAATTTTCTAGGTATAATAATTCATGTTTTTCAAGTTTGCAAGCCAGTCCTTGATTTAGTGATAAAGTCAATACTTTCCGTATAGAAAATCACAAATCCAAAATCCGAATGGAAATTTTATAAATAATAAAATTGAATAGTTTACAATCTCATCTTTTTATTTAAAAATAAATTCATCTTTTAAGCAAATAATCGTCTTTTTATCATAACAAGAATCTATTTTCGACCATGACGCAGAGGTTTTGGCGTAAAATGATATAGTCCCGAGATACAGAACTCTAACATTCATATTTTAATTATGAATTATGATAATCCGGAATGAACGACTTTGTAATTTAGACAAAAAAAAATGATGGTAAGGACAGTTACAAGTGACCATTAGATATTCTTCTCTTTTCGTTTTTTTTCCCGTTTTGTTAGAGGCACAAAAGGAATTCAATACCATGCTTAAAAAATAAAAAATGGGAAGCAAAAGAAGTTTAAAATGATGGAGATAATGAAGATAATTGAAGTAGCTTCTTTAATATTTCTTTATGTGTTGTTTGAAGATAATTGAAAGTAGCTTCTTTTATATTTCTTTGTGTTGTTTGAAGTAGCTTCTTTTATATTTCTATCAGTTTGTGGGTTTCTGGTAAGGACGTTTCATGATACTTAAGTAGCAGTATTAGTGTTAATTTTTGTACCAAATTGACAACTGTATGTCTTTCTGTTTCAATCAAACAGATCCCCCCCCCCCCCCCCCCCAACAAAGAAAAATGGAGCGTCCCAATATTCTATCTAAATCAATATTTTAAACTAACTTCTGATGAATCAGAAAATTTCATACAAATTACAATCAGTTCGGGATAACCCTTTTTCCATCCTAAAAATAAATCTTGTTATTTAAAGAACGAAACCTGCATAATTTTTACATTGAGAAAAGTATATCATGTATTGAGGAATATACGACGATAATTAGCAAACCTCCATATTTAGGACTTACAATATATAGGACAGCGATTTGGTTATTTTGAAAATGGAAAATAAAATCCATTACTGAACAGTTGGTGCAGTGTGGCTTAAAAAAATGGACAATAACGTTTCTTCCACAAGGCCAGTATTCGAGACAACCTACGCACAAGGAAAACTACTATTTTGTATTTCAAAGTACTCTTCATTGTATTTTATATTTCTCTTTGTTGCATGTACGGGAAAGATTTGACAGAGATGGTCCAAATGGGTTTGCATAAATTTTTATGGTGAGTTTAACTCAAAAAATATATTTTAACAACTTTACAATAATAATAAAATAATATATGACTGCATATGAAAATATATTTTTCGAAATCTGAAATAAATACTTAAATTTTTTGTATCTCATGAGATTTTTATTTAAAGAAATTAATAAACAATATAAATTAAAATTTGAAGATATTAAAGTATATTTTTTGTGTTAGATTCACTGAAGAGTTTGATGAACTTGACCTTATACCAGCTTTGCTCTAATTTTATTGTATATACATATATATACATTGATGGACCATAAGATTGCACCAATTCTTTCAACAAAGAAACAATATAATAAATATTTTAAACAACCTAATACATCCTCGGACTCTTTTTCTATTAGATCTATACTTTTGTACAAGTATACTCTTAACCATGTCTCAAAAACATCTAATATTTCGTAAAAGCAAAAAATTGCACAACCAACCTATGTGATGCTTCATCAAATAAATTAACCTGACAATTTCCATTCCTGGATAGCTGATCTCAGCGAAATATTTGGGATTATGGTGGCATGTTCTAGCCTTTGTTTTGTGACAGGAGACGTGTTTGATTTATTAAGCCATGCTTTTATTGCTCTGTACTCATATGTATGACCATCCCCGGCAACATATGGCTCGCTCATTATTTCCTGTGGATTTAAAAAAAATAAATCTATGATTAAATAAAGCCTTCTATTACTTCAACAAATAATCAGTCTATCGTCAGCTTTGACTGAGGTTTAAATAAAAATAACTATGCTGTCATATCTTTTAGGGAAGAGATATACTTGGCACCTGCTGCTAAGGTAACCCAAAAAAAAAAAGATGGTGGGGGCGGAGTTCATACATTCAAGATGGGGCATATAAAATGCCTTGGAACAGCTCGCATATTGAACCTCTCGAATTCATACACACCAGTAGCCATTCTCATAATCTCCTCCATCTGAGGCAAGAATTCATTTTCTAAGTCAGGCCTGTCCCGGCATCTCAGCTGACAGCACCTTAATGCAAGATTAACCAGCCTTTCAGTGGCTTCAACTGGCCAATCATGTATGGATCTGTCAAATACCTCCGCTAGTGATTCATTTTCCAACGCCTTTCGCATAGTCATCAGAAGCCCATTTGGGTGTCTCCCGGTCAAAAGTTGAAGTGTGATAACACCCAGTGCATACAAATCTGACTTTGGACGAACTGTACCAGTACGTTGATACTCTGGATCCATGTAGTACAGAGTGCCAACCAAAAGGGTTTCTTTATACTCAGTCAGCCCATCAGGTACCACGTCAGACATAAGTTTTGCCAACCCAACGTCTCCTATTTTGCTTGTAAAGTTCTGATCCAGTAATATATTTCCAGGTTTTAGATCACGGTGTACTATTGGTTCTGGTTTGGCACTGTGCAGGAAAGCAAGTCCACGGGAAACTTCTAGGACAATGCGAAACCTGACAAGCCAGGGGAGGGGGGTAGCCTGTTTGTCATTTCGGTATAAGAGGTGATCATCTAGGCTTCCATTTTCCATGTATTCGTAAACTAGTGTTCCATTTTCTGGGCAGAAGCCAAGTAGCAAGACCATGTTGGGGTGATGTAGTTGGCTAAGTATTTCAACCTGCAAATATGCATAGCCACTGCAGTTGACGTTTTCACGAAATTATGCAAAGTATAAAGCTGGTAAAAGTCTGTGACATGATGGCCACAGTGGCCCAAGACCACTAATCTGACAATAGCTGCCACTAGTGCATTAGCAGTATATAACAGGTCACGCCTATCTGTGTTCTCCACCCATGCTTGGTGTCCCTTTAGTCCTTTATTGGTTCCTTCTTACCTTTTTTCCCCTTATTTTTTGTTTTGTTTTGAGAATTCAGTTAAATCATTTGATACAATTGCATTTCTCTTCTTGTCTTGGTGATCAGTTGCACTCGAATTCATGTAAACAAATAATCAATGCAACACCATATTACTGGTTGTTTGGAATCTTTGGTTGAACCAACAGATTACCTAAGCACTAAGACCTACAAGTCTACAACCTATACTATGTGCCAATAAACAACAGCTTTTGAAAATAGTTTGCTTCCATATTCATATCAAAACTTTCTTTGTCAACTTACCTCTCGCAGAAATTCCTCCTCTCTTTCTTTTGAATCTTGCTTAAGAACCTTTATGGCAACCTCTGTGTGGTCAAGTGTGCACCTATACACATTGCCATAACTACCTTCCCCAATCTTCTTTGCAGCTGAAAAATTATCAGTTGCCACCTCTATCTCCTCTTTTGAGTACCTCCTACATCTTTTTCCTTTAGCTAGAGAGGCATTCAACATATTTGAATTCTCCATCAAGGCCTGATTGGCAATTATCTCAGCTCTATACCTATCTAGGGTTTCCTGTGTGAGTTGATTTCGGGCATCCTTTCCTTGGTTTGAAGATTCCGAGTGCTTTGTTTCTTCCATGTTGCTCAAACTCTTAAGTGTGGCTTCTCTCTGCAATGCATCTTGAACTCTTTTTGCTTCATCAGAGCATTCAATTGGGAGAGACTGGATCTGGATTTTTAAACCAGCTTCAAGTTAGTAGACAATAAGAAAAGAAATAATGTTACAATAGAACTAACTAATATTATTTTTTCCTATTCAAAATTAATAGTGATAAGTGATAACATCATTAAATTCAACACTTAGCAGTAATACTCCATAAGAACGGAAAAAACAATTCTTATTATTACTAGACATAAGAAAATTTTAGTACCAGACTTTTCCTCAATCATTTTTTGGGTTAGTAATGTAATCATCTTCTCAACTCCACATTTCTATTTACTTACAACTGATGGTATGCATTTGTCTACTGATTTAATGGTAAAAATGCCACAAATATAATACTTTTTTACAAGCCCCTGGAGATCGGTAATCTGCAATTCAGGCTCTGGTAAAACCTGAGGATGATAAATAAGTACCTTTTTCTTAGCCTGCACAAGATCTTCACAAGCCTGATGATACTTGGCAAGAGTGGATTGCAGATCATTCTTTAGTTTAAGCACTTCATCCTCAGCTCCAAACTGTAATGGTAAAAATATTATTATTTTAAAAAGGGAATTTTTTTTTATCATCTGTGCCCCTTCAAGCATCACAAATATCATGAAAAATACGGTATATAACTATCAATAATGGATAATATCATGTGCAATTCCCATCCAAATTTATAAAAGGAAAAAAAACTATGTTTTCTTCTTCATTGAAGTGAGAATATGGAAAATGAGTGCAGTGCAGTGCTTTTTTTCTCTAAGCCTGTCTTGTTTCCTTATCTGTCTGTAATCTCTTTTTCTCTTTGATTAATGAAATATATATAGTATGCCATTCACCTACTACTACAAAAAAGAGAATATGGAAAATGGATCTTTATTGCCAATACACTACTTTTTATTTTTTACAGAAAAATGCATGATATTTCTTCCAGCCAGGAAGTATGTATAGCATTTTGATTTACGGAGGTACAGGAAGTTCACATGTATAGATTAAATACATAAACATGGATACCAAGCAATAGATTCCTTTGCTTTACTCGCATGCCTCCACAGACAAAAAACTCAAACATGCAAGATTTATAAATATCATCTTGTCTTACATTTCGAGCACTTGCAGTTAATCTGCCCATGGCATGTTTTTGTGAGACACCACCGAGAAAGCTACGCAAAAATTGTTCATGAAAAAGCCAATTTTTTTCACTTTCAGAGAAGGCCCCATGACTAATTGATTGGATTTCTGTGCAACTATATGATCCTACAATAGCATCAGAGAAAAAAATAAAAGTAAAAATCATAAATTACCATTGAAATTGATTGCTACCGGTAAGGATAGGCATATTACAAGCCACCCTTTTTCTTTTCATTAGCATCATTATTTTCAAGATTACCAGTTTATTTTCATTGTTTTCTCATTACTGCTAGCATCCATATGCACTGTCAACTGCTTCCATTTCTTCAAATGATAATGATTACTATAATTATACATTGTTATTACAACCATCAATTAATAAATTATTTATCACTGCCATCATCCATCATAACCAGGGGCGGAACCAGAAACGATCGATAGGGGGTGCCCAGTTCAAATAAATAGAATGTTCGGGTCAAAAGAAAATTTATTTTTTACCGTACGATCTTTATTTTTCAGTGAACCGAGTGGGTGCCCGGGAACCTACCTTGGTTCCGCCCCTGATCATAACTATCATTATCATTACCAACGTAGTATCAATATCATTTTCATCATCATCATTATTATTTATTATAGTTGCTGTTTTTTCTGTTCTGTAGGAATCGATTGAGGAAGCCTTGGATGAGTGAAGGACATATGGCTGCAAATGTTTCAGTGGAAAACTAATGCTCAATTGCATAGTTATTGGAACTGGTACTGTGCTGGTCAGGTATTGTAGGGGACCAAATCAACGCCAGTATATGCAGTTTAATTTAAAAGGCTTGGCTTGTATCTGTACCATGGGGTTCCTCAATATTATCACTTGAGTGGAAACAAAAAAATTTACAAAGACAAATCCAATTATAACAGCCCCATTAAACATAACAGAGCAAAAAACAAATAAAAAAGCAATATTTTTCCCTTGTTGAAAATAATAAAAAAAATATATCAAACACTACTACACTAGTTAAGGCTGTACCAGTGAAATTGTCCGGTTTGGAAATCTTCAATTTCAGTCGTTTTCTTGACACAACTATCACATTACAATGACTTGGAATTTTCTCAAGGACAGTGCTTGCCACATCAGCTTGGTTAATAATCCTAAAATATCATGAAAAACAAATATTAGAAAAACACTTGTTTAATGAGCCCCAAAACAGCATGGTTGAATTGGCTTTTGTTACCTATGATATCAGATGTGACGTCTTTAGATTTTCAGTTACTCTGATTTACTTTAAGGAACCCTATGGTATCAGGGTTTGTATCACAAAACTCTTTAGTTTCTTGATGAAACTGGTGAGGGGTTACCCACTTCTTTCACCAAAAAAAAAAGCAAAAAGAAAAGAAAGAGCCTTAGAGTAAAAAAAACATCAAGGCTTGTGAACTTCAAGGTTATTGTAAGTTTGTGCTCATGAAAACAAGAAACAACATCAGTACCCCCCCCCCCCCGAAAAAGGAGAAAGTGCATTCATGCCCCTGAACAACACGGGAAATATTCAGAAAAAACTCAATCAAGATTTTATGCACTGTCAACGGCTTCCATTTCTTCAAATGATATGTAATTTATCCTCCTTCCTTGCTATTTCTCCAACATAATGGACAAGATGAAATTGTAATTTGGTATTCAGACAAATTGAGGGGACAGCTAACAATACAACTTACATATATTTATGATATAGAACTCACCCACAATCCACAGAAATGCACTTTGGGTAATTTGGTGGGTATGAGTAGAGGAGAGGTAAGTCTATTCAATTGAATTTAGGTCAGGTCTAGTATAACAAAAGAGTGAAATAAGAGATAGAACATTTACCTACTGAAACAAGAATTTCGGCTAGAGGAGGTGCCCACCACCAAATTTCTTATATCATTTTCTGTAACATAGCTCACTATAGTGGCTGCTGGGCTATGTCCTTCCAGTAGCATCATTTCCACCTAAAATGAGAAATTCACATATCAAAAATGGTAACATAATGAAAAGTTGAAGACTAAAAACAGGAAAAATAATTCTCTTTAGCTATTCCAACTTTTGAATTGATTCCACTTTTCTATAAAAAGTAGGACCATACATTTCTTTGTCCGAAAAGACGTTTTAAAGGAGCAAGTGCCTCCAATTCTCGGTTATTTGCATCATTCTTATACATAGCCACCACCGCCTTTTCCATTTTCTCTACTGGCATCATTTCCCCCGCTACAAAATCAAAATTTACGTGAAAAGAAGAACTCTAATTCTTCCTTTTTTAACTCCAAAAAAGCCAAAAAGTTTGAAAGTAAGAAAGCATATTGTCAGTACTACATTCAGTTGAGTCGGACGAAGCCAGTAAAGTAAAGATTGCAATTATTTGACAATACTTGTATAAAATTTACCAGAACTTTCATATATACATAATCTACCAACCAAACGTAAAATTGCACACACTACGCGGAAGGACAAATATCCAAAATATCAGTGACACAACGCCTAAAGAAACGACACGTAAATATAGGCAAAAGCTTAGTTAACAGTAAAATAATGACATAATTGCATGAAAATTTACCAAAATATATGATTTGCATAACACAAACGAAAAAAAAAGAACAAACGAAAAGAAGTATAGAACTCGAATGATATGAAAATCATACATGGTGAAGGGATGAAGGAGATGGGAGGGATGACGTGGACGAGCAGGATACGACAGGAGAGTGGGGACAGGTGCTCGGAGGCCCAGGCTGCGGCACGGCGGCTGCTACTGTTGTGACGCACAGCCACCACCACCGTCGTCTCCGACGCAGGCACCGACGGGCCGGGGAGGGAAGCCATGCAATGGAGGAGAGAAGGGGGAAGCTTAGTGCAGCTTGATTTGGTCAGATAATGGAGAGTACAGTTGGTGGTAGTTTCGGGAGCTTAATTGCGTTGTTCTCAAGGCAATGAGAGAATGAATCGGAGACTTCCTTTTACTCCTCGCGTGTCGCGATCTGCGAGTTGTCTGTGCTGTGCTGAACCGCTGATGATGCCGAAACCCGAAAGAAATGGCTGCTTCATGCTTCATGCCTCATGCCACCGTCGCTGGTGCTCCTCAAACTGGAGAGATCCGGTTTGTATTAAGACATACGGTCTATTTTCCGGATTTGCAAAAGGTGTTAAAAGTACAAAAATAGAAAGGTGTCCACAAATAACCAACTGTTGTTTTAGATAATGCAAATTATAGTTCAGAAAATTGTGTGCAAATTGTATATTATTGATCTTTTTGCTTTAAATATCACATAGGGTCCCCTCTTCAATTACATATGATTTATTTTTCTTCGTCTAAAATAGTTAATTTTATATTGGACGAAATTTTTTAAACTATCAAAATCATTATTTGTCATCTTAAATGCACAGCAGATTAACAAAAAGAAAATGCTAGTCCAAAATTTATTTGTACACAGTGCACATTTCATTTATACATATATAACTTTATGTTGGCAAAAAGTGAAATTTTCTTTGATAAGGATTTTTCTATTTTTATTTTATACTGCTCGTTTGGCATTAGAAAGTTTTAAATGAAATATCTTAATTTCAGAGTTAGAGACATCGAATAATTTCGAGAAAATATTGTGGAATTGAAGTAAAAGGAAATTGGAGCTACAAGTTTCAATGATGATAGTTCAATTAATTTGAAATTAACAAAAGTAATATTTTAGTTGGTTCTCATATAATGTTTCCAAATAAATACTTCATCATGTTCTCGCTAAATTAAGATAGGCACAAACAAAATAAATCAGCACTTCGAAAAGTAATAATGGGAGAGATCGCTTGACAATAGGGATTGAAATAAATTCGAAAGAATATTTATAAAATAATAAAATGAAAAAATATTTATAGAAAATATTTTAAATTTATGGATTGATCACATTTTAAATTCCACAAATTTAATTACCTGTTGACAGTCTATCAAAGATAGGGGTGTCAATGGGTCGGGTCGGGTCGGGTCAATTATTTTATTATTATTTTTGATCCGATCCGAACCCGACATGATTAAATTCGTGTCAAAAAATCTTGACTCATACCCGACCCGATGGGTCACAGGTCGACCCAAGCCGACCCGTGTAAAATAATAAAATATTTATTAATTATTTTTATATAATTTTAAGTAATAAAATATTAACTAATTTATAATTAATCTTAATTAATGTATATTTAAGCTTTAATTAGTACTAAATCACAAAATTATTTCAAAAAATATAATTAATCGGGTCGGGTTGACCCGAACCCGACCCGACCCGATTCGGGTCAAAAAAAATTGAACCCATACCCGACCCATTTATCTTCGGGTCGGGTCAAGAATTGACACCCCTAAATTTAAAGACCATCAAATTGGGATTGTTGCAAATTGCATAATAAATTGAATTTTTTAATGGACTACCAATTATATAGAATTTATAACACTATTGTTCAAGAATATATTTATAATTTTTTTTAATTTATTTGAAAGCCTACTATTAAAATTTGTCAAGATAAGTATTGTCAAGTGATACATCCTTAATTGTAATTAATATTCATACCGTCCTTATAGTTAGCCTTCTTCTAATAGTGTGAGGTTATCACCATTCTTTATTTTTGTGACTATTATTTCGGGCATTAAAAATACATTATCTTTACAGTAATAAGTTGTGCATTCATTTGAACAAAAAAAATTCTCTTGTAGTTGTCTTATATTTATTTTATTTGAATTACAAAGTACTAAAAAATTATCTCCAGCAACCACTTTTTATATTTTGTTGGCGTATGCTCTCTCATCAGGGGCGGACTACCAGAGGGTAGCCGTCTTCCCCTAGATTTTGAAAAATAATAATTTTCGATAATACTTTTAATAATTTCTCCTTCTGAATTGTCTGATTATTTTTATTGAGAAAAATATATTTAATATTGTGCATAATGAAATAATTATGCAAAGATATCAAAATATAAAGTTCCGTAGACGAAAATTTTCTTCATCAATTTGATTATCTATTACTTTGAGTTTTATTTTGTTGTTATTTTAATATATAAAATATTATTATTTTAATATTTTTTTTATTAGGTAAGCATATATATTAAATCATTAATTTTTTATTTAGTACCCGATTAGTTAATGAATTTAAACCCGATAAACTATTATAATCCAATAATTACCCCTGAGCCCCTGACCAAAATTCTACATCCACCCGGTCTCTCATTAATGTCATCCAACTCCGCTACCAACTCTTTTCTAGCTACCGAGTTGTTGAACAAATCCTCAAATTGCCCATAATATTTGAGAAAGACTCAACTAACATTGCAAATATTTCTTGGTTTGGATATGCTATTTAGAGACGTTCTAAATCTTCCCGACGAACTTTGATGGATTGTATGAGAGTTCCATACTTTCTAAAAATAACCAAATTCCACTGGACTTCGATCTCCAATTTTAATTTTATGGGAGCTCATACACAAATACTACAATCACTGACAGGGATTTTATATGAATTATTATGTCTATTAACGATATTTAAGTTTAATAATAGAAGTACTATACAAAATGAGTGGAATAATAAAGACATTAATATGCATAATAACTCATATAATATATGTAATTAGGCACGTATCAGTTACGGTATCAACAAATTTATCTACGTAATATTTTTCTTTTTTATTTTTCTAAATGCCCGAATAATGATCAATCTATTATTTTTTTTGGGAACTTTTTAAGTCCGCAAAGAACTAATTTCATTTTCAATAAAATAATTATAAATTTAATGGAATATAAATTTTCTCAATCTATTAAATAAAAAAACCACTAACAAAAAAATCGAAAGCATTTTTCATTAAAAAAAAGTCAAAAGCAGTACAAACATAAAAATTCTCATGCAAAATAATTTGACTGAATTTAATTATTTTCATATCATAGCTCCAAATAGTTTTTCGTTTTTTCTCTCTCTATCTCTCTCTAATTATGTTGAATAAGTTTTTTGTGACATGAATCATGCATATAAAAGATTAATCTAATCGGACATAAATAGATACCGGGTCACAATATTTTGATTTATTACTTTTGTACTGAGCTCCATTACAGAGAAGACGAGGCATTCCATGAATTCTAATTATAAAATAATTCAATTATTATATCCGAACCATCATTGTCATAAAATTTAAGTTATTTTCATCATAATAACGCACTTTTGAATTAATCTCTCTGACTCATCAGCTAGCTAACATTAACGAAAATAATACTATATGTCAATGCATGGCGGAGTTTATAGAGACCAGAGGGAGCTGCGGCCCGCCAAAATTTTAAAAATTAATTAGTATTTAAAAACTTATAATATTTCATAGATTAATTATGATATTTTTTTCATGTAACACTCAAAAATTTAAAACATAGTGTCTAATATATATAGAGAGAGAAAGAGAGAGAGTAAAGATACCGTGAGCTTAAGCTTACGAAGGTCTTCCGTGAATTTAACTAAAAAAATATATCAAATCATCACCAAATTTTAATTTATCATGCTCATTAAATTCTTTATTTGAAGATCTTGTGGGATGCAAAAATTTGGAGTGTTTTGAGTTTTTTAAGTCATTATTTTTAATTTTTTAAAATAATGTTCAAGTATTGAATATATTATTATTATTAGAGCTGATTTTCAAAAATTAAAAACCTCAAAAATTTCAATTTTTTGCATCCCACAAAATTTTCATGTAAAAAATTTAACGAGCATGATAAATTAAAATTTGAAGATGATTTGATATGTTTTTTGAGTTAAGCTCATAATATCTTTACTCTCTCTCTATATATATATATAATTAACCTTCAATAATTTTGAGTCAAGCTTTGCGACTACTATATGTTATGTTCTATATTATTGTGGATTATTTAATTTGACGTGATTTTTTTTTCTGAATTAGATACTTTCTGTTCCATGATTGTTAATATGCTGGTGATGTATATAATTTGCATTCAAGCACAATTAAACAAATATATACGATGATGCATTTCCTCATGTTTTCAGTTATGTTTTATTTCTTTCTTTCTTTTTCGGCCAAATATGAACAATCACATTAACGCGAACGATTCTTAACTGGACAGTATACATTAAGAAATTTCAACGTGTCTAGAAGGATATCTAAATGATTAAGATATCTTATTTCTTATCTGTAAAATGGAGCAAGTTTTTGTAGCCCCGCATTACAATCACGCTGGATTTATCTTTTTGAGAAATGGAAAGATGATAACCTGAGAGGGACGCCTCCTGTCCGGAAGCAACTGGAGGTGAGCAGGGAAGGTATGCAGGTTAGGAAGGAAGAGGATCCTTCTCGAGTCAACGACGACTGAAACAGTGCTGCAAGAGATACCTTGAGGCCTTGACTAAATTTGCATTAGTTTCTTACTTTCCTTGTGTTTTCCATGCTTTGTATTTATTAATTCGTCTGCACTGAAATTAAAATGACATTTTAATAGAAAGCTCTTTCGTTTCGGCCTTTCGGGCCTCTTGTCACGACAACACGCGGTTGAATGATTTTGATAGGTGGTTAGCTCTAAATTTTGACCTACTCTCAGTGGTTGCACTTGCAAACTTTTGAATCTCTCTCCTCTTTATTAAATACATAATTATTCTGATTATATAACAATTCAATTTTTTTATTGAATTTCTAAATCTAATATCAGTCGTAAAGTTATTCGTCAAATAATATTACTATCTCTATAATTATTTGTGTTGAAATTATAATTTTCTCTCAATTTTAATTGTTACATAAAATGCTGCATAATTTAGAAGTATAATTTTTCTACTTTGTCTTTTTTTTTCTTAAATTATCATCAATTATGAATTTTAACTTTTCTTAAGTTTTGAATATTAACTTTTCTCTCAATTCTGTATTTATTTTACATTAATTATGTATTCACAATTGAAATTTATATTAATTACTAAATTATCTTTATTTTTTTATATGAATATATAAAATTTATATTTTTAAAAAATATCACCGTAACAACGCACAAGCAAGATACTATTATTCATTATTTATATAGAACTGCATATCTGAGTAAAGATGAATACCTGCCTGGTTGCCTGCAACTGAATGAAAATATTAAAAGAGCTAGTGCATCTAAGGAAATGAATATAAATTAAATATCATCACAACCAATAACATATCGACATTATGGCTTCGTAAAAAGAATAAAAGAAAAGAGAGCAATTTTAGGGTTGGACTGACACAAAAGCGGTTGTATTTTTAAGGACAGTGAACACATTTTCTTTTAAACCGATTTCTGCCACTACCATCATCACTTGAACAATTTGATAATCTCTTTTCTAAATAAACCTTTTTATTTGCTCTTTGTGAGAGATTCATCTTCTAAATTTATTAAATTATAGTTTACATTAAAAATATTAAATTCTAATCGTTGAATTTGTCATTTCAAGACGAATATTTTCATGTAATCAACATATAATATATACTTCCACAGGGACGGAGGGATGGGGGTTTTAGTGGGCATAATATATGATGGTAAATTCAATACAATAAATATAAAATATCATAATTTTTTTATCCCTCCTTTATAATTGTCCTGACTTAGTCACTGTAATTTTCAGGCAAGTAATCGTCATTTTGTTTTTCGGAATTGAGTTGAATTCGCTTCAATTTTTTGTTTTTCCAATATAACAAAGAATCATCTGTATTAGTAGGTAAAATGCCACGGTTAAGTGGAATGATTGAAAAGCAAAAGTAGCACTCACATTCAGCTAGTTATTTAATTCGTTGTTGGGAAATTGTTATAGCAGTTTTTTTGGTGAGATGGAATGAAATCATATAAATATTTAGAGGTGACAATTTGGAGGGACAAATTGAATTTGGATTCAGATGAATTGAGTTAGATTAGATTGGATTTCAGATCGAATACTATCGGTTTTTATACGTTTTAAATCATTTCGAATCAGAGTTAGATTTTGAATTCTTATAAGCTCAGATCATCTTGATTTTGAGTAATGAAAAAGTGTTGAGAAAATTATATTCTATATAGTTGAATAACAGCAGATATGGGATGTACGCCTCGTATTAAAAGATCAATTCTTGTATTATAAAACGAAATAATATTGAGGTGTTGACTAGATAGTTGAATTTATATTTCTCGGACACTTAAATATAAATGATGATTCGACGCTACCTATATATGGAAAATGGATTGTTTTAAAATAAAAATTGAAGGAGAGGTGTTTTCTTGTCGTTAGCATAGACATGGCTTTTGGGCGACATTGCTTATTTAAAACCTGAAATTGAAACTTAGTATTTTATTCTGAATTACTGATAGAAAATTTTGACACATTCATTAGAGACTAAATTAGTTTTGTATTTGTTTATTTTCTTTTTGTTAAAATGAGAATGAGGGTGGAGGGGATAATGAACTATGAGTCCATATCCTCTGCATTGGTATTTGGTCAGATGCTCTATTTCGTGAAGTAAGACAGAAAATACATTGGATATTATCCATCACGGAGTCATATTTGTAAGAGTGATATTAATTGACACTATTGAAATTTATAAATTTTTTATATAATTTATGAAAATATAATATATTTATAATAATATTTATCATTTTATTATTAATTTGAACCCACTAAAATTTATTTTAGTTTTCTAACATTGACCCCACTAATTTTTTGAACCCATGAGAAATAATTTTTAATATGAATTTGTATCCACTATAAATTTTAAATCACTATTATATCATAAAATATAAATAATTTTATTTAAATTAATAATTTATTAAAATAATATTAATTGACTTCTCCGCCCCTGAATATTACAATCGTCGGGAGCAGCTTTAAGATCCGTGCACGACAGCTTTTCAATACACATACCCGTTTACCCGCCGTCCGTGTACCCGCCGCCCGTTCCCGTATCCGTCGTTATAACGGTTTGAAAACCGTTATAACGGTTCAGTAAATCGTTAAAACGTTTCATAAATCGTTATAACGGTTCAGTAAACCGTTATAATGTTTGACCCGCCGACCCGTCCCGTTCCCGATCCGCCGACCCGTGTGCCCGAGTACCTCCGTGCCCGTACCCGTGTACCCGTGACGGGCACGAGTATGAGACGGATAAGGTACGGTTTAAAAAAAAACTCATTTATCCGTACCCGTCGTACCCGTCTACCCGCCGTACCCGTGCCTGCTCTACCCGCCGCCCGCCACGGATGTACCCGGCCCGTACCCGCGGTACCCACCGGCAAATCACTACTACACAGGATGCTCAATCATAGAACTTAACGGTGCTGTCCATAATATCCTGGATGGGCCTGGGGATAATTAATGAAGCACGCGAGAATCGCGAAGTGGCCCTTTAGTCTTTACTGTATGGAATAATGGATCGTTACCGCCCCCAACAAGGCCCATCAAGTAATAACGAGTTTTGATCAATTCTTAGAGACAAAAAATAGCTCTTTTCGAAGAATTTAAAATATATTTGCGACTTTATTATATTAAATATTTTTAAATTATTATATAAATTATTTAATAATTGTTTGGGGTGTACGCCTCTTTTGTACATTTCCGTATAGGGAAGGGATCACTTTGATAATGATTATCACAACAAATTTTTAAATAAAAAAAAATTAAAATAGAAAAAAAATATGATTATATTCTTTTATTTATAAATTAATGGTGATTCAAATTTTGTGCAATTTTATTATCGTTTGATAGTTCATCAAAGATCGTCAAATTATAATCATTATAAATTGTATAAAGTTTTGATGGTCTTTGATGAAGTATCAAACCATAATGAAATTGCATAAAATTTAAATCACCATCAATCTATAAGTAGATGAATATATCTATAAAAAAAATATTTTTATTTTTTTCATATTTTATTTCCAAATTTATTATCAAAATAATCCATTGTGAGGTGATTCTCACCCTTCCGTATTTGCCTGTAACGTATTATTTTGATAAAAAAAGTCATAGTTATTGCAAAAGAAGCAATGGTGCGGTGATTGTGCACTATAGCTGACAGTGTAGCGGGTAATATTAAGATTCACAAGGAAGCTTTTACGCTGTGCTCCCGAGTAATGGTGAAATGGAATATTGTAAGAGGCGAGATGTGAGATTTTCTAACCCCTGATTTGGAGGTGAACGAAATCGGAAAAAAAAAATAACGCGGGTTTGTCTCATCTCTAACCCAGCGCTCCTCTCACTTCGAGATTTGTGCTAACTCGAATCTTAAAGTATTAGCAAAAAATCGAACGGACCACGCGTCTGAAGCGTGTCGTTCACCAAAAAAAATTCTGAAGCGTGTCGTTCTCTTCTCTTTTTCCGTTCCACTCGCTCACCTCATTTCACGGACTCGGGAGCACAACCTTAGGGGCAGAGATTTTCCAACACCTAATTGAGATAATGATTATATTTATGAATTGAATGTTATTTATATTTTGATTCATTAATTTTATATTTATATTTAGAAGTGTTTAAGAAAATACATTTGATCTTGAATTGTAAAATTTTAAATTAAAAAAAATAAACATACAACTATTTAAATTAAAAAAAATTCAAATATTAAACCGACCTAATAAATAAAATATTATATTAATTATGTTTGTCAATAATATTTTTCATCATGTCTTCAATTTCAATGTTAAGACATGTATATTTTTCACATAACGAATATAATCATTATAAGTTGATTACAACAAAGTGGTGATAGAAAAATAGGGAAAAAATATTTTTGTGCCACTTCAAAACAAAAATTTAAGAAATTGTCACCTCAAAATTTTAATTAAAAAATTATCACTCCAAACTTATTAAATTTAATAAATTGCCACAACTATACACTTCATCTCTTTATTTCATTAAAAAAATTATAAATATAAAAAATTTAAATATTGACTAAATAACCTTCCTCTTCCATTCCAAACCATGAGTCCGATTCTACTGCTCCGTTCTACCACTTCGAAATAATTTGTACATTTCAGATTTCATACTCATTCCTCTTCTCTCTTCACATTGTCCTCTTGGCCGATCTCTTCTAATCTTCAAATAGAGACCGAGGAACGATAAATTTTCCTCCCCCTTCGTTGCTTTGACAAAATTGCAGGTGGGCTACCTGTTGATTGGATCCATTATCGTGCCTTCCAAAGTGTGCATGCAAGGTGGCGAGTCTTCCTGATGTATTGGGTTTTTGTTGAAAACTGAAGAAAACTGCGTATGCTTTGATGGTTTTTGTTGAAAATGATGAAGAAAAGATGCTTGATCCTGTTGAAATTGAAATTAATTTGATAGCATGGGGATAATAAGCTGGTTCAAGACCGGGTACTAGAAGCATTGGCGTTTTCTTATCTAACCCCGATATAGCACACGAGGCACTAGACCAAGATATTGTTCCTTCCTTGTAGAACATGCTTAAAGAAGAAAGCTCAGAAGGAAAGAAAAGTGTTGCCAGGCGTTTGTACCAGTTAATCACTTCCCTATTTGCAATGTGTTGATCGATTACAGTCAATGCCGATTTTGGTGCATTTATTGTAGATAGGCTTGTAGAATTGGACATAGGGACTGTCACATGCTTGGATGGACTAGCCTTCTTTCTGTCATGCTTAGAGGCAAGGAGAGTGTCAATTTTGGGAATCATGTTTGGGTTGGTTGGGGGCGGTCGGGGGAGGTGGGAAGAGCAACAACAAGCGAAGTCTAGGTTTCATCCCTATGAGCAGTATCTTTTTTTTTTTTTTTTTCTATCGAGCTAGAGTAGAGTAATAAATCTGTGAATTCATTCAGTCCACGAAGGGCATTTTAGTCCGTATATAAATTTATTGTATTTTTAGAATATTTTTAATGAAATATATAGATATAGTGTATAATTATGATAATTTATTAAATTTAATGAGTTTAGAGTGACAATTAACTAATTTAAGATTTTGAGGTGATAATTTTTTAAATTTTATGCTTTGAAGTAGTAATTTTTTTAAAAAAAAAATAATGGTTCTTTATATATAATTCATGATGAAAGTAGTACATATCAATAACATTATTGTCACTCATTAGTGATGAAAAATGATATTTTACAACCATCTTGTTAAAGTAAAATTATAAATGGATCAAATATAATTTATATTTAAAGTGTAGTTATAATTTTAAACTTTACTTAATAGATACCAAAAAATAATTATAATATAAAGATGACATGGTTTTACTTTGTATATTAATCAAATTATCAACGGCAAAAAATAAATGCAAGTAATATAAATGATAGCATTACTACAATGATGGTGTTTTGTAAAAGATTTACTAAATATGTGTGTTATTTAAATAACTATAATTTATATCTAGAATATTGTTTACAATTTATGGAGTAAAATATTTTATTTCATTACTAATACAACATAAATCTTCGATATAGGACACACCAACGGAACGTGAAACAAAAATATATTTTTTCTATGTACAAGGTGCCATGTTGCATGAAATAAAAGTAAAAATACAAAAAAAGTTAATAAAATATTTAATGTGCACCATAACTCGAATGTACATCATAACTCATTGTAATGTGCATAATAAGACAATCTAATATGCATCATAAATTATCTAATATGCAAAATAAAATATTTAATACATATCATAATTCTAATATGCATAATAAGTCACATAATATGTATAATAAAATATTTAATGTATATAATAAATCTAATATGCATATAAATCACTTTAATATATATCATAAGTCTAATTGCATCATAACACATCTAATGTGCATTATAAGCCATATAATATGAATCAGACTTATTATGTATATCAATGACGCTATCCACAGAGCATTTTCCTATATTTTATAACGATCAGAGCTGTAATTTAGTGACAACTGCTATTGAGAAAGAAAATTATTTCAATAACAAGCACAACGATCTTTTTTTTTCAAAATTCACAAGTATGTGGTTTTATCCATATATACAAAAGAAAGAAATAATAATTAAAGACAAATAAAATATAGTCCTAATCTTATTTTCTTTTATATAATAGGTTGATATCAGATGGATTCAAAATCTACCATCTATTCAAGTACTGAATTAAAAATGTTTTAAGGCGTTCCAAAAGGGGGGAAAAAGGTGACAATCTTTGAATATTTTTCAATGCGTACAATGATATTCCAATACATCATACATGCTGCAACAAATAACTGTTATGATTTTTTTTCTGAACACGAGCAAGTAGCAATTGGTGTCATGGCATCAACATATATTTGTTTTTTTTTATCAAAAAAAAAACATATATTTGTTTTGCTTGAAGAATGTATGTACATTTCGGAAGAATGTCTACCTCAGAATCTGAAAGAGGGGAACAAAAAAATATCACACGAGGGACATGCCAGTATATACCATAGAAGAACCAAATTAAAACAGAGCTGTTCAAACGTGTTGAAGGATCTTGGCACCGAGGTTCGTTAAAAATAGATCTGTTAACATAACCAACGGCCTGTTTTATTTGGACAAAACTGGAAAATTAAATAGAAGGTGGAAAAAACAAACATTTAGCAAGAGAAAGGAGAAGAGAAGAGAGGCTGATAGAGAGAAGAGAGAATTTTCTCTCTTTCTCTTTGTCCCCACAGCTTCAAGCTAGCTATTCTCTTCTCATTGCCAATCTCAAAGATATTGACAAAGCATTTATTGTTTATCTTTTCCAAAATGCTCCCAGGGAGTCGTTCATATTCGTCCGATGATGGTGGGCCGGTGCATGAGGTCACAACGGTGATTGCGGTAGATAAGGATAAGAACAGCAATCAGGCAGTTAGATGGGCGGTCGATCATCTGTTATCCAATACGCCATTGCTTGTGTTGGTTCATGTTAGAATGATAACTAGTCCTAACAGTATGTATCTCTAATTCATGATCAACATTTTCTTCCTTAAATGATAATCTCTGTGTCAGAAGGTTTCATCTAAAAAAAGAGAGATTTCTTCTTTTATGTAATATCAAGCATTTATTAAAATGACAAGAAGAAGGTGAAGAGAAATTTAAATTTCATTACTGCCAGACTGAAATCTTAGAAATTTTCTCTACTTTTTTTTTTTTTTTTTTTTTTGCAGGCGGCTTTATTGTAAATGATATCAGCAGTGAGGTCAATTTTGATGCGGAACCAGAATTGAATCAGCTATTTGTTTCATACAAGGGATTTTGTGCTCGCAAAGCGGTAAGCATATGATTATATTATGGTAATTTACTAGTACCTTCGTGATACACATTCAACCTTATTTTATTTAGAGAGTGCCTTCTCATGTTTTCTAACTTCACCTATCTCATTAGAGTAAAAATAATAAAATTAAAAATTAAAAATTAAAGGAAAGATCAGTTCCAGTAAAGGTCTGAAAAGTGGCATCCATCTTCCTTTCTATCCGGATACAGTATTGATTTGTATTAAACAAACCACCAGATGATGTTCTGTGTACTTCATATAGAAGTTTTAATGAGTCAAAAGTAGTCTAAGACAGATATATCCAAATTGTTTTAAATATGTTAAATTATAAATTAAATGAAAGATGTTCTGCCTATAACTGGTATGGCGAACATAAATTTTGGTCCTGTTGAATATTTGAGAGCATCCATCAAGAACTGTTACGATTTGAACTATCAATGATTGTTTAGTTTGATTGACGGTCATTTTTAATGGGTGGGGAACAGTTGATAATGAGTTATTTTGACAACCTTAGTAATGAACTTCTAAATAAATACTAACAAATCTTAAAAATAAAAAAAAAATTATAAATGTATTCTTCTACCTATAGATTGATGATCATTCAAATTTCATTCAATTTTATTATCATTTGATAGTTCATCAAAGACTGTTAAATTAAAACCGTTGTAAATTACATAAAAATTTGATGATTTTTAATGGACTATCAAACGATAATGAAATTTGAATGATAATCAATCTATAGGTAGAATAATACATCTATAAATTATCTTCATTTTTAAGTTTTTTTGTATTTATTTAGAAATCTATTATCAACATTGACATAATAACCCATTGTCAACCAATTCCTTCCCATTTTTAATTAGGCTAAA
This sequence comes from Schoenoplectus tabernaemontani, assembly GCA_037127355.1. Lineage (NCBI taxonomy): Eukaryota > Viridiplantae > Streptophyta > Magnoliopsida > Poales > Cyperaceae > Schoenoplectus > Schoenoplectus tabernaemontani. The sequence continues at coordinate 14,697,326 of CM073740.1, forward strand.
TTTATACGCATTTTATCTAAATGGTGAAGAATATCTGCAAAATTTCAATTTTTTTGGTGGCGATATGGTACAAGGTAGCAAATAATTCCTTAGAAAAGAGTTTTAATTTGCTTTAAAATTATGCAAGACCGTAGCACACGTGTTAAAGATCAATTTACCAATTGTTGCTCGTATTAGCACACGTGTTAATGATCTCATAATCTGCACAATTTAATCAACTGTCATGTCAGAACTAAGGATCTCGTCTTGGTTGCTTTGTTAAAAAAACTGCAGATGCAACTAAAGGAGGTAATATTGGAAAGCACTGATGTCTCAAAAGCGCTTCTTGAGTATGTCACATCAAACGGAATTCAGAATATAGTAGTTGGTGCTTCGAGTCGAAGCGCATTGATGAGGTCTCATCTCTATGCCAAACCACATTTTTCGCACTGTCATGTTCAAGGATTTCAGTATAACTGTATCAGAAATTGAAACAAAAAGAAACAATTTCAGCACGAGTGTGGTCATCACTGGCTGTGTTTGAACTATAGACCCTGTTATAGAGCAGGGAAACCAAGCAACAATCAGTTAGGAAGCTCCAATAATAAAATTTATAGTATTCTCAGTTCAAAGCCTTACATCAGTAAAAAAAAATGATGTTCTTTTCTTATCTAAAAAAAATACCATGAAACTCGAAATGTAGCTATGAATGATGTTCTTTTCTTATCACGGTCTGCATTACAACCAGTCTTGCTGTTGAGATTATTAAAAAGTAGCAATCTTTTCTCTCAACAAATTTGAACTTTTCATGACTTCTGCAGGAGATTCCGACCAGATGTCCCACAGTGCCTGATGAAATCTGCACCCGAATATTGCTCGGTATATGTGATATACAAGGGGAAGGCCATAACTATAAAGGCGGCCAAAGGGCCCAATTCATCTGGTTCTAGTTCCCTTCCCCCTCGTAAGAGGTCTCCAGCTGTCAGCCCTCGAGGTCAACGGTTTGACTCCCTTGATGAAGGAGGATCTGTCAGGTAGTTTGATAAAAAAAAAAATTACCCAGGAGGAGACATTACCATACTAAAATTCAATACTGTCATGTATTGACAGACATCTTGATTTTATTATCTTGGTTTTTAACAGAAGAAACTACCTAAAGGGAAGTAACTGGAGAGGAGGATCTGTGCCCCCGTCCCCAACCACAGCGAGGCTGATGCTCTTGGAGCACCGTATGCAGATGCCAATGCAGATGCAGGGCTATATGCCAAGCCCTGGCAGGGAAACACGGCCACTCTCTACTGCACGGACGGTTCCACATAATGCATTTTATGACTCTCTTGATACCTCATCCATCGGGCCCAAGTCATCATCATGGGAGACATCCTTCTCTGATGATTTTGACCTGCCCAGCCCCACAATGGATTTCAACTCCATGGATTTTGGGAGTTCCCTCGATTCCTCCTCCTCTGAAAGCTCAGCTGCTGTAAGTGTATTTTCTGCTCAATCAGGAGTAAAATTTTAGATAATTACTTGTTACATTGTAGCAGGGTAGAAGTTTATCTGTATCCATATGAGAAATTCACCAGATCTTCCTGTGATCAAGGGTCCAGCAAAAAAATGCCATTTATCAAGGGTCGAACATTGTCAATTAAGCTTCATGGATAAACATTTCTGATCTTAATTTTGCTCGCTACCCTTCAGTGTTTACACATTTCTCTGGCCAATGTCTCTTAATTTTTTTTTTTGCTTACAGGAGAAGCATAAATATTGCAGGACAAGATTGCTTGTTTTTTTAGTTCATTGAAAAAATTAGTTATTTTGTTTTTATTTTTAGTTAAAATTTATAAGATCGCTTGTATTCTTTAGTCCATGATCATTCTTTACCATAACAATAGATAACAGCGGTCCTATATATGTTGGAATGACCTCATGTTACTTGTTTTTGAATTTGTTTTTAGAAGGATGTTGAAGCGGAGATGAGAAGGCTGAGACTTGAGCTGAAGCAAACAATGGATATGTATAACAATGCATGCAGAGAAGCCATTATGCACAAGCAGAAGGTAAGAAAGTAAACATCCATTTGTATTAAAGCAAAACATTAGAAACATGATGGACGATATGCCATACGGTACAATTAGTTGTAGCGCCAGGTCCCTCTAGCAGCTTTGTGTTCTCATTACTAACTATAAGACGTGTGTTGTACATCAAGGTTGAAGAACTAAGCCAGATGAAACATGAAGAACAAAGAAAAGTTGAAGAGCTAAAGCAGTCAGAAGCTGGAGCAATGGCAATGGTTGAGATGGAGAAGGCAAAGTGCAGAGCAGCAATTGAGGCAGCAGAGAAAGCCAAAAGGATCGCTGAGCTTGAGGCGCACAAGAGTCAGAAGGCTGAGTTGAAGGCTAGGAAAGAGGCTGAGGAGAGGAGGAGAGCAATGAATGCTTTAAACAAAGTTGATGTGAGATATAGGAGATACACCATTGAGGAGATAGAATTTGCCACAAGCAACTTTGCTCAAGCTCTCAAGATCGGTGAAGGTGGGTATGGACCTGTGTACAAGGCCAGGCTTGATCATACTCAGGTTGCAATCAAGGTTCTTCGGCCTGATGCATCCCAGGGAAGGAAGCAATTCCAACAAGAGGTAATGACTATATTTAAATTACTTTCATTCCCATATTGTGATCACATATCAATGGATTTCAACTGGTACTGCATCAAGTGATCACTGACCTAACCGGGGTGGCAACAATTCGTACTTGGGCAACAAACAGAAAGTAAACCTAAGAGAAGGTACCAAAAGTAAAGGCAGATACCGTATAAACCAAGATCAGCAAAGGATGTATGTACATTATCATTGTCCTGGTGCTAAATTATACAACTTATTGTGCTAATTTGATTAAAAAAACAAAAGGTCGAGGTTCTCAGCTGCATAAGACATCCAAACATGGTGCTCCTACTTGGAGCTTGTCCCGAGTACGGGTGCCTGGTGTATGAATATATGGACTATGGGTGCTTGGAGGACCGGCTGTTCAGACGGGGAGGTAGTATGTCCATTCCATGGGAGATAAGGTTTAAAATATCTTTTGAGATTGCTGCAGGACTCCTCTTTTTGCACCAGGCGAAGCCTGAGCCTCTTGTCCACCGCGACCTTAAACCCGCCAATATCCTCATCGACCACAATTTTGTTGCCAAAATTGCTGATGTCGGCCTTGCACGTCTTGTCCCTCCCCAAGTAAGCACCTCTCACTAAGTATAAACCATCTTTTTTTTTCTTTTTTTTTTTTTTTGCATTTCATAATGATAATACCACTGGTGGTAAATTACAGAATACTGGCAGGATGCTGCTATCATTATGCAAAAAGTGTAAAATAAGAAAACTCTATTTTTTTTTAATTCTCAAATTTTGAGAAACCAACAATTCTTATCCTAGGTGGATATTATATAGTAGGTTCCAAAATTGAATATCACAGGCCAGTTTGTTTAATCATTCTTTACCAAGCAAACCATATTCAAGTCGGGGTTTATATCTTCTTCAATTTTTAAGCTCACTCTTTGCAGTAATTTCTTTGGGGAAGAAAGAAATGATTTCTAATTGCTTGATTTTGACTTGACAGTTATTGGGTGTCTTCACTATTTATCATGAGATGACCCCCTAAGACAATTCCCTTGATAAACTAATTCCATTTTTTTCTTTATTTTTCTTCTTTCTTTCTTTCTTTTTATTTTTTGCCTAAACTGATCTAGAAAATGATAACTGACTAACATTCTCTTATTAACAGGTTGCTGACACGGTAACCCAGTATCGGATGACATCAACTGCAGGTACATTTTGTTACATTGATCCAGAGTACCAGAAAACAGGTATGCTGGGCACCAAATCAGATATATATTCCCTTGGTGTGATGCTCCTTCAAATCATCACCGCAAGACCCCCGATGGGCCTTTCTCACCAAGTAGAAAGATCTATTGAGAGGGGCACATTTAAGGAGATTCTTGACCCTTCAGTGCCAGACTGGCCAGTGGAGGAGGCGCTATCCTACGCCAAGCTGGCACTACGGTGCGTGGAGCTCAGAAGAAAAGATCGACCAGATCTTGCAAACGAAATCCTGCCAGAGCTTTATAGATTGAAAGAAATAGCAGAGCTCAGTTAACGCATGTGGTTGTATGGATTTTGATTAGTTAGTGGTGGAGGGATGCTGAAACACGAGAAAAAAAATGGCAGGCTGGCTAAAATTTGCAGCATTTGATCAATGTCTTGAATCTTGATAAATCTTTGATTTTGGCCTTTATCATCGATGATGAAACCATTGTTGTTTTTCATCAAACTATAACCTTCAGTCCTCAGATATAGAACCCGAGACATATGTAAACACCCCAGATTTTATTATCTTCTATTTTTTTAAGATTTAGTATGCAACATTTGCGAAAACAGGGAAAATTAGTATTAACATTATAAACACAGCCTTGATTAATGGTTTCTTCTTGAAGATCAAAATTTTGAAATTATTGTTTCAAAGTATGACCTGTTTCTTCATAAGTTATCATTTTTTTTTCTTTCAAATTAGAATTTACATCTCACATGAGGAAAATTATTTGTTGGGGAAAATACACAGAATGAGACTTTAAGAAATAAAATTGTAAAAATTTGAAAACATGAAGAAATGAACTTCGAAGGTCAGCCCTGGAAAATCAAACTATAACCATACTTTGAAAATACAGCCATATACCAAATTCAAAACACAAATGAATTGGTGCTAATGGCAATGGGTTTGCTAGTGAACTTACTTACACTTGAAATACAATTTCAACAAATCCAAAAATACCGCATACAAATTAACTGATTTCTTTTTCTGAAGTAGTACATAAAAATTAACTTTGAAGAATAAAAATCTAATTAAAAAATAAAGTAAAAAGCTCAAACATAAAATGTCCAAAGTTACTACAAATATTTTCACTAATTTAACTTAATTCATAATTAAACCATAACCTTATTTTTCGAATTTCTTACATGTTCCGACAAAATGAGAAAAATATTTACCTCATGATCAACAACTAGCGGCGGAGAAATTTGGGGAGATGGTCCTTGAGAGCAGCTCTGGAGAAGGACAGCAGTAGCAAGTGGGGAGGGGGATGAGCTTTGTGTTAGAATTAGTACTACCAGGGGAGAGAGAAGGGGCTGTGGGGAGAAACAAGTGTTAAAAAATGTGAGAGTGGAGGAGGTTCCAATAGAAAGGCTGCAAGGGAATGGGGCAGGCGATAGAGCCCAATTTTTTTAAGAGTAGAATTCATTTATCATTGATATTTATGGTATCTGTTTATTTATTTATTTATAAATTTAAAAATATGAACAGTTAGTTATATATCATTTCAATTATATATAAAAAATTATAAATTTTGATTTATTGTCTTATTTAACAAATGTTGTATGTCAGGACCTGTTATTTGAGAAAAAAAAAAGGGTTATATCAAGTGTTTAAGGTTCAAATTTTACAGATTATTTGATTGGTGATCAAATTATTCTCAAATTGCACCCTATTTAATATGTAATTTATCCGATTTGTAGAACATACAGCATATTTACTTCTAAAATTTGGACTATTTGATCAATAAATACCATCGTAAATAAATATATTTGTATTATTGTTCATTTTATAAAATAGGACAAATTTGTGAGCCTAAGAGCATATACCAAAAATGAAGAATATTGGAATTTTTTATATATAAGTAATTTCTGTCACTCTATGCATATATTCAGGGGCAGATCAAGTGTATACTAGGGGGTTGTCCCCTCTCCGAATTTTGAAAAATAGTGTTTTTCGATAATGCTTTCGATAATTTGTCCTTCCCTGATAATTTTTTTGCTCCCCCCCTGATTGTCCGATTAATTTTATTGAGAAAAAATATTTAATATCGTGCATAATGAAATAATTATACAAAGATATCAAAATATAAAGTTCCGTATACAGAAACTTTCTTCATCAACTTGATTATCTATTATTTTAAGCTTTATTTTTAATATATATTTTTTTTAAATAATTTTTTTATTAGATAAGAATATATATTAAATTATTAATTTTTTATTTAGTACCCGATTAATTAATGAATTTGAACCCAATAAACTATTACAATCCGATAATTGTCCCCTAACCAAAATCTTGCATCCCCCGCATATATTGTATATTTGTTTAACTTATTATATTGCTAAATTTCAGTACATTTTTAATAGGGAATTAAACAGTGTAATGACTTTCTTCCATACACTCCTATATCACTTCGTACATCAATTTTGTTTTTCATTTTTATATTTCTGTTCAGCAACAAGTAATCTCGAATATAGAATTTTACGAATGAATTAATTAATGATAAACATTGCTTCTTGTCAACATAGTGGTTGAGGGCTCGCGAGGCATTTAATTTTTCGTTCATGGCTGGCGTAAATTAATTGGAGCGGATATAACTATTACACCAAGGTATTATATCCCGCTCATCCCGAGCATTTCAATAAAAAAGGGAACTGACACACGGATATTATGGTGATAATAATTTGAATAACAAATTAACAATAAAATATTCATTGTTAAATAAATTAGTCCTTATAATAATAACTTTATTATAAATTTTAGTATAATATTTTATTATTCAATTTAAATGAGTTATTAAGATTAGTGATATTTAAGATGAATGATAAAAATATTATACAAAATAAGTTGCATGATAAAATCATTATTATGAATAATAATTTATTTAGCATAAATAATAAATTTGGCATTGACGATGTTATAAGTGAAGTATTAATTATTCTCTGCGGAATAACCACCTAATATTTTCTTAGATGGTTTATTAATTATAATTTTTTTACGTGCAAAATTATTGGTTGATAAAAAAAGATTGATATAATTTTTGTAGTAAAGCGAGGTTTATACATCAATATAGGATTTTTTTATGTTTATATAAAAAATTCTCATTTGAATTTGAAATTTATGATCTCCTACAAAGAGGGTATTTTTTGTCATTAAATTAAAAATTAATTCTCATAATATATTATATTATCTGAAGCTTTAAACCAAACAACCTAAATTATGATATAAAAAAATGTACTCATAGTATTAAAGAAAATCATTAATACATACTTTAATAACTAGTACACTACCCACGCGTTACAGTGAAAATGATATTATTATAATTTTTACTATAAATAATTTATACAAAGTACCAAAAATCGATTCCAACATAAGTTTTATTTTCTTCTATAAATTAGATAATATTGTTGGAGAAAAACATATTTGAGTCGCCATTATATATATAGAGTATAAGCTATTATACTCTTAGGAGCATGGAGTCATTCCGTACTCCTAACTCAAAAAATATATCAAAATTTAATTTATCATGCTCATTAAATTCTTCATATAAAAATCTTATGCGATACAAAAATTTAAAATATTTTGAGTTCTCTAAGTCATTATTTTTAATTTTTAAAAATAATATACAAACATTGAATGCTATTATTATTTTTAGAGCTGATATACAAACAAACTGTGGAATTATAGCATTAGTAATGAAAAATATTAGTATTTGTACAAATAAAAGACATTAGAATTTAGATAGTATGTACTTTTGTCTGTAAAAAATTACCGATTTTTTAAAGAATTCACTCTATAATTACTTTCTTAAAGTCCGTTAGATTAACCTTCAACAAATATATAATTTCCTACGAATCTTGGTGCATCAACTTCCATCAAATGTCGCTAAACAGAAAACACTAAATTTCCAAATCATTTGTTAAATGTAAAACTTACATCATTTTTGTAATTTTTCTTGTGTCCAATGTTTATTAGAGCGTCGGATTCAAATGACTTAATTTCAAAAAGATGAGCCTAATCTTTAAGAGGTCCAACTCTTATTAGATTTTTTAGGCCGCCGGATAAAAAATGAGTAAGGACCAAAACTTAAAAGGATTTATTATTTTTTTATTTTTTTTAAAATATAAGTAAAATACAATATGAAATATTAAAAATAATAAAACAAAATTTATAACTATAAATATAAAAATATAATATTTTTTTAAAATATTTTTTTGAATTTTCAGATTGATCAGATTGAAAAATAACTTATGGACTTGAAAATACTGAATTTGATAAGGACTGAATTGAAAAAAATTTTTTTTCTTTGAGGTTAGGCTTAGCCTTAGAAGGAGTCGAGTAAGAATTAAATTTCTTGATGGACCGGTCAAATCAGATTCAAGGGCTTAGACCCTTACGAGATGCCCAGAGGAAAGGGAGGAGAGGATTATTCTAGACTATTCTACACAAATTATTCTAGAAGAACCTAGTTTCTCAAAAGAGCCCCCTCGATCTTCTTCCCCTACCTTTTCTCTACTCGATCCTTCTAGAACTAGAGGCTAGAGCTACTCTCCCTGCTTCGAATCCTCCATCAATTTCCAGATATTTACAGATCTTACTTTCTTCTTCCCTATTCCAACCACGCTCACTTTATAAACGCACCACCTCCTATCCCCCTTTCTCAACCAAAAGGATCTGTCAAAAGTAGTAACACAAGGAAACACAAACCTTCAATTAGTTCCCCCGACAATGGACTTGAGAATGCTTGGTGTAGACAGCCCTCTCTTCCATGCTCTTGCTCACCTCGTCGATTCCTCTGATGACCATGAGAAATCATCCACCACTCCTAGTCGCACCTATGTGCGTGATGCACGCGCAATGGCCTCGACTCCAGCAGACGTGAAGGAACTCCCCTCATCCTATGTCTTCTCCATTGACATGCCGGGATTGAAAACAGAGGACATGAAAGTGCAGATCGAGGAAGGGAATGTGCTGGTGATCAGCGGAGAGAGAAAGAGGCCAGAGGAAGAGAAGGAATGTGTGAAGTATCTGAGAATGGAGAGGCGCATGGGGAAGTTCATGAGGAAATTCGTGTTGCCTGAGAATGCCAATCTGGAGGCGGTCTCCGCGGTTTGTCAGGATGGAGTGCTGACAGTGACTGTCCAGAAACTGCCCCCACCTGAGCCTAAGAAGCTCAAGACTATTGAAGTTAAGGTCGCTTGAGTTGCTCCAATTATGTAGATGAGGTTAATGCTAATTGCTAAGCCATGTGTATAGATGAATGTTTTTCATTTTCATTTTCTTTGTTTTTTTGTCCTATGCGCCTGTGGTGTGTGTTTTTTTATTATGTTTTCGAGTTTTTTTCTGAGTGATTGATGCATGATGTTATGTGTAAAAGAGCTGGCCTTGATGATATGATATATGAACAGTGTTTTTAATTCGGGCATTTGTCTTTTTCTTCAATATTTAAATAGTGGTAACACTTTTCCGTCAGATGCCACCATTTCCTTCCTAAAAATCTATTGGCTCTGAAATTCTATTCTAGTTTGAAAAAAAAATTAAGTCGAAGTTTCTCAAAATTTTATTATTTTACACGTCCTCATAATTCAGACATTAAAATATCTAGGATCACATGCCACACAACCCAGTTTAATATTATGGCAGCAAGTTATAAATTACTCGCTGATAATTTCCACAAGCTTCATCCCCGCTTCTTCTCATTTGAGATGCATAATACAGAAACATTTTTGACATTCGCGGAAAATAGATTTGTCTAAGGCTCTTTCCGCTGTTGGAATCAGAACGATCACTATTATTTTCTTCATTTCTCATTGCTGCTTTATTTGACTGAGCTTTCCTTACAAATAAGCCAATAAAGAAAGATGGGTCTGTTCTCAGAAGATGCCCGCTGATTCAGATAATGTGGGGGAGTGTTTAATTAATAAAAAAATTCTGGCAATTAGTTTCATGAAATTCATATTTGGATATTTACTGGTATGTTTGCTAAATTCCCATTTGGATATTTTTCTGGTATGTTTGCTACAAGGATAATCACCATGCAATAATGCTTTTTTTTATCAAAAACCATGTAATAATGCTTAAGCCTGAGATTAGTTTCCAAGTACCCTCCTAAGAAGCTGATTAATGATTTTAAATGGAAAAAAAAGGTGAACTTAATTGAAACAGTAATTAAAATGTTAGCATGGAGCTACTCTTCAATGTTTCAATCTATATTAACGACGACTTTAAACACATTTTTAGTGACCAACATAATTTAATTTGTTATACAAGAAAGATAACTTACATCCGTCAAAGACTGGTAAACCCCGGCGTTTCCATTGAGGATATGGTGTCACCAACTCAAATCCAAGAGAAGAAGCCAAGGGTAGAACCGATTGAATGACATCTTGGTGCACTGAGCAGGTACTGTATATCACCCTCTCAACTGAAGGAACTATACAAATTTCCATAGTTATAATAAAAAATTATGTTAGCAGATGATTATTTCTTTACAAATCATTTTTGGAAGCATAAACTATCTTATAATAATTAACCATAATAGTTGTATTAATAATTAGAGCGATAACTGCACCATCTACTTGTGCCCTTTATTTACATTTAGTTTTAAACACTTTAAAACATATATTTTTTGAGAAGTGTTATACTTAACACTGGTGCAAATATGAGGTACAGAATTTAAGGGTGTAATAATAAGTTCTCTAATAATTAATCCAAATTTCACAAAACAATCTAACTCCGCCTGTATGGACTAGTTTATGTACAATATGTCCCAAATCATAATAAAGAAGGAGGGTTACGGTGGGTGTGGCGAGCCTTGCACTAAAACAGCCGATCTTTATGAAAATAAAACCCAATCAATTTTCGTTGGGGCATCACCCTCTTAGCGACGCGCCATATTGGAACCCGGATATGATGATGAGAGAACAAGGGCCGAGTCGTCACCGCCTTAGTGGCACGCCATATTGGAACCCGGATATGGTGACAAGTGAGCGATGACCGGATCGTCATCACCTTAGTGATGCGCTGCATCGGCGCCCGGATGTAGTGTCAAATGAACAAGGGTCTTCGCACTTGACTCGACGAGTGCGAGGGGCAAGAAAGCTAGTCGAGAAAAGTATGATTCGTTTAGGTAGTTAGAATGTAGAGGTCTTTAACGGGTAAGTTAGAGAGTTAGTTGATATTGCGATTAGGAGACGCGTTAATATCTTATATGTTCAGGAGACTAAATGGACGGGTCAGAAGGCTAAGGAGGTGGAGAATATAGGCTTTAAATTGTGATACACGGGAAAAGAACGAAGTAGAAATGATGTAGGCATCTTAATTGATAAGAGCCTCAAGAATGAAGTTGTTGCAATTAGGAGACAAGGGGACAAAATCATCATGATCAAATTGATTTTTGGAGATTTGGTTTTGAACGTCATCAGTGCATATACCCCACAAGTAGGTTTGAGCGATGATGTCAAGAGACGATTCTAAGAAGACGTAGAGGACATAGTTAGAGGAGTACCTAGAAGTGAAAAACTCTTCATTGAAGGTGATTTTAATGGTCATATTGGCACAATTAGAGGGGGGTTTAAGAGGGTACATGGGGGTTTTAGATATGGCGAATAGAATCAAGAGCGAGATGACATCTTGAACTTCGCTATAACTTATGACCTCATGGTAGCGAACACATTCTTTAGAAATAAAAAAATCGTATTTAATTACTTTCAGCAGTGACCAACACTCAAGCTAGATCAATTTTGTCCTGACTAGGAGGGAGAAGAGACCAAACTGCATGAATTGTAAGGTTATACCTGGCGAGTGTGTTGTCATACAACACAAACTTTTGGTGGCTAATTTTTATTTTCAGGTATGCGTTCAACGAGATAGAGGCATGAAAATAATGAGAACGAGGTGGTGGAAACTCAAAGGGGACGTTTCTCAGGTGTTTAAGAATAGAGTTATTGCAGAAGGGTTGTGGAACGAATGTAAGGATGCGGATAATATGTAGAAGAAGATGGCGACTCACATTCGGAATGTGGCTATAGAGGTGTTTGGAGTAACTAGAGGAAATAAACGTGAAGCTAAGGACACTTGGTGGTGGAATGATGAAGTATAAAAGGCTATCAATGAGAAAAAAAATGTTACAAACGTTTACATTATAACAAGAGTGATGAAAACATACAGAAATACAAAGAAACTAGAAGAAACGCAAAGAAAGCTGTGAGCGAAGCAAAGAGTCAGACATACATGAAGTTGTATCAGAAATATGAAGAGATAGAGAGTGTGTGTACACTTAAGTGTCTGACAGACAAGCGCAAATGTGGCCTTCTTATTACGAACCGATGGAGAGTAAATAAGGCTCAAAGATTTAAGTACTACAAGTCATCACCCCTTCTATTAGCCACGCATGTTTAAGAGCAAATAACAAGAATTCAAAGCAATAAAAGAGCACATAGCACCAAAAAAAGAGAAGAAAACATTAAATTCAAACTCTCGCTCGAGCGAAGTACGCGACGCGCTCCGCTCCATCCCGGCCATTCATTCTACTTACCTTCTTCTTCTTCTCTCATCCTTCTGCTCCTCCATTTTGCTACTCTCTTGTCCGGACGGCAGATGCGGCCGGTGCGCCATTGTTTGAATCCAAACTCGATTTTTCGCAGGGTTTTGGGTTTTGGGTTTTGAGTTTTGGGAGAAGAAGAGAGAGTGTGATGGTGGGATTTAATTTGAGTCTGCTTGGGTTGGGCTGCACAGGCCGAGGTCGGCAATTCTTTTTGGACCCGTTAGAGAAAATAATTATAAAAAGAAATAAAAAATGGGTTACTTTCTAGTAATCCTAAGCACATGAGTCTGTTTTTTTTCTATACAAAATATTCTGTCAAACCAAACGGCAACGATTCGGAAATTTTGTGTTATTTTGTCCCCTTAATCTAGGTATATCAAGGGGATCGAAAATTCGGATAACTTATTCTAATCAGGACCATCGGATTCGAGATGGATGGACTCCATTATCCTGAAGAGAGCGAAAAAAGAGAGTGAAGAGAGAAAAAAAATTATCAAAGCCGTTCGAGACTGAGACAACGACTCCGATTAAAATAATAAAAACTTTGTTATCTCAAAGAGGACTCTTCTATCCCCGAAGAATCGGATCCATATGATATCAAGGCCCTTTACTGCGGTTTATTGAGTTGTGCGTGTCGAGCTTCGAGCAACTGAAGAAAAGTTTACTTGGGGATCTTTAAAATCTTTCTTCCTTGATGTAAGTTGTTACAATGTAGAATAATTATATAGGAGATGTTATTAAAAGCAATTAGTGGGGATAATTAATAAATTTAAATGTTAGATGGGATAATTGTCTTATAAATATCCACTCCTCATTGTAATCTTGGTATGTTGAGAAATGAAATAAAGATTGGTTAATTATCTCTTTTCTGGTTTTACTATTAGCTTACTACTTCTTGTATCCTAGTTATTTCTAAAACCCCATATAAACTCATTTCCATCTAAAATTCCAACCAATTTCTCCAAATCATATCCCAATTCCAATTGGGAGTGTGACAGTTGGTATCAGAGCCCAAAGATCATAGCTGGGCTCAAATTTTGACAACAAAAAATCAAGATCAGACCCTTACCAGTTCGTACTAGTACCGTCGCTGAATCGATTGGCCACGATCAAGCTCCTCCTCCACGGGTTAAGCCAAAGAATACAAATCGACAATATCTTCCACAAGCTCACATCTCGATCACCTATTGCCACGTCTCCTCGCACCGACAAACGGCGGTTCCGATTCGTTCGTTCTTTGGTCTCACCTGGGCCGGACGGGGAAGCTAGGGCGAGTTGGGACTTCACGTTCCATTTGCCTCCTTCGGCATCGAGATTGGCGATCTCGTTCCCCTACACCGTGTCTTGCGTACCGACTCAAGAAGAACACCCATTTTTCTTTTTGCTATCCTTCTGGGTTCTTCTCGCCACCGTGCGGATTGAGACTTCACGAAGCAAGAGACCAATGAGTTAAGAGTGACGCGGAGAATCAACCCACAGTGACTTCACGTGACTCGTCTTTGGCGACATCACTCGGGCCTTCAAGATCACGCAGGAAGGATCACTTCTCGGCTGAAATTCCTGACTAGGCCTCATATAAGTAATTATTTTTTACAATTGGGCCGGCTGCAAGAAATTTTCTTTCATAATTGGGTTAAGAGCTGGTGCTTTTGGTATTGGACCACGCAAATTCTTGCTGAAGATTTTTGGCAAGTTAATTAATTTTTTTAAGTAACTTTTGAATCCAAACCGAGATTACCAAAAAAAATAAATTCAAGATGTATGGAGAAAAGGCTTTGCAAGCATTGGGAAAAAAATATTATCTTGAGGATATTATGAACCCAAATGCAATTAAAGATCGACATAGATGTCATGGATGCATGATTTTGTGGGATTTTAATGATTTATACACTTATGAAGATACGGGCATTTATCACGTATGTAATGATTCGTGCAAACACTTAATAATAATTGATGAATATTGAGCCATTTTGTGGAGTGAGTTGTCGGATATATGACTTAACATCAAGAGAAATTGAGGCGGTATAATCATTTCTTCATAAGAAAATGGCTTCAACAAATTAAAGAGATTTTGGATAAATTGATTGTGATATATGATCCCAAGAAAAATATGAATTTAGAAGACAAATCAATTGAGGAACTTGAAGTAGAGACACATGTCAATTGTAAATTAGAGCACGAGGATCAAGATTATATTCATCAAGACAACCAAGATCCGATTAGCAATGATTACACATTTGAGCAAGAGATTCAAGACTCAACTCACCAAAACAATCAAGACTCAGTTGACAAAAATTTCACACTCGAGCAAGAAGACCAAGACTCAACTCACCTAGACGATCAAAACTCTACTCACCATGATGATCAAGGCTCGCTCAATATCTTGCCACACTCAATCCAATATGAGGCTTCAATAATAAATTCCCTACAAGAAACTTCATACAAAGACCCATTTCAATTCGTGTGTTATTCCTCAAGCCTACACTCCTCTATGGTAGTACAAGAAAATCAATTCATATGGCGGCATCTTTCCTTCGAGATGGGACGAACATTTTTGGGCCACATTCTTCTTTGGCCAAGAAGACCGCCTCCAAAACCAAATTTATTGATTGTTCATTTTTTTGGGCAAGGAGACCGCCTCCAAAGCCTAATCTTTTCATTATTCATCTTTTTTTTCTTGGCTAGGAGACCACCTCCAAAACCTAATATTTTTTTTTCATAATCCTTGAGGACAAGGATTGTTTGAAGGGGAAAGGAATGTTACAATCTAGAATAATTGTATAGGAGATATTATTAAAGGTAATTAGCGAGGGTAATTAGCAAATTTGGATGTTAGGTGGGATAATTGTCTTATAAATATCCACTCCCCATTGTAATCTTGATATGTTGAGAAATGAAATAAAGATTGGTTAATTATCTCTTTTCTGATTTTACTATTTCCAACCAATTTATTCAAATCATACCCCAATTCCAATTGGGAGTGTGACATAAGTTGTTCGGATATTTAGATAAGTCGGCATTAATTTTGGTATGATTTCAAAATCAGTTGTTTATTTTCTTTACTTGGGTAGTCAATGATTAAAATTGCACCAATCTATGAATATTCTAAATTTCGAGGCATGCATGTACATATTTAAATATGTGATTGTGCTATAAGTAGGTATTAGATATACCGAATCATAATCATAGTTGTTCTAATTTTAAATAATACATCTATGATTCTTTTTTTTATGCCATTATATATTAAGTGCGAATATCGTTTTTGCAAACATAAAATTACGTTTAGATTTGATGATCCAAGTGCTCAAGTATTCAGAAAACTCACATCCCAAAAGCTCATAAAAATGACTAAATCAACATGGAATGGATGGTTGTCCCAAGGCTTTGGGACTAAAATTGGTTCCAAATTTTGTTTTTACCATTCAATCACCATCTAGATTGGAACAAAATATTTAAATGGAATTGAATCTCATCAAGATTGGTGAGACAAAAGTAATTGGACGATAGAAACAAAGCTTGAGACTAACTTTAGTCCAAGGCCTTGGACACCACCCATTCCAATCAACACACCTATATCTGAGAAGTTCCTTTTCATAACAAAATTCACAATCAGATTTGTGTAAAGAATGTTGAAGACTAAATTGTACATGACTGTTTCGAACAAAAATTAGTTTAGCCACTAATTTCAACGTTTTGAATTTTCTAAGTCGGGACATTGGTTTAGCCACTAACAAACATAGTAATGCTTATTAGGCAAATCAAGAATCCACCTCAAAATTTTCAATATCAATTATGTACATGAATAATGGGTATATTCTTCTACAGTTTACATAAATAATACCGCATTCCCATCAACTCACTCTTTTCGTATATGTATATATATTTATATTTAGTATTTTATCCTCTTAACAAATATGCTCAGCAAGTACACCAACAAAGTAATTAATTACTTTTTCACACGGGGAACGAAAAAAATTTCTTGAAAGAAAAATGAAGAAGATGAAGAAATCTAAGGGCAAATATGAGGTTATTTGTTCCCTGTAGTAACTCCAACCACAACATTGCTTACCTGAAAAGCACAGAAGTGAAATTATATATACTCAAGTAAGACTGTGTACATATCAGAACAAAAAAATTCACCTAAAAATACATTATTCCAGGATTAACTGCTCAAATGTCAATTAAAACACACAAAAAAAATTATTCAATATACTATGTCATCCTGTGTTGTGTTCCAATTAGTACTCAATAATATTCATTACAAATTCTTAGTGATTGGCCAATTCTAATTATCACAAGAATCAAGCATCAAATGATATCAAAATACAACTGATATTTTTGTATTACCAAGAAGAAGAGTTTTTTAATACGCACTGTTGTGTTTTAGATAGCATAAAGTTCAATAACACTCTGGAACAGATTTATGAAAATCAATAAAGAGTTGCAACTAAGAAATTACCAGTTGCCCCTTTTCATCAACTGTCATTGGATTCTCTACTACAACAGTCACATTTTGTGGTTGAGATGAAGCCTACATTGAACATAAAGATGACAACATGATTAATCATCAACAAGAAAAAATTTGATAAAAAACTAAAATGAAAATTCTCCATACCTGCTGTAAAACCTCAAATAAGGTAGAAACACTCACAATTAAGAACTACATGGCATACATCTCCAGAAAATAACATATATCTAATGGTTCTCTTCTTAAATATGCTAACAAAAATACTAAACAGTAAAGGAGTATGAGGAAATAATTTACATCCGGGAATTGTGACCATATTTCTTTCATGTTTCATACAAAGCAAGCATGATATTTCCTATTTTAGGGCATTGCATGAAGATTTCGAGTATAACTATGGCAATTTTAAGTTCTAATAATATAAGATTTTCACTAAAACAAGACGAATGCTTTTACAATATTGTCAACAATTGTCCTTCCCATTATGTAACCATTACTAGTTCTGGTGCTTCAAGATTTTATAATTGTTATATGATAAAAAAAAATCATTAAGCATTCATTCTTATATTATCTGTAGAAGTAAAAAAATTAATCCAACTACACTGGTGCTTCAAGATATTTTATAATTGTTATATGATAAAAAAAATTCATTAAGCATTCATTCTTATATTATCTGTAGAAGTAAAAAGATTAATCCAACTACCACAACTAGATCACCTAAGGTATGGACAGCAGGACAAGTTTTCATTTAAAAATAAGTAATGCATAACTGCAGGTATTCCCGTGCGGAGTTTCTTTGTTAGGAAACAAAACTACATGTCCAAATCTAACTAACTATGAAACAATTATATTTTCATCACTAAACCTGTGAAGGAGGATTTTAGTGGGATCATAGGGGTTCATTTGCACTTTAAGTGGTAAGATAGGGTCTTCTTGCAATTTTTAAAAAGCTTACAGCAGAAGTTGATGGTTGCGGCATCAATCGAGGTTCATTAGGACGTACTGCCATAGGAACTAGAGGTCTCAAAGGACCAAGTGGCTGTCAATTATAAAACATTTCAATTTCAGAATTAAAATATGAAAAAAAGTATATCCACAAGAGCAAGTGCGCGCATACATTCCAGGTGGTTATTATCTGGTAAACCAAGTCGACTTTTAAAATAGGGAGAACTATTGTATTTAAGTGAATGGCTCCCCAGAAGAATTAGTTGGTGCCAAATGAAAATCAGCTTGATTACCAACAAACCTCTCACACATAATTCCCCCAGATTATATATGCAACATTAGATGCATAAAAGATGAAATTTTTAAGCCCAGAAATATGCAAATCCTAGATTTTCATATTAGCCTTGAATTGTCATACTTTTTTAAATTTTGAAGTACACAGATGTTTCAATATTAAATTAATCTTATCGTCATGGTATAAGATAATGTTCAAATGATTTCTGATACTTTTCCTGAAAGTAAAGCCATATGAATTGGATCCAACCTCATGTTTATAGCCTATTGCAGATTTTTAAAAGAAAAGACTAAATATGCATGCATTTACAAAGATATTGCAACATACCCCAATATTTGTAATATAATGGCACACTGCACACTTGACAGATGGTGCGCCATAGGGATACATAAGCATAATGCGACAATTGCCACAGTTGATTTGCGCTGCTGCCATGTCATTCACTACACTCATAAAACAAGGACTATGTTTAGAACACAAATAGCATAACATGCAAAGAATTTTTGTGAACTATACAGGATTAACTGATGAGAGAGAGAGAGAGAGAGAGAGAGACCTGGTCTAACAATATTGATAGTGTGACAACACGAGCATCTAACATTGGAGGCCCCCTGATTATACATTAACAATGTACGGCAACCACCACACATAATCCGTGCCATATCTACTCCAAAGAGAACATACAGATGTTTTAAGAAAGAAGCATCATTGAATTACAGTAATAAAAATAAAAGAATACTTATCATCCCTTTATATTGACCAAAACAGCAGCCCCCAATATGATACCAGCTTTGGTAATATGTGGGAGCTATTTTGCAGTCTATTATTGTTTGGCAATAAAGTATGGTCCCAAAAGTTTATCAATTTAAACAAAAGGAGAACAAAAAATTATTAACATGAAATAAGGATTGCATAAAGCTGCCCTATTGGGAACATAATCAACACTGAACAAGCACTGGTTAAGCTACCATAGGTCCATAGCATACTAAATGTTCTTGAAACACTATGATAGTATACTAGTCCATGGAAATAATAAACATAAAATAAGGATTAAAGCAACAATGATATCTAAATTGCAGTATTATCTCGGTCCATACAAGTATAATTATCAATTAGTTTCAGTGTACCACAATATTTTGGGAACAAAATTTTGAGGAAATATTTACTGGGTTGTGTTCAAAATTAGATTTCGACTAACATGTAACCATACATACCCACCTCGCTCACATCCATAAAGCCATTCTTGGATATTGTTGGATATTAATGTAACTTTTTTTATTCTTAAGTCCAGATTAAACCTCATGAGAGAAATCAGAAAACAGAATAATCATGTACAAAGGATTGAGAAGATGGGCAAATCAAATCATCATTAACCGGATGCAGTCAAATTCTTAAATGTGCTTCAGAGAGATTATCTTTGCTCTCAAAATAGTCACACGCATCAATATTTGCACAAACAAGTATTACCAAAAAGGTGAGTATTATCTCAATTGCAATCCTTGGGCCAAAGGGTGCACAAAAGCCAGCTCTTAAATAAAAATGAAATTACCTTGAGGTGGTACAGGAGTAATGGTATTGCATATTGCACAACACACACTAGTGGCTCCGCTTGCATATATCAAGATGCTTCTACAACCATTGCACACTATTTGGCTCCGAACTCCCGCCATGCAATTTCCCCCTATGCAAAATGTTACAAAAGGGCACAAATCATTAATGACACTAATATTAAATTAAGAATAAGTTACAATCAACTACACCAACCATTGGTGGCTCAACCTGTTGACACAAATTTAACAAGTATCTAGGTTCTTTAAAAAGCCTTTTAACTTAACTGCAAGGTTGGTTGGCCCTAAATTTTAGTTGAGACACAATTTAACATGAGCTCTGATCTCAGTAAAAGAATGGTTCAAATATTGGATTTTTTGGCACAACCAATCTTGTTTTGAGCTAATTTAACAGTTGAAAATAATTGGGATAATTTCCAAAAGCTGATATTTGCACTGAACATTGCTATTAGTGCACAGGCAGTTAAATTCAGGGCTTTCTCAGCAACTTGAAATTACAAATAAATAATTCTAGAATCTAGGCCCGCACAAAGTTCATAGATATTTATACATTTTATGA
Organism: Schoenoplectus tabernaemontani; assembly: GCA_037127355.1. Lineage (NCBI taxonomy): Eukaryota > Viridiplantae > Streptophyta > Magnoliopsida > Poales > Cyperaceae > Schoenoplectus > Schoenoplectus tabernaemontani. Next base: position 14,717,539 of record CM073740.1, read on the forward strand.
AAGGTCCCTCGAAAAAAATCATTCAATAAAATCTCGAACAATGGTTGAAAGAAAAAAAAAAAGATGGATCAACCGTAGAATAGAAAGCGTTCAAGGTAACATAACAAGAATTGACCGGAATTAAAGGTATAAATTTATAAATTTGTGAATCCAATCAGTGATTACTAGTTTGGTACTTTCAGTGAAGAATTCTATTATTTGGCCTCGATTGAAGTCCTGATTAGCAACGGAAAAAAGTTCGGTAAAATATGGTTGAATTACCTCAATCAGACGATCCGGAAGGGCGAAAGCGATTCGAATTAAGTGTAAAATCTCCCCTGCAGAAGATGATTCGGTTTTTATCGGTGATTGCTTCGAGGTTAATCAGGGAAGGAGACCTTTGTTGACTGCTCTTCCCCCTTCAATAAAAAATTTCCATTTGCAGAAGCGCGTGACGAACGAATAATTCGGATAAGAGGGCATTCGATCGGAGAATCAATAGCAATCTGGATGCGATCCTTTGTGCTCTGCATCTGATTTCATTGATGTGGCAGGTCATTTTATTCAGAAGGTTCGTGGTTTTTTCGTACTTTCGTGCATACTATTCGCGAATTATTCGCGAATAATTCGTTTTTCACCCATAGCCGGATGTTTCACGAATAATTCGTCAGTTTGATATACAGTGCGTTTTTTTTTTGTCAAAAAAACGTTTTATTCGCTAATTATTCGGCAAAAAAAAAAAACACATTATATATTATTTTATATAGAATTTTATAGTTTTTAATATATTTTTAATATTTTTTCAATATAATATATATTTTATTTATATTATGTGAAACGAACTATTCCCGAATTATACCCGTATTATACCCGAACGTCGAATTTTTGACCTCGCCCGAACGTTTCCCGAATCGTAAAGTTGTTACTATGCCTTTGCATAGTAACAACTTTACGATTCGGGAAACGCGTCATGGCGAGGTCAAAAATTCGACGTTCGGGTATAATACGGGTATAATTCGAAATAGTTCGTTTCACATAATATAAATAAAATATATATTATATTGAAAAAATATTAAAAATATATTAAAAACTATAAAATTCTATATAAAATAATATATAATGTGTTTTTTTGCGAATAATTCGCGAATAAAACGTTTTTTTGACAAAAAAAAACGCACTGTATATCAAACTGACGAATTATTCGTGAAACATCCGGCTATGGGTGAAAAACGAATTATTCGCGAATAATTCGCGAATGATGTTACTATAGTTCTTACTAGTGTTACTAACCATGCAGTGATGTAAGCTGAATTCACATCCGCTGCCATATTTTTATTTTCAATGGGAGCAACATGCCGTACAAATTGTCTCATGGTAAATGCCGTAAAAGATGGCGCACCCCTGTAGTCTAAAAATTTGGACCGTGTAGATAAAATCCAATGGTTAAACAACTATGGAATTTTATAGTTATAGAAAAATTATATAATTAACATTCAGGGACTAAAACATCATCAGTTGATGGATAATAACCAAGGAAAAATCTATGAAAAAAAGAGAGAGAATCGGAACCAAAGAAAAATGCAAAAAAAAAAAAGTTGAGAAAAGCCGAATTGTTGATGTTTTCAAGCGACATGCAAATTTAGATCCGAATTTTTCTTCTTTTTTAGTTTTATCATTCTAAATATATAATTATATAATTTTGCTGCTAGTAATATAATTATATAATTTTGCTGATCTTTCTTTGACCGTCAGGTCAATCACATTTCAGGTCCCCTCAAAGGGCAACTCTTGTATATCACGAGCTACTAGGCGAAAGACAAGTTATAACAAGACTCAAACCTGGGGCTGCACAAAAGATGATTTCAACCATCATGGAAGGTGCAACTCCATATACTTGTCGTGACGTTAGGCAGATCCATAGTGTTCTCGAGGAGAGGTAGTTGTTCTTTTCTGAATTTTAAAAAATAGTTTTTTTTTTTTATAATATTTTCGTAATTTGTCTTCTCTGAAAATTTAAGTCAAAACACTAAAAAATAATTTCACACTTGTAGAATTTAATCCCTTACACAAAAATAGATTGTCAAACCTATTGGTAACAAGAGTGATAACACACTCAAAAAAGTGAGTGACAACACACTCAAAAAAAAGGTGAGCATTACAGCTCGAGAAAGATGAGCACTACAGCTCAAGAAACGGATTACAAACAAGACAAATTGTAAAAATCAAAATTATTTTGCAAATCGACAAATAAAAAAAGTTATTTAGTGTAACAATCTCCTTCTTTTGTCGATTTTACAAAACATACATGGGTGCATAGATATAACATATGATATGTGGATTTCACCCAAAAACTTCTCCATATTTTTGAAAATCGGGCAAAAGGGTGCGAATAAAGAAGTTATTTCAATTTACCCCCCCCCCCCCTTAATTGATTGCTCCCCCTTAATGTATACACCGTGTATAAGATATAAAATTTTAAAATAGTTTTAAAATAATAAAAAATATAATTCAAACAAAAAAAAATTAGCTAACTCCCCCTAAGTATATTGCATATATGATTTGAATGGAAGATTAAGCATTAAGGTCTCTAATTTTTAATCTTAGGAACCCAAACAACATTTGTGATGTTATTTTTTTTTAAGTTTGTAATCAAGTGAAATACGATCAATATGATAGCAATAATTATAAAATATACATGTTTGAGACTTCTTACTACCTTTAATAAAAGTATTTTGGTAGTTTTCTTTTAATTCTTGAGTTTGAGTCTTGAGTTTTCTTTAGAAATATTTTTATATTTTTGAGAAACAACTCGTTTATGCTCTGTTTACCCCTGAAAATTCAGGGAATTAAAAAGCAACTTGGGACAAAAGATTCAAAAATTCAAGGAGTAATTTTAAAAGCCCGAAGAGGCTTAATTCAAGTCCAGAAGCACCAAGAAAAAAGAAGAATTCGGTGAAATGCTCAAAAATCAAAATTCTTAAGAAAAGAATTAAATGCCGAAAACTCTACAAATTCAAATCGAAAACCTCTTCGAAACCCAAAATCTCAAAACTCAAATTTTATGGTAAAATCAAATTCTCCATAAAATTCTGAGAATTTTCATATATTACTTGATATTTTTGGAGTTACAGAAGTCAAAGAAATTCCAAATTATCGATTAATATAATGAAAATTAATTAATCAAGCGTTAAAAATTAATTGATGCTTGACCAAGGGGCAAAATGGTAAATAAAAATTACCATAAATTTTGTTATATTTCAAGAAATTTTTGAGCAAATTTTGGTGCAATTTGGACAAAGGGATCTTTGAGAAACAATTTAAAAGCAAAGGAGAAATAAGAAAAATCAGCAAATGGAGGGCTCCAATTAAAAATCAAAATGGAGAGGGGCCAAATTCGAAAATGTCCATTGCTACAGTCCGTGCTACAGTAACCCGAGTTCTCCACTGTTTCAAAACCGAAAATGGAGCCTATGGTCCCGTGCGACGAAAACCCACATATTATATGCCGTTGGAAAGATCACGGAGAGGAGAACACAATGAGATAAAGAACTTGCAAAATGGTTGAGCGGTTTGGGAGAAAACTGAAGAGGAAGTTTCCGATCCAAAAATGAAATTGAGCAATCCGAGCCATGATTGATCAAATTGACACTTCAAACACCTTCTCCATGGTCACAAGAGATTGTTTGAGGGCTTGGTTGAATTTCATAAGCTTTTAATTGGTGAGACTACGAACTCGCAAATCGGGTCAAAAAACCGAGTTGGTCAAACTCTATACCAGAGCATTCTATTGATTGAATAAACATTATAAATCAATTCCTGGGATCAATTAGATGCTAATCAAGCTTTGAAACACAAGAAATGGTGAAGAAATGAAGGAGAACGACTATGTGGCTTGAAATCGGGTTTGAAGGCAAAAACGGGTCTCGGGTGCATAATTGTGATCCGACAAGGTCTAAAATGCAGGAAGGGAGTAGCAAGAACGTGTTTGAACCTCTACAACCTTCTAGAAGTCCCTAGAATCATCTGGTGACCAAGTGGTGGTTAGAGAGGGCAAATTTGTAATTTTTCAGCAAACATAACAAACTCCACTTGTCCTCTCAGCTGTTAGAGCATATTTAAAACACTTAGAACTGGTCTAATACACCACAAAACGTTCAGAAGAGTATAATAAGATGATTGAAGGGAGTTGGTGCATAAATTGGTCAAAGAAAAGTCAAACCGATCTCATACACCCATCTATTACCCCCTAAGCCTATATAAACCCCTCTCCTCCTTCAAATGCAAGACACACAACCCATCCCAAGCTGAATGCTAATCCAAAACGCTGCCAAAACCAATTGAAGCTCAAATTAGATACAAAATAAGATCCAATCTTTGAGTTGAGATCAAAATCAAGCCCAAAGATACAAGATTCAATCAAATCCTCTTCTACTCAAGATACAAATTAGATCTAGGTAGCCATATATCATGTAAATATAGATATCAAGAGTGTATTAGAGCTTGTAATTTTGATTCGTGCAATAAAGATGAAAATTTTCATGTGCAATATCGATTTTTCTTCTTTTTCTTGATGTTCTTATGTTGCAATTCGATTTTTTTTATTTTCTTTCTTTTCTTTTAGCTCAAATCTGCATACAAACATCATTGAATGTTAGATTGAAGCTAAATGATGCATTTAAACCATTTAAGATCAATGAATCCCTTATAAATGTAAAATCACCCTAAAATGGTGAAAATACAATAAAAAGAAAAACGGGATGAGATCTACTCCAAATCTTATAAAACTTTCAGATCTAGTAGAAATAAGTCATATGAATCTACAGAAACTAATTTTGTATTTTTTTGATTTTTCTATAAAAAGTTATAGCCTTTTTAATTCTGAAAAACAATGAAGTTACAGTAACATCAATTCATCTTTTACTTTTTTTCATTTTTTTTGTTTTTTTTTTTTTCTTTCTTTTCTTTTGGCTCAAATCTGCATACAAACATCATTGAATGTTAGATTGAAGCTAAATGATGCATTTAAACTGTTTAAGATCAATGAATCCCTTATAAACGCAAAATCAGCCCTAAAATGGTGAAAATGCAATAAAAAGAAAAATAGGATGAGATCTACTCCAAATCTTATAAAACTTTCAGATCTTGTAGAAATAAGTCATATGAATCTATAGAAACTGATTTTATATTTTTTTGATTTTTCTGTAAAAAGTTATAGCCTTTTTAGATCTGAAAAACAGCAAATACTTTTGGTACAAACATTTTCCGCTTTTGCCCCTGATCTGATTCGAAAATAAAAAATCATATCTCTACTACTCCAATTTAATTGAAATTTTGTGAGCATCTAGATCTAGTTATATTGCATCTCTCTGTAAATTTTCATAATTTTTAGAGTTTCATATGATTTTATATGAATTTGAATCTAAGCATAGTAAAAACCATAAGCGATAAAAACCCCTTTCTTTTATTTTAAATACCACGATTATGTGTTAATGAGTATAGGATATATACATCCAACTCATTTGACCTTATTATGGTATGAAAAATGAAAGGAAGATTTTTTTCTTAGTAAGAAAATATAAATAAATTTAAAATTAATATATATATAAAGAGAAAAAAAAAACTAATGATTTTCAAGCATTCGTAGATTTGTTAGTATTTCTTTGAATTCTTGCCGGATTATATTATTTTACATTTCTTCGTTACCTTTCTGCAATATACAAATTGTTAATTGGATAAATAATTTTATTAAAATAAAAAATATTATGAAGACTCATAAACTTGGATATGTACATCCGGTTCATGATAATGAGTAGAAAAGCTTATGCACAAGCTTACTCATTGGTCTTAGCTCAAATCCTCTCGAGTGAGAAAATGTAAATTCTATTTCTAAAAAAATGTGTTTGTTCACAGCTTATGTAAAAAGCTTTGATCAAAACCATAAAGTACCAATATGTAAGACAAAATATCGAATTTAGGATCCAATATTATACCCTACTTAAAATGAGATTTGAGCTAAGACCAATGAGTTTATAAATAAGAACATGCCTTAAGATAGTGTGATTTTAAAATAAAGAACAAATAACATTGAATGGACTAGCCATGAAACAAATAAATTGTGATTCAAAAATAAAAAATGCCCATATATAAAGTAAAACAATTAAAAAAATAATAAGGAATCGTTATACGGTTTATCAAAATGTTGAACGCTTCACAAAACGTTGGTAACGCTTTGACAATAAAATAATAATAATAAATAAATAAATAATAGAAAGAAAATAAAAAATAATAAATATAATTCTTATTCAAAATTAAATAAATTACAAATAAAAAATATACAAATAAAAAAATAAATGACCTTACCCTTCTAATCAAATAAAAATTTAATTTTAAAATTAAACGAACCTTCAACTAAAATAAAAATAAAAGAAATAAAAATAAAGAAATAAAATTAAATTTTTGAAATTAAATAAATATAAATAAAAAAACATAAATAAAAGAAGTAATAATAAGAAAGTAAATGACTTGATCTTTCTTATCAAATAAAAAAAATCAATTTCAAAATTAAAACAAATTTCACCTAAGATCAAAATCAAAATAAAATAAAAAAAATAAAAGTAACCTTCAATCTTTAAAATTAAATAAATTTAAATATTAATGAATAAATAAAAAAAACATAAGTAAAAATAATAATAATAATAAAATAAAAAAAATTCAATTTTAGAATTAAACCAATCTTAATCTAAAATAAAAATAACTCTCAAAATTCAAGGTTAAATAAATTTAAATAAAATAAATTCAAATAACAAATAAATAAATAAATAAATAAAATTAAAAAAATAAAATAAAAGACTAAATCATTTTATCAAAAAAATAAAAGTCAATTCACAAGGTGTAGACTACCTTGAAAAATCTATATCTTTCATGCCTTTATTCACAGCGACCACTTAAAATTGCTTAACTATTCTGTTAATTTTTCCTTTCTTAATCAGAGGTTCCTCGGGTTTAAAGCCCAGGGTAATTAACAATGGGGGCTTGCGCTCATTGGAATCTTAAAGATCCCACAATCTCTAAAAAAACCTTTAAATGTGCATTCCAAATTCATATAAATATACCCCAATGCACACTTAGAGGGATCTCCGTGTCCTTCTTCCGCAATTCATCGTCCAGTTCCTTTTTCAGGGCGGTGAGAGGCGCGAAAAAGGGTCGCACATGCTCATATTTTTAGCTTTGTTTTGAAAATTATTTTAATTTTTAAACTCATAAAACCATCTATCGGATCTTTTAAAATATAATTTGTTTGACCAACTATGATTGAAAAATATAGCATTATTATTTTGAAAATTTCTTTGTCTTTTGTTAATCTTTTTATCAAATTGCTTATATTGAAATGCATAATTGTGTTTCTTATTGAAAGATTTAGCATTATTAGGTTTTATAATTTTTACATTCGACTCTTGGCCTTATTTCTCTTTTAATTTAGGGCAATTTGAAATCTTAAAAGATTTTTTATATCTAAGACCTGACTTGTTGTTAGGCCTTTGACCAATAGCCTTGTCTAAATCCATTGAAGTGATGCTTGTTGAAGTACATGATCACTTTAGTGCCTTATGTTCAATTTCTAAAGTTTACACTTTCACTTTTAATATTGTAATTTCATCTAAGTGCATTTGACAATTTTTTTTCATATTTTACAATTTAGACTCATAAGATTGAATCTTTAACTCAAACTCTGAAATTTTATTTTCAAGTCTCTTAAATCTCTTTTTGATAAAATGAATCATGAATAAGACTCTCTAAACTAGATAAAAAAGATTTAATTTCAGCATCATCATTCAAATTATTTACATTTTCAACACAAAATTCATCATTCTTAACAAAATCATCATCACTATCATCCCAAGTGGATGTAGTGCAGGGTACTACTTAGTTGTGCAATCAAAATTATTGATAAAATTGTACCTTAGGTTTAAATGAGTTCATCTTTATATTTTTTTGATATAACAATATCGTGTAGGATCTCCAATGTGCACAAATCGGTGATGTTATTTCTTACTACAATCTCATCAACATCCACCACGGATGAGCTCTCCTCTACTTTCGCAATTAAGGTAAATTTGAGTGAATTTTTTTCATCCTTCTTTCTCTCAACATGGTTGCTTATAGCTAGCATAACACCAATTCTCTTAAAATTTCACTTCTTCTTTTGTGGGAAAATCAAGAACAATCGTGTATTGTGTGATCTTCCTTATGGCATGAGAAACATATGCACATTATTCCTTTCTCATCTCGCTTTTTATTGTGCTCCTTATCTAGATTTAGCATTTTTTTGAATATTTTCGTGTTGATTTGATCGTTCATAGAAGATGAGCTAGATGATGTCTTGCTCGAATAGTGGCGTGATGAAGACTTTTGAGGTTGAAGTGCGGTTTCTTTGAGCTTTGGTGTGAGCTCTCCATTTTGTCATAGCTTCTCCTCAAAACATAGAAGATGAGTTAACACTTCTTCATGTGTGAATTTATCAAGAGTGCCTTGCATTGCTTCTAGAAGTGCTTATCATGCTCTCCCATCTTGGTATTTTCATCACTGCCCTAAAAATCTTATCTACAATCTTAGAGTTAGACAATGATTTTCCAACTTCATCAAATTCATTTAGAATATACATTAATCTTGAATACATATTTTCAATTGACTCTCCTTCTTGTATATAAAAATTTTCAAATTCGGACTCTAGACCATTAATTTTGTTCTTTTCATTTGAGAGTTGCTCTCAATCTATTCAATATGGTCTCCCATATCTCATTAGCAATTTCGGTAGTACCAAATAATATAGTAATTCTTTCACTAACCGAATTTAAGATAACATTGACGGCATAATCATTTTGAGGTTTCAGTTCTTTGACCTTTTGTGTCAATGTGAGATTACTAGAATCATAATGTGGTATATAACCATGTTGAATTATATCCCAAAGTTCTAGTATGTTGAGGTAGTTCATCATACATTTCTTTCAAAAGCTGAAATTTTTACAGTTAAGACATAGAGTTGGAGGTTCTTTTATATGTATCAAAGAAGTCATTTTGGACCAAAAATACCAAAATAAAATAATTAAAACTAAGCTCCTGCTATGATACCACTTTGATAGACTTAGAATGGTGGTATTAAAAATCAAAATATTAAGAATATAAAGAACCTAAGGTAGAAATGTATAGACCGATTTGAGGCTTAGTGTTCAAGTGTAATGACAACGAAATACAATTCAATTTGATTTAATTCTCACAAGAATATAACAATAAAAGAAATGTGAGAAAAAAAAGATCAAACAAGAACACAAGATGTAATTGAGTTCGGCTTAAAAATGGCTACATCTCTGGAACTCTCAACCTCCAACAATTGAGATTGAGTCAAAACACTAAAAAATAGTTTTACACTTGTAGAACTTGGTCTCTTACACAAAAAATAATTGTTAAGTCTATCGGTAACAAAAGTGACAATACACTAAAAAATGTGTGTGGCAATACACTCAAAATAAAAAGTGAATGACAACACACTTAAGAAAAATATGAGTACTACAGCTTGCACGAAATGTGATCATTACAGCTCAAAGAAATGGAATACAAGAAGATCACGAAGGATCAAGTTGGGAGAACAAGAATTTAGCTAATTGAGTGTTTCTATCTCTTAAATTATCTCTCACACTTTGTATATAGCTAGTAAGCTCTCTTGAGTAATGATTTAGCTAGATGGATCAGATACTAATCAGTGAGAGAGATGATATTTTTAAAATAGATCTTCTGAAACCGCTAAAAAAATTATTTTCGGTCTGAACCGTTATAACGGTTTGAGAATCATTATAACGGCTTAGAAATAATAGCCGTTGGATCTGATTGAGCTGAAATGTTATAACGATTCACTGGATCGTTATACGTTTCATAAATCGTTATAACGATTAGTGAATCGTTACATAACGATACGCTCTGATTTATATGAGAATTTTTCTATCTTAGAATATTTTTGAGTATTGAGGTGAACCGTTATAATGATTCACTAAGCATAAATATTTTCTTTGTTATTTAAGATCAATTTATGTTAACTAATTCAACCAGTTTGAGTCTAACTAAACTTAAACCTAATGCAGTCTTGATTAAGCTCTTATATCTCATATTTAGTCTTGGTTCTTGTGTACTAATCTATTTGTATTTTAATCTTTCACAAAACTCAAACAAGGTAAATTATAAAATTTAACGTTGTTTTGCAAATCGACAAATCAAAAGAAGTTGTTTAGTGTAACATTTATAATACATCCCAAATAAATAAACCTCAAGCTCAACATCCCTAAGCTCAAGGTCATCATATTACTCATCTTGAGTATAATTGTCTTTGTAACGCCCATTATTATGAATAAATAACTAACCACAACCCCAAAATAGCATAGCTAAATAGGACAATAACACACAGTTAAGTACACCGACTTGCTATTACGTGTAATTGTTACTTTTAGAGTCAGTTTTTCTGAGATCATACCATTAATTGACCACGATTCCCATAACAATTTTCCTATAAAAAATCTCGTCTAGAATAAAAAAAAATTCATTCATTTATATATTACACACACAAAACTTATAATTAAAGTAACTTTTATATCTCCTCTGCACATCTTCACACTAGCACATCATCATTTTTCTCCTTACACGACCTAACAACTAACCCAAAACGTCTAAGAGAGATTACGCAGCCACATCCTTCTTTACAAACATAAAAAAAAAACACAGAGAATACGTGCCGATTAGTTTGCTCTTATGAAGCCAAAGCACCCTCGAACAACACATGATGTCAAGTGGCAATGTGCTTGTGCAGTGACCACACAGTTTGCGCTTTGTTCTGATCTGGAGAAAAAAACATGATTGCAGGTTTTTCCATTTCTGACAAAATTATTCTCGTGCATTAAAGATACGACAGGTACATACATAGGATCCCAATTTACATGACAGTGGAATCAGTGGGATTGCATGTGTCTTTACATGAGACCAGTTCAGAAACTTGGAATTTGTATAGTGTCAGGTCCACACAGCACGCTCTCTAATCCGGACGTGCGAAAATTGGACGCATTATCAAATTCAAATCACACATGCGCTTCAAAAATTGCACACTCCGACAAGTTATTATCTAATTCAACATTATTCACGTTTTTTTTTGTTGATGACAACAGTGTTAATGACACTTAATGTTGGCAGCGTGATCTCAAGTTCTCAACACCGGAGCCGCAGTTACCATATCAAATCAAAATTATCAATGGAGGTCAAAGTCTAGATAAGGTTGACCGTGCCTATCTCGGTTCAATTATAGAGAGAGGGGTATCTTATTCTTATCTATCTGATACAGTGATCCTACAAAATTAGGCGGGAATAAAAAAAACTGGAGATTCCAGTAACTATGTCAGTACAACTGAAACGCCTCCATTTCGTTCAACCGCCAAAATTGAGTGCTGAAGGCCTTCCAAAGACGCCCAGTAATAATAATAATTATTAAATTAATATGAGTAAAGATATCGTGAGTTTAACTCAAAAAATATATCAAATTATCTTTAAATTTTAATTTTTCACATTGAAATCTTAATTCTTCAAAAAAATTTAGAATGTTTCAAATTTTAAAATTTTAAATCTTTAAAAAATCTTTAAATTTTAATTCTTCAAAAAATATATCAAATCATATTGAAATCTTATAAGGTACAAAATTTTAGAATGTTTCGAATTTTCTAAGTCGCTCTTTTCAATTTTTGAAAATAATATACAAATATTGAATATTTTATTATTATTTTTAGAGCCGATTTTCAAAAATTTAAAAAAAGTGATCTAAAAAACTCGAAACATCTCAAATTTTTGTACCTCATAAGATTTCAATATGAAGAATTTAATGAGAGTGAAAAATTCAAATTTTGAGATGGTTTGATATACTTTTTGAGTTAAACTCACGGTATATCCACTCAATTAATATTATTAAAAATAAGATTGAGAACCGTAAAATTTCAAATATACGAATGACAACGCGCCACTGACAGTGACGTGTTTGCTTTTTATATATACGAACGCGCAGCCGTCTTGACGCCTCCTCCTGCCTCTCCCATTCGTCTGAGTCGTCTCTTTCCCAATTAATCCTTCCTTTAAATAGGCATCACTCACAAGTGGACAGAAAAGGCCATAGATCATAAAAAGGGAGAACATAATTCTCTGTACGGACTAGCGCCATTCCTTGACTTCCACCTCTTGCTCTTTGTTCCTACCTCAGTCATGGCAACAAGTTGCATTCTTGGAAAACGCAAGTCGCGATGCAAGAAAGATGACGAGTTCCTGCTTGATCCGGAGTACACCCGCTCTCATGAGCCAGTGAAGCGCAGAGGAAGGCGTCTGTTCAGATCCATTGCTTCCTTGTTCGGATTTGGGAAGAAGAAGGACAGAATGGAGGGAATTGAGTATCAAGAGCTTGTGAAAGAGGAGTCGCCTTTTCAGTGGATGGAGCCGATCGGGATTGAGGCAAAGGAGAAAACTGTGAATGCAATGGGGGTTCTGGACCAGGTGAAAAAGAAAAGGCCACGACTTGAGGACCTTCTCGGCTGGAATCTGAGGTTTGTAGAGAAAGAAGGGCTTGAGACTGAGATAAGAGAGTGAAAGTTGGTAAATATCTTTCTAGATGTGATGCATCGCACTTCTCGTGCTTGATTTCCTCTTTTTCTTTTTGACAGGGAGAGGTTATTTCTTGATTCTTTGGATTGCTTTCATCCTTCTATTTCGTGACTAACTAGCAATTTTAGTTGGAAATATGCTGACTTCTTCTTCAATTTCGTGCCTTTTACATTCGATCATGGTGTGTTAATCTCGTGTTTGATTAAGAATCCAATTCAACGATTTTAAAGTAGCCTGATCTGGTAAAGGGTTACGTTGTCAGATCATGTGCGAGTTCATGTAAAGGTCAATAACAACGCTGGTAGTTCAATTAATTCAACTTTTCAGAAGAAATTAATGCGCAGTATAGCAAGCGCAGTCGCACTATTGCTGAATTCATTGAATTGTAAACTGTTGCCTGCTATCAACCTATGACCTATCATTAATGAACATCGACCTAAGTGAGCTAAATTTGTTTTTCTCAGCCCGTGTCATCATTTTTTTCCCTTCCCAACTTATTGGCAATCGGGCGGGGTGGTTAGGCGGGTTCGGGTTTGGGCTGTGGTACGGGCGGGCGGGTTGGATTGTATTGGATTGATTTGATTTTTTTTAAGTAAATTAGGTCGGATTAATTTATATATTATTTTTTTATATTTTAAATTGATTCTTATTGGTTCGTATGTCATTAGTCTCGGATTGTGTCATATTAAATTAAGGAAAATTATTATCATCCCCAGTCTTTTATCCCCATTCGTTATCTCCAAGCGAAAAATTTTCATTTTAAGCATTCAATTAATTTTTTATATGTTTCCAACTTTCCATTTTTATAACTGCATAGCACATTAATAATTAAAAAAAAATTGAAATTGAAATGACGTCTCTTTAAGAAAATTAGAGAGAGTTAGCACTTGGTAAAAACTATCAAATTTACTTATATTTATTATACTATGCTATTTATATCAAGTGTTGTGATTATTTATTTGTATAAATGGTAGAATTTAACCACCAAAGCCGGTTGATGTATATAGCAAAAATTAATAAATATAAATAAAATTGATAGTTGATGCCAATAGATACAACAATTACAAAAAACGTAGATATAAATAACATGAATATCAAATAACAATATTTTAAGTTATTAGAATTTTAGTAACTGACACAGTAAATATAAATAGGGACAACTAAAGATATAAATAATGTCAGAATAAAAATCAATTGATGACGCGCTGATTTTTTGTGTCAAATTTATTGTTGCTGTAAATAATCTAAACATTTATGGTCAATTAATATAAACTAACGGTTGATTATAAATTAATCTTAAATTAATTTTATCAGTTTTTTTTTTAAAAAGAATCAGATTAAATTGAATCGGATGTGATTTAAATCCAAGCAACTTAGACGGGTTTATCTGGTTGGCTATATGTTTTTGTTTGATTTAAACGTTTTACCAACCAGAACCAGTTCTTTTTAGAGAATAGTGGCAACCAGCGTAATTAATAATTAATGTTCCAGAGACTACTGATAACAGTTCTCTAATTTATTTCCGTAGTCTTATATTAATTGCATCTTGGATTGGATGCCATGCAAGTGGTGGTTTTGCGGAGTAAAACATGTCAGGGTGGTCAAAGACAGTGTGAAAAGTCAATGCGTAATTGGTGGTTTGATGAAGTTTGCTGGGTGTCGAATGGAGGATTTTGGTCGGGCTAATTATCGGATTGTAATAGTTTATCGGGTTCAAACACATTAATTAATTGGATATTAAATAAAAAATTATAATTTAATATATATTCTTATCTAATAAAAAATTATTAAAATAATAACATTTTATATATTAAAAATAACAACAAAATAAAGATCAAAGTAATAGATAATCAAGTTAATAAAAGAAAGTTTTCGTCCACGTAACTTTATATTTTGATATATTTGCATAATTATTTCATTATACACGATATTAAATATTTTTTTCTCAATAAAAATAATCAGACAATTCAAGGAGGTAAAAATTTTTTTTTCAGTGGGGACAAATTACTGGAAAAATATTATTTTTCAAAATCCAGAAGAGACACGTGTCTCTCCCTTGGACAACTTTAGATCCGCCCTTGAGTTTAAGTGTGTTATCTACACATTTCTAGTATGTTTACCATTTTTTTAATTGATGTTCTCTTTAATAGATTACAATGTATATTTCTTTATGTTTGCAAGGAACGGCAAATAAAACAAAAGCTTGATTTGAGCTCCGGAATGGATATTAGTTTTGAGTCTTTTGACTAAAGAAAACAGCAGGTTCACTTGCAAATCAAATTAAAAGAGAAGAAACAAATAATGAAGCAGTGACCGTTAAATAGATCTACATCCGAGCAAATTTTACAAACAAAGAAAAAAAAAATGAAATTTGTGTCTAATTATCGTATAGAATATTGTTGTTCTCGACTCATTCATCGGTCCTAATACACTGCCGATTTTGTTTATGAACTTTAATCATATACAAAGTCAAATCTATATATAATTCATAGTTCGTTCAAAAATTGTACGCAAAATTTATTTTTAATTTTGTACATGATTCACATACATTCTTCTAAACTTAATAAACGGTTCCTGAACTACCGAATAAATAAGATCATCAATCATATGACAATATTGTGCTCGAGCCCTTGTTGCTATTATTCCTTAAAATATATCTAGCATGTTGAGCTTGTCGAGAGGATCTTTTAGGAACATCCGAACAGGCATATTTAATTTTGTAAATCTCACAAATGTTGACTATGCGGATCGTTTCAAAAATTTATAAATACAACAAAAATTTACAATTACATAACATATATTTATTTTTTTACAAAATAAAAAAAGTATTTCTTTTATTCTATCGCTTACATGTACAACATCCATCCCAACGACACAACGATGGATTGGAAATTTGTAATGGTTTTTCTTTTTCTACGGTCAAAACAGAGAAATAGTGAAAGGGCGGTCGTCAAAAAGTTGCCGGTGTATAGCCGACTCGTTACACCGTTTCCTTCTACTCACGACCCTCAGTTCTACTATTCCAAGAGAAAAGCCGTGGTTCCTCTATGACCTTCTCTAGGTCCCTGGCATATGACTGTCAATTTGGTCCCACGGTATGGGATCTCTCCTTGGAACATAATAAGGCCTGGGCCCACTAGCCAGAATAATCCAACAAGAAGAGGTTCAGGGAAAAGACTGAGAGGACAACGCACGCATCTCTTTGTCTCAACCCAATCTCTCCCACAGCTCGAAAACAAAGTTCGAAAAAAATAAAAAATAAAATTCAACAATCAACAAAAATGGAGAAGAAATGACCAACAAGCGAAACGCGACAAACCAACTCCGCAAATCTCAATCTCAACCCGATCTCTCCGCCTTGCGATCTTCTCGCCGATTGAGGAACCCTAACCCTAATCTCAGATCCAGACGCTCAGATCAACCGCGACGATGCCTCTGCACGCGGATCTGGACCGTCAAATCGAGCAACTGCGAGAGTGCAAATTCCTTTCCGAGTTGGAGGTCAAGGCCTTGTGCGAGCAAGCGAAGGCGATTTTAATGGAGGAATGGAATGTTCAGCCCGTGAAGTGCCCCGTCACTGTTTGCGGAGATATACATGGACAGTTCTACGATCTGATCGAGCTGTTTCGGATCGGAGGGGATGCACCTGATACGAATTATCTCTTTATGGGGGATTATGTAGGTACGTATTGGATGCGTTGATTGCATAGATAGGTTGGAGTTTTCATTTTCGTGACTTCTAGTATAGTTTTTAGTGTTTCCTGTGGGATTACTGGATCTTTAATATTTAGATGAGGAATTTTTGGATTAATTGATCAATATACTCCTAATTTGGGAATTGATAAGATTACAATTAAATCTTATGCAAGAAGCAGGAATTACTTGGTTATGTTATGTGAAGGTTTAGGTTTTTGAACTTTATACTTTGAATTAGTTGGAGGATAATGGTATATACTTCTTTGCTATATTTGTCATTACTTTTTGTCTGTTTTATTTTAGAGTTACTATTATTTGTTAATTTCTTGTGCCTACACTGGATCTGAAGCTAGAACATGGAGTGATAACAACTACAGGTGGATTGCGTCTCTTTTGTGATAACAACTTCTCTAGGTTGAAATGGAAGTAAATATATTTATTTTCCATTGATTATTTCAGGAAACAGGTTATTGTTGGTGTGCATAATAAATGTGTTTTCTACAGTCTTAACATGCAAATTACATGTAGAGAAGTGCATTGTAGGACTGCTTGTTAGTGTGAAGCAATGCAATTAGTAGGTATAGTAGATTAATTCCAAAACTAACGTGTAATACAGTGATAGGTGACAACTGACAAGTGCTATGCTTTCTATCTCTAATAATTTTTACGATAAAGAGAGTATTGTATTTCCCTCTCCTTTTTGTTTTCTTCTGAACTCAGGTAAAATTAAATGATGCATAATAAATGGCAGATCGTGGATATTATTCGGTGGAGACTGTGACACTTCTTGTGGCTTTGAAGGTGCGATATAGAGACAGAATTACCATCTTGAGAGGCAATCATGAGAGCCGTCAGATTACCCAAGTGTAGGCTTCATTTAATTACAATTAACATTGTTTTGCTCACAAGAAAAAGATTTTTTGTACAGGTTATATGATAAAATGCTTATGAATTGAGTTGTGGAGGCCATATAACAATATTGGTGAACTGTAATTTCGAGAATGTTAATCTGTTAACTCTAATTGGACTAAAAGTGGAACTTATGCAGGTATGGTTTCTATGATGAGTGCTTGAGAAAATATGGGAATGCAAATGTGTGGAAGTATTTCACAGACCTATTTGATTATCTACCCCTCACAGCTCTAATAGAAAACCAGGTTACTGTTCTTTGCAATTGTCTGTTCTTTTCTCCATTTGTTCACTTTTTCATTTTCATGTTTTTCTTGTTTATGGTAATCAGTCTCTTAGCATGGTGTTACTGTGTGAAATGACAAGCAACATAAAATGTAGGTATTTTGCTTGCATGGTGGTCTTTCTCCCTCATTAGATACATTGGACAATATTCGGGCCCTTGATCGGATACAAGAGGTATGTCAAGGCTTAGTTTACTGGATTTGATAATTTATTGTTGGCAAATAATATTTTGTTGAATGTTCCTTTACTAAAGTATTCCTGGTTTTGAATACAAAAATTGGCCTTGTTGTGTTCTTTGTTAGAACTTTGAAGTTTGCTTTAGAGCAATAGTTTGTCCAAATCAAAGCTATCCAGGTAAAGGGTCTCCATTGGGATTGACATACCATGTCCTGTAAAAATTACTGTTGTTGCCTGGCCCATATGAGTTTGACTGGTTGTATCTCATCGTAGTTTGTGAAATTCATCATTTGCACTGTTTCACCGGCAAGCTTGATGTTATGAATATCCTGCCCAAGTATATATATTTCTTATCGATGTTTATTTTGTGTAGGTGCCGCACGAGGGTCCAATGTGTGACCTTTTGTGGTCGGACCCAGATGACAGGTGTGGGTGGGGTATATCACCTCGTGGAGCTGGGTATACATTTGGGCAGGATATAGCACAGCAATTTAACCACACCAACGGCCTCACACTCATCTCCCGTGCCCACCAGCTTGTCATGGAGGGCTTCAACTGGTGTCAGGTTAGTACATATGTTGCTTTCTTGATGTACAGTTGCTGATTGCAATGTTATAAACATAGCAACTGAATTGTTAATTGGTCTGATGAACATGGTTTTGAAAAATCCAAGCAACATGATTCTCCAAAGAATACAGATTAAAGGAGTGTAGAATTGGACTATTAAATTGTACTTTACATGTTTCAATTAATAAGATCTAATTTGACGAAAAAGTATCAGATAGAAACATCATTTCACATGTTGGTCCTAATTTAAGTTCCCATAATGTCCTGAAGTTTTCTACCTGTACCAAATTCATTTGTACTATTGAAGTTGGTTAAGATCATTAATGGAAAAAGACATCAACATCCTCATCAGCATGATGTGCACCATGATGTAGATGGGTATTATCTTTCTAGTTAATGTATTCTGTGGTTGTGCTGATGTGGTATATAATGTGGATGCACTCTATCAATGTTCATCTCATCTGCATTGCATATCCGGATAATTCATTGTGTTATTTTTAATGCTGATATTCAGTAACGTGAGGAATTCTGAAATAAATTGGGGTAGGCTATAAATGAAACCCAATCGGAAAGCATAAGATCAAAGAGTTCCACATCCAACTTGTATAGTTCCATTATAAGGGAGTGTTTGGCACTCAATGGAATAGCAAAAAGTTAGAATAGAATAGCTATTCCGACGAATTAATTTGCCAAACGAATTTTAGACTAAGTAGAAGAGTGCAGAATAGTGCTAATCCGGTATACCAACTTATAGGTGGAATACCGGATTAGCTCTCATCGGAATAGCGATTATTGTTTGATTATATTATATTATATTATTATATTATGATTATGATTAAGATTTAGTATTATTATATTATTATATTATATTTATGATTATAATTTATTATTATATTAATATTATGATTATTATTTATTATTATTATTATCATTATATTATTATTATTAAATTATTATTATCATTATTGTTATTATATTATTATGATTATGATTATTATTACTTATTATTATTTTATTATGTTGTATTATATTATTATACGTTGATTATAGTGATGATTAATTTATTATTATATTATTATAATTATAATTATTTATAATTATTTTTATGATTATGATTATATTTTTATTATTATATTATTATGATTATGATTATGGTTATATTATTATGATTATGACTATAATTATTATTATCATGATTATGATTATGATTATGATTATGATTATTATATTATGATTATATTATTAAAATTATGATTACTTATTATTATTATATTATTATAATTATGATTGTAATTATATATTTTTATTATTATATTACTATATTATGATTATGTTTATATTTTTATTATATTACTATTATAATATTATTTATTATGATTATTTTTATTACTTTATTGTTATTTTATTATGTTGTATTATATTATTATATGTTGATTATATTTATGATTAATTTATTATTATATTATTATAATTATAATTATTTATAATTATTTTTATGATTATGATTATATTTTTATTATTATATTATTATGATTAGGATTATGGTTATATTATTATGATTATGACTATAATTATTATTATCATGATTATGATTATATTATTAAAATTATGATTACTTATTATTATTATATTATTACAATTATGATTGTAATTATAATTTTTTATTATTATATTACTATATTATGATTATGTTTATATTTTTATTATATTACTATTATAATATTATTATTTATTATGATTATTTTTTATTACTTTATAATATTATTATCTTACTATTATTATTATTATTATTATTATCATGATCATTATTAGTATCATAATTATTCATATTTTAACTATTCTGAGTAACGACTGCCAAACGATATTTTCGCTCTTCCGAATAGTCAAGAATACCACTCTTCCAAAAAAAATACTATTCTATCACTCTTCCAAAATTACCACTCTTCCAAAGCTATTCCTTGATTTGCCAAACTGACCCTAAAAAAAAGAGTTCCACATCCAACTTGTTTGCCTAATTGTATATCATGATTACATGAACAGAATCTGCCCTTTTATTTCATGCGGAGCAGTGGAGGCTTTTATTGTGAACTGAAAATTGAAGAGATCAAAATGATAATTTTGAAAAATTATGTACCAATTGGAAAACGAGGGATAAGTTATGGCTTAATAACAATGTGTATGATTTACTCAAAGATTCAAATATGAGCACCAACTAATCACATGTGAAGTACATGAAGATTATAAAAATAGCTAAAACAAAAGGTAGGTAATGCTGATGGTTAATACAAGTGATTATCAGTTCCTTCTTGTTTTTCATTATTCTTAATGGTGTTCTTCTTATTGCTAATGATGAAAAACAGGATAAGAATGTTGTAACAGTTTTTAGTGCCCCGAACTACTGTTACCGTTGCGGTAACATGGCAGCCATACTGGAAATAGGAGAGAACATGGAGCAAAATTTTCTTCAATTTGATCCAGCCCCGCGCCAGGTCGAGCCTGACACCACTCGCAAAACTCCCGACTACTTTTTGTAATTTCAGTTTTACTGCTTTGACCAACCAAAATAGCAATTCATCCTCCTTTGCTATTGCTGTGGCCCTTGTTTTATAGTCAGAAAGCCTGAGTTAATGGTGTTTCTCTCTCTTCCTCTCTCTCTCTCTTCTTATTCTTTTGTTTTGAAGATAATGTTGTTGCTGTTGCTTCTAGAAGAATGTATTGTGATAAATTAAGGGGGAAAAATGAAGTTGTTGGGAATTTTTTTGTGTACTTTTTTCGTGTTGTATTAATACCGAAGGAGAGGGGGGCGGCAGCAACTTATTTTATATTTATTATTCTTTATGATTAGTGTGTTTTTTTAGAACTGGAAGTGGAAACAATGGGTGCACTGACCTCTTAAAAATGTCAGTTTTCTTCTCTCAGATTTGTTGTTGATTTAATACTGTTTGGTTGATTGTCTGAAATGGTGGGCGAATTAATTCACTATGCTTTATCGGAAGTAGCATTCTTGTGAATTCGTATGCCAAATTTCCTTTTAAGTGCTAAACAGATGCCGCCTTTCAATTTTTCATCGATTATTGTTTAAAAACCTAAAAATTGCAGCCTAGAGTGGTGCAAGGCGCAAAAAATGTAAAAGTGTGATGCAAAATTCATCTTCGCTTTTTCGAGTCGATAAAGGGTGTAGACGCGTGTCAATGGGTGGGGTTATATTATTATATTATTTTTGTTTCAATCTGAATAAATTTGGATCAAAATTTTTTGATTCATATCTAATCCGTATAAAATAATTAAATATTTATTAATTATTTTTATATAATTTTAAGTAATTAAATATTAATTAATTTATAATTAATCTTAATTAGTGTATATTTAAGTTTTATTATTACTAAATTATAAAATTATTTCAAAAAATATAATTAATCGGGTCGAGTCGGGTTGACCGGAGCCCGACTTGACCCGATTCGGATATAAAAAAATTAAATTCATATCCGATTATTTTATTTTCGGGTTGTATCGGGTCAGATCAATAATTGACACCACTAGATGTAGTTTTAAAAGCGTACTTTTGTGCGTTTTTGGTGAGACATACGGAGACACCTCTAATGACTTTTTTTTACATTGAAATTAAATTTATTATAATATTTAAATCCAGCATAACTTTGATATATCTAGACTTTTCAATTTTAAATTTTATATTCTTCAAAATATAATTTTGATGAAATATTAATAGAGAAGGCAATCAAATAAAAAATAATATTAAAAAATCTATTATATCATATTATAAATATTGTGCATTATTTTCGATTATAACTTTTCAACTGTCATAATATACTATATATTAAATAATAAATTAATAATCAAATCTATCATATAGTAGGTAAATAAACTAATTTTATTTTATTTGAAAATTTGATGGCACAATAAATAATATTGTGTGTGTATGTATTGTAATATTATTTTATATGTCATTGATATATTTATATTTTAATAATAGCTGCAGTGAAACATAATTAAAGTTTAATTATGTTCTTTCAAGTTTCTGGTATAAAATATTTAGAATATTAAATTGCTTATAAGATCTCAATTGCATATTTTGATTTCTTTGAATCAAATTTCAAGTATATTAAATATATTTTAATATTCTAAACTATTATATATTATTCAAAAAAAAAGTTAATGATAATATATTTTTATTATTTTTTTATTATTAAGTATTTTCATTATAGTTAATATATCAAATAGAATTAAGCATCTCAGATTTCATCCATTTGTGCTTCGGCTGCTCTCTGACTTGTGAGTGCATTTTTGAATTTAGTTCTGTTATGGGCCAGAAATTTTTACGGTTGTTGTATTCAAGACGAATCATTAATTCTTACGGATATTTTAATTTAGATGAATCAAGACAATCACAGTTTGATCCTTTCAATAACTCACAGGCCATTTACACCCTCAATTAGATTCAAAATATAGAAGATTACCACGTAGATTGAAAAATATTCCAGCAACACGATGAAAACCTAAAAATTCTAGAAATTGAACACGTGCAATCTCTCGTATGCAAAAGAAGCAACGAGATGAATAATTTGACTTGATAATTCTTTTGCATAGAGAACAATTCAATTCAGAGCATCTCTGCACAATACAACCTCAGCAGATCTGACTAATATATCATTGTCATGCTCATTGTTGAGAAACGATTCAAGCTTCTAACCATGTCAGGGACCCAATAATTAAAATTTTGCTTGGGAGTTCTCCAGGGGATGGTGCAAGATATGTTATTTTCCTCCTAATCAAAGACAATTTAGCATTAGAAAGAAGAAGACGGACCCAAGAGTTGTATGTCTTAATACAAGCAGGCACAATGTGATATTTTGCTTATTTACAGAGTGATTTTACTTTCCATCAGGTATTAATTGTGAAGGTTCTCCAGAGGCATACTCTAAACTTTCAGTTAGTAAAGTACCTTTGAATGTCGATGTCAGTCACATAAATGAAGCCCGCAACATTGCTGTGTTGTATTGATTAAAGAATAGTTAGTGACAAACAGTTGACAACTTTTATAGTGCCTAAAACTAATAAAGACATAGAAGTCTACCAGTGTTTTGGGAAAAATGACTATCATTTCGATTTTGAACATCTCTTTGCTTCCCGTTCTCTCCCCTTCACTAACATTTGCTTTCATTGCTTGTATTTTAGACTGGATTTAGTGCTAAGCAGAAGGTTTTTACCTGGAAATAATTTGATCAGGTTCTTTGGCATATGAAACAGCCAGAACTGAATGCAACATGTCTTGGCTTATGTTGATTGCCATGACACGCATCGGATCTGCTGCAGGTTCAGACCCAATCGGCAGTGCAGACCGAGGCGCTTGTGGGCCTCCACCAACCCGGTACACTGAGATATCACTAAAATTGATGATGTTTGAGTGAGGAGAAAGGTCATTTACGGGGCCATAAAAATATTCCTGTGAAAATTAAATATCTATTAGATGCTTCGGCCTATATCACTTGAAGCCACTCCAAAGTACGGCAACACACCCAAAATCTGGTTTACGTAGAGGGCTGACTTGGATAACATGGATATGAAATGATTGGTCATTTTGTCACTAGACTTTAGCAGAATGGTGTTACATATAGAAAATAAATTCCATGGTCGGTGCCCATAAACATGAGAACTAGTCTAATATGAAAAAACTAATGGTTCCCGAGTTGGTTTCAACATACCCTAATTCGAAAGCTTCTAGTTTTTTGTCGTAATGCAGGGTTTCTTTGAACAACACCTCCTGATTTGTGAAGCTTCACAACATCAACATTAGGCTTGCTCTTTAGAACATCTTTCAACATGCTGCACAATTTTTCCTGCAACCGCACAAGGAAGATTTTACAAATATTTATTGCCTTGCAGACACTATAAATTTAACACCACGGTTAGGTCTCTATATGAAGAAAAAGAGCAAATCCTTATGACTATCTAGATGAAGAGAAGTGAAAACATTATCACTACCTTAAAAGCATCAATAAGAATTGGAAAAAAACTGAATTGAGAAACAATATGGATTATATTTCAGCTTTTGTAGCTGTCAGAGTTTATTTCTTTCATTTCCTTGTATTATCTGTAAAGTAATAGCTGCAATTTGCTTAAATTGAGTGATGCATTTGAAGGAAAACAAAATACATAAACAAAGAGAAAAAGAGCAGGATCAGAGGTTCAGAAACTAATTACTATTATCTATAAAGCAGCTACAGTGCTCAAAAGAGAAGCTATATGAGGGGGTAAAGGTTTCATAATTCATCTGGATCTTTTCTTTGTAATCATTTGTTTGGAATTGATGTACAAAGTCCTTGTTTCAAGTATCATATTCCACACTTTCCACCTAACTCATCGTAAGTGTTTCTAATCTCCTCTATATTTTGTCCCAAATACAACTGGAAATTAGACGCAGCAGAAGCAACTGAAGGTTAGAATTATTTCATGAATGTGAGAAAGAGAAGGGGGGGGGGGGGAGAGAGAGAGATGACAGATCACGAACCGGCACAGATCAAAATTTGCAAACATGGACGAACAGATGACAGTTTGTAAAGTTGCAGTGTTATTTTTCGATCGAATTGAGGAAAAACGTCCATTAAATTCAAATGAGTTTAATATTCGGCTGAAACTGAAAGAAAATATTTTTGAGTTGGCATGCGCTAAGGAGATGCGATGGATGCAGAGAGCTCGTTGCAAATGGTTAAGTGTAGGTGACCAAAACACTCGGTTTTTCCATGCTTTTGCTTCAGCGAGGTTAAGGATAAACACGGTGCATGTTATACAGAACAACAACAACACCTACACCTCACAGTCGGATATACAAGGAATTTTCTTTCATTCCCTCAAGGATCAACTGGGAACAGAGAAGGAAGTGATTTATTTTCATCCCCAAACACTGTACCCAACCTCACATTATTTACAACCTTTGGCAAACCCGTTCTCAGATGACGAGATCGAGAAAGCTGTCAAAGAATTGGCAAACAATAAAGCCTCGGGTCCGGATGGGATTCCAAATGAAAGAAGTACTGGACAGATCTTAAGGGTATTATTTTCGGCCTTTTCAAGCAATTTTTTGATAACCAACTTGATCTCTCAAACCATAACAGAGCCAATATCATCATGGTGCCAAAGAAAGCGGGGACCCCCAGAAACTCTCGGATTACCGGCCAATTAGCGTGATAAATCTTTTTCCGAAACTCCTCTCGAAGGTGCTTGCAAATAGATTATCCTATTGGCTTCCTACTTTGATATCCTCAAATCAGACGGCATTCATCCGGGGTCACCACATTGCTGAGAACTTCATAGCTACCCGAGAAGTACTACATCACATACATAAATCACATGACCGAGCGGTATTTATGAAGGTCGATTTCTCAAAAGCATTCGACTCGGTTAATTGGGAGTTCCTCCTAAATGTCTTGAGTTCTCGAGGTTTCCCTCTTAAATGGTTACAATGGATGAGGGAGCTACTTTCCTCTTCTTCCTCCAGAGTCATCTTGAATGGGGAACAGTCCCCGTTTTTCGAGCACAAAAAAGGGCTCCGGCAGGGGGACCCGCTCTCCCCTCAGCTATTTGTCATTGCTGTCGATGTGCTACAGCAGATATTGAGGGCAGCAAATCTTACCCTAACGTCAGCTATCTCTGAAAAATTTCAGCAACCGACTTTGACCATGCAATACGCAGACGACACAACCCTTATAGCTTCAGCAGATCAGGAAACACTGGTGATGATTAGCTTAGTGTTGGACATCTTCACCAAGGTATCAGGGCTTGAGATAAATTATGAAAAGAGTGTTTTTGTCCCCTTTAATCTAGATATGCAACAGATTGACAGAACCAAGTTAATCTTGCGGTGCAACAAACAAGAGCTGCCTATAACATACCTAGGCGCCCACAATCAGCAAACCATCCAGAGATCTCTATCTGCCTCTCATTGAACGAAGTGAGAAGAGACATGAGGGGTGGCAAGGAAAACTGATATCTCGAGGAGGGAGATGGCAACTGGTAAATTCTGAACTGTCTGCTATACCCGTCTACTTCATGACCTATTTTAAGCTCCCAAAGTGGGTCATTAATAGAATTGACAGGGTTAGACGAGACTTTTTGTGGGGAAACAACTCAGATAACACACGAAGAAGAACAAACCTGTTGAATTGGGAAGCTGCTTGCATACCACGTAAATGGGGCGGTTTGGGAATAAAAAATTTGCTCATACATAATAATGCATTACTGATCAGATGGTGGTGGAGGGCGCATAAAGAACCAGACTCTCTTCTCACAAGAATCGTTTTGATCCTTTACAAGACGGGCAGGCAGCCTGATGCCCCTCTTATTTGGAAGAAATCTGGTTACTTTTTCTGGCGAAATCTACGCTCTATCCTTCACCTCTTCACTTTGTGCACAACTTATCACATACATAATGGGCGTTCCATTTCCTTCTGGTTTGATCCCTGGAGTGAACAACCAATCCTAGATTGTATACACTCAACCCAGCTCCCCATCGGCAGAACATCTCCTTAAGACAAGCAGCAGCAGAGCCAAACCTCATTCTCCCGCACCGAAGAACACAACAACATCAGCTGCTGGCATAAAAACTGGATTGCATCACTTTTGACTCCACTGACGATGAACTGGTCTGGAAGCTGACAGCAACAGGCGCCTACTCCGCTAACTCATTTTATAAGTTTTTTGCAGGTATGGGGAGGACGCGAGAACCATATGCGCCGCTATGGAAAACAAAAGCACCAACGACGGTTAAGATCTTTTACTTCCTGCTGCTGCATGATAGATTATTAACGCAGCAAATTATGCGAAGAAGGAACATGCTACATGGAGAGGCTACTTGTGTCATGTGTCGCAACTGCCACTTGGAATCAGGGCTCCACCTCTTCTTCCTTTGCCAATCAACTATAGAGATCTGGAACCTTCTACAGAGACACTATGACATGCAAATCATTACACCCCCGAGCTATCCGCTATACTAATCACGCAGAGAAATTACTCAAGAATAAAACATAGTTCCAAGGATCGGCTTAACTTGTGGTGCACCATACTCCTCGCAACGTGTTGGCACATCTGGAAGCAAAGAAACACCAACATTTTTGATGGCCCCTCACAATCTCAGCAGACACCGGCAAGGATAATCATGGACAGAATCTGTCAGGACGTGGCTATATGGTTGAAACATTGTTAGGCACAAAGTTGATCCCCAGTATTTTCTTTGGTTCCTCTGACGTCACATGAAGCAACAAAACACAAAGTTGGCGCCCCCTGATTTTACGTGTTTTTGAGGTTTTTTTCAATTTGTTGTTTCTTATTTATGGTTAGCTCATGCAGTAGAAGTATGTGCACCACACTGTATGGTGTTTCTGTTTCTGTGTTTGTGCTGGAAACAACATGGTTGTTGCTTTTTTCCGTTTTATCTTTATTTGGTAGTCTAGACTATTGAGTTGTAACTTCTCACTTCATCTTTAAATACATTTGGCAGCCTCTGTCAAGTTTTTTTTTTAAAAAAAAAGAGAGAGAGAGAGAGAGACCTGTCCTAAGACCAAAACAACATTAGCTTCAAAGGTATCAATGGCATGAAGAAGCAACTGTCCATGGACAAAAAAAAAAAGCATAAGTACAAATCAAGACCTGAAAGAAAATGTAGTTCTCTGGTAATCATATTGCCAGTATGAATGACCATATTGCCAGTTTGATGTTGAGCATATTATTGAACAGTTATCAGAGTTATGCAGTACTTTTAACTTAAAGGTAAGAAATAACCATACTACTATGGCATATGTTCTTATTTCTGGTACTGCTTCATGTTTCTTATTATTAATTCAAAAAAGGAACAACAAAAAACATTCATATTTCTTGCATAAAACTGTTTTTCAGAAAACCAGTCAAAGTAGGTATAACTTTTTTCTGTAATCTGTGAAATTAGATATCTAATTATATATTTTGCAAATCAAATATTTATATGTTTTGCATTTGTTACCGACTGCAAACCCTTTGAAATAAGATATGTAATTTTCCTTCAAATGAAAAAAACCATAATTATGAGAAATAATGATAGTATATTATGGTCTTTTCTCATAAAAAGAAGACGGAGTTAACTTAGACAATGGACCGGATAGGTAATTATAACAGACTCCGATGCACATTAAATCCTTGGTATAGGGAATCCATAGAGCAGACCTTGTAACCAAGGCCTTCTACCCATCCCATAGTATTAATGACCATGCCGGCAGCTCGAGATTCAGCATTTCCATTGAACAGCTTCTCTAGAGTCTGTGCAAGTTCCTTCATAAGGACCTTATATAATTCCGGATTTGCACTGAAAATTAAAATTTCTAATATGACATTTGAGATTGTAACTGCAGATTAAGGATCGATCGAGAAATCTTTGGGTTGAAAGGTTTACATGTACAAATTCATGACAACTGAACTTAAGAGTTCAATTAGCTTAGTCACAAAATTATTTCTACTTCTCCCACTTCCGATACTTCCAAAAGTTAAAAAAAAAATTGAGTGCAGAGCTAGAAAATAAATATACTACCAAGAATCATAACCCAATCTTACAGTACTGTTTCAGTGTGAGATGTTACTACGAGATTACCAGTTTGATAATAATAGACATATACTAGCTTTTCCATTACTGTTTCTCTTTTAGAAAGAACGAGATAATGGAAAATGAGTATTTTCCATTATACATAGAATGAGATAAAAAATGCTTAATCAAGTTAAATGGGCAGCACAATTGAATAAATTAAAGGTCAAACAGCAACAAATGAATCCTTACCTGAGATCCTGTGCCATTAGAAGTGAAATTCCAAAACTCTCCCAGAGGTTAAAATATTTTGACAGTAAATATAAGCTAGGTAACCCACAACTTTTTTCACCATTTTAATTGCACATTTTGACAGTAAATGTAGCCTACTTAAGGTCAAGTACATCATTTATGGTCACTCAAATAATGTTATGTTAAATTTGAACACTTAAATTCATAATATAAAATTTTTAATAGCAAAACTGGCTGCTCTAGCATCCTGATGTCCAGATTAGTAGTACACTGCTGTTTGCAAACTTCAGTTAAATATAAGTTCTTCTGGAACTCAATATATGCCTAAAAAAAACTACCCCAGCAGCTACCTGGGAGTTGTGTGCCCATAAAAGTAAACCATTGGCATTTCCAAGGGATTCCCCTCGACAGGATCGATAGGCATCTCCACAGGAGTGGCTCCAATGGATCCAGGTAGGCTAATGGATCCTTGACCTACATCTAGATCCACATAGGTCGGCTTCCAACCCCTCTTAGCTGCCCAGCTGAGAAGCATCCTGCACAGGGTGCTCTTTCCTGAGTCGGTAGGACCTGCTACAATCACCCGTGGGCCCTGCATGGTTAACCCAACACTTAAGTTGATATAAAAGTGAAAGAATTGAAAATGCAGATTAGAGGTTGATAGACATGATTGGGGTTACCTGAGATGCTTCTACATCAGTGGATTGAGAAGTTTTAGCACGTGATCTTCTACCATCAAGTATTGCATGAACATTGACGTAGCTCACCATGGGTGTCTAAACAAAAACAAATTGAAGATAAGAAAAGTGAAATACAAAATATCTCAACCTTTAGGCTAGGACATAACAGTTTCTCTTGGGAAAAAAGCTATATGGATCTAACCAAAATTAACTTCTGTTTGTTTAACAATTTGCGGTGACATTGTTTATTAACCATCAGACCCAACTTGCCAGAAAATCTCTTAGATTTTTTTCAACCAAAAAAAAGTTCCTTTTTCAAAAACATATTTAATTAAATGAAATTGAGAAATGACATGACGTATTGATGCCAATCTTCAGATAAAACGTGGCACAGTTTCCTTAAATCATAATAACTAGAATTTCCAGCAAAATACATACAAGATACTTCCTTTTGACCTGAAAAGTACTCAGTTCCATACTCAGTTCTTTTAACTCAACCAAAACTGATGTGGAAGCAATTCCAAGATAGAAATTAATAAACAAAAAAATAACCTCATCAGCCGTATACTCAGCCTCACTGAATCCGTCAAGCTCAATTGTTGCTCCATGCCAAGTAAATATCTGATAGAACAAATACACATCACTGTCCCAATTCAAAACAAAAACAACAAAAGCTATTATCTGGAAATTTCAAATAAGAAAAATGAAGAACTAACAGCAATCTTCGAACGAGGAGGTATGGGGAGCCATATATCTGGAGGCAACTCGCTACCATAAATCTCAGCAGTACCAGCAGAGAGGCGGATGCGGAGAGGCGTATCGGGGCCCACCTCCACTCTCAACTCACACTCCTTCCCCAGTTTGAACTGTCTCGGCGGCTGTGCTGGTGATGGTGCAGGTACTGTCGCCATGGCTTTTTATCTTCGACTTGTTTGACTGCTCAAAGCCCTAGTGGAGTGTTTTTGTGCCTGATCCTCGATAGAATTTCTAATTGTACTCGACAATTCTACAGTTGCAACGGATTGGCGATAGTTCCTTTTTTCTTTCGAATTCTATATGCAAGTATCAAAACCTGAAAAAGAGCGAGAGCACAGGTGACCGGGGTTGAAATGCAGCTCGTAAATCGTAACCAAGCACAATTGAACCACGTCCCGGTCCTCCCGGAAGCAAACACCAGAAACAACAAAAGAAGCCAGGCGAAAATTAACTCAAGAATGCAGGACTAAGAAGTGAGAACTCACCGCCGACGCGGTCGCAAACCCCCGGCGACCAGCGTGTCAGATTCTTCAATTTTTGTTAACTGAGTAAGAGCTGAAGAGAGCGTTTGATGTTGATGACCAGCGAAGTGAGAGGGGAGGCGCGCCTCTGTGAAAAGGAATGGGCCTGGGCCTGGGCCTGGGCCTGGGCCTGGTAGTTGGGTTTTCTGAATTATTTTGTTAAGAGTTGGGCTTCCTTTCATTTCTATTACTTAATATTGAAGTAATCACGGCTGTATAGCCTTTGAAAGAAAGTGGTACAACACCTGTTTTTATTGAAAACAAAGAGTTGGTATCACAGACCGATACCATAGGATTAATTTAATGAAGTCCAATCAAAGCTACAAATTGCAGTCTAGATAATTATCAAATGCCCAAACGAACCTAGGTGTCGAGGTTCAGAATCGAAAGCGAACAAGTGGTCGCAGTGTCAACTATCATTACGAAACGAATTGAGGAACTGCAATCAAATTCGTATAAAGTTTCTATGTTGTATTTCATTATTACTCATTATTGTTATGGATGGATTGATCTGTGATTTGTGATATAAATTGATAATTAAAATTGTGATGCATGTTGTTACTGAATGTAAATGCATATATATGATTATAATATGTTTAATCAATGAGTTGGATGTTGATAAACTAAACTGATTGAATTATAAAGCTTTATGGCAGCTGATAACATGGAATCATGCACAGTAGCAGCCATGCTAGCCCCAACTAAATTGTATATGTCGTAGATGACTCTTTCGTTAATCCAAAAGAGATGATTCACACAACCGTAATGAATTGTGAACGAACATAAATTATGTAGAGCCCCGCTTATCACCGAATGAATGAGATATATCCCTCTCGAACCACCGAATCTGACTGGGGTCTTCATGCATATACATATTTGTTGTATATACATAGCTCTTACATAATTGTTTACATTACATGTTTTGATAGATAATAATGATTAATTCCAATTTAAATATTTTAGATTGAATTATTTTATATATCTGTTATAAAATGTTGCTTCATCAAAATCGACTACCGAGTTTTATAACTAATTTCATTTTGTTTTGTTTTTATATTAACGACATAAATTGCTAATCGTCGAATAAATATAAAAAATATTGTTATCATAGTGTCTCAACCCAAAACTAATACTATTCAAGATGATTTCACTATTGATAGACTAAAGCATAAACTGTCAAAAAATAATACTACCAAGGTTTTTCTTTTAAAGAAGTGTGTGCTTGAAATGATGAATTCTCCCAAAAACAGGAGGGTTGTTCTTTTTAAAGAAGTGTGAATTTGAAAACAATACTATGTTTTGTACAATGGGCTGACTCTGATATTATCAAGTCCAACAAACAAAGATGTAATACCAACAGTAATAACCCAATCAAATCCATATACGGATATATCATGCCATCATGGATCATGGGCTGCAAATTTCTCGACGAATTTTTTGCTCTGTTGCGTATGCCATTTGCTTTGCTTTTGTACTGTAGCCACCGCCTTTGTCGGCTATAATATTCCATGCAACGCTCGTTTCATACAGTAGATCTGGCGAGCGGCGAGATCTGCGCTGCATCTCCAACGACAGTGAAGGGATTGGTGAGGAGTTGAGCACCATGGCACCCTCTTCTTCCCCGACTGATCGTCTCGCCCCAAGTATGGCACGAATTTTCAATTATTAATCTATTCGTTGCTCGGCTCTTTGTCAACTTTACCTCTTTGAAATCATGGCTTTCTTTAATAGAATAATATATCGATCACACACAATCACAAAATTTGAAGGCCCTTTATTGAAATTCCGATTAGCTCTTCCGCTGAGAATAGAAAAGAAGGTATAATTAAAGAAATTCCACCAGATCTTCGTATCTCATAAGCTTTCGGTTATCCGGATGTCTAGTCGAATATTTCTTTTTTCACATATCTTGATTATTGAGGCATCTTAGTTTTCTACTCAGTGAAATAGAGTCCAATTGAAGTTAAAGTAGCTATTGATTAATTAGAGCGATTAAATTTACTTGCATGACTGGCTCAACAATTGTGGGAATGGGTGCGAAAGATCATTTATCCATCTCTTTACAAAATACGCTAATAATATTATTTTGTTATAGGTTGAAACAATTTCTTGTCTATATCGCCTTAATAGATATAAATATGATATGAGAAGGATTTCACTGATATCTAAAAGCCCCCCCTCCTCACTTGAGAAGAGCCCTAAATTCTATTTTTAAATTTAAAAAAAAAAAAAAATCGAAGATATTGTGTTTTTTAATTTCGGACTTTCGCAGCACTTCATGGACGGAGCGAGAGGACTTTGAAGTAAATCTGAGTAGGACAATTTTGATCATGTATATTAGTGGAGCCGGAGTTATTTTTATAAAAAAATCGAAATTATAAAAAGAAAATATTTAAAAAGTATCAAAAAGAGAGAACCACATCCTGCCTAAGAGCATATCCAAGGCATAAATCGCTCTTAGGCATAAATCATAATTTTGGAATTGCTATTAACTGCCAATCATTCATTCATTAAAAATATTAAAATAATATCTTTATATATTAAAAATAATAAAAAATAAAATTTAAAATAATAAATAATCATCTAGTGTCAAATTGAAAATTTTTTTTTTTCCATTGTTACTTTATTTTAAAATTTTTACATAATTTTTTCATTATCCGTGATATTAAATATTTTTTCTCAATGAAAAATAATTAGATATTAAATATTTTTTCATTATCCGTGATAATCTGGTGGGTCAGAAATTTAATCCAAGGGGTCAGATTAATAAAATATTAATCTAAAAGTACTATTTTTCAAAATCCAGAGAGGATCCCCTGGCGAATGCTAAGTCTCCCCCTGACTACATCCTGCCTAAATGCTAATTATGCTATAGTGCAGCGGAAGCTCTGATACAGTCATACCGCCATACCTGTTTGCTAAGTATTTATGGTGACTTTTTACTTCTTAATTTGTGTATGGTGATTAAGAGCTTTTGTTGATTCAGTGTGATTTTCTATTCCTCAGCTTTTCAAGAGGTTTGAACGTGTGAACAACGATTAGGGCTGTGAATGAGTATGGATGAAAATATTTTTATATTCATATCTATTAAATTTTTTTTTACTCATATTCTATCTATAGCTATTAAAACTTTCCTTATCCACATCCTATCTTTATCTATTAAAATTTTTAGTAGCGAACGAGTTAAAAATATTGGATAACGAATGGATAATGATAGATAATGGGTAAAATAAAAATAATTCAATAAAAAATTATATAATTTAGATAAATAAATATACTAATAAAGTGTACTAATAATTAAAATAATTAACATTTTAGATATAACAAAAATCATATTTTTTTCATGTCAATTGTCATAAAAAATATATACTAATTATTATTATTGTATATATATATTTATATAATTTAATTATATATAATTATTAAAAATATAAAATAAACATATTTATATAATTTATCCAATGGATAACGGGTAACGAAAATTTCTGACTCATATCCATACCCGATAAGTTAACGAAATTTTTTTCTTATCATACTCATATCCGATAATCTAACGAAAATAAAATTTTATCTATATCCATCTTATCGGGTAAGATATGGATCGATAAACGATCAAAATAGTGTCATATCGAAACTTCCGCCTAACAACTTTTGATTAAGCCCCTCTCATTATCCTTTGCAAATTGGTTATTCAAATTTCCCTAGTTCCGTGCGCCTAAGAGCACTCGCATCTTATTGTCAAATTGATTGTTAAATCTCATTTGATAATTATCATTTAAATTTTAGAAATGCAGAGACTAGATAAAATTAGACAATTATCTAAATTTAACAGTCCATTTAACAAGCCACGTCAGCGGAGAAACAAAAAAATAATTATGATAGTATTATTTTGATAATTTTATTTTATTAAGAGATATCACTCTTAAATGAGATTATCAATTTTATAACATGACATAAAATTTTATTTTTGACTATCGTGACACTTTAACAAATTCTGGTCGTATATTTTTTGAAGTGCGGTCCAACTCTGGCTGCATACCCATGGTGCGATCCATCTTTTTTTCCCCACTAGTTTAAAGAATTTGTTTAATAAACTATGTGAAAAATTTTATGATTTTTTATAAGTTGAAATAATATAATTTGAATTACATTTTTTTGGGTTAACCTAACCCGAAGAAATAATCAACAAAAGTATACTTAAATTTTAATAATATAAAAAATTTAAATAATTTTTAATAATTCTTAGAGTTGACGAGATACTATTGATATATTTCTGGATCATTCGGATGAACAAATGATCTGATCAAAATTTCATAAGAAAACACATATCCTCTTTTAGAAAATGTCAGAATAATCTACAGTCAGTAATGGGATAAAGCTCGTAACTTGTATCTTTTCGCCCAAAATTTTTTTTTAGGCTCTTTAATTTGAAGATTAAAATTTGTAAGTTTTCTAATTTAGCCGTTTTTTAATTGATTTTTTAATTAATCAGAATTAAATAAGTTTTGGAAATTAAGAAATGAAATTCGATATATAGGCTGATTGATATTCAATTCACGACCTATTTCGTACTTTTTTTTTTTACTTTTGGTGCAATTTTTGGGAAGAAATATTTTTTTATTAGGAACGGTAAAGAGAATCCTGACCTTAACATGAGTCGATATTTAAATGTCGGCAACTAACTTTGGATTGGTAAAATAATCTACAGGTCAAGATTTAGATTAGAAATTTGAATGATGGCCCCCATAAAATATTATTTTTTAAAAAAAAATATTAGGTGTTGCAGTGGGAAGTTTCACGGGATGGGAAACTAAATGGCCTCCTACTTCCCAAATTTCTTTTTCGATTTTCTTACTTATTTAATTCTGATTAATTAAATAATTAATTAAAAATCGGTAAACTTAGTGTTTTCTATAATCAAGGATCCTAATTTTAATTTTACTTGTATGAATTAGTAGTTTGATACCTCTAAGATGAATTTGTAGTTCTGCCAGCATGGTGTCTTGAACAATTAAATTACGATTCTCTACGTAGAAGTGGGTGAATTTATTAGTACTAGCTATATATTCGTACATTGCAGCAGACTCTTTTATTTAAACATTAAAATATTATTAGATAAAAAAATTCATATTTATCTAATATTAAATTATAAATTCACCAAATTATAGATAAAACTTATAATAAAGACTATATTTAATTTTGGATGAGATTTTTGCACAATATGAGTTAATGATTCATGATTTTTATGGCAAGAAAAGTAAATTATTTTAACATATATTATCACCATTAATTTCTTACCAAATATGCACAAGGTTGCTAAATAAAAAAATAATATTATGAAAATAATAGTATATATGGGAAAGAAATGGAGAGAAAGAGTGGATCAATAGACGCGATCACATACGTTCGATCAATCAAAAATAAATATTATCCGTCCAATTGATGAATAAAATGAGTATAATAAAAAAATATCATGACAAAAAATGAATATTTCAATTCTTAGATGCTTTATATAATAGTATAGATTATAGAATATTTGTTTGAATAAAAGAGCTGACTTTTGACATCCAACCAAATGGTCGAGGCTTAACTGGCCGAATAAAATTAACCACATTGATGACTTAATTGGCTGAATAAAATTAATGACATTTTCGTCCAACTTATTATTATTTGTTTATATACGTTGGTCTCTCTTTTTGTCTTCTTATTGACAATTACATTTACAATCACGCGATAGAATTATGTCATATTTATATAATATGGTGTGTTTTAATCATTCTAAATTGTTAGAAATTTTAAGAAATTCAAAAACTAAATATCTGTGTAAGACGTGTGATCTATTAATTTTGAATTGAAATTGTCGTATCATATTATCTAATGATCCAAATTATTTTGCGTGTCTATTTGTGTCCATCGTGTCTATCTGTGTTGTGTTATGTTTTCATACCGTTTTGTGTTCTATCATATTGTGTTGTGTTTATATCTTATAACGTTGTTTATCGTGTTGTGTTATTTTAAAAAAATCAAACAATATAATTAAAGTACGGATTTAAAATTATACCGTATCATATCGGATAACCATGTCATATTATTCTCAAATCGTACCATTCTATGTCATGCTATACACAACTATAATAGACACGAATTTAAAACTCGTCTTACCTAACTAGTTCTACCCCGGAGAAGTCCATTAAATAGAGTTGCATCTCTTAAAAGACGTAACACCTAACATTTAATTTTAACAACCACATCTTATCAAAAAGACAAAAAATCATGAGTTTCATCTTGCCATAATTTTCCGCTATAATTCATCTAATACGATAACTGAAGTTCCAGTCGGTTAATTGATGGCCACTCCTTACAAAGCTCTAAAAAATTTCTCGTCTGTGAAATATAAATTTGCCATAATGAGTCTTGGTGTAAAAAGGCGTGAATAATGAAAAAAAATAATTTAAAATGTTTGGGAGGTCTTTTACAGTTCCATTTTAAAACTTTCGATGACATATATTTTATTGAGATTTTTCATGCGCTGATAGCCGAGCTAATATCAATTGGTAGCGGGCTAGCCGTAATTTTATTTAGTGGATATCAAGAAGATACGTCAAAAAAAAACCATGCGTTTGACAATTTTCTCTTATTTTTCCGTTGCTTTGATAGCTCGCATAAATAATTTGATACGTCAAAACATCTAGACCGTTGCTTTGACAATTTTCTCTCATAGTATTATCATGATAGCTCGCATAAATAATTTGGTATTTTTTAATATCATATTTTGTATTTTTTTCTTCGTTCTAGATGTTTTGAAGATAATTTAATATCTAAATATTATGCAATTTGTTCAGAAGTGGAGACGCGAAACGCCCCTGAAATTTAAATGAGCACAAGTCAAGTCGTTGCCTTGGGATCCGGGACGGACTTCACTGCATTGATTAATTGATTGATATCCGATGTCGACATAATGTCACTATCTCGAAAAACGTCATTGCTTGCGTGTCCTCATCCATTAGGATCGCCTGCGGACATGATATATGTGATGTTTTGTGAGAGAATCAGAGATGACTGTTGAGCAGCTGAAGTGAACTAGTGAAGTCATGCGTGGGTGGCGAGACGTAGAGACGTAGCGATGCACAATTCTCCGGTACAGCGGATCTCGTGTGTTTCGCGAGACCCCCACAGGCAACAGGCGAGGTATATATTTTTTTTAAATTTGGTGAGGTAAGTTTACGAAGTTTCTCGGAAGTCGGGCTCTAGAATTTTTTCCATCTTCTATTTTTTTTTCCTTATTTTCTGGTTTTCTAGAAGGACTATTGTTCCTGTTCTATTTATAGCAGAGTTCTTCGTCACAAGAAAACACTAGGCCTTTTAATTATCTTGCTTTGTACAGAGGACTGTTATTATTCCAAACATTATATTCTTAATTTCCGGATTTTGTAACAATAAATCGCGCTCGCGCGGGCCGCACGTGTTAATTGGTTATGCGATCAAAATTCCACTGGATGAATGCATTCTCGTTGATTTGATAATTGTTATATCAAATTCGCCGATTTCAAGTGTATCAGTTCAATTTGATTACTGGCTATGTCAAATTCGCAGAGAAAGTCTATGGTTTGATCCAAACTCAAATGAAATAGATGAATATTGATTGTTCTTGTCTCAGTTCCGGCGCTTCTCGTCTCTCCCCACAAGCTACTTCTCGAAGCTTTGTGGGAGATTGACGAACGCCTGGCTGGGTACTTTGAACGGTCTTGATTTTTAATCTGACGAGTTATAAATGTACGCTTTAACACGAGAATCAGACTTTAATTCTCAATTAGCGATGTGAAAAACAAAAAGATGTTTCCTATTGCTGGTCGAGTTGCGAAGAGGGGGGAGCATAAGTTATTTATTTATATGCGCTGTCGCCTTCATCTCCTACAGGTAAGATTCATCTCCTCCTCCACTGGCAGAAGGCCTTTCCTTTTTCTCCTCTGTGCAAATTCTTCTCTTTCTCACCGGGTGGTAAAAGGACCCTTGTTTTTTTTCCTTCCTGCAGATTACCAATAGATGTTTCGCTAATGGATATTCAAAGGAAGTAAGGTTGTTTTTCTTCTCATCTCCGGCGGCTGTTAATCTGTTATGCATAGATCTGCTACATGGATGATTTTCTACTGGCATCAACAGTCTTTCGCAATCTCTGCTTTACCTTCATTCTTCAATACTCGTAAATATATTTTTAGACACTGATCGAGCGGCATACGTTGTTGAGTATTTTCAGAGGATGGTTGCCCATTCGAACTGGGACTGGGAGGTAGGGAACTGTTTCAGTTTCAGATGTGAAGATTCTGAGAAATGCAAAATTAAGTTGAATGAACCTGGTCCACTCCAGATAAATTTTGAGAAGAATGTGAAGAACTATTTTGAGGAAGATACAACTGAAGTACTTGATTATAATTATATAATATGGATCATGGAAAAGTCATTTGCTTCACGGATGTTAGATATATATTCACATCACATGCCGTCCTCCTGTATGGAAAAGTCATATTTGCTCCAATCTTCACATGCCGTCTTGTGGTCCTTTTGCTAATATTAATATATGTATGGAAAAGTTAATGAAGCTTTCGCCCCCCGTTTGAATCTTGACTAAAGGAATCAGGGATGTCCGGCTAAAGGAAAATGTGGTGTCAGTGTCAGGATTAAAAACAAAATTTACTTCACACTGCATTAAAATGCAAAAAAAAAAAAAATCATTTTTCAGTGTGCCGGGCACTAACTGGCATCATTATTCCTTTGGGAAACCGCTCAAAGGCTCGAAAGTTCAAACGATCACCGAGGGGAGAGCAATCCATTGAATAAGTCAAAATAAATACCAAACGCAAAACGTGGGTGGGACAAAGACCAGTGGGTGGAGGGTGCAAATTGGCATTGTTTTATGATGATACGTTGTTGAGTACTTAATTTATCAAATAAAATTGCTCGCTCCAAAACACGGCGATTTGATTTTCATATCAGTCTTCCTGCCTTGCAGATCGACGGTTGAGATCTTTTTATCTGTCCACGTTAAGGGTTAGGATATGTATTCGGCTGGTGCGGACCTGCGGGGTGTCACTTCATGAATGGGAATGGAGTCGATGACGCACTTAGAAATCTACGCCGTGAATCAGGCTTCCAAGAGCACCCTCAATGTAAACAATTATTGTATCCTTATAACGCGCTAGGATTTCCTTCCATCCTTATCATGGTGAGGAATGAGGATGTCCTTTTCTGGAGTGGAGCACTAGCACTAGATGTCTAGATCTAATGCGAAATTTCCAAGAAGTTTCATCCACCATCTGTCTTATTCATTATTAATTATGCACGGCCCCACGTGATTTGATTTATTTATGACTTTTTTAAAAAAAAATATGAACGCAGTTGTCGTCATTGACAGATCTTTATCATTTTCATTATAAGTAGTGTCATCCAGAGGGAACTTCTTGGCACAAACACGGTCGATGACCCCAATCAGCTTCTTTTCTCCTTTCTTTTTGAAGCTCAATCTGATGCTTCTCACAAGCTGCCCTTATATCGTTTGATGCGTGCAGCTTGCCCTATATCGTCGCGCGAGGCCATTTTGTCCTCTAGCACTAGGTACAACTGAAATGCTTGGATCCTGCCATAAATATTATGAGCTGTGGATTTTGGCCGTTAATTTATTTAAATGACTGTAATTAGATACAGGTGTATTTTCCTCCTTTCAAGATGGCGGACCTAAATTCTGATATATATATGATGCCCTTTTCATCAACTATCCGATCTTAACTATCTACTAATTTTTGTTTCTTGATTATATTCATATAAAGTGCTTAACTTAACTGCTTGCTTAATTGATACTTTTGTTTTGTTTTTCTTGTCCGTTCATTTTACCCCGGTTTATTAATTATTAACGTGGAACTCTGATTTATTAAGCATTCAATTAATTTTTCGTTTTAGATTATTAAGGTAACGTAAATCTATATATTGCTCTTTTAGTATTGTTAGTTTTCCTCCTATAGTTTGCACACATATATTTCAAATACAGTGGTTCGTTTTTGCAGATTCAGATACATTTGGAAAAAAGAAAAAGAAAACTTGTGCACGCTTAATTTGCACTTCTAATTAATTTCGGTGACACTAGTCCAATTCTTCTAGGTATTTTTTAGCATTTTAGCTGGGCTAGCTGCTAGGGCAATCATTCGTCACTAAGCTTTTATTGGTATCATTTTCCCATGGTTGGTCATTAGCGAAATCATTACAAAGAAGTTGGGAAATATTAATCATTCTAAAATTTTTAAGAGTTAAGACGCCATCAATTAAAGTATGTCAATGTATTTTCTTTAAACTAAAGTAAGGAGGTAGTGGAGCACAAAAGTTACCGTTAATCTATATATCATCAGTGTCGTATTTGGCCGAGTAAGAATTAATAAAGATTTCTTTTAGAATTGGGGTCACAATAGAGAGTAAGAAAAAATCTGTTAGCTAGTTCTTCTTATGGGATAAAGATATAAATAATAGGTAGTCAGATTATTCGGTAATCGTCCATAATTCGATTATTACTCTTTAATTTTCATGAATGTAGATAGAATTTATATGGTTAAACTTTAAGAATAAATATAAAATATAGGTAAAAAATATTCTCATCAGACATATACTAGCTATACCCATTGCCAACACTAACGAAAAAAATATATATATATTTTTTAGTAAAAAGGATAGATGCAGGCTGAAAATAAACTAAGACACCGTCACTCTGATAAAAGTGAAACTTTCGGTTAGGTTTTGCTACGGTTTACGATGATGTTTATTAGATGCTTCATCTTTGGTTACTGAGAATAATGAATCTTCATTTTTTTTTGTTTGCAGATTTGGACACCTAATTAGTGTACCATACTTCCTATGACCAAAAGCACCCCTCTACTTACTACCCCTCAATCGCACACTAAGATGGACAATGATAACTTCTCCTGGTTAACTGCTATGGGCTTTGCATTTCTGACCTTCAATTCTGGCATGGCAATATATCGATCCAAAGGCGATGCTGGCTCCGTCGCATTTGTTGCTGTATCATATTTAGATTTACTATTGCTTTTTTATTGCTTAAGGTTATACGAAAAATCATCCCAAGTTTCCTCACAAAGACGAAGTATCAAGGCCAGTGTTTGGTTTCTTACAACTTTGTTAACAGTCATGTTTTCGTACAAAGTAGCTGCTTTAATGCCTTTACCAGTTGCAGTGATTGTTTGGGCAATGGCTGGTGCAACGATTCTTGGTGGTTTCTATGCTTTTTTTCTCTACAAAGAAGTAGTTCCAGAACCAACCAAACAATAAATTTTGTTTTGATTCCTGCTAGGGTAATGCCCCTCAGCCTCAGGATCATAGGGGTCTGTTCCTGATTACTCTGTATTTATATGATTTAATCAATGAGATGCGCGATATCTATTGTTCTTGTTTTCCAAAAAAACGTTTTAGTGTACAATTTTTTAGTGGTTCAATCAAGTACAATTTCAGCGTGTTTCCTAAGTGGCGCGTGCGTGATTCAGTAGAGTCCTTTGTAATAATAGATGAGTATATGCTGATATATGCACTGGATTGCATATGTAAACAAAGTTTGTCGTTCTCTAAGCTATTTGGAAATCCATCTCACGATTTGTTTTCCAACTCTCGGCGTAATTTCATAAAGTATATCTTCCGCTATTTCTCCAAGAAAAACAAATGAAGCAAGCAAACTTAAAATAATTTGTAATTCTCACTGTTTTGAAATTAGGTTGATTGTTCTATTTTTTTGTGTTTTGTTTTATAAATAAATCGTGTCTTTCTGATTCTTTGCTAAGTCTAATTGAACGATAGTGGGGCCATTCTGGGTACCCCTGAAGATGAGGATTTACTAGATTGATTTAGGGTTTATGGGTTAGCAGAGATGTTAGAGTTCTTTTGTGCAGTTTGCTTTTATATGGAAGTATATGAGAATGACTCATATGAGTATTACCTCAAGTAGATACTGTTGCCATTATATGGAAGTATATGAGTATGACTCATATACTCCGATTTTGTATTTTGTAATTGAATTTTGATTTTGTAAAGGAACGAAAACTGGTGCCGGATTAGGATACATTTTTTTTTTTAAAAAAAAAAGTCTAATTGAACAATGTCATTAGAAATAAGACATTGAAGGGGGAAAATTAAATTAGAATTATACGGGCCTCAGAGACATTGAGTTTCATCATTGGCCCAATAAGAAAAGAAAAATATAATCGTTAAAAGCAGATAGGCAACTGTTATTGTATTTTTACGGATATAATCTCTTTTTATATCCTAAAAAAATGTGCATAAGCATGTGATCAGAAGTTCAGAACTGCAATAAAATTTCTCAATTTATCACCTTCCTTTTTCTCTCTTTTTGTTCCTTTTTCTCCTCTGTTTATCTAGAAGAATCAGCAGAGAGCTTTCTTCATGAAATTAAATTTACAAATCTTGAAGAAAGGATAGACATCTGTCTGACGCGCTTTGAGATTTTTTGTTCCCATGCTAAATTTATTATTTCGTTTGTAAAATTCTAATCCATGTTAAAGTAATGTTCCCTTGTCTTCTGTGTAGATTTAATAGTTTTTTATTTCCGTTGACGCTGTGTTTAAAAATAGAAATACATCTGAAAACATAAACTACGCGCTAATTCTCATTGTCTTTTTGAACTAACAGGAGTTGCCAACGATAAGGTTTGTCTGATATTTTTGTACCTTGAAATAGAAAAAAACTATGGGCACAATTCTCCTCCTGCAGCATATATATCAAACAGCAGACACAAAAGGCAATTCTACTCTCATATCAAGAGTGGAAATTTTGGAAACAGATGGAATTGACAACACTATTTGTATTATGGAGAGAGATGTAGAAATATTTTTGCTGAAAGATCACAGGACATATTGAGCACGACAAGGAAATACTGCAGGAACACAAGGAATGGTTCAGGCGATAGTTATCAATACCAGCACCATATTATCAGTATCAGTAATTTTAATTTGTAATAAGTATGTGCATGAGGGTGAATACACATTCCTATTGATTTAGTATCTTTTTTTGTTTTTTATTTTCGTTTCTGTTCTATAGTTGATGATCATTGCGTTGTGATCTCTTTTAATGAAATATGAGGGCTTGATACTCTTTTTTTTTTAAACAAAAAAAAAAAAAATTCTAATAAAATTTTCTACCTTCCAATTTATTTGACATTCTATTATTTGCCTATTTACTATATGATCAAATATTGTTTTATTTATATCCTCAATTCTATATTATTTTAGTAATGTATTTTTCTTTAATTTTTTAACAATATTTTGGATAATATATTTTTATTTCATTAATTAAATTGAGTTAACATTTTCAGTTCTCAAAACCCAGGCTAAATTGAAAATTGACAGATGCTTCTTAAACAATTATTTGATTATTGTTTACATCGAGAAAGAAACAACAAAAATATCACAATAATGATGTAATGAACTTTTCTTTTATGTTCGTATGATTTTGTCAAGTTGAAAAGCAGAATTTTTTATTTTCTTAATTCATAAATATTGTTTCAATAATATCATTCAAAATAATTATGTCCATTATGGTAATTTTATGTGTTGAATTCAGCCTATAAATGATAAAAAATTTGAATACACTAACAGATGAATTATAATTTCAAATTTGTATTCATTTTCGTACGTAATTCGTGCTCTAACGACTTGTACACACAACAATTATAATATAAAATAACTTTGTGTATTTTGATGATTTTACATGTTGAAATGAGCCATCAAATGATGCAACATAAATAAACTAAAATATTATTTTAATGCATCTGCGTTAATCTTTTAACCTCATTTTTATTATAAAGGCTCAAAAATATAATAATTATTATATAAACCAATAAAT
The DNA here is from genome assembly GCA_037127355.1 of Schoenoplectus tabernaemontani. Taxonomy (NCBI): domain Eukaryota; kingdom Viridiplantae; phylum Streptophyta; class Magnoliopsida; order Poales; family Cyperaceae; genus Schoenoplectus; species Schoenoplectus tabernaemontani. The sequence goes on from CM073740.1 coordinate 14,762,502, forward strand.
GACATAATTTAAAATAATTTTGTGTATTTTAGTAATTTTATTAATGAAAACGTGGCTTGAAATGATACAAAAGACGAATAAATTGAGATACCATTTCAATATATTTTTATTAATCTCTCAACGTCATTCGTGTTATGAAGGCTCGATAATATAAATATTAGAATATAAACCAATAGGGCACATAATTCAAAATAACATTTTGAATTTTGATGATTTTGTGTGTTGAAGTTATATACAAATGATAGAAAATTTGATTAAACTAACAAAGAAAATATAATTTTCAATGCATTTGTATACTCTTTTGTGCAGAATTCGTGCCCTAACATCTTGAACATGCAACATTTATAAATATAAACCCATAGAATACATCATCTAAAATAACTTCGGGTATTTTTATTATTTTATTTTATATTGAAATGAGATTTCAAATGATTCATAATTCGAATAAATTAAAATAATTTTTTAATATATTTTTATCAATCTTTTAATGTCATTCTTACTATAAGGTTTGAGAACATAAATATTATAATATAAAATAATAGGGGACATCATTCAAAATGACTTTGTGCAATTTGTGATTTTATATGTTGAAATGAGACTTCAAATGATATAGAACTCGAATAAACTAAAATATTATTTTAATACAGTTGTGTTAATCATTCAACGTCATTCATATTATAAAGGATTGAGAACATAAAAATTATAATATAAACTAATAGAGGACATCATTCAAAACAACTATGTCCATTTTGGTAATTTTATGTATTGACGTGAGGCTACAAATGATAGAAAATTTGAATAAACTAACAAAAGAAGTATGGTTTTAAATGCACCAGTATTCATCTTCGTGTTTAATTCATGCCCTAATGGCTCCAACCCGCCACGATTATAATACAAATTCATCGAATAAATCATTAAAAATATCTTTGTATATTTAACGATTTTATGTCTTGAAATGAACATATCTTTTAAAATATAAATCCAATGAATACATCTTTTAAAATAACTCAATATAATTTTAAAATTTTATGTGTTGAAATGAGAGTTCAAATGATAGAAACACAAATAAACTTAAATACCGTTTTAATACATTTATATTAATCATCCAATATCATTTGTGTTATAAAATCTCAAAAACACAACAATTATAATATATACCAATAGAGGACAACATAAAAAATAACTTTGATTATTTTGGTGATTTTATGTGTTGAAAGTGACTCAAATGATACAAAATTTGAATAAAGTGATATATTATTTTAATGCATTTGTATTAATCTTTTGACGCAATTCATATTATAAAGGCTCGGAAATACAACAATTAAAATTTGAATAAAGTGATATACTGTTTTAATGCATTTGTATTAATCTTTTGATGCAATTCATATTATAAAGGCTCAGAAATACAATAATTATAATATTAATCAATAGGGGATATCTTTCAAAATGACTTTGTGTATTTTAGTGATTTTGTTTGTTGAAATGTGGCTTCAAATAATCCAAAACTCGAACAAACTAAAATATACTTTTAATGCATTCATGTTAATTTTTAATGTTGTTAGTGTTATATAGGCTCGAGATCACAAGGATTATAATATAAACTAAGAGGGAACATCATTCAGAATAATATTTTGAATTTTGATGATATTATGTATTGAATTTAGGCAATAAATGATAGAAAACTTAATTAAACTAACAAAACAAGTAGAATTTTCAATGCATTTGTATTTTCTTTGTGCGGAATTCTTGGCTTGAAGAAAAATAAAATATATCAGTTGTAGCACATAACAAGGGAGTGAAAAGGCTGATTTTTGTCTTTGTACTGAGTTTCTGACATATGCATATGTGCAGCCCATAGTCAGAAGTCAACCAGTGCTAATTTTGCATCTTCGCTGTTACGTAGTCTGGGGATGAGAGACATCAAAACTTAATATCCACCATTTAATTAACATAGATTCTTAGAGAAAACGACTGTTTTGGCAGGGCTTATGGTGTGACACTAGTATAATGTTGACTACATAAATCACAATGTGTGAAAATCCAAAATCAAATTGATACAAGATTCTTTAAAACAGATTTTGAAAATGTCCTAAGGAAAGCTTGTCACATCTGGAAATTGTAATCGTCTGATGTAATAATACAATAATCGAAAGATAGATCTCAGGATTCTACTGAAGACACAACTTTGCTGAAAGAAGTAACACTTTTAAATGATTGGATAGGTCGTGACTGATTGACTGGCAATGCACCTGAAGCAATTTCATTGAGAAAACAGCTGCTATGGCAGTTTATCCAGCTTGTTGTTGGGCTTAAAAGTTGCAATGTATTGGGCACATCAATTGGACTGGAGTAAGGCCCAATCTGATGTTTAGTTATGATCTTTTTATTTTTTATTTTTGGTTCCGTGATGGTATCAAATTAATATTGCTTGTGCTTTCAAATATAACAATCTTGCTCGTGTCTTTCTTTATAACAATATCACAATTGTTTTCTTCATCTCTTTTGTAAAGCGGTGATTTTCATCGCTTCTGTTTTCTGAAGGGAATATCCTTTTTTTTTGTTTGAAAAAGGGAATATATTTTTCTTGTGTTGATTTATTTGATTCATAAGGTACCTTCTTCATTGTTGAAATTAGTGGGTTGTGAAAGATCACATAATTTTCTATAAGAAAGAAGAGTATAATTTATACAGAGAAAGAACTAGATGAACTCAATATACACTTCATTTTTCTTTTTTCCTCCCCTGTTTCGAATATAAGTAGGCAAAGCTAACACTATTTTCACCATAATAATTTAACTGCCATATCCATTGTTCTGTAAAGCCAAACAATACTAGAAAAATTCACACATTCATATATTGCAATCCAATCTTCTCCTTTCATCCTTTAGTACCAGATCTTATGTACCTATAACGAATTGCCCAGAAGAGAAAATGCAAATAATTCACTGAACTAAGTAAGCACATAAGCCAATAAAATCTCTCAAGACGGTAATGGTTCAAGTTGCTTCCTTTGAGCCATGGCTTGTGTGAACCCTTACTAGTTACACTGTTAACTATCTCCACAAGTACTGAACTCAGATAGTAGCCCAATGCTAGAGAAGCCCAAGACAGAGAAGTTGCTAGCGATCGCATTTTGGATGGCGCCTCACTAAAGAAAAACTCGAGTAACCCTGCTAGTGTAAATAAATCAGCAGAACCCAGAAATAAGTATTGCAATGCAATCCAGAAGAAAGAAATTGGCAACGGTTTGGTCGAGTCGAGAAGTCCCTCATGAGTAGCAACCCGTTTTCTTTTCACTTCCACCACAGCTGCAACTGCCATGGCGACGATGGAGAGAACCAAACCAGTACCGATCCTTTGCAAATGGGAGATACCCATTTCAGATTTGGTGATTTTACGTGCAAAAGGGAGTATTACATGGTCATAAATTGGTGCCAGTAACATGATAAATGTGACTGGAAAAACCGGAAGCGATGCTGGAGGGACAGTTAAAGAGCCAACACGTGTATCCATGGTGGCGGCTTGTTCGACTGAGAATGTCGAAAGCTGGGCCAAGCAGCAATTTAGCATAATAGTTGAGAGAAAGATAGGAATAACTTTGAGTACTACTTTGACATCTTCCACTTCTTCTTTTGTGCAGCGCAGGAACTGACATATTTGTTGTTCTTTGACTGCTCGGTTTAAAAATGTTAGTTCATTTGATAGGGTGTTGGTTTTGGACATGGTTTGATTAAATTCTTCCTTGTAGTAGTCTTCAGTCTTCGGAGCAGCTGGGCTGGGCTCATAATCACAACAGCATTGGTGTTTGTCATGCCTTGCGGCGTTCGACGGCTGAAGATAGCTGCAGCTAAGACCTGTATGTATTTAGGAGCATGTGTTAGCCCTTTTTACATATTGTTTTTAATTTTTATTTTCTTTATTTTTTTTGATGTACTTTTGAAGATATGATATATGTAACTAAAGGTTAACTGCTAGGCCTAGAAATTGGCCTGGTAACTATTGGATATGGACTACTGTGAACTAAACATGTAAACCATGGAACCCAGCAATTCAAGCTTAATTAGAATATTGTTATTATGTAGCATGTAGGTCTCTATGGATCCTGATCCACTGCCACGCTGCACCGTGCTGCGCAGTGTGTGGGCCATTAGATCGCTCGGTGATTCGTTCACGAAGATCCAATGGTCCATGTGCTACGCAACACGGTGCAGCGCATCAATGGATAAGGATTCAGCCCCTGTAGCGAGATTTTGAGGATTCAAAATGTAATCCGTACCTTTGCTATGGTAGTTAGTGGACTGCCAGTTGGTATCTTATTCCGATAACATGATGAACCCATGAGAAATACTGGAATAGACAGAAGAACAGCAATGGTTGAAATCCCGAAACCCCACTGCCACCCTTTGTTATCCTCCACCCAAACTACAAATGTAACAGCAATGAGGCCACCACATGACAAACAAAACACAAAGTAATTGAAGAATGTCGATCGTGCCTTTCGGCCTTGAATGGTGTCCGCGTCGAATTGCTCTGCTCCATGTGGAGGTAGTGATCCTTTTATGCCTCCAATTCCTAACGCTGTGAGGTACAGACCGCCAAACAGCATCGCGGCTTGGCCGCTTGTTACTGACTGACATGAAGAATCTGGATTGGCGCATGATGGTGGTTTTAGTGATGGAATCTTTGCTTGAATTGTAAGGATCACCAGTCCCTGCATTGAACATTAAATTTATGATGATTAAGGTTTCACCTAAAGTATTTCTGAGGTCGTATAAAAGCAAATATTGTCTCCATTAGAGTAGAAATAATAAGAAAATCAGAGGGCATAAGTAGCTGGTCCAAATCGTCACCAAAATAATCTCTTTTATTTGTCTAGATTTGTGAAAGTTTGATAAGAAATTCAAGTATAGGATATTATTGAAATGAATTTGTGGATTTGAATTTTGCCTCAATTTATTTATTTATTTCTTAAAAATATTGCGTTAAATTATTGCAAAATTCTAGTTCGTGTGACTGGAATTATGTGTCAGAACTCACTGGTTTTAATTTGACATCTGAATTAAGCCAGAAAGGAGAAGAATGAAACTCCAAATTATGAGAGTTTAAAGAGCAAGAGTCATCATGAAAATGAGTTTACACTTCATGACATGCACAAACTCAAACAAAACACAGTCCATATTTTGACACCTCATCCTGCATCTTATTTTCTCTAAAGATCTCAAAAGTTGGACAGAAATATGTCTAATTAAGTCGATCTGTAACGAATCTTCTGTCTTTAACTTTGAGGATTCTTTTTGTCATTTGGAGTTAATTTGGGCCTCTCTTTCTTTTTCCCAATAGAACGCTCGTGATGGCCCCTGAAAAAGGACTTCTCCTGTTGCCTACTTCAAGTGGTCTTTGTTGCATGATGCCTTTTAATCTTTTATATCACTCATTTCTGATGGCGAAATCCCACCAATCGTAACAAATTAATTGAAAGGAGAAAAAGATTGGGCTTGAACGATTGTAATTATTTTTGTTTCATATTGAAGCTTTGGAGCATCTGATAAGACAAGTCTGGTTTGTGAAGCCATCTACCAAACAGGATTGGACACCTTGACCAAGCAAAGATTTAATTATTTTTTGTTTTCTTTTGAGTTCATTAAACAGGCTTCAATAGGAACTTCTAAGATCAGAATCCTCTATGGCTCTATCAAAGCATCTCATATAAATCAGACAGACAACTTATTAGATTTGGTATATTTTTAGGGATAAACTGTTTTGAAAATTCGCAACAAACGGTCTAAATATTGTCTATTTCAGTAGAGTACCCAGCACCCATATGATAAAGTCCGGCATCGCTATAGTTCTATTCTTGCTTTTTTTTTTTTGTATGTTAATTTGCAGATATCTTCTTTTATTTTTTCCAAAATTGTCTTGGGTTGTCCTTGTTAGTTAATTTATTGTGGTGCAGTTTGAAGATGACAATCCATCAATTTTGTGTGTATAATCACCCTCAGAAGAATACAGTATGTTAGAACATTTGTTAAGCTGACATGACATTCAATTTTTGTTGTGTTAGCTCCTCCTGTTAGCTAATCTACCGAGTGAAAACACATCTCAAAAGTTTAAAATAAAATGATATTATAGAGTAAAGAAAGATAAAGGTGTAGTTTGAGTTGAAAATCATTTAATTTTAAAAGAATGAGATGACCAAAAACATCTAAGACCATTCCCTGCATGAGGTTCTTTCAGAAACCACATTTGGATCAGATATTTTTGGATAAGTTGTAAGATCTGTTGTTCTGTACCTTACCATCCTTTTGTTTGTCTTTGCTCGTAGGGGATTTTGGAAAGGGATTTGGTTGACACTGGCGTTTTGTTTTTATTCATTAGCAAGAAGACAACATGGAGTCTTTATTTGATCTTTTCCTTACTCTGCCATTTTTTTTATATGATTAAAGTGATGATAATAAAATTTCCCAGAAAGCCATTGTTTCTGTGGCGTTAGAGGCTTTGTGTTGTCATGTTTCATGTGAGTGACAGAAACGGTGATGTGGAAAGTCATGTGAAAAATCGCCTTATAATCTGGAAATAATCTAAGCAGGCGTTGATGCTTGTTTGATAAACAAATAAGTTCCTTTTTTTTTTTCAAAAGAAAAAAAATACCAAAGAATGATCTTGTACTTGAAAAGCTTGTTCTTATTAATAAATATTCTTCAACAATTAATTGATTATTCTTAGTTATTATATGGCTTCCTGGTGAAACCGAAAATTACATCCATCAATTTTAGAAGGAGATGCAGGATATATGAGCATGAATTCACATCCTCTGTTATATTGCTTCTATAACAGGTGGGACCCATTTACTTTTAGATTGTTTAAATTGAATCGAACCATTTAAAATCAATGATAACCGATTAAGTACAATAGTAGATTTACCATAGATGCCGATCCATGAGTGTGGTATAAGCCTTTAAGCCTCCATATAATTATCGACTTATGTTAATTTCTTAATTTCCTTGTGAAGGCGGGGTGAGAATAGGTTTCTTTTTTTTTTTTTACTTTTTATTTAAATTCAGTAAATGACAACGCTGATGATGCTAGAAAGAAATCAATAATCATTATCTAAATTCTCGAACAATGCAGTGAAGATGAAGTGGTAAAGAATGAACATAAGGGGTGTAAGCATATTGGATACAGATGAATAATGATTTTATCGTATTCGTATTTGTTATATTTTTTTTAGATACAAATTTAGATACAAATAGTTCGAATATAGATATGAATTGAATATTTGATGAATAACTAAATACAGATCGTATATTGGACAAATATAGATATGAATATCCATATATTTTAGATAATAAATCAAAATAGTATATGTATCATAAAAAAATAATTATATATTATTTTTTTGATAGAATCATTAATTATAAAAATTAAATACTAATCATTATATTAGTAGTTCAAATGTACCAATAAATTATAAAAAATAGGGAAGGGATCACTTGACAATGGTTATCTTGACAATGAATCTTCAAATAAATATAAAAAAATCTTAAAAATAGAGAAAAATCTTATAGATATGTTCTTCTATTTATAGATTGATGATGATTCAAATTTCATTATCGTTTGATAATCCATCAAAGATCGTTAAACTGGAATCGTTGCAAAGTACATAACATTTTAATGGTCTTTGAAAGACTAGCAAAAAATAATGAAAATGCATGAAATATTAATCACCATCAATTTATAAGTGGGAGAACATATCTATAAGTTTTTTTTCTATTTTTTCATATTTATTTAGAGATCAATTATCAAGATTGTCAAAATAACCCATTGTTATCCCTTCCCTTAAAAAATATTATAGATTAGCATAAATTAAATATAAAATTAATTATATTTATAATATACTCTAAGAAACTAATTAAAAAAATATATATAATGAATTTTTTTAGATATGCATTCGGACAAAGTTGGATAATAATGGATTTGATACCTCGAATAATGATAAATATTGATGGATAATAATTAAACGGTCGGATACTGATAGATAATAGCTATAGCTAAAATGTATTCTTATTCGTTAAATTTTTTTAGATACAAATATGAATCAGTTAATTTTATTATTTTTAGATTAGATTGTGGATAATATCAGGTATTTTATATCCGTTTACACCCTAACTGTCACCCAAGAAAACAAAACAATGAACATATAAACTAAAATTGAAAATATTTTTGTCACTGCTATGGATGTTTCTTCATTTCTTTAATATAAAAATTTTAAATTTTATTATAAAGTATTTTATATTAAGAAATTTCTTTCAATATTTCTTCTTTATCACAGTTCTTTTTTGCCCTAACAATCCGTTTAATTTTATTTGAGCCCTCAAATGGAATCTTTACACTTTTTTGTACGAAACCCAAAGCATAGGTAGTGTTGTTTGGAGCACTTGCAATCAATGAACCAATGAGGTATGATGTGATGTGAGGTTACATGAACCCAAGAAAAACCAAACTTCAAAGTCACATGGACCACTCTAATATAGAAACGGCTTTTATGCCCACAAGTCCACAACCTATGACTGTGGACAGTGGACTTGATTTTATTTTCATTGATCAGGCCGGTTGAGGAAAATTTGTTATCATGGTTTCACGTGGATACTGTTGCACCAATTGTCTTTTCCTAGGTCTAAGGCCACATCCCAATGTTAATAGGCCGTGAAACTAACTACTTCCTCTCCATTATGAGAAGAGAAGGAGATATTCTGTACTTCCTTTGTTTGAAACCTTTTTATTTTTAAATGATATTATGGAGACAATAATTTAGAAAATTTGATAGAAGTAATAAATGAAAATAATATTGAATTTTCTTGTAGCATCATTTTATAATATTGCTTTTTTTCTTGTAATTTAGCTAATCCAATAAAAAAGCAGCAAAATTTGGATAACTGTAGACATGTTCATATTATTAATTACACAATGGCGTCGGAAGAAAGAAAATATAAATGTTAAATTTCTTCTGCATCCCCAATTTATTATTATTATCATCATCGTTTGTTATTATTATTATTACTATTTTTATTTTTATCTTTCTTGAGGAAACTCATAAGGGAACCTAGAGAACTCCAATCTTTTCTCCAAAATGGAGTTGCTCACAGAAAGCCTCAAAATCCACTAGCGTATTACTGTGTATTTGTTTATATATAAACCCAGGTTACCTTTGACCAAGGGTAAACTACTAAAAGATATGATATGTAAATTGTGGTCCATCTAGAATCAACATGTAGGTTCTAGTGACATGAAAGAGAGGGAAGTAGCGCTCATGAGCAGATGCGACTATATCGAATCATGTGTGACAGGTTCCTTCGTATACTCTGTGTAGTAAACCACTGTACTGTGTATTAGCACATGCAACTCCCTTAAAAGTTGGAACAGAGCATCTTCCCTGGGCTCGGATGCAAATAGTTGCAAGATAATTTAAGATGTGAATAGCACAATGTTGGATTGAGATGTAGAACAGGACAATGATATCCAGCCCCACCTATGATCCCCGTACACAGTGACAATTTTGATAACGAGACGGTGGTGCCGCAAACCAACGTATCCCCTCTTGAGATTTGATAGCCCTAGAAAAAGTAAAGAGAGATTGCTCATGGAAAAAGAGATTTTTAATGTTTTTTTTTTGCCATGATTGCCATCCGAAGAGGAATTACAGTCGCTACAAAATTATTTGGTCCTGTCACTGTGTTTATAATATGCATCTCTGCATGAAAGCATGATGAATATGTTCGTTGTAAACCTGTAATTAACTGTTACCTAATGGTGGGACCACCTTTTCCGACCAGCCAACCCTTTGAGACGAGCCCATAATGCAGCTTATGGGTGTAAATTATTAACCGATCCGTCAGGTTAACCTGATCCGATCTGATCCGAATCTGATTTAATTTGATATGACTTAAGATAAATGAGTCAGATATGAGTTTAATTTTTTGACCTGAATCGGATTGGGTCGGGGTCGGGTCAATCCTATCTCATCTAATTAATTATATTTTTCGAAGTAATTTTGTGATTTAGTACAAAATAAAGCTTATATATATATTAATTATACATTAATTATAAATTAATTAATATTTAATTACTTAAAATAATATAAAAATAATTAATAAATATTTAAATATTTTACACGGGTCGGGTCAGGTTGACCCGTAATCCGATCGAATCGGATATTAGTCAATATCTTTTGACCCGAATATGATTGGATCGAGTTCAAATTAAATAAAAAATAATAAAATAATGATGACCCGATTTGACCCATTAACACTCGTAATGCAGGTACACTTTACAAAGAGGAAAATGGAAATAGAGAAATCAATTTTACTGATGGAAATAGAAATGGTAGGTAACCAATATGATAAACATGGTGTGCCAAATTTTAGGCATGGAAACTCATGTGATTAGGAGATATTTTTAAATTCATTGAAAACGGATCAAAACAGATGTCATCTATGTATGCACTTTCCTCCAAAATCTTCATTCCCAAAAAGTGACTGTATAATATATTAGAACCAAAAAACCTAAAGCAAGTGTCCCGTTTCCTCTTTTCACCGCTGGTAAAAAAAAGAGGAAAAGAAAGAACAAAAGCCCTAATCGAGATATGTGTGGAATAAAATACCTTATGCTGCAAGCAATAAGAACATCAAAGTTGGATACGTTGGTTGTCATAAATGGATAGTAATATGCGGTTCAGGAGTTCCATAGAATAATTCAAGATAAAAGCTTCATCTCCCAGGTGGCAGAATGATATAACAGTGCAAAGAATCCACAATTGTGATAGATGGTTTGGATTGAAATGAAGATTAATAAGTTTAATAAATTTGTGGGTCCGAGTTGCTTGATCCTTGTCAGCAAGAACGGTTTTCCACCAAAATTTCGGTTCATTTATAATAATATTTTGTATTTTAATTCTGACTAAAATTTACCGAGTCGAGAGAGTATGTAACAAATTTTCGTTCGCTAGTAAATTTCTCAGCAATGATAGGTCCATTCCATACGCATTGGATGCTCCAAAAATGATATTTCAGAAATATATCACTCTCATCTACTGTTATTTTTTTGGGATAATATGATCCTATTATTCTGATCATAAATGTCAGATTGAAAATCAAAGATTCAGATTGATATATTTTTCTCTCTCCACTCTTTCATCTTCTTTCTTCAGAGATGCATCTGATTCATCCGTTTTCAATCTAACAGTTCTGATCGGAATTATCCGAAAATATAATAGCAACAGATTTGGACTCATTGGCTAATTTCTTTTCAATTCTGGATTGGAAGTATGCAGAAATTGACATCAGATACAACAAAGGATCGTTGCTTCCAGAATTGATTTATTTTATTTACTAATGGTCTAATTGGATATACAGTTCGATTTTAGTGCAAATAAATACAGGCAACTATATGAAAGTGTATAGGTGGGCCCCCCTACTTTCCATCTCAAGTCTCTTTGTCTAATTTTAATTCCGAACTAATTAATTTGAAGTATTAACTAAATAGTAATAAATTAAATATGTTTTTAATTTAAAATAATTAATTTCGAATTTGACAAAAGCCCAAAAGACTCATATTTAAACGACACCAGAGTCCGAGGGAATGGTATAAATGGCCAAATGAAAAAAAAATTTACCATAACTAACGTAATTAAACGAACGGTATATATAGTGTATAAACTAGTTTATTATTTTCTTAGATATAAATAAAATATTGTAATATAATATCTGAAGATTTAAGATGATAATTTCCCATCATTAACCACTATATATTTTGAAAGATTTTCCAATAGTGCATTTGAACCCTCCTCTTCATGGAAATTTATTACTGTGTGTGTGCATGCGCATGACATCTGAGCCAATATACTCTTATATGAACAAGATGAGATCATTATCCGAGAGGAAGATGCGTACCAGGAATTCAATAACAGCACTAATGAGGTAGATGACATAAGTGGTTGAGAAGGCATCAGAGAGGAAGCCCCCGAGAAGAGCGAGGAGGAATGCGGTACCCATGAAGTTTGTCACGGTGGTGGCTGATTTCGAAGGAGAGAAGTGCATGAACTGCATCAGGTACGTTACCAGATTACTCGCATTCGCCAGAAATGCCAGATTCTCCAAAATTTCCACCACTGCATTAGAAACAATAAAAACCAGTTAATTCTGGCTGCTTTATGGCAACATTTTACAAGGAATGAATTTAATATGGATTTAATAATTATTATCATATTTATATATCATTATCAGTTACCTGATTTCTTCAATAGAATGAAAAAAAAAACTTATTTCATAACATTTTTGAACTTGTCATAGACAATGACTTAAGACCCATAGTTCTTAATTTATCCAAATGACATATCGTAATAGTATTCTTCACAAGTTACTAACCGTTGAAGGATTGACATGATAATACTTTGAATATTAATTAGTTTTTCAATTCCAAATTGATGTAGTAATATTATTCTTCACTAGTACTAACCGGGATTGTGATATAGCTCTTCCTTTTAGAATCTATACCTTTATTCCGAAATTGCTTAATATTCCCAAGATAACATTTCTTGTAGTGCTAAAACTATGTTCACCAAACACCAATCTGGTACCGAGAATTGGTTTAGTGACAAGATGCATGGTAGCTGATTTGTCCATTTTTTTAAAATGCAGATGGTCATCTATGCGGTCCGATTATATTTATACGGTATGATACCGCATGCATAAGAGTATGCATCCGCATATTCAATAATACACATTATTTTTTAAAATATTTATCGTATTAAGTCTATTAAATAAATTATATTATATATTTTTATTTTACGTTAAAATTCTTTAAAAATAAATGATCAATTTAAATATTATAAGAATTTTTAAAATACATATCCGTATATGCATCCGTATGTCGCACATGCGCTATGCAGTGATCAATCATACGCATATTAAAATTCACATTTTAAAACCTTAGATTTGTCACATAAAAACATTTGGTATATGCAAAAACATTGTCGATTTCATAGTTTGCTGCGTCGAAAATGATCGACTGCCCCATACTAATGCCCCCAACTACCCCATCATCTTTAAAAAAAAAAGCGCCCCTAAAAAGCCAAATGGTGTGAACCCGTGTGTAAGAGATGGTGGATGAGATACGAGGGCATAGCAAGGGGGCGCCCTGTATCAATGCCCTGCATTTATGAAGGTTATATGACTAGACTACGGCGCTTATTTGGGAAAGATGTAAAATTCTGCTATCCTCTTACATTCAATGTGAACTAAATAAGAGCTAATAGTTAGAGCATCCGCATCGCATTGTCAAATTGATTGTTAAATCTCATTTGACAATTATCATTTGAATTTCAGGGATGCAGAGACTAGGCAAAATTAAATAATTATCTAAATTTGATAATTCATTTGACAAGTCACGTCAGCGAAGAAGCAAAAAATTAATTACGAAAGTGCCATTTTGATAATTTCATTCTATTCAGAGATGCCACTCTAAATTGTCAATTGATGATATGGCATAAAAATTTAATTTTGACAGTCGACACCAATGTGAATGCTTTTATATTTATATTAAGAGCACCCCAATCAATAAAATCCGTTTCACTAACTATTAATTTAGTACTATCCTAAGATACATATAATCGCAATTATTTCAGCAAATTGCATTTAAGTACAAGTTGTTGCCGTTACCTCAAAAAAGAAAAAAAAATAGAAATTTGTTGCAGGAATAAAGTACTTTGACAAACAGAAAAAGACCGAAAGAAATGAAAGACAAATTTTCCAAGGGAATTTGGAAGAATCTAACAAAAAAATGACTTATATTCCATGTAAAAGGACCAGAGAAAATTAAGTTTGAAAATCATAAAATGGACCAACAAAAGGTATATCGTCAAGTGGCAAAAAGGTTGAGCAACAGAACAAGGAACATATGAGCACCCACAAAAGTTCTGAACAAGTACAGGGACACATTTTTAATTAAAAAAAAACAGAGCTTAAATTTACAACATTTCATCAGTTTGTTAGCAAGAGCAGTTACAATTAAAAAATCTTGGGGGCCTATCATAAAAAAGACAAAAATAAGCGGACGCCTTTCAGTTGTTTTCCCTCTTAAAAAGGAAAATAAAGAAGTATAGAATCATATTTTCTAACTTTGCATTGGAGATCAAAATGAAATTAAATAAAATACCCAGAACGAAGGAGGCAGCAAGCATTCCGCCATGTTTCTTTCTCACAGCAGGTCTGTTTCTCCAGTCCGCATATCCCTCCCATCTCTCCAGTTCTCGTCCTTCCTCCTTCCACAATTGAAAAGAAGAAACCATAATTTAACAACAATTTCAGAAAGAACATTGATTCATTACAAATACATACTTGCTGATGAAATAGATAACAACGTAGTAGTAGTAGTAGTAGTAATAGTATGACAAATTACAAAATTTCTCATCAGACTAGGCATGGTGAACATACCATTTTCTTGAACCAGCGACTTGGCTTTGGACTCTTGTGTAGCTGAGAAGAGAAGAGAAAAATAGAGAGGGGAGGAGGAGGAGGAGGAGGGAGGAGGAGGGAGAAAGAGGAGAAATGGGTGAGGTCAATTTAGAGCCAGGAGCTTTGGTGGCAGAGGCCTCGGTATTTAAAGCTGCTGAGGGCCTACAAGAGGGGTTCTAGTGTTTACTTGAAAATGACTTTGTGTGGGAAGTCAATTCCTGGAGATGCATTGATGCATCTTTTCTGGATTGCATTTCTCAATAGAAAAAAAAAGAAATTAGAAGAAGAAAGAGAGAAATGTGAAATGTCCCTTGCGCAGAATCAAAATTCTTCGTCACATTACATTTGCATGCAACGCAAATATGCACTGCATGCTTTAGGCAACAGAGAGTGTGTTTAATTAATAATTGATCCACGCGGATTGCCAGTTGAATCCCTGGCTTGGGGAAAAGTTTGGTCCATATCCCCTTTTTTGCTTGTTCTCTGCAATCACCACATTCATCATTCCTACTTTTAACCTAACAAATATTATAATAGAAAAAAATAAACAATCAATTGCAACTTAGAAAGTAGCAATTCGTTGCCTGACCTCTTTCAACACGTATATGAATTTAGACAAGTTAATATGGATGGTAAACTCATTTTTATGGTGAAAATAGTAAAATGTGCTCCAATTATTATTGCAATGTAAAAAAATTTATTTGGATTAAATGGTAAATAAAGAATTATATTTGGGCAGTTAAAAGGGTCATGTATATCGCATGGATATCTATATTTGATCAACATATTTGAAGGAGATTGTAGAGCAGATTTGAGTCTATAAGAAGTTAGATGATAGACTTTTTAGGCATGGTTATATAATATGATTGTTAGATTTTTTTTTCTCTTAATACCAGATGGTTGGTATTCTGACAATGTAGGATGTAAAAGATTCTTTGACATAAAAAAAAATTTAGGAAGAGCAAAAAAAAAAGTTAAATGAAGATTCTAGAGAGTACTTGAAAACTAATTCCATTTGTACTCTGCAGTCAAAAAGCAATTTTTGCTTAGTTCATATTGACTCATTAGTATATAAAATGAACAAGCTTCTTATTAGTCCAGTTCTTAGTTTAATATGCATAAGACGAATTGGTTTAAAAAAATTATCTTTATTTTGTAGTCGGCAGTCAAAAAGTAATTTTCGGTTAGAACATCTTGAATTATTCATATGTAAAATGAATACAGTTTTTTTGTTTTGTTTTTGAAATTAAAATTTTGTAAAGATTCATTTTTAATAAAATTTTAAAGACCCTTATCTTTACACATTTTTTCCCATTTCCTATTTACTTATTAAATTATGATAATCACGATAACGCTTAAAGAATCAACGGTTTAAAATCAGATAAGAAAACAATGGCTAATTGTCACATTGCATGCTTGCATGCAACACGGTAAGATATACACCATTTCAGTTGCATGTTTGTTATAGATTTTATTTCTCAGAGATATATTAGTTAAATCAGTTTAATATGCTTGAATTCATATATGCATAACTATTAAGAATACTAAGCATTCAGACTATTTTAATGATAATTTAAAAAAAATAATTCAAAAATATCACTATTTAAAAAATTCATATTTTCTAATTTTTTTTAACAAAATATGTTAATTTTTTGAGTTTTTTTTATATAGCACAATTAAGAAATATTTAACATGATTAAGATACGTCATATTGCAAAAATATGACACGATTGGACAAAACACGATTAAGCACGATACAGTTGGCACAAATTTAAAACACTATTTTCTGATTTCCCCCAATCTTCTACTATAAATCTTTTTCACTGAATTGGATAGGGTCGGCAAGAAAAATTCATGGCTGGAGCATCGCTCATGATTTATTCGGGATTAACTCACTTGTTAATGGACCGAGCCATTAACGAGTTGACTTCGCAAGCTAGTTAAGTTAATGAGCCGAGTTTGAGTTTGGGCTGACTTGACTCGTTAGGCCTATTTGGTTCATTAAACTATTATTATTTATATTATTTTATTATATATTTTTAGTATAGGAAATAGTTTATAGTATAACATGTACTGAAATATTATATTAAATTTATGTGAAATATATTGTCAATGTTTTACTAATTTTTATATAAAATTTAATATAAATATCATGAGAAATATTATTAACTATTAAATAACCCTTAACAGGTCTTAACGAGCCAACTTGGTTAGGTTGTTAACTTAACAAACTGATAGTTAACGAGCCAAATCGGATTTGTTAAGCTAACGAGTTGAGCATTTGACCCTGCTCCGCTCGACTGATTTATGGCCCTAATAGTTGGATAATAGCATACTTGACAATGATTTTTTAAATAAATAGTACTTTATATTCGTTTGTTATACATATTGACTTAATAATGATTTCCAAATAATTTCAGAACAGATCTTAAAAATAGAAAACAAAATTTAGTAGGTTAGTAAGCAACAAAATGAGCTAAAATTTAAAAAGCTTTAACGTTTTGCAAGGAAATGTGAATTTTGCGTTCTCTGCTGCTCTGCAGAAGTTTCAACAGTTTTTAGTAATAATAATTATTATTAAAAATAAGAGTGAGAACCGTAAAATTTCAAATATATGAAAGACAGCGCGCCACTGCCAGTGGTGCGTTTCATTATTTTTATAAAACGCGCCACTGACAGTGAAGCGTTTCATTATTTTTATGAAACGCGCCACTGCCAATGACGCGTTTCATTATTTTTATGAAACGCGCCACTGCCAGTGACGCGTTTGCTTCTTATATATACAAAACGCGCAACGCCTCACCATCTCACTTGCGCGGGGTTTGGACGAAACGCGCCACTGCCAGTGGCGCCTTTCGTCCGCGCCACTGCCATTCGTATATTTGAAATTTTACGGTTCTCACTCTTATTTTTAATAATATTAATTTAATAATAATTATTATTAATAAAAACTGAAGTTTCAGTGCGGGTCCTCTGCTCTGCTACTAGCGTACTAACAGTCTAACATGCTTTTTGTTTAGTTTCTCATGCTGTTTCTCTACTGTTTTTCTTCTATGTTTTCTGCAACATCTTAATATAGTGGTACCAAAGTGCCATTCATATAGATATGATATTTCAATGAAATTTAAAGACTATCCTCATCTTATCTTTCCGATAATAAAAAGGTCTAACATGCATGTTTAACATACAGAAACATACAACCCTGTTTAGTTGATGAACTAAAATTTGGGAGAAGGTTTGATTTTCTTCTGCACGTACTTCGACTTCATAAACAATGTGACTGTTGTAATATTTTTTTAATTTACAATATTCCACAACTTTTGCTTAAGTCTTTACATTTTAAATACTTTTTAGAAAAAAAACTGGCTTCCGTAAATCTCTATATATATTATGTTTCATATGACTATTTCAAAATTTGAACATGAATCATCTTCGTAAAAAGACGAAATTTATTAACATCTATATTAAAATTCCGTGCAGTAACTCAAAATTTTGAGTTTATTGTCCGTCCTCAAATTTAATAAATACTTCGTATATCTAAACCTTAAATGTTGTGATCGAGATTCAAAGCCGACAGTTAACATTTAGCCTGCGGATCAACTTTTAAGTTTAAACTGAATTTTCCAAACGAATGCGTTGGAAGATAAGGTACGTTGTAGTATTCATGCGATAACTCCAATATGATGTGCAATGTGTCATGAACAGTGCATATTTAAAATAAATTGTAGGATTTTTAAACATTTATAATCTAAAATAGTTTCGATGTATTTTCTTCTTTGTAATTTATTGGATGAAACTGTATAGTGAGATTTGATTTTGATTGTTCCATCTATCATGAATGCTCAAGATCTAATGAATAACATCAACACATTCCATACATTTTGTGATCTAGTTCATATGAGCATGGACTTTCGGAAAAGAGAATTTTATTATACGGATAATTGTATTGCATATTCTATTTTCATGATGCAACTTTAATGCTATACATATTGAAAGCATTATTTAAATTAAAAATAAAAAAAACATTATAAATTTAGAAGACATCTTGTCTTCCGTGAAACAATTTAAAATTCCATAATGATATAATTCCAATTTAAATTATGATGAAGTATCTACTTGTGACAGTTTTGTGACACATCATTAAATTTTTTTTATGTCAATATTTTTTGCGATTTTCTTCAGCAAAAATGAAAGTCATTCTTGCTTAATATTACAATCATAATATATTTATAAAAATTAAGGTTTGTGATCTGACAACCAATTTATTTTGATAATTTTGACAATCACTCTCAAATAAATTCATAAAAATCTAAAAAAAATTATGAACATATTCTTAAAATCATATATTGTGATTGTATTTCAAGTTTTATGCAATTTGAATGTTATTTGTTATTCCATCAAATGTCATAAAAAATTATGATGCTTTTATGATTTGAATTTAATGACATTTGATGGAATATAAAACAAAATAAATAGTTGTCACATAGATCCCCACCCTAAAAAAAATCATTTACAATGTGTTTAATAAAAAAACTAGATTTTGGAAAAATCAGTGGTTGGTTGTTAATTATATCCTTGATCTTTTCAGCAGTTGATATAGTATTGAATGATCTTGAAATTTTGTATTTTTTTTGTTTGTTAAAAGATACTTTATGTGACATTAAACCAAGCAGTTGTTTAAATTACTTTTTTTTTTCAGTTTTCTACAATTATCAAAGAGGATTCACGTGAAAAAAGTTTCCACTTGACAATTGACGTAGGGGTGTAAATGGGTCAGACTGGGTTGATTTTTTGTAGGTTATCAATCCGATTTATTAAAAGTCAGATTGCAACACTTTTAATCTATAACTAATTAACTGGTGATAAAAACTATTCACTTCGAGCTTTAAGTCAATTGATGGTTTAGACATTTATTATATTAGACTATAAGTAAAAATAAATTGTAATATAAAAATAACATACATTAATTAAAAGTAAAATAAAATATTTGATTTAAAAAAAAAAACCTAACAAAATATCGTAATTTTGTCATTAGGGTGAGAACTACCAGCACAAAGTTTACCATCAATTCATGGCTGAGAATTTCGACCAAATTTTCCGGTTTACAGTTCATTCTTTTTTAGTTTTATATGCACCGTTAGAAGTTATAAAAAAACAATTGTTAAAAATTAATTATTATTTAGAATTCTCCGTACTTTGGAAAAAAATATTTAACAGTCTGAATGATTTCAATCAGACGGCACGAGTTTAATAAAAAAAACTTACCTTTAAATAGACAGGGGGTACTAATGTAATTTGCATGAGAAATAATTATATGAATTTGACTTTCGTACCATAACGTTTACCTTCTTTGTGCATTAGATATGGACGACAATGATTGAGATTATTTTGATCATTTTCGAGAAAAAAGTAGTGAGTGATCATTTTGCAATATTCAAACTTTGTGATAATGTGTGCAATAAATACTGCGATTCTCATGTTTATAATTTACTTATCAGAGTAGATTGGCGAGTTTATTAATTAAGATCATAGTGCCTCATGCATTGCCTTTCCATTACACCTCTAAATTGTCGTTCAACAATGGTTCCTACAGGTCATAAATTGTCGATGAAATGAAAAGCTACCTATTTTTTTTTTCAAAAATTAATATAATAAAATAAGATTAATTCTAAAATGGATAAAATTTAAAAAAAATTGTACTGAAGATTTAGAGATAAAATTAATATCAACGGTTGATTTACTCAAATACAATAACTACTAAAAATTTTGATCCATAGAAGAATCACAATTGTACTTTTGTTTAGATAAAACATAAAAAATGCAACAAAACAAAAAATGCTTCAGAAGTTTTTTTCTTTTGATAAAAGCTTCAGAACTTTTGTAAGTATTTCGTTGTTTAAACAAAAAGAAAATTAGAACTAAAAAACAATGTGCAACTTGATGTTGTAGTTTTTGGCTAAAAGAAAAAAAAAATAGCACGTTTTGCATTCTAAAAGAAAAAAAAATGCTGCTTTTGGTTTATTATATATATTTTGGAAATCAAATATGCTCTTTATATAGTTAGCACATAATCATGTTTGTTGCCATACTTTTTCTAACGGTATTTGATGGACTATCATACTTTTTCATCTTCAAATTTTAATTTTTCACTCTCATTAAATTCTTTATATGAAAATCTTATAGGATGCAAAAATTTAGAGTGTTTTGAGCTTTTAAGTTACTGTTTTTAATTTTTAAAAATGATGTTCAAATTTTAAATATTTTATTATTATTTTTGGAGCTAATTTTTAAAAATTAAAAACCATGACTTAAAAAGTTCAAAACACTCCAAATTTTTGTATCCCACAAGATTTTCATATAAAGAATTTAATGAGCATGATAAATTAAAATTTTGAGATAATTTGATGTATTTTTTGAGTTAAATTCACAAAAAGCTTCCGTGAGTTTAAGCTCACGGTATCTTTACTCTCTCTCTCTCTATATATATATATATCTCTCTCTCTATATATATATATAGAGTAAAGCTAGCGTGCTTCTAGGAGCACGGAGCCCCTCTGTGATCCTAACTCAAAAAATATATCAAATAATATTCAAATTTTGATTTATCACTCTCATTAAATTTTTCATATTGAAATCTTGTAAGGTACAAAAATTTGGAGCGTTTTGAGTTTTCTAAGTCACTCTTTTCAATTTTTAAAAATAATATACAAACATTAAATATTTTATTATTATTTTTAGAGTTGATATTCAAAAATTAAAAAGAGTGACTTAGAAAATTTGAAACACCTTAAATTTTTGCACCACATATGATTTCAATATGAAGAATTTAATGAGAGTTATAAATCAAAATTTAGAAATTATTTGATATATTTTTTGAGTTAGGATCACAGAGGGGGTTCGTGCTCCTAGGAGCACGCTAGGTTTACTATATATATATATATATATATATATATATATATATATATATATATATATATAGTAATGATATCGTGAGCTGAAGCTAACAGAGTCCTTCCGTGAACTTAACTCAAGAAGCATATCAAATCATCTCCAATTTTAACTTATCATGCTCATTAAATTCTTTATATAAAAATCTTATGGGATGTAAAAATTTGAAGTGTTTTGAGGTTTTTAAATTATGATTTTTAATTTTTGAAAATCACCTCTAAAAAAATAATAACATATTCAATACTTGAACATCATTTTAAAAAATTAAAAACGCTGACTTAAAAAACTCAAAACACTCTAAACTTTTGTATTCCACAAGATTTTCATATAAAGAATTTAATGAGCATGATAAATTAAAATTTGAAGATGATTTGATATATTTTTTATTTTTTTGAGTTAAATTCACAGTATTTTTACTCATATATATATAGAGTAAAGATACCGTGAGCTTAAGCTCACGGAGGCCTTCCGTGAGATTAACTCAAAAAATATATCAAATCATTTCGAAATTTTAATTTATCATTCTCATTAAATTCTTTATATGAAAATCTCATGGGATACAAAAATTTGGAGCGTTTTGAACTTTTTAGGTCGTGGTTTTTAAATTTTGAAAATCAGCTCTAAAAATAATAATAATATATTTAATACTTGAATATCACTTTAAAAAATTAAAAATGATAACTTAAAAAGTTCAAAACCCTCCAAATTTTGGCATCCCATGAGATTTTCATATAAAGAATTTAATGAGAATGATAAATTAAAATTTCGAGACGATTTGATATGTTTTTTGAGTTAAACTCGCGGAAGGCCTCCGTGAGCTTAAGCTCACGGTATCTTTTACTCTATATATATATATATAGAGTGGAGATAGCCTCTGTGAGCTTAAGCTTACGGAGGCCTTCCGCGAGCTTAACTCAAAAAACATATCAAATCGTCTCGAAATTTTAATTTATCATTCTCATTAAATTCTTTATATCAAAATCTCATGGGATGCAAAAAATTTAGAGCGTTTTGAGTTTTTAAGTCACCGTTTTTAATTTTTGAAAATCAGCTCTAAAAATAATAATAATATATTCAATACTTGAACATCATTTTCAAAAATTAAAAACGGTGATTTAAAAAGCTCAAAACGCTCCAAATTTTTGCATTCCATGAGATTTTCATATAAAAAATTTAATGAGAATGATAAATTAAAATTTCGAGGTGATTTAATATGTTTTTTGAGTTAAGCTCACGGAAAGCCTCCGTGAGCTTAAGCTCACGCTATCTCCACTCTCTCTCTCTCTATATATATATATATTTTGTCAATGTGAGTGCGATCCATACTAAAAAGTCAGTACCCTTTATTGTTACTGAACCGTCTAAATAAATTTTAGTGACCGTTTTAACTACGACAAGGCACTATTATAATTTTTTATGACAGATGATCGCGATCCCATTTGATACAAGCCAAAAAAAAATACTTATTCTTCATGGCATCATCATGATGGCTACATGTCGTTTCGTCTCATGCTCTCTTCAGCATATCTACATGATCCATTTAATGCTTAGTTGCTTGCCTTACCGACTGATAGTGAATCTTTGAAAATTTCTTAAAGCGATCTTATCCGACCATCCGAGCATGGATCAAGATAGAGAGAATTAATTCATGACGACAACAAAAGATTGTTGGAGGCATCAGGCATACGCATCCTATCTGTTACAGTAGCTTTATAATCTTTACGCTGATTTTATGCGACTGTTTAGTGCTACTTGCTTGAGTTCACTGTGTCGTTATTTTCCTCTTATATTTCTATGAAAATGTTTTCTTGAACGTTGCCAAAATTGATGCCAGAAACTGTTTAAATTTTATTAAATACATTATTTTTCTTAAAACTTAGAACTTATATATATATATATATATACACACACACACACACCGTATTTTTATGGAGAAATCCAAATTTGATTTTGATTGTTTAATCAGCCATACATTTTTTTTTTCTTGAGATTTAACAGTGATATTGTTAATAACACGTTTGGCATGCACTGCAGAAAATATCTACAACACTATCACAACAAAAGTGTTTTTGACTTTTACTATTTTAAATGGTTAATTTTTTTGTCGTGATTGGAAATTCTAGATTCCAAAAAAAAAAAAAAATACCCGGTACATTTTTTTGACGAGAAAACAAGTGGCCCTTAGAAAGAATTATGGGTTCCCACAAGTCAAAGACGTGTTCCTTTTTAATCTGCATTTGCATACCGCGATGAAATTTGCTACTCTTTGAAATCCGATGATGAAAGTTGACTATATCATTTTTGAGATTCACGTAGCTATTGTTCGGTGCTTTTCAACCGTCCAATTTAAAGAACAAAATCCTGCTCGTGCCGATTTAAAGCACACACAAGTACACTACCCAGACGCTCCTAATTATGAATAACAAATAAAGCAATTCTGTATTACCATGCACTGATCAGTAATATTATCACTTTCGGATGGAGATTCATGTATTACAAATTTACTATAGAGATGAAAACGCTCATGATACGTTGAAGCAAAAATATTTAATTATGTACCCAGTCGCTATTTATCAACAATTCAACATTACAAACGACTTCTAAAAAAACTATTCATCATGTTATTTTATTTTTATCGTTGAAACTGAAAATAAAAAATATTTCATTTTTGTGAGGAACGTTAATTCATTATTGGTCTCATCGATCAATCAACGCGGCATGCAAATTGATTTTTTTTATTGCAGATCCTTTCTCTATACAGGGATAAATCTTATTATATTTGCATAATACTCTATTTAAAAAAATGCAAAAAAATTAGAATACAATTTTGTGAAACTTGGAAGAAAATTAAAAAATAGAAATAAAAAGTTTTATTATCATAGGAGAATTAAAGTTATTATTATCCACACCTGCTTTCTAGTTTCTACTATCACAATCAGCAGACAGCAGCAAAATGAAATAAAATAACAAAAAGAAAAGAAAATGCAATATAATTGCCGCGCCTTAGAATTGAGGTTGCAAAATAATGTCTCATACCTAGGGTGTCAATTATTGATCCGACCAGACGAGTTAATCCGATCCGATGGGTTAATCCGACCTGATCCAAACCCAATCCGACCCGAAAATAAATGGATCGGATATGGGTTTAATTTTTTTGACCCGAATCGGGTTGGATCAACCCGACCCAACTCGATTAATTATATTTTTTAAAATAATTTTGTGATTTAGTACTAATTAAAACTTAAATATACACTAATTATATAATAATTAAGATTAATTATAAATTAATTAATACTTTATTGCTTAAAATTATATAAAAATAATTAATAAACATTTAATTATTTTACACGGGTCGGGTCGGGTCAACCCGTGACCGTCGGGTCAACCCGTGACCCGTCAGGTCGGGTATGAATCAAGAATTTTTGACCCGAATTTAATCGGGTTGGGTTCAGATCGAATCAAAAAAAATAATAAAATAATGTGACCCGACCCAACCCATTGACACCCATACTCATTCCAAATATCCCCTAATCCTTATTAGGAGACAGAGAATTGTAGGCCGGTCGTGCAATATACTTCGGGACGACGCAATATATGCTACCCTAGAAAGATTTCATCAGTAGCTAGCAACAACTTTCGTTCTTCTTTTGCTAAATATGTATTTTGTTGACACAGAATTAAATAATTAGGAACTGATAAGAGTTGTTCGTTTTTTCGTACTTTTCAAATTCAGGTTTTCATAAGTAGTTCTAAATGATTTTTAAAATTCAATTAAGGGTGAGAATCTCTTGATAACTATTTATTCTGACAATAATGATAATCAATCTCAAATAAATTCATAAAAATTCATAAAATTTATAAAACTTTTACAAAAATATTCTAAACGTATAGTAATTATGTTTCAAGTTTCATGAAATTTGAGTATTATATGATATTTCATCAAAGGTCATCAAAATTATATGACAATTGTAATGGTTTAAATTTAATAGTTTTTTATGGAATATCAAATGGCACTTAAATTGCATGAAACATGAAGCACAATCAATCTATAAATTTAAGAATATGTTTATAAAAGTTTTTTTCTATATGTTTTTTATGAATTCATTTGAGTTGGTTGTTAAGATTATAACAATAAATGGCTATTAAGGCATCAAACTCTTTAACAATACCTGTAATTATTATTAAGACAAACCTATATTATACTATCTATAGGCAACCAAATGTTTATATAATCACTAATCGGAAACCAGCAGAATGCATTGAAATTATTTTATGCACGTATAGTATTATACCAACTGAATGAACGATTTATGTATGAGGAGAGGTAACTGGACAACTGTTATTTTGACAAGAGATTTTAAATTAATTAAAAAAATAGATTTTTTTTATACACATATTATTATACTTATAGATTGATATATTTCTAAACTGAAGCAATTTAAATACCGCTTGATAGTTCATTAAAGATCCATCACATTGTAATAATTGTAAATTGTATAAAATTTTAATGGTATTTGATGGACCATTAAATAATATTTAAATTATATAAAATTTGAAACATTAAAAATTCAGGAATACATCTACAAATATTTTCAATTTTAAAAATATTTTTAAAATTTAAAATATTATTGACGAATATTATCACTGATATTTGAGATCTTTGATCTTATGCTTTTTGATTGGGTTTCATTTCTAGTCTACCCCAATTTATTTGGAATTAAAGGTTTTGTTGTTGTTGTAAAATATTATTGAGAAACTGTGAAAATAAACAGTCAAGTGATCCCTACTTTTACGTATTGTTTGCTCATCCATTTTTTTTCACTTTATATAATATAGTAAATTGATTTTGTAACGGCTCTGTACGTAGGAGCAAGGGCGATTTCCACGGTAATGATCGGAGGTCAATTCATTCTCATATATATGGTTACCGAATTTAATGACTTATCTCTTTATATAATTGTATACATTCTATATTTTATGCCAGAACTTTTCATTTTTACCTTTATACTTATAGATAAGCCGTCTAAAATTTATTACCATACAACTTTCCATTAATGAACAATTACTCTTTTTAAAAATTTGTACGCATTCATCGTAAAATATAAGAATAATTCTTTTAGTTTTATTGCAATTGATAAAGTAGCAATTGCTGAGGTCAAATGCAAAATACACAATCTGAAACAACATATGAGAAATAACAAAAAACCGTTAATGGTATTAATTAATTGGCAATGTATGCACGTCATATGTTACAGATTTCAACACTATTGAGGCAATATTTGGAAAAACAATTGAAGGAGCATCAACCAAGCCTTTAATAATAAATGACTAAATCGATGCAAATTAAAATTAAATTATAAAATGTTGCCGGACAAGTTAAAGAAGAATAAATGAAATATATATAAACAAAGAAAATAAGGAGCTTTGAGTGATTAAAATTTTTGAAATTTATAATTTTATATTTATGTAATACAGTGTCTGAACTATACCATGACGTCAAAACCCATCATAATAAATCAGGGGAAATGCTTGTAGCCTTTCTTCCGTGGAATTCACATCGTCTTGTCTGAGATATTTTATACATAAAATATTCGTTAAAAATTGTCTCGTAAATTTAAGACAGTCATCGTCGTGATCACGGATAGTTGGTGTACTGATCTGACGATGATATATCCTTTCTACAAAGACAGCCAATTTGGGAAACATTTTTTTATCTCAAGCACATGCATCAAATTAAGTATATTTGTATTCTCATGTCATCTATCTAAATGCATAAAACTTTCTTTTTCAATTCAAGAATAATGTTCAGATTGTGTACCAGTGTTGCAAACGACCACAAAGAATGTATATATCCAACGAAGCTGTCTGAAAACATATCTTGGGCGAAAGAACAGTCCATATGAAAAAAGAATAAAGAAACAAAAATATGCATTTAAACGTAATTATTGCAATATAATTACTTTTAAAAGAATAAATAAAGCTGTATATCCCGTAGAAGAGCATATAAGAGCTGAATCTTATCCCGTCCTTGTCGAAATCATATCTTCTGTGTTGCTGCATGCATTATACAATAATTTGGAGGCATAGACCGTATTTATTGGGTAGCATAATTATTAACTACTAATTTTAATTGTATCATATATAAATTTAAATGGATAAATAGATGTGGTAACACCAGATCCGATCCGATGAACTTTTTGTACAGGACAAATTTGTTAGATCTGATTTTTCACAAAGACAAACTAATTCAACTCGATTTGGACCTAACCCAATTTAATCCGAAATCAAATAACCTATAATCTAACTACAATCAATCAAAAATCTGAAAAAAATAATATTCAAATTGACCCGACTCTACTCGATCAACCCAACATGATCTAACCCGATCTAATCCAATTCTTCCAAAAAGTCAAACTAATCTGAACCGACCTGACCCAATTCGAACCCGACTCTACCTTGATTCCATCTCTAAATTTTTAATCTATATATTATAAAATATAAATAGTAGTAGTTAATAATTAAATAATTATATATTAATATCTTGACCGTACATTGCTACGTTGATATCTTTTAAAAATATAAAAAATAATATTTTTATGTGAATAGAAAAATAAAATAAAAATGAAGATAATTTAGTAATTAAGATAAATTTCAATCATGAATATATAATTAATATAAAATAAATATAAAATTATGAGAAAAGTTGACATTCAGAATTTAATGAAAGTTAAAATTCATAAATTGATGGCAATCTAAGAAAAAAACAAAGTAGAGCAATTTTACTTCTAAATTAGCAGCATTTTATGTAACAATCAAAATTGAGAGAAAATTATAATTTCAACATAAATGATCATAGAGATAGTAATATTATTTGACGAATATCTCAATCTGATTACTGATATTAGCTCTAGAAATTCAATAAAAAATCTAAATCATTACAGAATCAGAATACTTACGTGCTTAATAAAGAGTAGTTATTGATATTTTCAGCAAACAGTGAAGTGGGACAACTGAAGTTTCTTATAAGAACTTCACATAAAAATTTGGTAAATAAATTTTTTTTTTAAAAAAGATTTGTTGAACGCACTCATGGTCTCCACAATACTCTGTGTGTGTGTATAGTTCGCACTTGTCAGAATCGCAGGAATGAAAAGATAGATGAATCCAAACAACATTTATCCAGATGAGCAATTTCACATGTCATGAAGTGTCGAATACGGTGTATCTGTAGAAACACATTAATTGCTTATACTACCGCCAATTCTCCTTAATTTTTGTCCTCGTTTTTATACATATTATGAACCTCTTTTGTCATAATTGTGATGTACAGTTATCCACGACAAACTGCGATCAAAGTCAAACAATGGGCGGATTTAGTAAGGGAGAATGGATATGTCTCCATTTTTATTTAATTACACGTGGACTTGTAGTATTTTTAGTGTTATATTCACATAATTTATAGTATTTTCAGTGTTATATTTGGCCCCTTTGTATTAACTTAAAATTTAAAGTTTTATGTAAAATATGATAAATCTGAACCGTTCAATATAATCTTCATATCAAACCCTACTAGCTAGCCAAAATTTATATTTTTTAAAAAAAAATACTATTTTTTTGAATGAGAAAAAAATCATCACATTTGATGATCTAGAAATTTTAAATCAAACAATTATCTCCTCATGCAAAAAAAAAAAATAACATTTTTTTAAAAAAAATATAAATTTTGGTCAACTAGTAGAGTTTAATATAAAGATTATATTGAACAGTTCGGATCAATCATATTTTACATAAAATTTAAAATTTTGATCTAATGCACATATATATATATATATGTACATTACAATACATCTTGGCCTCACTCATAATTTAATCAATATAAATAAGATAATAGATGAATTATAAAAATCTTGAACAAGTCTCGTAACACCAAAATTTTAAATAACTGTTAATAATATCTTTCACTACTATAAATAGTTTAATTTAATGATTTAGGTATGATTATTTTCTTAGTAACAATATTTGATATAATCTTTGACTCTAATATTGTAAAAATTAACTTTTGGCTCCGCTCATAGTACACGCATCAGATTGTGATGTATTTCACGTATGTTGAGATCGTCACAAACTCACAATTCTAATAAAACTTATCAGATCGGGCGCTGTATAATTTATGGTTTAAGATTTATTGACAACTTTGACAATGTTTTACTTAAATATAAAAAATTATAAACATGTTGATTCCCACGTATGTCGTTGAAATTTTTTAATCGTGTTAAGTTTTATAATTTTATCTTCCATTATCATTTAATTGAAAGATGATGAAATTTACATTAAATTTCATCATTTTTCATGAACATATGACGTGAATGAAGCATAGACACTTGACAAAGTCGAAAATTATAATTTTTCATGGTTGTCGCAACTATCAAATTAATACATCGCCATTTGCTACTAAATTCCTCGTTATAATTATACAATTTGGGTAGGTGGATCAGTTAAACTAAATACACATCGCCGATATAATCGATGATTTTTCAAAAATTAAAACTCAGATAAAATTGAAAACTAG
Organism: Schoenoplectus tabernaemontani; assembly: GCA_037127355.1. Classification (NCBI taxonomy): domain Eukaryota; kingdom Viridiplantae; phylum Streptophyta; class Magnoliopsida; order Poales; family Cyperaceae; genus Schoenoplectus; species Schoenoplectus tabernaemontani. The sequence goes on from CM073740.1 coordinate 14,792,526, forward strand.
AAAGTAATTTTATAGGTACTTAGTTGAGATACATATAAGCCTGTATTTTAATTTTATACAATTTAAGTATTATTTGATAAAGTTTAAAAATAGAGTAAAGCTATAATATTTTACAAAATAAGGAGTCAGTATTTTAGACCTAAATCATCTACTTCAAGATAAAAATGACCATCTGAACTATTCAATCTAATCTTCAAAATCAAAATATGTTAGTAAATCAAATTTATATATTTTTTAGATTTTTTTTTTTTTTGGATAAGAAGAAAATGACTTGATCTAAGAATTTGAATCCTTTTAAAAATAATAATTTTCTTCCCATCCAAAAAATAGTGGATAAATTCTAAATTAGATTTTAGTTTGCTAATATATTTTGATATGAAGTTTAGATTAAACAGTTCAGATCAATTATATCTAGCTTGAAGTTATAAGTTTGAGTGGCTTTTTATAAAGCATCATGACCTCATACATAAAAAGATATCAAATTCCATCGCATTTTATGTATACTAGCATAGAACTCATCCGTTATGTAGACCCTCTTAATTTTAAAAATATTTTTATATTTAACACTAATTTTATTATAATTAAATTATATATTTTATTTAAATATAATTAATAACTAAATCAATCACAAAGACTCTTAAAATTTTAAAAAATAATAATTTCTTATAGACAATAAGGTCATAGATTGTAGTTTTTTTATAATAGAACTTAATAATTGTTGATACTTAATTATCTAATATACAAATTTCATTTTACAAAAAGTATTATATTTAACGTTAATTTTATTATAAAATAATATATTTTACTTGAATGTAATTTATATCTAAATCAATTACCAATGCTCTTAAAATTTTAAATAAAATTAATTTATTATTTAATAAAAGATAATGTATAAAATATAATAATTTTTTGAGTAAGATTGTATAATGCATAATTTTTTTATCAAAATTTAATAATAGTTGATATTTAATTTATTTGATATATATTTTTTAGACATTCTATAAATACATGATAAAAATAGCAATAGAATGGAGAGGAAAATGGGTTTGGTTGAAATTTGAACTATCATTTTTATAAAATCAATCAATCTCAATCATAAACTGAATATGGACATTTTATTCATTACACATTATCTGATTACATCAATGGACATCTCTGATCCATACGCTCTTTATTATATAGTATAGATAACTTATAGATGTGGGGCGGATGTAGGATTTTAATCAAGAGGTCGGTAATTGAATTGCAATAATTCACTGGATTCAAATCCATTAGGTAAATTGGTACTAAATAAAAATAATAATAATTTAACACACATTTATATCAAATAAATTTAGCGAAGTCAGAAATTAGATAGAGAGTTGATCAAATTAGCAAAAACATAATCTAAATGTATTATTTTTTAAAATTCTGATGGATGAGTTTTCCGTGTAGATGAGTGAGCATCCGCCTCGTAGAAGTTACGTATCATATTAATTATGTTGAATTTTAAATGAGAAGTTATTTACAAACTACTTATATTCCCTGATTATTTAAAAAAAAAAAGCTATATAACAATGGGAATGGAAGGAAAATCATCAACCGTCCATTCGCAAGTACTATAAATTAAGTTGGAACAAAAAGGACTAGAAGCTACAGTTAATTTCCTTATCCTACAACAACTCAATAAGTCGAGAGGGGCACACGGAACAGATTCTCGTTCCAGTAGCTCTAGGTTCTTGAAACAAGCATCGACTACACAGCTTGGCATGCTTTAGATCGAACCGTCGAGAAAAAGATAGGAATTTATTCCGATAAGAAAAAAAAGGTTTGTGTTGGTTGGATCTACATGAGGTAGGTACTTTTCAAATATTTCATTGTAGCCAGAATTGTGTAAAACCGAATGGACATTCACGTGTAGTTGATTACAATTTCCAAAATTATTTCTGTGGAACTCTTCTTCCTTCGTTCAATTGCATGATCTAAACAAAATTCTCATGTCTATTCTGGATAGATCGTCAATTGTTGTATTTATTACTTTGAGTAAGGATCAAATGACAACAAACCTTATTTCATTTATAATTCATTTCAGCTTCAAATTTGAAATGAAAACTTTATTGATCTTGTTTAATATTATTACACGAATTATTTATTTAGAAAGTTTGGAAAAAATTAAAAATTATTTGATACGATATCAAAAGATAAAAAAGATCAACGGGCGATTTTTTCAAACTAGTCATTGATTTTTCGAAGTGAATATTTTTTTCCTTTTAGATAAAATCAGATCAAGCTATCCAACTCTAAATATTAAAAAAAAAAAACTCTCATCCCAGTTTTTAACTTAGCAACCTCCCATGACTTTGTCACCCAAAATATCAATGGAGAAAAAGTATTGTAATATCTAAAATAATCAATTACTTATGTAATTTAAAAATGTAAATTAAATTAAATATCGATGACAAAAGGTATTGTAACGTTGTATTATCTTTAATATTTAATGCTGTAAATGGATCTCTCCTCAATTACAATGTGATTTTAAGTGCAAAAAGGCTGTCCATCTTACCACTGTAAGCAGTGTAAAAAACGATCCAGCAAAATACATATATATCTTTTTGCCTAAGATATACTTGTGGATCGGAATTAGTACTTCTTACTTTTTAAAGAAAAAAAAGTAAAACTCAATAATTCCAATTCAATATTTTTGGATTAAAGTAAACGCAAAAAAAATCGATTTAAATTAAAATTTATAAGATCGGTCCCCTTTAGATAAATCCGGTTTGATTTTTTAATATATCCCAGCAATCACGTTGACTTAACATACCCTATTTTTCCTACAATCTCCCTAACTAGAATTTGCGCATATTGCCAAACATGAGTTGTCTTTTGAGTTTTGAACACAGGGACAAATGCATAATAATTCTAGGGTCGATAACGAGATGAATTCATAAAAAGAAATCTTGAAAAAAGAAAATATATTCTTTAATTTGTGGATAAATTGTGTTTAAAGTTTCAATCAAATCAATTTGAGTGTAATTTGATATTCCATCAAACTCATTATATTTAAGTCATTATAATTACTATATAGTTTTTGATGATTTTTGGTAAAATATTAAATGATATTCAAATTGTATGAAACTTGAAGCACGATCAATCTATATGTATAATAATATATTTGTTTTTATTTTTTAAATTATTTATGAATTTATTTAAAATTTATTATAAGTATTGTCAAAATAAATAGTTGCCGCCCATTTTTTAGCAGGGTCAGTTATTTGCTAATTAAAATTGTATAGTTATAAATTTAATTTTACTTATTATTTTATACGTATGAGCCAAGTTTAAATTATTAACACAGAAGATGGGTCAAATTATCTGTGTAACAATTTATTTTTTCAACTTACAACTAAAAATAATCAATACGTATCAATTTCTTAAAAAAAAATATGGTGGGTCACTTAACCGAAGAAAAGTAGAAGTCAAACCAAGGTGCTTTTAACAACTCAAATAGAGCATGTCATTTATCTATAGGTCGGGTTACTTATCTTCACTAGTTTTTACATATAAAGAATAAACGACGACCTGTATTTATATAATTAATCTATGATGCTAGTATATATCATCTCCGTGTTATAAAATATTTTTAATTTTAAAAGTCGACATGATTTATCTAAACTGTTTAAAATATTTTTTATATAAAAATTTAGTTATAATTCAAATTTTATATCTTTTATATTTTTTTACTATTATTTTAGATAAATTAGAAAATCACTTTTTTTTAGTGACCCTTAATAACAAAAAATGATTTTTTAAAAACTATATAACTATCACTTCTTTTGCATTAATCATTTAGACCGTAAAAATAAAAAAAATGATTCATTCTTAATAATTACAATTTGTACTATACATAATATCATAATCCAACACTATATATATACAGAGAGAAAGAGAGAGAGTTGCGCTATGGCGCTATACATAGCACGAATCGCTCATGTGTTATGGATCAATTCTTCGTTATCAAAGTACAAATGATCGATCCAACCGTACAAAATAATTTTCATATGAACATCCAGAAGTAGACCAAATTTTATTTTTTTAGAATTTTTTTACTATATGTTAAGATAGTTAGAAAATCACTTGATTTAATTATTGTGAGCCATTCTAAAGAAATGATTTTCTAACTATCTTATAAAATAATAATAAATTCTAAAAAATATAAAATGTAGTGTACATCTAGATATTCATATGAAAATTATTTCGTATGGTTGGATCAACCATTTACACTTTGATAACGAAAAACTGATTTATAATACAAGAGTGATCAGTGCTATGCATAGCATCATAACTCAACTCTCTGTCTCTCTACATATAATGTTTATATTGTGCTACTGACCTGTCATATTATATATATATATATATATATATATATTTCTGGTGAAATTTAAGTATTTCTACCCAAAAAAATCTCTAGTCCAAAAAAGTAATTGGATATTAAAGGCTTCTTGGTCATATCGCATGATCCTTCTTTTTTCATGTAAAAGTGTGTTATTGTGTTTAAAATATTAGATATTTTTAAATAATAAGAGCTTTTTTAATTTCTATATTATTTTTGAAATATATTTACTAATAGATCTAGTATTATTAATATAAACAAATTAAGTTGTTACGATCAAGAATCGTGTTGCTAGATCTGTAATGTCATTTGTGAAAGTGACAATACAACTCTTCACATATTAGACGCAAAATTAGTTTAATACTTAACTAATTAGATGTGGACATGTGGACATTTTTTTGTATTCTCATCTGACTTGATAAAGAAAATAATAGTAGTTTTCCAACAAGTTTTCACTTGCGCTGACTAAACAATGAGTTTTATATTAGTATTAATATGATGCTCGTAACAATATAATGTAAGTAATTAAGTATAAGTACTTGGAGTGCATTAATATTTAATATTTAATATTTAATGTTCTCTGTCTGCGTGAGAGAATGATAATTATCATTATCATTCTCATTAAATTCTTCGTATCCTCTAATATTTTGATATGAAGAATTTAATGAGAATGATAATTTTGAATTTCGGACGTATTACGATAAAATTTGAGCCGTATGTAATTGGATTGGAAATACAAATGTTTTCACAATAGTCCATATATATATATATATATAGAGAGAGAGAGTAAAGATGCCGTGAGCTTAAACTCACAGAGACTTTTCGTGAGCTTACCTCAAAAAACATACCAAATCGTCTCCAAATTTTAATTTATCATGCTCATTAAATTCTTTATATGAAAATCTTGTGGGATGCAAAAATTTGGAGTGTTTTGAGTTTTTTAAGTCATTGTTTTTAATTTTTTAAATGATATTCAAGTATTGAATATATTATAATTATTTTTAGAGGTGATTTTCAAATTTCATTATAAAATTGATAAAATATAAGTTATTCAACTCTAATTATTTATGATTATATAAAAATAAATATAAAAATTATAATAATTGAGTTTGTTTGTAGTTTGATTTCAGCTCGAATTCAAATCAGCTTTGCTCGGTTCGTTTTCAACTTAATTCAATTTTAATTTGAATTCAATTTAACTCAAGTCCATTTAGTTTAAATTCGATTTGATTCAGGTCATTTACAATTCTAACCTCGAATGACAAAGCATGTGGTTTTCCAAAAACTGTGCTGAGAAATGCTTCAAGTCATGAGGCTCCATGAATTAATGTATAAATTTATAATACACCGACAGGACTTATTTATAATCGCCCGAACACGCTGTTCTGAAAAGAGTATTGACTTTTTCAATAATTTAAAATGCATCCCCCAATCTTCGGAAGAAGTATAATTGTAAATCAGCCGACTTGAGTTAAATTTAAATTTGAGATCGATTTATTAATTTAATGAGTTAAAAATATCAGTTTATAATTGGTTCATTAAATTAACTAATGAGTCGAGTTAACTTATTAATGATTTATTTAATAATTAATAACATTTTATATAAATACTTTATTTCAAAATTAAAAAAAATAATAAAAATCAAATGACGTACTTTTTATAATAATTTCAATATAGAATTATAATTTATATGATATCCTAAAAATATATAATAATAAATATAATAATAAATATTGATAGTTTAATGAGACTTACAAGCTTGATGAGTTAAACCGAGCTTAATTCAAACTCGACTTATTAACTTAATGAGTCTTAATGAGTTTAACGAGCGAGTCAAATTCAATTTCTCCCGATCGAATCATAAGTGATGATAATTTTATTGACAGCTCTAGTTTCCACGAGCTACGAATTTTACTTGACAGCTCTAATTTCGGATAATCATTTTGTTTCGTTGCACTGATAGTACTGTATTAGTCCAGAACTGGAGGCACAAAGATTAGATTAAAAAAGAGTGCATACAGTTCGTGTGACATTGATCTTCCACTTACTGGACAGGGCTCACTTCGACATAATGGATTTCAAAGAAATTAGGCGTTGTTGATATTTAGTTTACCAGAAAGAATGCTGCAGCCTCCAGCACCAATGAAACAAAATAATTCAAATATTAATTTACATATTCCTTAGATATTGTATATACATATTTATCATGTCATATTGTTACATATTCCTTAAATATTGTTTAGCTTGTTCGGCATGACAACATGCACCTACATTAGTGCTCCAACTGTCACGATTATCAAGCCAAAATTCAGTCTACTTCTTTTCAACTCTTCAAGTAAAATAAAAAAAAATTCACAATTCAGTTCTTGTAATTTAGACTGACTGGTTATTTATTAGATATGAGACTTGAAAGAGATCGATGTGTAGAATTTCAATTGAACTCATGATTTCCAACGGTTCGAACAAAATGTTCAAAATTTGAGTACTTGCGTTTCAGATTCTTAATTTTTGACCAACACTGTCGTTCTACTCGAACGTTGCTAAAAATATCTCTCCGGGCTTCTTGTTCGACCGTCAAAAATCTATTTCCATTGCAGAGGCCTTTCTGTTATTGGACCGGGTCTTTCTGTTATTGGACCGGGTCTTTCTGTTATTGGACCGGGTCTTTCTATTATTGGACCGGGTCGGCCCATATGCCTCACAGTTACAGATCTTGCGAATTAAAGCATCACACTGGATTTGTCCGACACGGAATTTGCACTTCATTCATTTTAGCAAAGTGACGGTAAATATGAGATAATTGAACGAAATTAAATTACTAGAAGATGAAGAAAATTCAAAGATCGCAGATAATGCAAATTACGTGGGGAAGGCGGAGAGTCTTTCCTTCCGTACATCTTCTCTGCGACGTGTGCGCTCCTCGACCATACTCTAATTTCGCACAAATTTCCAGCTCTACCCCGTCTTCCTTCTTCAAAGAACAAAATTTCCGAGCGTATTCTTGCAATTGGTCGGACTTAGCTTAGTCTTGCTACAATGGGAGTATCTACATCTCTAGTTCTGTACAGGATCTTGTTCGCGCTGCTAGGATGTTTCATGGTTGCGACTCTTGTATACACCACCATTACCGATGGATCTCCATTTCGTATCGAGCTCTTAACTCCGTATGTCTTATTTGGAAATTTATATCTGTTTACTTCCTAGACCACAAGCACAATTTTTGTTTGCATAAATTTGTAGAATGTTTACTGGTAGAAGCATGGTGAGATTAGAAGTTTGTAAGTTATTAATCGCTCAACTGTTTTGAACAACATCCGAAAGCTTTGCCTAATAAGTTATTCAGGATATTTATTCAATATATTTACAAACTTTTCTAGGTGGATGATTGCAACGTTGATTGATTTCTATGTTAATGTGACAGCCTTATCGGTATGATCTCCTGAGCCTGATACCAAACTTGTTAATTATCTAAATTTTCTCACTGTATTTGGTATTATCTCTTATAGCAAACTGGTTGGCACTCTATACCAGTACAGAAGCAAACTGATATCAATTTGGTAATTTAGCTTTAGTTAATAACATCAACTTTGAATCCATCTGATTTTTCCAATAAGAGCCTAGATTAACTTTTGTTTCTGCAACTTAGCCTGTGTCTGCCTGAACTTGCTTTCAGTTTGTCCAATTGAACACCAGAAACCATAGTACATCTCAAAATTCAGATAGAAAGGCAAAAAATTTCCTTCTCAAACTGAAACAACTAGTTACACCTTCTTACAATCCCCATCCACTTGTTGTTTACACCACATTCACTTGTTTCTAACCATTTTTGTAATGATATAGTGTACGCAGGATCAAATTAGAATAATTACCTATGTACTATATATGTATGTGTATTTCTCATCTCAGGTTTGGGTTGCGTACAAGGAATCAAGTTGGGTTATTTCGGCCATTTGGATAATGCTCTTAGTCTGTCTTGGAAGGTACTATTTTTTATTTATTATGTTGTGTTTTTCTAGACCTTTTATTTATATATTTGTGAATTCATTTTCAGTTGTTATGAACAATGCATATTGTACTTGTTGGTACGAATAGTACTTTAGCTAAGGTATTCTTAAATATTTGATTGCCTTTTCAAACTCCTATGATTCTATATTTTCCATTGATCTAAATGCGTTTATGCTTTATGATCTAGTCAAGTTTCTCTGATAATAAATTAATCTAAACTGGCAAGTGCAAGCAGTACTAGTATCTGCTGAATGGTATATACTGATTCATGCCAGTGGATTGAAACAGTCAAGCATTGCTCAACTTCAATTTGAGTGCTCAACTATTTGGTCGAAACAATTAATATTTTTTTTACACATTATACCATCTAGTGGTTCAGACTCCTTACAACAGACAATTGAAAAAAAAAAAATGTCTTTGTTATTTCTAATATTTCAGTGCTGCAACGTGTGCTTACATAGTGATGAAACTTTTTGAGATTTCAATTGAGGATCCAGCTCAAGACCCTATTGATCTTTTATTAGTAAGGTACTGCTTATATTCTTGCATACTAGTAGTGGTCATTTCACTTTTCAAGTGCTTTGTACTTATTATTGTGGGTTTGTCGTTCCATAGTTTTCTTCTTAACTTTCTCTTTGATGTTACCTTCATTTTTCTCCTGTTTTATTTTTTTTTTCTGAAAGGACAAAATTTGTTTGTTAGCTAGATATTGATTATAATTTGTACATTATTCTGTCCTACAGTTTGATTATTAATTGCCAATGTTATTTCCAGGAGAGGTCAGATAGTGAACATGAAAAGCTCATATGTGAAGTATGGGAAACTTGCTTTTACTATACTGGGAGCATTCATGGTTGCAGTAGTAACTTATACTGTTGTGACTGATGGGCTACCTTTCAGGAAAGAACTCTTGACGCCGTAAGTAGTTAAGTTCTTTGGGGTCATATCTGTATTTTCTGATTAGAGCTGTATTGCCTGGATTTGGATTGCAACAGTTATACTTGTGGTATTATAGGTCCATCTCTGACTTTAACTAAAGGCGAAATTTATCACTAATTATAAACAACATCTGAATTTTCTGCTAAATTAAAAATTCATCCCAGTTCCATTACCACATGGAACATAAATTTAAAGTTCATCCCAGCACAATGCTTGAAACCTATATAATAGCAGTGCACGCTAAGCAGTTGTCTCTGAATCTGAAATATAAATATTTGCTTCCAATGAGTGGATATCTAATTATTTTTACTTGATATAATGTGAAATAGGTGGATGGCAGCTACTCTGATCGACTTCTATATTAATGTATTTCCTATATCGGTATGTTCAGCTTTTGTTACCAAATTTAATAAGCTAGAGCATTTTCCCTTCGTAAGATCGATCTTTTAATACTTGCTTGTGGATTGGTGATTACAATATTAGCTCAGTTTGTACTTGGTACCGTTGACTGGACATGAGGATCTCTGTGGACTTGATTGTAGACCAAAATTAATGATAAGAGTTGTACTGATAAAGCAACACACCCTCTCCCATAAAAAGGACACAAAGGAGCACCAAAAGTCATGAGAGAAATGGGGCGGGGGGACCTTGAAAGCTAAAGTATCAATTGGCTGTTTTCACATTTCTAGGGTTTATAACTAACTGAGAATAGAAAAAAAAAAAATTCTGCTCCTATTTCTCTTTAAATTGGCTAATGATGATTATTATAATAGCTTTGGGTTGCACACAAGGAGACAACATGGATTAGTGCATTCATTTGGATAATCTTTTTGATTTGCCTTGGAAGGTATATATACATGCATACCATTCATCAAAGCTTTTTACATATTACAATATGATTTTTGCATATTTCTTTAAAAATTGTTCTTCTTGTTCAGCATTACAACATGCACCTACATTGTGGTCCAATTGTCACGATTGTCAAGCCAAGATTCAGTCTACCAGGTTCTTTTGCATCCTTCAAGCAGGATAGGAGCACGTGCATCAATCAAGTAAAAGAAAAAAATTATTCCTGTAATTCTAGACAGTTATTATTTATTGCCTTTAGTACATGTCAGAAATTCTATTTTGTAACATTATACATGAGAAATGATTGAATTTCATATAATAAGATAACAAATAGGAAAAAGACAAATATTACTGATGTCCTTTTTCATTTCCATTTTTGCTCACTTGTAGGAATACTTGATCTTTGTAGCACGAGCAACATTTATATCTGAAATAAACCAAATATCGACTTCCCTCAATATTGTGCATGAGTTTAAGAATACCTGGTATTGATTATGTATCAAATGATCTCAGTTGAATTTTGTTTTGAAATCCAGGTGGATAGTAAATTAGTAATGTTTTAAACAGTGGTATTCTAGTTCTGAAATTTAATTTAAGTTTTCAAATGGAATCTATCTTTCTCAGTGCCTAAAAATTAGTTTCATGAAATCGATTCTAATTTTATTTTACCTGGGACCGGCACTTGAAAATTTTATAATTGCCCTTGGAATGCAAACTAAATTTAACGCGGATCAAATCTTCAGCTGGCTTAGTTTAGAAGAAATTGATATTTTTCAGGGTAATTTTGTAAAACAGCAGATGGGAGTTGAGGAGGAAAGCGGAGAAATGAAGAAAAGAGGAGAGTAGGAGAATAAGACAGATTGAGAATGCAATATTTTTGGACGTAACCAAACGATTACAGTAATTGAGTTTATATATCACTCAATTTACCTCAATAACTAATCTAATTTACGACAGAAATAATAATAAGAAAAAAAACGATACAGTAAGCACCAAACAGTGAACAGAAAAAACAGAAAGAGAGCTATGATTGGGTTCTCTGCTGAGCGATACCGCTTCTAACGACTCGACTCTGCAACTCCCTCATTTTTATTACTTCTTGAGCGTGTCTTCCTGTCCATTTCCTTCACTGACAATGGCCCCATCCTGCTCGGAGCTCATCGCTTCTTTATTTGGATTCTTAAGAGGTTTAGCGAAGTGTTGGGTCTCTACCCTCTTAACCCTTGTTTCACGGAAGTGGGGGAGGTATAAGGATCTTTGAACTAAAAAGTGAGCTTAAAATTTTTTTGAGCCGTTGATTTTGCATCGAGATTCATATTTTTAATAAATTTAAAATTTAAAATTCATACTTTTAATAATTATTATGATTCTCGATGCAAAATTAACGGCTCAAGAAAACTTTAAACTCAATTTTTAATTTAAAAGTTTTGTACCTCCCCACCTCTTTGTTTCACAGGCCCAGCTTTGAGCCCATTGCACACCCTAACAATTGTTTCCCTCTCTTGTCCTTTGAATAAATGAGATCCCGAGAGTTTGACTCCTCTCAGATATAGTCACAAGATGCGCGAATTATTTACGAATAATTTATGAATAATTTATTTTTTATTTATAATTGAATGTTTTACGAATGATTCACCAATCTAATATATAATATATTTTTGGTCAAAAAATATTTTATTCTCGAATTATTCGATAAAAATATATATTATATATTATTTAATTATAATTTTATAGTTTTAAATATATTTTTAAAATTTTATCAATATGATATATATTTTGTTTAAATTATATAAAATAAATTATCTCCAATTATATCAGTATTATATCCGAATTACGAATTTTTAACATTACCTAGTAAATTTATTACTATTCCTAGGTTTCAGCTTAGCCAACCCACCACCCGCCGATTGATAATTTGATAACGAAGTCCTCGTTTAAATGCCAATGCTTGGTTTGAAAAACCACTTGTGAAGGTCAACCAATGAACTTTTTACAAAGTCAAAGATCAATCGAAATACTCGCATCGCCTTGTTTGATAACGTGTTTGCAATATGTCATCGTGTTTTATGGCATCAGTGGCATCAGATGAAATTTTATCAATGAAGTTCAGGCTAAGAAAAAAAAGATTTAAAAGCTTCCGACATTGAATTGTGTGGTTAACACAAGTCGTTGCTAGAGGTGGATGCATGATAGTTTATCGGATTGAAATTCATTAACTAATCAGATACTAAATAAGAAAATAATAATTTAATATATATTTTTATCTAATAAAAAAATATTAAATAATAACATTTTATATATTAAAAATAACAACAAAATAAAGTTTAAAGTAATAGATAATCAAATTGATGAAAAAAGTTTTCGTCTACGTAACTTTATATTTTGATATCTTTGCATAATTATTTCATCACGCACGATATTAAATATTTTTTTCTCAATAAAAATATTCAGACAATCCTGGGGGCAAAAAAAAATTCAAGGGGGGGAGGCAAATTACCGAAAAAGCACTATTTTTCAAATCCAAGGGGGCACCTGGCCGTTGGTATCATCAAAACTATACAAAATTATTGCACGTCAAAGCCACCCTTTTATTAATACAATTTGTCAAATGAACTACCGAAATAATTTTTCGTACGAAAGCAGGACAGATTCTGACTTTGGTAGGAGAGGATAAAAATTGAATTTTTTTAGGGAGATAAAATAAATATATTTTTTTTTTTCTGAAAAATATATAATTATAGAAATATTCATAAAAAAATTCAAGGAATAGCTGCATCTGGACACAGCTGGATCCACTCTTTGTAGAAAAGTAAATTGACAAAAAAAAAAATCTATGGGATAAGTGTTAGAAATATAGGTTGGAGATATTTTTTTTTTGAAGTAGCAAGGTGAATGACCTAGTAATTGATTTTATTAATAAAAAAGATGAGTTACAGAATTGTTGAGAGTAGTAGAGTACAGAGGTAGGTAGGAGATATTAAAGATGAAATTAAAACGTGAATTCCACGTAAGTAGGAGATATTATTAGGTGTATAATTGTGGAGATGATTAGCATTGTAACAGAGATAGATAGAGATATTAGAGATAAATTAGTGTTAGAAATGTTTAGTTTGATTAGTTTTCAAGTCTATATAGACTATTACATTTGTAATAAAAAACAAGGTCAATAAAAAAATATTCTCTTAATCCCTCTTTTTAATTCTCAATATGATATCAGAGTAGGAATAATACTGAAATTAGACCAATGCCTATTCCAAAAATTATGGACCTTTTTCTCATTCTATTCCAGAATTTAATCTTCTTTTCCAGAAATTCTCACCTATTCTCAACAATAAACCTTTATTCTACTCTATCCTATCTTCTATTCCATATTCTCTTCTGCTTCTCTCCTCTCCGATCTAAATCAATCTAATCGCGTTTCTGTTTCTCCGATCAAGATCAAGATCCTCTGCGTGATTTCAAATCAGCTTCACTATCCTCTTCGATCAACAAACCATCAAGCAATCACTGCTGCTCACTCCGCGCTTTCCTCTCGCGATTCAATAATCAAGATCGCTGCTTTTCTGATCAGCGCTTCAGCTTAGGGGATTCAGCGATTTCCTCCGAGATATTGTTCCTCTCACTTCTCTTCTCCCCCACCGAACAAATCGCCTCTCCACCTAGCTGTGAGACAATTCCTTCTGTTAGACAAGAAATCAAAACTGCTGCTTCTTCGACACTTCCTGATAGTCAGTTCCTTGTGCGCGATTGCATCAAGTCACGTGTGCAATTCTCAGTCACGATCTTCTCGACTGTTGTCGATCCAAGTGAGTGCGCAAGTTCGCTGATTTCTGTTGCCAATCCGAGTGACTGTCGAGAAGATATCACCATCAAATTGCGAGCTTCCTGTTCATCCTTGACCTTCAATCAGCCCTCGTTAGAATTTCACCTCTGTCAGATCCTATGTGTGCTTCTCAAATCAACACCAAGCTGGCCGCCAGAGCCACCACAGTCGAGCAAGAGCCTCAGTGGCGAGAGCCGGTGATATCCGACTCCAATCGGTCCAGCAACACAGTGCCAGAGTGCCATCTCTTTACCCCCTTTGCACAAATCTCGATGCACTCCATCAGATCTGTCCTTTGTCAAGCGTTGCTGCACTGATAGTGGTAACATCAGCGATCTGTCACACCTCAGTTGTCGAAAAGCTGACGAAGGCTCACCCGCTCGTGTCAGCAATTGTAGCTGAAGATGGGCTGGGAGCCATTAGTCAGAATTTTGAATTGGTTAAAGGATAGAAGAGAAAGTGTAACGTTACAGATCACAGATTGCTAAATAGAGCAAGAATAAATTATGATGAAAAGTTATTTTATTGATGAGATAGAAGTTCTGCTAGATGCGAGAACGAGTATTTACAATAAGAGAAAGAAATCACATTCAAATATTCCATTCAAATATTCCATAAGAAAAAAGAAAATTATTACAGCCACTCTTATTTAAACTAATAATCTCTGGAAACACCTAACAGCTTCATCAAAGAATCTTTCAGCGGACGTTAACATTGTAGCTAACTCCTTCATACGCCTCCAGTTACAGCTCCTTCGACCTCTCCATTCCTTCTCACGGGCTTTTCCATAACGGGCCGCTGCATTTCACCAACTTGGTCTATTTCCTTGTCGAGGCCCAATCCAATCTGTGTTATTTCCCCGCTCCGCTTCCACGCCTTCCCGCGTTTGACTTCGTCCATACCGTCTATAACTGTCACTAGCGCCTCAGGATCTGACAATACTCCCCCCTTCAAATTAGTCTTGTCCTCAAGACTATTACCTGGAAATTGCTTCCTCAATTCATCCCAGTCCTCCCAAGTAGCATCTTCTACTCCCAAATTGGCCCACTGTACCAACACTTCTACCCTGACTCTGTTGTTTTTCTTAACAACTCGCCTCTCAAGTATTATTTCTGGTTCTATCTTTATTTTTCCTTCAGGACCCACAATAGGCAATTTAGAGTGCACTGTGATGATAGAGCCTACCTTCCTCTTGAGCTGAGATACATGGAACACTAGGTGAATCTGAGATTCAGGGGGCAGGTTTAATTCATATGCAACAGTTCCCATCTTGGTGATAATTTCATAAGGTCCATAAAATCTGGGTTTAAGCTTGTGATTTTGCCCTTTGCCTTGTATAGTTACCTGTCTATACGGTTGAAGTTTAAGATAAACCCAATCTCCCACTTTGAAATGTCTCTCAGATCTTTTTAAATCGGCCCATTTCTTCATTCTGGCTTATGCCTTTACCAGTTGCTCCTTAATTACATGTAATGCCTGCTGCCTATCTGCTAAAACCTCATTGACAGCTTGATTAGCACCCTTAGGGATTGACCCCATTGGCAATTGTGGGGGAGAATAGCCATATAGAGCCTCAAACGGTGTACACCTCAAAGTAGTATGGAAGTTACTATTGTACCACCATTCAGCTAACCCTAACCACCTTGCCCACTACTTAGGCTGCTGGAATACCATGCATCTCAGGTATGATTCAATGTATTGGTTGAGTTTCTCAGATTGCCCATCGGTTTGTGGGTGGTAAGCAGTACTAAAATTTAGTTTAATTCCTAGTTTATTCATTAAGTCTCTCCAAAAATGGCTGGTAAATAAAGGATCTCTGTCAGTGATAATTTTGTGGGGCAATCCATGTAATTTATAGACTGTATTTAAGAACAAGTCAGCCATAGTTGAGGCCTTGAATGGGTGAGCTAGGACAAGTAAGTGACAATATTTGGTAAATTTGTCAATTACTACCAAAATGACATTCTTACCCTCACTCATGGGTGCCACATATGAAGTCCATAGTGATTACCTCCCATGCTCCTGTTGGTACTGGAATTGGCTCTAATAATCCAGGGACTGGTACATGCTCACCTTTGTTTAACTGGCATACTTCACAATGCTGGACACTGGTTATTACCTCCTCCCTCAATTTAGGCCGAAAAATAACTTCTTCACCCTTTGATATGTGCCCAAAATTCCTGAATGACCCCAAGACTTGTGTCATGTAAGGTTTGGATCAACTTTTCTCTCCACTGCCTTTGGGACCCTACATATATTCTGGTTCCTTTTCTAATAACTCCATTATGGATAGTGAATTTACTTGCATTCAATTCACCTGAATGCCCATGTGCTAGGATATCCATTGCCCATGGGTCCCCAACATAGCTTGACTTCAGCTCATCTATCCACTTAGGAATTAATTCGATTATTTCCATCACATTTCCTTCACCTTCGCTTGCTCTTTTCGGATAAGGCATCACAGACCTTATTATCCTCTCCCTTTTGTATTGAATGATGTAATCTAAGCCCAAAGAATTTACACAATCCTTTGTCTTTGCCGCAGTGAATGGGTCGCTTTTTGTTCAAGTAAATACTTTAGGCTAATGTGATCTGTCTTTATTATAAATGGCATGCCTTGAAGGTAGTGCCTTCACTTTTGAACTACAGTGAGTAGGGCTAACGATTCTTTCTCATAAGTAGATAGTTGTTGGTTTTTTACTCCAAGAGCTTTACTCAAGTAGGCTATAGGCCTCCTTCTCTGCATGAGAACTGCTCCCATTCCTTTGTCACTAGAATCAGTCTCCAGAATAAAGGGTTTTGAGAAGTCTGGCATGGCTAAGACAAGAGCTGAACACATGGTTGACTTCAAGGCTTCAAAGGCTGCCCTAGCCTCAGCACTCCACTGGAAGGCATTTTTCTTAAGCAGATTAGTCAAGGGTCTACTAATACATCCATAATTCTTAATGAACTTCCTGTAGTACCCTGTCAACCCTAGGAATCCCCTTAATTCTCTTAATGTTTTTGGTTCTGGCCAATTCTGCATGGCTATAATTTTATTTGGATCTGTTGTCACCCCCTGAGCTGTGATAATATGTCCTAGGTATTCAATGGATTGCACCCCAAATTCACATTTAGAACGCTTAGCCTTCAGTTGGTGTTGTTGTAGGATCTGGAGTACAGCCGTGAGATGTAGTATGTGTTGTTCCATGTTAGGGCTGTAGACAAGAATGTCATCAAAGAATACTAGCACTCCCTTCCTCAATAATGGTTGAAAGATTTGATTCATGAGCGCTTGAAATGTAGCAGGAGCGTTAGTCAACCCAAATGGCATGACTTGGAACTCATAATGGCCTTGGTGAATTTTGAAGGCAGTTTTGGATATATCCCCTTCATACATTCTGATCTGGTGGTAACCGGATCTTAAATCGATCTTGAAGAAATATCTGGCACCATACAACTCATCTAACAATTCATCTATTACAGGAATGAGATACTTGTTCTTAACAGTGAGGGAGTTCAACTGTCTATAGTCTATGCATAGCCTCCAACTACCGTTTTTTTTCTTAACCAATAGCGCTGGGGATGAGAATGGGCTGGTGGAGGGTTTAATGATGGAATTCTTCAACATTTCTTCAATTATTTTTTCTAATTCCATCTTTTGGAAGTATGAATATCTATAGGGCCTCAAATTTACTGGTTTGGAATTAGGTATTAGTGGAATTTTGTGATCAATTTCCCTATATGGAGGAAGAGTGGAGATAGGTTCAAATACAAAAGCAAAATCTTCTAATACCTTACTTAGCTCTGGTGAAGGGTGTGTACTACAGACTGTAGATGGTGCTGCTTCACACAACCATATCTGAGCCATCATTAATTCACTTCCCCCTTGCAATTCCTTGTTGATATTGATCTCTTCACATACTTGAACAACTGCTTGTTCAGGATGAGTTTGCAGTTTGACCATTTTACCCCCCTTATCAATCTGTACCCATTTATTATTCCAGTCTATCAACATTGGTCCAAATTGTGATAACGAATCCAATCCTAATATAATATCATATCCCTGAATTTGCAAAACCCTCAAATCCCCAGTAAACTCATGCCCTTGCAGGGTGAACTTCAATGCTGAGCATTTGAAATCAGTTACCATCTTGGACCCATTAGCTACCATCACAATTAATGGATTGGTGTGCATAATTTGACACTTCTGGTCAACTAGAACAGTGGGGTCCACAAAACTGTGGGTGCTGCTACTGTCCAGCAAGGCATATACAGGTTTGAGCCCCACTTGTCCTTTAAAGCTCATAGTACTCATCTGGGGGTAAGATTGGGTAGCATACAATGAGACTATAGCTTCCTCAGCCTCATCAACCTCCAGGTTATTTACTTGTTTCTCTTCCTCCTCATCCTTGAGTTCTTGACCCAGCAACATCTGCACTTTTACCTTGCACTGGTGACCTAGGAAGTATTTACCTCCACATTTAAGACACTGGCCCAACGCCCTTCTTTGCTCCATCAAGGCGTTTCTAGAGGGTGGCAGAGCTGGTACTGATTTGGGTGGTTGCGCCTGAAATTGTCCTAGGGGCTTGATTGATACTGTAGGAACTGGGCTCTTTGAGAAAGATTTCAGTTTTCTATATTGATTCTTCATAGCTCCCTCCATGAGTTGTGCTAGTTCAAGTGCAGCATCAAGGACGAGGGGTTTGAAAGCCTTAACAAAAGCTTTAACCTCACCTTTTAACCCTCCAACAAAGACATCAATGAAATCACCTTCTGAGAACATGCGATTTTCAACCAAGAGTCTAGATCTAAGGCGCTCAAAGAGCTCAATGTATTCATCAACCGTTCCATTCTGACGTAACTCCAGTAATTCCTCCATACCATTACGAGACCCTTGCCTATTAAAGCGCTTCCTCACCAACCTAACCAGTTCAGACCAATCTGGTGGGTCGTGATCCATCAAGTAACCGTCATACCACTCACTAGCCTTATCATGAAATTGATTTGTAGCTAGTTTAGTACGCAGATGGTCTGGAACTTGGTGCATCTCAAAGTAAGAGGTACACTTACGCACCCACTCTATAGTGTTATCACCAATGAAGCTTGGACAGTCAACACGTGGCAAATGGTACCGATCGGTACGGTTTGAGCCCCACTCCATTGGTTGCTTAGATCCCCCATCTTGTGCAGGCGGTTTTTTTGTGCTTGTTAGAATGAACTGAGAAGGAGTTGAGTCAGGAGTTCGCTCAGAGTGATTATCCAACCGAGCTTCTAACTGAACAAACCTCTGATCTAACTTAGCTATTGTTTGTGACAACTGATCTTTGGATTCATTCATCTGCTGAACAATCGCTTGCGTAAGTGAGTGTATTTGAACATTTGACTGGCGCAGCTCTTCTCTTCCTTCTACCCGTATGGCATCCTAACGTTACAGATCACGGATTGCTAAATAGAGCAAGAACAAATTATGATGAAAAGTTATTTTATTGATGAGATAGAAGTTCTGCTAGATGCGAGAACGAGTGTTTACAATAAGAGAAAGAAATCACATTTAAATATTCCATAAGAAAAAGAAATTATTACAGCCACTCTTATTTAAACTAATAATCTCTGGGAACACCTAACAACTTCATCAGATAATCTTTCAGCGGCCGTTAACACTGTAGCTAACTCCTTCATATGCCTCCAGTTACAGCTCCTTCGACCTCTCCATTCCTTCTCACGGACTTTTCCATAATGGGCCGCTGCGTTTCATCGATCGTTCCATTGTCGAGGCCCAATCCAATATGTGTTATTTCCCCGCTCCGCTTCCACGCCTTCCCGCGTTTGACTTCGTCAATACCGTCTATAACGATCACCAGCGCCTCAGGATCTGACAGAAAGGGGTTGGATTATTACTTAATTACTCCGAGTTGGGCCTGGGCCTGGAGCTCAACTGGAATGAAGAAGCCCGAGTTGTTGTGCAGTCCATAGGAGCCACTGGAGAGGGGAACGTTGAAGGAAATGGAGAAGCCGAAGAATGACGGTTAGGAGACCGTTGGAGCGTAGTGTCCTGAGCATCTTTTATTTGTTGATTACTGTTATTCTAGATAGTTACTGTAATAGTTAGTTTTGTTTAAATAGACAACTGTGCCCATCTTATGAGGATTATCGATCTAGTAAGGAATCTCAAATACTCTATCTCTATTTTGGAGACAATTATTCAATAGTCCTTAATAAAAATCCATTAATTTCTTCATTAATTTCTGTTTGTTTCTTCAATTCATTCTTGCTTAATCATTGAACAGTAGAGGTCATTACAGGAGAAGGCTGCACTCCGAAGAGGAAGAGGAATTTCGATTTTCGAATGAGATTCACGAAGAAGAACGAAGAGCATATCAGCAGTACAAGTTTCGGATCCGGGTGCCAGTTTACTGATGCGGTTATTTCTTACCCAAACCATCTTTATTTCTCTGATGCGGGTTCTGACTCAAAGGACTTTGATGCAATTTCTTTTATTTTGAATTTTGGACCTACTGTTTTGGAACATGCTAATTCACTTTGTTTCAAGTTCTTTTGGGCCGATTTTTCTATTAGATCTCTGATGATCTTCAATGCCTGCCGAAATTCTCATATTAGATCCACATACTTTTGTTCATACAATCTCAAAAGCCAATCGATTTTCATACATACCTCCATTTTCTCACTCCAAAGTACAAAGCCGAATCAATGAGCTCCATTTTTCTTCTCTATTTACAAATGAATTCTATCTCATCGCATTGAGCCAAAGAATCAATGAGCCAATGAGTCAAATAACTAAAAAAGAGCCTTTTTTTTTCATTTTCCTTTTGTTCCTCCAACGAGTTTCAATGAACAATCTTGAGCCAAAAGAACTCATCTCTCTTTCTCTCTTTCTTCTTTCTTCATAGAGACTCGAAAAATAATTTAGCGATTCAAAATTGTGCTATCATGAGAATTGCAAGGCAAGTTCAACATGCGTACTGTATAATGAGCTTGAGGGATGTTAGAAACATAGGTTGAAGATATTTTTAGGTGTATAATCATGGAGATGATTACCATTGTAATAGAGGTAGGTAGGAGATATTAGAGATGAATTAGTGTTAGATATGTTTAGCTTGATTAGTTTTTAAGTCTATACATTTATAATCAAAGACAAGATTAATACAAAATCATTCTCTTAATCCCTCTTTCTAAATTCTCAATAATAAAGCTTAGCTGCAACTGACAGACTTACCGTTTGATTTATCTCACCAATTGATCAATTATTATTATTTATTAGGCATAAGATATGCAATTATGCATGCAGAGTAGTATAGGGCCCAGATCGTGGGAGTCAAATCGATATCTTGTGAATCTCCTCACTTTTGAGATTTTTTTGATCTGAATTACTCGATTAGCCGATCAATATTTTGAATTTAATAGTAATAAATTTATTTTGGATCATAAATTTATATTTACACTTCACCATAGTCGTATTAATTTTTAAATATCTCTTTCAGAAAAAAACCCCTTTAAATATCTCTTTCAGAAAAGAAAAAAAACTCCAGAGACCAGCTGGTTTTACTTTTCGCGAAACACTACCACTACCACTACCTTGACTCGTTCACAGTTCACACACTTTTCGCGAAACACTACCACTACCACTACCTTGACTCGTTCACAGTTCACACACTGTAATACTATCGGAAACAAAAAAACGAAAAAGAAAATGACGCGCTTTTTCTATGCTCCTACATTCAGTTCTCTGTTAGCTTTCAAATCCATGATAAATCAGGATCCTTTCAAAGCTTTAATCTTAGCGTCATGAAATCTCTCGTCACTTTACCGCCGTTGGAATGGCATTATCAGTTAGTGATCTGAGTACAAATCGTGAAAATAGTCTGGAAGGGGGTTTTAATAAGTTCTCCAGTTCAAATAAATGTAGTAAAAAGTGAAGATAAACTGATAGAAAGTCCTGAGATGTAACGTTTAATTTTTGAGATAATATGTCTGGTTTGAATTAAAATTAAAATGGATTGATCTCCAGACCTAGTTTGAATTAATTAATACAAGTAATATTAATAGCCCTTATCGAGAAAATTGCTAAAATATGAAAATGAATTTTAGCTTTCAGTAGGTACCTACTTATTATAGCGTGCGATCATAGGCGTAAAAAGCTCTTCACTTGCAAAGGCACAACGTAAAAGCGAACTTTATTTTTTTTTTGTTAAGAGACTGACACAGTTACAAAAAAAAAATAATTTTGTGTTCTTTTTAATGATGTGCAAAAAGCGAAGATAAAGAGGCGTGTCTGATATTTTTTTTACATTCAAATTAAATTTAGGTAAAATTGGATATCTATCTCTCAACCCATTTTAATTTAAATATTTATCCAATATTTAATTAATTATTAAGTTGATTTTTATGAGGATAATATTAGTTTTTGATAAATATCCAATATTATGATATTTTGAGGGATAAATATCTAATTTTCAAATTTGAAGGGATAAATATTCAAATTAGAATGTGTTGAGGGGTATATATCAATTTCCTTAAAATTTTCAATATGACTTTGATACTGTTAGCCTTTTCTATTTTAAATTTTATATACCTTTATATTTGGATGAAAATACAAAAATAATATTAAATATCCTATCACATCTTGTTATAAATATTATGTTATTTTAGATTAAAAACTTATTTACTATCATAATATACTATGTACTAAATAATAATAAAATAATAAATTAATAATCAAATCTATCATTGTAGTAAGTAAATAAACTAATTTTACTTTATTTAGAATTTTGATGAGACGATAAGTAATATTGTATATGTGTACGTATTATAATGTTTTTTTTTTGTATATTATAATATATTTATGTTTTATTTATGTTCTTTTGAGATTCCGATATTAAATATTTAGAATATTGAATTGCAATGCAAGCTTTCAATTGCATATTTTGTTTTCTTTGAAATGAAATTTAAGTATATTATATATTCTTTTGTATTCTAAGATATTATATATAATTAAAATAAGATATAAAGTTAATGAAATATATTTATATTATTAATTTATTCTTATCAAGTATTTTATTATATTAATTATATCAAATAGAATTATGCGGCTTAGATTATTTTGACATACACTTTGTGCCTCAAGCAATTTCAATTATTTACGTTTTGACTGTGATTTCCTTCTGACTACGGTCATTCTAGGATAAAACTTTTTTTTTTTTTTGAAATGGTTGACAGAGGTCGTCAACATTAAAATTCTTGGATAAAACTTGCTCGGTACAAAGTACAAACACACACCTTAATGTGGTGTTCAAGCATATATATAAAGGGGAACTACTTTTGAAATTTTTTTCCTTCTTTGTTAATTTGGGCTAACAGGATAAGGACGCAAGATGGAAATGATTCGTTAGTTCCGAGTAGATATGAACAGATTGATCAATTCAAAATCTGTCTTCACGGACATGCCCCAAATTACTTTGAAGCAGCTCATTTACGGTTAAGATTTAAAAATTCAGTTATATGTGTCTTAAAAGGCTGATGGAGTTCGATCAATCTTTTAAAGAGATTGATGGTTGTATGGAAAGTTGCTGATTATCACTTTTTGAGCTTATAAAATTCATGAAAAATTAAATAGCAAAATTATTTAAAGAGACTAATATAAATTTAAACAAATAGTGAAAATGAAAAGAAAGATATTTTTATTCTATTATAATTATAATTAATTATAATTTAATTTCTATGAGGATAATAATATTTATGAGTAAATATTTAAAATTTTAATATTTTAAGGGATGAATATTTAATTTTTAATTTTCAAATTTAAAGAAATAAATTTTGAAATTGATTGAAATTGAAATGGGTAAAAAGGTATATCCAATTTTACCTATATCTTACGCCCAATTACCAGTACACTCTCCTGTCGTCTTGAAATGCGAATTCGAACCAAGCAACATTGCCTGCATTTGTCATGCATCTTTATAGAAAAAAAAACTATCAATATTAATCATTAACACATACCAAACAATCATAATTGATAAGCATAAATTTTCAAAAAAAAATTAGATAACTTGAAATGTTTCTGACTGAAATTCCGAAAAATAATTACGAGTTTGATAAATAATATGCCTAATCGAAAAAATTTCCAACTACCACCGCATCAAACTCGCAGTAAGGATATCAGACATGTAGCCTACCAATGAATATTAACAAAGGATCGCATATGTTAAAGTTCCTAAGCTAATAGCTTGATAGCTTACAACCATCCCTTCCAAAAGGTACTTTTTTCTATGATGACCGACTTCTGCACCGTTTTCCAACTCTTGAAATACCTGGTGAACCCCATTACCTGACAATGATAAAGATATTTGTTTAGAAAGTAAGAAATAAATTCATAACAGCAGCAACAGTCCAAAATTAGCACTATTTATGATCCTCTTAATGGACTTGATATAAAATTTAACCAGTGGCCAACATTCAGCTAAACGTCTCTGTTTTAAAAGGTTCTCCTACATTATATTGGCAATTTGGTACTATGCAACCAAATATCTGCAATACTATGGCAATTTCAGCAGAGTACTTCCAAGTTAACAGATTTTCTATTTTAAATTTTCTGCTTCAAGATGCCGCTAATAAAAACTGAAAGATGCAACACACAAGAATAGAGAAACTTCTCTGAACAATTTATTATTTATATGAAATCTCAATTTTTTTTTGCCCCTTAGGCTTGGCTTTGCAAAACTTAGTTTCATTCTCTTTATCTGGGTACAAGTATTTCACACAGCAAATTCTAATGCCAGCCTAAAACCCACCTGATGACTGAACTGTAACACACTATCAACCAGAGATAAGAAACTTAAAACTACAAAAATAATCCTAATCCTGCCTGAGCAAAACCAATTTTAACATAACAGATTTTTTGGAAGTTGATCAAACCAAAACCCACCTGAAACCAGACACTTGTCACATGCAGAATTCCACAGAAAGAACTGCTAATTTCTGAAATTCAGTAAACCCAAAAGAATATAGAACTGACTTAAATTGTTTCACAGAACCTAAACTCCACATGTTCAGCCCTTTTACCAACTGCAAAATTTAGTAATCTAATACTCCATACCTAAGTTGCACAGCTTCCTTGTAAGCCTATTGGATTGCCTCAGGATTTGGGGTAAATATTAGAAGACGCCTCTGTTAGCTTCAAAGAGAAGTCCTGCTCCACTTTCATTCCACTCATTGCCTCATCTAAAGTTGAATTCATATCCAATGTCTGCAATTAAAAAAAAAATTTCAAAATAGGAATACAAAAGATCAAAACTTCAAATATCCACACATTCAAGTCTCTTATGATTAATTCACATAACTAAATTCATGCTGCAGGTCAAAACTATAAAATATTAATATAAAAGATTCAAATTTAAAAATACGAAAAAAAAGCCTAAGGTAGCAAACAAAATAATATAGCAAATGCAGGTTCACATAAATAACTCTTGCATAGAAGTTATTTGTACAGAATCCTTGGGCATAAAAATTCAAAGAAAAGAGTTCTATTTCCACCTCATGGAGTGCAAAATTATCACATATACCCTAACAAATATGGAAATTGTTCTTTGCAACCTGAACTTCATATCCTACAGAAACCTCCATTTTTATTCATAAAATGGTTTCACAATGTTGAAACAAAACAAATAATAGGAAAGCAAGGTTTTCACCTTGTGTATATTATGAGGGTAGCGTATAGAGTATATTTAGCATAATATTGCAGTAAGAATAATTTTAATTAGGAATTCTGTGGTTTTAAAAGAGAGCACAATTACATCAATTAAAAGAGACTACCTTGGAACAAGTGACTTCCTCAGGAACAGCCTCAGATCCTTTGGCAGTGTGCATATCCTAAAAGAAAATAAAAAATAATACCAAAAAATATTAGTCAATTTATAGCTGAGTGGGGAATTGCAGATTGCTCTTTGATTAATCCACATAACGCAAAGAGTTCATTCTTTCTAATTAGTTATCATTTTTTTTTGCACTAAGTTCTCTTTAGATTGAAATAACCAAGATTTAAGAAATATCTGTGTAAACTTCCAAGGAATGGCAGAGAAATCAAAATTGTATAGTAAGAACAGACCTGATCCAATGGGTCATTTTCAGCACTCTCTCTTTTAATTCTGATACCAGAAACAGAAGTTGATGTTCTTCTGCAAGGGAAACAAATACAGAGGCATTAAGATGAAGCAGACTATATCATATGTTTAAAAAAATAAAAAGGTAAAAAAGAACAAATTAAATTGCTACTTGCATGATAAGAGAAATCCCAAGAAAGGCCCATTTACATTGCAAAACAAGAGGCACACATTATTCACCCTTGATACCCTCACCCTGACCCTCACCTTTCTCTTCTCATGCACACAGTTTTCTGAAGTCCCAACAGCTTTCAAGATTTACAGATACAACAGGAGGGGTGGGCAAGGACATAACTAAATTTGTAAGAGCATTTACAAAATTAGATATCAACAAATCCAGAAGATTTCTCATCATAGTGTTTGGCATACCTTGGTGTCTCATCGAAGTTTTTGGCATCATCAATTTCCATATCTGAATCAGGATCCTGCCTTTCATCAGGGTCCTCTTGGTCTTCATCAGCCTATAATGCACCATCCAAAAAACACATTACCATGCAAAGATAATGGTATGTCGAGATAACCTAACAAAAGATAATAACAATGGATATAACATGTAGAATATATTAACCTTTAGATTACAAACCTCCCCACATCCACCTAAAATACTAATGAAAGCAATGACATAGATAGCACAAGTCAAATACCAAAAGGTCAAAGAGGCCTACAATATTGAAATAACATAACTAACCTCGGGCAACTCTGTTTCAGGAGGCCTTTCTTGAAATTGAACACTAGGAGCATGCCGAACCCTTGAGAGATTATCTAAAAGTTTTGACCTGATGTCCTCCAACTGCTGCCGTGTGTTTTTATTCTCCATGTTACTTGGTGCCACATGCAGAGCGTAATCTGGACCAAAGTACTCATAATATTCATGTGGTGGCATCTTATCTTCAAGGTCAATACCTAAGGCAACTCCCGTCTATGATATGTAGAAAACCAACAGGAGTTATAAATTTGAAACATAATTAAAAACATTTGGTATACTTTCATATCTATAAAAGGAAACCAGCAAAAACATGGATCGAGTAGCATATTGATAGCAACAAATAGGTCAATAGTAGCATACCTCATAGCACCAGCAGCGTGCCACATTCCTTATTGTATATCCACCACCACCAAGCAACAAAAGTGGAACGTTAAATGACCTCATGTACCTTACACACTCTGCATGCCCCTTAATTGACAAGTTAAAACATCCCAGTCTATCCCCAGAGAGGCTGTCAGCACCACACTGTAGCACCACAGCACCAGGACGAAACAACTCCATAACTTTGCCCATGATAGGTTTGAAAAGAGATTGGTAGCTGTCATCATCTATGCCATCATCAAGAGGGACATTGAGTGAATAGTACTTGCCTTTACCATGGCCGATGTCACGGATATCGCCAGTACCTGGAAAATAGTCACCAAATTTGTGGAAGGAGACTGTCATGACACGGTCGGTGGTGTAAAATGCCTCCTCCACACCATCCCCGTGGTGTATATCGATGTCTACATAGAGTACTCGCTGCAAAAAAAAAAGCCAAAAGTTGAGGACGTGAGAAACTATTTTCTGATTAGAGCTTGCATAGCAGCTGCTTGTAAAACCAAATCAGCACCAGTAACCAATTTCAGCACTCAGTTGAAAATGTGTGCACAGAAAAAGCATCAATTCAAAGTGATAACTGTAAGTCTGTAATTCAGAGTATACAGAAAATAGCCTCAATTGATGTTAAGGAGCAATTAAGAACATGTGTTTGTGTGTGTGTGTCTAGCCTCAATCGATTTTATGCTCCACAACTATTGCTAAATATAGAGGGCAATCGGGCAGGTCAAGTCGGGTCAGTTTGACCTTCTGGAAGAAATCGGGTCAGGTTGGGCCGGATCGGGTCAATTTATATGTTATGTTTTTTCAGATCTTTGATTGATTTCAATTGGATTGCAGGTTATTTGATCTCGGGTTGGGTCGGGTCAGTTTGACTTTCCTAAAAAATCAGGTTGGGTAGGGTTCAGGTTCGGATGGGTTTCTCGGGTCGGGTCGGGTTCTGCCATCTCTAGCTAACTACAACTTTTATTTCCAGTAACAAATAACTTAATAACACTATTCAACCACAAGTATGAAATTAAAACATAAAAATAGATAATGGCATGAGTAAATTATAGTATGTCAAAAAAATCATCAAGAAATGTACCATTAAAACACCAGCCAGCACAGTGTTTACCAATTTTCCCCATTTTCAGAATCTGGACTACCCATAACAATGCAGGTGATAAGGTAACCATTTGCCAGACTTCTTCCAGAGCCACCACTATATGTTGGACATATTAAGGGCGTGACAATAAAAGGTTTAACTGTCCCTATCATTCAACCACATGAGAAAATAATTTTGAAAAGATACTGAACTCTATTTTTAATTAACTGAACAAAAAAATCTAGTCTAGCTGGGTCAGTTAATTTCCTATCCATTTTCGAGAACCCTAATAAAGCAACAAATTAATACTCTCACAAACAGCAACAACAAATTATATAATCTCCATAGAAGTAATTAATATCACACAAAAGAAAACCCTAAAACACCAACAAGTCAAAGGCCGCCACAAAAAACTGAACTCACCTCGTGTTGTTTTAGCAGCTCGAGAATTGCTAACACGATATCATTGACATAACAAAACCCCGACGCCTCACACTTCTTGGCATGATGCAGCCCGCCAGACCAGTTTACCGCTATATCGAATCCGTGGTTCAGCTTAACAGCCCCTCCGACGGAGGCGCCAGCGTAGGTCTGACAGAAGCTGTACAAGCCGTCAAAGACGGGGCAATCCTCGCCGACGTTGAAGCGCTTCAAGGCGCGGATCTGGTCTTGTTGGGTTTCGGGCGTGACGGACCTGAGGAAAGATATGTAGTCGTCGGAGTGGAAACGACAGAGGTCGCGGTCGCGCGCCGGATTCGGGCAAAACATATGCATCTGGTTGAGGAGGCCGTAGCGGCTGAGCAGCGCGTGGGTCATGCGGATCCGATGCGGCTTCATCGGGTGGCCCTGGCCGTAGTAGTAGTTCCCCACTTCTGGGTCGTAGAAATAACAAACTTTACGCTTCCCTCCGTCCATACCGATCGACGGGAGAGAATTCCCACCCGACTCCATGGCGGGCGAGAAAGAGGAAGAGAGCTAGCTAGCGAGCGGGGAAAGGGACCGGTTTTTCAGGTTTTGGATTTTGGGTTTTTTTTTTTGGTTTGGTACGTTTCCAGTGAAAATGAAAATATTGGAGGATTGTCGTGTAAGTTCGGTTAAATAGGATTATGCGACTGTGCGGAGCCAAGAAAATGCGAGAAAGTACCTATAAAGCGTGATATTTATGGAACTATAAAGCGTGATATTTATGGAAGGGTTTTAATTGCCCCAATTTTGGGAGAATTGCAAAATGTGGTACTTACGTAAACCAAATTTGGGGCCTCCTAGTAAATTTTAGGATATGATCTCAATAAAAAAAATTAAAAGTAAATTATAATTCTTAATTTAATAAGTTTAATTTAAATTATTATCTTAAGTTAGATAATAAAAGGCTGGACCGATCTTCATCGATTACAAATTCGGAAGCTCTTTATATATTCTCACAGGACCCATCCGGCCATCCCCCACAAGTATTGAGAGGTGCTAGCTCTTGAATTAAAAAAAAAAAAAAAAAACAAATTGATTCTGAAACTTTCTATTTGCATCAATCGATCCAGACACGAAGTTGACAAATTAGTGATAGAATTTCTTCACAACGAAGTTAACAAATTTCCTTCTTTAGCACGTAGTATATTTAATAAGGACATAATGTAATATTATTAGCCAGGAAATTAGGAAAGGATTTACTCAATTAAATACCCTGTTGAAGCCCATTCAAAATTCGCAATTGGTACAAGAATTAACCTGAAAATAAGTTCGAAACTTAATTTACCAGATTATGTTTAGTTGGCACTAAAAATATTCACTATATAATTAGAATTTCAATTCACATATTACATCCATAAGCCCCTAACTTTTGACTAAATTACAATTCAAGTAATCGAAGAAGAAATAAATCAAATATTAATTTTCAAAATTTCTGGTGTTATTTGAACAACATGAATGCCGTTTGGTTTAGACGGGAGTCGAGGTAGTTATAAAAATCAAGTATATGTGCCATGAGATATGAAATTGTTACTTCTTGAACAGATCCAAGATTTGAAACTTACTTTTAATAGGAAAAAAAAAACAAAGATAATAGTTAAGCAATGAAATTTGGAGCTAAAGCAGTGTGATAGGAGTTGAACATGGAGGGTTAAAAAGTGTGTTTCTCTTCAATTGATACGGAAAATGAGCAGTATCTACAAAGAAATTAGTAATCTCTAGGAGGGGCCTTCAACTCATTGTACTAATTCTCAATCAACTCATCTTTCACTTAATACCATAATTACTATATTTAACGTAAGTATCTATATAGAATTGGACTATGGTGTTGTACATAACACGAATGATCCGTATATTATGGATTGTTTCTACATTCTCAAAGTTCAAATGATCTATCCGACCGCTCAAAATAATTTTCATATGAAAATTTAGTTGTAGACAATTTTTTTTTATTTTTGTACTTTTTAGATATTAAAAAAAATCAATTCCTTTGAATGACTTAATAATTAAATCAAATAAATTTCTAACTATATAAAAAATAGTTAAAAATATTAAATTTGGCTTATAATTAGATTTCATATGAAAATTATTTCTTGTGGTCGGATCGACCATTTGAACGTAGAATGAAGAAATGATCCGTATCACATAAATCATTCCTGCTACCAATAGGCCTAACCCATAATCCACTTGCCCTATAGTAACAAGATTAGCGAATAATTTATTTTTCACTCATAGCCAAATGTTTCACGAATAATTCGTCAGTTTAATATACAGTGTGTTTTTTGGTCAAAAAAACGTTTTATTCGAAAATTATTCGATAAAAAACACATTATATATTATTTTATATAAACTTTTATTATTTTTTAATATATTTTTAATATTTTATCATTATAATATATTTTTTATTTATATTATATGAAATGAACTATTCTCGAATTATATCCGAACGTCGAATTTTTGACTTCGCTGAACGTTTCCCAAATCACAAACTTATCACTATATCTCGAGCCAAGACATCTAACCTTGCCGAGCCCACTTCCTCACATAATTCACCTCCTATCATTACCCAATCTGTCCCTTCCCCCCACTGAGCCTGATTCACCTCTTCTTCCTCCCTCACCTATTTCTGCAAATACCACATCCTCCATCCCCACTCATCCCATGACTACTAGAAACAAGAATGATACTAGAAAATCTAAACAATTTCTAGATTATATATCCTTTACCACTTTCTAACATGAAACTGAACCCAAAACTTACAAATCAGCACAACAAAACCCCCACTGGCAGCATGCAATGCAACTTGAATTTCATGCTCGCTTCAAAACAACACCTGAAAGTTAGTGCCTCCACCATCAGATCAAGGTGTCATTGTCTGCAAGTGGATTTATAAAGTCAAGCACAAGGCCAATGGCACAATTGATCGGTACAAAGCATGTTTGATCGCTAAAGGATTTCATCAAGAAGAGGGCATCTACTACTTTGAGACATTTTAGTCCGGTTGTGCGACCTACAATAATTCATCTAATCCTGACAATTGCACTCACATATGGATTGTGCCAACTCGACGTCCAAAATGCTTTTCTCAATGACAATTTACAGAAGATAATTTATA
The DNA here is from genome assembly GCA_037127355.1 of Schoenoplectus tabernaemontani. Taxonomy (NCBI): domain Eukaryota; kingdom Viridiplantae; phylum Streptophyta; class Magnoliopsida; order Poales; family Cyperaceae; genus Schoenoplectus; species Schoenoplectus tabernaemontani. The sequence goes on from CM073740.1 coordinate 14,824,414, forward strand.
TGGCAAATGTCTGGCTTTATTGATCCCCGCAACCTCGATCATGTACGTCTCTTTTTTAAGTCTCTCTATGGTTTGAAACAAACTCCCTGTGCTTGCTTTCAAACACTTAGCTCTTGTCTGACTTCAATTAGCTTCTTGGCCTCTCATTATGACCGTCACTTTTTGTGCTTCATTGTAATTCTCATACTATCATCATGTTAGTGTACGTAGATGTTATTATCATCACAGAAAGTCATCAGCCCTATCTCCTTGAAACCATTAGTAAGTTACATAACTAATTTGCCATTAAAGACTTAGATGATCTCCACTATTTTCTGAGCATCAAAGCAACCAAAACATCTACTGGTTTGCACTTGTCTCAACACAAGTATGTGCAAAATCTCCTTCATCGTGCCTTGATGCATGAATCCAAACCCATTTCCTCCCCTATGGCAACCAATACTAATATGTCCAAACATGGTGGAACCCTAATACTTGATATAGCACTTTACCGCACAATTACAGGAGCTTTATAGTACGCAACTATAACCTACCCCGACATTGCATTCGCCATAAATAAAGTCTCTCAATTCATACAATCTCCGACTGATCTTCATTGGGCCACTATTAAGCACATCCTACGGTACCTCAAAGGTACCCCTGACCATGGTCTTACTCTCAAACCGGCCAAGAATCCCCAACTGTTTGCTTATTGTGACGCCGACTGGACGGGGTGTCCTGACGATTAGCGCTCAACATCTGACTACTGTATTTATCTTGGTTCCAATCTTCTTTCCTGGAGCTCTAAGAAATAACCCACTTGTTGCTCGCTCCAGCACTGAGGCAGAGTACAAAAGCTTAACAATCATTAGTGCTGAGCTCATTTGGCTTCACTATATCATGGCCGAACTACACCTGTATTGTACTTAGGGGTGTCAATGGGTCGGGTCGGGTCGGGTTCGGATCGGATTATATTATTTTATTATTATTTTTGACCCGACCCGATTAAATTCGGATCAAAAAATCTTGATCCATACCCGACCCGACCCGTGTAAAATAATTAAATATTTATTAATTATTTTTATACAATTTTAAGCAATAAAATATTAATTAATTTATAATTAATCTTAATTAATATATAATTAGTGTATATTTAAGGTTTAATTAGTACTAAATCACAAAATTACTTTAAAAAAACATAATTAATCGGGTCGAGTCGGGTTGACCCGAATCCGAATCCGAACCCGATCCGATTTGGATCAAAAAAATTAAATCCATATCCAACTCATTTATATTCGGATCATGTCAGGTCGGGTCGGATTAAGAATTGACACCCTAATTGTACTGCACCACCTATTCTCTATTATGATAATATTGATACTACTTATCTTACCTCAAATCGTATGTTTCATGCTAGAACTAAGTATGTAGAAATTAATTTTCACTTCGTTCATGATCGCATTCTCTCCCGAAACCTCACCGTTCAGTTTCTCTCTCTTCTGTTGATCAACTAGCTGATATTATGACCAAACCACTCTCTATATCCCGTTTTCTTAGTATTCGAAACAAGTTGACAGTGAACAAATCCTCTGCAACTTGCGGGGGATGTTAGAAGAAGTAATGGAGGTCCCCAGTTGAAATTATAACGGAGATAACAAAAGAAATAAAATGCCTTCAACAACATCACGCGTGGTAGCCTACCTCTGATGCATACAACTCAACAACTCAACAACTCAAGTCACTCGAGACAGGGGCGGATGCAGGATTTTGATCAGGGGAGTCAATAATCGGATTCAGTAGCTTATCGAATTTAAATCCATTAATTAATCGGGTACTAAATAAAAATATTAAAATAATATATTTATATATTAAAAATAATAAAAAATAAAAGTTAAAATAATAAATAATCATAGCAATAAAGAAAATTTTCCTCTACAAGACTTCATATTTTAAAAATTTTATATAATTTTTTCATTATATGTGATATTAAATATTTTTTCTCAATGAAAAATAATCAGATAATTCAGGGGGGGGTCAGATTAATAAAATATTAACATAAAAACACTATTTTTCAAAATCCAGGGGGTCAACTGACCCCCCGGCGAATGCTAAGTCCGTCCCTGACTCAAGGAAGCATATTTAGTATAGAAATTATAGGATCATCTCAACCTTATAACCAATCAGATGACTAAGCATTGTATTAGAGTTTCGACTTATTTTAACTATAAATAGCAGTGATTACATTGTACAGTGAGATATAGAAATGAATACAATAAATTGAATACAAGTAAAAATACACTCTCTGTTTGATTTTTACACAGACGACAGAGAGGAACTCAATGCAGCCGTCGCCGCTAATACCTCTGTTCGTCTCGAACGCACCTCGATAGTCCTTCAAGTCAAGTCTCCATCTACTGCTTATTATGGCGAGACGATAACCCTGCAGTTCGTTTCACCATTAATGTCGCATAGAGTGGAAGATCCGAGGAAGATGCACTGGGTCATTTTATGTGCAAAAAGGGAGAGCTAATGCAATAGGTCCTATTGCTTTTCATCTTTGTTATTTCTTTTTTTTATTCTGGATCGTCAGTTATATTGAACAATTTAGATTTCTTTGCTTTTCATTTTTTATTAGAACTGTCAAAAACTCATAGTCTATAATCACTCATGATTTATTTGGGATTGATTTTAATTTAATTTGTTTCTTAAATTAATAAGCTAAGTTTAAGTCAGATCTGATTTAGTTCGTTAAACTCATTAAGCTGAGTAGATTATAAATATTTATTATTTATATTATTTTAGTATTAAATGTGAGATCGGTTCGTTAATTAAAAGAGCCGAGGTTCCCATTTCAAAAATCCCAACTTAAGAATTAAAACAGAACTATTGCATTTCTTATTCTTAAATATGATTTTGAGTTTGTTTTCATCAAATTTTGTCTGCTTAACCACGGAATGGATTTGATGCGTGATGCCTCCTCCATCAGATTTGATAGTACATAGTGAAAAAATGTATCGTTTATAATTGTATGAAAAAAATATTAATATATTATAATGCTCATAATAATCTTTAATTTCCTCTGACGTCATCCAATTCTTCACTACTATATGCTATATTTATGTTGGCACTGATTTAATTTCCTTGCAATTTGACCCAAACACCTCCCAAAATTGCCATACAATTCTCCCAAATCTTTTTCTCATGTCACTATTACATGCTCCAATGCAGCCAGCACCGGTTCATACTGCAATATTAGCAGTCACTTTGCACATTAATAAAATTAATCATGGTACATAGAAACAAAATACTACAGAGAAACTATCAATGGCGTCCGGACAATCCGTCCTCGCACATGATCTTCATTGTCACTACTAAGCATCTAAATAAGATGTCTTCTCTAGCATCATACCGGAAAAAGATGTTACCGCAATGGGTAGAATACATACATGCCAGATTTTAGCTGAACAATTTAGCACTCCTTTCCAATTTGACAATTGAGTGCACCGGAGAAACGTGTCAGCCTCGTGACGAATGTCCCTGGCTTGGACTTGATTAATTCAGCCTTTGAGAAACGTTTGCTATTTTTGCCGCCTGATTGGATGAAGAATGCACCATTCTGCATCAGATCACCCTGTGATTGCCAAATCCAATTCTTCCATACTCCTTCCTCAGTGTACTCTCTTTTTGTTACCTGAATATGAATAGTTCCCATATGAGAGTGCCCCTTTATATTCTTTAATCTTCTAAATTTAATTTCATTATCAATACTTGAAAACTCAATTTAGTTGAATTTTTTTCACTTTTGTTTTTAGTATTGTTATTCATGTTATCACTGATATTCTGTCCTTAATATTGTCATTTACCTCTTTGGCTGAAAGATTTGGAGGTGCGATGAAACGGTTGCCTTGGCTGATAATGGTTGGGTTCTTGCTGCCTCCAACTGCGTACATCAACCAATGTGTATAGTCATTGTTAACGACATGGAAAAATCCCCATCGGCATCTGAAAATAGAATTTAACTTCATGAGTATGACTACACTTTAGAAAGTTCACAAGCATAGTAGTGTACTGCATCATAGAGAAATTTGCCACCTATCTCAGATTGATAAGTTAATAAGCAAAGAATTGAATTTGTCTTTTGTACCTTGGCATTCTCTGTACAAGGCCTCTTCCAAAGTGATTAAATGCTAGTGTGACCTGCATGATCTGATCATTTGAGTAGGAATCACTGGCTCCGAATAACATAACCTGCACAGCTAAACAAATTTGTTAAATTAACCTTTTAATTTGAATTATTCATCCTAACTAGTGACAAGCTTGTTATAAATGAAATATAAAAGAACCGAAGACATCTCAGCATCTCGTACTAGTAGTTACTGGTAAGACATTGTGACATCAACCTCTCTGAAAGCATGAAGAAAATTGTTCAACTTACATCATTGTGGCGGGTGAAGTGAGAATTGGAGATGGTGATAGCAGTCGAGCCCTGGACCACATCAATGAGACCATCTGCACAGTTGGACATGGAAATATGGTCAACCCATACATTGCAGGCTCCGAAAATTGTTATCCCATCTCCATCGCTCTCAGTTCTCAACCCACAGTGAGTTGTTGAATCCCGAACCATGCCTCCATAAGCCGGCTTTATATCATGTATATGAAGGTTGTGAATAATCACATTATGGACAAACTGAATTGTTAGTTGGGCACCATGTGCAATGTGCACATTTGCACCTCGTCCGTCAAGTGTTTTGTTGCTTGATATCATGAGTTCTTCCTTGAGAGTTATGATCATGTCTCTAGCGAACACAATCCAGAGCGGTTTCGGCTGGATGACGCCCCAACGGAGGGTCCCGTATTTCGGCTCAGCAACATCATTGTCAGATGGATCAGTCACCACATAGAAATTTCCATTCAAACCACCAGTGGTGCCGTGTGCAAAACCCTTGACACATTTGGCAAGGCGCTTGCGGTCATTGGCCCAATCCTTGCGGCAACGCCAACACCTATCAATCGGATTGGTTGCTAGGCATGGGCCATTGTACTTTTCCTTAAGGTTCCTCCCTGTGGTGTTTGATGAGAACATCCTGCAGATTTTATTGTATGCAACTTGGTGAAAAATAAGCGTAACATTTTTACTATTTATCTGTTTCATACATGTACCATATCATCTTCATACCGTTTTATAGAAAGGATTAGCAAGAAACTTCATTGGATAATAATTTATTTCAAATTCAATAAAGTTTCCCACTGTTTTTGTTGACACCTTTACAAAACTATTTCAATTACATATATCAAATGGGTGCGTTTTAATTAGTAAAGGATCACCAATGCTTGCAGCCAAAATTTTGAAAAGCACCAACATTGTAAATTTTTTAAGAGTTGAACGGCCATAACTGTTGACTATATATCTAATATAATGGGAGGGGTTACATGCGTTATTTTTGTAAGTTCATTATGTGTTTTATTTTTTTTCTAGTTCGTAGTAATTCAAATTCTGAATCTCAAATTATAAAAATGTTAATTATGATATATATTATTTTTTCTATATGCGCATAAAAAATAGCGGGTTTTTTTATTAATACCAATAAAACAAATATCATGTCAGGAAATTTCCCGTCTACAAAATTTACAAGCTCATTTAATCAAACAAAACTGAAATGTTAAAACATTCTTATGTGGGAGTGAAAAATGATAAAAATCACATTGCATGGTAACATTTTTATATTCGATTTTGAGATTTGAGTCGGTGAAAATTTAAAAATAGAAAAAAGTGAAGGCGCAAAATTTAATACAGTACAAACTCAGTCCATGTTCAAATTCATATATACAAGTGTGCTTCTTTTCACAACCATAAAAGTCTGAAAAGAGACGCTTACTTGTGAACTGCTTTGTTAAATCGATTTGTGGTAGCATGTGGATGTGGATCATAGGCGCTTTTGGCAATCATTTCGGCCTGTACTGCTCTGCTTTTCCAATACTTATCTTCGTCAACATTTGCTTCCAATTTACCAAAAGATAATATACAAATGATAGAGAAGAGGAACAGATAAACTGCTTTCGCAAATGTTGGGTTCGCCATTGAACCTGATTACTTCATCGGTTTTAGTCTTGAATTAAAGTATATATAGGAGACTCAACAGTTGTTTAAAGGAACGAAATACAGTTATTTTCGGTCAAAACTGAAAACTGAAAATAGTTGTCAATTGACTAATTTCGGAGGAGAGTTGAATTTGATTACTGCTAACTAGAATTTTTCTCTATTTTTAACTAATTAAAGCTACAAAAAAAATCATCCCTCGTTTCTTTTTATAAATAATAAACTGAATCAACACAAGAGACGATTTTTTTTTTATTTGAAGTAATGATATTGATAATCTATTTCATATAGAAACGTAGAGTTTGTGGTACCACCTGGTACCAAGGTGCACTAAAGACAGCAATAGACGATTTTATTTTAAGTGTTAGAAACTCAGCAAGAAGTGATACTAAAGACTTCAAATCATAATCTTAAGGGTCCGTTTTAATTCTCAATTTTCTGAACCATGCTTTCTTCTTAAATCTCACTTATTATGTGTCAAGTGCCATATAGCTACACCCACGTGGTATTAACGCCTTGCCTTAGCTGGCTAAAAGCAACTGCACTCTTTTGCGATTTAGCATCTATAGAGAGATTTAGCATCTTGTAATTTTTAGATGTGCACGAGTAAAATTGAACTCAAGCATCTTGTTATTCATTTTACTGCCAATAGATATTTTTTTTTCGTATTCTTTGTATTAGGTAATTCTTTCGAACAGTGTTTTTTCTTCTTTCGAACAGTTGTATTAGGTAATTCTAACACGAGATTAACGTATGAGAACTAGTATAAATTGAACTACTCAATCAAAGTTGTGAACCCTGCTTGTTACACCTCAAATAAATTGTGAACCCTGCTTGTTACACCTCAAATTTTCTCTTAACGGCAAAGAATAACTTGCTTGTTTACTGTTATTCAGTATTTCATGTCATCTATGTCATCACACAGTTGATACCGACTTAAATAATAAACTAACTCAGTTATTATTTATGTTAAAGACTTTATTATACAATTTATTTTGCATAGTACGTTGTCAAATTACATTATCATATTAATGGTATTTAAATTAAATAATACAAATAATGAACAAAATAAATCATATAATAAAATCATCTACATAAATAAAAACACATTTAACTTGAATAATAAAGTTGGCATCAACTAAAGTATTAACAGTCATATCTCCCTAATATTTTTCATTTTTAAGAAAAATAAAATCATGTACCCAAAATCTTTCTACGATTAAGAAGATTCTCTTTGCCTTTTGAACATATTTTTTCTTGACGATTTGATAAATGTAGATATTTGAAATGTAAGAAAATATCCACATTTAACTAATGATAATCAAATTTGGAATAACATTTTGTTTTCTACATCAAAACTGAATTTCAAGTCATAACGCAGTTCCTTGCTGAGTTTTGCAACTCATATAATTGTCATATATGAGAATAAAATAAATTGTACATCTAATTGCCAAAGAAAATGTAATGCACATCTTATAGGTTTTCCGCACCTAGTGCCACGTAATAAATGGTCCCAACACCCTATTTCACTGCCTTCCCTCCCCCCAAAAAAATGTAAATTAACATAAATAATATTATTGAATCTTTAGAAAGAAGAATTGCCAGGTGATTGAGTTCTTCGTATCTTGAGGCAAGATTGTGCTTCAAACTTCCACAATTCAGCTGGCAACTAGGAAAAAAATAAGCACCACTTCTGATAGATCATTGATCATTCATCTTCAATGCGGAACCGTCTCCGATCGAATACAGCCTTGAATGATTCCCTTTCAGCTCGTAACTGCTCACGCAATCGCTTCTTTGTCTCCAGATTGATCTTTTCTCTGTTGTTCAGACTACCCTTCTCTTCCTCAATTAATGGATTCGACTTCTGTATAAATTTATACAGTTTCTAGTTATATTATCTCAACATGCTGGTACAGAAATACAACACACACGTATCAAATTGAACTCATATATTCTTAGGAATGTTTATATTGAAGTACATGAAAAACACCTTTATGTCCAAATACAAGCTAAATGTCTGAAATAATATTCTATAAGCATCTAGTTATATTATCAGTTGCCTGGTTACCAGCACTTAAAGCATACACATATACATTCAAGAAAAGATGCAATACCCTGTGCCCAATCTGATTATAAGAAATTAAAAAAAGACTGAAAAGAGAGGGTGAACAAAAACTAACCAAATTGTAACCAGAACCAGGACCAATGGCTAGAGATAAATTAGTACGCTTCTGAGCAGCGGAACTGATTGAAAAACCACCAATCTCAGCCTAGAAAGAAAAAAAAAACAAAGGAGTTTGATTACAAACATTTGTGTAAACTTACTTTAGCGGATTCTGGTTAAATCAAGAACCAATGTCAAAAATGTACTTACCCGATCACCCCAATGAACACACTTAATGATTTTGCTTTTGCCATATGCATGCATCAGGCCCGAAAGAACACCATTTCCTTTAGCGGATTCTGGCCTCTCTGTCTCCTCAATATTTTTTGACCATTTACTTTGACGCAGGTCTTTCACACCTATCAGCTCTTCTTCTGAGTTCCACTTCTCCCCCACTTTCTGTGCATCTATATGGATATATGTGCAAAAGCAAATAATACTAGTCAAAACTGTGCAGGTATATCCATTTAATGAAATAGGATAGAAAGGGACATTTAGGGTATGTAAATATTATTTCTTGCTATATGTCTATTTTTCACTGCACAGGTGAAGTTCTGAATTCAGCATTAACACTTATAACTATGGTTGTAATTAAGTAGAGCACAGTAGCAGATTCAGTGATGCTTATCACACTAACAGACTCACAACCAATTGGTGTAATCTCGATGTTCTGGTTAGATGTGATATGGAACAACATATAACAGTCAACATGCACAAACTTGCAAGTACACATATTTGGCAGCACAGTGATGCTTATCACCTGGTGACTCTGCTTTCTCATCAAGGCCATTGTCATTATTAGGAGAAACAACATTGTCGATGATGGCGTTGTTACTTTTTTCAGGGGTATATAATGATAGCGGCACCATATCATCTTCCATGTCCATTTCAACCTATTTAAGCCGTGAAAAAAATGCAGTTACATGATGTGTAACTTTGTCTGTCTTACTAGACAAAAAACATATAATAAAATGGAGAAGCCTGAGCCATAACAAAGAAATTCCAATAAACAGAAAGAACAATTAAGTATTATTTTAGTAACCAACGTGCACTAACAAAGAGCAGCATTCCCTTAAAATTCACAAAAAGAATTATTTTCCTTTAAAGTGACATTTTTTTACAATATTGCAAATATGAAAGTTACCTCTTGAATAGTTTCCTCCTTCAGATAGTCTCCAGACAACAACGGCTGACAATTTAGAAAAAGAAAAAAAAGAAAGAAAAGATTTCTAAGCAAGCATACTGGAAACATGTTTATGGGATACATGTTAATATACCCACTCCCGGCAATAAGGAAGTAATTAGCAAATAAAAGAAAAGGAAAGAAATTTAAAAAAGAAGAGACAAAAAGCATTTAACTACAAAAAACATTTAACCATACCCTAGCATCTAGTTGGAGGTAAAGTGGTGGTGCCTCTTCCCATTGAGCTGCCATCTTCTGTACTTCATCCAATGTGAATCCATGCAAGTTTCTCGCTGCACATCCCTGTCAAAATAAGAAAAAAATAAGTAAATGAACAAAGCTAATGTGGAATACTAGTGAACTGGATTTAGCAGTAAAAATATTACATTCCATGAAAAATATAATGATCATAGGATAACTGACCGTTGGATCCTTGTAAGGAGCTTCCAGCAAGTACACCTCATAGCCTGATCTCTGCTAACGCCAAAATGAGAAAAAAATACTAAGCAACTCAGAGAGAGAGAGAGAGAGAGAGAGAGAGAGAGAGAGACTTCAACAAATACTTATTTCACTGCAAGTCTAAGAGAACTATTTCTGGGCGTTAACATATTTAAGACATTTAATTACAATATACAAGCGTAAGTCACAATGAGAACAAGTCCACAAATAGCATGCATTAAAGTAGAAAATTCTGCATATCCAAGTCAGTTGATTATTTCAAGCTTTTGATCAAGTCTGCAGAGCAACAGCAATTCTCTAGGACAAGAAACTGGAACTTGGTACACATAATGGTACCTCAACAGAAAAAAAAAAGATCAGATGTGGTTGTGAGATTAAGAGTGTGATTGGATGTCATGTAACAAGAATTTTAAGTATTGATTTGCTAGTTCATTCATACATCCTCAAAAGAGTGAGGCTATGGTACTTTGCAATGCATGAATGCATCCATGCATTACCTCAAAAATCTCAAACTTCAAATAAAAAATGAACAGAAAAAGTAGTAGATTTAATCTGAACAGAAAAACTGCTCAGGCAGCCAAACCTAAGTAGGGCAGGAATCAGATCCAACTGAGCAAGTGGGTTCCAGCTAGAGAGCTTGGAACCAATATGAGCTGCCCATTACTTTCAGCATCACAAGCTAACTAATAAGACTGAACACCACTCAATTAGGTAGTTATTTTGTTCATGCAAAGGAGTTGTGGAGGTCTGGCCTGTTGATGTTAGAGGCAGACCCACATAGGTACAGAATTAGCAAGGCAGAGAAGGTAGCATGCATTTGGCTGCATGTGCAACCTGACTGGAAGAAAAGATGGATAGAAGAACAAGTAATCATCACTTGTGATTTCTTCTAACAAAATAAAAGAATACGGTCAACTGGATAACTGAGTAGTTGGCCTGTAGATTCTATGGACTAAACAAAGATTAGGCAATCAGGCATGGAATTATGGACACCACAAAAAAAGAGTCCAACCATGTTAACTGTACAAATAAAATAAAACTGAGCCAATCTCAGGCAAGCTTGACCAAACATGAACATAGTTCGCTTGGATATATTCCAACTCAAAGGCCAAACAAGGCAGCTAATAGCAAGTTATTTTTCATATCGAATATGTCAATTGACAATCTGTGAGCTAAACTTGGAGATCTTAACTGACTCAGAAAATTTCTGACAGGCAATCATAATCCAAATTCATCCTGACATTCTCAAATATGAGTGAAAATGAACCAAGATTGGATCTCAAACAGCACCAAGAAGCTCAGAACGCTGAAAATTGAGCTATCCCTCAAAATCAATCTGACATGAAACTGCAATCCAACCTAAAACCAGGACAAATTCAACACTGACAAAATTACAAAACCTGACCCCAAAGGAGAAAAAAAATGGCAAAACAAACCAACCAGCTTAATGATATCAGACCTGATTTAACTTTTAGGCAAAATATTATGCAAGATGGCCTGTCCAGTATGCATAAGACCAGGATGTAGCCGATTATAATTAATCAGAACTTAAACACATAATTCCGTACAACTGAAGAATTAAAAAATTAATATACACGTGACAACAAAAGCAAAGAGCAGTTTCTGTCTGGTCAGAGGAGTCATAAAAAAGAGAGAATTACCTTTGCTACTGCCCAAAATTGTGAAAAATCGGCTACCCGCAGATTGCGGTCATCCACTAAGAACAGGCCCCAAAACATACGATCAGTCAATCAATAATTCCCATTTTCATAACCATTGCTGCATCAGATCATCAGTGAAACAAGGCACCTGACTTTGTAAACCAATTCTAGTCTCCTTTTTTAAGTCACAAAAGAGGGACTAGCACAATGCTAACTCAAAGATCATTTAGGGTACTGGAATGTTTTTCTAATTTGCACATGCCGAAATTTTTGTAAGAGAAAAATATAACACAATGTAAGTAAAGAAAAAACAAAGCTGAGGGATAGTCGAGGAATGAAAATGTTCCTCATACCAATAACAAAGGTGAAGTTTCCTTCATCAAGGGTCTTTTTAAAGGCCTTCAGCATGCTCGAGCGATAAGCCTGTTAACAAAAGAAACTACATAAGATATTCAAATTTATTATAGATCAGTGAGAATGGATTATACATAACAGAAAAATAGGCAAAGATCCGAAGTTCATGGAACAGAAAAAGATAAATCATAATGACATCCAATTGTAACTGCTATTCGACAAAAGCCTCAACCGAATAACTGTTAATAACCTCCTAATGACATCCAATTCTAACATCATTAAATAATACGAGAAAAGCCAAAAAGAAGAGGAATGTTAAACAAAGAAGTGTTTCCTCCTTGAGAAACAATGCCATAACAATAGGATAATTCTTGCTGTTATTTCTCTAAGAAAATGGTTCCATAATTTATTATCATCTCCTACTGGAACATGCTATCTTTTACATATTCCAAGATAGTTGTGCCTCTTTCTGTTATACTTTGTAACTTTTCCATAAATAATGATATTTACTTCTCACCAAATGTACTGTTTTTTTAAGACAAGCAACACTTTTTGCATTGAAGGGGTAAATTTTGAAGGCACGGACATTACCAACCCTTTTCTTCAATATCTTGATTGAGAAATTGTTCCAATTTATAATGGGTATCTTTTAACATAAATTTAGTAATATAACTGGCCATTTCTCTTCATTGAATGCACAAGTACTTTCAACTAAATAAAAAAAATACATAAAAATAATCCACAACCTCCTCCATCTCCTCCTCATAACAGTATTCAATCACTTTCTTAGTCATTTTTTTGCTTCTTGTTGTAGAACCTTCTCCATCTTTCACATCCTGACACAATCAACAGCATTAGCAAACATTATTTATAAACAAGGAAAGGGGAAAGGAAGACATATAAGCAATCCAGGAAACATTAACATCTAATATCACTTATTTGGCCTTAACATCGCCATAAATTAACCTCTCCTCTACCACAACAATAATATAACAAAAAGGTTGAGGCAAGATCCAACACAACTCTTAAGTTCAAAAGCAATGCCACTAACTTTTTCAACTTCAATCATGAAGTAGTCATCTATTGAATGTATCCTTGGTGCACTGCATCCATTTTCAACCTCAAGATCACGCAGCACCTTCGCTAGATAGCTCTTGCCACTACCTATCATGAGAGGAAAAATAATTTCACAAAGACATAAATACCACAAAACAAAGAGTATGCTAGCCAAAATAATAAATTGACATAGAACATGGTAATCAAGAACAGAATCTATCCCGGTCAAACTGCAATGTTATTCAATAATGCTCAAATTTGGGTAAGATCAACAAAAATAGAACCCCATAGGCATAAAGACATGCAGCTTTGATAAAAGTTGAGAAAGAAAAATACAAACCAGGCAACCCACGAAGAATGACAACAAAGCGATCAGAGCGTGAGACACATTTTGGGTTCTTAAACAACTCGCAAGCATCAATTACAGTTGGTTGAGTGCTAATCGGTTTTGTATGATTTAAATGTGTCTTCATGATTGGTTCAGACTCAGGTGGAGGATATGCTGCTGAACTGCCCTGTTATGCAAAAAAATCAATATTTTTATTTTCCCATAACAGCTTGAAATTTGAAAGGAAACAAACACATAATTGGTTGTAAGCAAAGCAATAAAAATTATAAGCAGATATACAGAAATCTAACCTGCTTGAATGATAAAGGAAGGGTTCTATCAGTGAAACAATATACACTAGATGGCACCGGTAATGTTCTCCCTGAACTGCTCGACGCAATAGAAAACAGTGAGGGAGTCTTCTGTGGCATCAAACCTAAAAAATTATCTGGTGGGGGTGGCGGGGGCGGTGGTTGTGCCTGAGGGGCAGGAGGTGGAGGAGGTGGCGGCGCTGCATGTGCCCAATTGTATTGAGATGGATCATGTTGATACCCATAATCATAGTAACCGTCAGGATGGACACTAGTTGAAGCATAACCGGGTACATGTCTATAGCTCTGGCTTACATTTTGGGGAGCCTGGAACGGGTTATTATATGGGTTATTGTACCCGTTGGGATGCACGGGATAATTCTGATAGGACCCAATACCGGGACTCGAGTCACCCTGTCGGCCATGATCACGGATCAGGTTAAGTATCCGATCTTCATTTGGAATACGATTCGGGGTATGATCTACAGGGTATGAATCTTCGACCCGCATCCGCTTCGGAGGAGGAAGATGGCCGGGGTAGGGATGAGGTTGCTGGAGGTGGGATCCACCATACGCAGGTGGGGGAGGGCAGTAAGGATAGTGGGGAGAAAAGCATACTGGGCATGGTTGGGGCTGATATGGTGCCGATCGCCATTGATAAGCATCCATTGCTTGATGCTTCCCTTCGATAGCTTGAGTTAGCTCGATCTAGTACTAGGGTTACGTTAGGGTTAGTGCTTCGGAATCGATGGCAATTGGCAAGAGCTGCGAGTCGGACATGAGTTTGCTTCCTTTCAAGTCTGCCCCGATTTAAAACCCGAAAAGCGAACTACAAAAGGCCAAAAAGCTAAGAAAATGGGGGAAAGTAAAATTGTAATTTTTTTTTACTTTGTTCTGATGATGGATTAGGTTTGTGAAGAAAAATGTACCAATTGATTTTTCTTTAATTTTATTATCTTCTACAAATTGTAACGTACTTTTGATCTGCATCTCCTGCCCGCACTTCAGATGTATTTAAATTTTTACAATAATAATTTATTTATATCTCACATTATTACATAAAATAAATAAATTATATTTTTGCTTATTTCGCAGAATATTAGAACTTGTTTATTTACAAAAAAGGTTAATGCTATGGGCCCAAATTTAAAATTTGCGACGAATTGACCGGTGATTCTTTTTCTTTCTTTTCTTTTTGACAAAAACTCACTTGAATCATATAACATGTGAAAACTAACCGTCCCAAATTTGTTATTTAACACTCAATTCTGATATAAAAGAACTGATCAAACCCTTGTATAATGGTGAAAACTGAGAAACTCATTATTAAATTTAGTGTTTTTCATATGTAAAATATTAGTAAATATTTTAAGGATGTGTTTGAATGAAGGGGTGAGTTAATGAGAATAGTCATTAATTCAAAATTTATAGTAGTAGCTAAATCAATTTTTTTGTTAGATTTGTAGAATAGTCACTACAACAACAACAACAACAATAACAACAACAAAGCTTTTAATCCCAAATAAATTGGGGTAGGCTAGAAATGAAACTCAATCGAAAAAGTATAAGATCAAAGATCTCAAATATGAGTGATAATAATGAATATGATGAAAGAAAAAAAAATAATAATGATAATAAATAAATAAAAATAATAATGATAATGATAATATGCTAATAGTAATGGCAATAAGAATAGTCACTAACCCAATATATTTGAAAAAAACTATTTTCTCATTCAAACATAGACTATGAAATAAAAATAATAAGTAATCCAAAAAATTACTATTTTTCACTCATCCAAAAAAAAAAACCATTCAGTCAACTATTTACAAGACAGTTTGTTCGGCTATGATTGACATTTTTTTATCCAACTCGGATAAAGGGAGCAGATAAAGGATTTTTTACCCATCTCGACTCGAACCTCAATAATTTAACTATTTATTTTAATTGAGATTTAATATTAATAAAAAAATTACATTCAAATTTTAATCCGACTCAACTCAAAATGATCTAAAAATAAAGGAGTCGGACATATATCAATATTTTTGACACGTTATGACTGAACCCAACTAATTTAATTATATTTTTTGGATTAATTTTCAGATTTAACACTAATAATATATATACTAATTAAAATCAATTATTAAATAATTGATATTATAATATTAAGTGCTTAAAATATTTAACGACAATTAATAAATACTTAATTTGGTCGGGTGCTCAGATCTATCAGTGGCTTGATTAGGTCGGGTGATGTCAAGGAAATTCGAAATTGATTCAAATCAGATCAGGTAAAAAGTAATGAAATGATGGCGAGCCAATTCGTTGAAACCCCTAGTGGTTATTGTGTTATATGCTTTTATTTTTGTGTTTGTAAACCTTCCATAACTTTATTCCCAAAAAAAGCAATAAACATATTACACGTTGATATTAGCAACTATGATACAAAAAAAAAAAAAAATACTATGAGAGAGATTTCATGTTTTTAATTCGTGACAAGTTGCTCACGTTTTTTTAATTTAATTAAACTCTGGGATTCGTGACATTACAATTCAAAAAATTGAACAATTTTTTTTTATCTAGATAAGCCATTATATATATATAGAGTGCGAGAGCAATTCTATAATTCTTGTTATAATATCATACCGTTTACACGGCTTTGTAATTCATAAATAAGAATAATTTATTTTTTTATTATGCACTGCATTTTAGAAAATCGGAAGAAGACTGTGACTCATAGTTTTTCCAATCGTAACATATTTACTATGAATTCAGTGCCATAAAAATTAGCAAGGAATCAATTGAGACAGATTTTAATATAAATAATTATTATTAAAAATAAGATTGATAACGGTAAAATTCTAAATATACGAATCGCATACGCCATCAAGCATCAAGGCGTGATTGAAACGCGCCACCACATCGCTGGCGCGTTTCCTTATTATATTGAAACGCGCCATTTGCGCGGGCGCGTTTCACCCTACATATAGCAAACGCGCAGGATACTGCGCTTTCTTTGAAGAGAGAGAGAAAACTCGTGCGTTGGAGAAGAAAGAGAGAAAGAAAGAGGAAGAGAAGAGAAGAGAAGGAAAGAAAGAGGAAGAGAAGAGGAGGAAAAAACGTACGAGTGCATTTGTGTGTTTGGAATTGCAATTAAAGGTAATTTTATATAAATATAATTTAATTATGTAGATTAAATTGTGTATATTTAAAAATATAATTATGTAGATTTAATTGAAAAATATATTAATTATAATGTAATTGAAGATTAATTGTACGTTTAAATGTGAAATTATGTAGATTAATTATGTAGATTAAATTGAAGATTAATTATAATTATACGTTTAAATATGAAATTATGTAGATTAATTATAATTTAATTATGTAGATTAATTGTACGTTTAATTGAAGATTAATTGTACGTTTAAATGTGAAGATTAATTGTACGTTTAAATATATTAGTTATTCATGAATTATATATTGAATTGTCTATTTAATTAAAAAAATATTTAATTATAGATTAAATTATAGAATTGTGTAATTATAATTTTAGATTATTTATTAATTATTTTTATAGAATTAATTAATTTATTATTTAATTATAGATTAATTATTGATTTAATTCATTTATTTGTAGAATAAAAGCTTTTAATTATAGAATAATATATATTTAATAATAGAAGATTAATTGTAATGTAATTGAAGATTAATTGTACATTTAAATGTGAAATTATTTAATTATAGATTTAGTTATTCATGAATTATATATTGAATTGTATATTTAATTAAAAAAGTATTTAATTATAGATTAAATTATAGAATTGTGTAATTATAATTTTAGATTATTTATTAATTATTTTTGTAGAATTAATTTATTTATTATTTAATTATAGATTAATTATTGATTTAATTCATTTATTTGTAGAATAAAAGCTTTTAATTATAGAATAATATATATTTAATAATAGAATAAAATATATTTAATTAGGCTTTTAATTGTAGAATTCATTTATTATTTAATTATATGATAGATAGATTAAAAATGAAGTATAAAATAATTATAAATTAATTATGAAATGAATTTTTGTACTAGATAATGGCAAAGCGAGCAACGAAATGACAATATCATAATTTATCTCCTCGAAGACAAACATCGGACACATTATAGTCGTGCAGAGGTACATTATATTCTTAAAAATAATAATAAAATACATATATATGAGAAGCTAATTATGAAATGAAAATTACGAGAGATAACAATATCATTCGTTTACGCACTCACCGTCCGACGATACCATACATCTCGCACATTCGTAGTAGGTTGCGAGTTATGGGATTTCTTCATCTCGCCAGATCGCGTGAGATTTATGTGCAAGAAGTTTTTAGGCCCGTAACTTAAAGATTGATACGGGTTTATTGAGCGCGCGTTGATAGAGTTTTGGAGGCCGAAACTCACACATTTCACTTCAATTTTGGCGAGATGACCGTGACTCTAGAGGTAAATACTAAAATATTATTAATTTAATTACAAAATTAAAAAGATGGTATAGTAATATAATTTTTTTTAGGACGTCGCATGTCTGTGGGGTTTATCCACCATTGATGAGCTGGTGATTGGATATACTGATGGAGATTTTTCGGCATACATCCGTCAGTTATTTGGACATGATGATATATCGGCATTCTGCAAAGATGGGAGGTAATTTATTAGACTGTACATAAATTTTAATTTTTTTTGTTCACAAACTATGATTAAGCTAAATGTAAAATTTTACAGACGTTTTATTTCCCTACGAGAGTTACGGTCCCACTTTGATCACGCTCCAGAGGTAGACGATCATCAGGGTCTTAATCGATATGCGATCGGTTTTGCTTTGGAGTTGGCGGGGTGTATCATGTTCCCGACAACAATGGAGACTCAGACTCTGGCGTTTCTTCCGCCAATTTTGACGGTAAGTATTTTAAGGATTTTAAAATAATTTATCTTTCATAATTAAATAATTTTATTACTAATATTTAATTTACAGAAGATTTACAATTCGGTAGAAGAAGAAATTGGGCGCTCTGCGGTACTTGGTTATTTATATCGGCGTCTTGATGTGGCATGCCAGGATTTATGAGGAGTATTGGTGGTCCGTGGCTTTTGTTATTGTTGTGGAGCCGGACGCGTTTCCCCTCAAACTCGTCCATTACCTCGCCTCGAGATGCATTCATTTTCGGTGATCGGGGTACACCGACCGTGATAGTTGTGCGCCTTTTGCGAGGTAATAATTTAATTTAAAAATAATCAATCAATCGATGAAAATATATGTGTAATCACTAATCATAATTTGAACCGATAATAGGAAATGGACGCTTGATAAGAACATATATCTCAATCATCACACGTCGGTGTGAAGTACGTGAGGATCACCGATTATGTTGCGCACACGCATGTCAATTGGAGGCCGTACGAGTCGGTTCGTCACTTATTACCGACATGCGTAGACGACTCTATGGACTCGTATACTTGTCGCTTCCACTTATTTACTTTCCGATAGTGGAGTGGTACTATCCGGATCGGGTGAGGCGACAGTTCGGCTTAATTCAGTCAGTACCGCATCTACTTTCCGAGGTATTCTATCATATATACTAAAAATATATAATTTTTATATTTATTATTTCTTATACTAACTATTTGCACAATTATACTAACTAATTTTACAGTATTTCTCGGAGGAGCATCGAAATTATCTCGCTTGGATTCAAGAAAAAAATATGAACTGGAGACAACATCATCGGGCGTATGTAGACATATGGGATGAGCTTCCTCCACGAGACCCGGATGAAGAAGAGTGGAATGCGGAGGACTATAGGAGGTATCGACAAAGGTATGATTTCTATGGAGCCGCTAGCGCTCCACTTGATCCGAGTGATGTCGTACCTCCTATACCTTCGCACGGCGGAGATCCCGACATCGGCTACATTCCTCACGTACCTCACGAGACGGCAGACGCACGGTATATTAAAATTTATAAAATTTATATATCTATATGCATTATTCGGTAATAAGTAATATATGTATGTAATCATTGTATAACGAGATCGCTAGAGTTACAAAGAGTGCACTGAAGACGGTCCGATGGGCGGTCACTAGGGGATGGAGACGGTTTGGCAAGATTTCGCTCACCGATTGCAAGGGGCATTTTGAGGATGCAGGCATGCCTCATAAGATGGACGAGCTTCTTACGGCGGTGGGATTACCCACGGATATTGATGCTATTCCGGATTCGACGGGTGATACTGAGACTGCACCGACTCCATTCACTACTCATCCCCCACATTTCCCCTATGAGAATGCTGACTTCACGTCTCTCCTCGACAACGTAAGTACTGTATATCTTGATTTAAATGATTTGAACTGTATTAACAACGTAATTTAAATGATTTGAACTGTATTAACAGATGCCAGAGAACTACGATTGGAACGAAGTTATTACTAGGTTGTCTGTTGAGATTCCCGATCCATCGGGTGCACAGCTCTCGGATCCATTCGGCAAGACTCAAAGATTTCTCACGCACCCAATGCAGATACCGATGGATCATGTACCGCAAGATACGACCAAAGAATGGGATCCACAAGACGGCCAAAGATTATGATCCACCCGCATGGTTTTCCTTCCGGGCTTGGAGAGTCATCGCATATTCAGGATGATGCTGCAGAGCCTGCACAGACACGAGATTTCACTCCACTTGCTCATGGTCGGGAGCAGCGTGACGTTCATCCACCTCCTCGATATACACCTAGCGTGGTTAGTTGTTTGTTCTACAACTTAGTCAATATTAATTGTTTAAAAAAAATAATCATCTCACTGATATACCGTCTTTATTTTTACAGACACGTCCGATAGCACGTCGATATGTTAGGCGTCGTCAGGAGTAGTTTATATGTTGTTTTTTTATATGTTGTTTTTTTTTATTATGGATATTGTTTTTTTTTTGTATTATTTTATTATGGAGTTTCTATGTTGTTTTTTTATTGTTGTATTATTTGTTTTATTGTGGTTATATTTTATTATGGAGTTTCTGCTTAAATACAATATATTTTCTGCTTAAATACAACATACCCTTGCTTAAATACAACATACATCTAGTACGAAAAAATAAAACATACATCATTTTTTTTCCTCCGTGCGAAAAAATTTAAGATTCTACCTCCAAAATTATTTCCTCTAGCACCCCTAGTTGAAGCATTGACAGCTTGTCTTTCTTGATCATGACCAGTTGAGAATCTCGTTGATTGCAAGGCATCTCGAGAAGTTTGAGTTATTCTGTTGTTATCTCTTGGATCATCACTTAATTCCATTATCGTTGGATCAACACTACTTCTGTCATCAATATTATCAGCTAAATTACAGCCAGACGTAGTACTACTACTACCGCCAAAAAAATTATATAGTAGCACCGCTGGGTTTGGTTGTTGATAAATTATATTGTTACTGTAAATAGCTGGATACGGATATAAATTGGTTTGATCGTAGGTAGGATAGGAATTGGTTCGATCGTAGGTTTGATAGGAATTGGTTTGATCGTAGGTTTGATAGGAATTGGTTTGATCGTAGGTTTGATAGGAATTGGTTTGATCATAGGTTTGATAGGAATTGGTTTGATCGTGGGTTGGATAGAAATTGGTTTGATCGTGGGTTGGATAGGAATTGGTTTGATCGTAGGTTTGATAGGAATTGGTTTGATCGTGGGTTGGATAGGAATTGGTTTCATTCTGGTTTGGAAATATTCCCGTCAAAAATTTATCGCCGCTTCGGTTGTTCTCATATAATAATTTTCTTCATCGGGATTATAATTTAAATCCGGTAGCATTTTGAAGAAAAATGGATGTTTGTTGGAATTGGATGTTTGTTGTTTTTGTGGTTGTGAGAAATGAACCGCGGTAGCGATATTTATAGCAAACATAGGCGCTTGCCGCGATGGGGCGTGGTTCGAGGAAACGCGCCATTGCGATGCGCGTTTAGAAAGACGCCATCGCCGATGGCGCGTTTAGAAAGACGCCATCGCCGGTGGCGCGTTTAGAAAGACGCCACCGCGATGTAGCGTTGTGGTTCGTATTTTTGAACTTTTACGATTCTCACTCTTATTATTAATAATATTAATTTATTAATAATTATTTATAATAAAATCTGCAATTGAGAAGAGTTATTTTGGCAATCTTGGCACTAAATTTTTCATAGAAGCTTAATATAATTGATAATTCAAAAATAATTTTCATAAACATGTTATTGGATTTATAGATTACTTAAAACAATCTTCTCGCATTAGATGTTATTACAATAAGCACTGTTAGATGCAACTGTTAAATTTTCGAGTTAATTACTAGGGTCGTGTAGATTTATTGATTTGGTTTCAGCAAACTGGCTTCAGTCTCTTTTGTCTTTGAGGTATTCTGTACTAAAATGAAAAGCTAGGGTTTAGTGGATACTGTGCAGCATGATTTGTTGGATCATTTTGAGATACACACTGACATAAATTACGAAGAGATCTGACGTACCACATGTTGTGTTGTACAGTACTACGCCACAGAGAATATGATTTGCTTCTACATTAAAAACAACATTAAAATTTCAATATATCGCATATTAAACATTAATTGCGGATAATATAAATAATTTCTATAAAGTTAGATTTTAAATTTAAAATCTAATTTTTAAAATAAACAATTGTCAAATGATCCCTCAAATTTGATTATCCATAAAGTCTATTAAACAATGACAAGTCTCAATACTTTAGTGATTATTACATATAATGATTTTTTTTCAAGTCTTATTCATGTTATTTCATCGATCTGATGTTGTTCCCACTCTTCATTTATCTCGGTTGGCACGCTCACGCATTTCCATATATATGTCTTTATTAAAATAATGTATTCGATGCATTTAAGGTATAAATTAATTCCAAACACAGCAAACCTTTTAATTTTTTTTTGCGAAAATTAATTATATGCCACTCCAAAATTCAGAAATTAGGAAAATGACACTTCAAACTTAATTTAATTTTAATTTTGTCACTCCAACATATTTTCTGTACATTGAATTATTTATATCATTTCTTGGGCACCCTCTGGTAAGATTTCCAATTAAACAGAAAGGCTGAGCATGCTCCAGTTATCTTTGTTGTTTGACTTCCTAGTTATCAACATCTGTATATTTTTTTTTGTACATGAAGCTCTCTAGTCTCTACAAGACAAAATCCTTATTTTCCCCAAATCCAAAGTTGTAGCAGTAATTACTAAAACATTCCAATTTTGGTGAAAGCTCTCCTGCAGATCTGAACGTACTCACAATCCAGAAAATTAAGAACAGATTAACCACCAGAGAGTTTCTCATCTCAGCCACATTTCTCCCTCTAAAGATAGCCAATTGACTATGGCCAACATCCTGTCCTTGCTGCATCATCCAAACTCCATCATGTACACCAAAAATAGAGAACCTGCACCACCTATATAACAGTCACCGTTTCCATCATCCTAGCAGAATTAAAAAAGGCCCTCCAGAAGTGTAAGAAAGTCGTGAATTACAAAACGACAGGCTCAATGGAGGGCCTGAATGTATCTACAGCCTCTAAATTCTTCCTACTCTCTGCCATCTTTGTGGCATCTGCTATATTGACGACAGCTGACGATGCTGGCGTCGACCCATACTGGAAGGATCAGGCTCTTTTGGCAGAAGCCAGAGCCAAGGCTGCATTTAAACCTAACCCCGTAGCTACCACTAACAGCTTCAACAAAGCAGTCCACCGGCAAGACCTCTTTTCTTTGAAAGAAATTAATAGACTCGATTTAATACAAACTAACTTTTCACCATTCGATATCAAAACTAATCAGTTCATACCAGCTAACAAACCATTTGTAATTCAATGTTATATACGTAACAAATTAGTGTTACTGACAGATTATTGCTATATGAAAATTTGTAAATTAGTTTCATCATTATTACGACCATTGGGGAGCACCTCAAAGGTAATTCCGTATGATGGGAAAGTCTTTTACAGGGTACTAAGCTAAACCACACAACGTGCAGAATACTAGAAGAAGATCAAGAGGAGATGTTCCTAGAGTCAAACAGCACCAGGCGAACCCTGAGGCAAAAGTACAAGGGGCCATGCAAAGCAACCAACCCAATTGACAGGTGTTGGCGATGTCGCTCAAATTGGGCCATGGAGCGCAAGAGGCTCGCCAAGTGTGTCAAGGGGTTCGCATCAGGTACCACTGGTGGTGCAGCTGGGCGGTTCTACGTTGTGACTGATGCCTCAGACAAGGACTTGATAAACCCCAAGTATGGTACCCTCCGTTGGGCTGTCATCCAAAAGGAGCCTCTTTGGATCACCTTTGCCCATGATATGATCATCACGCTCTCTCAAGAACTCATGATTTCCAGTAACAAGACCATCGATGGACGTGGTGCAAATGTCCACATCGCTTACGGTGCTCAGATCACTGTCCAGTTCGCACATAATGTTATCATTCACAACCTCCATATACATGATATCAAGCCAGCTAGTGGTGGTATGATTAGGGACTCTACTGATCACTATGGGATAAGAACTCAAAGTGATGGAGATGGGATCACGATATACGGATCAAGCAACGTATGGGTCGACCATGTGTCCATGTCTAACTGCGCTGATGGTCTTATTGATGTGGTCCAACGCTCAACAGCCATCACCATTTCCAACGGTCACTACACCCGTCACAATGATGTGAGTCCTAGAAAATAGTAAATAAAGTCTACATTAATTATTTTTTATAACAAAATTATGTGGTTTTAGTGTCTTAACCTTGGAAAGGTATACGTGCATTGCTCTAATTTTAATTGATGGTACAGGTCATGTTATTTGGCGCCAGTGATTCCTTTTCAGAAGACCAGTACATGCAGGTCACACTAGCCTTTAACCACTTTGGCAGAGGCCTTGTACAAAGAATGCCAAGGTACTCTAGTGTAGATCAGCTGATTCTGATTGATAGGCTTTTACCATAAAAAAAAAATTTAGCACATTTCACGACCAAGTCACCTTACAACTTCTTTGCTGTTTCTCAGGTGCCGATGGGGATTTTTCCATGTGGTAAACAATGACTACACACATTGGTTGATGTATGCTGTTGGAGGAAGCAAGAACCCAACCATTATCAGCCAAGGCAACCGTTACATTGCCCCTCCCAACATTGCGGCCAAAGAGGTAAGTAACCGATGCAACATCTTTTTTTTTTCTTTATTATTTTATATGGAAACCATTATTCATAGATTTCTATAGCTTAAATGCCATTGCCATCATTGTTGTGTGCCTCTTAATTCATATTTGTGGCATAAAATATACAGGTAACCAAGAGAGAATACGCCATGGAGGGAGAATATAAGAACTGGGTCTGGAAATCACAGGGTGACCTGCTCCAGAATGGAGCTATCTTCACTGAATCTGGTGGTCGAAATGAAAGGAAGTACACAAAAGAGCAATTTTTCAAGGCTAAGCCCGGTTCTTTCGTGACACGGTTGACTCGTTTCTCTGGCACACTCAACTGTCGGGTTGGTAAGAAGTGCTGAGATACTTGTGTGGATGATAGAAGAGAGAAATAATGAACTTCCTAATATGGAGGAATGTGGGCTTAATGGGGTGACAATGGGAGTAGAACGGCATACATTTATTGACATTCAAGTGTTGTAATTTTCCATTATTTTTTTATTGCTGTACAACAGAAAAATTAATTATCCTTGGTTGGTTGTCATTTTCTTTTTTGTCAACAAATGATTTTGAAAACATTGTTCCGTTAAAACACACCCAATGTGAATAAATGATTTTTAGTTTTTCCACATGGTGCGTGACATATTTTGCTCTCTTCCTCTCTCTGAATGGTTCACTATGTCCAGCATTTTTCTATACCCATGGGCACAAACACAAGCACACAGAAAACACAAAACTATTTGAGAACTAATAGAGAAACTTTAACAAATAGTGGTAGTGTAATACTTTTTCAAATTAAATATTTGATGAAAAAAATAATGACATAATATGCAAACTTTAGAATTAGTTGAATAACTTGATTGAAAAAACCTAACATATTTCAATTAAACAAAAGTAATTTAATGCCTCGTGGCCGAACTCTTTTCTTGTATCTTTACTCTGAATACTCTCTGAAGAAATAGTTGATTTTCTCAAATTTATGTTGTCCCATTAGCATTTGTTCTTTTGAATATAAAAAAAATATAATTCAAAGCTACATAAGTACCTAATCTTAATTGAAAATTTTATCTTCCACAACTAATTTTTTGAAAATTTAACACCCGCCTACTTAATGTGCTCAGACTTTCTAAGGAGCCGGATTCGCCACTGATCAACTGAGCATTGTTTGTGGATACTAGGAAT
This sequence comes from Schoenoplectus tabernaemontani, assembly GCA_037127355.1. Lineage (NCBI taxonomy): Eukaryota > Viridiplantae > Streptophyta > Magnoliopsida > Poales > Cyperaceae > Schoenoplectus > Schoenoplectus tabernaemontani. Next base: position 14,850,420 of record CM073740.1, read on the forward strand.
GACCAATTAAACCTGAACTGAATTTGAAAAGATACGTATTTTCTTTTTTTATTGAAAACATAGAAATCAATGAAAAAAAAAGCAAGCATGCGTTAAGGAACACTATTCCACATATCCGATTCAAAAGTAATATACTGTAGGGTTCTGAGATCAAGTCAACAGATTATTTTACATGACTAGATTAAATCCAAATTAAAAAAACATGGAGAAAAAAATGATAACACCTTTCTTAGCAGAAATATTACAGAAGAGAGAAGAAAAGAATCACACAAAAATGTATTTATAATTTTGTTCTACTAACCAAAATTACACTGGAAACCACATTGTCAGATGCCTTCTGTCAATGCAAAGACTCTACCACCCAAAGAAGACGGCAGCCTGGATATAGCTTCTTCAATTTCCTAAAATGATATGAAACATTGTTTAGGACAAAATGATAATGTAACAACATGTAAAGTTCATATTTCATCACACTGACCATAATATGGTAAAATCTTACCAGAAGAACGATAAACGAGCAAGAAAGTTAAAAGAGTATTGCAATACACATACCTCTACCCTATATCGAGCAGAAAAATGGATAAGAAGAATAGCTTTGTTTTGGAATCTATCAGCAAGATTAACAATCTGCACAAGCATAAAAATATAGATAAAATAAGGTATTGTTAAACAGGGAGAAAATAAAGAGAAAAGAACAGGAACCAAAAACTGACCTCAAATAAGTGGGTGTGGCCAAATTCTCGTGCATGCTCAATTGACATTACATTATCAACAAATGTACTCTGAAAATTAAGAACTGAGCTACTAAATTTTGTAATGAATATTTCTGGAACACTAAAAAAGCAACGATTCTCTTAGACTCGATCATTTCAAATCAAGAGTTACCATCAAATTTCAGCAACCAAAAGTAATTACCAAGTTAATCAATATAATGCCTAGTTAATCCAAAGTAAAAACTCATGCACGCACTGCTTTGCATAATCAACTAATTATTATGGTACTGTTTGAGAAACTGAAATAATTATGAATATTTCAGGAAAAAGAAAGAACAAGGATGCTGATTAAGAGCAGGCATTTGAAATAAAGCTGCTGCTCAGAAAAGTTCAGCAAGCAAAAGCGATGATTAAATTCAGAGAATTAATTTCTAATGTAAAAATCAATTTCCTCAATATAATACCACTTGTTCAAACTATACCCTGTAGTACCCTAGTCAACCTTTAATGAGTTTAATCTATCAAACATTAAAATTAAGGAACATCACGTCAAAATGGAAATAAATAAGATGCCGGTAATTTGCTGAGCAAGTTCATCCCTATCATAATATACTGAACTGAAGTAGAACTGAATGAGCCAAACCAAGGTTAGAAGGACACAATACCTCCATGACAAGAATTCGTGACTTGAGAACATCAGAATTATCTGGATCCAGTATGAAATCTGACATGGTGTCCCCCGTAAATGCAATTTCAGGTGTTGTGATTGTGTCGGTAATCTGGTGTAAATTTTTTTTGAGAAAATATCAGAATAACTAGTAAGGTTTTCATAAGTAACAGAAAATTCCAAAATAAGATGAATACACAAAAAAATAGATAAATATCTCATATAGATCTATTTAGTATTTACAACAAACCTCCTCACCCAATTCCTTCAAAGCCCAACTCTTAGTAATTTGGATAAAAGAAATAGAAAAATGATGTCACAGTTTTGGGCATGCTTTCCAGAAAATGGTAATAAGTCAATTTTTGCACAGTACTTGACTACATTTGATAATTTTGAGGTTTGTGATATTTAATAAACCAATACAAACCTCCACACCTGAAAGCTTCAGCTGCTTAATCTCTCCTCCTGACAAGCCTATGAACTTTTGCTTTAGTTTCTGCTTCACTGTGTATATCAAATATCCCTGAAAAAATGCATGGTAAGAATGATGGACTGAAGCATCAAATGGACCTTTCCATGGAGACTGAATCCAACACAATCTTGTTGTATGCTTTTACACTTTCTTGGTGCAGTAGAATATGACCAAAAATTTTCTAATAAACACATCAGACATAACAATGAAATTTATAAAAAAAAAGTTGTACCTGACTGGGGATGACATGATAGGTTTTGAAAGCTTTTACTCTAAGGTCCTTCCTTATTTCATACTCTTCACCTAGAAAAAGCATGGATAAAAGAACAAATTTTGCTGTCTGATTTCTATACAACCACCACTATATTACTTCGCAAACATAGTGCAGAAGCACAATAATCAGTTGCCCATCTCATTTCTCCATTAAGTTGATGCTGGATCACTAAATTGCAATAATCTTATCATCTCATTATGTCTTTTCCAATATTTTACTTTTTAATCTATATCATTATCATTTTTGTACATCTATATTGTATAACTTGAAAGAAATAATGTAAATCTGGTCAATTATGGGTAAATCTGTTGCTAGTCATGACATAACAAATTCACAATTTTACAAGTTGATGTCATGATGGGATGATTATTATCAGCCATAATACATCAAATCAATTTGCAGTATTTAAAGTATTCCCAACTCTCCCAAGACATTGTCCCATGCTTTTAGTGATTCATCACTCAATCTTACTTTGAGAACACTGTTTACAGAAGATACAACATTATATTTGAAGAAGCACATAAAAGTGCATATATACCTATATTCAATCCAACAAGATTGTGTTTCAACTCAGATCGGTCCATGGCACGGTGTACATTAAACAAATTTTCAACATGTCCTTTCAAAGAGAAGGGAACAAATATTGTTGGTGGCTTCATGCTATACAAACCACGTGTTGCAACATACATAGGCAGACCTCCCTTCAATGAGATACAAGAAACCATAAGTACTAAAACTTTGAAAACCACAAACTAAGGCATATGCATGCTGCCACTGGTTAGTTGAAGCCCCATTACTTGTATAAAAGATGTTTACCAGAATTGAAGTAAAATGACCAAAATAATTAGACTAACAAAATGAATAGATTTAGCGCATAGGTATTGCAAGGTACGATATTGCATAGGTTTACTGCATAGTACTTGCAATAGATTTAGTACATAGGTCTTGCAAAGTATGGTACCACTTTACCTGAATTTGCAAACGGACCATCACATCAATTCGAAATATTGATATTTTTTGGCAAAGTTGTGCAAAGCACTGACTAAATTTCATTATAAAGTTCATAACTTTGTCATGAATAAATCATACCCTAGTTTATAACTTTGTCATGAATAAATCTTTACCATTTCAAATATTTCCAAGATGCAAGCAAAAGGTAAAATATAGTTACTGGGCATTGATGATCCATATTAACTCAGTAACATAATAACAACTGGCTAATTCATCCATTTATAGCCCAAATTATAAAGCTAACTGCTTCAAAGTCAGTTAGCAAAAAGAAGTTCAAGAGGAGTACTAAGTACAAAACAAGTTCATTTCATAAGAAAAGAAAAAGAATGAGAAGCAGTGTGCTTACAATATGGTCCATATGACCATGAGATATAAAAAGAAAATCTTGGGAGATGGCACGCTGGGGGCACCGGCCAATATCGAATGCCAACTTCAAGGTGGGAAAAATGATGCACGTCTCCTGGCCGCCAATTGAGATCCCCTCCACCTGATACCCTTCCACTTGCAAGCCTCTTCTTTTCTTACTCTTCGACAACTCCATGCAACTAGAGGTTCCAGCTGAAGAAGAAATGCCACTCTTCTTTTCTTCCATTGACGAGAACCTACGAAACAGGAGGAGAACTCTTAAACTACTGGTGACAGAGTAAGTCCACTTGTTTTCAGTGACTTCTAAAAGTCCTGCCCTTATTTGCCAAAGAAAGATAAAAGATAGCTTCGGTTTATAATTTGATGCAATTTTCTTAAGTTTGATTTTCTGGACCGAGATACAGGGTTGTCATATCAAAAATTCTAAAATAGCAAGTAGAACAATAAGTAGGTTTAACCTAGATGCAAAAAAAATCTGAAACTCAGATACTAGGATGTGGTATCAACATTTTATAGTAGTATGTACTATGTAGAATAATAAGTAGATGTAAGTACCTAGGATACAGGGATAAGGTATCCAAATTAATCTTGTTTCAGTTGAAACAGGTGGTATATCCATATTTAAAAAAAAACAAAAAGAAGAAGAGGGAATGGCACAAGACCTTTTTGAAGCCCTTCTCTGCCCTGGCTTGGCCTTTCCTCTTGTCTGACAACAGAAAATATTAGATATGAATACCAATGCTGAAGCATTATGCTAGAACATATAGAATTTAAGACGTACAGAATTAAAAATATGGAGCTTGTTCAATCTGAAAATGTGTTTAATTTCCGAGTGAAACTGACGTCCCGGAGCATCTTAGGCTCATAAATTTAATTTTAATGTGTTACATTCTCTTTACAACCATTAAAAGGTCATCTATTGTTTCGCAAGTAATAAAATCCACACGCAGACAAAATATTTATCAGTTAAATAAGTAAACCGAAGCTATCACAGGAAATTCGCACGACAGCAAACCATCTCTAATTCCAAGGAACTAAAATACAAGAGCACGATAAGAAAAATCGGTGTACTTTACACTATATTTCCCTCTGTCAAGTAAATCCGATGTACCCAAAATGAGAAAATATAAAAAATTAGAAGTACCTGATAATGCACCAGTGGAGGCGGCGCTATGAGGCGACGACGCGCGATGAAGATGGAAAGAGCAAACGGTGAAGAGAGAGAAAGCACGACGGTGCACGGAGGGAGGGAGAGCGGCGCGCCACAGTCGCGCAAGCGTCGATGGGAGGCGGGAGTGATGTGAGCGACAGAGACACGGATGGGCAATGAGTTTACACTCGCGGTACTGCACGTGAAAAGAGAGTCCTGTTCCTCTGCTGCGCAGTACTGCGCTTTACAGAACGTGGACCGTTGGATCACTTCGAGATCTGTGCTGACTCGAATCACGAGAAAATCCAACGGTCCACGTGCTGCGCTGCGAATTTTGGGGATCAGCCGATCAGTTAAGCTCGGCCCTCGGATGAGACCATAAGACCATCCTGGGCATTAGCAGGCTTACGGGCTACATGGGCTACGCTTTTCCCAGGCTGCTATCCGTGATACGGGCCCACACGTTGCTCCTAACTTTAAGTGCAGCTGCGCATAGCAAAACAAAAAAAATTAAAAACAATAGCAATCCAAAGAACTCGACTGAGTATACTTAGGATGTTCTTCTTTTTTTTTTTTCTAATGCTATAAATTTCAATAATTGTAATAATTATTATTTTGGATATTAATGCGCTCATGATAATTTCTATTAAGATAATATTACATTAAGAGTCAGTATTGAGTTTATATATTTTTATCTTAATGATAAATGATGTCATAAATAACATACAAATGGACATTTCTTGGTGCATGCTCTTTGCTGATGATGTAATGCTGATTGACGAGAGTAAGATCGGAATCGATCAGAAAATAGAGTTGTGGAGAAAACTTTAAAATCAAATACATAAAGTGTAAATTTAGCAATGACAACTCAGATAATGAAAATATTAATTTAGACGAATAAGTATTATCTATGAATGATACATTTTGATATTTAAAATCGATGTTATAGAGTGATGGAGGATCAATGAAGATATTAGTCATAGAATAAGAACAAAATGAGTGAATGAAATGGGACAAGCATATGATAATCTCTATGACAAGAATATCTCAAATAAATTAAAAGACAAATTTTATAGGATGACGATTAGACATGCGATAATATATGACGTAGAATACTGAGCTATAAAAGGATAACATATCCAGAAGATTAATGTAGCTGAAATACATATGTTGCATTGAATATGTGACTACATAAGGAGAGATCGAATCAGAAATGACGATATACGGGACAAATTTGAAGTAGCAACCATTCAAGAGAAGCTAATTCAATAATGTTTTGCGATGATTTGATCATATCCAATGAAGACCTCCTGAGACACCAGTACGCGTGGTATTCTAAGTCGTCACAAAAACACAATAAGAGGAAGAGGTCAACCGAGACTAACATGAGGGGATGCAATAAAAAAAAATATTTGAAGGAGTAAAATATATTCAAAGATCTTGCTTTGGATAGGAATGTTTGGAAGATGATGATTTATGTATCACAAATATGATTTAGGAGTTATAATATAATAGTAGAGTTATAGATTTCAGGTTCTTAGATTTTAGGATTTTAGAGTTTAAAATTAAAGATTTAGAAATATATTTTATAATATAAGTTTATTGTGACTATTGTTTTTATGTCTATTATTATTATTATTATTATTATTATTATTATTATTATTGATATTACTACTATTATTATACCGCGTATTATTATTATTATATTATTTTGGATATCTATGTTAATACTATATTTTGCTATTATTATTATCATATCATATCATCATCATCATCATTATCATTAGCATTCTCATTCTCATTATTATTATTTTTATTATTCTATCATTGATTTTTTTTATACTTGAGATTTTTGATATTTATACTTTCGATTTGGATTTCATTTCTAGCCTACCTCAATTTTATTTGGAATTAAAAAAATTGTTGTTGTCGTTATTGTATATTAATGCGCTCATGAAAACCAAATAAAACTAAGTAAACTTAGTAGCTGCTAAGCTCACAAAGTTTCCTACGAGCTCAAACAATTTTTTATATCAATTTTTTTTTGTAGAATACAAAATTATATTTTATAGTTTTGTTAATTATTATTTTGGATTTTTAAAAGTAATCTATTTTCATATAATTAAATTGATCTGCGGTTCTGTGACACAAAATATTAGGCGAAAATAATAGAGGCATTAATTGCAAATATGCTGCAGATTGGTTTTTCGAAATCTTTTGAGTTTACCAAACGACTGTGACTTTAATTATTGCATTAATCGGCAAAGGAAATACAGAGATAAAAAAAATGATATTCAATTGGGGTCTAAAATTTTACTCCTTTCTTGTTCACACATTTTGCTAATTTCCCTCCCTTTTTATTTCATACTCTTTTGTGGACTAAGGTGTAAAATAATTATTGTGATGATATTAATAACGGGGCAACTTGTCCGAATAATTTTACTTCTGCCCAAATTGAAAGATACGTATCGACTTCGGTGTTACTTAATAAACTCGCACTAATTTTTAAATCCTTGCACCCTCATCAACGTCTGATGTTAATTGAATTCAATATTCCTATGTTTTTTTTTCGTCATTAAAGTTTGGCATGTCACGTTCACGATGAATGCTTCTCCAATTTTTTGTTTGTCATTGAACTATTTGATTTTTTAATTTAATTATCGAATTAACATGAAATATGTGGAGAAGATAGTTTCTCAATACAATTAATGACATTAATTTTTCTAGAACAAAAATTGTCCTTCTTTAAAATTTCATATGAGAGAAAATCAATAAAAAGAAAGAAAAAATATAAGTACATGATCATTAAAATATAAATTCATCTACATATTTTACATAACTTGTTTCTTTCAAACCAGAAATCAATTCGCAAGATTTGTAAGCTGATCTTTATGATCTGCTCCAGCTTTCAAAACTCCGAGGGAAAATTCGTTGTTTAAGATCTGTTATGAAATATAAATTCATTTCCCTAATACTTTACAATAGTCAAAGTAATTAAAAAAAATCAGCTCACAAGGAATTAAGCCAATGCAGAGAAAAAAGAGCTTTAATAATAGTTATTTATGAAATTTAACAATGGATCTCTAAATATTATTAAAAAGGTGTTAGAAAAACTATTAAATAACTGTTACAAAGTTGATGCTATTCAGGACTCAGGAGATGAAAAGTGCCTCTAAAAACAATTCTGAGCACGAAATTATTGTTAAAATCTTATTTAACACTAATTTTGAGCTCCAAATCATTGTTAAAAGCCTTTTAACAATGATTCATTGACCAGAACTGTTGCTAATGATTTCTTTAATAATAATTTGGAGTTCAAAATTATTGTTAAATAGGGTTCTAACAATGTTTTCCTGCCCAAAATCGTTTTTAAAGATCATTTTTTAAAAACTTTAACTAAGAACAAATAATACAAATGAAGACATATTGATATATAAAAATAGACTAAGAACAAACATTGTGATGTATATTCATTCGATAATTTATATGAAAAAATATAATTATTTATTCAAAAAAATATATATTTACTCAGCAATACGTCCTTGCTAATGCTATAATATTAAAATCTAAACAATTTTTAAGAAAAAAATTCAAAAAAAATTCAAAATATCATGAATCTTCAAATTCATTTTTGAGGGAGATGAGATTGAAAACTCTTTAGATCTCATCATAAACTTTTTATGGACGCATGCAACGTCTCAATCAGATTTTTCTATTAAAATTATAATCGTTTGAAACTGATATGGTTTTGATTTTAAAAGTTATAATCTTTCTTTGTCTTTCTCTATCCCTCACATTTTTTTTATATTATGAAACAAGGAGGAATGAGAGTGGTAATCTATGAGATTTAAATTTTTAATTTTTGAATTGTTGGAATAGAATGAACGAACAATGAGATTGAAACGTCTTAGTAATTCATGAGAGAAAAAAGCTAAATTTTATTGGAGATTTTTTTATATCAGTGTCAAAATTCAAATCACCCTTTAGAAATGATTTTTATTAAAATTATTGTTTAATACTATCTTTAACAATAGTTCTTTCTTAGAAACCGTTATTGAATGAGCTATTTAATAACAGTTTCTTCAAGGAACCCTTCTAAAGGGGTTATGTAAATTTTGTGTGTCCGAACTCTATTTAACAATGTTTTTTTATTAAAAATCATTACAAAGAAATTCAATATTTCGATAATATCACTGATCCATTTTAACAACATATTTAATCTTTAATCGTTGTTAATGAGGTATTGTATAAAATCATTTATGTTGCTGTGGCTTCCTCTATCATTTCTGTTGTAGTGTCTAAGATCATTTCAAAGACAAAATTGATTTTTATTCAAAAAAAAATTCAAATTTTTTCAAGAAAATAGAAAATTGATATATCATATCTACTCATTTCCAACCAATGTCAAATTCCACGATTCCATATTCCTTGCAATGTTTAGTAAGATTGGGATCGTCATCATAAATTGGGAAATTCTCAATTATCTAAAAACATTCTAATCTTATACAAGGTTTTGTCAGATCAATAAGTACTTTTTTTATTATAGTACGTGAAATCATCTTAAAATTAATCAACTTTGTAACAAATATATATAAAACTCGGCGTTTCCTTAAAATATTTTGAACTAATTCAATATATAATTTAGATTTTTTTAAGCAATTTGTAACACAGGTGATCCGAAGTCAAAAGCCTAATTAGTCTGACTATTATAGAAACATAAATATTTGCTGAACTGATTCATGGTTTTTACTTTTCCTTCCTGCTCTGACGTCACATTTCTCAGTTTACTTGGAGTCGACCGCCACAAGTTTTCTACCTTATGAAAAATCTCGCACTTTCCACTTAAATTCTCACAGTAAAAACAGAAAGTGATAGTTGTTAAATTTTTTACTGTTATAGTCATGATCCTCTAATGAATTTTAAACATAAATTAAGTTATCTTGATCCATGCTTTCAGTCTTCCAAAGAGACAAAACCCCGTTGATCACCAGACTCCTTTAGCCTTCCAGCGATCTTCCTCTAATCCGATGGAGTGATTGAGAGGACCGGCGTCAGACAGTTTCTTCTCTTCTGGAACAGTGTTAAGAGAGAGAGATCTGAATTCAGTTGGAAATGAAAGGGTGCCAGAAAATGGGGAAATAAAAAGATGTCCAAAACCAACTGTATCCCTACATATATATAGACGTCCATATAACAGAGTGCAGTTATACCTTAACGGGTCCATATCGGATCCAGATTCTCTCTTAACGGGTTCACTGCTTAATCAGAAAGCTGTCTATAGTTGTGTTCTCCAGGGACCAATAGCATAATTGTATTATTATCAGACTTTATATAATTCAGACCATCACTAAATCATAAAGTCATTAATACACATTCTACACATTAAAGGTCTCACTTCTCATGACATATAATAAACCCGATACAGAATTTGATCACTTCATTATGGGTATAACTTGACAGTCCATTATATAATATATTTATTACATATAAGCCCATACATATTGTAATTAATAATAATTAATTCCAACAATCTCCCACTTGGGCTATATGTATCTGAAATATATATATATACTGAATTGAGTACTCTTAACTATGCTGTCATAACCTTTTATGTCATCATCCAATTCCGTCCATCAATCATATTTATAAGGACTTCATGCAGTATTCGTCTCATAAAGCGAAACTAAACTGACACAAATCACGATATAAACATAACTGAATGACATGAATCATGAAGGGGATGTGTAGTTTGAAAATTACATGTAATGTGATCCACATGCCTATTTTCAATTTGGTCACCTTAATCAATCTGAATTAGAGGTTGATTATAAGTTCAGAGTGTATAAAAAACTGAATAACTGAATAACTGAATAACTGAATAATTGAATAACTGAATAACTGCATGATACATACGAAATCACAGAATATCATATAAGAACTACTGCATGATATCTGAAAAGTATATCATATAAAACATAAAAAAAAGGAAATACAAGTACAAACTCCCACTCAACCTAATAATCCTCTTGTAACATATATACCCATATGAGCGACATGCTCATGAAACCGTTTGGGTATCAATCCCTTAGTCGGTGGATCTGCTAGCATGGAAGCCGTACCAATATGCTCAATACTAATAAGTCCACTCGAACTCTCTCCTTCACAAAGAAGGAACTTAATGTCGATATGTTTGGATTTCGACGAGCTCCCGTTGTTGTTAGAATACAACTGTCGCTGAACTATTGTCACAATATAACTTAAGTGGTAACTTAATAGTATCCACAATGCGCGACCCTTTGTGACAAAGTTCCTTAGCCATATTCCATGGTTCGATGCCTTGAAACACGTAAAGAATTCGGCTGCCATGGTGGAGGAGGCAATCATGGATTGCTTTGCACTCCTCCAAGAAATAGCTCCTCCAGCCAACATAAAAATATAACCGGATGTTGACTTTAAGCTATCCACACAACCCGCAAAGTCGGAATCAGTATACCCAATGACTTCAAGCTTGTCTGATCGTCGATATTAACATGTGATTCTTCGTTCTTTGCAAGTACCTTAGTACCCTTTTGGCTGCTTTCCAGTGATTCATACCAGGATTACTGAGATAGCGACCAAGCATTCTGTGATATACGCAATATCCGGACGCATACACACTTGAGCATACATAAGACTTCCTATCAAGGAAGCATATGGAATCTGATGCATTTCGATTTCTCGAGTTCTGTTTTTGGGCACTGATCAAGACTAAACTTGTCTCCTTTAGCAACAGGGGTATTTCCTGGTTTACAATTTTCCATACCATATCGCTTGAGAACTTTATCGATATATGCTTGTTGTGAAAGTCCTAAAATACCCTTATTTCTATCTCTATGTATTTTAAGACCTAACACATACGATGCTTCGCCAAGATCTTTCATGTCAAAATGTTTGAAAAGAAATTTCTTGGTTTCATGCATCATATTTTTATCGTTACTAGCAAGCAATATGTCATCGACATATAAAACCAGAAATACAAATTTACTCCCACTGAACTTGTGATATATACATTCATCCACCAAGTTAGGCTCAAATCCGAATGAGATAATTACTTGATGAAATTTAAAATACCACTGTCGAGACGCTTGTTTGAGTCCATAGATAGACTTCTTTAATTTGCAAACCATCTGTTTCGAATCATCAGATTCGTAATTCGGTGGTTGCGATATATAAATGCATTCATCAATGTCGCCATTGAGAAATGCGATCTTAACGTCCATCTGATGTAACTCAAGGTCAAAGTGTGTCACTAAAGCCATGATAATTCTAAAAGAATCTTTCGTTGACACAAAGTAGAAAAGTTTCCGTAAAGTCAATACCTTCTTTCTGTGTAAATCCCTTAGCAACTAGTCGTGCTTTATATCTTTCCACATTACCTTCTGAATCCTTTTTGGTCTTAAATATCCATTTACAACCAATAGGTTTCACACCTTGAGGTAAAGGGACGATATCCCAGACGTTGTTGTCATACATTGACTTTATTTCTTCATCCATGGCTTTGGTCCATTTATGAGAATTCACACTTTCTAAAGCCTGACGGAGAGTGACAGGATCATCCTCCATCATGCCAATGTTGAATTTATTTTCTTGAAGAAACACAATATAATCATTAGATATTGCACTTCTTCTCTCTCTGGTGGACCGTCTTAAAGACACAACTTCTTGAGGTTCTTGAGGTGGTATAGGTTCCTCATCAACATCAACATTGTCTTGTTCCGGATTCTCTTCTATTTCTGGAGGTTCATTGACTATAGGTTCATTCACCACAGATGTGGGTTCAGGAACCAATGAGTCTCTAGATATCCTTATTATAATTGGTACCGATGTGGGTGCCTCTCGTATAGGAGAATCCTGTGATTCTTCAAAGATAATTTGATTTGTATTTCCCCTCTGAACCATAACATCCTCAAAGAACTTAACTGTATTTGTCTCAAAATTATTCTATCGGTGGGATCATAAAATTTGTACCCACGGACCTTTCGCATATCCGATAAAATAGCGACTAACAAATCCTTTCATCCAACTTCTTCTCTTGTGGCCTATAAGGCCGAGTTTCACTGGACAACCCCAAATTCTAAAATGTTGGAGACTAGGTTTTCGTCACCCATAACTCATATGGAGTTTTGTTTGCTTGCCTTAGTCGGTACCCGATTCAAAATGTATGCTGCTGTCTTAAGTGCTTCTCCCCAGAGGTTCAATGGAAGCAATGTATGAGAAATCATGCTTCGCATCATCTCCATTAATGTTCGATTGCGTCTTTCAGCTACACCGTTCATTGCCGGTGAACCCGGCATTGTATACTGTGGCACAATCCCATTATTCTCCAAGAATTTAGCAAAAGGCCCTGGACGTTGCTCTCCCGAGCCGTCAGAGCGACCGTAATATTCACCACCACGATCTGATCTGACGCCTTTAATCCTTTTGTTGAGTTGTAACTCGACTTCAGACTTGAAGGATTTAAATGTGTCCAAAGCTTGAGCCTTTTTCTTTAATTAAATATATATAGCCATATCTAGAATAATCGTCAATGAAACTGATAAAATATACATGACCATTCCTTGTTGCTGTAGGGAATGGTCCGCATATATCTGTATGTATCAGTTCAAGAACATCCGTCATACGATTGGCTGTATACTTACGCATGCTTGTTTGTTTGCCTTTAGCACATTCAATGCACGGACCAAGGTCCGACATGTTCAAGGGCCGCAAGATTTCATTTTGAACAAGACGTGTAATTCTCTGTTGAGAAATATGACCTAAACGCTTGTGTCAAAGTGCAGCTGAATCCTGATGTGTTAAGTTTTGTCTAACATTTTGAGTTTCATTATTCAAGGTCTCATTATAGGAGGCAATAGTATCTAAAGCATAAAGATTATCCATAATGGACAGAAAATCAGAAGCAACCATATTGGAGTGTCGATACAAATTAAATTTTCCATCTCCAAATGAACAAGAAAAACCTAATTTGTCCAATGCGGAAATAGAAATTAAGTTCCGTCTAAAAGACGGCACAACAAAAGTATCATATAAATTCAAATATAAACCAGTTTTCATAAGTAATCTAAAATGCCCTATGGCTTCAACTTCTGCCTTATTGCCATCGCCTACATAGATGTATCTTTCACCATCTCTTGGCCTACGGTAATTTCGGCAACCCTGCATAGACACAGATATGTGAGTTGTTGCACCCGAATCTATCCATCATGTGTCTATTGAAACTAAAATTGAATTAACTTCTTCACAAACAAGAGAAAATTACCTTTCTTTGCACGCCATGCGTGATAATTGGTACAATTTTTCTTAATGTGCCCTTCAGATCCACAAAAGAAACACCCTTTCTTTTCCTCATCCGGCTCTGTCTTGATAACCGGTTTCTTGTCCTTAGTGGGTTTCTTCTGTGAACTTGTAGTCACAGCATCTGAATTGATTTTACGTTTCTGTTTTCCTTTTTCTTTAGATGTGGAAGCAATGTTTGCACTCTCGCTCTTGTCCGTCTTCAAATGCTCTTCCTCCTGAACATAGTGCGAGATGAGCTCATTGACTGTCCATGATTCCTTCTGACAGTTGTAGCTCACCTTAAACTGTCCAAAAGAAGTGGGAAGAGAGTTGAGAGACAAATAGACCAACATATCTTCCGATATGTCTAGTTTATGAGCCTTCAATTTTGAAGCGGTATTCATCATTTCAAAAATGTGCTCCCTGACATTACTTCTGCCATTGTACTTCATTGTGCAGAGTTTGTTTAACAGAATGCCTATTTCAGCCTTCTCATTCCTAACAAACCTCTGCTCAAGTTCCTTAAGATAGTCCAAGGCCAGAGTGGAATCAGAAACAGGTCCCCTAAAACTTTCAGGAATGGTCCTTTGCATGACCTTAAGACAACAAAGCGATTTGACCTCATCCACCGTGCATGCGCATTCTGAACATTGTCGGGGTATCGTCGCAGCAGCAGTGTGGTTTAGCTCGCCGTAACGCTATATCTAGATCAAGACACCCAAGAATAATTTCTAAGGTATCTTTCCATTCCTTATAATTAGAACCCGTCGCATCAGAATGCTATTGATGCCGACAGTAAGATCAGTAATCTTTGCTGAAAAATACATGCAATATAACGAATCAAATGTCTGAATTATAATATTAAAACAAAATAAGACATATTCCATCAACTAAGTATCCTCAAATAATAAATGTTCTTTGGAATCAATTATTATTCTTAGATAATTAGGCGTAATAATGATATATAACGGTCCATTTGATGTCAATTAGTCAACTTTCCTTTGGGTCAATCAACTAATCACACCTAAAACTTATTGACCATTACCTATATATTACTACAATCTATTTACATATAATAAGTGATTGTTGTCTTTCCTTTGGGATAGTCCAAAAATTAAATATTATATGTATATCGTCCGTATACAAGTCTTGAAAAATAATTAACGCCAATATAAGAGCTTACTTTGGTAAGATAATAATTTTGTTAATTATTTCAAAAAATGTATTTTATCTGAAGCCTTCATAATGATTTAACATTATCCAAATAAATTTCTCAAATATGTTGGCTTAACCTAAATATCAATTCATGGGTTCATGCAATCAATACCGAATAAACAACAACCAACATAATCAATTCATAAGCGAGATAGTATGACCCAAGACATGATGATCTCCTTTGTAAGAATCCTCTTCACAAGCCATCATCCTATGCTTAATGTAAATCTCTCATTCTTACCAAATTACTATCCTAATAATAAATAAAAATTATGTGACATGCAAGCCACCAAAATAAAAATAATTAATTGGCACCTTAGGCCGCTTACACACATCAATCATTAATGCATTACAAGTTTCACACAAGGCAACAGAGTCATACTATCTCATAATCCTTCTACAAAAAAGAGTTAGGCATGAAAATACTGAACGGGCTTCCTAACTGCGGCGGTCCCTTTAGGCAGGGGGTTTAAGGGGGCAGCGCCCCCTTTAGGCAGGCGAGGGGTTCTAGGGGGCCGCGCCCTCTGGGGAAATTTTTTTAAAAACCGCCAATTTACATAACCGCCCGTTCAGATAACCAACAATATTTGATCTTGACATGATTCAAAAATAACTGCAGCGGAATACAGATCAGAAATTCGTATTTTCTTAACAGAATCATGTAATATAACAATTAATCATATGCAATTCGAAAGCTACTGTGTTGACCAATCAGTTTCTGAAATATTTCTGGATTCTGATAAACTGATAAACTTAATTTTCGAAACTGATTGTCAATAAATTTCCGAACTATTTATAAACTATTTGATTAAAAGAACATATTCTATTATAGAAATACCAATTTCTGAGAAATTTTTGAATCAGTCATTAGATCTTAACAGTTCAACTAGAGTAGGCTCTGATACCAATTGTTAGAATTTTTACTGTTATGGCCATGATCCTCTAGTGAACCCTAAACATAAATTAAGTTACCTTGATCTATGCTTTCAGTCTTCCGAGAGACACAACCCCGTTGATCACCGATTCCTTTAGCCTTCCAAATGATCTTCCTCTAATCCGATGGAGTGATTGAGAGGACCGGCGTCGACAGTTTCTTCTCTTCTGGAACAGTGTTAAGAGAGAGAGAGATCTGGATTCTGTTGGAAATGAAAGGGTGCCAGAAAATGAGGAAATGAAAAGATGTCCAAAACCAACTGTATCCCTACATATATATGGACGTCCATATAACAGAGTGCAGTTATACCTTAACGAGTCCATATCGGATCCAGATTCTCTCTTAACGGGTTCACTGCTTAATCATAAAGCTGTCTATAGTTGTGTTCTCCAGGGACCAATAGCATAATTGTATTATTATCAGAGTTTATATAATTCAAACCATCACTAAATCATAAAGTCATTAATACGCATTCTACACATTAAAGGTCTCACTTCTCATGACATATAATAAACCCGATACAGAATTTGATCACTTCATTATGGATATAACTTGACAGTCCATTATATAATATATTTATTACATATAAGCCCATACATATTATAATTAATAATAATTAATTCCAACAATAGTAGATTATCATGACAACCTCTTAGATATTTCTCTTCAAGACCTTTGGATAAGTGGGCGTTACAACTTAAATTTTAGACTAGTGTTGGAAAATTTTGGATCAATGTTGGGAAATGTAGCATGAAGTTACAGATATTTAAACACAATAGCTTGTTAGAACTTTCCATTTTTATGGCCCAAAATTTCTCACATGTTCGTACAAACCTAAGAATAAAAATTGGCTGAGTATATGCCAGAATAAAGCTTTTAAATTGGCTGAGTATATGCCAGAATAAAGCTTTTAAATTGGCTGAGTATATGCCAGAATAAAGCTTATAGCGTTTTCTGATTGGATGGAAATCATATCCAATCATTTATTACCTATTTTATTTTATTTTTTAGGAGACCTAATCAGATCATCGTTTGGAAGTTATTTTTGGAAAAAAAAATAATTAAAAATTTTAACTTTCTGAAGATAAATGAACTAATTAATTTTTGCAATAAAAATAAGAAACTATGCTAGCTATTCAACTCTAAATATTTATATTTACAAAGCATGTCATTTTTTGTGTTATGCATATATAGATCATAGCGCTATATGTATATATATGTTATCAGTTATCTTACTTCCATGGAAAGATTCATTAATTTGGGGACTAAAATATTTCAGTTAAAATATATGGTAATAGAAGATTCAAATTCGGAGAATGTGAAATTTGGTGTCAGATCATGTCACGTAAGTAATTAATTGTATATATAGCCGGTGTCAGATCATGTCATGTACTCATTTTGGTGATTTATCCAGTATAAATTAAACAATCGTGCAAATTTTTTGAGTAAAGATCAAAATCTAAATTATCCATCTTTATCCATAAAAATTTCATTCAGATTTTGAACATACGACCTCGCATAAGAAGAGTTATCTTTTGACAGACTCATTCTCTATTCCATAAATTATAATTAGTCAAAGAAGTTGGTTGCACACACAAAAAAAAAAATGCATGAACAGTAATTGTTTCTTCTTAGACCTTTTAGAGTTTAGAACATGCGCGGTTTTATAATTACTGAGAACAAAAGTTTTCAGGTTTCATTCAAACGAGATCTATCGCAAGATTTGCAAGCTGAAAAATATAATTATTGGCTTCTCCAACTTTCCAAGTAAAGAAATTCATTTTTCGAATATTTCTATTATATACATGAAGATTATGCAAATAAAAAATCTGCTCACTTGGAAGTAATTGCCGACGTGTCTTCTATTTCATCGTACAATTGACTAGATTCTACTCTTTAATGCTTGCTACGACTCGTTATTTCTTGCAGTTTTCGGTTAATTGGAGAAGGTATCTCATGTATTATGCCCACGTCTTAATTTGAGAAACTCTTAATTATCTAAACACTTTCGTTCCTTTACAAGATTTTACTGAATAAATAACCAGCATTTATTATTTATATCTATACAAATAGAGAGTGTATGAACTGAATTTGTCAATTAATATTATTAGATAATTATAGAGAGTGAATTTGTCCATTAATATTATTAGATAATATGTAATAATCATAATATTTATATTTTAATTTTTGATTGGGATCGATTGAAATTATAAAAATGATGGTTTAGAGTTCAGTCAAATTTAATTTTTCTCTCCATTTTCTTTGCTAATTTTTACCATACATTTACAAAAGGTCTAAAATAGAAGTTGTATATAAAAAAATTGTACATCAACTATTATTAGGTTTTATTTAAAAAGAAGAAAACTAGGTTGTACAATTGCACTTAGAAAATAAAATATTATATTTTTTATTAAATAATAAAATAATAAGTTTATTTCAAAATTTAATAAAAATATATGAATTATTTAATAAAATTATAGTTAGATATAAATATATTTAAAATTAAGAGGATCTATAATTCCGCGCAAATATATATAGTAATTGAAATCATCTCACGATCAACTTCATAACAACTATAATTAATATGTTGGAGTTTCCCATAATTATGTTGAACTAAAACATGTCTTGTACTCTGTTTAGTTGAGGGAAAATTAGTTTTTGCCACTTCAATGTTTTCAAATTAGAAAAATGCCATTTCAAATTTCATATCTATAATATTATATAAAATATTTAAGAATTGGAGAGTCCATTTTTTGTCATGGTATTTTTTTAATATACTCATTTTATCCCTCAATTAGATAGATAATATTTATTTTTGATTGATCGCGTCCATTGATTCCCTCTTTCTCTCCATTTCTTTCCCTTATATACTATTATTTTCACAATATTATTATTTTTATTTAGCAACCTTATGCATATTTGGCAAGAAATTAATGCTGATAATATATGTTAGAATAATTTACTTTTCTTGCCATAAAAATCATGAATCATTAACTTATATTGTGCAAAAATCTCATCGAAGATTAAATATAGTCTTTATTATAGATTTCTCTATAATTTGGTGAATTTACAATTTAATATTAGATAAATGTGAATTTTTTATCTTATAATGTTTTAATGTTTAAATAAAAGTGTCTGCTGCAACGCACGAGTTTATAGCTAGTTTAACTTAATATCGCTATAAATTCAAATAAGTTAGTTTTTTTTTGCCACTAACACTATATAAACATATAATTTTAATATTAAAAATATAATAATTTAGTTAGCAATCAAAATACCCCTCCCTCATCAATCATCTCTAATTGCCAATGATATTTCTTCTTCTCTCATCTGCCTCTTCTCTCGTCTCCCATCAAATCTCACTCCTAAGAGACCTTCATACAAGCCCTCCATCTGATTTCTTTGAATGGAGAGAAAAAATGATAGTTTTCATTAAAACTAATGATCATTATCTTCTCCCCTTTCTCATTCGTCCCCTTCCTCTCGAGCTTGCCATAGCCGCTGATGGCACCTCCGACCATGTGCTATCTCGGGCCATGCAATTAGAACCTCGAGATCGCTCTCTTTATTCCAGTCCAAAAATTAAACTCTTTCAAAGCAAAGATAAAAAGAAAAAGACGGAATGATGAGTGGTTTCCTTACAATCAAACGAGATAATTTGATTAGTCTATTGTATAGAACAAACCCCGGAATGATGAGTCTCACCTCAACGGAAATGAAAAAAGGAGGAAGAAGTTTCTCCTTCTATATGAACTGATGCACTCTTTTTTGTTTTTTTTATTAATTAGGTCCATGATGTCCTTCCTTATTACAACAGGAGCTAGATTTTGTCTTCTAAAATGTAGGCTATCAGGATTAAATCAATTTTGTCTGTTTTCTTATCAATTATTTTAATGACTAGTTAATTTAATTAACATGTTAGACTTTTCTTCTCTTCTTTATCCTTGAAGCGATATTCTTGTTGTATCTTACAAAAGAGAATGTGAAGAGATACTAGCTCCTAATTAACTGTTGGTTGAGATTATATTGGTTGTCAAACCCAACACGAGCCACAACTCCCAAAGAATGAAACTAGCCACCATGAAAACTCGATGTCTGAAAAAGAGGTTATAAATTGAATTTCTGTGACCTGCATTTGAGTTTAGAGAACTAACGCTGAAAGTTTCTGTCAGTTCTTCAAAGAAAAAGTATTTGGGTTCACGGTCGTTCTCGAAATTATGAAAGTATTGTTTCCAGTACATATATATTTTATTTAAAAATATTCAATAAATGTGTTAGAATGGTAAAATTAAAACGAAATTAAGTTTCAAGTAGCATATAACTAATTTCCCCTTTAGCATATAACCAATATATCGTTTTTCTCCAAAAAAGTTCGGCTTTATTTCCAAGCTGATTCCCAATCACTTTAATTTTTGCAATAAAATTTTAATTAAACTGTATATATTATTTTCGTATGTCCATATTTCTATCATTAAATTTTATTTTCATAAAAGCAGAAGAGCACAAAAGGAAAAAAATTCTAACAGCTTGCCTGAATTTTCTTTGATCCTTCTAAAGACTTTTCAACTAAATCACAATTATTCGGAGAAAATGTGAAATAATGGCAAAAAATTGCCTCGTCAAAAGTCGGATAGCCTCATTGTTATTCTTCAAATTTTGACGAAACGTTGAAGCTTTGTAAGAATCAAAGAAATTTTCTGGTCCAAAATAAATGACCTTGACGCTATACATAGTTTGTAATTGTATTGATGTCTTTTTGGTCAGCTAATGGGTCGAGAAGTGTCCTAGTCATGTGTACGTATATTTACATTAATTATTTCATTGGTTCATTTATCAATTATTAATCACAACTAATAGATCATTAATTATTATATTAATTAACTGTCAAACTGTTGAGATTTCAGGAAAGTTCATATTTAAGATAAAATATTGTTCATTTATTTTACTAATCGTTAATTACCAAAGAGTTATAAAATAATTTCTAAAATGTCATTGATAATTTCTACTAACAGCTTTCTTTGTAAATCATTAATAAATAGGTGTTTGTAAAGATCGTTTCTTTTGCAATGACAGATCACTAATATATAGAATGCCACTATTAAAATTACACAATTTTTTTTAACTTTATAACTTGTTACACATTAGGAACTTTTTGCCCATTATCTTAATCAGCAATTCCAAATTTCAGAACTTGGACAATAGTGAATATTTCTAACAACTTAAATAAGTCATAATAACTTTCATCACGATTTTATGATTTTTTTTATATATTTTGGATTTGACAATTCAAATTTCATTATTTAACTGTTACATCACGTTCAACAAAGTTGATACATTTAGCTCGACCAGACCGGAATTAAGAACTTGCAAGCTAATATATTAATATATTATTAATTTTAATTAGAATGTGAATAAGCTTTGATCAATTTTTAATTTCAAAAGTAAAATAATAAATAAATAAATGATATAGGTGGTCAAGTGGTAGTTAATTAGAATGACCTCTGAAAAATCATGAACTCAAATTTTCATAAATACAAAATAAAATTTATGAGTTAAACTCTCATCTTTATTTAAAAAAATAACATAGTTAAATAGATTGATCCGTCAAGCAGGGGCGGATCTTTACTATAATAAATTAGGCCATGGCCCCCCTTTCAAACTCAAAAATAATTTATTTAGTATTAATTTTCTAAGTGAAAATGTACTTAAAATATATATTTAGCCCCTCTATTTACTTAATATAAATAATCAAATATCATTAGCCCTCCCTTAATTTTCTTCCAAGCTCCGCTACTGCCGTCAAGGTGAACAATTGTAGGTCCGCATTCAACTCATATCTCCTCCTATCATTAATTTCAAGCGGACCAAAAATTCACACTTGCGATTAAACTTCTTGTCATAATGTCATTACATGACTCGACTTTTCTCAATATTTTTTTTAATTTGGCATGCCTTGTCACTTGTCCGAGTCACTGTGGATGTCTAGAATACTGATATAAAGTGTTGATTTTTTTTTTTGATTTTATAAATTACATTTTCTTTAGCACTTTGATCATCATCTGGCAAATGACATTTGGTAATTGATAGGCGTTGAAAGCCTGAAAGAGCGAGGTGGCCGTATTAAGTGAACTAATAGAGTTGCGTTTACTGAAGTGACTGTACTAGAAAGGGAACTTCAGCCTGCTTTACTGCGCGTCAATAAACTTTTGCGAGTGAAAATCACCTATAATTAAATCTTAAAGTTGAAATTGATATATTTATTGCCATCAAGAGCAACAATTTTTACATTCCACATTTATTGTGAAATTGATACATTAATAATTGATTATTGATCATATATGTGCTAACAATATATACTAACAATATTGATTCAAAACCACCAGATTGCATACGAGCAAGCTGGCATTTGATCATCTCCTTCTACATAATCATCTTTACTGATGAAATCTTCATATATGACAATATATATTTCCATTTTAGTCTTGATAGGCATGCTTCTTGTGTGGTCACTAGTTTGGCGCGGGCGGTTTACGGGGTGGGGGGGTGGGATTTGGATGTCCAGTGTGACATGTCTTGTTATTTCCATTTGGTGGAGTACAGATCGTTGCTCCTGCCTTGCTTTCTGATCCCTTCTCTGAAGTTAGATTGCAAGTGAAAGAATTAGCCTAGTTGATTAGGATAACTAATTAAGAAAATATTCAAGCATATCAAGTTATTTCGAATTTTAAATGCTAGAGAGAGAGAGGGAGGATTACGGGGTGTGGCCTCCGCAGAAGGAAGAATCAAACATCCTGTTAACACCAAAAAGAGCATGCACAAAATACTCAAGGATTTCATGGCGTCCATGTTGAAGATTATTTAAATCTCCTCTGTTGATTTTGATTTAGGAAAAACACGGTATATGAACCTCCTTATATAGCGGTATGCATGATTTTTTGTATCACTATTAGTATGTGGATCGCTGGCCATGTTCTAGTTCAGTTAGGGGTGTCAATTATTCGTCCGATTCGACGGGTTAATTCGATTCGATCCAAATCGGATCCGATTCGATATAATCTGAAAACAAATGAATCGGATATGAATTTAATTTTTTTGATCTGAATTGGGTCGGATCGGGTTCAAGTCAACCCGACCTGACCCGATTAATTATATTTTTAAAATAATTTTGTGATTTAGTACTAATTAAAACTTAAATAGCATTTCTTAAGGATTCCAATCGGTATATCTCATTCGACTCGTCATGACCAGGAAGTTGGACTCACAGTGACCGCTTCCAAAGCTAGGCAAAGCTGCTGCCTGATAAAGAGTCCTGTCTTTTCTCGCTCTTAGTGGAAATACTGATCAGACAGAAGGTAACTGGAACACTAATTATACACTAATTAAGGTTAATTATAAAATAATTAATATTTTAATACTTAAAATTATATAAAATAATTATAAATATTTAATTATTTTATATAAGTCAGGTCGAGTCGACTCGTGACCCGTCGGGTGGGGTATAGATCAAAATTTTTTGATCCGAATTTAATAGGGTCGAATTCGAGTCAGGCCAAAAAAAATAATAAAATAATATGACCCGATCCGACCTGACCCATTGACACCCTACATTCAGTACACCAATTATTTTGATAATGTCACTGATCCATTTTAACAACATATTTAATCTTTAATCGTTATTAATGAGGAATTGTCTAAAGTCATTTATGTTGTTGTGGCCTCCTCTATCATTTCTGTTGTAGTGTCTAACATCATTTCAAAGACAAAATTGATTTTTATTGAAATTATTTTTCAATTTTTTTTTCAAGAAAATAGAAAATTGATATATCATATCTACTCATTTCCAACCAATGTCAAATTCCACGATTCCATATTTCTTGCAATGTTTAGTAAGATTGGGATCGTCATCATAAATTGGGAAATTCTCAATTATCTAAAAACATTGTATTCTTATACAAGGTTTTGTCAGATCAATAAGTACCTTTTTTTATTATAGTACGTGAAATCATCTTAAAATTAATCAACTTTGTAACAAATATATATAAAACTTGGCGTTTCCTTAAAATATTTTGAACTAATTCAATATATAATTTAGATTTTTTTAAGCAATTTGTAACACAGGTGATCCGAAGTCAAAAGCCTAATTAGTCTGACTATTATAGAAACATAAATATTTGCTGAACTGATTTTTGGTTTTTACTTTTCCTTCCTGCTCTGACGTCATGTTTCTCAGTTTACTTGGAGTCGACCGCCACAAGTTTTCTACCTTATCAAAAATCCAGATTTTAGTAATAATATGTTTTATTAAATTAATATTATTAAAAATAAGAGTGAGAAACGTAAAATTTTAAATATACGAATGGCAGTGCGCCACTGCTAGTGGCGCGCTGTTTGAATTTACGAAACGCGCCACTGTCAGTGGCGCGTTTCCTTTTTTTTTTTTTTTTACGAAACGCGCCACTGCCAGTGGCGCGTTTCGTTTTTTTTTTTTTAACGAAACGCGCCACTGCCGGTGGCGCGCGTTCGTTTTTGAAACGCGCGCACGCTAGTGGCGCGTTTTCCTTCTTATATATACAAAACGCACGCAGACGCAAGTGAGATGGAGGCGCTGCGCGGCGTTTCATTATTTTTTTGAAACGCGCCACTGACAGTGGCGCGCTGCCATTCGTATATTTGAAATTTTACGGTTTTCAGTCTTATTTTTAACAATATTAATTTAATAATACTTATTAATAATAAAACTGTCAAAAATCTCGCACTTTCCACTTAAATTCTCATAGTAAAAACAGAAAGTGATAGTAGATTATCATGACAACCTCTTAGATATTTCACTTCAAGACCTTTGGAGAAGTGGGCGTTACAACTTAAATTTTAGACTAGTGTTGGAAAATTTTGGATCAATGTTGGAAAATGTAGCATGAAGTTGACAGATATTTAAACACAATAGCTTGTTAGAACTTTCCATTTTTATGGCCCAAAATTTCTAACATGTTCGTACAAACCAAAGAATAAAAATTGGCCGAGTATATGCCAGAATAAAGCTTTTAAATTGGCTGAGTATATGCCAGAATAAAGCTTTTAGCGTTTTCTGATTGGATGGAAATCATATCCAATCATTCATTATCTATTTTATTTTATTTTTTAGGATACCTAATCAGATCATCGTTTGGAAGTTATTTTTGGAAAAAAAAAATTAAAAATTTCAACTTTCTGAAGATAAATGAACTAATTTATTTTTGCAATAAAAATAAGAAACTATGCTAGCTATTCAACTCTAAATATTTATATTTACAAAGCATGTCATTTTTTTGTGTTATGCATATATAGATCATAGCGCTAAATGTATATATATGTAATCAGTTATCTTACTTCCATGGAAAGATTCATTAATTTGGGGACTAAAATATTTCAGTTAAAATATATGGTAATAGAAGATTCAAATTCGGAGAATGTGAAATTTAGTGTCAGATCATGTCACGTAAGTAATTAATTGTATAAAGCCGGTGTCAGATCATGTCATGTACTCATTTTGGTGATTTATCCAGTATAAATTAATCAATCGTGCAAATTTTTTGAGTAAAGATCAAAATCTAAATTATCCATCTTTCAATTGTCCATAAAAATTTCATTCAGATTTTGAACATATGACCTCGCATAAGAAGAGTTATCTTTTGACAGATTCATTCTCTATTCCATAAATTATAATTAGTCAAAGAAGTTGGTTGCACACAAAAGAAAAGCTAGGTGCAGCTGTTAATATCTTCCGTGACACTTGTTAAGAAGAGGACATTAATGATTTTTAAATGCTTTAGTACGAGTTTTCAATTCAAAACAAAATAACATGCGTCATTGGAGCATCCGCATTCCTGCTGAAATTGATAGTAACTTCCACTAGAGAATGAATGCAACGTTGAAATTATAAAATAATTTATTAAAATAAATTAATATTTTTTCATTCTCTACTGTTAACGTGGCTTATTTATTAAAATTTAAAAGTTATCTAATTTATCTACTTTTTACATTGCTAAAATTAAAATGACACCTGTATTTGAAAATCAATTTGACAGAGCCATATAAACACTCTTAGATTATTTGATGAGATTAGATGATATAGACAATAATTTAGTGGTAGGCTAGCTATATGCTTAGACTATGAAGCAGGTACCTTTTACTTCATAGATTATTTGATTTTCTACGAACTTTTGCTTGCCCCCAAATTGATAATTGCGTCTAATAATTTGAAGGATGTCTTTAGACTAGTGCCTTTGAAAATTCTCTACCAATATATAATTTATCAAAGACTGTATTAATTACGAATGAAAAGAATTACAATCATACATATCAAAATAACAATTTCAATGATTATATTATTTATAATAGAGGCAGCTTCTCCAGAAAGCTATAATTCCGTGCGAATTAATCAAAGATTGGATGATATTTAAGCCCTCCTTAAAATTCATTCAAGATGAGAGAATAAAATCTGACCGATGGCCCGTATCCTCTGTTATTTTATTTTATTTTTATTTGAAAAACAGAGCTTTCATAATGTAAATATATAAATTACTGAGAACAAAAGTATTACAAGATATACATTGTATAGATTAACTTTATTTTTCTTCCATAAATCCATAAACTTTCTCCATATTAATTAAATTATTTATATTTAATATATTTAAGCATAGTAAAATACTTATCGCTATTAATTCACTTGCCAGATAAGGATATAATATGGAAATTTAAACCATCAATTTTCATTTACTTTATATTAATTCATTTATTCATGAGAAAAAGAATGCATGAACACTAATTGTTTCTTCTTAGACCTTTTAGAGTTTAGAACATGCGCGGTTTTATAATTACTGAGAACAAAAGTTTTCAGGATTCATTCAAACGAGATCTATCGCAAGATTTGCAAGCTGAAAAATATAATTATTGGCTTCTCCAACTTTCCAAGTAAAGAAATTCATTTTTCGAATATTTCTATTATATAAATGAAGATTATGCAAATAAAAAATCTGTTCACTTGGAAGTAATTACCGACGTGTCTTCTATTTCATCGTACAATTGACTAGATTCTACTCGTTAATGCTTACAACGACTCGTTATTTCTTGCAGTTTTCGGTTAATTGGAGTAGGTATCTGTATTATGCCCACGTCTTAATTTGAGAAACTCTAAATTATCTAAACACGTTCGTTCCTTTACAAGATTTTACTGAATAAATAACCAGCATTTATTATTTATATCTATATAAATAGAGAGTGCATGAACTGAATTTGTCCATTTATGTTATTAGATAATTATAGAGAGTGTACAAACTGAATTTGTCCATTAATATTATTAAATAATGTGTAATAATCATAATATTTATATTTTAATTTACGATTGGGTTCGATTGATTTTATAAAAATGATGGTTTAGAGTTCAGTCAAATTTAATTTTTCTCTTCATTTTCTTTGCTAATTTTTACCGTACATTTATAAAAGGTCCAAAATAGAAGTTGTATATAAAAAAATTGTACATCAAGTATTATTAGGTCTTATTTAAAAAGTAGAAAACTAGGTTGTACAATTGCACTTAGAAAATAAAATATTATATTTTATATATTATATTTTATTAAATAATAAAATAATAAATTTATTTGAAAATTTAATAAAATTATATGAATTATTTAATAAAATTATAGTTAGATATAAATATATTTAAAATTAAGAGGATCTATAGTTCCGCGCAAATATATATAGTAATTGAAATCATCTCACGATTAACTTTATAACAACTATAATTAATATGTTGGAGTTTCCCATAATTATGTTGAACTAAAACATGTCGTGTACTCTGTTTAGTTGAGGGAAAAATTAGTTTTTGCCACTTTAATGTTTTGAAATTAGAAAATGCCATTTCAAATTTCATATTTAACTTAATATCGCTATAAATTCAAATAAGTTAGTTTTTTTTGCCACTAACACTATATAAACATATAATTTTAATATTAAAAATATAATTATAGTGAAATCGGAATAGAAAATTGATTATTATTAGCAGAGATTGTTGTACATATAGAGAGATTTCATGATTTTCTCTCTATTTTCATACCTATACAATAAATCCTATGGTATATATATACTAATCTAGTACAGATGTAATTACCTAAATAAAGAAACTACAACGTCTATTTACAACCACTCATCTGTAGGCTAAGAAAGGTAAAATATAAAATGGTCCTAATTAGTGGATTCTAATAATTACAAGGTTACAATTATTGCTCAGAATTGTGAACGTTGGAGCTTTCCTATTATGCCATGCGCCATCATACCAGAGATACACTTGTCATACAATAATTCAATACTCCCCCTCAAGTTGTACCATATAGAGAATCTGAGGTCAACTTGTGCATACTCTCAATGAATGCTTTGGCTGGCAAGGCTTTTGTGAATGTGTCTGCTAGTTGCCTCCTAGAGTTTACGTATGGAGTTTCAATAGTTTTATTCAGCACATTTTCTCGTACGTAGTGACATGCAACTTCTATGTGCTTTGTTCGCTCGTGAAATACTGGATTAGAAGCAATGTAAATTGCTGCTTGATTGTCACAAAATAATTTTGTTGGGGATGCGAGTTGTGATCTAGGTCTCGAAGCATAGTGCGCAACCAAACAATTTCGCTAGTTGCTTGTGCCATCGCTCTATACTCAGCTTCTGCACTTGATCGCGCCACAACTGATTGTTTCTTGCTTTTCCATGTAACTAAATTGTCACCTACAAACATGCAAAAACCAGATGTGGATTTCCTATCATGGGGACTGCCAGCCCAGTCCGCATCAGCATATCCAACTATGTCAGTGTGTCCATTATTTTTCATGAGAATTCCTCTTCCTGGAGCAGACTTTAAGTATCTAAGTACTTGATCAACTAATCTCATGTGTCCTTGCATGGGCCTTTGCATAAATTGGCTTATGTAACTAACAGTGAAGGTTATATCTGGTCTGGTAATGATGAGGTAAATTAATTTTCCCACTAGGCGTTGGAACTGTTTAATATCTGGTAGTGGCTCATCATCTAATACAATTTTATCAGTTTGGTTCATTGGAATAGTTGCCGGTTTGGCTCCTAATTTACCAGACTCATTCAGCAAGTCTAAAACATATTTTCGTTGAGAAAGAAACAAACCTTTACTGGATCGAGCAATTTCGATTCCAAGAAAATATTTCAGATTTCCAAGATCCTTAATATCAAACTCTCTTTTAAGTTGTAATTTCAAACTTTCAATTCCGTTCAAGTTATCACCAGTTATGACAAGGTCGTCAACATATATTAAAATTACAACGATTCCATTACTAGTTTTTTGCGTGAACATAGAAGCGTCTGATTCGCTTCTTTTAAAATCAATTTTTATTAAAAACGTGCTTAATTTTTCATACTAGGCCCTTGGGGATTGTTTGAGTCCATAAATAGCTTTCTTCAATCTGCAAACTACATCCTTTTTATCAAACATAGTTAATCCTTGAGGAAGATCCATGTACACTTCCTCTTCAAGTTCTCCTTGTAAAAAGGCATTTTTAACGTCCATTTGAAAAAGGGGCCACTCACAGTTTACGGCAACAGATAAAAGAGTACGGATCGTATTCATTTTTGCTACAGGTGTAAAAGTTTCTTTGTAATCTAAACCATAAGTTTGCGTAAATCCTTTAGCTACCAACCTCGCTTTATAACGCTCAATAGTTCCATCACTATTAAATTTTATTTTATAAATCCATCTACACCCTATAGTGCGTTTTCTAATTGGTAATTTTGTCAACTCCCATGTATTATTTTTCTTAAGAGCTTTTAATTCTTCATTCATAGCGGTTACCCAAACATTATTTTTACTTGCTTCTTCAAAGTTCTTTGGCTCCGAACAATTACTTATATTGACTAAAAAGGAATAGAAATTCTTTGAGATTTTATCATACCGAATGACATCTTGAATATCATGACAGGTTGAATAGGTCACAAATTGATCTAACCGTGTAGAAGGCTTGATGACTCGGCTTGATCTTCTAAGTGCTGTAGCAGGTTGATCTTGGGCAAGAGGCGCATCTGGTTGGATTTGAGCTAGTGGGCCATCCAAATCATCTGCTTGGATTTCGATTGGAGATCTTGGGCCATCTGCTTCGTGGATTGGACTTGGAGCGGCCTGAAGCTCATTTGACTGAGCCGCTGTTTCCGTATCCTACTCTCATTTGGTTGTTGATTTGATTCCTGGTCATTGTTAGTTATAGGTATAGGTGGAGCAAACAGCTCATACTCAATTGGCTCCCCCTGATTAAAGGCGTAATACATTTGATGTTCATTAAATACTACATCACGAGAAAAATAAGTACGTCTAGAATTAGAATCAAAGCATTTGTATCCTTTTTTCGTGGAGGAATATCCTAAGAAAACACATTTACGAGCACGAGGGTCTAATTTACTTCCATTTTGTGAGTGAACATAGCAAATGCATCCAAAAACCTTTAGGTGAGAAATGTTGAATTTACGGTTGTACAAAATTTCAAACGGACTTTTAAAATTCAAGACACGACTTGGTAAACGATTTATTAAGTAACAACTAGTGAGTATAGCATCTGCCCAAAAGGTTTTAGGAATGTTAGAGGAGAATAAAAGAGCTCGTGTCATTTCTAAAAGGTGTCTATTTTTCCGTTCCGCAACACCATTTTGTTGAGGTGTGCCAACGCAAGTTGTTTGATGAATGATGCCTAAATTTCGTAAATATGTTTGAAATTCATGATTTGTATATTCAGTTCCATTGTCAGTGGCTACACCACCGGATGTAATTTTAATATATAAACAAATAATTTTAATATTAAAAATATAATAATTTAGTTAGCAATCAAAATACCTCTCCCTCATCAATCATCTCTAATTGCCAATGATATTTCTTCTTCTCTGATCTGCCTCTTCTCTCGTCTCCCATCAAATCTCACTCCTAGAAGACCTTCATACAAGCCCTCCATTTGATTTCTTTGAATGGGGAGGAAAAATTATAGTTTTCATTAAAACTAATGACCATTATCTTCTCCCCTTTCTCATTCGTCCCCTTCCTCTCAAGCTTGCCATAGCCGCTGATGGCACCTCCGACCATGTGTTATCTCGGGCCATGCAATTAGAACCTCGAGATCGCTCTCTTTATTCCAGTCCAAAAATTAAACTCTTTCAAAGCAATGATAAAAGGAAAAAGACGGAATGATGAGTGGTTTTCTTATAATCAAACGAGACAATTTGATTAGTCTATTGCATAGAACAAACACCGGAATGATGAGTCTCACCTCAACGGAAATGAAAAAAGGAGGAAGAAGTTTCTCCTTCTATATGAACTGATGCACTCTTTTTTGTTTTTTTCATTAATTAGGTACATGATGTCCTTCCTTATTACACCAGGAGCTAGATTTTATGTCTTCTAAAATGTAGGCTATCAGGATTAAATCAATTTTGTCTGTTTTCTTATCAATTATTTTAATGACTAGTTAATTTAATTAACATGTTAGACTTTTCTTCTCTTCTTTATCCTTGAAGTGATATTCTTGTTGTATCTTACAAAAGAGAATGTGAAGAGATACTAGCTCCTAATTAACTGTTGGTTGAGATTATATTGGTTGTCAAACCCAACACGAGCCACAACTCCCAAAGAATGAAACTAGCCACCATGAAAACTCGATGTCTGAAAAAGAGGTTATAAATTGAATTTCTGTGACCTTCATTTGAGTTTAGAGAACTAACGCTGAAAGTTTCTGTCAGTTCTTCAAAGAAAAAGTATTTGGGTTCACAGTCGTTCTCGAAATTATGAAAGTATTGTTTCCAGTACATATATATTTTATTTAAAAATATTCAATAAATGTGTTAGAATGGTAAAATTAAAACGAAATTAAGTTTCAAGTAGCATATAACTAATTTCCCCTTTAGCTAAATGTTTTTTTCCCAAAGAAAGTTCGGCTTTACTTCCAAGCTGATTCCCAATTACTTTAATTTTTGCAATAAAATTTTAATTAAACGGTATATATTATTTTCGTATGTCCATATTTCTATCATTAAATTTTACTTTCATAAAAGCAGAAGAGCACAAAAGAAAAAAAAATCTCACAGCCTGAATTTTCTTTGATCCTTCTAAAGACTTTTCAACTAAATCACAATTATTCGGAGAACATGTGAGATAATGGCAAAAAATTGCCTCGTCAAAGTCGGATAGCCTCATAAATGTATTAACCATGTAATTGTTATTCTTCAACTTTTGACGAAACGTTGAAGCTTTGTAAGAATCAAAGAAGTTTTCTGGTCCAAAATAAATGACCTTGACGCTATATATAGTTTGTAATTGTATTGATGTCTTTTTGGTCAGCTAATGGGTCGAGAAGTGTCCTTGTCATGTGTACGTATATTTACATTAATTATTTCATTGGTTCATTTATCAATTATTAATCACAACTAATAGATCATTAATTATTATATTAATTAACTGTCAAACTGTTGAGATTTCAGGAAAGTTCATATTTAAGATAAAATATTGTTCATTTATTTTAATAATCGTTAATTACCAAAGAGTTATAAAATAATTTCTAAAATGTCATTGATAATTTCTACTAACAGCTTTCTTTGTAAATCATTAATAAATAGGTGTTAGTAAAGATCGTTTCTTTTGCAATGACAGATCACTAATATATAGAATGCCACTATTAAAATTTCACAATTTTTTTAACTTTATAACTTGTTACACATTAGGAACTTTTTGCCCATTATCTTAATCAGCAATTCCAAATTTCAGAACTTGGACAATAGTGAATATTTCTAACAACTTAAATAAGTCATAATAACTTTCATCAAGATTTTATGATTTTTTTTATATATTTTGGATTTGACAATTCAAATTTCATTATTTAACTGTTACATCACGTTCAACAAAGTTGATACATTCAGCTCGACCAGACCGGAATTAAGAACTTGCAAGCTAATATATTAATATATTATTAATTTTAATTAGAATGTGAATAAGCTTTGATCAATTTTTAATTTCAAAAGTAAAATAATAAATAAATAAATGATATAGGAGGTCAAGTGGTAGTTAATTAGAATGACCTCTGAAAAATCATGAACTCAAATTTTCATAAATACAAAATAAAATTTATGAGCTAAACTCTCATCTTTATTTAAAAAAATAACACAGTTAAATAGATTGATCCGTCAAGCGGGGCGGATCTTTACTATAATAAATTAGGCCATGGCCCCCTTTCAAACTCAAAAATAATTTATTTAGTATTAATTTTCTAAGTGAAAATGTACTTAAAATATATATTTAGCCCCTCTATTTACTTAATATAAATAATCAAATATCATTAGCCTCCCTTAATTTTCTTCCAAGCTCCGCTACTGCCGTCAAGGTTAACAATTGTAGGTCCGCATTCAACTCATATCTCCTCCTATCATTAATTTCAAGTGGACCAAAAATTCACACTTGCGATTAAACTTCTTGTCATAATGTCATTACATGACTCGACTTTTCTCAATATTTTTTAATTTGGCATGCCTTGTCACTTGTCCGAGTCACTGTGGATGTCTAGAATACTGATATAAAGTGTTGATTTTTTTTTTGATTTTATAAATTACATTTTCTTTAGCACTTTGATCATCATCTGGCAAATGACATTTGGTAATTGATAGGCGTTGAAAGCCTGAAAGAGCGAGGTGGCCGTATTAAGTGAACTAATAGAGTTGCGTTTACTGAAGTGACTGTACTAGAAAGGGAACTTCAGCCTGCTTTACTGCGCGTCAATAAACTTTTGCGAGTGAAAATCACCTATAATTAAATCTTAAAGTTGAAATTGATATATTTATTGCCATCAAGAGCAACAATTTTTACATTCCACATTTATTGTGAAATTGATACATTAATAATTGATTATTGATCATATATGTGCTAACAATATATACTAACAATATTGATTCAAAACCACCAGATTGCATACGAGCAAGCTGGCATTTGATCATCTCCTTCTACATAATCATCTTTACTGATGAAATCTTCATATATGACAATATATATTTCCATTTTAGTCTTGATAGGCATGCTTCTTGTGTGGTCACTAGTTTGGCGCGGGCGGTGGGGGGCAGTAATATCCAGAGCCACATGTCCTGGTATAAGGTCGCCCCGGTGTTCTGTTGCCCGGAGCACTGATCGTTTCTGCCTTACTTTCTGATCCCTTCTCTGAATAATTAGCCTAGTTGATTAGGATAACTAATTAAGAAAATATTCAAACATATCAAGTTATTTCGAATTTTAAATGCTAGAGAGAGAGAGGGAGGATTACGGGGTGTGGCCTCCGCGGAAGGAAAAATCAGAGATCCTGTTAACACCAAAAAGAACATGCACAAAATGCTCAAGGATTTCATGACGGCCATGTTGAAGATTTGAATTTCCTCCCTTGATTTTGTTTCAGGAAAAACACGGTATATGAACCTCCTTATATAGCGGTATGCATGATTTTTTGTATCACTATTAGTGTGTGGATCGCTGGCCATGTTCTAGTTCAGTTAGGGGTGTCAATTATTCATCCGATTCGACAGTTTAATTCGATTCAATTCGAATCGGATCCGATCCGATATAATCTGAAAATAAATGAATCGAATATGAATTTAATTTTTTTGATCCGAATTGGGTCGGATCGGGTTCAAATCAACCCGACCCGACCTGATTAATTATATTTTTAAAATAATTTTGCGATTTAGTATTAATTAAATCTTAAATAGCATTTTTTAAGGATTCCAATCGGTATATCTCATTCGACTCGTCATGACCAGGAAGTAGGACTCATTAAGCGCCGGTTTGAGAGAGAGGGCTCACAGTGACCGCTTCCAAAGCTAGGCAAAGCTGCTGCCTGATAAAGAGTCCTGTCTTTTCTCGCTCTTAGTGGAAATACTCATCAGACATAAGGTAACTGGAACACTAATTATACACTAATTATGATTAATTATAAAATAATTAATATTTTAATACTTAAAATTATATAAAATAATTATAATTATTTTTGCATAATTTGCATATTATGGACCTCTCAAATAATAATAATAATAATAATAATAATAATAATAATAATAATAATAATAATAATAGTAATAATATTAACGACGATGACGCCATTTAATAAAAAAATCGTACTTGTGAAAATGTATTAATTCTTATTGAAGCTGTGTATATACATTTTTGCAATGTACTTTCCGATAACACTAATAACCATGATATGTAATATTTAACTTCGAAACGACCCAAATTCGACTTTTGCTGTCTGCCCTGAGAAAATTATATGAAAACATCAGCCTAACAAACTGAAAAGCGTGAGATTTTTCATTTTATTTCCGTGACTTGATCAAACTGGTACAATTCTTTCGCACCAGTATATTGTTGGTATAAAATAACGCCAATAGGTATATAGTGTATTTCTCTCCCTCTAGATAGCTAACTTGGATGATCAAGTTCAGTTATGTTTGGGTTTCATCTCAGAAATCTATATCCTCTATAAGTCATTCTGCTCACTTTACTCTATAAAATGGTTGCTGCTAAAGAATCATGATATATAAAATTTGAACAACATTTGGATTATTGCATATTAAAATTTTAAGAACTTGTTTATTTTAATAAGTTATTTTTCACTTTGTCATCACTTCGCTTAGAAGACTTGAGAGTCAACAGCGACATGTTTTGTACCTTTACATTTTTAGTAGCTAGACTTCTACTTTTCACATAAATTCTGTCAAAAAGGTGAAAGTGATAGTAGTTAAATACCATCACTTCTTTTCGTGTTTAGTTTTTTTTTTAATTAATATAATTCTATGTCGTTAATTTTTCTTCTTCTCTTGTTAACCTCCAATCTATCCTCTCGCGCGCACGTGTTAACAAGTTCAGCATAGTTTTCGAGTATATTTGAAAGAGAAAATTTTTTCTCCCCGACCCTCCATCCCCAAATAATTTTCATGCCATCAGTGCTTTTTTCTTTAATTAAGCACGCGCTAATTGAGTCCGACATCTCATATATATAGTTTGTCAATATTTTCTCAATTAGATTTGACGTCTAGCGCTTTATTTTTGAATTCTCTCTTCCTTAGAACTTATGATGTTGAAATGTGTTTCATGTATTATAACTTTGATGTTGAACATAAATTAGAATGTTGTGATATTTAAGATATTATTAGGTTGATATTATTTTGTGAAGTTTAATTTTTTTCGTGTTATTCAATAAATAATTGAATGCAATCATATACTCTAGATAATCACATATAAATGATATTTAAATATCCAGAACACATATCTAAATACTCAGAACACATATCTAAATATCTAAATACCTAGATATTATACTTAATTATCCAGAACATATATCTAAATACCTAAATAAGAAATCTAAATACTTAGATATTATACTTAAATATCCAGAACATATATCTAAATATCTAAATAAAAATCTAAATACCTAGATATTATACTTAAATACCCAGAATATATATCTAAATATCCAAAATTTATCTCGAAATATCTAAATAAAAAATCTAAATACCTAGATATTATACTTAAATACCCAGAACACATATCCAAATACCTAAATAAAAAAAATCTAAATACCTAGAATATATATCTAAATACCTAGGATAAATATCTAAATACCTCGAACATATATCTAAATACACATAACACATATCTAAATACCCAAAACACATATCTAAATACTAGATATTATATCTAATTACATATAATATATTATTATGCATACATGACACATATCTCAAGTAACTAACATAAATAATTATATAAAAATAGAAATTTAAATATCTATATTTTTTTAAATACTACATATATATATATATATATATATATAGATAGCGTGAGCTTAAGCTACGGAGGCCTTCCGTGAGCTTAACTCAAAAAATATATTAAATCATCTCGAAATTTTAATTTATCATTTTCATTAAATTCTTTATATGAAAATCTTATGGGATGCAAAAATTTAGAGCGTTTTGAGCTTTTTAAGTCATCGTTTTTAATTTTTGAAAATCAGCTCTAAAAATAATAATAATATATTCAATACTTGAACATCATTTTAAAAAATTAAAAACGATGACTTAAAAAGATCAAAACGCTCCAAATTTTTGCATCCCATGAGATTTTCATATAAAGAATTTAATGAGAATGATAAATTAAAATTTTGAGATGATTTAATATGTTTTTTGAGTTAAGCTCACGGAAGGCCTCCGTGAGCTTAAGCTCACGCTATCTCCACTCTATATATATATATATATATATATATATATATAAATGCATATAGAATATAATTACATAGAACACAAAATTGATGGTCCGAAAATTTTAAATTATCATGTACACTTTTGTGCTAATGGTCTGTACGTGGTGTATTAATAATCACATGTGCTTTTGCGCTTAATGAACTTTTCCAAAAAGGAAAGTTTGTTAAGTGCGGTTGAGCGAAATTTTTCAAAAATAGAAAATCATTTGCGGGGAGATTTTAAGAGAAATTATCGCTGGATACAGTTAGTCGCGTCCTATTTGAAATCAGCAAATATCAGTCATTCACTTTCATACAAGCAAAGGAACAAAGAGGAAAGTCGCATCATGCCTAAATTTTCTTTGTTCTTTTAAGTACTTTTTGTCTAAATCGGAATTATTCCAAAAAAAATGCGAGATACTAACAAAGAATTGCGTTGTCCTCGGTCGAATCGGCCACACTAATGTATCGAGAAATATGTTTGATTATTCAACTTTTGACGAATATTATTCGTAAATTTAAGTGATGCAAAAATGATTTTTGTGTCCAATGACGCTTGTCCATCACTAATTTAGACCAAGGACCAAGGAGGTTTAAAAAGAACGGGTTTGGTACTTGGTTGGGTTTCAATGTTAGAAAAAAATACTTTTAAAAGTGAAATGAAAAATTGATTCTAAAAAGGTTGAATGACAGTGTGATAATTTGAGTGAAATGTTTTAGAGTCGATTTTTACAAAATGACATATTTTAATGGTAACAGTATAGTTGGTAGATGAGAATTAGAACCGATTTTCATGAAATTGATTTTGAAGCTCTATTTTAGCATCAGATTTTTATAATTTTTTTATAAAACTAATTCAAATCAAACTATTTTAGCATCTATTTTTATAAAACTGATTTTAACCAAACTATTTTAGAAATAGTTTTTATAAAACTGTCTCTAACCATATTATTTTAGCACTAATTTTTTTGTCAAAATCGACTTTGAACATTTTAAAATCGAAATAAAATACTTTAGAGCTGATTTTATCAAAAACAATTCTAGTTTAAAAAACCTAATGAAAGTCGATTTTAATAAAAACCGATTCAAATAATTAATAGAGCTGTTTTTAATAAAATGATTAAATTGATCCGAATTTGACTCGATCCAATCCATTGGAATCCGACCCAACCCATTTGATTACCACCACTGCAGCTTACTATTCAAAATAGAGGGCTAGCAGATGCGGGAATTTTTAACTGCAAGGGACGAAATAGAAATCAATGGTACGCGGAAACTTGATTCAAGGTATATAGCTCGAGTGCTCGACTAATTGTGAGGAAGAAAAGTCGTAGAATTGAAATCAATGGTACGTGTGGAAATCTGATTGAAGGTATATAGCTCGACAAATTGTGAGTAAGAAAAATAGTAGAAATATTTGGAACTCAAATGTCCTTTTAGTTTTCTTGCATCGCCAAATATATCATCAAAATCATCAAAGAACTACATGGAAATTAAGTGGGTTCTCCGCTTGAAACGGTTTATTTTCATCCGAAAAGAACATCTGTCAAATTTTTTGCGAGTTAAAGCAGAAATATATATGTACGTCAGAAAAAAAAAAATCCCCAAACAGTATCTAGATACTTTTTTTATATGTATATTAGGTAATTAGATATTTTGATTTTCTCTATGAATATCACTATCGATATTATGGTGATTTGACATGTCAACTCAGTAACTCACTATCTAGATATTTTCTGCATTTCCGAATACAAGTTTTATTGAATAATAAAATGATTTCTCGGAATAATAAAACACTCAACACTTAGATCATATATGTTATTAAAAAAATCAATGGTATTATTAAAATATTAAAAACTTTTTTGTGATGATATTAGGTAAATAAAAATATTATTAAAATAAAGTCTGGACATACAGAAAAGTTAACTACTTCTTTAGTAAAGTTTCTTGAAGAAAATCATTAGTAAATATGTCATTTAATAACGGTTCTTTACAAAGAATTGTTGTTAAAGATAGTATGTACCAATGATTTTGGTAAGGAACCGTTACTAAAGTTGAGATTCGAATGCTGGCTCTGACAAAAAATAATCACAATGACATTTCAGGTTTTTGCTCCTACGGATCATTAGACTTTTCAATCCACAATTCGTTCATCCTAATGTTATGATCGAAATATCAAAATTCAAATCTCATAGATTACCACTCTCTTTGCTCCCTGTTCCATATATAAAAGAGAGGTAAGTGACAAAGAAAGAGAAAAGAGGAAACAATGACAAAAATTAAAATTAAAATCTGATCATCTGAGTTTCAATGATCAAAAATTTTGATAGGAGACTCTATTTGAGGTGTTTTACACGGCTACAGAAAGTTTGTGATGAGATATACCGAAAATGGCAGAGCTAAAATTATATATCATTGAATTAATATTACTTAAAATAAATAATGAATTCAATTTTTATTATACTGTTATAAAAATGATGCAAATTTTGGAGCACTTTCCATCCGAGATCTATAGTTTAAAAAAAATATTAATTTTATAATCTGAAAAAATACTATGTATAATTTTATAATTTTCAAAAATAGACCTAAAATTTTAGAGAACTATTATATTAGTATCTTAAAGATGTAATTTTTAAAAAATCATCAAAAATAATATTTTCTTTTACAAATAATAGAAATGGATTTCTTCGGAAAGGGCTTTAGAAAGTGCACTTGAATCTAAAGTACCTTCAAGAAAATACTATAGCTACTCCTTCTGTGGCAATATTTCCCCCTTACCAGCCTGGCAACTCTCAATATTTCAGATGATAGAACGATTATCATAGTGGAGAAGGAAGAAGCAATAATTTACAGTGGTAAGAATTAGTACATGTAGAGTTGTTTTCAGCAACTCAGTTGCTATAGTAGCCCGCCATCGGTACAACACACAAGAATGTCTAGACTAGCATCCAAGATGGAATTCATTTCATCTTCATTTAATCTTTTACATTAGATTTCTGTTAACTTGGGTTTTAATTTATGGAGTGAGAGGTTTATTGAAGTTTTCAGTCTACTTAGTACTTATCTTCTTGTTCTGGACCAATTAAAAATCAACAAATTATCATATACAGAAGCACACCTGTTAGTATAATTCCATAGCTTCTCGTGTATAAGCATGTTCACTGTCCCAAGGCAAACCATAGAGTTTTCTAAAAACATGTTTGCACGTTAAGGATATCTCTAGTTTCATTGTCCAAATATTCAACACCCGATAGTATCTTGTATGACACTGCAAAAATATAACACTTCGTACTATAATAGGTGCGAACAATGTAATCCTCGATAAGCTCAATTCTCACTCTTTTTCTAATCACCTGAAATAGCCCGTCGTTCCCCATTAAAATAAACAAGTAGAGGGTAACACGATAAAATTACTTTTGCCACATTGCAAAGAACAAAGAAACGGGAACATCTGTGCTTTAAAAGAGTTCAGATTAAAAGGGGATCCATGTAGAAATTTAATTATAAGTAGTTTGAAAAATTATCAATTTTAGATTCAATATTTTTACAACACGATAAAAGAGGATTTTTGATTGAGATGCGGGAGTTTTGATTGCAAGGAACAAAAGTGGATTCAATGGTTTGTGGAAATATTATTGAAAATATAGATCTCGATAAATTGTGAGAAGGAAAAGTTTGTGGAAATATTTGGAACACAAATGTCTTTTAGTCGATTAAAGAACCACTTGGATAGTGGGTTCGCCACTTGTGTTTAAATTTTCCAATAGTTTTTTACCAAACCCCTCACAAAATTTATATAAATTGGATGGCTTGGAGAGTATGTACCACAACCACAGAGCACTTACAACACGATTCTAATATGGCGATGAAAGCTCTTCCCATGCTCTGTATTCTCTCCCTGATTTTCAGTGCCTCCCTCATTTTCCCTTCTTCAGAGGGAATGCGAACACTCGAAGAAAGCAAGGATGGTAGCAATCTCCTCTCCTGTGTTTCAATTTTCGATATCACTCCATAGGGGTTTACTTGCTCCAATATAATCAAGTATCTTGAGCCAAATTTTCAATTTACTCCTATTATGTCCTAATTATGTTCAAATTTTAAGCTTCGAGTTTTCTAATGTCAAAACTAAATTTCCGAA
Source organism: Schoenoplectus tabernaemontani (assembly GCA_037127355.1). Taxonomy (NCBI): domain Eukaryota; kingdom Viridiplantae; phylum Streptophyta; class Magnoliopsida; order Poales; family Cyperaceae; genus Schoenoplectus; species Schoenoplectus tabernaemontani. The sequence continues at coordinate 14,891,968 of CM073740.1, forward strand.
TTCCAATACATGCAAAATATTTCAACATAAAAAAAATATATACTTCGATTTTTATGTTAATTACTTATTTGTCAACATTAAAAAATACTCTTTTGCATGAATTTTACTGTATACATGCAAAAGTATACTTTTTATATATGTTGGCAAACAACTAACCGGTGTTATTACTTATTTGGTTGTCGTTTTTACATGAGGTTGGGGCTTCAATTATATCTAACACCACTTATTTGTATTATATTTATGAATGAAGCATCTTAATTATCTCCTTTATTAAATAGTTTTATATTTTGCATTGTACAGCAGTGGGCTATAACCCATTAGTACAAGCAGGCCATCTCATACATCACCTGGCCAACCATACACCAGACCTTGTTCTCATTATTACTGCCCGCCTAGTGCAAAGCCATAGAAGATGGTAGAAATCCATGGTTTGATGAATAAGTTGAAGAACAGGGGAAGAGCATATGTATGCAATTAAATTTTAAGCGAAATTTATACATGTAATAAGTGGAAATAAAAAATGCGACCTCTCGTAGTTTAAATAAATTATATATATCTCTGTACCAACTGAACAGGTAATAAGGATTTGATGAAAATTGAGTGGTGAAATTGATCTTCCTATAAGTTGCTAATGGTAATAGTCCTTCATACAAACAGAGAATTTATTTTCTTAATGGTAACATGACCGTTCATCAGTAAATTGGATTTACTAACTTTGCTCCCACTGAATTTAATCTGAACTAATTTTTTTAGAAATAGCATTGTGTGCGTCCAACTTTCTTGGTACATTAATTCAATTTTATGATGAGGATTTAATAACTTCCATTAAACAATTATTTAGATATGACATCATCTCTATCTCAAATAAAAAATAAAAATCCTAAACTGATCTCTCATGTATTATTACGTACGGAAGATAACTTTTTTCCCAAAATGGTTAACTTAATATTTAATTTGGTGGAGATTAACAAAACAAATATTCAAAGATGAAAATAAAGAATGTACGATCTGAAAACAGGGGACTGGTTGATAATTTGCATTTGCAACTGCAATGAACAAAATTGAGACCAACGATTCGCTGATGTCTGAAAAAAAAATCTCCTTTTTTCCTTCCTTATCTCAAAAGAATTGTTCTGCAATGAATGCAAAATTATCTGATTTCATAGTAAAAAAAAATTGGTTCACAATCGATCATAGCTGCAGTGCACAGTACAGATCAACATTTCCAGTATCATGTTTACCATTGTTTTTTCTGTTTAATTTTCTCTCTCTGATTTTACTGGTATCCTGTTGTACCTTCTATAACATACAACTGAATTCTCTTGAGTGGTCTTTATACTAACGTCTCCGTTGCCTTACAAATCATTTTTCCCGTCCTCAATTATGTTTATCGTCGATATATACTATGTATTGCAATTCCTCCTCTTTAATTGACAATGCATCTGAGTGCCAACTTTAACCAGGTTATCTAGCAAGTTTCGCAAAATCGGAATTGGAATCAGAATCGACAAATTGACTTTGAAATAGGAATCGGAAGAATCGGCCTAAATCGGCTGAATCAGATTGGCAACTCGGATTTTTTTTTTGAAAAAAAACTTATTTTTCATTAAAAATAGGAAAAATATAAAAAATATATTTAATAACAAAATAATGTTAAAATAATACATTACACTAAAATAATTCAATATTTTAATATAATACAAACATTCAAACTGATCAGATAATCTAATACATTCTCTTCATTATTTCACATTTAGAACAAAAGGATACAAAAAAAAAAATTTAAGTAATGATAAATCAAAATGCAAATAAAAATTCAAACTTAGATTATATAGAATTACAATTGAAATACATTCATTTACTGTCAAAAAATATGTCGAGCTGGCTGGATCACTTCGTCATTATGATTGCATGTCTGTGCATGTGATTTTGTCCATAAAAAATACAAGGTGTTGCCAAGTACTTACTAAAGTTTTTAATTCTGATTTTCTATGCAAAAATCAATGAAAGAAATAATAATCAATTATGTAAAATAAATTTGATAATTATATAACATATAAAACCATTGTCAATATTATAAACATTATGTAGGTGACATTTGCAAATTAATACATCAGCAACCGATCAAGTATCAATTGAATTAAATCATTATTTTTTTTTACAAATTGAAACCTTTAAGTTTTCGCTCAATCACTACAATTATTCCTCAAAACTCTTCCTGCAGTAGCCTAGGCTTGGAATCGGTTGACTCGGCCTTGACTCAACCGTGACTAGGTTGACTCGGTCGATTTTGGCGATTTTCTTTTAAAAAAACAGCCAGTTGTAAAAATAGATCGATTTGGGTCTGACTCGGCCGAGTCAATTCAGAATCGGCCGATTTTACGAACCATGGTTATTAGTGTGTGATATCTTTATTTTAAGTAGGTTCTAATAAATATTTTAATCATCATCAAACCTTATTTTAACCAGGATAATTAATTAATATTACATAAAAAAATTATTTTAACCTCATCTAAATTTTCAATTATTCATATATATATATATATATATTTATTTTATCTACTCATCTAAAAAAAAAAAAAATTATCTATCACCTAAAAAATATGTATAATATATCTAATGTGAAATATCACTCTTAAAATGACAAAAAAAAATTTATGATCTTTGAAGATTATCATGTGTTTTATTTAACATTTATGTTCGAATTTCTTTCAATGTGAATTTTTATTAAATATATTAAAAAATGTATTTCTAAATAATTACTTGAGGATTATATATTGTCAAACCACAATTCTAATTTAAATAATATCCGATAGAAGATTACAGATGCAAGACTCTATTAATGCCAATTAAAATTCGAGAACTAGATTATAGTTTCCTATTTTTTAAAATGGCAATTTGAACCGCGCAATTTCTTGAGGCCTTTCATTCTGACGATGCTTTATTACAAATTTTGCTATTTATTAAAAAAAAGTAAAAAAAGATTCCGGGCATCAGCCTCTCAATCTTTCAAGAGGAAGTGGTTTCCCCTCTGTAAATACCTAGGTGTACCACTTTCTGATGCTAAATTGAAAAATAGTGGCTGCCAATATCATATTGATAAAGTTCAACAAAAAAAAAACCTAATTGAAAACGGGTCACTCCTCTCAATGGGTGGTGGAGTGGTTCAATTGGATTCTGTGTTGTCAGCTACCTCTTTGTATATGTTATCCCTATATAAATGCCAATCAAGATTAAAATGAAATTGGATAGTATTAGATGCCAATTTTGTGGTAAGGTACCTCTCAAAAGAGAAAATTTGATTTGATTAGTTGAAAATGGATATATATGTCAAAATAGTTAGGTGGGTTGGGAGTGATTAACTTACATTGTATGAATATTTCATTGTTATTGAAATGATGGTGGAAGCTTAAGGACCCCACATATAATTTCATTTGAAAATAAATTGTATAAGTCAAATATATTGATCTTACTCCTAGATGTAAGTTGTCTCCTATTTGGAAGGAAATCATGGCTCTTTCCTAGTTAGATCAGACTGGTAGAGCAATGATTCTAGGTAATGGTAAGGATATTTCATTTTGGCAAGATAGATAGGCTGAATAATGTGCTCTAATGTCTCTGTTTCATCATTTTTTCAATTGTGTCAATATCCCAATATTTCTATATATGAGGTAGTGATGTCCAGATGATTTGCTTTATCCTTTTCTAGGCATTGACTGAGGTTTTACTAGTTGAATTAAATGTTCTATACAATATGGTAAGTAACATTTCTCTTTCTTTTGAAAGTGATCAAATGGTTTGTAGATTGGCTCAAAATGATAAATTTTGAACTCATGAACTATACTAATGGTTAATGTTTAGAGATATAACTGATACTTCAGCTGATTTGTGGTGGAACCTCCCCATTCTATTGAAGGTTAAAGTTTTCATGTAGTTGGTTGTGCATAATAAAATATTGACAAGGGATAATTTGAGAAGAAGATGATGGGTGGGTGAATTACATTTGTACTATGTGTGCTGAGCAAGAATCAATCTCTCATTTATTTTTCATTTGCCATATTGCCAAACAAATATGGTTTTGGATGTGTTTAAGCCAAAATTATTTTTATAATTGGCACTCAATAGAGGATGTGCTTGAATTTGCCTTGTCATTACCTCTTTGAAGGCAAAAAAGCTTTTTGATTGATTTGTGTGCTGTGCGCCGGGCCTTGTGAAAAATATAGAAATAACATAGTATTCAAATCTTCTAATCATACATCTATTAGGAATTTATTATATCTGATTATATCTCTTGTTAATTATTGGGCAGGAAGATTTACTATTGCTTTGGTTCATAAGATGAAATAGTGGCTGCTTGAGAATTTTGATATGATCCCACTACAAGTTGTGGCCCAGCCTTGCCACTAATAATGGGTTATGATAGTCATTCTGAGGAATGATGACATTGATGTGTGTTAGTTTAGTTTAATTTTGATTTAGTTTGTTCACATTGATGTAATAAGTGCTAGTTGGTGCGTTTGCTATGTTTGTTGGTTGTTTGATGATGGTTTTGTGCGGGTTGTAGCGTATGGATATGTGAATTGTTTAGTGGCTTAGGTTACTAGACAAGTGATAGTTGGTTGTTTTTAATTTAGAAATTGACAATGATGATATGGAGGTTGAGATGCCATCAAATAATCTAAAAACTGACAGTACTATGTAGTTACTTAAAGGATTGCTTAGGAGGCTTTATGAAACGATAAAAACCTGAGTCAATGTCTGATGGTCGAGCATTATTTGTCTTGTTCTTTTTTTTTTTTTTTTAAAAAAAAGGAGAAAGTGGGAAGCAAAAGAGGCGAGCAGTTTGAGAGAAGATCAAGGCAGATCGAGACGAAGTGCCGGGAGGTGAAGGAGCGATGCTGAGTTTAGGATTTGAGATGTACAGACAGAGAGATAGAGGTACAGGATGCTGAAACAAAACTGAAAGAGCGCAACGCTGCTGTTGAAACGAAATAGAGAGGAACGGAGAGAACCAAATGCAATCATAGCCATTAAATTAATTGAAATAAATCCGGATCGTGAGATAAAAGATATTTTGATCAATATAAAAGTTTGAAGAAAATAACAAAAATTGAACATATCCAGTTCTTAACTTGGAATAGTTTAAAAACACAAAAATCTGAATATGTTCAATTTTTGTCATTTTTATAAAAATGTTTGCGGCAATCATTTTTAAACACAGTGAACTATTCCAATTACCAGATTAACTAATTATCAAATGTTGACCGGTCAATATATATTAAACAGTCAAATATATTATAATATTCCAATCTGATATCAATAATTTAGTAAGAGTGTCATGGCATTTTTTAAGTAAAAAAATGAGAGTCCAAGTGTTGTAGCATTTTTCATTATTTGTAGTGACATCAATTAAGCGACAATGCAAGCACGGTGATACTAGCATTTGAAACCACAAGCACGTCTTGCATTTTTACCTTCGTTTCAAGAAATTTAGAATATTAAATGTTTTATTTGAACCCTTTTTTGGAGTTTTAACACTTTAATTCCACGTCACAAAAAGCCAACAAATAGTGTGCAGATTGATACTCTTTCAAATGTCTTGTAATTTAAATGTCACTTGATAGTCCATTAAAGATAATTAATATTTTGTTCAATTTAAAATGATTATAATTTAATTAATCTTTAAAGAAATACCAAATGATACTTTAATTGCATAACTTTTGAAACATGGCGACAAGTACTCTTCCTAAGAACGATATCATAGTATAACTTTCTTTTTTCTTTATCAGAAATGAAGGGCGATTCGGGAGACGAAACAATAGGTGATCGGAAAGGTGAAAAATCAAGCAAACATGAAGGAAGTCGGAAGGCAACGCACGACAGCACAGGCGTTTTGGAGGGTGAGGAAGAAGGGCGAAGAATCTACAACACTGTTTTATTAAACAGAGGACCCAACAAACAACGACTTGTTTGCAGGTATTGCCATTAATGAAAAATTCAAGAAGGGCACTCAAAACGTCTGCAGAAAAATCAAATCAGAACTAGAAAAATGATGAATGCTCTAATCTAAGGGATACTCCTCGATTCTTCAAACCACCGCTGGCAATTCATGAGTGGCAACTGGCAAGTAGTCAGTGGGAAGAGGAAAAGGTCAGGGAAGAAGAATCAAACTGGAAGACAAATCAAACAATGCTTCAAGTGTTTTTCTCCCGGGCCATTAAAAATCCAATGCAAGAATCTCAATAAATATTTTTGTAGGCAAGCTGGACACACGCAGTATAAATGTAATAGCAACAGAGAAAAACTGGTTCACCCAAAGCTCCACATCAAAGAGAAAAACTTTTAAGACTGAAAACCTTCCAGAACTGGAGAACAACCTATTTTTCAAGGAAAGACCGGAAATAATCACAATCTGTTTTGAATCGAGGGAACATTTGAAACAACAAACTCAGTATCACTATAACAAAAATAACCTTAAACTTCACCACTTTAACAACATTATAGATCAAATTTATTGTTAAAATGACTCAGTTATATTATTAAAATATTAATAATTTCTTTAATAATGATATTTAATAAATAAACATTTAAATACGACATTTACTAACGGTTCCATGAAAAAACCGTTGTTAAATGGTGTGATAATTTTTTATATTTTTTTTATATTTGGCAACAATTTCTTTTGTTAAATGGTGAGCTGATTTTTCATATTTTTTTTATTATTTTGGCAACAGTTCCTTTTGTTAAATGATGTGCTTTTTTTATATTTTTTTTATTATATTTGATAATAGTTCCTTAAAAGAACCGTTGTTAAATGGGGACGCTGATTTTTCATATATATATATATATATATTTTACTCTATTAATAACTTTTTTTTATCTCCACAAATGATATTTGCTCCCACGAATTATCAGATTTTTTTTATCTCAACGTTCGTTCATCCCTATTCAACGATTCAAAAATTAAAATTCAAAAACTTAAATCCCATGAATTACCAACTCATCATCATTTATTTTCATATATAAAAAGAGATGAGAGAGAGAGAGAAATAATAATGAAATAAGAAAGAAAAAAAAGAGACATAAGAAATAAAAATTAAAATTCAACCATCTCAACTTCAAACGGTCATAACTTTTGATAATGAACTCTGATTGATCCGTGCTATGAGGTCACAGAAAATTTACGACGTGATTTATAGGGTTGCTAAATAGTTGTTGAAGCCATTTTTAGGGCCATAAACCTCATCTTCAAGGTCTAAAATGCATTTGAAGTTTTTAGTTTGTTTTTTTGTTTTTTTTAGAAATTATATCGATTTTCATATTATTGCATAAGAAAGATGTATTTTTAGTAAATATATTTTTTCATTGTATGGATAATTATATTTTTTCTATATTAATTATTGAATGAATAATATGATGTATGTCACAATATTTATTTTTGTCATATATTTTTATATTATTTATTATTCTTAGTTTCTTTATCATATGTATATAAAGTTAAATTTGCTAAAAAAATAAATTAAAGGACATTTAGCAATAATTCTATATTAGAACCGTTGTTGAATGTGTATTTAACAATAATTTTGGCAGAATCGTTGTGAAATACATCTTTAACAACGGTTCTTGCACAAAAATGTTGTTAAAGATCAATTTTAAGAAAAAAATAATTTTGAACATGTAATTTGACAATGAAATTTGGCGATGATTATTCATAACCTTTTCTAACATCCCCTTTCGTAACGGTTGTTAAATTTGATCAACAATCATTGCCATATATATATTTTTATTGTAGTGTATCCACATCGTTTGGGCCTAATCACTGTGAGAAATGGGGTGGAAATACCAGAAATAAAGGGTCTTATAGAAGCAGCAATTGCTCGCAGAGTCTGATGAAATGCACAAGACTATGAGGTTTATGACTTGGATATCACTAGCTTCTTATAGATCTGTTTAGGACAGCAAAGCAGAGATGAAGTGATTCACACTAAACCATATATACCGGATCCCAGATAACATAGAGTTTGATGTGCAATCATGGGATCTGCATCCAACGTAGTATATGATCCTCCATAGTTCAAAACTTAGCATCGAGAGCTCCTCCATTTCAAACCTGGTCTCACACTTACATAACCATGCTTGTATAACGGTTCGGATATCCATTACAGATACATCCTTACGGGGCTCATGCTGGCAATTTCAAAGAAATAAGGGTTTTCATGAGTGTCATTAAAATTAAATATTAAATAACTATTATTTAAATTCTGAAGTAACAAAACTAATTGAAGGGATATTTTTTAAATATTATCTTATATATGTATAACAAAATTATATCATTTTAATATTATTTATATATGCATCGAACATTAACAAATCAAGGGACTAAATTTTATAATTTAGACTTGTTACTTGATGGCTGTTCAAATAAAATAATTTTTCATATGCATATAATTAACATGATATAAAATACATCCAGCGGTTCATATTTTTAAATTTATGCATAAATAAACAAATAGACATCATGAGCACCGATAATAATGATAATTGAATTTGTTCTCTTATAAACTAGAGTTATAACTCGGGTCTCGCCCCAACAATATAGTTCTCAAATAAATAGTTAACAATGTAAAATTTTAAATATAATTAGTAAAATTTCACATTAAAAAAAAATTGGACACAATATTTTTAAATGCTAAGTAATAATGATAAGTATAATAATAATTATTATAGTAATGAATAATATATTAAACACATAATAACCTGTAATGATCATATAAAAAAATTAAATCATTTTAAGAGTTAAATTTTACCTTAAGTATATTTCATATATTATTTTAAATGAGAATAGAGAAACTATTTTATATGAACTTTTAGATTGAAGGAGATGAAACAATTTAAATAAAGTAAAAAAAGTGATATATGACATAATTCACTACCAGAGAAAAAAGAATTAAAACCGGTTTTATAAACAATTTAGCACCGGTTATAAACCGGTTATAAAAGTAAGCGGTGCTAAAGGTTTATAACCGGTGTTAAAATAAAATATTTAAAACCGGTTTAACAAAACCGGTGCTAATTTATTTTGAACAATTAAAACCGGTTATTGAATAACCGGTTCTATTTTACTTCATTTAAAACCGGTTATAGGATAACCGGTGCTAATTGACTTCATTTAAAACCGGTTATCCCATAACCGGTTCTAATTTACTTCTTCCATTAAAACCGGTTATTCAATAACCGGTTCTATTTTACTTCTGCGATTGTAATAAAATACCACATTAAAACCGGTTTCTTTGAATAACCTACTCTAAACATATATATTTTTTTTTAATAAATTTTTTATTTTCTCGTGGATCGGTCCACAAATATAACACAAAAATATAACACAAATATAACTCACTAAATAACTGATCAATATCATATAAGTAACTAAACATTACAAATAACAAAAAAAAATATAAAATAAATTATCAAATATTAGATGCAATATAATTTACAACCATCTCCTTAATTTCTTCGATATCTTCCAAAGAATAAGATTGAGGAGCCGGTTTGATAGCCTATTAAAAAATTAAAATTTCATTGGTTTGATTAAGCAAACAAATATGTAAGAGAATTAAAGATTAATATGAAGTTTATTTTTTATACCTGTGGTAAATTTTTGTTGCTAGAATATGTAGTTATTATATTATGCATCGATTTCATAACATAATAGCCGCACTCTTTACCGCTTGGTTGGTTTGGACTCTAAAATGTTACAAGAAAAAAATGAAATAATAGCGTAAGGCCCTTATATAACAATCATTTAAAGTCAGAAATTACACACCTGAAAAAAATTAAATCATTTAAAATTTGGAATTACAAACCTGAATCGTTTTCCAAGTGAACTTGAGTTTTTTTTCTTGAGCGAATTGTTTTTCAATCCAATAATAGCGTAAGGCCCTTATAAAATAATGATATGAGTTATCAATTACAATACATAATAAATTATCGAAGATAATAGAAAAAACTTACGTATTTAATACTGGTTGGATAATATATGTTTCATCTTTACGATTCAATGAGTCCACGACATAAACAACAGAGGGTTTGAGCCGCACAATCAAAAAAATCCAATGCCCCCTACAATTTATATGTATTAATATGGAGAGATTAAGCAATTAAGCAATAGATAAATAAGCAAATGAATTAAGTTTTGAAGTTCTAATTTCGGACACTTATCCAAATCATTGTACTCATTTCGATATAATATGCAATCATTCGGACATGCATGAATTCTCTCAACTTCCATACTCAAGGGACATAATAATTTCTTCGCTCTATATGTGGAGTCCGGTATTAAATTATTTTCTGGAAGCATTTCTCTTAGAAGTTCTAATAAAGAGGTAAAACTTTTATCGCTCCATCCGTTTTTAGCTTTCGTGTTATACAATTTAAAAACTCAAATATTTTCGTAAATTTTGTACAACCGGGAAATAATGGCACATTGGAATCATTAACCAAATTTTTAAAAATTTCAGGAATATCGACAAAATCCGCTGCAATATCATTCATAATTTCATCCAATTGTTCACTTTCTACATTGTCTATATTTTCTGTATTTCTCACATTTTCATTCTCCAATACATCCCATTCATCATTGTCTAAATTTAAGTCATCACCTTCGGATTCATCTCGTACAATATTCTCATAATTTCTACTATTTTCAGTTTCAATATTTTCTCCATGCCGTACCCATCGGGTGTATCGATCCATAAATCCACGACGAATTAAATGATCTCTCACTTGTTTGATATTTCCAAATCTTCATAAATTTTGACAATCTTCACAAGGACAAACAAGTGTTCGTGCACCCCTATTTCTCATATCTTCTGAGGCACATTCCAAAAATTCATCAATTCCCCTCAAATATTCAATTGTATTCCTTTTGATTTTATACATCCAAGTATTGCGATCCATCTGTAAAAAAAACATCAATTTCACAATTAGGGTTTAGAATTTAGGGTTTCGATTTAAAGTCTAATTTCGGGGCTCGGCCAACCACCTTAACTCACTTTTTAAATACTTTGTCTCATTAGTAAACATATACAAGCTAATTTGATATTTGAAAAAAATTCGGCAAAGATTTCCCCTATGCTCCCCGAGTACGTCAACGTAAATTTTCATATACGTACGTACACGTAGGAACATTAGGGAAAATACTAACCAAATTTTTTTCAAACACCAAATTATAGCTAGTATATGTTCACTATCCTAAATGAGACAAAGTATTCAAAAAGCAGTCCCAAATCGGGGACTATTCGGATTAATCCCTATTGGATTAATCCCGAACGAGTATGGACCTAAATTAATAAAAATTCCGGTAGTTTGGTCTTATATGACAATACTATCAATTACACATATATAATTTTATTTATATATATGTAATCAATTTATGCATTAATTATGCAAATTAATGGGTGTTAAAATTTAACAAGGATGTACTTAAATAAGAAAATAAGAAAATGAACTTAAATTTAAATTATATATAGAAAAATTACCTTTAAGAGATCTCAAAATATTAATCAAGTAAGTGGATGTTGTTGCAAATTTCTGAATGATGGAACAGAGAGCTTCTAATGGTGAATAGTGAAAATGAAGATGAAAGAGCTACTGTGAGAAGAGGGTGTGATAAATAACCCTAATATTAATTTAGAACCGGTTTTTTAAAATGGGAATAATTTGTTTTTCAATTAAAACCGGTTTTAATAAACCCGGTGCTAAAACAAATCTTTTAGAACCGGTTTTCTTACAACCGGTTGTAATAAAATGCAATAGAACCGGTTATTATAAAACCGGTTTTAATAAAAAAATTTAACACCGATATAAATACGCCAAAAAGTTTAAAAATTTAATTCTTTTTATTTTAAAAATTATATGTCCTCGGTAATCTACACCATATATGGGCTGACGCATTTGGAGGCCGAGGGCGAGAATTATTGAAGTCGTCGAGCCGCCGAGCTTCTTCGATGAACCCATGATGTTTTAACTAACATTAGAGATATATACTATCGCTGAAGAGTGACGTTAGGCTTTTCATCACTTAATTTTTCTGACTTCCTTTCTGACAATTTTACGTTGTCCCGCAATAACCATATTGGCTGCAACACAGGTTGTTGGCGCAGGAAGCGCCCCCCGCCTGAGACCCACATAGCTGGGCTTGGGCTGTCCAGGAAAGGACTCCCAAGCAAAATATGACCAAGATAAAGACTTCTGCTACTTTTGTCATGGTTTAGCTGTTGATAGTTAATATTGTATAAGTGATCAATTTTAAGTTGTGTGGTGAGGCTGGGTGCAGAATGGGGCCATTTATATTGGGGGAATGCTATATATGGGGTTTAGTTGCATGCATTAATTGCCTTGACTTAGGATAAAGCTCGATATAATTAGAGCGCTTTAAATTGTGAGTCCAGTACGAAGAGCTAGCTAGATATATACGATGCCGGAATTTTTGCAAGGGACACAACGGTTTGTGGAAACTTCATTGAAGTTATATAGCCCCACTACCAGAAAAAAAGGGGTGTACTAATACCAGGTTTTGAAATAGGTAAGTACAACTGGATTTGTCTAAAAATATTTTTTATAGATGTAGATCCGGGTATTTCTAAACACTCGGGTCTAGAGAAATCACTTCACACTTCAGAATCGGGTGTTCCATCAATCAAGATCTAAATGATGTTTTTATAACCGGGCATAGTGTACACCCGGTTATAGATGTTACTTTAGAGCTGAACTTTATAGACACCCGGTTCTAGATAACTTTTAATCCGGTGTGCTTTTACTACTCGGGTCTAAAATTGAAACCCTAATCCGGTGCTTTTAATATCTCGCAGCTGCGCGCTCGATCCTTTCACTCTTGATCATATTGCATGGCAGCGACACCCAATCTTGTTGCAAGCTAACTCCATTAATGGTATATCCTCTATTAAATGGCATGACAATTAGATGCATGCTCTTATTTTGATGACATGTATTATTTTTTTACTTAAATTTATTTTATTCTCTTGATATGTTGTAGGTTTATTTGATCATTTGTTGAAGCTCAACTTCATTAATTCCGCTAAGTTTTCTCCTCAATTTTTTGAGGTATATAAATTGCAAATTCTATACTTTTCAATTGATGCATGATAGTAGTAAGTTGCATTACATAAATTTGGGTTCGTATGGTCATATAGGACCAACTTATCGGAATTGAAATCAATTTAGGTCGGTACCCGTTCGAGATTAATCCAATAGGGATTAATCTCGAATAGTCCCCGTTTTGGGACTGTATTTTGAATATTATGTCTCATTTAGGATTAGTGAACACACAATCTAGTTGGAGTTTGGTGATTGTGAAAGTTCGGTTAGTATTTCTCATCTTGTTCCCATGATACGTACGTACATGCAAATGTACGCTGGCGTATTCGGGGAGCTGAGGAGAAATGCTGTCGGATTTTTCTCAAACACCAATTTTCAACTAGCTAGTGTGTCCACTAATGAGGCAGAGTATTCAAAATGTGGGTTAGGTGGTTGGCCAGACCAAAAACCTTATGTGAAACTTGAACCCTAAACTCTAAATCCTTCACCCTTCTTAATCCTTAACTCTAAACCCTAAACCCTAATTAAACCCTAAACCCTAAGCTGTATACTCAAACCCTTACAGAGAAGATTACATGAAAATATTTCTTTTTTTAGATGGATCGTAACAAGTGGATGTATGAAATGAAGTGGTGAAATACAATTGAATACTTGAGTGGACTCGATGAATATATGAATTGTGCTATTAATTATATGAAATCGATGGGTGAACAAACATTTCTCTGTCCTTGTTGCGACTGTCAGAACTTACAAAGATTTCACAATGTCAATCAAGTTAGAGTTCATTTGACGACCCATGGTTTTCATGAGAAAATACACCAAATGGATATGGCACGGAGAAACATTTGAAAGAACTATAAATGTTGGGACAAGCCGAAATGTATTAGATTCAGAAACTGAAGTGGGTGATCAATTAAGGGCTCAAAATGTAGAAAATTTGGTTCCAGAAACTATTGTACATGATGAAATTGGGGTTAAAAATGTAGGTAATATTTCAGAATGTGTAAATAATGATGATCACCTTGATGAAATGATGAATGATATGGAAGAAGAATGTGTTGATAATCCTAAAATTATTAGCAAGTTGTTTGAGATTTCTCGTATACCTTTATTTCCTGGTTGCACAAAATTTATGAAAATATCTGCAATTTTTAAATTGTATAACCTGAAAGCCAAAAATGAATGGAGCGACAAAAATTTTACATCTTTACTTCAACTTTTAGGAGACATACTTCCAGACCAACATGAATTGCCAGATTCTACTTATAGGGCGAAAAAAACTATTGTGTCCTTTGATGATGGAAGTAGAGAGAATTCATGCATGTCCGAATGATTGCATACTATACCGAAATGAGTACAGTCACTTGGATAAGTGCCCAAAGTGTAATGCATCTCAGTACAAGTCAAGGGTCGACGAGGAAGAAGATGGAAAAAAGAGGCCGGCTGCGAAGGTGTTGTGGTATATGTCGATAATACTGAGGTTTCGACGTCTCTTTTCAAATCGAAGAGACGCCAAATTATTACGGTGGCACACAACCAGCAGAAAAAATGATGGAATTCTCCGACACCCCGCGGATTCTCCCGAATGAAGGAACATAAATAGAAAGTTCAAGCATTTCAGAAATGAACTCAGAAATTTGAGATTAGGGTTATGCACAGATGGGATGAACCCGTACGACAACATGAGTAGCCGTCACGGTACATGGCCAGTCTTATTGTGTGTGTACAACCTTCCTCCCTGGTTGTGTATGAAAAAAAGATATATATTGATGGTTTTGTTGATTTCAGGTCCTAAACAACTGGAAATGATATAAACGTGTATTTGACACTATTGTTGGAAGATTTGAACAAATTATGGAGGGATGGTGTGCGGATATTTGATTCACATTTGAAAAAACACTTCACTCTTCGTGCCATAATTTTTTGCATCATTAATGATTTTTCCGCATACGGTAACTTATCTGGATACAAGAATAAAGGATTCAAGGCATGTCCTATTTGCAGAGAAAACACTCATTCCATACGATTGACTAACAACAAGAAGAACGTTTATTTGGGCCATCGCAGGTTCCTCGGTAGGAACCACCCATACCGACGGAGTATTAATAAAGATAAATTTGATGGAAAGGAAGAGCAAGAAAAAACTCCAATGCCATTTTATGGGAAACAAGTCTATATGTAGTGAAGGACATAAAGGTTGAATTTGGAAAGAAATTCGACAATCGACATTTAGACGACATGATTTGGAAGAAGTCTGCATTTTGGGATCTTCCTTATTGGTTGTGTTTGGAGGTTAGGCATTGCTTAGATGAGATGCACATCATCAAAAACATCACTAAAAGTTTAGTTGGGTTGCTATTACACATTCCTGAAAAAACAAAAGATAGCATTAAAGCAAGAAAGGACATGACTGAAATGGTGATTTGACCGGAGTTAGCTGTCGTGGAGGATGGGAAAAAAATCGTGCTTACCTACCTACAACAGGTTGGACTTTAACAAAGAAAGAGAAACTTAGTCTCTGCAAAGGTTCGATTAAGGTTCGATTACCTACCTACAGCAGGTTCGATTAAGGTTCCATCCGGATATTCCTCAAATATTTCTGCAAAGGTGTCTATTAAGGAATTGAAATTGATCGGTATGAAGTCACACGATTATCATGTCCTTCTGACCCAGTTGCTTCCAGTTGCAATTCGAGGAATTCTGAAACCACCTGTTAGACACACAATCACCAAGTTGTGTTTCTTTTTCAATGGAATTTCCTCCAAGGCAATCGATGTCAGAACATTGGACAAATTACAATCTGATGTCGTGAAAACCTTATACGAGTTCGAAATGCATTTTCCCCCATCATTTTTCGATATAATGGTGCATTTAACTGTTCATTTGGTACGGGAGATAAAAATGTGTGGACCAATATTTTTGAGATACATGTACCCTTTTGAGAGAGGAATGGGTGATTTGAAAGGGCTAGTCCGAAACCCGAAAGAAGCATAATTGAAGGTTATGTTAGAGAAGAGATTATTGAGTTCTATACTGATTATCTAGATGGAGTTGAACCGATTGTCTTCCTAGATCTCGACACGAGGGTAGACTTCAAGGTGTTGGTATCAAAGGATACAAGATTATTGATGTGGGATTTCTAATGCGAGAAAAAACACATCTCAAAATCCTGCAGCACCTAGATATCGTGGCTCCTTATGTGAATGAGCACATGGCCGAATTGAGGGCTCAAAATCCCTCGAGTACTCATGAAAGCTGGGTCATGAACCAACATAATTTACATTTTACAAACTGGTTTGAAACAAAGGTGTTTTCTCAGCCAAAGGATACTGTGGCTGAAACTTTGATCTGTCTAGCAAGAGGTCCTGGAGCAATGGTGCATACCCACTAGAGTTTTGACATGAACGGATTTACCTAGTTTACCAAGAAACAAGACGGTAAAAGCACCGTGCAGAATAAATGGAGTCGAAATAGAAGCTTTATCAGAAGATGGTAAGAAATCAACGAAATATTACGGTTGGATTGAAGGGATTTGGGAACTAGATTACCTGAAGTTCAAAATTCCCTTATTTTTATGCAAATGGATCGACATTCGGCATGGACTAAAAAAAGACAAGGATGGGTTCATATCTGTTGATATAACCCGATTGGCTTATCAGCACGACCCTTTTATACTTGCCAATAAAGAACTAAAGCAGGTGTTTTATGTTATCGATCCTCCTGATAAAAAATGCAATATTGTGCTTTCGGGTAAACGACGAATTGTTGGTGTTGGAGGTGTGGTAGACGAGGATAACTACGATCATTTTGATGAAGTGCCTCCATTTTCAACGGGCATAGAGCCCTTAGAAGTCCAAGATGATGACGAGCCAAGTTACTTACGTTCAGGTACTGATTTTTTCAATTATCAATAAACGTAAGCCAAATTTATTTTCAATTTTTAATTATTTATGGGTCAAACTATCTGCAGATCACAATGAAGGTGTCTGGGTTGCATGTCGTTCACCAAAAAAGACATAATGTGAGTAAATTAATTTGCTTTAATTAATTATCAATATAATCATATGTTAGATGTTTTATTGATTGATGCAGGTTACTTGATGTAATGAATTTTTTGTTTAATTGATGTAATGGCTTTTTAATTGATGTAGTGAATTTTAACTAATGTAATGGTCTTTTGATTAATTAATCGATGTAATATTGAATTTTTTAGATGTAATAAATTTTTATAAAAAATATTTCTAAATATCATAATTAAATGTAAAACAAAATTTTTAAATTAATTAAATGTAAAACAAAATTTTTGTGCGATGCAATAATTAAATGTAAAACAAAAAAAAAATTGGGTTCATGGGATTTGAACCCTGGACCTCTTACCAAACAACACCTTAACCATACTCTCCCCGACCGCTGAGGCTTACAGCTTACCTACTTCGTAAGCAAGAACTTTAATTATTATGGGGATTCAACCGTTCATTTTACTCCGTGAAAAATTTCACCAAGTCCCCGCCAAACAACAGTACCCTGGAACTCATCGATCGCTCTCTCTCTCTTTCTCCCTGCCAAACAATAGTACCCTAAAATTTCTCTCTTTCTATCGAGCGGCGCAAACTCTTTCTCCCCGCCAGACATCGCAGGTACCACTGCCGATCTCGATGGCAGTGGCACCCCCTTCTCCGAGAAGATACCCGACCTCGATCTAAACCCTGAGATTAATCTTCTCCGAGAGATTCACCACTAAACCCTTGATCTATCGAGCCAAGGAGCATTTACCCTCGATCTGGCGACGACAACCGTCTAAGCTTCTTCCTTCCGAACAAAATCTTGTAATTCTTTCGTTTTGCTTGGTTTTTGGTTCTTCTCTTTTAGTTTCCTAATTTGGTATATGATTTTGACCATTTATAGGGATTTTTGAAGTGTTATTGGGATTGACTCTCTGGTAACTTGTATGAGATGGAGTTTATTATATGTTCATTCACCTGCCTTAAATTTGCTGGGTAAAGTCTACTTTATCAGTTTCATTCATTTTTTTAAGGAATTAGTAATACAGATTTTTTTTTTTTTTTTTATGTAATGTGATTTTTATGCTATTAATACTTATTTTATGTGAATGATATCCCCTTGCTGAACTTAATTAGTGTAGTTTATGTAAAAAATGATTCATTTTTTTATTATGGTTTAAAGAAGTTGAATAGCTTTTGGTTTCGTTTTTATCCTTTGTTGCAAGATATTTTAGCAAACACCCAACTGGTCTAAAAAATACGCTTTTAATGGAAGAATGTTTTTATCCTTGATTTAGCATTTTAGCTGTTGTAATTTTAGTTTTAATTGTAATTTAGTTGTGCTAGTATTTGCATCACCACAGGAGTATTTTTTATTTGCTATTTAGTTAGTTCCGATCTGATGGCCACATCATTGGTAAATATTTGAGTCAAAATCTGTGAAGTTACTCGAGGTCACTTAGAACTATAGTAAGATCATTATGTTCTTCTTCTTTTTTCATTTTTTATAACTTAGGAGAACAGATTGATCTTTTTAAGAAAAAAATTTATAAGCACATACAAAATAGTTCAAATTTCAGAATTTTCATTCATTTTTATTAAAACTACCATTCATTTTTATTAAATGCAAAGTTTTTCATTCATTTTTATTAAAACTATCATTCACATTTCTAATTGTGCATAAGTTGTATGTCCTTTTTTTGGACAGTTAGCTTGGCCGAAAAAAGAAAAAGATGGCCCACACACAATGAGAAGGTACGGGCCAGAGATGCTGCGGAGAGGCACATCAAATTCAAACAAGATGGTACACCAACTGGGCCAAGTAAGAGTGAGTTCGCCAACACTGTCGCATATTTGGGAGCTGGTTGCAGAGGAGTTAAGATTGACACTATGGGAGGAAGTTCAAGTAAATTAAATGCCCCTACACCAAAAAATTATATTATATATACATATATATACATCTATTATGTTATATATGATTTATATACTATGATGATTCTATTTTGGTTTCTTAAAGAAATTTTGGAATATCCCTGATGACACGCACAAGGATAGGATCATCAAATACATGGGTGGACGGTGGAAGGCATGGAAGACTAGGCTGAGAAGAGACTACATCGTTAATGCGGACCCAAAAAATCCAAAAATCCATGGGATAATGGCCACCACATCAACCCACAACAATGGGCAGAGTTCAAAGCATACGTGGCCAGCGATGAGTTTCAGGTAAAGCCACAATATGAGGCACACAATTCTACTTAACAGATACTAGAGAATCAATTATTTTACATTATAATTGCACACTATAAATTGCTCTTGCAGCTCCCTATATAAAAACACTAAAACATCTCAAAATTACAAAATTTGTTTGGCAACATTAAAAACTACAGCGAGCTAAAATAGGAAGCAAGGCAACCGAAGATGCTGTGACTGCAATACTAATAATATTTTTTTGCAGAAGAAAAGTTCTAAAGGGAGGGAGAATGCAGGTAAGAACATCCATCCTCACCGAATGGGTTCAGGTGGCTATGAGACTGTAATGCTTAAGTGGAAGGAGAGTGACGTTGTCTCCATGGGGGAGTCTGTTAGTTTGTAATAATCTTGAAGTCAATAATATGATAAATTTGTTATATAAAGCTTTGTTCATGAATTGAATATTTAAACAATATTTTGTTTCCTTGAGTATTATTAAATTTATGAATCATTCCGAGTTCATGACTGGAATTGTGAAACTTCATAATATAGAATATACTCTTAAAAGTCACTAACCAAGGTAATTAGCAAGAACACTAATTAACCGTTATCAGGTTAGTATGTGGATTAAATGATGGTCAAGTTTTACAATTTTAATCACATAGATAGATGTTCTAGTCGTATTTGATAGACCCCGATGAAACATTAAATGGAATTGTGTTCGTGTCATTAATGTTTTCGTTCAGATATTAAATCAAAGTATGAGGTATTCATCTTTCCTACATAAAATATGTATGTGTGTGATTTCTACCAAACGTTATCCGTAAAGGTGGCTATAAAGGTAGCTCTTCTAGTACATAACTTATGCGGAGGAAGAGATGGTTGGCCAAAAGTACTATTGTCCCTCGTATTTCTATACGAGTTATAGCATCCTCCCTTGATATAAGATTATAGATAATTACAAGAGTAATTATATTTGATAATTTACTCGGGATCAAGAAAATATTAAGTTTGCAAGGATGACACATACCTACCTTACCGATCATAGCTAAGACAAAAGAATTAAACACAAGTAAATAGTTTATTGGATCATAGTGCGTATTCTCGGATGCCTCCTATGATTATAGAAGTTAAAACGGTTTAAACTCTATTTACCAACATAACACAGATCCTGTCGGTCACACCGTATAGGAGTTAATCGAGAATCTTATTGATTAATTATAAATTATTTATAATTAATAATAAGATGGTTATAATTAATTATATATGATATAATTATATTTGTCATAGATATGACAAGAAGTAAAAATCGATTGAATTTATAACGTGTTGGACACGTCGTATAAATTAATAAAACAACAATCGAGAAAAATATAATTGTACATGACAATTATATATATTTGATTTGGATTTGAAATGTTAATTATGAATTTGAATTATGGGCCAAAGCCCATTTATAATTAAAGCCTTAATTAATAATTAAAAGCCCAAAATCAGAAAAGCCAAAAAAAACCCAAAATTGAAAAAGCCCAAAAAGGCCCAAATGACCCCAAAAATTTTGGTAATTTGATGAAAAGCCCAAGGGTATTTCGATAATTTGCCCAAAAGCCCAATGGCGTTTTGGTAAATTGGATGAACTTTAAGGGTATTTTGGTCTTTTCACATTGGAACCTCCCTACTATTCATGAGGGTATTTTGGTAATTTGCCAATCTCACATTTTCTATAAATAGAGGGGTAGGGTGAGAGAGAAACCACACCAAATCAGTTCTACTTTCTCTCTCTCGGTATACGATTGTTTCAGAATTCACGGGATCGGTGAATAGTGTTTTTACAAAAGTTGCGGTATTTTTGCACATTTGTGAAACAGAATTATTGCGAGTCGTGAATAGTACTATTTCGTCTTTTTCTCGGGTGAATAGTGTTTTTGCGAGAAACCGCGGTTTACGGTATTTCTGGCAAAAGAAATAAGCCGCTCTCTGTTTAGTCCTGGTGAATAACGTACAGAGGCATCAGACGTTTGGTGCTCCGAGACAAGCCGATTTTCATTCCAATTGAAATTTGGAAGCGAGGTATAACATCTTATATTAGTCTATTTAATTGTTAAGTAGATTAATGTTTTAGAAATCAATCATGGAGTAGATAAATAAAGGTTTAAAGAGGTGTGTATCTCTCGGTAATCATCCGACATATCACTTTAACACTAAGCTTAAGTTAGAAGTAAAATAATATTTTACCGTCTTTTGTAAATGATTAAATGTCTGTAACTCTCGGTAATTATCCGACATACTTTAATCTCTAACTTAAGTAGAAGTAAATTTTTTGTTCTACGGTCTTTCCGAAGCTTGAGCATTAACGAAATTTGGGCATTCCGAATCCCAACAGAGTCCTCTACGGTCATCAATTCATCGACGGATGAAAGGAGTTTCACATGGTTGAGAATGAGAGCAATACCTATTGAGACAGAGGGTGTTTTCATAATTCCAAACCCAGCCACTCAACATATTTTCCAAAGAGTGGTATGTCATTTTTCACTAATTTTCAGTACCTTCTAATTTGGGGTCCAATTAGATGTGAAGTTCAATCAAAATTTAACACTGAGTTGGATTAAATAAATGAATTTTCAGCATTCTATGGCATTATACATATTTATTTAGATGTAAAGTGTTTCAATCTTAAGTTCCATTTACTGTACAAAGAGTTCAGATGGGAATCTAATGTTATTTCTTTTTGTGATAGGGGTCATACTCTCAACAAGTCTCTCAAGGGTCATTTCAACCAAAGCGCCACAATGATATTTTAACTGCTGCAATAGGCACTCCTAAGCATCCATGAAGGGTAAGAGGACGCTCGCAGTTCGTGGGAATTAAAATTTCTTTTGGAAAGGGGTCGAGGAGGACATTGCATGCTGACTGTGTAACCAGGACGGATGTCACTCATCTGATACAACAGGCTTTGCAAGCACAAGCAGCCCAGTTCCACCAGCAAATGGCAAATGTGCTTTAAAATGCAAACATCCTAGCGCCGGCTGATGGGGCTGGTACCTCTCCTCGGCAATCCCATCCCCACACACAAGTGAGCTCCAATTGTAACGCTCCACTGTCGGTTGAGGATATCCAGGTTACTTTTCATATATGGAAATAGATTTATATATCTTACAGGCATGGTGTAACTGGTTCTAACTTGTTTGTATTAGCCTTTTGGTAGATCTGTACTAGCACTAGATGGCCATGAACCTCTCCAATTGATTAGGTTTTTTCTATTAGGGTTTTATAATTTGATGACTTGTACCAGTCTTTTCAATAATTTGATGACTTGACTAGGGTTTTTGGTATAACTTTTTTGGTTATTAACTAATGTTGGATTAGGGTTTTCTAATAAAAATTACTCTTATATTTTTTTATTTAAGGAGCCCATACCATGCAATGACTTTGCATTGCTTCAAAGTGTGGATAGGGTGATGGTAGCACACGGAGGATTCATCCATCTGGATTGGATGATACAGTGCACCATGAATCCCTCCGACCCGATGAGATTAGGGTTGCCATCGAGCAGGTGTTGGAGGGCTTTGATTCCTTGCCTCTTTCTTTTCCCAACGAGGAACAAGAATACCTAGGTCATGCAAAAGGAGGTTTCGTGAAGTGGCCAGCATGGCTAGTTGACCGTTGTGAGCAGGTATTTAAATATTAAAAATCTGTTTTGGTATTTTATTTTTCTTTCGCGACTTATATTTATAAGTGCAGGTTCTTCTAACTGTTGAGAAATATGTAGAGACACAAAAAGAGACAGAGAAGGGGAAGGAAAATGAGCCAAGTTTTGGGTCAGCAGTATGTCAACAGCAGATGCTTGATGAAGCGACATTGAAAAGTCTTGACAAATCATCGAAGTTTTTGTACAATTTGTTGTTGATAGTCCACGCCATTGAAATAAAAATTTTCGGGTTGTTTCGGCTTGATAGTGAAGATACTACTTGGCTTCTCATGGAGGATATAATTGATATCTTCAATGATGATAGCCTCAGCATCACGATGATGCGGTCTTTCTGCATGTAAGGGTTTTCAAATTTATTTTCTTCTATTTCAATACTTTGACACTAGCTAATTACTTGTGTTATAAATGCAATGTCTTAGCAGAGAGGTTGAGGACCTACTTCAATGACAGGTTCCTTTTTCTCGATCCTTTTGCCTGCTCAGATAATGAGATGTCCAAAGATCTCCAAAATACAACGAAGTACCTGCAGTCATTCTTTGATCGGGTTCAAGATAAGTCGTGTTTCATTCTGTTGCCTTACCTTGAGGGGTTAGAATGATTATCCTCTGAACAAATCAAAATAGTTAATTAATTCCTGACATATATATGAATGCTATTACACTTTTTTTTTAATTTCAGTAACCATTGGGTTCTTATTGTTGTGCAACTTTCAAACAAGAAGTGTTACATTGTTGATTCTCTAATGTGCGACTACTCACAAGAGCCACTTTACATCCAGGCGACTCTAACTGCGTAACTTATTGTATTATTTCCAACATAATAATAAATTATTCTTCCATGTTTATTTATGTTGTTATATATATGTTGCAGAGCAATGAATTTGCATTTGCTGGAACAGCCCAAGATCACAAGGAGAAAGAAAACTACTCCGAAATTCAGTTGGCACATCACTGAGGTATATATACAGCTTATTTGACTACATTGTTAATTTCTAAATGAGTGAATTGGGGTAATCACATAAAATTTAGGGCATGCACTTAGAATTTAGGATTATGAGTTAATACAGTTGGGTAGTTCACAAACATGTGCATATTAGCTTGAACTTGTAGCATGGGGAATGAAAATATTTGTTTGCAAAGTCAGTTAGATTTCTTGATGGGATAGATTTTAACAAAGACATAATATTTAAGTTAAATATACCATCACTCCTGTTTCATAGCATTTTAATTAATTTTTTAACTTTTCTAGAGTCCAAAGCAAACGGGTTCTACCGCCTGTGGATATTATGTGATGCGCTCGATGTATGAGATGACAACGAAGTTTGCTAATAAAGCAACTATGCCAGAGGTATGAGACATAATACAACTTGCAGTACTTAATTAGAAAAAATATTTTATTCTACACATCTTCTCTTAATCATAGTATGTCTCTATACCCTCTGATCATATGTATAGTACTTAAAAAGCAAGTCAATTTAGAACCGCCTATTTAGAACCGGTTTTTAAAAAACAGTGTTAAAATATGAGAGTGGCATATTTGTAAATTTTATTAAAATTATTAGAACTGGTTTTGTATAACAACCGGTTACAAGTTTTTTTATTAAAACCGATTTTATAATAACCGGTTCTATTTGATTTAATTAAAACCGGTTTTAACAAAACCGATTCTAAATTTTTTGTTTTAGAACCGGTTCTAATTAATATGAATTAGAACCGCTTTTTAATAAAAACCGGCTCTAAAGAAATTCTTTGGCATCAACCAATAGAATTTCAGTTTTTTGCTCCCACGGATTGCTATGTTTTTCAATCTAACCGTTGGTTCATGCTTATCCGACGATCTAAAAACCAAAAATTAAAAATCTATATCCCACAGATTATCACTCTTCATCCTCCTATTTCATATATAAAAGAGATATTGAGAGACAGAGAAAAAGAAAGATCAAAGGTCGTCTTGAAGAAAGAAAAAAGAAAGGGAAAGAGAAAGACAAATTTGAAGCTCGTCTTGAAGCTCAAAATGGATTTGATGTTTATTTGAAGTTTTTAGTTTATTTTTTTTATTTTTTCTTTAGAAATTGTAAAGATAGAAAATTTGTCAGATTTTCTTTAATATGTAAATTATATATAATTATTTTGTTAATGAAATATACTTTATTAGTTAATGATAAAATTAAATTATTTAATCAAAATTTAAAGAAATCGAACTAGAGAATAATAAGAAAAAAACTATTTTTTTAGTAAATAGTACCATCACAAAATATTAAGAAACAAAGTTTCCAAGATAATAATGTATTATCCAGGCAAAGTAGTAGTGAGATATTTGAAAGAAATTGGCGAACTCAAATTATTTGAATTTCTTCCTGGGGCATGTACAATAGTTTAGAACCGGTTATTTGAAATAACCGGTTCTAAAGGTTAGAGTTTAGAACCGGTTATTTGAAATAACCGGTTCTAAAGGTTAGAGTTTAGAACCGGTTATTTTGAAATAACCGGTTCTAAATGTTAGCACCGCATAGTTTTAGAACCGGTTGTATAACCGGTGCTAAATCCTTTATATAACCGGTTCTAAAACATTTTTTTGTGGTAGTGGAAAATGTGTTTTGACAGTTGTCAGTTTTAAAAGATTGAATGTTTTGATGTACTTAAATGGGTTATGTTTTGGATGTGTACTGGAATGGGTTTTATTGTGTAATTGAATGGGTCATGTTTTGATACTTGATAATTGTCACTTAGGATAGGAGAAATGGTTATGTTTTGGATGTTTCAATATACTTATATTTTGATTTATTCTTGTCATTGCTAGATGATGGAATTAATTTGTGTTTGTATTTGTTTATGCTTTGATATGGATGTGTGCATGTTCTTCAGTTGATTTATATTTTGTATTGCATGTTGATTGCTTTGATGCATAGAATTAGGTATTAGAATTTGTCTGATGGTGTGATCATTTGACTGTATATATATGAGATCTTATATATGCGGCTAACAATGTGGGTTAGACACAGAAAATTAGAGCATACTAAAAATTAAAGAATCCACATCTAAAATCGGGTATTAATAAAGGGGGTTCAAAAACGTCTAAAAATGTAAAATATAATTTCAGGACCGGGTTGTACTTAACAACTGGTCTTATAGGTCAGCATTTGAATCCGGACATTAAGAAGTACCCGGGTCTAGGCCTGCTTCGATTCTGGTCCCCACGTGCTGAATTTAGAATTGGGTGGTTAAACATTCAACACCCTCCCTCATTCTTACCGCTCCAATACCCGGTTACAATTTAAACTTTTACCCGGATTTAAAGCTATTTTTTCTGGTTGTGCACGACAAATCGTGAGGAAGAAATGTTGTGGAAATATTTCAATACAAGCAAGCGTCCTTTTAGTCGTCTATATAAATATATATATATATATATATATATATATATATATATATATTCAAACGGTGTGTTTAGTCATTATATGCATCATCAATGTCCTGAAAGAACCACTTCCACTTGTGTTCAAATTCTCTATTTCAAATAAAAATATATGAAAAACTCTAAAACGGTTTACCTGATTTCGGACTATCCTCTAATTATTTGCGAATGATAGCGGACTCAAAGAAATGAGTCCGTCAAAAAAAGCATTCGCAAAGTGTATCGAGGTACTATGAATATCACTCTCGATATTATAGTGATTTGATCGTTCAACTCACTTGGCATCTGGTTATTTTCTGCATTTCGATTCAATCACTACAAGAAAAAAATTCTTTTAGAACCGGTTATATAAAGAATTTAGCACCGATTATATAACTGATTTTAAAAATATGTGGCACGAAATATTATATAACCGGTGTTAAAATATGATGTTAGGATTAGTGTTTAGAGCCAGTTTTGTGTTATTAACCAGTTCTAAAGAATTTCCTTTTGGAGCCGGTTATTATCCAAAATCAGCTCTAAATATTACAGCGGGAAACATATTTTCTAACCTCCTTTTTACAAAATCAGTTCTAATTAGACTCTCCAATTAGAACCTCTTTTTAAAAAAAAAACGGTTCTAAAATTAATTTTAGAATCGGTTTATGTAAAATCATTTTTAATGTAATTTTTTCAATTAGAAACGGTTTTAGTATAAAACCGGCACTAAAAATATTTTTTTTTCAACATTCCTATCATTTTCGGTGGTATGCCCAAATTTTGCTAGCCATATATATATATATATATATATATTTATAATAATAATAATAATAATACATAAATAATAAAACATTTTTTATAACAAATAATAACATAAATAATTAATAATAAATAATAATTAAAAATATATATTACAAAATATTTATAAATAACAGTACAAGTTATTAAATGTGTCAGCTATTTGATTGAATAATAGAGTGATTTATGGGAATAATAAAATACTCAACATTCATATTAAAACAAAGAATTTGTTGTCGATAACAACATGAATAATATATTTCATATTTTACTTATTAAACTATACTGCTTTATTTATTGAATTAAAAAGATTTAATGCTTAATTTATTATTAAACTTAATTTTTAATTTCGATGTGTTATTTATTTTGTTTATGTTTATGTTAATCGAAGCTGTCATCTCTTGGAGTTCAGTTTTAATGTTCTTATTTAGTTTGCGTGTTTTATGCATTCATTTTAGTTTTACGTTTTTTTATTATTATGTTACGTGTTTGTCTCGAAGACTCATTACAAATTCGCTGAAAATAATGAAGAGTTCGATTGCAACTAATAATAAAAAAGTATTAACTGATCAAATTTTGGCCGGTCAATATATATTAATCAGTTAAATATATTACGATATCTCAATCTGATATCAATAACTTATTAAGTGTCGTAGCATTTTTTTTATTAGTAAAGATGTTCGCCTAAGTGCAGTAGCATTTTTCATTATTTGTAATGACATTAAGACTTCAAGCGACAATTCATACACGGCGCTATGCATTTGAAACTACACGCATGTCTTGCATTTTTACCTTTGTTTCAAGATATTTAGTATATTAAATGTCTCTTATTTGGACCGTTGTTTTGAGTTTTATCACTTTAATTCCACGTCACAAAAAGCTAACAAATAGTGTGCAGATTGATACTCTTTCCAATATCTTGTAATTTAAATATAACTTGATAGTCCATTAAAGATCATTAATATTTTGTTTAGGTTGTACTTTAATTAATCTTTGAAAAAAATATAAAATGATACTTAAATTGCATAATTCTTTTGAAACATAATTATTTTATGCATTCAATAATATGTCTATAAATTTTCTTCTATTATTAAGATTTTTGAGATTTTTGAAATATATTTGAAATCCCATACGACCATGAAGTGATTGCCAAAGTACGAGATAGGTCGGTATTTTGAACTCAAATCTTGGAAAACCAAAGTATGAATGACAACGGTTTTAGTATGTAATCGTTGCTGAAGCTTTTTTGAAGGCAACAGTTATAATTTATAGGGGTACTCAACAACGGTTTTAGTATGTAACCGTTGCTAAACTATGCTTTTATAACGGTTGTTTATGTAACCGGTGCTAAATTTTATATAACGCTCGTACAGATTCTGATGGAGTATTTTAACAATATTTTTCAAGATAACCGTTATAAATTGTGTTCACTATTATTACATTTTTGCCACTGACCCCTTTCAACAATGAAAATCATCTATAACCGTTGTTAATTGAGTATTATCTAATCCCTTTTTATTGTAGTGTGATTGCTAATTATATACATTGATTTTTACTACATGGAGATCACTATAAAAATTATATAGTTCTGACCAGTCAACCCACTGCACAGATATTTTCTGCACGTTTAGATATTTTATTATTCAGATTACATACTTTAGCATTCACCTCGCGTATTTTATCTTTAACCTTGCCTGTTTTATTATTCATACAGAATGTTTCTTTTAAAATTTTAATAAAAGTTCACGAAAAGAAGGATAATTTGCTCTACAAAGTATTGACCAGTCAAAAAGATATCAACCGTCGATAAATTAATCAGTTTATTAAATTATGTGGTGTCAGCAGGAATGCGCGCCGTAGCCATTCTCATTCCAAATAGCAACATTAAGACTTGTAGTGAAAATGCAAACGTAGTGATGATATGTGCATGTTTGAAATTCGCAACCACGCATGTCTATCTTTTGTTTTCTAATCTCTGTTGAGAAATTTTAGTAAATTAAATTAATATAAAAAATGTATTCACAAATTTACTATCTTAGATAATCAACAGTTCTCAGTTTTATCGTTTATTCTTTTTGTCCGACTTCAGTTAAGAACCAACAGATCATGTACAGATATACATATAACCGTGTGTTAGGAAAAAAAAAATCTTAGTATAAATTACGTATCCATCTTTCCGGGGGAAGGTTGGTACTTGGTAACCTTCGAGCCGTCGAGTTTCTTGGACGAAGCCCATGATGTTTTAGCTAACATTTGAGATCGATATATACTATCGATGAAAATACTAGTGTCATTTAATTTTTCAGACTTTCTTTCTGAAAATTTTACGCATGGCGGACCTATGTTCACTTATCTTGTGTTACTTGTACAGCCCACATAGCAAATTTATTCACCTTTCGAATTTTTTTTTCTCCGTGTGTGGAACAACTGAAGTAAAAAATATATACCAATACACCCTCTTTCCTTTTTCTAATAAAATTATTTGAGTCATTAATCTCGAGTTAGTTCAGTTCATTACATTTTTTTTTATTAAAATTTGCTGTTATTCCATTATATATAGTATCTGCGGCTAAATAAATATATGACAGCCGTACAACTAAATGCTTCATTAACAGGCTGAGAATACGCAATATTAACTTGGAATAAAACTGCATTCATATCCTTTGAAGTTAGACTATTCAATTCGGGCATTTTCCGAATTGTCAATCGATATACACTGTTAATGCGTCGAATGCCAATAGTACTGAGACAGAAGCCAACATCATGAATTAAAAAGCTAGCCAGCATGTAGTTATTATTACATGAAGTGTTGATACATAGTAACATTAATGGCTACCTGGCCATTATTTAGTTTACACCTCATACATTTATTTAAGTAATTTTAAATAGCTGGTACGTACCAGATGTAGTTGATCAGTACTCTTGTCAAGTACACTGGCTTTGGCAAGTGGTTCCACAGTAGTCCTGTGTGGTCCCACAATAGCCAAACTGGCTACAACACAGGTTGTTGGCGCAGAGAGCGCCACCCGCTTGAGACCCACATTGCTGGGCTCGAGTTGCCCAGGAAAGAGCTCCCAAGCAAAATATGACCAAGATGAACATTAGTGCTACTTTCCCCATGGTTTAGCTGTTGATAGTTAATATTGTATAACTGATCAACTTTAATTTGTTTGGTGAGATGGGGTGGAGAACGGGGCTATGTATATTGGGGGAATGCGGTGGGGTCCTGTTGCTTGCATTGTCTTGAGTCTTGACTTTGGAGCGTTTTTAAATGTGAACCAACTTTGCATGCTGGTCCAATAGGAAGAGGGCAAGCTAGATATATAGGATGACGAAATTTTTCCAACGGGACACAGCGGTCTGTGGAAACTTCCTTTAAATTATATATATATAATAAATTAATGTTGTGGAAATATTTGTAACACAAGCTAGCTTCCTTTTAGTCCTGTATATATATATATATATAATAAAGATACCGTGAGTTTAATCTCACGGAGGCCTTCCGTGAGCTTAACTCAAAAAATATATCAAATTGTGTCAAAATTTTAATTTATCATTCTCATTAAATTCTTTATATGAAAATCTCATGGGATGCAAAAATTTGGAGCGTTTTGAGCTTTTTGAGTCGTGGTTTTTAATTTTTGAAAATCAGCTCTAAAAATAATAGTAATATATTCAATACTTGAACATCATTTTAAAAAATTAAAATTGTGTCTTCAAAATCTCAAAACACTCCAAATTTTTGCATCCCACCAAATTTTTATATAAAGAATTTAATGAGAATGATAAATTAAAATTTCGAGATGATTTAATATGTTTTTTGAGTTAAGCTCACTGAAGGCCTTCGGGAGTTTAAGCTCACGGTATCTATACTATATATATATATATATATATATATATTCAAACGGTGTGTTTAGTCATTATATGCATCATCAAAGTCCTGAAAGAACCACTTCCACTTGTGTTCAAAAAAAATGGACCACTTATATGCATCATCAAAGTCCTCAAAGAACCACTTCTAATTAGACTCTCCAATTAGAACCTCTTTTTCAAAAAAAAAGGTTCTAAAATTAATTTTAGAATCGGTTTATGTAAAATCAGTTTTAATGTAATTTTTTCAATTAGAAACGGTTTTTGTATAAAACCGACCCTAAAAATATATTTTTTTCAACATTCCTACCATTTCGGTGGCCAGCCCAAATTTTGCTAGCCATATATATATATATATATATATATATATATATATATAGAGTGGAGATACCGTGAGTTTAACTCAAAAAACATATCAAATCATCTCGAAATTTTAATTTATCATTCTCATTAAATTCTTTATATGAAAATCTCATGGGATGCAAAAATTTGGAGCGTTTAGAGCTTTTTAAGTTGTGGTTTTAAATTTTTGAAAATCAGCTCTAAAAATAATAATAATATATTCAATACTTGAACATCATTTTAAAAAATTAAAAACGGTGACTTAAAAAACTCAAAACACTCCAAATTTTTGCATCCCATCAGATTTTTATATAAAGAATTTAATGAGAATGATAAATTAAAATTTCGAGATGATTTAATATGTTTTTTGATTTAAACTCACGGAAGGCCTCCGTGAGCTTAAGCTCATGGTATCTCCACTATATATATATATATATATATATATAAAAATAATAATAATACATAAATTATAATTATTTTTTATAACAAATAATAACATAAATAATTAATAATAAATAATAATTAAAAATAAATATTACAAAATATTTATAAATAACAGTACAAGTTATTAAATGTGTCAGCTATTTGATTGAATAATAGAGTTATTTATGGGAATAATAAAATACTCAAAAGTCATATTAAAACAAAGAATTTGTTGTCGATAACAACATGAATAATATATTTCATATTTTACTTATTAAACTATACTGCTTTATTTATTGAATTAAAAAGATTTAATGCTTAATTTATTACTAAACTTAATTTTTAATTTCGATGTGTTATTTTTTTGTTTATGTTTATGTTAATCGAAGCTGTCATCTCTTGGAGTTCAGTTTTAATGTTCTTATTTAGTTTGCGTGTTTTATGCATTCATTTTAGTTTTACGTTTTTTTATTATTTTGTTACGTTTTTGTCCCGAAGATTCATTACAAATTCGCTGAAAATAATGAAGAGTTCGATTGCAACTAATAATAAAAAAGTATTAACTGATCAAATTTTGACCGGTCAATATATATTAATCAGTTAAATATTTGATGATATCTCAATCTGATATCAATAACTTAGTAAGTGTCGTAGCATTTTTTTATTAGTAAAGATGTGCACCTTAAGTGCAGTAGCATTTTTCATTATTTGTAATGACATTAAGACTTCAAGCGACAATTCATACACGGCGCTATGCA
This sequence comes from Schoenoplectus tabernaemontani, assembly GCA_037127355.1. Lineage (NCBI taxonomy): Eukaryota > Viridiplantae > Streptophyta > Magnoliopsida > Poales > Cyperaceae > Schoenoplectus > Schoenoplectus tabernaemontani. Next base: position 14,924,568 of record CM073740.1, read on the forward strand.
TTTGAAACTACACGCATGTCTTGCATTTTTACCTTTGTTTCAAGATATTTAGTATATTAAATGTCTCGTATTTGGACCGTTGTTTTGAGTTTTATCACTTTAATTCCACGTCACAAAAAGCTAACAAATAGTGTGCAGATTGATACTCTTTCCAATATCTTGTAATTTAAATATAACTTGATAGTCAATTAAAAATCATTAATATTTTGTTAAGGTTATAATTTAATTAATCTTTGAAAAAAATATAAAATGATACTTAAATTGCATAATTCTTTTGAAACATAATTAATTTATGCATTCAATAATATGTCTATAAATTTTCTTCTATTATAAAGATTTTTTAGAATTTTGAAATTTATTTGAAATCCCATACGACCATGAAGTGATTGCCAAACTACTAGATAGGTCGGTATTTTGAACTCAAATCTTGGAAAACCAAAGTATGAATGACATATCAAAGTCGTTCAACATAATTTACGTATTGAAATTTTATGAAACGCAAAATATCAATATTTTCGGAGTTCACTTACAAAACAAAATTTTCAAACATTTGGAAGATATATAATTGACAAAAATCAGATGCAAAATATGTGTTTGTGTGTTTGTAGTTAATTATGATTGATGATCAATGTTGACGGATACAATTACTGACTGTTACAATACTAATGTTTGAGCCAGTTGCACACTAAACATTTGTTTCCTACATATCAAGTGGTATGTTCAAAAATTAAATGAAGAACACAATCAAAATTGAGTGGCATATCACCTCCATCTAAAAAAAAGAGAAAAAAAAACGAATCTCATAAGAAAAAGGCAAAAAAAAGTGCACAGTTTATTCCTAATGTGTTGGTAAGGAAAAAAAACTACTTTCATCTGCTGACTGCACTTGCATCCTCCTCTAGACCGAAATTTCGAGGAAAAGTAGTTCAAATATTTTGAACACAAATGTCCTTTAGTTTTCTTTATCTCAAAAAAAACTTTCTTTTAGTTGCATCCTCCTCTAGAAAGATCGTTATTAAAGGAGTCTTCCGCAACAGTTTTTTCATAAAAATCGTTGTTAAAGGTCTATTCAGCAACGGTTATTATGGGAGAACCGTTGCTGAAGCTTTTTCGAAGGCAACAGTTATAATTTATAGGGGTATTCAACAACGGTTTTACTATGTAACCGTTGCTAAGCTATGCTTTTATAATGGTTGTTTTATATAACCGGTGCTAAATCTTATATAACGCTCGTACATATTCTGTTGGAGTATTTTAACAATATTTTTTTTAAGATAACCGTTATAAATTGTGTTCACTATTATTACATTTTTGCCACTCACCCCTTTCAACAATGGAAATCATCTATAACCGTTGTTAATTGAGTATTATCTAAGCCCTTTTTGTGGTAGTGTGATTGCTAATTATATATATTGATTTTTACTACATGGAGATCACTATCAAAATTATATAGTTCTGACCAGTCAACCCACTGCACAGATATTTTCTGCACGTTTAGATATTTTATTATTCAGATTACATACTTTAGCATTCACCTTGCGTGTTTTATCCTTCACCTTGCCTGTTTTATTATTCATACAGAATGTTTCTTTTAAAAATTTTAATAAAAGTTCACGAAAAGAAGGATAATTTGCTCTACAAAGTATTGACCAGTCAAAAAGATATCAACCGTCGATAAATTAATCAGTTTATTAAATTATGTGGTGTCAGCAGGAATGCGCGCCGTAGCCATTCTCATTCCAAATAGCAACATTAAGACTTGTAGTGAAAATGCAAACGTAGTGATGATATGTGCATGTTTGAATATCGCAACCACGCATGTCTATCTTTTGTTTTCTAACCTCTGTTGAGAAATTTTAGTACATTAAATTAATATAAAAAATGTATTCACAAATTTACTATCTTAGATAATCAACAGTTCTCAGTTTTATCGTTTATTCTTTTTGTACGACTTAAGTTAAGAACCAACAGATCATGCACAGATATACATATAACCGTGTGTTAAGAAAAAAAAAATCTTAGTATAAATTACGTATCCATCTTTTCTGTGCCTCGTCCTGTTCCGGGGGAAGGTTGGTACTTGGCAACCTTCGAGCCGTCGAGTTTCTTGGACGAAGCCCATGATGTTTTAACTAACATTTGAGATCGATATATACTATCGATGAAAATACTAGTGTCACTTAATTTTTCAGACTTTCTTTCTGACAATTTTACGCATGGCGGACATAGCAAATTTATTCACCTTTCGAATTTTTTTTCTCCGTGTGTGGAACAACTGAAGTAAAAAATATATACCAATAACCCTCTTTCCTTTTTCTAATAAAATTATTTAAGTCATTAATCTCGAGTTAGTTCAGTTTATTACATTTTTTTTATTAAAATTTGCTGTTATTCCATTATATATAGTATCTGCGGCTAAATAAATATATGACAGCCGTACACCTATATAAATGCTTCATTAACAGGCTGAGAATACGCAATATTAACTTGGCATGCAACTGCATTCATATCCTTTGAAGTTAGACTATTCAATTCGGGCATTTTCAGAATTGTCAATCGATATACACTACTGTTAATGCGTCGAATGCCAATAGTACTGAGACAGAAGCCAACATCATGAATTAAAAAGCTAGCCAGCATGTAGTTATTATTACATGAAGTGTTGATACATAGTAACATTAATGGCTACCTAGCCATTATTTAGTTTACACCTCATACATTTATTTAAGTAATTTTAAATAGCTGGTACCAGATGTAGTTGATCAGTACTCTTTCAACTACACTGGCTTTGGCAACCGGTTCCACAGTAGGCCTGTGTGCTACCACAATAGCCATACTGGCTACAACACAGGTTGTTGGCGCAGAGAGCGCCACTCGCTTGAGACCCACATTGCTGGGCTTGGGTTACCAAGGAAAGAGCTCCCAAGCAAAATATGACCAAGATGAACATTACTGCTACTTTCCCCATGGTTTAGCTGTTGATAGTTAATATTGTATAACTGATCAACTTTAATTTGTGTGGTGAGATGGGGTGTAGAACGGGGCTATTTATATTGGGGGAATGCGGTGGGGTCTAGTTGCTTGCATTGTCTTGAGTCTTGACTTTGGAGCGTTTTTAAATGTGAACCAACTTTGCATGCTGGTCCAGTAGGAAGAGGGCAAGCTAGATATATAGGATGACGAAAATTTTCCAACGGGACACAGCGGTCTGTGGAAACTTCATTGAAATTATATAGCACGACAAATCGTGACGAAGAAATTAATGTTGTGGAAATATTTGTAACATAGCAGAAATGAGTCCGTCAAAAAAGCATTCGCAAAGTGTATCGAGGTACTATGAATATCACTATCGATATTATAGTGATTTGATCGGACAACTCACTAGGTATCTGGTTATTTTCTGCATTTCGATTCAATCACTACAAGAAAAAATTCTTTTAGAACCGGTTATACATAGAATTTAGCACCAGTTATACAACCATTTCTAAAAATACGCGGCACTAAATATTATATAACCGGTATTAAAATATGGTGTTAGGATGGGTGTTTAGAGCCAGTTTTGTGTTATTAACCGGTTCTAATGAATTTCCTTTAGAGCCAGTTATTATCCAAAATCGGCTCTAAATATTACAACGGGAAACATATTTTAAAACCTCTTTTTTACAAATCCAGTTCTAATTAGACTCCAATTAGAACCTTTTTTTCCAAAAAATGGTTCTAAAATTAATTTTAGAATCGGTTTATGTAAAATCAGTTTTAATGTAATTTTTTCAATTAGAAACGGTTTTAGTATAAAATCGACCCTAAAAATATATTTTTTTCAAAATTCCTACCATTTTCGGTGGCCAACCCATATTTTGCTAGCCATATATATATATATATATATATATATATATATATATATATATAGAGTGGAGATACGTGAGCTTAAGCTCACGGAGGCCTTCCGTGAGCTTAACTCAAAAAACATATTAAATGATCTTAAAATTTTAATTTATCATTCTCATTAAATTCTTTATATGAAAATCTCATGGGATGCAAAAATTTGGAGCGTTTTGAGCTTTTTAAGTCACCGTTTTTAATTTTTGAAAATCAGCTCTAAAAATAATAATAATATATTCAATACTTGAAATCATTTTCAAAAATTAAAAACGACGACTTAAAAAGCTCAAAACGCTCCAAATTTTAGCATCCCATGAGATTTTCATATAAAGAATTTAATGAGAATGATAAATTAAAATTTCGAGATGATTTAATATGTTTTTTGAGTTAAGCTCACGGAAGGCCTCCGTGAGCTTAAGCTCACGCTATCTCCACTCTATATATATATATATATATATATATTTACAATAATAATAATAACACATAAATAATAAAATATTTTTTATAACAAATAATAAAATAAATAATTAATAAAAGTACAAGTTATTAAATGTGTCAGCTATTTGATTGAATAACAGAGTTATTTATGGGAATAATAAAATACTCAACAGTCATATTAAAACAAAGAATTTGTTGTCGATAACAACATGAATAATATATTTCATATTTTACTTATTAAACTATACTGCTTTATTTATTGAATTAAAAAGATTTAATGCTTAATTTATTATTAAACTTAATTTTTAATTTCGATGTGTTATTTTTTTTGTTTATGTTTTTGTTAATCGAAGCTGTCATCTCTTGGAGTTCAGTTTTAATGTTCTTATTTAGTTTGCGTGTTTTATGCATTCATTTTGGTTTTACGTTTTTTTATTATTATGTTACGTTTTTGTCTCGAAGATTCATTACAAATTCGCTGAAAATAATGAAGAGTTCGATTGCAACTAATAATAAAAAAGTATTAACTGATCAAATTTTGACCGGTCAATATATATTAATCAGTTAAATATTTTATGATATCTCAATCTGATATCAATAACTTAGTAAGTGTCGTAGCATTTTTTTATTAGTAAAGATGTGCACCTAAGTGCAGTAGCATTTTTCATTATTTGTAATGACATTAAGACTTCAAGCGACAATTCATACACGGCGCTATGCATTTGAAACTACACGCATGTCTTGCATTTTTACCTTTGTTTCAAGATATTTAGTATATTAAATGTCTCTTATTTGGACCGTTGTTTTGAGTTTTATCACTTTAATTCCACGTCACAAAAAGCTAACAAATAGTGTGCAGATTGATACTTTTTCCAATATCTTGTAATTTAAATATAACTTGATAGTACATTAAAGATCATTAATATTTTGGTAAGGTTATAATTTAATTAATCTTTGAAAAAAATATAAAATAATACTTAAATTGCAAAATTCTTTTGAAACATAATTAATTTATGCATTCAATAATATGTCTATAAATTTTCTTCTATTATTAAGATTTTTTAGAATTTTGAAATTTATTTGAAATCCCATACGACCATGAAGTGATTGCCAAAGTACTAGATAGGTCGGTATTTTGAACTCAAATCTTGGAAAACCAAAGTATGAATGACATATCAAAGTTGTTCAACATAATTTACGTATTGAAATTTTATGAAACGCAAAATATCATTATTTTCGGAGTTCACTTACAAAACAATATTTTCAAACATTTGGAAGATATATAATTGACAAAAATCAGATGCAAAATATGTGTTTGTGTGTTTGTAGTTAACTATGTCATTGCTGGGCTTGGGTTACCAAGGAAAGAGCTCCCAAGCAAAATATGACCAAGATGAACATTACTGCTACTTTCCCCATGGTTTAGCTATTGATAGTTAATATTGTATAACTGATCAACTTTAATTTGTGTGGTGAGATGGGGTGTAGAACGGGGCTATTTATATTGGGGGAATGCGGTGGGGTCTAGTTGCTTGCATTGTCTTGAGTCTTGACTTTGGAGCGTTTTTAAATGTGAACCAACTTTGCATGCTGGTCCAGTAGGAAGAGGGCAAGCTAGATATATAGGATGACGAAAATTTTCCAACGAGACACAGCGGTCTGTGGAAAGTTCATTGAAATTATATAGCACGACAAATCGTGACAAGAAATTAATGTTGTGGAAATATTTGTAACACAAGCTGGCTTCTTTTTAGTCGTATATATATATATATATATATATATATATTCAAACGGTGTGTTTAGTCATTATATGCATCATCAAAGTCCTGAAAGAACCACTTCCACTTGTGTTCAAAAAAATGGAACACTTAGATGCATCATCAAAGTCCTGAAAGAACCACTTCTAATTAGACTCTTCAATTAGAACCTCTTTTTCAAAAAAATGGTTCTGAAATTAATTTTAGAATCGGTATATGTAAAATCAGTTTTATTGTAATTTTTTCAATTAGAAACGGTTTTAGTATAAAACCGACCCTAAAAATATTTGTTTTTCAACATTCCTACCATTGTCGGTGGCCAGCCCATATTTTACTAGCCATATATATATATATATATATATATTTATAATAATAATAATAACACATAAATAATAAAATATTTTTTAAAACAAATAATAACATAAATAATTAATAATAAATAATAATTAAAAATATAAATTACAAAATATTTATAAATAACAGTACAAGTTATTAAATGTGTCAGCTATTTGATTGAATAATAGAGTGATTTATGGGAATAATAAAATACTCAGCATTCATATTAAAACAAAGAATTTGTTGTCGATAACAACATGACTAATATATTTCATATTTTACTTATTAAACTATACTGCTTTATTTATTGAATTAAAAAGATTTAATGCTTAATTTATTATTAAACTTAATTTTTAATTTCGATGTGTTATTTATTTTGTTTATGTTCATGTTAATCGAAGCTGTCATCTCTAGGAGTTCAGTTTTAATGTTCTTATTTAGTTTGCTTTTTTTATGCATTCATTTTAGTTTTACGTTTTTTTATTACTATGTTACGTGTTTGTCTCCAAGATTCAATACAAATTCGCTGAAAATAATGAAGAGTTCGATTGCAACTAATAATAAAAAAGTATTAACTGATCAAATTTTTACCTGTCAATATATATTAATCAGTTATATATATTATGATATCTCAATCTGATATCAATAACTTAGTAAGTGTCGTAGCATTTTTTATTAGTAATGATGTGCGCCTAAGTGCAGTAGCATTTTTCATTATTTGTAATGACATTAAGACTTCAAGCGACAATTCATACACGGCGCTATGCATTTGAAACTACACGCATGTCTTGCATTTTTACCTTTTTTTCAAGATATTTAGTATATTAAATGTCTCTTATTTGGACCGTTGTTTTGAGTTTTATCACATTAATTCCACGTCACAAAAAGCTAACAAATAGTGTGCAGATTGATACTCTTTCCAATATCTTATAATTTAAATATAACTTGATAGTCCATTAAAGATCATTAATATTTTGTTAAGGTTATAATTTAATTAATCTTTGAAAAAAATATAAAATGATACTTAAATTGCATAATTCTTTTGAAACATAATTAATTTATGCGTTCAATAATATGTCTATAAAATTTCTTCTATTATTAAGATTTTTAAGAATTTTGAAATTTATTTGAAATCCCATAGGACCATGAAGTGATTGCCAAACTACTAGATAGGTCGGTATTTTGAAGGAAAACCAAAGTATGAATGACATATCAAAGTCGTTCATCATAATTTACGTATTGAAATTTTATGAAATGCAAAATATCATTATTTTCGGAGTTCACTTACAAAACAAAATTTTCAAACATTTGGAAGATATATAATTGACAAAAATCAGATGCAAAATATGTGTTTGTAGTTAATTATGATTGATGATCAATGTTGACGGATACAATTACTGACTGTTACAATACTAATGTTTGAGCTAGTTGCACACTAAACATTTGTTTCCTACATATCAAGTGGTATGTTCAAAAATTAAATGAAGAACACAATCAAAATTGAGTGGCATATCACCTCCATCTAAAAAAAAGAAAAAAACGAATCTCATAAGAAAAAGGCAAAAACACGTGCACAGTTTATTCCTAATGTGTTGGTAAGGAAAAAAACTACTTTCATCTGCTGACCGCATCCTCCTCTAGACCGAAATTTCGAGGAAAAGTAGTTCAAATATTTTGAACACAAATGTCCTTTAGTTTTCTTTATCTCAAAAAATTGTACTTTTAGTTCCATCCTCCTCTAGAAAGGATCGTTGTTAAAGGAGTCTTCCGCAACGATTTTTTCATAAAAACCATTGTTAGAGGTCTCTTCAGCAACGGTTATTATTTGAGAACCGTTGCTGAAGCTTTTTCGAAGGCAACAATTATAATTTATAGGGGTATTCAACAACGGTTTTACTATGTAACCGTTGCTAAGCTATGTTTTTATAACGGTTGTTTTATGTAACCGGTGCTAGATCTTATATAACGCTCGTACAGATTCTGATGGAGTATTTTAACAATATTTTTTTTAGATAACCGTTATAAATTGTGTTCACTATTATTATATTTTTTCCACTGACCCTTTTCAACAACGGAAATCATCTATAACCGTTGTTAATTGAGTATTATCTAAGCCCATTATTGCTAATTATATATATTGATTTTTACTACATGGAGATCACTATAAAAATTATATAGTTCTGACCAGTCAACCCACTGCACATATATTTTCTGCACGTTTAGATATTTCATTATTTGGATTAAATACTTTAGCATTCACCTTGCGTGTTTTATCATTCAGTACCTTGCCTGTTTTATTATTCATACATAATGTTTCTGTTAAAATTTTAATAAAAGTTCATGAAAAGAAGGAAAATTTTGCTCTACAAAGTATTGACCAGTCAAAAAGATATCAACCGTCCATAAATTATCCTGCATATGCAAGAAAGTATTGGCATGTGTGCTACTAAGCAAGAAAACACTAATATCAAAATTGGCAAAAAATATCTTGTCCCCACTTTTGAACACAACTTTTTTTCAGTTTTCATAATGCCTGTAGAGTAATATTAATATTTTGTTGGCCCCTCCAGATGTGTCTGAAAAGAAAAATAACATGCAGCTTCCTTGAAAAGTTAATTCTTAGCCCTTCATTTATTGATATATTAAAATATTATTCTTATGTTCATAATACTTAATCTATAAGGGCTTTCTCGTAATAAATAATCTCTTTATGCATGAATTCTCTTCACCCCTTTTATTTCTCTTATAAATTAAAAGAGTTCACCAAGCTAAACAGCATCAATTTATCAAACAATTTATTTTAGAACTTTTAGTATAAAAATTGGAATCACTGGAAATTTTCTTTTGCTTGTATCATAAAATGAAATCCACTACACAGATCATCAGTTGGAAATAGAGGCCTATTGCTTTTATCAGCCTGTAACTCCGAAAAGACTAGATTACCTTACTTTATGCACATTTCCTTATTCTTGAGTTGGCTTCTTGTTATCTGACCAAATGTGAAAGAAGTTAATTACTTTAAATGATTATATGTATAATTACTTTTAAGTCATTTTCTGTTGGGCTAATCAGTTATTTAATTTATTGAGGCCTCAGTAAAAGGAAGCATGATTATAATAGGGTTGATGTCAAACTTTCTAATTTGGAGTGCTGCTAAAGTCAATATTGAAATTGTGATTCATAGTAAACTTTGCATTGGCTTAATCAATACCACTGCAAACCACATACCTCATCCTTGGCGCAACCTTGACTTGACTCTTCAGTAGCTCGCTCCTCTTTCTCCTGCTCCAAGCTTTTAATCCTCAAGGAGCACTATCCAAACTAATTAGAAAGGTTATCACTACTAGAATTGTTGTTATTACCGTGAAATGAAAAACGCTTGTTCCGTGGAGTCAAGCACGGAAAAGGCGTCATTTCCGTGAATTACCCACGGAAAGGCTTCCACGGTACTTTCATCGCCAGAACAAATACTATTTCCGTAGAATACCACGGAGATAATCCTTTTCCGAGGAATTAAGCACGGAAATGATTCGACAGAAAAGTTTCGCTCCGGTTCTTAATTCCGTAGTAAATATTTGGCAGTTCCGTGGAGTTGAGCAACAGAATAACTCATATTATTTCCATGGTTTTACTTCCACGGAAATACTTTAAAAAGTCACGGAATAATTTTACTCATCCACATTATTATTTTTCTATTATTAATTAATTTATGCAGATTTTAAGAAAAATTACAATAGGTGAACCCATTATTTATGTTAGTAACCTTTTGATTATTACTGGCAGATTTAAAAATTAAATATATGAACCCATTATTTCTGCCAGTAACACCAATTATTTCTGGTTGTATCTGTGGACTATTATGCCATATTTGAAGAAAGATTTACTAATTATTTTCAGCGATAGTGGCATTATTTCCGTGATAGTATTCGATAAAACTCATTAGTATGCTTGACAAGAAATCATTATTTGTGGGAGTAACACCACTTATTACAGTAGTAAAACTCATTCTGCACAAAATAGCATCCCTAATTTTTGTTTTATTTTCCAATTGTCAACGATGACAAATTAAAACAATCAAGCATTAAAAATAACTTCAGAAAAATAATATAGCATATACAAACACCAATTGGAAGTACATCAAATCCAAAAATACGGGTATTGAGCGCCAAAATATAAACCCGTATATCAAGCGCTATATTGCTATAAATGAAAAATTTGTTTATCTGCTATATTGTTATAATTGGACATTCTATTACCAAAAGATTGAAAACTATTATCCATACCAAAACCTAACTACTTGGATTTCTTGATTTTCGAGTTTGATCCCTCGCACCATCGGTTCATGGTTTGCCTCGCTTGCCGTTGCGGCTTGCGTTATAAGTGCTTGCATCCCTCCTATCACATTTGATTGTGACATTGAAGATAATCCCTAGTATAGAACAAAAAAAATATACTTAGAATCTTTTACTTTGAAGCATCAGTACAATTAAACAACCACATTTGTAAAATTAGGTCCTCTATATCTCTCTATTTTGAAGCATGTACAATACAGCTTTTTCTTCTTTCCCTCAAGCATGTGTAATATAAATTAGCAATATTTACCACTAAACGCATGCTTAAACCCAATATTGAAAATTGATCAAACCTTAGACATTTGAAATAAAATTAGTAAATAAAGAGAAAAATAAAATTATAAATAAAATAAAAAAGGTGAAAATAATAAGGAAGATAATACAGTGGGGCCCATGTATACATCACTCCCATGTATACATCACTTATGATAATTATCTATTTATTTTATTCTTACTTGGTGCGGAGGCATTTGCATTCCCATAAGTGCACTGTAAGGAAGGGCCGTATGACCCTAAGTAAATAATATGAAATGTTAGTATTACGATGATATTCTTTTATGACTGATAAGAGCCCTAAAATTTGTCATAATTCCTTTTTAGAAAATATATATATATTTTTAGTGAAATATGATAATTAACAACATTCATACGTATCTGTTATATTAATTTCAACAAAGTCTTAAAACACAAACTAAATCTATAGACTTTGGCATGCATGAATCTCACAGTACTAGTCCACTCCAATATTAAAAACTATGAAAACCTTACACAACTCCCGTCAAACACCATTACCCATTGAAAGTTGTTAGAAATTGTACTTACCTGAAATAAAGACATATGATGTCCTTGAGTTGGATGAGAAACGAGACTATGACCCTACAAGCACAACATACAGTGAAATGAAAAAATTAGTATTGTAAAACATCAAAATCTTACTTGTTTGCATACAAATCCCACTATAGAAAGTTGAAAATTCACCTGAGGTAAAACTACATGCATCCCCATAGCTTTTTGAAATGACTGAGAAATGGGACCATTATGATCCTATGAGTGAAATTAATAATATAAATTAGTATGTTATCAACAAAACAGTACCTCCCAATAATTATCTTAAATTCAATATTTGTTACACGAAAAGTAGAATTTGTTGAACTCATCTTGCATACGGATGATTAATAGTAATCTGTAGTTTTGCTGTTCTTCTACCATCTTGTTGTATTTTTCATCACGTTCTTGAATGAGTTTATCTCTCTTGGCAATTTCCTCGGCAAAATGAGCATCACGATCCTCTAAAATTTTATCGAATTACATTGTCTCTATGGATGTTCTATGACGGGACACCTGCCTCGCAAGATTGGTGTTGGAGAAGTTCCCTCATATGTGCTCCCAAAGCCAAAATCTCTACTGTGGCATTTCCCATTACTTGCTATACGATACGGATCAATATCTTCTCTTCCGGCGTAGTAGTACGGATCAAGTTTGCATCTCCTTCGCTTTCTCTATTGAGTTGCATAAAATGTAAATTAATACAATCAAATTGGTATTATGAAATTAACTACGATTGTTACTACACTTAGTTCGTATCGTTGTGATATTCATAATTAATAATATATCATATTAGATATCAAATTGTCAATATTCCTACGAGATAACTTTGTAAGAAAGATAACATACATATACTTCTTTGGTTTTTACGTTGGCAAATTGCACTTAGGTAGTATCATAAGTTTGAACCTCTGCTATGATTTTTCTTATTTACGGATCACGAGTTCACTACCATCACTAGTTTCATCATTTACTTCTTGTAATTCCAAGGTCTTGGCTGCCAAAGTAGCTTCCACTTGGGCCACAATGGGTGATATTCCATCTTCTCGACCAAGATGAAGATGTAGGAAAAGTTCCTCGCTTGTTGGCTCTCTATTTAGTATATTTTTCTACAAATATAACTAAGTTTCGATTATAGATGCTACATAAATAAGTTATTTCACATTGAAGGATATTTATTTCTATAAAAATAAATAAAGCCTCAATATACATTGTATAAAAAATACATTACCAAATTTTGGTTGTGCTGGTATGCACTTGCCGATCCAGCATAGTGGCAGACAGTAAGTCCTGATGCACATCGGTTAGTTTTGTTTTGTTTCGAAAGATATTGGAATTCTTCATTTGCAAATTGGTCACAAAGTCCTTCCCAATTCGCGGGAGTTGTGCACCAATGTGGCACCATACTCTTCCATGCTTAGTGTCCCAGTAGAAGTCATCTATGCAATCTTTTCTTGCTTCGTATAGCTCATCAGCATACCTTTTTGTTGCAATAGCCTCAAGAACTTCTTTACAATGCTTCGGATCTTCTCCTGCTCGATATTTAAACCGTTCCTTCATTAATAAAACAACACAATAGCAATTTGGTGAATACATTAATTAATCAATTACCGAGTTAATAAAATATACTAGTCTTCATTTGTATATAAATTATAAATTAACAATAATTTTTATTTACCAAAAATTGGATCTCCACAGTATCTCTTGTGGTTTGATCAAACATGCGAAAACTTCTAAATGGTCCTGGCATGAGGTTCAAAGCTAGCCTAGTGATGATTGCAGTTATCTGCCTAGGATTTGTTTTATCTGTTTTTTCAGTGGTGAACTCTTCTGGGCCCACCGGCCACACCTCCGGCCGCTGATTTGGCGGTCTTGATTGAACTACCTTTCCAGGACCTCTTCCCTTACGCTTACGCACTTCATTGCCTACCCCAGGTACTTCTATGTGTGTGGAATCGCGCTCCAATGCAATAGAGCTATGGATGAGGCCCTGTTGAGTGTATTTAACCCTCTTTCCCCTTGGTAGAGAAGACTTTGTACCAGCCATATGAAGGAATCTGTCATAAGCAGCACAAAATAGTGTTTGATTAAGGCAGAAAATAGTATATATGTGTTGTTTGAATAGAAATTAAGAAAACAGGATAGATTTCAGCAAATATGACACCAACTATAAAAATAAAATTAGAGTCATTATTTCTGTGAGTAATGTCAATATTCTTGTGAGTAATTGAAATATTTCTGTAAGAAATATTGACGTTAATAGTAATGTCAATATTTACGTGAGTAATGTCAATATTCTGTGAGTAAAAATGAAAATGAAGTCATAGTAAAACCATTGCAACAGGTAATGTGTAATAAAAAGATTTGTTTGATTGACTTATATTACCTATTTATTAATCGGGAGAAAGGGATAAGAAGAGGACGGAGGAGGTGGAGGTTTTGGTTTTGGTTAGAGGACGGAGGATGTGAGGAGAGGAGGTTTTGGTTTTGGTTAGCGAAAAGAAAACAAAGATCCAATCGATCATTAAAAAGGATTGAAGTAAAGCGGGCGGCATCTCCAAATTTTTGGCGGATTGTCAATTTTTTGGTGAGAAATGAAAAAGAGGCGGGAAATGAATTGGAGAAGATGGCTTAGATAAAAGAATTGTTACGTTCTCTCTTTAGTGAGATCCGGTTCGAATCGAGACAAAAAATTATCCCTCTCTGCCACCAAGGACCCACCCCATGCACGCGTTCTAATTCAAATTTTTTTTATGGTCCGTTTCATCCATATTTACGGCGGAAATAGACTAATTTTTTGGCGGAAGCAAGATTCAAAATCCCTCTTTGATTACTGAGATGTTTTAAAAATTTTGTAACTTAATCAAAATTACGTAACTCAAAATTAAATATTTTCTGAAAATTATTTCAAAATCTATTAGACATAATATTGAAATAAACATTGTCAAAGTGATTTCCTCAATCAAATTGGCGCCTGCATGCATAATCATCAATTGTCTAAATTAGAAACTTAACATGTTTAAAAAATAAAATGCATCTCTCAGAAAACACAATTTCATATATGTGAATGTAAATCTTATATATGCATAATTTATTTTAGTAAAGTTCAAACACACATCCAAAATTATCATGTAAATTGATCACCTATTAACTTGAGGACTAATTCATAGATTAATAACTTTGTCAAATTGATATCCAAATCATATATTGTGTTATGTGAAAGTATAAATAATAGCTAAGATGATAACTAATGAAATTGTGTGGAAGAGTTGATAATCTTCTCATCTTGACATAAACTTTAATTAACCTATAAGAAGTTTAGCTTATCTATTAAATTGAAGTTTTATTATTACTATGTGCTTGCTTAGGATTGATTTCACGAGTTGAATAAATTTTAGCTATGACTAAGAGTTAAAACTAAAAATGTGTGATTCATGAAGATAATTGAAATAAAACTGATATTTAAATTGTAGTTATAAATTATGTTATACTAGGGTTGCAAGAAATATTTGAAGTTCGTTGTTCGTTCGTGTTCAATTCGAAAAAAGTTCGTTCGATTCGAAATTATATCAAATCAAACTCAAACTGTTTACTTTTTATTCGAAAGGTGTTCGCGAACAATTATAGTTCGAAATAAGCATGTAATTCAATTACAATTAGACATGTAAGTTTATATTTGCTCGCGATAAGAAGTCATAATTTATGTTGATTTTTACTTAATATTTGCCTAGTTTTACAATAAAGTTGAGATATAAGATATCTCGAAAAATATAAAACATAAAACCTAAAACCTAAAACCTAAAACCTTTGCATATGAATTGAGAGAGTATTCGATATTCCATCCACAATAATTAGGGTTGCAAACGAATCGAACACGAACGAATTCGACTTGTGTTCGAGTTTGATTCGATATAATTTCGAATCGAACCGTTTGATTCGAAATTAATTTCGAAATTTCGAATTGAGTTTGATTCGAATTGAGTTTGATTCGATATATGAATTGAGTTTGATTCGATATAATTTCGAATCGAACCGGTTTGATTCGAAATTAATTTCGAGCGAAATCGAACGAACTTTTCTCGAACTTTTGTCGAATCAAACGCGAACAAACTACGAACTTTGTTTCTTTCTTACATTTAACTATAACATATATCGGGACCTTTTCCTAATTAAAACTCATTCAATTAAAATCATAAGCTGTTTGTAACTCATTCAATTAAAACTCATTCGCATCGCGCTCATACCCCAAACCCTATTTTTTTCTCTCGATTGCGTCTCCCTCTCTTCTTCGTCTCTCTCTGTCTCTTCGTTCCAAGTTCCCAACTCCCAAGTTCCCAACTCCCAAGTCCCATTCAATCCATCGAGTCCCAATCGCCAAGCTTCTTAGAGCCATGCGCCAAGCTTGAAACCAAGCCGCCAATCGCCAAGCTGCGCGCCGGCCGCGAATCGCCGGTCCTAAGATTTGTCGCCAATCGCCGATCTGAGTCCCAATCACAAGTTCTTTGGGTCCTAATCGCCGATCGAGCAATTTGCTTGAGGTACATTTATCGAGACGAGTTATAGTAGCACCAATCCATTATTGGTCAAGGCTTATCCCAGGTAACAGAATTGTTTTGTGTGTGGTTGTGTGTGCATGCACATGTACTACAAATCAGTGATATTACAGGTGATTACTCATATGTGCATTGTATAATAGGTACATTATTTTTTGCTATATTTAAACATGATTTTGTTAGAGATATATATGAATGATTACAGACAGATTTGGGGTCGCTTTTAGCCTTTGGATTTGGAGACACAATTTGTGTCTTTTATCACGTTTACACTTAGGATAACATGCTAAAGATGCTCACTTTGTTAAAATGAATCCAGCGGAATGGTAACCAATATTTTTACGGGATTTAATTGAAGATTTAAGAGTAATTGGTTACGAGTGCTTGTAACAGTTGCAAGTGATCTCGGTATTACGAAGCGAGTTGATAATTACTTGGTTTGAATACTAAGTTATCTTGTTATTTTTGAATTACGTTTGGAGATTTAAGATTAGCATTTTGATGTTTACAATTTAAAATTTGTCCTTGCATAATTTTCAAATAATCTCCTTTTACGTTGGTCGAAATTGCAATATTGCACTATTCCTATGTTCCTTTCTTTTATAGTTGCTAAAATAGTCTATAGTACATTATACTTTTCTTTGAGCTCCGAGTTAGAAAGGATACGTTGGGCTGAAGTTTCAAAATAAGTTTTAGGTGTTTCATCTCCATTTACATTTTTTAGATTCATTGATCGAGGCACGTTTCTCATTTTACTGATTCTACAAAACACTATATATATATTATTTTGCTATAGAGTACGATTGAGATAAATTTCATATTTTTTTCAATAAAACATAATTTTGGGAAATCATTTATTCATGTCTAAACCACAATCGAACTATATAAGTGATTTTCATATAATAAAGTCTTATTTAAAAGAGTGATGAATGAAAGCACGGAGAGAACTAATTTTGGTAGGCCTCTTAGTAGCCTAGGCCTAATTTTGACACACCAATTTTGGTACACATATTCTTAGGGTTTAATTAGGGTTTTATCACACTAATTTTGTCACTAATTTTGTCACATGTAGATGGCGGACACGGGTGACGACAACCGATTTCAATTGGTACCACGCAGAAAGTCGGCGCGACTCGGCCCGTCAGCGCGATCTTTGAAGAGGGTGTTGCGAATGCTGCGAGAAAGCAAAACAACTAAGTCAAAGTTTGAGAAAGCGATTAGGGAATGCCATCAAAAGGCCCTTTGAGAAACCGGTTATCCGAATGAACACGAAGGTGAAGCTACTCCCTCAGCCACTTGATCCACCCACGGTAACGAAATTCACACCACCCAAGTTGAACTATACACCGGTACCTCATCGCCGGCGATCGAGGTCCGTTGATTTATTATCATAATTTATTAATTAAATATTTTGACATATGAAGGTAAATAAGTATTTTAAATATAAATGTGAAGTGTTTGCTCATAAATGTTAATCAAATTTATCTCGGAAAAAGAGGCACGGAAGGAAAAAAAAAAAAAAAACGGGATAGGGGCGGAAAATCGTACCTCGGCGCATCATGGTGAGGGGCGTCTTTCCCCCCGTATCTCAAAGCGCCATTACCACCCCGTACCTCACCACCCTTGCCACCGCCACCCCGTACCTCACCACCGCCATCACCACCCCATACCTCACTTCTTGACATCACCACCCCATACCTCACCACCATTCCACCACCCCCATACCTCACCACCGCTACCACCACCCCATACCTCACCGCCACCACCACCCCGTACCTCACCACCGCCACCCCCACCCCGTACCTCACCACCGCCATCACCACCCCATACCTCACCGCCCCACCACCACCCCCCGTACCTCACCGCCACCACCATCACCACCGAGTCGAGGTATGTTACTTTGTTATCGAAATTTATTAATTAAATATTTTGACATCTTAAGGTAAATACGTATTTTAAATATAAATGTGAAGTGTTTACTCATGAATGTAAATGAAAATGGATCTCATGATCAGTTAATTTTTAATTTGGTACCTTGTATAATTTGTCTCTGTTTGTGAAAGCTGTTAATACTTCTATATGGTTGTGTCGTGCACAATTAGTTATGACCTAAATCCCTCTACGATTCCATATATTTTGTTGTTGAGTTGAACTTATAAGTAATGGGTTAAGCTGGGTTGTAATCGTAGGGAAATAAGAGGCGGGAAGGAAACAAAAACGGGATAGGGGTCACATGTCCGTACCTCGGCGCATCTGTTGAGGGGCGTGCTACACCCCGTATCTCATCGCCGCCATTACCACCCAGTACCTCACCACCACGCCACCGCCACCCCGTACCTCACCACCCCATCACCACCCCATACCTCACCGCCCACCACCACCCCATACCTCACCGCCTGCCACCACCACCCCACCATACCTACACCACCATCACCACCGATCGAGTGCATTTACTTTGTTATCATAATTTATTAATTAAATATTTTGACATCTTAAGGTAAATACGTATTTTAAATATAAATGTGAAGTGTTTACTCATGAATGTAAATGAAAATGGATCTCATGATCAGTTAATTTTTAATTTGGTACCTTGTATAATTTGTCTCTTTTGTGAAAGCTGTTAATACTTCTATATGGTTGTGTCGTGCACAATTAGTTATGACCTAAATCCCTCTACGATTCCATATATTTTGTTGTTGAGTTGAACTTATAAGTAATGGGTTAAATTGGGTTGTAATCGTAGGGAAGTAAGAGGCACGGAAGGAAACAAAAACGGGGATAGGGGTCTGTGTCGTACCTCGGCGCATCATGTTGAGGGGCGTCTTTGCACCCCGTACCTCACCGCCCGCCACCACCCACCCTACCTCACCGCCACCACCGCCACCCCGTACCTCACCACCCCATACCTCACCGCCACCACCACCACCCCCCATACCTCACCACGGCCATCACCACCCCATACCTCGCCGCCACCATCACCACCCCATACCTCATTCTTGACGACATCACCACCCCATACCTCACCACCGCTACCACCACCCCGTACCTCACGCCGCCGCCACCCCCCTCCACACCTCACTTGCCACCGGCACCTCATGTGTCCCCACGGCTCATCGTAACGAGGAGTCGGTGATTGAAGGACCCATCTAATGGATCATGTATGCCCAAGCACAAGAGAGACCTCGTAGGCAAGAAAAAAATGATGCGAGTTCGACTTCCTTTACGAGGTAAATTATGCAATTTGGTGCCTCACGCTTATCCTTATTTCACTATCCTTGTCCTAAATTTTATTCAACTATACGTAGTTGCCGAAGTATGGATTACAAATTGTATCAAGTTTGAATCAAAGTAGTAATTTAATTATATCCATGATATTTCTTGTAAAGTAGAGCACTAGTCGGGATTGTATATTTTAGTACATTAAATTTTACGTAATTTAATGAATGCGAGTTTGGAGCCGGTTGTTGAAGATGAAGAGAACGAGAAGGATTATGATGATGATATTGAGGGTAATTTAGTATTTCTCTATCTATTTCCATTCTTATTTTGATTACGTAATTTTCATTCTCTATCTATTTATTGAATGTGTTATTTGTTCTTAACTTATCACCGAGTTCACGATGGTGATGACGGCATGAGGAGGTGTCGTCTTCGACGCCAATCCGCTCCTCCATTTGTGTAGACGAAGCTCTCAAAGCGGCGGGAGCGGAACTAGATGTTGAAACTGTACAAGGTGTGGTGAAGCGAAAGCGGGAGCGGAACAAGAATAAGGAACAACCTAGACGCGGACGGGGACTTGGCAAACCTCGTGAACCAGCACCCCCATCGTTAAGGCCTCGATTGAAGGTTGTGGGGGACTATTTGTTTATCCCATCTGCCGGCACATGCACGCAGCTCAAGACAACAATCAGGTTATTGGTGTTGGAGAACATCGGGACCTTACGGGTCATACAATATGTTCTCGGTCAAGCCGGGTTGAACATCTGCGAAAATTCCTTCAAAGGTATACATGGGGGCAGGAGGATATAAAACGTTGCTTGGATGTCTATGAGAATATTGCGAGGATGTGTACGGCGGGAACTTCATGAGAAGAGGTCGATTGCAAAAAATTATATGGGGAAGACAAGGAGGAGTGGAAGAAGCATCCGCTAGGCGGTGTAGGAATGTCGAATGCGGTCGGTTTGTGTGATATACGGTCCAAGCAAAAATGGGAGCAAGTATCTAGCACGAATCGAGAAAATCGAGCAAAGGAGGCCCGTCATTCATCACGTAGGAGGATCGAGAAGCATGTATCGGCACATGCAATCACTAGTATGATATGAATAACAATTAGGCCTATGGAAATTAATAGTTATTGTTCTACACTATAGGAGTCGACCAAACCATACATAAATTGAATGTGATTGATTGCGGATATCCAAGATGGATAATGAAGGCCAAGTTGTGGGAATCAAGGATCTTTTCGATGCGACCCACATGCGAGAGACGGTGACGGAAAGATCTATGTTAACGAGAAGGCAAGGCGCTAGCGGTATATCTTTGCCATCTGCCCTACCCATATTTTTTTCATCTATTATATATGCCTCATTTGATGCACCATGCAATTGTCATTAATTCCATTAGTTTTGAAAGGTTATTGTAATATTACGGTTCTATACTATTTATTATTTGTTCTCAAAATTGTAGGACACATATCAAGACGTTAAATGCAGTATACGGGCGGAAAATACCGACGAAGAAATATGGGAGATAGTAGTCGGTGGGGAGAAGCGAGGTAGGGTTTTCGGATTAGGAAAACGATCCGGACAAGCAAAAAAGTTGCGACGGATCTGAAAGAAGCTGCAACAATCGACACCTTCCCCTTCGAGAAGCACGGCCACCACGCGCATGACAAGTCGGACGATTTTATACTCACGGGACGAGGTCAACAAAATTGTAGGTGACAAACTAGGCGCCCAAGACAAGGTATACAATGAGAAACTAGGGCGACTTATCAAAGTTAATAACTACCACAAGGAATGCATCGAGAAGCTACTACGAGCTACGGGGACAAATCCTCCCACCTATGATGTAATGTGCTCAATCTTGTAGTTATTTATAGCATGTTGTTTATGTGATCAACCTTAATTCCGTTATTTTCTTAATTTGTAGGAGGGTCCATCGTGAAGGGTGAGATGCTAATGGTGCTAGTGATGCTAATGCGGACGAGTAGGGAGAGGGAGCTGATGCACTTTTAATTGTAGAGGGATTCTAATGTTTGTTTGTTTATTAAACAAAAAAACTACTTGTTTGTTTATTTGTAGAGAGAAAAGTCGATGCTAATTATGGTAATGATGTTTGTTTGTTTGTAGTTTAAAAACAGAAGTTTACCTTTGGGATATTTGGGATTACGGGCAGTTTGCTTTGTAGCGATTTGAACTTGTATAGCGTGTGTGAAAACTTAAAAATTAATATGTGTTGAAATATTTGGGGATTCTATTTGGGAGATTCTGAAATGTATGGGGTATTTGGGGATGAATGAAATGCCCTAATTTCTTGCGTGCAAGCTAGGTACGCAACGAAAAGTTCCTATATAATTAAAAAGTATAAACCAATATTTACGTGAGTAAGAACATTATTTACGTGAGTAAGACTATTATTTACGTGAGTAATGACCATTATTTCTTGTCAAGATATAAAACCACTACCCTCCACTCTCTCCTCTCTCTACTCTCCACTTTTGATTTGGCCGATGCATCCGTGATTTCTCCTCTATCCAACAATTCATCTCCTTGAGTAATCCCTTTAAATTGGCGACAAGGTAAGTTATTCTCCATCTCACAGGTTTGCGTTAAATCTCTTTATATTTGTTCCTTCTTTGTTGAGTTTAATCCCAATAAATTCGCTCCTTCTTTGTTGAGTTCAATCCCAATAATATTTGTAATAGATACTTGAAATATTGAACATAATTTTGAACATAATAACATTCAATACTTTGTACATTATAGGTTCACTTGTAATGGCCACGGATCGTGGATGGATGTACAACCGTTGCTTGCCTAATGGAAAAGCTGGATCAATCTTTGTTAAAGAAGTTAGGGCATTTGTTGAACAAGCATGTTTCAATCCATCTATTGTTATCATAGTTCATGGAGACAAGTGGATAAAGTGCCCTTGTAAAAATTGTCAAAACTTTTTCAACTATCCTGCTGACCACGGTTAGAATGCATCTTTACAAAGTGGGTTTACGTAATAATTATAAACAATGAATACTTGGCATGGAGAGCCACGTTCTAATGTAATAAATCACCCACCCTCTTCAACAACACTAAACCATGAAGTTGATCGAATGGATGAGATGCTCATGAATCTTTGCGGTCTGATTTCTCTTGGAATGCACGCAACGAGGAAGAGACACCTAGGGGAAAAGCTAAAAGTTTCTTGAAGCGCTAAATGCATTAGAGAAGCCATTATGGGAAATTGAATTGGGTGCAACTAGATTTAAATGTGAAAGTCACAATATCTTATCGGCGGTTACACGATGTCTAGCTTTAAAGTCGAACACAACTTTGAGCGAGAAATGCTTTGATGAAATGATGACTCTCATTAAAGAAATGCTTCCCGAAAATGAAAATTTACCGAAAAGCTTTTATAAATCAAAGAGATTGGTAAAGGCACTTGGTATGGAGTACAAGACAATAGATGTTTGTCCTCGATTACGCATGTTGTATCAAAAGCAACACATTAATAAGACAGTGTGATGTTTGCCACGAGCAGGGTATGAACAACCGATGACGACAAAGTCAATCGCAAGAAAGGTACTTCGTTATTTACCTATCACGAGAGAGGTTGCGAGAGATTATACATGATAGAGGCCAGTGCAAAACATATGAGATGGCACGGGGAAGATAATCGAGAAAAGTCCGATATGATGGTGCACCCAGCTGATAGTGAGGCTTGGAAGAAATTTGATGAGATGCATAAAGATTTTGCTAAAGAGGTGCGTAAATGATGTCCAAGTTAGTATTAATTTTAACAAGATAACATGTACTATATATTATAATAGGTCAGGCTTTGTTTTTATAATTATTTATTGAAGATAATATTTTTGTCTTTCGTGATGGTTATTACTAGTGATGCACCTTACGTAGGTACGTAATGTCGGGCTCGGGCTTTCGACGGATGGGTTCATGCCATATAGCTCGAATGCGGCTTCTTACTCTTGTTGGCGGTATTTGTTTTTCCCTACAATCTTCCTCCCGGTCTTCTAATGAAAGAAGATACCATCTTTCTTGCACTCCTACTTCTGGGCCGAAACATCCGTAGAGACATCGACATACTTTTGGAACCTTTGATTGATGAATTGAAAAGCTTGTGGGTGGATGGAAAAGAGACATATGATGTGTCAACAAAGCAACATTTCATCATGAAGGCATCGCTTCTTTGGACGGTAAGTGATTTTCCCGCTTTATGAGATGCTAAGTGGCTGGGGTACACATGGACGATTAGCATGTCCTTATTGTATGGGTGCAACAAAAGCTTTTCGATTGCCGAATGGAGGTAAACCAACATGGTTCGGATGTCATAGGTGCTACTTGGAGCAAAATCATGAATTTCGTAGTGATGTGCACAATTTTATCAAGGATACGGTCGACCATGATCCTCGACCACCAACAATGACGGGAGAGCAAGTATTGGAGGAATTGAACGAGCTAGAGCAGATTACTTGGGGAAAAACAGCACCTTTAGATCAAATTCCTGGATATGGAAGAACCCACCATTGGCAAAAGAAAAGCATATTTTTTGAACTGCCTTATTGGCCAACTAATTTGTTGCGCCATAATATTGATTTGATGCACTTGGAGAAAAACTTTATTGAAAATTTGATTTACATGCTTTTCGACATACCAAATAAAACCAAGGATAATGTGAAGGCTCGTCAAGATTTGGAAATTTATTGCAACGGACCCTCGTTAAACCTAACGGCGGACAAGCGAAAGCGAAGGCTCCTTATGCGTTAACTCTTTCAGAAAAGCGTCAGGTGATGAGTTGGCTTAAGGATATCGTTAAGTTCCCTGATGGTTATGCATCCAATTTGTCAAGATGTGTTAATGTGACTAATTGCACACTAAATGGACTTAAAAGCCATGATTTTCATGTGTTCATCGAGCGTCTCCTTCCGGTTGCATTTCGAGATTTCGTGCCCGATTCGATATGGGATCTTTTATGTGATATTTCAAACTTCTTTAGAGTGATATGTGCAAAGGAGCTCGATAAGGCCGTATGGAACAATTAGAAAAGGAAATTGTGGTCACTATTTGCAAGCTTGAAAAGCATTTTCCACCGAGTTTCTTCGACTCCATGGAACATCGATTATACATGTAGCATATGAGGCGAAGATAGGCGGTCCGTGGGTCCTCGATGGATGTATGCATGTGAAAGGTATATTGCTTTTGTATTATATATTTAGGCTTTATTATAATTAAGAAACATATCTAAAGCTTGTAAGTATAATTCTTTTAGAATTTTCATGCTTTATTAGGGTTTTGTCAAATAAAATTCTCAAATTGTTACATAATCTCAAACCGTATGTACAATTAAACTAAAAATTTATATTTACGGGAGCAACAAATATACCAAAAAGAAGGTGACAAACAAAGCAAGAGTTGAGGGTTCAATCGTCGAGGCAACTCTAATCAAAGAGGTATCTACATATTGCTCATCTTATTTTGTGGAGCGATCAAACGATAGAAGGCCCGAAGTTGACAAAAATAATCCTTCACAAGGAAAGTTGTCAATCTTTGAAACACTTGGCCGCTCGCTAGGTCGGGGAAATCGAAGGACTCTTGATTCACACGAATTTCTTGCCGCACACAACTTCATCCTCTTTAATTGTCCGAGAGATTAAGCCATATTTAGAGTACATTCTTTATAAATTGATTCTTATTATTCTTTTCATGATATGTATTCAAACTAATATTCAAATTACAAGATAAATTGAACATATTTTAATACGCGGGGAGTTCGATACATTCAAATCGACCAAGTTACGACCACATATCCTCTGCGCAGAATTCGTGAGGATGAATTTGCATATTGGTTAAAAAAGAAGGTGCAAGTTGAACGTGAATGCGACCTACACATAAGGAATCTCGGATGATGCACGATAAACAAGCAATATGCTACCATGGATATGAAGTAAACGGTTTCATATTCCACACAGAAATATATACCAAAAACAAATCAACGGTAAACAGTGGTGTTTGCATCAAAGGAGAGTGGGATGGTAATGACGCACCACAAGATTACTACGGAGTTCTACAAGAAGTAGTTGAGCTACAATACGGAGGAGGTAATAAGGTTGTTCTTTTCAATTGCAATTGGTTTGATATAATAAATGGTGTTAGGGTTGATCAAACACGTGGCCTTGTTGAGGTTAAGCATGCTTCTCGTCTTCGACATTATGAGCCATTTGTATTGGCATGTCAAGCCGTTCAAGCGTATTATCTACCCTATGCATCGACTAAGGGAGATAGAAAAAATTGGTGGGTGGCAATGAAAACACAAAGAAAAGGGAAATTAGGTGTTGAATTTTTCAAGACGAACAATCGAGGGTCCAATATTGCCAACAATTTCAAATGAGTCACAAGAAACAGAAAGTGATACCTATAATAATAATAGCCTCATAAATTATGAGTTGGACATAGAAAGAAGATGATGATCCTATGCGCGCATTTCATCGGATGAAGGTAATGTAATAAAATTTTACAATTAGGGTTTGATTAATCAATTGAATTTTATGTGCAATGTTGTGTTGATAATCTATTCACATGCATATCCATTTTGATTGGCGGGAGATGATGAAGGTTGTAATTAAAATAACAAACGATGAATCTTTAATATATATGACATTGCTAAAAGTAAGTTATCACATGCAAATGCTTGATCAGTTTCTTGATTAGGGTTTATTCAATTAGGGCTTCTTCAAGCAATTGATTTTCTATTGAATTCAATATTGTTGACTAACTTATTTTGTATTTCTATTTTAGTTAGCTAACTTATTCCTATTTTTATCTTAATTTACGGTATTTAGATTGGCAACATCTTTGACGTGGATTGTAATGAGAGTTACAAAATGATACATGATGAGTTCCTCTAAATAAATATTTAATCTATTGATATTAATTGAAAACTATATTCGGGTAGAATTGATGTTAATTGTAAACTCTCATTAATTAAATCTAAATTCTTGTTGCTATTGTAAGTTTAACAACTTTGTAATAGGAATATTTTTTATTTTGTTTTAGTTAACTATATATGTACTTGTTAAATATGACAACTTTGTATTAAGACTTTTCCGTTTTGTTACGTTTGACAATGCTATTTACATTATTTCATAAACGACAAAAATATTATATAAAATAAAAAAATGTATGGAAAGGATTATTTCCGTGCAAGTATCCACGAAAAAGTTTTTCTATCTATGAAAAATAATGGGTGTGACGAGTAGAGTATTTCCGTGAAAGTCGTACTTATTTCCGTGAAATAGGAAATTCTGAAGTATTTCCGTGAAAAGATGTTATGCTGATAGTGGGGAAACGCTAGTTAGTTTCATTTAATTCTTCGAGCATGCTGCTAGGAATCAGTGAGAATGAAGCCTATAACGGACAAAAAAGTGAACAAGCTGTGATTTTAAAGAGATTTAGGGAGACGAAGTCAATACGGAGAGAGGCGAAGGGAGAGAGAAGAGTACGACGGAGAGAGATGGAGTCACAGCGACAAATTAGAGAGAGAGGCTGACATAAGGGGTTTCTTGTCGGCACAGAGGGGAGGAGTGGAGTGGAGCTAGGAAGAGATGAAAAGAGGGGAGATGAATTGGCAATCTGGTTTCTCTTCGTCGCATTAGCAAATACTATTCGTCGCCAGAAAAAAATTTCGGGCATCCACTAATATCAGATGCGATACAATTAATTAGTTGCAAGAAGGAGTTTTAATTGCAACTTGCAAAGTCCGAAGCGACATGGTTCATCTAATGCATCTAATTAGTGCCTTTGTTGTAATATTTTGTTGCGATAGTGTCAATTTTGCGTAGTGATTAAATTATGTGGTGTCAGCAGGAATGCGCGCCGTAGCCGTTCTCATTCCAAATAGCAACATTAAGACTTGTAGTGAAAATGCAAACGTTGTGATGATATGTGCATGTTTGAATATCGCAACCACGCATGTCTATCTTTTGTTTTCTAACATCTGTTGAGAAATTTTAGTACATTAAATTAATATAAAAAATGTATTCACAAATTTACTATATTAGATAATCAACAGTTCTCAGTAGTATCGTTTATTCTTTTTGTACAACTTAAGTTAAGAACCAACAGATCATGCACAGATATACATATAACCGTGTGTTAAGAAAAAAAAATCTTAGTATAAATTACGTATCCATCTTTTCTGTGCCTCGTCCTGTTCCGGGGGAAGGTTGGTACTTGGCAACCTTCGAGCCGTCGAGTTTCTTGGACGAAGCCCATGATGTTTTAACTAACATTTGAGATCGATATATACTATCGATGAAAATACTAGTGTCACTTAATTTTTCAGACTTTCTTTCTGACAATTTTACGCATGGCGGACATAGCAAATTTATTCACCTTTCGAATTTTTTTCTCCGTGTGTGGAACAACTGAAGTAAAAAATATATACCAATAACCCTCTTTCCTTTTTCTAATAAAATTATTTAAGTCATTAATCTCGAGTTAGTTCAGTTTATTACATTTTTTTTATTAAAATTTGCTGTTATTCCATTATATATAGTATCTGCGGCTAAATAAATATATGACAGCCGTACACCTATATAAATGCTTCATTAACAGGCTGAGAATACGCAATATTAACTTGGCATGCAACTGCATTCATATCCTTTGAAGTTAGACTATTCAATTCGGGCATTTTCAGAATTGTCAATCGATATACACTACTGTTAATGCGTCGAATGCCAATAGTACTGAGACAGAAGCCAACATCATGAATTAAAAAGCTAGCCAGCATGTAGTTATTATTACATGAAGTGTTGATACATAGTAACATTAATGGCTACCTAGCCATTATTTAGTTTACACCTCATACATTTATTTAAGTAATTTTAAATAGCTGGTACCAGATGTAGTTGATCAGTACTCTTTTCAACTACACTGGCTTTGGCAACCGGTTCCACAGTAGGCCTGTGTGCTCCCACAATAGCCATACTGGCTACAACACAGTTGTTGGCGCAGAGAGCGCCACTCGCTTGAGACCCACATTGCTTTGGGCTTGGGTTACCAAGGAAAGAGCTCCCAAGCAAAATATGACCAAGATGAACATTACTGCTACTTTCCCCATGGTTTAGCTGTTGATAGTTAATATTGTATAACTGATCAACTTTAATTTGTGTGGTGAGATGGGGTGTAGAACGGGGCTATTTATATTGGGGGAATGCGGTGGGGTCTAGTTGCTTGCATTGTCTTGAGTCTTGACTTTGGAGCGTTTTTAAATGTGAACCAACTTTGCATGCTTGGTCCAGTAGGAAGAGGGCAAGCTAGATATATAGGATGACGAAATTTTTCCAACGGGACACAAATGTCTGTGGAAACTTCATTGAAATTATATAGCACGACAAATCGTGACGAAGAAATTAATGTTGTGGAAATATTTGTAACATAGCAGAAATGAGTCCGTCAAAAAAGCATTCGCAAAGTGTATCGAGGTACTATGAATATCACTATCGATATTATAGTGATTTGATCGGACAACTCACTAGGTATCTGGTTTTTTTCTGCATTTCGATTCAATCACTACAAGAAAAAATTCTTTTAGAACCGGTTATACATAGAATTTAGCACCAGTTATACAACCATTTCTAAAAATACGCGGCACTAAATATTATATAACCGGTATTAAAATATGGTGTTAGGATGGGTGTTTAGAGCCAGTTTTGTGTTATTAACCGGTTCTAATGAATTTCCTTTAGAGCCAGTTATTATCCAAAATCGGCTCTAAATATTACAGCGGGAAACATATTTTAAAACCTCTTTTTTACAAATCCAGTTCTAATTAGACTCCAATTAGAAACTTTTTTTTCAAAAAATGGTTCTAAAATTAATTTTAGAATCGGTTTATGTAAAATCAGTTTTAATGTAATTTTTTCAATTAGAAACGGTTTTAGTATAAAATCGACCCTAAAAATATATTTTTTTCAAAATTCCTACCATTTTCGGTGCCCAACCCATATTTTGCTAGCCATATATATATATATATATATATATATATATATATATATATATATATATAATAATAATAAAATAAAATATTTTTTATAACAAATAATAAAATAAATAATTAATAAAAGTACAAGTTATTAAATGTGTCAGCTATTTGATTGAATAACAGAGTTATTTATGGGAATAATAAAATACTCAACAGTCATATTAAAACAAAGAATTTGTTGTCGATAACAACATGAATAATATATTTCATATTTTACTTATTAAACTATACTGCTTTATTTATTGAATTAAAAAGATTTAATGCTTAATTTATTATTAAACTTAATTTTTAATTTCGATGTGTTATTTTTTTTGTTTATGTTTTTGTTAATCGAAGCTGTCATCTCTTGGAGTTCAGTTTTAATGTTCTTATTTAGTTTGCGTGTTTTATGCATTCATTTTGGTTTTACGTTTTTTTATTATTATGTTACGTTTTTGTCTCGAAGATTCATTACAAATTCGCTGAAAATAATGAAGAGTTCGATTGCAACTAATAATAAAAAAGTATTAACTGATCAAATTTTGACCGGTCAATATATATTAATCAGTTAAATATTTTATGATATCTCAATCTGATATCAATAACTTAGTAAGTGTCGTAGCATTTTTTTATTAGTAAAGATGTGCACCTAAGTGCAGTAGCATTTTTCATTATTTGTAATGACATTAAGACTTCAAGCGACAATTCATACACGGCGCTATGCATTTGAAACTACACGCATGTCTTGCATTTTTACCTTTGTTTCAAGATATTTAGTATATTAAATGTCTCTTATTTGGACCGTTGTTTTGAGTTTTATCACTTTAATTCCACGTCACAAAAAGCTAACAAATAGTGTGCAGATTGATACTTTTTCCAATATCTTGTAATTTAAATATAACTTGATAGTACATTAAAGATCATTAATATTTTGGTAAGGTTATAATTTAATTAATCTTTGAAAAAAATATAAAATAATACTTAAATTGCAAAATTCTTTTGAAACATAATTAATTTATGCATTCAATAATATGTCTATAAATTTTCTTCTATTATTAAGATTTTTTAGAATTTTGAAATTTATTTGAAATCCCATACGACCATGAAGTGATTGCCAAAGTACTAGATAGGTCGGTATTTTGAACTCAAATCTTGGAAAACCAAAGTATGAATGACATATCAAAGTTGTTCAACATAATTTACGTATTGAAATTTTATGAAACGCAAAATATCATTATTTTCGGAGTTCACTTACAAAACAATATTTTCAAACATTTGGAAGATATATAATTGACAAAAATCAGATGCAAAATATGTGTTTGTGTGTTTGTAGTTAATTATGATTGATGATCAATGTTGACGGATACAATTACTGACTGTTACAATACTAATGTTTGAGCTAGTTGCACACTAAACATTTGTTTCCTTCATATCAAGTGGTATGTTCAAAAATTAAATGAAGAACACAATCAAAATTGAGTGGCATATCACCTCCATCTAAAAAAAAGAGAAAAAAACGAATCTCATAAGAAAAAGGCAAAAACAAGTGCACAGTTTATTCCTAATGTGTTGGTAAGGAAAAAAAAACTACTTTCATCTGCTGACTGCACTTCCATCCTCCTCTAGACTGAAATTTCGAGGAAAAGTAGTTCAAATATTTTTAACACAAATGTCCTTTAGTTTTCTTTATCTCAAAAAAAACTTTCTTTTAGTTGCATCCTCCTCTAGAAAGATCGTTATTAAAGGAGTCTTCCGCAACGGTTTTTTCATAAAAACCGTTGTAAAAGGTCTATTCAGCAACGGTTATTATGGGAGAACCGTTGCTGAAGCTTTTTCGAAGGCAACAATTATAATTTATAGGGGTATTCAACAACGGTTTTAGTATGTAACCGTTGCTAAGCTATGTTTTTATAACGGTTGTTTTATTTAACCGGTGCTAAATCTTATATAACGCTCGTACAGATTCTGATGGAGTATTTTAACAATATTTTTTTTAGATAACCGTTATAAATTGTGTTCACTATTATTATATTTTTGCCTCTGACCCCTTTCAACAACGGAAATCATCTATAACCGTTGTTAATTGAGTATTATCTAAGCCCATTTCTGTAATAGTGTGATTGCTAATTATATATATTGATTTTTACTACATGGAGATCACTATAAAAATTATATAGTTCTGACCAGTCAACCCACTGCACAGATATTTTCTGCACGTTTAGATATTTCATTATTTGGATTAAATACTTTAGCATTCACCTTGCGTGTTTTATCATTCACCTTGCCTGTTTTATTATTCATACATAATGTTTCTGTTAAAATTTTAATAAAAGTTCACGAAAAGAAGGAAAATTTTGCTCTACAAAGTATTGACCAGTCAAAAAGATATCAACCGTCGATAAATTATCCTGCATATGCAAGAAAGTATTGGCATGTGTGCTACTAAGCAAGAAAATACTAATATCAAAATTGGCAAAAAATATCTTGTCCCCACTTTTGAACACAACTTTTTTCAGATTTCATAATGCCTGTAGAGTAATATTAATATTTTGTTGGCCCCTCCGGATGTGTCTGAAAAGAAAAATAACATGCAGCTTCCTTAAAAAGTTAATTCTTAGCCCTTCATTTATTGATATATTAAAATATTATTCTTATGTTCATAATACTTAATCTATAAGGGCTTTCTCGTAATAAATAATCTCTTTATGCATGAATTCTCTTCACCCCTTTTATTTCTCTTATAAATTAAAAGAGTTCACCAAGCTAAACAACATCAATTTATCAAACAATTTATTTTAGAACTTTTAGTATAAAAATTGGAATCACTGGAAAATTTCTTTTGCTTGTATCATAAAATGAAATCCACTACACAGATCATCAGTTGGAAATAGAGGCCTATTGCTTTATCAGCCTGTAACTCCGAAAAGACTAGATTACCTTACTTTATGCACATTTCCTTGTTCTTGAGTTGGCTTCTTGTTATCTGACCAAATGTGAAAGAAGTTAATTACTTTAAATGATTATATGTATAATTACTTTTAAGTCATTTTCTGTTGGGCTAATCAGTTATTTAATTTATTGAGGCCTCAGTAAAAGGAAGCATGATTATAATAGGGTTGATGTCAAACTTTCTAATTTGGAGTGCTGCTAAAGTCAATATTGAAATTGTGATTCATAGTAAACTTTGCATTGGCTTAATCAATACCACTGCAAACCACATACCTCATCCTTGGCGCAACCTTGACTTGACTCTTCAGTAGCTCGCTCCTCTTTCTCCTGCTCCAAGCTTTTAATCCTCAAGGAGCACTATCCAAACTAATTAGAAAGGTTATGCTGATAGTGGGGAAACGCTAGTTAGTTTCATTTAATTCTTCGAGCATGCTGCTAGGAATCAGTGAGAATGAAGCCTATAACGGACAGAAAAGTGAACAAGCTGTGATTTTAAAGAGATTTAGGGAGACGAAGTCAATACGGAGAGAGGCGAAGGGAGAGAGAAGAGTACGACGGAGAGAGATGGAGTCACAGCGACAAATTAGAGAGAGAGGCTGACATAAGGGGTTTCTTGTCGGCACAGAGGGGAGGAGTGGAGTGGAGCTAGGAAGAGATGAAAAGAGGGGAGATGAATTGGCGATCTGGTTTCTCTTCGTCGCATTAGCAAATACTATTCGTCGCCAGAAAAAAATTTCGGGCATCCACTAATATCAGATGCGATACAATTAATTAGTTGCAAGAAGGAGTTTTAATTGCAACTTGCAAAGTCCGAAGCGACATGGTTCATCTAATGCATCTAATTAGTGCCTTTGTTGTAATATTTTGTTGCGATAGTGTCAATTTTGCGTAGTGATTAGAATTTTCTATTAAATTAATAAATAGGCTGGGTATGAATTTATTTTTTTTAAGTAATTTTATGATTTAGTATTAATTAAAACTTAAATATATACTAACTAAGATTTACTATAAATTAATTAATATTTAATTATTTAAAATTATTAAAAAAATAATAATTAATTAATTATTTTACATGGTATGGGTCAAGATTTTACGTCCCGAATTTAAACGAGTTGGGTTCGAGTCGGGTCAAGAAAAATAATAAAATAATATGACTCGACTCGAACCCAACCCGACCTGACCCATTGACACCCCTAATAGATGCCAATAAATGTATAATACATTATAACATATTTAATCACTTTTTTATATTATTTAATTAATGATAGTAATTATAAATGTATAATTAGTTATACGTAGTCCAACACTTTAATTGATATCGAACGTCTCTAATTTCAATAATCTTCCACTTGAATAAGTATAGCTTTATAATTATGTATTTTGCATGCAAACTTTTTCTTCCTTATGTATCGAATTTTTTGATTATTCTGTCCAACTATACTACCAAATAACCTAAGCGGCTGTAATTGTATTTATATTTATGCATACTAAATCAACATAGATCATTGTCAACATAATTTATGAAATAAGTCTAATTTAGACTTAATATTTAGATTAAATGTATCTATTTCTAATTAAGTCACATTAACTTCAAATTTTAAACTTTAGTGTGGTCAAATATATTAAACATTAAAGATGGACTTAATACTTAATAAAAAATACATACCTATAAAATTCTTTTACACTTTTTATAACTTAAGAAACTGAATGTAATATGCATATCAATATACCTTTGCATGTTATTTATATGGATTATAAAAATATATTAACTAACACTTTTGACTTTCACATATGCAACTAGAACTAGAACAAAATATCGCTCTCATAAATGTCACACATAAAATAAATGAGCTCATAAACTATTTTTGCTGAAGAGACCTTTTGTGACTAGATTTTAAAATAATAATATTTTTTATATGTTTTGAAGTTTAAATAGATATTCTAAATTATCTCTTTTACAGAACTAGAAAATTTATAAAAAAAAAAATACTTTCATGTTGTTAAGTTTCTATGTTATTGTCTATGAAATATTTATTGTCACAACATAACATAAAGGGTGTCTATATTGACACCAATACATAGAGCGAAGTGACATTCTTATGAAATAATATAATTAATTTTAAAATTTTGATTTGACATACTTAATAATCTAAAAACTTATGCAATGTCTAACATGTGAGTGCATATTTTTTGTTCACTATAAATTCTTAAGATTTTTGGGTGCTTCTAAAAATATTATATTAAAACCATTTTTCTAGGATACTTATCTAGCAGAAAAAATACAAATGTTATGACTAAAAAAAATCATAAATTATACATATCAAAGGATGTGCCATTTTTTAAGATGAACCATAATACAAGTGGTTCCCATCATTCAAGTGGTTCCCATCATGATGTGCACAATCAACCAATTAATATTTTTTAAAGTGTGTTTACTTTTCTAGAAGAAATATTCGGGGACGAGGCGAGCATCAAAATGTACTTTTCGATGAAAAGTGCAACTTCTTCATCGGGGGAGAAAGGAGAGAATGAAGAAAACGAAACAAGTAATGAAGAAAGTGAAGAATCCCATCATGAAAAAGTTATCTTGAGAAGATCTACTTGACACACTCAACCATCAATAAAGTTAAGAGATTATGTATCTCACAAGTTGATGTATTCTATTCAATATTTTATTTCTTGTGGTAAGATATCTCCATAATATCAGGCTTTTTTAAGTAATATTATCAAATAAGTAGAAATAGACTAGTTTTGATGTGGTAAATAAAAATCCAATTTGATGTAAGACTATGAAAGAAGAATTCCAAGCCTTAAAAAATGACAGTTGGGATATGATCAAATTACCAAACAGGAAAAGATCAATAGGTTGTAGATGAGTTTATAAAATCAAATATAATTGTGATGGTTTCATAGAAAGGTATAAGGCTAGATTGATAGTCAATGGATTTACCCAAATGTATGATATTGATTACTAAAGAATTTTTGCACCGGTAGTTAAAATAAACACAGTTAGACTTTTATTATCGGTAGCTACCAATAAAGGGTGGAGTTTATTTTAAATGGATGTAAATTAAAGAAGTAACATTGGATGAAAAAATCTGCATGACTCTTCCTACCGGCCAAAAAGATACATCAAATCTTTCTCTTGCATGTAAATTAAAGAAGATAATTTATGGTTTAAAATAATCTTTAAGAGCGTGGTATGTAAAACTAAACTCTTCTCTTTTACAAATTAATTTTACTAAAAGCACTGTGGATTCCTCCATGTTTGTTAGACATTTATAAAATTCTATCATTATTATTCTAACTTATGTCGATACTATAATCATAACCGGAAATAATAATGAAGAGATTAAAAAGGTTAAATAATATTTAAAAATAGAATTTAACATTAAGGACTTAGAACAATTAACATATTTTCTTGAGATAGAAATAGTCACTTCCAATAAGGATTTATTTTTATCTCAAAGAAAGTATGTAGTTGATCTATTAAAAGAGATCGGAAAATTAGAAGCTAAAGTGGCCAATATCCCAATGAAAACTAATATTAAACTTGTTCTGGAATATGGTGAATCACTAACTGACATATGATAGTATCAGTGGTTAGTAGGTAAATTAATTTAGCTCACTATTATGAGACTGATATCTCTTTTACAATTAGTATTGTAAGCCAGTTTATGCATACTTTCCGTACTAGTCACTTGAATACCATTGATAGGATACTTTGGTACCTTAAGGGCGCCCTAGATCAAAGAATTTGGATGAAGAAAAATGAAACAAACGATGTAGTTGATTTTTCTTATGTAGATTGGGCTGCTAACTGTGACAGAAAATCAATCACATATTTTTGTACTTTTGTAGATGACAACCTCATAATATGGAAGAGCATGAAGCAGAATGTAGTAGCAAGATTAAGCATTGAAGTCGTGAACCGAGCCATGACATCTACTCCTTGACATGAAGATTGAATGCAAATGAGCCATGAAGATATATTGTGACAATCAAACGGTAAGATACATCGCTTCCAATTCATTCTTCTATGGACGCACGAAAAACATTAAGGTCGATTATCACTTTATTAGAGAGAAAGTGCAATTGGAGAAATTAAATGTCATTTGTTAGACAATGAACAATTGACAAATATTTTCATGAAAGTACTTGACGAAGCAATTCACTAAAGCATACTCAGCAAGTTGGGCTTGATAAATTTATACGAACCCAATTTGAAAGGGAGTATTGAAAAACATAATGAAAAATTAGAGGATTCTAACAAATGGGCTTCAGATCCACTAATCACAATAGGCCCAGAATTAGATAAAATAAGGCAACGGTATTAAATAAATAAAGTAACTTTAGCTTATCTGGGCTTAGAAAGCTTACGTTTTAGACAAACGGTATTATATTATCTAGTAATTTGAGAAGCTCGTATAAATACAACCCTTGTATTCATATAAAGATCAGAACAACATAGAAATAAATTCAGTTCCTTTCATTCTTTCTTAAATCTCAGCAAGCAGGGATTCTCGAAAGAAGTACAATTGGAGAGAAATCCAAAACCCTACGTGCACTATTTTTTTTAATATAATAATTTTTTAATCCTATGCAGTGCGCCAATGTCAATGACACTCTAAAAATACGCCACAGACAGTGACTCGTTTAAAAAATACTATTATTATTATTTTTTATAGTTTTGTAAAAAAAATAGAGAACCACGCCAGTTGGAGTGACACACTCCTACCGAAAAACATTTTTTTCTTAGTTTTATGATAAGATAAGAAAAAAAGACGTCACTAGGAGTGACATTTTTTAGAATGCATCAGTCCCAGTGATGCATATCTTATGTTCCAGTCACCATGATACATTATCATTTTTAGTATTGAAATTTAATTTTTTTATTATTATAATTAATAATATGATTAATCTAATAATTGTATTAAAAAATCAGTGCCCTACGTACAATAATTAGGTGTATCATCCCTCATGAATTCTTCATATCTTTAGTTCTTATATGCATCCAAACTTTAATGTATCTTAATTTGATACCTACAAATATTGTTAAACTTAACAACTCCATGTAAGAAAAGCCAAAAAGAACCTCATTCAATGATAGATGTCGGTCATGTTACCATTAAAGAATAATAATAATAAAATCTAGTTAATATGTAGAGGATCATTGTTGAAAAATAGATATGATGGGTTTGAGAATTAATAACCTCAGACCCGTGAGGGTATTTTCGTCATAGGTTATTTTTAGAAAAAATAAAGAGCCCAAGTGTAAATAACCGAGCTTCAATTTATTTTTCCATACATAGAAGGTTTACCGTTAGGTGACCGTTAGTCATTTGGCTATATAAGCCAACTTACGATATTGTAATCTCTTCCTTCTTTTTCGATAAATAATAATACAAAAGAGCTTTTACCATTATTCATCAAAACTGACATGGTATCAGAGCAAGCTTAATCTGCCTGTACACAACAAACTTCCGCAGCTCATAAATCCCAGCGCAAATCATGACAGAAATAAATACACAAAACCCAATCAATCCACAAAATCCAATTATCATAAAACCAAATATAGATTTCAATTCCGCACAAAGGCTAACTAATTTCCTTCTTAATGGAAGAAATTACATCCCAAGGGCCAGGGCAGCAAGAACCACACTCAAAGGCAAAGGCCTTCTCGGGCACATCACCGGCAGCAAGGTGCGACCCGAAGAAGAGACCAATGAACGAGAGGAGTGGGACATAATCGACAGCCAAGTAGTGACCCTTATCTCAAACTCTCTTGAACCGCAATTAGCAGAAACCTTTTACTGTGAAACAGCGGCTGAGTTGTGGAAAGAAATCGAAGACCAATTCGACAATCAAAAGAACCATTCTCAAATTTACCAACTCCAAAGAGAAATTGCATAAATTTCACAAGAAAATCGAGAAATTTCAAAACTTATCGGACTCATTAAGGCAAAATACGAAGAACTCAAAACATATCGCCCACATACCACTGACCTGAATGTGATTCGAGAAAGAGAAGAGACAGATCGGGTTTATACTTTCCTAGCTGCCTTGGATCCGAGCTATGAGGCCATTAGAGCACAAATCCTCCTTTCAACTGAGAAACTATCTTTTGATGAGGTAACATCTCGCATCCGACAAGAGGCGACTAGGCGAGTTGCGATGGCAGCGACCGACTTGAATCCCAAGCCGGAAGCCAACGCCTTCTCAGCCCAGCGCTTTCAAGACGGGCGGAGAGGAGGAAAGGGGGAGATAACCAAGTGTTCTCACTGTAAGAGGGAAGGGCACACCAGCGACAAGTGCTGGGTGCTCCATCCACACCTCAAACCAAAAAAGTTTGCTGATTCGGCGAAGAAAACAGAAGGGAGCAGAACCCTAGAGTTCCAGCCAATGACGAAGAGGGCATTCGCTTCGTCGAAGGAAGAAGAAATAAAAGGGTCGCGTGTGAATAGCGATGCACGACTGGAGAGAGTCGAAAAAATGCTTGCGTCTCTTCTGGGCCGAATCTCTGGCGAAGGTTTATCCAATCCCAATTCTTTATTTAAGTCCAATATGCACAAAACAATTGAGTATGGGTCAGAAGCTGAACAAATCAAAATGCAAAAACCAAAATTGAATATAAAAAATAAATGCTTAAATGTTGGTCAATCTATTAATTGTACCCCAAAAAATAGTTTAAAATGGGTTCTTGACTCGGGAGCTACGGATCATATGACCGGGAATCAAAATTTGTTAAGAAATTTTCGAGAACTTGAAGGTGACCAATTTTTTACCGTAGCCAATAATGAAAAAGTTAAAATAAAAGGGTGGGGCATGATTAGTGTTTTAAATAAAAATTTTCTTCAAGATATATTTTATGTTGAAAATTGTTCAGTAAATCTACTCTCTATTAGTAAACTTACTAAAGAACTAAATTGTGAAATTATTTTTAAACAAGATAATATTTTTTTTCAGGATCTAACTACCAAGGAGAAGATTGGTGAAGGTTTTTTAGAAAATGGCTTATATTTTTTAGATAGCAACAAGCATATTTTGAATACAAAGAAGGATGAAAACTTAAGTAGTCTTTGGCATAGACGAGTCGGACATCCTTCCGACAAGATATTAAAATTAATGTTTGAGATGTCAAAGGATTTTTGTAACAAGTGTGAAGTATGTAAGCTAGGCAAACAAACAAAATTACCTTTTTGTAACTCAGACTCTAAAAGTAATGAAACTTTTGAGTTAATTCATTCCGATGTATGGGGACCCGCTTCTATAGATTCATATAATGGATATAAATATTATGTTATTTTTATTGATGATTTTTCAAGAGCAACTTGGTTATATTTAATGAAAAATAAAAGCGAAGTTTTTACGCATTTCCAACATTTTGTGAATGGGACCGAATACATAAATCAAAATTTTGCAAAATTTACGAATTCGAGAGGAATAATTCATCAAACATCTTGTGTTTACACACCACAACAAAATGAAGTGTCCGAAAGAAAAAATCGCCATTTATTAGAAATGACAAGAACACTTTTATTTCAGAATAATGTTCCAAAGATTTTTTGGTCGGAAGCCATACTCACCGCAACGTATTTAATAAATCGATTACCAAGTTCCATATTAAACTTTAAAAGTCCTTTTGAAATTATTTATAATAGAAAGTTTAATTTAAATCATTTAAGAGTATTTGGATGCGCTTGTTTTGTGTACAAAAATAAAATAGACAAATTAGATTTTGCTTCAATAAAAACTATTTTCTTAGGATACTCAACTCATAAAAAAAGATATAAATGCTATGACCCTAAGACCAAGAAACTACATATTTCAAGAAATGTAGTGTTTTTTGAGGATGATCCTTATTATAAAATAAATAAAAAAGAGGA
The DNA here is from genome assembly GCA_037127355.1 of Schoenoplectus tabernaemontani. Classification (NCBI taxonomy): domain Eukaryota; kingdom Viridiplantae; phylum Streptophyta; class Magnoliopsida; order Poales; family Cyperaceae; genus Schoenoplectus; species Schoenoplectus tabernaemontani. The sequence continues at coordinate 14,964,800 of CM073740.1, forward strand.
TAATAATTATAATCACTTAGATGAATTTTTATTACCTTTTGTTACTAACCAAGAGAGACAAGTAGTTGTTGTAGAAAATTATGCTTTGCAGGACAACTCCGAAGAAAATGGAGAAGAAATGCCACAAGGCGAAGCCGAAAGTGAAAGGATAGAAGAATCACAAGAAGAAGTGTCATTAAGGAGATCAAGCCGTCAACCTCAACCCTCAACAAGACTAAGGGATTATGTTACATATTCGATAAACTACTCAATACAAGACTATATTTCATATAATAATATTTCAAATGAACACTACGTTTTTCTAACCGCATTGTCAAAAATTGAAGAACCTACTAATTATGAAGTCGCTAAAAATGACCCAAAATGGTGCAAAGCCATGGAAGAAGAGCTTTATGCCTTAGAAAAAAAATCAAACATGGGATCTTTGTACCTTAACAAATAACAAAAAACCGGTTGGATGTAAATGGGTATACAAAATTAAATATAATAGTAATGATACAATAGAGAGATATAAGGCTAGATTAGTGGCCAAAGGCTATACCCAAACTCAAGGCATAGATTATTATGAAACTTTTGCACCGGTGGCAAAAATGAATACGGTAAGAATTCTTTTTTCAATTGCCGTAAATAAAGATTGGAATCTTCACCAAATGGACGTAAAAATGCCTTCCTTCAAGAAACCCTTGAGGAAGAAGTATACATGACTCTTCCACCGGGTCACAAAAAGGAACGAAATTCTAATTTTGTTTGTAGATTAAAGAAAGCTATTTATGGCCTTAGACAATCTTCAAGATCATGGTATGGCAAACTCTCTCATTTTTTACTTTCCTATGGTTTTAAAATTAGTGGCGCCGATTCATCACTATTTGTTAAGCATAGTTGTAACGGTTTAACTATAGTCTTAGTTTATGTAGATGATATCTGTGCGACCCTTTTTCGCGCGCTCCGCACCGCCTCTGGCGATGGGATGCGGAAGAAGGACACGGAGATCCCTCCCAAGCGTGCATTTGTTTAATACCGGTTGATTCTACCGTTTAGATCAATTTGAATGCATATTTAGGGGTTTTTTTTTTAGTGATTGTGAGTTCTTGTAGATTCCGGTGGGCGCAAACCCCCACCGTTAATTACCCTGGGCTGTTAACCTCGAGGCACCTCTGGATGTTTAAAAGGGAGAAGCAAATAATATAGTTAAATGATGGTCAAGTGGTTGTGTGCCCTTATGATCGGGAATCATTAGAGCACCCCGGATTCACCGTAAGGTTAATCCAGTGAAAGACGAACCTACTACAGATCGGTTCAGTCTTTACCGCCTCGAGAGATAACCTTACTACTGATCAGATTAATCTCTTCAGAGGGGTTCGAGGTAAGTCTACTACAGAACGACTCAACCTCAGTTGATCTAGAAGATAAACCTACTACAGAACGGTTCAATCTTAACTAGTCAACAACCAATCACACAAAATACAACTCGAAGCACTAAGCCGGTTGATCTTGAGGTTGGTGAATCAGGAGAAGGGCGGATTTGGCCCACGTGTTTCTTCTCACTGATCTTCTAGATCATGAATTCCAAGCACTAAGCCGATTCATAAACCTAGGAACACAACTGCACACAAAGTCAAACCTGAAGCACTAAGCCAGCTTGACATTGAGGCGTGTGTCAGTGAAGGAACCTACTACAGAACGGTTCAAATTCACTGTTTTGTGGATGAATCAACTACAGAACGATTCAATCTCACAATCTCGGGAGATGAATTAGAAGACAAACTTATCAACGGATGAGTTCAGTCTTACTAACTCAACTAGTCATGAATTACTTATTCATGATACCGAGTCATTAAGATGTCACTTCTTTCGGACATCGTAATGTTCTTCTCTTTCAAAGTCGACATATCTCTTCATGTTGATGTCGCAGTCTTGGTTATTCATCAACGAGCGTCAAGATGTTCTTGTCCCAACTAATTGTCCTGAATGTTGCATTACTTGTGCAAGATCACTGTCTTACTCTATACCCCTTGTGTGAGCGTATTTATTCACCTCTAAAATGTAAAAAGATTATTACATTTTCATTGATTTTTTTTATTATTAAGATAATACCTTTCATTATTATCTCTATTACAAAGGTGAATTTATTTATTTATTATTTTTTTTAAACTCTATTTATTTTTGTGGAAGATTACTTATAAAAATAATAGAAAATGAGTTAGCTATTATTTGAGTTTAGATTTATTTAGTTTTTTGGGATTTTGTAATAGCTAGAGTAATAGAATTTTATTTTTTTTATTTTTAAATTCTATTTATTCTTGTAGAAAGTTACTTACAAAAATAATAGGAAATAAGTTGGCTATTATTTAAGGTTTTATTTTGAATATTTAGGATTTTTATAATAGCAAAAGTAATGGGATTTTATTTTTATTATTTTCAAATTCTATTTATTTTTGAATAAAAGATGGGTTAGCTATTTTCTTTTTTCTTTTTGTTTTTGGGATTTATGATAGCTAAAAGAATTATTATTATTTCATTTTATTTATGATTTTTGTTTACTTTTATTCTATTTATTATTTGTAGAAAAGTAATGAAAAATGAATTTTATATGAGTTCTAATCCTTTTAAAGTCAGATTTTATTTTATTATTATTTTTATTGCTTTTATTTTATTCATTATTTATAGGAAAATAATAGAGAATGAATTTTATACTTTTATTTGAATTTTAGGATTTTTAGAATAGGATTTTATTTTATTGCTTTTATTCTATTTATTACTCATAGAAAAATAATAGGAAAGTGATTTATTACTTGTTGAAAAATAATAGAAAATGAATTTTATTTGAATATTCTAAACTTTTAAAAGTAGGATTTTATTATTTATTGAATTTTATAATTTTGAATTTTAAGCTTTTTTATTACTTTTATTTTATTTATTATTTGTAAAATAGAAAATGAATTTTGTGATTTTATTTGAGTTATTTGAATTTTAGAATTTTTATAATAGCTAATAGAATGAAATTTATTATTATATTTTTATTACAATCATTATTTTCCTTATTGAATTTTATTCACAAAAATAATAGGAATGATTTAATTCTTATTATATTCTTATTATTATTTTTAAATTAAAAATAATAATATTTATTTTATTATTATTATATTTTTCATTTGAGTTTTAGATTTTTATATAATAATCAAAAGAATATAATTTGCTTTATTTTGGATTCTAAAATAAAAGAAGATATATTTATTATTTATTATTATTATTTATTTTATTCCTATATAAAAAAGGTTAAAATAATATTCAATTATTATTAACAAATTCTATTGTTATTTATTCTCTTTTTATAACAACTAAAGAATAGAATTTATCCTATTATTCCTCATTGAATATTATTATTGTTATTATTATTTCATGAAAAATCACTTGAAAAATCAGTAAAATATACCTAATCATAATTTAAGATTTTATTTGAAATTTGGAATTTTATAATATCTAAAATGATAAGTCAAAGCTAAATTAAATAGAAAAATACAATATAGTGTCTTTTGCTTTTAAATTTTATATAATAATATTTTTAAAATTGGAATATTTTTATACAGAAAAATACTATGAAAAATAAAGAATTTTTAGAAACAAATTTGACTTAATTTGGAGTTTAGTAACATTTTCAAATGATTTATTTACTCTGTATTTCTAAATTTCTGTTTATTAATTGAGTTTTGGGTTTAATGAATTGGGCTGACTTCTATTTCTTTTAATTTTCTATGAGTTGGGCTCATTTTCTTTTCTCTTCTTTCTGGCGAACTGGGCAGAGATTCTAATTTTTCTTTACTGTTAGGTTTAGACCAAAATTTATTTATAAATGGGCCTCTTATTCTGAAACGGGCTAGTCGTTAGATGTGCTTTAAGATCGACGTTAGTAGAGATGAAAGGTCGGGATGTTCACATAAAACTCCTCCCTTCAGATACCACCTAATGTCCCTTAGATTTGTGTGTGTGCGTCCAGATTTGCGTCGACTGCTCCAAGGGTCGTGTTATCACATCCTACGTTTCTGCTTCCTCCGATGACTTGCGCCGGTGATCGACGCCTCCGAAGAGAGATCAGGCGAGAGGAATAGGATCGCCCTAGTGTCTTGAATCCAACAATAGTCTTGGATCTAAAATCCATACGGTGGCTCGCCCGATGAGTCCGTACCGTTTTCCGGTACAACTCTTGACCCGGTACAGAAAGCTTTTGTCACTGTTTTGGTTTGATTAATCGCCTAATTTCGTATCTTTCACCCTGTTACTCACCATTTGCTGATGCTCATCACAACTACGAGTTCAATTTACTCCAAGAACTCCTCTGAGATCATCGATTATGCTCCATTGTTTACTGTTATCGTAATAGCTTGATTGAACATTTGTGCTACAATTTACCTGACGCCTATATTCATTCATACGCCTCAGTTACACACAGTATGGTGTATTGATAAGCTCTTGAGTGAATCTTAGCATGAACACGCCAATGATCAAGAACGAAATTGGGAGGATAAACTTTCCTTCTACCAATTTAACAACTTCAATTTCTATCTTTTGACTCAGAATGGGAGGAATATATGATCCTACTACCAATCTTTCTTAGTGAACTACTCTCTTTGATCACAATGCATAATAGAACTTGAATTTAAAAGTAATTAGCTCAAAATCAGAGAGAAAGCAAAACGACTCAAAAAAAAGAGGTTACTTTTGATCCTGTGATCTTACTCTAGCATTGGAGATGTCTAAAACTTGTGTTTTAATACACTGATCATGGAATAAGTATAAAAAGGAACAAAGAAATCAATGAAAATCGAACAAATGTCGAAAATCTCAAAAGGAAGATACATTTTACTGTTTCATTACTTGATTACAACTATTTCTTAGAAAATTACATCTCAAAAACTTAATTTACCTAATTGATAACTCAGATGAGGTGATTAACAGCTGCTAGAAGTGGCTCTTCTTGATCTAATTGAGAGAGTTAAGTTCAAGAACCAACTCTACTATCAATTGATCTAGATTTCGGTTCTTTCACTCCTTGACCTTTCTTGTCTTCTTTTCTTTTTTACCAATTACCGGTTGTTCCCCTCTTCTGGATGTCTCTCCTCCTCTCTGCTGCACTGTATTGAAGGGTTTATATAGACTAGGATGTGCAAAGATGGATTTGTGTTTGTTTAATTTCTCGGATTGTTGACTTGGCTCTTGATCTCACCCTTCATTCTCTATTTAAACGACTCAGATAGGTTGTGTTTGTGTTTCTTTGTGTTGTGTCCACGGATTGCTGACTTGGCAATTGACTGGCATAACAACTCCTACGAGTTAGTTATAGTTCTTACCAATATTTACTATTTTGTCCCTCACACTACTCATTCTACCAATTGAGGTTTGTTAGAACCTTCTAGAACCTTCCTCAACCTAAGCAGCACTAATCTTGTTCGATTCATTGGATTTATATACCCCAATTAGATGCTATCATCAGCCCCATTTTCTGATTTGCCTTAATTCACAACCAAAGCGTTGCTCTTTGTTCCTTTATCCATTTCTCCAATTGCAAGCTCACCCATACTATTTCTAGCTTCAGACGAAAATCTCACACCTTTATTTGAAGATTCACACTATTGAGATCAAACTCCAAGAGTTCCTTTACTGCCTCGATTAGTGAACTGGTGTGACACTAGGTTGGAGGCTCCCTTAGGTTAATCTAAACTTCTGGTTAGCATCGTGGAGGTCTAGGCAAGGTGTAAGCATCGTCAATTTGATCTTCTATGTTTGCGCAAGTTGATTAAGAGTTTTAATTTTGCTAACTGCCTCAATCAATTTCTCTAATTTCTTTTGTTATTTTCTGAAATCCACTATATACATTTCCTCTAATCCATGTTGCATTGTTCATTTTGATCATGTTCAGAGAAAAGCCTCGTGCTTGAGTCGTTTCTCCATGGCATCTTCAGCTTCATCGCACGGAAGAAAAAGACGAAGAGGAAAAGAAGGAGGAGGAAGCAGCTCCAATCGGGGTGATCATGGTGTACATGAATTACAACAGGGTGGGGTCCGCCGTCAGAGAGGCTTGGCGCAAGAGCCAGGTGCGCTTTCTCATTTCCTTCTCTTTATTTGAATCTCGGCTTTGTATGGATGAGCTTGGCTTACAACACTATCGTACACCTCTGTCTTGTACTATTTATAGTATGGCCCCACTTGTCAGAATTAATTAGCATCCATGTCAATAATTAGGCCTTAACCATGCTGACATGTCCTCTTGTCATAGGGTCATATACTCAAATCACGCCTTTTTCCTGATTAATATTCTCTGATGATGTGACAATTTGTGTTGATGTGGCATTCAGTAATTGGTGCCAAGTATCGCTGGTGGGACCCACACTGTTGAACTGTGCAATAATCAATTGCCACCTGTTATTCTTTGTCTTTGCTTTGGTCTAGTAATAAATTGCCATGTAGCATTCTGCTGTCGTGGCGCCAATCGGAGGATGACACGTGGCTTTCCTTTCTCTGTCTTGTGTGCAATTATTGTAACTCCTGTGCTGACATGGCACTACCCAGAAGTCGCCACATGGACTACGGTGATGAGGTGGCCCTATGGATGGGGTGCCACGTGGCATCTGTGGGGCCCACATCCGATCGAAATTTTGTCATGTGGGACCCACCTGTGCTGACGTAGACAAATGACAAGATGGCACGTGGCACTATTCTGTTGACTTGGCTCACTCACATGTTGTCACGTGTCATGTCTCCTCTCTCTTCTGATTTAGGGTGTATATGCTTCCTGTCTCCATTTTGTACCTAGATAGCTATTGTCCCCAAGTTGCACCCAGAGTTATCTTGATCAAATCTCAGCCCTTGATTAATCCATTTAATCTGTTTCATCTTCTCTGAATTTATTTTAATAGCTCCACTTATCCAAAAATCATGAAATTTTCACCAAAAATCCCTAAATTCATGATGATCTTCCTTGTAATTTTTAATTCCATTTTTACCCATGCCTCTTTGAATTAAAAATTCTTTTGTCAAGAAAACCCTGTTTCTTCCTCTGAATTAATCCCAGATTTCAATTGTAGCTCAGTGTCTCTGCCAAATATCTCTCTCTTGCAGAAACCATCATAATTAAACACCAATTAGACTTGTATTGACATTTATTAGGGTTTGATTTGATCAACAGTTGATTACTTGTCAACAATTGACACAAATCGAGACTTGATCAGATGGTTGCTCTCAGCTTTGACATCTGATCAGTCTTGTGAAATTAACTTCCAATTCATGCTCATGAGGGTGACCTGGTCAAGAGTTGATTACTTGTCAACAATTGGCACAAATCATGGCATAGTCAGGTTGTTGCTCACAGCTTTGGCACTTGGCCAGCCTTGGAAGCAAAATCACATTTGAGATTTCTTGTGATTGGCTGTATCAAAATACTGGTTTGGCATTGACACAGTCTTTGTTGTATAGGGATTATACTGCTTCGGTTCTTAGGGTTTGCTCTGAGGGTAGATTCTTAGGATTTAATCCTGACTTCTTTAATGTTTGTCACTGAGGTGTGGGGCCCACCTGTTAGTGAAAAATGATTAGATGGATGACCCCTCTAGAGATCTCTCTCTCCTGAATCTCCTGAGGGTCATCCACCTCAAATGAACAGGAGGTGACAGGGTATTTATATCCTTGCTTTGCACTTAGGATTTCCTTATGGGATTAATGCTTAACCCTTGTTCCGGATTGACTAGACTTATTGGATAATCTAGGTTTATGCTGTTAGAGCTGTTTGCAAGGGACTGCCAGGTGGGTCCCACTTGTTAGAGAAAACGTGATCACATGGATGACACATGAGGAGATCTCTTTCTCTCTTCCGAATCTCCTAAGCGTCATCCACATCGAATGAACAGTGGATGATGGGATATTTATGCCCTTGCTTCGTGTTTTAGAATTTCCTTGTGGGACAAATAAGGTTGCTCCGGAATTCGGCAGCGACTTCTTCTGGCTGGTGGTCCCTCTCTTTCCTTCCCTTTTTTTTCCTCTTCTTATGATTTATTATTGATAATTGATTTTTTTAATTATTCAGCTACTTTATCCTTGAGATTTTTCAAGGGTAAACAATATCATCATAACCGGGGATAACCAATTTGAAATTGATTGTATAAAAGGAAACTTCAAACAAAAATTTGAAATCAAGGATTTAGGAAGATTAAAATATTTTCTTGGGATAGAAATAGCTCGTTCTTCGAAATGGTTATTCATATCTCAACGAAAATATACCCTTGAACTACTTAAAGAAACGGGTAAATTAGGAAGTAAGCCGGCCATAACACCAATAGATACGAATATAAAACTAAATAGTGAGGATGGAGAACCTTTGGAGAATGTTAACCAATTTCAAAGACTTGTAGGTAAATTAATTTACTTGACCGTTACTCGACCGGATTTATCCTATGCCGTAAGCCAAATTAGTCAATTCATGCATGCACCGAGAACACCACACTTAGATGCTATAAATAGAATTTTAAAATATTTGAAGGGATCCCCCGGTAAAGGTATCTGGATAAAAAAAATGGTACTAATGACGTGTGTGGTTATTTCGATGCAAATTGGGCAAGAAGATTTGATAGAAAATCTACCACTGGTTTTTGCACATTTGTAGGCGGAAATTTAGTCACATGGAAGAGCAAGAAACAAACTGTCGTGGCACGATCAAGTGCGAAAGCAGAATATCGAGCCATGACATCTACCGCAAGCGAGTTGACATGGATCAAGCAAGTCCTAACCGATTTAAATGTAAAGATTGAAGGATCCATGAAAATGTTTTGCGACAATCAAGCGGCTAGGCATATTGCGGCCAATCCCGTATTCCATGAACGAACCAAGCATATCGAAGTGGATTGTCACTTCATTCGAGAAAAAATTCAAACCAAAGAGATTGAAACACCCTTTGTTAAAAGCGAGGATCAATTGGCGGATGTATATACCAAAGGACTAAGTCATAAGACATTCGAAAATATCATATGCAAGCTCGGGTTATATGACATATATACGCCGAGCTTGAGGGGAGTGTTGAAAAATAGATACGATGGGTTTGAGAATTAATAACCTCAGACCCGTGAGGGTATTTTCGTCATAGGTTATTTTTAGAAAAAATAAAGAGCCCAAGTGTAAATAACCGAGCTTCAATTTATTTTTCCATACATAGAAGGTTTACCGTTAGGTGACCGTTAGTCATTTGGCTATATAAGCCAACTTCCGATATTGTAATCTCTTCCTTCTTTTTCGATAAATAATAATACAAAAGAGCTTTTACCAGTATTCATCAAAACTGACAATCATTTCTTGATTTCCATTGATAATTAATTTAAAAGAAGCCTTCATAAAAAAAAAATTAATTTATAAGAAGGATTAATTTTACGACACAACTTTTATCAAAATTTGGGATTAATTTCATGATTCAATTTTTCAGCAAAATTCAGTAATTTATTCGTCTGACGCAATTACATCAGTAACTTGTGCAGTGTACACATAACGATCGAGGTCCCGCCTTTATTTTCACTTGCTACGTTTATAGATTCCACTTAATTAAGAGCTCTTTCACATTAATCATGGATTCATCTGGAATTAAAAAGATCAATCCATGATTATATGAATGAGCTCTTAATTAAATGGAATGAGGACTTGACCTCATATTTTTCTTAAAAAAAGAAAGAATCCATATGGACTATGGCTTTGCTCCAGGTGGACATTTATATCTGCCATGGCAGTGTTTGTACGGATCGCCTGGGCGTGCGCCCCCTCCTGCTGGAGTGTTTGGCTTTAGTGTATTATAGTGGGCGGTACCTGTATCATGAAAAAAAGAAAAAATTTAGTATGGACACTAAAAACAGAATATAGCTAAATTATCTATTTCATAAATTTTGGGAATAATTATTGAGTGGCGGCAAGAATAACTGCCCCCCCCCCCCCACAAAAAAAAATCTCATCTATACAAATTAATGCATACCAAATATATAACACCAGGTAGCTGTTTACCAACATATAGTGGGCGGTACATTTAATTTGAAGCATCGAAAATCTATGCTTAATTAGATTCTTAGAAGTAAATTGGAAAATCTTTTTTCAAAGACTAAAACTTGACTAAGCAAGAGAACTGTTGTCAGCGGCGGATCCAAGAGGTTCTGCTCCACCTTCAGAATATTTTTTCTACTTGTAATTATATATATTTTCAGAAAATTGAAAAAAAATATATATTAAAGAAATTTTTTAAATTTTGACTCCTTACAAAAACATTTTTTTTGCTTCTGTGAATCAAAGTCTGAATCCGCACGTGTGATCACGAAGTATGAATGAACATAATAGAGTTCCCTCTGCTGAAGGAAAAAAACAGAGTAGCACTACAAAGGAGGAAGAGAATGCAAAGCATGGGAAGAGCTCTCGTTGCCAATATGAAATCTGCTCGTGGAGGTTTCTTTTGTTGTAGTGGTAAATAATCTCACATACGGTTCCAATTTATAGAGATTTGTGGGGAATTTGCAAACGTTGAGAAGTATATAGAATGGGTTTTGTACCGTTGTCCCTGCCTCTTGGCGTTGAAAAGGATATAGAAGTGGTTTAATTTCCATATTTAATTTTGTTAATTAAACTATCAACTTAGAATTTGATTATATTTTAAAATATTCGAATAATTTTCCGTGACATTTCAATATTTTTCAATAGTTCTATAAGGTGGCTGGTGGATTTAAATGATCGATTCTTAAATTGGATTTGAAAAAGTAATATTAGGACGAACGTTAACTTCGGTAAATGTGATATCGTATATCGATAATATGATTATTTGGATTAAAACGCAACACATATTTTGGAGATGAAGAATCAGACAACAGCCTATGAAATATTCGAAAGTTTCATTTATATTAAAAACATATTTTGATTATTTTTGGCTGAAACGAGAGTAACGAGCGCTGTTGGACCAGCAGTTTCTCTCCCTTTACCTCTCATCGTAATAAATACAAAGAAAAAATGAAATAAAGATTTTTAGTTATCTTTTCCAGGCTTGTTGAGTGGTTTATTTCCCTTTCTGTCCAATTCATTTATCCAAATTATTCAATTTACCTAAAAATTCTATTCCTATTTAATAAATCTCATTCAATTTCCTAATTCACACATAGAGTGTGATAATTGGTATGAGAGAATCACGATTGCATCTGAGCTCGATTTCTGAAATCAAGAAGATAAAATCGGATTATAACTCTTTATCGGTTCGTACCAGCACCTTCGCCAGTTGTCCTCTGACAATATCAGAGCTGAGTTGGGCCTCACCTTCGCCAGTTGTCCCAAGCCTTGCCACTGACCAACAAATTTAGCTCCAACACTGCACTTTACCGAGAAAGGGCATGACGACATCTAGGTGACGTGTATCAGAGCCAATTGGAGAGATCCTTGTGTTGTGGCAATCAGGGGCTGCACACATACACTCGCCGACTCGGTCTGGTAGTGTCGACTGTCACGCAAAGAGAACAGCAAGGTTGAGCGACTGAGCAAGCGATGACGAAAGAGACGACACAACGAGCGCTGCTTGGGCCAGCTTTTGCTTGAAGTGTTTCTGTTTCACACTTCGGCCTTTTGTTTGTGTTTCTGTGATTGGACCGACAATTTGTACCTTAGATAATTGGACCGATGTGTGAATTCAACATGCAACTTGCTTTATGATCCAAACCAAAAATATCAAATGGAGTACATCAAGAAGTACGGAGAATTTTGCAATATTTAGCAAAAAAATATTATCTTGCAGATATTATAAACTCAAATACAATAAAAGATAGTCATTGATGTAAAAAAGTATATGATTTTGTAAATATTTTGCGATATATAAACTTGTGAAGATATGAGTTTATTATCACTTGTGAAGGAAATTATGCAAATAAAAAATAATAATTGATAAATATTCAGCTATGTGTGGAGCGAGTGGGCGGATAATTGGATTATAATCAATAGAAGCCGAAGCGGTATAAATACTTCTTCATAGTGAAGCTCTTTAAAAGTTTAAGGAGTTCATAGTCAAGTCATATGAGAAGTGTAAGATCACGACAAACAAGTCAAATATGGAGTTCGAACTCGAGAAAAAGTGCGACATTACAAGTTGAATCAAGGAAATTTGAAGTCAAGGCAAATGAGAATTACAAATTCGAACAAAAATATCACGACTCTACTCATCAAGACGATTAAGACTCAATTAACAAGAAATTGAACAACTTTACTCATCAAGAAGATGAAAACTTACTTGACATATTGCCACACTCAATCCAACGAGAGACTCTAATAATAAAATTTCTACATAACATTTTGTATAATGATCCATTTTCCTTCATGTATCATTTCTCAAGTCCACACTACTCTATTGCTGTTCAAGAAAATTAACTCATTTGGCGGAACCTTTTTTTTTTTGATGTGAGATGAGCATTCTTGAGTCTCATCTTTCTTTGACCAGAAAGACCACCTTTGAACCCTAACATTTTGAATGATAATTGTATTTTCTCTTGGTTTAGGAGAAACCTTTAAAGTCTAATATTTTTTATTTTTTGTGTTTTCAAAATCCTTGAGGATAAAGATTATTTAAAGGGGAGAGTGTCATATTTTTAATATTTATATTAAAAAATATTATAATAGACAATTAGTGAAAAACTAGTAAAATTAGAAAATTTAGGTGGAATAATTTTCTATATAAATCCAACCCCTCATTGTAATCAATGGGAAGAAAAATGAAATAAAGAATCTTTAATTGCCTCTTTCCTAGCTTGTCTAGTGGTTTCTCTTTCTTCCCTAACCTAGTTCTTTTATTCAAATTATTCAATTTACCCAAAATTTTCATTTCTATTAGGAGCGTGGCATGATGTCGTGATAGGCTTTTTGAGACGTTAAATTAAATTTGAAAATTTGAAATTAATTAATTATTATTTCTTACGTAAATCTGCATATGTGGCTGCACAATATATATGCGATATATACTGCTCTTCTACATATATATTGAAATCAATTAGCAAAGAATTTGTGTCTTCCACATACAAATTTTAATTCTTAATATGATAAATATTGTACAATGGATAATATATTTATATTGTGTCTTATTCATTACACATGTCTTCCATTATTTAATTAATTTTATTTTGAAATTTATCTTTCTCATAGGACTTTCGGATTTCTATACTTTCTCATATGACATGATCTAAGAATTTTAGTCCGTCAAAAATAATGATTTTCTTCATATTAAAAAAATAGAAAAAAAATCAAAGAAGTGTAAAATTTTGTTTGCAAATATATTTTGATATGCATATTAGATTGAACAATTTGAATTGATAATATCTAGGTTCAAATTATTCAGTCTGTAGCGTACTAGGTATGTGCTTCATGAAGCACAATAGGCTCATTCTTTATAGAAACTAGGCTTGGCACTGACATGTAAAATAAAAAAAATGTAAAATTCATGTATCACCTGCCAAGATAGTTCTTGAATAATTAATTAAAAATATAAAAATTTCATATGAAGGAAAATTGAACAAAATTTTTTCCAATATTAAAGATATATAATAGTAATTATTATAATAATGTTAATAAAGTTAAATAATTTTTAGCATTAAATTTCATCATTATACCAATTTATTTTAAATGAGGAGAGAAAAAAAATATATGTGAACAATTCAATTCGTGTAGATGAAGAGACTAAAACAGAATAAATAGCAGAGAATAGTGATTTTGTAGCATGCTTGAAAAGTTTAAAAATTTAATCATTTTTATGCATTATAAAAATACTTATATCACTAATTATCTTAATATTGTTTTAACAATTTGAGTGTCCTAAACTAAGGTGATAGTCATGCTATTTACAACCTAGTACATTCTTTAACATTATAATATTAATTAATCAATTCGATAAGTTATTTTGTTATTAAAACCATAAAAAATACATATATGTATAAAATACTATAAAAAAATACCAGATATTTGAAATATTATCAATCTATAATTAGAAAGAAAACATCTATAATTTTTTTTTCTATTTTTATTCTATTGTCCTTTTTAAAAAAATATTATTATTAAGATTGTCAAAATAACCCTCTTCTTTTATTAAGCGTGGGGATTGATTGACAATGGGTTATTTTGACAACCTTGTCAATGGTTTATTTTGACTACCTTGTCAATGGGCTTCTCAATAAATATAAAAAATCTTAGAAGTGAAAAAAAATTATAGATATCTTCTTCTACAAATAGATTGATGGTCATTCAAAATACAATTTCATTATCACTTAATAGTCCATCAAATGCCGTTAAATTGAAATAATTGCAAATCGTGTGAAAATATGATAGCCTTTGATGTACTATCAAACGATAGTAAAATTGAATGAAATTCAAATGACCATCTATAAACTTTTTTTTTCATTTCTTAGAATTTTTATATTTTTTTAAACATTCATTGTCAAGATTGTCAAGGGATCCGTTCTCTTATATTAATCTCTAAAATATATACTGCTATTTACAACTCACAATATTCTTTAGCATTATAAAATTAGTTAGTTAATATTTTAAGTTATTTTGTAATTAATGCCATCAAAAATACATATATGTATAAATACTATAAAAGTACATATATAAAATATAAAACATTATCAATCTATGTGTAAAATAAACATATCGATAAAAAAAGTTTTATTTTTCAGAAAATTCATTATTAAGATTGTCAAAATTCATGGGCTTCGAAATGCCTCAGCCACATATGGTGTACCCCGGTTATATAATTTACAACACCGGATATAAAACCCTTCCCCAGAACAGGACGAGGCACAGAAAAGATGGATTCATAATTTATATATAATTGTACAATGTTTCAAAATTTTCCACTACATTTCTTCCTCACGATTTGTCGAGTTATATAAGTTCAATGACAGCCGTTAATTTCTCATGTACGTGTCCCTTGCAAAAATTCCGGCATCCTATATATCTAGCTAGCTCACTGTTTTGTATAGTAAGCCCTGTTAATTTCCATAAAAAATATTTGGTTCGTCGCTTTGCAGATTTTTTTTTGTAGTAAATAAAAAAATGATGAAACTGGTACGATTGCGTTGTTTTTAGTGTGTATCAGCCCAAATTTGCAACTCGAGTCCAGCTCTCTAGCCTGAGTTTGTAACTCAGGTTCAGCTGGTGTTTTTTTTGTTGTTATAAATGATTGTATATTAAAGTAAAATTACTAAATGATTTAATGATTATTTAATGATTTAATAATTATTATTGAATTATTTAATGATTTAATGATTATTATTAAATTATTTAATGATTTAATGATTATTATTGAATTATTTAATGATTTAATGAATATTATGTTATATTATTTGAAAATTTTGTAAGAAATTAATGTCAAAATATAAATAAGAAAAATTAAATTTCAAATCATATTTGAGAAAATAAAGTACATATATAAATAATAGTAATATAAACAACAATCTCTGAAAAAAATACATCAATGCCTACGAAATATCCTCCTAATGAGAGACGAGTTGTATGTGTCTCTCGGTCGGATTTCACAGCGATGACACTCGTGTCTTGCGTCGGCCGGTACCTGCGTCTCGGGCACTCGGGTGAACGGACCAAGAGTGTCGTACGATGACGCGCGGAGAGCATCATTTTTTTTATTCTATAGCACAAGTTATGTGAAGACCCAGTCGATGCAGATATGGATCAATCTGCGCGTTGTATGGTATTTTCGAACAATGTGCGTTCAAACAGAGATTGCTATTCAGCTACAAAAATTGATTTATTACATACAACATGCTAAAATAAATTATAAAGTATTTTTTTCACATTATACGATTAAGAATACTCATGTTGGTTCTGGCCCTCTGTGACCTATGTTTATTTTGGGTTACGACAAGCAGTTGCAGATACTCCATTTTTCACTATAATTATTTAAAAAAATTGCAAAAATTAAAATTAAGGTATAATTTTAGTCGAATTAAATTAATTATAAATTTGATACAATTTGGTCTAATTTGGTGGTTGCTTGTGGCTAGTATAGCACCAATTCTCTCAAAGTTTTTCTTCTTCTTATGTAGGAAGATCAATGAATAATCGTGTGTTGTGTGACCTTCCTTATGGCATGAGAATCATATGCACGTCATTCCTTTCTCATCTCGCTCTTTATTGTGCTCATTCTCTAGATTCAGCATTCTTTCAAACATCTTTGTGATGATTTGATCGTTCGTAGAAGATAAGCTAAATGATGTCTTACTCGAATAATAGCGTGATGGAGATTTTTGAGCTTGAAGTGCGATTTCTTTGAGCTTTGGTGTGAGCTCTCCATTTTTTCGTAGCTTCTCCTCAAAGTATAGAAAATGAGTGAACACTTCTTCATGTGTGAATTCGCCAAGAGTACCTTGCATTGCTTCTAGAATGCTTTTCATGCTCTCCAATCTTGGTCTTCTCATCATTACCCTAAAAATATTGCCTACAATATTAGAATTATATAAGAATTCTCCAACTTCATCAAATTTATTTAGAATATGCATTAATCTTGAATACATATTTTCAATTGACTCTCCTTCTTGTATACAAAAATTTTAAAATTTGATTTCAAGACCCATTAGTTTTGTTCTTCTTATTTGAGAGTTGCTTTCAAATCTATTCAATAAGGTCTCTCATATTTCACTAGCAATTTCGATATTACCAAATAATATAACAATTCTTTCACTAACCGAATTTAAAATAATATTGACGGCATAATCATTTTGAGATTTCAGTTCTTTGAACTTTTGTCTCAATGTGAGATTGCTAGAATCATAATATGGTATATAACCATGTTGGACAACATCATAAAGATCTAGTATGTTGAGATAGTTCACCATAAATTTCTTTGAAAAGCAAAATTATTTATAATTAAGACCTAGGGTTAGAGATTCTTTTACAAGCATCAAAGAAGTCATTTTGGACCAAAAATATCATAAATAAAATAATTAAAACTGATACCACTTTCATACACCTAGTAAAAATGATATTTATGGTCAAAAGAGTGCAAGAATCTAAAGAACCTAAGATAGAAATGTATAAACCGATTTGGGACTTTGTGTTCAAGTGTAATGATAGCGAAAGATAATTCAATTCAATTCAATTCTCATAGGAATATAGCAATCAAAAAAATGAGAGAGAAAATAAGATCAAACAAGAACATAAGATGTAACAGAGTTCGGCTTAAAATGCCTACGTCTCTGGGATTCTCAACCTCCAACAATTAAGGTTGAGCCGAAACACTAAAAAAAATAGTTTTACACTTGTAGAACTTGATCCCTTACATAAAAATAGACTGCTTAGCCTATCTGTAATAAGAGTGACAATACACTAAAAAATGTGAGTGACAACACACTCAAAATAAGAAGTAAGTGACAACACATCTAAGAAATGTGAGCACAACAACTCAAAAATAGATTACAAAAAGATCACGAAGAATCAAGTTGGGAGAATAGAGAGTAGCTAAATTGAGCTTAAATAAAGATTTGACTAATTATGAGTTTCTATCTCTTGGTTTATCTCTCACACTTAGTATATGACTAGTTAGTCCTCTGAAGTAATGATTTAGCTAGATGGATCTGATACCTAATCATTGAGAGAGGTGATTCTTTAAAAATAGATCTTCTGAAACAACTAAAGAAACTATTTTCGACTTGAACCGTTATAACGATTTGGGAATCGTTATAACAGTTTAGAAAAACTAGCTGTTGGATCTGATTGAGCTGAAATATTATAACGATTCATTTTATCATTATCATAAATCGTTGTAACAATTACTGAATCGTTACATAATGATACACTATGGTTTCATTGAGAACCTTTCTGCCTTTGAATATTTTTTATTATTGAGATGAATCGTTATAACGATTGCTAAACTGTTATAACGATTCACTAGGCAGAAATATTTTTCTTTGTTGTTTAAACTTAATTTATCTTAACTAATTCAACCCAGTTTGAGTCTAACTAAATCTAAATCTAATGCAGTCTTGATTAAGCTATTGTATCCCATCATTAGTCCTGATTCTTGTGCACTAATCCATTTACATTTTAATCCCTGTACAAAACTTAAACAAGACAAATTATAAAATTCAAAATTGTTTTACAAATCGACAAATCAAATAAGATATTTAGTGCAACAACATTTATATTCATTTTTGTGTGCACTTTGTGCCCTAACAACTTGAGAACATAATGATTGTAGTATAAATCCATGAATACATCATTTAAAATAACTCTATATATATTGGTGATTTTATATGTTTAAATGAAGATTCAAATAATATAAAACTCGAATAATTTTAAATACTATTCTAATGCATTTAAAAAATTCAAGACAAATTATAAAATTCAAGACAAAATTCAAGATTCAAATAATACAAGGTAAATTATAAAATTCAAGATTATTTTGTAAATCGTCAAATCAAATAAGATGTTTAGTGCAACAAAACTCTATTTAACAACGGTTCTTTGTGTTCAAAATATTTTTAGGGTCGGTTTTATACTAAAACCGTTTCTAATTGAAAAAATTACAATAAAACTGATTTTACATATACCGATTCTAAAATTAATTTCAGAACCATTTTTTTGAAAAAGAGGTTCTAATTGAAGAGTCTAATTAGAAGTGGTTCTTTCAGGACTTTGATGATGCATCTAAGTGTTCCATTTTTTTGAACACAAGTGGAAGTGGTTCTTTCAGGACTTTGATGATGCATATAATGACTAAACACACCGTTTGAATATATATATATATATATATAGACGACTAAAAAGAAGCCAGCTTGTGTTACAAATATTTCCACAACATTAATTTCTTGTCACGATTTGTCGTGCTATATAATTTCAATGAAGTTTCCACAGACCGCTGTGTCTCGTTGGAAAATTTTCGTCATCCTATATATCTAGCTTGCCCTCTTCCTACTGGACCAGCATGCAAAGTTGGTTCACATTTAAAAACGCTCCAAAGTCAAGACTCAAGACAATGCAAGCAACTAGACCCCACCGCATTCCCCCAATATAAATAGCCCCGTTCTACACCCCATCTCACCACACAAATTAAAGTTGATCAGTTATACAATATTAACTATCAATAGCTAAACCATGGGGAAAGTAGCAGTAATGTTCATCTTGGTCATATTTTGCTTGGGAGCTCTTTCCTTGGTAACCCAAGCCCAGCAATGTGGGTCTCAAGCGAGTGGCGCTCTCTGCGCCAACAACCTGTGTTGTAGCCAGTATGGCTATTGTGGGAGCACACAGGCCTACTGTGGAACCGGTTGCCAAAGCCAGTGTAGTTGAAAAGAGTACTGATCAACTACATCTGGTACCAGCTATTTAAAATTACTTAAATAAATGTATGAGGTGTAAACTAAATAATGGCTAGGTAGCCATTAATGTTACTATGTATCAACACTTCATGTAATAATAACTACATGCTGGCTAGCTTTTTAATTCATGATGTTGGCTTCTGTCTCAGTACTATTGGCATTCGACGCATTAACAGTGTATATCGATTGACAATTCTGAAAATGCCCGAATTGAATAGTCTAACTTCAAAGGATATGAATGCAGTTGCATGCCAAGTTAATATTGCGTATTCTCAGCCTGTTAATGAAGCATTTATATAGGTGTACGGCTGTCATATATTTATTTAGCCGCAGATACTATATATAATGGAATAACAGCAAATTTTAATAAAAAAAATGTAATAAACTGAACTAACTCGAGATTAATGACTTAAATAATTTTATTAGAAAAAGGAAAGAGGGTTATTGGTATATATTTTTTTACTTCAGTTGTTCCACACACGGAGAAAAAAAATTCGAAAGGTGAATAAATTTGCTATGTCCGCCATGCGTAAAATTGTCAGAAAGAAAGTCTGAAAAATTAAGTGACACTAGTATTTTCATCGATAGTATATATCGATCTCAAATGTTAGTTAAAACATCATGGGCTTCGTCCAAGAAACTCGACGGCTCGAAGGTTGCCAAGTACCAACCTTCCCCCGGAACAGGACGAGGCACAGAAAAGATGGATACGTAATTTATACTAAGATTTTTTTTTTCTTAACACACGGTTATATGTATATCTGTGCATGATCTGTTGGTTCTTAACTTAAGTCGTACAAAAAGAATAAACGATACTACTGAGAACTGTTGATTATCTAATATAGTAAATTTGTGAATACATTTTTTATATTAATTTAATGTACTAAAATTTCTCAACAGATGTTAGAAAACAAAAGATAGACATGCGTGGTTGCGATATTCAAACATGCACATATCATCACAACGTTTGCATTTTCACTACAAGTCTTAATGTTGCTATTTGGAATGAGAACGGCTACGGCGCGCATTCCTGCTGACACCACAGTACGTGTACGGAATTTTTTTTTCTGTTTTTTTTTTCTTTTGTTGTTTTTATTTTATAAATATATTTTTTATTTTGGAATGTCATAAAATCTGAATAATATCATTTCGGCTAAGTACAAATCTAAACGTTCATTTTTTCAATTATTTTAAAATAATAGATTAAATCAAAAAATAGAACAAAAATTTAAAATGAACATTTAAAAATCAAATAATTTAAAATGAACGTTTAAAATATAAATAAAAAATATTTTAAATCAATTAATTTAAAAAGTAAAATATAAATAAAAATTTATCGAATCAATTACTTTAAAAATAATTTTGAATTATTTTAAAAAAATAGATTAAAAAATTGAGTCATTAGTATTTTGAGTTGAAATATAAATAGAAGCACAAGCAAAACTCACTCTCTCCCACCATTATATAAACGCTTCAAAAAATATTTTGTCATATTTGAATTTTTAATTTATGGTCCTCAATAAAATTTTCATATCTAAAACTTATGGGATATAACTTTATTTATTTTTAGCAATTTTTAAGTATTTATTTCAGATTTGTTTTAAAATGACATAGTTTCATACACAAAACATTACTGTATTTTAGAGCAATATTAAACATCTAAAAAGAAAGATTAAAAACTCAGATTTTTTTTTGTATTTTATACGATTTTAATCCTAGCTCACAATATTTTTGCACAATAAAAATCTCCTTTGGAGAATGTTGAAAGTGATTGATCATGACTGGCTAGTCAAAATATAGCACTAAAAGGACTACTTTCTTTTCAAACAATTCGGACTACTTTCTTTCTCCGTAATTGTCCTCGTGTAATTTATTCTCCGAAATTTCCAGAAATCCTCGATCGATCCCGTTGTCCCGTTTGCATTTGAAGTTTCCGCATCCGATACGGGAGTTTCTATGGACAATAACATTTGATTCGGACAAAGAACATTAATCTTTTGAATTTGATTTTATTATTTTATTTTTTTCTGTTCGAAATAAATGTTCTCCGTTCATAACAGCTCTCAACCCATACATATATTCCCCTGTTATTTATTGTTCTTGTTTCCCATGAATAGTATAATATTCCTCTGCTAGTCCCGATGACTCGATCGAAGTGACTTTTTGATTTGTTATATTGATCCATGATATTTCTTCATTCCTATTAATACAAAGAGCACGTCTTTCTATTTTTCTGGTACGTAATTTTTGAGACCAGCATGTCTCGTCAGTTCAATGCCAAGAAGTTGAATTATTCAAATTGTGTAGTTTTCAGCAAAGCTAATGTTAAATACATAATTTTACAAAGTTACGTTGCGCCTCTCAATTTTTTTTTTGGGTTTTTCATAGAATCTTTTGTTATTTTTCTTGTATCATCTAGCTTAATTTGTTGCTAATGATAACCTGATATGACTTGACCTCCTATTCGTTCTCCTGGGAATTGAATGAATCTTTGTTTGCCTGTTGTTAGGAAATTACTCTTGTTGGCTGTTTTGTTTGGAATTACATTGTATACTTGCAGTGCAGCTCTTCTTTGGAACTGATTACTGGAATAATGAAATATGATTAACAATTAATGATTTGCGTATGCAGTTCATTGGAGAAGCTCCATCACCACCAGTAATTAATTGGAAATTTAATATTCACTAATAGAGGGGAATTTTAATAAAAGTCGTCATATTGAAAATGTGCTCACAATTACAGAGTAGTTCATCCGTCACATTATTTTTCTTTGGTATCTAAGTCTGTAGTATTTGTAGGTAGCTTGTATACATTGTATACACTGTGCACGGATTTTCTTATGGAGGACAATTATGTTGGCTGTTGCAGCTTCGTCCAGTATATGGTTTGCCTGGAGTGCATTTGGTACCGACACAAGCTGGTTGGTTCGGATTCCTGGAGTTGTAACTTACCGACATTGAACACATTTTAGTCCATCAGTGAACACATGATGAAATTAATATTGGGAATTATAACAACAATTGAAAAGGTGGAAACTCATATAATACATCCAATTCATGCTTTTTATAGTGAATTAATTATTAATTTGTGCAGGAAGAAAGGCCAGAAACATTTCTCTGCTGTTACTTCCATTTAAGCAGATGAAAGCTGGTATAGATTTCAGAAAGAGGGAGAAATTACCAGTTGCCTTGTTTTCATGCAGATTTCGAGTGGCCTCAGTGAAAAGTAACATTTGAGAGGCACTGAATAGTAAGAAGAGAACGGAGCAACCAGAAAGAGCACTCGTTGCCATGTTAATCGGGAATAGCTCTTTTCTCTATGGTACTGACACAACCAAACGCTGGGGTCGTTGAAATATATATATGTGTAATGGAGGTGAGATATGCAATGAAGATTCTCTGCAACTAATCGTCTATTAGTCCGAGGGTAATAGGTGAGATGTTTTAGAACGCATAAATCTCTGCCGCTCTGTTTACACTTCAATTTATGTTTTTGTCTTTATTTGTGAAAATCGATATTCAATTAACCCAAGTCCAGGGGCAGAGCGGAAATAAGATTTGTGCCGACTATTATATTAAACATTAGATATAAATATTGAAAATGTTGAAAAATGCTGCATGAACATAATCTCTTAAAATACAATATGATTTTTAACTTTTTGCATAAATTTCAGAACAGACTGCTGGTTCACCTCTAGTTCCATCTCTGCTCATATCTTGATCATTATAAAATGAATGATAACTGTACAGTCAAGTGCACGCAACTAAACTAAATAAATAAATGTTGTAATATAAGTAATCACATGCTTAGTACAAGTAGTAATTATGAATTTTGTTTTTCAATGTAGTGGCACATGTTTAAGTCTTTAAAAAAAATATATATATGAAAAAATAACATATAAAAGATATTGTATATAAGCTTTAGTATTTATACAATAGACGCATCACTCGGAAACTGCTTATTTTAATAGTTTTAGATATTTTTTTAAATCTTATATAATTTTTACAATGATATATATTAACTTTTAAATTTGTAGTCTTACTTAAATTTTTTAATATAACTAATTGCATTATAATTCATAACTGCATATTTTCATTACTATTTTTTTTTCTATTTCTTTTCATAATCGTTCAATTTCACTTCCACTCAGCTACTATTCCGAAAAATTCCATACTTCAATTGTATTTGGTAAATTTAGAATAGTAAAAAAGTGAAATTTTATCTTCTCTAATATTGGGAAAATTTTCTCTTTGATAATTTCACCTCCTCTAGGATTAGTGGGATGGAATAGTGAGGGAATATTAAAAAAAAGAAGAGGGTTGACAACATATTTTCATTCCTATTTCACTTTTTTTTACTTTCATTTTCTATTGGCTACTATTTCAACACAACTTCATACTTTTTCTCAATTCTACCCTCATCCAATGGGCCCTTAAGGAATATCTAGCAATATATTTTTATTTTTAGAGAAAAATGAAATAATTTTATATTTAATCAGAAAATTAAAGCACAAAGCATAGTAATAAGTCTTGTATTCGGGAAACCCTTGACGAAGCTTAAATTCGTGATTTATTCGGATAAATTAGAAAATAATTTATTTTTATTTAAAAATAATATATGTCACTTTGAGAGTAAACGTAATTTCTGTACATATTATTAAATAAAGAAAATGCAATAGTTATTTAGTATTTTTATATATTATTTTAATATATTTTATACTACTGAGCATTTTAAAAAAACTGGCAGTAAGTAGTGCGAGATTAAAAAAAAATGTCACTAGTTGATGCATAGTGTTGGTTTTTATTATAAATTCGATACTAATTGTTAAATACTATTATTCAAAAAAAAATTATCATTTTTTTTCAAAACTCATAATTATTATTTAGAACATAATCGACACTCAAATGAGTTAGAAAAGCATAAGAAAATAAATTTATATATATCACATTTGTCAATGTTACAATCGTACACAATTACAAACAGAAATAACTAATGGGAGTTAAACCCAATAATAAATTATAAAGGCTACTAAATGCAAATGATATAACGAGCGCAAACAAGAATATATATAGCTTCTTAAGATTTCCAGAAAAAAATCAACAAAAAAAAAAAAAAAAAATGAATTTCTAAATTTCATATGAAGTTTTGAGGCATCCAAAGACTTTTTGGCCTTGAAAAATGGCATCATGGCGATAGTGTGATTGTTGTAGATGTCGCTCTGAGATTGTGGCTGCATAATACGTCTTAATTGCCGTACCCGTCTACCCGTGCCCGAGTACCCCCGTACCCGTACCCGTGCTATCCGTGTACCCGCGACGGGCACGGGTATGAGACAGGTAGGGTACGGTTTTGAAAAAAAAAAACTCATCTATCCGACGCCCATCGCGGGTGTACCCGGCCCGTACCCGCGATACCCGCCGACAAACCACTAGTATTGATCCGTTTTCCTGTAGTGAAAATAGAGACCAATGGTTTGTGGAACTTTGTTTTAAACTGTATGATAAGCAAATTAGGAGAAATAGTAGTACAAAAATTTTGAACACAAATGTCCTTTTAGTCTTTTTGTTTTCTCCAACAAATTTTCCTTTAATTTTTTTATATTTACAAAGTCACATTCACTGAAAGGACCACGTGCATGAAATATGAGTGCTCTTTACGCCATAGTGATAAGATTCGCATTTTAATCAAGAATATTACGCATAACTTGTTTTTTTGTTAACTGGCGTCAATTCACGAATTTATCGAATTTACCGCATAATACAGAATATTTTTCCGAATTATACGAAATTAATTTCTGAAAATTTTCTTCTCACTAAAAAGCCTTCTTGGAGAATGTGTTCTCACCTCTCTCTCTCATAGGTGTCACAACGTAAAGCAGAGTATGAATGAAAATATTTTTTGATAATGATGGGTAACAGTAGATAATTGGTAAGAATAAAAATAATTTAATAAAAAATTATATAATTTCGATAAATGAATAGCAATAAATAAATAAACTAATAAAGTATAATAATAATAATTAATATTTTAAATAATATAAAAAATATATAAATTTTTATGTCAATTATCATTAAAAATATGTACTAATTATATATGTATATAATTTAATTATATACATTTATTAAAAACATAAAATAATTATATTTGTATATATTTATATAATTTATTCAATGGATAAAATGAAAATTCTTTATCTATAAGTTAACGAATTTTTTTCTTATTCATATACATCTGAACAATACATTTGCCATGTTACTAGCATTTCATAGTAAACAAAGAAAAGAACATAGTTTTTATTCTGAAAATAAATTAATATACCGGGGATACCAACGATGGTGTTAACAAGGCTTCTTTCAAAGGGTCGATTATTTCTTTCACAATTCCTTGAAATCTTGGATAGACTTTTGACATCTCAGCTACCTTGTCAAAGCACAAAGTGGTACACTCTGTATCACTGGGATACAATAATTGTTGAACTAATCTCTATGAAATTTTTATATATTGTGGAACTGAACACTCACTATTTCACCCATCTCCATTGAAGAAACTTGAAGAGGGAAGCAAAGCCTCCTCAATGCAGCAACTATCCTCTATTTTATCTAATTTTTCATCAGTTTTCTCTGGTGAGCTAGCATCACGGCCAGTTGTTTCACATGACATAATTGATTTTCTCATCAAATGTTTAGAGAATGTCCATATGTAGGAACCCCCAAACTATATCAGTGTAAGAACGATGTAACATCCAATTACCTCAGTAATTTTACCAGAGAGAATAGTAAGGTGTCGACTGAACAAGACAGTTTTACCAGACTTGAGGTTCTTAAAGGGCTCCTCTCAAATGCTCACTTCCTCTGCCATTGATTTATATACCACACACCTCCAGTGGAATAATTGGCCTCCTCCCTATTAAATTTAAAAAAAGAAAAGAAAAATAAGTGGAAGCCAGGGTAGGAGACTACTGATAATTTACTTCATAAGCATGTGACCTTCTCAGTAAACCAAAATCTGAATTCTAATATTGCAATTAAAGTTAAAAGGATTATTAGATACTAAGTATGCATTGACAATAGTAAATTTATTTCAATTGGACGAATTAGCTAGACAATTATAAATAACTAAGAAATTTCTTCGAAGAAATGACTAATAGGTATGATATATTGAGACCTCCAAAATAATTAGATAATAAATCTTGGAAACGATGAATAATAAAAGGGAACCCGATTCAACTGTCACTTGTGAGCTATCTAATCAACTGCCGAAATTGATAAAGGACAAGCTCTTTCTGGGTTGGCTTTAATAGCTTTTCCTACTAGGCATGCATGCTTAAGAGAGCTAGCACTTGAAAACTTTCCGTTACAACTGGAAGCTGGATAAGACGGTCCAGGAGCATAAATTTTCCTATTTAAACTAGTTGGGGTGGATGCAACAAGGATTGTATTGATAGATAGCAGATCAAGAGAAAATATCGCCAGAGTAAGAATTTAAAATGCAAGACTGAGTGGAAGAATCGATAATAGATCAAGAAGGAAGATATCGAGAGAAAAGATGGAAAATTGGACAAATCGGGAAAGCGACAATGAATCGGAGGAAGAGAGGAAGAGGATTGCGAGTTTTGGAAGGAATTTAAAATGTGTCGGCGACGGTTATGATTATTAAATAGTTCGGTATAGAACGGGATACAGATATCCTGTATAGAAACTTTTTTCTTTTTATATTTAGAACAAAAAATTTAGTAAATTGAAATATCTTAACACATTTTTTAAATACTTTGTCAAATTAATGAATATATTATTTAATTTAGTGTTAGAGAAAAAAATTGACACAATTTCTCCTAATCTCCTCGAGTACGATAATGTAAATTTTCATATATGTATATACACATAAGAACAATAAAGAAAATACTAATCAAATTATTCTCAAATATCAAATTATAGCTATTGTATGCTCACTATCCTACATGAGATAATATTTAAAAAAATAGTCCCAAATCAGGACTATTCGAGATTAATTCTATTGAATTAATCCATAGGGATTTGGATTAATCCCGATGGAGTACCGATCTAAATTAATATAAGTTCTAATAGTTTGATCTTATATGACAATATTATCAATTACACATATATAATTTTAATTATATATAAGCAATTTAAGCAATAATAATGCTAATTAATGGACATTTTAACAACGATATTGATCTAAAAATAGAAAAAATTAAATTAAATTCAAATAATATGAAGAAGGATAACCTTGAGTAGAATACAAAAATATAAGCTACTGATGAGAAGATAACAAGTTGCCGTGAGAAGAGAAAATGAAGAGATCGCTCTACTAGCCGCTGGTGAGGAGAGAAAAAGAAAATGGAGGAGACGTCTCTATCTGATGAATATCGAATGAGAAGAGAGAAAAAAAAATTCTAATATTTAGAACCTCTTTAGATTCTATTTTTAAGTAAAACCGATTTTAAAAGATTTAGATACCGCTTTTCTCAAAAATCAGTTTTAAAAAATTAAAGCCGGTTATTAGAAAATCAATTCTAAATTAATTTGTTTGTCGGTTGTTCGAATATTGATTCTAAATTAATTTTTAGAGAGGGGGTTTTATAAATTAAATTTTTTTAGAGCTATGAACTGTTTTTAACATATATTTTTTAGAGTCGGTTGTTTAAAAACTAATTCTAACTCAAGTTTTTTAGAGCCGGTTAGTTTGTGAAACCAGTTCTAACTTTTAAAAACCAAATATGTCTTAACTGTAGAATCTGTTTTTTGATAAAACTGATTCTAAAGATTTTAATAAAATTTATAACCATATCATTAAAATATTTTAGAAACTATTTTTTGTAAAATCGGTTTTAAATAGGTGTTTCTAATTTTTTTTCTGGCAGTGATTGTTCATATTTCGTACTAAAAAGTGTAAAGTTCAAACATATTCCTCTTTCGGCAAATAAAAGAAACATTGTAGAAAAAGACAAAGCGACGAAAAAATTTAAAAAATTAAGCCGATGCTTTTAGCATTATTTCTTTTGAAAAAAAAAAGGCATTATTTAATTGTTATTAATGCTTCTCTCCACCTCCATTTTAGTCTCTCTCTGGTCTGTGAGGAAGTAGGCCTCATTAATCAATGCTTATTATAAAAAATCACGGTCCTTTTATTCAAACAGTGTATTTTAGACATTATACCATCAAAGTCATCAAGGAACCACTTCCATTTTTGTTTAAATTCTCTAATCGAGTATAATACTATTTCATTTTTTTCTCAAAAAAAAAAATTTACGAAAACTTCTAAACGGTTTACTTCTTTTCTGACTACATATCCTCTATATTTGATATTTTAGTTATTAAACTATACTGATTTATTTAATGAATTTAAAAGATCAAATACTTTATTTATTATTCAACTTAATGTTTAATGTCGATATGTTATTATTTTGTTTATGTTTATGTTCTCAAATGCTGACCGGTCAATATATATTAATCAGTCAAATATATTATTATATCTCAATCTGATATCAGCAACTTAGTAAATGTGCCCTAGTAATTTTTTTTTAGTAAAGATGAGAATCTAAGTGCAGTAGTTTTTTTCATTAATTGCAGTGACATTAAGACTTCAAGCGATAATTCAAGTACGATGATAGCATTTGAAATTACACGCATATCTTTCATTTTTACCTTTGTTCCAAAAAAATAATATATTAAATGTCTCATATTTAGACCGTTGTTTTGAGTTCTGTCATTTTAATTCCACGTTAAAAAAAACAAAAAAAAAATGGTTTGCAGATTGATACTGTTTCGAATATCTTGTCATTTAAATGTCACTTGATAGTCCATTTAAAGATCATTAGTATTTTGTTCAATAAAGAATGATTATAATTTAATTAATCTTTTAAAGAATATCAAATAATACTGAAATTACAAAACTTTTTGAAACATAATCAAGATTTATAGATATCAAATAATATCTGTAAATTTTCTTCTATTATTAAGATTTTTAAAATTTCCAAATTTATTTTGTAACATAACCATTTTGTGAAACATAATGGTTATACCGTAGCAGATTCACCGGTGCCAGCGAGCACTGTTCTCTCGGGATTTTGCACCGACCTTGCCGTCGCAGGTCCGTGTGCATCATTTAATACTTGGTTGCCAGTATGTATTAGTATTTTCATCCTTACATGTAGATTTTACAGGCCCCGAGGCTGATGATATGGCATCTCCACACCGCTCAGAGTCCTTTTTTTATGACGGTCCTGCCTCACCGTCGATCTTGCTAGTGCCCATTGGAGATGGTGACTCATTTGATGTGGTTCTGGGGCCGGTACTCACTCTTGTGAGATCAGAGGAGGCTTTTTTTGAGCAGGAGAGTCCATTGGTTGTCGAGCCTACAGGCGACGAGCCATTATTGATTGAGGGAGGGTCATCCCACGTCTCTTCATCTCCTGACAGGCAGCCTCTCGTGGCTACAGATGGTGCAGTCTCATCTGAGCTTACAGATAGTCAGGTGGAGGACTCGACTGAGCAGGCTGCGGTCGATTATGACTATGAGCTGGATGAGAGTTGGCTAGCGGAGCAGCTTTTTGACAGTCCAGAGGCGAAGGTCCCGACTAGTGAGGGTCTTGCTGAGGCTCATGTCTCTCCTGGTACCCCTTATTTCCTTTATCTTTTGCTTGTTACAAAATAAATTTGAAACATAACCATTTTGTGATTGCCAAAGTACTAGAGTAGGTCGCTATTTTGAATTCAAATCAATAATAACCGAAATATGATGACATGTCAAATTCGTTCAATATAATTTACATAAAATTTTAGGAAATACAGAATATTATTATTTTTCGGAGTTCCCTTACAAAAGAAAATTTTGAAATATTACATAGATAATTGCCAGATATCACATGCAAAACATATGTGTTTGTAGTTAATTCTGATTGGTGATAAATATAGCGGTTACAATTATTAATTGGTGATAAAACATAACTAACGTTTGATCTAGTTGCAAGAAAAAAATGTTTCGTATATATCAAGTGGTATGTTCGAAATTTAAATGAAAAAGACAACTAAAATTGAGTGGCACATCACCTCCATCTCAAAAACAAAAAAAAAAAACGTATCTCGTACCAAAAAGACAGACAAGCGCACAATTTATTCCTAATGGTAAGAAAAAAAGCTACTTTCATCGACTGGCTCCACTTGTATTTATCCCTGGCCTGACAAATTTCGAGGAAAAGTAGTACGAGTATTTTGGACACAAATGTCCTTTAATTAGTCTTTTTTATCTCGAAGAAATTTTCTTTTTCTTTTTTTTTTTATTTTGCAAAGCCACAATCACCGAAACCATGTGAAAGTTGCGTGCTCTGTGCTTAAAATTTCTGACTCAATATAAAATTATTTCAACTTTATATCTAATTCTAACAATAAAAATATACGATTATCGCTTGAAAAATGTTTAATTTTTCTCGACTATCTTTTCAAGTTGCAAGCAGAAAAATGTGCGTCCACTACGCCAAAATACCTCTTTTGCAGTGCACCATTTACAATGGTTTTCAGTTAAAAATCACTGTAAATGAGTTTACAGCGGTTGTTAAAAGCAAACTGCTGCTAAGTTTACAGCGGTTGTTAGCTAAAAATCGCTATAAATTCTACTATATATATACTCATACTATTTAGTAAAAGAAAAAAATATTTGTTTACTATATAGATTTTTTAAATTAAATAAATATAAAAAATGTATTCACAAATTTACTCAAACTAGGCATCTAGATCTACTTTTTAGTATCTTAGATAATCAATATTTTTCAGTTTTATCGTTTATTCATTTGGAAGGACTTAAAAGTTAAGAAGTGCGCTGTGCAAGTATATATAAAGGGAAGGGATCACTTGACAAATGGTTATCTTGACAATTTTAGCAATAAATTTTTAAATAAATACGAAAAAAATTTAAAAATTGAATTTTTTTTTATGGATATGTTCTTCGTCTTGTAGATTAATGGTGATTAAAATTTTATGTAATTTTATTATCTTTTGATAGTCCATCAAAGACCGTCAAATTATAACCGTTGCAATTATATAAATTTTTGATGGTCCTTCATGGAGTATTAAACAATAATGAAATTATATAAAATTTGAATCACCATTAATCTATAAGTAGAATAACATATTCATAAGATTTTTTATTTTTAAGATTTTTTGAAGATTTATTTTAAAAATCCATTGTTAAAATTGTCAAAATAAATCATTGTCAAGTGATCCCCACCCATATATAAATGGTAAGGGATCCCTTGACAATGGCTTATGCCGACAATGGATGTTCAAATAAATACAAATTAGTTCTTAAAAATAGAAAAAAAAATATATAGATATATTTTTTTACTTATAGATTAATACTTCTTTAAATTTCATGTAATTTCATTATCAATTGATAGTCCATCGAAGATCATCAAAATATTATACAATTTATAACAGTTTTATTTTAACGGTTTTTAATGAACTATCAAACGATAATAAAATTAAATGAAATTTAAATCACCATCAATCTATAAGTAGAATAACGTCACACCTATAAGATTTTTTCTATTTTTAAGATTTTTTTGTATTTATTTAAAAATTCATTGTCAAATTAACCATTGTCAATTGATCCCTTTCCTATATAAATTATGAATCGATCTTTTCTGTGCCTCGTCCTGTTTCGGGAGAGCGTGGGCTGCGGCATTTCGAGGCCGGATATCGTTGAAGTCTTCGAGCTGCCGAGCTTCTTGGACGAAGCCATGATATTTTAACTAACATTTGAGATATATACTATCGCTGAAGAGTGAAAAGCCTAGTGTCACTTAATTTTTCTTTCTTTCTAACAAGTTTATGTCAGGCGGACCTTTGTTTACTTATCTCGTGTTACATGAACAGCCCACATAGAAAATTAATTCACCTTTTGAAAAAAAAATTGTGCGTGAGTGGAACAACGGAAGTAAAAAATATAAACCAACACACCCTCTTTCCTTTTTTTAATAAAATTACTTGAGTCATTAATCTTGAGTTAGTTCAGTTCATTAAATTTTCTGTTAATCCATTATATATAGTTTCTGCGCCTTTACAGAAATACATATATGATAGCCGTACAATTAATGCTTATTTAACAGGTTGACAATACGCAACGTTTCCTTCGCAACTGCATTCTAAGTCAAATTAATTCAATTCGGGCATTTTCATGGTCAGAGTTGTCAATCGATATATAAAGTTAACGAGTCTGACGCCAATAGTAGTGAGACTGAGGCCAACGTCATCAATTAAAGAGCTAGGTAGGTAGCATGTAGTTATTATTTCATGAAGTGATGATACATAGTGACATTAATGGTTACTCAACCATTTAATTAGTTTACACCTCATGCATTTATTCAAGTAGTTTTAACTAGCTGGTACCAGATCTAGTGATCAGTACACTTTTTAAGTACACTGGCTTTGGCAACCGTTTCCACAGTAGGCCTGTGTGGTCCCACAATAGCCATACTGGCTACAACACATGTTGTTGGGGCAGACAGCACCATGACCCTGAGACCCGCATCGGCGGACGCTACTGCGGAGTGAAGCACTGTTATCGTCACTGCTGAGTGAAGCACTGTTGCCACTACACTGGCTTTGGCAACCTTTCCCACAGTATTTCTTTGTTGTCCCGCAATAGCCATATTGGCTACAACACAGGTTGTTGGCGCAGAGAGCGCCACTTGCCTGAGACCCGCATTGCTGGGCTCGGGTTGTCGAGGAAAGAGCTCCCAAGCAAAATAAGACCAAGATGATGACTCCTGCTACCTTTCTCATGGTTTAGCTGTTGATAGTTAATATTGTATAAGGGATTAACTTTAAATTGTGTGGTAAGATTGGGTGCAGAATGGGGCTATTTATATTGGTGGAACGCACGTTGGATAAAGCTCAATATAATTGCAGCTTTTTTAAATGTGAACCTTGCATGCCGGTCCAGTACGAAGAGCCAGCTAGATATATAGGTTGCCGGAATTTTTGCAAGGGACAACGGTTTGTGGAAAATTCATTGAAGTTATATAGCACGACAAATCGTGAGGAAGAAATGTTGTGGAAATATTTGTAACACAAGCTAGCGTCCTTTTAGTCGTCTGTACAAGTATATATTAAAACGGTGTCTTTTAGTCATTATATCATCACAGTCATCAAAAAACCACTTCCATTTGTCTTTAAATTCTTTAATCGAATATAATAATATTTCATTTTTCTCAAAAAAATAAAAATATATGAAAAAAACTGAAACAGTTTACCTGTTTTCGGACTATCCTCGAATTATTTGCGAGTGCAAGCAGAAATGTGTACGGCATAAAGGTATTCGCAAACTAAGTCGATGAGGTACTTTTTTCACATATATGTTAGATAATTAGATATTTTGTATCCGGATAGTGATATAACGCCCCAACCTCTGTCTCCAGCACCATATAAAGACATCAAATAGTAGAATAAACGAGATTACATATATTTATATATAGTTCATGGTGGTAGAGATATCATTAGGGGCTGCCCAACTAAGATAAAAGTGTTGGAATCTATTCGAAAAACAAGCGATGGAAACATTACTTAGAATCTGATTAATAATTTTTTTATCAGTTCAATTAATAAAAAAAACGGTCAGTACATTCGTCCACCAATGTATTGAGAGGCATAACTTGGGATATACTATATTTATTCTTTCCGATATAAAGTGGCAGCTGTTTGATTGAACAATAGAGTGATTTATGGGAATAATAAGATACTCAACATTAATATTAAAATAAAGAATTTATTTTCAACATTACTATCGAAATTATATTGTTTTGATCAATCAACCCACTGCACAGATATTTTCTGCACGTTTAAATGTGTAATTATTTGGCTTAAATACTTAAACATTCACCTTGCCTGTTTTATTATTCATACAGAGTGTTTCTAATAAAATTTTAATAAAAGTTCACGAAAGGAGGAAATTGTGCTCTACAAAATATTGACAAGTCAATAAATTAATCAGTTTATTATGTAGTGTCCGCAGGAGTGCCGTAGCCATTCTCATTCCAAATAGCAACATTAAGACTTGGAGTGAATATGTAAGCATGGTGATGATCTGTCTGAAACTCTGAATATATATCGCAACCACGCATGTATGGCTTTCGTTTTCTAACCTCTGTTTAGAGATTTCAGTAAATTAAATGAATATAAGAAATGTATTAACAAATTTACTCAAAAGTTTCTAATCCACAGTTTTCAGTTTTATCATTTTTTTTTCATTTTGTACGACTTAAAAGTTAAGAAGCCAACAGATCATGCATGTACATATACATAACCGTGTGATAGGGGAAAAAAATCTTAGTACACTGTACGAGTGTAAATAAATTATGTATCGATCTTTTCTATGCCTCGTCCTGGGAGGGTTTTATATCCGGGGTTATAAATTATATATATGGGCAGAGGCATTTCGATGCCAGGAATCGTTGAAGTCTTCAAGCCGCCGAGCTTCTTGAGATACATACTATTGTAAATATTTTAGAGATTAATAAAAAGGAAGGGATGAAACGGGTGGTAGCTGGAAAAAAATTTTGATTTTATTTTTACTTATTAGTTAATGAATAATTAATAGTTGAAAAATCTATCAACTAACTAATAAGTAAACACTACGAGAGAGAAGAGCTTTGATAACGGTTGTTGACTAATTTTAACAACGGTTATTAAACCGTTAATAAAGGAGATGTCAGTAAAAGTATTGGAAATCGTTATCAAATATGTAGTGATAACAAAATAGGACGTAGGCTTTGACAATGGTTCTTTATAGAAACCGTTGTTAAATAGAGTTTTGTTGCACTAAACATCTTCTTTGATTTGTCAATTTATAAAACAATCTTGAAATTTTACAATTTATCTTGTATTATTTGAATCTTGAATTTTGTCCTGAATTTTTTAATTTGTCTTGAATTTTACAAATGCATTAGAATAGTATTTAAAATTATTCAATTTTTATATTATTTGAATCCTCATTTAAACATATAGAATCACCAAAATATATAGAGTTATTTTAAATGATGTATTCATGGATTTATACTACAATCATTGTGTTCTCAAGCTGTTAGGGCACAAATTACGCACAAAGATGAATATAAATGTTGTTGCACTAAACATCTTCTTTGATTTGTCGATTTGTAAAATAATCTTGAATTTTATAATTTGTTTTGTTCGAGTTTTGTACAGGGATTAAAATACAAATTGATTAGTGCATAAGAACCAAGACTAATGATGGGATAAAAAAGATTAATCAAGACTGCATTAGGTTTAGGTTTAGTTAGACTCAAATTGTGTTGAATTGGTTAAGATAAATTGAGCTTAAACAACAAAGAAAAATATTTCTACCTAGTGAATCGTTATAACGGTTTAGCAATCGTTATAACGATTCATCTCAATATTCAAAAATATTCTAAGCCAGAAAAGTACTCAATGAAGCCATAGCGTATCGTTATGTAACTATTCAGTAATCGTTACAATTATGTATGAAACATATAATGATTCAATGAATCGTTATAATATTTCAGCTCAATCAGATCCAACAGTTAGTCTTTCTAAACTGTTGTAACAATTCTCAAATCGTTATAACGGTTCAAGCCGAAAATAATTTCTTTAACTGTTTGAGAAGATCTAATTTAAAATGATCACATCTCTCACTAATTAAGTATCAGATCTATCTAACTAAATCATTACTTCAGAAGAGCTAACTAACCATATATTAAGTGAGAGAGATAAACCAAGAGATAGAAACTCACAATTAGTCAAATCATTATTTAAGCTCAATCTAGTTTCTCTCTATTCTCCCAACTTGATTCTTCGAAGATCTTCTTGTAATCTATTTTTGAGTTGTTGTGCTCACTTTTCTTGAGCTGTAGTGCTCACTTTTTTGGGTGTGTTGTAACTCACTTCTTGTTTTGAGTGTGTTGTCACTCTTATTACCAATAGGCTTAGCAACCCATTTTTATATAAGGAATCAAGTTCTATAAGTGTAAAACTATTTTTTTTAGTATTTCGGCTCAACCTTAATTATTGAAAGTTGAGAATCCCGAAAATGTAGGCATTTTAAGCCGAACTCCGTTACATCTTATTTTCTTATTTGATCTTCTCTTTTCTTTTCTCTCATTTCTTTTATTGCTATATTCTTGTGAGAATTGAATTGAATTGATTTATCTTCCGCTGCCATTACACTTGAACACTAAGCCCCAAATCGATTTATATATTTCTACCTTAGGTTCTTTACATTCTTGCACTCTTTTGACCATAAATATCATTTTTACTAGGTGTATCAAAGTGGTATCAGAACAGAGACTTAGTTTTAATTGTTTTATTTATGATAGTTTTAGTCAAAAATGACTTCTTTGATGCATGTAAAAGAACCCCTAACCCTAGGTCTCAATTATAAAAATTTTAGTTTTTGAAAGAAATATATTCTGAACTAACTCAACATACTAAACCTTTGGGATGATGTCCAACATGGTTATGTACCATATTATGATTCTAGCAATCACATATTGACACAAAAAGTCAAATAACTGAAAACTCAAATTGATTATGCCGTCAATGTTATTTTAAATTCGATTAGTGAAATAATTACTATATTATTTGGTAATGCCGAAATTACTAGTAAAATATGGGAGACCTTATTGAATATATTTGAAGACAACTCTCAAATAAAAAGAACAAAACTAATGGTCCAGAATTCGAATTTGAAAATTTTTGCATACAAGAAGGAGAGTCAATTGAGAATATGTATTCAAGATTAATGCATATTCTAAATAAATTTGATGAAGTTGGAGAATCCTTATATAATTCTAAGATTGTAGGCAAGATTTTTATGGCAGTGATGAGAAGACCAAGATGGGAGAGCATAATAAGAATTCTAGAAGCAATACAAGGCACTCTTGGCGAACTCACACATGAAGAAGTGTTCACTCATTTTCTATGCTTTAAGAAGAAGCTACGACAAAATGGAGAGCTCACACCAAAGCTCAAAGAAACCGCACTTCAAGCTCAAAAATTTTCATCGCGCTACAATTCGAGTAAGACATCATCTATCTCATCTTCTATGAGCGATCAAATCATCACAAAAATATTTCAAACAATGCTCAATCAAGAGAATGAGCACAATAAAGAGCGAGATGAGAAAGAAATGACGTACATATGTTTCTCATGCCATAAGAAAGGTCACATAACACACGATTATTCCTTGATCTTCCCACATAAGATGAAATTTTTTTTTTGAAAGAATTGGTGCCATGCTAGCCACAAGTAACCACCAAATTAGACCAAATTATATCAAATTTATAATTAATTTAATTCGACTAAAATTGTATCTTAATTTTAATTTTTTTAAATTATTATTGTGAAAAATAGAGTATCCGCAACTGCTTGTCGTACCCCAAAATGAACATAGGTCACAGAGGGCCAGAACCAATTTAAGTATTCTTAATCGTATCATGTGAAAAAAAATACTTTATAATTAATTTTAGCATATCGTATGTAATAAATAAATTTTTTCAGCCGCATAGCACTCTTTGTTTGAACGCACATCATCCGAAAATACCATACAACGCGCAAATTGATCCATATCTGCATCGACTGGGTCTTCACATAACTTGTGCTATAGAATAAAAAAATTATATATGCAGATATTTCGTTTAATGAAGAATATAGTCATCGCCATTGGTTGGCTTAATATGCCCGGGCATTCATGGTTTGGTAAGTATGAATTTCGTCGGATAAAGCATTTGATAGGCGATTTAGGTAATCCACATATTTTCACAGCGATGCTTGCTTCCGCACGTGAAAATTTAATTTTTTTTTATTTTAACTTGTAGGTATTTTTAATTTAATTGATTTTTTGATAATTTAATTCATGTTAATATGTGTAATTTACTTGTACAGGTCTTCCGACGGATACTGAGGACATCGATATCTTTGTCGATGACTGTCCGACTCACGGCCCACCTGACCCCGCGTCGGAGCCAACGACTGATGAGTACGACTTATTTCAGAGATATTTCATGTCATACTCTCAGCTGATGAGTCAGATGAGCCTCGATCCGGGTGTTGGGACCTCCGATACCTAATATGATGCTCCTCGCGCGTCATTGTACGACACTCCTGGTCTGTCCACCCAAGTGCCCAAGACGCAGGTACCGGCCGACGCAAGACACAAGTGCCCTCGTCGTGAAATCCGACCGAGAGACACATACAACTCGTCTCTCATTAAGAGTGTTTCGTAGGCGTTGATGTATTTTTTCAGAGATTGTTGTTTATATGACTGTTATTTATATATGTACTTTATTTTCTCATTTATGATTTAAAATTTAATTTTTCTTTTTTATGTTTTGACATTAACTTCTTACAAAATTTTCAAAAAATATAACATAACATTCATTAAATCATGGAATAATTCAATAATAATCATTAAATCATTCAGTAATTTTCACTTTAATATACAATCATTTATAACAGCAAAAAAAATACCAACTGAACCCGAGTTGCAAACTCAGGCCAGAGAGCTGAACTCGAGTTATAAACTCAGATCTGGCTGATACACACTAAAAACGACCCAATCATACCAGTTTCATCATTTTTTTTATTTACTACAAAAAAAAATCTGCAAAGCGACGAACCAAATAATTTTTATGGAAATTAACAGGGCTTACTATACAAAACAGTGTGCTAGATAGATATATAGGATGCCGGAATTTTTGCACACGTACATGAGAAATTAACGGCTGTCATTGAAGTTATATAACTCGACAAATCGTGAGGAAGAAATGTAGTGGAAATATTTGAAACACTGTACAATTATATATAAATTATGAATCCATCTATTCTGTGCCTCGTCCTGTTCTGGGGAAGGGTTTTATATCCGGTGTTGTAAATTATATAACCGGGGTACACCATATGTGGCTGAGGCATTTCGAAGCCCATGATGTTTCAAGTAACATTTGAAATATATACTGTCGTATATATTTTAGAGATTAATAACAGTGGAGAGTAATTTTGACAATCTTAATAATGAATTTTCTGAAAAATAAAACTGTTTTATCGATATGTTTATTCTACACATAGATTGATAATTTTTTTTATATTTTATGTATTTTTATAGTATTTATACATATATGTATATTTCATGGCATTAATAACAAAATAACTTATAATAAAAATTATTAGAAATGAAAAAAAAAGTTTATAGATGGTCATTCGAAGACTATCATATTTTCACACGATTTGCAATTATTCCAATTTAACGACATTTGATGGACTATTAAATGATAATGAAATTATATTTTAAATATCTATATTTTTTTCACTTTTATTTTTTTTTGTATTTATTAAGAAGCTCATTGACAAGGTTGTCAAAATAACCCATTGTCAATCGATCCCCACGCTTAATAAAAGAAGAGGGTTATTTTGACAATCTTAATAATGATTTTTTTTAAAAGGACAATAGAATAAAAATAGAAAAAAAAATATTGATGTTTTCTTTCTAGTTATAGATTGATAATATTTCAAATATCAGGTAATTTTTATAGTATTTATACATATATGTATTTTGTAAGGTATTAATATCAAAATAACTTATCGAATTGATTAATTAATATTATAATGTTAAAGAATGTACTTGGTTGTAAATAGCATGATTATCACCTTAGTTTAGGACACTCAAATTGTTAAAACAATATTAAGATAATTAGTGATATAAGTATTTTTTTAATGCATAAAAGGATTAAATTTTTAAAATTTTCAAACGTGCTACAAAATCACTCTTCTCTACTATTTATTCTGTTTTAGTCTCTTCATCTACTAGAATTGAATTGTTCACATATATTTTTCTCTCTCCTCATTTAAAATAAATGGGTATAATGGTGAAATATAATGCTAAAAATTATTTAACTTTATTTATATTATTATATATCTTTAATATTGGAAAAAAATTGTTCAATTTTCCTTCATATGAAATTTTTACATTTTTAATTAATTATTCATGAACTATCTTGTCAGGTGATACCTAAATTTTACATTTTTTTTAATTTTACATGTCAGGGTCAAGCCCAGTTTCTATAAAGAATGAGCTTATTGTGCTTCATGAAGCACGTACCTAGTATGCTACGGACTAAATAATTTCAACTTAGATATTATCAATTCAAACTGTTCAATCTAATATGTATATCAAAATGTGTTTGCAAGCAAAATTTTACACTTCTTTGATTTTTTTTTCTATTTTTTTTAATATGAAGAAAATCATTATTTTTGACGGACTAAAATTCTTAGATCATGTCATATGAGAAAGTATAGAAATCCGAAAGTCCCATGAGAAAGATAAATTTCAAAATAAAATTAATTAAATAACGGAAGACATGTGAAATGAATAAGACACACTATAAATATATTAGTCGTTGTACAATATTTGTCATATTGAGAATTAAGATATGTACGTGGAAGACACAAAGTCTTTGCTAATTGATTTCAATATATATGTAGAAGAGCAGTATATATCGCATATGCATTGTACAGCCACATATGCAGATTTACGTAAGAAATAATAATTAATTATTTTTAAATTTTCAAATTTAATTCAACGTCTCAAAATGCCTATTACGACATCATGTCACGCTCCTAATAGAAATGAAAATTTTTGGTAAATTGAATAATTTGAATAAAAGAACTAGGTTAGGGAAGAGAGAAACCACTTGACAAGTTAGGAAAGAGGTAATTAATAATTCTTTATTTCATTTTTCTTCACATTGATTACAATGAGAGATTGGATTTATATAGACAATTATTCCACCTAAATTTTCTAATTTTACTAGTTTTTCACTAATTATTTATTATAATATTTTTTAATATAAATATTAAAAATATGACACTCTCCCCCTTCAAATAATCCTTATTCTCAAGGATTTTGAAACCACAAAAAGTAAAAAAAAAATATTAGACTTTGAAGGTGTCTCCTAAACCAAGAGAAAATACAATTACCATTCAAAATGTTAGGGTTCAAAGGTAGTCTTTCTGGTCAAAGAAAGAAGAGACTCAAGAATGCTCATCTCACATAAAAAAAAAAAAGTGCAGCCAAATGAGTTGATTTTCTTGAACAGTAATAGAGTAGTGTGGACTTGAGAAATGATACATGAAGGAAAATGGATCATTATACAAATTGTTCTGTAAAATATTTATTATTTGAGTCTCTCATTGGATTGAGTGTGGCAATATGTCAAGTAAGTTTTCATCTTTTTGATGGGTAAAATTGTTCAATTTCTTGTTAATTGAGTCTTAATCGTCTTGATGAATAGAGTCTGATATTTTTTTTCAAATTTGTAATTCTCATTTACCTTGACTTCAAGTTTCCTTGATTCAACTTGTAATGTCGCACTTTTTCTCGAGTTCGAACTCCATATTTGACTTGTTTGTCGTGATCCTGCGCTTCTCATATGACTTGACTATGAACTTCTTAAACTTTTAAAGAGCTTCACTACGAAGAAGTATTTATACCACTTCGGCTTCTATTGATGATAATCCAATTATCCGCCCACTCGCTTCACATGAATATTTATCAATTATTATTTTTTATTTGCATAATTTCCCACACAAGTGATAATAACTTATATCTTCACAAATATATATATCACAGAATATTTACAAAATCATATACTTTTTTACATCAATGTCTATCTTTTATTGCATTTGAGTTTATAATATCTGCAAGATAATATTTTTTTCCTAAATATTGCAAAATTCTCCGTACTTCTTGATCTACTCCATTTGATATTTTTGATTTGGATCATTAAGCAAGGTTGCATGTTGAATTCACACATCGGTCCAATCACAGAAACACAAACAAAAGGCCGAAGTGTGAAACAGAAACACTTCAAGCAAAAGCTGGCCCAAGCAGCTCGTTGCTTCGTCTATTTCGTCATCGCTTGCTCAGTCGCTCAACCTTGCGGTTCTCTTTAATTGCGTGAATCCCCTCGACGCTACCAGACCGAGTCGGCGAGTGTATGTGTGCAGCCCCTGATTGCCACAACACAAGAATCTCTCGAAGCGGCTCTGATACACGTCGCCTAGATGTCGTCATGCCCTTTCTCGGTAAAGTGCAGTGTTGGAGCTAAATTTGTTGGTCAGAGGCGAGGCTTGTGACTGCACTGTGGTCGCGAATGCGACAGCAAAAGTGCCGGTAAGGCTCAACTCAGCTCTGATATTGTCAGAGGACAACTGGCGAAGGTGCTGGTACGAACCGATAAAGAGTTATAATCCGATTTTATCTTCTTGATTTCAGAAATCGAGCTCAGATGCAATCGTGATGCTAACATATTTTTTTTTTTTCATGATACAGGTACCGCCCACTATAATACACTAAAGCCAAACACTCGCGGTGGAGGAGGCACACGCCCAGGCCATCCGTACAAACAATAACATGGCAGAAAGAAATGTCCGCCTGGAGCAAAGCCATAGTCCATATGGATTTTTTCTTTTTTAAGAAAAAGATGAGGTCAAGCCCTCATTCCATCTAATTAATAGCTCATTCATATAATCATAGATTGATCTCCTTAATTCCAGATTAAACCATGATTAATACGAAAGAGCTCTTAATTAAGTGTAATCTATAAACGTAGCAAGTGAAAATAAAGGCGGGACCTCGATCGTTATGTGTACACTGCACAAGTTACTGATGTAATTGTGTCAGACGAATAAATTACTGAATTTTGCTGAAAAATTGAATCATGAAATTAATCCCAAATTTTGATGAAAGTTGTGTCGTAAAATTAATCCTTCTTATAATTTTTTTTTATGAAAGCTTCTTATAAATTAATTATCAATGGAAATCAAGAAATGATCCTCTACATATTAACTAGAGTTTATTATTATTTTTCTTTAATGGTAACATGACCGACATCTATCATTGAATGTGGTTCTTTTTTACTTTTCTCCCATGGAGTTGTTAAGTTTAACAATATTTGACGTTATCAAATTAATGTACATTACAGTTTGGATGCATATAAGAACTAAATAAATGAAGAAATCACGAGGGATGATACACCTATTTAATGTATTTAGGGCACTGATTTATTAATACAATTATTAGATTAGTCATATGATTAATAATAATGAAAAAAATTAAATTTTAATATTAAAAATGATAGTGTGGCACTGTAACTGACACATAAAATATGCATCGCCATGACTGACACATTAGTAAAGACATCACTCTTTGTGACATTTTTTTCCTTATCTTATCTTAAAACTAATTTCAACAGAATAAAACAATGTCCGCCGATGGGAGTGCGCCATTCCCACTGGCATGGTTCTCTATTTTTTTACAAAACTATAAAAAATAATAATAATAGTATTTTTCTAATGCGTCACTATCAGTGACGTATTTTTAAAGCGCCACTGAGGCATTGACTGTGGC
Organism: Schoenoplectus tabernaemontani; assembly: GCA_037127355.1. Taxonomy (NCBI): domain Eukaryota; kingdom Viridiplantae; phylum Streptophyta; class Magnoliopsida; order Poales; family Cyperaceae; genus Schoenoplectus; species Schoenoplectus tabernaemontani. The sequence continues at coordinate 15,008,614 of CM073740.1, forward strand.
GCACTGTCATTTCTACGTAGGATTAAAAAATATTATATTAAAAAATCAGTGTACGTAGGATCTTGGATTTCTCTCCAATTGAACTTCTTTGGAGGATCCCTGTTTGCTGAGATTTAAGAAAGAATGCAAGGAACAAATTTTATTTCTATGTTGTTCTGATCTTTATATGAATACAAGGGTTGTATTTATACGAGCTTCTCAAATGGCTATATAATATAATACCGCTTGTTTAAAACGTAAGCTTTGTAATTACGGAAAAGCTAAAGTTACTTTATTTATTTAATACCGTTGCCTTATTTTATCTAATTCTGGGCCTATTGGGATTAATGGATATGAAGCCCATTAATTAGAATCCTCTAATTTTGCATTATATTTTTTAACACTGCTTCTTAAGTTGGGTTCGTATAAATTTATCAAGCCCAACTTGCTAAATATTCTTTAGTGACTTGCTTTGTCAAGTGTTTTCGTCAAGATATTTGTGAATTGTTTATTGCTTCTAATAAATGGCGTTTTAATTTCTCCCGATTGCACTTTTTCTCTAATAAATTGACGATCGACATCAATGTATTTAGTGTGTCTATGGAAGACCGGATTGGAAGTGATGTGTCTTGCCGCTTGATTATCACAATACATTTTCATAGCTACTTTGCATTCAATCTTCACGTCACGGAGTAGATGTCATGGCTCGATACTCGACTTCAGTGCTTGATCTTGCTACTATATTATGCTTCTTTCTCTTCCATGTTATGAGGTTGCCATCTACAAAGTGCAAAAACTTGTGATTGATTTTTTCACAGCTAGCAGCCCAATATGCATAAAAAAAATCAACCACGTTGTTTGTTTCATTTTTTTTCATCCAAATTTCTTAACCTAAGATGCTCTTAAGGTACCTAAGTATCCTATCAATGTCATCTAAGGGAGTATGCATAAATTGACTCACAATACTAACTGTAAAAAGATATCAGGTCTCATAATAGTGAGCTAAATTAATTTACCTACTAACATCTGATACTGTCCTATGTCAGTTAGTGGTTCACCATCTCCCGGATCAAGTCTAATATTGATTTTCATTAGGGTATTGGTCAGTTAGCTTCTAATTTTTCGATCTCCTTTAATAGATCAAGTATATACTTTCTTTGAGATAAAAATAAATTCTTATTGGAATTGACAATTTCTATATTAAGAAAATATGTTAATTATCGTAAATCATTAATGTCAAATTCTATTTTTAAATATTATTTAACCTTTTTAATCTCTTCATTATTATTTCCGATTATGATTATATTATCGACATAAATTAAAATAATAATGATAGAATTTTATAAATGTCTGATAAATACGGAGGAAACCACGGTGCTTTTAGTAAACTTGATTTGTAAATGAGAAGAATTTAGTTTTACATACCACATTTTTAAAGATTATTTTAAACAATAAATTATCTTCTTTAATTTAAATGTAGGAGAAAGATTTGATGTATCTTTATGTCTGATAGAAAGAGTAATGTAAACTTTTTCATCCAATATTAATATATATTTTACATCCATTTAAAATAAGCTCCACCCTTTGTGGATTGCTACAAAGAACAAAAGTCTAACTGTGTTCATTTTGACTACTGATGTAAAGATTTCATAAACTCATCTACAACCTATGGATCTTTTCCCATTTGGTAATTTCATCACATCCCAAGTGTCATTTTTTAAGGCTTGGAGTTCTTCTACCATAGTCTTACACCAAATTAAATTTTTATTTGCCACATCAAAACTAGTTTGGTTCTACTTGTTTGGTAATATTACATAAAAAGACCTGATATTGTGGAGTTACTTTATCATCAGAAATAAAATATTGAATAGGATATATCACCTTGTGGGATACATAATCTCTTAACTTTATTGGTGATTGCGTGTGTCAAGTAGATCTTCTCAAGACAACTTCTTCGTGATGGGATTCTTCACTTTTTTTCATTACTTGTTTCATTTTCTTCATTCTGTCCTTTCTCCCCCGATGAAGAAGTTGCATTTGTTTCATCGAAAAGTACATCTTGATGCTCGCCTTGTCCCTGAATGTTTTCTTCTAAAAAAATAAACACACTAAAAAAAATGTTAGTTGATTGATTGTACACATCATGATGGGAACCACTTGAATGATCATTTTTGTAGTATGGTTCATCTTAAAAAAATTGACACATCCTTTGATGTATACAATTAATTGTGATTCTTTTAGGTCATAACATTTGTATCTTGTTTTGCTAGATGAGTATTCTAGAAATAATTTTAATATAATATTTTTAGAAACAGCGAAAAAATCTTAAAGATTTATAGCGAACAAAAAGTATGCACTCATGTATTAGATATTGCATAAGTTTTGAGATTATTAAGTATGCCAAATCAAATTTTAAAATTAAATGTATTGTTTCATAAGAATGTCCCTTTGCTCCAGGATTGGTGTCAATATAGGCGTCCTTTAAGTTATGTTGTGACAACAAATGTTCCATAGACAATAACATAGAAACTTAACAATATGAAAGTTTTTTTTATAAATTTTATAGTTGTGTAAAAAAGATAATTTAGAATATTTTATCTAATTTTTCATCAGTTTTCTCTGGTGAGCTAGCATCACGGCCAGTTGTTTCACATGACATAACTCATTTTCTCATCAAATGTTTAGAGAATGTCCATATGTAGTAACCCCCAAACTATATCAGTGTAAGAACGATGTAACATCCAATTACCTCAGTAATTTTACCAGAGAGAATAGTAAGGTGTCGACTGAACAAGACAGTTTTAGCAGACCTGATGTTCTTAAAGGGGTCCTCCCAAATGCTCACTTCCTCTGCCATTGATTTATATACAACACACCTCCGGTGGAATAATTGGCCTCCTCCCTATTAAATTTAAAAAAAGAAAAGAAAAATAAGTGGAAGCCAGGGTAGGAGACTACTGACAATTTACTTCATAAGCATGTGACCTTCTCAGTAAACTAAAATCTGAATTCTAATATTGTAATTAAAGTTAAAAGGATTATTAGATACTGATTATGCATTGACAATAGTAAATTTATTTCAATTGGACCAATTAGCTAGACAATTATAAATAACTGAGTAATTTCTTCGAAGAAATGACTAATAAGTATGATATATTGAGACCTCCAAAATAATTAGATAATAAATCTTGGAAACGATGAATAACAAAAGGGAACCTGATTCAACTGTCAATTGTGAGCTATCTAATCAACTGCCCAAACTGATAAAGGACAAGCTCTTTCTGGGTTGGCTTTAATAGCTTTTCCTACTAGGCATGCATGCTTAAGAGAGCTAGCACTTGAAAACTTTCCGTTACAACTGGAAGCTGGATAAGACGGTCCAGGAGCATAAATTTTCCTATTTAAACTAGTTGGGGTGGATGCAACTAGGATTGTATTGATAGATAGTAGATCGAGAGAAAAAATCGCCAGAGTAAGAATTTGAAATGCAAGACTGAGTGGAAGAATCCATAATAGATCAAGAAGGAAGATATCCAGAGAAAAAATCGCCAGAGTAAGAATTTAAAATGCAAGACTTAGTGGAAGAATCGATAATAGATCAAGAAGGAAGATATCGAGAGAAAAGATGAAAAATTGGACAAATCGGGAAAGCGACAATGAATCGGAGGAAGAGAGGAAGAGGATTGCGAGTTTTGGAAGGAATTTAAAATGTGTCGGCGACGGTTATGATTATTAAATAGTTCGGTATAGAACGGGATACAGATATCCTGTATAGAAACTTTTTTCTTTTTATATTTAGAACATATAATTTAGTAAATTGAAATATATTTAGAACAAAGATTTTGGGCTAATCAACCATCTTAACACATTTTTTAAATACTTTATCTCATTAATGAACATATTATTTAATTTAGTGTTTGAGAAAAAAATAACAGTATTTCTCCTAAGCTCTCACGAGTATGATAATGTAAATTTTCATATACGTACATACATACATATACTAACCAAATTATTTTCAAATATCAAATTATAGATATTTTATACTCACTATCCTAAATGAGATAATATTTAAAAAATAGTCCCAAATCATGGACTATTCGAGATTAATTCTATTGGATTAATCGATAGGCATTTGGATTAATCCCGAATGAGTACCGATCTAAATTAATATAAGTTCTAATAGTTTGATCTTGTATGACAATATTATCAATTACACATATATGATTTCAATTATATATAATCAATTTATGCAATGATAATGTTAATTAATGGTCATTTTAATAACAATATTGATCTAGAAATAGAAGAAATAAAGTTAAATTCAAATAATATGAAGAAGGATAACCTTGATTAGAATATAAAAATATAAGCTACTGATGAGAAGATAACAAGCTACTGTGAGAAGAGAAAAGGAAGAGATCGCTCTACTAGCTGGTGGCGAGAAGAGAAAAAGAAAATGGAGGAGACGTCTCTATCTGATGAATATCTCAAATGAGAACAGAGAAAAGAAAATTCTAATATTTAGAACCTATTTAGATTCTATTTTTAAGTAAAAACCGATTTTAAAAGCATTAGATACTGCTTTTCTCAAAAATCAATTTTTAAAAAATTAAAGCTGATTATTAGGAAATCAATTCTAAATTAATTTTTTTTTCAGTCGGTTGTTCGAATATTGATTCTAAGTTAATTTTTAGAGAGGGGGTTTTATAAATTAAATTTTTTTAGAGCTGGTTGTTTATAAACTGATTGCTACAATGTTTCTTTTATTTGCCGAAAGAGGAATATGTTTGAACTTTACACTTTTTAGTACGAAAAATGAACAATCACCCAGAAAAAAAAATTAGAAACACCTATTTAAAACCGATTTTACAAAAAATAATTGCCAAAATATTTTAATGACATGGTTATAAATTTTGTAAAAATCTTTAGAATCAGTTTTATAAAAAAAAAAAAAAACAGATTCTAAAGTTAAAACATATTGTGATGTCACGCGCTTTGACAATTGTTTAATTCTGGTTTGAACTCTCATGCTCAATTATTCGAACCGCTGAAAATTCGTATTTATTTACAATTAACACTCAATTACTAACAGTTTATTAAGAAAACTATTAGTAGGGAAGGTCGGTGGTATTTTGGTCATATTTGATAATATTTTGGTAATGGTTATAAATAAAAATCGTTACTGAAAAGTGTATTTTTTAGATATTTTTATCGACAAAACTTTTAGTAATGGTTTTTTAAAAAAATCATTATTAAATATAAAAGATCAATAACGGTTATTGTTTAACAACCGTTACTGATTGTTTCAGTAATAATTTTTCAGTATAAACTGTTATTAAAATTTTCTAACCCTAGCGCTCGTTTTTGTTTGTTTTATTCTCCACCAATGGCTTCTGCTCCCACGGATTGTGAGATAGTTTCATCTCACCGTTCGTTCATCCCAATCCAACAATTTAAAAATTAAAATTTAAAAACTGAAGTTCCACAGATTACCAACCTCTTTTCATCTATTTTCACATATAAAAGGAGAGATAAGAGACAAAGAGAGAAAAAAGAGATCAGAGACAGAGAGAGAAAGAAGAGATCAAATATAAGAAATCAAAATCAAAATCCGATCATCTCAACTCAAACGATCATAATTTTTGATAGAAAACTCTAATTGAGGCGTGCTACGCGGCCACAGAAAGCTCACGACGAGATCTACAGCTATCATCGTTACCGTCATTTTCGGGGCCAAAAAACCTCATCTTGACCTTCAAAAATGCATTTGATATTTTTTCTGTTCTTTTGTATTTTTTTCTGTTTTTTCTTATAAATTGTATAGATTTTCACATTATTGCATGAGCAAGATATACGTATTGTTGAGTAAATATTTTTTTCATTTGATGAATAATTATATTTCTTCATATTAATTATTGAATGAATAAATAATATGTTATATTGTTGTTCTTTAGTTATTCAATCTCTTTTCTTTCAATATTTTAGTTCAAGAACGTTAAAAAAATAAAAATTATTTTTATTTTAAAAAAAATTAGTAATAGTTATTTAATAATAATAGTTACCAAAAGTGTTTAAAAAATAAAAAAATCAGTTTTAGTAACGGTTATTTTGAATAAATCGTTGGAAAAGTTAAAAAAAAAAATAGTTTCAGTAATAGTTTTTAAAAACCGTTACTTATTATCTAGTTTCAGTAAACTGAAGGTCCCCGACAGGATTAGAACGCCACACAATTTTATAACGGTTTTTATATAGTTTTTTATATAGTTTTAGTAACCCTCATTCAATAACGGTCCATAAATCGTTATTAAATGATAAAAATAATCGTTACTGATTCTTTTTTTGCGTAGTTTTTTTCATTATTTGTTGTGACATTAAGACTTCAAGCGATAATTCAAGTACGATGATAGCATTTAAAATTACACGCATATCTTTCATTTTTATCTTGCATTTAAAATGTCTCATATTTAGACCGTTGTTTTGAGTTCTGTCACTTTAATTCCACGTTAAAAAAACAAAAAATGGTTTGCAGATTGATACTCTTTCAAATATCTTGTAATTTAAATGTCACTTGATAGTCCATTTAAAGATCATTAGTATTTTGTTCAATATATATAGAATGATTATAATTTAATTAATCTGTTAAAGAATATAAAATAATACTGAAATTACACAACTTTTTGTAACATAATCAAGATTAAGAGATATCAAATAATATCTGTAAATTTTCTTCTATTATTAAGATTTTTAAAATTTCCAAATTTATTTGAAATCCTATACTACCATTTTGTGATTGCCAAAGTACTAGAGTAGGTCGCTATTTTGAATTCAAATCAATAATAACCGAAATATTATTATTTTTCGGAGTTCCTTACAAAAGAAAATTTTCAAATATTACATAGATAATTGCCAGATATCACATGCAAAACACGTGTTTTTAGTTAATTCTGATTGGTGATAAATATAGCGGTTACAATTATTAATTGGTGATAAAACATAACTAACGTTTGATCTAGTTGCAAGAAAAAAAATGTTTCCTATATATAAAGTGGTATGTTCGAAATTTAAATGAAAAAGACAACTAAAATTGAGTGGCACATCACCTCCATCTCAAAAACAAGAAGAAAAAAAAACGTATCTCGTACCAAAAAGACACAGACAAGCGCACAATTTATTCCTAATCATGGTAAGAAAAAAAAGCAACTTTCATCCACTGGCTCCACTTGTATTTATCCCTGGCCTGACAAATTTCGAGGAAAATTAGTACGAGTATTTTGAACACAAATGTCCTTTAATTAGTCTTTTTTATCTCGAAGAAATTTTCTTTTAGTTTTTTTATATTTGCAAAGCCACAATCACCGAAACCATGTGAAAGTTGCGTGCTCTGTGCTTAAAATTTCTGACTCAATCTAAAATTATTTCAACTTTATCTCCAATTCTAACAATAAAAATATACGATTATTGCTTGAAAAATGTTTAATTTTTCTCGACTATCTTTTCAAGTTGCAAGCAGAAAAATGTGCGTCTGAGAAGAATTCAAGGAAAATATATATTCTCATACTATTTAGTAAAAGAAAAGAATATTTGTTTACTATATAGATTTTTTAAATTAAATAAATAGAAAAAATGTATTCACAAATTTACTCAAACTAGGCATCTAGATCGACTTTTTAGTATCTTAGATAATCAACATTTTTCAGTTTTATCGTTTATTCATTTTGTAGGACTTAAAAGTTAAGAAGTGCTCTGTGCAAGTATATATAAAGGGAAGGGATCACTTGACCAATGGTTATCTTGACAATTTTAGCAATGAATTTTTAAATAAACACGAAAAAAATTTATGGATATGTTCTTCGAATTGTAGATTAATGGTGATTAAAATTTTATGTAATTTTATTATTTTTTGATAGTCCATCAAAGACCGTCAAATTATAACCGTTGCAATTATATAAATTTCTGATGGTCCTTCATGGAGTATTAAACAATAATGAAATTATATAAAATTTGAATCACCATTAATCTATAAGTAGAATAACATATTCATAAGAATTTTTTATTTTTAAGATTTTTTGAAGATTTATTTTAAAAATCCATTGTTAAAATTGTCAAAATAAATCATTGTCAAGTGATCCCCACCCATATATAAATGATAAGGGATCCCTTGACAATGACTTATGCCGACAATGGATGTTCAAATAAATACAAATTAATTCTTAAAAATAGAAAAAAATTATTTAGATATATTTTTTTACTTATAGATTGATACTGATTTAAATTTCATGTAATTTCATTATCAATTGATAGTCCATCGAAGATCATCAAATTTTTATACAATTTATAACGATTCTAATTTAACGATTTTTGATGAACTATTAAACGACAATAAAATTAAATGAAATTTGAATCACCATCAATCTATAAGTAGAATAACATCACACCTATAAAAAAAATTCTATTTTTAAGATTTTTTTTTGCATTTATTTAAAAATTCATTGTCAAATTAACCATTGTCAATTGATCCCTTCCCTATATAAATTATGAATCGATCTTTTCTGTGCCTCGTCGTGTTTCGGGAGAGCGTGGGCTGAGGCATTTCGAGGCCGGATATCGTTGAAGTCTTCGAGCCGCCGAGCTTCTTGGACGAAGCCGTGATATTTTAACTAACATTTAAGATATATACTATCGCTGAAGAGTGAAAAGCCTAGGGTCACTTAATTTTTCTTTCTTGCTAACAATTTTATGTCAGGCGGACCTATGTTTACTTATATCGTGTTACATGAACAGCCCACATAGCAAATTAATTCACCTTTTGAAAAAAAAATTTGTGCGTGAGTGGAACAACGGAAGTAAAAAATATAAACCAACACACCCTCTTTCCTTCTTTTAATAAAATTACTTGAGTCATTAATCTTGAGTTAGTTCAGTTCATTAAATTTGCTGTTAATCCATTATATATAGTTTCTGCGCCTTTACAGAAATACATATATGATAGCCGTACAATTAATTCTTAGTTAACAGGTTGACAATACGCAACGTTTCCTTGGCAACTGCATTCTAAGTCAAATTAATTCAATTCGGGCATTTTCATGGTCAGAGCTGTCAATCGATCGATATATAAAGTTAACGAGTCTGATGCCAATAGTAGTGAGACTGAGGCCAACGTCGTCAATTAAAGAGCTAGGTAGCATGTAGTTATTATTTCATGAAGTGATGATACATAGTAACATTAATGGTTACTCAACCATATAATTTGTTTACACCTCATGCATTTATTCAAGTAGTTTTAACTAGCTGGTACCAGATCTAGTGATCAGTACAATTTTTAAGTACACTGGCTTTGGCAACCGGTTCCACAGTAGTCCTGTGTGGTCCCACAATAGCCATACTGGCTACAACACATGTTGTTGGGGCAGACAGCACCACCACCCTGAGACCCGCATCGGCTGACGCCACTGCGGAGTGAAGCACTGTTGTTGTCACTGCCGAGTGAAGCACTGTTGCTGCCACACTGGCTTTGGCAACCTTTCCCACAGTATTTCTTTGTTGTCCCGCAATAGCCATATTGGCTACAACACAGGTTGTTGGCGCAGAGAGCGCCACTTGCCTGAGACCCGCATTGCTGGGCTCGGGTTGTCGAGGAAAGAGCTCCCAAGCAAAATAAGACCAAGATGATGACTCCTGCTACCTTTCTCATGGTTTAGCTGTTGATAGTTAATATTGTATAAGGGATTTACTTTAAATTGTGTGGTGAGATTGGGTGCAGAATGGGGCTATTTATATTGGTGGAACGCTATAGGGTTTAGTTGCATATATTGCCTTGACGTTGGATAAAGCTCAATATAATTACAGCTTTTTTTAAATGTGAACTAACCTTGCATGCCGGTCCAGTACGAAGAGTTGCAAGGGACAACGGTTAGTGGAAAATTCATTGAAGTTGTATAGCACGACAAATCGTGAGGAAGAAATGTTGTGGAAATATTTGTAACACAAGCTAGCGTCCTTTTAGTCGTCTATACAAGTATATATTAAAACGGTGTCTTTTAGTCATTATATCATCACAGTCATCAAAAAACCACTTCCACTTGTGTTTAAATCTCTAATCGAATATAATAATATTTCATTTTTCTCAAAAAAATAAAAATATATGAAAAAAATCTGAAACAGTTTACCTGTTTTCGGACTATCCTCGAATTATTTGCGAGTGCAAGCAGAAATGTGTACGGCATAAAGGTATTCGCAAACTAAATCGATGAGGTACTTTTTTCACATATATGTTAGATAATTAGATATTTTGTATCCGGATAGTGATATAACGCCCCAACTTCTGTCTCCAGCACCATATAAAGACATCAAATAGTAGAATAAACGAGATTACATATATTTATATATAGTTCATGGTGGTAGAGATATCATTAGGGGCTGCCCAACTAAGATAAAAGTGTTGGAATCTATTCGAAAAACAAGCGATGGAAACATTACTTAGAATCTGATTAATAAATTTTTATCAGTTCAAACATTTTTAAACTCTTAATAATCGATACTAATAAGATTATGAAAATAATAATAACAAATTATATTGAATAAGATTACAAATCATGTTACATATATTTACCATACAATAATTTTATTATTAAGTATAATTATAAATAATATATGAGCCTTAACAAATAATAAATTTAATAAAATTGAAAATTTTAATGATATGGTAAATTAAATATATGACAAGGATAATTAACTATATATATGATAAACTGGTAGATATATGATTTACTAGCAACTCCTATACTAGTAAAGATATGATTTCGGACAACAATTAATAAAAAAAAAACGGTCAGTACATTCGTCCACCAATGTGTTGAGAGGCATAACTTGGGATATACTATATTTATTCTTTCCGATATAAAGTGGCAGCTGTTTGATTGAACAATAGAGTGATTTTTGGGAATAATAAGATACTCAACATTAATATTAAAATAAAGAATTTATTTTCAACATTACTATCGAAATTATATTGTTTTGATAAATCAACCCACTGCACAGATATTTTCTGCACGTTTAAATGTGTAATTATTTGGCTTAAATACTTGAACATTCACCTTGCTTGTTTTGTTATTCACCTTGCCTGTTTTATTATTCATACAGAATGTTTCTAATAAAATTTTAATAAAAGTTTACGAAAAGGAGGAAATTGTGCTCTACAAAATATTGACAAGTCAATAAATTAATCAGTTTATTATGTAGTGTCCGCAGGAGTGCCGTAGAAATCTTTTTCCACACCGGTTATCTTCCATTATAAATGCTGGGTTGTAAAATATTAGTTAAAACCCGTCGTAAGCGAGGAGGCGTAAAAGTGAACTATCTCCGATTTTCTACACCATTTTTATTAACTACCAACTGATGTAGAAGATATATAGAAATATTATATAAATTTTGTCACCGACGTCTTCTGCTTTTCTACACCTTTTATTTGTTAATAACCGATGTATATATACTCTATATACACCCTTTCTTTGCTAATAACCGGTGTAAAAAATCCCTCAGTACTTTTTTTGCACCATTTATTAATTATACCCGTCGTAGAAGACCAATAATTTTCAGTAAGGTACGGATGCTTGTACGTTGCTAGCCCTTTTTGCTAGCACAAAATTAATTTACCAAATGACCCCAACAATAACAGAATTAATTATATCAAAAGATCACCAATTAACATCACCAAATAACAGTAAGAAGATTAATAATCCATGACATACATTGGTATTTTCTAATTTACATAATCCATGATATACATTGGTATATTTTGATAAAAGATTACATAATCAAATAACCTCAACAATAAATTCAGCAAGCAAAGTCACTATGTGGTCAAGTTCATTTTGCATATAGCTCTTCGGAGCTATGGGTTCAATAACCTGCATAATTATGAGTAAAGTTAGATATATGACTGATTTGGTATGCAATTTGAGGAAGGGGCAATTTGTGTATCCAATTTTTGTGACCGTATGAAGAACACTATAAGAAACCATCATCCATGACATAGTTATGCCGTAAAATATGAGTAATAATATACAATTGTACTACCAAGGATATTTTCTAATATATGAATGAAAAGAATTTTCAACAGTTTCATTTGATGAACAAGTGAAGCATTAACCTTAAACTAAATTCCTAGTCAAACCTGACGCAGTTGAGGAGTTAACAAACTTAATTCAGACATTGGTCAAATCCACTCAAAATAGATTATTTCTGCCAAATGGCTTCGTGCATGAACTACAACCTACTGGTAATTAATCAATACAAATTATAAAGCTCCAGACCAATAAATCTGAAGTTGGGCCATAATTTGCAACCCACTATGTCACAGAGGTATCTAATTAGGAACTTTTGTTACCTAGATCTTAGTTTACCAAACAAAAAAATATATATTACACTATGCCTTTGTAAATTTGAAAATCTATAATATAAATATCACCATATTTTCATTGACAGAGCACAAAACAGCAACAAGTATAGTGGTGTATATATATTATAAATCTTGTCCCTTCTTCAAAATACAGTGGTGTATTTTGTGTATGCAATTTTTATTAAACAAACTACCAATAATAAAGAGGCAAATAGTATGGTTGTTCTCACTAGAAATCAAAGCTGGACTATGGTTATTCTTTTCATGAGGTGCCATTATAAAGAAAAAAATAACTACCAAAGGCAAATCAGTTCGGCCGGCTTGAATGTAATGTGTTACTATGTCAAACATCGACCTCATAACATAATAACTGCATTTGACACCGTTTGTTTGTTGTGTACTCTAAAAAATAGGAAATAAATCAATGGTAAACAATAAAGCTAAGAATAAAATTATTGAAAAAATTACCAAACCCTAAATCCTAACATCACTCATTAATTTCTAACAAATAAGTTCAAATTACTTACCTTCATTAACTCCCAAGTGAACTTGGTCGTGTTCTTATCATCTCTCCAGAGATGTCGTAAAGCACTGGAAAAAAAAGTAAATGAAATGTATATAATTTAGTAGTGCATACAATATCAATTATACGAAATAGTCCTATGTGAAGCTAATAGCATTAAACTATGAAAATAGCTCTATGTAAATCTTACGTATCCAGAACCAATTTGTTCTTCAAGTTCGATATATTTGTAGGACATAGAGAATCCACAAGATGAACAAAGCATCGTGCGAGGTCTATAATAAGAAGTACCCAATGTCTCATGCAATGGATTTTTAACTCCTATGAGATAGATAAAATATTGAGAATAAGTACAGAAATATGTGAAGGTTAGATTATTCTAACCCCTAATGATACGGCAGAAGAATGATAGAAGGCCCGGCACCGACTTTGTCGGATATTATATCAAATACTTCATTCATGTATGTTGTCGTCCCCACAAAATCAATGTTGAAATTTTCTGCTGCGCATAGTTCTGGATCCAAAAAGTATACAGATCGGCTTGTCTCATTGTTAACTTCCTGACATAACTTTTTACAAAACCTAGATGCATGTATTGGATATATGTACATAACACTTGTGTTCCAAAACAATGAAATTTTAAGAAAATATTAAGATTGAAAGTTCTTACATGCAGAAAAGCTTGAGGATTGAGATGTTGGCTTCTTCTTGCTTTAACATCTCAATCAGGTCCTCGACATTCACAATCAATTGACCCACACGAAAGAAGTGATCTTTTTGAAAAAGTATTACCATTTGAACATAGTCCTTAGGTTGAGCCATCAAAAACTGGTGCAGTAAGAGACACGGCTCAGAGAGGCATTGCAATATTGCGTCAGGAAGAAGTAGCCCCCGATTCAAAGTAGACATTGCAGTAGGCACTTGCTTCTTATTCACAGCCTTCTTAGGTTATTTTGTAGGTGTAGTAGCCTATGGTAAGTAAAAAAAATTAGTCATAACAAAATTAATGGTTGATTTCTAGTAGTTCCACATAAGCTACTGGCCAAATGAGGGAAGAGTTAATTAGATCAGCAAGCCGATCTACACCATCCCCGATCGGAAAAGGAGGAGACCATTCGCGATACTCCTCCATCACTTTATCAATAGAAACTCTTACCTGATCTGGCCGAAGGGTTTGGTGATGCACGGTAGCCTCGCCGGTAGACGGGTGGCACTGTCCTTCCGCTACCTTTCTTCGTTGGTGTAAGGTGTCTAGGAGGTAGAGGTTGCAGTCTACAAGGCCCTACAAATTAAAAATAAAATCAGATCCTTGTACTAGTCGGTTAGTTAATAAGACATATCAGTATTTTAAAATGATATAGGAGAACTAACCTCAAGATTTTGAAATGTATCTGGAGTCATATTATTTGAGCCCACTTGGGTATTATGGTTGGATTCTCGAGGAGAGTAATCATCACCCTGCCCTTGCAACGGTTGCTGAACCTGTTGTCCCCACAACTGCGCTAAGAGGGTCTGAACCTGTTGTCCCCACCTCTCCTCTAACATCTGCTTCTCCTTCGTCCACTCTTCCTTGGAGATGCAATTGGCATGAGATGCCCCACTCCTCTTGCTTTTCCCGTAGATTTTCTTCTTGCCAACACACCCCGAGTATCCTCTAACCCTCCCTGGATGTTCGGGATTCCTAACCGCAGGGGTCAACATCTGACTCGGTGGCAACCTTTGATCGACTTCTTGAGATGATAGTGATCGCTGCCATGAGAGATAATAAGTTAAACATGTTGCCATAAAAAGAACCTCCAATTGTCAGAAATTATCAAAATAATGTCTAAGGTCAGTAATATCAGTTTCAATCATATCAATCGCTCGATGACCTCTCAGTTTGCTTGTCTTGGGGTATATAAACTCCCGCTGGTCTACACCTTACCATCACCCATATTTTACATTGTTCAGAAAGTAATTGTACCACTGATGAGGATTCTGAAGCTATTGAAATGGTGTCAGAGTCCTTCCACTTTAACTTTGCGCCTCTATAACCAGTTGATCCAAGTCTGTGAGGAATCTTAGACAGTCTTGCCGACGCTGACTCTTCTCCTATTAACAAAAGCAATTGTAATTGTAATTTATTTCATGAAAATCAAGCCTGTAACTGCAAATTATCACAACAACAAAGCAAATCAAGAAAGATATCTATTGATAATTTAGAGTTTTTTTGAAGCTGTAGCAGTGTCACTCAGTACCATTATTATCCTCATTTTCTTTTTGCTAATTATCATGTCTGTAATTCCTCTCTTTTCCTTTGCCAAAGCTTGAACAATATGAAAAGATAGGTTTTTTAGGCATAACAGATGTTGTAGGTTTGATTTAGGGTTTTAATACCTGCCACTCGGGTGTGGTTTTTTGTCTTTTGAATTCCTCCCACTGTGCCTCCGAGATAGTCCAATCATCGCATGGATCTCCAGGATTCTCATTTAAGATATATTTTTTTACCAAATGAGATTTTCAGTTCTTCCAGCGCTCGCCCATCGTCTTTATTGTCTTCTTCTTAGCAACTTCATTCTCAACCTTGATGTTAAATACGTCCTAAATATGTGTATGTGTAATGACAAAAGGCAAAATGTATCAGAAGATAAAAACAATCATATGTAATCTATAAAACATGATGAATATAAAATTACCTTCATCTCAGCCCAGATATCATTTTTATCATCTTCTGAAATATCTTTCCAACTCATGTATGTGCATGTCACATAATCCTTCACCAACATGACAGCAAAGCTGGCAAAATTGTTGGCATACTTCCCGATTGGCGAGCCATTTTCATCGAAATCGATAGTGGCTGTCCCTTTCAAAGCCCTCAATTTCTCACATTTTGTCCTCGACCTTTTTCTACGATTTGAGACTTCTTTCGACATTTCGGCAACCGAACACTACTAGTAGAAATTAGAACTATTAGTTACTCCAAATCTGCACAAATTAGAACTATTAGTTACTCCATATTTTCATTGCAAGAAAATTACATTGCAAGAAAAACCTATCAGTATCTTAAAAGATAGGAAAGATACCTTAATTAATTTTTCTGAGCACACTCAGGTTTGGTTCATTGGTACAGATGCTTCATTGGTACCAATTGCTTTATTGTGTAAAAATATACCAGAGAAGCACTATGCTCTTGACACCAACTGCTTCAATGAGCACCACCTCTTCACTCTGACAAACACTAATCATTTTTTTGTTTACACAATAGGCGGCCAGCAATTAAAGAAATGGCAGTCAGCTAGCTGATGTTGCTCTGCTCTTGACAACTCTCTCTCTGACCGCCCTGATCGACTGCGGCCAGCGAATGAAGCAAAGATGGAAGAGGAGGGCTTATCGTGTAGGGAAAAAGAAAGGGGTTGCGCGAAGGGCTGTCGTGTGGGGATACGCAAGGTTGAGCGGAGAGCTGTCGTGTGGGGAAAAAAGAAAGGGATTGTGCGGAGGGATTATTATCATATTTTTAGTCTAGGGTTTATCGCCAGAGGCGATGAGGGAGATTGAAATTTTGGTCGAAAATTTTAGAGGGAGCGGAAGGCTGTCATGTTTTGATAATTAAAGGTTGGAGAGATTAAGGTTGGAGAAATTTCATATGATGCTTATGTGTCGATCTCAACCGTCCATTTCATAAACCGTTATAACGATTTACTGAAACGTTATAACGTTTCATAAATCGTTATAACGGTTTGCTGAAACGTTATAACGTTTCATAAATCGTTATAACTATTTGCTGAAACATTATAACATTTCAGCAAACCGTTATAACGGTTTAGTAAACCGTTATAACGTTTGACCCGCCGACCCGTCCCGTTCCCGACCCGTCGATCCGTGTGCCCGAGTACCCCGTACCTGTACCTGTATACCTGCGACGGGCACGGGTATGAGACGGGTAGGGTACGGTTTTGAAAAAAAAAATCGTATACCCGTGCCCGCCGTACCCGTCTACCCGTCGTACTCGTGCCCGCCGTACCCGCCGCCCGCCGCGGGTGTACCCGGCCCGTACCCGCGGTACCCTCCGGCAAATCACTAGCTGGAACGCATTTCAGTTAAACATGATCTTGCAAGCCTTTGCTTGATATGTACTATTTAACCCAAGAAAAAGATCAATAATGAAGTTTATGCAAAACCTTAGTAGTACTTATTAGTACTTATATATAATTTAAAAGTATTTATATTAAATACTTAGTAGTATTTATATATAATTTAAAAATATTTATATTAAATATCATAATAGTATCGATGATAATAGATTAAAAGATATAAATACTAATATGCAATGTTTATATCAAATTTAAAATTATTTATAATAAACATTCAAATAATTTCATAGTGATTTTTGACAGTAATTTTATATGATAATGATAATTTAAGCATTCCAAAAGTATAAAAAAAAAATACTAAAATAGCATTCAAAATTTAAAACATACATCAAAAAAGGCATAAAACGTTACATTCAATAAAATACTAAAAAAGAAAATACATCCAAAACCTGCATTTATGTAGATAAAGCATATGTCAGTGATATATTTAAAAATAAATAACATTAAAAACAAAAAATGAAAGAAAATTATTACTACCTGGATGCAAATTGCATGACTCATCGGTACTACCTTCCCGCAAATTCATCAAATTTATCAGTCTCCTTCATCCACGATGTCTCCAACACCAATAATGTGTCTTTTCCCACGAAGGATAACATGTCATTTTCTATCGGCTGGATCAACAATGTAAAAAACTTGCTTTGCTTGTTTGTTGGCAAGTATAAAAGGGTCGTCTTTATAACCCAATCGGTTGAAATCAACGGATATCATGTTGTATTTGTCTTTTCGGATTTCGCGCGTATTCTCAATCCATTTACACAAAAATAAGGGTATCCGAATTCTCAAGTAATCAAGTTCTCAGATCTCCTCGATCCACCCATAGTAAGGTATCGGATCACCTTCATCACCTGATATTGCTTCTACTGTCACTCTACTGTTTTGTATGGCACTTTTACCATCTTGTTATTTAGTATACCAGATGAATCCATTCATGTCGTACCTTTGCCATGTTGTCACGGTCGCTTGAGGACCAAATAATAGTCGTCTCACAGTTTCAGTAAAGCATCTGTTGGTTGGGATTATACCCTTTCCTTAAACCATTCACAAAATTTAGAGTTGTGCTCTTTGTTTATCCAGATATCTGGCGCTGAGGGATTATGTTGTCGCAACTCATCTAGGTGCTCGTCCACATAAGGAGCCACAACAGCGAGGTGCTGGAGGACTTTAAGATGTGCCTTTTCTCGCATTTGCAGTCCTGGCATAGTTATCTTGGATCCAAGCGTACCAGTTCCTTCGAGTCTACCCTCATGTCGAGATTTCGGCAGACCAATGGGCTCAAGTCCATTTAGAAAATCAGTATAGAACTCAACAACCTCTTCAGCAACATATCCTTCAACTATGCTTCCTTCAGGACGAGAACGGCTTCGAACTAGTCCTTTCAACATTCTCATTACTCTCTCAAAAGGATACATGTGTCGCAAAAATATTGGACCGCATAATTTTACCTCCCTAACCAAATGAACAGTCAAATGCACCATGACATCAAAAAATGATGGTGGAAAGTACATCTCTAGCTCACATAGGGTCTTCACCGTTTCGGCCTGTAATTCATCCAGTGTGCTAGGATCGATCACTTTGGAGCAAATCGTGTTGAAGAAGAAACACAACTTGGTGATTGAGTCTCTGACATTATCCTCAAGAATTCCTCGGATCGCGACTGGAAGCAACTAGGTCAATAGAACGTGACAGTCATGTGACTTCATTCCAATTAATTTCTTCTCCTTAATCGACACCTTTCTTGAGATATTCGAGCAATAACCAAAAGAAACTTTAATTGACTTCAAACACTCTAACAAACTGATCTTCTCCTTCCTAGACAAAGTATGTTTGGAATGATCATCGGGTTCAATTCCCATATTGATCATGTCATGCCTCACTTTGGGTCCGTCTTTTATTTTTTTTTAATGTTCAATAGCAACCCAATCACAGATTCACTTATGTTCTTAACAATGTGCATCTGATTCAGGCAATGCCTAACCTCCAAATGTGGCCAATATTCAAGGTCCTAACAAATTGACTTCTTCTTCCATAAACCGTCAGGAATACTATTTTCAAACTTTTTTCCAAAACAGACTTTTATGTCCTTCACCATTCCATATATTTGTTTTTCAGATTTCGACAGTGGTTCGAAGGCTTTTTCGGTCTTTCTATCAAATGCATTCTTGTTCCGTCGATAGGGGTGTGAACTTCTAAGGAACCTACGATGAACTAAATAAACAGTTTTCTTGCAATTACTCAACCATTGGGAATGAGTGTCTTCCCTGTAAATAGGACATGCTTTGGCCCCTTTATTCCTAAAACCTGATAAGTTACCATATGTGGGAAAATCATTAATTGTGCAAAATAACATAGCACGAAGGGGAAAGTTTTCCTGCAAATGTGAATCGAATACCTCCACGCCATCATCCCATAATGCTTTGAGTTCTTCTATTAAAGGAACTAGGTACACGTATATGTCATTACCTGGTTGTTTAGGCCCAGAAATTAGCAATGACATCATCATATATCTTCTTTTCATGCATAACCATGGAGGAATATTGTAAATACACAATGAAACAGGCCATGTAGTCGAACGACTACTCATGTTGCCGTAAGGATTCATGTCATCCGTACATAGACCCAATCTCAAATTTCTAGGTTCATTTCTGAACTTCAAAAATGCTCTGTTTATGTTCCTCCATTCCGGAGAGTCCACAGGGTGTCATAATAATGTATCATTTTTCCTGCAATCTGCGTGCCACCTCAATAATTTAGCATCTCTCTTATTACCAAAAAGACGCTTCAACCTGGGTATTATTGCCAGATAGAACAATACCTTTGTAGATGGTTTCTTCTTTCTATCATCTTCGACCCTATCATCCCTCGGTTTGTATCGAGATGCGTTACACTTTGGACATTTATCCAGATCCCTCTGTTCGTTTCGGAATAGTATGCAATCATTCGGACATGTCGAAATTCTCTCTACTTCCAAGTTCAAGGGACATAACAATTTTTTGTCCTATAATTTGAATCTGGCAACACATTATTTTCCTGAAGCATATCTCCCAAAAGTTTGAGTAGAGATGTGAAACTAACGTCGCTCCAATTGTTCTTGGCTTTCAGATTATACAATTTGAAAATCGCTGAATTTTTTGTATATTTCGTACAACTTGGAAATAAAGGTATGTTCGAGTCCTTGTGCAAATTTTCAAAAATATCAGGAACATTATCAACAAAATCTGCAGGCACGTGATTCATCATTTCATCCAATTCATCATTACACTGTGGAAAATTTACATTTTCAGTCGGTTCTACATGTTCAACATTTTCAGTTTGTAATTCATTTTCAACATTAGTTCCTAAATCCAGTAGATTCATGCTAGTCCTGACATCTACATATTCTTCATGCTTGGTCCACCTTGTATACCGCTGTTTAAATCCATGACAAATCAGATGGGATTTGACTTCATCAGCATCCTTCCACTTGATAAAGTTTTGACAGTCACAACAAGGACATAGAAGTTTCACTTCACCTCTTAGTCTCATATTTTCTGTGGCACATTTCATAAATTCTTCAACTCTTGACAAATATTCATCTGATGTCCGATCGATCTCATACATTCAAGTATTATGATCCATCTATAGAAAATAAAATTATTCACATGTCAGGGGTTTAGGGTCAAGACTCAAAGTAAGAGGTTTGGACCGGCTAACCATCCTAATCCACTTTTTGAATACTTTGTCTTATTAGTGAACATATACTAGCTACAAACTGATGTTTGAGAAAAATTTGGCAGCATTTCCCTACAGCTTCCCGAATACGCTAATGCACATTTGCTTGTACGTACGTATTCATGGAAATAATACGAGAAATACTGAACCAAATTCTTCTCAAATATCAGATTGTAGCTAGCGTATGTTTACTAATCCTAAATGAGACAAAGTATTCAAAGAGCAGTCCCAAATCGGGGACAATTCGAGATTAATCCCTATTGGATTAATCCCGAACGGATACCGACCTAAATTAATTTAAGTTCCGAAAAATGATCCTATATGACAATACAACTGATATGCTAATGCTAATTAATTAGTAAATATACACCATATCATAAATTTTAAGATTTAAATAAATCAATAAAAAGATGCAAAAATAACCTCAAAATAATCGGAAACAGAAGAGATGACTACGGAGTCGAGAAGATGCAAGCTCAAGCCTGGAGAGTAGAATTGATTCTAAGACCAAGATTAAATAATTAATTAATTATATATAAACCGAAATAATAAAGGACAAAAATAAAAAATATACCAAATTTGATCAAAATTAAATTTTCTTTGCTACCACGTGCTTTCCTTCTCTTTCTCCTTATATTTATGATTTTTCTCTATTTTTCATGAATTTTGTACGATTTATTTGGACTGAATTAATTGAAGAGTAGCTAATGGGAGAGTTAATGGTGAGAGAGATGAAGTTTCAGATCATGATCGAGTGGCGGCTGGGGTATGGAGAAGGGTCAGTAATTAGCTAGGTCGACACGCGTTGGTTGTTTTTGCTATATTGATTTTCTACACCAGTTAAATATTAAAGGGTGTAGGTAGTGTTCTAAATTTAGACACGCCGTGACCGAAAACGGTACGGGTTAAGGCACGGCACGGGAACAGGAACAGTATTATTTTGTGCCCGTGTCTTAACCGTGTCGTGTCCAGATTTTACAAAATTTGGAACGGCACGACACGACATGGTTAAGGCGTTAGACACGGCACGGAACGACACGGGTACCAGGCACGGCACAAAACGGAACGGGGAGATTTGTATGATGAATTTAAAAATATAAAATATAAAGTGTCATTTACTTCTGATATTTGGTCGGCTGGTAAACATGATAAGTCATATTGCACTGTTACTGCTCATTGGATCACTGATGATATCAACTTTGGGACATAGTTTTTAAATAAAAGATTACTTGATTTTCGAGAACTGGAATATCTGCATGATGCAAAATTAATTTTTGAGGTTTGTGTTGAGTATCATTGAGAAATACCAATGTCGAGATAATTTTTTTTCTATTAGTTTCGATAATGCTAGTAACTGTAATGCAGCAATTAGACTTTTAACAAATACTCTCAAACCCATAATGGATGGAGTATTTTTCCACACAAAATGTGTATGTCATATTCTAAACTTAATAGTGAAAGCTGGTATGGAAGTCGACCCAATTCAGATTTTGATCGGCACGATACGATTAAGACACGGCACGCCAGACACGGCGTGCCTTATCCATGTCGTGCCTCCTTCTATCATTTTTGGGCATGGCACGACACGAAAAAAAAATAAAATAATAAAAGACACGGCACGGTACGGCACGAAAGCACGGCGTGCCCGAACACGACACGGTCCGACACAGCACGAATTTAGAACACTAGGTGTAGGTGATGGTTTTCTACACCAGTTAAACTATTAAAGGGTGTAGATGATGATTTTCTACACCGATTTATAGTAAACAAATGTTGTAGATGTGAACTGATATTTTCTACACCGAGTTTATTAAATAAAGGGTGTGGATGTCTTGCTTTATACACCAGATATTAAAATAACCGGTGGAGAATTATTCTGGAGGGCGAGACCGGAAGTTCTACACCCGTTTTTAATATAACCAGCTGAACCAGAGTTGCAAACTCAGGCTAGAGAGCTAGACTCGAGTTGCAAATTCGGATCTAGCTGATACACGCTAGAAATGACGCAATCGTACCAGTTTCATCATTTTTTTATTTACTAAAAAAAAAATCTGCAAAGCGACGAACCAAATATTTTTTATGGAAATTAACAGGGCTTACTATACAAAACAGTGAGCTAGCTAGATATATAGGATGCCGGAATTTTTGCAAGGGACACGTACATGAGAAATTAACGGCTGTCATTGAACTTATATAACTCGACGAATCGTGAGGAAGAAATGTAGTGGAAAAATTTGAAACATTGTACAATTATATATAAATTTTAATCCATCTTTTCTGTGCCTCGTCCTGTTCTGGGGAAGGGTTTTATATCCGGTGTTGTAAATTATATAACCGGGGTACACCATATGTGGCTGAGGCATTTCGAAGCCCATATGTCTTAATAATGAATTTTCTGAAAAATAAATTTTTTTTTATCGATATGTTTATTCTACACATAGATTGATAATGTTTTATATTTTATGTATTTTATAGTATTTATACATATATGTATTTTTGATGGCATTAATTACAAAATAACTTAAAATATTAACTAACTAATTTTATAATGCTAAAGAATATTGTGAGTTGTAAATAGCAGTATATATTTTAGAGATTAATAAAAGAGAACGGATCCCTTGACAATCTTGACAATGAATGTTTAAAAAAATATAAAAATTCTTAGAAATGAAAAAAAAATTTATAGATGGTCGTTTGAATTTCATTCAATTTTACTAAAAAAAAGTTTTTAGTCTCTTCATCTACTCGAATTCAATTGTTCACATATTTTTTTCTCTCCTCATTTAAAATAAATTGGTATAATGGTGAAATTTAATGCTAAAAATTATTTAACTTCATTAACATTATTATTATTATTATTATTATTATTATTATATCTTTAATATGGGGAAAAAATTGTTCAATTTTCCTTCATATGAAATTTTTATATTTTTAATTAATTATTCAAGAACTATCTTGGCAGGTGATACATGAATTTTACATTTTTTTTAATTTTACATGTTAGGGCCAAGCCTATTGTGCTTCATGAAGCACGTACCTAGTACGCTACAAACTGAATAATTTGAACCTAGATATTATCAATTCAAATTGTTCAATCTAATATGCATATCAAAATATGTTTGCAAACAAAATTGTACACTTCTTTGATTTGTTTCTATTTTTTTAATATGAAGAAAATCATTATTTTTGACGGACTAAAATTCTTAGATCATGTCATATGAGAAAGTATAAAAATCCGAAAGTCCTATGAGAAAGATAAATTTCAAAATAAAATTCATTAAATAACGGAAGACGTGTAATGAATAAGACACAATATAAAATATATTAGCCATTGTACAATATTTATCATATTAAGAATTAAGATTTTTATGTGGAAGACACAAATTCTTTGCTAATTGATTTCAATATATATGTAGAAGAGCAGTATATATCGCATATATATTGTGCAGCCACATATGCAGATTTACGTAAGAAATAATAATTAATTATTTTCAAATTTTCAAATTTAATTCAACGTCTCAAAAAGCCTATCATGACATCATGCCACGCTCCTAATAGAAATGAAAAATTTGGGTAAATTGAATAATTTGAATAAAAAAACTAGGTTAGGGAAGAGAGAGAAACCACTAGACAAGCTAGGAAAGAGGCAATTAATAATTCTTTATTTCATTTTTCTTCCCATTGATTACAATGAGGGGTTGGATTTATATAGACAATTATTCCACCTAAATTTTCTAATTTTACTAGTTTTCACTAATTGTCTATTATAATATTTTTTAATATAAATATTAAAAATATGACACTCTCCCCCTTCAAACAATCCTTATCCTCGAGGATTTTGAAAACACAAAAAGTAAAAAAATATTATACTTTGGAGATGTCTCCTAAACCAAGAGAAAATACAATTTCCATTCAAAATGTTAGGGTTCAAAGGTAGTCTTTCTGATCAAAGAAAGAAGAGACTCATGAATGCTCATCTCACATCAAAAAAAAAAAAGGTGTCGTCAAATGAGTTGATTTTCTTGAAGAGCAATAGAGTAGTGTTGATTTGAGAAATGATACATGAAGGAAAATGGATCATTATACCAAGTGTTATGTAAAAATATTATTATTGGAGTCTCTCGTTGGATGAGTGTGGCAATATGTCAAGTAAGTTTTCATCTTCTTGATGAGTAAAGTTGTTAAATTTATTGTTAATTGAGTCTTAATCGTCTTGATGAGTTGAGTCGTGATATTTTTGTTCAAATTTGTAATTCTAATTTGTCTTGACTTCAAGTTTCCTTGATTCAACTTGTAATGTCGCACTTTTTCTCGAGTTCGAACTCCATATTTGACTTGTTTGTCGTGATCTTGCACTTCTCATCTGACTTGACTATGAACTCGTTAAACTTTTAAAGAGCTTCACTACGAGGAAGTATTTATACCACTTCGGCTTCTATTGATGATAATTCAATTATCCGCCCACTCGCTCCATACATAGCTGAATATTTATCAATTATTATTTTTTATTTGCAAAATTTGCCACACAAGTGATAATAACTCATATCTTCACAAGTGTATATATCGCAAAATATTTACAAAATCATATACTTTTTTTACATCAATGTCTATCTTTTATTGCATTTGAGTTTATAATATCTGCAAGATAATAATCTTTTTCCTAAATATTATTGCAAAATTCTCCGTACTTCTTGATCTACTCCATTTGATATTTTTGATTTGGATCATAAAGCAAGGTTGCATGTTGAATTCTCACATCGGTCCAATTATCTAAGGTACAAATTGTCGGTCCAATCACAAAAACACAAATAATAGGCCGAAGTGTGAAACAGAAACACTTCAAGCAAAAGCTGGCCCAAGCAGCTCGTTGTTTCGTCTCTTTCGTCATCGCTTGCTGAGTCGCTCAACCTTGCTGTTCTCTTTGCGTGAATCCCCTCTGGCTCGTGCTCGACAGTCGACACTACCAGACCGAGTCGGCGAGTGTATGTGTGCAGCCCCTGATTGCCACAACACAAGAATCTCTCGAAGCGGCTCTGATACACGTCGCCTAGATGTCGTCATGCCCTTTCTCGGTAACGTGCAGTGTTGGAGCTAAATTTGTTGGTCAGTGGCAAGGCTTGGGACTGCACTGTGGTCGCAGATGCGACAGCAAAGGGGTCGGTAAGGCCCAACTCAGCTCTGATATTGTCAGAGGACAACTGGCGAAGGTGCTGGTACGAACCGATAAAGGGTTCTAATCTGATTTTATTTTCTTGATTTCAGAAATCGAGCTCAGATGCAATCGTGATGCTCTGATATCAATAATCGCACCAGGTGTGAATTAGGAACTTGAATGATATTTATTAAATAGGAATAGAATTTTTAGGTAAATTGAATAATTTGGATAAATGAATTGGACAGAAAGGGAAATAAACCACTCAACAGGCCTGGAAAAGATAACTAACAATCTTTATTTCATTTTTTTCTTTTTATTTATTACGATGAGAGGTAAAGGGAGAGATAAGCTGCTGGACCAAGCAGCGCTCGTTACTCTCGTTTCAGCCAAAAAAAAAATCTAAATATGTTATTAATATAAATGAAATTTCGAATATTTCATAGGCTGTTGTCAGATTCTTCATCTCCAAAATATGTGTTGCATTTTAATCCAAATAATTATATTATCGATATACGATATCACATTTACCGAAGTTAACGTTCGTCCTAATATTACTTTTTCAAATCCAATTTAAGAATCGATCATTTAAATCCACCAGCCACCTTATAGAACTATTGAAAAATATTGAAATGTCACGGAAAATTATTCGAATATTTTAAAATATAATCAAATTCTAAGTTAATAGTTTAATTAACAAAATTAAATATGGAAATTAAACCACTTCTAGATCCTTTTCAACGCCAAGAGGCAGGGACAACGGTACAAAACCCATTCTATATACTTCTCAACGATTGCAAATTCCCCACAAATCTCTATAAATTCGAACCGTATGTGAGATTATGTACCACTACAACAAAAGAAACCTCCACGAGCAGATTTCACAATGGCAACGAGAGCTCTTCCCATGCTTTGCATTCTCTTCCTCCTTTGTAGTGCTACTCTGTTTTTTCCTTCAGCAGAGGGAACTCGAACGTTAGAAGAAAGCAAAACTGGTCACGATCTTTCTCTCTCTATTATGTTCATTCATATTTCGTGATCACACGTGCGGATTCAGACTTTGATTCACAGAAGCAAAAAAATTGTTTTTTTAAGGAGTCAAAATTTAAAAATTTTCTTTAATATATATTTTTTTCAATTTTTCTGAAAATATATATAATTACAAGTAGAAAAAATATTCTGAAAGTGGAGCAGAACCTCTTGGATCCGCCGCTGACAACAGTTCTCTTGCTTAGTCAAGTTTTAGTCTTTGAAAAAAGATTTTCCAATTTACTTCTAAGAATCTAATTAAGCATAGATTTTCGATGCTTCAAATTAAATGTACCGCCCACTATATGTTGGTAAACAGCTACCTAGTGTTATATATTTGGTATGCATTAATTTGTATACATATGTCCACCTGGAGCAAAGCCATAGTCCATATGGATTCTTTCTTTTTTTAAGAAAAACTAGCTATATACCCGCGCGTTGCAGCAGAATTTTTCATTTAAACATTAAAATATTATAAGATAAAAAAATTCACATTTATCTAATATTAAATTATAAATTCACCAAATTATAGAGAAAACCTATAATAAAGACTATATTTAATCTTGGATGAGATTTTTGCACAATATGAGTTAATGATTCATGATTTTTATGGCAAGAAAAGTAAATTATTCTAACATATATTATCACCATTAATTTCTTACCAAATATGCACAAGGTTGCTAAATAAAAAAATAAAAATTATGAAAATAATAGTATATAAGAGAAAAAAATGGAGAGAAAGAGGGGATCAATGGACGCGATCACATACGTTCGATTAACCAACAATAAATATTATCCTTCTAATTGAGGGATAAAATGGGTATAATAAAAATTTACCATGAAAAAAAATGGACCCTCCAATTCTTAGATGCCATAAAAATCATGAAAAAAAATGGACCCTCCTATAATAGTATAGATATGAGGTCAAGTCCTCATTCCATTTAATTAAGAGCTCATTCATTATAATCATGGATTGATCTTTTTAATTCCAGATGAATCCATGATTAATATGAAAGAGCTCTTAATTAAGTGGAATCTATAAACGTAGCAAGTGAAAATAAAGGCGGGACCTCGATCGTTATGTGTACACTGCACAAGTTACTGATGTAATTGTGTCAGACGAATAAATTACTGAATTTTGCTGAAAAATTGAATCATGAAATTAATCCCAAATTTTGATGAAAGTTGTGTCGTAAAATTAATCCTTCTTATAAATTAATTTTTTTTATGAAGGCTTCTTATAAATTAATTATCAATGGAAATCAAGAAATGATCCTCTACATATTAACTAGATTTTATTATTATTTTTCTTTAATGGTAACATGACCGACATCTATCATTGAATGAGGTTCTTTTTGGCTTTTCTTACATGGAGTTGTTAAGTTTAACAATATTTGTAGGTATCAAATTAATTTACATTAAAGTTTGGATGCATATAAGAACTAAAGAAATGAAGAAATCATGAGAGATGATACACCTAATTATTGTACGTAGGGCACTGATTTTTTAATATAATTATTAGATTAATCATATTATTAATTATAATAATAAAAAAAAAAATTTCAATACTAAAAATGATAATGTATCATGGTGACTGGCACATAAGATATGCATCACTGGGACTGACGCATTCGTAAAAATGTCACTCCCAGTGACGTTTTTTTTCTTATTTTATCTTAAAACTAAGAAAAAAATGTTCGTCGGTAGGAGTGTGCCACTCCAACTGGCGTGGTTCTCTATTTTTTTTTCAAAACTATAAAAAATAATAAAAATATTTTTTTTTAAATGACTCACTACGTACTTTAAGTGTCATTGACATTGGCGCACTACATAGGATTAAAAAATTATTATATTAAAAAAATAGTGTACGTAGGGTTTTGAATTTCTCTCCAATTGTACTTCTTTGGAGAATCCCTGTTTGCTGAGATTTAAGAAAGAATGCAAGGAACTGAATTTATTTCTATGTTGTTCTGATCTTTATATGAATACAAGGTTGTATTTATACGAGCTTCTCAAATTACTAGATAATATAATACCGTTTGTCTAAAACGTAAGCTTTCTAAGTCCTGAAAAGCTAAAGTTACTTTATTTATTTAATACCATTGCCTTCTTTTATCTAATTCTGGGCCTATTGGGATTAGTGGATCTGAAGCCCGTTAGTTAGAATCCTCTAATTTTTCATTATGTTTTTCAATACTCCCTTTCAAATTGGGTTTGTATAAATTTATCAAACCCAACTTGCTGAGTATGCTTTAGTGAATTGCTTTGTCAAGTACTTTCGTGAAAATATTTGTCAATTGTTCATTGGTTCTAACAAATGACATCTTAATTTCTCCAATTGCACTTTCTCTCTAATAAAGTGATAATCGACCTTAATGTTTTTCGTGCGTCCATGGAAAATGAATTGGAAGCGATGTATCTTGCCGTTTGATTGTCACAATATATCTTCATGGCTCATTTGCATTCAATCTTCATGTCAAGGCGTAGATGTCATGGCTCTCTGCTTCTTGCTCTTCCATATTATGAGGTTGTCATCTACAAAAGTGTAAAGATCTGTGATTGATTTTTTGTCACAGTTAGCGGCCCAATCTGCATTAGAAAAATCAACTACATCGTTTGTTTCATTTTTCTTCATCCAAATTCTTTGATCTAGGGCGCCCTTAAGGTGCCAAAGTATCCTATCAATGGTATTCAAGTGACTAGTACGGAAAGTATGTATAAACTGGCTTACAATACTAACTATAAAAGAGATATCAGTCTCATAATAGTGAGCTAAATTAATTTACCTACTAACCACTGATACTATCCTATGTCAGTTAGTGATTCACCATCTTCCTGATCAAGTTTAATATTGGTTTTCATTGGGATATTGGCCACTTTAGCTTCTAATTTTCCGATCTCTTTTAATATATCAACTACATACTTTCTTTGAGATAAAAATAAATCCTTATTGGAAGTGACTATTTTTATCTCAAGAAAATATATTAATTGTTCTAAGTCCTTAATGTTAAATTCTATTTTTAAATATTGGAATCCATAGTGCTTTTAGTAAAATTAATTTGTAAAAGAGAAGAGTTTAGTTTTACATACCACGCTCTTAAAGATGATTTTAAATCATAAATTATCTTCTTTAATTTACATGCAAGAGAAAGATTTGATGTATCTTTGTGGCCGGTAGGAAGAGTCATGTAGATTTTTTTCATCCAATGTTACTTCTTTAATTTACATTCATTTAAAATAAACTCCGTCCTTTATTGGTAGCTACCGGTAACAAAAATATAACTGTGTTTATTTTGACTACCGATGTAAAGATTCTTTAGTAATCAATAACATACGTTTGGGTAAATCCATTGACTATCAATCTAGCCTTATATCTTTCTATGAAACCATCATAATTATATTTGATTTTATAAACTCATCTACAACCTATTGATCTTTTCCTGTTTGGTAATTTGATCGTATCCCAACTGTCATTTTTAAGACTTGGAATTCTTCTTTCATAGCCTTACATCAAATTGAATTTTTATTTGCCACATCAAAACTAGTCTAGTTCTACTTATTTGGTAATATTACTTAAAAAAGCCTGATATTATTGAGATATCTTACCATAAGAAATAAAATATTGAATAGGATACATCATCTTGTGAGATACATAATCCCTTAACTTTATTGATGGTTGAGTGTGTCGAGTAGATCTTCTCAAGACAACTTCTTCATGATGGGATTCTTCACTTTCTTCATTACTTATTTCATTTTCTTCATTTTCTTCATTCTCTCCTTTCTCCCCCGATCAAGAAGTTACACTTGTTTCATCGAAAAGTACATCTTGATGCTTGCCTTTGTCCTTGAATATTTCTTCTAGAAAAGTAAACACACTTGAAAAAATATTAGTTGGTTGATTGTGCACATCATGATGGGAACCACTTGAATGATGGGAACCACTTGAATGATGGGAACCACTTGTATTATGGTTCATCTTAAAAAATGGCACATCCTTTGATATGTATAATTTATAATTTTTTTTAATCATAACATTTGTATCTTTTTTTGCTAGATAAGTATCCTAAAAAATGGTTTTAATATAACATTTTTAGAAGCACCAAAAAATCTTAAGAATTTATAGTGAAAAAAAATATGCACTCACATATTAGACATTGCATAAGTTTTGAGATTATTAAGTATGTCAAATCAAAATTTTAAAATTAATTATATTATTTCATAAGAATGTCACTTCCCTCTATGTATTGGTGTCAATATAGACACCCTTTATGTTATGTTATGACAATAAATATTTCATAGACAATAACATAGAAACTTAACAACATGAAAGCTTTTTTATAAATTTTCTAGTTCTGTAAAAGAGATAATTTGGAATATCTATTTAAACTTCAAAATATATAAAAATATATTATTATGTTAAAATCTAGTCACAAAAGGTCTCTTCAGAAAAAATAGTTTATGAGCTCATTTATTTTATGTGTGATATTTATGAGAGAGATATTTTATTCTAGTTCTAGTTGCATATGTGAAAGTCAAAAGTGTTAGTTAATATATTTTTATAATCCGTATAAATAACATGCAAAAGTATATTCATATGCATATTACATTCAGTTTCTTAAGTTATAAAAAGTGTAAAAGAATTTAATAGATATGTATTTTTATTAAGTATTAAGTCTATCTTTAATGTTTAATATATTTGACCACACTAAAGTTTAAAATTTGAAGTTTAATGTGACTTAATTAGAAATAGACACATTTAATCACATTGCGTCTAATTTCTAAATATTAAGTCTAAATTAGATTTATTTCATAAATATTGTTGACAATGATCTATGTTGATTTAGTATGCCTAAATATAAATACAATTACAGCCGCTTAGGTTATTTGTTAGTATAGTTGGACAGAATAATAAAAAAATTCGATACATAAAGAAGAAAAAGTTTGCATGCAAAATACATAATTATAAAGCTATACTTATTCAAGTGGAAGATTATTGAAATTAGAGACGTTCGATATCAATTAAAGTGTTGGACTAAGAATAACTAATTATACATTTATAATTACTATCATTAATTAAATGATATAAAAAAGTGATTAAATATGTTATAATTTATTATACATTTATTGTATCTATTAGGGGTGTCAATGGGTCAGGTCGGGTCGGGTTTGAGTCGAGTCATATTATTTTATTATTTTTCTTGACCCGACTCGAATCCAACTTGTTTAAATTCGGGTCGTAAAATCTTGACCCATACCCAACCCGACCGGGTCATTGGTCGAGCTAACCCGATCCGTGTAAAATAATTAATTAATTATTAATTTTTTTAATAATTTTAAACAATTAAATATTAATTAATTTATAGTAAATCTTAGTTAGTATATATTTAAGCTTTAATTAATACTAAATCATAAAATTACTTTAAAAAAATTAAAACCATACCCAGCCTATTTATTTTCGAATCATATCGGGTCGGGTCGGATCGGATTAACCCGTCGGGTTGGGTCGACAATTGACACCCATAGCATCTATATATATTTCAATTAGAATTTGTTACTGAAATCCTATAAAAATAATTATTAGTCTATCAATTATAATTAATTTAGTAAAAAGGTGTAATAATTTCATAGCAAACATTGTCTAAAAATAATATTATGAATTTCTTCAAAAACAAAAAAAAATTGTACTTAGTAAAGTCATAATTACTATGACTATGTTGTATATATTATAGCTTGATGTGCATGATTGTGTCATTTTTAGACCATAATGTGTATGATTGCATTTGTTGAAAAATAGAACGTAGAACTTATATTTAAGGGGTTGGATCTCCATGACTTCATATCGTTTATCTGTTTTCCTGCTCCACTAAAAGAAAAAAATACTCTATTTATTAAATGTTCTAAGAATGTGAATTCAAAAATGACACAAACATAAATTCTAAACTCGTATCATAACCATCATTTATTCATTACTCCATTTACACTCCTGATTGAATAAACCTTCAAATATATAATCTTCTTCTCTTCTACTTTAATTTCTCCTTCTATTCATTTTAAAATTGAATTAAAGAGAGATAAAAGATAGAGAAAAAAGACAAAAAAAATAACAGAGACGAAAAATGAAGACAAAATCAAAATTCTAGCGCATGCATCACGTTCAAATGATCATAATTTTTAATAGAAAAATTCTAATTAAAACGTATTTTGCAGCCAAAATCTCAGAGCGATATCTACAACAATCACACTATCGCCATCACGCCATTTTTCAAGGCCAAAAAGTCTTTGGATACCTCAAAACTTCATATGAAATTTAGAAATTGATTTTTTTTTGTTGATTTTTTTCTAGAAATCTTAAGAAGCTATATATATTGTTGTCTGCGCTCGTTATATCATTGCATTTAGTAGCCTTTATAATGTATTATTGGGTATAACTCCATTAGTTATTTCTGTTTGTAATTATGTACGATTGTAACATTGACAAATGTGATATATATAAATTTATTTTCTTATTCTTTTCTAACTCATTTGAGTGTCGATTATGTTCTAAATAATAATTATGAGTTTTGAAAAAAATGATATTTTTTTAATAATAGTATTTAACAATTAGTATCGAATTTATAATAAAAACCAACACTATGCATCAACTAGTGACATTTTTTTTAAAATCTCGCACTACTTACTGCCAGTTTTTTTTAAATGCTCAGTAGTATAAAATATATTAAAATAATATATAAAAAATACTAAATAACTATTGCATTTTCTTTATTTAATAATATGTACAGAAATTACGTTTACTCTCAAAGTGACATATATTATTTTTAAATAAAAATAAATTATTTTCTAATTATATCCGAATAAATCACGAATTTAAGCTTCGTCAAGGGTTTCCCGAATACAAGACTTATTACTATGCTTTGTGCTTTAATTTTCTGATTAAATATAAAATTATTTCATTTTTCTCTAAAAATAAAAATATATTGCTAGATATTCCTTAAGGGCCCATTGGATGAGGGTAGAATTGAGAAAAAGTATGAAGTTGTGTTGAAATAGTAGCCAATAGAAAATGAAAGTATAAAAAAGTGAAATAGGAATGAAAATATGTCGTCAGCCCTCTTCTCTTTTTTTTTAATATTCCCTCACTATTCCATCCCACTAATCCTAGAGGAGGTGAAATTATCAAAGAGAAAATTTTCCCAATATTAGAGAAGATAAAATTTCACTTTTTTACTATTCTAAATTTACCAAATACAATTGAAATATGGAATTTTTCGGAATAGTAGCTGAGTGGAATTGAAATTGAACGATTATGAAAAGAAATAGAAAAAAATATAGTAATGAAAATAGGCAGTTATGACTTCTTTTTTGCATTTTAGTTCATTTCTATTCTATCCCATTATTTCATGCGGGATGAAATTACGGAGGAGCGACTTTTTTTAAGTATTGAAGAAAATCTCACTTCATTTCCCACTATTTTGAATTTTCTGAACATAATTGAAATTATAAAAAATAAAAGTCGACTCTATTTTTCATATTTTCGCTATTCTATTCTATTTCCAAATGAGACCGTAAAGAATAAAAATTAATATTTTCTTCACTTTTTCTCTATTCAACCCATTATATTCCATCTATTGCAGGACGGACCCTAAAATAAAAAAGTGTAATTTCTTTCGTATATCCATTCGTTTCAAGTTGAAAGCAAAAACATGTACATCTGAAAAGAATTGAGTAATATATGCTGATAGTACTTTTCAAATGTTAGCTATAAATATATTGATATTATATTGTTTTGACCGGTCAACGCATTATCACGATACTATCTGCATGATTAAATGTTTTATTATTTAGCTTAACTACTTTAGCATTCAATTTGCGTGTTTTATTATTCACCTTGTAGTGAGACGAATATATACACTATTCAAAGGAACAAGAACAATAAATAACAGGGATGCGGAAACTTCAAATGCAAATGGGACAAAAGAAGGACTGAGGATTTGAGGAAATTTCAGAGAATAAACGGATATAACTTGAGGACAACTACTTGTTTGAGCAGAAACTAGACCTTTTAGTGCTATCTTTTGACTAGCTAGTGCCATGATCAATCATTCTTCAAAAGTGGTTTTATTTATTGTGCAAAAGATATTTTGAGCTAGGAATATTAATCTATTAAGTAAATTTTTTAAAATCAAATTGAAAAGAAGTTTATATATAAGAGAAAAGATGATAAAAATTTGAAATACAAGCTATAAAAAAAAAGATAAAAAAACAAAGTATTATACAAAAAAGTTTACAATTGAGTACCTGATCATGCATAGGGAGAACACTAACATTATTTTTTGCAACATGTCTAAAAAAATATTTATTAAATATTCTCAAATAAAACAACAACAACAACAATAACAAAATCTTTAATCTCAAATAAATTGGAGTTGACTAGAAATGAAACCCAATCTGAAGCATTATTCTCAAATAAAACATTTTTTAATTTTAATCCATGTGGTAAATTGGAAAAAATAGATATTTTTTCCAAATAATTATAATGCAATTAGTTATATTAAAAAATTTAAGTAAGACTACAAATTTAAAAGTTAATATATATCATTTTAAAAATTATATAAGATTTAAAAAAATATCTAAAACTATTAAAATAAGCAGTTTCCGAGTGATGCGTCTATTGTATAAATACTAAAGCTTATATATAATATATCTTTTATATGTTATTTTTTATATATCTTTTTTTCATATATATATATATATATATATATTTTAAAGACTTAAACATGTGCCACTACATTGAAAAACAAAATTCATAATTACTACTTGTACTAAGCATGTGATTACTTATATTACAACATTTATTTATTTAGTTTAGTTGCGTGCACTTGACTGTACAGTTATCATTCATTTTATAATGATCAAGATATGAGCAGAGATGGAACTATAGGTGAACCAGCAGTCTGTTCTGAAATTTATGCAAAAAGTTAAAAATCATATTGTATTTTAAGAGATTATGTTCATGCAGCATTCTTCAATATTTTCAATATTTATATCTAATGTTTAATATAATAGTCGGCACAAATCTTATTTCCGCTCTGCCCCTGGACTTGGGTTAATTGAATATCGATTTTCACAAATCTATACTATTATATAAAACATCTAAGAATTGGAGGGCCCATTTTTTGTCATGGTAATTTTTTGTTATACCAATTTTATCCCTTAATTAGATGGATAATATTTATTTTTGGTTGATCGAACGTATGTAATCGCGTCCATTGATCTTTTTTTTTCTCATTTATATTGTTATTTCCATAATATAGTTTTTTTTATTTAGCAACCTTGTGCATGTTTGGTAAGAATTTAATGGTGATAATATATATTGGAATAATTCACTTTTGTTACCATAAATTCATGAATCATTAATTCATACTGCGTAGAAAATCTCATCAATGTGAATTTTTTATTTTATAATGTTTTAATGTTTAAATAAAAAAGTCTGCGTGCGCGGGTATATAGTTAGTAAAGACAAAAACATAAATTGAACTGTAAACAGAGCGGCAGAGATTTATGCGTTCTAAAACATCTCACCTATTACCCGCGGACTAATAGAAGATTAGTTGCAGAGAATCTTCCTTGCATATCTCACCTCCATTACACATATATATATTTGAACGACCCCAGCGTTTGGTTGTGTCAGTACCATAGAGAAAAGAGCTATTCCCGATTAACATGGCAACGAGTGCTCTTTCTGGTTGCTCCGTTCTCTTCTTACTATTCAGTGCCTCTCAAATGTTACTTTTCACTGAGGCCACTCGAAATCTGCATGAAAACAAGGCAACTGGTAATTTCTCCCACTTTCTGAAATCTATACCAGCTTTCATCTGCTTAAATGGAAGTAACAGCAGAGAAATATTTCTGGCCTTTCTTCCTGCACAAATTAATAATTAATTCACTATAAAAAGCATGAATTGGATGTATTATATGAGTTTCCACCTTTTCAATTGTTGTTATAATTCCCAATATTAATTTCATCATGTGTTCACTGATGGACTAAAATGTGTTCAATGTCGGTAAGTTACAACTCCAGGAATCCGAACCAACCAGCTTGTGTCGGTACCAAATGCACTCCAGGCAAACCATATACTGGACGAAGCTGCAACAGCCAACATAATTGTCCTCCATAAGAAAATCCGTGCACAGTGTATACAATGTATACAAGCTACCTACAAATACTACAGACTTAGATACCAAAGAAAAATAATGTGACGGATGAACTACTCTGTAATTGTGAGCACATTTTCAATATGACGACTTTTATTAAAATTCCCCTCTATTAGAGAATATTAAATTTCCAATTAATTACTGGTGGTGATGGAGCTTCTCCAATGAACTGCATACGCAAATCATTAATTGTTAATCATATTACATTATTCCATTAATCAGTTCCAAAGAAGAGCTGCACTGCAAGTATACAATGTAATTCCAAACAGAACAGCCAACAAGAGTAATTTCCTAACAACAGGCAAACAAAGATTCATTCAATTCCCAGGAGAACGAATAGGAGGTCAAGTCATATCAGGTTATCATTAGCAACAAATTAAGCTAGATGATACAAGAAAAATAACAAAAGATTCTATGAAAAACCCAAAAAAAAAAAATTGAGAGGCGCAACGTAACTTTGTAAAATTATGTATTTAACATTAGAGCATCCGCATTGGTGTCGACTGTCAAAATTAATTTTTTATGCTATGTCATCAATTGACAATTTATTTTAAGAGTGGCATCCCTGAATAGAATGAAATTGTCAAAATAGCACTTTCGTAATTAATTTTTTACTTCTTCGCTGACGTGGCTTGTCAAATGAATTGTCAAATTTAGATAATTATCTAATTTTGCCTAGTCTATGCATCCCTAAAATTCAAATGACAATTGTCAAATGAGATTTGACAATCAATTTGCCAATGGAATGCGGCTGCTGAAAACTACACAATTTGAATAATTCAACTTCTTGGCATTGAACTGACGAGACTTGCTGGTCTCAAAAATTACGTACCAGAAAAATAGAAAGACGTGCTCTTTGTATTAATAGGAATGAAGAAATATCATGGATAAATATAACAAATCAAAAAGTCACTTCGATCGAGTCATCGGGACTAGCAGAGGAATATTATACTATTCATGGGAAACAAGAACAATAAATAACAGGGGAATATATGTATGGGTTGAGAGCTGTTATGAACGGAGAACATTTATTTCGAACAGAAAAAAATAAAATGATAAAATCAAATTCAAAAGATTAATGTTCTTTGTCCGAATCAAATGTTATTGTCCATAGAAACTCCCGTATCGGATGCGGAAACTTCAAATGCAAACGGGACAACAGGATCGATCGAGGATTTCTGGAAATTTCGGAGAATAAATTACACGAGGACAATTACGGAGAAAGAAAGTAGTCCGAATTGTTTGAAAAGAAAGTAGTCCTTTTAGTGCTATATTTTGACCAGCCAGTCATGATCAATCATTTTCAACATTCTCCAAAGGAGATTTTTATTCTGCAAAAATATTGTGAGCTAGGATTAAAATCGTATAAAATACAAAAAAAAATCTGAGTTTTTAATCTTTCTTTTTAGATGTTTAATATTGCTCTAAAATACAGTAATGTTTTGTGTATGAAACTATGTCATTTTAAAACAAATCTGATATAAATACTTAAAAATTGCTAAAAATAAATAAAGTTATATCCCATAAGTTTTAGATATGAAAATTTTATTGAGTACCATAAATGAAAAATTCAAATATGACAAAATATTTTTTGAAGCGTTTATATAATGGTGGGAGAGAGTGAGTTTTGCTAGTGTGCTTCTATTTATATTTCAACTCAAAATACTAATGACTCAAT
The DNA here is from genome assembly GCA_037127355.1 of Schoenoplectus tabernaemontani. Classification (NCBI taxonomy): domain Eukaryota; kingdom Viridiplantae; phylum Streptophyta; class Magnoliopsida; order Poales; family Cyperaceae; genus Schoenoplectus; species Schoenoplectus tabernaemontani. The sequence continues at coordinate 15,047,425 of CM073740.1, forward strand.
TTTTTAATCTATTTTTTTAAAATAATTCAAAATTATTTTTAAATTAATTAATTCGATAAATTTTTATTTATATTTTACTTTTTAAATTAATTGATTTAAGATATTTTTATTTATATTTTAAACGTTCATTTTAAATTATTTGATTTTTAAATGTTCATTTTAAATTTTTGATCTATTTTTTTATTTAATCTATTATTTTAAAATAATTAAAAAAAATGAACGTTTAGATTTGTACTTAGCCGAAATGATATTATTGAGATTTTATGACATTCCAAAATAAAAAAAATATTTATAAAACAAAAACAAAAAAAAAAAAAACAGCAAAAAAAAAATTCCGTATCCGTACCCGTCAATCCGTGCCCGAGTACCCCCGTACCCGTACCCGTGGTACCCGTGTACCCGCGACGGGCACGGATATGAGACGGGTAGAGTACGGTTTTGAAAAAAAAAATCGTCTACCCGTGCCCGCCGTACCCGCCGCATGCCGCGGATGTACCCGGTCCGTACCCGCGATACCCGCCGGAGTGGTTTTGATCCGTTTTCCTGTAGTGAAAATAGAGACCAATGGTTTGTGGAACTTTGTTTTAAACTGTATGATACGCAAATTAGGAGAAATAGTAGTACAAAAATTTTGAACACAAATGTCATTTTCTCCAACAAATTTTCCTTTAATTTTTTTATATTTACAAAGTCACATTCACTGAAAGGACCACGTGCATGAAATATGAGTGCTCTTTACGCCATAGTGATAAGATTCGCA